>CM077524.1:9922617-14722617 GCA_039654895.1 Mongoloraphidia duomilia
AATATTCTGATATTTAGGCTATAATAACGGATAAAAATGGAAATAAAAACCAGGTGGTGGAAGTGACGGTGTTTATGGTGTGAAAACGTGTTTCCAGTGGTTTATAATTTAAATATAATATTTGTAATATATATTCATATAATGACTAAAAGTTTGAAAATAAAAACATATACATAAAAAAATAAAATAAAAACGCTTATATAATGCAACAAAAAGTAGAAAATAAATTTCGTTTTTTTTTGTAACGATTACAAGCGTGAGACACTCACTGTATCTATTCATCTATTCATCGAGGGCCCCATGCTTTTAAACGTTGTAAATGAGAAAGACATTTATTTTCTAATGTATGGTGCGTTGTTATAAGCCTGTTTATTTTTTTAAATAAGTATATATAGGTATCTTTTTTTAACTATACTAATCCCAACAACTTTATACATACCCATATAACAAACTTCCCGATAACTACAGAGGACAGACTCAAATATACATTCAGAGTTATTTTACTAGCTTCTAATAGGCTAGTGACAATTTTTTGATGCTATTTATTCAAGGCCATATTTTTGTGAAGATGTTGAGGGAGGCAAATTAAAGAGCCTTGAGTAACGAATTTTGCTAGATAGCGGTATGGGAGGGATGCAGACCGGCCCCAACAGGAAAAAAAAATGGTCACAATTATTATTGCTTCAAGGCTGAAATTGTTTGTATAGCTTGTCGGTGACACAATAATGCCATTGTTACGACGACTGTGTTAAGCATATATTTCAATTTGCAGAACAAAATGTCTAATTAACCCCCTCTCTTAGAGAGAAAATTGCTCGCTTATGTGTTTATATCGTTCTGCAAGGGGGGTAATACCAACATTTTGTTTGCAAAATTGAAATATATTGCAAATTGAAATATATGCTTAAAACAGTCGCCGTAACAACATATTAAAATTTGAACCTTGAACTAATATAAATTTCGTCGGGTACATGACACGTTTAGGGTGATCTTCCACCCCTTTAATACTGACCAATCGATCTCCAAATATTATAATGGCATTATTGGGTCACCGACAAGCTATACAAACAATTTCAGTCTTGAAGCAATAATAATTGTGACCATTTTTTTTTGTTACCTGTTGGGGGCGGTCTGCATACCTCCCATACCGCTATCTAGCAAAATCCGTTAATCAGGGCTCTTTAATTTGCCTCCCTCAACATCTTCACAAAAATAAGGCCTTGAATGAATAACACCAAAAAATTGTCTATAAGGCATTGTATAATATTAACACATTTTTAAATTCTAAATACATCTATATTCTTAATATATTGATATGTCCAATGAAAGACCCTTCTATTCTATATTATATCTCTTGACAAAAATAACTTTGTACATCTATATATTTTTATACTAACATTTTATACTTTGAAGATATGGTTTCATCAAAAATTATTTACCCAAATTATTAAAAAACCGCGACGTGTCCAAGGAAGTTTAAGTCCGCGATGGGAGAAGATATTATAAAGTCAGGATATAAAAATGTTAAATTAAAGACGCTATTTTCCACTTAAAGTATTTCCCACGAGAAATTAAATTGTACACGGAAGCGAAGACAAGTTATAATGCCAGTCTTGGCCTATTCCCGCGACTTTATAAAGTGGGCGAAGCGTATATATATATAGGAAGTTCCTGGAGGGAAACTCCGACCCTCTGTTGGTACTCTAACTGAGTTTGTATTGTAGGATTTTAGCTGATAATTCATCGCAAAGAGGAATGTCTGTTAAACATTTGCGCATAACATTGCCAGAGTAGCAGAGCACGGTTTTAACAATACGCTGCTACTGTTCCGGTTTTAAGACTTTTGTATTACTCTCAAGTTCAAAAAACTCACTCTTTCTTATATTTACGTACTTTCACAGTTTTTTTTTCATACATACAACGTCCTTTCTTACGTATAGTCTTTTTTAACCTTTTCACTGCGCATTTATTTTACGAGAGTGCATGCTGTGTGCGCAATTTTTTCGGCCGTTCCGTATAGATACGTCTGGAGCAGTCCACTGTTGTTATCAGTGGGGTAAAATAATGAAGCTAGGGGTCGCCAAATTCTTGAAAATTTCAAGATCTTGTCTTGATCTTGTCTTGATTTCAAGACAAGATCAAGACAAGAAGTAATTTTAGATTTCAAGACAAGACAAGAAATGTTATGTCAATACCAAGATTTCTTGTCAAGAAAACAAGAAATCTTGAAATATCTTGACTAACAATGAAAACGCTAAAACGTATATTTATTTGTGAAAAAGATAACATATTTTAACATAACATAACGTATTATTTTAATTTATTGAACACATTTTTTGCTTGACCGATTCACAAAAATGTAAATTAAAATCAATAAATGAAAAAACTCGGGTCGCAGTGCCGAACCCTGCCGACAATAATATAGTGTATTTGCTAATAAGGTCTTGTGGCTTTATTATGTGAACTTAAGTTTGTTTTTGGACAAAATCAAAAAATTTAACCCCTTAATACATCCCTTAAAATAATATTATTTTTCTTAATTTCAATATTATTATCAATGCAACCTCTGTACCAAATTAAATACACCCGTCAGCAAATAAATCACTATCCGCGAACTAGTGTTTTCATAAAATTTGTAAGTCCGGTCCTGTTGTGCCGATTTTGTTAAAATTTTAGGAACACATTTTAATCTCTACCAAAGGGTTAAATTCCAATTTTGAAACAATTCTGAGAACTTTTTTTAACTCCTAAAAACTACCCTTAAAATGGCCCGATTGGGCCCATTTTAAATAGGCTTCGTTCGGTGATGGGTTCCAATGTGTGTACCAAATTTCGTTTAAATCGATTAAGTCTGTCGAGAGTTATCGTGTATACACACACACACACACACACATACAATAAGCCATGAATTAAGGCACATAAGACTTCTTATGGAGTCAACGCCTAGCCGATTTCTTGGCTTTGTTATTGTTAAAGCTGGTCTTGAAAATAGCCCTTCCGCAGGTACCTACAGATGTAAGATGTTGCTGGTGTTCCAAAAAATCCTTGGCCATTTTCGATAACGACGGGTAGACATTTTCGTGTCTTCTCCACCAATCAAGTATAATCTCAGAATTTTCTGTCCTAGGCTCATTTAAGTATTTTTCAATTTCATACTTCCAAGATTCTGAGTTATTTGCGTTCGTTAGAAAACAAATAAAGATCGGGGAACCACCAGATTGCCGTGTTAGCACGCAACGCAATAAAAAGATCGCCGGCGAGGAATCACCATGTACGGTGACACCGGTTAATCAAGAAATTTCAAGATCTTGAAATTTCTTGAGTCAAGACAAGATATAAGATGTCAAGAAAACGTCAAGACAAGATTTTTTAAGATTTCTTGATTTTTTTTCAAGACAAGACAAGAAGTTATTGTCAAGACAAGAATTCTTGTCTTGTCGACCCCTAAATGAAGCTAAATCCCGTCAAATCATATCAAATTGTTTTTTTGCCTTTTTTGTTTAAAACATATATTTTTATCAAAAACAGAACAGTCAGTGCATGTATACACGTGTAAAACACGTGTACACACGCATTGACTTTAAAAGAAAAAAAACACAACAAAGTTCAGAATTGGTGTTCTAATAGGCGTTGTGCGTATATATACGGCGGTAGCAGTTTATCGCTGTGAGTATTTTTTCCAGCCCGAACGTAAATATACGGCTGGAGCAGTAACCCAGTTAATAGTATATATACGTATAAAATATTAAAAAGTTTCAAAATTAAATAATAGTAGATAATAATTATAATCAAATAAACCTTTATATTTTAACTTAATTTCGATTAAAGAACAGTTTATAGGATGTCTATATCGAATTAGCAATTTTCATAGATTTTGTCTGTCTGTTTGTCCCAAGCTAACTCAATAACTACTGAACCGATTTTGATCGAACTTTCACTATAGTACTATACAGTGTGTCCACAGACTCATCCTCAACATGGGGATCTCCGTTGTTATGGGAGATAGAGATTTGGTTAAATGAGACAAAATGTGCAGAATCTCCAGTACTACTACCCTGCGTAGTCAAACTTTCCATATTTTGCTTGGTTCGCGACCGACAGTTGAAAAACGAGATTTACCCATTTTCGTTTTTTGTTTATAACTCGCTTAATAAGTAAGTTAGAAAAAAAATATTTTCACTTTCTTAAGGCCCTTTTTTATGAAGATTTCAAATCTCTTTTCATATTTTTATTTACTTTTATAGTTTTAGAGATACTTGTATTAACTTTGTTTTTTTAAATACACGTCAAAGATGGCCATGACACCATTTGAAAGAGATTTTTTTTCTCTTTAATTTGATATGAGGGTTGATGGATTTATTTTCAAAAATAACAGAGTTATACGTAAAACACTGATTTTTAATAGTAGGCTATGCTAAATTAATTGATAAAACAACAGAAGGCTTAGCAAACAGTTGAAATTCGCGTTGGCTTAGTAAACGGCTGTTTTGTTTTAGCTGTCAAAGTGTAGTTTGTTGCTAATTTGTCAGTTTAATAAGTGATCTATTAAATTTACTTTTGTTATCATGGAACCATTTTGTAACAATGAAAAATTTGATATGTTATCTTGTTCATTCTATGTCACAAAAATTCGACCAGAGCTGCAGAAATTTACTTCGATCAGTATCCAGAACGAAGACAACCTCATTCGTCTATTTACAGAAACTTACGAGTAAATTTAATAAACTATGGATCATTTAAAAAGCCGATTAATAAGTCAACGCGAAAGAGTGAAGAAGACAAAACTACTGTTTTACGATCAATTGTTGAAAATCGCTTATTTTTCATTGTTACAAAATGGTTCCATGATAACAAAAGTAAATTTAATTGATCACTTAGTAAATTGACAAATTAGCAACAAACTACACTTTGACAGCTAAAACAAAGCAGCCGTTTACTAAGCCAACGCGAATTTCAACTGTTTGCTAAGCCTTCTGTTGTTTTATCAATTAATTTAGCATAGCCTACTATTAAAAATCAGTGTTTTACGTATAACTCTGTTATCTTTAAAAATAAATCCATCAACCCTCATATCAAATTAAAGAGAAAAAAAATCTCTTTCGAATGGTGTCATGGCCATCTTTGACGTGTATTTAAAAAAACAAAGTTAATACAAGTATCTCTAAAACTATAAAAGTAAATAAAAATATAAAAAGAGATTTGAAATCTTCATAAAAAAGGGCCTTAAGAAAGTGAAAATATTTTTTTTCTAACTTACTTAATAAGCGAGTTATAAACAAAAAACGAAAATGGGTAAATCTCGTTTTTCAACTGTCGGTCGCGAACCAAGCAAAATATGGAAAGTTTGACTACACAGGGTAGTAGTACTGGAGATTCTGGACATTTTGTCTCATTTAACCAAATCTCTATCTCCCATAACAACGGAGGTCCCCATGTTGAGGATGAGTCTGTGGACACACTGTATATCATCGAGTTTTTTATCTTAGGTAGCGCTGTATTGTTTCAATGTTATCAAGTGTATGTTTTTGTTATATTATATCTTGAAATATAATATTTTTATTTCTACTAAAGACGCTAATGACCTTAGATGTCGACGCGTCTATAATCTTCAATAAAAGAAAGAAACAAATATAATATTTCTATTTCTACTAAAGATCAGTGAGCGGTAGCCAAAAAACTGACAAGGCAAACGAAGCCACGGGTAAAAAGACTAGTTAACAAATAAAATTGTAAATGGGAATTTGTTAGAAAATTCATCTTGATACGAGTTTTTCGGAACTTTCCGGCATTTTGTATGATACTTGAATGAAAGAACACGTCTTTCGAATCTTCGAACCCTCTCAAATGTAGCTTTAAACATGACCTTCAATAGTTTAGTCTTAACTTTTAATTCGCCATAATTTTAATATTACTAAAAATATATAAAAACATATCCGGAGTATATTTTTAACTTATTTTTGAGTAGAATTAAATGTCATGGTCATATTTGTTATTATTGC
The DNA here is from genome assembly GCA_039654895.1 of Mongoloraphidia duomilia. NCBI lineage: Eukaryota > Metazoa > Arthropoda > Insecta > Raphidioptera > Raphidiidae > Mongoloraphidia > Mongoloraphidia duomilia. The sequence goes on from CM077524.1 coordinate 9,928,617, forward strand.
AGTAATTTTTTAAATATGACGCAAACATACGTTGACGTAGTTAAAAGGTCATGTATTAGTTTTGAGAAAACATTTACTTATTTTTAGTCCCGATCCACAAAAAAAAGAAGTTTTGTGTGTTTGTGTCTACGTATCTAGCTATGTAGATATTTAAATGTCTAACTACAACTCTTGAGTGGATCGATTTTGTTGCAGTTTTCTTTATTTGATTTTTGGGGGAAGGTTTTAGGACACCTACAAAAAATTAATGAAACAATCCGGAAACAATAATTTAAAAAAACCTCGACCAGTTCTTTAAAAAGAAAAAAAAATGTCTTGTACCAGTGGGTTCGTGGGTTCGACTTATCCTCACACTCGTTGCTCTAAGAAGGGAGCTGCGAACCCGCAAGTCCATTTTTTGTCAAGGGTTTTATTAAAATTTTTTTTTGTCATATTTCGTCTAATTTGTAAATATAAGAAGAAGCATCTCTGTAAGAACAACTTCCCGCTAAAAAGGCTTTTCAAATCTATACCTTTGGTATTAGATCGAGCCCCGACTGCACCATTTTCTTGTCCTTTTCTGTCAAAATTGTTTTTGCTACTTCATATATCAAACGCTGTTAAAACTTATAACTATATAGGTACCTATAGCGCAGTGCATACAAACTTTTCAGTAGGAACATTTTTAACCGACTTCAAAAAAAAGGAAAGTTCTGTTTTTCCCTAGTATGTATGTATAATGTATATGTGCAGTATGTTCGCGATGTTCAGAAACTACACGACCGATTTTTATGATTCTTTTTTTATATAATAGGGCATACCCTAGGGATGGTTTTTATATAAATTTTACTTAAATCGGTTCAGTAGTTCGACTGATTTTAATAAAAAGTGAGTAACAGAGTGTAACACTGTTAAGGTAAATGTCAGTTTTGACACAGTCGGTTAATTACATGCAAACTACGTATTGTAAAGGCAATAAAAAGTGAAAAAAAATAGAACCTCCTTCAAAAAAGCGACCAAAAAAGAAAAAAATAATAAAATTTTGAAGTCGGCTCCAATTTAAAGAAATGAAAGTAGATATATAAAAAGTTTTAGCAATTAAATTGGCGCCGACCTCAAAATTTCATTATTTTCCTCTTTTTTAGCACCTTTTTTGAAGGATTTTTTTTAAATTTTTAAATTTATTTTTATTTTTATTGAACAGTGTTATGCAACAGAAAATTTCTACTACTTATATTTTTATTTCATGCTTGCAAAAATATTCTTAAAAATATCTAAATAACGATCTCAAAAGAATATTCTTGTTGCATCGCTGTTTAAAAAATTTCCACCGTTCACTTTGAACAGCTTATGCACATCCTGCACTTTTACTGATTTTCTAAAATCGTTTTCTAAGCGGAAAATGATGTTCTTCATGATAAAACAGCTATAGTACACGGCCGTGTAATGGAACATCGTGTCGCAAAGTTATAATCCTATGTCCCAGAGACTGTTATCATGCAGGGAGGAACCTACAGTAGACAAAAGAGAGCGCACAGTATGCATCCAACACATTGGAACGAAAGAGATGCAAAGTGTAACGTTTGAAGTCTAAACGATGTGGTTAATTTTGTAGCGAGATACTTGAAATACCTTGCTCTGAACTTCTCGTCCCATCGTGAGTGTAATGAACTTAAATTTGTATATGTACATGTACACTGATCCTCATCTGCATAAAGCTATATAAATATGTCCTTCTAAGGCATAGACGCCGATTACGTGAATGCTTCAGTGCTCGAGCACCTATGCTTAAAATTGAACTTTTGAAGCAGTTATCGCAAAAAATATTGTTACAAAACTGTTTTCTGAGTTGGCGGAATAAATATCTATTTACAATAATTAAAAACACAATAACAATGAATGCAACAACGAAAAGTCAACTTTAACAATAAAAAAACTTAAACGTTAATTATTGAACTAAACGAGCCACTTAAATAACACTGAACAAATAACTATATACAATTGACTACACTAATATTTATTTTATCAGGTGAATTTATATCACGGTATTTATATCAGATTTATTTCGCTGTTCAACACTGTCACAGTACAATCTACACTGACTGATTCCTGTTGACTGATCAATATTAATTTCACTGTACTGACTGATTCCCGTTTGCGTGACAACGTCGACTGATTTCCGGTGACTCACTCGTACTTCGCTTATATAGGTCGCGCGTTCTTTAGAACATTCCGACAGGTACTCGTTGTTCAGTATCTTCGATACCATTCCACGCTTTACTACCGTGACCTTTCTTTCTCGTGGTTTCTATTGGAGGCAGTGGCGTAACATCTTGGGGTTTGCTACAATATTGTATGAAATGCGTGTCTAAAAACAAAGTAACGAATCTGACACCCGCGATTTTACAAATACTCTAGGTTATGTTGCATTTATACCAGAACTCGTGTGATTATAACGCGCGAGCTGAAGGCACATTAGTTCTGATATAAATGCAACATAACCTTAGGCTCGTATCGCAACATCGCGACTGTCATATGGTTACTTCAGCCACTTGTTGCATAAATATCTATTGTCATCACAATTTACATTTCTTCGTCTCTTATTACATTTTTTATTTAATATGAGCAAGAGTTGCGCATGCGCTGCTGTTTTCCTCATACTCTGATTATGTTCTACTAATTCACTGGTCTAACATTAAATCGGCTTTTCTTCTTCGTAATCCTTCTAAGTTCAAAGTCAACCGATGAATTTAAAAGGTCGTTAGCAGACAAATACTTCTAAATTTTAAGGTGACGCTGAATCGGACTTACTCGGCTCAAACACGAAAAGGTATTTGTTGTATGCTGGTAATAGGTTTTTTTGTAGTTCATAAGTGCGCTAATAGATGACACTTAAACTTAATTGAAAAGGTTTTTGTAGTGCGTTGGTAGTACGTTATTTGTAGTTCATAGGTGCGCTAATAGATGACACTAAAACTTAATCGAAAAGGTATTTGTGGTATGTTGGTAATAAGTTATTTGTAGTTCATAGGTGCGCTAATAGATGACACTAAAACTTAATCGAAAAGGTATTTGTGGTATGTTGATAATAAGTTATTTGTAGTTCATAGGTGCGCTAATAGATGACACTAAAACTTATATATATTTCAAAATTAGAAAATCAGAAGTTTTCACTTCTGTCGTGTGGTCATAAGCACACACCAACTTTTTTTTAAATTGAAGCTTTATATCCACAGATGTGTCACCACTATTTTTCTTTTCATTATTATTTTGTATAATTATTAGTGTATTTGCCATATGGCACATACACTATTGGCGTCGGTCGGATGGCGGGACCTAGGGGTCGGACCAAAATTTCTCGACGTTTCATAGCCTCCTGAACAATTTGCCACCATTTTTGGAAATGTCTGTTTATATATGTATATATATATTTATATATTTATATATATATATATATATATGTGTACGGGCAATAACTTTCGAAAGAGTTAATTGATTTTGACGAAATTTGGTAGGCACGTTGAAATCCATCACCGCACGAAGCCTATTTAAAATGGGCCCAATCGGACTATTTTAAGGGTGGTTTTTAGGGGTTGAAAAATGTTTTTGGGCCCAAAAATGCCGAAAAAATTCTTAGAATCGTTTCAAAATTGAAATTTAACCCTTTAGTGACGATCAAATTGTGCTGCTAAAATTTTAATAAAATCGGCCCGACAGGACCGGACTTACAAATTTTATGAAAACACTTATTTGTGGAATTTGTGGATAGTGCTTTACTTACTGAAGGGTGTATTTAATTTGGTACCGAGGTTGCATTGATAAAAATATCGAAATTAAGAAAAAAAATATTATTTTAAGGGATGTATTAAGGGGTTAAATTTTTTATTTTGTTCAAAAACAAACTTAAGTTCACATAATAAAGCCACGATGCCAGTATTAGCAAATACACTATATTGTCGGCAGGGTTTTGGCACTGCGACCCGAGTTTTTTATTCTAATAAAACAATTCGGAACGCTTTTTTAAAATGCGATATCTTTTCAAATATCCTCAGACAAATGCTTACTCATTTTAAACAGTTTTTAAAAACTTAATAACTTTACGCGACGATTTTCAAAAATCGGCGCCTATGCTTCTACGCGTGTGAAGGTTTTCAACAATTTATAACTCATTATACACTATGTTAAGTTTTTCTTAACTTGTGTTGTATTTTTAAAGTTCTATACTCATCTACATAAAGTTAAAAAAAATATGTATGTATTGTCACAACTGCGATAAAGTTCAGTAGGCTTCTATTTTCAACTAGTAAAACTTGTTATATTACAATGGAACTTATAACATCCAGTCAGTAGTACCAGACTTGCATTCATATTTCATAATCTGAACTTCTGAAGGTATAATAAGACTGCTAAAATCATAACCTTTCCTTTTGTATTTGCCGTAGTCGGGTAAAAATGAAATATTTACATACTAGTGATGGGCAAAATCGCATTATTTTGATAATCGGATTCTTAGGTTATGAATAATTCTCATAAACGGATGTTTCATTCGAATTATATCAAACGATTCTTTGAATTATGAGTACTGAATTTCATATAAGTATAGGTAGGTAATATAGACCAGGGTCGATAATTTTTGAAACCAAAAAAAAATATAGTAGGATGAAACCCATTGGAAAAGGAAGAGAATAGAACAAAAATGAAAGGAAAAATAATTTACGGGCGATCTGAGGTCGGGAAGTGGTAGGGGGTGGGTTTTTAAGGGTAAAAAACGGTTTATCTCGATTTCCGGCAAAACTACAAGTCCTATGGAAAAAAGTTTAATCGAAAAGTTGTAGGTAATAAAAAGTTCTACAACTTTTGTATCACACTTTTTTCACATAACCTCAAAATTTATGTAAAAAATTCAAATAACCAAGCTTTTGGTTTTTTATTTTTATCTTTTACAAAAAACATTTTTTTTCTCACGAAATTTGGTGAAAACTTACCTTTTTATGTCCCAAACACACTGTAATTTTTTTGATTTAAAATATTTATTTTTTCACCTTATTTTGACTTAATATCGAAAAAGCACCCTAATTTTCAATCGAAAATTCTCACGTCAAAATATCTGCTTTTTTAAAAAAGTCGGTGGGCTTTTTGTTCGTTGAAATATCTACTTTATGATGGTGTAAAAAAAAATATACATTACTACGGTAAATGTTCTCAGAAAATGCAAATAAACGAGTAATTAAAGTGTAAATTTTAATAAATACCTCAAAATTGTACATAATGATTAAAAAAAAAATTTCGGATACGAGTTTTTTTCTCGTTTCTTTGCATTTTCTGAGAATTTTCGATTGAAAATTAGGGTGCTTTTTCGATATTAAGTCAAAATAAGGTGAAAAAATAAATATTTTAAATCAAAAAAATTACAGTGTGTTTGGGACATAAAAAGGTAAGTTTTCACCAAATTTCGTGAAAAAAAAATGTTTTTTTGTAAAAGATAAAAATAAAAAACCAAAAACTTGGTTATTTGAATTTTTTACATAAATTTTGAGGTTATGTGAAAAAAGTGTGATACAAAAGTTGTAGAACTTTTTATTACCTACAACTTTGCGATTAAACTTTTTTCCATAGGACTTGTAGTTTTGCCGGAAATCGAGATAAACCGTTTTTTACCCTTAAAAACCTACCCCCTACCACTTCCCGACCTCAGATCGCCCGTAAATTATTTTTCATTTCATTTTTGTTCTATTCTCTTCCTTTTCCAATGAGTTTCATCCTACTATAATTTTTTTTCACTTTTTACCATTTTCAAAGGCTTCAGCTCTAGTCTAATAGACAATTATAGCCATATGAATGATTCTCATAATCGGATGTTTCATTCGTATTATATCAAACGATTCTTTTGAATTATAAGTACTGCATTTCATATATAGGTTATAGGTAATAGGCAATAGCCCCATATGAATGATTCTCATAACCGGATGTTCCATTCGAATTATATCAAATGTTTCTTTTGTATTATGAGTACAAATTCCTGCAATCCATTTAGGCGAAGCTGATATTTACTCACTAGCCAGTCGTAATTCGCTCTTGCATCGACGTGAGACAAGTAGAATATTGCCAGTTGCAAGTTATAATTTTCATAATACAAGCTTTATATTTTTCACTAATCAGGAGGATCGAGCAGACAACGCTGCATCTGTAACGAACGAAGTATTTTTCCGATTATTAGTGTATTTGCCATAATATGGCACATACACTATTGGCGTCGGTCGGATGGCGGGACCTAGGGGTCGGACCAAAATTTCTCGACGTTTCATAGCCTCCTGAACAATTTGGCACCATTTTTGAAAATGTTTATATATATATATGTATGTATATATTTATATATATATATATATATATATTTATATATTTATATATATATATATTTATATATATATGTGTGTACACGATAACTCTCGACAGACTTAATCGATTGAAACGAAATTTGGTACACACATTGGAACCCATCACCGCAAGAAGCCTATTTAAAATGGGCCCGATCAGACCATTTTCAGGGTTGTATTTAGGGGTTCCAAAAAGTTTTTGGGCCCAAAAATACCGAAAAATTTGTCAGAATCGTTTCAAAATTGAAATTTAACTCTTTAGTAAAGATTAAAACGTGCTGCTAAAATTTTAATAAAATCGGCCCGACAGGACCGGACTTTCAAATTTTATGAAAACACTGGTTTGTTGATACGGATTTACTTATGGAAGGGTGTATTTAATGTGGTACAGAGGTTGCATTGATAATAATATTGAAATTAAGAAAAAAATATTATTTTAAGGGATGTATTAAGGGGTTAAATTTTTTATTTTGTCCAAAAACAAACTTAAGTTCACGTATTAAAGCCACATGGCCTGTATTAGCAAATACACTATATTGTCGGCAGGGTTTGGCACTGCGACCCGAGTTTTTATAATTCAAATCGTTTACAATACAGATTATATATCATTCAAGTTATATATAACCCGAATTATTTTTATAATCAGATGTTACCGATTATATAAAAAATCGGATTATCGATTATTTTTAATTCGAATTATCCCATCACAAGTACATACTTTGTACGAGGATTTATTCGAAGCGTCACACAATAGCAGATCTAATGATAATAAATAACTTTTTAACAAAAAAAAAAAAACCTCCTTCAAAAAGGCACTAAAAAGAGGAAAATAATAAAATTTTGAGGTCTGTGCCAATTAAAATATGAAGTTAGTTAAAAAGAAGATATTAATCACTATACTATACTTTTTAACAGACTTCATATTTTAATTGCCACAGACCTCAAAATTTCATTATTTTCCTCTTATTTGTGCCTTTTTTTTTGTTAAAAAGTTTTTATTTTTTAGTGTCAAAATGTAGCATTTATTTTAAAGAATCACACGCTGCTATTTACTTTTTTATTAAAATCAGCCAAACTACTGAACCTATTTTGATGAAATTTCTATGGGACCTATCTAAAAGTATATCCTTTCAAATAAAAAAACAATTTTCAAAATCGGTTCATAAACGACGAAGTTATCCGCGAACACACATAAAACATAAAACATAAATAAAAAATATATACGGTCGAATTGAGTAACCTGTTTTTTTTGAAGTCGGTTAAAAATATAACTATAGCTGTACCCACCCGTCAACATTGCGGCAAAATCTGTTATGTAATAAAATAAACAAGTTCAGAACACTATAAAAATTATGAACCACAGATATTTATAAGGATTTGATGACTTCGGAAGTTTTGCAACTTTTTACTTAATTCTGACATTTTCTTCGTTACCAAAACCATGATTAAAAAGTTTACAATATACATATTAAATATCAAAGTTGAAAAACGCACAAAAAGTTGTCTTCCGCCCTTACAGCGTACCTACCTACCGAGAATTTGAAGAGAACCCTCAAAAACACAATTCTTAATTTATTATTTTTTGCTACTGTTTTTATATTATCTTCACTCTATACTCTATAGTCTATTCTAATATTATAAAGAGGTAAAATTTGCTTGTATGCAAGGGGTAATTTCTGGAACTACTGAACCGATTCTAAAAACTCATTCACTAATAGAAAGCTACACTATCGCTGAGCGATATAGGCTATATTTTATTTTCGCAGGGAGAGAATATCTGGCGAGTGAGATAATTCTTGTGGGATAGTAAAAAAACGTAACTGCATTTTTTTTAAATTTTAGCATATTGGCGGAATCCTATTAATACTATAAACACCACCAGCTCGGCTTTGCTTCGCAGAGGGGATAATTCCTGTGGGATAGTAACAAAACGCTACTCTGCAATTTTTTTTGCATTTTAGCGTATTTGCGGAATCCTATTAATATTATAAACACCACCAGCCCGGCCTTTTTCGCAGTGGGAAAATTTCTCACGGAGGGGGATAATAAATCATAAATTTTTAGCACCCGGGCGAAGCCAGACGAGACCGCTAGTATAATATATTTTTTGTGATATAAAGAGACATCATCAAACAATAATTTTTTTGTGTTATATTAATAGAGCAGTAAATAATGAACAAAATGACACCTAAATCACTTCATTCTGATTTCAAATAAGCTCAAAAATGATTTTTGAAATATTTATGTTAGCCCCGCCTGCTAAAAATCGTTTTTGCTCTAGGCAAATCTGACGTCATAATTTAAGCTCCGTTGCTATGGATACATTAATATTTTACATGAATTGACGTCACGCGGTGTTTTAAGTCACGTGACAAATAGATTAAAAATCATGATTTTATTTATTAATTTAAATATTTTTACGAAACTTAATTAATAAAAATAAAAATTCTAATAAATATTTTAGATCATAAACTTTCATTATAACAAAGTTTTATATTGATTACTGTCCACTGGAATGTACCCTTTTGACACTCAATTTTCAAAATTTAACTAATTACCCCATAATTTAATGCTCGGTTTCTGACACGACTTACAACTTCATTATCATGAAAATTCACTTTTCTATTTTCTAATAATAAAAATATAACAAACGAAATTTTGTACCGTGGTTACGAAATTATTTAAAGATTACAGCATTGACTCAATAATTTTATAATTAAAAAATAGTGTTACATTATTACATAAAAAATTTGTCTAATTTCTACCTCCCACCTAAAACGCAGGGGAGAAAGGCTGCCAGACTTACAGATTCTGAAATGGGGAACACTGCACTTATACAGGGGTTGTTGACATTATTTTGCCGCCTCTTAGACTATTATAAGGTGCAGGTCCAAAGTAACATCAACGCGAGTGAAACCGCAGGTAAACGCTAGTAACAGATAAAGATACAGTCTATATTCTAATCCAGGATTATTATTATTATTATTATTATTCAAAATTTCATCGAAAACCCTTCAGCCATTTAAGCGTGAAAAAAGACAACGGGACATTTATTATACCGGGTGCTGATTTGCTTTGCGGGTAATAAGGATTTAACCTGTACAATCAAACTTTCGCGATTACCCGCTTTCCTAATTAATTTAGGAAAATATCTTCAAATAAAAGTTTTAGAACATAAAATTCTGCATCTAAATCATTAAACAAAATTAATTTTGCATGCTTTGTAACGGCAGAAATTTGATGTCAAAATGTCAAAATTAACTCAAAAACAGATAGCGATAGCCATTGAACTTGAACAAAATGATGACGTTTTAGCTGTCAGAATAATTTCTAACCATTTTGTTCAAGTTCCATGGCTATCGCTATCTATTTTTGAGGTAATTTTGACATTTTCATATCAAATTTCTGCCGTTACAAAGCATGCAAAATTAATTTTGTTTAATGATTTAGATGAAGAATTGTAGTTCTAAAACTTTATTTGAAGATATTTTTCATAAAATAATTAGGGAAGCAGGAAATCGCGAAAGTTTGATTTTACGGGTTAAATCCCTGTTATCCGCAAAGCAAATCAGCACACGGTATAAGTAGAGACATGGAAAAATGAATAGACTTGATATAGGGATTTACTATCATCTGGTATAATATAGATCAGTGTTAAATACACAAACAGTGGAGAATTTCTTTGTTGGTGATATTTTGTTCGCATATGTTTAGCTTGTCCATTTGCGGAATGGCTTTAATCGGATTTCAAGTCAGTTTCGGTCCAGTGAATAAAACTTCCCCGTGGCTATACATACATACATAGTAGGACAGTGTGCGACCGACTACAGACAAGTCTACAATAGTAGGTGTGAGGTAGTGTGTGTAGCGGCAGCGGAAGCTTCTGCACTGTCTGTGGAGACGACAGCGACCGGTGCGGTAAGAAAAGACATGTTGCTTTCAGCAAACTCATCATTATCCGAGTCAGCGATACTGTCCATCTTGGGTCAGCACTGCCTGGTGTTCGGTGCCACCGCCACTGCAGACGTGACGAGGGCGGACTGACGGACGCATGTGAACGACGGAAACGGAAATACGATTATCCGTGACCCCACTCTCTTTTCCGTTCAAAAACTGGAAGACACATAAGGATGGTCGAACTATCTATATAGTATTACTTACAATGTGTTTCATTTTTCACGGACTAATATTGATATTTTTATATAAGAGATTAACGGGAACTTGGACCGTGGGTTGATTGAAACTCAGTTAAAGTTTTAAATCGCAACGTTTCGTTTATTTATTTAGACTTCCTCAGGCTCTGTGAATAATAACCACATACATTACTTGTACAACTCATATAAACTTATAATATGATATCTTATTACATACCTTAAAACATAACACGAGTATTTCAGTAATAATCTATCGTCATTATTCATTTATAGCGATAATATTAATATGAAATAATCCTTTTAAAATAATTAATAATAATTAATTCTTTAAAATTCATTTGTTCAACAGACACTTTTTTTATAAAATACCTAGGTATTTACTACAAAAATCAAACTATTATATAGTTAATTGACGTAATCAACTAATTATGCGTAACTCAATCTAATCAGTGTCTCTAAAAATCTTCTTCCAGTATTGATAGTAACTATAATCAAGTTTTTAATTTAAATTCTGACAGCATATTCATATATAATTTACTCAGTTCCTGCGTATCAGATTTTAAATTAATAATGTCGTTTAGAAAGATGTTGATCATTTCACTAATGTTCCGCTTCATCCAATGTACCTCTTTATCTAAAATTTCACAATTATTAAATTCAAAATTATGTCCTGTATTAAAATTATGCGTGGCCAACGCTGTTTTCTCCTCCTTCATGATGTTTATCAGCTTAGAATCATAACGATATTGACATAATCTTGCTTTAAGTTTTTGTTTCGTTTGACCTATATAACTCTTCCCACATCGATGAACATGACAACCAACATCATTGACATTTTAAGATAAATTAATAAGATTTATACGGCTGAATTGCAATTGAAAATTTTTCGTTGGAAACAGCTAATTATATAATTGATTCGAAACATATTCGAAAAAATCATTTTACCAACCATAGTCACAGTCAGGATTTTAACCTGAACCTTTCCACTTTCGCGGCGGAATGAGCTTACAGTACTCAACCGTGACATGATTACCAAATTAATATTTTCCTTATATGCTTCGGAATCAATAGATTTTCACTTTGAAAGTCTTGTCTTGTCTTGTCTAGACGGCAACACTATTCTTAAATGTAAATAAAGTAAATCGCTGATTTTTATTTCATTTAAAATGCACAATCCGTTCACTCGGATAACGGACACAATAATATCATTATTGGATTTATTTATGTAAACAGAAAGTGAATAAACAAGCATTAGCCGTTTATTCCAATCCTTGAAACGTGCCAACATTGAACGATCGCGACGACACGTTTTCCAAAGTCTACCAGTGGTCAACCACGCGCTCTTTGCAATGCTGGACTCTCATTTTCTTGCTAAAGAAATGAAGTTTTTCACTGCGGCTTTGTGTCACATCTTGTCTTGTTACCAGACGCGAAAATAACGATGTGAAAATCTTTGTCAGTCAAGTAGGATTGATAAATGGAAACTGCAATTTTTTTAAAATAATTCACGCGAAATGTAACGTTACATTCTAGTTTTTTTTTAATGAAATAAGTGTTTTCTTTTGTATGATGTCCAAACATTTATTGTTACAAAGAAATGTAGTTAAGTAGGTATAGTACAGTCACTATTATTTGACGTCAAGTCTAGAAGGACAACAATATAATAAAATACAAGAAAAAGTGAAAATAAAAATTTTATGAATATACCTACATGTTACTGTATGTCTGCCAAAACCTTGCTTATATTTGATAGCTGGTATAATACAAAAACAATTACTAATAAAACAAAAAACCCGACTAGTCGGTTGGGCCAATAATAAAACGACTAAAAATAATACAAGAGTTTCCTCAAACAAAAAATTTACCAAAATCACTAACTGAAAGACAATTTGGAACAAACTTGGTTAGGATAATTTCCTAGAGACAAATGACTCAATGTGTGGCTTAAGGATGCAATTGAAATGCAATTACTGTTTTAATGCATTTATTAGCTAACGTTTCGTAATATATAATTACATCTTCAGAGCTCTGTTAAATTTAATTTTACAATTATTGGTTTTTAACAGAGCTCTGAAGATGTAATTATATATTACGAAACGTTAGCTAATAAATGCATTAAAACAGTAATTGCATTTCAATTGGATCCTTAAGTCACACATTGAATAGAATAGAATAGAATATATTTATTGTCCAATATAGCAGTGAGCAGGATTCGTCATACAAAAAAATTTAATAATTATAATTAATTGAATAAAATTCATAAACTGAATACAAACATGTATTAATTAGAAGTATCTTTAACTCTCTTTTAAATTTAGGGAAAGGAAGTGACTTCAGCTCAGCAGGAAGACTGTTGAAAAATTTTAAAGCTGAATATTCTGGGCTATTGCAAAAGAGACATAAGTTCGGTCTAGGGAGTAAAATCAGGTTATTATTACGTGTCTGATAACTATGCAGTGTACTGTGAGTGGAGTACTTCCAAAAATATTTCCGAATGTGACAAAGCGAGTAAAAAATGTAGATAGACGGAGCAGTTAAAATTTTATGTCTTATAAAATAATCTTTGCAGCTGTCACGATATCCAAGATTGAAAATAACCCTTATGGCTTTTTTCTGCATTAAGAAGACTCTATGGAGTTCCGATGTGCTACAGCCCCAAAACATGATTCCATATTTAATATGCTGGTAGAAGTAGGCATAATAAGTTGTAAGGCTTAAATTAGAATCATAGCAGCTGTGTTGAATTTTCCTCAACGCAAATAAAGATTTTGAAAGTTTTAAACATAAATTTGAAACATGGCTAGTCCAATTTAAAGTGTCAGAGATGGTTAGGCCGAGGAAATTAAAAGTAGATGTTTTTTCCAGTGGAACGTTATTAGAGACAAGTGTCAAATTTACACCTTTATTACCACGGTTGGTATGAAATACCATATATTGGGTTTTATTTGCATTAAGGCAAAGGAAGTTGTCAGCGCACCAGGAGGAAAATTCTTGAAGAGCAAGCTGAGTTTTGTGCTGTAGTTCAGGCAGAGAATTTGCAGAAGAAATGAAACAAGTATCGTCAGCATACATGACCGTGCGATCGCAAGACATACAAGAAGGCAAGTCATTGACATACAGAATGAATAGTAGTGGACCCAATACGGACCCTTGAGGAACACCTAACTTAACAGGTCTGCAGCTTGATAAGGCATCAGCAACACGGACACATTGCTGACGATCGTTAAGGTAAGATGAAATCCAGGATAACGCAGTGCCACGAAAACCAAGATGTTGAATTTTATTTAATAGACGCTTATGGTCAACAGTGTCGAACGCTTTACTCAAATCACAGTACACTGCAGATACAAACTTCTTGTCATTAAGGCTATTTGAAACGTGTTGAATGAGCTCGTGCATGCCATCTTCAGTACACTTTCCTTTACAGAAACCATTCTGAGCGAAACATACAATATTGAATTTTTCCAAATAAGAATTTATTCTCGTACAAAAAGCAAGTTCAAAAAGTTTAGAGAAAGTAGAAAGTATGGAAATAGGTCGATAGTTGGCTATGTCACATTTGTCACCTTTCTTAAAGATAGGGATAGTTTTCGCTATTTTTAGAGCAGACGGAAAGATACCAGTAGCAAAAGAAAGGTTAATTAGATATGTAAGGGGCTTTATTATATAGGTACAAGTCTTTATAAGTATATTAGGTAACTCATCAACGCCACAAGAGAAGTCATTTTTTAATTTGTTAAAAAGTTTCATCGTTTCAAATTCAGAAAATGGTGTCAAAAACACGGATTCTATGCGACTACTTGTTGAATTGTAGTTGATATTTGCTGGCGGTAATTGGAGTACATTTGGCATATTTAAGAAAAATGTATTAAAAACGTCCGCAATTTTAGCATTATTTGAAACTAAGGAGCCATTTAAAGAAATTGGTTGCTGATTATTTTTTTTGTAATTGATATCTCCTTTTAACTCAAGATTAACTATAGACCATATGACCTTACTTTTATTCTCAGCTCTATTAATTTTATTATTATAATAATTTGATTTAGCTAATTTTAAAACTTGTTTGTATTCAGTTTTCAAAACATAAAATACATCTAAAAACTGTGTAAAATTCTTACTTAAAACATAAATGTCATCTAAAAAAAGTTTAAAATCTAAAATATCTTCAGTTATCCACGGTTTATTTTGCCTGGAATTTTTAAAATTAACCTTTTTTAACGGAAAGGCGCAATTAAAATAATATATAAAAGTTTCATAAAAAATATTAAACGACTTATCTAGATCAGAACAGAATAAAACGTCATCCCACAACTCACCACTAATTAAAAATGAAAAATAATTTTTATTACAATCAGAGAAATGTCTTCTTTTCATGATAGGAGATTTATCACAATATAATATATCAGAATTTGAAATTTTTATAATCTGAGTATAGTGATCAGAAATAGATGTTTTTATATTATATGCAGTTGCATAGTCACAATTTATAAAAATATTGTCGATTGTAGTTGCAGAACAACTAGTGACACGGGTATGTGCATTAATGGTTAATGTTAAATTAAAACTGGTAAAAATATCACACAGAAAATTTTTGTTACGGCTATCACTTGAAAAATCTACGTTGAAATCACGAGCCACGATTATATGTTCGTTATTTTTATCTATTTTAACTAACACTTCATTCAGTAGATCAATAAATTCAATAATTGAATCATTAGGAGATCTATAAATTGTAAGAACACTATATTTAACAGAATTTATTGAAAATTTAATGCCGCAACATTCAAAGATTTTTTCACTACAAATATGCGATATGCATTGAGACGTTTGTCTCTAGGAAATTATCATAATATCATCAGGATCACCACAGTTTCTGTTTTTAAATTAAAACAGATCCTTATAAACTTGGTTAGGTTTTGTATTTATAAATCTTCATTTTAATTTAGTGACTATATTTAAACCCTTCTGTTGTATAGGTATTGTTACTTTTGTCATTTTTTTCCAATAATTTTATAAAACTTATCCACTATTAATAATGTAATTAATATTTATCTTCAAATACAAGCAGTGGGAAAGTTCATGTAAATTATGCATAAAGCAAATTCGTATAAAATAAAGCATACAAATATTTTTGTAAATAGATCTTTCTATGGATCTATCTATCTACATCTATTGTATAAATAATGAAAGAAGAGAACAATTGCTTAATAAAATGACACATTTAAAGACTACAAAATATCTATCTCGATTATGTATGTAGGTACCGGAGAAACACCTGTACACACATAATATGTGCAATCATGTTACGAAGACGTAAATGTCAAAATGAATTAAATCAACTCACAAAATATAATGTTACACAATATATTATGTTAGTTGTTTATCATATTATGAATGTATGAAGACAAACTTAGAAAATACAGGGAGTCAGGGACTATTAGAATGAGATGTAGTATAAAATGTATTGTGTCTCATTTTAGTTTTTGAAGTTATACTTCTTTTGGCGCGTTATGGAAAAATGATAAGAGTGAATATTTAGGATGGGCGCGCATCGCGTCACGAAATTTACTAACACCATGCAGTTGCATTTCGCCACGAAAATTTACACCTTAAAGTTAGTCGTTAATAAAACTTCAACTACAGTCATTACACCAGTCACAATGTGACAAGAGCGTTTTCAGTTTTGAACAATATTAATAAAAGCTATTGCCATACAAATGCTCGTTTATGTCGCTTTCGTTAAATATGAGTTCGTATTCCAAACCGTACTGTTTTTACATTATTATGTTTCTTGATTATATAATAGTCTATTTTATAGCACAAACACAAACATGCTTTTTTTAAATAAATAATTTGATATAAATATAAGTCATTCCGGTAATTGATTCAAGGTGCTCTTGATTGCAATACGCTATACATAATGATATACATATTCCGTTGAAATGTAAAATCTTTGATTCTTTTAAAGTTGAAACGGCACGAGTTTATTGACCAAAATAGCTTATTTTGATGCCTTCTATAACCTCTATAAATTGGATGCAATGTTATGAAACAGCCTGTATATCAAATAGATCTGTGTTCAACAGCTACAAATCTCGACATCTATTGTAAAATGTCACGCTGAAACTTCGTTAGCAATTTAAACATTGTAGATTGGAACACCTTATGTTATGTATGCATGTGAATATATTAATACAATTAGCGCTGACCTACAGAATGCCTGATTCAACTTTAACTGTATAATAATTACCAGAGGTGCAATTTATTATTTTGTAAGTCAATCTACCGTATTTGTATTTCTTTCCTGAATATTTCTATTAAAAATTCGACTGATGACCAGTCCTATACTTCCCACCTAGTAAATATTTGCAAAAAATAAACACTCTTTTTTTTATTCTTTGACTAGGCCCAAATAACCTTAGCTGTTGGTGGTCTTTAAAACACAATTTAATTTTTATTCTTTGAAAAAAGCATGGCCCTCTTTTTTGTTTGGTGATCTATTGATGGCTAGCTTAATATAGCAAAAATCATGGTTACCTTGATTTACGTACAATTTTTATTTTTTTTAGTAAAATATTTTTTTTCTCGAAAACTATACATTTTAGAGAAAAAAAATATTTACATTTTTTTCATATTATAACATCTAGAATTCATTTATATTTTTTTTTACCTATGTTAATACGTGACATTGAGGACGTTTTTTTGAATATCTCAGGATCCACTGAACCGATTTGACTCAAAATCTAATCAGATCTAAGTTAAAGGCTGATAAACACAATAGAACAATCGGCATGCCCGTATGTTGTTCCGTTCTTAAGATATCGAAGGCGAAAAATTGACCACATACACACACACACACATACACACATACACACACACATACAGACATCAGTCAGAAAATGATCTTAAACGATTGCTAGGGTCTCAAAACGTGAAAATCTGTTAAAATCTCGAAATATTGTTTTCGGACTGAATCCATTACTTCCCTACCATAGTAGAGGTGGGAAGTAAAAATCTTTACGAAAAATCATACACGACGATTGGAATTCAAAATCATTTTTCAAAATAATCAATGGAATTTGCTTAAAACTCCTCATATAGGTAAAAAATATATAGGTACTTGCGTATATTTCCAAAACCAAAATCAAAAACTCGGATCGCAGTGTCTAACCCATCCGACAAAACAGTGTTTGCAAATTTATGTATTGTGGTTGATCCCTTAAGATACATATTTTCTTAATTTCGCTATTCGGAATGCATTTTATCAATCCAACATACGCACCAAATTACTACACAGGGTGACTGGATTTCAAGTGTACATAGGACATTTACATGGGAAAATGGTTTTTCTCAATTTCCTGCTTTCCCATACATTTTACAGAAAAAACATATTTGGCAAAAATGAAAGGAATTCATGTGTAAAATAAGTATTAAAAAAAAAAAATTATTTTGTTTTTTGTTTTTTTTTTTTGAAAATTTGTATTTTGATTCTACTATCGTAATTAATACCTTAAATATCGTAACTAATACTCATAATAACTTTTTTGTCAATTTTATCCATAGATTACGTTGGTAAAATCAGAAAACAAAATTTAAAAAAAATATTTTTTTTCAAATTTTTTTAACTTTTATTTATTTACCCAAAAATTATTATTTAGTAAGGAAGCGTATTCTAACAAATATTCATAATTTTTTTATGTAAATTTTAGCTACAGCTTACATTGGTAATAAAAAAATTTCAAAAAGTTTGAAAAAAAAATAGATTTTTCAATTTTTTTAAATTTGCTTTTAAATATGTAGGTATTCTGTTTTACTCAACGTAATCTATTAATAAAATTGACAAAGAAGTTATTATGAGTATTAGTCAGGATATTTAAGGTATTACTTACGATGGTAGAGTTAAAATACAAATTTCAAAAAAAAAAAAAAACAAAAAATCTTTAAAAAATATTACCTACCTTATTCTACACATGAATTCCTTTCATTTTTACCAAGTACGTTTTTTCTGCAAAATGTATAGGAAAGCAGGAAATTGAAAAAAACCATTTTCCCATGTAAATGTCCTATATACACTTGAAATCCGGACACCCTGTATATACTCCGTTCAGTAAGTTTAGCACCATGTTTAAATCTTTTCCTAAAGGTTAAATTTCTCTTTTCAAACAAATCCAATAACTTTCTCCGTACCTTTGAACCAATAAACAATTTTCAATCCGTAAAAAGAACCTTTAACATAATGCAATGATAGATTCCAATATGAGTACCAAATTTTGTTTATATCAATTAACTCTTTCGGGAGTGCATACCAGGTGTTGAATGTATTAAGTAAACATACGGTTTTGCATCTAAAATTATAGCTCCATCTCCTGTCCTATTGACTTAAAGGCTAGTGAACTAATAAATTAATGAAAAACTAGAGATGCAAAATCTCTATCTTAATTATTTGCTGATTGTTTGGCTGATTAATTTGGTGTAGAAAAGGAGTTAAAAAGGCAAAAAAGTTGAATAATACGTACGTTAGATAAATACAAAAGCACGTCAATTGTTTCCAGTTAGTTCAATCTAGAGCCACAAGTGTAATCATTATCACATAATGACAAGTGAATCTGTAAGACTCTGCAGACTCGTATATAAGTATTAGTACGTCTTATTGTGTACAACACTAACAGCACCTGTCTGTTATAATAGCTCCACGTAATGTATATACAGAATGTCTAACGAGAAGATATAAACTTTAGATGGGGTGCGTTCCACTTGGCGCCCGCAACACTCCCAACGACCGCTGTGTCGTTCCAGATAACGACCGAGGTCGCTTTGGTCGCAACAAAAACGTCATGCATGACGTCACGGATGGCGCGCGCAACGAACTCACAAAGCCCGCGTTTGTCAGTGGGTCGACGCGGTCGTTAGCTATGGAAATAGAAAATAGTACATTTTACAATATTTCATTTCAGCTCAACATGTCTGTGGAGGATGTGGAACGTATAACTATTACAACATTTGATTGATTTAGTTTTTCTTAGAAAAACGTAACCTTACATGGCTGCATAATACTGTGTTTATTTGACACGATAATGGTAGCCATGTTTGTTGTCGCCTACAAGTCATTACACTGAAGTTTTCGTCCGCAATGTTTATAAGGTGAACAAAATGATGATTTTGTTCAAGTTCCATGGCTATCGCTATCTGTTTTTGAGGTAATTTTAACATTTTCATATTAAATTTCTGCCGTTACAAAGCATGCAAAATTAATTTTGTTTAAGTCTTTAGATGCAGAATTTATGTTCTAAAACTTTTATTCGAAGATATTTTTCCTAAAATAATTAGGGAAGCAGGAAATCGCAAAAGTTTAATTTTACGGGTTAAATCCATATTACCCGCAAAGCAATTCAGTTTATAAGGTAGCAAGCGCGAGCGTTGTGGGCGCCATGTGGGACGCACCCAGAGGAGGTATATTATTAAATTAAGGTCTCATGCGATCGGGTCAGTTCCGACAACTTTGATTTTTGAGTCAGTTCCGACCAGTGGCTTCTTATTTTTTCCTGTATAGCCTAACAAACATATCATGATGGCATAACCAGTTGATTGATATTGTTAAAAAATAAAATTGTTCACTACCTATGGGTTAGGTGAATGTATTGTGGAAAAGGATCATTGTTTGATTTAATAATTATCAGATAATTTAGTCTGTATATCTAGGAAAATAATTACTTTAAAATTTACCGACATTTATCTGCTAATGACCTTTTAAATACAATAATATTATGATCGGTTGACTTCAAATTTGACCCACTTAGATGAGGAAAGTTTTTTGCTCGCTTGGGGCGAGAAATCGTAGGCGATTAAAAATCAATATTACCTAATATATAAAGTAGTAACAGGACCCCTGTCTGTAATTTCGTTTTCTTGCAAGTTTTTTTGGTATCGATATGACTATTAACCGCTACCCAAACTAATTAGTTACTTTTTATCCAGTTATGCTATAAAGTTCCCTTCAAAACCTACATTAACGTGAGCGAATCCACGGGTATGGCTAGTGACAGTATAAAATTAACAGCAAATAGATAAATTATAAATGAACTAAAATTAAACCGAAATCATTATTCATAAACGAGTTAAACAAAAAATGTGTTCAAACATTCTGAATATAATTATGCTTTTGTTAATTACGTTTTTAAACTAAAATAACCATTTTAAAATCATTTAAACATAGGAAAAATATCTATATAATTTATAACTAAAAAAGCGGGTAAAACAAAAGCCTATATAAACGAATTACTCCCAGCAATTTCGTATAATTGAATTGAATAATGAATATTTTATAAATGTTTGCGCTTTTTATGTACCACCCGATATATGCATGTACCTATATAATGAAGCTTTGTTTACATACAAGATGAACCATATTTAGTTATTAATAATTTTTTTAGCAGTCTAGCCATCATCTACTTTAATATTTTTTTTTTGCCATACCCACTACAAAATAGCTACTTTCGATGTATGTATAGCGGCCATTAATGACCCATTTAACGGGCAGATGTGCGGAAAATGGTTTACTTTCTGCACTAGTGCAGAAAATAACGGTTGCCATGGCAACTTCTGTTTAATCGCTCTATACGCCTGCGTGCGCCTGTCATTACTTACTTGCACGAACTTCGCGGCACACAAGAAGAAAAGACGACGACGCAAATGAACTGCCAGAATTTTTTGAAAATAACGTAAAAAGTAGGTATTTTGTAGTGGGTATGGCAAAAAATACCATATATGTCTCGTATACGTAATGGTGTTACGACTCATGTGACTGTCATCACTCGCCGTAATATGCCCCATTATACGTATCTAGACATACAATCTACTATTTTTTCCACTTTAAAATAGCTGCTTTACATGCATGAAAAATAGCGACACGAAAATTCAAAAAT
Source organism: Mongoloraphidia duomilia (assembly GCA_039654895.1). Classification (NCBI taxonomy): domain Eukaryota; kingdom Metazoa; phylum Arthropoda; class Insecta; order Raphidioptera; family Raphidiidae; genus Mongoloraphidia; species Mongoloraphidia duomilia. Next base: position 9,950,046 of record CM077524.1, read on the forward strand.
GCATATTAGTGTAGGTATTGCATAACTCTATTACGCGTTTACGGAGAACGACTGAGATGGATACGTGGAGAAACGCATTAGTGTATAACATTCGCGTCAGCTTGGAATAATATAAAATATTAAAATTATTGTTTTTTTTTCTTTATTTAATATTATGTATACTAATATTATAAAGCTGAAGAGTTTGTTTGTTTGGTTGAACGCGCTAATCTCAGGAACTACCAGTCCGATTTGAAATTTTTTTTTGTTAGATAGCCCATTTATTGAGGAAGGCTATAGGCTATATTATATCACGCTACGACCAATAGGAGCGAAGCATCAATGAAAAATGTTGCAAAAACGGGAAAAATTATTCCTTTTGAGAGATTCCGCTGCGTAAACGGTTAAAGTTACACAAAAATCATGTATGACGGAATTGTTCCCCTTTAAAAGTTCTAAAAAAAAGTTCGCGACAGCATATGTCTATCTTTTAAGGTTGACTAACTATAACTTTTTTTATGGTAATCAAATTTGTTCGTAATTATAATATTCAAGCGAACGAGCGAAGCGAGTGAGTAGTGTATTTATAATATTCAAGCGATCGAGCGAAGCGAGTGAGTAGTGTATTGCACCCGGGCTTTCTTAGCACCCGGGTGAAGTCGGACGGGGCCGCTAGTAAATAATAAATTGAAAAAATGTAAACTTATAATTATTAATTTATTTAAATTCGCATGGGTGAGGCACACACTTGCCTTTTTTTTATTATGGCACAATACTATGACGGATCGGGACCACCAAAATAAAAGCGTAATATACGGGATAGCGCTGTATAAATAAAGTTAATAATATTATGAAGTATTAAAAATGCCTTGTATTATGTCCGTCTTGTGACTTCTTGTGATTTAACACTACGCGTTTCAGCAACGAGTTGCCATCTTCAGGTGTGGTTAATTATTTTTTTTAAAAACACACACTGAGTATTCGTAACACTATATAATATTCATATAGTGACTTGGAGACCCAACACTCTAAAAATGTATCAAAGTTAATAATGATTAAAATATATAAATATGTACCTCTTTTTGCTTTCTTGCTACTTTTGTTTTCGTTGTTGAAACTACGCGTTTCGGGACTACAATAACATCTTCAGATTATAATTGAAATTGTTAATTCACTCACACATTCACACATAATTTAATATATTAATGTCTAAATATAGTACATGTTGATACATTTTAGTCAGCAATGCGTGACGATGTTTGAAAGTAAATTTTTGTCGGACACCACATGTGTGAAAAAACGTGAAAACAATTAACGAAAAATCAGCAAAGAAATCAGTCACGCGCCCGGTTTTTCTGAACGATCCATTTTACTGATTTACAGTATGATCAAGTAAAACATGTTATAAACACGCAAATATGTACAGTAATTTGGTATTTACTTTCGTATAGTCGCATACTTATCAGCACAAATATAAAGTAAGTTAACATCAGTGTCTCCTATACACGTCAACAATCGCGCATTTAAGGGAATTTTACTGTAGATGAGTTACAGTAAATTCAAAGAATATCGCCTCGGAAACTCTTATGTCCAGTGTCATGTTTCATTTTAATCATACATGGTGTTAATACTTAAAAAATGTTTAAGTAGTACACCCTGTATATTTTTAGGTATAAAATGTGCAGAGAAAAGCAAACTCTTATACAGGGTGTGCTACTTAAAAAAAACTGATTTAAAGTAAGTTAAAGTTATGCATTTTCCAACTATTGCCACTAATATCCTGTATATTTAAATTTAACGCTGAAGTATCTGGAGGGTAGCACATGCTATGGACTAATAATTGACACGCAAAAATTCACAGGAATGCCCTCATGCCCAGGCGCGAAACATTATAAAATAGGCAGAAAAACGGACAGACCTAGACTAAAAAAACCGAGACTACCTCAAGACATAACGCTATAGCCATATTATTATTTTTCTTATTAACTTCCCATTGGAAGTTATTGTAATGGGTCCGAAAATCGAAATCAAAAAGGAAAAAAAATTTTTATATTTCAAGGTCACTACACTACTTTTAGAAAGATGTCTGTGTGTGTGTATGTGTGTGTGTGTGTGTGTACGTACGTACGTATGTGTCCATTTCTTTCTAAGACGAAATCTCAAGAATGAAAAATGATATCGACTACGTTGAGGTGCCAATCGACGCGTATTAACGTAAATATGATCTGAAAGAAATTTTTTCAAAATCGGTTCAGCCGTTCTTTTTTTTTAACCAAATAACCTTCGAAAAAGTAGATTTTACACAATATCTCGCGAATAAAAAATTATATCGACTTCGTAAGGGTGTCAATCGAGGCGTGTTAACGTCATTTTGATCCGACATAAATTTTATAAAAATCGGTTCGGCCGTTTTTTTTTTTTTTTTTTTTTTTTTTTTAATTATTGTTAAAAATAAATAATAATTATATTTTAATGATTAAAATGATTACTTTTCTGTGTAATATCTAATTTAATTATTATTATTAAATATTTATCAAACTGGGAAGTTCGTCGTGTGGACCTCAAGGGTCGCACTTTAGTCCTAACAAACGACCCACCTCACGGCTTATTTTCTTTTGATTTTGTTTTCAAGTGCACAGTTAAAATTATAACAATTAACAACAGTACCTATATATTCTCATAGATTTTATCAAACACTTGTAGTTACATAATTACTGGATACTGTTTTTATTATTATCAACACTGTGAGTAGCTGATCACAGCTGAACCAGTGATTTTAAAAGCTAAAAAAAAAACTTGAAAAATGTGGTTGGCGTGTATTTTAGTAGTAGATAACGAAAACGTAGAATTTTGCAGAAAAAGTTGAATACTTTGGCAACGTCGCAACCGAATTTCAAAAATGACACCATTTTATGTAGGCCTCTGAATGGACAATGAGATGACCTTTAAATATACAGGGTGTTCTATTTATAAAAATACAAGTCAGTTGTACCATGACTACATCGTACATCCTGTATAGTGAAGTGCGGCAGTGGAGGGGTTTCTCCGTAGTCCATTATACCTGTAAATTATTCGAGAAAGTACGCTGGAAATGTTTGGAACGTTTATGTTCTGACTGGGGAGGTATTAATAGTGGGCCCATATATTTGATAATTTCAGAGTGGTTCCTCAGTCAGAGCAACATTCCAAACCTTTCAAGAAAAAAAAAATAATAAATAAATTAAATGCATATTAAACAATTTATTAACTAGAAGGCTTAGGTTACATAACAGAATATCAGATCATCCGTTCGGATTTCATATTACATAATGTTTTAACATAATGGTTAAACAGTATAGAAATAAGGACGGCGAGGTCGACATCATTATTCCATAGTAATATTTAAATGGAATAGAGAAATATAACTATTTGATCACATAGGAATATTTACATTGATTAGAAAAACTTAACTGTTTGATATCAAATAAGAAAGGAAAGTTTAAATCCCAAACGGGCTGAACATGGCTTAGACCATATTTTAGAGCTAAGCTTCCAATAACTAGCGGAAGTACTTAATTAAATTATAATAAGAAAAGGAAAAATGTTACGTGACGATACTATAAGTCCATAGTGATTCCGATCTGCGGTTAATCCTTGGCGGAATTAGTAATCGGATAAAGTTAATCATTTATCTTGGAGCCAAAAACAATACGTCCGTTTCTTCCCGAGGTCCAAGTTTTTTTTTTTCTCCGTCAACAACTGTTCATATTTTTTCTCGTTGCTAGCATAAGTTAACTCACAATAATCCAAAAAATATTTTATTTTAGTAACTAAGAAATAGCAAACATGGACCAAAGGCACTCGATTCCGATGTAAAGTTTTACATTCAACAATAATGATACTTCGCGACACATAAGTTTAAGTCTGACCAGGAGTTAAACAGGATTATAACAAAATTAATTAACATTATTAAAAATAAGAATAATGCTATAAACAAATATGTCATTAGTGATTAACGACATGACAATCTCGTCGTCTTTAAGAAAAAGAGTTTTATTTTAAAAATCTAAAAGATCCTAAAACCCATGACCAAAATGTCAATCAAATCTATTAACTCAAATAGAATCATAAACTGAAACATAAAATTAAAAATAATTATTAATAACCGTTAGGTGATTCACACACACAGATCGTGACCACCTAAAAGGTATCCAAGTGAGCGTAATAAACGTCAATGATAAATGTCAAACAAAATCAAGTGTCAGACAGAAAATTGACATTAATGAACCGAAAAGATACGGAACAATACTTAATAACTAATATGAACTGTGGAAAGTTCGAAATAACGTGGACGAGATCGAGCTTAAAATTAACATACGTACGTGAAAATAGTACAATAATGGACAGTGACATAAAACCGCCTAACCTAACCTAATTCAATTCTGAGAAACACAACTATTTTTCAGCGAACACAAGTAGTTCAAAAGAATAAGGAACAAGAAACAAGCAAAAAAAATATAAGAAACGACTTACAAAAAATCATTGTAGAACCTGGCTTAACAATTAAAACAGTAAATGGAGGATTTGTCTCATTAATTCGTTCTAAGAGACAAGTATTACTAAGAATTTTGAAAAATACAACTAATCGTAAACAAGAAACAAACTTAAAATTAAATAAGAATTACTATATAGAATTCAATTTGACACTAGGCCGTGACTTAAAATTAAAACAAAACCTAATTGTTGCACTGAACCGCCGAACAGTCAAATGGACAAAATTAAATCTTTGTTGACAAGGTTTGTTTAATAAATTTAAATAATATTTATAAAACATTCCAAATGTTCGAAGTGAGTTTATATTTCTCTTTTCCACCAGCTACAGGATCTAGAAGGAAACTGACCACTGGAAAACTCAATAATAAAAATACGAAGGGCACGGTATCGAATAAGGACCTCAAAAGAAAACCTCTAATACAAACTTCATGCAAACGTAGCTTATCGCAAAACGAAACAAGAAGACAATACGTGGCCAATAATTGTTTACAAAAACAAAAATAATCGTTCGGAGTCAAGAGTTGACAAAATAACAAATTAATGAACAGATTGAAACGCAAAAGACATTTTAAACTTTTGGCACAAAATTATAAGATCAATTGTACAAGGACAATAAATGGTTGATACCCCATAAATATCAACGACCATCTTAACCTTTAATTAGTATTTAACTTCAGGTAAGAAACATTATTGTTAATAAAATAACAATCTAATTGTTCAGAGACAATAATTAACAAAATTATAAATTAAGGACACAGATTGTATAACACAAAAGACATTTTAAACTTTTGGTACAAAATCACAATGTAAATTGTCCAGAGACAATTTGTTGATAATCCCATACTTATCAACGTACTTTTAAACCATGAAGACTATTTACACTTCAGGTAGGAAACATTGTTTTAACAAAAAGTATAATTAATTAAAACCACATTTATTTTCATTTATAGAAAAATGAAATCATTGTTGTTAACAAAATGAACATAATTAATACAACAATGAATTGTACTCATATGGAAATGAGCATGGAATGGAAAACGTTTCTTAAAGAACAAATCATTTATAGAAAATGAAATCTGAGTCAAGATCAAAGCAAGCTTGACGTACTCTCGAAGAAGAACTAGATATAGGAATGTAGATTAGCAACACTAGGTACGTTAGAAAACAAATCTTGAAATTCTAGTATCTCTTGAAGGAAAAATAAAACACGAAATAAAATTCGTAATCTTGACATCGAGAAACCCAGAACCAAACTACGCTCTGCTACCATTGAAGTGCGGCAGTGGAGGGGTTTCTCCGTAGTCCATTATACCTGTAAATTATTCGAGAAAGTACGCTGGAAATGTTTGGAACGTTTATGTTCTGACTGGGGAGGTATTAATAGTGGGCCCATATATTTGATAATTTCAGAGTGGTTCCTCAGTCAGAGCAACATTCCAAACCTTTCAAGAAAAAAAAAATAATAAATAAATTAAATGCATATTAAACAATTTATTAACTAGAAGGCTTAGGTTACATAACAGAATATCAGATCATCCGTTCGGATTTCATATTACATAATGTTTTAACATAATGGTTAAACAGTATAGAAATAAGGACGGCGAGGTCGACATCATTATTCCATAGTAATATTTAAATGGAATAGAGAAATATAACTATTTGATCACATAGGAATATTTACATTGATTAGAAAAACTTAACTGTTTGATATCAAATAAGAAAGGAAAGTTTAAATCCCAAACGGGCTGAACATGGCTTAGACCATATTTTAGAGCTAAGCTTCCAATAACTAGCGGAAGTACTTAATTAAATTATAATAAGAAAAGGAAAAATGTTACGTGACGATACTATAAGTCCATAGTGATTCCGATCTGCGGTTAATCCTTGGCGGAATTAGTAATCGGATAAAGTTAATCATTTATCTTGGAGCCAAAAACAATACGTCCGTTTCTTCCCGAGGTCCAAGTTTTTTTTTTTCTCCGTCAACAACTGTTCATATTTTTTCTCGTTGCTAGCATAAGTTAACTCACAATAATCCAAAAAATATTTTATTTTAGTAACTAAGAAATAGCAAACATGGACCAAAGGCACTCGATTCCGATGTAAAGTTTTACATTCAACAATAATGATACTTCGCGACACATAAGTTTAAGTCTGACCAGGAGTTAAACAGGATTATAACAAAATTAATTAACATTATTAAAAATAAGAATAATGCTATAAACAAATATGTCATTAGTGATTAACGACATGACAATAGCTAAAAATAATTTTAAAGTATAGTGCTCCTATAAGGTGTGCCGTTAGTTGATCCCAGCAATTTGATACCACGACATTTGATCCCACGACAACTGATCCCAACGACAATTGATCCCATGACATTTGATCCCAAAAAATTGTCTATAAACTAACAAAGCCTGATAAGTAATAAAGTTATTAAATTTTATTAATTTAATGAAATAATTTAATCGAGGGAAATTTGTTTGAATTAAATTTGTAGACATTATAATATATTTGTAATTACATTGATATTCGAATTCTAACGAATGTAATAGTAAATATAATGTGTTTATGAGTTAATAATCCTTTAAAGATTATGTAAAGATCAAGTTGAATAACCCACTTTTATTTATCATTTCCCGGGATACGTCGTAATTTTGTCAAATATTGTATTTTATAAATTTTGTTGAAAAATTACCTATTGTACATAGAAACTTCGAAACATTAGATGTGCAGTTAATTTTGTCTTTCGTGCTTTTCACATTATAACGAATTGTTAAATATGCCATTAAAGTTTATGAATAGTCAGCGTGATAATTTGTTATTAATTCATAAAATACAATATTTGACAAAATTACGACGTATCCCGGGCAATGATAAATAAAAGTGAATTATTCAACTTGATCATTACATAATCTCTAAAGGATTATTACTCATAAACACATTACACTATTACATTTGTTAGAATTCTAATAACAATGTAATTACAAATATATCATAACGTCTACAAATTTATTTCAGACAAATTTCCCGACAAAGGGAATAATCGATTAAATTATTTCATTAAATTAATAAAATTTAATAACTTTATTACTTATCAGACGCTATTAGTTTATAGACAATTTTTTGGTATCAAATGTCGTGGGATCAATTGTCGTTGGGATCAAATGTCGTTGGGATCAATTGTCGTGGGATCAAAGTCGTGGTATCAAATTGCTGGGATCAAATGTCATGGAACCCTCTTGTAATAATCTTTTCCAATCCACATTTTATATAACTTTTTTTTCTAATGCTCAGAATATTTGAGATACCGCCCGAGACATTATTAGTAACTCACCCTGTATATTATGTAACTGTTAAAAAAATAAAAGATAATATTATTATCAACTATTTCAAAGATAGAGTCGATATAGTAATTACTTCTTACATATTATGGTTGATGCATGATAAACTGGATTTAACAAAATTTTTTGTTGTTTTTTTTTTGAAAAATAAACTAATTTAACATCCTAAATGCGTAAAATAATTAAAGTACCTAAGTGTTCTAAATATTCTTCTTCCATTTCGGCTTCGGATTTTTGTAAAAATGAACGTCGCACTTTTTCGAATATTCGTGGAGTCACGTGAACAGTCTGGTAGAAATTTTCTATTCGCTGCTTCAATTCATCAAAGTTAATCACGGGTCTTGAATAAACTAAAGATTTGAAATATTCCCAAATGAAAAAGTCTAGTGGAGTCAAATTTGGAGATCATTCGTGGTCAATCAATTGGAGACTCCTTCATCCTATCTAATCTCGATTTCAGAAATCTCTGACAATATATGAAAAACTCGCAGGAGCCCCATCACGCATCAACTATTTTTATAGGTGCCACCTATCATTGAGGAGTAAATATAAGATCGACTCTATCTCTGAAACAGTTGATTTGCGGGCCCATATTGATCAAGACTTTTTTGTTTACTTTGATTAGAGCTATAGGTGGGCAAAATACCCGAACACATTTTTTAACACGCTGTATACTATAAAATAATCCGTACTCGCATAACATATAATCCCGTACATACAAACATACAGACATGAATGCATGCATCATACACATAGCAGCAATTTTAATTACATTTCTCATTTGCATTAAGCACACATCTTCCAACAATGCTACCACTCTAAAGCGCTGTTTCAGTTGCTGCTGTAACTGCGGATGAACTATACGCACACACATATAAAGAGTACTATGGAGGTAGTGTGTCCGTAGATATACAAGCTTTTTATAACAGTGTTGGATTTGATTTCATTTATAATGAGAACTGGTATTTAAATTATTTATATGTATTATTTATACCCACATCTGTATGCACTCTTCCATGAATTAACAGGATTGTTTTATATTAATGGAATCCCTTACTGGCCGTTCACATAAACAAATATTAAATATAATAATCAAATCAAAAGAGGAGTTCATTCCACAAGCGTTCACATACCAAATAGGTAGTGAAAAATTTTTTTTTTTTTTTCTTAACAATGCAGTCGGCAGATTACGCCATCATGATGTTAAACGTCAAATGATTGTTATAAGATATACAAGGAAAAAATCAGAAGCCACTGTCAGGACTTGAACCCGAAATTCCCAGTCTCCGGCTGGTTGAGTTACCATTTACTCACACAGTGCCCGAGAGTGGAATCTGTTCCTTCCCTATATATAACAACATCAATACAAATCACACTTCATGCGAGAGTGGATTTTTATTTTTAAAGTTAAAATCATAACTTTAAAGTAATAACTCAAATAGTTCGAAAAATTCATAATAAACATAGATATGAGTTAATTGTGGATAGAAATATAATAATCAAATCAAAAGAGGAGTTCATTCCACAAGCGTTCACATACCAAATAGGTAGTGAAAATTTTTTTTTTTTTTTCTTAACAATGCAGTCGGCAGATTACGCCATCATGATGTTAAACGTCAAATGATTGTTATAAGATATACAAGGAAAAAATCAGAAGCCACTGTCAGGACTTGAACCCGAAATTCCCAGTCTCCGGCTGGTTGAGTTACCATTTACTCACACAGTGCCCGAGAGTGGAATCTGTTCCTTCCCTATATATAACAACATCAATACAAATCACACTTCATGCGAGAGTGGATTTTTATTTTTAAAGTTAAAATCATAACTTTAAAGTAATAACTCAAATAGTTCGAAAAATTCATAATAAACATAGATATGAGTTAATTGTGGATAGAACTCCTCTTTTGACTTGATTATTATATTTCTATCCACAATTAACTCATATCTATGTTTATTATAAATATTAAATATTTAAATTATTCAAATATTTAAAAATAATGTGATAATTTTGTAGTTTTTTAAATTATCTGTTATATAAAATCACACAAAATAACAACTAAAATTAATATTCCAAGTCTTCATGGTTTCCGGGCCATGGTTGAGAATGTCTACCGCAGTTGTAGACGAAACGTCAGGTAGAAATACCACCGGACCACGGCCTAAAAGCCCGGAAACCATGAAGACTTGGAACAATGCCGGCCGTGAAAGCTTGCACACCTGGATAAAATTAATATTATTATAGTGCATGGTTATTCTACTGTTTGACGTTAAAAAAAAGCAGCCAAGTGCGTGTCAGGAACAACGTTCACGGTTAAAATTAAAAGTTAATAATAAATTTAATAACAATTTATAGTCTTTTATTTTAAATTGAAAATAGTTTTCAAAAAATAAGTTTGTATTTCATAGTATTTCTCAAAGACACTGTGAAAAACAAAATTATTTCTGCGGTCGCTAAACTCAAAACAATAACGTGTAACCGAAAATATCCCATATCTCAAAGACTACACAACATATCTTGTTCAAACCGATTTTCGTTGAAAATGTTTTTTTTAAGTCCTACCACCTTAAATTTTTTTCAGAACTTTCCACCCCATAGTTGAAAAGTTAAAGTCATTTTTGTCATTTGGCTACGGAACCCTAAAAAGAAATTGTAATATAATTATTAGCTAACAATGTTTTAAAATGAAGTTACTTGGTAGCAAAAATACATGATTTTTTATAAAACAAGAAAGAAATATTAATAATAATAATAATCTATGTCCGTTAATTTATTAATAATCAAATTACGCATTCTTCCTACTTGTAGCCGAAAAGTATTCCAAAAAATATGACAGACACTCATTTTTAACCGACTTCAAAAAAAGGAGGTGGTTCTCAATTCGGTTTTATTTTTTTTATGTTTGTTAACTCAGAACTCCGTCATTTATAAACCGATTTGGAAAATTCTTTTTTTATTTAATAGGGTATACCTCGAAGTTAGTCCCATATAAATTTTACTTAAATCGGTTCAGTACGGCTGATTTTTAATAAAACTGAGTAATGGCGTGTGATTCCTTAAGGTAAATGTCACTTTTTGACACATCATACAGCATAAGATGATTTTAATAAACGTGAGTAACGGCGTGTGATTCCTTTAAGGTAAATGTCACATTTTGACACATCACACAACGAAAGAAGTCAGTTAAGTAAGTGAATCTATAGGCAAGCGACTAAACTACGTATTGTAAAGCCACTAAAAAGTAAAAAATAAAAAACTTTTTAACAAAAAAAAACCTCCTTCAAAAAGCCACTAAAAAGAGGAAAATAATGAAATTTTGAGGTCTGTACCAATTTAATAAAATATGAAGTCGGTTAAAAAGAACGATATTAAACAGTAATCACTATACTATACTTTTTAACCGACTTCATATTTTATTAAATTGGCAGACCTCAAAATTTCATTATTTTCCTCTTTTTGGTGGCTTTTTGAAGGAGGTTTTTTTTTGTTCATTACAAAAATAGACTGCTCGGTTACTTGCTATTGTTTATATTAAACTATATTTTATTATGCAAGATAAGGTATTTTTGAGCGTAAACATATATTTTTATGTAGCGCCATCATTATACGGATTAATTTTGGACTTATTATTTAATTTTAAATATTTAATTCTACTATCTGTTCAATAGTAGAAGACTGAACCTACATCGAACTGTATAGTTATACATAGTATATTGTATATTCCAAAATGACATTAAATTGAAATTATCAATTGCACATTCTAAAACGAACATTAAACTAGAATTGTATACTACATTCATTCATTTGGAATAAACGTATTTGATATTCTATAATCTATCTAGTATTTCCAAAGAGCCTAGTAATTATGAAATCGGTTAGACTAAAACTAATTAATATGCAAATTATTAATATCTGTGAATTACATTGTGTAATGGTGGAAGAACGGGTCTATGTGGTGAAAGTACGGGTATAAAAAGCAAAAATAAGTATTTTTACAATTTAAATTAATTAAGCGATATTAATTATTTATCAACGCTAATAGTATAGTAACAAATGTAGAAAAATATATGGTTAAATCTAACTCAAATCCTACCGATATAGATTAGATTAGATTAGAGAAGAGGGCGTGAGGCAGACCTCGTCAACACCGCGACCTTAATAGATCTATTGTGTGGCCCTGACTTGTTTATTCCAATGCGAGGTTAAGGCTCTGGATGAATCCTAGAATCGCTCTGGAATCTGTATCCCATACTTGCTCAGGCGTTGGGAATGGAATGTTAAGGTGACGGAATCTTTGAGTCATGACTGCTTCACATTTGCAAAGCAAATGCTCCGATGTTTCAGGAGCCTCTAAACAGAAGCGGCATGATCCGTTGTCCGATACACCAATTTTATTAAGGTGATATCTCAATAGGCAGTGACCTGAGAAGAGCCCGGAAATAATTTTGAGCTCAGTTTTCTTTAAGCGTAAAATTTTTTCCGCTTTGTCGTTATTAGTTTTAATAAAGAGCTTCGCTTGACGAAGGCCTTTTGTATTTTTCCAATACAGGGAATGCTGTTACTTTTCCTATGTTGTAAGAGCCGTTTTAAGGTAGCATTTTGATGTGCCACAATAAGGCTCCGGTCCTATGAAGGGTGTACCTGATCCCTTTTTTGCTAGGCTATCGGCAATTTAGTTGCCTTGATGACCCTCGTGCCCCGGGATCCATCTGAGAATAACTTTATTGTTAACAATTAGATTAACAATCAATATTGTTATTACTTCCTATACTGTACAAATTCACTATTTTAGTGAAATTAACATAAGGACATCAGACGATATAAATCGCCATAACATGCCCTTATTAATTATTGTAGAAAGGCTACATAAGAAAAATTTAAATGCACCGCCGGGAATCGAACCCGGAACACCCAATATCGCGTCGGGCAAGTTTTCCAGTTACTCCACGGTGCCCATGGCGTACACTTAATCTTTTCTTATATATAGCACAAATACACCGCAAGTCCACAAACTGCGAGAGCTAATATTATTTTTATTTTTATAACAACACTACAATGAATGTTGCTTTTCTCAAAATAGGCCGGATATGCCTAGTAATAATTTCAATTATTTGCGAGAAAATTACTTACAGTATCTTATTTAGTTAACAATTAGATTAACAATCAATATTGTTTGTACAGTATAGGAAGTAATAACAATATTGATTGTTAATCTAATTGTTAACTAAATAAGATACTGTAAGTAATTTTCTCGCAAATAATTGAAACTTTATTGTTATCTGACAGTTGCCTTAGCGATTTTATACAATCCCAGACGACCTTAGACTCTACTTTGAATGCTTTGAGTGCCTTGAGGGCTGATACCGATATATAAAAATACATTTTTAAATGACGTTTCAAAACTTTCTGTTTTAATTTTATGACCTCGCATTTTTTAGTTTTTAGGTAGGTACACTCTTAGTTTATAGCTCACTAGAGTTAACCATAATGGTAAAAAACAAAACCCTTATGGTGAAACTTCGTTGTCTGTCTGTCTGTCACAATTTATTTCCACAGGAACTACATAATGTTAACACTTTTGAAATTTGGCCTAATTGTAAAGTTTTTGTGTCCACACCTTCTCCCAGAGTCAGATTCACAAAAATATTTTTTTATCTATTTTTGGAGAGATAAAAATTAAGGTTCAATTTTAAAATTTTTTTTATCTATATATATAAAACAGTTCCGTTACTGACTGATTGATTGACTGACAGACAACGCCCAGGTCAAACCGCTGAACATATAAACTTGAAATTTGGACAGTAGGTTCCTTTTGTGACGCAGGCACCCACTAAGAAAGGATTTTTCGAAATTCAACCTCTAAGGGGGTTAAATAGGGGATGAAAGTTTGTATGGAAATTCGTCGTTTTTGAAGTTAGAAGCATGACATTTTGCACAGGAGTTTCTTATATAACGTAGGTGAGCACTAAGAAATTTTTTTTTGAAAATCCATCCCCTAAAGGGGCTAAAAAGGGGATGAAAGTTTGTATGGAAGTTCGTCATTTTTAAGTTAGAAACATGACATTTTGCACAGGAGTTCCTTATATTACGTAGGTGAGCAAAAAGAAAGTATTTTTAAAAATTCATCCCCTAAGGGGGTTAAATAGGGGATGAAAGTTTGTATGGAAGTTCGTCATTTTTAAGTTAGAAACATGACATTTTGCACAGGAGTTCCTTATATTACGTAGGTGAGCAAAAAGAAAAGATTTTTAAAAATTCATCCCCTAAGGGGGTTAAATAGGGGATGAAAGTTTGTATGGAAGTTCGTAATTTTTTAAGTTAGAAGCATGAAATTTTGCACAGGAGTTCCTTATATAACGTAGATGAGTAATAAGAAAGGATTTTTGAAAATTCCTCCCTTAAAGGGGTTAAATAGGGGATGAACGTTTGTATGGAAGTTCATCATTTTTGAAGTTAGAAGCATGAAATTTTGCACAGGAGTTCCTTATATAACGTAGGTGAGCAATAATATGTATTAATAAAATTCGATCCGACGAGCGAAGCGAGTGTGTAATGTATTATTAATATTCGAGTGAACGAGCGAAACGAGTGAGTAATGTATTAATAAAATTCGAGCGAACGAGCGAAGCGAGTGAGTATTGTATTATTAATATTCAAACGAACGAGCGAAGCGAGTGTGTAATGTATTAATAAAATTCGAGCGAACGAGCGAAGCGAGTGAGTAGTGTATTAATAAAATCCGAGCGAACGAGCGAAGCGAGTGAGTTATGTCTTATAAAATTCGAGCGAATAAACACCACCAGCCCGGCTTCGTTTCCCAGGAGGAGAATTTCTCGAGGAGGGGGATAATAAATCAAATCGAAATATACGTGGGCGAAGCCACGGGTAACGGCTAGTTTATTATAAAATAGAGTGATATACCTAGAGCTTATAGTGTTCAAGTAAAAAAATAATAACCTATTATCAACAAAGCTAATTACGCGGTTGACGAAAACACTACGTATTATTATGGATACAATTTGAGTATATTAGATAGGTACATTTATTCATTTGCTAGTTGCACAAAATCCTGAGCGCGCTAGTTAAACTAAGCACTTGACCGGTCTTGTTTTTAACTGGCAATAAAATTTATCTTATCTACGAAAGAAGATACGAAGCGTTTGTATGTGATTTTTTTCAGTCACATGAACTATAATAGTATATTGTGCAACTAGTGTGATAAATACATCTTTATGCGATGTTTTCAGCACGAGTAGTAGGCGAGCGCGCACGAGCCTCGGCGAGTGCGCATTTGCGAGCAACACACGAATGCTGAAAACATCGCACCTGACGCATAAAGATTTAACACACGCGTTACACACTATACTTTATTCAACACATGCATGGTTTTAGAGATTTGTTGAATTAATATCAAACACAGTAGATTCACTGACAGCAGTACATCTCTTTCTAAAAACATTGGCTTTGATATAATATTCTTTTACTTCATTACCATAGTAACCATATTTAATTATAGTATCGAAAAGCGTTTCATAATGGACCATGACGTATTTATTTTTATTTATTGTAAATTATAGACGCGTCGACAACTTAGGTCATTAGCGTCTTGTTTACATCAAATAACAACTCACTTAAAATTAAATGACATCACAAAACATCCATGAGCGGAGGCGGGATTTGAGCCCACGACAGTGTGATCCAAAGGCCGCTACGCTAACCGTTACACCACTCTGTCTTCGACCATGACGTCACCAGGCGTTAACGGCCATTTAAGATCCGCTTTACAAACACGAGAAAATACTAAAAGCGTGCATGCGTTGAATAAATAATTTTTTCACAAATATCCGACATACTAAAAGAAACGTTTGTGAAAAACGCAATGAAAATTAACTGGACATAAAAGCGCTTTCCACGTGCAGTAAAAAATGGTCACAGTGTAAATTGCATCAATTTTAGTCATTGATTAAAATAATAAACATTTTGTATTCATGTGCGCAGCGTTAAACAGTAAACAAACAGTTTGAAGGTAAACACAAAAACAAAGTTTAATGCGTATAATTATACTACACATACGCACGTTTTTCTTCTGTTTGATGATAACAACACGTTATGAATGTTTTTTGTCATATGCTCACTCCGCACCTGTACCAACAGCTACGCTAATGCGACCAGTGGTGGAGCAATGGGATCGTCCCACATTTTTTTTTAGGGTTGGAATCTAAGTTACAAATACTTAGATAATAAAACAATTTCTTCGTGAATTTTTCGGAAACTTTTTCTACAAGAAAAAAATTCCCAAAGGTGCGTATTTTTCAATGTAATTTTAAACATAGAATTATACCTCCACGGAATACGCCATTTACAGCCAACCTTCTCTGCTGCTGTAGTTGAATCAAACGCCCACTGATCCATAAATAAAGAGAGAATACGCAGAGCATATATAGGGTGCGGAATTGTTTTGCGGGCAATAGGGATTTAAGCCGTAAAATCAAACTTTTGCGATTTCCTGCTTCCCTAATTATTTTAGGAAAAATATCTTCGAATAAAAGTTTTAGAACACAAAATTCTGCGTCTAAATCATTAAACAAAATTAATTTTGCATGCTTTGTAACGGCAGAAATTTGATATGAAAATGTCAAAATTATCTCAAAAACAGATAGCGATAGCCATGAAACTTGAACAAAATGATGACGTTTTAGCTGTCAGAATAATTTCTAATCATTTTGTTCAAGTTCCATGGCTATCGCTATCTGTTTTTGAGGTAATTTTGACATTTTCATATCAAATTTCTGCCGTTAGCATGCAAAATTAATTTTGTTTAATGGTTTAGATGCAGAATTTTATGTTCTAAAACTTTTTTTGGAAAATATTTTTCTTAAAATAATTAGGGAAGCAGGAAATCGCAAACGTTTGATTTTACGGCTTAAATCCCTATTACCCGCAAAGCAATTCAGCACCCTGTATAGTACCTACACTGATTTGTTTATGTACAGACCGGCAGTTAGAACTTAGGTTAGGTTCTTCACGGGTTTACGACTGACGATGAAGTATTCCTCTCTTTCCATAGACATACCTCTCTTTATCTATCATTGCGTGGACGTATGTCTGGCTCATTGCTCTGGCTTTGACGTCATCGCATATGGCAGCTAATTCGACCATTTTAAATGAACACATTTTTTTAAATTTTTGTTCGCAATTAAAAGAAAGGATATAAGAACAAAAAAGTTGGTTTAAAAATGCAGAAGTGGTCCCTTAAAACTGATAAAAACTGATTTTTTTCTCGAACACAACCAACGATTTTGATTAAATTTTACAGTAGTCAGACTCCTCTTAATAATTTATACAAACAATGTTGAGGAACGCAGTTATCGAGTGTCTATACTAATCTACTATCTCTTTCTTTACAATAATGCTGAGGCGATGTCTTTTCGACACCGCCTCACTATTATTGTAGAGAGAAACTGAACATAATATTATTATTAACGAAGATTTGTGGAGCTTCCGCTAATAATAGCAAATCAAGGTACATACATTGTACCGATAACATCGAGTTCCAGCTGAATCAGTACGGGCCTGGTATACGATAACACATATTACTAACATACATACAACATACATATAGTGAATTTATTATTCCACGTTCCGTGTTAAATACATTTACCGACTACAAACCGTTTGGCGAATAAACTATTTGCATATATGATTAGTGTTTCACGACACAAACAGTAAAAACCATTTATCAACAATTACACTCAACGTTTCTTTTACACATAAATACAAACATAATTCATTTGTTAATTGATGTATAAAAACACATTCAAAATTTACGTACACATAATATAAGCTCGATTTATATTATCCGGTCAGACACAGCGCGGAAACGAAGCGTTTCCGGCAAGGCAAACATTTTTACATGCATTTCAAATACGAGTATTGATATGTATTTGAACGGACGGGATCCGCTAAAGCTCGATTTATATTATCCGGTCAGACACGGCACGGAAACGTAGCATTTCCGGTAAGACAAACATTTTTACATACATTTCAAATACGCGTATTGATACGTGTCTGAACGGACGGGATCCGCTAAGCATAAATATTCGTATTTGAAATACATGCAAAAATGTGTGTCTTTCCGGAAACGCTACGCTCCCGCGCCGTGTCTGACCGGATAATATAAATCGACCTTTATATAAGCTCGATTTATTTTATCCGGTCAGACACGGCACGGGAACGTGGCGTTCCCGGCAAGACAAACATTTTTATATGCATTTTAAATACGAGTATTCATACGTGTCTGAACGGACGGGATCCGCTAAGCATAAATATTCGTATTTGAAATGCATGTAAAAATGTGTGTCTTTCCGGAAACGCTACGTCCCCGCGCCGTGTCTGACCGGATAATATAAATCGAGCCTAATGCGTAAAAGTGGGTGAAGTGTACCGTAGACTAATTCTAAAGCTGTTGCATGAGGCTTTGAGCAAAACAGTTCGAAATATGTATTGAACAAGGAACGTTTCCTTTGTTGAATGGAACTAGTTCGTGCAAACATGTCCGCAGAATCATCTAGTTTCACTGGTACCTTTGCATTGAAGGAAAGAAAATTCAAACAAAGGCATAGCAATAACGAGTTGTAGATATCTGTAAAGAGCCAATTCGAGTTTAACTGAACGCACTCTCTGGAACTTGGAAGGTAACGAACTATAACCAACAAATTGTAAGTTTTCATAAACAAATGTTATAAAACAATTCTTAAGGTTAAATGGTTCGAACATGTTTCAAATAAAGAACTTTGAAGACATGCGAATCATTGCGATCAAATTTGGAAGACCATAAAGTGCAGGAAATCTAATTGGATAGAACACACGTTGAGGAAATCAGATGAAAACGTAACAAGGATGGAATTCACAGGAAAGATCTCAAGTATCTTGAAGAAGGACTGTTCACTAAGAACTTATGGAGCAAGGAATGACCTAGTTACAAATCAGAAGCATAGCAAAAGATAGAAGAAGGTTTAAAATTTTCGTAGAGGCCCTATGCTCCATTTAGGAGTTACAAGAATTAATCATAGTACCTACCTCATACTACGCTTAGCTTATAAGCACACTGATGGCAACTGTGATGCGGAAAATAGTGGCATTTGTGAAGTCAAAAAAATCAAAAATGCTATATATTTATGATGGTTTACTGAAAAACCACTTCATCATTCTTCACTAATAGAGCCGTTATATATAGTTAAATTAATTAATTGTAGATTATAGACGCGTCGACAACTCAGGTCATTAGCGTCTTCAACACAACAATTAATAATCCATTTGTGTATTAGAATCCGCCAGCCGGCATACAAAAACCGACTGGTATGAGCTCAGGTCTCAAGTCCCTGGAAGCGCAAATTCCCAAAGAACATTGGAATGCAATTTGCGATAGCAACCACGTTCCAATGTCCCTCTGGAGGGAGGGGGTTATATATTGTCACGTTGTACTTTGTACTCATGATAACCCTTCCTATAACTACCCTTAATTTAATTATCTTACACCTATTATTGGTTTATTTATTGGGCTCTGCTCATTTATTTTAAGATCTGACTTACGAATTATCAACTGTTGCCTCAGTGATGAGTGTTAGTTTTAAGTTTGTGTTTTTTGAGTGACTGTGCTGTGAACATTTTTCAAAAACATTTATTCACGTCCAAAAACATATTTTTTCACACTCGATTCTGGACCATGGTTGAGTACGGATGTCCGTCCGGTGGTACTCCACTAGACGTTTTTTTTGTATATAGTCTACCATTTCTATTCTACAAGAACGAAGGAGTTTCACAAGACATTGTCAACATGAATAGCAACAATCTACTTAATTAGTTCGTATTTCCTTAATTTTATTATTATCCAATCATATCTCACCGGAATTCGGTAACTTATTAGTTTTAAGCTTTCTTTTCCTTCCTAATCTAATCGAATAATTTCGATATTATTCCAATCTTCATTATTTAGATTCTTATCAAAAAATATGACTGTTCATTCAGCCATCTTGTTTTTTGAAACTCCAACGTCGTGTTTATTTTGTAATACCAACTTAACTTCTTATTATTATAAAAATCCCGAACAATCTATTATTAACCTTGACCGACTTTTGTAAATATTATGCAATTTCGAAACAGCTGTTCGAGTTTATTATTGTACAGTACATTTATGCTACCTATATTATTTAATAAAGTTAATATTTTTCGACTTGAATTGTTTTTTCTTACTTTAACTTCATTGCCGAATCGCCCACTGACAGTATTTTCTCTGGGAATTCTTAGAATTGTTCAAATGGACCCAAACTTTTACCACCTGCAGTCAGTGCTCGGTACGGTAATGACCATTCTTTCCAGTTTTCTGTCTTCTATTATAATTAACAGGTGGGAGTCAAGATTACGCAACAAGAGCGCAACCTGCAAAGTTCACAATATAGTTAGGTACTTATGGCTAAATATGTTGTCTGTATAATATTCAGAAATGCTTAAACACTCCGTATTTGAAATACATAAGGCAGCCTATTGAATAAGTTCACACGGTATTACATAACACGAGTCCATATTGTTTCACTTTACACATTTAGAACAATGGGGTCGAAACACAGTCTGTTTAAATTAAATCAAATTGAATCTCGTTAGTTGTACAAATGTCTTCGATTAAATTCCGCGAGCTTTTAATCTTTCGATTTAACATTTGGAATAACACGAATGTGGCAATTTGAAACAAATTGACGTAACGCCTAAAGCAAATAGCTAACCTAAAAATAATATTTCAAGAAATGAAAATGAATGTCGCTTGTTACAGTGTTAATGTTTCCAATTAAATTCAACGAGCTTTCATTCTTTCAATTTGACTTTAAATTTATAACATTAACTTTTTAACCTAGTATTATACAAAACTGATACGTGTATAATATACAGTGCATCTCACGGTGAGGTATACATAGGGAATTTAGCACTGGGAAAAAATGAATAGATCAGAATAAGCGATGACTACATTAATTAATGGTTTATTTAGTGTTGTTATGATAATTTTTAATAAATTGAAGTTTTTGTTATTCATTTCTCGCTCATTCATTATAATGTGAAACATATAATTTCCTATTTTCATAGTTACACATAATAACATTTCTGACAACAATACATTACTGTGTTTACTTTAAAATAGAACACAGACTGTGAAATACAAAATTTTACCAAAAACCAGAAATAAAAAATAATTTATATCTAAATTAGTTCAAATGTTGTATGTAGTGTCGGGAACAACGTACTAAAAGTGCTATATCCCTTGCATCCTCTTTTTCTTTACAAACTATTAGTCGCCAAGAAATATTCCTTTCAAAGCCAATTTCTTAAAGCTCGATTTATATTATCCGGTCAGACACGGTGCGACAACGTAGCGTTTCCGGCAAGACAAATATTTTTACATGCATTTCAAATACGAGTATTGATACGTGTCTGAACGGACGGGATCCGCTAAGTATAAATATTCGTATTTGAAATGCATGTAAAAATGCATGTCTTGTCGGAAACGCTACGTTCCCGCGTCGTGTCTGACCGGATAATATAAATTTATACGTATATCGTAAGTATACTTCGAGATATAAATTATTTTTTATTTCTGGTTTTTGGTAAAACTTCGTATTTGACAACCTGTGTTCTATTTTAAAATAAACACAGGTAATGTATTGTTGTCAGACATGTTATTACGTGTAACCATGACAATGGGAAATTGTATGTTTCACATTCTAATGAGTGAGTGAGAAATGAATAACAAAAACTTCAAGTATTTGGGTATGATAGAGCTTTGGGTATGATAATACGCTTTTCGTCAGAGCTACAAAATTTAGATGTTATCTTTTTGTTATTCAATTCTTTTGTACGAAGTAAACTTGAATACTCATCTGTTGTGTGGAATCCCGTATACGATGTTTATAAACAAAAAATCGAAATGTTACAGAGTAAATTTTTGAGATACGCAGTTTACAAATTAACACGTCAATATCCAACGTATACTCCTTATAGCGACTTGTTAAAGTTTTTTGAGGTCAAGTCGTTGGAGAGTAGACGCAATTATGCCTTAATTATGTTTATTTATAAATTATTTCATAACTTAATAGATGATATCAACCTACTACTTGAATTTGCAATCAAAGTGCCTACTTTAAAAACTAGAAACCGCAACATTATGTTTCATGTACCGTTTGCTAGCACAGTGTCACATGATAATTCCCCTATATTAAGTATGTGTAAATTAATTAATAATGTTCTTAGCACAAATCCCAATTTGGACTTTTTTGCTGATAACTTTTCTAGTTTTTCCAGTATTGTGAAAGATCTCATATAGTTCGTTGCTCCCCATTTATTGTAATATTCTTGTAATATTTTTGTAAATTTCGCTGTAACTAATAATTATGCATTCCAGTTATTATTAAGTATCTATGGTTGTATAAATTATTTTGTATCTTTTTTTTTTCTTCTTGTGTACAATTTTTTTATACTCTCTAATTGGGACTATTTTGTCCTGTTGAGTATTATTATAAATAAATATTATACAGGGTGAGTTCGCCCACCCGTATCAGTCGTTTTTTTCGAAAACGGTTAGTCGTAGAGAGTTGTGTCAAAAATGTGTATTATAAAAGACCTAATAAAGAATCGAATGGTGATAATTTTTTTTCCGGGAAGGTCGGCTAGCCTATTAGTTTGCTCCAAAATGTCCAGAACTCCGGAATTATAAATGTAACGATAGGTCGAAAGTGGTTTTGTTGAAAAGATCTTTAAAAAATAAGCAAGTTTTGTAGGAAAATGTTTTTTATTACTGCCACCCCTGTAAATTTCTATAAGTATAAATATAAATTATTATATGTTCAAAACTCCGGAATTTTAGAAAGCGCGATAGGTTGAAAGTGGTGCTGTTAAAAAGCTCTTTAAAAAATAGGCAAGTTTTGTAGGAAAAATTATTTAATTACTGCCACCCCTGTTATGTAACAATCGTTTGAAATTATTAAATCAAAATTTCATAATAACGATCGAAGTCGGCATTAAAAATCTAGCAACATTAGACATTGTCACAAGTGTTCAAACTGTCTTCCATTTACTCTTTAATACATACTACTGAGCTCTTCTGGCTATACTGTGAGTGTACTTCTTCAGTGTTTAATGATCGATAGATAGGTAACTAGATTTTAAATGCGGACTTTTAAAAAGTTCGTTATGACATTTTAATTTAGTAATTTCAAACAAATATTACTTAACAGGGGTGGCAGTAATAAAAAAAAATCCGTACAAAACTTGCTAATTTTTTAAAGATCTTTTCAACAAAACCACTTTCGACCTATCGTTACATGTATAATTCCGGAGTTCTGGACATTCTGGAGCAAACTAATAGGAAAGCCGACCTTCCCGGAAAAAAAAATATCACCATTCGATTCTTTATTAGGGCTTTTATAATACAAATTTTTGACACAACTCTCTACGACTAACCGTTTTCGAAAAAAACGACTGATACGGGTGGTCTAACTAACTCACCCTGTATATTGCTGCCTGCCTGTTAACTGACCCATTTCATGCATACATACACGCATGCAAAGTAGCTATTTTATAGTGGGTATGGCAAAAAATAAGGTAATCTTAATATTCAGTATTTAAAACTATAGGCTTAACACAAAAACGCCTGTTTTGATCCTATGAAAGCCTTGCGCTATACGCACAGTAAAAAAGTCAATTAACAGTAAAAGTTTGTTGGCTAACATAAAGTTCGCATAAAATAGTCAGCAGCCAGATACCTACTTAACAGCCGCGAATCACAATGTCCTACATTATTCACTGCTATCACACTATGTTGAGCCGGAACAAGTTTTAAAAGATTGCTTTGCGAAACTTTTTCTAATCCGCTTACAGTTTGTAGCAAAAAGTTTTATATTATTTATCCGAACTGCTGATTGAAAAGTTATTTACAAAAATAGGTAGGGAAGGATTCTTATTTAAAGACAATAATACGAGTAGTAAATATAGAAGTAGGGGAGAGTGGGTACAACTAACTTGTTTATTCTTATATTATGAACCCTTTTCTCTTGCGAACAGGAATTAAAAAAAGAATACATTTTAAACATCTTCGCTTAAACCGCCTATGATGACGCAGTATACAAACTCAGCTGGTCTGCCAACTATAATTCAGAACGCTACGTTCTAAACTGTAGTTGTTGGGTATCCTATATCATTCATGCAGAAGAGCGACAAGAAAATGATAGGTAGTAACTTTCAATGTGATGAGAGGGCGGGAAATAGTCAACTGTAATTGGATATCAATCGATTATGATGTGAAGACCCGTTTCAAAATTTTACATGATAAGTGATTTATGAAATGAAAATTTCATTAAAAAAACCATCATGGGTCAATTTTCAATTAATTTCTAGTATTAGTCAAAATGAGAGAGGAATACACTTTAATATACATTCATAATATATTAAATATGCAAATGTGTAAATCCGTCACTGTGTATGAGCATTAAACGAGCAGCTGCAGCTATTAATAGCGATGCAAAAAATTAGATAAACTAAAAAAAGCAATTTCCAATTCAAGAAGTTAGTTGCAAACTGCAGAAATGACTTTACTCTAGTGAAGAACTGATTGCCGATGGCAAGCAAAGGTAGTAGTTTATAGATCGATATTGAGAGACAAAATTAAACTATTGAAAAAGAAGAAAAAGTAAGTTTCAGACTTTCAGACAGTTCCAGTGGAGGACCGACTGTCAATGGAAAGAATTGGATAACGAAGATTGTATCGTGTAAAAATGTAGCAAATCGATACTGAAAAATATAATAAGGTCATCCCCCAATTTTTTACTTTCCCATATTTTTAATTGTGGATTCAAAATTTCATAACAAATTATAATTTCCAAATTTTTCATTTTAAAGAAAAAAAGATGTTATGTTATATAGGGGTAGAATAGAATAGAATATAGAACAAAACAGAATAGGCTAGAACAGAACAAAATAGAATAGTATAATCTGTAAAATATGTTGCAAAACAATTATTACTAATGACTTTTTTGGGAGTAATATATTACGTCACAGTTCAAGAAATTTTTTATTGACACATACAGTATCAAAACATTGTGATTTTTGCCTTTTTTTCGTCATAAGAATATTCATTTATTTATTGTGAATTATAGACGCGTCGACAATTTAGGTCATTAGCGTCTCGATTACATTACAAAACAAATCGCTTAAAACTAAATGACATCACAAAACATCCATGAGCGGAGGCGGGATTCGAACCCACGACAGTCTGATCCAGAGGCCTCGACGCTAATCACTGGACCACACTGTCCTCATAAGAATATTCAAATCTTACCTTACATGAATTAGAATATGAACATTTTTTATCCCAATAAAAATATGCTTAAGAGTCTATGTTGGCTGCCATAAGGGTTAAAAACATCGATAAATTTTGACAGAAAGGATCGTTAAAAGACGAAATTTTAAATCGGCAGCTACAGATATACTGCAGTCAATGAAACAGACAAAGACATCAAAGACAAAGACAGCAAACACAGTGAGTTAGAAAATTTAGATTTTTCAGAAACAGAGGTCCGGCGTTATGGACGTTCCTATCGTATTTTTGAAGGTAGGAGGTTCGGGTAAACGTCAAATGGAAGACAAAGAATCAGACTCCAGACCATTCAGACGAATTAAAAAAAAAATTTACCTACCTGTGAAAGAATGCATAGTTTTTTTTTAAGTTGTCAGTTTTTCCAGGAAAATGTTTATAACTTTTCGCTTGAGGGATGTGTAGTGTGATTCTTGGTCCTTCATTTGGCATTTACCCGAATCCTTTAGCATTAAAAATAACGCCGGAAGAGCCAAAATTGTTTTAGGCGAGGAGAAAGCATTTTTAAGATCACGCGGTAGAAGTAAAATTTCTTGACTAGGTACCTTTGCTTAGACAACCATAGATGGTAGTGCCAACCAAACGGGTGGTGTAGTACACAGTCAGAGTTGTTGATCATGCTCTTTAAAAAATTACATTTCGAGTAAATTTCAGACTGCAGAAACAATTCTATTCCAGTGGAGGACTTGCTGTCGATGGCAAGTAGATGACGATAGGGTATAGTAGCGTGTAAGAATGCCGAAGGTCGGTACTGAAAGACAGTGACGGCAATTAGACTAGTGAAAGAGAAGAGCAATGTCGACAGTTGGCATGAGTCAATGAGCAAGCTACGGGCTACGGCTGGTGAAGGATTGGGTGAGGCTGATATAGGCTTGTGGCAGGCAGACATACATGTGTCAGACCGGACGTGTAATATACGTGCAAACGACTTCCTGTCTGCGTGAGAACATATGTACATATACAATATACATACCCTGAAATGCAATATGCCACTAGCCTTGTACCACATCAAATTGTACACAATATTGAACATTAAAGATTTTAAAATGTAACTTATTTTACAATTGAAAATAGCTTTAATAACAATTAATTAATAAAAATACTAAATAATTTGCGTAATAATAAATACGACAGTGGACATAGCGTCTCATGTTTTTTCGAGTGTAAAATTGTCTTTTAATTTGGCTAGTATCCGAAGTTCAGTTAAAAAACAAATATATTACGAGGTGCGATATAATAACTGTACGACATACAGTAGAGACCAAAATAATTCGAAAAGTCCTAATAAACATATGTTTTATAAAATAAACCGTTTCAGAGACATGTTTGGTTTTTTTTTTTTTTAATCTTGTTCGATTCGTTGACGTAGGTGGTATTTCATCGCAAAATGGTAGAGGGCTTATTGGTTTTTTATACAAATACCGGAAATTCTTTAAAAAACGATGGGGGACATTTCGAACAATTTATTCAGCTCTAAAACATTTCACAATTAATTTAAATTTATATTAGAAATCGTGTCCATCGTGATTATAATAAAATTAAGCAAAATCACAGGATAGTGGACAAAATAATTTGATTTATTAAATTAAATGTACGACGTTTCGTCCATGCTATGCTCACTTCGTATATTTCCTTTAGAATTTCCATTTAGTTCTTACACGATTCGCGGAAGGCGCAGCAATCAATTTATATTTATTGTAACCACGGAAACACATCTATTTTTAATTTTAAACAATTTAGTGTTGACGAGCTGTCATTACAAAAAATAATAATTTGTTTTATAGTAATTTATAAAAAATATTATATATTTTCTAAAAAAATGGTTTAATCTTGTTGTTTGCCGAATTGTGGGAAACCTCAAAATAAGATTATTTTTCATACTCTACCAGACGATCCCGAGGTAAGTTAAACTTGTGATCTAAATTCTAAAACTGCTTTTAATGTATTTCGTAAAATTATTCCATTCATTAAATTTTCATACAAAAATATTTTTAAAAATGTAGATACGATAAAATTTCATGATTTTATATAAATATTTAACCAGGAACAAAATTCTGCAGTAAGAATATTATGTACGTACTAGCTGGTTTCACTAAAAAAATTTACACATCCATTGCATTACCTATATTTACATTTCACTCTTATTTCAGCGGTTTAAAACATGGACAAGAAGTATTGGATGAGGCGACATAAATATATCAAAACGAACTAGTTAGAGAGTTTGTGATAAACATTTTTCTGAAGATATGAAAGTGCAAAAGCTCTTAGGAAAAAATAGGGCAAATTTGAAAACGAATGCTATTCCCACACTCAACGTCGATGTGCCCACATTGCATTTGAACAGTAAGTTTGTTAAAAGTAGTGTTAATCTTTAATTACGTTCTAGTTTTTTTCTTTGAAAATATCTCAATACAAAAACTTTTAGAACAAAGCCTACAT
The DNA here is from genome assembly GCA_039654895.1 of Mongoloraphidia duomilia. Lineage (NCBI taxonomy): Eukaryota > Metazoa > Arthropoda > Insecta > Raphidioptera > Raphidiidae > Mongoloraphidia > Mongoloraphidia duomilia. The sequence goes on from CM077524.1 coordinate 9,977,752, forward strand.
TTATGCACCCAGAAAATATTTTAACGATTTTTTCTATAGTGTCTTGTGTTTCAGTGTATTAATATTTTTTCTTAATTCGTCGCAACAATTATTGACCACTTCAAGTTTTTCTTTCAGTGTTAAATCATTTTTTGTCCAGGCATTTTGTTACATAAATAATTGTTATTAATAATTTCTACAAAATCATTTTGATAAACCCTTATTATTTTATTCCAATATGTAACTCATTTTGTAGCACTGTCTAATAAAGCGTAACTTCATTATTTGTTTTAATCTTTAATTGATTTAGTTGCAGGTTCACGTTCTGAATTACAACATACGACACTCAACACTAAATGGAACTGATTCCGAGCATGCAGTTAAAAATTGGTGAAAAATTGGTTCACGACTATTCGAGACTTTGTGACACAAGCCCTGTTTGGAATTCATGTATCCAAGAAATTTTAATCAGTGGATAATATTTTCATGTGTTTGAAGTCAAATATTTCTAAATTATTTTTATATACGGACTCAAGTAAATAATAAATTAAAATGATTAGGTATATGAAAGATTTGTTATACAGATAAAATTAAAAAAAATGTCATTATGAACTAGATTTAAAAAAATTTAGTTAAAAATAAAACTGTAAATAGGGTTAAGAAATTACTCTAAATAAATTATAGTTTTAAAAAGAATTGACAATTTCAATCTTCCTATATCTACAAATATTAATCATGTAAACTAATTTCAGAGTGTCAATAATCTACATAAGCTAGTTTGAAATTTCCGATACTATAGTAGTTATTTATTTACTTTTTAAGGCCATTAACAGTTAACGTTATTTGAGTCTAGGACAATTCATAATATCAATTTATTATTTTTTGATAATAAATTGATAATATGAATTTGTGCTAGACCCAAATAACGTTTAACTGTTGATGACCTTAAAAAATAAATAAACCTGGGAATAGGGGGCTTGTAATAGAGTATCTATGGAAACGCCTGCAGGCACGTAGTAGTACCAGCAGCGCCATAAGCATTAGTGACTCGTGTAAGAACTAAAACGTAAATTTGACCTTGAAGGTCGAGTGGTCTATCTATAAAACTATCTATTATCTATGGTTTCGTCTATAGATTTAGACTTTTTCAAGTACATACATAAAAATAACAATATTTATGAAAATTAATATTAATTACTAACCATAGCAATTAACATAAGATAGGGTACATAAGACAAAAACATGGTAACATGGTAACAAATTATGTTGACTATAAATTTTAACAATCAATAATAATACTAATAATACAAATGTTAGCATAATTTCATAATATAATTGTACTGACTACTTAAATTTTGAGTGTCTGTTCTATAATTCGACACTGGGCATACATTTCTTTTCAATGAAGTTCAAATATTAGATAAAGAGTCAAATTGGAAGAAACGCAATATCAGTGAAATGTGTTTTATTAGAAAAAACAATTCAATCAATTATAGAACAGACACTCAAAATTTAAGTAGTCAGTACAATTATTATATTATGAAATTATGCTAACTTTTATATTATTATTATTATTGATTGTTAAAATTTATAGTCAACATAATTTGTTACCATGTTACCATGTTTTTGTCTTATGTACCCTATCTTATGTTAATTGCTATGGTTAGTAATTAATATTAATTTTCATAAATATTGTTATTTTTATGTATGTACTTGAAAAAGTCTAAATCTATAGACGAAACGTCGTACATTTAATATAATAAATCAAATTATTTTGTCCACTATCCTGCGATTTTGCTTAATTTTATTAATTTAAATATTTTGTTGTAAAAAAATAAATAAAAACTAACCATATCTCTGTAACGGTTAATTTTAGGTCACCTGTTTATTAGGACCTTATTCGACCTATTTATTGTACGTGTGTTTTCTAACACCCTATATATCTGCTTCAAATGATTTAGTTTCAACCAGGTATAAATTAAAAATGGCACCTTCTAAAATTTTAGAACAGTTTTTTTAACACTTCTTCTAAATCATATTATAATAATATAATAATAAAAATTTTTATTGTCACAGTATAAGAAAATATACAAAAATTTTACAATATTGTTGTAATCAGTGTTCCTGATACTACTGCAATTATTTTGGCTTTAAACTAAAATTTTCATAATATATATTGTAGCAAAGTTTAATTACAGGGAAAAAAAATAAAAAAAAACCAACTCGCGAAAAATCGTAGCTTTCACTTAATGAATTAATCTAATATGTGTTTCACTCTTTTATGTTTTCTAAATCATATTATTAACTTCCCATTGGAAGTTACTGTAATGGGTCCGAAAATCGAAATCAAAATGTATAACAAATTTTTATGTTTCAAGGTCACCACACTATTTTTACACTATTTTTAGAAAGATGTCTGTGTGTGTGTGTGTGTACGTATGTACGTACGTACATATGTGTCCATTTCTTTCTAAGACGAAATATCGAGAATGAAAAATGATATCGACTACGTTAGGGTGCTAATCGACGAGTATTAACGTAAATACGATCTGAAAGAAATTTTTTCAAAATCGGTTCAGCCGTTCTTTTTTCTTAACCAAATAGACTCCAAAAAAGTAGATTTTACACAATATCTCGCGAATAAAAAATTATATCGACTTCGTAAGGGTGTCAATCGAGGCGTGTTAACGTCATTTTGATCCGACATAAATTTTATAAAAAAATCGGTTCAGCCGTTTTTTTTTTTTTTTTTAATTGTTAAGAATAAATAATAATTATGTTTTAATGATTAAAATGATTACTTTCCTGTGTAATATCTAATTTAATTATTATTATTAAATATTTATCAAACTGGGAAGTTCGTCGTGTGGACCTCGACAAGGGTCGTACTTTAGTTCTAATATACGACCCACCTCACGGCTGGTTTTATATCAAATGGTGTGCTATTTGCAGATTAGCGAACGTAAGTAAGCTTGTTTATTAATAAAATTATTATAATAGCACCATAGTTTCGAGGTTTTAAAACGACTAACCCACATATTAGATAATATTAACGTCATTTCCACCATCTTAATTCGTTACCTCCACCATATTCTCGTTTATTTTGTAATTTGATATAATAATTTGTAAATAACCAAATTAAACACATAGATTTGTAGAAGTGATATATTAATATAATGTTAAATCTAATTTAATTGGAACGGTACATTTCCATTCGGTTTGTATGATTCCATGTTTTTCAAATCCGGATTGAAGTAGAAAGGTTCGTTTCCATTTTGATTGTCTACTTCCACATCATGTAAATTCGAATTTAGTTGGAACGGTACATTTTGATTCAGTTTGTATGATTCCAATGTTTTCAATGTCGGATTGAAGTAGAATGGTCCGTTACACTTTTGATTGTCTAACACTACCTAGTTCAAAATTCAGAATGTTTGAATTCTGAACTAGTACTTTTAAAAATAGATAAGAAAAATACACTTACAAAAAAAGCTTGTAAAAATTACCTTCGGTCGGACTTTAATTATAATCAGCCGTTCTAGTTTCTGCCCGATTAGCATAGTAAGCTAGTAAGCAATTCGAATGTGTATGTCAAATATGGCAATTGCATTCCAATGTTCTTTGGGAATTAGCGCTCCCAGAGACCCGAGCTCGTACCAGTCGGTTTGTGTATGCCGGCTGGCGGATTTTAATACACAATTATGTTATTTGTTGTGTTGAAGACGCTAATGACCTGAGTTGTCGACGCGTCTATAATCTACAATAAATAATAAATAAATGTCAAATATGAAATGAAAAGGAAGCCTACAGAAGAGACACTCGACAAGTTAGCGTCTATATTTAATTTTAACAAGAATCTCCATAAATGGATCTAATATATTATCTCAGTTCTCATTTCTGCCGTGATGAACATGGTCTGCCAGCTACCCCTGCATTTCCCCTTCGTGCACATAGCCTGCAACCAAGGAGACCGAATTTGAGTGATTGGGGTGGAACGAAATAAGTCGCACGTGTGGAGAGCATCCAGTGTTTCCATAGTAACTATAAATAAAAATTGCCAACAGTCTTCTTGTTGCCAACTATTAATGTGAGCGAGTAAAACAAGTTATAGACACCCGGATTATTATATTATTGTACATTATAGACGCGTCGACAACTTGATCATTAGAGTCTTAATCACATCAAATAACATATTACTTAAAACTAAATGACATCACAAAACATCCATGAGCGAGGTGAGATTTGAGCACACAACAGCTTGCTCCAAAAGCCAGAACGCTGATCATTACACCAAGCTGTTTGCTAGAGACCAGGAGGACGAGTGCATGCGCAGTATCGCATAATGCATCCAAGGATCGACGCCATGATGTGCGACGTATTTAGTCCCGCCCCCACGACTCAGTTTCGGTCAAGTTCGGTCTTCTTGTTAATAGCGTAGTCAAACAAAATGTTTGGATAACGAACTAACTGTACAAAGTGTAGTCACGTCTGGCAGTAAACTTGTTGATAACTCTGATGGATCTTAAACAGCATCTTATGTAGTCTGTTAACTTAATTGAAGCCGACGGGGCGTATAGTTAAAGGGCCTTGACCAATATCTCTGTTTCAATGGTAATTAAGTTTCACTGTTGTTTGTTTCGCTAAGCTCGACAAAACCGTGTGTACACATCAAGTTTACACTTAATATTAAAGCTTAGGAGAAAAGCCGATTTCGTGTAATCACCGTGGCCAAAGCTGATTTGGTCCGCTGGAATTTAGGTATGCCTAAAATATTCATTGAATGCACCGAGATAATTAGATATTCTGTAATAACAAGAGTATCACTCGTGCATAACTTAAACGTGTTTTGTTTAATATTTGTACTATTGCAACTGAGTTTTCAACAGAATCGTAAACAACAAAAAAACAACGAATTCCCATTACTCTCAAGTTGTGTTGTACCGCGGTCAGTTGGCCAAAAATATTTGACCAGTAGTATATTATTTTAACGGTCAAATAATAGCATGCATGAAAATAGCACTGTCGCCTGTCGATATATTTAGACAATAAAAATAGTTCAGATTAGTGTAACCGCCGCGCCATTATTATTGGATACCTACATACTTTGTTCCAACCAAATAATAATAATTAATAAAAACTCGGGTCGCAGTGCCAAAACTCTGCCGACAATATAGTGTATTTGCTAATACTGGCATTGTGGATTTATTATATGAACTTAAGTTTGTTTTTGAACAAAATAAAAAATTTAACCCCTTAATACATCCCTTAAAATAATATTTTCTTTCTTAATTTCAATATTTTTATCAATGCAACCTCGGTACCAAATTAAATACACCCTTCAGTAAGTAAAGCACTATCCGCAAACTAGTGTTTTCATAAAATTTGTAAGTCCGGTCCTGTCAGGCCGATTTTATTAAAATTTTAGCAGCACATTTTAATCGTTACTAAAGGGTTAAATTTCAATTTTGAAACGATTCTGAGAATTTTTTCGGCATTTTTGGGCCCAAAAACATTTTTCAACCCCTAAAAACCACCCTTAAAATGGTCCGATTGGGCCCATTTTAAATAGGCTTCGTGCGGTGATGGATTTCAACGTGCCTGCCAAATTTCATCAAAATCAATTAACTCTTTCGAAAGTTATTGCCCGCACACACACACACACATATATATATATATATATATATATATATTATACCAATGGCTTTTGCTTCAAAAGACCCGAATTGAATCGGTTGCGCGGCTAGCTACCGACGGCGCGGGGTCATGGGTCGGAAAACAAAAATTATTATATAGTTACGATCGCACTTGTTTTGGGAAGCAGCCTCTAAAATTTAAATACAGGAAAAGCCCTTAATGGGCAATAAAAAACCCAACCACCTACCACTCGACACTTAGGACAACACAAAAAGTGAACGCACACAATGAATCGTGCGTCAAAATAATTTAATTTAAATTTGAAGTCACCTCTACACTAGTATCACCTAACCAGAGACGGATCTCGTTGGAAGATTACTTAGTGGGCCTGATACCGACCGAGAGATCAAAGGGCGCCAGAACTTATAGGGCCACACTGCGTAAGTCTAAGGTCGTCCAAACTGAGACGTAGAGAGTGGTCACAGTTAGGGATAATTCAAAAATGATAACCACGTTGGCCAAAAGAGATCCGAAAAATATTCCGGAACAGAGTCCAGAATCACAATCACAGTTATATTAAGTCCCAGGCCTAACGCTGTTACTTCTTTAGCAAGATAAACAGAAAAAAAATCAGAGGTGATTTCAATGGCCAAATCCACACGATAACTTAACATAAAATACTAACAAAACAATAGATTCCGAACACAATATCGGGACACACGGTATTCGAGATACAAAAAAATAAAAGCGGCACTGTAATCACAGGCCTCACGGAACTTCCAACAATCGAGACAAAAATCCTAATTCAATAGGCCTCGAAGCCTCATAACAACCTACTTATTCAATCGCAAAACGTAGCGTGACGTTAGCGAGCGATAGTGAAACGATAACCTAACAATAGCGAAATTCTCAACAAAAACTCTTCATAAATAATGAATCGATACGGAACGATAACGAATTTCACATAATTAATTTTTAACAATTATTTCACACTTAATCCGGGCCTGTACAGAAATTCCGGAGCCTGAAAAGAAAATACATAGCATACGAGAGACATAAACACTTTAAAATCGCGAGACCGGCGACGTGGAATTCAAACTTAATTCATAATAAGATTCAAAATATTCCATAAAATTCCCAATGTAGTGCAAGAAATCCTACAGGAATACAATCGACGCAACATTAATCATTTTAATTCTGACGTAAATATCTAAAATTTACCCAGTACTACTCAAAGTGGTCGACATTCAGAAATGTAAAATGTTCATAAAATATTAGATTTGATCCTTTAATATTTTCGGGATATATTGTAGTACCATATCTATCCCACCGGGATAAACACTTGATAAAATTCTGGGATACTTTATGCGTCGTCATTTATGATAGCGAATATTAAAAATTTCGGAATAATTGCACAATCTTCAAAATTTCTGGAATAAATTGAATTATTCCCGTATTCCAGAATCAACACAACCACACGGAAATCCAAAAGCAGCAACTTATAATCCCTACTAGGAGAAGCGCTTGGCGCCTTTATGGTTAATGTTGCACGGTAAGCTAACTAAATCGAATACAATAATCCAACAATGGAAATACGGAAAATAAATCAATTTTCGGGAATTAGGAAAACTAGGAAGGTCGATCAATGCAGGAATCGAAGCAGGAAACAACGCAGAATCCAAACTCCAAACCAAAAACAATATAGCTCCAAAACGAAAAGCACAAATCCAACTCCAAAATCACAAAATAAATAGTATTTTATTCGCCAGATATTCAATCAGTTTATTTTAATTGTTTTACAGACCGATGTGCCTGATACGGTCGCCAGACCTCGTCTATCGACAGGCCAATGCTTACGAAACTATTCCGTATTTTTCCTCAACGTTCTCCCTTACACACACAATAAAAATAGTATGTATCGCCTTGCACTCATAGACATCATATGTCCCAGTCGTGTTTATTTCTGTTGTAGTTCGTTTTCAGCCGTACACTAGTCAACCTGACGTCACGTCGTTTTTATCGCAGTACCTTTTTAAAGGCGGATTCACACTAGACAAGCAAGATTTTCGAAAAGTCGTTACTGTGTTTCGGGGTTTTTCTAAAACTTCTCGAGAGCATTCCAGGATGATTTACCCCGCTTTTACGTCGAATTTGGACATGGCACACACCCCGTTTTCCCAAAAAAAAGAAAGGTCCGTAAGAGCTTTCTTTTAATCAAACAATTCAAAAGCGGAATCGTCGCTAGCAAAGTCCGGCCGAGCAGCCTCATTATCCGAAACGTCAGTGCGTTCATTCACGGTATCACTGCCAGAGTTATCTGAATCATCCTCACTGGAAACATCCGACGCATCGTCTTCAATATAGGGCTTCAGATCCTTAACATGCCATCTGCCAACAGGGTGGCCGTCCTCATGCTCCAATTCGTAAATGAGAGGCGAGACCATCCTAGTGACACGACAGGGAATAAATCGAGGGGCCAGTTTGGATGAGAAGCCATGTGGTCCGCTGGATAGGACATAGTGTCTCTTCCAGACGCGTTCTCCCACCCCAAACCGTACAGCAGGTCGCTTGCCCTGGTTATGCCCGATAGCTTGACGTTCATAGGCGTCGGCGAGATGTTGTCTCACTTGCTGATAAATGGCAGGGTGTTCTTGTAATAGCCGTGCATAAAAATCGCTGGACCAGCTAAGCTCGACAGGATCCTTATCGTCCAATTCGCCATAGTATTCTCCGTTAAGAGGGACAAAGCGCCCAAAATTTAGGAAAGTCGGTACGAAACCAGTCGAATCATGGACAGCTGTTCGTAAAGCAAAACCAATATGCGGAAGGACTTTGTTCCACTCATGGTGAGTCACATCCGACAGGTAAGATCTTAAGGCTGTTCCAATGGTGCGGTTAACTCGCTCGACAAAGTTAGCTTGCGCATGATATTTGGCAACGTACCAATGCTTCACGCCGTAGTTTTCCAACAGTTTCTGTATGAGGTTCGCAGTAAATTCAGTGCCGTTGTCGGTCAGTAAGATTTGTGGTGCACCAAACATTAAGAAAACTTCATTTTCAAGGTAGGAAGCGATAGAACGGGCGTCCGCTGTCTTCAGAGGCTGCAATAAAGAGAACTTGGTGAACCAGTCTACAACGACCAACACGAAACGATATCCATCCTTGGTCTTAGGTAAGGGTCCAAGAATGTCACAGCCAACCAACTGCCACGGGAATTTGACCTGTTTGGGTTGACCCATAAAGCCGGGACGTGCGGTATTCGATATCTTTTGGGCGGCACAAACACGACAACGGGCAATAAATCTAGTAACATCGGCCTTCATTTTGGGCCAGTAATATTGTTCGGACAGACGGTAGAGGGTTTTAGCAATGCCGAAATGACCAGAGGTGGGGGCAGAATGAAGTTGTTCCATTAAGTTTCGACGAGCGCGCTTGGGGACAGCCATTTTCCACTCATTTCTATTTGGTCCTTGATCCAAAGCAAGAGAAAAACGCTTGTATAAACGGCCATCTATCACACGCCAGCAACCATATTCGTTAGGATTTTGTAAAATGGAGTGGATCATTCTTTGATACCACGGGTCAGCATTGCAAACCTCATCATTCTCTGCAGAGACGCCAAAAATAAGGTGACCTTTTCGTCAGGCTTCTGAACGCGAGCGTAAATTTGTTGACTTAATTCATGATCGAAATCGGGGCCTAAAAAGTGCCTTCTTAACGCGGAAGTTAGAGAATCCCAATCATTAACTCCATCCGACAGTGCCATACGATACCATACTAGAGCATCGCCTACAAAGAGATCGATAGCGGAATGAAATAATGTTTCTTTAGAACAATGACGACCTACTCGCAATTCTTCCACACGCATCAAGAATTCGTTAACAGGTTGTTTGCCATCGAAGCTGATGCCCCATTTGTAAATCGGAACAGTTTGCGGGACGTTACAAATATGAACAGTTTGAGAACCACTAGGAACCGTGAGATTCAATAGATTAGTATTACAACCCCTTACGTTATGCGACACAGGAGTGGAGGGAGATGAAACAGATTCAGAATGATAATTTAAACAGCGCATGTTAAATTGTTCGTCTAACTCTAAAATTTGCTCTATTATATCGTTCACAAGTAACAAAGATTCATTTGACGCACGGCTTACAAGACGACGAGCACGGCTCAACAAATGGAGTATTCGATGGTCGATTACGGAATAGGCTACACTCTGTGGGCTATCAGAAAAATTAAAAACTGCAGTTCGCATTTCAGCGACTTTACTCTGACAAATGGTTAACTCACTGTCAAGCTCTAAATCAATATCCGGAAAATCCAAGTCAACATTTTCAGCTAATAAAGACGATAATTTACTCTGTAATAAATTTAAGGTCATGTGGTCAACCCCTTGAACGTGGCGTAACCGTAGTTCGTACAATAGTTCATCACGCTTGAGACCGTAAGCTGACATTTTTACAATATTTTTCTAACAAGACGTGACAAAAAAACTTCACAACAGGAACAAAAATAAACTGCTGATTGTACCGCACAGCTCTCAGACAACAGCTAAGATTTTTCCAAACGATAATTTTCTTCAACAAAACGGTAATTGTCCACCGGAAACGGCACGGAACCAAAGACTACCTAAAACAAAGACTAACCAAGGACTACCTAAAGCAAACGATACAGAAGATACAAACGATTATTTTCTAGGCACGAAACGTGAATTCCAACAGTAAAATAATTTTTTTTTTTTTTTTTTTTTTTTAACACGAGACCATACACACGAGAGGAAAAAGAAATTTTTGCATGCGCCGCTTCATAAGCTTTGAACTAGGGTTTAAACATACAATAAAGATCACACGATCGTAAAACTCGAGCCCCACGTTTGAGCGCCAATTTATAGCAATGGCTTTTGCTTCAAAAGACCCGAATTGAATCGGTTGCGCGGCTAGCTACCGACGGCGCGGGGTCATGGGTCGGAAAACAAAAATTATTATATAGTTACGATCGCACTTGTTTTGGGAAGCAGCCTCTAAAATTTAAATACAGGAAAAGCCCTTAATGGGCAATAAAAAACCCAACCACCTACCACTCGACACTTAGGACAACACAAAAAGTGAACGCACACAATGAATCGTGCGTCAAAATAATTTAATTTAAATTTGAAGTCACCTCTACACTAGTATCACCTAACCAGAGACGGATCTCGTTGGAAGATTACTTAGTGGGCCAGATACCGACCGAGAGATCAAAGGGCGCCAGAACTTATAGGGCCACACTGCGTAAGTCTCAGGTCGTCCAAACTGAGACGTAGAGAGTGGTCACAGTTAGGGATAATTCAAAAAGGATAACCACGTTGGCCAAAAGAGATCCGAAAAATATTCCGGAACAGAGTCCAGAATCACAATCACAGTTATATTAAGTCCCAGGCCTAACGCTGTTACTTCTTTAGCAAGATAAACAGAAAAAAAATCAGAGGTGATTTCAATGGCCAAATCCACACGATAACTTAACATAAAATACTAACAAAACAATAGATTCCGAACACAATATCGGGACACACGGTATTCGAGATACAAAAAAATAAAAGCGGCACTGTAATCACAGGCCTCACGGAACTTCCAACAATCGAGACAAAAATCCTAATTCAATAGGCCTCGAAGCCTCATAACAACCTACTTATTCAATCGCAAAACGTAGCGTGACGTTAGCGAGCGATAGTGAAACGATAACCAAACAATAGCGAAATTCTCAACAAAAACTCTTCATAAATAATGAATCGATACGGAACGATAACGAATTTCACTAATTAATTTTTAACAATTATTTCACACTTAATCCGGGCCTGTACAGAAATTCCGGAGCCTGAAAAGAAAATACATAGCATACGAGAGACATAAACACTTTAAAATCGCGAGACCGGCGACGTGGAATTCAAACTTAATTCATAATAAGATTCAAAATATTCCATAAAATTCCCAATGTAGTGCAAGAAATCCTACAGGAATACAATCGACGCAACATTAATCATTTTAATTCTGACGTAAATATCTAAAATTTACCCAGTACTACTCAAAGTGGTCGACATTCAGAAATGTAAAATGTTCATAAAATATTAGATTTGATCCTTTAATATTTTCGGGATATATTGTAGTACCATATCTATCCCACCGGGATAAACACTTGATAAAATTCTGGGATACTTTATGCGTCGTCATTTATGATAGCGAATATTAAAAATTTCGGAATAATTGCACAATCTTCAAAATTTCTGGAATAAATTAAATTATTCCCGTATTCCAGAATCAACACAACCACACGGAAATCCAAAAGCAGCAACTTATAATCCCTACTAGGAGAAGCGCTTGGCGCCTTTATGGTTAATGTTGCACGGTAAGCTAACTAAATCGAATACAATAATCCAACAATGGAAATACGGAAAATAAATCAATTTTCGGGAATTAGGAAAACTAGGAAGGTCGATCAATGCAGGAATCGAAGCAGGAAACAACGCAGAATCCAAACTCCAAACCAAAAACAATATAGCTCCAAAACGAAAAGCACAAATCCAACTCCAAAATCACAAAATAAAAAGTATTTTATTCGCCAGATATTCAATCAGTTTATTTTAATTGTTTTACAGACCGATGTGCCTGATACGGTCGCCAGACCTCGTCTATCGACAGGCCAATGCTTACGAAACTATTCCGTATTTTTCCTCAACGTTCTCCCTTACACACACAATAAAAATAGTATGTATCGCCTTGCACTCATAGACATCATATGTCCCAGTCGTGTTTATTTCTGTTGTAGTTCGTTTTCAGCCGTACACTAGTCAACCTGACGTCACGTCGTTTTTATCGCAGTACCTTTTTAAAGGCGGATTCACACTAGACAAGCAAGATTTTCGAAAAGTCGTTACTGTGTTTCGGGGTTTTTCTAAAACTTCTCGAGAGCATTCCAGGATGATTTACCCCGCTTTTACGTCGAATTTGGACATGGCACAATATATATATACATATATAAATAGACATTTCCAAAAATGGTGCCAAAGTGTTCAGGAGGTTATGAAACGTCGAGAAATTTTGGTCCGACCCCTAGGTCCCGCCATCCGACCGACGCCAATAGTGTATGTGCAATATGGCAAATACACTAATTATAAATGTCATTGTATTTTTACTTTGATGTTTTTTATGTTTTATATATCACGATATTTGTAGTATTATTTGCAATTATTTGTTATGTTTGATCAATTTGTTTTCGTTATTCACTTTATATTTTAATACGACTCTGGACTTATATTATAACCTATAATGAAACAAAACTAATATATTATTTAGAAGTGATAAAAAAAAAAATCCATTGGCAAGATAAATTGTTTATTGAATAACAAATGGCGACATGTTTCTACAACTTAAGTTGTCATCATCAGGCCTTTAAAAAATATTCATATAAGAAGATGTAATCTTGAATATGGAATCATAACCAAAATTGATTTAAAACGAAGGAAAGTATTATGACAATATGCAAGCCAAAAACACATATATCAAATGAGTTAGTAACACATCTTAATGCAAACAAAGGGCACAGTTAAATTTGATCTACGCCATGATTTTTGTCAAATTTGTCGCCATTTGTTATTCAATAAACAATTTATCTTGGATGGATGGATGGATGTTTTTTTATATATCACTTCTAAATAATATATGCCGTGCAAGAGGTAAAGGAGTTCTTTCTATCAATCATAATATATTATTATTATTTTTATTTTTCTTATGAAAGAGTAATTTTCTTGGTTAATTAACCGGTTAATATTTGACCGGTCAAATGCACAACTCTATACTCTCAAGATATTTGTAAATATTCAACTACGTTGCAGCTGACCAAGGAGGATAATATTATAGTTAACAGGAAAGCTTTTCGTCACTTTCGTGACATACCATTTCTCTATCATTTCACTTTAACAGAAATGGGGGAGAGGCAGGAAAGATTTTTTGTCCTACGGATCGACTCATAAAATATACATATATCTACTGCTAAATCGAAATAAAACTGTTAAATAAAGTGTGTAGCTAAAAAACACTAAAACTATAGGTTTTCTGACGTGTTTTAATCGTACATACCTACCTGTTATCCAACAATTTTAAAAAGATTTATTTTTTTTATTTATTGTAGATTATAGACGCGTCGACATCTAAGGTCAGTAGCGTCTTTCAACTACACTAAATAACAACTATAACTTAAAACTAAATAACATCACAAAACATCCATGAGCGCAGGTGGGATTCGAACCCACGCCAGTCCAGTCTAGAGGTTGCGGCATCAAGCACGCTATACTGCCCTCCAATTTTAAAAAGAAGGGTTGTATTTAGAGTAGTACTATTGTTATGTAACTACAGCAGCTTATTACAAAACAATATTAAACATTTTATTACTATCGTATAAAACAGTTTTTTTTTAAGTGGAGGAATAATAACATTATTAAAATGAACACGGACAAGTTTAATTATCTATAATGTAAATCCAAGTAGTTGTACCTTTTGCATTATTTATGTAATGCAGATGTTTTAAAAAAATACAAGCAACACTATCCAACAAAATAGCTTATGCCTGATTTAAAAAATAAAACAAGCCGTGAGGTGGGTCGTTTATTAGGTCTAAAGTGCGACCCTTGAGGTCCACACGACGAACTTCCCAGTTTGATAAATATTTAATAATAATAATTAAATTAGATATTACACAGAAAAGTAATCATTTTAATCATTAAAACATAATTATTATTTATTTTTAACAATTAAAAAAAAAAAAAACGGCTGAACCGATTTTTATAAAATTTATGCCGAATCAAAGAGATGTTAACACGCCTCGATTGACACCCTTACGAAGTTGATATAATTTTTTATTCGCGAGATGTGTAAAATCTACTTTTTTGGAGTCTATTTGGTTAAGAAAAAAGAACGGCTGAACCGATTTTGAAAAAATTTCTTTCAGATCATATTTACGTTAATACGCGTCGATTACGCTATCGTAGTCGATATCATTTTTAATTCTCGAGATTTCGTCTTAGAAAGAAATGGACACATACGTACGTACGTACATACCTACACACACACACACACACACACATACAACAACACAGACATCTTTCTAAAAATAGTGTAAAAATAGTGTAGTGACCTTGAAACATAAAATTTGTTATACATTTTGATTTCGATTTTCAGACCCATTACAATAACTTCCAATGGGAAGTTAATAAAATAGCTATTTAAGATTTAAGATTTAAGAGTTAGGGGCCCGAAGGAAGCCACCGCGACCTATAAGATCTATTGTGTTCCCCTAGTTTCTTATCAGTTTTTTAGGATTTCAAGGCTATGTATAAAGTCAAGAATCTTCATTAAACTGACGTCTTTGAAGTCCTTTGGAAGCATAAGGGGTGATCCAAAGTGCTTGTATCTTGTCTGTACGATGGCTTCACACTTGCAGAGAATATGTACAGCAGTTTCTTCTGCTTCGTTGCATCTGCTGCATAGGGCGTTGTCGACAACGCCCATTCTATGCAGATGTTTGTTTAAAAGGCAGTGTCCCGTTAGTAGACCAGTTACTGTTCTTAGATTGTTTCTGCTAAGCTTGAGTGCAGGTGGGAACTTACTCTGACTGAATCAAGTGCTTTTAGTGCAGCTTGACTGTCTGAGAATATGTTGATTGTCTTACCGGAATATTTCCTTGCAATGTTTTCTTGTGCACACAGTAGTATGGCGCAAATTTCCGCCATAAACACTGTGGCATAGGCGCCTAGGGGTTTACTTATGCTGAGACGAGGTCTCACTCCATAGACTCCCAGACCTGTCCCTGAGTTAGTTTTAGATCCGTCTGTGTACCAGACCAATCCCTCAGGATTCCACGTTTGATCTCCCCTTTCGCAAGCTTCTCTGTCTAATATAGACACTGAGTAGTCCTTTTGAAAGATGTATTCCGGCTTAATACTATCAGCTCTCATGTTTAAGATGTGATTGTAGCCTGTTAGCTTGTCAATTGTCATGTGGCTTTTTAAAGTGTTGTTGGGAAGCCACAATTTGTTACATTGCAGTCTGTAGGCTCCAAGCCGGGCCTCCGCCATCACCACAAGGTGAAGTGGGGGGAGTCCCAGTAGAGCCTCCAAGGCCGCAGTTGGTGTCGTTCTGATGGCACCAGTTATGGCTAGACAAGCCGTTCTCTGTAGTTTCCCTAGTTCGTTTTGAGTTATTCTCAGTTCCGTTCTAGGCCACCACACAAGCGATGCATAGGTAATTGCGGGTCTTATTACCGATGTGTACAACCAATGTACCACTTTCGGTTTCAGACCCCAGGTTTTGCCTATTGCTCTTCTACAAGACCAGAGCAAAATCATTGCTTTGTTAATTTTCTTTTCCACATGGGATTTCCAAGTTAGTTTTGAGTCTAGCACGACTCCTAAGTATTTTACTTCTTCAGACAGCATCAGTCTGCTGCCGAAGAGTGTGGGCATAGCGTGATTCAGATCCTTCTTCCTCCTAGTGAATCTTACTATGCTTGTTTTATTAGGGTTGACTGAGAGCCCAGTCTCTCGACACCATTTTTGAACCTTGTTGAGCGCTGATTGAGTCAGGCCCAGCAAAGTGTCATAGTGTCTCCCTCGTGCGAGAATTACCAGGTCATCGGCGTATCCCTGAGTATATATACCTGAGCTGTTGAGGAGTGTCAGTAGATCGTCGATGACTAATCCCCACAGGAGTGGTGATAAGACCCCTCCTTGGGGGCATCCACGAGTCGCATGTATCTCTACTGTTTCGTTGTAGAGAGTTGCTTTGGCAATTCTAGATTTTAACATAGCCATAATCCAGTTACATACTGTTGTGTTGATGCCTCGTTTTTCTAAAGCGAGGCCTATTATTTCTATGGAGGTATTGTCAAACGCACCCTCTATATCTATAAACACTCCAATTGCAATTTCTTTGCTCTCTAGTGTTTTTTCCACCCTGCTAACTAGACAGTGTAGAGCCGTTTCGCAGGATTTTCCAGATAGATAGGCGTACTGATTATTGTGTAAGGGAAACACAGTTAGTACATTATCCCGAATATATCTGTCAATTATTTTTTCCAAGGTTTTCAGCATAAAAGATGTTAGGCTTATAGGTCTGTAGGCCTTAGCTGACATGTAGTTATTACGCCCAGGTTTGGGTATGAACGTTATCCTTGTTTTCCTCCAACTAATTGGTATGTATTTTAGTGCTAAGCTAGCCCTAAATATTCTACAGAGAGGTTTGATTAGATGAGATATTCCTTTTTGCAAAAGTGCCGGAAATATCTCGTCGCCTCCAGGAGATTTGAAGGGGGCAAATGAATTAATAGCCCAAATTATTCTAGGTGCATCGACCACTCTGGAAGCTGTGGTCCAGTCGTTTCTTGTGGATCTGTTAGGTGCCTCAATTAACGTGAGGTTGTTGCTTGCATCAAGAATAGTTGATCCAGGAAAGTGAGTATGAAGTAATACTTCAAGTGTCTCCTTTGCTGTGTGAGTGTGTTTGTCATTTATTGTCTCCAGTGATCCCAGTTTTGAGTTATAGTCATTGGAGAGAATTTTATGCAGTTTAGCACTGTCTGGGATGTTATCAATCTCTTGACAGTACTTCCTCCATTTCTCCCTTTTGGATTTCCTAAGGGATTTATTGTATTCGGTTAGGGATTTTTTATATTTCTCCCAGTCACCGGTACTTTTAGCCCTATTGAAGAGTTCTCTGGTTTTCTTTCGAAGGATGGTAAGTTCACTGTTCCACCAGGGAACGTTTTTTATTGGGTTCCTTACCATCTCAGGACAGTTCTCTTTATAGGATGTTACTATAGCATCTCGCATGAATTCAGATGCTAGTTCGAGGTCCTCAACTGTTTTAACCTTTTGTGGACCTTTAGAAAGCTCGTTTCCAAGATCATTATTAAAGGATTCCCAGTTGGTTTTCCTGGGATTCCTACTTAGTATAGGTTCCGCAGACAGAGTTTTGATTTGAAAACAAATGTATCTGTGGTCCGAAACAGATGGATCACTTGATACATGCCAATTGCTTATCTTGTCACAAATTGAGTTTGTGCCAAGCGTAATGTCAATAACCTCTTGTCTTTGTGTTGTAACAAAGGTTGGTTTATTGTGGCGATTGAGTATCTCTAGGTTAGAGCTAATGAGAAATTCAAGTAAACACTCACCTCTTTTGTTAATGAATGAATAAATTATTGAAAACGATGTCTTCAGTGTCAAGAAGGATCCAAAAAAACGCTATTACTAATGTAAGATTTGCATTTATAAGTTTCGTGAACTTTTCTCACATCTTCAGAGCGCGAGTGACACTCAAATATAGTAGTGACGCTAATAACCTTTGTTGTCGAGCGTCTATAATCCACAATTCAATTCAATATTGTAGTATGGACAACAATTCCTACAATTCTGATATCATTTTCGCTATTAAGATGTGAGAAAATTCCACGAAACGTCAGCGATAAATGCAAATCTTACATTAGTAAATTGTGTTTTTTTGGACCCTTTTTGCCACTGAAGACATCGTTTTCGCAATAAATTGTTCATTTTAATGTTTCAGTTTTCCATTTTCAGTAAAAAGAGACATTACTATCGATCGACAATAATGTATCTCTTTATTGTTCATACTGCAAGACCACACGAACAAATTGTATTTATTAATGTAAATTTTAAATTAAAATAAACAGTGAGGTCTGCTCAAATTTATTTAAAATTTAAAATAGACCTACGTAGGTGAATGAAATTCTTAGATTCGGTGCTAGCATTGCTCTTGTGATAGGAAGGCACCTTAAGATATATCATCGATAGTACTGTTACCGTAGCGAAAAACACACCACTAGGAAGCCCAAGGGAGGGTTAAGCCGTTTTGACATGCAATTTAAATTTCTTACATCTATTGACAATGCGCTACGTAACATAAAATAGAGTTAAAATATATGAAAATTAAAATAATAAAAATTTTACCTAAGCCATTTTGTCTTATTTTTTCAGAATATACATGCTCTAAAACGTTCTTAAACTGTGGTCAGCAGATTCCAGACAGTTTGTAAGTCGAGTTCTCGAAATGTTATTATGGCTTTATATCATTTATATTAACATAGATACTAAATATTTATTGAATTTTTCATCATACAACAATAATTTGAAGAGAGCTTCAGTTTTCTAAATTTTTCAGGATAAAGCGTCTTTGTTTATAATTCGCAGAAATGGTGTCACAAATAAATTTTTGAAGAGCAAATGGTCCTTAATTAGTAAATATTTAGAGCCGCTGCTCTAAAATGTGATATAAAAATAGATTGAACAAAAAAACTGCATAACACGAGTTACAAGACATTTAAATATTATCTCGATAAATAAAATGAATACTTACTATTCATGAATGTGATATTAAAATGCAAAGCAAATCTTAAAAGAAAATGCTGCATAATATTATTTTTCTATACCAGAATCGTATTAGTTATAAATAAACATGAGAGGAGAAAATGATCAAGAAAAGGAATTATAGTGAAAAAGAGATGTACAGGGAAATGATCGGAATAAAAGCACCAGAGTGAGACACGATAAACGTATAAGTAGGGCATCTGACAAACAAAACACAGAAATTATCTAACGACATCTGTGACTTGAGGTCATGTAGAATGTATGAGGAGGGAAAAGAAAATTTGTCTTGCGAACGTGACTAGTGTCCCCGATGGTCAGCATTGCGGCACGCTGACTTCCATCAATGTATTGTCTCTATTCATCTCTCTCTTTCTCTCTTCCTCAGATACAATCACTGTCTTACTCTACTGTGCTCTATTCCATACACTGTATAGTACTATACTAGACTATTTTCTGACTAAGTATACCTGATGGCTCAGGGGAAACACAAGAATGTGCTTACCGGCTTTTTTTAACAAATCAATTCTCTGAAACGTATATAATGAACAGAATATGTCCAGTTTTTTAAATTTATATAATTTAAATTTTTATATGGGGAATTTCTTATTTTTTTTAATTTTTAATGAGAAAACCTTTCCATATTTTTCTACTTAAAACATTTCACTAAAATTCAATAAATTATTTTAAATAAAGGAAATGTTTTCTCATAAAAAATTAAATTTATACAGGGTGGCACATCTTAAACAATGCAGTGAAATATCTCGTAAACGGTACAAACCATAAAAAAAATGTTTTATATAAAAGTTATAGAGTATCAAGGGGGACAGAAGACTGTGATATCAGATTTAACATAGATGGTGCTGTAAAGGCCAGGCGAAGGTCAGCTTCGATTTTTTAATTATAACAGTGCATTTTTATTCCAGAATACGATACAGTATTTAATAGTGAACAGTAAATTATTAAGGTACATATGAGCCAAAGTTAATAAATATTGAGATATTTAGAAATTAAATAACGGCCAAAATGAACGACAATTAGATAAATTATGGCATAGCAGATAGCCATGATATTACGCACCGGTCTTCTAGGCTTGAATTCAATTCATAATAGAACCGAATTGACAAATTAAATTTGCTATTTAATTTCTAAATATCTCAATATTTATTACCTTTAGTTCATATGTACCTTAATAATTTACTGTTCACTATTAAATACTGTATCGTATTCTGGAATAAAAATCCACTGTTATAATTAAAAAATCGAAGCTGACCTTCGCCTGACCTTCACAGCACCACCTATGTTAAATTTGATATCACAGTCTTTCTGTCCCCCTTGACACTCTATAACTTTTGTACAAAACATTTTTTTATGGTTTGTACTGTTTACGAGATATTTCACTGCATTGTTTAAGATGTGTCACTTGTATATATTATTTACGTATGATTAGCATAAAAACGTTAATGTAATGAAATAAAATAATGTAATAATTCTAATGTGACTAATTTGCAAGGAATTTAAACGACTTCAAATTTTGATATTTTGGCCACGTTTAAAGAAATCGGTTCCTCTGTGCCACGGCACGACTTTCTTCACTCCTTTGGTCGCTCGAAAGTAAAAGTGTTGCAGAGTTTTAAATCAAAACCCTCTTTTACTCATGAAAGTAATTTTATACAATCTAAAATTAAAGATTAAAATATTTGAATTTACACAGAAAGGAATTTAAGATTTCAATAACAAATACATAACTTAAATATAATTCTTATATAACATAATTTTATTCTACAGTGTGAATCATTAATTTACAACAAAAATGCAGGTAATATAGGACTTTTTTGAACCACCTTTTATATCTTACTGCATACACCGCCGCAGCAAAGCACATTTGTGGTTGCATTCTTTCATGGTCAGAGCGCTCGCTACAAACAAACCACTCACCGCTCTTCTATACACTAGATATTTTTTAATTATAGTAAATAGAAGAAAAAAAGTAATCTAGGAACGTTTTCCTGTTAGATGAAAAATGGAGGTGTTTTCAAAAGAAATATTTTTCTGTTATTTTTTAATAATTTTACAATCTGAAAGAAACTATTTATTTTTCTTAATCAAATGAAATTGCTTTCAACATATAATTTAATTCGATAATTTACTTTAGAACAAAATAAAAAAGTCCAATTTTCAGTACATTTTGTTTATGTAGGTATTTTACCGGTTTCATTTAATAAATTTGTTTATTCAACACACGTATGCTTTAAGTGTTTTTTCGTATCTGTTTTGCGGACCTTAAACAGCCGTTTATTGACTGGTGACGTCATTATGAAACGCTTTTCGATGATATATTGAAAAACATTTGAAAAACCCGTTATCTAATGAACATTATGTAGGTATCTTTTTTCGGTGTTATAAATGAAATATGGTTACTATGGTAACAATGTAAATAAATATTGTATCGAGCCCAATGTTTTTATTATGAGATGTACTTCTGTCAGTGACATTAAATTATTCAATTAAAGTCATGTGTTGAATAAAGTATAGTGTGCAACGCGTGTGTTAAATCTTTATGCATCAGGCGCAATGTTTTCAGCACTCGTATTCGGCTCGCGATGTTCACTCGCCAAGGTTCGTGAGCGCTCGCCTACTACTCGTGCTGAAAACATCTCGCCTGATGTATAAAGATGTATTTAGCATACTTGTTACACAATATACTATTTATCAGGGATTGTATGATTTATATTTTAATAAAAAAGAAATTATCTGATTTTTTTAAACAGGAACAACTAGATATTTTATTATAGTATTATGTAAGTAACAATTAATTTTACATTTACCCTAGTGATGGGCGATTACGAGATATTTTAGTCGATTGTCTCGATTGTTCAAACATCTTGATGACTCTCGATGGTTTTCACTTAGATTCGATTGTTGTTGTTTCATAGTTCACCGAAAACAAGTTCCATAGTACTCAATCGTACAGACGATGATGTACACTGTCGAGAGCCACATAATATATAATCGTTCATCACTCAACAACTGTGGTCGAGTCGATGGATGGTCGATTGTGCAGTAATCGAGTGCTCTGAGACCAACTGAACAGTGTGAACAGTGAATCAACGATGAACGAGTAGCGTAAACGTCAGACTTCAATCGACTAGCATATAACCTTGAATCGCGATTATATGTATTCTCATTCGCTGGCAAATAATCAACTTGAACAATCGAACATTTCGATTGTAAAATCAAACTCCGAGTCGATTGTGGACTCGATTGTTATTATGAACGATTTCAATTGTTTCGATTGTAAAAACATCTTACAATCGCCCATCACTAATTTACCCAAATAAAAATTCGTAAGTAAAAACCGAATATAGCCACTTATTTTAAAAAATAGATAGGTATTAACTCCAGGAAATATGTTAAAAAATTTTAACAAAAAATCAGTTTAAATGCAATTGAAAGATATTATAAATATAAATTCTCTCCTTAGAAAAAGACACAGTCAGACAGACAACAATTTTGGAAACACATCTTTCCGTCTATTCGACAAAAAAATCCACTGTTTTATAATCTACTGATATATAAAATTGCAGCTTTTAATTACAAAATAATTATTAAGGAGCTGTGGTTTAAATTCAAAATATTAGGCATTATTTTGTTTAAGCCATGACTTAAACAAAATCATGGCTATTCGGATAAAATATTTTGAATTTAAACCGCTGCTCCTTAATAATTATTTTGTAATTAAAAGCTGCATATTGGTAATTTGCAAACGTACATGTCGGGTAGAGTTTTTAATTATGAACAAATTTTGTATTTGTTTTTTTTTTCACCAAAATATGGAAGCAGGAAAATTTTTAAACATGATTTTGCATGTAAAATTCCTATTACCCGCAAATCAAATCAGCACCCGGTATATATGTTGCAGTCAAAACTCTTAACCAGTCAAAAGTACTATTGACTAGCAAAATCAGTCAAAAGTACTTTTGACTGAACAGGTTGGTCAAAAGTGGTTTTGACTGAAAATTATTGGTTATTAGTACTTTTGACTGCAAATTTGCGGTTAAAAGTACTTTTGACTGACGCTCTTCGTCAAAAATAGTTTTAACTGCAATAAAGCATCAGTCAAAAGCACTATTAACTCGTTAGATGTGAATAAAAAAGATTCTTTAGTCTACTGTACTGTAATGGTGTTTTCTTTTCATCAAATTTCGCGTCTTCCACATCCATTGCAAACTTTTCAAATTTTTCTTTTGTCATCACATTGAAATGACTATCTTTCATATCTTCTATCGCTAAAATTCTTTGCAAAAAGCGTTCTTTCTTTTCGTAGTCACTCATTTTTGTTCTAATATCAGCACGTTCTCCACTAATAATGAGTAATATAAAAGTTTATATGTGCGTTTGTCGTTATTTTTATCGACCACCTTAACTTTTTAAGAGTTTTGACTGATACAACCAGTCAAAACCACTTTTGACGGAATCACTTAGTCAAAAGTACTTTTAACCAGCTCCATTGGGCAAAAGTACTTTTAACTGTTATTTTAGTCAAAAGTATTATTGACTAAAACATACGGTCAAAAGTACTTTTGACTGATTTTGCTAGTCAATAGTACTTTTGACTGGTTAAGAGTTTTGACTGCAACATATATATTATGAACCTATATAATTACAAAACTTGAAATTTTTTGTCAAATAGATGGAAAAATGTGCTTCCAGAATTTTTGTCTATCTAACTATGTTTATAGATACCAGTACCACTCAAGAGCAGCTGGACTGATTTTTATTAAAGATGCACCATCAGTTGGTACCCAAACTTAAAGTGTAGTGTAAGTACTTTTTATCCTACGCTCGGGTGAAAATAAGGTTTCAGTCCAATTCGACACATTAATGCGTGTGAAAGTTAGGATTTTTATATTTTTAAAAAATTATTTATGTATTATAAAAATTTATAATTTGTGTTATTTGAATATTAGAAATAAATAAATACATTTACTTAGTAGCTAAATTTATTTATGACACTAATTACAATATTTTAAAAGTGATTTATTAATATGTTGTAAATTTTAATCACCACTTAATTTATATTTTCACTCATTTCTTTAAAAAATGGAAGGACAATAATAAAAAAACTCGGGTCGCAGTGCCAAAACCCTGCCGACAATATAGTGTACTTGCTAATACAGGCATTGTGCTGTTATTATGTGAACATAAGTTGGTTTTTGGACAAAATAAAAAATTTAACCCCTTAATACATCCCTTAAAATAATATTTTTTTTCTTAATTTCAATATTATTATCAATGCAACCTCTGTACCAAATTAAATACACCCTTCAGTAAGTAAATCACTATCCGCAAACTAGTGTTTTCATAAAATTTGTAAGTCCGGACCTGTCGGGGCGATTTTATTAAAATTTTAGCAGCACATTTTAATATTCACTAAAGGGTTAAATTTCAATTTTTAAACAATTCTGAGAATTTTTTCGGTATTTTTGGGCCCAAAAACATTTTTCAACCCCTAAAAACCACCCTTAAAATGGTTCGATTGGGCCCATTTTAAATAGGCTTCGTGCGGTTATGGATGGCAACGTGCCTACCCAATTTCGTCAAAATCAATTAACTCTTTCAAAAGTTATAGCCCGTACACATATATATATAAATATATATATATATACATATATATATATATATATATATATATATATACATATATAAATAGACATTTCCAAAAATGGTGCCAAAATGTTCAGGAGGCTATGAAACGTCGAGAAATTTTGGTCCGACCCCTAGGTCCCGCCATCCGACCGACGCCAATAGTGTATGTGCCATATGGCAAATACACTAATAAAACTCGGGTCGCAGTGCCAAAACCCTGCCGACAATATAGTGTATTTGCTAATACTGGCATTGTGGCTTTATTATGTGAACTTAAGTTTGTTTTTGGACAAAATAAAAAATTTAACCCCTTTATACATCCCTTAAAATAATTAAATTTTTCTAAATTTCAATATTAGACATGGATTTTATCAGTACACCCAATTAAATACACCCTTCCATAAGTAAATCCGTATCAACAAACTAGTGTTTTCATAAAATTTGAAAGTCCGGTCCTGTCAGGCCGATTTTATTAAAATTTTAGCAGCACATTTTAATCTTTACTAAAGAGTTAAATTTCAATTTTGAAACGATTCTGACAAATTTTTCGGTATTTTTGGGCCCAAAAACTTTTTGGAACCCCTAATTACAACCCTGAAAATGGTCCGATCGGGCCCATTTTAAATAGGCTTCTTGCGGTGATGGGTTCCAATGTGTGTACTAAATTTCGTTTCAATCGATTAAGTCTGTCGAGAGTTATCGTGTACACACATATATATATAAATATATATATAAATATATATATAAATATAAATATATAAATATATATGTATATAAATATATATATACATATACATATATATATATAAACATTTTTAAAAATGGTGCCAAAGTGTTCAGGAGGCTATGAAACGTCGAGAAATTTTGGTCCGACCCCTAGGTCCCGCCATCCGACCGACGCCAATAGTGTATGTGCCATATTATGGCAAATACACTAAAAATATATGCCTTTACACTCAAGTCACGGTAGGCAACAAAGATTATCTTTAAACTTAAAGACACTCAGATGAAACACAATGATATAGTCAATCGACGTACGTCATATAAATGCTGTTTTATCTGTTGGAAATGAAAAAAAACCGGTCATCAATATGGAGCGTTAGCAGAATGCTCAATTCGTCTAGCGTAAGTTGAGGTAGGCACGATGAGTCTACGCATGCAAGCTTTCAATACGGCCGTCTATTCTATTTCTTACCCACAGTGTTTTACAGAGAAGGTGCTTTATGACTCAAGCTTCAAAATGGAACGTATATTAATGTGGCACAATATACAGGGTGTATCACAGGATTGAGAACATAGAACATAAATGAGTGCAACAGGGAAGACATAAATAAAATGGGTAGCGTGACAAAGATAGAATACACATGGCTAACTCAACTAAATTAATTATCATGGTTTTAAGCAAGGTTATTAGAGTACAGGTTGCCTCATTCCATCTGACCAATCAGCATAAGCGCGGGAATGACGTCAGCTAGAATTTAGTTTGAATCAAGTACAAAAATTGTTGAAGATTATGCTTATTTATATTAGGTGCTTCGTGCAGATTTTTTCTTAAAATTGGCAGGAGACAATAAATAGAAGAATAGATGTTAAAAAAAAGGATAATTTTTATTTTTATTACAAAATTTAGGTTTTAATATCTATAATATAAACAAACAAAAAATTAAATAATGCTCAAGAAATGGCAGATCTTGTTAATTACCTATTTTTTTAAATTTAAGAAACGAATAGAATTAACTAACAAATTGATAAATTAATTATTTTATCTCTTATATTCACAAAATATTAAAAATAACCACAAAACACCATAACACGTAACAGCTATCGCAAAATTGACAACTTATCATATTTTTTTCACTAACAGAAGAATCATGTTTCTATTAAATATTGAAAAAACATATCACACTACCATGGTTACTGTGATTTTTATTTCCAAAAATTAGCAGCGTCCATGGTCTGATCTTTTCTATTGAAGTGAGCAAGCATGATTCCGAGTGACGTCATCCCCCCACTACTATCTATCGGAATGAGGCAACCCATGCTCTACTAACCTTGGGTTTTAAGCATGAAAAAGGGCACAGCAATCACTGATCCTAACTAATTTGCACAATGGAGTTTTCCCTATATTCGGTTTTCTGTGGTACACCCTGTATAGAAACACCAACAGATTCACTCGATTCTTGGCACTTTGACGTTTGTCAGTCAGTTGTTAAGATCTTGGACACAGCTGAATTAAATAATGTTCACAGGATTGGTAGATGTCTTCTAATTTTATTGGTAGATGGCGTCTACCAATCACTTTTCTGCCAACGTTGGCAGTTCACACGATTAGTAGACATTGGTGACAATTTTTTCTTCCAATATTGGTCGTTCTACCAACTGTCTGTACAAGACTTTAAGCGCACGAATCAGAACTGGCAGATGTGCTTGCTAAGAATACGGTGGTTGCTTGCGCAGCATGTATGCATGAACTAGGTTTTACACTTCGAGTGATTAAGCTAATATATTTTATTAATCTGTGACAGACAAACATGACAAAATATCCTATCCCATTTGAAAAAATAGGTACCTATATTTTTGACAAAATTTATCATCAAAATACAGATTACTGAGAGAAACTACTGACTACGGTATTATACTAACAATGAAAATTATTAACAATCAAACGAAAGCAAGGCGGGGTGAACGACCAATCAGAAATTGCAAAAACTGCTAGAGATAGTCGCTTGTTATGAAAGGAGTCTATTGATTTCAAATCTTCATGGTTTCCGGGCTTTTAGGCCGTGGTCCGGTGGTATTTCTACCTGACGTTTCGTCTACAACTGCGGTAGACATTCTCAAAGGCGATGTGGCAGCGGTCGAAGTGTCCTCCTTGGCGGCTCACAGGTCAGTGTGTCAGTGACTGGTGTCCTCTCTTCTTTTATGCCTAGTACCAGTGTGTTCTCGGTTCGGTCGTAGTCCGTCTCTCTGTAATTGGTCAACTGCGCAGTGTGTAGTGGTGGGGGTGAGTCCTCTACTCGGTCGTATTCCGTCCTTGTACGATTGATCATCGTACAAGGACGGAATACGACCATGAAGACTTGGAACAATGCCGGCCGTGAAAGCTTGCACATCATATTGATTGTTCATATTATACTTTAGTCAGTAGTGTCTCACATATTAATCTGTATTTTGATTATAAAAGGCATGTCCGGCCATTGAAAATCGCTACACTCATGATTGTAATGTTATAAAAATAATAGCTCTCACAGTTAGTCAATTCTGCGGTACATCGATGCTATATATAAGCAATCGCAAAAATAAAACGAAGGCAATTTCAATTTCGCTGCCAGGAGCTTCTGTCACAGGTGACACGTGTTATAGACGAAAATATCCCCGAAAACAGCTTTCGGGATTTTGGTATTCTTCATTTTTGTCTAATTTTTAATTGTAGAATACATATCCAAGCGCTGGGGAGTGAATATTGATTCTCTCTGTATAATAGGTATCTTGAATCAACTAAAATGGTAGGTATAATTAAAAAAAAACCTTTTTTTGATTTTTTGTGTCCCTTACGATATTGCGCTTATTGCGCCTGTACGGTAATTCGTCAGTGTGACCTATTCTGTTCTATTACTTCTGATGTGAATGTGATAATGAGACACCTCTCCTGGTACAAAATACACGCCTTTGCCCGATCACGATGTAGGTGCACACGCTTCAGTATTTTCATCCTCAATGTTTCGTGATAGCGGTGTGTGCGTTTGATGTTGCGATAAACCTGTCGAATTCTTCAGTCAGCTGTACTGATTTAAAACCGGGCTGACACCCACTAATTCACTGAATAGAATTCAATTCAATATAAAATGTTAGTAAAAAAATTCACAGATTTCGCAATCCTTGCAGCCATCGAGGACATTGGAAATGATAACAGCATATATGAAACATAATTAACTGTTTATTATACACACAATATTTATCAATGCGCTGTTTAGTTTTGTCAGGAATAACCCTATTATTCTTCTGTTATATATACGCGTTCACTTTTGCTTGATTACTTAACTTTTAAATGGATTTTTCTACAGTATTTATTAACATTTGCTCAAAAATAACACCGCAGATCGTCGCAAATACCTCTCAATTAACTAGACATGATATAAAACACATTTCGAAAAAATTGCACTTGTTCAATTTTGCATGATTGCTCCTCACTTGATCGCGACACCGTTGTCTTTTGGCCTTGAACGAAAACTCGTAACTCTGCCCCCATATACGAACATAAACATTTCCAATGTTAAAAAACTTTTTAGAGACAAGCTTTTATTGAAATGTACTAAAAAGGAAAAAATAATATTTAATAATTTTGGTTCATAATTATTATAAAAGCGGGGGCTGTAATCTCTATATAGAACAGAATTGGCCCTTTTCGAAAAACTACAATTTGATTCAATTTCTTACGAAATTAACCTAGACATAACTAATTGTAAGCGAAGGCGCAAATCGGTAATAGAGCACATGCCGCTGGATGGCGGTGTATGCAATATTAATTATCGAAATGAAAATCACGCCTAATTTTGAATAACAATGGAAAACATTTCTTGATTATTTTATCCAGCCATGCAAAAAACATTGACAATTTTAATTAACTTCATTATTAAAATTTACTCTTATTTGTCTTCCTAAAGAATTTATAACAAATTTGGATACTGCGAAGATGATATGAATCGAAATTTCGCGGTCAATCACAATAAAAATAATTAACAGTACATTCTTATTTATGCTTTTTTTCATAATAAATAATAACGCGTAACCGTAATATTTTTTCGAGACCTGATGGCAGCGTAGAAGTTTTGGCTTTTTTTTCTAAATTCTACATGATATTTATTTATATATTTTTAACTTCCCATTGGAAGTTATTGTAATGGGTCCGAAAATCGAAATCAAAACGTATTACAAATTTTTATGTTTCAAGGTCACTACACTATTTTTACACTATTTTTATAAAGATGTCTCTGTGTGTGTGTGTGTGTGTACGTATGTACGTATGTACGTACGTGCGTATGTGTCCATTTCTTCCTAAGACGAAATGTCCTGAATGAAAATGATATCGACTACTTTAGGGTGCCAATCGACGCGTATTAACGTAAATATGATCTGAAAGGAATTTTTTCAAAATCGGTTCAGCCGTTCTTTTTTCTTAACCAAATAGACTCCAAAAAAGTAGATTTTACACAATATCTCGCGAATAAAAAATTATATCAACTTCGTTACAAGGGTGTCAATCGAGGCGTGTTAACGTCTATTTTGATCCGACATAAATTTTATAAAAATCGGTTCAGCCGTTTTTTTTAAATTACTGTTAAAAATAAATAATAATTATGTTTTAATGATTAAAATGATTACTTTTCTGTGTTATATCTAATTTAATTATTATTATTAAATATTTATCAAACTGGGAAGTTCATCGTGTGGACCTCAAGGGTCGCACTTTAGTCCTAATAAACGATCCACCTCACGGCTTGTCTCTAAATATTATCATTCGCTTGAAATTCTCCAGTTGTACGACAAAACGATTGTTTCGAACAAGAGACGTTTTTGATAATTTTAAAGAGATTTCCTGAATTCAATTCGTTGACTGATTCGGTTACAATTCGGAAACAAACAAAAACCGACATTTTTCAATCGATTTCAATTCTGCATCGCTTTGCTTTACGCTCGAACGCACATTCTCATTTCCAACTATAAAAAGGTAGTTTTACAAACTGTATAAATAGTACCTACCATTCACTTTCAAGATATGAAAGTTTTCCGACTGCTATTTTTAAATTAAATTGAATTCCTTGAGATTTTGGAAAGTTCAAAAATAGTTTGATTAATTAAAAGCAAGATAAAGGAGATTTTGAACGTAGTATGCGAAAGTAATAAAAGATACCTATACTAACAGAAAAAAACCATTTTATAAAAACATTTTTCTAAAGAGCTTTCTAAGCTGTACAAATAATACCAACAGTTTCAAGATGAAAGTTTTCTGGTTTTTAAATACATTTATTTCTTAAAAATTTAAAGAATTTCAAAAATAGTTTGAAATATACCAAATAGTCCAGTCACGAGAGCTTAAAAAGGTAGGTCCACCTTGCGTTTTGCGCAGCAAATGATTTTATTATTTTGTGTCCTCAAGCATGTTTAGGAGATGTCAAATCCAAGTTTGCGACCTCTAAAACAGGGCGGGGGAGTTTTGGTGGGCTAAAAACCATGATTTTTTTGCACTTTTTCAGTTTTTTACTTATAACATAAAAACAGCTTGTCCTATCGAAAAAATTGTCCTATTCAAAATTAAAGGGCACAAAATTTACTTCAAAATGCACTAGTCAAATATGTTTTTGTTCCGATTTTTACCGACTCTACAGAACTTAGAAAAATAAAAAAAAAATAAACTCTTTTTTTGTTTGAAGGCCCTAATCTCAGGAACTACCAGTCTGTAAAAGAAGCGATAGTACTAATCAATGAGACCCTATACGAGTTTTTTGAAAATTCAATCCCAAAGGGTGAAAACGGGAGTGTAGGATTTTTTGTTATTACAATAAATCCTACACTCCCGTTTTCACCTTTTGGGATTGAATTTACATCTACGTTTTACTCCCTGTGGGATTGAATTAAAAAAAATAATCGAATAGCCTATAACCTTCCTTAATAAACGGGCTATTCAACAAAAAAAATTTTTTCAAATCGGACTGGTAGTTCCTGAGATTAGCGCGTTCAAACAAAAAAAAAATAAACTCTTTTTTTGTTTGAACGCGCTAATCTCAGGAACTGCAAGTCCGATTTAAAAAAATTTTTTTTTGTTATATAGCCCGTTTATTGAGGAAGGTTATAGGATATACGAGTTTTTTTTAAATTTAACCCCAAAGGGGGTAACACGTGAGTGTAAGATTTTTGTAATAACAAAAAATCTTACACCCCCGTTTTACCCCCTTTGGGATTGAATTTAAAAAAACTCGAAGAGCCTAAAACCTTCCTTAATAAACGGGCTATCTAACAAAAAAAAATTTTTTTAATCGGACTTGTAGTTCCTGAGATTAGCGCGTTCAAAGAAAAAAAAAATTTTTTTTTTGTTTGCACGCGCTAATCTCAGGAACTACCAGTCCGATTTGAAAAATTTTTTTTTGTTAGATAGCCCGTTTATTAAGGAAGGTTATAGGCTATTCGAGTTTTTCAATAGTTAAAAGCTTGAAAAAATGCTTTTTTTTCATTTTGGTAAATTTTGACGATTTTCTAAGTTCTGTAGAGCCCGTAAATATGGGAAAATAAACATATTTGACTAGTGCATTTTCAAGTAAATTTTGTGCCCTTTAATTTTGAATAGGACAATTTTTTCGATAGGACCAGCCGTTTCCATATTATAAGCAAGAAACCGAAAAAAGTGCAAAAAAATCGTGATTTTTAGCCCACCAAAACTCCCCCGCCCTGTTTTAGAGGTCGCAAACTTGGATTTGACATCTCCTAAATATGCTTGAGGACACAAAAAAATAAAATCATTTGCTGCACAAAACGCAAGGTGGACTTCCTCTCGTGACTGGACTACAAAGTTAATAGCGGCGTTGTGAAAAATACTTTTCGATACCTGTTTAGCAGTTTCAACCCTAGGGACGAAAATTTTCAGTTGACGGTTTTCTCTGTTTTTTAACGTTGTTAGGAGGGAGATAGAGCGATTGAGTCGCGCCAACTTCAATTCGCATATAATATTCGAAAACATTAAAATGACAGATATAACCTCACATAAATTTCACATGGATCTGAGACATCCAATATTTTTGCGGATTTTTTGCGCGCCTTGCAAATTGCAGGTACCTCAATTCGAATTGCCAATAGAGTTGTTGTGAAAAATAATATTATGCAATTACTCGGAACGAAACATAGCGTTTTCAACGCGAGTGATTGCTGCTCTCGTACCTCGGGCAGCAAACTTCACACTGGTGGCAAACGCTATGTTTCGACCCTTGTAATAATATGCAATATACTATTATTTGTACTTTAACGTTATACAGGGTGTTTCATAATATATGCGCAGGACTTCAGGATGTGATAGCTCGTCCAAAAATACGAAAAAAAGTTTCTATTAACTTACCCTCTAAAATACACCATTTGAGAGATACAGAGTGTTGAAATTGAAAAAAAAATTCGTTTTTTGCGAATATCTCCGGAACCGTTTATCGTACAGAAAACAGCTTTTGTGAGCATTTTCTACTCATAATAAACTATGTTTTGTGTGGAAATTTTTTTTTAAGTCATAATTGGTAAAGGTTTTGAAGGGGTAGTGGGTGTTTTTCTCTCCAACTTCTACGCTATTGGAAAAAGTACGGTTTTGAACCGCCAATGTTTTCTACACAAAAAAGGTACTCTTGGTCATAAGTTCTAAAGTCGATCGTTTTCGAGAAAAATCAACTTTTATGTTGAAAAACATGGTCAATTTTTTTAAATAAATTTTTTTTCTTACTAATTAAACAAAATTTATTTAAACGTTAGAACAAGTAACAAAACCAAACGTTTACTTCATAATTGCAAAATTAAAAAAAAAATGAAAAAATGATACACAAGTTGTCTTTTCAAAATTCCCCAAACCGTAACATTTCAACACCCTGTATCTCTAAAATGGTGCATTTTAGAGGGTAAGTTCATAGAAACTTTTTTTCATATTTTTGGACGAGTTATCACGTCTTGGAGTCCTGCGCATATATTATGAAACACCCTGTTCAAGATTCAAGATTCCGTAAACCAAATTTCATTGAAATTGGATTAGGGATTAGTAGAATTATGGCGGAACAAGCAGACAGACACACAACCTCTATTTAGAGTTTCATTATTAGTATCGATTATAGAAATGAATAAATCAAAACTTGGAATATACAGGACAGATAAATAACACAATAATTTAATAATAATATATCAAGCGGGGACGAAGTTTGAAACAGACTACAATTTCCGCGCTCCTCCTCTCACATCTATCAAACTGTGGTCACCGAACATAGAAACTTTTCCCGCAGATGTGCGAATACCCGTGTTTCAATAAAACTTTTTTTATCTATATAGATAGGCAATACATAAGTTCACCTAAACTCAATAAATTATTCGCGTATATACAGGCATTCATTCATTCACACGTACCTACGCCGTACATACCTTCAATGTATATAGTTTTAGTAGAATTATTGAAGTAAATACTTCCTTAAGGTGCGTGCAGTACGCAGCTGAGATTCTAGATGGTAGCATGTATGGTAGATGATGACTGAAATTATAAGCGCTTATAGGTTTGCACAACGAAGCTTTGATACTAGCATTGATACAAGCTTAAATCGCGTTTGAAATGTCAGTTAGCGAAGACGAATATTTGTGTTCTTCTGCTAGAAAGTGGTATATTTTAAATACAAATTTGGGTAGGAGCTATCATGTTCACTCTATTAATAGAAAACGATCTAAACATGGCGAATTTCATCATTTATACTACGAATTAAAATTTTACCCAAACCGGTTTTTTGAATATTTACGTATGGAACCTAACACTTTTAAATACGTCTTAGAAAAAACTCAAAATAAATTAAATAAAAACTGGCAAAATTACATTTATTAAACTAGTCACATCCATTGCGAAACTTGTAACGGCCATTTGACAGTTGTCACACGTTGATTGTAGTAGTCAGCGCGCTGAAAGAATGGTGAGATACATTCTTGTATCTAGCAGCTCTTGTAACAGCGCTTATACCTGCTACACTCACTGCTTCGTTGTGTACGCTCGCATATATAACAATGCATTAATTTAAGCAAGCCCTGCCATGATCTACGCTACCATCTAGAATCCCAGCTCCATACTGCACGTACCTTTAGGCGCGTTATGCACTTTTTGCCTGGGTACTGAAAAAATGTGAAGCGTCCGAATTACTTCCGTAAGAATTCGCAACATACTTATACCTATCATAAAAACGACAGTGTAAACACTGGCGAGCCATAGCTCAGTTGGTTTAGTCTTTGCGTTCTGTGAATAGGAACCTGGGTTCGTGACCTGATGGCAGCTTAGAATTTTTGGCGTTTTTTTTTCGAAATTTTACATATTTTTTTATATATTTTTTTATTTTTGTTATATTTTTTCTTTGACAATAATTATAATTTTTTTGAAACCAAGGTGGAATTAATTAAAAATACAATTTTGGTATTTTAGTAATAAATTATTTCTAGTTCATAAATGCGCTATAATAGATGATACCAAAAATTAGAAAATCTGAAGTAGGTATTTACTTCTGTTGTGTGGTCATAAGCACACACCCATTTTTTATAATCAGAAAGAAGATATTTGTGATTTTGTGATGTTTTTAATGATTTATACAGAAGTTAATAACTTTAATAAAAATAAACTAAATCGTAACTTAGTCTGTAATTGCACAGTTTTAAGGACTCGAAGAGCGAATTTTCCGTTTTCATAATTTTTTTCCTGTTTTTCAAATTTCAATCTATACATTGTATCGCTTTCCGCTAACTCCTCCTAAACCACGCAACGGATTTTGATGCGGTTTTCATCGTCAGTTAGATAATTTTTCACGGAAGGTTTATATATATAGCGAACGAGCGTAGCGAGTGAGTAATGTAATTATAATATTCAAGCGAACGAGCAAAGCGAGTGAGTAGTGTATTTATAATATTCAAGTGAACGAGCGAAGCGAGTGAGTAGTGTATTGCACTCGGGCGAAGCTGGACGGGGCCGCTAGTATATATTAAAAGGAAAAATAGTTATGACACATCTGTGGACAAAAAACTTCAGTTAAAAAAAATATATGCAACTTGGTTGACTATGGACCGCTGACGAACTGTCGAAAGAAAACGGCTTGTGTTTTAAATTGATAAATTTTTATAGCACGACTAGATTACTATGTAGTACAAAATACAATCAGTATAGATGTAGAGGCCAATAAACCGTATAAAAAAGTACAAATATCTGTAATCAAGAATTCCTTGTTACGCACTAAGAAAACACCTATCATTACGTAATCACATAATTCTTTGGAATTCACATATAATATTATGTAGATGTATGTATATTTATAACCATAAAATACACTTCATTTATCATTGTCAGACTATTCTCTAACGGTAATTCTACTCGACGTAAATATAAATTTAAAAGGGAAACATGCAAATTCTTTTATTCTGGTACCTATCTTTTACTTTCTTTTATTTTTATTTGTTCCTTTGTCTCTTTCTATTTTTATTCCCATTAATATTTTTCATTTTTTTAATAAAAACCTCACGGAGATCATGTTCAAATTAAACCACAGCAGCTGTAGAATGCAACCACAGGAAAACATGAAACGGAAATCTCTTCTGCAACAGCAGATTTTGATAAAACTCTGTATAACTGTGAGTATAACTGTATATAAGTTATCATCAAAGAACTTAAAATCGAAATAAAATATAAAAGAGACGCATCTTTTAATCTTTGAAAATAGCAACTTTAAAAACCAATTAATAACGTTTACTTTTTTAATCGTACTGCTCTTACTAGGCGAAACGTAACTGTATCTAATAAAAATGGAACTCAAAAAATACATATTAAACGTATTTTAAGTCACGACTAAAAAAAGAAAATATATAAATAAAACATTAAAAATATGATTAAAGTAGTAAATTCGCAGGTGTGTGGACAGTAAACAATAAAACATACATTTTTTTTTAAAGTACGACGTTTCGTTAATTGATTTAAACTTTTTGAAGAACTTTATACTGGCATTAAAAAAAAATTATCTGTTTTATTTTTTACTGTCCACATACCTGCGAATTTACTATATTAATTATTATATAAATATGGACATGAAATCTACTAAATATTAAAAATATATTTCATTCTTATTCTATCAGCTGGTTTTAATACACATTATCTAACAGCGAAATATTGAATTATTAAAATAAACTAAATTTACTAATTAAATTATTGATTATTGAATTATTATCTTCACAAAGTTCAAATTGATTGCCGTATGAGGTGTCTAACTTATATTTTATATCGTATTATTACGAGAGTGTTCACTAAAATGAAACAAGGATGCTAACAGTTAATTCTGCCTACGTCGCAATTATTAAAAAAAATTAGCGTCTAATAATTTTCTTTAGTTCAAGTTCCCGCTATTTTATACATCTATTCAATCCATTATGGACGATACCAACGTTAATTTAATTAAAAATATGATTAATATATTTTTAAAATCATGGCTGACGCACTCTATTAACAAAAAAAACAATTTGATGTAGGTTCAGGTTTTCATAATAAAAACATACTTTTTGTTACAACTTATACATATATTTTCTATTTTCAATTAAATAAAAAAATTTATTGTTAACATTCAACAATTTCATTCTTTATAGATTAGTTTAACTGGTTAAACTAGTTGTAAAAAATCATTACAGACCTTCTACAACAGTTGTATACGAATAACCTGCAAATTTTCAAATTTCACCCTTAATTGCAAGCGACGGGGTCTTTTTTAATCATGTTTTTCTGAAGTCACAGATGGTAACCCCCTTTATTGCCAATGTTAGTTTACATTTGTATGCTTTGGGGTGGATAATTACCAGTGTGTGTAATTGCATTACTAATCTAAAATTTATAGTTTCTGTTCCAACACTTTCTCTCTTTTCTTCTTTTTATCTAATTTAATGCAGTTTTTTTTTGTAATTAGTGTTAAACAAAAACGTAAATTATTTTAATTGGCTGTTTTATTTTTATATCTTCTATAATAGATGTCTATACAAAAACGTACTTTCATCCACTTGACTTCTAGGTAACTACACCTGGATGATAGAGAGAAAAGGGACTGATTTCGGTTGGACATCATGCGAAGCGCAAAAATGACAAATTTGTCTACAAATTTTCAAGACAAGACAAGACTTGCTTTATCTAGATCAAGAGTCTTACCAAAACTCTAGACCATTTTCAAGAGTCTAGATAAACTAAGTAGTAGTAGGTAAAGTAAACCACTCGATTAATCTAGACTCTTGAAAATAATCTAGAGTCTTGATATTAGACAAGACAAGAGTTTTTTAATCTAGACTTAGATTTAATGAAGTCTTGATATTTCAAGACAAGACAAGACTTTGAAAGTCTTGTCTTATCTTGTCTAGACGGCAACACTATTTAAATTTGTTGTGCACAGTACAAATACACTGATATGATTTTATTTAGAGAAAATGGTCACATATTCGCTTTAATGTGGAACAGAATATAAAATTCTTCTTTAAAAAATGTTATCCACAACAAAAATAAAATATCAAGGTGGCAACCCCGAAAATTGTTATTATAATATTATTTTGATGTGCGTCGAACGTGTATTTTTACATTCAGGTGCCATAAAATATTATTGAAAGAAACCTCCAAAAAGCCAAGCAGCAATTTCCATTACATAGCCATAGAATAGCCAAGCACACATTCTCGCGACATATTCAATGCTGTGGGCGTATTGGTAATGTACATTCGTGTATATAGACTCAGAGAATAGACTACGCATATTCTATTTCAACAATATGCTGAAAAATAGATTTAGGTAGTTCCGGACATGTATAATAGCCCCAGGAACCATCAGAGATGTTTCCTATCTTTTCTTAGAACGCACCTTAACATGTCCATATTCCGGCGTATAGTCTGCCGCCAACAACGATTACAGTATGAGTCGTTCGTTCCCGAATGAGTGTGCATGTTATCTATTATCTGCATTTCTTATCACTTTGAAAATCACTACTTTACACGCAAAACTATACCCCTTATTGAAAATTTTCCCCTAACTCCGCCATGGTTAAGCTCCACCCATCTGACAGATTCCAATAATCGATTATGAGAATTATTCACTTACTAATTTCATAATCGATTATCATAATACTTTATTGGTTCATTATTCGATTATGTAAATCACTCACAATCTCCCACCTTTATTATTGGGATCCGTCAGATGAGCATATGACATCTTGGCACAAAATTGTACTCAAAACGAGGGAAAATGTTACATGCTAACAGTGCAAATTTATCGTGAAATTGTTTATTACAAATATAAAACAAGTAAAATAAACAAAACGTTTATCGAAAATGGAATTTGCGACGTTTTCTAATATCATGACATTAAACACTGTCAGTTATTGCCTTGTAAAACTTACTTTACAGCGAATTATTTTCTAATGAAATGTAGAAAAACTATATTTATGAATTAAAAAAATATTTTATATCAATAATAGGATGTACTTATTATCATACTGTACTACAATAGTAAAATCATTTGATGATTGACAAATTTATAGGACTAACTTTGTATACAAATATTTTGAGGTTAGTAACTTACCTACTTATTACAATATGACATATTACGTTGCAGTTATGTGTTTACATTATTCACCTAACCCTGCCTTAAAGAATTGAACGGATGATTAATTTCGTGGAGATTTTCTTTTAATTTTGAAGTTTTTAAGCAATATGCCGTAAAGACAGCTCAGTTATCTTGTTTTTTTCACACATTTGATAATATGTCCGGCTTTGAGAATCCGTTCTCCTTCAACGAAATTCCTTTATTTAGGATTCGTACTGGCCCAATTGCAAATTGCATATATATTTATTATTTCTTATCACTTTGAAAATCACAAAATTACACGCAAAAGTATACCCCATATATAAAATTCCCCCCCCTTTGCGCCATGTTTTTTAAGCTCCACCCATTTGACGGATCCCAATAGAGCTTTATAAATTTATAGGTTTTCGAAGACTTACGTTGTTATACTCTAATCCAAGTCGGATTAGAAAAGAACGCGAAGAGAGCAATTATCACTGCCTATTGCCTTTTTCCGAGCTAATTTTTCTGGTTTGTTGCGCCGTCAATTTCTCAAAGTCTATACTCTGAAGTCTATAGAGATAGATTCTACCAGTCATGTACCAATGTAACCAACAAGACCACCACGCGGTTGTACTTATGTGATTACAATTTTACGACTCCCATATGTCTGTGAGGTGTAATATCAATTTCCTGGTGTTGGTTGTTCTATGTTCTTCTACTCGCGCACCCACACACTCACACATATACATGAACATATTTTGTATAATGCTTTGTGCAAATTCGATTTGGACTAATAATAGGGTATTTGACTAGTTTTTTTTTGTGTCATATTAATAGGTCGACCAGTAAATTCTGAACAAAATGACACCTAAATCACTTCATTCTGATTTCAAATTAGCTCAAAAATAATTTTTGAAATATTTATGTTAGCCCCGGCGCCCGCTAATAATCGTTTTTGCTCTACGAACCTATGACGTTATATTTTTATGAATGTACGTTTATATCTACTTAACTCGATGCTAGTTATATCAGAAACAGAGTGTTGAAAAATACTGTTTTGTACCTATGTGAAAGATGATGTAAGCAATTGCTATGGATACATTCATTTTTTACTTAAAATTGACGTCACACGGTGTTTGAAGTCACGTGACATATACCTAGATTAAAAGTCATGATTTTATTTATTTATTTAAATATGTTTACAAAACTTAATTAATAAAATAAAAATTCTAAAAACTATTTTAGAGCATAAACTTTCATTATAACAAAGTTTTATATTTTATTTTGTTAACTGGCAAATACCCTATTATAACTAGCCGTCTTGCTGCTTTAAGTTGAGCAAATTTAATTAATCAATCTTTTTTAAAACACATTACCTGTTTCAATATTATTTAAAACTACTCACCGGAATTAATATTTTCTTCCTTTTCCTTTATATTCAAATTATTTACTATCTATTTTGATAACCTAAACCCTAAAGTATTTAATTGTCACTTGACATAATGCAAATTGTTTTTTCAAAGCATGCTTATAATAGGTACCTTTGATCATCTATATTATTACGTTAAAAGTTTATTTTTAGAAAATCGATTTTTAACCCTTAAAATCCACTTAGCGCAATTCTGAAACTTTAGTGCACATATCTGTACCTTGGGCCGTTTTAAATGATACTTCGATCGTCAAAATCGGTCCAGTAGTTTAAAAAAAGATAGCCACACAAAAAACGACTGGCCTATTAATATATAGATACGGGCTAAATTAATCGAATATTATGTGTAATACAGTTGATTGTTCGGACGATCAAAGTATTCGCAACTTATTTAATACAAATAAATCCTTAAGTTAGCGTTACTGTTAGGAACACCTATTAATTCAAAAATAAGCTCTCGCACGATGTGAAATATCAGTTACAATAATTGCTTTATATAATGGAAACAATTGATTATTTAATAGTGTCGCCGTAGAGTAAATGATAACTCAGCCGCCGCGATGGTGGCAGATTCGGGTTTGAGTGCCGACAGTGACATAGGTTTAGAATAATTTTTTCTAGTATTGCATTGTAACGTTACATCATGCGATGGATGTTCCTAACAGTAATGTTAATGTAAGCATTTATTTGTATTAAGTGTAATTAATAACTGATGTCTTGATGAAATCAAATTGTCACTGCTGGTTATACGTATATGTACTAGAATATATTGTAGCAAACCCCAAGATGTTATGCCACTGCCTCCAATAGAAACGACGAGAAAGAAAGGTCACAGTAGTAAAGCGTGGAATGGTATCGAAGATACGAGTACCTGCCGGAATGTTCTAGAGAACGCGAGAACGTACTAGGCTGGGCTGCGCGACCTATATAAGCGAAGTACGAGTTAGTCAGGGGGTCAGTCGACGGTGTCACGCAATCAGTAATCAGTGAATGGTGCGTCGTGAAATAAAATTTAATATTGATCAGTCAACGGGAATCAGTCAGTGTAGATTGTACTGTGACAGTATTGAACAGCGAAATAAATCTGATATATCTGATATATCCTTGTATATTAAGTGTTATTTAAGTAGCTCGTTTAGTTCAATAATTACCGTTTAAGTTTTTTTTATTAGAATTGATTTTTCGTTGTTGCATTTATTGTTATTGTATATAGTTAATTGTTACGAATTATTGTAAACAAATATTTATTCCGCCAACTCAGAAAACAGTTTTGTAACAATATAAAGTAGGGCGTTACTTTGTTGGTTATATCGGTAAGGCTGAGGCTACATTGGCGCCGTTTCCGACCAGATCAGATCAGACCAGATCAGATCCGTAATGTCGGATGTGAACAAACACCAGTAATCTTATTAAGTGGCTACAGTTATCACTTCAGACCGCGCCAGAAGATGTCAGATTGCAACAGACACGTTCCGACCGTCGGACGATATCAAACATGTTTGATATTTTCGTCAGACTACGGCCGTACATTTGACAGTTTATAACAAACAGTGTTGTGTATCCTAAATTTATGCTAGCTATTATTACCATTCTATTTAAAGACGTGTTTGAATATCAATTGTGAGTATGAACAAATCACTTTTAATTGGTCTAATACGTGAAAATCCTCCTATTTGGGACTAAAAGGATAAAAGATACCACAACAGGAACGTGAAAGGTCTTTTGTGGAGAGATATTGGCGAAAAAATTAATCTTTCAGGTATGATTTAAAAGTATAATAATTTGTTTAATCTATGATCAGTAGTCCATAAATTGAAAGTAAATTAGCTCTGATCGATTTCAACGCATTGTTGAAGTATGTTTTGTTTGTTGTTTATAATAGGGCTCGGAATTTTTCAAATTAAAGTATTCGAATATTCATTTAAACTTCTATTCGAATAGTTAAAATTAATAAAAACTGAAAAAGGTCCAAAATTTCGCTGTTTTTTGGATTTTTACAAAGATCCGGCAGTCTGCCGAGATCGAAATAGTCACGGCCCTCACTGGTTTTTCAACAATTTTTAAATCAAACAATGCTGGGCAGTCATAACAAATAGCATAACTATTGTTATTTGTTAAATGATTGAAAAAAAAAATACATTATATTTCTGGAAAAATTGTTATCTCTATCGCTAATCTAAAATCATAAATCGCATATTGAAATCAAAACATAAACAGAGCAATAAGCAATAATTGGCGACAAACGATACTCAGGACTCAGGCTCGCCAAAAACAAAGAACAGCTGTTGTATAAATGTATAATAAATGTTATTGTTGAACAACGATAAAAAATAATAAAAGCAGTGCATTTTGATTTTCATTTGAATCCGGAAAGAAGCTAACTACAGTCTATGACAAATATTTAAATATCCAAATATTCAAAATTTGCACATCAAAAATTATTATTGTTCAACAAAGAAAAACTGTTTCGGTTATTTAGAGCTTATATAAAAAACGAGTATTCAAATATGTATTTGAATATTTAAAATTCGAATATTCTAATATTGAATAAATCTATTTTGAAAGTATTCGACCATTCAAATATTCATTTATTCGAATAAATTCGGAGCCCTGGTTTATAATATGTACAATACATATTCTGCACATATTTCATTTTAATTAATAATTTTACAAAGGTGATAAACAGTTTGTTAAAATAAACGTTCAGGTCTTCTCTAATTAGTTTCGCATCATTTTACTTTTAAACCCGTCGGATATTATCCACTCCCTATGTAGCCACTTCGTCTGAAGTGTCTGATTTGGTCTGGTCTGATCGGATCTGGTCTGACACGGTTCTAGTGTAGCCTCAGACTAAGTCAACGCAATTGTGAACCACTGTAGTCTCCCGGATGCAAAAGGCTGTACTTCCGCTAAGTCAGCGCCTACGGGACTCTTTATTTATTCGTAGTCCAAACATACCTACTGTGAGATTTATGCTGGATTGTAGTACGCATTGTCAAAAAATTTGATTTGACAATATATATATATTGTGATCATATTATTACAGTTTTTTTGCATGCAAGAGCAGTCTAAACTTTAATGTCGTTGTCAAACACCCTGTCATGTAAAATATTAGATTACCCACACAAAAATAAATGAATGATGTACCTACATTGAAAAGGTCGCTTTTCAAGCTAGATTTTGATCTTCGAAGTGAAAATTGTACAAAAAAACTGTTAAATATACATGTATCCACAGTTAAAAAAAATATCGTTTCTATCGATCAATTATTTTTCGAGCAGGATCCGATTTAAAATCTTACAATATTATGGTCACAGTGTTATTGTCAAATCAGATTTTCTGAAAATACTTTCTGCAATCCAGCATTAATTTGCCTAATCACGGTTATAAACGGATGAAGTTAACAAGCCAGACGGCACTGTTGTCAGTTTCTTTTCATATAAGAAATAATTTGCCTCTTCACTATCTGATTTGTTTTTTTTTTTGGAATTGATTAAATGAACATAGTACGTATTCAAGGTCCACAGTATCGTGCATATATGCATGCCTCAAATTGATTTGCTGCCAAGATATTTAGGCATTTTTGAAGTAAAACTTACTAGGCGCCACTACCTCGACGATTTAAAGGGTAAAATGCTGACTTGATGAAACCAAAATGGGTAACAAAAATGGTGTGACGCGAATTACAATAACGACCCTAAATAAATCAATAATTAATGTAGACATGGCTCATTCTGCGATCCATTCATTTTATAGTGTTTTAAATAAAATATATTTTTATGTTTTTTCCGATCCTTATGATATCAATATTAAATAGTTGTCTGAGGATAGAGAAACAGGTGGTTTAAAAATTATTGATTATTATATCAGCGCAACGTTTCGTAATAATTAATTATTAAACCACCTCGGACCTCGGACAACTATTTAATATAAAATATATTATTCATTCATAAGAAATTTCACTTATCGCGTATGCCACGTCACATGCCTTTTTTTAACAAGATCTTATTTTAAGAAAATAACATGCATAGTAATTGTTAAAAGTGACCTCCGTTTTGTTGAATGCAGCATTACTTGAGACATACGTTTATTTGACCTTTTTTTCTAATTTTGTGGTGGACAATATATCCCTACAATGGTGCCGTGCAATTTTGAAACACCCTATAGTATAGTATTTTTATCTTAACTGATTCTATAATTCTTCCGATATTCTACAATTTATCAAGTTCACTTCTCGTCTAGATAAATAATTTTTTGATCTCGAAAAAATTGTTGGTTTAGGCTCGATATCTCAATATTTAGAAAAATCTCGTCCCCAGGCGCAACACAAAGCGATTACTCGATTTAAGTTAAGCCGGATGAGAACAGCGTCTACACTAAATTCAATATGGCTGGGCTACCTGGATACACAATCCAATTACCGAAACGTGTCGCACATAGCG
This sequence comes from Mongoloraphidia duomilia, assembly GCA_039654895.1. Lineage (NCBI taxonomy): Eukaryota > Metazoa > Arthropoda > Insecta > Raphidioptera > Raphidiidae > Mongoloraphidia > Mongoloraphidia duomilia. The sequence goes on from CM077524.1 coordinate 10,022,626, forward strand.
TATTTATTGCTATGTAAACACAGGTGTACATGGAACAATGCACTGGACTTTTATAATTATTATTGTGTGCAATATTATTATGTGATAATAATTGTTTATAACCAGTCGAAAGCTAATAAGTTCTATTGATTGATTTATTGCACAATCAGCTACCCTGATTAGTGTTTAAACCATAATTAATTTAAAAAAAGCGCACAGGTGCAACTTGAACTCGCACGTTGAGGGTTCCGTACCATTGGCTATATTATTTGCCAGTGGCGGCGCGTGAACATTTTAAATGGGTGTTCTGCAGAGTCAACCCGGAGATTGGAGTAGCCCCCCCCCCTAATGAGGGAACCTCGAAAAAAAAATTCAAAAATACATTTGATGCAATTTTTAAGTGTATTTTTTGATCTGAATAATTTGTCTATACATTATACAATGATTTCGCTAGCGCTAAGATCGTAAATAAAATGATTTTTATAGCAATATTTTTTATTGTATTAAAAAAAAGAGTGTGTGTGTACTATGTACGCACGTCAGAAGCTATACTTCTTTTAAGTAACAAAACAAAAATAACTCCGAACATTTTATCCCGCGTGCCAGTACTAAACGTTTGTAAAAAAGACGATAAAATAATAAAATAAAGATATTAAATAAATTAATTTATTAATTTAATAAATTATTAATTTATTAAATATATTAATTATTTATGATATTTATATCTAATCATTTATTAAAAAAAAGAAAGTATGTTTGTATTGAGATTTGAACCCGAGACCTATTGTTTATAGAGCCACTACGTTACCGCTACACCACGAAGACACCTTACTGCATTGCTATATAATACGGTATTATAACCAAGAAAAATAATACTGTATTAGGTTCTGCGGACGCGTTTCAGCTTTTACGCGTATAAATCTGTCTCATTTTTACTAAGTCATCTCTCTTTAACACATTGGATTTTGGTTGGATTTAGGTCCAACACAAACTGCAGAACCTCCTGCAGGACTGTTTATAGAATATAGGCCTGCGGCGTGCCGTCATTCATAATAATGCTATGTGATTATCAAATTAAAACATATTATGCAGATTTACACAATATTTGAAATTAAAACATATTATGCAGATTTATACAATATTTTTTTTAATTGTGCGTTATTTTCTGGCAGTGCGACAGCTCCGCAGCTCTCATAGAGGAGCAGCCACTGTTATTTGCCTTTGGAAACTCTATAGCTATTTGGAAACATTGTAGTAATTTTCCTATTTTAACCCGACTGCGCCAGAAGGAGGGTGTTGTTTTTCGAGTGTATGTATGTATCTATGTATGTATATTTCTTTATCACGCTCTGTAGCGTAAACGGCTTGACGGATTTTGAAAAATGAGGTGTCATTAGATTCGTCTGAATCCCCAGAGTGACATAGGGTATATGACGTGACGGAAAATTCAATATGGCGGACGCGAGATGCCATTTTGTCAGAATGCAAAAGTAATTTTCCTTCTAAATACATTAATATAGGTATCAAAATCAAAACAAAAGAAAGGTTTTGTTGACATTTCAAATAAGGTACATGACGTCACGGAAAATTCAATATGGTGGGCGCTAGACGCCATTTTGTCAGTACGCAAAAAATCGGTAAAACCTTGTGTGAGGGGTATTAAATTAAAAGGCTTAATGAGTAGATTCAACTAAAAGAAAGGAAATAAAAAATTAATTAAAAAAACAAAAAACCCGTCTGCGTAAAAATCGAACATAAAAGATGGAAAAAAGATAAAATGATAACATGCAGTCGGAGGCATAGTAATAACATCAGGTATTTCTGTTACTACTATGCCTCCGACTGCATGTTGTTACTACTATGCCTCCGACTGCATGTTATCATTTGATCTTGTTTCCATCTTTTATGTCGATTTTTACGCAGTCGGGTTTTTTGTTTTTTTCATAAATTTTTTTTTTAGAATGCTATGTTACGTATTTTCGATAACTGATTCCCTCCCTCTATTTCCAATGCATTTAGTAAGCTTGTACAACTAAAATTTCTAAAAAAACTAATGGTATTAGATTAGAGGTATACATCCTCTAACACCACTAGTTTTAATGTTTTATAGACATTTTAGTTGTACTAGTTTTGGAACAGAGAGAGGGAATTTGTTGTAACGATAGCCGCAAGCAATCGTTACCAGTGCGGACGTTCTTGACTGAACGCGGTGCCACTGTATGTTATCTGTGTGTTCATTGTGTATGGTGCGTAGCTTGGTAGCCAGTAAAGTTTACGGTAGGCAAACGTATAGGACATAAAAAAATAAAATGGCGACAGATTTCAAAATGGCGGTCATATGTACTTTTGTAAAAATTATCCAATCTTTTTGAAAATTGATATTTAATAGTTTTATAGAACACAAAAAAATAAAATGGCGTCAGATTTCAAAACGGCGGCCATATGTACTTTTGTAAAAATTATCCGATCTTTTTGAAAATTGATATTTAAGTTTTATAGGACACAAAAAAATAAAATGGCGGCCATATGTACTTTTGTAAAAATTATCCGATCTTTTTGAAAATTGATATTTAAGTTTTATAGGACACAAAAAATAAAATTGCATAAGATTTCAAAATGCCGGTCAAATAATAGATTAATTTCAATTGTATTGTCTATAGCTTTGATAAATTCGGTTTTATATACAATGCGTAAAAAGCTAGCTTCTGTCGGGTGTCCCGTGACACCTCTTGACTGTTTTCTATTTTTAGTGTATTTGCCATATGGCACATACACTATTGGCGTCGGTCGGATGGCGGGACCTAGGGGTCGGACCAAAATTTCTCGACGTTTCATAGCCTCCTGAACACTTTGGCACCATTTTTAGAAATGTTTATATATATATGTATATACATATATATATATATTTTTTTATATATATATATATATATATATGTGTTCGCGGCATAACTCTCGAAAGACTTAATTGATTTGAACGAAATTTGGTAGACACGTTGGAATCCATCACCGCACGGAACCTATTTAAAATGGGCCCAATCGGACTATTTTAAGGGTAGTTTTTAGGGGTTGAAAAAAGTTTTTGGGCCCAAAAATACCGAAAAAAATCTCAGAATTGTTTCAAAATTGGAATTTAACCCTTTAGTAGAGATTAAAATGTGTTGCTAAAATTTTAACAAAATCGGCACGACAGGACCGGACTTACAAATTTTATGAAAACACTAGTTTACGGATAGTGATTTATTTGCTGACGGGTGTATTTAATTTGGTACAGAGGTTGCATTGATAATAATATTGAAATTAGGAAAAAAAATATTATTTTAAGGGATGTATTAAGGGGTTAATTTTTCATTTTGTCCAAAAACGAACTTAAGTTCACATAATAAAGCCACAGGGCCTGTATTAGCAAATACACAATATTGTCGGCAGGGTTTTGGCACTGCGACCCGAGTTTTTTTTACTTTTTAGTGGCTTTACAATACGTAGTTTAGTCGCTTGCCAATAGATTCACTTCAAACTTAACTGACTTCTTTCGCTGTGTGATATGTCAAAAAGTGACATTTACCTGAAAGAAACCAGACGCCGTTACTCACTTTTATTAAACCGACTTTCTTACGCTGTGTGATGTGTCAAAAAGTGACATCTTAAGGAATTACATACCGTCACTCACATTTATTAAAATCAGCCGAACTACTGACCCGATGTAACTAAAATTTATATGGGACCAACTTCGAGGTATATCCTATCCAATAAAACAAGAATCATTAAAATCGGACTACTCTGTAAAAAGTTATGCGTGATCATACACAAAAAAAATATATATATATACAGTGTATATTTATTTTTTTTGGTCATACACAAAAAAAAATATATACACTGTATATATATATTTTTTTTGTGTATGACCGCATAACTTTTTACAGAGTAGTCCGATTTTGATGATATATATATATATATTATACATGTCGAATTGAGAACCTTCCTTCTTTTTTTGACGTCGGTAAAAAAGAGGCTTTTATGGCAACGATCTTTGTGAATGAATACAAATTAACCGTATGATGTACGTTTCTACATATCTCTAAATACATTAAATTTTACAGCCCCATACACTGACACGAACTTTTGATGCCAGCGCCGACGGTGGAGTATGGAGCTTTACTAACATGCATTATATGTAAGCATCCATGCAGCACGTATCTATTTTCGAACACAAAGAACCTTTTATAGCACCGTATAAAGTCGCATACGTAGATATAGAAGTGTGATATAAAATACTTTCTCACATTTTAATCCTCTTTTAAGAGTTGCGAACAACGTGAACGCCTCAAAAAAGAGATAATATTTATAACTAGTTACTTTAAATTGCAAATTTCTTAAAGTCTTTTTTTAGCACGATCCAGAAGCACACTTACTTTTGAATTGCATTTGTGTTTCATTGACACATTAAAAATAAACGATCTGACACAACTCGGCCTAATTTTCTCATATAGGTCTACTAGCGGTTCCGCCCGGCTTCGCATGGCTGCTATAAGAATGCATGATTTATTTTCCCCCTACGAAGCAAAGCCGGGCTGGTGGTGTTTATAATATTGGTAGGATTTCGCTAATACACTAAAATGCAAAAGAAATATTGCAGTTACGTTTTGTTATTATTCCACAAGAATTACCCCCCCCCCCGCTAGATATTTTCCCCTTGCGAAGCGAAGTCGGATTGGTGGTGTTTATAATATTAGTAGGATTACGCCAATACGATAAAATACAAAAGAATTGCAGAGTTACGTTTTGTTACTATCCCAGAAGAATTATCTCCCCCCCCCCCGAGGAATTCTCCCCTTGCGAAGCGAAGTCAGGCTGGTGGTGTTTATAATATTGATAGGATTCCGCTAATACACTAAAATGCAAAAGAAATATTGCAGAGTTACGTTTTGTTACTATCCCATAAGAATTATCCCCCCGCTAGAAATTCTCCCCTTGCGAAGCGAAGTCGGGCTGGTGGTGTTTATATTATTAGTATATTACGCCAATACGATATAATACAATAGAATTGCAGAGTTACATTTTGTTACTATCCCACAAGAATTACCCTCCCCAGCGAGGAATTCTCCCCTTGCGAAGCGAAATCGGGCTGGTGGTGTTTACAATATTAGTATAGGATTCTGCCAATACGCTAAAATGCAAAATAATAGCAGAACTACGTTTTGTTACTAACTCACAGAAACTAGACTTTTTCCGGGATAAAAAGTACCCTATATGCTATTCCAAAACTTAAAGTAACTATATAACAAATTTCATGAAAATCCGTTCACCCGTTACGGAGTTGAGTGGTAACAAACATATACACAGACAGACACACACACACAAACTTTCGCATTTATATATATTATTATTAAGATATAGGAAATAACCCGTTATCGAGGACAGATTGGTGTAATGGTTAGCGTGCTGAACTTTGGCTCAAACTGTCGTGGTTTCGAATCCCAACTCCGCCTTGATGTTTTGTGATGTCGGAATCGATTCAGAGTGATTTTTTTTATACCTATGGGAAAGTACTTAATATTGGTGAGCCACAAAAATGAAACCTCTTTAATGTAGCTTGTCAATTGTAGACGCTCGATAGCTGATGTCATCAGCGAAAATATCTTTAATATTCTTTAAAAAGAATATCATATATGATGACGGCGTTACTTTCATTAACGCAAATTGAACGAAGCACTAATGAATAAAATAATCATTTTCTTTTTAATTATTGAACGAAAGTTTATACAACCACATTAATTTTATAATGTACATACATTATTTGAAGCCTAACACGGAACTATTTGTGCCCAAATCGGTAACACAGATGCCTGTCGTACACTAGATTTAGATAGTTTCGGATCTGTATAGTTCCACCTCCACGAACTCTGTCGGGGATGTTTATCTTTCCCTAGAAGTCCTAAAACGCATCTGAGCATGTTGCTATTCATCACGAGATCATTTTAAACTTACTTAAAGGATCATTATCTGAATTTATCTAAATACTTTCATCACGAACAAAGACACGGTCTACATTGCAGTCGATTGTGTTTTCGTATGCGATAAATTGGTAACTTACGTCACAAAAAAGTGGCTCATCTACCGCAAAACAGTGTGACAGTCGTTTGTCATCACTCCCGGCGACACGACTGTCGAACTACAAAAAGCAGTCCATCTGTACCCGCCCTCTAATGAATGTAAAACGCAGTATGTACGTTTTTAGTACGTATATCCACATTGGAAGTTACCTATGGGGATTTGACATTTGATGCTATAACATCTGGTAGCAAAAAATTAAATTATAGCAAAATGTGGTCGTCCATGTCTCCACGTCGATTCCCGGAATTTCAAAAATCAATAAAACGTTTGATTTTTTCTTTAGAGTTTTAAAAATATCTTATGATATATAATTTTTCAGTTTAAATTTTATTTTACGTAAGAAAAATCCTACGGATTTAAATTGTCGATGTATTTTTGGCCACGTTAAAGGATCATTAAGTGAGAGCTTTATTAAAAAAAAATAGGTAAAAAAACATTTAAGTTCAACGATTTTATTTTAAATCATCAGCTGTACCAAAAACTAGAAACCAAGGGGCACTTTGTGTCCCTGCGTCAGCGGAATAAGTAATAATCTGGGACTTTAAACAGACTAAAATAAAAACGTGGGGCGCATTTGAAATATTTCTATTGGTGGGCTTGGAAACATATTTTTCTAGGTAAGTCGTTCTTATTTAATAATTATACAGTCATTATACAGATTTTTATGCACCCCACGTTTTTATTTTAGTCTGTTAAAATTCTCAGATTATTACTTATTCCGCCGACGCAGCAACACAAATTGCCCCTTGGTTTGTGTCCTAATTATTTTCTAGTTTTTGGTACAGCTCATGATTTAAAATAAAACAGTTTAACTTAAAAGTTTTTTACCTATGTTTATTTTCTAGTTTTTAGTTTGATTTCTGGGTTGTATCATTATGCAAACTCCTCACCCTTTCAACTGTCCACCTCCTGATTCCATCATCAGACCCTCGTTACCAAATTGAAATTATTATAATATTGTATTGTCACGGGAACTCAATGTCTGTGCAAAGTTTCATAAGAATCGGTTAAGTAGTAGTAGTTGAAAAAGCTGTCGCAAGATTTGAATCAAAGATAGTAACAAACAAATATACGGGATCAAGCTAAATAAAACCGTTTAAAAATCAGGTACTTTCCAAAGTATATTGTCTGATTTTGGTCCAAATGTTGTGCATGTTATATTAAAAAAGAATTTTTACTATTGCACCAAAATTATTTATTCTAGGACCTAGAGGAACAAGAATATAATTTTATCAATATTAGCAAGTAAAATTATTAAGTTAATTTTGTGGCTTGGAGCTAAAAAAGCCAATGTCAAAATAACCACATTCAAGCTAAAGTAGACATTGGCCGTTTTATTAGCTTTAAATTAAATTGATAATTTCGTAGCGACATTGGCCTCCTCTTCCTAGAGCTGCTATTAATTGAATTTGACTTGAGGCCGTTTTAGCATATGAAAAGCAGCAAAAAAAGGAATCGTATGCTACATTATCTAACTCAAAACAAAATATTGACATTGACCCTCTTAGCTACAAGCCACAGAATTATAGTTCATCTTTTGGTTTTACTACTTTTGAAATAATAAAATTAAACCCTGGACGGATATTTAAATACCAATTATTGTGCTTGTGTAGAAAAAGGCGTTGATTTCAAATTTTTTTTACTTAGAACCTAGTGCCAACTGGTAAAAAAACTTCGTAAATCTAATTTTGTACAGCAATATTGTGTAAAAAAATAATTTTTTTATAAACACTTTTTTTCAGTTGTCCGACACGTTAGTATTATACAGGGTGAGTTCGACCACCCGTATCAGTCGTTTTTTTCGAAAACGGTTAGTCGTACAGAGTTGTGTCAAAAATTTGTATTATAAAAGCCCTAATAAAGAATCGAATAGTGATAATTTTTTTTCCGGGAAGGTCGGCTTCCTTATTAGTTTGCTCCAGAATGTCCAGAACTCCGGAATTATAAATGTAACGATAGGTCGAAAGTGGTATTGTTGAAAAGATCTTTAAAAAATAAGCAAGTTTTGTAGGAAATTTTTTTTTATTACTGCCACCCCTGTTAAGTAATATTTGTTTGAAATTACTAAATTAAAATGTCATAATAAGGAACTTTTTAAAAGTCCGCATTTAAAATCTAGTTACCTATCTATCGATCATTAAACACTGAAGAAGTACACTCACAGTATAACCAGAAGAGCTCAGTAGTATGTAGTAAAGAGTAAATGTAAGACAGTTTGAACATTTGTGACAATGTCTAAGGTTGCTAGATTTTTAATGTCGACTTCGATCGTTATTATGAAATTTTGATTTAATAATTTCAAACGATTGTTACTTAACAGGGGTGGCAGTAATTAAATAATTTTTCCTACAAAACTTGCCTATTTTTTAAAGAGATTTTCAACAGCACCACTTTCAACCTATCGTGCTTTCTAAAATTTCGGAGTTCTGGACATTCTGGAGCAAACTAATAGGGAAGCCGACCTTCCCGGAAAAAAAATTATCACGATTCGATAGTTTATTACGGTCTTTATAATACAAATTTTTGACACAACTCTCTACGACTAACCGTTTTCGAAAAAAACGACTGATACGGGTGGTCGAATTCACCCTGTATAAATCTGCTTCTAGATTAGTGTGAACTTGTACCTAAATTATGTACTGAAAAGCATAGAAAGCTTTTTCTATAACCTTATTAATTCTAAATAATGTATTTATTATTATGAGTAACATTTATTTGTTGTGATAATATTGTTAAATGAAAATTAAAATTGGTTTTCGAAATGTGTTTAAACCGGAAAGCGGCACTTTGTAACAACGTTTTATCTTTATTCAAACGTTCAAACGTATACAAGGACATTCAGCTCCATTCTATTAAGCTTACTCCTATATAGCTAGGTACTCATATTACGATAATGGAATTCCGAAGCTCGATGAAATTTTTATATAAATATCAACTAAAAGCTTTTAACGTAAATTAAACATTTTCTAAAAATTTACCTTTACAAGAAGAAAAATTCAATTGATCCTGGTGAAAGATGATACCGCTGTCAAAACTGAAATGCAAAGAAAATAATTATTTATTGTTAGTATTTTAGTAGTTAATTATTGTCTTATATTAGGTAGTTCTATAGCACACAGTCAGATTCAGAGATTCATTATTCAAGTTAAATAGCTATTAGGAAGATTTATAATAAACGTGGAAATAGTAAAAAAATGTGTTCAGCTTAAAATATGTGTATTTTGACAATTTTTAATTTATCAAAATCTTAATTTTTTTTAAAGTTAACCGACTTCATATAAGGAATTAGAATTCCTTTAAAAAGGATAAAATAATTTTTCCCTTCATTTTACAATCATCTTTCTTAACTACACTCATTTAGAAGTGTTTTCTATTTAAAGTCATAGTTTTTTTTTTCTTTTTTTTTTATTAACAAAAACAATGTGTGCATCGACCTTAAGGTCATTAGCACTGGCACAATTTAGTTACATTTGTTAGTGAGAGTAATCATAGTTGTTTATTTACGCCGATTTTTAATTGAATGTTTAAGTGGGGAAGGTGATTGTAAAACGAAAACAAAAATTATTTTATCCTTTTTAGGGGTAGTCTGATTTATTTTTTGACATCGGTTTTACGGTTTTTATTGTTCCAGCTATTTTATTTTTATTAATTTCAATAGTATTCATTAAGCGTATAGATAGCACACTCGATCATTAAAATAAATTGCATACAAAAATTATAGATAAATGTGGTGGAAGCGCAGATATTAAAAACGGCCCCTCCACCGCAATCTTTTAAATATTCAAAATAGGCGGGTTGGCAGGAGCGTGCATCAAACGAGCTCGTGCGCAGAGATCTTTTCAAAAAATTAAAAATTTTAACTTTAACATCTTTTTTCGTCTTTGAACTGTATACAAGGTGTCCGGATTTCAAGTGTACATTGGACATTTACATTGAAAAATGGTTTTTCTCAATTTCCTGCTTTCCTATACATTTTACAGAAAAACAGACTTGGCAAAAATGAAAGGAATTCATGTGTAGAATAAGATAGTATTTTTTAAAATTTTTTAAAAATTTTTTTGTTTTTTTTTTTTGAAAATTTGTATTTTAACTCTACCATGGTAATTAATACCTTAAATATCCTGATTAAACCCATAATAACTTTTTTGTCAATTTTATTAATATAGAACACGTTGATAAAAACAGAATACAAATTTAAAAAAAAAATTAAAAAATTGAAAAACCTATTTTTTTCAAACTTTTTGAAATTTTTTTATTACCAACGTAAGCTGTAGCTAAAATTTACCTAAAAATTATTATGAATATTTGTTAGAATACGCTTCCTTACTAATGATAATTTCATACATGGGGTGTACATAATAGAAAATTATATTTTATTTTAACTCATATTCATAATAACTTTTGGTAAATAAATAAAAGCTAAAAAATTTGGAAAAAAAATAGTGTTTTTTTAAATTTTTTTTCTGACTTTACCAACGTAATCTATGGATAAAATTGACAAAAAAGTTATTATGAGTATTAGTCAGGATATTTAGGTATTAAATACAACGGTAGAGTGAAAATACAAATTTTCAAAAAAAAAATCTTAAAAAAATACTATCTTATTCTACACGTGAATTCCTTTCATTTTTGCCAAGTATGTTTTTTCTGTAAAATGTATAGGAAAGCAGGAAATTGAGAAAAACCATTTTCCCATGTAAATGTCCTATGTAGCTACACTTGAAATCCGGACACCCTGTATATGTTTACTATAATAAGATAAATATGATCTTGGTTCTGATATCCACGTACATAAATACTCGTCAAAAAAAACACCGTAAGAGTGCCTACAGCCGTTTAAATGTTAGTAAAAAATCACCAGCGTATACCTAGTATTATCATTTTTGTTATAATAATAATAAAAATAAAAAAAAGATGTTAAATAATTCGGTAAAAATTATTGTGAGCACATGTAATTCTCAAGAGGATCCATAAAGAACTCAATACAACTCAAAACTTCATCTGTACAGCATCTCGGATCAACACCGTCATCATCTTCTTCTTCATCAGTACCGCTATCGCAAGCTCACCATAGACTCCGCCACCAGCATGTCATCGTCTCCATCTTCATCTTTATCATTTTCTTCTCATCTATCGTTTCAACATCAAGACATTCAACTCTCACATATAGCAGTTTACGTTGAAGAGCTCAGTGACAACCTATCTCTCTCATGATCTATTTTTTTTTTGTCAATAACGCATATAGCCTCGCTGCTGCGCGTTTTAGTTATATAAAAAAAAAAAAAAAAAAAAAATACAACAATATGGAAAAAGGTTTATCCAAATCGGTCCAGTAGTACCTGAGATAATCGCAGTCACACATAAACGACGAACAGACTAAATTGGAGTTTCATGCTTTCACGGCCGGTAACTTCTATGATAACAATGTGTGTTTTTGAAATAAAACTTCTTAGATATGCCTTTTTTTAATATACCTACCTACTTTTAGCTAAGAATTGGTAGGTGTCGCGTCATGGAGGGGAAAAATGCGGTCACATTAATTTGGCATAGTTCAACACCATGTGCTGAAAGGATAGAAAGGAGTGCGCTAAAAATAAAAGAAGAAAGAGAACAAACTCTTTGTAGTCGGGTCAAAACTAATACGTAAATAAATAACCGAACGTAGACCGGGCGAGGAAAAAACTAATTTGCATTTTAATAGATGTCCTTCCAACAATCGATAGCGACGTAATGAATGGTTGCTACGGGTAGCGTTCACTTACAGTTTAGTTTTACTGTTTGTTTTTCATTATCACCGTCGACAGGAAATGGGAACTTAAATTAAAAGATAGTTCTTGACATTCTTGATAAAAAAGCATACAAGGCTCACATATCAAACACATTCACATTTATACATACCTACTTGTATGTCGACGATTTAAGTAGAAAACCACGCAAGGCATCTATATTAACCTTTTCACTGCGCATTTATTTTACAAGAGTGCATGCTGTGTGCGCAATTTTTTCGGCCGTTCCGTATAGATACGTCTGGAGCAGTCCACTGTTGTTATCAGTGGGGTAAAATAATGAAGCTAAATCCCGTCAAATCATATCAAATTGTTTTTTTTTGCCTTTTTTGTTTAAAACATATATTTTTATCAAAAACAGAACAGTCAGTGCATGTATACACGTGTGAAACACGTTTACATACGCATTGACTTTAAAAGAAATAAACCACAACAAAGTTAAGAATTGGTGTTCTAATAGGCGTTGTGCGTATATATACGGCGGTAGCAGTTTATCGCTGTAAAAAAATTCTGCGGCAAATCGCAAAAAACTTTCGGATTGGCCAGTATGATCTGGTAGGCGTTGCTCGTATATATACGACGGTAGCAGTTCATCGCTGCAAGTATTTTTTCCAGCCCGAACGTAAATATACGGCTGGAGCAGTAACCCAGGTAATCATATATAGGTATACGTCTGGAGCAGTCAAAGGGTTAAGGTGGATCGAAATTTTTTTTTTATTTGATAACGGCCTAGGTGGCAAAAGTTGCCAAATATACAGGTAAGTATTTTTTGTCAAAAAAAAACGACTCATCTCCTTCAGGTGCCCCACCCACCCAAAAAAAGAATTATTTTTTTCTTTGGCCCTATGTAGAAATTGTTTTAGTATGTGTAAAAAGTGCGTGTACAAAAATTGGAAATGGTAGGAGTATTTTTGTAGGTGCCCCAAATAAAAAAACTTTTTTTACTTATAATATATTTTTTTAGGTTGATAGTTTATGAATAACAAATGAACTAAAAAATTAATATAAGTATTTTACGGTTAATTTGGTAGTTAAGATTTGGTTTTCTTAGTTCTTTAATTTTCAAATACTTAAATTAATTTTTTAGATCATTTGTTATTCATAAACTATCAACCTAATAAAATATATTATAAGTAAAAAATTTTTTTTTATTTGGGACACTTACAAAAATACTCATACCATTTAAATTTTTTTCATATTATAACATCTAGAATTCATTTATATTTTTTTACCTATGTTAATACGTGACATTGAGAAAGTTTTTTTTAATATCTCAGGATCCACTGAGCCGATTTGACTCAAAATCTAATCACATCTAAGTTAAAGGCTGATAAACACAATAGAACAGTCGGCATGGCCGTATGTTGTTCCGTTTTTACGATATCGAAGGCGAAAAATTGACCACATACACACACACACACACACATACATACAGAAAGAAGTTGCAAAAAAAATTAACGCTAACGCAAGTCAATATATGTACGAAAAAAAATATATAAAATGTTATCTTAGCTTTATTGTATTTTAATGAATATCGAGTTCTTTAATTCTTAAAAATAGACAATTTATTATGAGACTTGTAACTTTAAAGCTATAGAATAATTAGGTACGAAGTTTTACACCTGGCCCACTGATTTTTGCGAGGTTGGTAAAAACCAAATAATGTAATTCTGAGTAATAATATATCACGCTGCTTTAATTAAAGTGTAAAACGCTTTTTTTTTTGTGAAAAATACCAAAATTACTTTGATGTACTTATTTATCTTGAGTGTAATAATTAATTAAAATGGAATTTCAGTGCAAACAAAAAACTTTAATACCTATTTCATTTGACTGATGACTAAATGCTAGAATGAAATTTTAATTCAAAAATTCTATATCATATGGTGCTTTTTTCAAAAGTTTTAGAACATTGTAGAGGTATAAATTTTGGCATCATTAAAAGATGAGGTGATTAAAAAGTTAAACGCGTTTGAAATGTGGTGTTTTCGGAGAATGTCAAATATTAAATGCACGGATTATGTGACTAATGATAAAGTGATGAAAATAATGCAAGAACAGAAAAGTTTAGTAAATGTTGTCAAAAAGAGACAGTGTTCATATTTTGGTCATATAATGCGGTCACAAAAATATAACCTCCAGCAAGTGATACTAATGGGCAAATTAGAACAGAAAAGACCCAGAGGTAGAAAAGGAATATCGTGGCTAGATAACATCACATAATGGACGGGATTAAACTTTAATAGACTCATCCGTACTGTCCAGGACAGGGTTAAATGGAAAGAACTGGTCTCCAACGTCCTCTAGGGGATATGGAACTCATCATCATCATCATTTCTGGGACTGACTTTGTACGTCATCAAAAAAAAATCAACTATCTATTTTTTATTTATCCAAGTGTGCAAACTTTCACGGCCGGCATTGTTCCAAGTCTTCATGGTTTCCGGGCTTGTAGGCCGTGGTCCGGTGGTATTTCAACCTGACGTTTCGTCTACAACTGCGGTAGACATTCTCAAAGGCGATGTGGCAGCGGTCGAAGTGTCCTCCTTGGCGGCTCACACTAACCTGTGAGCCGTCAAGGAGGACACTTCGACCGCTGCCACATCGCCTTTGAGAATGTCTACCGCAGTTGTAGACGAAACGTCAGTTAGAAATACCACCGGACCACGGCCTACAAGCCCGGAAACCATGAAGACTATTTTTTATTTTATGTATGTATTATTTCTTATATTTACTGCATGTTGGGATACATTTCTTTATTATTATCTAACTTAGCCTATACATTTTTTGACAGAACGGTAAAATATAAAACTAAGAATATAGGTACTTATAACTGTTTGCATAACATAACATTTATTGAACAGTTAAAAATCGCAAAGCTATATACAAAAAAAAACTCGGGTCGCAGTGCCAAAACCCTGCCGACAATATAGTGTATTTGCTAATGCAGGACTTGTGGCTTTATTATGTAAACTTAAGTTTGTTTTTGGACAAAATAAAAAATTTAACCCCTTAATACATCCCTTAAAATAATATTTTTTTTCTTAATTTCAATAATATTATCAATGCAACCTTTGTACCAAATTAAATACACCCTTCAGTAAGTAAATCACTATCCGCAAACCAGTGTTTTCATAAAATTTTTGTAAGTCCGGTCCTGTCCGGCCGATTTTATTAAAATTTTAACAGCACATTTTAATCTTTACTAAAGGGTTAAATTTCAATTTTGAAACGATTCTGAGATTTTTTTCGGTATTTTTGGGCCCAAACACTTTTTTCAACCCCTAAATACTACCCTTAAAATGGTCCGATCGGGCCCATTTTAAATAGGCTTCGTGCGGTAATGGGTTCCAATGTGTGTACCAAATTTCGTTTAAATCGATTAAGTCTGTGGAGAGTTATCGTGTACACACATATATATATAAATATATATATATAAATATATATATATATATATAAATATATATATAAATATATATATAAATATATATATAAAATATATATATATATATATATACATATATACATAAACATTTTCAAAAATGGTGGCAAACTGTTCAGGAGGCTATGAAACGTCGAGAAATTTTGGTCCGACCCCTAGGTCCCGCCATCCGACCGACGCCAATAGTGTATGTGCCATATGGCAAATACACTAATAATAATTCGCAACAGAGTTTAAAAAAAAATAAGCAGACACCGCTTCTCAGAACTCCCACCTGCCGTTGATATACAGGGTGATCCGTAACAATATAAACTCAGATAAAAAAATACAATGGCAGAGGTGGATCCTTTCACTTACAAAAAAACGCGTTAATGACCTCAGTTGTTGAGCCTCTATAATCTACAATCTCTGCCCCCCTCCCTCTCACTCCACTTACAAAAAGCTTTGAAGCAACGCCCCGGTGAGGCCAGATACGGCTACATCTCTGCATTTTAGGCTTTAATAAACAATCGAATAACCATCAATCAATTTGTGAAATTTAATCATGTAAATAAATATTCATTATTACGAACATAAATAATTATATTTTCGAAATAAACCCAATAATTGAATCTAAGTTCGTCTTAATTAGTGTTTTAGGTAATCAGTATTAATAGTAATACTCTGAACTGAAATAATGTTGAACTAGCGCACATAATTATATAGCAAATTCGAGACACGTAGAACAAAACACGTCAAACACGTAAATTACGACAGCTATTAGTTAAAACCATATATGAAACATGCCTTTAATTATTACAAACCGTATAATATGTATATCCGTACTCACACATTGCACTCGCGGAATAACTGTTCCAAAATATAAGACTATTGCGCTTTCACGTTTGTTTGAAAGTTCATACAAGTATTTTTTTACATTTAAACGTGCTTAATGACTACAGATATGCACTGCAGTGTTGCCAGTGCTAGGAAAATTTCCCTAGATATAGGGAAAATTTGAGTATGTTAGAAAAAAAAGGAAATGTTCGACAATCTGGATAATTTTACAGAATTTGCATCAGATGCCAATTTTTATTATTAACTTCCCATTGGAAGTTATTGTAATGGGTCCGAAAATTGAAATCAAAATGTATAACAAATTTTTATGTTTCAGGGTCACTACACTATTTTTAGAAAGATGTATGTGTGTGTGTACGTACGTATGTGTCCAGTTCTTTCTAAGACGAAATCTCGAGAATGAAAAATGATATCGACTGCGTTAGGGTGCCAATCGACGCTTATTAATGTAAATATGATCTGAATTTTTTTTTCAAAATCGGTTCAGCCGTTCTTTTTTCTTAACCATATAGACTCCAAAAAAGTAGATTTTACACAATATCTCGCGAGTAAAAAACTATATCGACTTCGTAAGGGTGTCAATCGAGGCGTGTTAACGTCATTTTGATCCGACATAAATTTTATAAAAATCGGTTCAGCCGTTTTTTTTTTTAATTATTGTTAAAAATAAATAATAATTATGTTTTAATGATTAAAATGATTACTTTTTTGTGTAATATCTAATTTAATTATTATTATTAAATATTTATCAAACTGGGAAGTTCGTCGTGTGGACCTCAAGGGTCGCATTTTAGTTCTAATAAACGACCCACCGCACGGCTTGTATTTTTAACAATTTGACACAAATAATATTAAAATGATTTAAAGCAAGAGATAAAATACGAATTCGAATCTTCATTATTTTGATTAGTCTTAGATCTCCAACAATAAATTTCTTATGTGGCTGAACTAGAGAGGAAAATAACTATATAAGAAATTGGAATAATAGTAATACTCGCTCAAAGCCTCAAACATAGAACTATAAAACATAACCTCAAATCTGAAATGAAATATTTCTAGAGAAATTCTTGTTTTTTAGGGAAATTGTAGGTTATTTTGAAGCTATGAGATCTAGGGAAAATCTGATGAATTTTTCAAGATTTTACTAGGGAAATTAAAGTTTTGCACCTGGCAACACTGATGCACTGACCTAAAATGGCACAAAGAATACTGACGTAGAGTATAGATTATAGACGCTCGACAGCTGAGGACATTAGCGAAGAATACTAAGAGCACTATGGCTGGAAACTGATATACCTGAGAGAGCAGTATAGCCTAGTGGTTATAGCATGCTTGGTGCCGCTACCTCTAGACTGGACTGCCGTGGATTCGAATCCCACCTGCGCTCATTGATGTTTTGTGATGTTACTTAGTTTTAAGTTAGTTGTTATTTAGTGTAGTTGAAAGACGCTAATGACCTTAGATGTCGACGCGTCTATAATCTACAATAAATAAATGATATATCTGAGAATTGGTAAAAGTTTTGGATTTTCAAATTAATATAAATAAATAATAAGATTTTTCGGAAATATCCAAAAGATTTTCGAGTCAACACACAAACCGCTGAACCTAAGAACCTGAAATTTTACGGTTGTTTTCCCCTTATAACATAGCTGGTGTCCACTAAATAAGTATTTTAGGAAAATTAAAGATGTGGAAACTGAAGTTTATAAAATATGATTTTTCCGAATCCGCTTGACTTAGAAACACAAAATCGACATTTTTTTCAAAATCGATCGACGAATTTTCAATATTGACATCCTAAGAGGCGAAAAAGGATGTGACAACTTTCTTCTGAAGTTGCCTATTATATACCTATTTAAATATAATGTCATACAGTCACAAAATGTCGTTTCAAAAAACCATTTTTGATCCAATAGGGCAGGTATCATGGCGATTAAAGGTACAAGAAAGCAGGTTAGGTAATCATAATTCTAAATTCAAATAATAGACAAGTATTACGTAACACAGTATAATAAAGATTTTCATTCAAAAGACAAAAGTAAAGATTCTCTAACTGTAGGAGTTCGGAAGAGTTAATGAGCGCAATCTTAAATCACTTAAACGTGTTACATCTATTCTAATGTGTTTTCAACTGACTGCACCCCAACTACAGAAGGTAAGAATGTTACTTCATAATGAAACTACGAATACTAGGTAATAGACAGCGCACCTGCTGACTGCTTTTACTATGGAGGTTGGAATTAACGAAGCAGTCGTTTATTATTAGTTTAAATACTCTATTTATCTAATTTTTAGTCGTATGCAAAATTGTATTCGAATTAAATAAAAATGCTTTTTCAGATTTTATTATTTCATTTTTTAGTACTTGTCGCAAGGACAGACCAATTCCAAAATCAATGTACAAATAAATAAAATCACAATTTCTCTGTTAGTATAATTTTTAACGAACGTTTGTTTGTTTGTGAAATTTCTTCGTTTAGCTTAAATATTGCCTAGTACGAATATTCGTTGAAAATAACTTAAATTTTGTGATGAAAATATGCCACTTAGTACACCGTTAGTTGAGACCCTAACTAATGTTTTGAGATCTGTAGTCACGGTCGAAGGTTGCGGCGTCATTCCCTTTTTCAAAAAAAACCACCTCCAATTAGATTTTTTATTATAGTTTCCAAACGTACAATAAAAAAACTAGGTAAAAATATTTACCACTAAATTTTACCTAAAACTGTCCGATTTATATTTAAGTTTTTTTTTTTAAATTCTTGTAGGAATTTTTTCCAATGTTCGTAAATTATTTCGACTTGGCGCCTGCGCCCTACAGGTTTATTTAAATGTGTAGTATTTTTATTATTTGGTTAACAAAACATAATTCGTTTATCCTTTATATTGCTTAGGTATTTCGTTTGATGTTAGAGATTTTTTTCAGTTTTCTTGTATGTTTGGAACGTTAGACTTTCGCATACTGCTTAATGTTTGAAGTTAATATTTAAGAAGTTACTTTAAGGCCCTCAATGCTTATTGCTTAATTTTTTTAACACTTTAGTGAGTGCACGATGCTTTAAAGCATTTTTGAAAATGAAAGTGCTCGATTCTTAAATATATCGAGCATTTATGAAAGTGCTCGGTGCTTTAAGCACTTAGGTTCGGTGCTTTGCCCAGCTCGGGAATAGACCAGGACATACTTTTATCTGCTCAAAAATTCAGCAAAATATCCGTTTGTTTGTGCAAACGAAGTCACGTTCTGATCTGATTTTAATCAATGCAGAAAGAAAATTAAAACGGAACCTCTGTTTGTAATTAATGGAGATCGCGTTTTCATAATTGCTTTCTGTATGTTTATATCAGTTGAAATCGGTTGAATTGATTTGAATGAAATTTGGTACGCTATTAACTAATAACTGAAACTGAAATAAATTATATAGGGAACTTTTTACCTGGCTATACGCTAGGGTAAAGATAAGATTTCCGTCAGAAAAACTGGTGCTAAAATCGATGTCGACACTAGCGAAGTCGCAGCAAAAGCTAACAAAATGATCTATCGTTATTACGTAACAGATATAATCGGTGTTGCCAACTGTAGATATATTTCACGCTTCCACAGGTTAGACACTCACACACGCACGCACACACATTCGGCAAAATGCCACATGTGTAAATTTATTGTAGTGAAAACGGTAATATTCGCTGTTATAATATAATAGAGCATATTTAAAACATGTGGTATTACAACTATCTATCTATCTATACCCACCTACTCTAATTACACGTTTAATTTACTTTTGCTGTATTACTGTAATAATAATAAATGTAGGTATATAAATTATTTGTCAAAATACATCAGATAGATTTTTGTGTGTTACGAGTTTTGCGAACGTGAAAATTGCACGATAAAATCGTTTTTATTTTGCTAGCGATTATATTTTAATTTGGTTACAAGAGTGCATAGGTTTTGGGACCTCAAATACAGAAAATTATGGGATTTTAAATTCGAAACAAGGATGGAACACAGATGACACACAAAATATTTTTTAAATATTGGTAAGTCTAGCGGGGAAATAAGTACTGCTGTTTGAAGAATATTTTTATTTATTGCCAACGTTTCGTTAAGTGTTCTTGACTTCTTCATAGTATTTTCTAAATATTCAACAAAATATACTCTTTTTTTTCACAAATAGGGCAAAGGCCCAGTTCTCGATCACTTTTATATTTAGTTAATTACCTAATTAATTTTTGTATCGAAAATACGCGATTTAGCAATTCCATCGCGATTGCATTTGCGACAATTATTTAGTTACTCAAAATTTCTCGCTTGATTGCGCGATTTGGCAACAGCATGGAGAATCTATCGCAATTTCGCCAGATCTAACGATCGAACGTTTATTGCATTCACGCGCCTGCGTATAAAGAGTGCATCCTCATCGGAATCCATGGTTTGGAGTATAGCGGGTCTGCAAGTAAGTGTGGAAAATGTTTTTGACAATCACGCGTTCGTGATACACCAGTTGTGCAATTTCGGCAGTGTGCGGCCTTACGCTGTTGTTGGTGGCTGCATCTGACGATCTCCAAGCGACTTAATCGCACAATCGTGATACAAAAAGTATCAGGTGTGCATTGGCCCTAACCGCTTATTTCTGAGAGAGCTTAGACAAAACGAATACTATCAGACTGCTGTCTAGTGATGAGCAAAATCGGTCTTGGTCTTGGTCTTGCGAAAAAGCAAGACCAAGACCAAGACTATCATAAGACTAGCAAGACCAAGACCAAGACCGAATGAACAAGCGTGTGTTAAAAATGATGTAATTTTGATATTTTTTAACATTTTAATAAAATAAAGTATTTTGTTAGTTAATAATAGATTGTGAATTATTTTTAATTTATAACTATGATGATCTTCAGAAGTAAAAAACTAAAAAAAGACAGATAAAATGAGCAAGACCAAGACTTGATACGAAGACCAAGACTAAATAAGCAAGACCAAGACCAGACATATTTGAGCAAGACCAAGACCAAGACTGAATCAGCAAGACCAAGAATGTCCAAGTCTTAGTCTTGGTCTTGCTTTGCTCATCACTACTGCTGTCGAACTGAAAAATCTATTTGAAGTGAAAGAATCTATTTAGATTGATAATACATCGAAATGTCATCAGATACGAAGGAAGGTGAAGCACTTTTGTATCGCTGAAACTATTCACATGAAAGATTTGAAACTGCGCTATTCAAATGATAAAGCTGTAACAAAGACATGACAACGTAATGTGAATTATAAGCAGTCCTACAGTCGATTGCAACTTATAATGGCATTAACAATTCCAACCATATAAAGTGACTGTGATTACAGTGTGTCTAGGAATATTTGAAATCTAAATCTATATGTATAAAAGAAAGTCGTGTTAGTTAGTTACACCATTTATAACTCGAGAACGGCTGGACCGATTTTCATTATCTTTTATTTTTTGGATTTGTCTCCGCGCCCTGGTTAACAGAATAACTATTAAAACATCGGAAAAATTCACCCTGGAGCGAACGAGCGAAGCGAGTGAGCAATGTACCAGCCGGGAGCGAACGAGCGAAGCGAGTGAGTAGTGTACTGCAGTCCGGGCGAAGCCGGGCCGGGCTGCTAGTATTACCTATATAAATTGCAAAATACCATTCACTCACTACTCACTAATCATATAACCTCACGAACTATAAAGCCTACAAACATTAAAATTGACAGAAAGGAGTTTTAGAAATTCAACCCCTAAGGGGGTCAAAAGGGGGTGTAGAGGTTTTTGACAAAATGTTCGTATCTCACAAATCGTTAAGGTGAGAGGTATTGAATTCAAGATACTAACTCTTCTTTAAAAAAAACAAAACCGATATCCAAGCATTTTTTTAAATTCAATTCCGAAGGGGGTAAAACGGGGGTGTAGAACTTTTTGACTAATCAACGCCCAGGCCAAACCGCTAAAGCTTGAAACTTGAAATTTGGACAGTAGGTTCCTTGTGTGACGTAAGCACCCACACTAAAAAGGGATTTTGCGAAATTCAACCCTTAAAGAAATCAAAAGAGAGTGTATTGTTATTTGATATCTCGAAAATCGTTAGTGAAATGTATTGAATTCAACATACGAACTTTCATTAAACATAAGCAAATACGTAAATTAATAAGATTTATACGGCTGAATTGCAATTGAAAATTTTTTCGTTGGAAAGCAACCAATTATATAATTGATTCGAAACATATTGGAAAAAATCATTTTATAC
This sequence comes from Mongoloraphidia duomilia, assembly GCA_039654895.1. NCBI lineage: Eukaryota > Metazoa > Arthropoda > Insecta > Raphidioptera > Raphidiidae > Mongoloraphidia > Mongoloraphidia duomilia. The sequence goes on from CM077524.1 coordinate 10,045,030, forward strand.
CAACCATAGTCACAGGAAAGGTTCAGGTTAGAATCCTGACTGTGACTATGGTCGGTCAAATGATTTTTTCCAATATGTTTCGACGCTAATGACCTCAGTTGTCGGGCGTCTATAATTTACAATTCATTCATTCATTCCAATATGTTTCGAATAAATTATATAATTGGCTGCTTTCCAACGAAAAAAAAAATTAAGCAAATACATGTTCGATCGTTTTTTATCAATTAACCTTTAAGGGGGTGAAAAGGTGAATTATAAAAATAGTCTTTTTCCGAAACTGCTCAAACACGAAATTTGACTTGAGTAGGTATTCTTTGTTAAAATCGAAGAGATCTGTGTTCGACAAAATATCGAAATCCGTATCCTAAGTGGCGAAAACGGGGGTGGAAACCTTCATTAAGGACACGCTGTATCTCTGAAATTCCTTAAGCTAAAACTAATCGTAACTAGTGTTGTCGTCTAGATTCATGATTCTAGACTCTTGTCTTGTCTAGATTTTCAAGACAAAACTTGCAAAAGTCTTGTCTAGAAATTTTCAAGACAAGACAAGACTTTATCTAGTTCAAGACTCTTGCCAAAACTCTAGACAATTTTCAAGAGTCTAGATAAACTAAGTAGTAGTAGGTAAAGTAAACCACTCGGTTAATCTAGATTCTTGAAAATAATCTAGTCTTGATATTAGACAAGACAAGAATTTTTTAATCTAGACTTAGACTTAGTGAAGTCTTGATATTTCGAGACAAGACTTAAGTGACAAAGTCTTGTCTTGTCTTGAAATATCAAGACAAGAGTCTTGATATTTCAAGACAAGACAAGACTTTGAAAGTCTTGTCTTGTCTAGACGGCAACACTAATCGTAACTAATCGTAAATTCTTAGCACCCGGACGAAGCCGGTCGGGACCGCTAGTAATATATAAGCGTAGCGTCGAATCTGTATTTATGAAATGAAACTTCTTTACGCACGAGAGAGTGAACTGAATGCATGCGGCTGAACGTGTAACGAAACGTTGCACTCCCACAGCTAGTGTAGGATGCTGGGAAGGCTTGGTAAAACTTTCTTGACTGTGTACTTTTCAATACTCACATCAAAGTAATTTTCACAAAAATCTAGTTGTACCAAAGCACTTTTGACGTCAGCGCAGCTAAGTGACATCACATGTTATTAGGAGACTCCATTTTTCTCTTGCACTTGTTAATTATAATAATTAAATAAGTATGATTTTCCTTGACAAGAAATTGAAATTTTATTTATAAAAATAAAGCAACCCTTTTCGTAAGTAAATTTTCTTGTATTTTTTATTTTTATAAATAAAATTTCAATTTCTTGTCAAGGAAGATCATACTTATTTAATTATTATAACATCATATTGTAGCAAACCCCAAGATGTTACGCCGTTGCCTCCAATAGAAACCACGAGAAAGAAAGGTCACAGTAGTAAAGCGTGGAATGGTATCGAAGATTCCAGACAACGCTACAGGATACGAGGACGCACTGAGCGTACACCGCACGCAGGTATATAAACAGGAGTGTGTCGTGTTGAAGCAGTCAGTGAATGGTGAGTCGTGTCATCAGTCAGTACAGTGAAATAAATATTGATCAGTCAACGGGAATCAGTCAGTGTAGATTGTACTGTGACAGTGTGAACCAGCGAAATAAATCTGATATAAATACCGTGATATAAATTCACCTGATAAAATAAATATTAGTATAGTCAATTGTATATAGTTAATTGTATATAGTTAAGTGTTATTTAAATGGATCGTTTAGTTCAATAATTACCGTTTAAGTTTTTTTATTGTTAGAATTAACTTTTAGTTGTTGCATTTATTGTTATTGTATTTTTAATTATTGTTAATAAATATTTATTCCGCCAACGCAGAAAACAGTTTTGTAAGAATATGTTGTTTATTCGTTGACGTATTTTCCGTTCGGCATAATAAAAATCCGTGAAAAATTCCATGCAAATACCTTACTAAAATTCTAAATAATTGTAAATGTCCGTAGCCATACTGTACTATACAGTCTTTAATGTATTGTCAATGAATAGTTAAGTTTCAAAGTTTCGTCATCATAGTTGAAGAAACCTTTGTGGTGCTTACATAGCAAAACTGTGTACATTTGCATAAAAGTTTCGCTAACTCAATCAATTTAATATCCGAGCATGTTAGATTCAAATGCAAGTAAATAAATAATGCTGCTGAGAAAAAAAATACATGCGAGTCTACCCGAAGCAGAACTTGGCCTTTTTTCTCACCTTCGCCCGAAGCCATAATGCAAATATGTTGTGTAAATAAGTAAGCTGTTTTATTTAACTAAAAAAAAACTTTTTAACAAAAAAAAAACCTCCTTCAAACAGCCTCTAAAAAGAGGAAAATAATGAAATTTTGAGGTCGGCGCCAATTTAATACAATATGAAGTCGGTTAAAAAGCATAGTGATTAATATCTTCTTTTTAACCAACTTCATATTTTATTAAATTGGCGCAGACCTCAAAATTTCATTATATTCCTCTTTTTAGTGGCTTTTTGAAGGAGGTTTTTTTCTGTTACAAAGTTTTTTATTTTTTACTTTTTAGTGTTAAAAAGTGACATTTACCTTAAAGGAATCACACGCCGTTTCTCACATTTACCGACGTTCTACGCTGTCCGATGTGTCAAAAAGTGACATTTACCGTAAGGAATCACACGCCGTAACTCACTTTTATTAAAATCAGCCGAACTACTCAACCGATTTTAATGACATTTCTATGGGACCAATCTGAAAGTATATCCTTTCAAATAAAAACAAATTTTCCAAATCGGTTTATAAATGACTGAGTTCTGAGGTAACAAACATAAAAAAAAACAACATACAACCGAATTGAGAACCACCTCCTTTTTTTGAAGTCGGTTAAAAAATACCTTCTATCTTTGATGCTAGATAACTAGATAACTCGTGAGAGCTGTCATGATACTTTCATTTTCAATAAATTTTTAACTATTCCATCAATATACCTATGGGTATTACTTTGCTTTATTAAAAAGCATATTGCTGAATTTCAAACTATAAACGCCCACCATTCTTATTTAACTCGTAACTGTCTTATTATTTAAATGTAATCTCTCTCTCTCTCTTTAAAAACAGTCCGCATTATGCTGCCTTGAAGCTTTTTAATGATTTGCCTAATGACTTTAAAGACTTGCCTTTTAATTCATTTCAAAAGAAACTTAAGAAATCAGTGATTGCAGAACGTTTGTATATCGTTGATGACTTTACTATGAAATAATTTATTGTATTGTTTATACTTTATTTTTATATTTGCTATTGTTTTTATATTTATCATGTCTGACAAATTCGACTTCTTGTAGTCTTTTGAACGAAATAAAATAATAATAATAATAATAAAAATAATCGTAAATTCTTATTTTTATTAATGTTCATGCCTCACTAACACATAATTATTCGGTAAATTAAACATTCGGCTTAGAAAAAAACTTCGGCCTGCTTTTGACAAGTCTCGATTACTCTATTTTGTTGATAATTAATTTTAAGAACCAATGTTCAAAAAGGGTCGTTATATGGGGTTATCATAAAGTAATAAGGGGTATACTTTAAATTCTCATATAATTTTAAGAGATATTTTTCCAGACAGTGCTAGTATTTAAATTTATCTTACCAATACATATATATTTTTTTTGAGCATTTACTTCATAATGAATAAAAACCTTTGTTGATTTCTTATGTTTCTAAACAATTTATTTTTTTTCATTTTTTGACATGTAAATTTTTTTCTATGTAATTTTTCCGTAAAAAAGCAGCTTGTTATATACTAAACTGTGGTCATTCTCAACTCAGTAAGCATTATATAAAAAATTACTAGAGTTCTAGGTAGGCGGTCAATCTCACCCCAAATATAGGGGTGAGATTGACCGGGATGTTTTTATTTTTTTTTTCTATCGTATATAGAAAAAATTTTTTTTTGAGGGTGCTAAAAGTTACATGGCTTATAGACTCATACGTATCAGTCATTTTAAATTTTTTTCTGCAACAATAAGTAAGTTATTAACTAAAGAACGCCAAAAGTGGTCAATCTCACCCCATTTTACGGTATCAAAAAGTAAATAAAATCTAGTTGCTTCAATTGTATCTATGGAAAACAAACGAGTTGTGACAGCTGCTGATACAAGAGCCAATTCAAAATCATCGGAATTTAGAGAATAATTCAGAATAATTGTTTTCAAAATAAAACTCACGTAAACACAAATTAAAACGATTTAAACTGTAATAGCATGAATCTACAAACAAGAACTGGTTTAGCACAATGTTATGAATGCGGTACAAATTACACTGCTGGATTACGAAGATTTCGTACAAAAATGGGTTTGAGAGCAGGGGCCTGTCAAATGAAAGCGTACCGTAATAATTATAGATTATCAAATTTGAAAGAACAGGGTCTGTAATTGACTTTCCGAATTTATTTTATTTATTGTAGATTATAGACGCGTCTACAACTTAAGTCATTAGCGTCTTAATTACATTAAATAACAACTCACTTAAAACTAAATGACATCACAAAACATCCATGAGCGGAGGTGGAATTCGAACCCACGACAGTGTGATCCAAAGGCCGCTACGCTAACCGTTACACCATACTGTCCTCTCTGAATTTCCGAGATCAGAAAGACAAGGATTAGTGATGTCCAAGTTGCAGAAGTTTTACGGGAAAATCAAAACATAGCCAACACTAATCCACTAGCAACCAGTAGTGTGAATGGACGATATCAAAACGATTATACATGCCATACACCACGATTTGGAAAATTTGAAAAATGGACGTCATAACGAACATTTGCGGTATTCATTGTTAAACATAAGAAAAACCATTATTTAAGCAATTAAATTTTTCTTACATTTTATTATTAGCTTAATTTGTTAAAAATATATAATAATCTGAAATAGATATATCCTTTAGGTACTTTATAGTAGCCTTATAAAGGGTTTTTCAATAGGGACATAAAAATTTTGTTTTATTATTAGCTTAATTTGTTAAAAATATATAATAATCTGAAATAGATATATCCTTTAGGTACTTTATAGTAGCCTTATAAAGGGTTTTTCAATAGGGACATAAAAATTTTGTTTTATAATACGGAACATAACCTACAAACTTTTTTATGATCTGTCAAAGTCAAAACGTCAGTCAAGGCTTACATTTTTATCATGGTGAAGTTCACGAACGAGCAACGTTTGGAAATCGTTAAAACCGCCATGTTATGGTCAATGGAGTTTGCTATCGTGCCATGTTGGAAGACTATTTTTGGCCAGAATTGGATGGACTTGACATCAACGATATGTGGTTCCAACAAGATGGTGCCACAAGCCACACAGCTGGTCAAACAATTGATTTATTGAAAGGAAAAGTTGGTAATCGTTTAATCTCGAGAAATGGTCCAGTCGAATGGCCACCTCGCTCATGCGATTTGACGCCGTTGGATTTTTTCTTATAAGGTTACCTTAAGTCGAAGGTTTATGCCAACCTTCCAACAACGTTAGAGGAGCTCAGGAACAATATCGAACGCAAAATTGCCAACATTCCAGCTGATATGTGTGAAAGAGTGATTGAAAATTTGATCCAAAGAATCGATCGCTGCCGTCGTGCTCGTGGTGGTCATATGAATAACGTCGAATTCCATACATAATTGTAACATATGTACTACACCTGGAATAAATTTCAGCCCAATATCATTATTATTCTGTGTTTTATTTAAATACAAAATTGTTATGTCCTTATTGAAAAACCCTTTATATCCTTTACTTTATGATATAGCCTTATATATTATCACTACTAACAAACCACAATACAAAATACATATAAACAGACATTAAGTTGATAGTTTGTCCTACTAGATTAAACATATGTAAACGGAACTGTTTTGATGGACACTGACTGGATTAAGAGATTAAATTAAACGATTATAATACGTATGAATAATTTTCTCTCTCATAAACATACTATATAACTCAAACATCCAATTATTTCCACGTCTATGAATTGAAGGACAATGAAGCGTTTCATACGCTGCATTGAATTTGATTCTGCTTCAGTCCAGTGTTATGCATTTCCGCTTAATAACAATTGACTGTGACATGCAATTACAATCCACGCAGATATGAGTATATTATAGTTGCATATAGAGAAATGTCAGATGCACACAATCAATATATTAAGTAAATAAAACTCTAATGCTGGATTGCAGAAAGCATTGTCAAACAAATTGTTTTGACAATCACCTTAGACTGTGATCATACAATTAAAGTTTTTTATAGGTAAAATTGAATATCACGCACGGGACAGCTTTCACAATTTTTCAAAATTATTTATATTAGAGATAAAATCTTCAGTCAGGTACAAAAATGCAGACTAGTTGCTCGAAAAATGAATACTACTAAAAAATAGGTACCTATCTATTATTATTTTCATATTTAAGTGATTTCTTAAAATATAATTAATAATTTTGAAGTATTTTATAGTGTTTTATAATTTGTCCTGCTTTTTGCGCCTAAAATCAATTTGTTTGTTTCGTAATAATTATCTGGCAGCGCTGATATATTGGCCAATGTCAAATAAATTGACAGCAGTTGAACGCTAGATATTATTTTAAAGACATCCACGTTTCAAGTCGTCGTCGACTGTGTTCCTTCTTTTTCTATTGGCCGGCGCTAATAATTGTCCTACTCATTTATTTAGTGATTCAGCCTTCTTTTGTGCCCTTGTCTTTAAAGTAGTATTCTATCAGCTCTAACGTCATCACTCATTTTATAGATAGATTGTGATAAACCAAATGTTTTCTTTCTAATCCTTTTTACTGTATTTGCCATAATATGGCACATACACTATTGGCGTCGGTCGGATGGCGAGACCTAGGGGTCGGACCAAAATTTCTCGACGTTTCATAGCCTCCTAAACACTTTGGCACCATTTTTAAAAATGTATATTTATATATATATATATATACATATATGTGTGTACTCGATAACTTTCGACAGACTTAATCGATTGAAACGAAATTTAGTACACACATTGGAACCCATCACCGCAAGAAGCCTATTTAAAATGGGCCCAATCGGACCATTTTCAGGGTTGTATTTAGGGGTTCCAAAAAGTTTTTGGGCCCAAAAATACCGAAAAATTTGTCAGAATCGTTTCAAAATTGAAATTTAACTCTTTAGTAAAGATTAAAATGTGCTTCCAAAATTTTAATAAAATCTGCCCGACAGGACCGGACTTACAAATTTTATGAAAACACTAGTTTGCGGATAGTGATTTACTTACTGAAGGATGTATTTAATTTGGTGCAGAGTTTGCATTGATAATAATATTGAAATTAAGAAAAAAAATATTATTTTAAGGGATGTATTAAGGGGTTAAATTTTTTATTTTGTCCAAAAACAAACCTAAATTCACGTATTAAAGCCATAAGGTCTGTATTAGCAAATACACTATATTGTCGGTAGGGTTTTGGCACTGCGACCCGAGTTTTTTTACTTTAGCGCTGGTTGACTATATGTAAACAAACCCCCATATTAAAAAAAACTCTACTAAAATGATGTAGCTTTTATAAAGCAACATTGTCAAAAACATATTATAATCGAGATTCTAGTCTGACACTGGCGGTGCACGAACATTACACTCACTAATAATAAATTAAACACAGTTATATCTGTTTAAACATTGGTGAATATTGTGAGTATGATAAAAGTGAACAACTCTATTACTATTTAGATAATAGTTTACGACGTAGACAAGAGAGAAGTGCTTACAAACTGTGAACTAACCGGAACACAGTATTATTAAAGTTCCTCTAGCTAGCTCGCATACGCAGAATTAAAATATATATAACGCCGCCCTTAAAGTAGGCAATATATATACTTACTGTGAGTCTATGTACCATCAGATACGAACTTAGTCAATTCATTTTGTATTATATGAATAGTGAAACCAGTGGCGGGTCAGAACGTTTGTGAGAGCTAGTGACAAATTATTTTTTGGTGTTATTTATTCAAGGCCTTATTTTTGTGAAGATGTTGAGGGAGGCATATTAAAGTGCCCTGAGTAAAGGATTTTGCTAGATAGCGGTATGGGAGGGATGCAGACCACCCCCAACAAGTAACAAAAAAATGGTCACAATTATTATTGCTTCAAGACTGAAATTGTTTGTATAGTTTGTCGGTGACACAATAATGCCATTATAATATTTGCAGATCGATTGGTCAGTATTAAAGGGGTGGCAAATCACCCTAAACGTGTCATGTACCCGACGAAATTTATATTATTAGTTCAAGGTTCAAATTTTAATATGTTGTTACGGCGACTGTTTTAAGCATATATTTCAATTTGCAGAACAAAATATCGGTATTAACCCCCTTGCTGAACGATATTAACACCTGGACGAGCAGGTTTCCTTCTAAGAGAGGTGGTTAATACCGACATTTTGTTCTGCAAATTGAAATGTATGCTTAAAACAGTCGCCGTAACAACATTAAAATTTGAACCTTGATCTAATAATATAAATTTCGTCAGGTACATGACACGATTAAGGTGATCTGCCACCCCTTTAATACTGACCAATCGATCTGCAAATATTACCTATAATGGCAAATATTATAATGGCATTATTATAATGACATTATTGTGTCACCAACAAACTATACAAACAATTTCAGTCTTGAAGCAATAATAATTGTAACCATTTTTTTTGTTACATGTGCACTTCTATGGGACTTTGAACTCAATCTCTACATCCATTTTAACGATATTTTGTACGCCATTGCGTTATAACGGAAACGCCCCCGACTGGTAAACATTCATATACATTGAAAGCAGCAAAATGAGAAATTCACTGACCTTGACCTGATTTACTCTCACTTGCAAACACTGATTTGTAAGTCAATAAGACTACATCATTACATACGCAGTTTTATCCTTCTATCAAATCTTCATAGAAAATAATATCTCAGTTCTGTACAATAAAATAACCTATTCGTACAACTTTTCAAGTTATTACATAATCATTTCTTTCGCTGTTCTGGCACTGAAATTAATATTTTTTCGCAAACTTTTATTGAATGTTACATCACAATGTCTACGCTATTTCCTATTATATTTTTGTGTACTTTTTTGAGATTCGAGAATTTTTCAAATATTCGTTGAAAATATTATTGTATTGTAGATTTTGTATATAAAAAAATATAAAAGAACGTAGCATTAATACTTTTTTATAGTATCTACATATTTATAATGATTTAAATTCTTAATTTGTTGTATAGTTACTAGTATTGGATTTGATTTGAAATCAGGATGTGATTAAAAGAATTTTAATCATCTTCTGGTGATGTTTAAATGTTTAGAAAAACGTGTACCGAGAAAAAAGTTTAAGTGTTTTGTGGTTACTTTTTTTTAAATATTTGGTCATCAGATCAATGGTTCCATCCCTCTTCAAGATATTCTTATTTGACAATTCAGTCACCTCTCAAAATATTTTGACAAAAAATAAACTAAACTGATTATTTATCAGAAAAAACATGGGCCGCAGTGCAAAACCTTGTCGCCAAAATGTATTTGCTAATATACAAGAAATCGGTGAATGATGAATGAAGTGGTACTTCACAATGCACAACATAATAGACATATGCTTAGCGTCATAATATTATAACGTGTTACGAATACTCAATGTGTGTTTTATAATATAAAAAAAAATTAACCACACCTCGACCACACCTGAAGATGGCAACTCGTTGCTGAAACGCGTCGTGTTAACAACACATGAAGTCACAAGACGGACACGAGGTATTTCTAATACTTCTTATTATAGGTATTTACATGTGTTAAATTTGTTTTTGGACAAAATAAAAAATTTAAAATGATTGTATTTTTTGCAGTTTCAATATTTGGCAAGCATTTGATCATTATCTGAATTATGTAAATCTCTCAATTAATTCACCTTCCGCAAACTAGTGTTTTAATTTTTGTAAATTCGGCCGATTTTGTAAAAATTTTAGGGGACCATTTAAAAGTTTATAACCACCCCTAATCGTTTGAAACGTTGAAAAAATGAAACGTTTTTGGCAAAAAAGTTCCGAGTCACTTTTATACTAGTTCTTATGATAGGCATTTCAAGTGGCTTTAAACATTCAAAGCTCTAAAAGCTTTGTTCAGGAAACTTTAGTTTTACGTCAAAGTAGAAACCACAAACAGATTGCTTGTAATAAATTGCACCAAACATGTCTATTATTAGTTACAGCTGTTGGTACGTACATTGCTATACCGGTGTATAAACCTTGGACATCGGAAGCTATGTGTATGCTTTGAGAAGTTTCAAGGTCTAAATAATTTACTTTCACTACCGTAGTGTTTTTTTTAAACGTTTTGTGACACGAAGAGGTTTTTCATTGACCAATGAAGTTAGCGACTTTAAGTTTCGTTGAGAACTTAGTGACGGAGTATGCTTTTGAACGTTCCCTGACGGAGCTGTATTGCAACAGCTTGATCTTCAAGTGTAAATGTTTCAGAATGCAAAACAACGAATTGGAAATTATTAAAGATTACAACGTGAATGCTTTTTAGGGAATGCACACGAATAGGTCATTAGCTAGAAATTACATACTTTCCAAAATACCAGTAAACGTTTTTTTATATTTTTTTTATATTTTTTTTTATAATAAAATGCAAATCATTTAAAAGATGACCCAAATAAAAAAAAATCGACTGATGACTAGTCCTATACTTTCCACCTAGTAAATATTTGCAAAAAATAAACACTCTTTTTTATTCTTTGAAAAAAAGCGTGGCCCTCTTTTTTGTTTAGTGATCTACTGATGGCTAGCTTAATATAGTAAAAATCATGGTTACCTTGATTTACGTATAATTTTTATTTTTTTTAGTGAAATATCCACTGAACCGATTTGCCTCAAAATCTAATCACATCTAAGTTAAAGGCTGATAAACACAAGAGAACAATCGGCTTGGCCGTATGTTGTTCCGTTTCGACAGTTCATTCAAAGAAAAATATATCAAATATAAACATTTTTTTAAATAAATTAAAAGAATTTTTATTCAATATATTTTTTATAATACTGATCTCTTTCTCAGTTTAAGTTTTAATTTTTAATCTTAACTGTTACAGTGGTTATTTTTTATTATTAATTTCTATTTTACTTTTATTTATTGTAGATTATAGATGCGTCAACATCTTAGGTCATTAGCGTCTTAATAGCATTAAATAACAAATTACTTAAAACTAAATGACATAACAAAACATCCATAAGCAGAGGTGGGATTCGAACTCACGACAGTCTGATCTAATAGGCCGCTACGCTAATCATTAGACTACACTGTCCTCTATTAATTTTTATGCATATAACGACATTTTTTAATATTAGATACTTATCCTGTGAAATGATTTTGTATTATTTTATCTTTTGCAACGAAATTTTGCTTTTATTTTTTAGAATGTATCCACTATTCCAGAACGAATTTATTTTTGCAACATAATTTAAAATTGTTGATATTAAATATTTCAAAATAACAAAACTTATTACAAACCTTTTATGTCTTGTTTGGAACGATGATATTCCTTTATTGTTTACAAAATATTATGTACATTTTATATTGTACTTTTATTTATATCGACATTATTATTATTGGTTATCAAAGTAATATACATAATATAATACACCTAGCGTTTCCAAATTTATTACTCAGAAAAGCGTGTATTGAAAAAAACAATAACATTATGTTCATGAAAAATTCATTGAGAGAAAAAAACATCTTCGTTTTAATAAAAGTCAATTTCATTGCAACGTGAATAAAGTTATTGGCTAAAAAGTATGAACACTTATTGATTTAAAATCTGCAAAAATGTTAAAACAAAGGTTTAACAGTTTAACTTAAGTTAAATTTTAAATAGTAGTTATGAAAAGTCATCTACATAATATAAAAATGGAAATGCTAGAGTACTACTACATTCAAATGGACAGAATAAAGAGGGCAATAAGTGGCGGACATAGGTGCATTCATCTCTTGACTTTTTCTTATTGGCAATGTACCAGTGACGTCATATTGACAGGGCTGGAAGCAGTCAATAGCAGCGCGCTTTTTCATTGCGTGCACGTGAATTTTTTGAAAGATGAATTTTTAGTTCGAATACATATTGAACGTGACGAAGACAGAACATGCCTACAAAATGACGCTTTCTCTCTCTATGCGATTTAGTTCACGCAGAATAGCAGTCCAGTACTATATGTCGATATGAAAAGTACAAGTATGTAGACAAAAGCATAAAAAAAGTCAAGAGGTATCAAGCGACACCCGACAGAAGCTATGCTTTTTACGCATTGTATTTAAAACCGAAGTTATCAAAGCTATAGACAATACAATTGAACAGTTATTATTGGGCCCCCATTTTGAAATCTGATGCAATTTTATTTTTTTGTGTCCTATAAAACTCTTAAATATCAATTTTCAAAAAGATCGGATAATTTTTACAAAAGTACATATGGCCGCCATTTTGAAATCTGACGCCATTTTATTTTTTTGTGCCCTATAACACTCTCAAATATTAATTTTCAAAAGGATCGGATGATTTTTAAAAAAGTACATATGATCGCCATTATGAAATCTGGCGCCATTTTCTTTTTGCGTCCTATAAAAAACTCTCAGATATTAATTTTCAAAAGGATCGGATAATTTTTACAAAAGTACATATGGCCGCCATTATGAAATCTGACGCCATTTTATTTTTTTGTGTCCTATAAAACTCTTAAATATCAATTTTTAAAAAGATCGGATAATTTTTACAAAAGTACATATGGCCGCCATTTTGAAATCTGACGCCATTTTATTTTTTTGTGTCCTATAACACTCTGAGATATTAATTTTCAAAAGGATCGGATAATTTTTACAAAAGTGACGTTTCATTTTAATTGAAATAAGAATTAACATACTTATATTATTTAAAAACACAACTTAAACCACACATTGAGATTTTCACGTAATCAATTCAACTTTACTTGTATACACACAGTACATAGGCCACTGCGCGTGCGCCAATATATTACTTTCACCGCTGCCCAAACGCAATACGTCACACTCATAGCTATAGATATACTTTTAACATGAGCATGTCGGTGACGGTGACACGAACTCTTTCCCCTCCCAGAAATCGTCTAACGCGTCTATAGAAGCATATCTTCAAAAATATTTTAAAATAAAGTATTGTCTAAAACTGTGAACACATTTCCCGTGGAACATTTTAAAATCAACATTCAGTATACCACCTCTGAAAGAATACAAAACGGGAAGGCGACGTCTTAAACACGCATTTCGAGTTCTGAGAGCTCAGCGCTGATCCGAGATGCGTAATTCTCTCCTCCACAGAACGTGAAAGCAACAGTCATATTACACTATGTGTCTATATTATGTAATCATGTAACAACAGCAGCATATTCTAGAATGCTCATTACGTCATATTCAAAAAACTGAAATTTATTTTAAAGAAAATTTTACCCTAACCTAAATCTATGTTTTTTTTTTCTTTCTTACAATCTAATTCATCAGTTTAAGTATTTTTTTTAACTACCTAATCTACCAAAACTCAATTTCCAAGCTCATAAGTTTGAATACTGGCTGAAGGCTAAAGCCAGGGCCAAAAAGAGAAAAAAAGTGTAATTTTAAGCTTTATTAACTTCCCGTTGGAAGTTGTTGATAATGGGTCCGATTTTGCGAACGAAACATTTGGGCATATCTGTACGTTTTGAGGTCCCTAGAGTCCGAATCTACTGTTTTTGAAGAGATGTCTCTCTCTCTCTCTGTGTGTGTACGTATGTACGTACGTTCGTTCGTTCGTACGGTGGTGAACTTTTTTTCGGCTCGCATATCTCAAGAACAAATAATGATATCGACTCCGTACCAATTTCATTCCACACATAATTACATAATGAACACCTGATTCGGTTTGCAGGAAATTTCAATTAGCGCTTTTTTGTTTATAACAAAAAAACTACTGTAAAATCGTTGAAAAAGGTTTCTCGTCTCTCGTATTTCGAAAATAAAAAATGATATCGACTCCGGAGCAAAATTTCATTCGACGCATAATTGCATAATGCACACCTCATAAGGTTTTCAGGAAATTTCAATTAGCGGTTTTTTGTTTATAACAAAAAAAAAACTACTGTAAAATCGTTGAAAAAGGTTTCTCGTATTTCGAAAATAAAGAATGATATCGACTCCGGAGCAATTTCATTCGACGCATAATTGCACAATGAACACCTGATAAGGTTTGCTAAAAATTTGAATTGACGGTTTTTTATAACAAAAAAAGCATGTTAACCTGTATTGCAAATAGTTTCTCTACGGTAGACTGGTCTCTAATCTCTAAGAGCACCCAATGGGAAGTCAGCAGTGTGGTTTACCCACACAGCACGCCTCTTATTTATTACTAGTTTTGCCCGCTGCTTGCTAAAGTGAAAGCCGTTTATTCCAGCAGATTCACATTAGCCTGATCGAAGCTGAATAAAAAAAGCTCTAGACTTTTTAAGGTTGGGTACATCTGTAACAGTTCTATCAATTTCACTTTAGCCGTTTTCGAGTGATGCCGATACAGACAAAAAATAATGCCGGAAACACGACCTCTCATTTAGTTATTTATACTAAAAAACTCGCAAAGAAAGGAATTACAGACAAAGATCTCGTAATAATCAATACAAATATAACTTTTATATATTCTATTGTTTTAACGAATGCTTTTCTGTTGTACACGTAACAAGTGCTAACGTGGGGGGAGCCGATAAATCACGAAATTTTCCACCTTTTTTACTTTTTTCGAAATCTCTCAGAAACGGTCGACTTAAGCAATTCCTTCATTATGTAATGTTTTAAAGAGGATTACATTTCCTACAACTTTCATTCCCACAACTTTTCTGTGGTACTAATGGTAAGCGCGCTGCAGCTTCTTGAAAATCACCCGCTCGGGTTTTTGTAACCTTGGTAACCAATGGTTAAAATGTAAAGTTCTTTTCAATAGTTTTATTTATTTTGTTCTTCATCGAACTTTAAATTGAAAATACACATGTTACACATTGGTTACCAAGACTACAAAAAGCCGAGCGGGTGATTTTCAAGAAGCTGCAGCGCGCTTACCATTAGTACCACAGAAACGTTGTGGGAATGAAAATTGTAGGAAATGTAATCCTCTTTAAAACATTACATAATGAAAGAATTGCTTAAGTCGACTGTTTCTGAGAGATTTCGAAAAAAGCATAAAAGGTGGTAAAATTTCGTGGTTTTTCGGCTCCCCCCACGTTAGTACAGGGTCCTCGAGGTCGAAAACTCAGATTCTACTCCACAGAGTACCCGCAAACAACACACCAAAATATCACTAACTTCGGAATACTTTCCAGGTAACCCCGTTCATTTATTACCTGCCGCTTGGACTGACATGAAAGAAATACTTTTAAAGCATAATGAATTTTAAATTCCCAACAAAAATTATTCTAATGACTTTTATAAAGATTTCGAAAATACTAACCTTCAAAATCCCTTATGTAAATTGTTTTTAGATATAAATATAGTTATATTTGATTCTAAAAGAATGGAATCTGGCTAATTCGCAAAATGATAAAAAAAACAATGAATATCAAATGATGATGCTTTGAGAAAGCTACATTTTTATTTTCGTGAGATTCGTGAAGAAATAATGCAGGGATGAACAAACTTCAGTCAATTATCATTTCTTTAATGGTCACAATAAAAGTTGATAACTATAACCGTATTTACCCGACGGTGCCCGTTTCACTATTTCATTCATTGCTAATGTCGCCTGTTAATATATGATAGCGTATTGAGATGTAGTGACTTTTCCAAATATTTTCTCAGACTATTTGCGAAAACCGCATGAAAATCGGATGAATAATTTTTGAGTTTATTGCGTCAAATCCTAAATTTAAATCAAGGGCATTAAGTAAACTCCTCAGGAGCCCTCA
Organism: Mongoloraphidia duomilia; assembly: GCA_039654895.1. NCBI lineage: Eukaryota > Metazoa > Arthropoda > Insecta > Raphidioptera > Raphidiidae > Mongoloraphidia > Mongoloraphidia duomilia. Next base: position 10,061,048 of record CM077524.1, read on the forward strand.
ATTCTAGCTGTTTTAATTTCGTCATTCGATTATTCCCGTCAGCTGAAAACTAGTGAAAACCTCGCGCCGTCCTTTATTTTAGGTTACAACTTGAGCTAATTTACATAATAAGTAAGTTATGGATTTTACCGATGTCAATTGAGAACCCTAAAAGAGCCCTTATCTTGGGCATTAATATTATTTCGTTTTAATTTTTACTTAATTTTGTATTGTTTCTACTATGTGTAACCTGCGCCTCCACCATACGTAACCCGTACTTCCACCGTACTAGAGAAAATTGTGTGTGTGTTTTAAAGACCACCAACAGCTAAGGTTATTTGGGCCTAGCACCAATTCATATTTTCAATTCATTATTATTTTTTTTTTAATAATAAATTGAAAATCCAATTGACACTTTTACCAGCTCTCGGGCTAGAACCCGAGAACTGGGGACTTGTAATTGAGGAACCATAGCAACGCCATGTAAACAACAGCGCCGCTACACTCTCGGCTATTCTCAAGCCCTACTAAAGAAAAAGATTTTGAGTGTTGACGAAAAGCACATAAAATCTAAATTTTAATCAGGGTCATTAAATTAATTCTTAAATCTCATAAATTTTTTTCATCATTCGGTTTTGTGGCGCTGCTAAATTTTACTAAAGCTAGCAGCTTTAGATTAGTTCAGTTGGGTGGGATTAAATTTCTTGCACTAATTTAAAAATAATACAATCTTCTTAAAATTTACGGTTGCAAAATTTTCCGCCCTCCACAATTTGCCGCCCTAGGCTGTAGCTTACTTAAATAAAATAAAAATCAGCGATTTAATTTATTTACATTTAAGAATAGTGTTGCCGTTTAGACAAGACAAGACTTTCAAAGTCTTGTCTTGTCTTGAAATATCAAGACTTCACTAAGTCTAAGTCTAGATTAACAAACTCGTCTTGTCTAATATCAAGACTCTAGATTATTTTTAAGAGTCTAGATTAGTAGTAGTAGGTAAAGTAAACCTTTACATACTACTCACTTAGTTTATCTAGACTCTTGAAAACTGTCTAGAGTTTTGGCAAGAGTCTTGATCTAGATAAAGCAAGTCTTGTCTTGTCTTGAAAATTTCTAGACAAGAATTTTGCAAATCTTGTCTTGAAAATCTAGACAAGACAAGACAAGAGTCTAGAAAGTCTAGATCTAGACGGCAACACTAGTCTAATGTAAAATTCGCCTCTGGTTCTTGGTTATTTTTCTGACTTCTGGACAAATTCACGCATCCTTGTACGAATAAAACCTAAGATGTGTTGAAGGCCAAGAATACGTAACGCAAAGGCGATTAGATCTGCATGATTGGGCTAGAAAAGCAATGATGCATAGTTCTGAATCGTGTGCCTGTATACTTTGCCTGCTGTTCATATTCACACAAACTAAGTATGTGGAAAGTATTCTCTTTTCTTTACCTCATACGAATGCTTACTCTTTCCTCTATTGTTGTCATTTACAATAAATAAAATACATGCAATTTGTCGCGTCTACGAGTCTTACGCAATAACGCGTCCTCGCGTAATTTTTTTTAAGAATTTGCCAAGTCATTTAGCGATATTTTATATATGAAATACGCCATACCAATGCTTCGTAAACTGTGCGTCCGCACGTCGTGGAACTCCACAAAATAGACAAATTAATAAAATTTTGATATGTAAACATCTTCATTGGTGGCCCCCTCAATTTTTGTGACGAAGAGATGGGATGAAAGGAAGTTGAATGTCATGGAAGTGACGCAAAGCTCTACTATCAGCTTTATTCTACCCTCCTGGGCCTGCTGTCACACATTTTGAAGCTATAATATACAGTATACACATATCAACGTATTTGAATGTGATATTTATATTTTTTATAGATTATATAATACATTTTTAGAGTGTTGGGTCTCCAAGTCACTATATGAATATTATGAAGTATTAGAAATACCTTGTATTATGTTCGTCTTGTGACTTCTTGTGATTTAACACGACGCGTTTCAGCAACGAGGTGCCATCGTCGTGGACATAATACAAGATATTTCTAATACTTCATAATAGTTTATATAAGTATATCTCTTGAGAATACCTGTCCAATCGAACTTCAAAAATTATTCATCATTCCACTCATTTCATTACTATTTCTTTGAGAAATATTTTTACTTATTCATAAGCTACGCTTTTGAATTTTTTTTTAATTTAAGAAGACGCGCAGCTACTAAGCTATGTGTCCATATAAGTCTATCTACTGGAAGGTAATACCAATAGTTTGTACGATTTTAGAACAAATTTATGCTTTTAAAATTCTCCACCTCATCGTGCAATCATACATTGAACCAAAAAGATAAATTAATGTTCTCACTTTCTCAGTCAATTACATTTTTCATATTTTATGATGGAATTAGTGTTTGCTACAAAGAAGTTTTCACCCACTTAATGATTTTTTCATGAAAACAATGTGTTTTTATCTACAATGAACAATAGACCGAGAGCTAGTGACAATTTTTTGGTGTTATTTATTCAAGGCCTTATTTTTGTGAAGATGTTGAGGGAGGCATATTAAAGTACCCTGAGTAAGGGATTTTGCTAGATGGTGGTATGGGAGGGATACAGACCGCCCTCAACATGTAACAAAAAAAAATTTCACATTTATTATTGCCTCAAAACTGAAATTGTTTGTATGACTTGTCGGTGACCCAATAATGCCATTATAATATTTGCAGATCGATTGGTCAATATTAAAGGGGTGGCGTATCACCCTAAACGTGTCATGTACCTGACGAAATTTATATTATTAGTTCAAGGTTCAAACTTTAATATGTTATTACGGCGACTGTTTTAAGCATATATTTCAATTTGCAGAAAAACATGTCAATATTAATCCCCTTGCAAAACGATATAAACACCTAGGCGAGCAAGTTTCCTTCTAAGAGAAGAGGTTAATACCGACATTTTGTTCTGCAGACTGAAATATATGCTTAAAGCGGTCGCCGTAATAACATATTAAAATTTGAACCTTAATGACATAATAATATAAGTTTCGTCGAGTACACAACACGTTTAGGGTGATCTGCCGCCCCTTTAATACTAACCAATCGATCTGCAAATATTATATTGGCATTATTGGGTCACCGACAAGCCATACAAACAATTTCAGCCTTGAAGCAATAATAATTGTGACCATTTTTTTGGTTACATTTTGGGGGCGGTCTGCATCCCTCCCATACCGCTATCTAACAAAATCCCTTACTCAGGGCTCTTTAATATGCCTCCCTCAACATCTTCACAAAAATAAGGCCTTGAATAAATAACACCAAAAAATTGTCACTAGCTCTCGGTCTACAATATTTTTTTGAACATAGGACAGTTTTTTTCAGTGTCGCAATAAATAACTGACGCAGATAGCAAGACGTACTGCAGTTTAATAAATGTTCGACAAATAAGGCAATATAAGTGTAGCGTAGCACAGAGAAGTTTGAAAACCACTGCACCATAATCTTTCAATATATTTTTACGGGCGTGTAAGAAATTTGTAATTCCGTGGAGAATTCTTGCGCGTTTTAGTTAATAAATTTTGTACCCGGTTTTACGTATTTATGATGACTCAATTCATAAGCAGTACAATAATCGAAGTCTCTCTCCCTTCCTTTCTCCCTCCATCTCTCACTCCATCTTCGATATTAACATTATCCCGACCTTATTTTTGAATTTTTAGTCTTAAAATGAAAATAAAGGACGCGTCTAGACGCGCTATAAGATACATTTTAAAAATATTGAAAGGCTTTTTAGTGCAGCTAACGTAAAATCATCGAATATTCCGAAAGGCATTGTGTGATATCTGAACTTAAGTTTTTTTAACTTGGCCTGTAGATCATCAATTTCAATTTTACGCAAAAAAATCTATCCTCCAAAAATACTGTCGAGAGCGTGTAATAAAGTTTTAGGCGGGAGGAAGGAGGCGAGACCCTTCTTAATATTAACTAAAGCGAAACTATCTGCAATATAAAAACATTCCATAGTCTCTCTTTAGTGTATAATATTAAATACGTTTCCTGAGTAAGAAAGAACGTAACAATTAATGCTTTGTTATTTATTATCTTTCATAATTGAATATAAAAGCAAGTACGCAGTAGCTGTTAAAATTTCAGCAGAAACATCATAAATAATAATTAAATATACGACATCTTTATAAAAAGAACTCAGATTTATATTTTTGCACGTTGAACACCTATTTTCTTTCATATTGCAGATATCTCTCATATGTATTAAAACATATAAATAAAATAAAAATTTATAATAATTATAAATAATAGTTTTATACGGCTGAAATACAATTGAAAATTTTTTTCGTTGGAGAGCAGCCAATTATATAATTGTTTCGAAACATATTGGAAAAAATCATTTTACCAACCAGTGGTCACAGTCAGGATTCTAACCTGAACCTTTCCACTTTCGCGGCGGAATGAGCTTACAATACTCAACCGCATGATTGCTAAATTACAATTGAATTAGCATGTATGAATTGACACTCGCATGTCGTGAAAATCTATTGATTCTAAAGCATATAAGGAGAATATTAATTTAGCAATCATGTCACGGTTGAGTATTGTAAGCTCATTCTGCCGCGAAAGTGGAAAGGTTCAGGTTAGAATCCTGACTGTGACCACTGGTTGGTAAAAAAATTTTTTCCAATATGTTTCGAAACAATTATATAATTGACTGCTTTCTAACGAAAAAAATTTTCAATAATAATTATACGTATTTCAATTGGAAGTAGTTTTTAAGACAACAATTTATTATTCTCCTTGTATTTATTTGTACAAGAAATTCTTTATTTAAATTTAAGAATGCAAACTTTTAATGTTTCAGCTTGTTCACGTTTTCGAGATCCAAATTTAGTAACATTACTCGTAAAACAAAAACACTAAAATATATATTAAAAATCAACATAAAAAAACGACAATACAAATTTTAGACTATTAAAATAACATTAAAAAATAACTAAAATACCTATGCATAGTTACCAAAATTGGCATATTAAATTATTATATTCGTAGCTTGAATACTAGCAGAGAAATGAACTGTATTATGTCGGGTTTAACTTAGCACACTGTTTTGTTAATCGCTGTTAAATTTTTACACATAAAACATACGAAGTAACCATAGAAATAACAGCGAGTTAACATAACAGCGTGATTAAAATGTACGATAAACCTGACATTAGTGTTTTTTCCAAAATTCAATTTTTTTATCAATCTGATATTAAAATTATAATTTTATATTACGCGGTTGAAGTCTGTTTCATCAATGATGCTCATTTACTCCGAAATCACTGACGCAAGAATAGTAAATAAAAGACTGACGGTCTTTAATAATCATTTACTATACAACATTTTAAAAATAAAACTACATTGACGCAATGCATTATCGCTGCAGCTAATTTTATTTCTTAAATAAAATAATTCCTATTTCAGCACACCCGTCCCACCACCATATTCACCGGTACTTCCACCACAAATACTTCTATTAACACTAACATTATTATGAAAGATACTCAGTTTGATGTTTCTTTGCTAATTTTAAATAAATAACCAAATAATAAATATATTAAGCGGTCCAACATAATTATGAGATATAGTAAGGCCTATTATACAGCACATTGTCACTCCCACGGTGTTTCTTTGTACATTTTTTGTGGAAGCACTAGACATATGCCATCTCATACGGGTACTAAGGAAGTGCAAAATTTAATTAAAATCGTCAGTCATTTTCGAGAAAAAAATACCACAGACCGACGACAGTTAATGTAAATGGCCAGCGTGGCACGGCCTTTGGATCAAGCTGTCGTGGGTTCGAATCCCACCTCGCTCCTGAATGTTTTGTGAGGTCGTTTGTAGTTGTAATTTATGATATTATTTCATGTAATTAAGGCGCTAATGACGTCAGTTGTCGAGCGTTATAATCTACAATAAATAAATAAGCAACAACAGACAGACAGACATTTAAAAAAATCATATTTTTTGCGCAATCACAAGACTTGCCTTATGTAATACTATCGGCCCGGTCCAGCTTCGCCCGGGTGCTATGAATTTATAATTTATTAATACATTACTCACTCGCTTCGCTCGTTCGCTCGAATTTATAATTATTTAAAACATTACTCACTCGTTTTGCTCATTCGCTCGAATTTATAATTAATTAAAACATTTATCACTCGGTTCGCTCGTTCGCTCGAATTTATAATTAATCAATAGTTTTCGCAGCGCACGCCAAATAATGACTTTTATAAGCAAATTTTTGATACCTTGGGTTACATTATTGTAATTTTCGTAGGGATCTCTAATTTTTTTAAAAATAATAACAGCTCATGTTACTCGCTAATAATGTAGCTTTCTATAGGTGAAAGAATTTTTAAAATCAGTTAAGTAGTTTTTGAGTTTATCCATTACAAACAAACAAACACATACAAAAAATTAGTATGATATATGAAAATAAAAATATATTATAATTAGTTTTTATTCTCGTTACTATCTGTACAAAGATCTGGACCAGTTTTCCGAGACAGCCTGTATGTAAGCATAACGCAATTTTCTGTTAAACGGTGACTTTAATTAAAGTGTTCAATGATTTATTTACTATCTATTGATAAATGGCGAGAGGGCGCTATCAGGCGGAAAAGCGCAAGGAACAAGATCCCGTCTTCCTGTTTCCTGTTTCCCAGTTCGTGTTATGTTTAACGTGTTGCCGAGTTTAACATCGTAATTTCTAGTATTAAAGCCTCGCTGTTAATCTCGTCTAAGAATATCGCAACTTAATGTTAACAGTTCTGTTTAGCACGTGACTTTTTGTTGCATATTTATTTGTAGTCATACATTAATACATACATTTCTGGTACGACTTTGAAAGTAGATTTCAGACAAAAAAAATACTTTTAACACTGAATGGTTAGTAATTCAGTAGTAAAAGTACTTTGATAGTACTTTGAAAATACAGAAACGAAGCATTAAACTATAATAAATAAACAGATAGTTTGTTAGGTTTCAGTACAATGAAATAATTGTGTTAATATCTTTAATTATAGATTGCCGACGTTTCGACCAGTATGTGGCCTTAATCATGACCTATGAATTAAAAAATTACATGACAAAAATTATTTTTTTTACAATAGTTATAACTGTGTTAATATACTTACAAAAGTGTCTAAAAAAAATAATAATTTTTGTCATGTAATTTTTTAATTCATAGGTCATTAAGGCCACATACTGGTCGAAACATCAGCAATCTGTAATTAAAGATATTAACACAATTATTTCATTGTACTGAAACCTAACAAACTATCTGTCTCATTAATATATACAGTACACAAATATATCGAACCTATAATAAATAAAGTCTATCCCGAGGTTTATCTGCACTAATAATTATTGTGCACGCTTTACTTATTTATCTCGATTTTACGTCAGACGTTTTTATTTTCTAAATAGATATTTACTTTATGAAAATGTGTTTTCAATTTAATTTGATAAAATATAACATAATAAACATAGCGGTTGAAAAGGGCATTCAGTTTTAGACGTAGGTTTCCAAGGTAAGGTAGCGAGGCGATTTTTTCATTCCCTTTTTCATGACCTTTCCACCTACAAAGAAATGTGCGACAACAAAATTTTTAACTGTTTTTATTTTTGTTAAAATTGTGTTTTAAAGACCACCAACAACTAAGGTTATTTGGGCCTAACACCAATATTTTCAATTTATTATTTTTTTTTAATAATAAATTGAAAATCCAATTGACACTTTTACCATCTCTCGGGCTAGAACCCAGGAACTGGGGACTTGTAATAGAGGAATCATAGCATTGCTACACGCTCGGCCATTCTCAAGCCCATTTTTATTTTTGTATATCTATGTAATAGTTCTCGAGATTTTTGCAAAAAAAAATTAAATGGATAGTTTTACCACCCAAATATAGAAGGGGGGAAAAGTGAGATTTCTAGTATACTTATCAGTTACTTGTCTTTACCTTGTCATTCTCCTATTTTTCCGAGTATTTATCCTAATTCGCTTACAATAAACTACCAAAAAATTGATGTGTTAAGTTAATTGCGTTTTGATAATTTCTGTAGCTCTACAGATTACGAAATAAACAATAGTACCAATAAACTAAACAGACCAGACAATTCACAGAAGTGTTAAAAGAATTTATATTATTATTAAAAAAAAATATGTCAATCGGTTGACCCTGCAGGCCATCCCTGAAACTTCCCGCTATTTTCAAACGCTTTGAGCTCGAAGCACTTGATAGTTGATAATATAAAATTGCTGATAACAACACTATTTTAATTTTTGAAAAGCTATAACTGTTGAACGCGTTGTTCGATTTTGATCTTTAAAACGGCATTCGACGCAGTTTTTTAAGCTCTAAAAATATAAGAGGTACAAAATCGATTAGCTGAGAAATTTCGAAGTTATTTTGAAAAAACACTTTTTTCGAAATCTTTTGACTACGATATCTCTTGAACGGATTAAGCGATTTTGATCCGCTTAGCGGCATTCGACTCAGTTTTCTAAGAAGAAGAGCTGATTAGATTATGAAATCAATCAGTACAATATTCTAGAAGTTATTTTGAAAAACATCGTTTTAACAACTTTTTTTTTATCGGTTGTTTTGGAATTTCTCAAAATCTATTTAGTCGAATCGGTTCAAATTTTCAGGAAATCTAAGTTCAGTAAAACCATTCCCAATGCCGCAAATCGCGATTCGATCGGTCAAGCCGTTCAAAAGTTATGAGAGGTTTACACACACACACACAAATAGTCAGAATAGCTTCCTAGGATCACAAAACGTCGAGATCTGATGAAAACTTGATTTTCGAAAATCGGGGTGAAATCAATAACGTCTCTATTTTTGAAAATTATTATTATTATTATTATGATTTTTTTTGGTCATGCTGTAAATTTTAGATAATAAAAAAAGTAAAATGATTATACAAAAAATAAAATAACAGTTATTCCTGAAAAACCTGTACTAACATAATAAGAAGAAGAAATAAATAAAAAAGAGAAAGATCGTTATAATATGTACTGTTTTTATTTAGTGCTGATTTTATGTGAGCTAAATAATATAAAATTCCAACCTCCTTCAGTGTCATCTATCGTAAAAAGTGTACATCATCCAGAAACGAATGAACATCAACATTTGTATTATATCTTGTCAATTTGTCGTAAAGTTTTAGTGCTGTCGATAACAAATTATATTGGCCACTAAGTGAGACGAACGGACGTTATGCCGAGGGTATATAGTTGACGTAAATTAATCACGAGAAAACAAACTTCTTAACAATACATAATGTATATTACAACAGTGTTTTGTTTTTCTATTTGTGCCATTGTTTTCTTCTTAACGCAAAAATTCTAAACAAAAAATAACAATTTCTTCCAATAAACATCGATATACGCCGTGCGATATAAAATTTATAGCTTATGTATTTACACTATTATCAGTGGAGTAGATATTATTTTTTTCTGAGAAAGAGGCTCGTTTCGGCAGTCAGTTCAATAGATAGTACTTATATATAAAATAACTTTAAAAAAAAACCTCCTTCTAAAAATCCACTAAAAAGAGTAAAATAATAAAATTTTGAGGTCAGCGCCAATTTAATTACTAAAACTGTTTATATATCTACTTTTACTTTATTAAATTGGCGCCGATCTCAAAATTTTATTATTTTAATCTTTTTAGTGGCTGTTTTGAAGGAGGCATTTTATTTTTTACTTTTCAGTGACTGTGCAATACGTAATTTGCACGTTATTAACCGACTTCTGTCGTGATATTTGCAACTAAACTAAAAAAAACCACTGAACCGATTTTAATAACATTTATGTGGAACCAACCTGAAGGTATGCCTTATTAAAAAAACAAGAATAATCAAAATCGGTTCACAAATGCGGAGATATGAAGTGACATACATACAAAAAAAAATACAGTCGAATTGAAAACCTTCCTTCTTTTTTTTGAAGTCGGTAAAAAATAGTAACGTCTCTATGTCTGTAATTTTATTTTTTGCGGATTTTTCGCAATTTACAGATATGAAATTATGAATTAATATAAACGGGAAAAAGTGTTTCCAAATTTTTTGTCGGTCTGTCGACTGTATTTTTGGCTGTCAATTTTATAATTTTATTTGTCTGTGTAATCTGTTGGTTCAAGCGAAGATCTTATAAAATACCAGTTTAAGATCTTTGTCTGACGAAGCCACTGTGTTGTGCGAAACAGTTTTTTGTGTGTTTTAAAGACCACTAACAGCAAAGGTTATTTGGGCGCCTAGCACCAATTCATATTTTCAATATGTTATAACCCGGGAACTGGGGACTTGTAATAGAGGAACTATAGCAACGCCATGTAAACACAACAGCATTGCTACACTCTCGGCCATTCAGTTGTAATAGAATAAAGTTCTGAAGTGTAAATAAATTAAAACGTTACTTTTTATTAAATTTAAAATGTATAACATTAATTTATATCAACGGCCGACGCTATTATATAATAAACAAATATGTAAATATCTGTTGACATTCATTAATAATGATTTAATTTGACCAAAGACCGTTAAACAAAACTACAATTTAAAATTTAATGACCATATAATATTATTAACATCACGGTATTGCGTTTCAAGTTACGTTGATTGAAATGTGCTCACAACTTTAATAAACTGTGACAGTTAGAGAGCATTTAATGTGATAAATAATAAAAACACGCAAACACATAAAAACTAGGTTTTCAAAAGGCGTCATAATCATTAAAATTATCATTTACACCATGTGTACCAAAATATAGCTGTGATTCATTGTCTGCATATTATTTGGATAAAAAAAATCGGTTGACCCTGCAGGCCATCCCTGGAACTTCCCGATATTTTCAAGGGTTTTGAGTTCGAAGCACTTGATAATATACCCAAAAATAGATTTTTGAGCTCTTCGAGTTAAAAATACGAACAAAGGTGCTTATTATTACAAAAATATTGAACCGAATATATTTGGCACCAAAACCGAATAATTCCGCCGAATACAAATAGTGAAAAAGATGCCGAATACCGAATACCAAACGAATATTCGGCGCATCTCTAGAAATAATTTAACAGAAGCCATTTGTATAAATTGAATACTTTGCGATTCAAATAAAATCTCGATTAAGTACCACCGAAGTCAAAGATTTCCGCAACGAACAACATTCTCTGTATGTTTAATACGAATTTATAAAACAAATGCATTTTTCGAAGCCAAATAATGTTGCGAAACGGTTGAACAACCTCAAATTCATATACTCTATAGTAAAGTTGTTTAAATCCAGAGGGAAATCACCACAATTGCACAACCGAACTTGCTTTTAGCTGACAAGTAAACATCATACAATAGTATCAAACTATTGACAGTGTAATTAAATAAGGTGGTTTCAATTTCTTAAAGTTTTCTTGCAATGAAAAATCGAAGTAAATTCATTGAGTAGGTAATTGAAAATATTTTTCTATAAGTATTTATTAGTGTATTTGCCATATGGCACATACACTATTGGCGTCGGTCGGATGGCGGGACCTAGGGGTCGGACCAAAATTTCTCGACGTTTCATAGCCTCCTGAACACTTTGGCACCATTTTTTAAATGTTTATATATATATATGTATATATATATGTGTGTGTGTGTGTGTGTGTGTGTGTGTGCGTGCGGGCAATAACTTTCGAAAGAGTTAATTGATTTTAACGAAATTTGATAGGCACGTTGGAATCCATCACCGCACGAAGCCTATTTAAAATGGGTCCGATCGGGCCATTTTAAGGGTTGTATTTAGGGGTTCCACAAAGTTTTTGGGCCCAAAAATACCGAAAAAATTGTCAGAATTGTTTCAAAATTGAAATTTAACTCTTTAGTAGAGATTAAAATGTGCTGCTAAAATTTTAATAAAATCGGCCCGACAGGACCGGACTTTCAAATTTTATGAAAACACTATAGTTTATTGATACGGATTTACTTAGGGTGTATTTAATTTGGTGCAGATGTTGTACTGATAAAATCCATGTCTAATATTGAAATTTAGAAAAATTTAATTATTTTAAGGGATGTATTAAGGGGTTAAATTTTTTATTTTGTAAAAAACAAACTTATGTTCACATAATAATGCCTGTATTAGCAAATACACTATATTGTCGGCAGGGTTTGGCACTGCGACCCGAGTTTTTTTTGATTATTGTTGTTTCTGAATAAACATCATTAAAAACTCAAAATATACAGGGTGTTCGGGTAAAGGTATTCAGAAATGCAAAGACATGTTGTACTCATCAAAATAAGTCAAAATGTTCATATAAACATATGGCTTAAAACTAACCCTTAGGGAGACAAAGGCCCTTAAAGGGGTTCAGATGAAATTGGGTTTTTTCTATTATTTGAAGAACGGTAAAAGATAAATAAACAAATTTCTGGGCATTTACCTAATTTTTCAGGCTGAATAAGATGGGCCAGTTCATTTTTGGTTATTAAAATCAGGGGAGTCTCTTTCGGTAGGGAGGGGGGTCGTTTTATCTTGTAACTTTGTTTTGTTCATTTTTTTTCTATTTTAACCATAAATTGTTAATTATTAGATATTTCTACGTCAAAAAGGTATTTTTTGTTTAAATCGATATCAGTTACAGTTTTCGAGTAAATCGAGTTTTAACGTTTGCAGAGAATATTAATAAATTATAATTTGTAAAACATGGCAATTTTCAAATCCAATTTACTTAAAAACGATTGGCGATATCGATTAAAAAAAATGTCTTTTTTACGTAAAAATGTCCACAAATTTTAAATTTACAGAAAAAATGAAAAAAAGAAAGTTACAGGGTAAAAAGCTTTTTCCCCCCTTACAAGGGCCTATACTTCCCTAAGGGTGCGTTTTAGGCCATACGTTTATATGAACTTTTTGGTTCATTTTGATGAGTATTACATGTCTTTGAATTTCTGAATACCTTTACCCAAACACCCTGTATAGAACAAGCATACAAACTGAAAAGTAAACAACGTGAGATTAAGCTGGGTTGCAGAAAGCATTGTCATAAAATCTTATTTCACAATGACCTTAGATTGTGACCACACATATTTCTCCATAAGAAAAGCATCATAGAATTTTAAATCGATCTTGCTGAAAAAAAATTTATCGATTGAAACAATATTTTTTTTAAATTGAGTATACATCTATTTAACATAGTTTCTGTACAATTTACACTTCGAAACAACAATTTTCTACGCATTTTGGTCAAAATCTAGCTTGAAAAGCGATCTCTTTCTATGTAGATCAATCATTTGTTTTTTTGGGCCATGATTGTCACCCTCGTGTGATTTTCCATCATGGCCGATTGTGTGGAGGAGGCATTAGACTTTTCCTATGCATGTATAAGAACTGTAATTATATATGATCATACAAACTAAGGTCATTGTCAAATAAGATTTTTTGACAGTGATTTCTGCAACCCAGCATTAGTGTCCTTGTAGTGGGAAACTAAAACTAATATCTAGGTCAGCGGTTCTTAACCTTTTTGGCTGGCGATCCAAAGTATAAATATATTTGAAGCCTGCGACCCTAATGTTTTATTTATTTATTCGATATTAAAAATGTGTTGTAAAATTAAATTTCACCATTTCTTATAATGTCATTTGGAGAATTCCCGCGACCCGAGGTTAAAAAACACTGATCTAGGTACTTACGATTACTTTTAACACTGAAATTTTTGATGTGAAACATCTTATGTCGGGCAGTGAACAGCCGCGTGAGGTGAAATATGCAATGAAATTTCTGGTCCGCTCCTTCGCTGCTGTTCTCCCCACCACTGCGGCACTCTCTCTCTCTCTCTCTCGTCTTCCGCACGCTCGGGCACGGGAAGAGAGAGAGAGAGAGTATACATACGAACGTACTGTAAAGCAAAAGTATATGTATACACGTGTAGGTATGTAATATAGATACTTCGCTGTGTATTTAGTTGCGTTTCTGGCTCAGGCGTGCTCAAACGCCGCAACCGCGTGTGTTACAGTGCAGTATATAGGATTACGTCAGCATAACAGTTAGGTTGCTGCTTTTGAAAAAATATATACTACTACATAGAGAATACCAACGAGTTCAATAACGTTTTCTTTGTTGTTTCACATCTGTCGGGGGTCCCGAGACCCACACCCTTTTTTTTTCTTACTACCTACCAGGGTTGTTACGGATGCAAAAATTTAGACATCCGCGGATGCAGATGCGGATGCGGATTATTAGAAGTTCACATCCGCGGATACGGATTTGATGCGAATGCGGATTTTGGGATTTTAAAAGGATAATTATTTAAATTTTAAGTGCATAAATAACTGAAAATCAATTTAATTTTAACTTTTTATTTATTTAATCATATTTTTAGCACGTGCCACTCTGGCTCCGCCCACTTTCTTTACATGTAGTTACTTGTTGATGTGACTCTGCATCCGTAAAAACTCCGCATTGATTGATGCGGATGTGAATGCGGATGCAGATGTCTGAATTAATGCGAATATTCCGCATTTACGGATGCGGATGCGAATATTCGTAACACCCCTGCTACCTACCAATGTTGAGTTAGTCTGAGTTTAGTTTTTTGTTTTTAATATTTTTAAATCTGATGTAGGTAATCAAGGATATTATTAGTGTATTTGCCATAATATGGCACATACACTATTGGCGTCGGTCGGATGGCGGGACCTAGGGGTCGGACCAAAATTTCTCGACGTTTCATAGCCTCCTGAACAGTTTGGCACCATTTTTGGAAATGTTTATATATATATGTATATATGTATATATATATTTATTTATTTATTTATTTATATATATATATATGTGTTCGCGGCATAACTCTCGAAAGACTTAATTGATTTGAACGAAATTTGGTAGACACGTTGGCATCCATCACCGCACGGAACCTATTTAAAATGGGCCCAATCGGACCATTTTAAGGGTAGTTTTTAGGGGTTGAAAAAAGTTTTTGGGTCCAAAAATACCGAAAAAAATCTCAGAATTGTTTCAAAATTGGAATTTAACCCTTTAGTAGAGATTAAAATATGTTGCTAAAATTTTAACAAAATCGGTACGACAGGACGGGACTTACAAATTTTATGAAAAAGTGAGTTTACGGATAGTGATTTATTTGCTGACGGGTGTATTTAATTTGGTACAGAGGTTGCATTGATAATAATATTGAAATTAGGAAAAAAATATTATTTTAAGGGATGTATTAAGGGGTTAAATTTTTCATTTTGTCAAAAAACAAACTTATGTTCACATAATAATGCCACAATGCCTGTATTAGCAAATACACTATATTGTCGGCAGGGTTTGGCACTGCGACCCGAGTTTTTTTATTTGTACAAACGTTAGGTCGTGTTCCTTTGAGAGGAGACAAGTCATGTTGAAAGCACGTAAGCTATAAACAGTAGCCGACCACAGATTACAAACATTCATAATTGTAACATGTGTTTTAGTTCTTTGTTTCTTTTTTAATATCAAACTACAGTACTCATAAAGCTCTGTAAATACACAAAATGATTAAAAAGGATCAAGAGTGCACGGTTCTTTAAAACCACCGTGAATACTTTAATACCTGCAAGTGGCATATACAAAGTCAACGTAATACCCAATAAAATGTGTCCCCGCAGCAAGGTTATTAGAGTACAGGTTGCCTCATTCCATCTGACCAATCAGCGTAAGCGCGGGAATGACGTCAGCTAGAATTTAGTTTAAATCAAGTACAAAAATTGTTGAAGATTATGCTTATTTATATTAGGTACTTCGTGCAGATTTTTTTCTTAAAATTGGCAGAAGACAATAAATAGAAGAATAGATGTTAAAAAATAGGATAATTTTTATTTTTATTACAAAATTTAGGTTTTAATATCTATAATATAAACAAACAAAAAATTAAATAATGCTCAAGAAATGGCAGATCTTGTTAATTACCTATTTTTTAAATTTAAGAAGCGAATAAAATTAACTAACAAATTGATAAATTAATTATTTTATCTTTTATATTCACAAAATATTAAAAATAACCACAAAACACCATAACACTGAACTGCTATCGCAAAATTGACAACTTATCATATTTTTTTCACTAACCGTATTGAAAAAACATATCACACTACCATGGTTACTGTGATTTTTATTTCCAAAAATTAGCAACGTCCATCGTCTGATCTTTTCTATTGAAGTGAGCAAGCATGGTATATTCTGAGTGACGTCATCCCCCCACTACTATCTATCTGAATGAGGCAACCTATACTCTACTAACCTTGTCCCCGCAGGCCGCAGTACAGTTCTGCTAGTGACAGGATTGACCAACAAAAGTTATAATCCAATTTATACATTTTTCACTACGATGGAAAAAGACACCAGATAGCCCAGTAAACCCGTTCAAAATTCCCTATACTTCCCTTACAAAAATTCCGAACTTAGATTTTTTGACGCAGATATTTTTAACTTCCCATTGGAAGTTATTGTAATGGGTCCGAAAATCGAAATCAAAATGTATAACAAATTTTTATGTTTCAAGGTCACTACACTATTTTTACACTATTTTTAGAAAGATGTCTGTGTGTGTGTGTGTACGTACGTACGTACGTACGTATGTGTCCATTTCTTTCTAAGACGAAATCTCGAGAATGAAAAATGATATCGACTACGTTAAGGTGCCACTCGACGGTTATTAACGTAAATATGATCTGAAAGAAATTTTTTCAAAATCGATTCAGCCGTTCTTTTTTCTTAACCAAATAGACTCCAAAAAAGTAGATTTTACACAATATCTCGCGAATATAAAATTATATCGACTTCGTAAGGGTGTCAATCGAGGCGTGTTAACGTCATTTTGATCCGACATAAATTTTATAAAAATCGGTTCAGCCGTTTTTTTTTAAATTATTGTTAAAAATAAATAATAATTATGTTTTAATGATTAAAATGATTACTTTTCTGTGTAATATCTAATTTAATTATTATTATTAAATATTTATCAAACTGGGAAGTTCGTCGTGTGGACCTCAAGGGTCGCACTTTAGTCCTAATAAACGACCCACCTGCTTGTTTGTTTAATGTATTGAACCTAAAAACAGCATATTCAGAAAAGATTTGTTTGTGCGTTTTTCACCCCCGCGATTTTTATGGGTCAGTTGGTTTTTATAAAATATCTCCCGTATTTTTAACTTGACGGCAAAACTTCCAAAAGGTAAGTTGTAGAACATAATAATTCCTATATTATACGTCGTTTTACATTATTGCAAAACAGTTATTTATTGCAAAAATACCGCAAAAAAGGCCAAGGCAAGGGGTTGAAAAGCGCTTTTTCGACATTTTACCCATGTTCACGGCATATTAGGTGACACATTCAAACGGGAAAGTTTTTTGTCACTTAATTACCTACAAATTGGTCTATTTAAGAGTGTAGGTTCGTTGAACGGTTCTCGCTCGGGAACGCGCTAAAATCGAAAGTGCTACAACATCGATGCGCAGCGCTCGACGCGATTGCATTCTCGGCGCTCTGTGCTATCGAGTTTTGGGTAATGACGTTTAAGGGCCGTAGAGAACCTGCAATACCGGTCCTCAGTGATCAAAAGTTTGAGAGTCGCGTGAAGTCAGTAATAAGCTGGGAATTTTTCTCGCGCGCTCATTGGCCCGGGAAAAGAGAGAAAACGAAGTTCGTTTTCTGTCCCACTTCCCGGGTCAATGAGCGCGCGAGAAGATAATTTAATAAATATAAACGATTTTTAATGTAAATTATTACGCCATCAAATTTGTAACAGCTGATATACACAAGACAGAAACGGTAAGGGTTTACTTCACGTGTTTGCGTCCGTCAAAAAAAAGCAAGGGTGGAGTAACCGACCAACGAAAAACGAGAATGACTGCTATCCCTAGTCGCTTGTGTATCTATAAAGACCTTAACATAGGTATACGTGCTGTGTTTTGTTTGTCAATCACTATTCCGACGGTACGGTCACCCGCCACATATTAACGATAATATGCTATCTCGCACCCAAAAAGTTTGTACAGACCTATGTTTTGCTGTTCTCTGCAACTGTGGTAGAAGATAAAAACCTACGGCATTGCAACAAAAAAATTGTTTCGTTATATTTAAAGAACTCTTTTTAAAAGAAAATAATAATATTACTTTATTGATTGACGATTTTACGAATAAACTCTAACTTTAATCAAGAAATTATTAGTCTTATTAGGCCCGTATTCACCAAACAGTGTTAAAGATAGAAGTTACTAACCTTAGAATAAATTTATTCCTTGGAATAAAATAAACTTTCTATTTACCAAGCAAGTCATTCGATAGAATAGTAACTGCAGGTAAAAATTGACTATATACCATACACCTTGTAGATTTTGTCAAATATTTTGATACTAAAGCACGTTTACCAAAGAGCCGACCGATGGCGCATCGATCGAAAATGTAAAATGGTGAATATTGACAAATTTTACTGACAAAAGCCTTTACCTGAAAGATATGAAATTAATATTTGCCTGAAAAGGTCGCCAGGCCATAAAGTAATTTATGCATTTCGTGCACACCCTATTTAACTAGGCGAATAAATATTTATACCCTTGAAATTGGACAGAATAACTTACGATTTATTACGATTCTTACGATTTATACCTGCAGTAAACTTAACTATGTTTGGTGATTTGAGTTATCACTATTCATTCCGAGTGGTAGTTACCAGGGGAATAAATCAACGGAATAAATATAACTAACTAGGCTCGGTGAATACGGGCCCTACCCGTAAATAAATGCACATATTAGTGAATAACACAATATATCATTTACATTTTTCTTATATTATAGCCTTCTATTAAATATCATGGCGATAATATGTCTGATATATTGTGTTATTCACTAATATGTGAATTTATTTACGGATAGGAATTTCTTGATTAATTATAATACCGTAAAAAAAACCTACAGATATTCTGTATTTTGAAACTATAACTTATTATTGAATTTTTTTATCAAAGAAATCATAATATGTCCTGAGAAGAAAAAATAATAAATGTTGATATAAATAAGAATAAATGTTGATATAAATAAATTACGAGTGAATTCCAAAATTCACTTTGTATTCTAAAAATGTTTAATAAATATTTCAGATACAATACCTAATATAAAAATCGATACCTCGTGTCTGTCTGTTTTTTCTTCCAGAGATTTTTTCGTGCCTCCTGGTGAGCTAGAAGGTTGAAATCTGAATTCACCACTACCACTACACTATAGTGACGTAAATAGTAGAAGAAGAAACTGGTACTGAACCCGCCATCCCCGTGACAAAGGTTATGTTATCGCGCTTCTACTTAAGGGGGCTGAGTAGTGGTCAAAAAAGCGGATAAGTGCATGTCGAACCACGCACAGTGAAGGATTCCGTAGTCGGAAAGAACGTATCCGCCATGTTGGATTTTTAATGATTTTTGATTTTTCTCGTCATTATCACCTTAAACACTATTAATGTTTCAAATTTCAATAAAAGTCTAGCTCGAGTGGAAATACCCTAGATTTTATTTCGTGTCAGAATCCGCCATGTTGAATTTTTAATGATTTTTGATTTTTCTCGTCACTATCACCTTAAACACTATTAATGCTTCAAATTTCAATAAAAGTCTAGCTCGAGTGGAAATACCCTAGATTTTATTTCGTGTCAGAATCCGCCATGTTGAATTTTTAATGATTTTTGATTTTTCTCCTCATTATCACCTTAAACACTATTAATGCTTCAAATTTCAATAAAAGTCTAGCTCGAGTGGAAATACCCTAGATTTTATTTCGTGTCAGAATCCGCCATGTTGGATTTTTTGCCCGCCATGTTAGATTTTCATTTATTTTCGATTTTTCTCATAATTATCACCTTAAATACTAATCTATGTTCCAAATTTCAAACCTCTAGCTCGATTATAAGTACCCTAGATTTATGATGATCTATCAGCCAGTCAGTAAGATATCTGTGACAGACGGACAGACATACGGACAGGACGAAATTATAAGGGTTCCGTTTTTGCCATTTGGGTGCGGAACCCTAAAAACCAACATAATAAAAACCGGTTGATAAATGCTTCTGCTTGTATAGGTATGTGAATAATAATGTCCAAAGTGAAGGACAGTGTGGTTCAGTGATTAGCGTCGCGGCCTCTGGATCAGATTTTAGTGGGTTCGAATCCCGCCTCCGCTCATGGATGTTTTGTGATGTCATTTAGTTTTAAGTTAATTGTTATTTAATGAAATCAAGACGCTAATGACCTAAGTTGTCGGCGCGTCTATAATTTACAATAAATAAAATAAATAATGTCCAAATGACCAAATCTCCATAATAATTTTGTATTATATACCGATCACTTTATGTTATGCCTCAGGACTTCAGATTCGATATATAATTTAATTTCTTTGGACGTTTAGGAATTACTACAAAACAATTCTTTGCAGCGTACAATTGTACACAATGGATTGTCTCCGCTATAAGCATGTAAATTTCGAACAAAATATCAATAGGTACATATACACTGTGTCCACGAATGTTTGATGTTGTAATATATATTTAGGTACGAAAAACTGCTGTTACGTAAAACCAGCAATTTTAAATACTTTTGTTTTGACTTCCCACCTCTACTATGGTAGGGAAGTTATGGATTTAGTCCGAAAAAAATATTTCGAGATTTTAACAGATCTTCACGCGTCTATAATTTACAATAAATAAAAAAACTCAGGTCGCATTGCCAAACCCTGCCGACAATATAGTGCATTTGATACAGGCGTTGTGGCTTTAATACGTAAACTTAGTTTGTTTTTGGCCAAAATAAAAAATTTAATCCCTTAATACATCTCTTAAAATAATATTTTTTTTTCTTAATTTCAATATTATTATCAATGCAACCTCTGTACCAAATTAAATACACCCTTCAGTAAGTAAATCACTATCCGCAAACTAGTATTTTCATAAAATTTGTAAGTCCGGTCCTGTCGGGCCGATTTTATTAAAATTTTAGCAACACATTTTGATCTTTACTAAAAGGTTAAATTTCAATTTTGAAACAGTTCTGAAAATTTTTTCGCTATTTTCGGGCTCAAAAACTTTTTCCAACCCCTAAAAACAACCCTTAAAATAGTCCGATTGGGCCCATTTTAAATAGGTTCCGTGCGGTGATGGATTCTAACGTGTGTACTAAATTTCGTTCAAATCAATTAAGTCTTTCGAGAGTTATGCCGCGAAAACATATATATATAAGTATACAGTGTGTCCACAGACTCATCCTCAACATGGGGATCTCCGTTGTTATGGGAGATAGAGATTTGGTTAAATGAGACAAAATGTGCAGAATCTCTAGGACTACTACCCTGCGTAGTCAAACTTTGCATATTTTGCTTGGTTTGCGGCCGACAGTTGAAAAACGAGATTTACTCATTTTCGTTTTTTGTTTATAACTCGCTTATTAAGTAAGTTAAAAAAAAATGTTTTCACTTTTTTAAGGCCCTTTTTTATGAAGATTTCAAATCTCTTTTCATATTTTTATTTACTTTTATAGTTTTAGAGATACCTACTTGTATTAACTTTGTTTTTTTAAATACACGTCAAAGATGGCCATGACACCATTCGAAAGAGATTTTTTTTCTCTTTAATTTGATATGAGGGTTGATGGGTTTATTTTCAAAAATAACAGAGTTATACGTAAAACACTGATTTTTAATAGTAGGCTATGCTAAATTAATTGATAAAATAACAGAAGGCTTAGCAAACAGTTGAAATTCGCGTTGGCTTAGTAAACGGCTGTTTTGTTTTAGCTGTCAAAGTGTAGTTTGTTGCTAATTTGTCAGTTTACTAAGTGATTTATTAAATTTACTTTTGTTATCATGGAACCATTTTGTAAAAAAACAAAGTTAATACAAGTATCTCTAAAACTATAAAAGTAAATAAAAATATGAAAAGAGATTTGAAATCTTCATAAAAAAGGGCCTTAAGAAAGTGAAAACATTTTTTTTCTAACTTACTTAATAAGCGAGTTATAAACAAAAAACGAAAATGAGTAAATCTCGTTTTTCAACTGTCGGTCGCGAACCAAGCAAAATATGCAAAGTTTGACTACGCAGGGTAGAAGTACTGGAGATTCTGCACATTTTGTCTCATTTAACCAAATCTCTATCTCCCATAACAACGGAGATCCCCATGTTGAGGATGAGTCTGTGGACACACTGTATATACCGTGCGAGTTTTTTCAAAGCGTACATAGACTGTTTCACAACTTAAAATCGTGGTATAGACATTGTTGGTATCTATCTGGTCTGCCTGGAAACTGCACACTAAAATAACGCAGAGACTTGCTGACAACTATTTCCACCAGAATACAAATTGTACATAAGAACCTTTTCTTGTACTTTTTTTATAGAAAAAATTATAAATAAATCTCTGAACTTATAAAATTTATTATCACAACTCAATAATAATAAATATTGTAAATAAAAACATTCGTTTCCATAGTTTCTAACAATATCTATACCACGATTTCAAATTGTGAAAAAAGCCTATATATACGTTTTGAAAAAACTCGCACGGTATATAAACATTTTTAAAAATGGTGCCAAATTGTTCAGGAGGGTATTAAACGTCGAGAAATTTTGGTCCGACCCCTAGGTCCCGCCATCCGACCGACGCCAATAGTGTATGTGCCATATGGAAAATACACTAATAAATAAAACTCTTGATAGGTGATATTTTGCTTTAAGAGATAGACTATAATAACTGACCGGGGCTCGGCTTAGTTCAGGTGAAATTTCAGAAATTACTGAGCCGATTTAAAATTTTTTTCTCTTTTCGATAGGTGATACTTTGCTTTAGGACATAGGCTCTAATAACTGGAGCAAGCGAGCGAAGCGAATGTGTAATGTATTAATAGGTAAATCATAAATTCGTAGTATCCAGGAGCGAACGAGCGAAGTGAGTGAGTACTCTATACACGTAATAAAATCGCAGACGCTTTTTTGTCTGTTTATCTGTCTGTTTGTGCACGCTAATGTTCGCAATGGCTGAACCAATTTGGATATGATTTTCAGTGATATAATATGAGATAAGCTTGGGCTAACATTTATAGACCGAGAGCTCGTGACAATTTTTTGGTATTATTTATTCAAGGCCTTATTGCTGCCACCCCTTTAATACTAACCAATCGATCTGCAAATATTATAATGGCATTATTGGGTCATCGACAAGCTATATAAACAATTTCAGCCTTGCATCAATAATAATTGTGACCATTTTTTTTTGTTACATGCTGGGGGCATCCAGCTCCCATACAGCTATCTACCAAATTCCCTTACACAGAGCACTTTAATATGCCTCCCTCAACATCTTCACAAAAATAAGGCCTTGAATAAATAACACCAAAAAATTGTCACTAGCTCTCGGTCTATTAGTGTTTGTTTCTTTTCAATCGGTTGACAAATAAAAAAGATATGTCAATTTTAAAATGCATCTCGCGCGCGTTGTGCCACCGTTAATGCAAATGTCAAAACGTAGGGTTAAACATATCAACTGTTTATTTGTGTGGCACCGTTAATTCAAACTATTTCGAAGTGATTTTAAAGCCGATTTCGCTTCGCAGGGGAAAGATTCTCGCGAGGGTGGGATAATAAATCATACTTCGCTTTGCAGGGGGAGAATTTCTCGTGGGAGGGATAATAAATTAACAATATACTAAATGTACGTGAGCGGAGCCACGGGTGACTGCTAGTGTACTAATAAATCATAAATACATAGCACCCGGGCGAACCGGACCGGGCCGCTAGTTTAGATAGCAAATAATATAATTGTTCAATGAGATAAATAAATAAATTTACGTATGCAGTGTATAAACGATCACAATTATATAACGGCGACAAAAAGTAGTTATTTACAAAGGCTCAGGACAAACAGGAAACATCTTTTGAAGTGTTTACACAAAATGGAGTACCAATTATAAAAGAGAACATCCAAATTAACGCGGTTAGACACTGTTCTTGTACACATATAGTCTAGACGTTTTAAGATTATTTTCAAAAAAATATTTGAATGATAAAAACACATTGTGCTTATATGAAAAATGCATTCATTCATTCATTCATTCATTCATTTATTTATTTATTTATTTATTTCTGTCTACAAACAGGCGAGAAAGAAAACTTAAATTTAAGGACCAATTATTTCTTTGTGAACACAACGTCCATATCTTTATTGGTTCAAGGTGATTGTTTTCTCATTTCATTGTGGAAATTTGTTTTACTAGAAAATCTAATAAATACGTAAGAATAAAATTGAGGATAGTTTGGTGTAACGGGTAGAGTATTACTCTACCCGTTACACCAAACTATCCTCAATTTTATTCTTACGTATTTTAATTTGATCCAAAGACCAGTATACTGGTCTTTGGATCAAATTGTCGTAGGTTCGTCTCCCACCTTCGCTCGTGGATGCTTTTTGATGTCGTTTAATTTAATTTGATGTAATGACCTTAGTTGTCGAGCAATTAATAAAAATAAAATAGAAACGGGTATCTCTACATAGTATAAAATGAAGTCGCTTTCCGCGTCTGTCTGTATAACCGCTAACTCCTCCTAAACCACGCAACGGATTTTAATGCGGTTTTCACCATCAGTTAGATAATTTTTCACGGAAGGTTTATATATATAGCGAACGACCAAAGCAAGTGAGTAGTGTATTGCACCCGGGCGAAGCCGGACAGCTGGCCGCTAGTATTGTATAATATCTAGACGAGAAAACGTCTCGACTCGGTCCATTTTGAAGAAACTCGATTAACTATAGTAATTGGCACCTAAGATAGGTTTACCATCAAAACATTTTTGTTTATTTATTTATTGCAAATTATAGACACGTCGACAACTTAGGTCATTAGCGTCTTGATTACATTAACACACTTAAAACTAATTGACATCACAAAACATCCATGAGCGGAGGCGGGATTCCAACCCACGACAGTCTGATCCAGAGACCGCGACGCTAACCACTGAACCACCCTGTCCTCACTATCAAAACAGACACTATATCTCGAGCGACTGCGAACCTGTGAACAAAATTGACGTTGGCACGAGGTTTTCACTTGTAAAAGCTAGTTCTTACCAAATGTCAAATTTCTTGTTGCTAACTCAAGCGATTTCATAGTAAATACTAAAACACCTGATTCCATTGAGTCCTTTGAACACCTACTTCACACCCTCTTGAGTTAAAAATTTACGTATTTTGGATTTTTCTCGTTTGTTTAGGGGCACTATCCATATGGCAAATTTCAATGCTCCGGTTCATTTGGAAATGGGTTAGAATATCCGGGAAAACATACTTTCCGCTTTATATAATATACAGGGTGTTCCTGAAGGACGTGCTAATATTTCGGGGTATGATTCCGCAGGTAATTTTATGAAGAAAAGTTTATGTTGTAGCAAACCCCAAGATGTTACGCCACTGCCTCCAATAGAAACCACGAGAAAGGAAGCTCACAGTAGTAAAGCGTGGAATGGTATCGAAGATACAAGAACGTACTAGGCTGGGCCGCGTAGCGTATATAAACAAGCCTGTACGAGTGAAGCGGTCAGTCTCCGGTGAGTCACGCAAGTAATCAGTTCAACGGAGATCCATCAGTCAGTACAGTGAAATAAATATTGATCAGTCAACGGGAATCAGTCAGTGTAGATTTTACTGTGACAGTGTTGAACAGCGAAATAAATCTGATATAAATACAGTGAAATAAATAATTAGAAATAAATAATCCTTGTATATATAGTCAATTGTATATAGATAAATTATTGTATATAGTTAAGTGTTAATCACTGTTTAGTTATTGTTACTTGTGTTAATTGTTAGAACTAACTTTTCGTTGTTGCTTTTATTGTTATTGTATTTTTAATTATTGTAAATAAATATTTATTCCGCCAACTCAGAAAACAGTTTTGTAACAATATGAACATATGTCCGCAAAGGCTTAAATTTTTTGCTGCAAGATGTTGAATTTCTTTTAAAGCGTTATTTTTTAATATCTCCGAAAGTACTTATCTAAGATATATATATTATTTTCAATTTTGGAATGTGTTAATAAGATATAAAACCACAAATTTCAGTTAGGAAAAGTTGCTCCACCATGACCAGTAGCGTACCTGCAAGCATGTCTTTTGATATTAAGTGGTACGCCACCTTAGCATAATGAGTTTCAATTTTAATTTAATTGTTTTAATCAAGACCGTTTTCATATAGAATTGACTAGGCTAATCAGAAAAAATATCCACATAGAAAAAGGTCAGTAGCGTATCATTTTTTTGTAAAAAATATCAGAGGACATGATTGCAGGGACGCCACTGGTGGACCAATAGATTAACTTTTTTAACTAAAACATGTGATTTTATATCCTATTAACACATGCCAAAATTTAAAATAATATCTAGAGTACTTTCGGAGACATTAAAAAATTATGCTTCAAAAAAAGAAAATTCAACACCCTGTAGAAAAAATAAGTCGTTGAGAACATATTGTAGCAAACCCCAAGATGTTACGCCGCTGACTACAATAGAAGCGTCGAAAATAGGTCACAGTGGTGAGGCGTGGAATGACATCGAAGATACGAGTAACCGTCGGAATATTCTGGAAAGCGCGCGAGCGTGCTGGGCCAAGCTGCTCGAACTATATAAGCGAGGTACGAGGGAGTCAGGCGGTCAGTCGTGAATCGGTGTCGAGTTGAATTATTGTGAACATAAAATACAGTATATAAATAGTTATTGTTCAGTGTTATTAAAGTGCTTCACTTTGTTTGAGAATTACTGTTCGTTATTATTATCGTGTTGATTGTTAGAATCGACATATAGTTGTTGCATTTTATTGTTATCTATATTTTTGTTAACATTTAATTCTTGTAACTAAATATTTATTCCGCCAACACGGAAAAAAGTTTTGTTACAATATGTTCATATGACCTTTTCTTCACAAAATTACCTGAGGAATCACGCCCTGAAATATTAGCACGTCATTAAGGAACACCCTATACATATAGAGAGCCACCGATCAAAAACAATCGATGGAAAAGTATCATTGGGAGTTACAGACACCAACGTTCATAAATGCAGTTAATTTTACACAATTTATTCTCTGATACAATCCCACAATGACATGACTGTACGTGCCCGTAGTAATAATATCATGCCTCATCATTTTATAGCAGCTACTATCACAGTCATATACTGTGTGTAAGATTGCCTTTATCTAGATACAGAGTGTAACAAAAATTTGTGAAGTGAATTTAGAAGATAAAAGAGAGAAAAAAAATTCGACTGATGACCAGTCCTATACTTCCCACCTAGTAAATATTTGCAAAAAATAAACACCTTTTTTTTTTATTCTTTGACTAGGCCCAAATAACCTTAGCTGTTGGTGGTCTTTAAAACACAATTTAATTTTTATTCTTTGAAAAAAGCATGGCCCTCTTTTTTGTTTGCTGATCTACTGATGGCTAACATAATATAGCAAAAATCATGGTTACCTTGATTTACGTACAATTTTTATTTTTTTTAGTAAAATATTTTTTTTCTCGAAAACTATACATTTTAGAGAAAAAAAATATTTACATTTTTTTCATATTATAACATCTAGAATTCATTTATATTTTTTTTTACCTATGTTAATGCGTGACATTGAGGACGTTTTTTTGAATATCTCAGGATCTACTGCACCGATTTGACTCAAAATCTAATCAGATCTAAGTTAAATGCAGATAAACACAATAGAATAATTGGCATGCCCGTATGTTGTTCCGTTCTTAAGATATCGAAGGCGAAAAATTGACCACACACATACACACACACATCCACACACACACACACACACATATACAGACATTAGTCAGAAAATGATTTTAAACCTTTGGCCAGAGACATATATTGTTCCTTGCTCCAAAATTATACAATCATTTACCTCAAGAATTGAAAGTTATTACCAATAAAAAAACCTTCAAAATAAAAATAACAAACTGGTTGCTGACTAATTCAGATGCCAAGGTTGTATTTCAGATTCTAGCGTAAAATTATGACAATGTACGCGCTTCACACACACACATACACACACACACACACACACACACACACACACACCTGACAAACTGACTCTAGTAAGGAGGAAAAAAAAATAATATATAGGTACACGTTCGTATATTTCTGGACTCCTGCCCTAGCACTGGTCTCCCAAGTTGGGCAGGAAATCCTCATAATTTTCATAATTATATATAAATTGTTATATGTACTTATTTTTTGAGGAATAAATAAATTGAAATTGAAATTGAAATTGAAATTGAAACGATTGATAGGGTCTCAAAACGTGAAAATCTGTTAAAATCTCGAAATGTTTTTTTCGGACTAAATCCATTACTTCCCTACCATAGTAGAGGTGGGAAGTAAAAATTCAGTATTATGTTGTCGCATATCTGAACCTAAATTCTTTTTTTTCTTTTGAGTACATTTTAATAAAAGCTTAAAAAAATACCTACATTATAATAATGCTATTAATTATATAATTATCTTTATTTATTGTCATTACGTGCGTGATTGACAATGTTAATTAACTAATAAAGATGCCTGCTTATTTGTTTGTTAAGACAAAACAAATCATTTGATTACAATTGAATTTCCTGAGGAGTGGAGGACAACTCGACATCTCGCATCGTTTTGAAAAATACACAAGAACCGTACTGGTTATACAGGGTGTCCCAAAATTGCTGGGACACAGAGCTACCACGTGTAGTAGAGGTCAAAATAAGTCGATTGGACCCAATTTATTTATATACCAAAATGTACCGTTTGCCCATGAGAAGAGTTCAAAGTTTACATAAAAAAAACACATTTTGTACGCTGTTCAGAAATGAGTGAAACAAATTGAATGAAATTTGACAAAAGTGCATTTTAAAGGATTACTCTCCTTTCGGTAATCAACGCAACCCAAAATAAATTGTAGAAGGGTTAAAACCACCCTCACCCCCTGACATTTTTTTCAAAACTTTCTTAGGGGTGGTAATACGATCCTCAAATTTTTTTAGCGAGAAGACTGATTAATTATCTTCATTTTGTTACTCTTGTAAAAATTTCGTATTCCGCATAGTTCCGAAGGAAAAAATGCTTTCTTAAATAATGCTAACAAATATTCCTAGTACAAGTTTAATAAAATTGTAATACAAAATTTTATGTAAACTTTGAACTCTTCTCACGGGCAAACGGTACATTTTGGTATATAAATAAATTGGGTCCAATCGACTTATTTTGACCTCTACTACACGTGGTAGCTCTGTGTCCCAGCAATTTTGGGACACACTGTATAGAGTACATTCTGTATAATATAGGTCTATGTACTTTATATGTACCATATGTACAAACATACACACATGTACACACAAGTATTGAATATACAGTTTGTGTACTATACAAAATGAACTTTTACTCTGCAGTGAAGTTTCCTCCGTCATCGTATCCGTCCCTTCTCTTTGCACACAGCATCACACCACATGCCCCAACCCTTTCCTCTTTGCTATCTAAAAATCGTTTCCCTTTTCATTTCTACGTTTTTTGTCGTGTTTTATGTCTCCGGGCGGTTCCATTCTTTTGCGACGCGGTGCGGTGCACGCTGTGTAGCTACGACCATAAAGCAAAATCGCGTATGATGAATTTTTGAAGTGAAAATTTCTTTAGGCGCGTTAGGCACTTTTTGCCTGGGTACTGAAATAACGTGAAGCGTTCGCAAAAAAACCGTAAGAATTCGCAAGCTGACCATTCGCAACTTGACCTTAAGAATTCGCAACATTCTTATATCATAAAAACGGCCGTCTAGACACTTCCATTCATAGCGCAATTGGTTACGTTTTTACGTTCTATGCATAGGAACCTGGGTTCGAAACCTGATTGCAGCGTACGATTTTTGGCGCTTTTTTTCTGAATTCTACATGATATTTATATATAATAATATAATAAATAATAAATAAATTTATTTCGATATACAAAGAAAAAATACATAGACATTATTTATATATTTTTTTTTTATTTTTTGTTATATTCTTTCTTTGACAATAATTATAATTTTTTTGAAACCAAGGTGGAATTAATTAATTATTTTAGTTCATAAATGCGCTATAATAGATGACACCAAAAATTAGAAAATCTGAAGTTTTTACTTCTGTCGTGTGGTCATAAGCACACACAGATTTTTTTCTATGTTTTTACTGTATTTTTAAAAAGATTTTTTAAACACTTTTTTGTGCCACATTGTGAAAAAATATTCAATTTTTACATTAGTAGAGTAGCCTTCTTTTAAAAAAATGGGTATGTCTATATCGCGGCTACAGACAGATGGTGAATACCGCTAAATATAATTAACTGTATTCGTTGTCATGGAAAGAAATGCATCTACGTTTATTAGTGTATTTGCCATATGACACATACACTATTGGCGTCGGTCGGATGGCGGGACCTAGGGGTCGGACCAAAATTTCTCGACGTTTCATAGCCTCCTGAACAATTTGGCACCATTTTTAGAAATGTTTATATATATATATATGTGTTCGCGGCATAACTCTCGAAAGACTTAATTGATTTGAACGAAATTTGGTAGACACGTTGGAATCCATCACCGCACGGAACCTATTTAAAATGGGCCCAATCGGACTATTTTAAGGGTAGTTTTTAGGGGTTGAAAAAAGTTTTTGGGCCCAAAAATACCGAAAAAAATCTCAGAATTGTTTCAAAATTGGAATTTAACCCTTTAGTAGAGATTAAAATGCGTTGCTAAAATTTTAACAAAATCGGCACGACAGGACCGGACTTACAAATTTTATGAAAACACTAGTTTACGGATAGTGATTTGTTTGCTGACGGGTGTATTTAATTTGGTACAGAGGTTGCATTGATAATAATATTGAAATTAGAAAAAAAAAATTATTTTAAGGGATGTATTAAGGGGTTAAATTTTTCATTTTTTCCAAAAACAAACTTAAGTTCACATAATAAAGCCACAAGGCCTGTATTAGCAAATACACTATATTGTCGGCAGGGTTTTGGCACTGCGACCCGAGTTTTTAGGCGCGATCTTAGCGAAGCTAGAAGCGCCTATATACACTCGCTTTGTCTGTGAATCTGTGAATCTGTGATTCTGTGAATCTGTCACGCTTTTTTGTGTCACGCGTACAGCCCAAACGGATGAACCAATTTTCAAAAACTTTTTTTTGTTCGATTCCTCTCGGGGTCTATTTGATCCTAACGTCGCCCGATTTTTGAATTTTGGCCCCAGAGGGGAGCAAATTAGAAAAAACGGTGTTTTTTGCTTATAGTTTGCTCGATTTAAGACAGAT
Organism: Mongoloraphidia duomilia; assembly: GCA_039654895.1. Lineage (NCBI taxonomy): Eukaryota > Metazoa > Arthropoda > Insecta > Raphidioptera > Raphidiidae > Mongoloraphidia > Mongoloraphidia duomilia. The sequence goes on from CM077524.1 coordinate 10,092,458, forward strand.
CGATTCGAAACCTGTCTTAAACGAAAGAGCAGAAAATTTTAGATAGATTTCATGTATAATATTGTGTCAAAACAGTTTTTTTATCCAGATTTATATGATTATTAAACTAAATAAATGCGACTTTATCTAATAAATCGCGAACTTGTTTCGGTTGTCCTTGTCTGTTGCACAGTATGATATGGATAGATAGATAGATAGATAGATAGTTTATTTAGTCATATTGGAGATACAAGTATCTATATGACGGGTCAGATTACAAATAAAATTACATATTAAAATCTTTGATATACACGCTTCAGTCAGAGTTTTTTTAATTTTATTTTTAAAAACATTGTCAGGTAGATCTTTAATTGTTTGGGGTAAACTGTTGTAAAATTTTTGCGAAAGGTAATAAAAATCGTTTTGAGTGCTAGATAGATTGCACTTAGGCAATCGTAATGCTTCCTTATTTCGCGTGTTATGCGAGTGATTATTATTTTTAATGAAATATGATATATTTGCCTTAGCAAAAATCAGTAGATGATATACATAGAGAGACGGTATAGTCATTATTTTATAATATTGAAAAAATGGTTTGCAGGGCGCACGGGGTGCAGCCCGAGCTAAAATGCGGACTGCCATTTTTTGTATTTTAAATGCTCTAAAGAGTAACGACGAGCTACCCCATAACAAGATGCCATAATCTAATAGTGACTGAAAAAGACCGAAATAACAAATGCGGACTGTGGAAGTGGATGCAATCTCTGCAACTCTCCTCAAGGCATACGTCGCACTGCTCAGCTTATCGCATAAATGATCTATCTGAATTCGCCATTTTAAGCCAGGATCAAGATAAATACCAAGAAATTTTATGTTTACAGTATTGTTATTTTGATGAGTAAAATGTATGTGTTCTGTTTTGTCCACATTTAAGCACAGCTTATTAGCATTAAACCAATCCAAGGCCTTCGACAATGGATCACACGATGTCCTCCCATGTACAGAAGCTCGACTCTTGACAAGAAAAGTCGTGTCATCAGCATACTGAATTGTTATGAAAGGGTCCATATTGACAGATAAGTCATTAACATATATGACAAACAGTAACGGGCCTAAAATTGAACCCTGTGGAACTCCAAATTTTATAGGCATTTTACTAGATATTTTTGAATTTACTTCTACATGCTGAAATCTGTTATTTAAGTACGAACGCATCATGTCAAGAGCCGTACCTCTGACACCATATCTTTGAAGTTTCTGAAGGAGGGCATCGTGTGGTACACAGTCAAAGGCCTTGCTAAGGTCGCAGAAAGTTGCATCCACTCCCGCACCATCCTCAAACGCCTCGTGTACATTGCAAACCATCTCCACTAGAGCTGTTATGGTTGATTTATTATTTCTGAATCCATGTTGACTGTCTGCAAATATATTATATTTATTAAAAAAACCCATTAGCCTTTTATGTATTATAATTTCTAAAATTTTTGATAGAATTGGGAGAACTGATATAGGTCTGAAATTACTCATAACTGAAGCGTCCCCTTTTTTTAATACAGGTACAATTTTTCCAAGTTTTAGCAGGTTAGGAAATATGCCATCACTAAGACATGCATTAAAAATATCAACTAAAGGATCAACTATATAAATAGCACTTAATTTGATTATTTCTGCCGACATGCCATATATGTCCTTTGAGGTTTTGTTTTTTAAGTTATTTATAATATTTATGATTTCAGTTCTATCAGTTGGAGTAAAGAAAAACGAGTTATAATTAATTTTTATTTTATTTAAGTAGTGTTCAAAACTGTATGAGGGTGGTAATATTTTTTTAACAGTATTCTCTGCTATTGATGTGAAGTATTCGTTTAGTTTGTTGGCATCTAATTTATGGACATCATTTCTTTTTTTAACATTAGTTTTCCGGTTAGAGTGTAGGTTTATTAAATTCCATGTAGCTTTACAAACATTATTGGAATTCACGATTAGTTTATCATTAAAATTTCTTTTGGCTATTTTGATATTCATTTTATATTGTTTTTTTAATTCTTTGTATGCATTTAGAGTATAATCCGAATTATTATTTTGTAACATATACTGCAACAGTGACAGAGTGTCTTTTTGATTTATGATCTCATCTGTAATCCAATTGTTTTCACCTGTCCTTTTTTTATTTTTTATTTTAGTTTTCACAAGTGGGAACGCAGTATTGAAATAATGTAACAGGGTTTCAAAGAATATTTCAAATTTATCCTCAGGATTTTCACATTTATATATATTTTCCCATTTTTCTTTATTCATGTAGAAAAGAAAAGCATTTTTATTAAAAGTATTAAAGACGCGAACAAAATTTGTTATATTTCTATCATCAACTGTATATAGTTTATTTATATTTACACATACTGACACACCCTTATGATCAGAAAGAATAGGATCAAACACTTTATTGGCAAAAAAGTCTTTATTTATTAAGATATTATCCAGGCAAGTAGAACTCTTTAATGTTATTCTTGTTGGTGAATGTATACAGATATTCAAGCAATAGGATTTAAATAGGTTTGCTAGGAGCTGTTTTTCTTTCGAGTCGACAAGAAAATTTACATTGAAATCAGCAGCTAAAATTATCAACTTATCTGATGTATATAATTTTTGAAGTACGTCCTCTAGTTTATTGTAAAATATGTTAAAGTCACCTACTGGTGATCGATATAAAGAAATAATAACACATTTATATTTCTTACTTTCAGCGGCCGCGATTTCAAAATGTTTTTCAATCGATAACCTATTTATGTTATCTTTTGGTTCAAATTCTAGATAATCTTTGCTGAGAATTAGTACTCCACCGTGAATCATTATTTTCCTACAGTAGTAACTTATTGGTGTTAGATTATAGATGCGAGCGATCATATTTAATTCATTTTCTTTCATCCAGTGTTCACATATACAGAAGATATCAAAATTGTTTGAAGTGAGAAAAACTTCAAGTTCCAGTATTTTATTCCTTAGGCATTGTATGTTAATGAGACCTATCTGGATCATATCGTTTTCATGTGTTTTCACATTGGTCGTGTGTATTTGGTCTTTATCTTTAATTCTATTGAGAGAAGGTTTAGGTTTCTGTTCATTTGTCGAAAGTGGCTGAGCGTCGAAAAAAGGTAAACCTTTTTACTAATATGTTTGATGGCCAAAAGTCACTAGTTTGAACTAACTCTAATTGATTGTAGTCTAAACCAATTTTAAAAGCTGCACTACGCGCTTCTGGATTTTTTGTTATAAGTTCAACAATGAAATCGTTTCCCGGTAATTTATCAACTAGGTAGCTTTTAATTTGATCTTCTGTTGTATCTTTCTTTGCCCGACCAACATATAACCACGCATATTTTGTAGCTGCAGAAAATGTTGTATTTCCTGTAATCGATGTTCCACGAATGACATTTTGTTTTTTATAACGACTTTTATTATCACCTTGATTATTATATTGGAAGATAGCGTATGCTCTGTTTTATATTGCATTATTTTAATATAGTTATTCAATTTTTTGACTGCTGATGTTTGAATTTAAAATTAAAAACCCTGGCCTACTGAGTTAAAATGACGTGTAACTAATTATTGACGTCGATCGGATGGCGAGACCTAGGGATCGGACCAAAATTTCTCGACGTTCATACCTTCCCGAACAATTTGACTTTCTCTGTCTGTATGTCCCTTTGTACGCTTATAACTCGAGAACCACTGATCCGATTTACATGATTTTTTTTTTCAAGTAAATAACTTTTTATGCGACTGCGAGTTTTAAAATATTCTGGCATCGCGCAAAAGCAACCGAACTGATTCTGAAATAAAAACGTATGTTCTGGCATCACGCAAAAATAAGTAGGTGATGCATTGTTTTTAAACGGTGGTTTTATTTAGCTTGATCCCGTATATTTGTTACAAATCTTGCGACCGACTGAGTTGAAAATTTGCACATATGTGTAGCTCCGGTGACAAAACAATATCACAGTATATAATATACTGTGACAATATTATGGTAACTAACTGACCGGCCCGGTTCGTCCGGGCGTAAATCGTACTTTTGAACTTTCACCCACTTCCTATGATCCGATTGAGTTGAAATTTTGCACACATGTGTAGCTCCGGTGACAATACAATATTATGGTAACTAGCTGCCCGGCCCGGATTTTGTCCGGGTGCAAATCGTACTTTTGAATTTTCACCCACTTCCCGTGATCCGATTGAGTTGAAATTTTGCACACATGTGTAGCTCCGGTGATAATACAATATTATGATAACTAGCTGACCGGCCCGGTTCGTCCGGGCGTAAATCGTAATTTTGAACTTTCACCCACTTCCTATGATCCGATTGAGTTGAAATTTTGCACACATGTGTAGCTCCGGTGACAATACAATATTATGGTAACTAGCTGACCGGCCCGGCTTTTGTCCGGGTGCAAATCGTACTTTTGAATTTTCACCCACTTCCCGTGATCCGATTGAGTTGAAATTTTGCACACATGTGTAGCTCCGGTGACAATACAATATTATGATAACTAGCTGACCGGCCCGGCTTCCGTCCGGGTGCAAATCGTACTTTTGAATTTTCACCCACTTCCTATGATCCGATTGAGTTGAAATTTTGCACACATGTGTAGCTCCGGTGACAATACAATTTATGGTAACTAGCTGACCGGCCCGGCTTTCGTCCGGGTGTAAATCGTACTTTTGAATTTTCACCCACTTCCCGTGATCCGATTGAGTTGAAATTTTGCACACATGTGTAGCTCCGGTGACAATACAATATTATGTTAACTAGCTGACCGGCCCGGCTTTCGTCCGGGTGCAAATCGTACTTTTGAATTTTCACAGGCAAAAGGTCTTTCTCCGGTAACGTTTCAGTGGATCGGATAAATGTTATAAAATCAGACTAAGGAAATAAAGCACACTAAAAAATTAAAAATAAAAATAGATAAAAAACTTTTAAGTTAAACGGTTTTATAAATGTACTAAAAAGAAAAAAATAAAATTTAATTTAGGTTCATAAGTATAAAAGCGTGGGTCGTGACTGTAATAAATTATCATAGAGTTTACGACCCACGCTTTTATACTTATGAACCTAAATTAAATATTATTTTTTTTCTTTTTAAAACATTTATAAAACCGTTTAAGTTAAAAGTTTTTTTACCTATTTTTATTTGAAGCTATGCTTCTTAACGCACGTTTCAGATGGGGACCTAAATATGTAATAAAAAGTGAAACGTCACGTCACGAAGTAGTGTAACGTCACTTTTGTAAAAATTATCCGATCCTTTTGAAAATTAATATTTGAGAGTTTTATAGGACACAAAAAAATAAAATGGCGTCAGATTTCAAAATGGCGGCCATATATGTACTTTTTTGTAAAAATTATCCGATTCTTTTGAAAATTAATATTTGAGAGTTTTATAGGACACAAAAAAATAAAATGACGTCAGATTTTTCAAAATGGCGGCCATAAGAACTGTTTTGTAAAAATTATCCGATCCTTTTGAAAATTGATATTTGAGAGTTTCATAGGACACCAAAAAATAAAATGACGTCAGATTTTTCAAAATGGCGGCCACATGTACTCTGTTGTAAAAATCATCCGATCCTTTTAAAAATTGATATTTGAGAGTTTCATAGGACACAAAAAAATAAAATGATGTCAGATTTTTCAAAATGGCGGCCATATGTACTTTTTTGTAAAAATTTTCCGATCCTTTTGAAAATTGATATTTGAGAGTTTCATAGGACACAAAAAAATTAAATAGTTCCAGATTTCAAAATGGTGGCGATATGTACTTTTTTGTAAGAATTATCAGATCCTTTTGAAAATTGATATTTGAGAGTTTCATAGGACACAAAAAAAAAAATGACGTCAGATTTCAAAATGGCGGCCATTATATATACTTTTTTGTAAAAATTATCCGATCCGTTTGAAAATTGATATTTGCGAGTTTTATAGGACACAAAAAAATAAAATAACGTCAGATTTCAAAATGGCGGAAATATGTAGTACTCCTTTCTAAAAATTATACGATCCTTTTGAAAATTGATATTTGAGAGTTTCATAAGACACAAAAAAATAAAATGACGTCAGATTTCAAAATGGCGGCCGTATGTACATTTTTGTAAAAATTATCCGATCCTTTTGAAAATTGATATTTGAGGGTTTCATAGAACACAAAAAAATGAAATGACGTCAGATTTAAAAATGGCGGCCAAATGTACTTTTTTGTAAAAATTATCCGATTCTTTTGAAAATCGGTATTTGAGAGTTTCATAGGACACAAAAAAATAAAATGACATCAGATTTAAAAATGGCGGCCGTATGTACTTTTTTGTAAAAATTATCCGATTCTTTTGAAAATCGGTATTTGAGAGTTTCATAGGACACAAAAAAATAAAATGGCGTCAGATTTCAAAATGGCAGTCAAATAATAACTTTTTAATTGTATTGTTTATATCTTTGATAAATTCGGTTTTATATACAATGCGTAAGAAACATAGCTTCTGTCGGGTATCTTACGACACCTCATGACTTTTTTTATTTAGCAGGTTCCGAGTTTCGCTTAATAGTCAACAGTTGCTATGAAAAATTGTTTAAAAAATTCACTGCACTATTTTTTCTATGTAATCCAATACATATTTACATTAGGTCTTATGGCCATAGCCTACTACAAAATTGATCTTCTTAGTGTTATTTTCCCTATGTTCGGTAAAACCGTTTACACACAATATCTACATGAATATCGCGCCTTGTAATTCTTGAATTACTTGTATGCTCCAAAATTTTTTCATTCTATAAAATCAAACGTTCGTAAAATATAATAAAAAACTCGGGTCGCAGTGCCAAAACCCTGCCGACAATATAGTGTATTTGCTAATACAGGCCTTGTGGCTTTATTATGTGAACTTAAGTTTGTTTTTGGAAAAAATGAAAAATTTAACCCCTTAATACATCCCTTAAAATAATACTTTTTTTCTTAATTTCAATATTTTTATCAATGCAACCTCGGTACCAAATTAAATACACCCTTCAGTAAATAAAGCATTATCCGCAAACTAGTGTTTTCATAAAATTTGTAAGTCCGGTCCTGTCGGGCCGATTTTATTAAAATTCTAGCAGTACATTTTAATCGTTACTAAAGGGTTAAATTTCAATTTCGAAATGATTCTGAGAATTTTTTCGGCATTTTTGGGCCCAAAAACATTTTACAACCCCTAAAAACCACCCTTAAAATGGTCCGATTGAGCCCATTTTAAATAGGCTTCGTGCGGTGATGGATTTCAACGTGCCTACCAAATTTCGTCGAAATCAATTAACTCTTTCGAAAGTTATCGCCCGCACATATATATATAAAAAGACATTTCCAAAAATGGTGCCAAAGTGTTCAGGAGGCTATGAAACGTCGAGAAATTTTGGTCCGACCCCTAGGTTCCACCATCCGACCGACGCCAAATACGGCAAATACACTAATAAAATTATATTTATTTTTTTTTTATTTTGAATTGTAATCCAATACCTACCTATATATTGCTACGACCTCCTCGGGTAGTTCGCGACTAAGCCCTTAATAGAGGGCTTCGACCTTAATGCCAGACGCGAATTCACATACTGTTCTCAAAACCTAATGTTTAAATTGTTAGAATTTAATAATTTAAAGTTTAGTATAATTTAAGATGTGTTCGACTAACTATTCACACACAATTTTTTTTATTTATTTATTGTGGATTATAGACGCGTCGACAACATAGGTCATTAGCGTCTTAATTATATACTCACACACAATACTATGTCGATTAAAAATTTGTAAACACCGATCGGAAGATGACTACAATAAGTCGAAAGCGCTCATTAATTTTTTAATAAAATTTAATAACTTTGGAATTGTTTTTCTTATTTACAAGTGACAGTGACTTACATAAACCGTTTTGCCTTGTGACTATAGATATAAAATGACGTGCGAGCATTCGGGTTAGACTATAAACCACAGCCAGCCCAAGATCGCCTACAAGAATCAAATCATTTTATGTGCAGCCGTCCTGTGCATATCATCATTTCACTATACCTTCCCACCTTTCTTCTTTCTTTTCTTTAAACGTACCTACATACAATGTTACCGGCACCACTAGTTAGATTTTAAAATTATTTCACAGCACCGCACAGCACGAAATATAAAAAAATAATTTTTGATGCCATCTATTATAGCGCGTTTATGAACTAAAAATAATTTATTACTAGAATACTAAAATTGTATTTTTAATTTTTTCCACCTTGGTTTCAAAATAATTATATAATTATTGTCAAAGAAATAATATAACAAAAATAAAAAAATATATAAATAAATATCATGCAGAATTTAGAAAAAAAACGCCAAAAATTCTACGCCGCCATCAGGTCTCGAACCAAGGTTCCTATGCATAGAACGCAAAGACTAAACCAACTGCGCTATGGAAGGCAGTGTGTAGACGGCCGTTATTATGGTATAAGTATGTTGCGAATTCTTACGCAAAATTGATAACGCTTCACATGCGAATTCTTACGCAAAATTGCGAACACTTTACGTTATTTCAGTACCCAGGCAAAAAGTGTCAAGCGCGCCTAAGGAAGTTTTCACTTCAAAAAGTTTTTGACCAAAGCTCCGTTTTAATTCGACACGTGAAAATCTAATCTGTTTACTTATTTGTCTGTTCTGAGATTACGACCAAAACAAACTTTATAGCACTTATTACCGCCTCGAAAAATTATCTATTGCTGGGTTGCAGAAAGCATTGTAAAAAAAATCTCATTTGACAATGATCTTAGATTGTGATCAAACCCCAAGATGTTACGCCACTGCCTCCAATAGAAACCACGAGAAAGAAAGGTCACAGTAGTAAAGCGTGGAATGGTATCGGAGATTCCAGACAACGCTAGAGAGTACGAGGACGCACTGAGGGTACACCGCACGCAGGTATATAAACGGCGAGTGTGTCGTGTTGGGGCAATCAGTGTCGTGTTGAATACGAAGTCAAGTACTGAGTGACGAATAGTGCGTTTGATACAAATAAATCTGACATAAATAATTACAAATAAATAATTCTTGTATATATAGTTATATGTTAAGTGGCTCGTTTAGTTCAATAATTACCGTTTAAGTTTTTTTATTGTTAGAATTGACTTTTCGTTGTTGCATTTATTGTTATTAAATTGTTAATTATTATAAATAAATATTTATTCCGCCAACTCAGAAAACAGTTTTGTAACAATATTATAGTTTTTATACATGCAGGAACATTTTAATGTCGTTGTGAAACTCACTATCAAGTAGAACATTAGATTGTACTCACACAAAAACAGATTATTGAGCTACATAGAAAAAGATCGCTTTTCAAGCCAATTTTTGATCAAAAGTTATACAGTATACACAGTTTAAAAATATCGTTTCAATCGATTAATTATTTGTCGAGCAAAAAATTCCACAATGCTTTTTCTTATTATGAAATATTATGTGTAGTCACATTCTAAGGTCATTAACGTGTAATTACATCAAATTAAATTAAATGACATCAAAAAACATTTATGAACGGGGGTGGGATTCGAGGCCACGACAGTTTGATCCAAAGGCCAAAATGCTTACCGTAACCGTTAATACACACTCTATATTCAAAATTTGTACCAGAAGACACGGGTTGTTCATAATACTGAGAGGGCTTGAGAATAGCCGAGCGTTTAGCAATGCTGTTATTTACATGGCGTTGCTATGGTTCCTCTATTACAAGTCCCCAGTTCGCGGGTTCTAGCCCGAGAGCTGGTAAAAGTGTCAATTGGATTTTCAATTTATTAATAAAAAAAAAATAATGAATTGAAAATATGAATTGATGCTAGGCCCAAATAACCTTAGCTGTTGGTGGTCTTTAAAAACACACACATAATACTGAGAGGCCGTGCCGGTCAGAAAAATATTTGTCACGCGTTTTGTAAATGGTCATGTTAGTACAGCTATTAAACAAAACACACGCAAAGCGATTTTATTAATCTATTTCAATAATAACTGTGAGCAGATAGGAATACAAATAATTAATATAATTAAATATAAGAGAGGAAGAGATTAATATGAAGTAGCGCCACAAATCAAAACAAAGCTTACAACGCAGACAATGCTTAACAGCTCTGGCTAGAGCTCTTAGTTATCAGTAATCCCACTGTACATGTATTAATTGTGCATGTGTTTGTGTGTGTGTGCACGGGAACTATACGATTCCGGGACACTCACAGATTAAAACCTTTGGTTTGATTTATTTCTAATCGGATTATTATTAAAACCGGATTATACACACGCACTCACACAATGTAATTTAATATTTGTATAAATATATTGGCGAAGCCATAAATATTGAAAAATATATAGATAGTGCTACTGCGTTATCTTGTATAGAGATTGTAGATTATAGCGCTATAAACTACAATCTCTACGCTAAAGATCTCAGTTGTCGAACGTCTAGACGTTCGACAACTGAGATCTCTAGCGTCTAAATAAAAAAACCGCTCAAGTGCGAGTCAGACTCGCGCTTCGAGGGTCCCGTACAATAATAAAAACAAGCCGTGAGGTGGGTCGTTTATTAGAACGAAAGTGCGACCCTTGAGGTCCACACGACGAACTTCCCAGTTTGATAAATATTTAATAATAATAATTAAATTAGATATTACACAGAAAAGTAATCATTTTAATCATTAAAACATAATTATCATTTATTTTTAACAATAATTAAAAAAAAAAAACGGCTGAACCGATTTTTATAAAATTTATGTCGGATAAAAATGACGTTAACACGAGAATGGCCGAGCGTGTAGCAGTGCTGTTGTTTACATGACGTTGCTATGGTTCCTCTATTACAAGTCCCCAGTTCCCGGGTTCTAGCCCGAGAGCTGGTAAAAGTGTCAATTGGATTTTCAATTTATTATTAAAAAATAAAATAATGAATTGAAAATATCGAGGGGTAAATATCTGCCCAAAATTGTGTACACCATAAATCCTTTTTGGCAAATAAATCCTTATAAATCCTTATAAATCCATATAAATCACCAATAAATCCCTTTAAGTTCAATAAATCCTCGTAAATCCTCATAAATCCTCGTAAATCCTCATAAATCCTCGTAAATCCTCATAAATCCTCGTAAATCCTCATAAATCCTCAATAAATCCTCATAAATCCCCATAAGTCATCGAATGTATAAACAATAACAAAACTGTGTTTACCTTATTAATCCAGTTAAATGGTACTTTTAAACTGCGTTAATTAGAAGTTTGATGAAATTTTCCGCAAGGGGTGGTCGCCATCTTGAATTTAAGGGATGAAATCATGTAAGTATCTTGGTAAATACTGCTTGTACGTTAAAAATTACTATTACAAAAATTGTTAAGGAGGATCTATCCAACAACTTCTGTTTAAATTTTTTTTTAAATTTCTTACTATTCAAAAGTTAAAAATTCTCAAAAATGACACTGTTGGGGGTGGAAACGGTTTTTTCGATTTTACAACAAAACGGTCAATCGGGGCGAAAAATGGTTATAACAAAAGTTGTAGCTTTTGAGTTTCTCTACAATACACATGTGTTCAACATTTTTTTTGCTTGCTTGATGCGAATATAGAGGGCGCCAAAAGTCGACCGGCGCCAATATTTTTGAAATTTTTTTAATTTTGCACATAAAAAATTAATTCAAGTCATCGCATTTTCACCAAATACATGGTTAGGGGGTTTTAGGGGTCGTTGATTAAGAATCCGTTATCAAATTTTCAAAAAACAAAATGGCGGATGATGAATTTGGTGAAAATGCGATGAATTTAAATGTGAGACGTCCGCCATATTGGATTCGCCATTTTGTTTTTGGAAAATTTGATAATGGGTTCCTAATCAGCGACTCCGAAAACCCCCTAATGATTATTTGGTGACTTGAATTAATTTGTTATGAGCAAAATTCAAAAATTTTCAAAAATATTGGCGCCGGTCGACTTTTGGCGCCCTCTATATTCGCACCAAGCAAGCAAAAAAAATGTTGAACACATGTATATTATAGAAACATTCAAAAGCTACAACTTTTGTCATAACCATTTTTCGCCCCGATTGACCGTTTTGTTATAAAATCGAAAAAACCGTTTCCACCCCCAACAGTGTCATTTTTGAGAATTTATAGCTTTTGAATAAGAAATTTCAAAAAATTTTCCAAACAGAAGTTGTTGGATACATCCTCCTTAATAATTTTGGTAATAGTAATTTTTCACGTACAAGCAGTATTTACCAAGATAAATGATTTCATCCCTTAAATTCAAGATGGCGGGCACCCCTTGCGGAATCAGAGGGGGGAAACTTGGCTGGAGTGTTCTAGTGGCACCCCCTATCTACAATTAAAATTTCATCAAACTTCTAATTAACGCAATTTCAGACCTATTTTTTCGACCATTTGATTGGACTATATATGTATATTATAACAATAAAGCTGAAGAGTTGGTTTGTTTGTGTGTTGGTTTGAACGCGCTAACCCCAGGAACTACCAGTCCAATTAAAAAAAAAATTTTTTTCTTAGATAGCCCGTTCATTGAGGAAGGTTATAGGCTTGTTCAAATTTTTAAAATTCAACCCCAAAGGGGGTAAAACTTGAGTGTAGGATTTTTTTATTATCTATACTAATGTTATAAAATGTAGGTATGTAAGTTTCTGATATAATTAGCATCGAGTTAGTAGATAGAAGCGTACCTTCATAAAAACTATGACGTCATAGATTCGTGGAGCAAAAACGGTTATTAGCGAGCGGGGCTCACATAAATATTTCAAAAATTATTTTTGAGCTAATTTGAAATCATAATTAAGTGATTTAGATGTCATTTTGTACAGAATTTACTGCTTTATTAATATAACAAAAAAAAACTTTTAGTCAAATACCCTATTGTATGTGGTACAATAATGCCAACACGAGATAAATATAATAATAAACTTACCTTGGAACTCACACAAACTTGCATGACACCACCAAAAACAAATTTTATTCACAATGCCGCCGGTTTATGCGGTCGGGCAAATTAAAAAATGTTACGCGCACGCGCATAACATAAACAGCTGATTTAATTCTTCTGTAAATCCTCGATAAATCCTCAATAAATCCTCATAAATCTCCATAAATCCCCATAAATCCTCATAAATCCTTATAAATCCTCATAAATCCTTATAAATCCTCATAAATCCTTATAAATCCTCATAAATCCTCTTAATTCCTTCACGCTGTACACCATAAATCCTCAGATATTTACCCCTCGGAAAATATGAATTGGTGCCAGGCCCAAATAACCGAGCAAATAACCTTAGCTATTGGTGGTCTTTAAAAACACACACACATACAAGAGAGAGGACTTAGATTGGTTTCTTTTTAAATTTGTAATTTTATACTTTTTAAATGACAATTTTTTTAGTATAAATTTTTTGGTCTTTACACTTTTGTGTATTTATAACAGTATCCTATAAATGAAGGTAAAATTCGACTGATGACCAGTCCTATACTTCCCACTTAGTAAATATTTGCAAAAAATAAACACTCTTTTTTTTTATTCTTTGACTAGGCCCAAATAACCTTAGCTGTTGGTGGTCTTTAAAACACAATTTAATTTTTATTCTTTGAAAAAAGCATGGCCCTCTTTTTGTTTGGTGATCTACTGATGGCTAGCTTAATATAGCAAAAATCATGGTTACCTTGATTTACGTACAATTTTTATTTTTTTTAGTAAAATATTTTTTTTCTCGAAAACTATACATTTTAGAGAAAAAAAATATTTACATTTTTTTCATATTATAACATCTAGAATTCATTTATATTTTTTTTTACCTATGTTAATACGTGACATTGAGGACGTTTTTTTGAATATCTCAGGATCCACTGAACCGATTTGACTCAAAATCTAATCAGATCTAAGTTAAAGGCTGATAAACACAATAGAATAATCGGCATGCCCGTATGTTGTTCCGTTCTTAAGATATCGAAGGCGAAAAATTGACCACATACACACACACACACACACACACACACACACACACATACACACACGCACACGCATACACACACACACACACACACATACAGACATCAGTCAGAAAATGATCTTAAACGATTGCTAGGGTCTCAAAACGTGAAAATCTGTTAAAATCTCGAAATATTTTTTTCGGACTAAATCCATTACTTCCCTATCATAGTAGAGGTGGGAAGTAACAAGCCTCCGAGTAACATAGGATTATTACGCTACGATAAACCGAGGCTGAGCAGTGAGCGAAAATGCAAAGTAAGTCGAGGATGCTTGTATGTGTGTCCGCGATTATATCAGGAACTACTAGACCGATTCGGATGACCTGTACTGTATTGTTAAGAAAGAACCTTAAACTAGGATCGTTACATCCGTGTTTATCCGGGCGACCCGAAATAAAATAAAATACAAGAGCACTAAAAAGCGTGAAATAATAAAAATTGAAAAAGAAATTGAATCGACTTCAATTTTTTTTTCGTATTACAACCACCTTCATTACCTACATTCAATTGGAAGCCGATGTATATGTTGCAGTCAAAACTCTTAACCAGTCAAAAGTACTATTGACTAGCAAAATCAGTCAAAAGTACTTTTGACCGTATGCTTTAATCAATAATACTTTTGACTAAAATAACAGTTAAAAGTACTTTTGCCCAATGGAGCTGGTTAAAAGTACTTTTGACTAAGTGATTCCGTCAAAAGTGGTTTTGACTGGTTGTATCAGTCAAAACTCTTAAAAAGTTAAGGTGGTCGATAAAAATAACGACAAACGCACATATAAACTTTTATATTACTCATTATTAGTGAAGAACGTGCTGATATTAGAACAAAAATAAGTGACTACGAAAAGAAAGAACGCTTTTTGCAAAGAATTTTAGCGATAGAAGATATGAAAGATAGTCATTTCAATGTGATGACAAAAGAAAAATTTGAAAAGTTTGTAATGGATGTGGAAGACGCGAAATTTGATGAAAAGAAAACACCATTACAGTACAGTAGACTAAAGAATCTTTTTTATTCACATCTAACGAGTTAATAGTGCTTTTGACTGATGCTTTATTGCAGTTAAAACTACTTTTGACGAAGAGCGTCAGTCAAAAGTACTTTTAACCGCAAATTTGCAGTCAAAAGTACTAATAACCAATAATTTTCAGTCAAAACCACTTTTAACCAACCTGTTCAGTCAAAAGTACTTTTGACTGATTTTGCTAATCAATAGTACTTTTGACTGGTTAAGAGTTTTGACTGCAACATATATAAACCACTCTGGCTATACATACAGAGAAATAATTTCTAATTGAACGTGGATAGGGAAGGTGATTGCAAAACAAAGAGAAAATTACTCTAGATTACTTTTATTAGTGATAAATTCAGTTATAATGATGCGTCTACGATGTTTTTGGAACACGGCACATGTTTTACATGCTTTTCGTTCTTAAGCATGCAATGCGAGACTCGTTAACAGCATCCTTAAGGCGCACATCTTGTACAAAGAAGCATCTTAACTGTCGCTATCTTCATATACGTATGTAGATAATATTATGTTCATAATATATAGAGCATGTGACTTTTGAACTTAACACAAATATAAAGTAACTAAACATCAACAGAAAAACATATACAGGGTGTTTCACAATGACACCGACAAACTCCAGGAGGTGAATCCTCAGTTGAGTTAAAGAAAAAAAAGTTCCTATGCACTGTAAGAAATGAGAAGGCCGATTACATAGATTATCGATGGTCCATTTGTAGCCAGCGATTAAATCTGATAATAGGCACACAAAGAGACAGTAGCGTCGCAAACAGGTATCGCCACATCGCGTAGATTCCATAAAAACACATTACGCATGCGTGGTTACTAATTTTACATTAATTTGTTTTGTATTTATCCATTTTATATATGTAACTATACATTTTATTTTGTAATTTTTACACACTTTATTGGAATATTACACAAATTATATAATTTTAATTAACTTTATGTAAAAATCACAAATTTGTTTAACTTTACAGTAAAAGTTCAAGTTTTTATGAAGTTTTCTGTGTAAAAATAAATAATAATGTAAAATCACTTAGAAAATCGAGCGAATTCTACCTTAACTTTCAAAGTATTTTTACATCCATTTTTTACAGCGTGGACGTGGATCCGAAAACGTTAGCTCTTAGTGCTATATTATGAAGTATTAGAAATACCTTGTATTATGTCCGTCTTGTGACTTCTTGTGAATTTACACTACGCGTTTCAGCAACGAGTTGCCATCTTCAGGTGTGGTTAATTATATTTTTTAAAAACACACATTGAGTATTCGTAACACTATATAATATTATGATGCTAAGCACTGTGTATTATGTCGTGGTTTGTGAAGTACTGATTTAAATTTCGATATTTATATATATATATTATATGACAAACTAACACTAAAATCGAACATAATATACGACACAATAATTAACAACACACAAACACCCAATACTCAGTAATCGTCTACACACATACACATACATTTCCATTCCAATTACCTACTGTATAAATCATAAAATATCGAAATTTAAACCAGTACTTCACAATCCACGACATAATACACAGTGCTTAGCATCATAATATTATATAATGTTACGAATACTCAATGTGTGTTTTTTAAAAAATAATTAAGCACACCTAAAGATGGCAACTCGTTGCTGAAACGCGTAGTGTAAATTCACAAGAAGTCACAAGACGGACATAATACAAGGTATTTCTAATACTTCATAATATTTATATAGTGACTTGGAGACCCAACACTCTAAAAATGTGTCTTAGTGCTAGTTCGTATTTTCAACAATTATAAATAAAAGGCTGTGATATTCCATCTCCACAAATGGAGAATGGTACTAATTTAGACCAAAGTTAACGTTTTAGGATACTTTCCCTACTTGAGATCCCCGCAGAATTATGAGAAGTTTGATGCACGTACATGTCAAATAGGAAGGGCTTTAAATTGCTTTTAGAGAAAATCGGCTTATGAAGGCCGAAGAAAAATGTCTGCAACTGGCTGGAATTTTTTTATTCGGTTAAATTAAGCCTAAAAGTACGTGCAGTACGCAGCTGGGATTCTAGATGGTAGCATGTATGGTAGATGGTGGCTGAAATTATAAGCGCTTATAGGTTTGCACAACGAAGCTTTGATACTAGCATTGATACCAGCTTAAATCGCGTTTGAAATGTCAGATAGCGAAGAGGAATATTTGTGTTCTTCTGCTACAAAGCGGTATATTTTAAATACAAATTTGGGTAGGAGCTATCATGTCCACCCTATATTAATAGAAAACGATCTAAACATGGCGAATTTCATCATTTATACCAAGAATTAAAATTTTACCCAAACCGGTTTTTTGAATATTCACGTATAGAAACTAACACTTTTAAATACGTCTTAGAAAAAACTCAAAATAAATTAAATAAAAACTGGCAAAATTTCACTTATTAAACTAGTCACATCCATTGCGAAACTTATAACGGCCATTTGACAGTTGTCACACGTTGATTGTAGTAGTCAGCGCGCTGAAAGAATGGTGAGATACATTCTTGAATCTAGCAGCTCTTGTAACAGCGCTTATACCTGCTACACTCACTGCCTCGTTGTGTACGCTCGCATATATGACAATGCATTAATTTAAGCAAGCCCTGCTATGATCTACGCTACCATCTAGAATCCCAGCTCCATACTGCACGTACCTTAAGTAGGTACTTTATAACCGACTCTAAACATTGGCAGTTATTTGAACTATGGCTTTGGTCGAACGAAATGTGGCAAGCAAATGGCCCTTATATATAATATATATTCATCGTGACGTAGATGCAAGCAAATATTTACCTCTTGTCCGCACACACAAACCATTCTTGTGCCTGTGGCTATCCAAGAGAAGAGACAACTTCGTAGCCGCGCCTCACCTGCAAGGCACGTTTTCTCTCTGACAGAACTTTGCTTTGTCGTTTGCAAAGATAAATTTAAAACATCTGACCTAAACTACTCTACATATACTCATCTTACATCTTACGCATTGGCGCCGGATAGGTGGCACCGGAGCTCCGGCATCCATTGAAATTTTTCAATGGGAGTGCCGCCCCCATATATTGAAGAAACTATGTGTATACACAATTTTGATGTGATTAACATCTAATGGCGAGCTTGGATGGCAGTGAAAACTTTTTGATGGCACGCCGCGTCTTTACATTGCACGTCGCGTCTTCCCACCTAATGCACTACACACTCGCTATTTTACGTGTGTGTGTGTGTGTGAAGATCTGTGTATTGGAACGAATTTTAACAAGCGAGCGTCGTTCCTAGATGTTTTAATTCCTTTCGCAGGGAAAGAATTTCCCGCCGAGGAGGGGGGGTGGGTAAAAATCATACTCTTATCTCTGGAACTACTGAACCGATTCTAAAAATTCTTTCAGTAATTACCTTCGCAGGGGAAGAATTTCTCGCGCGGGGGGGGGAGATTTAATCATAAATTTTTATCTCTGGAACTACTGAACCGATTCTAAAAATTCTTTCACTAATTACCTTCGCAGGGGACAATTTCTCGTAGAGGGCAGTATATAGTCTAGTGGTTGGCATGCTTGGCGCCGCAACCTCTAGACTGGACTGCCGTGGGTTCGAGTCCCACCTGCGCTCATGGATGTTTTGTAATGTTATTTAGTTTTAGGTTAGTTGTTCTTTAGTGTAGTTGAAAGACGCTAATGACCTTAGATATCGACGCGTCTATAATCTACAGTAAATAAAATTAAATAGAATTTCTCGCGGGTCATGGATAATAAATCATAAATTCTTATCTCTGGAACTACTGAACCGATTCTAAAAATTCTTTCACTAATAGAAAACTATACACACTGTCCAGGGAGTGATATAGGCAATATAAGTATTTTATTTTGATAAATTTCTCGCGGAGGGGGGAGTATGAAATTGTTTCACATCTGCCAGGCGTCCCACAACGGCTCACATTTTTTTAACAGGCTATCCTATCAATGAATCTCTTGAAGAAAGAGGAAATATTTAAAGATTTTTTCGTTGGAGAGCAGCCAATTATATAATTGTTTCGAAACATATAGGAAAAAATCATTTTACCAACCAGTGGTCACAATCAGGATTCTAACCTGAACCTTTCCACATTCGCGGCGGAATGAGCTTGATTCTGAAGCATATATGGAGAATATTAGTTTAGCAATCTTGTCACAATTGAGTATTGTAAGCTCATTCCGCCGCGAATGTGGAAAGGTTCAGGTTAGAATCCTGATTGTGACCACTGGTTGGTAAAATGATTTTTTCCTATATGTTTCGAAACAATTATATAATTGGCTGCTCTCCAACGAAAAAATCTTTCAATTGCATTTCAGCCGTATAAAAAACTATTATTATCTTAAGGAAATATTTAGTGTGAAAACAGGGAAGGAATATTAAAAAGTACCATAAAACGCCAAATTATCTCCTGATGATGGTTAGCGAAACGTACGTCAAGGCTATTCTAGATTTCGCGAGTACTCGAAAGATCGAGTAGGTACCTAGTCGAGCAATAGGCCGATTAAATTTATTTGATCTCTCGCGTTAGGATTAATTTTTAACGACATATTCATAGAAGGGAGGTATTTTTTTAAAGCGATAGAAAACAATGTAGATATTTTTATAAACATGTCGTTTAAAAGTAAATTTCTAATTTATTTCGATATTTAATAGTGATATATTTTTTGGTAGTAGATGGAGCATCTACCTAGGTACACCTTAAATAAATAAAAAATTATATAAGTAGGCATTCTTTGCTGTCAATTTTTTCATGCATATTTTTATAAACATGTCGTTTAAAAGTAAATTTCTAATTTATTTCGATATTTAATAGTGATATATTTTTTGGTAGTAGATGGAGCATCTACCTAGGTACACCTTAAATAAATAAAAAATTATATAAGTAGGCATTCTTTGCTGTCAATTTTTTCTTTTTTGCAATTTTGATATCGGCGTGAGAGTAAATATTTTTGGTACTTGGGTAGGTACTTTACAAACTAAAAAGTAAAAAGAATAATACATATTACAAAAATATCCGATTACGAAAAACATGCTTTTTTTTCTTTCTATTCAAAGAATATAAATATGTTTTTTAATTTGTAGAATATAAAATAATACAGCCCAAATCCTGCAACAATCAATCGGTGAATATGAGCATTTAAATTTTTTTATGCAAGTGCGGGAGCGTATCATTTTTTGAAGGTCGTTGTCCAGTTATGTCAGAGCTCTCGTAGTAAATAGCAGATGTTACTAGTAAAACGTAGTTTATGAATGAAATCTTCTAGTAGGGATGACGAAATCATTATAGATTTATACTTTCGGAATATTGTCTAAATAATAAATATATAATTAAAATTTGACAAAACGTCTAATATACACATATTTTTAATCATTAAGCATCCAATTATTAAAGCATAAATGACTAAAAACGAATCTTTCGATCACATTTTCTAAAATTTGACTTCGAATTGTTATTGGATAGCCCTTCTAAAGTTGCCACTGCTGTCAGCTACTGTTTTGTTATTGGCTGGGCGATGGCAGCCATCGCTATTACACTATTGGCCAAGTTGAAAACCCATTGAATAATTTTACATATACATTAAACATTTCTAAATTCTAACCTTACATCTAAACGTCAAATTTATAGGTTAAATGTATATTTTAGATAGAAAACATGCAAAATGAGTTCTAATAAATTTCATTTTGAACCTGATGGACTTATTGAAGTAGGGCGAAAAGTTTATCCTACAGGAATTGATCAGAATTTTTTACGTGGTTGTAAATGGTCACCTGATGGTACTTGCTTATTATCAGTAATAAACAATGCTGGAATGAACATTACGGAATTACCTTCAGATTTGTATACATGTACCGAAGTTACAAAAGAAAGACCATGTACGGATCTCCGTTCAGTAATTAATATTAAAGAAAATGGTTTGATATACGATTTTTGCTGGTACCCTTTAATGACAAGTTCAGATCCTACAACATGTTGGTAATTTATATTTAACTGTTTATTTTTCATGCACATGAATATATTAAATTGATTTTACATTAGATTATTAATATTCTTTCTAGTTGGGCGTCATCGAGTCAGCATAGTCCAATTCACTTGTGGGATGCCTTTACGGGAGAGCTACGTTGCACATATCGAGGTTACGATGCTGTAGATGAAATCGAAGCAGCACTGAGTTTAACATTTTCAATAGATGGAAGTCATCTTTATTGTGGTTATAAGAAAGCATTACGAATATTTGATGTAACAAAACCCGGTCGTGATTTTACTGAATATAATGTGAAAAATGCCGTTTCTTGCGTTGTACCATCTAAAGCGCAGCCGGGTTTATTTGCTCTTGGTACTTTTATTTTAATCGTACTTAGTTTAAATTAATAATAAGACGGACTAGGCTATTGTGCCTAATTTTCTTTATTTTATTGTCGACTTTGCAGTCAAGACTCACCAAGAATTTCTATTATAAATATTTGCACAGCTCCCAATTTTAATTTCAGATTATGTAACTATGTATGTACTTACATAAATGAAAACAGAGAATAAGTTTTTATAATTGCCTAGAAATGTTCAATAAAATAAATGAAAGGAAGCATAATTTTTAATAGCGTAAAAGTTCTATATTTTCAAACTTAACTAATTGAAATAATACATATTTATATTCACGTACTCTTTTAAGGGTCATGGAATAAAACAATTGAATTAGCCGATGATTCAGACAATACAGTTCGTACTCTCGGACATATGTCGGGTCATAGCGGAGGAGTAACGCATCTGATTTTCTCATCGGATGGCGTCCGTTTGTTTAGTGGAGCTCGTAAAGATAATGAACTTATATGTTGGGATCTCAGAACACCTGGTCGACCTTTATTTAGTGTAGATAGACAATCGATGACGAATCAACGGATCTATTTTGATCTTACTCCAGACGACACGTGGCTTCTTACAGGATCCACAGATGGAATTTTAAGGATTTGGGATTTTAGCGAAGAAAAACCAAATGAACATAAACAGGTAACTTTAAAAATATAATACTGTAGAGTGTAGATTAAAGAAAGATTATTCTGTGATATTATCAAATCACTGATACTTCAAACCAGCGATGTTCAACTTGAAATGAATTTGATTTTTAATCGACATTACCTTCAACAGGCAAACCCTGAGCGGTCACATTGCATTAGAGTTTGTTTAATTTTTACACAGCATTAAATAACTTCTAGTTTTGACGCTAAATATGTTTAATTTGAAAACACCTAGTTTATTTTGTTTGTTTTTTTTATTTCGAAATATTTTTAAGATCACAATGTGCCAAATTTGAAATTTATGTCGTGAGTTGAATACCATTGCTGTGGACGTTTATAACCTCAGTTGTTGAGCGTCTACAATTTACAAGAATTAATTCATTCATCATTGACACTATATTGTATCGTATTGTTTTACAGATAAAATTAAATTCCGATTGTATAAATTCAGTGAACACTCATCCGTTCAAACCAGTAATAGCTACCGGATCTGGACAGTTTCATTTCTTTTCCTCAGCAACAGAGAGCGACAGTGATACCGAAAAAATAGAAAATGTGCCGGAAAATAATTTACAAATTTGGTGGTGCGGTGAAAATTGTTCTAGTTGATATAAAATAAGTCTATTAAAACGTATTAACTTTGAATTATTAAAACTATTGATTAAAACTTTTATAGGCATCACTCTTAATAAGTAGGTATAACTTGTGATGAGTGGATAAGTGAATTAAATATTCATATGGATACTTTAGTGTTAATTTTAGTTAGATACATAATGCATTTTAAAATAAAAAATTTCTAAAATAAAAATGTAAATACACTATTAAATTAATAGTAACTACTAACTACTTAGCTATTTTTTATTAACTTCCCATTGGAAGTTATTGTAATGGGTCCGAAAATCGAAATCAAAAAGGAAAAAAATTTTTATGTTTCAAGGTCACTACACTATTTTTACACTATTTTTAGAAAGATGTCTGTGTGTGTGTGTGTATGTGTGTGTGTACGTACGTACGTATGTATGTGTCCATTTCTTTCTAAGACGAAATCTCGAGAACGAAAAATGATATCGACTACGTTGGGGTGCCAATCGACGCGTATTAACGTAAATATGATCTGAAAGGAATTTTTTTAAAATCGGTTCAGCCGTTCTTTTTTCTTAACCAAATAACCTCCAAAAAACTAGATTTTACACAATATCTCGCGAATAAAAAATTATATCGACTTCGTAAGGGCGTCTATCGAGGCGTGTTAACGTCATTTTGATCCGACATAAATTTTATAAAAATCGGTTCAGCCGTTTTTT
The DNA here is from genome assembly GCA_039654895.1 of Mongoloraphidia duomilia. Taxonomy (NCBI): domain Eukaryota; kingdom Metazoa; phylum Arthropoda; class Insecta; order Raphidioptera; family Raphidiidae; genus Mongoloraphidia; species Mongoloraphidia duomilia. The sequence goes on from CM077524.1 coordinate 10,115,880, forward strand.
TTAATTATTGATGTTTTAATGATTAAAATGATTACTTTTCTGTGTAATATCTAATTTAATTATTATTATTAAATATTTATCAAACTGGGAAGTTCGTCGTGTGGACCTCAAGGGTCGCACTTTAGTCCTAATAAACGACCCACCTCACGGCTTGTTTACTTTTGTTTTTTCTTCAGTGGTACAGAAAGATGGATGCTAGTGCTGTGGCCTGTGGTAAATAAATGAGTCGCTAATGACATCAGGTGTCGAGCGTCTATAATCGAATCTCTATCAAATAAATGAGTATAAATTCTATATTCTGCTATCAAATATTTTCATCAAAACTATATTCGAGTATCAAATTATAACGAGAAATCTATATACGGTTTTTAATATAAACATAAGAATAACAATCAATATGATTAGACACCTATACCGTAACTAACTGTTGGGCACTGTGTAGTAACTGGAAACTTTCCCGACGCGAAATTGGGAGTTCTGGGTTCGATTCCCGGCGGTGCATTTACATTTTTCCTATATAGCCTTCTATTTAAATATCATGGCGATAATTCGTCTGATATTCTTATGTTAATTTCACTAATATAGTGAATTTAGTTACGGTATAGGTGTCTAATCATATTGATTGTTATTCTTATGTTTATATTCGAGTATTTTTAACATTGACTTTAGAGTAAAATTGTTAATGCCCCATCAGGGGTCAGGAGATCCACCAACTTTTGCAATAGATAGTAACGAACCAATGTGCAGGCGTATAATAAGCGGGGTCCCACTATTGTAGATGTCTTAAAAAAACCAAAACTAGCGAACGTGGCCGCTTTGTTTTAGTACAATCCCTGCGTAATGACTAGAGGCTCCAGGCGCATGATTCATACTCCACCTAAGGTTCCCGACCTTATAAATTATAATTAGTAGTTCAATAAGTATAATATCAAGATTCATGTACCTATAGGGACCGAGCAGTAACTATAGAGGCAGCACTTTTGCCGAAAGTGCTGCGTCCTGGTGTTTAATTAAAGCAAGAAACGGGCAAAAATATAACAACAGCTTGACAGCTTATGTATTTTTTAATAAATAATTAATGGAAAAAATAATAAAATATGGTTTTCAACCAATAACTAATACGCGTATTCAAGGTCAAAACGACATAAAAGGTAAAAAAATATATGAATCTGGGCATGTTTTTGATGTGGTCGAAAAAAAATCATTAAATGGTCTTATAACCATTACCGTTAATGTTGTTGCCCAGACCAGTGTGTCAAAAGCATATAATGTTAAAATGATTGTAAGTTTTAATTTATTTTTTATTCTTACTCTTTTTTGTACAAAATTAAAACTTAAATTAGATATAAAAAAAAATTCTGTTTACAATTCAATTTATTTCTTATTTTTTTAGCTAGATGACAATCGCAACGTAAGTCAGGCTGACTGTAGCTGTAAAGCTGGATTAGCCGGTAAATGTAAACACATTTGTGCTGTTGTTCATGATGTCAATTCACAGCGTCTTCTAAAACTAGTCGTAGCCAGGAATGGGGTAAACCATCTCAACGTCAATTACAACAATATCAAAAATTGTACATTCTGTAATATGGAATAATATATTATGACTGACCTTGTGTATTTCTAATTATTTTATAATTATTATACGTACGACCGTTTCAGTTTGTGATTTTTTTACTTACAACTTCGTTCACACATTATAATATTATATATTTATCGTATTTTTGTATGCTTGAACTCGATAATATTTCACCTGCCAACACTTTGTTTTTTATTCAAATTTTGTGTAAATGACACTCCATACGGTTTGGTTTATTGACATGACTGTAAATTTTAATGTTTGCTGATGTACGCCGACTGTGGTATTCGATCTGAAAAACTATTTATCATTTGATTATTAACTACATTTTTATAATATACGTACTTACCAGAACAGAATCATATTCCCAAAGTTTATTTGAATGAATAGAAGGAATGATGGATGAAGTGGATGCTCAGATTTTGTATTATTTATAAAATGAGCACTACAAATTCTTGTATTTATAGTAGGGTCCTAGTCTTTCGGATTTTTGCTGAAATAGAAAAAGTTAAAGGTTAGATTTATGTAATTCAATTTATATTTATTTATTGATTTTTCTCTACTTCATATTAACTAAAATTCAACAGATCTTTTCTATACCTACTGTTTTAACAGAAATATTAATTATTTACTATAATTATTCATTACTTACACATAATTTTTTACTGCATTTATCCATTTCATACGCTTGTCATCTTTCCACGAGACACCAATAGTAGTTAACGGAAAACGATAAAATTTCACAGGTAAATTTATATGCCGCTCTCTGCGACGATTTTATTGATAAAGACATCGTGAATAATTTCAAAATTTATTTCAATAAAAGTAAATAAACAATTAATCACATACTACAGGTTAATATTTTTGCCCATAAGTTTACACTTTCTATCACCAGTTGGCGTGACAGTCTAGAGGCTCGTTCCCTATACACAAATCCCTATTACGTAATACGTATATTATGTAATATGCGTTTTTAGAGAAATCCATAAAAGAGAAAGAAGTAGATAATATTGTAAGCCTTGTTAAATGTTATTTTATCTTTATGAGAAAATCCCTACTTTCTTAAATACTTATAAGTAAAGAAATACGTCACACATAAATAAATTGTATTATATCTAGTAACTAGTTTAAGAAATTATAAATTATGGTAACAGGTAAGTTAATAACTGAGAAATATAACATTAATACATACCAAAGACTTGAAGACAAAAATCTTGTCCACTCCATTCGACAAAAAAAATGTCACTAAGTAATTCGCGAAACTAAAAATAGGCAACGCCCGCCAACGAGAAAACGATTTTTGATTTGATTTCCTGTTCGAATTTTCTTCTCGTGAATATAAAAATATTAATGTAAATTCGGATTTTAATAAACGAATAAGTTTAGTTAAAAATACTTCCTAAAATTAAGAAAAAGCACCCACTTTCGAAAATTGTCAATTATTATTTAAGGTCATTTTAAATGTTCAACGCGTAAACACACGCGAGTATAAAAATATTAATATAAAAATCTCGATTTTAGTTTTATCCCCCTATATTATTAAACGAGTAAATCTTGTATATACCTACCTATCTATGTTTCTATGTATCTATATAAATATTTTCTCGAAAACGGCTCTAACGATTTTGATCAAATTTACCGAAAAGGGGTTTCGGGGGGCAAAAAATCGATTTAGCTAGGTCTCATCCCTGGAAAAATTCGTTTTCCTATCGATTTTATCATTTTTAAAAACGGTTTTTTGACCTGTCAAAACATTGTAATATCGTGAGTAGGCTTTGGAGAAAACAAACTACTTTCATTATTTATATGTCAAAATACTCTGACAGAATTTTTAACTTATTTTAAAATAATCCGTGAACTATTTGTATAGTAAAAAATAACATCAGTAAAAACTTAACATAATTATGTAAGTAGTTTTAACTAATAATATTTAATTACCTATAAAAAATATGTAGGTACATACGTTATGTAGTATGACGTATACTGACGTATATATAATAATATTATCTACTTATAGGTATGTAATTTTTTTTTCTTAAAAACGACTAGCGATTTTGATGAAATGGGAACTTTAAGTACTATTTTTTTTAACTCATCCGAGCAAAGCTCGGTCATCCAGATTTAATTAACAGTCCATAATTTCATTTGCTTTCGTTCAAATGCAGGCAACCCAAAGTACGCTGCTGTTACTACATATGCAAGCTTGTCTAGAGATATATTTAAATAAATTGAAAAACTGAAGAGAATTAAATAATTTTTTGAACTCATCCGAGCAAAGCTCGGTCATCCAGATATTTAAATTAAAAACACTCGCACTCCCGAACATTAACAAATACAGCTTTCGAAAATAGTCAATTACCTAAATAATTCATTTTTATTATACTTCATGCGGTTTCCACTTTGTAATAGTCAAGACATGTTTAAACAGGTAATTTATTTCAACTACAAAAATTTGTTATAATGTAATCAGAATATAATAGAACAACTTACGTAAAAGATGTCTAAACACAATACAATGACATTATAAAGCGGGCCACTCACGGTCAATCATGAATGATAATCTTTTCTAATTACGATTGACAATTTCGACATACGCTTAATCAAGAACGGCAACAATTATTTGTTCGCAAAAAACATTTTTGGGTACTGTGCTCAGCGGCGTCTCTGACCTATTAGGGGCCGGGGTGTAAAGATATGTGTGACGCCTAAGCCTTCAGCACATATCCCGATCCCGAAACATAGATAGATATCTAGTTTGTTTTTATTTTCAAGCGCCCGGCAGCGCTGGATTCAGGGGGAGGTGTTTAGGGGGTTCAACCCCCCGTCCCCGAAATTTTTGGCAACGCATAGAATGCATAGAAAAGGACATCCGATTCATATCTTAGCGGCGTTGGGCGTTGGTCCTTATGTTAGTTGTTATGTTATTATGTTATTATTATAATGTTATTAGACCAAAAAAGTAAAACAGATTGTTCGCATGAATATGTAATAACAAAATCTAATACGTTATACGAGCTCTATTTTGTTTAAAACAGTATCAATATAATGTACTTGTTGATAAATATTTTGACCTTCCCCCCCGAAATATTTTTCTGAATCCGTCCCTATCAATCGGTGATTGCACCTATATACTTACCTATGCAGAAAAATTGATCGTACCTACTAGGTACTATCTATACATTCTACATAATTATTTATATTAGTCCAGTCAATACGGACCGAAAAAATTTATTCTAATTAGAACTAAATGAAACTCCGGCGCTCCTGGAGGGATCCACTGCATCCCCTGGTAGAGACGCATCTGATTGTGCTAAAACTCGAACCTATTTTTTATTGCGCACGCCAAACATGCGCCAAACTACTCTAAACTTTAAACCTTTATTGTGGGCCTAGCTTTAGAATATTTAGGATAATTTTTATGTATTGAGTGGTTATTTTTTTTTACTCAACGCTTTTAACTTTTAAGTCTTGTAGTGACAAACCTGGGACGTTTAATATTAAAATTAAAAATGACAGGTTTGCAACTTTGCGCCGGTACGGATTGAGCCATTTTCCTGAGAGTAGTTCTTTAAATTATCCACGAGAGGCAGCACTTGTGGTAGGCCCAAATATCCCTGGATGCGGTGGCCTTAAAAATAGTTTTTAATGGTCAGCAAAGAGAAAAGGATTAGCTAATAAATAGATTTTATTTTGATAGAGGCATTTATTTCTGCATATAAGTGATATAGTTCTGTTACGCATACAGTAAATCATTACTTTCAAAATAACACAGTTGCATATATTTTCTTCTAATTATTTTCTAGTAATATAATAATTAATTGAACCATGCCTAAATATTTGTTAATAATTAATAACTTTTTGAGCTGAATAATATATACTTTAAAATTAAAATCAAAGAATTCAAAATACCAATGCCTTATTAATTTTTTATGCAAAATAAAAATCTTACAAAATATGGGTTTTGTTTTCAGTTCATAAAGAGCACAAAAATCAAATGAAAGCAATTAATACATAGTTAAGCTTTTGATATACATATTATTAGTTTTTGCATATATTTTTATGAATGTTTAAAAAAAAATGAAAATAGAGAAGACTTATGTAGGTATAAATTATTATAACATTATGTACCTACTTACTATGTATATTTTAAGTTAATAAATAAGCAAATAATATAATATAGAAACAATAATAGACCCAAGGTAACTTCTCACTTCATTTTTGGTAAAATAAAACATTTTGTGTTACCCAGTTAAATTGCAGAAATTACGTACATTTCTGGGATTACCACATTTTAAGGCAAACGGGATTGCATTTGAATATTTATTACCGAATATTGATTCTTAGAAACACTGCAAGTTTAGTTTTAATATATTTTGTCCTGTGCAGTGATTTTAAGAAATTAAAAAAAACACAAATCAAAAACAAGGACAACATAATGTAAATACATACACCTTAAATAGGAACAACTATAAAATATTAAAGCTTTAGGAACAAAATCAAAGTATAAAAATTAGATTTTTTTAAATAAAATTAGTTTTAACATTTAATACTATAAAATAACAATGATCACATATTAATATTAAAAAATAGTGAAGAAAACACATCAAACATCGACTAAAATAAGAATTTCTACAAAAAAAACAATAAAAATTAACAATTTACTTTTTCAAACATAAAACTGTAATGGTTAAATTTTTATCTTTTATATTTTACAATTAATATCTAAGAAATTTTTAGAACGTTTATGATTTTTATATGGGAGATGCAACAATGGTAGGTAAGTTTCTAAATCGTATATTACAAGATGTCTTCAAATCACGTGCATAAAAATTTGCCACGTATTTTAATAGTGACAAATGCGTTATTAAAGTCTGTTAACATATCGGTAACTACGCTTTCAGAAACCAGCCAAAAGTAAGTCGACAGATAATTAAAACATTTTTTAAATTCTGTGAATTAATTTCTATTTCCGAATTTGAGTCAAAAATTAAAAATCAGTAGGTACATTGACACGAAACTGAGTTAGGAAAGGAAAAATATAATTTAATAAAAACCAAGACAGTAAAGCGTTAGATTTCATAGATAAATCGCAAAATCCTATTAACGATCATTTTCAACATGGGTATCAATGTATTATTTTTAATCGGTTTTCATAGATTTTCACTATTTTTCTGTCTTTTATGGTAAAAAAAGAAAGAAATTTTGAGGTAAACATTTAATATAATATCGAAAATTGCAAAAAAAAAACATTTAATAAATTATGTGATGTATATCGTAATACATTGACTTTTTTGTTATATTGTCAATGGTTAGTCCTCGTCTTTGAAACGCTGATATATTGATTGAACATAAGTGAAGACGCACTTCCAGTCCGGTTTTCGCATCATGACCATGTCCTCCACATCCAACAGTGGTGCTATGTCAGCCTCCTCACTATACAATCATAAATAAACCAATCAAGGAGACATAAAAATAGTAGATTGTGCATCTAGGGCGTAATGACAGGTCTGGGGCGGCCAATCTGCGCTCGCAGTCGGCGGCAACGATTGCGCGCTATCTAGTACGTGCGCAAGGCGCGGGGCCGTGCACTGAGAAAACTCTATATGGTCTTATAACTATCAGAGGCAGAATTTGTAGTTCTTCTAGCTATATGAATATGGCTGACTTACTTTGTTTTTGACAATAAAAAAATATAACTATATGACAGTCACTTCATAATATGGCTCTGGGAGATACTCGTTTATAGACCCTGTTAGAGACCTATAACAAAACTGTAGTTGTGACCAGCTGACAATAAGTTTCGTACACATTTTGCTACTCATGTTAGCATCATCAAAATATGATTATAAGAGAAAAAAGTGCTCATATTTTGATGTTTTGCGGAAACTATTTTAATATTCAGGGTCTCCACACCAAAGGTTACCATCTTCAAGAGATTTGTTGCAATTTGCAAAGCAAAGTGGTTCAGGAATGAGCCATTTTCCTGAGAGTAGTTCTTTCAATTATCCACGAGAGGCAGCACCTCATTAGTGTCGTGTCATTTTAGTGGTATAACTTAATTATTAAATTATTATTATCATTAAATTAATTAAATAATTAAGTTATAGCACTAAAATGACATGACCCTAATGGGGAATAAATAATGTTTGTACATACCACAAGTGCTGCCCCTCGTGGATAATTGAAAGAATTGCTCTCAGGAAAATGGCTCATTGATAAGTCATGGGGTAAAAGATTAACTAATTCGACGTATTGTAATTTTACGTCTGATATTTGGATAATAGTTGAAATAATAATTAATGAACGGAAGAATTTAGGTGTTAATAGACAATGAAACTTACTCGGCCACACGAAAGGCGAGGCTGAAGTTATGTCTGCGCTGTCGGGGGTCAAGGGTATCATAATCAAATGCGTTCGGTCGGAAGTGGTGAATCAGCGCACAAAACGCCAGCCCGTTTGCCCAGCTCGTCGAGAAGTTATCTAGTTGGATGTTCTGTAAACAAACACAATAGAAATAAATTAAATAAAATTATTTCCAAAAGTTTTTAGTATTCAAAAGAAAACAGCACAAAAAAGAAAAACCAAAATGTGAATGTAGGTAAATCACGGATAAAAAATCAATATTTAAACCACACTGGGTCAAATGGGAAAAAGAGGGGATTTGTTAGTTGAAAGTGTTGCGAAATTAAAAAATATATATATATAGGTAATAAATTTATAATAGAAGGTATTAGTCACAATATTTTACAGGTGTTTTCGAAATCCTGGTTAAAATTATGTAGCAAATTTATGATCTCAAAACAGAAAAAAAGCTTTTTAGAGAGGATACCTACTGGAAAAGATATAAACATCTTAAAAAACCAGTTGTTTTTAACTCTGGCATTAGCGCTGTATTAATTCTACCAAAACTTTTCATTGCTGCCTGTACATTTCTCTCAGTTTTACAAACAGTAACATAAACTATACATTTTTTCGAAATATAGTCAGTTTATAGCATAATAATACTAAAATATTGAATTTAATATTTTAGCGCTACCTATTTGAAAATTGTTCATCTTTATGAACAAAGCAAAACAGATCTAAATCCTATTTAATTTTCCTATAAAAACCTTCTTTAAAAAGCAATTTCCCTCGGAAATTGTTTTTTTATTGTTTAGAGAAAATAAATCTGCTCTAAGATATAATTTATATAAATCTTAAATGCCTCCTCCACACAATCGGCCTTTATGGACAATCACACAATGGGCCATGATTGTCACCATCAATGCGCATCTGTCCACACAATCGTGTCATTTGTGAATTGTCATCTGTCCGACATAAATATCGAAACAAATATGAACTGAGTGATCGACGAACGTGTGGAAACGCGCGTAATCATGGCCAAAAAAACCCATACAGAGGCGATCACGCTCCATCATGGGCGATCATGAGCATTGGGAAATTACAGGCGATTATGCCCTCCACACAATCGTGAAGGCCTGCAATCGCCCATCATGGCCGATTGTCGTGTGGAAACGCGCGTAATCACGGCCAAAAAACCCATACAGAGGCGATCACGCTCCATCATGCGCGATCATGGGCATTGGGCAATTACAGGCGATTATGCCCTCCACACAATCGTGATGGCCTGTAATCGCCCATCATGGCCGATTGTGTGGATGCACCATAATAAAATTGTTAAAAAATGATAATTCAAAAATCATTAGTAAAGAAAATGCATAATGAAAAATTAGTGTAGTTAGTAAGTTGTCACACTCAAGGCATATTATTGTATTAACAATGGGGAAATGATTGAGCTGGAATACACTGACTGACTACCTTGTAGTCCTTAGTTTTGTTGCGACACCAATTCAACAATCGATCCTTGACTGTAGAGGCGCTGCGAGCCAGGGCTGGCTCCGTGAACTTAAACATGGGTGGTGTAGCACTGCCGCCGGCCCCCTGCCGAGCGAGGGCACTGCGGGGGGGAACAAGCCGACTATTAGCTATATGGATAGATAGATAGTGTAGCTATTTGCAAAAGCGCTCCATAGGATAAATTAAGCATTTGCAACATTGTTTTTATTATATAGAAATAATATTCACAAAAATATTAAATGAGAAAACTAATAATAATAATTTCCCAAAATAATGTTCTAGTTTTAATTTGCTCTCGATTTAAAAAAAAAATTTTTTTTCTGAACTGATTCACTTAAAAATCTTCCGCTGTGACGACAAAAAAACACAAATTATTAAGCAACACGAGTGTTTTCTTTAAATCGTTATTCCTTACTTCGTTTTTAAAACAATAATTTTAAAACGGATGAAATCGATGTCATTATCATGAGTAGAGTCCGAATACTAATACGCGCTAAAATATAAAATGTAATTATGTACTAGAGTATGGTTTATGTCACGGTCTATATAATATTAGTCTAAGAGGCAGCGACGGATTTTCTTAAGTGTTGTAATCTTTAAATAATTTCGTCTCCACGCTAGGTACCCATCTAAATTTCATTAGTTATATTTTTTATTATTAGAAATAGTGAAATTTCAATAATTTTTTTCGAAGTGGTCGCATCAACATTTTCGTCTGGTATTTTAGAATTACAATATATATGGCACCCTTTATGTAAAAAAAATGGATGCATACTTCTTTGGCGTGATTAAGAACTAATTTTTAATTTGCATGCAAATAATTTATTGAAATATAAAATTATAAAAGGACTGGAGTGAATTTATTTATATTTGTTTGTATGGTAACCATGGAAATCATTAATGCTGCTACTTCATCCTGTTAAATTTTCGTGACGCGATGCGCGAGCATCGTAAAAATTCACTCTCATAATTTTTTCAGAACGCGCCAAAAGAAGTATAACTTCAAAAATATGCCAGACCCTACGTAGATACATAAAAAAAAATTTTAATTATATAAGTAAGTCCGACATATTAAAAATTACCAATCGAGCAGACAATGTTATTTTGTGTATTCTAAATTAGTAATATTGAATAAAAAAAGTGTTACATTATTAGATACACGAAAAATTCATATTTTACCTGTCTAATTTCTACCTGCCATCTAAAACGCAAGGGAGAAAGGCTGCCAGACTTACAGCGATTCTCAAATGGGGAACGCGTATACAGTATTTTTAATATTATTTTGTCTTGACACTTGAGAAAAAACGTCGCCGGCTCTTCGTCTATATTGTGAACGGTGGATACAGTGCAATGCTTTAGGTACGACTACGAGCCACTATCGTAAATTACTACATCTTGACACGTACTAGAAATTAAGGGGCTAGAGGACCAATTCATATGCGAAGTCAGCAGTGGCGTAGCTACCGTAGGGCAGTGTCCCAGGGTCATAAAACTCAGAGGGCCTTGGCCAACCCTTAAGCCAGCTAAAACTATGGTTACATAGTAAAATATTTTATATTTGGAAAATTGGTTATGGTACCCAGTTTACTTTTTGTCCCGGGACCCTTGGCCACCTAGCTACACCACTGAATCAAACATGAATTTCATAAGCCGCTTTCCATAAATAAGAGGTTAGGAAGGTTACCTATCAGTATTTAGTATGCAGATACTAAGCTTAGATATAGTAATCGTAGGAAGCCTTTTCCATCAATTTATAAAATAAAAAATACGGCTCTATAATTTTTGTTATGAACGCCCTAAAAATGTAATATTGGTCGCTCATAATTGAAAGCAAGAAAGTATTTAATTAAAAAAAAAAACTCACATAGGTATTGTACATATTATGACAAAATTTAATATTTCAGTAGTTTCATCCTCAAAAGAACATAATCGGATGATATTTCGAAAGTTCAAGAAATATTTTTATAATTTACAAATATAGCATAATAGCTCGAACTTTCGAATTATCATACCTATATCCTTTTAAGAACGAAATTAGTTGTGAAATAAACCCCTTCAATTTACACGGGATCACAAGTCGTTCCCTGTAAAAGGAAGTTTTTCGCATTTCTTAGATCTGAAACCTTGCAATCCGAGAACCGTGTAAAATATGTCTTAATACATATTCTGACTTGGAGGATACCCAGGGCCGTAGCTAGGGGGGGGGGCATTAAGGGGCAATGCCCTACCTTAAAACATCCAGTGCCCTACTTTAAGGAATTATAAACAAGCCGCAAAGACTGTCACGACAGAATGACAGACTTGATCTATCTGGCATTTGGAAAAACAAGATTAAATTCGTTGGATCTAAATGAAGTTCTTCGGAAATTTGATAACATGGCAAGTTCTGTATTTTTTTTGATTAAATTGTCATTCACCGTTTTTTTGCTTTTGTAATTTGATATCACCAGATGAGGTGGGCAATCCAATTAAAAAATTGTATAATCTTTTGCTTCAGCCCTACTTTAAACTTTCAGTGCCCTATCTTGAATTCAGCTCTAGCTACGGCCCTGAGGATACCCAACTTATTAAGTATTTATTTAAGTAAAACATCCGTTTAAATCATATTTACGAAAATTATTTCTGAAATACATACTATACCAACTTTAATTAAAGTTTAACCAACACCATATTATAACATTTAAAGTTATTTAATATATGAATAAATACTGTTAATGCAAATATACATTTCTTCACTGTCTATCTATTCGTAATTGGACATGGACATGCATATTTTTAAGTACAAGATAATATAGAAGAGTTATTAATTTTATTTATATTTATGGAATCAGAATATTCACAGTATTTTCAAAATAAATCATTAGTTTTGGATATTACACCTCCTGGAGTCTGGACATTTCTAATGAGATAATATATCGAGAGTCATATACAGGGTGTTTCATAATATATGCGCAGGACTTCAGGATGTGATTGCTCGTCCAAAAATATGAAAAAAGTTTCTATTAACTTACCCTCTAAAATGCACCATTTTAGAGATACAGGGTGTTGAAATTGAAAAAAATTTCGTTTTTTGCGAATATCTCCGGAACCGTTTATCGTACAGAAAACAGCTTTTGTAAGCATCTTCTACTCATAATAAGTTATGTTTTGTGCGGAATTTTTTTTTTAAAGTCATAATTGGTGAAGGTTTTGAAGGGGTAGTGGGTGTTTTTCTCCCCAACTTCTATGCTACTGGAAAAAGTACGATTTTGAGACGCCCATTTGAACCGCCAATGTTTTCTACACAAAAAGGTACTCTTGGTCATAAGCTCGAAAGTCGATCGTTTTCGAGAAAAATCAACAAATGTTGAAAAACATGGTCAATTTTTTTAAATAACATTTTTTTCTTACTAATTAAACAAAATTTATTTAAACGTTAGAACAAGTAACAAAACCAAACGTTAACTTCATAATTGCAAAATTAAAAAATGATACAAAAGTTGTCTTTTCAAAATTTCCCAAACCGTAAAATTTCAACACCCTCATGTATCTCTAAAGTGGTGCATTTTAGCGGGTAAGTTAATATAAACTTTTTTTCATCTTTTTGGACGAGCTATCACATCCTGAATTCCTGCGCATATATTACGAAACACCCTGTATAATATACAATATACGATGTAAATTAACTGTTTGGTATAATATTAATGACCTCTGTTGTCGAGCGTCTATAATCTACAATTCAATTCAATATTAATAATCAAAACTCTTTAGTTTACACAGGCTGTACTGATTTCGTAATCTAATCAAAAAAGTATATTTTATATATCTTCCCCTAATAGACCGAGAGCTAGTGACAATTTTTTGGTGTTATTTATTCAAGGCCTTATTTTTGTGAAGATGTTGAGGGAGGCATATTAAAGTGCCCTGAGTAAGGGATTTTGCTAGATAGCGGTATGGGAGGGATGCAGACCGCCCCCAACATGTAACAAAAAAATGGTCACAATTATTATTGCTTCAAGACTGAAATTGTTTGTATAGCTTGTCGATGACCCAATAATGCCATTATGATATTTGCAGATCGATTGGTCAGTATTAAAGGGGTGGCAGATTACCCTAAACGTGTCATGTACCCAATGAAATTTATATTATTAGTTCAAGGTTCAAATTTTAATATGTTGTTACGACGACTGTTTTAAGCATTATATTTCAATTTGCAGACAAAATGTCGGCATTAACCCCCTCTCTTAGAGGGAAACTGGCTCGCCTTAGTGCTTATATCGTTCCACAAGGGGGTTAATACCAACATTTTGTTCTGAAAATTGAAATGTATGCTTAAAAACAGTCGCCGTAACAACATATTAAAATTTAAACCTTGAATTAATAATATAAATTTCGTAGGGTACATGACAAGTTTAGAGTGATCTGCCACCCCTTTAAAACTGACCAATCGATCTGCAAATATTATAATGCATTATTGGGTCACCGACAAGCTATACAAACAATTTCAGCCTTGAAGTAATAATAATTGTGACAATTTTTTTTGCTACATGTTGGGGGCGGTCTGTATCCCTCCCATACCGCTATCTAGCAAAATCCCTTACTCAGGGCCCTTTAATATGCCTCCCTCAACATCTTCACAAAAATAAGGCCTTGAATAATTAATAACACCAAAAAATTGTCACTAGCTCTCGGTCTATAACTCCAAAGATAAAGTCATTGAAAAGTAAAGATACGTTTGGGATATTTTTTTTTCCGAAGAAGTCTAGAAAATCTATACCAAGTGTAGTTTAAAATACTTAAAAAATATTTACAGCAGTTTCCACCTTTTTATAGAAGACATAGGTACCTACATTAATACCCGTCTACTGAAAGGTCAGGTAGGTACCTACTACGCAACTTCGCAACGGTACCGGTGCTGTTGTACCATAGTTTTATAGATGGGAACAGTACCGGTACTGTCGCGAAGTTACGTAGGTACCTGTTCTTTCAGAAGACGGACGTAAGTCTCTTGAAAATAGCAAATTGATGATAATAATATATTAAATAGTTTTAAAAAACTTACAAAACAAAATTAAAGGCACAAAATATAATAATAATAATAATAAAACTGAACTGTGATATGACCAGTGGGTTAAGTTAGTATAGACATTTGAATTTCTGCAAAACAAATGTGTTGTTCAGAGTTCGGCAGAAGATGATCAATGAACAATGTATCTGGATTTTTTTCTCACTCTTGCCATTAATAATTGGTTATTTTGTAACTGTTGGTATTAATATTAAAATAAAATAAAATCAGTTTTAGAACTGCATTTAACAACATCATTAATTGTTTTCAACTAAATAGAGATCTCCGTTTAGTTGAAAACGAACGATATTCTTAAATCTAGATTTAAAACTGAAAGTGGTATCAAAAACCCAGCTTAGTTAATTCATTGTCTAGAAAACTATTCAAACAATAATAAGAAATGTTAATAATGTCTATACTTACAAAACCACAGTTAAGACAAAAAAATTTCTTACCTAGGACTGGCCGGCAAGCTATGCTGTTTTTCGAGTTGCCGGAATTTAGAAAATGGTGATACTGGTTTGTTACTACTGGGTGGAGTACCACCAATTGTCATTTGCTTATGCAGTGAACTGCTGGTAACACGAGTTGTTACTGTAAAAAAATCAAGAAAGTTTGTTAAAATTTTATTTTATTACTATTATTAATTTTTTATCAACTGAAATAGAGACGTAGATAGCGGGCGTAGAGGGGTAATACCCTACCTTAAAATAGCTTACATACAGTAATATCCCGCCTTTTGTAACCTACCCAAAATTTGCGCCCTATAGATCAACTTTCTAACGGTGACGCCCCACCTATAATTTGGTTCTTGCTATGGCTCTGACTGAAAACGGTGAACTTTTGATAATGACTTTTTCATAGGTATGCAAAAATATCTGATGATTTAAAAATAGTTATTTTCGATACGTGTGCGTAAAGTGAGGTATTCTAGTAGGCTTAAATTGAGACACGAGCTAAGGGACTGACGCATACACAACCAGATCGAGTGCGCTGTATACCCCCACGAGCCGTTAGGCGAGTGGGGGTAAGCGCACGAGATCTCGTTGTGTATGCGTCAGTCCCTTTAGCGAGTGGCTCAATTTAAGCCTACTAGATATCTCACTTTAAGCGGACGTATCGAACATAATTTTTTATAACGACTGCTTCTGAAGTTTAATAGAGAGAAAAAAAAATATGAAAACGGAAAATTCGCTCTTCTAGTCCTTAGAAATTTACAATTATAGACTAAGTTACGATTTAGTTTATTTTTATTAAAGTTATTAACTTCTGTATAAATCATTAAAAACATGACTCTCTCATGATGTGGATTTTGTATACGCGATACTATATATAGGAACACACCGATCGATAGCCAGTAAGTGCTTGTATTGTACAAAGTGCGGAAATTTCGAATTTATAAGATGTAGAGATTATACTTTTACGCACGCTTTAGACTTTTACGCACTGTGACGGTACTTTTACGCACGCTTTGGACTTTTACGCATGGTGACTAAAATACACCTCTTTACGCCCGCCTCACAGTGCTCGAATATTGAACTTTAGAAGCAGGAGTTATAAACAAGAACTACCTAGTATAAAACAAATTTTTACTGCGCAGTTAGCTGCATATACTTAAAAACAATTATTGTTTATCTTGATCTTTCAACAGTTACATTTAAATGTTCGTCTATCAACCAGGAGCTGCCACTAAATTTCAAAATGTATTTAATAATATAAATAATTACCTTCAGTAGTGTTTCCAGCTCCATCCCTAGATGTCCTTTTCGTGACTTCCATCCGTCCTGAAATTATACCATACATTGATTAATTACAATTTAAAATAGCCAAAAAGCCTTAACTATAATAAAATAATGTAGAGACGGATTATATTACAATTTACAACTTTTCGATTATTTTTTAATTAATCTGTCTCTTGTCTATGAACCCGTTTAATGCGATAAAAAATTTTAGTCATTCGATTATTTATTTTTATGTATAGTATTTAATTTTGTTTTCATATGTTAGTTAGCACATTCGCGCAAATTTGACAACACCGACTGCATAGAATAAAACAAGAAGTATCGCATGAAACAGATTTTCTTAAATGAAACAAAGGAAAAATTAGTCATTCAAGGTTTACTTTGATTATCCAGGATATCATGAAGTGTTTTCATTTTAATATAACATTTAATTGTACTACATTTTTGTTATAGTCCGGGAGTTTGCGTTGCAAATGAAAAAGTCATAAGCCGGCTGATTTTGATATCGATAGTTGATCTCGTACAACTAATCAGTAAACCGACCGTCAGCTGCTCAAGTATCGGTGGGTTTGGGTGTGAGAGGCTGCGAAAGTGGTAAAAAAAATTTTTTTAAGTAATAGTACGCCGTCTGAAACTTGTTTTTATAAATAGTTGACATCATTGTGAGTGGAAAAATAATTATCATCTGTATCGTGGAAGGGGGACTGTGGGTTAGCTGGTCGCATGAACTTGTAAAAAAACACGTAAAATATTGCGCATTTCACTTTTTTGCACTGACAGCAGCTGAGACAATTACGTTACCTAGGATTATGATAGCGATATAATTACAATCCTAGGTAACGAAATTGCCTCAGCTGCTGTCAGTGCAAAAAAGTGAAATGCGCAATATTTTACGTGTTTTTTTACAAGTTCATGCGACCAGCTAACGCACAATCCCCCTTCGACGATACAGATGACGATTATTTTTCGACTCACAATGATGTCAACTATTTATAAAAACAAGTTTCAGCCGGCGTACTATTACTTAAAAAAAATTTTTTTACCACTTTCGCAGCCTCTCATACCCAAACCCACCGCGGGTGCGCCAGCTGACGCTTGGTTTACTTATTAGCCATACCAGATTTATTAAAAAAGATAACAATCGATCGGCGTAAAAACACTACCTAAAATGCAACGCTAACTCCCGGGCTATTAAGATTACTACGACAACAATAAACTGATAGTTGACAATGCTGACATTGAACTAATAACAGATGAAGAGTTTTCTTCCGAGTCGGCACGTCATCCTATTTTACAGATACAATCAATCATCGCGGCAACAATTTCGTTCCATCAAGACGTCTAAAACAATGTTGCCTGAGATGACGCGACGATTGATCAATAATAAAGGACAACGCATCGAGTGGGCAGAAAACACTCCGTCTCTTATTGCATTTAAATTCATTGATAAGGATTATTACGCGTTCCCAAACTATTAGTATTAAAATGGAACAGTGACATGTAATTTTTAGATTACTGATGCCAAAACATTCATACATTTTTTATACTGACAGTCCTGAAATATATTACTAACTGAAACAAATTAATATTACACTTATTTTATTGAAAATCAGTGAAATATTATTCAATTTGTTAGTGAAACATATTTTTGATCAGATCAGTGGTCAGTGGTCAAAATTTTCCAAGATTTTGTTTTATTGACGGAGTTAATAATATTATATTTGCGATCTAAAGATGATCCTTTTTTAATCAAAGTAAATTGAAAAGATTACACACAGTACTAAATATTTTAGTGAAAATAAAATAACATCACAAACACAAATTCGCTTAGATTTTGCAAGCGTTGAAAAAATAGCTGTTATAAAATTATTAAAAATAAATACTGCAACTTTATACACATAAAAATATTATCGAAACAAAAATTGCATTTAATATGCCATTCTTTAACAACACTACCGGACGATTACAACAGCTGCCTTTATTGGAGTTTTCACAACGATAACGATAATATTAGTTTGATTTTTTTCACTTTCACGAAAATTAGATTTGATTCTTTATTTTAGAGCACTAACAGACGGATCATTCTCTGTTTACTGTGTTCGAAATATTGTCAATATTTGCGGTGACAGCTTCGTTTCGAGATAACGAGAATCTGTCAACACGGCGATTATCTGCATCCTTAAAGGTAGTCTTTCGAATGCGACCGTGACGGGAGACAACGATACACAACAGCGACAAGTCTGAAAATCACCGATTAAATAGAACTGAATATTACTCAGTTCGAGATGAGTGGTTTCTTAGCACAAGGGGTCTGATTCAAAACATTATGTCGTTGTTTCCAGTCGCGATCGCAAGTTTCGAAAGGCCTTAACATAGGATGACGTTCCGAGTCAGCAGAAAACGCTACGTTTGTCATTGCTCTAAACCAGATTTAAATTTCAAATCTGAGAGATTTTAAATTTCCGTTGTTTGAAAGCGAAAAAATCTAAGCATACGTAATAATATATCTCGTTCATTTGTTAATCGTCATTGGTAACAAGTTGCTTTTAGATACAAGAGAACATTGAAATTAAAAACGAAGAAGCATATAACATGCGAAGAGTTTAATAGTGTGTAATATGATGTTCATATGTAGTGTTTATTTAAAAAAAATAAGTGTTTATTTATAAGAAAAAGAATTCAAAAAATGAATATTCTCGACAGTGGATGTTGCAAATGTGCTGCGAAGTCCACCCACGCTTTATGATTGATGAACGTGCGCCACAGCTTTGGTCGCTACCAAATGATAAAAGAAAGTAAAAAAGAAAATAGATTCTATTTTTCTTAGTTTGTTAAAGATGATTCAGAGAGTGACTTCTTACAACAATGATAGATTTCGAAATATTATGTTGTCATACAAAAACTTTTGTTTTAAATATGCGTAGTTTACAACCTATTTTGTCCAAAAAAATGTATGGCACTCATGCTCTTAATATTTATTATTTTATGAAAATCAAAAGCAATTGAAATATTTTCAATTAAAAAAAAATTAAACTTAATAAAAATAGACGCCATAAATTATTGCAATGATCATCCAAAAGCACATGGAATGATTGCAATGGAAATGATTTGACTTGATGTACTTGTTTTTTGAGTCCTAAAAAGTTTACACCAATATTTGTATCGGGAACGCAATTATTATTTTGTAACTATTACCAAATATTTTCGTATATTTTTTCTTAAGACAACTGCAAAATAAATATGGAAAAATAAGATCTATTTTTGAAAAGGTTTTGCATGACTATTTCATAGTAGGTTTTCATGTGATATTTTTATTGTTATCTTTAAAATTAAAAATGTATACAACCAGTTCATCAATCTCAAACGTAGGTTCCATAATACAAAATTAAAAATAATAACCGTGCAAAATATTATTTTGTCCAATGATGTACTCGTCAATGGAAAATAATTTGAATTTATTGGACAATAAAATATTCGATGTTAAACTATTAAAGCTTTTGATGACAGGTTTATAAGGACTGTGTATGTATACATTATTTGGTTACGTTTGGGCGGCTGCTGTTTAGTTTTAGGGCACAACACAATATGCAATGCGTAAAGGGGCAACACCACTACATGTCTCTCTGTGCAATCTGGGGACTCACTAAAAAGAGGTTGACTGGTTATGATGACGCGAACAGGCACAAATTATCAACTGCATCAAGGATATTCTTCAAGAAAGTATTATTCCAAATTTCTTCAGACAATTTATTCCAGATGCCTTCATTTAATATAAAGCCTAGAAAATCTATATAGCGTAGTTTGAAATATTTAATAATGATTAACAGCACTCCATGTGATAAAAAAGTTTTCAGTCGACTTGTTACGTTCCACAAGTTTTAAAAGCATTCTTCATTGCTATATCATTTTAAATGATGAATAATTAAAGTGACTAGATGATTACAAAAATTACACTTTCCAATTAATTCTGTTTATAAATGCTTTACATTGGGTTTGACTCAATTTAAGGCACAAATTCACAATAATTTTAGAATCTCTAATTTACATACATCAACATTATTGTTCTAAGAATCTATAAAATTGACTAGAATAGTTCATTATTGGAATGGGTGTTTGTAATGATAAAATTTGTTATTTCGAGTAACTTATTACACTTAAGATGTTGCTTCCTTGAATAGATTTTCAAAAGCATCGTCAACATTTGATTCGTCGATTAATGATAAATCAGTAAAAATAACTTGAGGCATTGTTTGACTTCTTGATAACGCTGAGCCTTGATTTCTTTGTGTTGACAATTTCTCAGACATTTTAGTACGATTTATAGAACTTTTTTTATTACTGTTTACAGATTTTTGTGTTGTAGTTGACAAATAAGTTTGAGATGAAGTTTTTGTCAAATTTTGTGGCGATTTATTTCCAGTGAAGTAAGCTTCTACTGTACGTTTTTTAGTCTGTACTTCATCTCGAGGGATTCCAGCTTCGAATTGTTTCGGCACGGCTAAAGTATGACTAGATTTAGCCTTTTGTAATAAGTGTCTCGTTCTAGGTGATGCTCTTGGAGATGGCGGTTTATGAGGAGTTTGCAATTGCTGTTGTTGAACAACTTGATTCCAGGTTTCAGATTTGTTGAATATTTGAACTGGTGATGGGATTTTTGGTGGCGTGGAAGACATGCTTTCTGTTGAACGATGAAGGTACTGATGTGGTAAAAATTTATCAACTACTGGGATTTGTAATTTAGATGTTACAACCATTTCACCTTGATCATTTAGTTCAATCGATTCTGTTGATAACTGTCGGCCCGTTATAGAATCGTAAATAATTTTTGGTTTGTCCTTTACTATTTTCGGTTTTTCAGCAATTTTAGGCTTTTCAATTGGGACAGTTTGTTTCAAAGCTGCTGGCGTATAATATCTTAATGTTCCATTATCGTAATAGTTCTTACTAGAAACAACACACTGTGCATTATATTCCATTGATGGATTGGCACAAGAATAAGCGTCTGTTTCCGAACTCCTTCGAACATTTTGTGGCGCTTTCGTCATTATTTGAGGCGACATTGATTTTGAAATTGAATCATCATAATGATACTTTTTTTGCGCCATTTTAGGTTGATTATACATTTTTTCATTACCCTTGTAGTGATCTTTAACAACAGTTTTCATAGGTTCCTCTTTTTTAGGTCGATCTGTTATATTATTGTGCCTTTGCGCATTAAATTCTTGTTCTAAGGAACGCCCAGAAACTCCTGCACGATCCTTTATAAAATCATGATCGACATCAGGCATTTCTTGAGGCTTTATGGCATTTATAGTTACTTTCGGTTCTTCGTAAAGTAAACCTTGCTGATTTAAAGTTGAAAACTGTTTATTGTCATTAGATGATTTCGTGGGTGTCAAAGCCGTTTTTGATTTTGGTTTTTCAATAATTTGTTGCTTTGAGACCTTAATATTGTCGCGTTCATTATTAGATTTTTTATTCGATTTCGATGACTTATTAAATTTATCAGTAGATATTTTTTGAAGAGAACTTCTCAAATCTTTTGCAGCTTGTTCATCTTCTTCGCACTGGCGACTTGATTTTCGCTGAACAGTGAGAGCTTGTTGACTAACAGGTCCTTTCATAACTTTAGCTACAGCTTTATATTCTGTCATACTCATTGAAGTCAGATCAGACACTTCTTCTTCTTCTTCGGCCTCACTAGGATAATCAAATATTTTAAGTGGTTTTACTTTTTCCGGTGACTTTTCATCTTCTGTAGTATTAACAACTACACCTTTAGAATATTGTGCAGTCTCGGAATTAGGACTGTATACTGTTTTCGTTCCACTATCATATTTGGAATTGTTTGCATTATGATCCTCATTTGTAAACAAATGTTGACTGATGTCAACCGGAGAAGATGACATATCTGTCTGGTTAGTAGGTTTTGGAGAAAGATATGTAACTGTTCTTGGTTCTGCAGACTCAGATGTATAATTAATATATTGATCCGTGTTTTGATATGGAGTTCGTCGAGATTGATTATCACTGTTTGGATAAGATTGTGTCAGAACATTTGAATAATAATTATCTGGAAATCTAGATGTGTCCGATTGTGGGTATTGCTCTAAATTATTTTCTATTTGTTGTGGCGAGTAATACTTTTGGGTAGGAATTGAATGGTCAATAATAGGAGTCTTACGGTTTTCTGGACCATGATACTGATTATTATGATGATGAGAATTAGAATTATTATGTTGATTTTCTGAATCATAATGTCGGCTATCCTGATGATAAAATTGTCGATTTTCTAAATCATTACTCTGATGATAAGGAGTAGAGTATTGTTGATTTTCTGACCTATAATGTTGACTATTATACTGATTAGGAGTAGAGTACTGTTCATCCTGACCTCTTTGATGTACAGAATATTCTTGATTATCAGAAATGTAATTTTGATTTTGTGGCACTGAATACTGTTGGTCCTTAAGAACGTGTTGTTGGTTATCCTGAAAAGGAGTGTATCTACTTTCTGAGCCATATTGTTGATGAGACTGATGGTGGTGAGGAACGGAATACTGTCCATTCTCTGAACCATAATGCGAACTATTATACTGAATAGAGTCGTTATACGGTTCAGTACGATAATTGTATGATTTTGGATATTCACCGTGCTGATGTTCATTTGATCTCTGCTGATTATTTTGGTACTGTTGAACTAACTGTGGTGCAGTTAAGTGTTCATTCCGAGAATCATTATGATTATTTTCCAAAACCTTATAAGAAGGATGTGTAAACGTTTCTTTAATGATTGGAGGAACATACACTCTTTCTCGACTAAGCTTTCTTGCAGGAGGAGTTTTCTCGCGAATGGCATGTGGGTTTTCAAATTTCTTTGAAGCGATATTTAAAACCCGTTTTTCAGACCCATTCCAAGCCCACGGTGCGACTGTTCCAACCGGTTGTTTTGGCTTTTGAGTATGCTGCTGAAATGGCTGAATTAAACCAACTTGTTTTGTTGGTAATTTATTTGTATTTGTTGTTTCAAATTCGTTTTGAACAATATTTTTTACTGTACCACTAGATGGTTGCTGAGTCCACGGTGGTGGATTTATCGTATTATTTTGAGAAAATACAATATTCTGTTGAATTTTTTTAGGTGGTGGTTTGAAGGCAGACATAGGAGCGTGTGAAAATTTATTAACAGGTGCAGGTTGAGAAATAAAACGAGAAGTTTTTTGCGTAATACTTTCCGCAGTTTTTAACTTGGGGTCGATTTTCAAAGAACCTGTTATTACATTCTTTTCATCTGATGAAGTAGTCCAAGGTAATTTACTTTGAGAAGATTTTTGTTCAAATAAATTTTCTAAATACTTTGCACCATGCTTATTGTTTTTGTTTCTAGATCCGTCATCTGCAATTGCTGATTGCCAAAATTTTTTAGCTGAATTTGAACCAGTACTTGATGAACGACTGTTATCTGAAGTATTTTCAAAAACAGTTTTAATATTACCGAATGCACTATTCCAATTTTGATGACCACGCACTGGATATTTGTTATTATCAAAATGATTTGCGGTCCAATTGGATACTTTACTATTCGAATCGTTATCAAATTTTTTAATGAATTCTAAAAATTTACGATCACTGTCAGTTTTCGGTTCAAATGATGGGACATTGGATTTTTTAATTAAATTATTCCCTACACGTATAGGACCCCTAAGAGCAAGATAATTACTTTTACTACGTTGGGACATAGTTTTAGCATCAGGAATCGAACTATCACTTTCTTCATCAGACTGATGTAACTGATAATAATTTGAAGGCTTCGGAATATCTATTGTATTAGCACGTTTCATTTTCAGTTTTTTATGATTGAACCGATTTAATGGTTTTGGCATATCTTGAGCTATGTGGAGTAACCGCTGAGCGGAATTCACAGGCTCTTCTTTACTTAATTTAGGTGATTGATTTAATTGACGCTCATCATTAAATAAAGAACCGTTTTGAAACTTTTTCTCAGCTTCTGATGTTTGTGCCGAAGTGTTTAAACTCTGTCTCACGTATTCTAATTTTTCAGTGTTTTCGGTTGGTTTTCCACCCAAGGAAAAATCTAAAGAAACTGATTCACTTAATGGACGTTTAGGTTTTATTGGGTATTGAGAATCACAATTGGTATAATCGACACTTAATGAGTGAGGATGATAATTGTGTTCGACATCACTTTTCTCTCTTAGAAAGCTTGTCTGTTTGGGTTCAGGATATGTAAAGCTCGTAGCATTATCTGTCGGTGTTTGTTGAACCGACACCGGTAAACTTTCTGACTGAAATGGTTTCGCGATTGAGTTTTTAACCGGAGTGGTAACTTTTTCAATTTGCACTGGTCTGTATTTTGATTCTTGATTTGTAACATCACCATCAGACTTTTGTTTCTGTAAGTCGTAAGATTCTTTGTTGTCGTTCTTTGATGCTGTCATTGTATCTCTCAAAACCATATCTTCCATAATTCTCCTAGCATCTTCTAATTCTTCAGTACTTACTCCTACAGTATGTCGGTTTTGCCTTTGATGTCGGCGTTTCGAAAATCGTTGACTGCTAGCAGGTTTATTTTCCGTTTTGTCCGGCGGTAAAGTTACAAGAGCCGGAACTAAACATGTCTGCAGACGCTGTACTAACTGTAATAATGATAATCGTTTGGACGAATCGAGAACTAATTCTTTTTTATCCAGCTGTTGTAAAGATGTATACAAACGTGTCAAAACGCTGAGCACATCTGCAAGGAGATCTGAATTTAAAGGTTCTGTTTGATTAGAATCAGTTGTGCCGGATGTACGGGTATTATGCTGTTCTATCGAATCACATAATCCGGCAGCGAGCAGTCGCAAGTCCTCTCCCGATTCTGTTCCGGAATCCTCAACGATTGAAGCGGATTCAGTGGGAACTGAGTCTTGTGACCCATCGCTACCGCGACTAAATGTCGCTCCAACCGGATACTGTTGGGAGGGAACAGGACGTTTGTCAAGTAGTTCCTTCAGAAGAGGCAATAAGAGCGACTCACCCTGTGCACTTGTGTTTCCGGCATCTCTGTTGTCGCTGCTTCCGGGACGTTGAGTGTCGGCCACAACGCTTGCAACTATGTTTGCACAAGCTGTCATACAATAAATAATATTACATTAACTTAAAAATAAGACCATTTTGATTTGTTATTTTTGAAATCTTGAACCAATTTAATGAAGTATATTGAATAGTTTTAGAACCTATGAAAAATATGTTCTTTATGTCTGTACAACCCGTTTAGATTTTCGTGATGTTAAAATTCAAAAGAATTTGAAAGCTATTTGTTAAACAGGTTTTGATTTATATCAAAAATATTGTTTTCATTTAAATCGTCAGAATGAAATGAAGTACAAACCAGCAGTGAATTTGATTGATGATTTAAGCGTGTGAAAATGTTTATGTCAAAATGTTTATATGTATTATATATTTGTGTTTAATGATCAATTAAAAATATATCGATTAGATTTTTAACTTTACCTTCTTGTTCCGCCATTAGTTGACGCAATCTCGCTCGAATAATACGTCGTTCTTCGTAGCTTGTGCTTGTTTCCAGCTGTGAAATTAATAATTCTCAGAATTAATTTTCTTAAATGTATTGAAAAGTTCTTTAGAAATATTTTTTGGTCAAAATATTTTTAAAATAGAATATCTATTGCACGAAAAATAATATCATAAAATACATTTTAAAAACTTACCAACAATCTGAGTATTTGCTCGTCCCAGACGTCTTCTAAATCTTGAAGGCTAACGGGTCGTTTAAATTTACTGACAAGATTGCTTGATTTACTGTTTCCAGAATCCTGAAACAAAAATTCATTTTATTTATTAGCATTAAGTATATTTCCGAAAACAAGCTTTAGATATTTACGAAAATACTTTGCGGATAGTGAAGTAGGTATTTACTAATTAAACATTAACTATTTTAAAATATGTATTAAAGAGTAAACTTATTTTGTCCAAAAACAAATTTAAGTTAACGTAATGATACATTTAAAGAGTCACATTGCAAATATTGTTTGGCACTGCGACCCGAGTTTTTAAATTATTACTAACAGCGTAAAAATTCTGTTAGTATAGAAAATTTCATTGTTTAAATTTTTCAGAAAAAATTGTCCGAAAGTTTTTGTTTTTTCAAAAAAACTTAAATCGAGGAAACAAAAATAGCAATAAAATGCCATGTTAAGATTTATTATTATTTATCTCAAAAAGAAAAACAGTACCTACATGAATAAATAAAAAATAGACATGCAAAAAAAGTTTACAAACCAACAATAAAAGTGTCAAAGTAAAAATGTGTATTTACTTTCATTTTCTTTACAGTCATTACGTAAATTTTGAGCGTCTTTATAGTCAAGAAAATCTTTAATTTATCTTTAGCAATGCTCATAAAAAGTTAAAAATATTTTCAATAAAAATATCCTAAACATGTTTCTACTACTGCTTAATCAAAACATAAAGCTTTCCATGAAGGAGATCTATTCTCAAACGATTATGAAATATTATAATCATATATTTCTTTACATTCAAATATAGGTTGCTTACGGCTCATCTAAAAATTCACAGATTTCGCAATCCTTGCAACCATCGAGGACATTGGAAATGATAACAGCATATATGAAACATAATTAACTGTTTACTATACACACAATATTTATCAATGCACTGTTTAGTTTTGTCAGGAATAACCCTATTATTCTTCTGTTATATACGCGTTCACTTTTGCTTGATTACTTAACTTTTAAATAGATTTTTCTACAGTATTTATTAACATTTGCTCAAAAATAACACCGCAGATCGTCGCAAATACCTCTCAATTAACTAGACATGATATAAAACACATTTCGAAAAAATTGCACTTGTTCAATTTTGCATGATTGCTCCTCACTTGATCGCGACACCGTTGTCTTTTGGCCTTGAACGAAAACTCGTAACTCTGCCCCCATATACGAACATAAACATTTCCAATGTTAAAACTTTTTTCAGTGTTATTAGTTTCAGTCTAAATACATGCGTTCCAGAATGCCTAATATTCTAATTGTTTTAAAAATTCATTTTATATAAATCTATAATAATAGTATAGTTTTGCATTATATCAAGACTCAAGAGCATGTCTATATAAAATTAAAAACATACAGCATTCGACTCCATGATATGGGTTTTCATCTCTTTCTCTATCATGATGAGTTATTAGTGTATTTGCCATAATATGGCACATACACTATTGGCGTCGGTCGGATGGCGGGACCTAGGGGTCGGACCAAAATTTCTCGACGTTTCATAGCCTCCTGAACAATTTGGCACCATTTTTGGAAATGTTTATATATATATGTATGTATATATTTATATATATATATATTTATATATATATTTATTTATATATTTATATATATATTTATATATATATGTGTGTACACGATAACTCTCGACAGACTTAATCGATTGAAACGAAATTTGGTACACACATTGGAACCCATCACCGCAAGAAGCCTATTTAAAATGGGCTCGATCGGACCATTTTCAGGGTTGTATTTAGGGGTTCCAAAAAGTTTTTGGGCCCAAAAATACCGAAAAATTTGTCAGAATCGTTTCAAAATTGAAATTTAACTCTTTAGTAAAGATTAAAACGTGCTGCTAAAATTTTAATAAAATCGGCCCGACAGGACCGGACTTTCAAATTTTATGAAAACACTGGTTTGTTGATACGGATTTACTTATGAAAGGGTGTATTTAATGTGGTACAGAGGTTGCATTGATAATAATATTGAAATTAAGAAAAAAATATTATTTTAAGGGATGTATTAAGGGGTTAAATTTTTTATTTTGTCCAAAAACAAACTTAAGTTCACGTATTAAAGCCACAAGGCCTGTATTTGCAAATACACTATATTGTCGGCAGGGTTTGGCACTGCGACCCGAGTTTTTTTATAAATTATAGATGCTCGATAAGTAGCTTTCATAGTTTAGCCAGCGTACACCAACTTATAGCTAGCGCTCGGAATCCCCGATTTGCTTTACATTTTAGCTCATTGCTCATCTCCATTTTTAATTCGAAAAGATGTAAAATTAAATAATTCTTAAAATCGGTTCAGTAGTTCATGAGATTATCCGCCACAAACAATCAGTTCTTCTTTATTTTATTTATTGTAGATTATAGACGCGTCGACATCTAAGGTCATTAGCGTCTTTCAACTACACTAAATAACAACTAACTTAAAACTAAATAACATCACAAAACATCCGTGAGCGCAGGTGGGGGTTCTTCTTTATACATTAGTATTGATTAGTTTGGATTAGAAAGAGTAGCTGTTTTTAGAAAGAGTAGTTGCGTTTTTAGAACCTCTAGCAGTTTATAAGTCGTATAAAATACAAAACGCATCAAGAACAAGTTTAAATAGATATATCGTAAATACACTACATTCGTCTCCAATATTGAGAATCGAGTCCCAGATACATTTATTTCCCATCACGGTCACGCCAACGCTTGGTTAATAATAATTAGGTATTTTAAATCGAGTATTTTATTGGAAAGGTCGCAGTCATAAAGTATTTGACACGCCGCTGAATATATTATGTATTATACGAAATCGGTGTATTACGTATTTTAGAATACATTTTTCGTAAATTATTAACTTTTCCTGATATATAGTTAAACAAGCTGCTTCAAATTTATCATCAAAAATCTAATAATCTGAGTTTTTTTCAATAAAAAATTGGAATTTTCAATACTACAGATTAAAAAAAGCCTTTTAACAAAAAAAAACCTCCTTCAAAAAGCCACAAAAAAGAGGAAAATAATAAAACTTTAAGGTCTGCGCCATTTTAATAAAATATGAAGTCGGTTAAACAGTATCAGCCGAACTACTGAACCAATTTAAGTAAAATTTATATGGGATCAACTTCGATGTATACCTTATCCGATAAAA
Organism: Mongoloraphidia duomilia; assembly: GCA_039654895.1. Lineage (NCBI taxonomy): Eukaryota > Metazoa > Arthropoda > Insecta > Raphidioptera > Raphidiidae > Mongoloraphidia > Mongoloraphidia duomilia. The sequence goes on from CM077524.1 coordinate 10,145,061, forward strand.
AAAGTATTTACCAAATCGGTTTATAAATGACGGAGTTCTGAGGTAACAAACATAAAGAAAAAAATACAACCGAATTGAGAACCACCTACTTTCTTTGAAGTCGGTTAAAAAGGGGGCTCCATGTCGAGTCAAATAATTTTTTTTATAATGCCCTGGCCACCAACCGCTCGCCCACCTTGCGCATAAGTCAAATGGAAGTCGAAAAGTTCCATTTAAAATTTATCTCGATTTTTTGCCATGACGGCTGGTAACCCTTCTTTTAAAATTACTTCACGCGCGGTAGGCGCGGGGTAGTGGCGGAAGAGGAGTGCCAACTAGATATGCTTTCATCGGTAGAACATTTTTTAGTTATATGACGGCAATGAGAGTTTTTTGGCGAACCGAAAGAACCTCTTTTTTCGGCCCTGTCTGCCCTGTCTGAAATTTCTCGCCCACCGGGCTCATTTAGGCTTCGGCCGGAATCGAATTGGCCCTTGACCTGTTAGATATCCTTTAGTTTTATGACGGAGACATAAGTGTCATGCACTCTTGGACTATACACCGGATGAATAATTAGAAATCGAACATAGGAGATATTCCTACATCCATTCTCACGTATGCATTGGAGGCTTGAGAATAGCCGAGCGTATAGTAATGCTGTTGTTTACATGGCGTTGCTATGGTTCCTCTATTACAAGTCCCCAGTTCCCGGGTTCTAACCCGAGAGCTGGTAAAAGTGTCAATTGTATTTTCAATTTATTATTAAAAAATAATGAATTAAAAATATGAATTGTTGCTAGACCCAAATAACCTTAGCTGTTGGTGGTCTTTAAAACACAATTTGCACAATTTTTGTATGCATTGCAACGCAAATTATTGTTGTTAGGCAACAGCCATAATTTTATTTGGTTTCAATGTTATTACTATAAAGTTGACAAAAACTGTCTATGATTCTTGTAAAAATGTATAGCCTTGAAAAAAAATCAAATATATAATTGGTATAATAATGGATTTAGTTCAAGTATCAGCGACTATTAACCTAATAATATAATTACAACAAAGCATATAAAATTATGGCTGTTGCCTATAACAATACAATAATACCTACCTATATTATGTAGGAAGTTATCCTACGTTCGATTTCTAATTAATCATCCCGTATATAGAAAATATTTTTTAAGTAAATTAAATAACATTGTTAAAAGTATAAAAAAAAATTTAGCCCCATTTTACAAGAGGTGAAAACTTCTTTACGAAGGGTTTATTAAAAAAATTATTCCTCGAGGAAAATTGAAGTTACGGAAACGATCTTATACTATCATAGACTCAAATGCATTCATATATAAATTGATTCAGTGGGTGAAAACGTTTTTTACTTCCCACCTCTACTATGGTAGGGAAGTAATGGATTTAGTCCAAATATTTCGAGATTTTAACAGATCTTCACGTTTTGAGACCCTAGCAATCGTTTAAGATCATTTTCTGACTGATGTCTGTATATGTGTGTGTGATGTGGTCAATTTTTCGCCTTCGATATCGAACAACATACGGCCATGCCAATTATTCTATTGTGTTTATCAGCCTTTAACTTAGATTTGATTCGATTTTGAGTCAAATCGGTTCAGTGGATCCTGAGATATTAAAAAAAACGTTCTCAATGTCACGTATTAACATAGGTAAAAAAAAATATAAATGAATTCTAGATGTTATAATATGAAAAAAATGTAAATATATTTTTTCTCTAAAATGTATAGTTTTCGAGAAAAAAAAAATTTTACTAGAAAAAGAAAATTGTTCGTAAAGCAAGGTAACCATGATTTTTGCTATATTACTAGCCATCAGTAGATCACCAAACAAAAAAGAAGGCCATGCTTTTTTTCAAAGAATAAAAAAAGAGTGTTTATTTTTTGCAAATATTTACTAGGTGGGAAGTATAGGACTGGTGATCAGTCGATTTTTTTTATTTAAATCAAAACTCCAAGTCATAATTCAAATCAAATGAATTAAATCAAGCCAGCTCTGTCTGGCACTACAACGAAACATAAACACGTCTCGCGTACATCACCAGCAGATAGTTCAGTGTGCAATGCGCAGAACAGCGCGGTGAGGGATGGAAGGACGCCAGAGTGAGGTGCGCGACGCACATAACGCGCCTATTTTGGTTACGACGAGCGTCGCAACTCGGCGTCCGTCGGTTGTTAAGACACGCGGTGGACGATGCTGAAGTCAGTGGACACTGCGCACAAGCCAACTGTCATACATGCATCCGTTTGTCTATGTGTGTGTCACATTCATCATCGTACTCAACATTTTGCATTATAACACTTCTCTGTAAACTAACTTATGTCCGGTTTCTTCAAACTGCAGTTATCCACTACTTTACATTTGCATTTTTGATACATTCTCGATATTGCTATCAGAAAAAATCATAAAATTAATTTTAAATTAAGGAGAAATGACCCGAATTCATGATAATTTTTCATAATAAATGATGACTTACGGTTACTATATTTTCAAATTGAGGAACAAATAACGTAAAAATGTGTTTTATGATGACTTATATGAAATCTAACTGCGAGGACTCGAATAATAAATACTTTCTTGAATATCAAGGATCCTCTGTGCAAAATAAATTTATTTAACGTTATTCTCGTGCAATATGTCCTATGTCGGGTTTATCGTACATTTTAATCACGTTGTTATGTTAATACGCTGTTATTTCTATGGTTACTTCGTATGTTTTATGTGTAAAAATTTAACAGCGATTAAACAAAACGACATTAGATTTATGTCACAGAGAGAGTGAGATGAGAGAGATAGAGGCGTTTACAACGAGGACGCTATAAAATTTTAATAGTTAAATTGCATATTTCAAATTATTAACTTTCGTATTACTAATTTTATATTTCGCACATATAAACACTACAATTTTTTCAAAAAATTGAAACACTTGACGTGAAGTGTTCTAGTAAGAAGGTTATTCGAGAAATATTAAATTCCCACACGGAGAATATAAACCGGTCTATATAAGCTACTTAACTGCATCGAAAAATTTAGAAAATCTTAAAGCTGCCACCCTACAGAAGTATTTTTTTTTAAATGCATTTTTAAACTGAAAATTGCTTATTTCATCGTTTATTAAAAAAAAAACTCGGGTCGCAGTGCCAAACCCCGCCGACAATATAGTGTATTTGCTAGTACAGGCATTGTGGTTTTATTATTTATTTATTTATTTATTTCACCAATCAACAGAGCTAAGCTCCAATTACAGATGGTTACATAACATAGACAATGACAAGAAAAATAGACAACGACAGAACAAAATACAACTTTAGACATTATTTGCAGGCAACATTTAAGTAGTATGTGAACTTAAGTTTGTTTTTGTACAAAATCAAAAATGTAACCCCTTAATACATCCCTTAAAATAATATTTTTTTTCTTAATTTCAATATTATTATCAATGCAACCTCTGTACCAAATTAAATACACCCGTCAGCAAATAAATCACTAATCGCAAACTAGTGTTTTCATAAAATTTGTAAATCCGATCCTATCCGGCCGATTTTATTTAAATTTTAGCACCACATTTTAATCTTTACTAAAGGGTTAAATTTCAATTTTGAAACGATTCGGACAATTTTTTCGGTATTTTTGGGCCCAAAAACATTTTTCAGCCCCTAAAAACTACCCTTAAAATGGTCCGATCGGGCCCATTTTAAATAGGCTTCGTGCGGTGATGGATTCCAATGTGCCTACCAAATTTCGTCAAAATCAATTAAATAGACATTTCCAAAAATGGTGCCAAAGTGTTCAGGAGGCTATGAAACGTCGAGAAATTTTGGTCGAACCCCTAGGTCCCGCCATCCGACCGACGCCAATAGTGTATGTGCTATATGGCAAATACAATAATTAAAACCATCCATACCTATTGACGAATCTTGTAGAATTTAGATTATTTACAAAATAATTTATCAGAACCATTGACTTCATTTTTAGAGTGTACTTTTTCTTATTATAAAAAATAAATAATTATTCTTATGATAAGAGAAAAAACAATAGAGGTAAAAAATGAAAAATTCATTGCGATGTACGACTTACGTGTCATAAAAACGAATTTAAACTTGACTTTTTAATTTGGCACGGTATATACTTAATTATTTTACTGTTTCCTTTTCTGTTCATATTGTATAATATTTTTTTAAAATCGCCTACATACCTGGTAATAATGACAGTGAAAATAGCAAAGTGATTTAGTAGGAAACAATGAGTAAAGAAAAAATGGGCAAGACGTCAATGTAAACACATTTTTACAGCTGCGCATTCATAATTTCATGTATTGTTTAGTATTTGGTAATGTAGTGATTTTTATAGCCCAACACTTAGCCCGGGAAATAAAGGTTTTAGGTCGCAAATAATTCCAAAGTTGCTGGATTTTTCACAGATGGTAGAACACCTTTAGACATGTATTTTTACAAAAGTCCCCGGTTATCCCCCTTGTGCTTCTCCCGCCACCCCCTTTTGAATATAATTTTGCAAGCCTTACGGAAAACGCTAATATCTCCTTTACCAATGTCTGAAATCAGACGACTTTTTTTTTGTTTTGTTCCTAATTAGTTACTCTAAAAAAGTTCCCCTCTTCAATTTTGCGATAAAATTAATATATGCTTTGCAATTTATTAATAAAGAAAAAATATATGTTTTTAAAAGAATATTTCACAAAATATTTGCATATAACTTTTTGATGAGCCTGTTTCGAAATATCTCAAAAACGATTCTTTCATTTTAAATAGGATTACATTTCCTACAATTTTCATCCTTACAAATTTTCTGTGGTACAAATAGTAAGCGCGCTATAGCTTCTTGAAAATCGCACGCGCTTTTTGTAGCCTTGGAAACCAATTGTTAAAACGTAATATCCTTTTCAATAGCTTTATTTATTGTGTTCTTCATCGAATTTTAAATTGAAAATACACATGTTCATAAAGCAAAGAACGCTCTAAATCGTGATTTTTGTCCCATATCGATATCGTTAAAAATTTAGAAGCTATAGCCAGTCAAAGTTGAAGTCATCATAGAGCCTTACTTTTTTTTTGGACACGTGTTACGAGTACTTTCCATACCGAATAAAAAAATTTCCGTCTAGTAACCTATAAAAAATTTAAGGTCCAATCTCAATAACTTGAAAAATTTTCAAGTTATACGCATTAATGTTCATGTTTTTACTTTTTGACATAAAATTAAAACACTTGACGCGAAGTGCTCTACTAAGTAGAGTGTTCGAGAAATATTAAGTTTACATATCGAGGCTGTAGACCTATTCATGGGTTATCTAAGTGAGTAAAAAAATGTAAAAAATTTGAAAGTGGTCACTCTACAGAGCACTTCGCAGCAAGTGTTTAAATTTTATGTCAAAAGGTAAAAACATGTACATAAATGCTTATAACTTGAAAATTTCGCAAGTTAGTGAGATTGGACGTAAATAATTGTTTATGGCATTAAATTTTCTATAGGTTCCTAGACGGACATTTTTTTATTCGGTATAGAAAGTACTCGTAACGCGTGTCAAAAAAAAATGTAAGGCTCTATGATGATTTCAGCTTTGACAGGCTATAGCTTCTAAATTTTTGAAGATATCGATATGGGACAAAAATCATAATTTAGGGTGCTCTTTGCTTTATGAACATGTATATTTTCAACTTAAAATTCGATGAAGAACACAATAAATAAAGCTATTGAAAAGGACCTTATATCTTAACAATTGGTTTCTAAGGCTACAAAAAGCGCGTGATTTTCAAGAAGCTGTAGCGCGCTTACTATTCTTACGACGGAAAATTTGTGGGGATGAAAATTGTAGGAAATGTAATTCTATTTAAAACATTACATAACGAAAGAGTCGGTTAAGTCGACCGTTTCTGAGATATTTCGAAAAAACAAAAACAATATTAAAATTTCGTGGTTTTTTGGCTGCCAAAAGTTGTCCCGGTGTCATGTTGGCACGAATATATGCAAACAAATAGTAGATTGTATATCTAGATGTGTAATGGACTATTACGGCGAGTGATGACAGTATGTAAGAACGAGCGATAGCGAGTTTTTACAGTCACACGAGCCATAACACCATTACGCACGAGATATAATATATATGGAATTTTTTGCCATACCCACTACAAAATACCTACTTTTCACTTCATTTTCAAAAAAATTTGAGTTCATTTGCGTTGCCATCTTTACTTCTACAGTATGTCGTGAAGTTCGTGAGAAAGTAATGGCAGACGCACGCAGGCGTTTAGAGCGAATAAACAGAAGTTCCTATGGCAACCGTTTACTTCCCGCACTAATGCGGAAAGTAAAACACTTCCCGTACATCTGCCTGTGAAATGACTCATTAAAGGCCGCTATACATACATCGTAAGTAGCTATTTTGTAGTGGATATGGCAAAAAATATCTTATACCCCACCTTTTGCAAGGTACAATGTATCTCAAAAACTACACAACATTTCTTATTCAAATCGATTTTCGTTGGAAGTATTTTATAAATTCTACTTCATTTACATACCAACTGTTGACTTAAATAAAAAAGTCATTTTGAAACTTCTACATCATTTTTGAAGGCCTATCTAATGATACCCCACACGCTTATGTGCACTGGAATTTTTTTATCCCTCAGTTGTTACATGTATGGTGTGCCACCACTATTTTTTTCGTAATTTCACTTAACCATTGTTAGCAGTTCATAGATAACACCTACCTTCCAAATTTCATCTATAGTGTGCCAATAGTTTCCGAGTAAAATGACTGTGACATACGGATGGACAGGATGAAATTATAAGGGTTCCCTTTTTGCCATTTGGCTACGGAACCCTAAAAACGCTTCAATGTTAGATAAATAATTTTATTACAAATAAATAAATAAATACAATCCATAAGTTTTTTTAATTTTATCGCTATGCGTCCGACCGCTGCGCTCATTATTAACAGTCCACTTGCCCTATAATTAACTAAAGTCTATCAATATATACATCATTTTAAAGCTACAAATATTGTCTACAAATTTTACTTGAACAACCTTTACCCTAACAGGCTTAGCAAAAAGTTATATGGAAATATTTTGTGAAATATTCTTTTAAAAACTGATATTTTCTCTTTATTAATAAATTGCAAAGCATATATTGATTTTATCGCAAAATTTAATAGGGGAAATTTTTTAGAGTAACCAATTAGGAACAAAACAAAAAAAAAGTCGTCTGATTTCAGACATTGGTTAAGGAGATATTAGCCTTTTCCGTAAGGCTTGCAAAATTATATTCAAAAGGGGATGGCGGGGGAAGCACAAGGGGGATAACCGGGGACTTTTGTAAAAATACATGTCTAAAGGTGTTCTACCATCTGTGAAAAATCCAGCTCCTTTGGAATTATTTGCGACATCGGGTGTTTTTTTCCTTTCATTTCCTGGGCTAACTAGTGAACTTATTTTGTAAGCAATTTGATAAAAACTGAAGCTTTGTAGAATGACATTTCTACCTTCCCTGATGAAGACATCGAAGACCTGCCAGGCCGCCAGTGGTTACTTTAGCATCAAAAGCTGTTCAAAGTTTTGAAAGCTGCCACTTGACAGCTACAGATGACAATTTAATCGTTAATAAGAATGTTGGCTGTCGGGTCTACATTTTTTGACCAATATAATAAAAGTGACAACTTTAGCATGTGCTCATGAAGAAGTAGTAGGCGTCATTTTAAGCATTAAAATATGTTTTTCAAAATGTTCAGCTAATCGACTTATTTATGCGAAACCTGACATTTTGACACAATCTTTTTCATAATTCTGAAAATTTAAAGTTCATCTGGGAAGGTAGAAATATCATTCTACAAAGTTTCAGCTTTTATTAAATTGCCTACAAAATAAGTTCACTAGCTCTTGGACTATTATATATTTATGAGCATTGTTAAACATTTTTTTCAATACGCCACAATATTTAGGGAATTCTTTTTGTAATTTTGGAGATTTTAAAATAAACGCTTATGTAAAACTGCCTACAATGGCTGGTAATACAGTAAGCTATCTCAAAGAACAACAGAACAATTTAGAACGATGTTCTGTTTAATTCTTTTTCTTTCTCTAAGAACTGCAAGTAAAGGAAGTACTATAACCCCAGTCACGTTTTTAGTCCATTCTACAACCTATAAGAGAGGCTCCTCGCTGATAAAGAGTAATTTATGTCCTAATCGTCCTTAGAAAAAGTTGATCCAATATTAGAAATATATTCTTCTAGAAAATTGACTAACGTTGTAAAATAAAAATGCTTGTGTCGCAAGAAAAAATAATGACTTAGCTGAATTAATTACTAGATGCAGTCTTCATATAAAATGGTCTGATTTAATGGAACAGCCTATACAGGGTGTATCACAGAAAACCGAACATAGGGAAAACTCCATTGTGCAAATTAGTTAGGATCAACGATTACTTTGGCCACATATGAGAATGGGTACCATGGTAACGCTGACTAACCATTATTTAATAACAATAATAGCTAATAATGAATAATTAGAAAAATCAGTTAAAATAAATTTTTCAATATTAAATGAATTTATTTTAATTAATGAAACAATTTTTTATTAAGAAAATATTTTTTTTTAACTAATAATTAAACAAAACAAACAGTTAAAATAAAAAATTAAAGCAAATGTTCAAATAAACCTCCATTTTGAATTAAGCAGTGGCTTAATCGGTTACAAAAACTTTGTCTCACTTTATCTAACATTACAGGAGTCATATTCAGGGCCGCAGTAAGGAAATCTTGCGCCTGGGGCCAAAATTTTAATTTGCGCCCCCTCCCTCAAAAAAACAAAAAATACATGATACGAGATTTTTATAAGAGATTTCAACATAAATAATTGAAAAACATAAAAAATGTTCACTAATAACCGCAAAATAAACGTTATAAAAAAAATTCGACTGATGACCAGTCCTATACTTCCCACCTAGTAAATATTTGCAAAAAATAAACACTCTTTTTTTTTTTATTCTTTGACTAGGCCCAAATAACCTTAGCTGTTGGCGGTCTTTAAAACACAAGTTAATTTTTATTCTTTGAAAAAAGCATGGCCCTCTTTTTTGTTTGGTGATCTTAACTTAATATAGCAAAAATCATGGTTACCTTGATTTACGTACAGTTTTTATTTTTTTTAGTAAAATATTTTTTTTCTCGAAAACTATACATTTTAGAGAAAAAAAATATTTACATTTTTTTCATATTATAACATCTAGAATTCATTTATATTTTTTTTTACCTATGTTAATACGTGACATTGAGGACGTTTTTTTGAATATCTCAGGATCCACTGAACCGATTTGACTCAAAATCTAATCAGATCTAAGTTAAAGGCTGATAAACACAATAGAACAATCGGCATGCCCGTATGTTGTTCCGTTCTTAAGATATCGAAGGCGAAAAATTGACCACATACACACACACACACATACACACACACATACACACACACACACACACATACAGACATCAGTCAGAAAATGATCTTAAACGATTACTAGGGTCTCAAAACGTGAAAATCTGTTAAAATCTCGAAATATTGTTTTCGGACTGAATCCATTACTTCCCTACCATAGTAGAGGTGGGAAGTAAAAATTACCTAACTACGGTCTACGAAAAATCAAAACTTCACTTTTCTGGCCTTCAATAATTGAGCAAATTGGTTTATTAAACGTTCATAATTCAAGTATTTTGCTATAGATATTTCTATAGAAATTATCGCCAAATATTTCATAATTTCTATCTTTAGTAATTATATTTTGCAATATTTTTATTTATTGTATATTTTATGTTTTGTCTAGTAGTAATCAGCCTGGCACATAAAATACTGGCGCGCCTTTGGCGCCCCATAACTTAATGCGCCCGGGGCCGTCGCCCCCTCCGCCCTACCCTTACTGCGGCCCTGGTCATATTGAAACATACTTCGACGATTTTGTCTTTAAGTTCATCCAGATTTTGTCAAACGAACAGCAATATGCATTTGTTACTGTATACGTACACCATGGTAACCATGGTAACGACCTCTGAATAGAGGGCAAAGCAATCTCTGATCTTAACTAATTTGTACTGTGTACTTTTCCCTATGTTCGGTTTTCTGTGATACACCCTGTATAATATATATGCGTCTTTTTTTCTTTATTTAGCCACCGGCGTAGGCACCTAATATGTAAAACGTCCTAATGTGTTGCACGTTTGTAGTAAATTATTCATAATGGAAAATTACATTTTATATGAGCGGATACGGCGGAAACAATCATATGACTGACACGGGTGCATATTAATTTATTGCAAAATGTATTGATGTTATGTAACGTCATAAATACTAAGATTAACGTTGACAGATATTTTTATTTAACATATAAATTACATTATTTATACCACAATATTCTAATTTTGCTGTTAAAAAGTTGCTTTCGAAGAGTTTTCATATTTCATAATTCAATCATAATATGATAGATTCTAATATTAAAAAACTCGGGTCGCAGTGCCAAACCCTGCCGACAATATAGTGTATTTACTAATACAGGTCTTGTGGCTTTATAATACGTGAACTTAAGTTTGTTTTTGGACAAAATAAAAAATTTAACCCCTTAATACATCACTTACAATAATATTTTTTTCTTAATTGCAATATTGTTATCATTCCAGCATCTGCACCAAATTAAATACACCCTTCGGTAAGGAAATCCGTATCCGCAAACTAATGTTTTTATAAAAATCGTAAGTCCGGCCCTATCGGGCCGTTTTTAATTAAGTTTTAGCACCACGTTTTAATCTTTACTAAAGGGTTAAATTTCAATTTTGAAACGATTCGGACAATTTTTTCGGTATTTTTGGGCCCAAAAACATTTTTCAACCCCTAAAAACCACCCTTAAAATAGTCCGATCGGGTCTATTTTAAATAGGCTTTGTGCGGTGATGGATTGAAACGTTCCTACCAAATTTCATCAAAATCAATTAACTCTTTCGAAAGTTATAGTCCGCACACACACATATATATAAAGAGACATTTCGAAAAATGGTGCCAAAGTGTTCAGGAGGCTATGAAACGTCGAGAAATTTTGGTCCGACCCCTAGGTCCCGCCATCCGATCGACGCCAATAGTATATGTGCCATATGGAAAATACACTAAAAATTAAACATGTGTCGTCTGTTTTTTCAGAAAAATTAACCCTAGCTATGTGCTTAGCATAGTGCGAGCGGGGGATTTACTGAAAAAGAGATTTTGTAGTACATGGGAACCAAAGCTCATTAAATTATCTGTGAAGAAAACATAAAAAAGAGGTTTGGTGTGGACACAAAACTACACTGCTAACTTCCGATTAGATTAGAGACCAGTCTACCGTAGAGAAACTGTTTGCAATAAACACAGTTCCGTTTTTTATCATTTTGGTACGGGACCCAAAAAACTAACATGAATTGTTATAAGCAACTTGCTCCTATTTTTATGTACTCATTTATTTATATTGGATTACCCAGCGATGTAGCTTAGTGGTACAGCACTAGACTCGCATTGGGGAGGTACTGGGTTCGAATCCCGGCGGGGGCAGATGTGGCTAGGACTTTTTCCTACTGCCTCACGCCGAGAAACGGTAATTCCTGTACCGGCCATCTTGTTTGAGGTTTTCCATGGTTTCCCTCAATAATTCCAGATGAATATCGAGATGGTTCCTTATTCAAGGCCATGGCCGATTACCTGTCAAACTCCTATGCTCCCAAAGTTGCCTACCTTATCCGAATGTCCTATAATTCCTCCATTCGCACATTGCTATTAAAGAAGTTGAAGTATAATAAAAATGTATAAAACGAGAAGTGGTAAAAATGGAAAATAGTAATGGTGCGAATGGCGTCTGTTATGACATAATGTCGAGAAACGGACGTTAAACGCATTATTATTATTATTATTATTATTTATATTGGATTATAGACGCTCGACAACTACGGTCATTAGCGTCTAAATGCATCAAATTAATTCAAACAACCGACATCCCAAAACAACCATGAGCGGAGGTGGTCTGCAATCCAAAGACCCGTACACTAACCGTTACAATTTTTATGTATGTACCTACATCGTACATTGTCTTTGCAAATGAATTTAGTATGCACCTCCTCCCATGTTTTTAGCGTCCAGGCTTTAACTTGAAACAATAATTCAGGTTCAATGAAATTTTGAACAGTTGCTATTTGAAGTCGTCGACCACAAAATTCCTAGCACGGCTCGACGCGGTATTTATAGCAGTTCATTGCTTCTTTTTGTATTATCGAGTCGTCACTGCATAGGTATTTAAGGTATACACCTATGCTATAATACTATGTACATTGTACATATTATTATAAAGTGTGCGACAAAAGTACCCCCTTCCATTGATCTTTTCAATGATATTGAGTAGAGCGACGAAATTTGGGTCCCTGTTATAGAAATTAAAATAATTGTCTTAATATTTAAAATACAAGGTGTTTTTTTGTCTCATAATTTTCAGCGGGTTTCACTATCGATTTTGATAACTTTTTAACGTTCCGTACATCCGATGCCTTATACTCTCGTGCCTGTCTGTCCGTCCGTTCGTCTGTTACAACTTATTTTCTACGAATCTACTGGACAAAAAAGTTGAAAGGTACATATTTAGAGTTAGGCGACCCAATCACGGACGTATAGCGTACATAAACAAATTCTCATTTTAGGGGGCACATTATAAATATAAAAAAAAATTTCAAATGCATCACGTGACATATCAAATGAAAGGGCTCGTTATGAGAAATACAAATATATTTTTATTATAAATTTAAAATGCATTCCCCTCTTATCACCGAAACTACTGAACCAAAAATTTTGAAAAAAATAGAGAATATAGGGTCTTACTCATAGTTTACAGGCCTAAACGAAAATCCTAAGGCTTTAAATTCCCACGGGAAACGGAAAATAATACGAAGCCCAAAATTTTGAAATATATAGCACAGTAGCACTCACAGTTTACCGGAAAACCTAAACGAAAATGCTGTCTTTAAATTCCTACGGGAAACGGAATAGTATACGGAACCCACTTGACCGGTTTTTTTAAATTAATCGTATAACTCTGTGAAGTTACCAGCTCTAATTTGTTTTGCCATTTTTTAAATGTTGAATCCATCTATAGACTTTGTCTCATCATCGACGGGTAGGCAGAATTAGTATTTTCTAAGTTAGTTCCCAAATTTAAGCGCCTGGACTTCATCTTAATAAGCAAGTTAAATGACATATGACAAGGGACGATTCAATTTGGTTGTGTGATGACAATTAATTTTACAAAATTATTTAACTTGCTTCAAAATATTGACACTTTGAATTTTCAGTGTAATTTGTAATTTACTTTTTACAATTTCTGTGTCTATATTTTTATGTAAAAAAGAAATATTAATTGGCAATCACCTATAAAATTCAAAATGACGTCATTTTGAGAGACAGAGGTTGTAGATTATATATAGACGTTCGGCCCGCCATTTTGAATTGTGTCGATAGAAGATTTTAAAATTTCAGTGCTGTGTTATTGAAAGGATTTTCCAAGTAGAAAAACTGTCATTTAAAGTTTTTTTTAACAATATAATAAAAAGTAGGAATTTAGTCGCTATAAAAACAACCCAAATTTCAATGCTGTACCTAATGTCGCTCAAGAGAGACAGATATTATAGATTATAGACGGTCGACAACTGAGGTCACTAGCATCTAGAATGTCGTTGAAAAGATGAAACTTGAGGGGGACACCTTTTTTGCGCACTTTATACCTCGAATAATTCACTAGAATCGTATGTGTTTGTATAATAAACGTAAGACGTGATTTCAACATTTCTTTAATTATTTTCAAAACATGTAGAACGCACCTGTTGTTAGTTGGCTGGTTATTTACTCCCTCGCGTTTATCATCGTCACGCGGTCTAAACAAAAAATTATAATACCTAGTAGTTAATTGTTCACTTCTCAAAAGACGCCGTTAATATTATAACCAAAAAGTAATAGACGCACTCCTTGAAAAAATCGAATCTCAGTCAACTCCTGTAGAAAAAATATTTAAAAAAAAACGTGTAATTTACTCTCGCAAAATTTTCATACGTCCGGAAATCTAGTTAGTGATCTGGAACGCCGTGCCATTTTGTAAGCATGAGTAAAGCTATACAGTTCGGCCCGGCTATATTAACGGCGTTCGGCAGTGATAGATATTATGTTAAACTTACTTACGCAAAATCGAACATCTAATTTTTGAATTTTCTAAACTGACATTAATTACAGCATAATATATGATTTGTTTTTCGTTGCCACTCTTACTGTTAAATATTTAACGCAAACGAACGGCCCGAACTCGCATAAGAAGTTACATTAAAAAAAAATCGAGTCGCGAATTAGGTGCTCGATTTACAAGAATAAGACCTAATTGACAGAAATGACGATAACAATGAACATCTTTCATTTATTAATAGATTTTATTGTTTGTAGTAAAACAGCTGCAAAGAACCGAGTGTCATTTGCTTTACTATAATATAGAAAAAATAATAATGTCGAATGTAAATTGTGATTCCACGGATTATTTAGGAAACTCGTTACTTTCATTTATCGTATCGTAATATTATAAAACCTAGTTAAACGGGATTTTTTTAAATCGACGAGGGGGGGGGGAGCAAAACCTTCCAAACTAACCTAACCTAAAAAAAGCAAGAGGTTTCAGCTTGACATGGGCGACATTAGCTTTGCCCGATGTGCATAGAGGCATAGTGCAGTGCGGGGAGGCTGCGTGCAGCTCGGATATTGCAAATCATTGCCCTGAACAAGGCCGATTAAGAACTTAATGTGTGCTTTTTCTAGTTAAGGGGGGGGGTGGCTCCCCCGCGCCACCCATCTGGATCAACCCTTGCCTCTTTGGATAAGTTCGGTTTTGCACTCGATTGATCGATCTGAGCGAACAGATTTTTGGTCACGTGACAAGCAAGCAAATCGAGCCATCTAAACAATTCCGAAAGTAATCTAGCAGATTTTTCCAAACGTCAGAATAAAATGGCGCCAGGAAGTTAAATTCTTATTACTAAAGCCGAAATATTCTTTACTGCTCTTCATTTTGATTTAATTTAACATTGTTATAATAATAAATCATGATTCACAATTTTTCGTTTTATTACTTTATTTTAAAATTAATAGTACTACCGGTTGTTGATTTTTTCGACCCATAGATATAATAAAAATTTTATTTAATCATTCTGTGCGATATAGACTTATGGTTATTACTATTCTTTGAATTCTTTGAATAAATATTAGTCGTGTATTTTTACCTATTGAAAAACTACCTCATATAAATAAACTTCGAAATTTATCCATTCTCACAACAAGTGTTTCCGCCCATCTTTAAAATGCGTGCTCAATCTCCTCCAGATTTTAAATCCGAACGCAGGATAGAGATCTTTCAGAGCATATAAATGTTAAATTCGAACGCATTAGAGGACTCAGATCGATCTGAGCTCAAAACCGAACTTACCCTTTATAATATTAGTATAGATAAAGGACTCCACTTAACGTAACAAGATCACAGGACCAAACAGAGCAAGCTATCCTTGCCGATGATTCAGTGAAGAAATTTAAAATTCCGTTTAATGAAACAAAGGAAAAAACCCAAAATACACTAAAAATGAAAAATAAAACAATATTTTACACAAACACAACTGTTTCGCCGCCTATGGTCTATTTATAAAGTTTTAAAAATAATGTTAATGTAATCCTTGATGTGTCTTTTTCCATATGCCGTTATATTTTGGTCTCTAGTGATTAACAACCCTTTTAAGTTTTATTCCATAGAAAATAGTTATACTTTAATAGAATTTGTTAAAAACCGTAGTAAAATTTTATTAACTAAAAATAAAAGATAAAGAAATGTCTGATAAATTATATTAATAAATTCGCAAACTAAGTAGTAAGATTTCGCAATATCTACAAGAAAGGTCGCACTTGCCATTTAGTAAATAAGCGTAGCTCATGTTAAAAACTTCAAATCAAAAATAAGATAATCTTACAAGGAAGAAGACTGAAATAATCAAATTAAATAATTGTAGCTTTTCGTCACATTCAAGTGAAGCCGAGGTCATCAGCGTCTATATTAATTGCGATCTTATTTTTGATTGCAAAAATATCCAACCGATCAATTTAATATCCGATCTAAAAAATTAAAATTGTTTGAGGTACATTTAAAGGCAATATATGGCATAAAATTATTATGCCATGTAAGAAATATACGAGATTGTAATTTCGGTTTTAACGAATATTCTGATATTTTTCTTTTACTGACAGTTTCATAAGATATTTGTGTTATCCAAGGTCTGAGACCTAAGCTTATCTGGGATCCTGAAGCTTCGAGGGCCTGTGGCGAGAAAAGGTGTTGATATATCTAATCCCAGTCTGCGTCAATTCTTTAGAAATTTTTGAGTTTGAACGCATGAGGGGTTCCCCTGAATACATTTAGGTAAGGAAAAAAAACTTTTTTACAAAAAAAAACCTCCTTCAAAAAGCCACTAAAAGAGGAAAATAATGAAATTTTGAGGTCTGCGCCAATTTAATAAAATATGAAGTCGATTAAAAAGTTTAGTAGGTATAGTGATTAATATCTTCTTTTTAACCAACTTCATATTTTATTAAATTGGCGCAGACATCAAAATTTCATTATTTTCCTCTTTTTAGTGGCTTTTTGAAGGAGGTTTTTTTATTTTGTTAAAAAGTTTTTTATTTTTTAGTGTCAAAAAGTGACATTTACCTTAAAGGAATCACACGCCGTTACTCACTTTCATTAAACCGACTTTCTTACGCTGTCTGATGTGTCAAAAAGTGACATTTATCGTAAGGAATCACACGCCGTTACTAACTTTTATTAAAATCAGCCGAACTACTGAACCGATTTTGATGAAGTTTCTATGGGACCAATCTGAAAGTATATTCTTTCAAATAAAAAAAAAATGTTTCTAAATCGGTTTATAAATGACGGAGTTCTGAGGTAACAAACATAAAAAAAAAACAAAAATACAACCGAATTGAGAACTACCTCCTTTTTTTGAAGTCGGCTAAAAATAAGATAGATAGATAGTTTATTTAGTCATATTGGAGATACAAGTATCTATATGACGGGTCAGATTACAAATAAAATTACATATTAAAATCTTTGATATTGTATAGACACGCTTCAGTCAGAGTTTTTTTAATTTTATTTTTAAAAACATTGTCAGGTAGATCTTTAATTGTTTGGGGTAAACTATTGTAAAATTTTTGCGAAAGGTAATAAAAATCGTTTTGAGTGCTAGATAGATTGCACTTAGGCAATCGTAATGCTTCCTTATTTCGCGTGTTATGTGAGTGATATTGTGAGTGATATTGAACTGTATTCAATACAAGCCTCTACTGCAGAACAGGTCAGGAATTTGAATGTCACATATAAATATAGTATGTACCTAATTAAACTTTAAATGCTATAGCCGGCTGTTATAATCCCGGAAACGAATTTAATAATTTTTTGAAAATTAGATCGCACCATTCTCTGTTTTTATCGGAGTTTAAAATATGATAACAGTACATTAGATTAAATACTAAATTAGGTATAATTGAATTAATAATATTTTATTTTATTTATTGTAGATTATAGACACGTCGACAACTTAAGTCATTAGCGTCTTTTAATTACATCAAATTAAATAACAAATAACTTTAAACTAAATGACATTACAAAACATCCATGAGCGGAGGTGGAATTCGAACCCACGACAGTGTGACCCAAAGTCCTGCTACGCTAAACGTTACACCACACTGTCCTCGAATTAATAATATGTGAATATACGAGTTTAAGTTGTTTTTCTTTTGCCAAAATCAAATTTGTATTTTTCTGGTTTCACGTCCATTGTTGATATAATATAGCAGTTGTTAACGGGAATGTGGACAGGTACTCAAATCAAACACCTTATTGAGCTGCGTATAACGTTTCGCCGGTAATTCCAGCTTCTTCAGATACTTAGCTGAATGATGTTTGTTTTAAGACCATGTGTTTTCAGACAGTATAATAACGAATTCAGTTATTAATCGTTTTAACAATAAAACTAAAATAAAATATTTTCCTATTGTGTTTTGGATATACAATATAAATATCAATATCATAATGACTATTTTAAATAATAACACAAACATCATTCAGCTAAGTATCTGAAGAAGCTGGAATTACCGGCGAAACGTTATACGCAACTCAATAAGGTGTTTGATTTGAGTACCTGTCCACATTCCCGTTAACAACTGCTATCAAATTTGTATGTTTAAACTGTGTTTCATAAATGTGAGTTCCAACTGGAAATGTTCTTTTGGAACAACCACGTATTCAACGATTAGTTAAAACGTTAGAACAAGCAAACATTCTATTAAGATGAGGCTACTATTAGTTTTATTTTTAGGGTTGTCATGAACCCTATTAGGGATGCAAAGCAAACATTCACCCTTACATATATGGTTATTGAAAGTAAGCACATTGCGCTTCTAATCATAAACGCATACAAAAATAGAAAAAGAGAGTCCTTCTGATGTCAGAAAGTGAGAGAGCATTGAAGCTGTAAATTAACGCTCAGCTGTATTTAGACTCGGTTGCCACACCGCGTGCCACGTTTTGTCTAACTTTAGTTTTCTGTGTTTACCTTAATGTTTACACAAACACGAAAATATATTCGAAGTTTATAATACTTGATTTATAGCTTTCGAAAATTATAGTTAAGATATTTATTGAAAATGGAAAATGGCAATAAAAAACATTGCTTTCAAAAATGCAATACGTCGTAATTTGCTTTTTATGAAAAATTTAAACATCGTTGTCTGTTTATTTAGAGGTTAAATTTAATTCAAAAGACGTGTACAAATTGACGTCAAACTAATCCTTTATTTACAGATGAATAATTGGTTTTGCGTATTATAATTCTAACCTAACGTTTTAAGGTTAACTATAATGAAAACTAAATTGTTAATAATTCTATTTTGTGCCTAAGGACGAGCGTTTTGTATTTCATCGAAATATAACCGATCTTCGGGGCATTAATTTACATATTTTTGGCAAAAAGATTATCGTTTCGGATTGCGTATATTATGTCCTAGCCTTGGCTTAATTTAGAAGTTTATAATTATGTATGACGACTTATGTACATATATTTTCAAATGTGCGCGCCAAGCAAATGATTTCCATATATAGCGACTTAAAAAAAACATTTTGTATGTTATATTTGTTGACGTTTGTGTGGGTTTTTCAATTTGATTCTCATTTATACGTTAGCGGTTAGATAATTATAACGGTGATGGAATTATTATTAATTTTTTTTTTTTGATTATACAGCTGGATTATAAATTTGTTTCGTTAATTATGCGAGTCTATTTTGAGTTTATTTTGTTTAAAAATAAAACATACCGTTTTAATGTTTTATTCAACCTACAAAATAATACTGATTATGGTTCTCTAAATATTTTGTTTTGGTAGATTTCCATTCACCATAATATATTGTAGTCTTTTTTAGTAGGTACATGCAATTTTTGTGGTGATGATTTATGTTAAACGGACATAAACTTAAATTCGCCAAAACATAGGATTATCATGATTTTAAAAATATTTTTTGCAACACTTTGTGTTTTAAAGACCACCAACAGCTAAGGTTATTTGGGCCTAGCACCAATTCATATTTTCAATTCATTATTTTTGCAACACTTACATCAAAAGTACAATTTTAGATGCCTGTGTGCCGTTTGAAAAGTGATTCTTTATGGAAGCTTCTGATGCGTTCGAACGGTAGTGTTTAAAGAAAATTTTAACGCACTCCGTTCTATAAAGTAACACTGTTTTGTTTTACTTTATAACACAAGTGCGTAATAAAGTACTTTATAGATTATTTTGCTATAATGTCACTAATAAAAGATTTATCCAAATTGTGTTTTATTTGCTTAAAATTGAACCTTTGAGGCAGTTGCTGCAAAAAATATTGTATGCAACGCGTGTTTAAAGTGACGAATCTGACAGTCGCGACTTTACAATACTCTCTTAAGGTTATGTTGCATTTATACCAGAACGAGTGTATGTTTACCGCGCGAGCCGACGGTGAGTGCGGTAATCACACACTTTTTCTGGTATAAATGCAACATAACCTTAGGCTCGTATCGCAAATTCGCGACTGTCATATAATCCATCACTTAAGCCACTAGTTGCATAAATTACTATTATGGTATATTCTTGCCTTAATTTTAAAATACGAGAATTAAATATGTACATTTCTCGAATAGTGATATTAAAATTAAACAAACGGTTTTCAAGTTCATAAACATAACTATACATACCTACTTATGTTAAAGAAATGCAACTTATTGTTAGTATTAACACAACTTTCAGTTTTCAAAAACGACTATAGATATTTAAAAAAGGGCATTAGTATAATATAAAAAAACATGTTTGTCTAGTACAAAAAATACATGAAGAGTTTAAAGAATCACAAACTTACCAACAACTAAGAAATAAATATCCACAATAAATGAACAAAATAAAATTATTTCCAATCAATTTTTAAGTCATTATTTTACATGAAATGAAACATATTTAACAATAATAACAATTAAAAATTCCAACAGTTTTAAAATCACATTTAGGTTTGAACAAATGCTGTACTTTTCGATCACATATTAACAGTTATGTTCCGTCGTGTTCTTACACTAAATAGTGACTGTTGACTGTAATAATCATTGTAACGGCGTCGCGGCGTCGATTTAGAGAGAGCGTCTCTGCATCGACGAATGCTCTCGGTGAGAACGGTTCATTCAACTTGAATGAATTACATCAAGTTACAGATCTGATTCAAATAATATTAGTCTTTGTTTCAAATGGAATTCACATTACAAAGGAATAAAAGATAAATAATTGCCTGACATGTTTTCTTTGTGCTGCAATTATTGACTATTATAAAAGGAAAGATATATTTGTTTAAACTGCTTACAATTCTTGTGAATTATTTATTTAAATAAAATAATGCGTTATTAATAATCAAGACTAAGAGAGAAAGTGCTGCTTATCTGAGGTACTGTTAGTGCCTACTGACAATGAACGTCTAAATTAGATTGAAAGGTGTACAAAACAAATTTAAATAAATATTAGCAAAAAAACTTTTTAGAGACAAGCTTTTATTTAAATGCACTAAAAAGGAAAACATAATTTTTAATAATTTAGGTTCATAATTATAAAAGCGTGGGTCGTGACTAATAAACTATCATAGAGTTCAGGACTCACGCTTTTATAATTATGAACCTAAATTATTAAAAATTATTTTTTCCTTTTTAGTGCATTTAAATAAAAGCTTGTCTCTAAAAAGTTTTTTTTGCTAATATTATTTTTTTCAGTTTAGTCCTCGGTTTAGTCTTTCAAAATGTTATCCCCCTTGACACCCGTAGGGGTTGAATTTCGAGAAATCCTTTCTTATTGGATGCTTACGTCAAAAAAGGAATCAACTGTCCAAATTTCAAGTTTCTAGCTTCAGTGATTTGGCCTGGGCGCTGATTAGTCAAAAAAACCCTACATCCGCTTTTGAACCCCTTAGGGGTTGAATTTATTTCTAAAAACAATTTATTCATGTATTGTCATCGGGAATACATATGTGTACAAAATTTCAAATCGATTGGATACTTGGAAGTCGTTCAAAATTGACTTGCAAGTTTTGATCTAAACAAACACACAAACTAACTAACATACATTGCAAATTAAATAAAAGCTTGTAAAAATGCCGCCAGGAGTGAGCTGATGTTTGCTCCGTAGTATCAAAAATCAAAACTTTTTTGGTAGTAGCGCGGGTGGTACTAACCCTTATTACTCTTTTAATACTAAATCAGTATCGTAATGCTTATGCTTTATTTAATCTGCCAATGGATTAGTTTTGACGATTTTTTTTGTAATATATAGATCTATCTTTTAGAGACAGCAACGTTTTTTACTACGGTAGGCATTTAAAATTCTTGGTAGTTTTCTTAATTTTTAGAGTTTCGTACATCCGATGAAAAAACGGAACCCTTATAGGATCACTCTCGTGTCTTTCTGTCCATCCGTCCATCTGTCACAGCTTATTTTCTCCGAATTTTCTGAACGAAAAAAGTTGAAATTTGGTACATATACAGAGTTAAGTGACCCAATCACAGACGTATAGCGTAAATAAACGAATTCTGATTTTGGAGGGCAAATTGGAAAATTAAAAAAAAAATTTCAAGTGCATCATGTGACATATAAAATGAAAGGGCTCGTTATGAGAAATAAAAATATATTTTTTTTATAATTTTAAAATGCATAGTTTAAAAGATATTAAAGAAGATATACGAAAATCGAGCATTCCCCTTATCTCCAAAACTACAGAGCCAAAAATTTTGAAAAAATAGGGAATATATATTGCCTCACTCATAGTTTACAGGAAAACCTAAACGAAAATCTTAAGTCTTTAAATTTCCACGGGAAACGGAAAATAATACGAATATCAAGCATTCCCTCTCTTATCTCCGAAACTACTGAGCCAAAAATTTTGAAAAAATAGGGAATATATATTGCCTCACTCATAGTTTACAGGAAAACCTAAACGAAAGTCATGTCTTTAAATTTCCACAGGAAACGGAATAGTATGGAGCGGTATGGAGGGTTCCATACTATTCCGTTTCCCGCACTTGACCGTTTTTTTTTAAAAACAGTTAATTTTAGGATATTAACTGCTAAACTTAGTCAAAAAGTTGTTTTAAACATTTTTTGTACCAACAATTTTTGTCCTAAAGACAAGCCTTTTTTAGAAAATTAGGAGAGTCGACTGAAATATTTATTAGCAACGATTTTGAAGAAAAACTACATACTATTAATTTATCTTTCAAGACTCAAGAGCTTGAATTCTCGAAAAGAAAAAAGTTTCACTTTACTGTTGAAAACATAAGCATCTTTTTGGCATCGTTTGAGTCCAAACACCAATAGTTCAAACAAACAAAAAGCCTAGAAATCTTAGACAAAATTATACACTGTATGACGTAACCCCTCCAGATAAAAAATTCTTTGATTTTTTAGTTGTGTGTAGATTTGGAAAATTTTATTGAAAGCTTTAGCCATTCACTAAATCCAATGCTTTAGCATAGGAATCTTTGATAAGAAGAAATGTTTAATTGATTAGAACTTTTATTTTATCTGAATCAAATATAAGAATTTTATTCCTATTTTTTGCGGGAGGGGGAACATAAAGGGGCAATGTCCTACTTTAAAATGCCAAAGCCTTTTCTTATAAATAGCCCACATAAAATTATATCTCGCCTGTAGTAATTTTGCACCCTACTTCAAATTTCTAACGTCCTTCCTAAAATTTGGTTCTTTCTACGGCCCTGGTCATTTGTGGTAACATACTGTATATGAAGTCGTGTAAATTTGACAAATAACGACTCGCATATAATTCTTTATTTAAAATAATATTAGTTTTGGACAATACGGATTTGGTACATATTTGTTTTGTTTAAATTGACGTGTCACTTAAAAATGAATCGTTCGTTTAAAACAGAGATTCGTGCTTTTTACATTTCGGCCGACGTCGTGGTTCTAAATTTAGATATCTTACTTCGTCTTTGTTTAGATTTGCAAAGACGCTTCTTATAAGTTATTCTTCGCACTGTGGTATAAATGCATGCACACGAATATTAGCAGTGGCGGAATTATATAAGGGCACTGAAAAAGATAAATTCAATTGGACAAACGGAGAATTTTTTGGAACAAATTCAAAATCGATGAGTGTCCGCATTCCAGAAGGAATTTGGAGATTGTACTATAGTCAGAGATTGGTTATAGTGATGTCTTTAACCCCTTTTTATTTTTGATAAATTATGTATGCAATGCAATTATTATTTTGGTACAAGTTGCAATCGATTATCGAAGTTAGCTAGATTCCAGAGAATTTTCGAAATACTTACGGGGAAAACGTTTTGTTGAGTCGATATGAACCCATGCATTTACAGTATAAATTGTTTTGGAGATTTCTGGTCGTCAATTTGTATTAATTTCTTTTACTTCCCATATACGAAGTGACCTGGTGAAGTCTTGTGTAATCGTGTAAATTGATTTCGAGTTATTGTTGAATTTACACATTTTCAAGTGCCCTTAATTAATGAAAAAAAAGTGTTTTTTAAAAAATGTATCTCTGTCGTCTGTCTATTTGTCTGCGTTTATCTGTGGTCGCAACCAAATCAGTAAAAAGACATTGTTCAAATGTTGCCTTTGTGTTCAGGGCGGTTACACCTCGAGGCGAATTCGCAAACTCGGTTCCAAATGTGGGAGAAAAGAGTCTATAAAAGCCTATAAAACTGCAAAAATAATTTCTTCAAAACGGCTTAAACGATTTTGATTAAATTTTGCACCCAGATACTTCGTTACTAGTATGAGATGAAATGACTAGTTCCTTCTAAAAATGCAGGGAGGGAACTGTCGGGGAACCTACAATTTTTGGAACAGTACAGTATCGAAAATCGAAATTACAAAATTGTCATTTTTTGTATTATATATTTTTGTGCCAAATTTACAAATAATTTTCATAAAAAATCGTGTTACACCAGTGAAAATAAAACACTTTTGACCCTTTAGCACCTGATTTTTGTTATGCATCGCTGCCTAAATTGGCAAACAATCATTTTATTTCACCTGTGCATAATTTTGTCTATTATCTAATTATACTTTAATCCCATTTATTAATAGAAAGTGCAATATTATCTACAAAAGCATTTAGCTTACTGATAAAAAAATATAAACAAAGCACCAAGAAACACTACGAATAGTTCAATTATTATTGTCAATGAAAATCTTAATATAATCGTGCATATGAATAATAAACCTTAATATTGTTGACACTGTGAGATTTAGTTGAATTACACTATCAGTTATTTTACAAAAAACATCCTGTATATTCACAATATTAAAACGTTGGCATCTTAATAAATAGACATAAGTAATTAATATACAAAAATATTTTCCTTCATTTTAGTTTTAAAAATAGATTTTTAGTTCAGTAATATATATGTTTCAATAGGGATATTGCATTACCCCACTTTGTGAGAAGTAAGAATTAAGATACTTAAATACGCTGTCCTTTTTTGGTATTTCAAAAACCGATTTCTCTTTGTGAGATTAACGATTATTTATTAAGTTTCAACTTCGCCAGTATCCTAATTCCTAAGCCACGGATGCAAATACATTAAAAAAATTTGAGAAGAGATCATGCTTTGAAATTACACATTTAGTGTAATACGATAGAGTAAACTATACAGATTGTATCAAATTAAAGCTGTGCATAGGGCGTTCTGTGTGTAAGACAGAGATCGATATATAAAGCAGTAAATAAGAACGAGATAAATGATCGCTAATAGGAAGTTTCTGTAGTTACTGTAAATAAGTAATACC
This sequence comes from Mongoloraphidia duomilia, assembly GCA_039654895.1. Taxonomy (NCBI): domain Eukaryota; kingdom Metazoa; phylum Arthropoda; class Insecta; order Raphidioptera; family Raphidiidae; genus Mongoloraphidia; species Mongoloraphidia duomilia. Next base: position 10,170,542 of record CM077524.1, read on the forward strand.
CATACTAAGTTCCTGATAGCGTCATCTTTGTTTTGTGATTTTATCAATAATTTCTTATTTCAGTAGTCAGTAACTACAGAAACTTCCTATTAGCGATCATTTATCTCGTTCTTACTTATTGCTTTATATCGATCTCTATTTACACACAGAACGCCCTATGCACAGCTTTAATTTGATACAATCTGTATAATATGTAGGTATGTAAATGAGCCGTAGTAAAGATTGTAGATTACAGACGCCTGCCAACTAAGATCATTAGCGAAACCTAGTATAGACACTTACCTCCGTTACTAAGGTACTTCCCCGACTTGAAGTGGACGTGGTGGTAACGAACGCGCGTCGTTCGTTACGTGAAAATGTGGCAGCACTGCTCTGCTCGGTGACCATCTCCTGCATTCCCGTCATCAGTACCTGCGCCCCCAGGAACTTGTTTAACAAGGCACGTGCTTCTGTATCTTCGTTACTCTCCCCAACGACACTGGATTCTGTCATAAAAATAAACATATCTATTATTAAGAAAACAAGCTTAAAAAATAAAAGAGAGTGCTTAATGATAGAGTGTATAGCGTCCTACCGGAAGGACCACTGCGACTCACGTGAGGACGTATGAAATCGTCATATTGTAGTACTTTTAGGCAATTTGATGGGTAAATATGTTCAGAAACTTATGAATTATTATGAGCGGAAATTTTATACAAGACTGTATTACTATGTTTTGTTGAGCTAATACAAGAATTTATATAATCTTGTGTGTGTATTTTGTAAGCATTGGCAACGGAAAATGGTACGTATAGGAGATGGTGTGTCTATACTGCCAGCAGGACGAAGGAGTTCTGCTGGTCTTTACTGCCAGAAGGACGAAAGAGTCCTGCTTGAAGGACACGCTTATGAGCGAAAATTTGTCCTTCGAACAAGACAGGTACACTTTATCATTAAGACCACACGATAGAAGTGAAACTTCTTGACTACTTTCATAGTTAAAAGTGCATAACACGAAATAATTCGTAGTCGGTAGTCAACGTGTTAAAATTCCTAACGTTTAAAATTTTAAAATGAGAAAAATTTCGTCACATTTATTGTTTACCTGTATCAGCATTTTTCATTCTTGATATAACGTCTTGAACACCTGTAACTCGCGTTTGTTGATTCAAAAAAGATTTAGCGGTGCCAGGCTGGCGTCCGCTAGCGGCTTCGGAACAGGAGTCCATGGAATCCAAACTTACGTTTTGTATTTCTCCACCTATGCGAATAATTTTAACTTTTTAAATTATAAAAAATTGTGAAAGATGATGTTTATTTTGATATAATGTACTCATCTAATTTACAATTTTACCTACTTCGAAAAAATAGTTAAAATATTATATTGGATTAATTCGAAATTTAAATTTAAGTTGCGGAAAATTACAAAAATGCAAGCTTAGTTAGTGCCAGTGGTGGAGTAGGATATGAACATTTAAATCCAAGAAAATTTGCTTACTCGGTGTGGAAGATCGGGTGCTAATTCCATCGATTTGAGAGTCTTTAAAACTCGATGTTCGTAAAATCAACCCAGCTTTCGGATATGTTGTTTGGCGTTCCGATTTCGATGTTTCAGCTGCAAAACATAATGCAAACATATTTTTTAACATAGGTACTTATGTAATAATATAGACATAATAATTTTGAAAATTTACGTTTTATATTCTAGGATTTTATTTTGAAACTTAATGGGAAGCAAAATGAATTATTTGATTTCTGTTAATCTTTTTAAACGTTCAGAGGCAGATTTTTCGGTGAATGCAAATAATAAATAGACACCCAAGCAAACGTTTCGACAGCGCTGGTTAGGATTAAAAGGGTTAATATTTTTTCACGATTTTGAAAATTATTAATAATAAACTACAATATTACTATAAACTTACTGGCATTTTGAATAAATTTCTGTGATATTTCTTTAACTGAACCACGACGCGTTACTTTTGAAGTCAAAGTTTCATTTTCGTCGGTTGATTCCTGCAAAAAGGTTTCAGAATAGAAATAGTTACGAAACATGATCAATATTTTGAAAATTAATAATCTTACTTTAGATTTAATACTCTTAACATTTGATCCAAACTTCTTGGTTGTTGTAATAGAAGACAGTCCTCGAATTTTTTTAGTATCTTTTTCATCTACATATTTATGCAGGTCGGTTGGATCTGTTGAGTAACGAGTTACACTAACCTCACCGACTGGTTCCTGACCATTTTCGGAGTAGTATGAACTCGTAACAACAGTCCCTTTAACTAATTAAAAAAACACAAAATTAATGTTTATATTTATATTAGAAATCGTGTCCATCGTGATTATAATAAAATTAAGAAAAATCGCAAAATTTTTTTATTTTTATGTATGTACTTGAAAAAGTCTAAATCTATAGACGAAACGTTGTACATTTAATAAATCAAATATTTTGTCCACTATCCTGCGATTTTTCTGAATTTTATTAATGTTTATAAAAAATATAAAAATATAATAAATATAAGTACCTTGTGTTTTATCATTGAAAGACGACTGATGCCTCAGTGCTTTAATTCCAAAAAGTGGTCTTCCTTTTTCATCTGTTGGGCCAACCCCATAACTCGAAGTTATACAATTTGTAACTTCAGTTTGTTGATGAGGAGTCGTTTTTTGCACTTTATTTATTTCTAAATCCTTTTTCTTTTTCAAATCACTGAGAGTTCTTCTGATTGGGGCGTCTTTTTGCTGAGGAGTTGAAGTTTTTGTATTCGTTTTACGCAAAATATTTCTTGTAACCCATTCTGGCTTGCCGTCTTCTATAGGTTTCGATTGTAGAATAGATGTTGACTTTTTCGACGATTCGGATTTATTTGTGCTTGTATGAGTTGTAGTAGTGCTAGTTTTTGAAACCCAAGAAGCTGTGGGAGCTGTATAATCAGGAGTTCTGCGATCTTTCGTTGGACTTGGAGTTCGATGTTTAGGGCTTGGGCTTCGCGCTTTTTTAACAGGACTTGGAGATCGTCTTGGAACTTTATCCTTGGCTGTCCCATTAAAAATCTGTTTATCAACGGTTGTTGATTTGTGATCTATCCCATTAATACGTGTCTGAGAATCTTGTTTGACAGTTCTAATTTGATACACATTATGTGTTTTTTCTTTAACAATATTTTCATCAACAATATTAATTCCTGTTTTAATATGACCAAATTGATTGGTAGATCTTGCCTCATTTTTATTTGTTTGATTAAATTGTTGATTAGAATTTACTCTTTTGGTATCACGAGCTGGCGAAGGAGCCTTTCTATTTGTCATCGTCGTTGTAACTCTTTTAGATTGTAGAGATGTGATTTTTGCATCAGAAATTTGCTTTCGTACAATACGTATTTGAGCTCGAATACGACGACGCTGTTCATATCCAACAACTTTTTCCAACTAAAAAAAGAAAGAAAAACGCACATAAAATAATTTATATTGCCAAAAATATGACATAATTTTACTTACCATCTGTTCTAATAAATCAAGATCATTAATATCTTCAATAACCGGTTGGTGCGGTTCATTTGAAGTACTGCTCTTTCTCCTTTCAGTTACAGTAATTGTTCTTCCTGAATCTGTTCTTCTCAAAGTAACACCAAATTTAGTTGTTTTTGACATTTCTTCATTAGTACTATTTGGAGTTGGTGTTCTTTTTATAGGACTCGACGGTCGTTCAGATTCATAACCACGTTTATCAACTGGTGTTTCATTTTCACCCAAAGGTTCTACATATTTCTTAACACAAGGTATTTCTTGAACGGGGACATCTTTATTTGTGTTCAAGATTAATTGAGTACTCTTCAATTGCGAATCTTTTTTATCAGCTAAACGATTCATAATATTAACACGTTTAACGTGTTCATCAACATTTGCCTGATATTCTTCGTCACTTGTTGTACTGACTTCTTGTTTAGGGACAACATCCGGAACTCGTGATTGCTTCTGCTTTTTGGTTAAAGCGTCATCCTTATTACTTACAGAGTTTGTGACATAAGTTTTTTTGAGATCTTGGGGCTGTTCGGTTATACGTGCTGAGAAAACAGTTTTCTGTTTTTGGGTGATCTCTTGAGATTTGTTTATATTTTCAAACAATGCTTTAGCTTTCCGAACTACTTCACTACTTTTAGGCAATTTAGGTGATGAATCAAAACTGCTATCTAATCTTTTAACCGGATTTTTGTCTGTTGATTTTTTAGGTGTTTCAGTTATTTCCGGACTTGATTTAGTTGGTGATGATGCTCTTGAATCTGTTTTTCTTGTTTCCTGCTTTGTTGGTGTCTTTTTTATCATACTGGGAGATGACAGTTGTTCTGCTGTAGAAATAAACTTAGTTATCTTTTCAGATACGTTCGAGGAATATTCATTTCTTTCGATCTTTTCGTCAGATGTATCAAAATCAGGCTGGTTAGATTTTACATAAACATTCTCAGGTCTTGTTTGCTTGTTAGGTGATTGAGGTCTTGCTTTAATTTCAGGTTCAGAGCTTTTTGGTTCAGGTTTAATAATTTTCTTTTTCTCTGTTGTTAAATTTTGAGCAGTAGTGGTGAACTTGGACACCTTATCAGAGACACTTAGCAGACATTCATCGTTTCTCAACATTTCATCCACGCCTGTTAAATCGGGACGATCTACTTTTGGTGCGATATTGTCTGGACGTTGATGACTGCTTTCAACCTTCGTATCTGTCACTGATGTAAAACGACTCACTTTATCAGCTACATTAACACTCCTTAAATCAACTTCATTATCAAGGTCTGTCGTTTCCGGCTCATAGTGCATACATCTAGGTGACTTAGGCCTTTCAACTGAACTTACAGGGGTTGCTAACTGTTCAGCTGTTGTTAAGAATTTCGTGACTTTATCAGAAACACTTAAAAGACATTCATCTGATTTAAGATTTTCATCCACTATAAAGTCACAGCGTTCAATCACTGACTCTTTTAGTTGTGGTTGATTTTGAGTTGTGTTCTGCAAAAACTTGGACACCTTTTCTGTAACACTTAATAAACATTCATCACCTTCTTGAATTTTGTCCACATCTGTGATTTGAGTCGATCTTGGTATTTGCTGCGGATGATCTTCAGTTATTATTTCAGTAATACGACTATAACTGTCAAACTCGTTGACCGTTTCTGATTCTATGAGCGGAATATCTGATAACTTAGTCGGTTTTCTTTTAGTCCGTGTTGTGTCATCGTCTGGTTCATTTATTAAATCAGGGTGACGCGGTTTTTCTAAATCGTCATCATACGCATCTACAGGCATTGGACAAATTTTTTCTGGAGTCGGTTCTCGAGATGATATCGATCTAGTTATATCGACAATTACATTATCTTCAGATTTATTAGACACGTCAGTTGTTTTTGCAGTTAATGTAATAGTTTTCGTTGAAACATGTTTGTTATCTGGTTTTTTGTTTATCACGTGCGATTTTTTAATCGGTGAAGTGGATTTAGTTGGAGAAATTGGTCTTGGAATTTTATCACCAGGTTTTCCTCGAGATGTTGGAACTGTCTTCGTCACCTGATCATTTGTCGTATTAGTGACGGTTATTTTAGCCTTGCTGGCGACTTTAGTTACGGAAGAGTGATTTTGCTGTTTTACTGTATGTTTGATATCGTTACTAATCGTTCTCTTACTTAATTTAGTTTCCAAAGTATCGATATCTGTTTCTTGTTCATAATCAGTTTCACTGACAACATTTGGCTTCAACTTCTGCGATTTCTCTATTAGCGCTTGCTTTGTTTTCGTTGGAATTGAAACTTTTATTGTAACTGGTTGAGTTACTTTAGTTGTTTTAACTGTCGTATATGTTTTAGTAGTAGTTGCAGGTTTAATCTTCGACTGAGGTATGTTGTCGTCTGTATGTCTACGAGACATTACCTGTTTCCCTGTAGCTGGTTTGGCATTCTGAGTTGATGGAATTACACTATTTTTAGCCGGTTTTTCAGGTTCACTCTTTTTAGGTATTTGTTTACCGCTTGGTGACAGTGAAACCACAGTTGAAACTACATATTTCTTTTTAATCGTGATATCAGATTCTGTACTTGGCTTCGGTTTTGGTTTTCGATCAGGACTGGTATCAAGCTTAGTTGGAGATTTATTTGGTGTCTTTTTTTTACTGTCAGTTGGAATTTTTTCTGGAATTTTCTTAGGAGATGTTTTAATCTCAGAATCTCTAGGAATGTTAACCAGTTCGGTTGATTTTTCATTTTCAATTAATTTTAGTGTTGACACTTTATCATCCACGGAGACATTTTCGCGATATTTTGTTGTATGAAATTCAATATTTTCATCTTCAATGTTAGTGGCGTAAATATTAGTATGTATTTCAGAATGTTCTGTTTTTGAAATTGTTCCGTTTTTAATTATTTCATTGTCACCATTTTCACGCTGATCTTCGTTATCTTCTCCTTCTGAGCTAATATCACTGTCAGTAATTGCATCTGTTTTCTTATATTTTTTTTCTTGATTTGTAGTTTTCTTTACCGTCTTCTTTTCAGGGGTTATATCCGAAGGTTGTTTTCGTGGTACAGATTTTGGTATTTGTTTAGAAGTTTTGATTTCAGTTGATTTTTTTCTCTCAGGGCTACTGTTAGGACTGCGTTTTTGTGCTGGGAACTCTTGAAGAGATGGTTTTTTAGTCACCGGCTTACGTGGTTTGGATTCACTAACAGGAGATTTTTCGAAAGATTTTTCTGGAGATTTTCTCTCGGGGCTACTTTCTGGACTACGACTAAATTTCTGTCTTTCGGAGGTCTGTTTCTCGGTTGAAAATTCTTGAACAGATGTTTTCTTGGAAAATACTGTATTTACTTTCGATTCATCAACAGATTTTCTCGGATATTTTCTTTCAGGACTACTTCCCGGACTTCGCCTTTGGGCGGGAAATTCTTGAAGAGACGGTTTTTTAGTGACTGGTTTCGCTGATTTAGATTCTTCTTTCGAAGGTTTTTCATTTGGTTTCGTTGAATATTTTCTTTCAGGGCTACTTTCTGGACTGCGCCTTTGTGATGGAAACTCTTGAATTGATTTTCTAGAAGTTGTTTTGGATTCTTCAGATCGAATATTGTCTTCGTATTCTTTAAGAGACTTTTTGTCAAATGTATTCTCTGATGTTGGTACATCTTGAGCTGTTGGTTTCTTAGAGGTCGACTTAGTTGTTTGTGATACTGTTATAGAGATACTGTCTTCAATTTTATTGGACATTTTTCTTTCTGGACTACTTTCTGACGGGCGTTTTTGGGTTGGGAATTCTGTCAGAGATGGTTTCTTGGAAATTGGCTTCTTTACTTGTGATTTTTCAACCCTATCTTCATCATCGATTGTTTTACCGAGATCACATTCTGGAACATTTTTCTCAGTCGGGTATTCTTGACTCACCGGCTTTTTCAGAACAGATTGGTGTGACTCAGAGTCTATAAACTCATCGACAGCCGTCTTTAATATAGACGTTGTCTGAACGGTCTGGAACGTTTGATCTGTAGTTTTTTTTAACGAACTTTTTCTTTCTACACTGTTATTAGTCGATTTTTTCTGAACTGGTATTTTAGTAGGCGAAGTTGCACGACCTACATTATCTACAGAAGAAATACGTTCATTTTCTATGAAGTCATTTGTTTCTGATGCCGGACTTTCTGGTTTTTCTTTTTTCACAATATTGTGAGTAGTTATATCGGTCACTTGATCAAATAGCTCCGTAAAACTTTTTTCAACATTATTTTTCAGTGTTTCTTTATCAGGCATTCCCAATATTTTACGACAACGTTCTTCATACGTTTCAGTTCTTCTGAACGGCGGTTTTTCTTTCAGTGGTGTCTTTTTAGTCTCAGGATTTACTTCAGTGTTATCGGTTGGCTTGTCTTCAGAGGGCGAAGATACTGGTCTTTCTGGGGACTGCTTAGGTTTTTTAAGTGATGATTTGCGTTTTTCATTCTTAGGAATGTCAGTTTTATCTGAAGGTGTTTCACCCGGAGAAACGTCGAAGGTTTTCTCTTTATTAGATATCACGTCTTTTTCAGTTACTGTAGCGGAATCGGTTGTTTCTAATTTAGTTACGACAGTTGTGACGTTTGTATCGAGGTCTGTTACCAATTGATTGCTGTGAGTAATATATTCAATTTCACTAGCACTGCTTGTTGGGGAGGAATCACGAGACTCAGATCGTTTCCTTGGTTTGTACATACGCTTTGTAGTTGGTTTCGGAGTATCTTTTTTAGAATCTACTTCAACAGTTATTGTTTGATTAACTTTATTTCCAGCATTTTTTAATATTCCAGATGTTTTTCTGACAATAGTCACTTTAGTGTCAGTTTTTTCTGTTTTATCTATCTTACCAGTTGATGGCTTATCTACCGAATTATCTGGACAGCTTTCTTTAGTGATATTTTTTTCTGGATTTTTTCTCTTTCTTGTAATGGTGTCCGTGGAAAACTGTTGGGTTTCTGTATTATACTCGATTGTAATTGACTCTGGGTTTTCTGGAGCATCACTCGGAATATGTTTCTCTGGGCTTTGACGTTTTCTTGAAATTGTATCGGTTGATATAATTTTTACTTTATCTTCAAGATTATCTTTATTTGGTGTTGGTTTACCATCTTTAGAAACATCAAAAATCTCTACATTATCTGGTATTTCAGTTAATTTAGCTTGATTCTTCATAGTTAACTTATCAGTAGAACAGAAGCGTTCAGTGTTAGATGTATTTGAAATATCTTTTTCGTTTGAAATATATTCGACATCGCTTACTATATTTTTCGGAGTCTGTCGATCACCTGGTTTTCTTGTTGGAACCTTCTCAAAATCTTCATGTGTTTCAACAACGGACTCTTTTTGACGATAAGTAGATTTTTGATCACTAGTGCGTATTGAGTTTTGAGTTTTTGTAGTATTGTCTTGAGTTCTTGGAGTCTTGCGATCTGGAGACTCGCGATCTGGAGTATTTCTTGTTGGACTACTCTGAGGACGTGTGTTACGTGAGCTTGGCAATTGTTTTGTTGGGCTTTCTCGTGCTGGAGTTGTTTTACGGTCCGGACTTTGGGGATGTCTTTCAGTAGTCTGTTTTGGTGGACTATCTCGTGGTTTTGGAGACTTTCGTTCAGGACTTTGACGATTAGAAAGACGGGAAGTAGGGACCTTGCGTTCAGGACTTTGTCTTGGACTTGAATAAGTATCACGATAGGTTGAAGTATTACGTTCGGGGCTTTGTCTCGAACTTGGCACATCATGAGCAGTTGGAGTTTTAGTTGGAGAATTTCGTTTTGGTGCGTCATGAACAGTTTTACGTTCAGGACTTTGAGGGTATCTCTCACGTGAATTTGAAGTTTTTCGGTCTATGTTTCGAGGGCTTGGCGATTTACGTTCAGGACTAGTACGTTGTGGCCGGGAACTTCCAAATTTTCGCTCAGGACTTTCATCTCCCCTATCATATCTAGAAGGGCTAGATCTTTGTTTCCTTACATCTTCCTTTGTCACAGTTTCTGTAGAAGAAAATTTATTATTGACGGAATATGATTTTTGCGATACATCTCCAGAATGACGAGGTACATATTTATCTGGACTTGTGCGTGGTGAATTTGTACGACTTCTTGGTGTCGTTGAATGTTCAGGACTATTTCGCAATGTCTTGGCCCAAGCCTCATGCGTCGGACTTAAATCAACACTAATACGTTTATTAACAAAATCTTGCCTGTATGTTGTGGTGTATTGATCTTTATCTACAGGCTTTTTGGTGTATTGATCTTTATCTACAGGCTTTTTATTATCGGGGAGACTCGTCGGTTTTTGTTTTGATTTTGGTGATACAGAATCACATGGTTCACTATCTCTTATTATTACATCTTTGTTGCTGATTACATCTGTAAATTCTTTGTTAGTAGAAATTATTATTTCTGATTTGTTTGTTTCTGTAACTGATGGTTTTGTAACAGTTTTGTGCACTTCAATAGTCGTTCTATTTACAGAGTGATCTTCGTCAGATTTTCGTGGTAATTGTTGATACCGTTTATCATTAATATTAATTTCTTCAGAAACTTTTATTGTTCGATTATTAACATCGCGTCTGATATCTTTCTCATCGACACATTTTTCATCCTTGTAATGTTTAGTAGTTCTGGTCACAGATTGTTCGTCAACAGTTTGTTTATTTGTTACATTGCTAACATCATCAGTTTGTCGTTTTGAAGTTCTATACGTATATTTTTCATCATTTGTACGTCGTTTGGAGCTACTAGTATTTTCATCTGCATTTACGGCATACGTTTTGGATCCAACAGTTTCGTATTTGGTTTTTGTTACAGTACTACCATCTGGTAGCTGCGTAGTTTCAGTTACAATCCTTGTGGTTCCATCTTTGATTGTATCATTGCGAGCAAAATCAGGAATATCCGGATCTCCGGCTTTATAAACTTTAACTGTACGTGATAAAAGTTGTCCTTCACTCCCGACGTTTGATGTAATATTGTCAGTTTCATCGTAACCAGTTTTTCTTACATTCGATGACGTATGCCGTGTTGAAGAATGTTGATCAGTTCTCGCATTATCTCTTATATTTGAATCAACTTTGGTAACTTCCTTTTTGCTTGTTTTAACAGTCGATCCGTACGTATCGGAAAAATCGTTTTCATTTGAATTGTCAATTTCAGATGTCAATAAACGTTGAGTATCCAATTTATCGTTAAGTTTTCTTGTCGACAACTTGGTTTTATATGTATTGCTATCAAAGTTGATGTCATCCCCATCATTCGATGAGTAAGTAGTGACAACTTCAGAACGATTGGAAGAAATTTTACTCGAACTCTGTCTGTAATTGTTATCATCACCGCCAACGAAATGTTCTTCCACGCAGGTTTGCGCAGTTCCACCGACGCTCGATGTATTGCCATCGTTACGGACAAATGTTTGTTTTTCGTCGATTGCTGCGAATTGACCGACCCCATCATCCACTTGTCGTCTTCCAGACGTTGACGCTATTCGTGTAGAAAAATGCGTTTTACCATCATCGCTTTTCTCGTTTTTCGATACAACTGTCCAAGCATTATCGCCTGATTTTAAATCTGAAATAGAACCCAGCTTATAAAGCAATACATTTAGAAATTTTTTTTTTAAATATTATGCAGGTCTGTTTTTCGAAAGTAATTGAAATTTAAAAATAAATTTTGTAAGATACACTTTGGGGTCACATTTAGGCAATATTTTTTAGACTACTTATTCTTACTTCGCTATTTTTGAAAATATACATATACATAATATTATAATGGTACGTAAAGGTATATCTTGAAAAAGACGTTATTTTTTTCTTTTCTTATAAAAATAAAATGGCTAAACCTCTTTATCTTCCCTTTGATATACTATCTACTGAGCAAATTAGTATTTTATTTAAAAAAAATAGTGTCAAAGTATAAATTGATACACAGTTAAAGTCGATAATAATTTCTTAAGAAAAATAATTGTCTGTTTCAAAAAACAGCACTAATGGTAAATGATGAAAACTAATAGAAAACTTACCTTGACACGTCCTATAGGCAACATCTCTGGTTGGTGATTCGGAATCCCTAACCTCTTTACTCTTCAGAGAAAGAAAACTCTGATCAGCTAACGTGTCGCTATGATATTGCCCTCGCTGCTTGTTTCCGATACTGACATTGACTTTAACCATAGACGGTGAGCCCGCTCTTTGCACATCTTCTAGAACTTCACCACTCGTATAGAACTCCTTCAAACGCTGCTCCCTCAACTTATACATGTGAGCCCGGATTTCTTTTTTCTTTCCGAAATCGTCCGTTTGTTGCCACTAAAAAGAGGTTAATGATTATAGTGAGCGTTATTATTAGAAGACCTTAGGATCTGAACGCTAATAACGAATGTAGTTACAAATGTTAAGTACGTATCAGACATACATGGTAAACTAACAAACATACATTAGAATTTCTGAGAAAATTTTCGTTGAGGACAATGTCTTTAAATTGGCTGAATTGATCCAGAATTCAAACGTAATTACTATAGAGAACATTCACGGAACGTATACGTATACGGAACGTATAAGCTAATTTCACTTGGGTAATTGCGTTTGAATTCTTGCTAGGTACTTCTCACTAAAATATGTTTGTATGTTTTTGAAGTAAAAACTTCCTTAGGCGCGTTAGGCACTCTTTGCCTGGGTACTGAAAAAATGTGAAGCGTTCGCAACTACTTCCGTAAGAATTCGCAAAATACTTATATCATAAAAACGACCGTCTTCACATTACTGCCACCCATAGCGCAGTTGGTTTAGTCTTTGCGTTCTATGCGTAGGAACCTGGGTTGGAGACCTGATGGCAGCGTAGAATTTTTGGCGTTTTTTTTCTAAATTCTACATGATATTTATTTATATATTTTTTTATTTATGTTATATTCTTTCTTTGACAATAATTATAATTTTTTTGAAACCAAGGTGGAATTAATTAAAAATACAATTTTAGTATTTTAGTACTAAATTATTTTTAGTTCATAAATGCGCTATAATAGATGACACAAAAAATTAGAAAATCTGAAGTTTTCACTTCTGTCGTGTGGTCATAAGCACACACCCATTTTTTTTTGTACGACATTATTGAAGTGAAACTTCTTAGTGAATCGAAATGACGAGGTAATACAAAAAATAGCGACACGAAAAATACCGACACAAAAATTCAAAAACGACATTATACACAGCATGTATATAAATCGGATACGCGCTCACGCAAAACGATTCAGATGGCTACATTGGGATTGGTATTAATTATTAATTTATTTATTTAAATTCGCATGGCTGACGAAGACTAAATAAGTTTTGCTTCAACCGTACGCGGTGAGTCACGCACTTGCCTTTTTTGTTTCAAACAGTCAAGTCTGGTCAAGTGTCTTCGATGCAATCTTCAATTTATTCATTTATGCAATTAGCTTATGCAACTGAAGTGTCTACTTGTCAGGATTTGTTAAAGCGGATTGAGGATGTGTTTATGATGATAATAATAAGGAAAGTATTATTTCAACGTAATCAAATTCAGAGCAAAGAACAACGATGACAGCTCGATTTCTGGTACGAATTTCAACGCTGCTACTTTCAAAGTTTTTTTAGCGCAGAATATACTATGAACGCAATTGTAAAATTCACAGCTAATTAAATCTACTGTGAAAGTTGTACCAAAAGTCGAGCATTAGGCCCTTCTCACACGGAGCTACTCAACCGAAACCAATTACTAATTCAGTTACTACCACTAGTATTTTAATGGAGGTTCGCACACGGCGCTATTATTTAATTTATTGTAGATTATAGACGCGTCGACAACTTAGGTCATTAGTGTCTCAATGACATTAAATAACAAATCACTTAAAATTAAATGACACCACAAAACATTCATGAGCGGAGGTGGGATTCGAACCCATAACAGTGTGATCCAAAGGCCGCTACGCTAACCGTTACACCACACTGTCCTCACGGCGCTATTAGATAGCAATCAGTTTTTAACGACGCGGCGTGCTGGTCGCCGCGGTACTAGTTACTAACGAAACTCAACCAAAATGGCTGATCCAACATTAATTGTAGTATCTTCTTGTGAATGAAAGGGGACAGCATTTCCACTAAATTTAAAAATGCTTCTTTGGACATTCTATAGAATGCCAAAAATATTGTATCATTTTCCTGCAGTAAATCTTTGGCAGCAACGAATGCCCTAGAATATATATCCTTATCAGATGTTCATTATGCAATTACGCGTCGAACGGTCGAATGAAATTGGTCCGGAATCGATATCATTATTTGTACACACGCACACACAGACATCTCTCTAAAAATGATGGATCGAACTGTAGGGGCCTTGAAACGTGGAGATACGTCAAAATTTTTCATTTGCAAAATCGAACTCAATAAAACAACTTCCAATGGGAAGTTAATAATGCGTATGTGACCACATTTTATTTTAAATTAATTATCGGCTAAAATGGTTCAAATTTAATTAGAAACGGTCTATGAAATAGGTCAAAATAAAAAAATAATAGCGTAATAATTAATTATTCTTTTCTTGTTTGTACATTGGAATTACTAATTTTACGGGTCATACATATATTAATTTCCGAGTGATATTTAATATGAATATATTTAGTTGTCTATTATTTAATACTTTGAGACAAACAATATTATGTTTTATTAATTAAAAAGTAGGAGAAAAAAGAAAGTCGGATTAGGACGTAGGTTGTTCTATTAGTAAACTATAAAGTTTAATCCTAGTCCAACTTTCTCCTTGCTATTGTTTTTGATGTTTCATCAATAACATATATTAATGCTGGGTTGCAGAACGCATTATTAAAAAATCTGAGTTGACAATGACCTGAGATTGTGATCATATAATAATTACAGTTTTTGTATATGCCGGAACAGTCAAATGTCGTTGTCAAACTTTATTAGGTATACGCCCCGTCCACTTCAGTTGGCCCACTTACCAAAAAATTCGATTATTAGTCCTCAATTAACAGAAATTGAAACATTAATATAATATAGGTATTTTTTATTTTGTACCAAACATTTTACAAACTTTTTGTCATAACCTAAGCCTACTAAGATAATGTATTCCTACTAAGATAATGTATTCCTACTAAGATAATAAATTAAATAGAAAAGCGAATAAAATGTAAAATCAGAGAAACTAAAACTCGAAACGCATTTCAACTTAGTTAATACTATGCCTCGAAGAATAATGGCCGTTATAACCATTAAAGGTGATGTTACCCTAACTTTTGAAATATTTTTGGAGTTTCAGTTTCTCTGATTATATTTTTTTCGTTTTTCTATTTAATTATTTAATTATCTTAGTAGGCTTAGGTTATGACAAAAAGTCTGTAAAATGTTTGGTACAAAATAAAAAATACCTATATTACACTATTGTTTCGATTTCTGTTAATTGAACACTAATAATTGAGTTTTTTGGTAAGTGGGCCAACTGAAGCGGAACGGGGCTCTATGTGGAACTTTACTCACAGAAAACCAAATGACTGATCTAAGAGTAGGTACATAAAAAAAGATTTGTTTCTATATAGATCATTCATTATTTCATTTGTTTTTCAAAAATAGTTATTTACATTACAAAGATGCGTAAATCAACTTTTTTCTGCAAGGAAATTTTTAAATGGTCGAGGTGAAACCGAGCCAATTTAAAAACTTCGAGCACAAAAATGAGGTTATGTGCATCGTGTAAACTGTAAAGTATTACGTTTTTAGGGTTCCGTAGCCAAATGGCAAAAACGGAACCCTTATAATTTCGTCCTGTCCGTCCGTCCGTATGTCATAGCCATTTTACTCGGAGACTATTGGCACTATATATAGATGAAATTTGGAAGGTATATGGTGTTTTCTACGAACAATGATGCAGTGAAATCAGTGGCGGCGCGTGAACATTTTAAATGGGTGTTCTGCAGAGTCAACCTGGAGTAGCCCCCCCCCCCCTTATGCGGGGACTTCGAAAAAAAAATTCAAAAATACATTTGATGCAATTTTTAAGTGTATTTGTTGATCTGAATAATTTGTCTATACATTATACAATGATGTCGCTAGCGCTCTAGTCGTAATTAATAAAGTGATTTTTATAACAATATTTATTATTGTTATAATATATTTCTTTGTTGAAATGCCGGTTATAACTTTTTTCACGGCTAGAGCACTGTTTTTCAATGAAAATATCAGGCAAAGGGCGACCTTGTGCCTTCAATTTTAGTTTTTCTTCAAATGTGTAATTTGAAAAACGTTTCACACGCGTGAGGTTATCTATTACATTCATTGTTTGAAATTTGAATTACAATTGAAAACGATTTATATCGCCATCAACACAAACATAATTTAGACTGTATGCACCAGCCAGTGTGTGTGTGTGTGTGCCAACAGATAGATATCACCAGTCACTATGTGACAAGAGCGTTTTCAGTTTGGAATAACATTAATAAGCTATGCTATATAAACGTTCGGATATGCCCGGATATGCCGCTTTTATTAAATTAGAGTTCGTACTACGTACGTTCTGTGCACCCAGATAAGCTATAAATCGTATAAATCTGTCTCATTTTTTACTGTTTTTTTCTCTCTTTAACACATTGATTTTGGTGCAAAATATAATGCAGAACGTGTCACGTGCGTAGTGAATTTACTACGGCTGAGGACGGTTTATAGAATATAGGCCCTGCAGCATGCCGTCATTTATAATTATGCTATGTGGTGGCTTCATATATAGGCTTCATAATTATGAAATTAAAACATATTATGCAGATTTATAATACAATTTTTTTTTTTAATTGTGCGTTATTTTCTGGCAGTGTGGCAGCTCCGCAGCTCTCATAGAGGAGTCGCCACTGAGTGAAATTACGAAAAAAAATTAGGGGTGGCATTCCATACATTTAACTGAGGGATGGAAAAAAAGTCCAGTGCACATGTGTGGGGTATCGTTAGTTAGGTCTTAAAAAATGATATAGAAGTTTTAAATGGACTTTTTTATTTAAGTCAATATCTGGTGAGATATGAGCTTCTAAAGTTGTTAAAAGTGTGTCCCCCCTCGCTAACTTTTCAACTATGGGGTGGAAAATTCTGAAATAATTTAAGTTGGTAGAACTTAAAAAACACTTCCAAAGAAAATTGGTTCAAACCAATTTTCTTTGGAAGTGTTTTTTAAGTCAAGAAAGTATCCCATATCTCAAAAACTACACAACATATATTATTCAAATAATATATGTTGTGTAGTTTTTGAGATATGGGATATTTTCGGTTACACGCTATTTTTTCGAGTTTCGCGACCGCAGAAATAACTTTGTTTTCACAGTGTCTAAGCATATAAATTATTGTTAAATTTATTATTTAACTTTGGATTTTAACCGTGAACGTTCTTCCCGACTACGGAACCCTTCACTGTGCTTGGTCTGACACGCACTTACTACGTACTACTGATGAATATTTATATTTTTTAAGAAATTTTATTAATTTTATTGATTGAATATTGACACTTTTGTTGAAACATTCGATGTTTTTTTGTGAAACTGTAAAACTTACGCGGCCAGGATTTATTGTCCTGACCGCACTCAATTTATCATTCGCTTCAAAATTCTACAATGCTTTACTTATGAAGAAATGTCTGTCAGCTTCTGCAACCCAGCATTATACACTTAAATTAGTTTTATTAATAAGTAATTATCATTTATAACACAAATTAATTACCATACGGCGAAGCAAATCTTCGTCTGTGATCAGATTGACATCATTGACATCAGTCGCCATGGCGACCTTTCAAGTGCTGCTTCTCTGTAAACAAAAAGAAAAATCATTAAAATCTATTTTATTTATACGGACATAATAATTATTTACATCGTTTTTATCTATCACGCACTTGTTTTAATTTGTTCAAATGCTAAAATCTATTAGAAAAAACTACTAGAAAAATATTTTGTCTGTAGGTATTAATTTCTTTTGTATTGTTGGTGGCATGCAACTCAAAATAACGAATCACTATTATTACGTATATTATAAATTAAAATCCCCTGCCGCGTCTGTCCTTATGTTATGTTCGCGCTAATCTCAGAAACTACTGTGGGGATTTCTATTCGGTTTTCACCAGTAGACAACGTTATGGTGATGTTTGTCGATTAAGTCGGAAAAATTAGCGTATTGGCGGAATCCTACTAATATTATAAACTTCGCAGGGGGAGAATTTCTAGCGGGAAGGGAATTATAAATCATAAATTCATAGCATCCGGGCAGTCGGACCAAGTCGCTAGTAAAAGATAAAAACTGTTTTATTTGTAGAGTTATACGATCCGAATTAATTTTGTCATATAAGGATTAAGTATAATATTATTATTATAAGAAAAACAAGTCATTATTATTTTTAACATAATATTCTAAACGCCTTAATAGCATTATTTGAAAAAATAATCAGCGAGAACACATTTTTAAATATAATTTATGGGTTTTTCATTTTGAGCATTTTTTTTCAAAAACTACTGACAGCGCAAAAAGTGGAGAAAGATTTACTGTAATTGATCATTCCTTCGGCTAATTTTTACCCTAGTAGGATGATTATTGTTTATTTAATAATTTACGGTCTATTTATAATATTTAATTTTTTTTAAGTAAAAAAGGTTATCATTTGTTTTTCATTTCCATGGTTACTTTATACTAATGCAGTTATTTGCTGCAACTATATTCATGCGTTACATTTACAAACGCACGTTAGTGTGTGTGTTTTAAAGACCACCAACAGCTAAGGTTATTTGGGCCTAGCACCAATTCATATTTTCAATTCATTATTTTTTAATAATAAATTGAAAATCCAATTGACACTTTTACCAGCTCTCGGGCTAGAACCCGGGAACTGGGGACTTGTAATAGAGGAACCATAGCAACGCACGTTAGTAGTATTGTGCACTATTTTACAGTAGCATAAACTTAAACCACACACATTTTCCAAATAATCGATTTAAAAATGCATTTGGTGGTAATAACAATACATTGAATGACGTAATTAAATAAAATTACACATTAACAGCTTTACTAAGAAGTGTATGTTTGTTATTATTACAAATGAGTAAAAGCATAAATACATATATAAACAAAATAAGACCAATTATGGTGATGCACATGTGTTCTTATGTTGCAGGTATGGATTTATTACGTGTGACCATTTGCTCCAACTGCCGTTTATGGACAAGAACTTACTAACTTTGACAAAACGATCACTTGTGCTCTATACATAAATTATTATTGCGCTAAAAAAGTCATTAAACACAAAAAAGGTGTAAACGAAACACAAAATAAAACCAAATTAAAAAAATTTAAAGGAATCGGAATGCTTGTAAAACGGACAAAATAATTTCTCCTTCGATTTGCATTCACCTTTCCTACCTACATTCTCTTAGAAGACAGCGCAATTGTTTCTCTGTTATATTTATATCAATTTATTTACGTCGATTTATAATTGAATAACAGACGCTAATGACCTTTGTTGTCGAGCGTCTATAATTCATTCATTATAATTGAATATAGGCAGGGAATGTTGTAAGACGAAGAAAAAATTATTTTATTCCTTTTAGAGGCCTTCTGATTCCTTTCTTGAAGTCAGTTCAATTTTTTTATTAAATAATTTGCTTTTGATATGATGGTTTTATTAAAATAAGCTAAAGAAAATTTAATCATCCACTTTTGTTTCCTTGGTTCTGTATTTTTTGCTGAAATAAAAAAGTATTGCTAATCACACGCCTCGAGGTTTTTTCCGTCTACATACTAGGATCGCAAACACCGAAATTCAATGTGCATTTTAAGTTTGTACAAAATTTTTTTGAGTTTATTACTTCCCACCTCTACTATGGTAGGAAAGTAATGGATTTAGTCCGAAAAAAATTTTTCGAGATTTTAACAGATCTTCACGTTTTGAGACCCTAGCAATCGTTTAAGATCATTTTCTGATTTATGTCTGTATGTGTGTGTGTGTATGTGTGTGTATGTGGTCAATTTTTCGCCATCGATATCGTGAAAATGGAACAACATACGGCAATTGTGGTTATTCTATTGTGTTTATCAGCCTTTAACTTAGATCTGATTAGATTTTGAGTCAAATCGGTTCAGTGGATCCTGAGATATTAAAAAAAACGTTCCCAATGTCACGCATTAACATAGGTAAAAAAAATATAAATGAATTCTAGATGTTATAATATGAAAAAAATGTAAATATTTTTTTTCTCTAAAATGTATAGTTTTCGAGAAAAAAAATATTTTACTAAAAAAAGAAAATTGCACGTAAATCAAGGTAACCATGATGATTTTTGCTATATTAAGCTAGCCATCAGTAGATCACCAAACAAAAAAGAGGGCCATGCTTTTTTTCAAAGAATAAAAATTAAATTGTGTTTTAAAGACCACCAACAGCTAAGGTTATTTGGGCCTAGTCAAAGGATAAAAAAAAGAGTGTTTATTTTTTGCAAATATTTACTAGGTGGGAAGTATAGGACTGGTCATCAGTCGAATTTTTTTTACCTATGTTAATACGTGACATACGTTTTTTTTTTAATATCTTAGGATCCACTGAACCGATTTGACTCAAAATCTAATCAGATCTAAGGTAAAAGCTGATAAACACAATAGAAAAATCGGCATGGCCGTATGTTGTTCCGTTTTTACGATATCGAAGGCGAAAAGTTGACTACACACACACACACACATACAGACATCAGTCAGAAAATGATCTTAAACGATTGCTAGGGTCTCAAAACGTGAAGATCTGTTAAAATCTCGAAATATTTTTTCGGACTAAATCCATTACTTCCCTACCATACTAGAGGTGGTAATTAAAAATTAAAAGAATCGGAATGCTTGTAAAACGGACAAAATAATTTCTCCTTCGTTTTGCATTCACCTTTCCTACCTACACTGTCTTAGAAGACAGCGCAATTGTTTCTCTGTTATATTTATATCAATTTATTTACGTCGATTTATAATAATTTGAATATAGGCAGGGAATGTTGTAAGACGAAAAAAAATATTATTTTATTCCTTTTAGAGGCATTCTGATTCCTTTCTTGAAGTCAGCTCAATTTTTTAATTAAATAATTTGCTTTTGATATGATGGTTTTATTAAAATAAGCTTAAGAAAATTTAATCATCCAGTTTTGTTTCCTTGGCTCTGTATTTTTGGCTGAAATAAAAAAGTATTGCTAATCACACGCCTGGAAGTTTTTTCCGTCTACATAGTAGAATCGCAAACACCGAAATTCAATGTGCATTTTAAGTTTGTACAAAATTTTTTTAAGAGTTTATTTAGATTTATAAAATAAGTACGTTGATGAAAAAATTTCGTTCGACTTGTTGCAAAATACCTCGAGAAATGTGATCGGAGGTAGGTACTAATGCAGAGTGATTTATTAGCTCACCGACAAACGTTAACAGATGAAAGCTCATAACTAAATCTTTTCATTACAGCCAAAATACAAGTATCAAACAATTTAAGAAAATCTGTTTGAAAGTATCAAGAAAATTGCCCGAAATTCTACGTAAGTTTGTTTTGTGACCACATAATATTTCTCTTACACCGAGTTAAACGAAAAGAATTTATTGCATTTACAAAAACGAGAGAATAAAATAAAACAATGTTTGTTCGTAATAAATTGAACTATCAATGAGTCTTTAAACAGCTCCTTGTCTATTTACTTCCCACCTCTACTATGGTAGGGAAGTAATGGATTTAGTCCGAAAAAAATATTTCGAGATTATAACAGGTCTTCACGTTTTGAGACCCTAGCAATCGTTTAAGATCATTTTCTGATTGATGTCTGTATGTATGTGTGTGTGTGTGTATGTATGTGGTCAATTTTTCGCCTTCGATATCGTAAAAATGGAACAACATACGGCCATTCCGATCGTTCTATTGTGTTTATCAGCCTTTAACTTAGATCTGATTAGATTTTGAGTCAAATCGGTTCAGTGGATCCTGAGATATTAAAAAAAACGTTCTCAATGTCACGTATTAACATAGGTAAAAAAAAAATATAAATGAATTCTAGATGTTATAATATGAAAAATATGCAAATATTTTTTTTCTCTAAAATGTATAGTTTTCGAGAAAAAAAATATTTTACTAAAAAAAGAAAATTGTACGTAAATCAAGGTAACCATGTTTTTGCTATATTACTAGCCATCAGTAGATCACCAAACAAAAAAGAGGGCCATGTTTTTTTTCAAAGAATAAAAAAGAGTGTTTATTTTTTGCAAATATTTACTAGGTGGGAAGTATAGAACTGATCATCAGTCGAATTTTTTTTATCTATTTTTAGTGACATCGATCTGTGAGTAATCAACAAGTGACACGTCACAATTGACCGTGGGAGGACCGGCCACCCGTGGGTAGTGCGCCGATCAGTTTGATTTCATTAAAATTGCAAATGTAAGTCAATGTGACACAAGGCAGCTATATTTATGTATGTTCTAACGCCCATCCACTAATAAATGTAGCTATTTACTAGTTTAATACTTTCTACATAGTACATAATATACCTGCACTTTTGTTATAAAATTAATCAAGGAACTGACAAAATCGTGTCAGAATCTTTTATAATTAGAAATTATGACATCTAGACCAGCGGTATTCAAACTTTATTTCGTGAAAACCATTCATGAGACACTGTAAGTAAGGGCAAGTGTATAATCACTAATCAGTACGTACATAAACGTTAAAAACATAATAACAGAATCGCACAACACGCCATTGTTTGTTAGTGCCTACATTTACATAATTAACAACTAGTTACCTCTGACTGTTTGTGAGATAGAACTTTATGACAGACGGACGGACATCGTAGGTTGAGTAATAGGGTTCCGTTCGGAGGTACGTAACCCTCAAAGCATTAATCTATACAGGGTGCTGAATCGTTTTGCGGGTAATAGGGATTTAACCCGTAAAAGCAAACTTTTGCGATTTCCTGCTTCCCTAATTATTTTAGGGAAAATATCTTCGAATAAAAGGTTTAGAACATAAAATTCTGCATTTAAATCATTAAACAAAATTAATTTTGCATGCTTTGTAATGGCAGAAATTTGATATGAAAATGTCAAAATTACCTCAAAAACAGAGCGATAACCATGGAACTTGAACAAAATGATGACGTTTTAGCTGTCAGAATAATTTCTAATCATTTTGTTCAAGTCCCATGGCTATTGCTATCTGTTTTTGAGGTAATTTTGACATTTTCATATCAAATTTCTGCCGTTACAAAGCATGAAAAATTAATTTTGTTAAATGATTTAGATGCAGAATTTTATGTTCTAAAACTTTTATTCGAAGACATTTTTCCTAAAATAATTAGGGAAGCAGGAAATCGCAAAAGTTTGATTTTACGGGTTAAATCCCTATTACCCGCAAAACGATTCCGCACCCTGTATAGTAATATTCTAAAGAGGAAAAATCTGAAGAACTGCTGAACCAATTTGATCAAATTATTTCACTGTTTAAAAATCTACTTCTTCCCAGTTTATATAGGCTACGCTAAGACAAATAGGACGATGATCCCGCGTGCGACTTCTGAGTTAAATTAGTGTACGATGGCCAAACTATAAGAGATACTGCAAAGTGAAGTATGGGATTGCTCTTAATTATTTCGTTGTCAAACGAAAATCTATTCAACCCAAGCCGGGCCGAAATATACAGGGTGTATCTAAAATGCTTGACCAAACTTCACGAACGTGAGTATGGAACAAAACTGTGAAAAAAGTTCCTATAGTCATGTATCCAAAAATGTTTACTTAAAAAGTTACACGCGAATTTCAAAATTGCGATAAATCAGTAACATTTTTTATTAAAACAGCAAAATTCATTAGACGTGCTATGGTAGCAGTAAATGCTCGAAATGTCTTCCTTTAGTACCAATACAGGCTTTGAATTGTCGAATGTTGAATGTCGAATTCACTCAAGAATTGTTATTGCGCTACGGCAAAATAAGAATGAGCATTGAGCAGTGAGCTGAAATGTAAAGCAAATCGGGGAACCTGTACGCGTCTATTCATTTCCAAGATAGAGTAATTTGAAAAAATACATTCCAACAGTATCACTTACCTATGCAGCTTACAACAAAATAAATAGGTAAATACGGTCCAGTACATTTGCAAAATTTGAAATTCTCCCGATAGACCAATCACAACTCAAAAAACAAAGGGACACGAGCTGATCACGCACACAGGTCACTCTCTCTTGAAAATGAATAGATGTCGAGCGTTCATAATTTTTACAATCTACAAGTACTAAAAACGATGACTGAAAAAATACTTTGATTTGCATAATCAAAACTGATTGTTGGTGGCACCCAAGGTAAAGGTCATGTCAGAGATGTTTTGAGTACATAATTTATGACCTTGACAAAATATGACTTCAGACCGTGCTTTCCGCCTAACGCCTATTTTTCATTTGTTATTTTAACGTAAACACGATACAGTATGAACTTCTAAATTTAGAATCGTTTGAAGATTTTTTAGAAATATAAAATGTATCTATCATTAAATATAAATTTTTGCATACAATTTTTGTTATTAAATATTTATATTCAAGGATGTTTTGATTACTTCCCAAAGTGAAACGCAAAAACAATTTTGATCATTTCATTTGTTATTATTTTCAAAAGGTAACATTGAACCCTAGGCGAAAGGAAGATTTTGCGTTAGGAAATACATGTAAATTTAACGAACTTTAAATGTTGCTTCCTGTTAAATAATAGGTATCTAATAATAGGTACCTACTTATAATTTTCAACAAATAGTGGTGATTACTATTTTGACTGACAGAAATAATCGAATGATTGGTACCGTACAAGCTAATAAACAGATTTCAAGTTGATATACCTTTTGTCTGCAATTCCCGTGGGTGATAACAATCAGCGAAAAGTCGATTGAAGCAATATTAAATTATGCTAAATTGTAGCTTGGAAAACCCACTGAATTACAACTATCTATAATGACAACATATCAGATGTATAACTAAAAATCATTTAAGAATAATTTAATGCACATTTTTTATATTTAAACTAGGTATATGTTCAACTAATGCTGGGTTGCAGAATGCAATGTCAAAAAATTGGATTTGACAATGACCTTAAATTATGATTATAATATAATTACAGTTTTTATAGATGCAGGAGCAGTCCAATGTCGTTATCAAACGCTCTGTCATATTGTAGAATATTAGATTGTACTCACATATAAAAACAAATGAGTGACATACATAAGAAAAGATCGCTTTTCAAGCTTAAATTTTGATCGAAATGCGTAGAAAAATGTTGTTTAGAAGTGAAAATTGTACTATGTTAAATAGAATTATACATGCATAGTTTATAAAAATATCGTTTAAATAGATAAATTATTTTTCGAGCAGGATCGATTTGAAATTTATACAATGCTTTTCTTAAAGAGAAATATGTGCGTGGTCAAAATCTAAGGTCATTGTCAAATCAAATTTTCTTACTTTCTTCAACCCAGTATAAATGTGTATAGTAAACGAGCGTACGTCTTTCCGTTCAAATCCTTATAAATGTAATAAATTTCTAAAATAAATAAAGAACAAATTTATTATTCCAAGTCTTGATGGTTTCCGAGCCTGTAGGCCGTGGTCCGGTGGTATTTCTACCTGACGTTTCGTCTACAACTGCGGTAGACATTCTCAAAGGCTCACGGCTCACAGGTCAGTGTGACCTGTGAGCCGCCAAAGAGGACACTTCGACCGCTGCCACATCGCCTTTGAGAATGTCTACCGCAGTTGTAGACTAAACGTCAGGTAGAAATATCACCGGACCACGGCCTACAAGCCCGGAAACCATAAAGACTTGGAACAATGCCGGCCGTGAAAGCTTGCACACCTGGATAAATCTATCATTCTATTTATTCTTAAATGTTAAGTATGTTTGACTAAGTATATAAAAACTGTTTTTATAGACCCGTTTTTCATTTTCAAAAATCATCCCGAGCGAGATTTTGTGATGATAAATAAGCGCGCAAATGTATCGACAATACAAATATAGAGTGGTCAAGTCATGCAAAATATCTAGGACTAAATTTAGATAAAAAATTAACATTTACTTATCATATAAATACTATATGCGACAAAGCAATAGGAATTATGTCAAAACTCTTTCCTATGTTTAATAATAACTCCAGGTTAACAAAACGAAATAAACTAATATTGTACACCACTATGATTAGATCAATATTAACCTATGCTTGTCCTGTATGGAATTTTACTTGTAATTCAAATATTAAAAAACTACAAATTGTACAAAATAAATGTTTAAGAATTATTGGAAACTATCCTAGACATACCCCGTGCCATATGATGCATGAACAGCTAAGTGTAGAATATATATATAATTTTATACGACATATAACAAATAGCCTTTTTTATAAAATCAAAGATAACAAAAATAAAAAAATATCTGACATTGCTAATTATGATGTAAAAGTAAAACACAAACATAAAAGATTAAAACATATAACAATATAAAATACACCCAATATATCAATAGTGCGTTAATGCAAAAAGTGTAGGGTTTTTTTTGTATATTTTTCCCTCATAACAAATTATAATATATTAATTTCATTATTCTTTCTTATGTAGTAGCCTGTAAGAGTTATAGACCTATTAGGTCTGGAATCTTGTACAACAATTGTAACCTTTTACTGTTTTGACGAATTTAAATAAATAAAACATTCACAAATAAAAAAGCGCGCAAAGTTCGGTCATGATTAGAATATTTACATTCAAAAGTTAATTGGGATAAAAGAGCTTAGAAATTGAATATTTAGACTGCAGGTGCTGTCTTCATTTGCGTGATCTACAACCAAAATGTATAGTAACGAAACTTCGCATACTTGCTTCGTTCGCAATATAAACCCTCAGAACTGGTGGCACAACGGAGCTTTCAATGTGTTGTTAAAAATAATTCTTATTATGAGCTGGAATATTCTCAACCTCAGAAGATACCCCCTGCACTCTTTATCTCAAATCCTGTCCCCTCGCCTAAGAACGGTTACCCTCCCCCCGGCGCTATTTTTAAAGCTAGAAGGTTCGGGTAAACGCCAAATGAAGGACCAAGAATCACACTACAGATCCTACAGGCGAATTTTTTGAAAAAAAGTGTTGACTACGTGTGAAAGATAACGTATTTTTCGAGGTATTTTTTAAAAAGTTTTTTCCAGATTTTTTTTCAATTTGTTGCCTGTAGGATCAGTATGATTCTCGTTCCTTCATTTAGCGTTTATCCGTACCCTTTATAGCTTTAAAATAAGCTTCGGGAAAGCAGTAACCGTTTTTAGGCGAGGGGAAAGATTTGAGATGAAGAGTGCCGGGGGTAACGAGTCGATAGAAAATACTCTGAAAATATAAATTGGTCTTAAGCTACCCCTGACACACTGGTTAAAAAAATCTACAAAGCTTTATGAGCATCCGTTATGAAACTCAACATATGAGAGTAGTTTAGTAGAAAATTCTATATAACTATAGTAGATTGTATATTATCTAGATGTGTATGTAAAAACGACCGATAGCGAGTTTTTACAGTGACACGAGCCGTAATACCATAATGCACGAGATATATAAGATATATATGCGGTATTTTTTGCCATACCCACTACAATATACCTGCCTTTCATTTCACTTTCAAAAAATGTTGACAGTTCATTTGCGTCGTCATATCGTTACTTCGACAGTATGCCGTGAAGTTTGTGAGTAAGTAATGGCAGGCGTCTAGCGCAGAGAAACCGAAGTAGTTATGGCAACCGTTTACTTACTGCCCAGTGCGGTAAGTAAAACGCTTTCCGCACACCTGCCTGTTAAATGACTCATTAAAGGCCGCTATACATACATCGAAAGTAGCTATTTTGTAGTGGGTACGACAAAAAAATATTAATATTATATCTCAGTGCCCTCAAAAAACTAAACATTCCCAAAGTTGGAAGTCTTCAAATGCTTAATCCGCCATTCCTCTACCCGTTTAATCTGTTCATACCTTGAAATAAAAACCTTGGCATTACTTATAAGCCAAACATGCGCCAGTCATTAATTTGCCCCAGAAAACGACACATTGCTAAGTACAAGTGATGCAGAATCAGATAATCAAATTCGAGATAAATCTGCATTTCGAAATCGAATAGCATTGAATCAACAACGGTGATTCTTGTATATGATGGATGTTCATTTTATAGATTAGGTGCCATATGCACAGTGCCTCGGAGTCCGCATGTAACATATACATAATAGCGGTGTACTTGAGAGAACACAAGTGTAGCCTATTTAACCAAATATGGCGTTCGACCATGTATGGACATTTATTCGCATTAAACTTTGTTGTGCAATAGTACTGACAACATAATAAACATTAAAATACAAGCGTACCTCGTTTAACGCTCGGGAATCGATTCAGACAACGGGAGCGCTAACTGAATCAGAGGATCAACACACACATGCTACTTTTTGTCGTACGATTGTGTAGCTACCATTCGCCTAAAGGTACGTGCAGTACGCAGCTGGGATTCTAGATGATAGCATGTATGGTAGATGGTGGCTGAAATTATAAGCGCTTATAGGTTTGCACAACGAAGCTTTGATACTAGCATTGATACAAGCTTAAGTCGCGTTTGAAATGTCAGCGAAGACGAATATTTGTGTTCTTCTGCTACAAAGTGGTATATTTTAAATACAAATTTGGGTAGGAGCTGTCATGTCCACCCTATTAATAGAAAACGATCTAAACATGGCGAATTTCATCATTTATACCAAGAATTAAAATTTTATCCAAACCTGTTTTTTGAATATTTACATATGAAACCTAACACTTTTAAATACGTCTTAGAAAAAACTCAAAACAAATTAAATAAAAACTGGCAAAATTTCACTTATTAAACTAGTCACATCCATTGCGAAACTTGTAACGGCCATTTGACGTTGATTGTAGTAGTCAGCGCGCTGAAAGAATGGTGAGATACATTCTTGTATCTACCAGCTCTTATAACAGCACTTATACCTGCTACACTCACTGCTATGATCTACGCTACCATCTAGAATCCCAGCTCCATGCTGCACGTACCTTAAGGTTGCAAACTCTGCACAGAACTGTCGCGAGGAATTTCAAGTAGCTGAGTAATCATCAAATCGCGATGCAGTATCGTAAATCGCGCGTTTTCGATACAAAAAGTAGCATGCTGCGTTGGTAGAATGTTTCCTAAATTTAATCGGTCAGAGAAAATTAGCAGACTCTCAGTTTTTAATTTATCTACGTCTAAGGTCCGTATTCACCAAACACTGTTAAAGATAGAAGTTACTAATCTTAGAATAAATTTATTCCTTGGGATAAAATTAACTTTCAATTCACCAAGCAATTCATTCGATAGAATAGTAACTTCAGGTACAAATTTACTTTATACCATACACCTTGGACATTTTGTCAAATATTTTGATTTTAAAGCACGTTTACCAAAAATCCGACCGATGGTGCATCGATCGAAAATGTAAATTTATTTTATTTTACTACAAAAGCCTTTACCTAAAAGATATGGAATTAATATTTACCTGAAAAGGTCGCCAGGTCATAAAGTAATTTGTGCATTTCGTGCCCATCCTATTTTACTAGTGCGGTAAGTAAACGGTTACCATAGCAACTTCTGTTTATTCGCTCTATCCGCCTGTGCGCGCCTGCGATTACTTACTCACTACCTTCACGGCAAACTGTAAAAGTAAATATGGCGACGCAAATGAACTATCAAAGTTTTTTTAAATTGAAATGAAAAGTAGGTATTTTGTAGTGGGTATGGCAAAAAATACCATAGATATCTCGTGCGTAATGGTATTATGACACGTGTGAATATAAAAACTCCCTATCGCCCGTTTTTACATACTGCCATTACTCGCCAGTAATATAGCCCATTACACATCTAGATATACAATGTACCTACCTACTATTATTGTACTGGCATTTTGACAATCTTTTTTATGATCTCATATTAACTAATTGACTAAGAAACTATCATTATACAGGGTGCCAGCTTGCGACCACGGCCGTATCAGTCGTTTTGGTGTCGAAAACGGTTAGTCGTACGAGAGTTGTGTCAAAAATTTGTATTACCTAAAAGCCCTCAATAACAGAAGTCGAATGCGTGCGATCAAGCTTGTTTTTTCCGGGAAGGTCGGCTTTCCTATTAGTTTGCTCCAGAATGCTCCAGAACTCCGGAATTATAAATGTAACGATGCAGGCTCGAAAGTCGGTTATTGTTGAGCACAAGATTTTTAGAAAATTAGCAAGTTTTGTACGAACTTTTTTTTTTATTCGACTGCCACCCCTGTTCAAGCTAATATTTGAGTTCCTGAAATTACGTACAATTAAGAATGTCATAATAACGAACTTTTTAAAAGGTCCGCATTTAAGAATCTAGTTACCGATCTATCGATCACGTGTAAACTACTGATAGTTAAGTACACTCACGAGGTTATAACCAGAAGAGCTCAGTAGTATGTATTAAAGAGTAAATGGAAGACAGTTTGATACACTTGTGACAATGTCTAAGATTGCTAGATTTTTATATGCCGACTTCGATCGTTATTATGAAAGTGTTAGTAAATATCCTAAGAATACAATTCCATCAAACGATAACCTCGTTGTACTTAACAATCAAAGTTACACGTGAGTGAAGTCAGGTAATTAGAAGTACATTTTTCCTACAAAACTTGCCTGTTTTTTAAATGCAGCTTTTTCGGACAGACACCGACTGTTCAACCATTATCTAGTGCTTCCTCAAAATTCCGGAGTTTTGACCAAATAATAGGTTTATGTTTATGACTTGTAGAAATTAGGTACAGGGCTGGCACGTGATCAAAAAAATTTTTCTACAAAACTTGCTTATCTCTTAAAGATCTACTTCAACAATACCAGCTTTTGACCTATCCGTTACAATTTATAATTCACGGAGTTCTGAGGCAGATTCTGAAGCAAACTAACAGGGAAACCGACCTTCCCGGTAAAAAAACATAGCTTTGATCTGACACGCTTCGGGACATTCTGTATAATTGAAGGGCTTTTAGGTAATACACAATGAAATTTGACACAACTCTCTACGTATCTAAACCGTTTTCGATCTTCACCAAAAACGACTGATATCGGCCGTGGTCGCAAGTCTTGGACACCCTGTATAATGTAACTTAAGAGAAACATTTTGGAGACGTATTACAATTATTTTTAAAACGCTACTCGAGGCTGTGTTAAACGGGGTATACCTGTACATGTACCACGGCAAATTTTATTTATACAGTTCGACTCGTCAGCTGAGTTATCGCTTCAGATGTAATGATTTTTTCCCCCTCGAGGGTTTCACTTTTTATAACCATATGTTTCGATTTTTTCACACAACAGAATATTTATTTAGGTTTTCCTTGATTTAAATGTCAATCAAATTGCATGTTTGGAAACAAATTTTATCAGTTTTAATAAACGTGTTTGTAATAGAAATAAAATGTGTCTAATAGGGAAATTGGCGTTTGGCAATAAATTAAAGATAAAATTAAAATCGGAAACTTTCAAAAACACGCCGAATGGTTTTCCAGTTACATAATACTATTTACAGTAAGAAAATTAATTATTTTCTGTGTAACAAACTTGAACTCTATATTTTTCATTGCACATGTACAGAAGTTTTTTAAATTGATTTATTAAACTTCAAAAAATAGAGACTCTCAATTCGTCGTGAATGTTCATATTATGATTGGCCGCTATTATCAAGTTTTAAATCGTTTATTTTGTCAGTGACGTAGCCGGGGAATATAAATGAGTATTTGCGTCTCCTAACAATGTTTTAGTAACTCTCCAGGTTCTATTAAAAATAGTATTTGGCTGAAGTAATACATACTGTTGTATAAAACTCCAGAAGAGATGTGGTCGGCCAGAAACCAAAAGTCAGTCATTTGAGAATATTTGGGTGTGAGGCAATGGTTCACTTACAAAAAAGGGAAAAAGTGGTATCCTAAACCATGACCGCCGGTTATAGATTCATTATATCTAAATGCAAAATAAAAAAAACTCGGGTCGCAGTGCCAAAACCCTGCCGACAGTATAGTGTATTTGCTAATACTGGCATTGTGGCTTTATTATATGAACTTAAGTTTGTTTTTGGACAAAATAAAAAATTTAACCCCTTAATACATCCCTTAAAATAATATTTTTTTTCTTAATTTCAATATTTTTATCAATGCAACCTCGGTACCAAACTAAATAACTTCAGTAAGTAAAGCACTATCCGCAAACTAGTGTTTTCATAAAATTTGTAAGTACGGTTCTGTCGGGCCGATTTTATTAAAATTTTAGCAGTACATTTTAATCGTTACTAAAGGGTTAAATTTCAATTTTGAAACGATTTTGAGAATTTTTTCGGCATTTTTGGGCGCAAAAACATTTTTCAACCCCTAAAAACTACCCTTAAAGTAGTCCGATTGGGCCCATTTTAAATAGGCTTCGTGCCGTGATGGATTTCAACGTGCCTACCAAATTTCGTCAAAATCAATTAACTCTTTCGAAAGTTATAGCCCGCACACATATATATATATATAAATATATAAATATATAAATATATAAATATATAAATATATAAATATATAAATATATAAATATATAAATATATATATACATATATAAACAGACATTTCCAAAAATGGTGCCAAAGTGTTCAGGAGGCTATGAAACGTCGAGAAATTTTGGTCCGACCCCTAGATCCCGCCATCCGACCGACGCCAATAGTGTATGTGCCATATGGCAAATACACTAAAAACTCGGGTCGCAGTGCCAAACCCTGCCGACAATATAGTGTATTTGCTAATACAGACCTTGTGGCTTTATTATGTAAACTTAAGTTTGTTTTTGGACAAAATAAAAAATTTAACCCCTTAATACATCCCTTAAAATAATTAAATTTTTCTAAATTTCAATATTAGACATGGATTTTATCAGTACAACATCTGCACCAAATTAAATACGCCCTTCCATAAGTAAATCCGTATCAATAAACTAGTGTTTTCATAAAATTTGAAAGTCCTGTCCTGTCGGGCCGATTTTATTAAAATTTTAGCAGCACATTTTAATCTTTACTAAAGAGTTAAATTTCAATTTTGAAACGATTCTGACAAATTTTTCGGTATTTTCGGGCCCAAAAACTTTTTGGAACCCCTAAATACAACCCTGAAAATGGTCCGATCGAGCCCATTTTAAATAGGCTTCGTGCGGTGATGGGTTCCAATGTGTGTACTAAATTTCGTTTCAATCGATTAAGTCTGTCGAGAGTTATCGTGCGCACACACACACACACACATATATAAATATATAAACATTTTCAAAAATGGTGCCAAATTGTTCAGGAGGCTATGAAACGTCGAGAAATTTTGGTCCGACCCCTAGGTCCCGCCATCCGACCGACGCCAATAGTGTATGTGCCATATTATGGCAAATACACTAATGAGCGGTGCTGGAATCATACATCAAACAACAGGTTATGGGTCCAGGAGTCTTGTCAAAAAATTCGACTGATGACCAGTCCTATACTTCCCACCTAGTAAATATTTGCAAAAAATAAACACTCTTTTTTTTTATTCTTTGACTAGGCCCAAATAACCTTAGCTGTTAGTGGTCTTTAAAACACAATTTAATTTTTATTCTTTGAAAAAAGCATGGCCCTCTTTTTACTTCCCACCTCTACTATGGTAGGGAAGTAATGGATTCAGTCCGAAAACAATATTTCGAGATTTTAACAGATTTTCACGTTTTGAGACCCTAGCAATCGTTTAAGATCATTTTCTGACTGATGTCTGTATGTGTGTGTGTATGTGTGTATGTGTGTATGTGTGTATGTGTGTGTGTGTGTATGTGGTCAATTTTTCGCCTTCGATATCTTAAGAACGGAACAACATACGGGCATGCCGATTGTTCTATTGTGTTTATCAGCCTTTAACTTAGATCTGATTAGATTTTGAGTCAAATCGGTTCAGTGGATCCTGAGATATTCAAAAAAACGTCCTCAATGTCACGTATTAACATAGGTAAAAAAAAATATAAATGAATTCTAGATGTTATAATATGAAAAAAATGTAAATATTTTTTTTCTCTAAAATGTATAGTTTTCGAGAAAAAAAATATTTTACTAAAAAAAATAAAAATTGTACGTAAATCAAGGTAACCATGATTTTTGCTATATTAAGCTAGCCATCAATAGATCACCAAACAAAAAAGAGGGCCATGCTTTTTTCAAAGAATAAAAATTAAATTGTGTTTTAAAGACCACCAACAGCTAAGGTTATTTGGGCCTAGTCAAAGAATAAAAAAAAGAGTGTTTATTTTTTGCAAATATTTACTAGGTGGGAAGTATAGGACTGGTCATCAGTCGAATTTTTTGTTTGGCGATCTACTGATGGCTAACTTAATATAGCAAAAATTCGACTGATGACCAGTCCTATACTTCCCACCTAGTAAATATTTGCAAAAAATAAACACTCTTTTTTTTATTCTTTGACTAGGCCCAAATAACCTTAGCTGTTGGTGGTCTTTAAAACACAATTTAATTTTTATTCTTTGAAAAAAGCATGGCCCTCTTTTTTGTTTGGTGATCTATTGATGGCTAGCTTAATATAGCAAAAATCATGGTTACCTTGATTTACGTACAATTTTTATTTTTTTTAGTAAAATATTTTTTTTCTCGAAAACTATACATTTTAGAGAAAAAAAATATTTACATTTTTTTCATATTATAACATCTAGAATTCATTTATATTTTTTTTTACCTATGTTAATACGTGACATTGAGGACGTTTTTTTGAATATCTCAGGATCCACTGAACCGATTTGACTCAAAATCTAATCAGATCTAAGTTAAAGGCTGATAAACACAATAGAACAATCGGCATGCCCGTATGTTGTTCCGTTCTTAAGATATCGAAGGCGAAAAATTGACCACATACACACACACATACACACATACACACATACACACATACACACACACATACAGACATCAGTCAGAAAATGATCTTAAACGATTGCTAGGGTCTCAAAACGTGAAAATCTGTTAAAATCTCGAAATATTGTTTTCGGACTGAATCCATTACTTCCCTACCATAGTAGAGGTGGGAAGTAAAAATCATGGTTACCTTGATTTACGTACAATTTTTATTTTTTTTAGTAAAATATTTTTTTTCTCGAAAACTATACATTTTAGAGAAAAAAAATATTTACATTTTTTTCATATTATAACATCTAGAATTCATTTATATTTTTTTTTACCTATGTTAATACGTAACATTGAGGACGTTTTTTTGAATATCTCAGGATCCACTGAACCGATTTGACTCAAAATTTAATCAGATCTAAGTTAAAGGCTGATAAACACAATAGAACAATCGGCATGCCCGTATGTTGTTCCGTTCTTAAGATATCGAAGGCGAAAAATTGACCACATACACACACACACACATACACACATACACACATACACACATACACACACACATACAGACATCAGTCGGAAAATGATCTTAAACGATTGCTAGGGTCTCAAAACGTGAAAATCTGTTAAAATCTCGAAATATTGTTTTCGGACTGAATCCATTACTTCCCTACCATAGTAGAGGTGGGAAGTAAAAATATACAACACAGGTAGTAATAAAAGATATATTCGGTGAAGTACGTCAAATTTTAACGGGTTTAAGTTAAAAAAAAAAACTCTCCGTTACGACAAAAATTGTTCTCCAATTTTAATTTTTGGCTACGCCTCTGCATTCTATGTATTTTTTTGTATTTTGATAAAAACGCTGTCGCTGTGGTCTTGAACAATGCTCAATACTCATAATGATGCAAAATTTCGAGGCCATTTGCCGCCAAAAAAGTATAATTTCAGTGATTTCTCTGTAGGTATACACAAATTATTATTGGTTCGAATGACATTACAGGTAAACCTTGTACAAACATGGTATTCCAGTCGATATATTTTATTTCAATTAATATTTATGACAATATTATTATTATGACATCAAATTGATTTAGGCCACTAATGCATATTCTATAAATAAATGATGAAGAACTCGTGGTTAGACTGTCAGTAATAATTGCATAGTTGTTGCAATTAAAATTAAGTGATGATATTAATAAATTGTATTATTATTTTTTTACCACAGTTACTTGACATTAATTAAGTAACATGACAACAATATTAATATATAGGATTAATTAAAAATATTTCAGGAATTAGAAACCTTTACAATTTAAAGACGAATTAAACCTATTAGGCTAGTGCGAAAACGGATTTTGGAAACTAAAAAAAAAAATTAATAACAGGCAAGGACCAGTCAGAAAATTTAGTTAAGGTTATAACTAAGACAAAAAACAAAAATTAAACTCTAGATAATGGGAAATTGTGAAACGGGGTGCTTTTTAGGGGTTGAAAGTGGTTTCTTGCGATTATTGGCAAAACTTGACCTCCTACAAAAGTTTTAGATTTTTTTATTATCTACAACTTGTGTGTAGAACATTTTCCGCTAGGAGATCTAGTTTCGCCAATAATCGCAAGAAACCACTTTCAACCCCTTGAAAGCACCCCATTTCACAATTTCCCATTATCTCGAGTTTAATTTTTGTTTTTTCTCTTAGTTATAACCTTAACTAAATTTTCCGACTGGTCCTTGCCTGTTATTAATTTTTTTTCTTCAAAAAGGTATTGGCACTATAGTCTATATTTAATGCTCGTCTTCTGAAAGAACAGGTATGTAACTTCGCGACGGTGCCGATGTTCTGTTACCATAGTTTTATGAATGGTAACTATGATAATAGCAGTGATACCCTGTGGTCATCCATCGTATCGTGAAGTTACGTATCTATCCTTTCAAGAGACGGATAGTAGTGTAGTAATAAGTACTTACGTAGTTACCAAGAACTGAATTTGGTATTTGACGCTAGAACGTGCGAGTTAGACAACTTTTTTTGTGAATTTTAGCGAATATGTGGAGAAATTTTGAAGGAAGTACTCTTGTTCACTCAAGATTTAAGCGTTTTGGGTTGACAACTAATAATTTGTTACTTTTATATAAAGTTTGTTTGGATTGATTTAGATTTTAGACATTTTTTAATTAAAAACCAACTTTATCTACAACATTTATATTCACATAGAAGTCTCAAAATTACAATATCAATGTGTTTCTTGCTTACAAACGTCAATCAATACTTTATCAAATTAATCATCATTTTAACGTCCATATTATAGTAAAACATTTCGAAAAAATTCTATTGTAATGTTTTATTTTCGTGTTTTTATTAGTTTCCATAACGCGTATGATCAAAGAAAATGGCATCGATCTACATTTCTGTGCTCGCTCTAAAGTAAAAATAACAATTAGAAGGTTAAATGGATGCATTGTTATGTTTCAAAATTTTAACCTAACTAAATCATATATTTTTTAACTAACTACTATTTTTCGTTGGTTCTGAAATATCTATGTGACAGAAAGTAAATTTTACAGTAGGCAAAAAACTGTTTAAATAATATCAACTGTTTATCTACCTATTCCAGGGCTTTTCAACTGGCGGCTTGCGATACCTTTTTTGCGGTCCTCGAAGTTTCTTGGAAAAGTAATCTACGGTAGGTAGTAAAATTAAAGATTTTATGTATACATAAGTTTAATTCCTTCCTTACATCTACTATATTATTATACCGACGTAATATGTAATTAAACATGTTTAAATTAGGTATCACTTCTTATATTTTCATTTATAATTAAACAACTGTTCTCATTTTTGCATAACTTGACAAAAATTAGCCGATTATGATGCGGCTCGTCACGTATAGACTCATGGATTCCATTGTGGCCCTCGGGCTAGAATTTAGAAACAGCAGTTATTTGTTTTTCTTTATATAGAATAACCGGATTTTTTTCTCAAATAACTGATATTACCAACACACAAATCAGGTATGTCTGTATCAGAGTCCAGAATCAATAAAAAACTCAAAATTACCAAAATTTGCACTGTGCAAATATTGCAGAATCCATCGACAATATTAAAAATTCAGTTGACATATGCACAAAGATTAAGATTAGAACCAAAAAAGTGGGGGTTTGTTATTACATAAACTGTGGCAACAGCGACGCCTAAACAATTTATATGCTCAAATACTTTTTTATCATTATTCTCCAGTTTAACATCAAAGTTTCTGGTTTTAAAAAGCTACTTTTATCTATTTCGAGTAAATTAGTATTAATTTTTTGTCACCGAGATTCGAACCTTTTAAGGACAAAACAATTTTATTATCTTGCAAAATAATATATTGAAGAAAAAATGAATTAAAAGGTTATAAATTATTAGAGATTAATGGCCGGTTTATCGTACATTTTTATCACGATGTTTTTTTAATCACACTGTTAAATTTTGATTGCTACATGTTCATTGGTTGCTGCGTTTCGTTACCATAGCATCCCGTCATTTAACAGTGTGATTAAAAAAAACATCGTGATTAAAATGTATAATAAACCGGCCATAAGTCATTGTTAACCTCTATTAGTTGTGGTAAATTAATAGCTACCAATAAGGATGGCTTACATAAAATTTAATCAGGGGACTTGTTGTTTTTTGACCGACTTCAAAAAAAAATTTTAGGTTCCATATTCGGCGCGTATGTTTGTTTTATGTATGTTCACCGATTTCTCCTGCATTTGTGAACCGATGATTATTGTTTTATTTAATAGGGTATACCTTCGGGGTGGTCCTATATAAATTTTACATAAATCGGTTCAGTAGTTCGACTGATTTTTTGTTATTATGTATTTTTTATGTATGTTATGTATGCATGTCACCTCATATCGCCTGCATTAATTGTGAACCGAATTTGATGATTCTTGTTTTATTTAATAGAGCAAACCTTCAGGGTGGTTCCACATAAATTTTACAAAAATCGGTGCGGTGGTTTTCTTTTTTTAACCCCTCGAGAAGTAAAGGCTGAGCAAACATTAAAAACAAAAACTATAAATATACGCGTCGAATTTATAACCTCCTTTTTTGAAGTGTGTTAAAAATAAGATACGCCCATTTTGCCTTGGAAATTTACAGAAATACATTCATGTATATAAAGAGAACTTATATGTTATTTTTGATGGTTATGTATTTTGTAAATATTAAACGCATGTTTTTTAATATTGTTTGTCATTTCAGCAAATTACACATTCCTTAATTAAAAAATTAGTATCAATTATAGTGAATATATAGGTATAAATAAGTCATGTATTTATTCAATGTTTGCATAGGTTTGTTAATAAATTGTCATTAAATAGGTCATTGGATGAGCAACCAATATTACGCAATCGATAATGCTATATTGGAAAAAATCATTTTTATCAACCATGTCACAATCGGGACTCAAACCCGAACTTTTCCACTTTCGCGGCAGAATGAGCTATCAATTACTCTACCGTGACACGATTAACATTGAAACTAGTTTCCCAATATATGTTTAGAATCAATTAACAATACACTACAATCGAGAGGTAATTAATTTTTTAGTCTAAGTGTAAATGAGAATCATCAAACGTGCGAGAGCTCGACATGAATTCATTACAATTCTTATTATATTATAACCAAATTGGTATTCATAATATAATATAATGTCAAGTATTTATAGAAAATCGAAGTTGATAAAAATGATTTTTTTCAGTATAGCATTATCGATTGCGTAATATTGGCTGCTCATCCAATTACCTACTAATATGTATAAAAAGCTGTTTACTTATATAAATTGCCATCTTTACATTGTACATAGCTTCAGCTTTTTTAATAATGTAAGTATTATTTTTGTGACCTACAGTTTCTACACCAAAAGGTAATTAGGTAATAGACGAGAGATCGCAAATTATAAGCGTTCGGCAACTGAGCGGGTAGTAAATATATGGTAATAATTTGTAGAATCATTTAGGTTCTTTTCAATTTAAGCATATTGATAGAAAATTCGACGCTGCAAGTTTGATTCAATGTGGAACTTTCAATCAGAATGCTTAAATTGGAAAAAATCTAAATGTTTCTCCAAATTACCTATACTTAACCTATTATAGATGTTTGTGGTATGTGCAAATTTTAAATTTTTCAAAATTATATTTACCAGAAATTTAAAAGATTAAATTTAAATAAATACAAATTTTAACACGGACGTCGTGAAAAAATATATAATTAAATGAATGCATAATGACTGCAAACAGTATATGAAACACCTGTTGCAAAGAACAATGACGTAACACAATGCTGTAATCAGGAAAAATTCATTAATTCAAACCTATGTCACCGTAAGGATTTTAACCCTAAACTTTCCACTATCGCGGCGGACTGAGTTGACATTACTCACACAGTGACACATTTTCAAACAATCGACTTTCTCCCTTTAAAGCTTCTGTCACTGAAAAACCACTACATGCGAGAGTCAATATTCCAACACCACTGCTAGACTACAGACAACTCAACATGTAAACACAACAGCCTTGTGTTACGTCATTGTTCTTTGCAACAGGTGTTTCATATACTGTTTGCAGTAATTATGCATTCATTTAACTAAATTTAAAGTCTATTTACAACCAACATCGATTAATCGTTTAACTAGAAAAATTTATCTTGACTTATTGAGGGTGGAAAACATCAACAAGAGGGCACATTATCACGGTAGGTACCTTCCCAATATGAGTCTAGTGACTACGGAACTCACTCGGCTAAATGGAGAGATATATTTTGATAGTATTTGTAAATGATCTAAGTATGTGAACAAGTGCAAAGCGCTCAAAGAATGTAATTAAAAAATTCTTATTAAAAAAATATCTGCACGCTCGTTTAAAATCAGATATAGTTATTATAGTTATATGTTAATGAGATACATTTCATTAATATAAAAACTTTGATTGTTTTAAGAAAAAACTGCATAATTTCATATTATAAACCTCATAAAATCATTCATTTCATATGTAAGTATACACTATACAGGGTGGTGACCGTGACTGCTGCACATAGGGATTTAACCCGTAAAGTCAAATTTTCTCGATTTCCTGCTTCCCTAATTATTTTAGCAAAAATATCTTCAAATAATAGTTTTAGAACATAAAAATTTGCATCTAAATCATTAAACAAAATTAATTTTACATGCTTTGTAACGGCAGAAATTTGATGTGAAAATGTCAAAATTACCTCAAATACAGATAGCGATAGCCATGGAACATAACGACGCGTTTTGAAGTCACGTGATATTTTTTAAATTTTTATATATTTTAATTAATTTTTAGTAATTTATCTGTGGCTTTAAAAAAAGTTTTCTTTTCGTTTTTCAATAATATTTATGTTAAATTATTAGAAAAAATTAAAACATTGATAATTTTTTTTAAATTTTAATACCTAATTATTGATTGACCACAAAACGTTTACAAATTATGACGTGAACATGAATAAAATGTTAGTGCGTGTGATAAGATGACAATAATGTATCGCGCGTACGTGCGGCATGTTGGGCATCGATTAGATTACATATTAGCCTTTAGGTGTACAGTGTAATGCACCGAGTGTATAATTACACATAGCGCGTGCTGTCCAACGGAATACGTGATGAATCAAGATGCCAGTTGGACGCAGGTTATTATCAACATAATAGTATGCATAAAAGACACGGGTTTAAATATATAGGATGTAGTTGACGTTGATGATTAGTTGTTATTAAGATTCACTGAAAGAACACTAGAAAGAAGAAGATTATAACTGCCCTAGGAATCGTTACTTTATATGCAGTTGGCGTAGTTGAAGTCAAGGGCGCACAGAATTTTGTTCAGGGGGGAATTTTTTTAAACCTTTAAGGAATTAATCCCATGTACCACTGCCAGACACAAAATGGTAAGGATGGGCGATTTATAAGAGAAGCATTGATAGTCTTTATGGTTTCCGGGCTTGTAGGCCGTGGTCCGGTGGTATTTCTACCTGACGTTTCGTCTAAAACTGCGGTAGACATTCTCAAAGGCGATGTGGCAGCGGTCGAAGTGTCCTCCTTGGCGGCTCACTGACCTGTGAGCCACAAACATCGCCTTTGAGAATGTCTACCGCAGTTGTAGACGAAACGTCAGGTAGAAATACTACCGGACCACGGCTTACAAGCTCGGAAACCATAAAGACTTGGAACAATGCCGGCCGTGAAAGCTTGCACACCTGGATGAAGCATTGATATGCGGTTATGAAACTGCAAATAGGTATTCACTGTAAAAAATGGATGTAAAAATACTCCGAAAGTTAAGGTAGAATTCGCTCGATTTTCTAAGTGATTTTACATTATTGTTTATTTTTACACAGAAAACTTCATAAAAACTTGGACTTTTACAGTAAAGTTAAACAAATTTGTGATTTTTACATAAAATAAATTAAAATTACATAATTTGTGTAAAAATTACAAAATAAAATGTATAGTTACATATATAAAATGGATGAATACAAAACAGATTAATGTAAAATTAGTAACCCCGCATGCGCAAATGTGTTTTTATGGAATCTACGCGATACCTGTTTGTGACGCCATTGTCGCTTTGTGTGCCTATTACCAGATTAATCGCTGGCTACAAATGGACCATCGATAATCTATGTGATCGGCCTTCTCATTTATTACAGTGTGAACGCTAGTCCAAATGTTCTAAGTGCAACTCGGAGAATTTTCAAGCGCCAATAACAGGAAACAAAAGGGATTAGTATGAAGTAAGCTTAAAGAATTTTCACACTTTAATTCATTATTGCAGATCGAGGGGGTGGGGCAGCTGCCATCCCTTGCGTACGCCCATGATTGGAGTTATTAAGAACCGAAATGCGGTGTTACAAATGTATTCATTTAAAATTTGTTCTGACATTGTATAGTAATTATAAATTCTAAGGACCTATCTAGTTGAACTGACAAAATATGTTATTCTCCGTTTTTTACTTGTTCTTCAGAAATGAAAAAATCAACAACAAGATTATAAAAGTACCTATCAAAAATGAAAAGTATACCCAGCGATGTAGCTTAGTGGTACAGCACTAGACTCGCATTGGGAAGGTACTGGGTTCGAATCCCGACTGGGGCAGATGTGGCTAGGACTTTTTCCTACTGCCTCACGTCGAGAAACGGTAATTCCTGTACCGGCCATCTTGTTTGAGGTTTTCCATGGTTTCCCTCAATTATTCCAGATGAATATCGAGATGGGTCCTTAAGCAAGGCCATGGCCGATTACCTATCAAACTCCTATAATGCTCCCAAAATTGCCTACCTTCTCCTAATTTCCAATAATTCCTCCATACGCACATTGCTATTAAAAAAAAGTTGAAGTTTAAAAATGTAGAAAACAACGGGAAGTGGTAAAATGGAAAATAGTAATGGTGCGAATGGCGTCAGTTATGACATAATGTCGAGAAACGGACGTTAAACGCATTATTATTATTATTAAATGAAATGTATAACATCCTAGTCTGGTGCGATACTATACCAAAAACACCTGGTTGATAAAAGCGAAAAGTCTATGCATTTCCAGCAAAGAAAAGAGTATATAAAATTTCATAAACCCGTATTTGACAATTTTTTATATAATATTTAAGCAGTTGGCAAAACGAGGAGCAACCTTAATTTAAAATTTTGAATACGCCACAACCCTATTTTTAATAAACAACCACAACAACAAGTAACAAACAGTTTCATAATCAAAAAATTTTTCTAAATACGATGGAAAAAAAAAATTATCCTAGGAATTTTCCAAGGGAATTCGCCACTATGTCCTGCACTAAATAGCGGCTTCATGGCGAGCTTGAAAACCAATCGTTATATAATTCCTTATGCAAGGTCGTCTAACTGGTCATTGAAATCACTTAAACAGTTTTATAACGTCTTAACATATAATATATAATAATGTACTTATATTGTCATGTGATTTAACATTGTGATTCTTAACTATAAATATTATGATTATGGGTATAATAATATATATTATATTTTAACATTAAAGGTAAGAAGTTTATTTCAATAAATATTTAAATAAAATATTAGTAAAAAAAACTTTTTATAGACAAGCTTTTATTGAAATGTATACCAAAAATGGCTCATAATTGTTAGGTTCATAATTATTAATTAAGCGTGGGTTGTAAACTCTATGATAGTTTATTAGTCGCAACCCTTGCTTTTATAAAAATTATGGATCTAAATTTATTAAATATTATTTTTTCTTTTTTAGTACATTTCAATAAAACCTTACCTTTAAGAAGTTTTTTTTATACTATTTTATTTTGTTCATTTTAATCTTTCAAAATTTTACCCTCTTTAGACCTCCGTAGGGGTTGAATTTTGAAAAATCCCTTCTTAGTAGATGCTTAAGTTAGAAAAGGAATCTACTGTTCAAATTACAAGTTTCTAACTTCAGCAATTTGGCCTGGGCGTTGATTAGTCAAAAAAAAAACCTACACC
The DNA here is from genome assembly GCA_039654895.1 of Mongoloraphidia duomilia. Taxonomy (NCBI): domain Eukaryota; kingdom Metazoa; phylum Arthropoda; class Insecta; order Raphidioptera; family Raphidiidae; genus Mongoloraphidia; species Mongoloraphidia duomilia. The sequence continues at coordinate 10,214,565 of CM077524.1, forward strand.
CCCGTTTGAAACCCTATTAGGGGTTGAATTTAATTATGAAAAAATTTATTTATGTATTTTCGTCGCGAATACATATGTATACAAAATTTCAAATCGATCAGATTCATGGAAATCGTTTAAAATTGGCTAGCAACTAACTAACTAAAAAGAAAGAATGTTTCTTAGAATTTTTGTTGAAAAAATAATGAAAATATTTTATTTTATGTTGATGTTTTCCACCCTCAATAAGTCCAGATAAATATTAAGACGGTTCGTTATACAAGGCCTTGGTTAACTATCTTGGGAACTTGCTTGACGCGTAATTGGGGGTTTCGGATTCGAGTCCCGACGTGGCATTTACATTTTTCTTATATAGCCTTCTATAAAAAAATATCATGGCGATAGCGACGTCTGATATTCTTATGTTAATTCACTAATTTACGGTAGGAGTCAAATCATATTGATTGTTAATTTCATTGTTAGTAAAACTATAGGTAATTTCTCACAGGTAATCTGTATTTTGTTTATTGTATGTAGCGATGTATTTTTTATCCATGCTTTCTAGTGATGTAAATGCGTATAATACTCTGGTATAAAACGTTTGTATAAAACGGTATTATACGGTATGTAAAAATAATAATATACCCCAGTTTTATACTAGGTATAAATACTGCGTATATTTTACTATTTTATACAGCACGTATAAAAAGTTTAACACCGTTTAAAACGGTTTAATACCAAAATGATAACAGGAACTTTTCCTATTATGCAGTTGGCAAACTGAAAAATGCACCGTAACCGTAGTGTGAAAAAGTAAAAAACCTTTTTATTCTGAAAAAATAGATTATTATACCATGGGTTTAATACACAAAAAAGTTTAATACCGTATTTTTACATCACTAATGCTTTCTAATTAAAAAATGATTGCCTTGACGCCCTCTTTTATCCCTAAAAGTTTAATCAAAACACCAAAAAATAAAAAAAATACCCTAAAAATCTGTAGGTTATCTTTTTCAATATTCTGTATAAAAATACAATGAAAAGAGATAATAATATTCTAAATTGTTTTTTTTTAAATCCCTATCCTTCAATATTGTTCGTGAGGCTACAAAAATGTCACATAAAATGTACAGAGGATGTTTCAAATTATAATAAATGTATTTTGCGCGTTAGCACGCTGATTCTTCACATGCAGTAAGGTGTGAAAAATATGTAAATAATATGTATTATGCATCTATATGTAATTTTGTTTAACAGCGAATAGAATTTCATTTTAAATGTAATATATAGGGTAAAGACACAGGTTTTCGACCACCCAACTGTAGTCGGATTTTTTTTTTTTTTAATTTTTGTTTCCTTAAAATGTTCAACTTGCCTAAATTTTATTGTTTTTAATCTAGAGAACGGACAATCGGATTTTCAATTTTTTACATAAGTGTGAAGAGAATTGAAATACGTTTCAAATGAGGTGCAACGTGATCTCCTTTACTATTAAAAAATGTTTAGTTGATAATGCTCCTGGCGCCATCTTTGATTATCCAAAACACAGATTGAGTTCCCGTAACAATACAATATTATGATAATTTCAGCTTGGTAACGAGAGTCTGATGATGGAATCAGGAAGTGGACAGTTAAAAGAATGAGGAGTTTGCATAATGATACGAGCCAGAAATCAAACTAAAAACTAGAAAATAAAAATTGGTAAAAAAACTTTTAAGTTAAACCGTTTTATAAATCATCAGCTGTACCAAAAATTAGAAAATAATTAGGACACAAACCAAGAGGCACTTTGTGTCGCTGCGTCAGCGGAATAAGTAATAAAAACGTGGGGCGCATAAAAATCTGTATAAATAAGAACGGCTTTTCTAGAAACATGTATTTACAAGCCCACCAACAGAAATATTTCAAATGTGCCCCACGTTTTTATTACTTATTCCGCTGACGCAGCGACACAAAGTGCCCCTTGGTTTGTGTCCTAATTATTTTCTAGTTTTTGGTACAGCTGATGATTTAAAATAAAACCGTTTAACTTAAAAGTTGTTTTACCTATTTTTGTTTTCGAATAATTCCTAGGGAAGAACAGAGATATGCTCTCATCACTATGTCACTCACTCACTTTTAGGCAATAGGAAAAAGTGCTAGCCACATGTGTTTTTTTATTTATTTATTGTAGATTATAGACGCGTCGACATCTAAGGTCATTAGCGTCTTTCAACTACACTAAATAACAACTAACCTAAAACTAAAAAACTCGGGTCGCAGTGCCAAAACCCTGCCGACAATATAGTGTATTTGCTAATTGGCATTGTGGCTTTATTATGTGAACTTAAGTTTGTTTTTGGACAAAATAAAAAATTTAACCCCTTAATACATCCCTTAAAATAATATTTTTTTTCTTAATTTCAAAATTTTTATCAATGCAACCTCGGTACCAAATTAAATACACCCTTCAGCAAGTAAAGCACTATCCGTAAACTAGTGTTTTCATAAAATTTGTAACTCCGGTCCTGTAGGGTCGATTTTATTAAAATTTTAGCAGAACATTTTAATCGTTACTAAAGGGTTAAATTTCAATTTTTAAACGATTCTGAGAATTTTTTCGGCATTTTTGGGCCCAAAAACATTTTTCAACCCCTAAAAACCACCCTTAAAATAGTCCGATTTGGCCCATTTTAAATAGGCTTCGTGCGGTGATGGATTTCAACGTGCCTACCAAATTTCGTCAAAATCAATTAACTCTTTCGAAAGTTATAGCCCGCACACATATATATATATATATATAAATATATAAATATATAAATATATATATATATATATATACATATATAAACAGACATTTCCAAAAATGGTGCCAAAGTGTTCAGGAGGCTATGAAACGTCGAGAAATTTTGGTCCGACCCCTAGGTCCCGCCATCCGACCGACGCCAATAGTGTATGTGCCATATGGCAAATACACTAATAACATCACGAAACATCCATGAGCGCAGGTGGGATTCGAACCCACGGCAGTCCAGTCTAGAGGTTGCGGCGCCATGCATGCTAACCACTAGGCTATACTGTCCCCTGCTAGCCACATGTGCCCCCGTCGGGATTTAAACGTACTAAACAGGTACGCAAATTTTTAAATAATATATTATAGAAGTATTTCAGTAGGCACAGTCAAAAAATTATCTCCTACACATGCAATAAGAGACCAGCAAACCAATAATTATATTCCTACGCGAAAGAGTGCATGGAATTCGCAATCATGTAGATAAATCAACATTACATTTTCCGCAGTTAAAATTGTCAACAGTGAAATAATTTGATATTTGTTGTTTTATATCAATTAGATTTCAAGATCACGCTCATTTAGTTATTATTTGATGACGTTTCACAAACATTATGTCGTCAACAATAATATTATTAACTATTACATTTTAACTATACTCGTATTTTTTTATAAAAAAACTTCAATATTTAAAACGTTAAAGGATCTCAGTATTCAGCTTTTATTAGACAGATTTTCATGTTTTTTAATAAAAATTAGAGAAGCATAAAATATGAGAATTTTTAGAGGCAACATTTCATAGGTTCCGAAATATAAAATCTTTAATTTCGGTTGTTCGAAGCCTGAAATCATATTTTTTGAAATTCCAGTTTAATTTTTTAAGTATATGTTTTTCGAATTTAGCATTCCGCACACTTCAGTTTTGCTTTGAACTAAAAACTAGTGAAAATTTTTAATGAACCATTTGGAATTCAGTTTTCTGTTCGAAATAAAATTATAGCTTTTTCTATTATAATTTAGCGCAACTGAAAAAAAATTCTTGCAATTCTGAATTAGAATTTCAAATATTCTAGTAGTCTCAGGGTGGTAAGGCTAAGACCAGAACATTTTTTAAAGACACCAACAGTTAGGGTTATTTGGATCTATAATGAATGCATATATTTCAAATTATTATTTTTTACAAGCTTTTATTTAACTTGCAATGTACGTTAGCTTGTGTGTTTGTGTCTGTTTGTTTAGTTCAAAATTTGCAAGTCAATTTTGAACGACTTCCATGCGTATCCGATCGATTTGAAATTTTGTACACATATATATTCCCGACGACAATACATGAATAAATCGTTTTTAGAAATAAATTCAACCCCTATAAAAGGTTCAAACGGAGATGTAGGGTTTTTTTGACTAATCAACGCCCAGGCCAAATTGCTGAAGCTAGAAACTTGAAATTTGGATAGTTAGTTCCTTTTCTGACGTAAGCATCCACTAAGAAAGGATTTTTCGAAATTCAACCCCTACGGGTGTCAAAAGGGGGTAAAATTTTGAAAGACTAAAATGAAGAAAATAAATATTAGTAAAAAAACTTTTTAGAGACAAGCTTTTATTTAAATGCACTAAAAAGGAAAAAATAATTTTTAATAATCTTTTATTTAAATGCACTAAAAAGGAAAAAATAATTTTTAATAATTTAGGTTCATAATTATAAAAGCGTGGGTCGTGAACTATATGATAGTTTATTAGTCACGACCCACGCTTTTATAATTATGAACCTAAATTATTAAAAATTATTTTTTCCTTTTTAGTGCATTTAAATGAAAGCTTGTCTCTAAAAAGTTTTTTTTACTAATATTTATTTTCTTCATTTTAGTCTTTCAAAATTTCACCTCCTTTTGACACCCGTAGGGGTTGAATTTCGAAAAAACTCCACATAAATAATTTAGGTTCATAATTATAAAAGCGTGGGTCGTGACTAATAAACTATCATAGAGTTCACGACCCACGCTTTTATAATTATGAACCTAAATTATTAAAAATTAGTTTTTCCTTTTTAGTGCATTTAAATAAAAGCTTGTCTCTAAAATTTTTTTTACTAATATTTATTAATAATAAATAACGGCATTGTCACACGTTTGGGTGTTCTCAAGCCTCCTGCACTAGAGTACATCATCACTTATCTGAGACATCGGGCATCCTTTTGTATTAAGGTCGAAATATTATACAGACCTACGTAAATTATGTATAGATATATTTTAAACCTAACACTAATTAATATAAATATACCGCTATAAGTATATTTAAAATCGTTGTTTTTTATTTGTCATAAATTATGATGCGGTGATCTCGCTGTCATTCTATTTAGGTTGTCACAACTGCGGTTAAATTCAATGCAATTGGATAACTTTGATAACCGGCGTTTGTTTCTTGGGTTTCATTCGTACCAACCGCAAACAATACCGGTTATGGTGTCTGTGACCTCACAGATTTAATACTAAGTAACTATTTATTATAATAAGCAGATGTGTATATTATGTAATACCTACAATGTGGACATATAATTTTTCAATGTTAATTCTTTAAATTTATTTCAGTTCTCCTTTGGAAGTATATATGTTGCAGTCAAAACTCTTAACCAGTCAAAAGTACTATTGACTAGCAAAATCAGTCAAAAGTACTTTTGACTGAACAGGTTGGTCAAAAGTGGTTTTGACTGAAAATTATTAGTTATTAGTACTTTTGACTGCAAATTTGCGGTTAAAAGTACTTTTGACTGACGCTCTTCGTCAAAAGTAGTTTTAACTGCAATAAAGCATCAGTCAAAAGCACTATTAACTCGTTAGATGTGAATAAAAAAGATTCTTTAGTCTACTGTACTGTAATGGTGTTTTATTTTCATCAAATTTCGCGTCTTCCACATCCATTGCAAACTTTTCAAATTTTTCTTTTGTCATCACATTGAAATGACTATCTTTCATATCTTCTATCGCTAAAATTCTTTGCAAAAAGCGTTCTTTCTTTTCGTAGTCACTCATTTTTGTTCTAATATCAGCACGTTCTCCACTAATAATGAGTAATATAAAAGTTTATATGTGCGTTTGTCGTTATTTTTATCGACTACCTTAACTTTTTAAGAGTTTTGACTGATACAACCAGTCAAAACCACTTTTGACGGAATCACTTAGTCAAAAGTACTTTTAACCATCTCCATTGGGCAAAAGTACTTTTAACTGTTATTTTAGTCAAAAGTATTATTGACTAAAGCATACGGTCAAAAGTACTTTTGACTGATTTTGCTAGTCAATAGTACTTTTGACTGGTTAAGAGTTTTGACTGCAACATATACAAGGTGTAACAAAGACGGGTCTTCTTACACAGGGTGAGTTCGACCACCCGTATCAGTCGTTTTTTTCAAAAACGGTTAGTCGTAGAGAGTTGTGTAAAAAATTTGTATTATAAAAGCCCTAATAAAGAATCGAATGGTGATAATTTTTTTTTCGGGAAGGTCGGCTTCCCTATTAGTTTGCTTCAGAATGTCCAGAACTCCGGAATTATAAATGTAACGATAGGTCGAAAGTGGTATAGTTGAAAAGATCTTTAAAAAATAAGCAAGTTTTGTAGGAAAATTTTTTTTATTACTGCCACCCCTGTTAAGTAATATTTGTTTGAAATTACTAAATTAAAATGTCATAATAACGAACTTTTTAAAAGTCCGCATTTAAAATCTAGTTACCTGTCTATCGATCATTAAACACTGAAGAAATACACTCACAGTATAACCAGAAGAGCTCAGTAGTATGTATTAAAGAGTAAATGGAAGATAGTTTGAACATTTGTGACAATGTCTAAAGTTGCTAGATTTTTAATGCCGACTTCGATCGTTATTATGAAATTTTGATTTAATAATTTCAAACGATTGTTACTTAACAGGGGTGGCAGTAATTAAATAATTTTTCCTACAAAACTTGCCTATTTTTTAAAGAGCTTTTCAACAGCACCACTTTCAACCTATCGTGCTTTCTAAAATTCCGGAGTTTTGAACATATAATAATTTATATTTATACTTATAGAAATTTACATGGGTGGCAGTAATAAAAAAAATTTTCCTACAAAACTTGCTTATTTTTTAAAGATCTTTTCAACAATACCACTTTCGACCTATCGTTACATTTATAATTCCAGAGTTCTCGACATTCTGGTGCAAACTAATAGGGAAGCCGACCTTCCCGGAAAAAAAAATTATCACCATTCGATTCTTTATTAGGGCTTTTATGATACAAATTTTTGACACAACTCTCTTCGACTAACCGTTTTCGAAAAAAACTACTGATACGGGTGGTCGAACTCACCCTGTATACTAGGATAGACTCTAATAGCATTAGTTGTCGAGCGTCTATATTCTACATTCTACAATATATAAAGATTCTTCTCAAAGTGTAAATCGTGGTATCCCACGGAGCCTTGGAGCTTTAGTTAGGAGGTCAGGATGTTATTGTATTTATATGTACCTATTGTCTATAATCTATATTATTCAATAATTACATATTAATTTTTGAAATTAGAAATGGTGTCTTGACGTACATATTTAATTTGTTATAATTCCAGATTACTACACCACACTATTCTAATTGTTTGCATAACTAGGGACTAGGGAAACCTTTCAATTTTCTTATCTAATTTAGGGGTCCGGAGTCACAATATTATGTAAGGTAGATTCAGAAGAGAAAAAAAAAGAAAACAATTAATAGTGTTGAAGTGTTCAGGATAAAACAAATTTAGCATTTACGTTACAAAATAAAACTCACTAAATAAAAATATATACTTAGAAGCAGAGCTGGACAAAGCACTGAACCTAAGCACCGAGCATCAAGCACTGTCATAAATGCTGGATTTATTCAAGAACAAGCACTTCATTTTCAAAAATGCTTAAAAATATCGAGCACCCACTAAAGTGCCTAGAAAAATTAAAGTAACTTCTTAACTTCCAACATTACAGTACAAAAGTTCAAAGTTCAAAACATACATTTTGTTCATCAAAATAAGATAAGGACAAACGAAATAAGTTTAATTAAAAGTGTTTATTAAGCATTAAAAATGCTTATTAAGCATTAAAAATGCTCATTTAGCATTAAAAATGCTTATTAAGCATTTAAAACGCTTATTAAGCATTAAAAATGTTCATTAAGCATTTAAAACGCTCATTAAGTATTCCTAAAGCTTACGTGCTTAATAAGTAGCAAGTCTTTACGCAAGTGCTCTAAAGTATCAAGCATCGAAATTTTGTTTTACAGAGTGCTTTAAGCATTATATTTAAGTACCTACTTTTAAAGCACTATTGCAAGCAATCTGGTTAGAGTATCTATAATAGAATAGTTAGAGAGAAATTGAAGATTATAGAAACTCAAAATTAGATTAGAATGGATTAGAATGTAGATTATAGACGTTCGACAACTGAAGTTATAGAGCTACAGTACCCATGATAGAATGTAATGAATATAAAGATCGATATTCTAATTAGGATCGAAATTTTTTTTTGAGAATTTTTTATTTTTTTTAATTAACGAAAAATAATTAATTTACATTTGTTAGAATATGTTTCTCAATCATTTTATGACTTATAAGCAAAAGACAATACATATGAAAATGCCGGTAAAAATAAATGCACATAATTCGCACAAATTTAAAGTTATTAAAAAAAACACTTACATTTTTTTATAAAGTTATTTTCTCAAAAAGCTGCGTGTACGAATATACAAAAAAAATCACGATAAAACACAAGTCAGTAATGACAATAATTATAAACACTATAAACAACAATCAAATAGAACAGACTGTAGTAGCACTAAGTAACGTTTGGTACGTTGTGTGTGGTAATACGATCAACGTTGGCTAAGAACTGACCGGTGCCCACGGCTGGCTGCGATCTCATAGAGACCTGCAGACCACGCGTTCTCGAAGTGGTTCTTCATGAAGACAGAGAAGGCTGTATGGTAGTCAACTCTTGTTATTGTTGTTAGACTGCATCTACATTATGAGACCATCATCCACAACAGGCTCCTATTACGATATGGACGTAATGTGAACCAAAAGTCAAAGGTGTCGGCTGCACCAGCTTTGAGATGGTTTTTATGTACACAGGTAAAGTTAAAGAACGCTCATAATACAAACTTCGTTATTTGATAACTTAAAAGTTTTCCTAGTGCTAAAGGGTTGCACTGTTTAAGTCATAAGCTATTTTTTGCTAAATGTATTAGGATCCGTCAGATGGGTGGAGCTTAAAAACATGGCGCAGAGGGGGGAAATTTCATATATGGGGTATACTTTTGCGTGTAATTTTGTGATTTTCAAAGTGATAAGAATTGATAAAATATATAAGTGCAATTTGTGATTGGGCCGGTACGAATCCTAAACAAAGGAATTTCGTTAAAGGAGAACGGATTCTCAAAGCCGGACATATTATCAAATTTCAGAAATATAACGAGAAAAATGCATGAAGAATGAGCTGTCAAAAATAGTAATCTTTACGGCATTTTGCTTAAAAACATCAAAATTAAAAGAAAATCTCCACGAAATTAATCATCCTTCAATGATCCTTTAAGGCTGGGTTAGGTAAATATTGTTAACACATAACTACAACATAATATGTTTTATTATTGTAATAAGTAGGTAAGTTACTAACCTCAAAATATTTTTATACACATAATTTTATCAATCATTAGAGATTTAACTATTGTAGTACAGTATGATAATGAGTAGGTACATCTTATAATTAATATAACATATTTTTTTAATTCATAAATTCAGTTTTTCCACATGTCATTAGAAAATAATAAGCTGTAAAGTAAGTTTTACAAGGTAATAACTGATAGTGTTTAATGCCATGATATTAGAAAACGTCGCGAATTCCATTTTCGATAAACTTTTTGTTTATTTTACTTGTTTTATTTTTGTAATAAACAATTTCACGATAAACTTGCACTGTTAGCATGTAAAATTTTCCCTCGTTTTGAATACAATTTTCTGCCACCAGATGTCATATGCTCATTTGACGGATCCCAATAGATCAAAAACTAAAATATCTTCAAGGTCTCCCATAGTAACCCATCCACATCTTGAAGCCGGCCTCCCTTCACTGAGAAAGCAAAATTGGTATGCTTCGTTCGTTCGTAACATAATAATTAATTAGGTATAAATTCGAGCGAACGAGTGAAACGAATGGGTAACGTAATTAATATAATTTCGAGCGAACGAGCAAAGCGAATGTGTAGTGTAATTAGAGTTCATACATTTAGAGAAAACTTAACCGCCTCATGCGCAGAAACCAGATTTGGTTCATACTGGTCTATTCTATTTTTGAAGGGATGCGCCAGTTTATGTGTACATGTCAGTGCACCATTTATTTGCCATACAGTGTTCACTGTTTAGGTTATAATATTACCTACATGTTGTTAAAAATAGAGTATTTTATTGTTTGAAGTGCATTATCAGTGATGCATGTTTGAATGATTTTAAAAGATTTTATTAATTCCATTTATTAAATTAAAGAAAAAATCGGATTTAACCCTTTGACTGCTCCAGACGTATATATACGATTACCTGGGTTACTGCTCCAGCCGTATATTTACGTTCGGGCTGGAAAAAATACTTACAGCGATAAACTGCTACCGTCGTATATATACGAGCAACGCCTACCAGATCATACTGGCCAATCCGGAAGTTTTTTGCAATTTACCGCAAAATTTTTACAGCGATAAACTGCTACCGCCGTATATATACGCGCAACGCCTATTAGAACACCAATTCTGAACTTTGGTGTGGTTTTTTTCTTTTAAAGTCAATGCGTATGTACACGTGTTTTGCACGTGTATACATGCACTGACTGTTCTGTTTTTGATAAAAATATATGTTTTAAACAAAAAAGGCAAAAAAAAACAATTTGATATGATTTGACGGGATTTAGCTTCATTATTTTACCCTACTGATAACAACAGTGGACTGCACCAGACGTATCTATACGGAACGACCGAAAAAATTGCGCACACAGTATGCACTCTCGTAAAATAAATGTGCAGTGAAAAGGTTAATTAAGCCCCCGCAGCACTTAGGTACGTCTGTGCGTCAGAATCTGTTTTGCGTATACCACTGACTACTTCTCTCACCAGTTTTTGCTGCGTAAGTTTCCGTTAGGATTTGGTTTTCTCTAAATGTATGAACCATAATATAAATTTGAGCACAAAAGCGCTTCAAGTGCATCCCAGCGAAGCTTGAATGGGGCATTCTTTTTCGAACAGCGTATACACCCGGTGCACAGATTCAACAATCATAATATTATTCCATGCACCTGATGACATCACCGACGTTTCTAGCAGCAGCACCACCGGCACCTACTTAGCGCCCACTTCGCATAACCATGTATTAAACAGTGTCAAATGCAATATTACCTACACATTAAAATATTGTGTGAGTGATGAGCAAACAGTTTTGGTTCCAAACCAACGAAATGGCACTGTTCCATTATTTTTCTTACTTCCATTTTCAGTAAGGAAACGGGATAGACTAAGAGCTAGAGCCGAGTTTCCGTTGTCATTCAGAATATAGACAAACTTTACGGTAATATGTTCCAATATTATATCGGACATTACGTTTCTGCGCTGGCGGACAGCCCAGTGGATACGGGGGGTAAATATAAGGGGTGAAAGTAGCGTTTTTGATGTGAAACATCTTATGTCGGGCTGTGAACTGCCGCGTGAGGGGAATATGCAACGAAATAATGCAACGAAATGTTCTCCTTTGCTGCTGTTCTCCTCACCACTGCAGCACTTATATTGTACTGGATAAATAATATATAAATTATTTGTCCGGGTATATTAAGTTATACATATATCAGTAACAACGGCTGTCTAGACAAGTTCAGCCGTAGACTAGTGGTACGACTTTAGCCTTCTATGCATGGTGACTTGGATTTTTTTTTTTTTATTTTTAAGACGCGCAGCAACTAGGCTATATGCACCGTTATGTGATTATAAACTTTAGTTTAATCAATGTTGTTATTTGCAGTATTTAAAGGTAAGTAAAGGTTGTTTAATATTTTATGTTGTAATTTTGTACACAATATTTTAATTAGTAAATTATTTTTTCAGGTTTTAATAGCACTTTTTTAGATGAGGTGAGCCAATTTACTATCCTCAAGAAAACTAAGAAGTTTAGTAATGTTATATTGATTGTCGCCAAGGATGTCGGATAAGTTGTTTGGTAAGTTTGTTGAGATTCTATTTATATTATATTTGGAGCATGTTAATAGGATATGTTCTATTGTTATAGTTGCATTATTGCATGATTCGCATTTTGGTGGAGGTTCTCTTTTTAGGAGGTGAGCATGGGTAAGTTGGGTATGTCCTATACGTAGTCGACCTATAGTGGTTTCGTTTTTTCTATTTTTTTGAAAGGAAGTAGTCCATGGTTTGGAGTCGTCTTTTATTGTTCTGAGTTTATTGTTGGTAGTTCTTCGCCATAGTTCCTCCCATTCTGAATAAGTGGTTTTTTCCAATTGTTTAAAAATATCTTCTGACGGGATTTCTAGTGTGTCAAAAGGGAGCACCGATTCGGCCGCTTGTTTTGACTTGGATTAGGAAACTCATGACATCGTACAATTTTTGACGTTTTTTTTTCTAAATTCTACATGATATTTATTTATAAAATTTTTTATTTTTGTTATATTCTTTCTTTGACAATAATTATAATTTTTTGAAATTTCATGACACCAAAAATTAATTTTTTTGTTTTTTTTTTTTTTAAACGAAAATTTGGGTAAATTAGGGTATTTAGGGTAAATTAGAGTAAATTAGGGCAAATTAGAGTAAATTAAGGTAAATTGGGGTAACTTAAGGCAAAGGGAGCTAAATAAGAGTAATTAGGGTATTTAGGGAAAACTAGGGTAAATTCAAGAAATTAGGGTATACTAGGGTAAATTTGGTAAACGAGGGAAAATTAGGGTAAATTGTGTTAAATTGTAAATTCTTATCTCTCGAACTACTGAACCGATTCTAAATATTCTTTCACTTATTATCTTCGCAGGGGGAGAATGTCTCGCGGCGTTGTAATAAATCATAAATTATTATATCTGGAACTATTGAACCGATTTAAAAAATTCTTTTACTAATAGAAAGCTACACTATCCCTAAGTGATATAGGCTAGATTTTATTTTGATAAATTTGTCAAGTTCAATAAATAAAAGATTCAAGCTATAAAAATGTTTCACATCTGCCAGGCGTCCCGCGACGGCTCACATTTTTTTTTTTTAAATCAACGTCCTTGAAATAGCATTTGAAAATTTACAGAATGAAAGATCACGATATATCGAAGCGAATATCCGAGGGAGGGACTGCAGCTAAGTGGATACAAAGTAAATGGCGGGCAGTAGTGAAGTTACCCAAAATTAATGTTAAAAACGTCACCTGCTATTAAATACTCACGGTCTGCTGTGGATTTAATAATGGCGACGCAAATGAACTGTCAAAATTTTTTATTACTTACCGGTGTAAGAAGTCCCAGCTGAAGATATATTTTTTTCATAATCATCAACACTTTTTACTTCCCACCTCTACTATGGTAGTAATGGATTTAATCCGAAAAAAATATTTCGAGATTTTAACAGATCTTCACGTTTTGAGACCCTAGCAATCGTTTAAGATCATTTTCTGACTGATGTTTGTATGTGTGTGTGTGTGTGTGTGGTCAATTTTTTGCCTTCGATATCGTAAAAACGGAACAACATACGGCCATGCCGATTGTTCTATTGTGTTTATCAGCCTTTAACTTAGATCTGATTAGATTTTGAGTCAAATCGGTTCAGTGGATCCTGAGATATTAAAAAAAACGTTCTCAATGTCACGTATTAACATTATAGGTAAGAAAAAAATAGAAATGAATTCTAGATGTTATAATATGAAAAAAATGTAAATATTTTTTTCTTTAAAATGTACAGTTTTCGAGAGAAAAAATATTTTACTAAAAAAATAAAAATTGTACGTAAATCAAGGTAACCATAATTTTTGCTACATTAAGCTAGCCATCAGTAGATCACCAAACAAAAAAGAGGGCCATGCTTTTTTTCAAAGAATAAAAAAAGAGTGTTTATTTTTTGCAAATATTTACTAGGTGGGAAGTATAGAACTGGTCATCAGTCGAAGTTTTCTATTTATAGTATATCGTGATCTTTCATTCTGTAAATTTTCAGATGCTATCTCAATGACGTTGAATAAAAAAAAACGTTATTTTCACCCCGTATACCTACCCCCAGTGTCCACTGGGCTGTCCGCCAGCACAGAAACGTACTGTCCATTTGTATTGGAACATATTACCGTAAAGTTTGTCCATATTTCGAATGACGACGCAAACTCGACTCTAGCTCTTAGTCTAGAATTATTGTGATAGGGTTGAAAAATCGTGTCTGCTTGCACTGCCCTAAAAATGCTTACAAAAGTGATTTTCTGTATGTCGGCTGTAGGTGCGTGTGTGTGTGTGTGTGTGATTTTCTTTCGTTCACTATAACTTCTGCAAAAATGCGCCGGTTCGAATGATTTTTTTTAAATATTTGTCTCAGTAACAACTCCAAACCTATATTGATTTCGGTGCCAATCGGACACCATTGGTTTTGGAAACACATTTTGCACTTATAACAATATCGTCTAAATGTAAGGACTTTTTGGAAAATGCCGTTGAAATTTTTCATTTTAAAAATTATTTTAGAACATATTATAATGTATTGTAATGATTTATATTTAAAATTATTCAAAGAAGTTACTGAATAAGTTATTAATACAAATTGGGTACTCTTTGAATACATGGCGCGCATCAATGAAAGTTATTTAATATTTAATACACATTTTTAAGTCCTAACAATATTTGACAACATCGTTTGTCTTGTTAAAGGAATGTAACTGTATAAACATTACTCTTAAGTCATTTTTGTGATACAATACATGGAACCGAGGTATTAGATCAAACAAAATATTTATGTATTTATTCTACTGGTATGTATGTTAATACATATATTACTTGATAAATACATTATGTATATGAAAATTTTCATATGAATATATTTTAGACTAATACATTTGGCCTCATATTCTGAACATTCTCTGCCCCTTGTGCAAGGAGCGATTAGGTACATATTATAATTAATTTACATCATATATTTAAAATTAATAAATTCACACTGCCCTGGTTCATTAAAATACGAATATATACATCGAAGATGAAATTGATTGTAAAGCAGATAAGTTAAAAATGTTTGTCTTATCATAAAGATCAGTTGATGCTTACTGTAGAATGTAAATGCATTGAGATGTATCTGGTTGAATTTTAGAAATAAAAAATCTTTCGTGTAGAAAGGTTTGAAGGTTTTTTGAATATACATACAAGGTGTTTATTTTACTTTCACGACTGAAACACTAGTTAGGTTGCATTATTTTCCATGTATAAGAAACAATCTCCAAATATAGTCCCCTGTGTTTCTAATTAAATCTCTTCATTAGAATTTAACTTGACAACTTGACATAAAATTTAAAAGAAAATGGTTTTAAGAATTTTTAAATTAGCCCTGATTTTTAGTGTATTTGCCATATGGCACATACACTATTGGCGTCGGTCGGATGGCGGGACCTAGGGGTCGGACCAAAATTTCTCGACGTTTCATAACCTCCTGAACACTTTGGCACCATTTTTGGAAATGTCTGTTTATATATATATATATATATTTGGATATATATATATATATATGTGTGCGGGCTATAACTTTCGAAAGAGTTAATTGATTTTGACGAAATTTGGTAGGCACGTTGAAATCCATCACCGCACGAAGCCTATTTAAAATGGGCCCAATCGGACCATTTTAAGGGTTGTTTTTAGGGGTTGAAAAATGTTTTTGGGCCCAAAAATGCCGAAAAAATTCTCAGAATCGTTTCAAAATTGAAATTTAACCCTTTAGTAACGATTAAAATGTGCTGCTAAAATTTAAAAAAAATCGGCCCGACAGGACCGGACTTACAAATTTTATGAAAACACTAGTTTGCGGATAGTGCTTTACTTACTGAAGGGTGTATTTAATTTGGTACCGAGGTTGCATTGATAAAAATATTGAAATTAAGAAAAAAAATATTATTTTAAGGAATGTATTAAGGGGTTAAATTTTTTATTTTGTTCAAAAACAAACTTAAGTTCATATAATAAAGCCACAATGCCAGTATTAGCAAATACACTATATTGTCGGCAGGGTTTTGGCACTGCGACCCGAGTTTTTTTTTGTTTTCTAATATTATCCTCCGGGACGATATCAGGATTACGAAAATCTAAAAATTTACTTCATTGTCCCAGTAAAAAGAGCATATTATGTAATACCATATACTAGTCACTTTGCTACAATCATCGTCGTGTGCCCAGGGGGGATATTAGGCCCCGTATTGGGAACGATATTAGGTTATTTTATGTCTATTTTAATCCATATTTTACATCTCTATCCATACAGCAATCTTATAAGAAGACAAAAAGTATAAAAGTACCTTGCATAATGCATATACACTACTATACATGGATACGTACCCAACTAGCACAAGCAAAATTATTAGTTGCCACAACCGAAATTGGGGTTATCACAGCTTTGTCGCAACCGTCATTTGGTTGTGATTCGGTTACCAGATTTTTAGCTTAAAACTGAAGTTGTAAAATAGTTGTTTTCACAAGTATTTAGCTGTCTAAACCAAATATTTCATAATTTAGTTGTGCGAAAGTTCTCACAACTGACCTATCGAACTATTTGGTTGTGGTTCTTGGCTGGATTTCGACTTAGTTGTAACAAGGTTGTCACAACTCCGTTTGCGAACTGTTTAGTTGTGGTTCCTTATGAGTTGTTCACAGAACTAATCTATAACCAAACGGTTATAGAATGTTTCGCATCACAAGTAAAAGGTCGTATACTTTTTAAACGCCATATTTATTGAGGAAAAAGCAATCGCCATATTGAAAAAAGTGTACGTCAAAACATCAGTAATATTTAAAAATTCATTTTCGCCAATAGGAGTGATTTTTTTATTTGAAAAATAGTTATTACCACATTTTTCAATATTTTCTAGGCAATCCAAGCAATTTCACTGTTTTATTTAAGCGAAATTAAATTTCCAAAATTTTGACATTTAAATAATTTTTTTTAAATACTTGATATTTTTGAGGCGAATCGCTATTTTTCGACCTATCTCATCCGTTTTCACTAAAAAATTTGTATTTCTTTTAACTTTTTACAATATCCAGATGAAAAAAAACGATTTATAAAGTGCAAATAATGTAAAGTACCTACCTACCTACATAAGAATTATAGAATACGTATAAATTCTATTAAATAAAAATTTGCAATTCGGTTGTAATCGTCATTCGCAAACAAAATATATATTACTCTGGTTGTGGCCACAACCACAACCTTCTCACAAGCTTGTCGCAACCGAAAATTTACGCCACTTTAGTTGTGACAAGTTTGTGAGAGTGGTTGTGATAACTTTTTTGAGCGGTTCGCAGAACCAAATGGTTGTAGAAAATTAGTTGTGACAAGTTTGTGAGAACCAATTTACAACTTTCTGTGCTACTTGGGTAGATATTTGTTGCAAAAATTTACCTTGGTAAAATATTTAGTTTATTTTTACGGAACCTCTAATTACATTTATGCTTTCAAACTTTTATAGTTGAATACTAACCACTATAAGTGCAGCTATTCACCGCTGGACGTATCTTTTCGTATAGGCTGAGATAGCACAGAGGACGGCATTAGAGCAAGGGACGATATTTGGTGATTGTACTTTAGTCCAGTATAGACGTCAAAAACGCCAATACAACAACTTGTTCGTAAGTCTATGAAAAATGTCTACGTGCATATCCGTCGCATATGTACGCACGTACGCCTGTATCACCATGTATGAATTCTTTGTTAATGATTGGGCGGTTTGGGATCACATATAAACATGTACGTACTTTATGGTTTATATGATAAAATAAATAACTTTTATCATAGGTGCCATCCAAAATAACAGATTCAATGTACGGTATTTTTTACAAATCTCCAGTCTCCAAGTTCTATAAATAAAATGGATAATCATAAAAGACGTATAGTACAGTTAGAAACACAAGTACCTACAGTAATTCTTTAAGGGGGGTATTCATAGTCAGGTCTTATATTTAAGATCATCTTAAGCATGGTCTTAAGATGGCGTTTAGTCTGCTCCTACGCCTTAAGGTACGTGCAGTGCGCAGCTGGGATTCTAGATGGCATGTATGGTAGATGGTGTCTGAAATTATAAGCGCTTATAGGTTTGCACAACGAAGTTTTGATACTAGCATTGATACAAGCTTAAATCGCGTTTGAAATGTCAGATAGCGAAGACAAATATTTGTGTTTTTCTGCTACAAAGTGGTATATTTTAAATACAAATTTGGGTAGGAGCTATCATGTCCATCCTATTAATAAAAAACGATCTAAACATGGCGAATTTCACCATTTATACCAAGAATTAAAATTTTACCCAAACCGATTTTTTGAATATTTACGTATGGAACCTAACACTTTTAAATACGTCTTAGAAAAAACTCAAAACAAATTAAATAAAAACTGGCAAAATTTCATTTATTAAACTAGTCACATCCATTGCGAAACTTGTAACATTTGACATTTGTCACACGTTGATTGTAGTAGTCAGCGCGCTGAAAGAAAGGTGAGATACATTCTTGAATCTACCAGCTCTTGTAACAGCGCTTATACCTGCTGCACTCACTGCTTCGTTGTGTACGCTCGCATATATAACAATGCATTAATTTAAGCAAGCCCAGCTATGATCTACGATACCATCTAGAATCCCAGTTCCATACTGCACGTACCTTTATACTGTTTTCAATGATTTTGAGTCCGCACTCCAATACGCTGTGACTGCGGTAACTTAGATCTCATTATATATGTGTTGCTTAGATTAAGAAGAAAGAGAAGGAGACTTAAAGAAAGTCTACTGTAATCAAATGTTCTGATATATTATTTCCACTCCGTTAAGTTAAGGATTTAATTATTCATTCCAATAAAATATTATATAAATAATAAATACATTAAGATTCTAATGTCAGCTATTAGTAATATTGTTTACTACTAAAATAGTCAATACCATTAAAGTAATGCACAATTACATTATTATTTGTTGTTTACTTGTCCGCAATAAGGAATCCTTTGAAGAAAAATATTGTTTAACTAAACACCTTGAAATTTTGCGTAGGGGGATGGATTTTTGTAAAATGTTAATTCTGCGATGTACAATAATTGAATATTTATATACAAAATTTCTACTTACTGTATGCATCATACTTCCCACGCAATTCGCAAAAATTAAAGTAATTAATATAAATTTTAATTAACCAATTTTTTGTATTATTATACTTTATTTACAAGGTGTTGTCGATGACCTTAGATTGTGACTTATTGGTTGTTATTTTTACATGTCTAATATAAACTTTTCATCTAATAAAACAATGCCCGTAATTTTAATTTATTGTTTCTTTTCAGTATTATATTGTTGTCGATTTTTCCCGTCTCATCTCGAGGACACAAGAAATATCGAGACGAGATAAAGAATTTTTCTCGTCTCGAATTCTGCAGAGACATGATCGAGATCGAACAAGCTTCGAGAAATCTGGATAACATAGTAGAATATCTAATTAATTATAGAATCAATTATAAGATAAAAAAAGTAATTATAATTATTTATTACTTTATAAAATAATAAAAGCACTAGTGAAGGCATCATTTTGGTTATCAATCTATTACTAAAAATAATAATAAATCAAAATTATGGCATTTCCGTGGCTTCTCTATTACAAGCCCCCAGTTACCAGATTCTAATCCGAAAACTGGTAAAAGTATAAATTGGA
This sequence comes from Mongoloraphidia duomilia, assembly GCA_039654895.1. Classification (NCBI taxonomy): domain Eukaryota; kingdom Metazoa; phylum Arthropoda; class Insecta; order Raphidioptera; family Raphidiidae; genus Mongoloraphidia; species Mongoloraphidia duomilia. The sequence continues at coordinate 10,234,256 of CM077524.1, forward strand.
GTTTGAATTTATTATTATAAAAACAATAAATTGAAAATATGAATTGGTGCTTGGCCCAATAATAACCCTAGCTATTAGTGGCCTTGTAAAAAAATAAAAATATTTAGTACTACGTCCAGATAATTCCTAGGCCCTAGCGGCCTTTGCGACTCTTGCAACGTTTTTTAACCACTGCAGAAATATTATTTTCGCAACTTGACAAGAGACAGCAAATTCGATACTATTTAATAGTATATTGTGTGACTAGTGTGTTAAATACATCTTTATACGTCAGGCGCGATGTTTTCAGCACAAGTAATAGGCAAGCGCACACGAGCCTTGGCGCATATGACGCATATGTGCATATGAGTGCTGAAAACATGGCGCCTGACGCATAAAGATTTAGCACACGCGTTGCACACTATACTTTATTCAACACATGAATGGTTTTAGACTGTAATTGATAAATTCAATTAAAGTAACTTGATATTATCAAGTTACATAATGGCTCATTATGTAACTGTTTTTTTATTATACCACTGAAAAGCGTTACGTAATGGATCATGACGACACCAGTCTATAAACCGCTATTTAAGATTTGTTAAAGTGATACGAAAAAACACTAAAAGCGTGCAGTCTCGTTATGTGTACATATATTATATAATAACTCATAAAAAACAGCTTCGTGTGCAAATTAATTAATAAAATAATTGTTAAAACTTTTGTACCAGCTATAAATAATATTACGAATTAATATGATGGTTTAGTTGCTTTAGTTCGTAAACTAGTAAAAGATTTACATTTTTACAGCATAGAAGGAGCGAAAAAACAAAGATGACGCTATTAGGTTGTATAGATAATTATTTATTTAAAGTAACCACAGTAACTCCCTACTAGCGACTATTTATCTCATTCTTACTTAATACTTTATATATCGATCTCTGTCTTACACACAGAACGGCCTATGCACAGCTTTAATTTGATACAATCTGTATTGCTTCCATAAATATGATTATTGATAATTATAAAATGTATTCTGAATTGATCCATATAAATTAGCATTGTAACATAAAAAGAATGCAAGCAGTTTTCAGAAAACCTTAGATATATTTATGTAACGGTCGGCATCGCATCTTGTTATGACCAAAGCGGTGCAAGGTTTCAATCATAATAAAATAATGTAGAACGAATGCATATCAAAAGAACTATTTATTTCTATAAATATAATGCATAATAACGCCGGATAACTTCCATAGATGTATGAGCATCGCCTACTAATGCGGTTTCGATCCAAAGTCACTTATTATTTTAACGCCCCAGCACGAACTGTCATCAGATTAACATTGAAAATTTATGCAAACTCGTTATTTTTACTCTTTTTAAGTTGGAATAGCTACATATTCTGTGCGCTGAATTGTTTCATAATTGTTAATTATTATGAAATTGTTTTATCATTAAATGATTAAATAAATTTCAATGAAAATTAAAACTCTGAACTCATTTAGAACATCTTTACTATTCATCGTTTTTAATAGAATTGCTATTTAACTAACACGTGACGTCACTTTGGTAAAACGTAGATTTTTTGGTTATATAATACTTTTCTACACTTACATCAAATTAATCCTTCGAATTTTAGTTTAAAAGACGAATATTTTCGCTTTGCTTAAAAAAATAAAAATTCTATGCAAGCAGGGTGCTTGCATAGAATTTTTATTTTTAGTGTTTACGTTATATAACTGTGACATCCCCGGCGTCAATATTGATTTTAACCTTATCTTAACCCGATCTTAACCAGTTAAAGAGTGTCCCACGCTTTCAGTTTATGTGCTTCTTGAGATTGCACAAAATTTCATGAAAATCGGTCTAACCGTTCTCGAGTGATGTCGGTACAAACAGACAGGACAGTTATTATAAAAAAATCTGCTGTGTATAATGTAGGTCAGTGTTTCCCAAAGTGGGCGGTACCGCCTTCTGGGGACGCTTGAGCAATGCAGGGGGCGCTAGTATCCTGAGAAGGAATTGGGAGGCGTTGAATAAAAATAAGGAGGCGATCAAAGCATAAAGAAAGAAGAAGAAAATTTTGAAAAACCGTTCGTATGGTAATTTTCTGGGGAGGTCACGTTGAGTAATTCTTTTTCTGAAAAGGGGGCGGTATGCCAAATAAGTTTGGGAGTCTATGATGTAGATAATATAATATACAATCCAAACTGGTCACTTCTTTGGCAAGAAATTAACCAGTGCTAATTTTCCGAGAAAATGTACTTAAATCATAAAAAGCTCAAAAAATTCAAAATAAGCCACAAATATGACTGGGGTCTAGACAGAGCACAGAATTTGGATAGAAATCACGGATTATCTTAGAACATTTCTCAGTAGGTAACAGACGTACACGATGGTTAGGAAGAAGGGCGGTCGAAATGGATAGGATACCATATTAGTGTTAAAATTCACAATACTTTAAAATTTATTTTAATTTCTGTGAGATATCAATAAATTAAAATAGTTGAAAATATACAGTAATCTAAATTTAAAAGTTCAGTGCAACATATGCTCAATAGTCATATTTACTAGATTGAGTACAATCAATGAATTAAATGTTATACAATATGTCATACGAGTTTCAATAAAACCATATTTGTCGATGAATAAATTGATTATTAAGATATAACCTTCTTTGGAATCATTTTTCAAGAGTGTCTGATATAAGTTTGTATTTTGACCATCAAAGTTTAAGGGAATGTAGACCGATAATTGCAACTATCTGATCACGAATAAATGTTTGCAGTTACGTTCAATAGAAAGAAAAATGCTCAACATAAAGCTAACAGATAAAATTAATTCTAATATCATTAGAAAGAAAACAAAAATAATTGACGTAAAACAAAAAATTAAATACATAAAATGGGCATGGGCAGGGCATGTAGCAAGAATGAATAACGACATATGGACAAAGATATTAACGGAATGGTACCCAAAAGATGGAAAAAGGAAGCAAGGGAAACAGAAGAAAAGGTGGAAGGATGACATAGAAAAATTAGCTGGAAAATGTTGGCATCGCTCTGCAATAGACAGAAAGACATGGACAGCTATGGGGGAGGCCTTTGCCCATTAGTGGGATGATATAGGCTCATATTATTATTATTATTATATGTATCTAAACAGTATGCATTTTGTAAAAGCATCATCTCAGCTTAATGACGCTTATGACCTCAACAATTTCAAGTGTTTATAATCTACAATATCTGTCTAGTCACACGGCAGTGTGTCCGCTAAGTTCGGCCAACACTGACTGTATATTTACACGAACCATTTCGGGCTACTTTTAACCCCCCCCCCCATAACTAAAAAAATATTAGACCTACACACTCACAATTTTGCACGTCTAATAAGGCCCTCTTGAACAGCTAGAATCCCAAATTTCTTGAATAAACCTATTATAGTTCTTGAGTTATTAAGGTCTAAAAGTGCCATTTTTATCACTCACTCACTTACTGACTCACTCACTCACTCATCAAAAACCTAGAACACTTCTATAGGTGACTTAAAAACTTGAAATTTGGCATTTAGGTAGATCATTAGGCGTATAAAAAGGAAAAAATCTGGAAACTACAAATTATCAAATTTAAGCACTAATTAGGTATATTAAGCGTTATGTAAATTATGTGGTTGAGGTGCCGTGATTAATAGCTGCACTTCCACCAGATTTATTAATATTTTAAAAATGAGTTATATATTATTATATTATACTATAGCAGCGATTTTAGTGACAGCTTTCCAAACTAAAAATCTGAACAACGACCGGCGACTTTGCTTCGCAGTGGGAGAATTTCTCGCAAGGGGGTGGGGGTAATATTCTTATCTCTGCAACTACCGAACTGATTCTAAAAATTCTTTCACTAATAAAAAGCTATACTATCCCTGAGTGATATAGGCTGTATTTTATTGTGATAAATTTCTCGCGGGGGGGATAATTCCTGTGGGACAGTAACAAAACGTAACTCTAAAATTCTTTGCATTTTAGCATATAGGCGGAATCCTACTAATATTATAAACACCACCGTTTGCTTCGCAGGGGGAAAATTTCTCGCAGGAGGTGGAAGTATGATGAATAACTATATGTGTCTAGATAACATTTAAGTAGAATGTAACTTTACAAAAAGTATTGATATCTCACCAAAACCATAAATGTGAAAAGGGGGCCAAGTTCGGTGTAAAGAACAGCTTCACTGAAAAAAAAATTGAAAAATTACCAAGTTGAAACTTGGCACCCACTAAGATTTCAATTCTTTTTTCGGCGAAGCTGTTTTTTGTAGCAAACTTGGCCCCTTTTTGACATTTATGTTTTTGGTGGGATCGTTTCTACTTGGAGCTCCAAAAGAGCGACGTGAATAAAGCTATGGCTATTATTATTGTCATAAAAAGAAGAAACTGAAAGAATGATTTGAATGGCCGAGTGGTTTAAAAATAACCCTACTTTTCACATAAGAAATTTTACAGAGCTACTAATATCATTGGCATTAATTGATTACAAAATTTGCGAATAGGTCAGAAAATATTTATGCATTTCTCTATTCACAAGAACCATCATTTTTTTATCGACTGACCTATAGTAGCACTAATCTATAATTTCCCTGTCATTCTATTCTGGAGATATTTTCCACATTACAGGTAAGTAAAATTAAATATGGCTGACTGCTTACTATGGCTGCAAGTACTAGACTTTGCACAAACCCTATCATGCCCCTCAAACATACTTACGAAAGCATCATATTTGATGACAAAATATTCAACTTTATTTGATATTCATTTATGTAAGTTTTCAATCAGAGTATATAGAGTAGAGTGTATTTTATCAAAATGATTTTGCAAATTGAAACAAAACACACCGTTTGCAATTTCTGTTAGAAAAGTTATCATAGACACGTAATTTTTGGGTCATTTTATAAATGACCCGTCACTTTTCGAACTCGTTGCCCAGACATTTCTTAAAACAGAAATATCCGGACACATTTGGCAACGCTAATAATTATCTGTCAACTTTCCTCACGGAATTCTTATACCCACATAATATTAAAATAATTGTATATACTATATCGCGTTTAGCTATACTATATGTATTGGTTCACTGTTATTGTAAGGTAAGGCCATCTCCGCAGATCGCAGCCGAGTGGTAGTTCAGGGGGGCGGCGATGTGACGTGGCGCGGTGGCACCAGCCCACTTGTATCGTGTACAGTCCATGTTTGGAGACGCCGAACCGGTGTCTACTTTATGTTCGTATTATATATATTTTATAGACATATTCATATATATATAGCTTATATGTTTATACAGTACTGATGCGATAATTTGAATTGATAAATTTTGTGACCTTTTCTGAATACACCAGAATAGGAGTGAATTTCAACTGAATTTATAACAAAGGTCAAAACATGTTCTAATATTTTATATAACACTAGAATAAGGAAGAGATACGAAAATGTTTACCTATGAGAAAATGAAATAATGGGATCGTAAGTGCTCAGTTTTGTTACAAATTATTATAAATGTTACATATTAAATTCTTTTAATAAACTACTCTCTCTCTCTCTCTCTCTCTCTCTCTCTCTCTCTCTGTCTAACGTGCACACGAATGAGCGAGCACGCTTTTAAAATCTATTTATAAGATGGATTTTGGATGGTTTGTATGTCCTTTCAATTCTCAAGTTCCAATCTTTCCTATATATATTTCCCCACTCTTTCTCCTTCAGACCTTTGTCATAGGTTTCTCTAATTTCTAAAGAATTGTAAATATTTTGATTGTGAGTAGGGAATGCATTCTCGAGCCGAGATTGGCAATTCGAGATCTCGCGAGATCAGTCTGGGTTCGAGATTGACAATTCGAGATCTCGCGTGATTGTCTGGCGAGATCTCGATAAATCTCGACAATATCGAGATTTCACCTACTTTTAAAAAGAACGTATTATTTTGTATCTAAAATACTTAAACTTAATGAAAACTATACTTATTTGGGACAGTGTGACTGTGTCACTGTGTACGTGTGTGATTTATTGCGTAGTGCACTGTGCAGATGATTATTATTCATTACTTTCCTTAAATAAACGTTGATTTTTTTGTTCCAAGATTCAATTAAAGATTTGTTTTATTTTCAAAACATAACAGCAATACCCCAACTCACACAGCACACTATATGTTAATTATTTTGGAAATAACTCCTTAGGAGTTATGAAGCATAGGGTAAGTTACTATTAGTAACGTCCACGAACATTTGGTTTGAAATGTTCTTAGATATATTCAGTATTCACTAAACTTTGAAATTTGTTAGCCATCTAATGCTTGTTATAAGTTAAATAACTGTCCATTTTACTCAAGAAAACAATAATTAAAACAATATATGCAGAGAAACAAACAGAACCAATTAGCGCGACTGTCAAAAACTATTACGTATAAGTTTTTTTTCAAGCGCGTTCGTTCTTGAAATCTCGTTCGAGATCTCGACCATATCGGGTCGAGATCTCGAACGAGTTTTCAAAAACGAGATTGCCTGCCCACGAGAGTAAATCTCGAAAATTGGCTCGAGATCTCGCGAGATCGAGATTTCATTCCCTAATTTTGAGTGATACCAAAAGCGGACATTTTCATTTCAGTCTACTAAATTCCGAATTATCGTATCCGTGTTGTAACATATGTTGAATCATTGAGCCGACCAAATATAATTATCATTTATATTATTACTAATCAATTAGAATCTATGCAGGACAGGTATATTCATCATTACTAATTACCCTCATGTGGTGTAATTAGCCTTTATAATTAGTGTTTAGGTATCGATAATTAGCCACGGTTTCCTTAATATCGATCGTAAATATATCCTTAAAAGTTCGTTTAAAGCACAACGAATTGATTTCAAATTACTATAATAGAGTAGGTACTTGCAAGCAATTTTTCATCGTATTTTTATTTTATTTTTGGTTTTAAGGCCACCATCAGCTAGGATTAATTGGACCTAGCACCCATTCATTTTTTAATTTATTTATAATTTCGCATTTTTCTTATGCAGAACTAAAATATCCGTCAATTTAAACTTAAAGTCGCTGTGCTATTTAAACGACATTAATTGACGTCGCTCTGCTTAGTTGACTTTGTTGATAAAGACTAGGTGTAGTTTTGTTAGTTCGAGGAATCTAAACGTCAACAAAGCACATCAGCGGAGCTGAGTGACGTAACATCTCGTTTAAATAGCACAGCAACTTTCATAAAATAAATTTAAGTTCTTTATATAATAAAAAAATTCTTGCAAGTACCATTTTGTAGAAATGAACAAAAATGTTTTTTTTATGCTGAGATAGACGAATCGAAGAATAGAAGAAAGAGGCGTTAACCTGTTACATATTATAGTACTACGTATATAATTTAAGTTATCAAGTAACAATAAATAAAATATAGATAATAAAGGTTTTAGTTTCTGTAGCATTTATATCTCTAGTCATTTATCAACCCCAAAGTTGGCTAACAATAGTTTTGTAATCTTAGATACAACACTTATACTATATTTTAATTGTTTATCACAACTATAAATTTAATTTAATATTTTTCAACTATGGGGGGAAATCCGAAGTTTATCAAAGGACTTAGTGACAGTTTTTATTCTATATTCAAAGATATTAAAGCCATAATATTCACGGTAAGCTATTCTTCCAGTGGTAAAAAGTTCTACTGAATGACAAAATGAATAATTATTATAATATGTAGCAAATTTGTATGATAAATAACATAATACTTAACGACACGTCAAAATATGTCTAAACTATCTTTCTTAAATCTGTTGACAATTTCTTTTAAACTTTTAATTTTAAAAGGCATATTAGAATAAAGATTTATTTTTTAAAAGGATGATGTCATGTCATGATCATATGCAAATATAGATCCGTAAAAAGTATATTTACTGCAATAATTTATACCTATTGTACAGATTTGATATTTTATTTTTAACTCCTAAATTGTAAACAAATTATTGATAATACTTAGGAATAAAAGGTTACATTCATTTGGTTGAGATGTGGTATGTTTGTTTTACTCATTACTGAATGACTTTTTTACTGCTAAAAAGCAATGAATCGATTTTGGACCCAATCGTATAAAATGTTGATTGGTCAGAAATATATATATAGTTATTTCAATAAACTACCTCAAATATTTAAGGTTACCAACTGCCACGCCCAAGTAGCACAGAAAGTTGTAAATTGGTTCTCACAAGCTTGTGGCAACTAATTATCTACAACTATTTGGTTCTGCGAACCGCTCAAAAAATTTATCACAACCACTCTCACAAGCTTGTCACAACTAAAGTGGCGTGATTTTTCGGTTGCGACAAGCTTGTGGCAAGCTTGTGAGAAGGTTGTGGTTGTGGCCACAACCAGAGAAATATTTGTTTGCGAATGACGATTACAACCGAATTGCAAATTTTTATTTGTAAAAGAATTTATACATATTCTATAATTATTACGTACGTACTTTACATTATTTGCACTTTATAAATCGTTTTTTTTCATCTGAATATTGTAAAAAGTTAAGAGAAATACAAATTTTCTGTGAAAATGGATGAGATAGGTCGAAAAATAGCGATTCGCCTCACAAAAATCGAGTTATTTAAAAAAAATTATTTAAACGTCAAAATTTTAGAAATTTAATTTCACTTAAACAAAACAGTGAAATTGCTCGGATTGCCTAGAAAATATTTATAAATGTGCTAATAACTATTTTTGAAACAAAAAAAATCACTCCTTTTAGCGAAAATGAATTTTTAAATATTACTGCTTTTTTGACGAACACTTTTTTCAATATGGCGATTGCTTTTTCCTCAATAAATATGGCGTTTAAAAAGTATACAAGCTTTTATTTGTGATGCGAAACATTCTATGACCGTTTGGTTATAGATTGGTTCTGTGAACAACCCATCAAGAACCACAACTAAACAGTTCGCAAACGGAGTTGTGAGAACCTTGTTACAACTAAGACGAAAACCAACCAAGAACCACAACCAAATAGTTCGATAGGTCAGTTGTGAGAAGTTTCGCACAACTAAATTACGAAATATTTGGTTTAGACAGATAAATACTTGTGAAAACAACTGTTTCACAACTTCAGTTTTAAGCTAAAAATTTGCTAACCAAATCACAACTAAATGACGGTTGCGACAAAGCTGTGACAACCCCAATTTTGGTTGTGGCAACTAATAATTTTGCTTGTGCTAGTTGGGCGGGCAACTCCGAAATATATTTTCAGTTTGTTATAATTTAATAAATTGAAAAATTAGTTGATACTTTGGCCTTTTCCCACCATGGTAATCATGGTAAAAACATTCCATTAAATTACTGCCTTTGGCCGCCATGTTATCAATATGGCGGCGCGAGCGGCGGTCCCTCGAGGTCGCAAACTTAGCGTCATACTTAGGGTCCCTAACTCCCAAGTATACACTCCTGCCAAGTTTCAAAACTTTTGCACCAAAGCACATTTTTATGTCTCTATAATGAATGGACTATTAGTCATATTTTCGATTGTGTTGTTACTTGAAAAGAAAACTCGGAAAGCTGAGAATTTCTAAGCGAAAACTCATAATTCAGGAACTGGCTTTATTTATTTATTTTTATTTTTTGGTCATTTTTGTCAATTATTAGTATTATTGCAACTAGACTTGGTCATTTACAAGAACCAAAACAATTATTACGCAATGCCTCTATTGTAATATGTAAACAAAACACAACAAACTTGCATATATAGGTATTGTATACATTCTACATATTTTTAGAGTATTTGCTTACTCACATACCTATAGTATGTCGCACATACACTATTGGAGTTGGTTGGATGGCGAGACCTAGGCTCCACGAAATGTCGACGTTTAGAATAACCGAACGTGCAGCGATGCTGTTGTTTATATGACGTTTTCATGACTCCTCTATTACAACCCCCCAGCTCCCAGGTTTCAATCTGAGAACTGGTAGAGGTATCAATGGATTTTCAATTTATTTTTAGAAATAATTAAATTATAAATTATATGAATTGGTATACTGGAACCAAATAAGCCTGGCTGTTGGTATTCTTAAAAAATCAGTTCGACGTTTCACATGTCATTCTGGACAACTTGAATAATCTATATTATAATCTTACTTCTTTTGAACAACTTTACACCATAATTAGGCACGATAACCCTCGTAAGATCTAATCGATTTAACGAAATTTGGTGCATATACTACACGAGGCTTATTATAAATGGGAGCGATCGGACCGTTTTAAGGGTTGTATGGTATAATTAGAAAAATTCTTATAAGTGTTTCAAAATTAAAATGTAATCCTTTTAATGGAATAATTTTGTTTTGTCCACAAACAAATAAATTTAAATTCTCACAATGAGACATTCAAATGCCACAATGCAACTGTTAACAAATACACTATTTTCTCGACAGGGTTTTGCACTGCGACCCGAGTTTTTATAATAGAATATGACCAATACTATGTCTGTGAATAGACTATGGAACGAATGTTATGGTTTTAAATATATAAACAAAGGCGTTTCTGCAAAAAACAATGTAAAATAACACTTGCAAGACAATACAGTATTTACTACTGTAATAAGTATATTGTTAAAGAATTTTTTTTGAAGCAATACTTCTTAGGCAGCACTGCCTCGATTATTTGAGGGGTAAAATGCTGGGTTGAAACTAATATGGGGTGACGCGAATTACCATAGCAACCCTATAAATAAATTATAAATCAATTGTAGTCATGGCTCATTCTGTTCCATTCATTTTAATGAAAGTGTGGTGACGCAAATTATCATGACAGCCCTAAATCTATGATAAGAAGTTTTACTTTGGTCGTGTGTGCCACGACACATGTCTTTTTTTAAATACCATATAACGTAGGAAGTTTTGGTCTGCTGGACTTAAGCTCTACAAATATCTATATTGTAGCAAAACCCCAGAGTGCCACTGGCGACAATCGAAGCATCCAGAACAAGTAACAATGGCGACGCGTGGCATTATATCGAAGACACAAGAATGTTCTAGAAAGCGCGCGAGTGTGGGGGGGGTCAAGCTGCTAGCTCTATATAAGTAGAGCAGTCACCGGAGAAAGAACAACGAGTGTCGTGTGATAATGTCGATTTGAAATAAATACACTTCAGTGCGCTTCAGTTCGTGTTATTATTATACAAACAGTGTTGACTATTAGAATTGAGATATAATTGTTACAGTTTATTGTTATCCATTTTTTTTGTTACATTTTTAATTGTTGTAAATAATTATTCCACCCACGTAAGAAAACAGTTTTGTTACAATATTAAACTAATATTGTCACTAAAAGACGAAAACTAATATCTTAAATATTTTAAATTATGAGATTTTTTATTGCATGAATTATTTTTTATTTTTTATAAAGACCACTAGCTGACAGGGTTATCTGGGCTAAGGAGTATCCATCCATATTTTCAATTTATTATTAATATTAATAAATCAATGAACGAATAGGCAGCTCCGAAATCTTTGTGTGGCGTCAAGCATTAGAAAATCATAGGAGAAACCATGCAGTTGGTTGTCACATGCCTTAAAAGGATGTCGAAACATTGGTGGCTGTTTAAATATTCCCCATCAAAACGTGGAGAAAAGGAAAAGATAACGGAAGCCTGAGACTTAAAAATTAAAAAAAAAATACAACCGAAATAAGAACCACCTCTTTTTTTTGAAGTCAGTTAAAAAAGAAGGGAATTGGATTCTCTGGCGATAAAAAATACGTCAGTTATTATACAGGGTGCTGAATCGTTTTGCGGGTAATAGGGATTTAACCCGTAAAATCAAACTTTTGCGATTTCCTGCTTCTCTAATTATTTTAGGAGAAATATCTTCGAATAAAAGTTTTAGAACATAAAATTCTGCATCTATATCATTAAACAGAATTAATTTTGCATGCTTTGTAACGGCAGAAATTTGATATGAAAATGTCAAAATTACCTCAAAAACCGATAGCGATAGCCATGGAACTTGAACAAAATGATGACGTTTTTAGCTGTCAGAATAATTTCTAATCATTTTGTTCAAATTCCATGGCTATCGCTATCTATTTTTAAGGTAATTTTGACATTTTCATATCAAATTTCTGCCGTTACAAAGCATGCAAAATTAATTTTGTTTAATGATTTAGATGCAGAATTTTATGTTCTAAAACTTTTATTCGAAGATATTTTTCCTAAAATAATTAGGGAAGCAGGAAATCGCAAAAGTTTGATTTTACGGGTTAAATCCCTATTACCCGCAAAACAATTCAACACCCTGTATAGTAAACATAAAGAAACGTAAAATAAATACTTGGGTTATATCACAATAAAAAAACGCTTCTGTAAATGGAGGTCGAAGGCTAAGCTACAATAGCTTATCCAAAATCTAGCACGCGATATTTTTTTCAAAATTTAATTAAATATAAAGTTATAATTTTCATCAACTAGATCAGTAATAAAATACCAAGAAGGTAATTATATAATAATACTCAAAATTTACGCTGACTCTATTATAATTAAAAATATAATTTTACCGTTATTAAAATATAGTTCTAATTAAGATAAGATACATCAAAATTAATTTTGTATTCTGATATTGATATAAAAGTTTCGCTGTGTCACGGATTTCATGAGTCATTGATAAATAATAATATTATGTAATCTTCATTATATTGTTATGGAATCACTTTTTTGACAATTTATAATAGTGAAATTAAAATTGGAAGAGGGCACGGAATGGTTTCGTTGACGCTACAAAGAGAAGCAATTAAGTTTTCCTAGAAGACAGTGTGGCGTAATAGTTAGCGTGCTGGCCTTTGTCGTGGGTTCGAATTCCATCTCTGCTCATGGATTGGGTTGTCGTTTAGACCCAGCCTAAATATTTGATTATACTGACCAGATGGTGAGCCACCCCCCAAGTGACATTCGAGACCCCCGACAGATGTGAAACATCAAAGAAAACGTTATTGAACTCGGTGGTATTCTCTATGTAGTAGTATATATTTTTTCAAAAGCAGCAACTAACTGTTATGCTGACGTAATCCTATATACTGCACTGTAACACACGCAGTTGTGGGGAGAACAGCAGCGAAGGAGCGGACCAAACATTTCGTTGCATATTTCCCCTCACGCGGCTGTTCACAGCCCGACATAAGATGTTTCACATCAAAAAGTTTTCCTATAAGACAACAGTATTTAGATGGGGTGCCTAGAGTAAAACGAATTATGAATACATATAACTCTCACATCGGGATCCTTGTTTGTTTACTCATCCTCTACTCCTGATAATTTAATTATAAACTACTTGTCTTATTTGACCAGGCGAAGTCACACCCGGGCCACTTCTATAATAAATTTTAATAGCTCTATAATATGTATGTGTTACCAGCACTTTTAAATGTTAATATATTTTTAATTGCTGTCTTTAGTGTTACATTATTAATAATATTCTAGATCGTCATACACTTTATATTTAACTTTTGACGTGTGGTAATTAAGGATTCATAAAAAGAAGGTATCCTTGCGTGCATCTTTTAATAATAAATAAACAGTGCAGTAATTGCAAACCATTTACTGACACAATTTGCCGCGAGATAAGATAATAATAAACAATACAATACATAGTTTCGCGGTCGAATTTGATGACACAAGCCCACGGTGATGATGCCATCGTTACCTCGACATTGCGATTATTTAATTTGTTTCATGTAATACATTTAGAGGGGGAACCCACTATTGCAGTTTATATATTATCAAATCATGACTATAACGTTGCGGGTCACGACACAACAAGTGCGGGTTGGACTCGCGTGGAGAGGGTTCCGTACTATTCCGTTTTCCGTGGAATTTAAAGACTTAGGATTTCCATTTAGGTTTTTCTGTAAACTTTGAGTGAGGGATGGTTTTTGACCTTTCGAGGGGGTGGGCACGAATACAAACTTTTTTTATTAAGATATTCGGGTTCAGCGACCCAGAAAACGGAGGGCAGCTGCACGAATTATTAGCGTTTTTGGCCCAAAATCCCGACTCTTTGACTCCATTGTACACGTTCAATCTAGTGTATTCATAATATTATAGAGAACAACAACACACAATCTGTGAAAATTTCAACTAACTATTTCTTACCGTTTGTGAGATAGAGCCCTGTGACAGACGGACAGACATCGTAGGCGCGGTAATAGAGTTCCATACGGTGGTATGGAACCCTAAAAACCATAGTGAAAGTTCGATTAAAATCATTTCAATATGTTTTTGAGTTAACCCGGAACAAATAAATTGACAGTTAAAAATTCTGAAAATGGTTAAAGGCCTGAGCATATTAGCGCGGTGGCGATAGCGGTAGCTTTTGAACGCAACACTAATAAACAAATTAACAAATTGACATGCCCATATATGTCGCTGATTGTCAGCGTTAAAGCGTTCTGGTGCAGAGTTCTATGGCGCGGTGGCGGTCAGACACAATTTGTTGAGTTTGACCGCTGACCGCGTATACCGACGTATAGTAAACGTTATTGTATTGTTGAGATGGCGAATGACGAAGACAATTTCAGTGAAAAACTAATTGAAAGTCACCCCAAACACCACAGCAACAGTGTGTAGATTGCAAGAAATTACAGACTTAAAGCTATTTTGCAAACATTTGAAATTATACCTAATTAAAAACTGCTTCTATGACATCCCTGAATATTTAAATATGTAACCAATAATAGGTGTGTTTGGTATCAAGGTGTAGTGTAGTGTAGTGTAGATATTTTTCACTGAAAAGTGTAAAAAGTTCACCAAAAGTGTAAACTAAATGTACACTTGTAACAAACGGGCTAGTGTACATTCTGAGTAGATTGTACATGCGCATTACAAAATAAATTAATGACAGATTGGCTGAGTTCATTATTTCTAGTTTTTACAGTTTTTATTGGTCGTAAAAATGTTAAACTCACTGCCATATTTATCTTGTACCATTACATTTTGAAGCTCATTCATTTTTAAGAGACAAAAAATGTAAAAAACTGAGTACGAAAAAAGTATCAAATCTGTCAAAGCGATTGTCAATTCAGACATATATCACGTGACCTACACTACACTACGTGCACCTGCTCAAAAGTCAGGACTAATAGTTGTTACACTTTTAGTCCCACACTGAAATAACAAACAGATCAGTTATTTTACACTTTTGTATAACAAACGTAATAGTGTCAAAAGTGTTAACACTTTTTACACTACACCTTGATACCAAACGCACCTTATATTTTTCCATTGACTGTTCATGTCTGTATTTTTCAGTTTTTATGAATTAATAAAAATTTATTATTATTATTATTATTCAAAAAACGTCACCGCCACCGTTATCGCCACCGCGCTAAAGTGCTCAAGCCTTAATAAGGTCTATAATAAGTATCCTATAAATTGTACATCTTAGTCGAAACTTCATTAAAATCTTCCAAATGTAGACAAAGTTACAATACTACCAATCTATTTCAGTAATAAGATTACGATGCTTCAGAACATTATGATGTTCTGAAGCATCGTAATCTTATTGCAAAACGTTTTGCGTTCATAAAAATGCATAATATTTTTGTGAATGAAAATGAGTCGTCGCGAAAGTTATTTACATCCATTAACAATAATCCAGTAAATTAGACTTAAATAATATAATGAGGACACTGCAACTACACTATTTATTGTTCTCTTTGTTTGATGAGCAGTTGTCGACATTTTCGACTTACTTTATTTGATACTAGCGGCTACCCGTCACTCCGTTTACGTATATTAGTATATTGTTAATTTATTTCCCCTCCTGCGAGAAATTCTCCCCCTGCGAGGCTAAGTAATATTTGTTATCCCCCGGAGGGGGGGAGATAATAAATATTACTTAAATATTATTACGAGAATATCTCCCCCTGCGAAGCGAAGTCGGGCTTAAAATAGTTTAACATTAACGGTGTCACAAAACTAAACAGTCAACCCAACCTATTTATACGTTTAACCCTACGTTTTAACATTTGCATTAACGGTGTCACAACGAACACGAAACGCACTTTAAAATTGGCATATCTTTTTTATTTGTCAACCGATTTAAATGATACAAACACTAAAGCTTAGCCCAAGCTTATCTCAATCATCACTGAAAACCACATCAAAATCGGTTCAGCTATTGTGGAGATTAGCGTGCACACACAGATAGATAAACAGACAAAAAGATCCAGGCGTGCAAGTTTTCAGGGAGGACACCAGTCACTGACACACTGACCTGTGAGCCGCTAAGGAGGACACTTCGACCGCTGCCACATCGTCTTTGAGAATGTCTACCGCAGTTGTAGACGAAACATCAGGTAGAAATACCACCGGACCACGGCCTACAAACCCGGAAACCATGAAGACATGAGACAAAAAGATCGTTTACAATTTTTTTTTTTATTTAAATCAAAAAATACAAAACAAACAAAAACAAAATTGTGCATCAACTCGTTGAGTTATTGGCACTGTATTACAATACTAATTGTAACAATAGTTTACAATTTTAATGTATGTATAAGTAGATTAGTAGCGCAGTCCTACTTCGTCCGGGTGCAATTCTTAAATGAGATATCGTGAATTTGGAAAATTATTACCGACTAAAAAATATCATTCATCAAAGCATACATTTAGTAGAATGTGTCTTGAAAATGAAATATTTTAGATTTAAACCATTACAATAAAAAGAACTACAAATTAATATGCAACTCAATCGAATGTTGTGTTAATATATTTTACGAGATATTTTATGAATAATGATATCCTGAACTTTCGAAGAGAAAAACGTTGATTGATTTATTTAATTTCTGCATAACCAACTAATTTAATTTATAAGATATTTTGAATCTGCAAGTAAGTGTGTTGTTCACGCCAACAAGTTCAAAAGCGTGGGTTCAAGTGGCGTAGGCCACACTGGAGGCGGAACAACATACGTAGACTTCGCGTCCCAAAAAGTTCGATGACTGACTGCCATTTCAAAAAACTGCCATCGCAATAAATTACATCGCCATACATTTGTTGAATTCAACAAAAATATTTTAATCTAACCCTTCAGTGGGCGCGTCCATAACGCCATAGTTTATTTCCGCAAAAAAATTAAGGTTATAAGAACCGCTACAATAGATCAACCTCATAAACAACGAGGCAAACGAAATTTATTCACCTGTGCACACAACGTGTGCTACTTATTCTTTTTTATAATTCCTTTTTTGAAGTCTCTTCAAATTACCGACTAATTTGAAAAATTATTTCAGAGTTTAAGTGCCTACTCTTTCCAGCTACGACAAAAAGGAGATGAGCAGTGAGCGAAGCTGAAACACAACATTAAACATTGACCCGAACATTTGAAATCTCAAGCTAAAAATTGGTGGCAATGTCAAAGAATACTTAGTGTTCTGATTGATATCCCAAACTTCCCAAAAAATCCCTCTGGGGAAAAAAACGCCATCTTGAAAAAACCACGAAATTTTACCACCTTTATTACTTTTTTCGAAATATCTCAGAAACGGTCGACTTAAGCAATTCTTCCACTATATGTAATGTTTTAAAGAGAATTACATTTCCTAATTTCCTACAATTTTCATTCCTACAACTTTTCTGTGGTACTAATGGTAAGCGCGCTACAGCTTCTTGAAAATCACGCACTTTTTGTAACCTTGGTAACCAATTGTTATAATGTTAAGTCCTTTTCAATAGATTTATTTTATTGTGTTCTTCATCGAATTTTAAACTGAAAATAACGTATGTTAATAAAGCAAGGAACGCTCTAACCGTGCTTTTTGTCCCATTTCGATATCTTTAACAATTGAGAAGCTATAGAGTATAGACAGTCAAAGTTGCAATCATCACAGAGTTTTACGTATTCTTGTTAACACGCGTTTCGAGTACCTTCCATACCGAATACAAAAAAAAATCTGTCTAGGAATCCATAGGAAATTTAACGCCGTAAACGATGTTTTTTGTCCTATCTCGATGTTATTTTCCCTACGTTCGGGTCTACGAACGTAGAGAAAATAACATTGAGAACATTTACAATTTCGTAGTAGGCTTTGATGATTTTTTTTTTATTTGGCCGGTTCCTAGTTACTCTTAATAGTCAACCGTTGCTATCGAAAATTGTTTAAAAAAATCACTGTACTATTTTTTCTTTGTAATCCACTACATATAATTACATTGGATCTAATGACCCATAGTCCATAGCCTACTAGAAAATTGTGAGTGTTCTCAATGTTATTTTCCCTATGTTTGGGTTTACCGTTAACACACTGTATATGGTTGCATGTATGACCACGATTAGCTCAGAAACTACTGAATCGATTTTGATGAAACTTTTACCATATTGTTTAAGATTGTAAAAGAATAGTACATTGCATTACAAGGGACGAAACACAGCGTTTGCAACGAGGGAAGCAAACTTCACACTAGTTGCAAACGCTGTGTTTCGTTCCGAGAAAGTTCGTTTCTATATTTCAGAGAGAGTGGACGTATTATAAAAGCGTTGTAGAGATTGCGTAACTGTACTGTGCATAGCTCACTTTGTTGAGCTGTGCCTCTTTTCACGTGCCTTTTTCTATTTTTTTGTTTTCTGTTTTTTGTATTTCCAACGAAAATGAGTGTTCCAGTGAGAATGAGAGACTACAGGAAAAATACAATAAGGTGCGAATTTGATCAGAACAGTAAAAAACCGGATTCATTAGATGTACACGACTGGATTTTTGAAAAGTTAAAATTGGAAGAATCTGACATAAATGGAATTCAAATAGATTTATATGTAAGATCGATTTTTATTCAATTAAAAAGTCAAGAACTTTGTGACGAATTAATGGAAAAATTTGAAGATAAAATAGAATTTAAATACAAGGATGGTTCTGTGACCTTCATAAGGTTATATTATGCTGGCTATGGTATGCGAACGGTAAGACTGTTTAACCTCCCATTTGAAGTGACAGATCAAGAAATTACTGATGTTTTGAAACCGTATGGTCAAATCTGTGCAGTGGCTAATGAGATATGGCAAGGCGAACATAGATATAAAGTGTGTACTGGGGTGAAACAAGTAAAAATTATACTCAAGCAACACATTCCATCTTGGATTAAAATCGCTTTTTTTTAAGACTTCTGTAAGCTACGTAGGACAGCCCAAGTCCTGTATGATTTGTAATCAATATGGCCATTTGAGATTAGAATGTCCAACGAAAAGGCCTGTCCAAATACAGGATGATCGTCCTCCAGCGGTTTCTTGGGCAAAAATAGTCAGTGCTAGTAATTTGAATGTCCGTCCACAAAATGAAGAAATGGTAAATACAAGTAACGTAAATATAATTCCTGACTCAGATAATCAGCAAATTTTGAATCTTTCAATTGAAAAACCAACCAGTATCGTTGAAAATACCGTTCTTGATAATAAGGAAGTTAACAAAAAAAATCAGAACAGAGTTCAAGAAAGGAAGGAACAACCTGCTACTCAAAACATCACATATGACCGCATAGCCAATCTTGTCAATAATGATGTCCTCACCATCGACCAGAGCAATACAGAAACCTTAGCAAAACGTAAAAGTAAAAGGAAAAGAAACTCAAAGTTAATCGACTCGGCTGAAACTTTGCAAAAGAAAATTATTACAACTCCCCACGAAAATGTTACTGGCGAACAAAATATGTCAACCGCAAGCGAGTCCGAAAACGATTCCAACGTTGAAAACTACGATGAATCAAGTCCTATATCATATCACGGAGACTCGTCGGATGACGAACCTTTGGCTAAATACACCTAAACCTAGACATGAACACGGGACTGATTAAAACTGTGACGATCGCTACTCTAAACATTAATGGTATCCTATCAAAAACCACACAAACGTTACTTAACAAATTCCTTAGGGACTATGATATTGATATCTTATTTCTACAGGAGGTGAATACAGAAAACCTAAATTTTCTTTATAATTATGCCTATATTGTCAACATAGATGAATCAAATAGGGGAACTGCTATAATATATAGAGCAGGTTACACTGTTAGCTGCGTTCAACGACAAATTAATGGAAGAATACTAAGTGTAATGTGGGATAATATTCTTCTAGTTAATATTTACGCCCACTCTGGCTCCAATTTTAAAAATGATCGAGAAAATCTCTTTGAAAACGATTTAGCGCTACATTTATCACACAACTATAACAATATTGTTCTAGCCGGCGATTTCAATTGCGTAACCGAAAGAAAGGACGCTACAGGGCGCGTGACACCTAGTTCAGGGCTGACCAGTTTAGTCAGCCATTTACGACTACACGATGCTTGGAGAGTTAGACATCCTAATGAAACTGGATTCACCTTCATCCGCAATAATTCAGCTTCAAGAATAGATCGAATGTATCTCTCCAAACATCTAAAGGAAAATATCCGATCTGTGGAAAACATAACAGTAGCCTTCAGTGATCATAACGCCGTTCTATGCAAATTTACAGGGTTAAATTCTCCGATGCCGAGAGGCCGCAGCTACTGGAAAATGAATACAGCTCTTTTACACAATGAACACATTCAAGATAACTTTAGAGAGCAGTGGAACCGGATACAGAAGAAAAATATAAACTTAGACAAAATTACATGGTGGTGTAAGGTGGCAAAAACACACATTAAACGATTTTTTGTATCTGAAGCCATATATGAAGCCAAAATGAAAAGAAATACTTTAGAATTCTACATGTCAGTGCTTTCTGATTTGCATAGAAAAGTTTCAGACGGAGACAGAACGGAAACTACGTTAAACAAAATTAAACTTATAAAAAACAAAATTGTAAATAAACAAAAAGAATTTATTGAGGGCTCACTCATAAGATCAAAATTAAACACGGTCGAAGAAGAAAAGAATTCCGTTTTCGTACTGGCTAGGGAAAAAAAGAACTCTGAAGCAAAACATATACATAGACTGCAGAAACTAAATGGGGATTTTACAAATAAAACTTCAGACATAATCAGTGAAATTGAAAAATACTATAATGAACTTTACGAAAATAAAAATATAAATTTAAATAATTCCCTATTTAACGCTGTAAAAAGTATTATCAGTGACACCGACGCAGATGATTTAATTAAAGAAATATCCGCTGAAGAAGTATTGGAGAGTCTCAAACAAGCCAAAAGGAAAAAGTCTCCTGGGCCGGATGGGATACCATATGAATTTTACCTACAATTTTGGGAGATAGTCAAACACGATATAACTACTGTGCTGAACAAAGGGTTAGATCAGTCAACTAATGTTAATTCGACTGATTTCGCAACAGGACTCATTACACTTATTCCAAAAAAGTCTTCCTCTAAAACTGTAGAGGACTTCAGGCCTATTACTTTATTGAACACGGATTATAAATTACTTATGAAAATTTTTGCTCAAAGAATTCGTAAATTTCTCCATAATATCATCGGTACTGGGCAGAGTTCTGGAATGGAAGGGAAAAACATTTTCCACAACGCAATGGTTTTGCGCGATATTATAATGAATCATTCTATTGAAAAAAATAAAAAGGCCGCAATAATAAATGTAGATTTTCAAAAAGCATTTGACAGGGTAAGCCATGATTATTTATGGACAGTTTTAAAGAAATTTAATTTTCCAGATAAATTTATAATTTGTTTAAAAAGTTTATATAATAACGCTCACTCGAAAATAGTTATTAATGGTTTCTTATCTAATTCAATAAATATCAAATCATCGGTTCGCCAGGGCTGCCCACTATCAATGATATTATTTACACTAGCCATAGAACCCTTTATAAGATCAATTGATATCAATATTCATGGTATTGCAATAAATAATAACGCTTTGAAAATCAGAGCGTACGCAGATGATGTGCAGATTTATACAGAAAAAGTCGCTGATGGATTTGAGATTCAACAAACTTTAAAAGAATATTGTGAAGCATCTTCAGCGAAAGTTAACTTCTCTAAGTCGAATGTTATGTTTCTTGGAGAATTCATATCGGGAAATCCAAGCCATTTCATAAATATGCCCATTAAAAACGAGTTTAAAACTTTAGGGGTTATATGGCACAAAGACTTTAACAACTTAGTTGTTCGTAATTGGGAACCAGTTATAAATAATATTAAAAATTTCTTCAAAACGAACAAATCACGGAATTTAAATCCAATACAACGTACTTGGTTAGTAAATAATGTAGCCTTAGCCAAAATTTGGTATTTAGCTCAAATATTACCCATAACGAATAAATATGCAGCAGTCATCGAACAATCCCTAGGATGGTTTATCTGGAAGGGACATTTCTTCAAAATAGCAAAGTCACAGTTACGTCTAAAAAGGGAAAAGGGGGGGCTAGGTTTAATCGATGTAAAAGTAAAATGTCAAGCGCTTTTTATTAAACAGTGTATTAACACAGTGCGAGATTTCGAAGATAATTTTGATAAAACATTAATTGATAAATGGATAACCAAATCGTCAAAATCAAAAACTCCAGTTATGTTTAAACCAATTATTAAGAAAATAAATGATTCCGCGTTTATAAAAAATAATCCAGATATAAAAATTATGGCAAAGGACCTTTATTTGGAGCAACAGTCGCCGTATATGCCGAAAATCCAGAAGCAATTACCATCACTGCCATGGGCACAAATTTGGAAAAACGTCGCTAACTCTTATGTAGACTCAGAAAAGCAATGGACCTTATACAATTTAATTAATGACAATTTTGCTACCAATTATAAATTATACAGACACAATCTAGCCAGTACGCCTTATTGCGTCTGTTGCGCCAATGAAGATACGGCTGGCCATAGAATAATATCTTGCCAAAATTCACAATATAATTGGAGTTTTTTGGTAAATAAAATCATGGAAGTAACTAATATGCCTCAAAGAATGAGAGACGAAGACATTTTGTTTCTAAATATAAAACTTTCAAATAAGAACCAAAACAATTTTATTATCTGGATTATAAGTACAACAATTGATTTTAACTTCAAAAACAATCAATATGATCAAAGTATATTTCGTAATTATATTAGAAATGAAAAACAAAAAATTATGAACAAGACAAACTTTGACAACTATTTGAATATGTTTATAAAATAAGTACTTAATACTTTTGTTGTTAACCACCTTTATTATACAATAAGAAATGATATGTTATTATGATGCTACTTTTCTGTTTATTATGATGTTTCTTTCTGTTTTTTTTCTGTATTCAATTTTTTATCATTGTAAATAAAGGTTTTTAATAAAAAAAAAGTAAATGCATATTATTTTTTACAACAACTCTATTGACAATTTGATTTGAGGTACCTAAAATTTGGACGCGCAAAAAAGCCGCAAAAATATCAGATCCATGCGTGAACTTTATGTGGGGTTTTATGTCTGTCATTTTGACGTTTTCGAGTATTTTAATATGCGAATTGAAGTTAGCGCTGCTCAATCGCTCTATCTCTCTCTTAACAACGTTAAAAAACAGAGAAAATTGACAACTGCAGATAATTTTCATCCCTAAAGCTGAAACTCTGTTTCAACACGCTAAACAAGTACTGAAAATCGAATTTTCCATAGCGGCGTTGTGAAAAGGTTCTTAGACTAATTGTATCCCAAAATAAAATAAAATACAAGACACTGAAGAGTGTGAAACAAAAATAATTGTAGAAAAATTGAAATGACTTGAATGAAGGATAAAATTTTTCTCTACGTTTTACAATCAACTTCTCTATCAATTAAAAGTCAGCGTAAATAAATTATTGTGACTGTAATAGAGAAATAGTTGCGCTGACTTCTAATGAGCTATTTTCATGAGAGTAGTTATTGCAGTTACCTACCTATTAGTGTCGTGTCATTTTACTAGTATAACTTAATAATTATATTATTAGTGTATTTGCCATATGGCACATACACTATTGGCGTCGGTCGGATGGTGGGACCTAGGGGTCGGACCAAAATTTCTCGACGTTTCATAGCCTCCTGAACAGTTTGCCACCATTTTTGAAAATGTTTATGTATATATGTATGTATATATATATATATATTTATATATATATGTGTGTACACGATAACTCTCGACAGACTTAATCGATTTAAACGAAATTTGGTACACACATTGGAACCCATTACCGCACGAAGCCTATTTAAAATGGGCCCGATCGGACCATTTTAAGGGTAGTATTTAGGGGTTGAAAAAAGTTTTTGGGCCCAAAAATACCGAAAAAATTCTCAGAATCGTTTCAAAATTGAAATTTAACCCTTTAGTAATGATTAAAATGTGCTGTTAAAATTTTAATAAAATCGGCCCGACAGGACCGGACTTACAAATTTTATGAAAACACTAGTTTGTTGATACGGATTTACTTATGGAAGGGTGTATTTAATTTGGTACAGAGGTTCCATTGATAATAATATTGAAATTAAGAAAAAAAAATATTATTTTAAGAGATGTATTAAGGGGTTAAATTTTTTTATTTTGTCCAAAAACCAACTTATGTTCACATATAATAACAGCACAATGCCTGTATTAGCAAATACACTATATTGTCGGCAGGGTTTTGGCACTGCGACCCGAGTTTTTTTATTATTATTAAATTAATTAAATAATTAAGTTATACCACTAAACTGACACGACACTAATGGGGAATAAATAATGTTTATCCCTACCACAAGTGCTGCCTCTCGTGGATAACTAAAAGAACTACTCTCAGGAAAATGACTCATTGAGGGAAGGAAACTGTAAGATGAAGAGAAAAATTATTTTGTCTTTTTTTAACTTCCCATTGGAAGTTATTGTAATGGGTCCGAAAATCGAAATCAAAATGTATAACAGATTTTTATGTTTCAAGGTCCCTACACTATTTTTAGAAAGATGTCTGTGTGTGTATGTGTGTACGTACGTACGTGTGTGTCCATTTCTTTCTAAGACGAAATCTCGAGAATGAAAAATGATATCGACTACGTTTATAGGATGCCAATCGACGCGTATTAAAGTATATATGATCTGAAAGAAATTTTTTCAAAATCGGTTCAGCCGTTCTTTTTTCTTAACCAAATAGACTCCAAAAAAGTAGATTTTACACAATATCTCGCGAATAAACAATTATATCGACTTCGTAAGGGTGTCAATCGAGGCGTGTTAACGTCATTTTGATCCGACATAAATTTTATAAAAATCGGTTCGGCCGTTTTCTTTTTTTTTTAATTATTGTTAAAAATAAATAATAATTATGTTTTAATGATTAAAATGATTACTTTTCTGTGTAATATCTAATTTAATTATTGTTATTAAATATTTATCAAACTGGGAAGTTCGTCGTGTGGACCTGAAGGCTCGCACTTTAGTCCTAATAAACGACCCACCTCACGGCTTGTTCTTTATGTTTTACAATCAACTTCTCTATCAATTAAAATAATAATAGAGAAATAATTGCGCTGACTTCTAATTGAGGGAAGGAAACTGTAAAACGAAGAGAAAAATTATTTTGTATTTTTTTACTCCTTTTTTGAGGTCGGTTCATTTTTTTGAAATTATTTTTATTTTAAATATGTGCGTATAAGTATAGTTTAGATTGGCAGCCTTGCTGTCAGTTTCAGGTTATGCTACAGCTCGGTGCTTCCTGTACAAAGGTAACCTGAGATGTGCAGTGAGAGTAAAAATGCTGACGTAAAACTAGAAGTTTATCTATTCTTTGTTAAATACATTATGTCAGACATAAATAATATATCAAAGTTCGCAATTATTTTGTCAAAAAATGCATATTTAAATTTGCAGTTCATGAATGAAACATTCCACATCGAATTAATTTATAAATTCAAATGAGCTCATAATTATTTGTTGAGTTTTTCCCATTCTAAAAATTATTTGTTACCACCACGTCACCAATATGTATTATGAAAACAACTGAAGCATAATGCACCGAGTGGGTGAAATAAGTTCATATAAACGCATATTTAACAAACTAGAAAGTTTTAAAAGAGTTAGGTTATCGAAAGGATTGTTATACACTAGAAAATTATTGCTATATAATATATAATATGTTCCTTATGATAGAAATTATATTACAAGTTAATGAACGACGTCCAATAGTTATTAAAATAGTAAATCAATTCATAGACAACCTATTTTAAAATTATTTTTAAAAATAATTTTTAATATGAAAAATGTCAGTGAAATTTATTAGAAATCCCTTATACGATATAGAAGTCCTTACCGAGACAAACATTTAAAACAAGCCGTGAGGTGGGTCGTTTATTAGGACTAAAGTGCGACCCTTGAGGTCCACACGACGAATTTCCCAGTTTGATAAATATTTAATAACAATAATTAAATTTGATATTACACAGAAAAGTAATCATTTTAATCAATAAAACATAATTACTAAGTATTTTTAACAATAATTAAAAAAAAAAAACGGCTGAACTGATTTTTATAAAATTTATGTCGGATCAAAATGACGTTAACACGCCTCGATTGACACCCTTACGAAGTCGATATATTTGTTTATTCGCGAGATATTGTGTAAAATCTACTTTTTTGGAGTCTATTTGGTTAAGAAAAAAGAACGGCTGAACCGATTTTAAAAAATTTCTTTCAGCTCATATTTACGTTAATACGCGTCGATTGGCACCCTAACGTAGTCGATATCATTTTTCATTCTCGAGATTTCATCTTAGAAACACACACACACAGATATCTTTCTAAAAATAGTGTAGTGACCTTGAAACATAAAAATTTTTTATACATTTTGATTTCGATTTTCGGACCCATTGTCTGTCTATCTGTCTGTATAACCGCTAACTCCTCCTAAACCACGCAACGGATTTTGATGCGATTTTCACCATCAGTTAGATAATTGTTCACGGAAGGTTTATATAGCGAACGAGCGAAGCGAGTGAGTAATGTAGTTCTTAAACCACGTAACGGATTTTGATGCGGTTTTCACCATCAGTTAGATAATTTTTCACGGAAGGTTTATATATATAGCGAACGAGCGAAGCGAGTGAGTAATGTAATTATAATATTCAAGCGAACGAGCGAAGCGAGTGAGTAGTGTATTGCACGCGGGCTTTCTTAGCACCCGGGCGAAGCCGTACTGGGCCGCTAGTTGTATATAAAATCGAATTTATTTACATATACTCGTAAAAGCCATAGAAACTCTAGCAACAATACGCGCTGCCCAGCCAATGAAATGCGTTGCATCTTCGCGTTCCAAGGCCACGTTCGTTAAGAAGCATAGCTCAAAAATCATTCAAATCGGTGCATTTTCGCAAAAGTTATTGTCAAAAAAAGAAAATTCGAGACATACTGTAGCACAACCACTTTTCTTTGCGTTTTGTGGGTAGTACAATCAGAATCTGGCCATTTAGACGCTAATGACCTCTGTTGTCGAGCGTCTATAATCTACAATTCATTCATTCAGAATCTGGCCTGATTTCGAATATGATTTATTCGACCGTATCACCATACTTCCATTTCCATACGTAACACGACAATTAGATTTTTCTTTGCGTCAATATTTTGAGATTCCATCGTATTCAGGATTTAAAATTTTCCACGCATCATATTTTGCTAATAAATAAACTAGATAAGTAGGTACAAGAAGTGACAGTTAATGATTAATAGTCATAATTATATATAATAGACTAGAAATAAAAGCATTTAAAAATTCAAATCATTAGCAAAAGCGAATTATTTTTGTACACCGTTTCTTTTACCTTAATTAACACAATGATTTTTAGAAAACCGTGGAAGTTAAATATCTTTGGTTGATTTACTCCTACATTGAATTTATTTCCGCAGTGTTTATAAGAGCTTCGTTTCACGTTGAGAAGTGCCCACGTGTTGTGGTTCCTTTTATGGATAATACAAAATAAAGACAGGTCCTATTTGAAAAATTTAAACTAAACTTATCTCTACTTGATAAATTGATGTCTTTTGGACTCTGAGACGTGTTTTTCAAAATAAATATGCCGAGTTACACAGAACCGTGGAGAGAACATCCAGGCTTGAGGAGATTTTTTCAAATTGAATATCAGTTGAATTTAGTTTTACAAAAATAAAAAATACACTAAACTGCAAAATCAATCGGAAAATCCGGGGCCTAGGAAAATCTCCCCTCCCCTTCGTCAGACCTGGCGTTACATTTTTTTCATAAGAAATAATATTTTATATTTTTTAGCTATGTCTAAAGAAGATTAGGGAAGACGCTAATGACCTCTGTAAGTCGAGCGTCTTTAATCCACAATTCATTCATTCAAGATTAGGGAAGGCTGAACAATGACCATCTTAATAGTGTTTTAAAGTACGTCACAATTAGCTAATGGGAGCTAAAAATAATTTAAAAAGCGTAGGTAGGTATTTAAAAGGATTTTTATCTGGAAATACCGAAAGAATAAACAAAATTATTTCAAAACAAAAATTCAATTTTTAAATGCGGGTTTAAAATATACATGAATATAATTTAGAATTTAGATTGATAAAATGTTTTCCGATTATAGAAAAAAAACGTTAAGGTAATAAGGGATCTAAAAGTTAAATTTATAGATCCTTAATTAAATATGAAATGACAGTCATGGTATAATATTTAAATCTACCATAACACAGCATTTTGCCGGCAAGGTTTGGCAATGCAAGCAGTGTTTTTCAATATTGCAAATGAAATCCACTCTCTGTGTTATTAGTGCAAATAAAGACATATTAATATTTGAATTATGAATTATGACGTTGGCAATGAACTAGAAGAATCGATTTGCATAATATGAGAGATCATGATTCTTTTAAATACAATATTGTTTATGACTTAGAGTTCTTCTGACACTACACATTTGTTTGTATACGACGTGTCGGAAAATTTATGGTTTATCAACTCAATAATATTGGGATTGAAAATAGCCTAGCGTGTGTTTATATGGCGTTTTCATGGCTCTTCTATTACAAGCCCCCAGTTACCAGATTCTAATCCGAGAATTGGTAAAAGTATCAGTTAGATTTTCAATTTATTATTAAAAAATATTAAATGTTTTACCTAATATATTCTAACTATTCCAGAGTTTATTTTGTTTTAAAATACAGGAGAATTTGTATGCATGACTTAGGACTTCTATGCTAATATTATTTAAATAAATGGTACAGGTCCATCGCACTGACTTTCTCACCGAACTGCATCGACCGCGGATTTTCATTCATAAGTGTAAACTACCCATTCAGGATTTTGTTCGAGACATATTTAGTGTTGCCGTCTAGATCTAGACTTTCTAGACTCTTGTCTTGTCTTGTCTAGATTTTCAAGATAAGATTTGCAAAAAATTTTCAAGACAAGACAAGACTTGCTTTATCTAGATCAAGACTCTTGCCAAAACTCTAGACAATTTTCAAGAGTCTAGATAAACTAAGTAGTAGTATGTTAAGGTTTCCTTTACCCAGTGGCGGCCGGTGGTCAAAACGTGTGGTAGTGCGCGAAATACCTAACCCAAAAATATGATCTCTTTGTTGCGCTCATTAATTATCTACATCTCTTTGTTACTCTAATTAATTTTTTTTTGTTCAGATTAGTCTTTCGGACAATCTGTATACTTATAATATTATGTAAATTTTGCAAATGAGTTTAAGATGAACTGTTTTTTACCATTTCAGATGCGTCGAATCATTAACGCCTTTTTTGAGTTCAGTTAGCTTCACACGGAAAACAGAAAAAAAAACTAATAAGTGTATCACATCCACACAACCATGATGCACCATACAATTCTTTTTTAAAAGAACGCGTGAATTAATTATTATTTTTATAAAATTAATTGTTGAAATTTCAAGTTTATTGTTGAAGAAAATCAAATATGAATTAAATCATAATCATTATATTATTACAGCTTGATTATTTTAATGTCGATAACCATAATTCACCACGAAACATTTTTTTACAAATTACAAAACAGAATTTAATTTAAAAAACCGGGAATTTTCATTGAAAAATGAAATATTATACTGAACTGTTTACTTTACGGTCTACGGATGCAACTGATAGGCAAGTGTGAAGTGGATAATAATATAAAAACTGTAACGAACTTAGTCGAAGTTGTTTCGGTGTCTTTCGGCTGTATTGGATCGGCGCGCGAAGTTCGTCTATATTAAACTACGTAAATATATCTGTCTCACGGTTTTTCTATCCTTGTCTAATTTAACATTGGGACAATGCTAGCTGTTTCGTGCGCTAATAGAAACGCTCTGCCTTGGGTAAAATACAACAGGTCAGCAGATTTGTTCAATGAAACATGATTAACCGATTATAATATTTGATTCTGTGTAGGCGTATGATGTGTCATCGTTTATCAATAAGTAAATTCATAAATTTATTTATTTTTTAATTTTGAGTTGCGTTGCATTTCAACTGGCAGTGCGGTGCACGAGCGCACTTAAAGAGGGGCCGCCACTGCCTTTACCTACTACTACTAATCAAGACTCTTGAACATAATCTAGAGTCTTGATATTAGACAAGACAAGAGTTTGTTAATCTAGACTTAGACTTGGTGAAGTCTTGATATTTCAAGACAAAACTTAAGTGAAGTCTTGTCTTGATATTTCAAGACAAGACAAGACTTTGAAAGTCTTGTCTAGACGGCAACACTAGACATATTATTAATAATTATCAATTGTCATCATTAATAATGTCTCGAAAAAATCCAGAACGGGTATTTTATACTTATGAAAGAAAATGCGCGGTCGATGGAGTTCAGTGAGGAAGTCAATGCTGTGGACCTGTACCATTTATTTAAATAATATTAGCATATAAGTCCTAAGTAATATTGTAGGGTCATTAATAACATATCGATTTATGACATAATATTATGATTAACATCGTTACAACCGTCTTTGAGAAAAACGTAATTTTCGATTTTCGTTCATTAGTAAAACCAAGTATTTAGGGGAGTAGGATGAAAATGAAAAAAAAAGTAGGAATTCCCTAAAAACCGTAATATTAAAATTTTGTTTGGGTCCGTTGAACGGCTACTGCAGGTACGGATAAATGAACAGACATCCAAAAGTAAAACTCGTTTTTTCGGTATGAAACGTATAAATTCGTTGATATCTCTAATTCAATTTTTTTTCGCCACAAGACTTTCTTCACTCCTATGGTCGCTCGAAAGTAAAAATTGAGGACGGCAATATTTTTACAAATTGCTTATTAATGTAGTTTTCGACAGCCTGTAGTTTCTAGTTTAAAATGGACACTTTCTCTTTGCTATTTAAACATTTTGACGCCGTATACTCACCTTGTGCAGCTTAAAGATCAATAATACTAATAACACTATGATTCATCAGCTTCACATACTCGTATGCATTATGTATATGTCTTACCTCCATCTGTAAGATAATCATTATACAGTATGTCCCGAAAATGACTATAGGTAGTAGAAATAATTTAAAAAGACATGGAGTTGCGTCTATACACTGCAGCGCAATTAGGGCATGCAATTCGAATATTCGAATATTCGAATATAGCGAATATTCGGCTGCATTTATTATTCGAATAGTAATTCCTATTATTCGAATATACTCGCATTATTTGTTAAGAATTAAAATGGTATAAAAACGGTTTCCGGCGGCGCTAAAACATCTTACAAACGCTACACTAGCTCTAAGTTCGCGCTAGGGCGTGGGAGAGGAATCGAAACGGGGCGAGGAAAGTTTTTTTTTTGTTAATTATTGCATGTTTATTTGATATAACTATTTACTTACGTTACGTTACGTACGTGTACTTAATTGCTTGATTTGCTCTTCGCACGTGCTAATAGACGTATTATTTATTTGTGAAGTATTTTTTTTATAGGGGAGCAATATCCCATACTTTTGTGGTACTAATTAATAAAAATGCGTCTTAGATGCTCATTTAATATTTTTGTTTGAATAGGAAAAACAGAAAGAAAGAATTTTGAATTGTTTTGATTACTTAAATATGTTTATTTGATCTATGGTTCTCGGAAGCTATGTGCGCTCTAATATTTAGTTGATTTGATCTGAATTTTTAAGTAACTAAGTAAAGTAAAAATGATTATTTGATCTCTTTTTAATTAGAAGTAAGCTGCTTTTGTTGTTAAAATATTGATTGGATTTATGGACGTGCAGTAGGCGTGTTGATTTTAAATAATTAAAAGTCATTTATTGAAGTTCCAGTGTTTTTATTATTTTTACCAATTATTCGAATATATTCGAATATATTCGAATATTGGCTAAAATTTGAGCGAATATTCAAATACCTGAAACATCCGAATATTTGCATGCCCTAAGCGCAATACCAATAGGTATGTCAGAAGACTCAAGGAGTTTTTAAAAGCTTTTATTTAACTTTACTTGTTTTCTGTCTGTCTGCTATAAATTTTGCAATAAAAATTTCGACTAGTTCTAATTGAGCTAGAGGCTAGAGGTTTGAAATTTTGCATATAAGTCCCGTGAGAATGCAATATATAGTATATCTAATATCGTTCTAAACCAATATGGCGGACTCCGCAAGATGACGAATTACCTTTTTCATTACAACCTCCTTGATATGGGTATCAAATGAAAGGGTTTGACGAGTAAAATACGATAAGCTATGTGACGTCATTCTAAAGATTAAAAAGTAAAAAATAATATTGAAAAAATATATTTGAAAAACTTTTATTTTAAAAGTGTACCTACTAAAAACTAAAAAATAATTTTCATACATCTGGAAACTGAAATCTTTGGGGCGTTCTTATAACAGTATTGCATAGTTAATTGACCGCCCCAAAACTTTTAGTTTCCAGAGGTTTGAAAATTACTTTTTTCTTTTTAGTACATTTTTTTAACTAGAAGCTTTTTTTAAATTTTATTATTACAAAACTATGCAAGTATACAATCACACGTCATTTTAGCGCCAACTCGGAACTGACAGAGAGAACTACATTTTTATTATATTTACATAAATATTAAAATTGGAATTGGTGAGGGCATTCTTTTCTCAACACAAAAAAACCCAATAAAGTTCCAATATTATTATACAATATACACAGCCGTTGTGTACGTTCTAGGCGTCAAATTTATACATAGATAAAATATAATATACTTAAACTAGCAGACCCGGTCCGGCTTCGCCCGGATGCTAAGAAAGCCCGGGTCCTAGGAATTTCCCGGGTGCTTCGCTCGTTCGGTTGAATATTATAAATACACTACTCACTCGCTTCGCTCGTTCGTTTGATTATTATAATTACATTACTCACTCGCTTCGCTCGTTCGTTTGAATTTTATTATTGCACTACTCACTCGCTTCGCTCGTTCGCTTGAATATTATAATTACATTACTCACTCGCTTCGCTCGTTCGCTTGAATATTATAAATACACTACTCACTCGCTTCGCTCGTTCGCTTGAATATTATAATTACATTACTCACTCGCTTTGCTCGTTCGCCATATATGTATTTTTTAAAGCTAAATAAAATAAAAAATTCAAAAAAAAATTTTCTTTAAAAAATAGATAAAAAAATTCTGGATAGGGTCACCCTCATCACCTAGCGGTATCAAATGTACTTTACGACCTATTCTCATACCTACCAAATACACACAAAAAAATTCATGATAATCGGTCAAACCGTTTCGGAGGAGTATGAACACAAACACCGTGACACGAGATTTTTATATATATATAGATATGTCTGGAATGAACACGAAATTGATGTGTATTTTATTTACTTCTCTATATAAACATTTTTTGATCATATTGTATAATTTGTTGAGAGTCGTATAAATGATTCGTACATCCAACCGGTTCAGTAGTGACCGAGGTCGATATCAACATAATATATATAGTTCGCGACATCACACGTGTTAAAACAAATTGCTATATATCTTCACTGGATTCAATTAGCGTCATTAGGCGTCGACACAAGTATCATAGGACCACAAACTATATTTCCGTCGCACCGTCTCCTGGACACGTCCGTTCCAGACGCCACAGCCGACGCCCGAATCTCACATCTGTATATGTACACAACTTTCGCTTTACTCTGGGTATACTTGATATAGTATATTATAAAACTACGACATTGACTGCAATTGGTATTGATGACGTCATATTACTATAAATACGTAGCGTCGCTTACTTTTTATACTATTAAAAAAAATATTCACACCGGTTTTGTTTGTGTATGTTAGTTTAACTATTTTTTATGTAGATCAAACAGATATACTCGTAGCCCGTAGGTCCTCAAAGGATTTTCTGACATCATAAAGCATAGCAATATTATTTACAAAAGATAAAGAATGAACATTTCTTACAAGAAAATTTGGTTACTTTCTCAGGTGTGTTGTGTTTTAAAGACCACCAACAGCTAAGGTTATTTGGGCCTAGCACCAATTCATATACTTTCTCAGGTATTGCATGTACGTGAAATAGACAAAGTTAAATAATCGTTATTTTCAAGTCTTATTCACCATTCATCAAGAGATTAAAGCTTTTTTTGGAAGGGTGCCTCGATTTTTAAAAAATCATTAAATTTTTTTCATTTTTCTAATCAAATTTTAAATAAAGAAATAAAAATACACATTCGAATACTAACCGAACTTTTTATCTTTTTTTTTTCAGTATCTATTTAATTGAGCTGCAACTTTTTTTTTCTTCAAAAATATCTATTTTAGGTAGAGGTCTTTTAAGGATTTTTTTGCATTTTTGATTTTCACATAAATTAGAATCGCTATTTCACGTATTTGAGTAAAAGTATTGTCATAGTAAAAAAAAACTCGGGTCGCAGTGCCAAACCCTGCCGACAATATAATGTATTTGCTAATACAGACCTTGTGGCTTTAATACGTAAACTTAGTTTGTTTTTGGACAAAATAAAAAATTTAACCCCTTAATACATCCCTTAAAATAATATTTTTTTTCTTAATTTCAATATTATTATCAATGCAACCTCTGTACCAAATTAAATACACCCTTCAGTAAGTAAATCACTATCCGCAAACTAGTGTTTTCATAAAATTTGTAAGTCCGGTCCTGTCGGGCCGATTTTATTAAAATTTTAGCAGCACATTTTCATCTTTACTAAAGGTTTAAATTTCAATTTTGAAACGATTCGGACAATTTTTTCGGTATTTTTGGGCCCAAAAACTTTTTTCAACCTCTAAAAACTACCCTTAAAATAGTCCGATCGGGCCCATTTTAAATAGGCTTCGTGCGGTGATGGCTTCCAACGTGCCTACCAAATTTTGTCAAAATCAATTAACTCTTTCAAAAGTTATAGCCCGTACATATATATACAGGGTGAGTTCGACCACCCGTATCAGTCGTTTTTTTCGAAAACGGTTAGTCGTAGAGAGTTGTGTGAAAAATTTGTATTATAAAAGCCCTAATAAAGAATCGAATGGTGATAAATTTTTTTTCCGGGAAGGTCGGCTTCCCTATTAGTTTGCTCCAGAATGTCCAGAACTCCGGAATTATAAATGTAACGATAGGTCGAAAGTGGTATTGTATAAAAGATCTTTAAAAAATAAGCAAGTTTTGCGGGAAATTTTTTTTTATTACTGCCACCCCTGTTAAGTAATATTTGTTTGAAATTACTAAATTAAAATGTCATATTAACTAACTTTTTAAAAGTCCGCATTTAAAATCTAGTTACCTATCTATCGATCATTAAACACTGAAGAAGTACACTCACAGTATAACCAGAAGAGCTCAGTAGTATGTATTAAAGAGTAAATGGAAGACAGTTTGAATACTTGTGACAATGTCTAAGGTTGCTAGATTTTTAATGCCGACTTCGATCGTTATTATGAAATTTTGATTTAATAATTTCAAACGGTTGTTACTTAACAGGGGTGGCAGTAATTAAATAATTTTTCCTACAAAACTTGCCTATTTTTTAAAGAGCTTTTCAACAGCACCACTTTCAACCTATCGTGCTTTCTAAAATTCCGGAATTTTGAACATATAATAATTTATATTTATACTTATAGAAATTTACAGGGGTGGCAGTAATAAAAAAAATTTTCCTACAAAACTTGCTTATTTTTTAAAGATCTTTTCAACAATACCACTTTCGACCTATCGTTACATTTATAATTCCGGAGTTCTGGACATTCTGGAGCAAACTAATAGGGAAGCCGACCTTCCCGGGAAAAAAAATTATCACCATTCGATTCTTTATTAGGGCTTTTATAATACAAATTTTTGACACAACTCTCTACGACTAACCGTTTTCGAAAAAAACGACTGATACGGGTGGTCGAACTCACCCTGTATATACAGGGTGTCCTCAAAGACACTAAACACACGCCTACCACATGTTCCTGAGACCAAAATAAGCCGATTTAAGCAAACTTACCTTGTTACAAAATTGCTTTGTTTGGGCGCTATACGGCCTTGAAGTTACAATTTTGAAATTGTTTTTTTGTTATAAATTTAAAACGGGTTGTGCGATTTTGCTAAAATTTGGCACGTTGACATAGTTTTATGGAACAAAAAAACCAATGTTAAAATTATGATTAATATTAATCCATAGGCGTAGAAATCGGGTTTTTTAATATTTGAACGTTTCAAATTTCTACGCCAATGGAAGAAAAGGGGTTTAAGTTTAAAATTTAGAATCAGTAACTTATTTGCTACAAAAAAGCTACTCTTAATAAGACTCGATTACTCTGATGGTTTTTGAGAAATTTGTATTTTAATAATAAGGTAATCGATAATAATACGTTGATAATAATGAGTTGATCAATAAACAAATAAGATGGCCATGCGTTTTTCTGAGAATAAAATTGGAGATAATGACGAAGTTATGCACAGAGTAAATTAATTTTCTTCGTCGTATAAATCTTTGTATGCGTAAAAATGGTGGACACTTTGACCACTTTTTATGACATATTGATTTATTTCTATTTATGTTTTAGTAGCTTTACTTCATTTTGTAAAAATTACTGCGAATTATTAAAATACAAATTTCTCAAAAACCATGAGAGTAATCGAGTCTTATTAAGAGTAGCTTTTTTGTAGCAAATAAGTTACTGATTCTAAGTTTTAAACTTAAACCCCTTTTCTTCCATTGGCGTAGAAATTTGAAACGTTCAAATATTAAAAAACCCGATTTCTACGCCTATGGATTAATATTAATCATAATTTTAACATGGGTTTTTTTGTTCCATAAAACTATGTCAACGTGCCAAATTTTAGCAAAATCGCACAACCCGTTTTAAATTTATAACAAAAAAACGATTTCAAAATTGGAACTTCAGGGCCGTATAGCGCCCAAACTAAGCAATTTTGTAAGAAGGTAAGTTTGCTTAAATCGGCTTATTTTGGTCTCAGGAACATGTGGTAGGCGTGTGTTTAGTGTCTTTGAGGACACCCTGTATATCCGACCGACGCCAATAGTGTATGTGCCATATGGCAAATACACTAAAAATTGTGTTTTAAAGACCACCAACAGCTAAGGTTATTTGGGCCTAGCACCAACTCATATTTTCAATTCATTATTATTTTTTTTTAATAATAAATTGAAAATCTAACTTTCACCAGCTCTCGGGCTAGAACCCGGAAACTGGGGACTTGTAATAGAGGAACCATAGCAACGGCATGTAAACAACAGCATTGCTAAACGCTCGGCTATTCTCAAGCCCATTGTCATAGTATGATTTAGCATTACAGAAATACAAAATAAATTATTACAATTCTCAAATAATGTATATGTATAACAAGCTGGACAAGCCCGATTTCCGGGGTCCCGAAAAGTTATGGGCCCCGAAATTCATAGACGATCAAATTTTGAATGGGTTATTATTCTAAATCAATTATGTATAATTTTTGTTGTATTTTCCAGAACTACCTAGCATTATTAATATTAATTATCGATATCTTAATACAATTCCATGCGTCATTAATTTATATATTTTTACATAATCTGACAGTGGACTAAATTACTCAACTTGTGACGTATAATTTAATTCTTAACCCTAACTACTATAAATATTACAAATGCGAAGTGAGTTGGTTTGTTTCGCTTTTACGTCTCAACTACTCAACCAATCTTTGAGAAATTTTGCACGCGGGTAGATTCTGTAATGAAGATGGACATAGGTTATAATAACTGGCCGGCCTGGCTCTGCCCGATTAAAAATCGGGGGTAATCTCAGAAAACTGATTTGTCCGTAACTATATACTGGATGGATTTTGTTCCGGTTTTCACGATTAAATAGAGCGATTCACGAGGAAATTTTAGATGTACAATTAAAACTGGCCGGCCCGGATTAGCCCGGGTAAAAATCTGGGATAATTTCACAAGACCGATATCAATTTTTTTTCACTGTTCGATAGGTGATACTTTGCTTTAGGACATAAGCTATAATAACTGGCTCGCCCAGATTCGCCCGGGTGAAAATCAGAAGTAATCTCAGAAATTACTGAACCGATTTCAATTTTTTTCACTATTTCACTGTTACTTAAAGACAGAGTATAATAACTGGAGCGAACAAGCGAAGCGTGTGAGTAATGTATTAATAAATCATAAATTTACAGCACCCGAGCGAAGCCGGACCGGGTCGCTAGTCAATAACAATATGTTAGTATTGAAAATAACTGGGCGAGAATCCATAAGAATAAAAAAAAATATCACAGAATATGAGTATCCATGCATTGTGACAAAGAAGGTGAATAGAAGAATTTATTTACCTGCAAGAGTCCAATAGATTTCTATGATATAATATTTGCGAATGGATTTGTATAGTTTCTCGTGGAATCCAGTAAATTTTTAATAGGTTTCAACTTGGATATTCTCAATATAATATAATATCTCCTGTATTCATGGTAAACAATAATTTGTTGAGCAACAGTTGGTCAACATTGTTGATAGCAAGTTCAAATGTTGCTGGAAACAATGTTTACATCAACCTTTCTTGTCCACACTGCCAGTCTGCGTTAAGATGTTTCCAGAGGAAGTAATGCTGTTGTGTTCTCTTAATTTAAATAAAAAAAGAAGAAAAAAGTGGTGGGTGCGAAATTATCTGTTACGAAGAGAAAATTTGATGAGTGACCTTAGAATATCAGATGGATCATTTAGTAACTGTACGAGAATGACTAAAAGTGATTTTAGACTTCTTCTGGGAATGATTTGTCCATAAATGCCAGAAAAGAAAATAATTCAATTAAAAGCATAATTTATAATTACTCCACACTATACTGCCATGTTTAGCAAGTTCCTAAAAACACGTGCTTATACGTAAATAATTGTTGCTAAACAAATGTTCACGCTCGCTGACCGTCAACATCTCAACAAGCTACCAGCAACACTGCAGCACGTTATGTTGCCAGCAACACTGCAACACGTTGCTGCAACAGTGTTGCTCAACAACAATTGTTTACCATGAATACGTGGCGTTAGGTAGAATCCAACCTGGATTTGTTCAGTAGTGAATAGATAGGAAAGCTACTGACCCATTCCTGGAGACTTGAACGCCTGGTTACACCACTGAAACTTTCATTTATTTATCATTAGCCCTTTTAGTGACTTCTCTCGCGTTACTGTCGATTACTCAGTCCCCTTAAAGTATTAAACACGATCATTTTGATCTCACATCTTGAGTTGGGATGCGCTGGACGCTGATTTGGGGTGGGCTTAGCCACCGCCAATGGTTCAGCGTGTAGCATGAGGCGTGTTTTCGTTTGACGCGTTACATCCAATATGCTCCATTTCCATAATCAGAAAGAACTTAGTAAATTAATAAGTTCTTTTCATTGTTAAAAACTGGGAACAATATAGGTTTGTAAATAATTATACAGGGGTTTTAATAATAATAAATTTATTAATTAAGTATAAAAATCATTCTAACATTTTTTATTTTACATTTATATAAAAATAATTACTCTTAAATTAAAAGTCTTTTTTGGCACTTTGACTCGTACATTACTGAGTTCGCAATACCAAACCCTTTTGTTCAAATTGAACATTACATAAAATGACATTTCATAATCACTTAGTACTTTGCAATATTTTACATGTATCCAAATGCATACAGTATGTTCATGAAAAAAGTCGACCTGCTACACTTTTATTATTGATTTTATACTGTACAAATAGTATATAATAGAATTAAATCGCAAAAAAAAACTTAAAACGCAGAAAATATGATTAAACTGGCTTTTATAATAATGTACACTGTACAGTGTAGACACACTTTTGAAATCAGAACTTAATTTTCAGTTTATATTAGAAATCGTGTCCATCGTAATTATAATAAAATTAAGCAAAATCGCAGGATAGTGGACAAAATAATTTGATTTATTAAATGAAATGTACGACGTTTCGTCTATATATATATATATATATATATATATAGACGAAACGTCGTACATTTCATTTAATAAATCAAATTATTTTGTCCACTATCCTGCGATTTTGCTTAATTTTATTAATTTTCAGTGACCTTAAGAGATACATCATGATTCATGAAGTTCAGTAAAATTTCGTATGTACCTATAGTTTGCAGGATGTGAAACCAGTAAGAAAAACATTACAGGCTTGGACCTGTTTCCACGAACACACGGTATATGACATTTTACATAATGTACATATAAATAAACATTAAAATACAAAAATTAAGTAAAACATGAGGATTGTATTTCTTTACTTGGCAAAATTCCACTGACTAAATTTATCCAACATTACATAAAAATGTCCGCAAAAAGGATGTAATTTAATTAATTAATTTTTATGTACACTGATTCTAGGCCCTTAATCACGAAAACTTAGGGTCTCGATTGATTTTAAGCGTGCTACAGGATCGTGATTACTTTTCTGTAATACAATATGGGGATCGGGATTCGTAAATACATCGTTAATCGTAGGTATTTGAATATGTTCACGTCACGTTAAATTTTACCCATATTTCCAGAGAATATGTCGTGTTCCTATTTTGTGTAATAAATATTGGTCAGTTAAAAAAACGGTCAATTTTATTACAAATATACAACTTTTATCGGGAGATCACAACTGTTATTTTTAATTCTGAAAATATCCGAACGAAAATATTGAAGCCCTTAACTGTCGCGAATTATTCTCAATGTACAATACTTAACACACTATGACGAGATGTATAAAAAACAACTTTTCCTGACACGCTGTACTAGAGAATTAATTAGTAATATTCTAACTCTATCATTACCTGAGCCAATAGAATTTCGATCTGTTTAAGGTAATGCAAGATAAAAATAATAACTGAAATAAATATTAAGTATGCAAGCAATATAGTTCTCTAGCCATGTTATGAAGTTTATTTTTCAAATTATCATAACTTGTATATTGGAACAAATATTATTAGCATACTGGGTTTTTAAAAAATATTCTCAAATAAAAATAATATATCTATCTATCTATATACAAAACATCTTTACAAGCTACTAACACAGCCGTACGCACAATAAAATCAAAAATAGATTTTTGCTTTAAAAATTTTAATACCAAAAAGAATCAAGGAATTTGAAAATGATTTATTGTGCATACTTCTGATACTATTTTCAAATTAATATCTTAGTGAAAACACGAAATACGATTAATGAAACTTAAAAATTTGAAGTTTCATGAAATTTGTAACAGTATCGTCAAACTTTTCCACAAAAAAGTATCACTTCATGTGAGTATTTAGGGGAAAATCTCAAGTAATGCGATATTATTTTTTTTATAAAATAAATTTCATAAAACTTATTTAAAAATTTCATTGACGTTATTCGAAATATTAGCTGCCATAAACAAAGATATTAGAATGTATTTGTGCATATTTATAGATGTTGTTGAACGGACACATTCCAATGTCTTTATTTTTTCTGCAGGTAACGTTTCCGAAAAACCATGTTAAATCGTTTATTTTCATTTCGATATTTCCTTTAACGTTTTTTATAAATTTCTCGTCTGTTCAAATAAGTTACACGATTTTCTAACCAGTTTTTATGTTACCGGCTAGGTTTGAACAGAGAGGGGATTATTTTCTGCAAGTACTGAATATTTCATTTTCAGTCTGTTAATACACACATATTATTTTTAAAGATAATCAAGATTTTTTAATAGTGAATATAAAAATATCGCACTGGTTAATTTTTACATTATGAGTTCATCAATCAACTAAAGTTTATTCATAATATGTAATTTTAATAAATTTCCGCCTGATTTTTACAGAAGCATTAAAAATTAATACATTTTGTTTTTATATCATTACACTATTCAAAAGTGAGATTTTTAAATATTCTTTTATTCAAGTTAATTGCCAGATTGGCAAAAATTTTACGTAGTATTAATTTTATTATTTGAGCAGTATTTT
Organism: Mongoloraphidia duomilia; assembly: GCA_039654895.1. Lineage (NCBI taxonomy): Eukaryota > Metazoa > Arthropoda > Insecta > Raphidioptera > Raphidiidae > Mongoloraphidia > Mongoloraphidia duomilia. The sequence continues at coordinate 10,276,576 of CM077524.1, forward strand.
TTTCATAATCAGTTTTTTTTAGGAATGGACTACTTACATTATTTTCCTTTTTTTAAATAAGTTTCCGCTTTAATAAAATTACGACATTTGTAGCTTAAAATTTCGAATATTTTCAACACTAACGCCAAAGTAGAATATTGTTAAAAGCAAATTGTATTTTTTACAATTATTAAACACCACTTTTTATTATTAAATAGCACATAGCCTTTTATTTATGTATTGCGTGTTTATAGATTACTTTGTTATCGTTTATAATTAATAATGTTAAATTAAGTAGTTAATTTTTATTTTGAAACAATTTACGTATAGGTATAATTGTATAATAATTTATATTTTAGACGCGATTCCTTTTTAAGAATGGAAAATTTTCTAATATGTTAATATACCTACGTTGAGTATTTATTTCCACATTTTTTTAATATTATTTTAATTAGAAATTTTATTCGATTATAAATTTTCAAAATGTTTTTAAAATTACAATAATATTTGCACTATTCAAATTTCATTTTACTTTTAATCTTTAAAATGTTCATTATATTGACGTCACATAATTGTTAATGTTTAACGTTTTATTAATTTTTTCTAATAAAGCACGGTCTGGACTTTGAGCAAGAGTAGAAATATGTTATAATTTTAAATTGAAAATTATAACAATTTTCTTTATATCTACAGGTTGCAATAATTTATGAATAAATTTACCGTTTTGGCAAGTCTATTCATCAAAAATAAAAAGTTACCTGCACATCCGAACTATAGAAAAAACATAAACACTCCATCAGAATCTCTTTATAAAGTTAACAAAAATATACATACAATAGTTTATTAAATGTTTACGTTTTCATTGGAAAACAATAAAAATTTAATTCAGGCACTTACTGACGGCACATATGAATAATATAAATAAATTTAACCCTTTATACAACATGTTATAACTGTTACATAAAGAGTAACGTTCTAAACGATGATTAAAGCGAATCAAATCCTGATATGTCACTGCCCTGTAAAATAATTACAATTTATATTAATAAAACTTATTTATAGTTTAGGCGCGGAATCGACGCAACCGTATGAAAAAATATTCGCATTCAAATTCATGCATATCCAAATTGAAAAAAATATATTACTCGGAAACTATACAGGGTGTATCACAGGATTGAATACATAGAAAAGTAATGAGTGCAACAAGAAAAACATAAGCAAAATGAGTAGCGTGACAAAGATAGAATACACAAACTTAACTAAATTAATTATCATGGTTTTTTACATGAATAGAGGGCAAAACAATCTCTGATCTTAACTAATTTGTACTGTGTACTTTTCCTTATGTTCGGTTTCCTGTGATACACCCTATATATTGACTTAACAATAAAAAGCCATTGAACATGTTTTGTTGTAATTGGGCTACAGAATATAAAATTTCCGAAATTGAAAAAAGAGTGTGTATGTACTTATGTACACACGTCAGTAGTTATACTTCTTTGGCGTAACAAAACAAAAATAACTCCAAAAATTTTATCCCGCGTGCCAGTACTAAACGTTTGTAAAAAAGACGATAAAATAATAAAATAAAGATAAGTATTAAATAAATTAATTTAATTTATTAAATATATTTATTTATTAAATATATATATTTATGCTAATTATTTATTTAAAAAAAAGCATGTTTGTGTTGAGATTCGAACCCGAGACCTATTGCGTATGACGCGGCGGTGCTATCCGTTACGCTACGTACATCTTACTTAGCAGTGTTATATAATTGGTGATATCTAATATTTACTAAATAATAATGTAAACAGTACGGGTATTGGAGTACGAACTCATATTTAACGAAAGCGGCATAAACCAGCGTTTGTATAGCAATAGCTTTTATTAATAATGTTATTTAAAACTAAAAACGCTCTTGTCACATTGTGACTGGTGATAATAGGGTATTATAATCATGAACTTCCGACTAACTTCCTGGTGTTACTATCGACTAACTTCATGGTGTTAAACGTAAAAATTTACTCTCATCATTTTTCCATAACGCGCCAAAAGAAGTATAACTTCAAAAAGTAACGTTGCTCAATTGTTTTAACAATGTTGACTTAAACACTATCGCACCAGGTTACCGGCCGGAAAACTGCTTTTTTATTTTAAGTGCTTTATTCTGAACACATTCTGCAAAAAAATGAAATGTGAATGATTTTTTATACGGGTGCAGCGATTCCACCTGGACCAAAGTATCTATACACAGTGTTCAAGAATGTTATATAAATATAATGATAATAACAATTTTATATCTTAAAGGTTAGGAGTATTAGATAGCGGAAGTTACCCTGTGAACTCTTCATCTCAAATCCTTTCCCCTCGCCTATAAAACGATTCCCGCTCTCCTGACGCTATTCTTAAAGCTAAAGGGTTCGGGTAAACGCCTAATGAAGGACCAAGAATCACATTATAGATCCTACAGGCGAAAAATAAAAAAAAATCATGAACAAAACTTTAAAAAAAACATGTAATCTTTCATACATATCCAAAAATGTTTTCAAAAAATTCGCCTGTAGGATATGTAGTGTGATTCTCGGTCTTTCATTTGGCGTTCACCCGAAACCTTTAGCTTTAAAAATAGCGTTGGGAGAGTGGGAACCGTTTTATAGGCGCGGGGAAAGAATTTAAGATGAAGGGTGCAGGGGTTAACTTCCGCTATCGATTACTCTTAAATAGAACATGCAGCAGAGTATGAGCAATGGGTGTAAAGGTAGGTACACATTTGAAAACAGAACCTCCTAGTGTAACTGTATCACGAAACTAGGCTAATTGCTTTGTCAATTACAAATCTTTCTCTATCAGAAAATAACTCAAGAATTACAAGGGACAAACCAATTTATTCAGCATTCCTGAACATAGTGTATTAAAAAATTTTTTCGTTGGAGAGCAGCCAATTATATAATTGTTTCGAAACATATTGGAAAAAATCATTTTACCAACCAGTGGTCACAGTCAGGATTCTAACCTGAACTTTTCCACTTTCGCGGCGGAATGAGCTGGTTGGTAAAATGATTTTTTCCAATATGTTTCGAAACAATTATATAATTGGCTGCTCTCCAACGAAAAAATTTTTCAATTGCATTTCGGCCGTATAAAACTATTATTTATAGTGTATTAAAGTTTTTTTAAAAGCTTACCCGATCTGGTTTATATAAATGTGTGTGTGGAAGAAGGAACGTTGATCCAACATCTCTTTCTGCCATCGTATTCGCCTCCTAGAGAATTTTTTTTTTAATGAATTAAAAAATTAAAATTCAACTTGTGTAATCATGCGGTACAAAAAAAGGAAAAATTAACAAGTAATAATTTTACGAATTTTGAGAATTTAAAAACAATCACAAACAATCTTTTTCAAAGTAAAAATTAATTAGGGAAATGTTACAGAAGGAAAGAAAATTTAAACTGTATTATCATAACAGGGCCGAGTGCTATTTTTCCCGGGTAACGCGGGGTAAATACGGCTAGTTCACAATGGAATTTATTGTTAAATATTATTAAATAAATAACATGAAATAGTTACATCATTGTTATGATTGTGCGATGAATGACCTCCAGTGGTCATAATCGACTTGGTTGGCAGTTGAATTGTCGTTTCATCGTAAGACCTAGCTTCCGAAATTGTCCTAAAATACATTTTTATAATTTTAGTATGATAAATTAAAAAAATTATAGATTACGAGTATTTACACGATTATTCTATACTACTTACATTATTCTCGGAGTTGTATCCAACCAATTTGACATTGGGTGTTCTATATCTTCGTCGCTAGAATAAAAAATAATATTTATATTATTTTTAAACGTAATATTCGCGTTATATTAATCCAATACATTAAAAATTTAATACAGGTATTGGGATCCGTCAGATAGGTGGAGCTTCAAAAACATGGCGCAGACGTGGGGAAATTTCATATACGGGGTATACTTTTGCGTGTAATTTTATGATTTTCAAAGTGATAAGAAATGATAAATATAAGTGCAATTTGTGGATGGGCCGGTACGAATCCTAAACAAAGGAATTTCGTTGAAGGAGAACGGATTCTCAAAGCCTGGCATATTATCAAATGTCGGAAATAGTAGTAATCTTTACGACATATTGCTTAAAAACATCAAAATTAAAAAAAAATCTCCACGAAATTAATCATCCGCGTTCAATGCGCTTTTAAGACTGGGTTAGGTGAATAATGTAAACACATAACTGCAACATAATAAGCTATATTGTAATAAGTAGGCAAGTTACTAACCTCAAAATATTTGTATACGAAGTTAATCCTGTAAATTTGTTAATCATCAGGGATTCAACTATTTTAGTGCAGTATGATAACAAGTACATCTTATTATTACTATAAAAAAATTTTTTAATTCATAAATACAGTTTTTCCACATTTCATTAGAAAATAATTCTCTGTAAAGTATGTAAGTTTTACAAGGCAATAACTGACAGTGTTTATTGCCATGATATTAGAAAACGTCGCGAATTCCATTTTCGATAAACTTTTTGTTTATTTTACTTGTTTTATTTTTGTAATAAACAATTTCATGATTAATTTGCACTGTTAGCATGTAAAATTTTCCCTCGTTTGAGTACAATTTTCTGCCACCAGATGTCAGATGCTCATTTGACGGACCCCAATATCGAATTTTAAAGTCATTTTATAACAATTAATATAAAAGTGGTCAGAAACTAGAGCCTTTACCCTATGCAAGTAAATTCGAATTAATGCTCGCTTTCTAGTTCGATAAGTCTACTTTGAAAGTAGACAAGCGTCTCAGACTAACCCTTGGAAACAAAATATTTTCTTATCAAGAGATATAAAGGCCCAATTCCGCTGAGGCAACATGTAGCGTGCGGCAATGACGCATGCCACACAGAGTCTTTCTATCGAAGGAACAGAGAGCGACATGACGCATGTATCTTTTTCGCATGTCATAAGTTGGATATATATTGTCGTAGGCATACGTCATCTTTCGACAAGATTCAGTGTGTCGAACGGTGTTGCCCTTATCCGACACTCAGCGGATCGGTGCGTCTGCGGCATGAAGGGAAATATATAGAAAACTGTCTCTTTTTTTGAAGATTATCATAATTCAGTGAAATTGTGGAATATCAAAATTACTGAATATAAAGACAACTTAAAAAATGATAATCTGAAGCAGCTAGCAAGTAAATACGAATGTAAGTACTGTGATTGAGGTGAAGAAGAAAATTAAGAATTTGCGTTCAGCTTTCTATCGCAAACGAAAAATACTAAAGAATTCAAATGAGAGTGGTTCATCTCTTTCCAAGAAAGGAAAATGGTTTGCATTTGAGTGATTTGAACTGTTGAGCGACCGTTTCTAGAGACATGATGGTACAGACTGGTTGCTTCTATTGAATTGATTTGGATGCATGCATCAAACACAAACAACAAAGCGCATACGACATTAGGCACCATTGGGCGTCAAGTGTCGCGTGCGACATTGTAAATTTTGTGCCATACCTAAGGAACCTCAGAGGAATTGGGCCTTAAAAGATCCATCACGAAACCAAGCATAAAGTCAAGGCCGGGAGATGATCGACGTGAAGTATCTACTCTAGCAGCTAGGTCACATTCACTGATAAATCAACGCTTTGAACGTTTAATAGTTAATATAATCCCAAAATTTAATTCATATCACACCTATTATTTTTCCTAAGAGTAGCAAATTGGGAGTTTGTGTCTGTTGCATTCGACAAAAGATCAGCTTTGTGGATGATAGTTGCTGCTTCACTGCGATCCGCTTCGGTTCCACAGCAAACTGTAGCTGAGACTTCGAAACCCGCCGACACTAGAGCACCTACGAAATAAAATTGTTGAAAAATATCATCTTAAATAATAAATTTTGAAAATAATATCGCTCTCATAATCTGAAAACGGCCAAGTGCGTGTCGAGCTACGCCAAGAGTAGGGTTCCGTAGTATGTAAGTTATGCTAAATCTACAATTTTGATAAAATAAAAACACATTCACATTTTACTCAAAAGGTCCTTTTCAACGATACCCACAAGAATAGGTATACAAAGAAAAAAATGTTTTGCCCCCCGTTTGTTAAAACCTAGGTACAATTTTGATAAAATAAATAAAATAAAAACACATTCATAATCTACCTAAAGGACCTTTTCAACAATACTCCACAATAATAGGTATAAAAAAATTTGTTTTGCCCCCCATTTGCTAAAAACTACAATTTTAATAAAATAAATAAAATAAAAACACATTCATAATCTACTCAAAAGATCCTTTTCAACGATACCCCACAAGAATTGGTACAAAAAATTGTTTGACCCTCATTTGCAAGTATGGGCACCTCCCTTAAATAAACCCTTTTAATCTTTTGTTATTCTCTCCGTCTTTTGGCCGCGGTAATACATATCAACTATTATGTGTGAATTTCAATTTCCAATCTCATTTCGTTTACAAGTTAGAGGCCTGTGACAGACAGACAGGCGAACAGACATCGTTGGCACAACAATAGGGCTCCTTTCTGGTACGGAACCCTAAAAATGAAACACCATTTTCCAAATTCATTCAGAATCACGCTAGATAAGTACGAGATCTTTTTGATTATTTTTTGTAGCATTACTTACCCGCTGATATTTTTCGTGACCCTGTTTTACCCATGTTAGATTCGCTTGGACTGTTGCTATGTTTTCTTTTGATATCCTAAAAAATAATAAACAACGTATTATTAGACTGATCTTCACAATATGTCAACACTACAAAATATGAAACGTATTTTTCTCGTGCAAAAAGTTTCAGCATACTATCAAATTATATTGTATTTGGATTTATTTGAAATTGTTGAAAACAATTTCTTTTTTTGGTTTTCGGCCTCACTAATTTGCTATTTGAGTTAATCAAATTTTGTTGGAAAGAACATACTTTTAGATAGAAAACCATCAACCTATATATTTTTTTTCCAAAAAATCATACAATGTTAATTATATGAACTATTCGTTCTTTCGAAAAAATTGCTCAAATGCGGTTTATTTGAAGTTTTATTTTCACAAATACTTACAATCGACTAGTCAAAACCAGGCTGCTGTAAAAATCAGTACAAAAAAAAATGATTCTACCATAGGCATAAACTTACTTCTAAGTTCTCAAAAAAAATTAAATTAAAAAAATCAAAGCAACCGGCTGCGTCAAAAGCGAACTAAAAAGATGGAAACGAGATCAAATGATAAAATGCAGTCGCGCGGAGACATCAGATAAATATCTGATGTTTTTTTGAAATTGTCTCAACAAGACCTTTCTTTTGATACTTATATCGATGTATTCAGAAGAAAAATTACTTTTACATTCTGATAAAATGGCATCTAGCGCCCGCCATATTGAATTTTCCGTGACGCATGACACTATGTCATTGTTTACCGTCGCGGTTGCAAGTTTTTGAAAGACTACAATTAAAGTGAAGTTACCTTATCAGGGCAAGGACCAGCATCAAGATAACTGAGCAATTTCGCTTCATTACTGGATGCAGCAATGGATGTTTTACGTCTATCAAATGATTCCATATTCAATAAAGGTGAAGTTGGCGGTGCTGGGTGATATTTAGCTCTGGGAATCATCACTGTCAACGATCTGTCTCTTTGTTCACCGTAAGTACCAGTGTCGCCCTGTTCTAAATCGGCCAGTGCTACTTGTTTTTTCGCTTTCGCTTTTTTGGATTTCTGTAATTAAAAGGAATTGCCAATGTAATGCATCACTAAATACTTGTCTTAGATTTTCCAAACTAGAATTAAACGAACGAAAAATATTATCGGCAGAGAAACTATTGAACTCATGTAGACTTAATACCAATTCATCTATCCAATTTATTGTCAATTTTATTAATAAACTGAAAATTCAGTTCATATTTTCCGAATTCTCGGATAGATTTGTAACTGAAGATTCATGGAACCATTATATAAACGATGTCTAAACAATCTCTGCAAATGTATAAAAATAAATAGGTAGTTTTGTTTGTCTATTTGTCTCAGTATCCAACCAAAATGTTTAAATAGATTTTCACATAGTTTCCAACATGTCTTAACATCGATCCAACTTGGGGATTGGGATTCACTTCGTGCGAAGAACGGATATTTAAGCTGTGGAATAAAATTATATTAAGTAATTGTGTACCTTTGCAACGTAAGGCAACGTATTAGTGTCAGAAACACTTCCTTCACTGCTGGTATCCTGAATCATCGCACGTCTATCCAAGGTTGCCCTGTGCCTTCCCGTTGTCTGTGAGACACGATGTGGAGCTAAGAACGGGCCGCCGTGGCTATGTCGTGAGGATCCTCTGGGATCTCTTCGTTTGAGACAGGTTAGTATTGCGCATACTATGAGTAGCAGGAATAGTATAGCTCCAAGCGTTACAAGAGCGATTAGCAAAACTGCAACAAAAACTTTCATTTAATGCATGCTACTTAATAAGAATTAGATTTTTAAAAACATTAATGTTTATTATACAATTTTTACAAAAAGTCTATATGGCCGCCATTTTAAAATCTGACATCATTTTATTTTTTTGTGTCCTATGATACTCTGAAATATCAATTTTCAAAAGGATTGGATAATTTTTATAAAAGTACATATGGCCGCCATTTTGAAATCTGACGCCACTTTTTTTTGTGTCCTATAAAAAAGTTGTCAGACACAGCCGAGACACAGCGAAGTTTGGTGATGGTTACGTTTTTTGTCGGTTTACTCCCCTTCTGTCGAGCGCACAACGTCCGTAAAAAAGTATAACTTCAAAAATATGGAAATCCAACCCAAGATTTTAAAGATAGATGATCTGTTCATTTAGTTATCGCAGGTTATACGCCTGACTGACAAAAATTCTGACAATAATTACAGAAAATAAAAAATATCAACATAATTATTGGCACATACATATGGAAAATTCATGGCTATCAACGTTAATAATTTATTATAATTGACCTGTAATAAGACATACAACGTACTTCCGTTTAAGGAATAATTACTGTCTTTTTTAAACATACATCGATATTCGCTAGTAAACAACAAACCTTTCAGATTGATGTGACAACTTTCTCCAGCATACCATTGGAAGCATTCACATATTACTTGCTCATCACCTCTGGCATAACACGTTCCATGATAATGACATTTCTCGCATCCAATTAATTCAGCGGAACAAATCCTTCCCGGATATAAAGGATTTTCAGACAAATCGGCGAAACCTTCTTTACAACTGCAAGTATACGTTCCTCGTATATTGAAACACTGCGCATGCTCGGAACAATCATGGAACTGTGAACTGACACATTCATCGAAATCAAAAGATTCTAATTCGTCGATTGATTCTCTTGCTGCATATAGTTCTGTGCCACCTAAACTGTAATTGTTACTACGTAAGTATTTTTGTATAACTTCCTTTAGACGAATTTCGTCGGTGTTATCAGAGAGTTGGACATAGAATCTACTGATGACTCCTTTGTCTTCAGTTGAAGCTGGTTTAAAACTTTCGACGTGCACTCCGTGATAAACGTCACGAAGATCACTTTGCATCACAAGACGATCAAGTCCGTCATGAGTTGCAGCAGCTAATTTCATGAATTCCTGGGATGTCGAATTTGAGAGAGATGAATTAAAACGAAGACGGTCTTTTCCTTTGCGAACCAAGTTTAATTGCATGCTGTACGTATAAGTCGCTGAAAAAGATAAACAAAACTGTCAGTAAAATTAAACTTTAATGCCGGGTTTACACGCTTGCCAAGTCTTGGCAAACGTTCACAAACGCTAGGCTTGCATTTGGAAGTCATTTACACGCTTGCGAGTGCGTCAGTGCCACTGCAAGCTTCCTTTGATTTGTGTCAAAAAACTGATACTCGATCGGATCGGCAGCAAGTGTTAGCAAGCCTACGTAAGCCAAGCCAAACACCTCCGTTCACACGCTTGTGCTTGTGGACGCTTGCCAAGGCTTGGCAAGCGTGTAAACCCGGCATAACGATCTCAATTCACGAGCGTCTATAACCTACAATCTCTATCTCTCTCTCTCAAACTTTCGGAAATCATTGATTATCCACAAAAATAAACATTTCTGTCTTTCATTAAAATCATAAAAAATCCCTGAAGTAAAATAATTTATGAAGAACGTAAGTAGGTACTTAATATAAGTAGGTAATACATTTTTTTTTGCCATAGGTACTCACTACAAAATAGCTACTTTCGATGCATGTAGGTATACCAGCCTGTAAGGCAGGCGTGCAGGGGAAAGTGTTTAAACTTACCGCACTAGTGCGGTAAGTAAACGGTTGCTGTAGCAACTTCTGTTTATTCGCTCTATCCGAATGCGTGCGTCTGCTATTACCTACTTATTCACGTCCTTTACGGCGTAAAAGTAAAGATGGCGACGCAAATGAACGGTCAAATTTTTTTGAAAATGAAGTGTAAAGTAGGTACCTATTTTGTAGTGGGTATGGAAAAAAATACCATGTATATCTCATGCGTAATGGTATTACGACTCGTGTGACTGTAAAAACTCGCTATCGGTCGTTTTTACATGCTAGGTCATCACTCGTCAGTAATATAGCCCATTACATATCTATAGATACACAATTTACGGTTTTACCTACTATAAAAGTAGATATAGATACGTCATGTTTGGAAAAAGGCTTTTTAACTATTTTATTGTAACATTGGATCTTTCGTAAACATCATCAAAATATAAAACAAAGCGTAAGTACCTATGTATTTTTGTAAACATAATTTTATATTTAGCACGAAGTTTTCTTCAAATAATTTAATTTTTGTACCTTGTCAAATTTCCATATTTCTGAAAATAAGTAACAGACTAATGAAACGATAGGTAAGTATATATAGGTACTTACCTATCGTTTCATTACTCTGTTACTTATTTTCGATAGGTAACGATAGGTATGTATATATATAGGTACTTACCTATCGTTTCATTACTCTGTTACATATTTCCAGAAATATGGAAATTTGGCCCGTCGCTCTTACCTTAGGTAAGAGCGACGGGCGGTTGACTAACGATAGGTAAGAATGGAAACCTTTTATTATTGAGTTCGGCTAGAATGCTAGATGGTTTATATAAGTATTATTTTAACAATAAATTGGACATTTTTCAAAGAACACTTTTTTGTTTATAAATTATTTTCTGTGGGAAATAGTAAATTGTATATCTAGATGTGTAATGGGCTATATTACGACGAGAGACGACAGTATGTAAAAACGAGCGATAGCGAGTTTTTACAGTCACATGAGTTACAATACCATTACGCACGAGATATATATGGTATTTTTTGCCATACCCACTACAAAATAGGTATGTTTTAGAATTAAAAATTCGTTTATTTATTTATTGTAGATTATAGACGCGTCGGCATCTAAGGTCATTAGCGTCTTTCAACTACACTAAATAACAACTAACTTAAAACTAAATAACATCACAAAACATCCATGAGCGCAGATGGGATTCGAACCCACGGCAGTTCAGTCTAGAGGTTGCAGCACCAAGTATGCTAACCACTAGGCTATACTGCCCTCCTTAAAAGTTCGTAATTTTATCATTTGTGAGAGAATGTAAATGACCAAATGTTCCTTTAAAAAAACTTACGTTTACATGGTCGATCTGGGAACATTCTAGCAAATCCTGGTCTGCAAACACATCTCATAACTCCATCAACTCTTTGACACAACTCATTTCTTGATGCTTTACAATCAGGCCTGCATTCATTACTATTTATATTACCATCCGGAGTATCTAAATGAGGTGGTGACGCAATCAATATGCCACCTAACAATACATGATTTACTTCATTATCGTCAATAATTTCATCGCGATTAACTGTTTCAAAACCATCGATTTGTGATCCATCCTTACCGTTCTTATCTTTATCCGCATCTTTAAGTTTAACAACTCCACCAGTTTTTTTATCAGTCATGACTACAAATATTGATTCATTTTCGTCGAATGTCGGAGATGTCTTATTATTTTGCACTTCCGGTTTTTTATTCGATTCTTCCTCAGTACTGTCAATAATGAAATCACTCAAATCTTCACCGTCATCATCTTGATGTACAACGCCTTCAACCATAACTTCCGGTTGTAACATTGCAGTAGCTTGAACCGGGAATGATGGGAGTCTACTGCTAGTAACTGGTGCAAGGTTATAAGTTGTACTAACTACTGGTGTGGGACTTACAGTTGTTGTAACCGTTGAAACAATACTGGTTGGTTGTACCAAAGTATGAATCTGTGTAACCGTATCTACAATAGTAGATGTCAGTGTTTTTGTAACCAGTAGTGTTAAAGTTGATGGCGGAGCGCCAACACTTTTGACAACTGTTGTTTTCGTTGCTGTAACAGTTAGTGTTTGAGTATGTGTAATATATCGAGTTGGAAGAATTACTTTAGATGGTTTGGTAATCGATGATTCAACAGATGTAATATCGTCCTTTATTTTTACTTCATTACCAGCATGATGTGTAGCTGTATTGTACTCAGTTGTTGGTGACGCAAGTTCAACATCACTATCTTTTGTGAATAAATTATCAAAAATAGTTGTGGAATCATCCGATATCACAACGTGATTAGTTTGATTTGTCAGTGTTATACTAGACAATGATTTTGTTGGCTGTATTTCTTCTATAGGTAATATTGTTTGAGACCCCACAATATTGATATTTGAAGTTTTAATAAATGTTTCTGTTTGAACTGGTTCTTTACGAACAGATGTTGGTCTGATATAGCTTGTATCTTTAGGTCGAGTAAATATACTATTAGTTGGTCGTTGATTGTTGGTATCATTTTGTCTTTGTATAATCGGTCGTCTGCTATGTTCATACGGTTTTTGTGTCACAGCATTAATTTGTGTTGTAGGCTTTGGTTTAGGTCGTCTATTCACAGAACTTCGACTTGTTGTTATCGGTGCATAGGTTGTTGTCTGTGGCCTTCTTGTTCTTGCTGGTGGTGCAGCAGACGTTCTTGGTGTAGTCGTAATTCTTAATATTTCTGGACGCCTCGTTGCTTTCTTTGTCGTCGGGACGATTGATGGTGGACGTGTAGTTAATTTTGGTTTCTCGGTAGTTTTTGCAGTAAAGTTAGGTACGACTGGACGTTGCAAAGGACGCTTTCTATATGATTCAAAATCGAATGCAGGTCTGTAAGTAGTGACATCCAGTCCTGTTATTGGACGATGAGTAGATTCTAATACAGAACTTGTTGTAATGACTGGTGGTGGACTCAAACCTACTACTTCTTCATTACGATGCGATTGAGAATGATATTCAATTGCAGGAGGTGGTTTCATTTCCTCAGATGGTTTCGGATAATATGGTGTAGGAGTATTTGCCTGAGGTTCAAGATCAATCGTTGGCCGTGATTTTTCATTTTTGTTATTTGGAAGACGCTGTGCTTTTTTGTCATGTGAATGTACTTCTACACGCAATGGAGGCTTCATTATAATATCTGGTTGTATGTTTGAAGGCTTTCCATTGATTCCTTCTGTAGGTTTTTTGCTCATTTGATGATAAACATCCTCTTTGTTTGGTGGGTGCATCATTTCCATATTATTTACAGTGTTATTTGAGGTGGTTGGCCTCAAAATACCAGAATTATGCGGATGGGAGGATTCTTTGATTACAAATATTTCTTTATCATCTTCATTGGGTTTATGTTTATGATTACCATAAAACGTTTCACTGTAAGTTTCTTTATGATTTTGGTGAGAAGTATGTTTATTTTCTTTCTTTTCGTTTAGTTCTTCGTCTTGTTTCAAAATAGAAATTAGCGGGTTTATAGGTCTAGCAGTTGAAAATTGATTTGATTTGCTATTATTTCTGTCTCTTTCTTCCTGACTCATAAATGGTGACCCTGTTACAATCTTGTAAATTTCATTGTCACTCGGTGTTTTGTGATCATACTCAAACTGATTTATTAATGTTTTTTCAGTAGTTGGCACAGGTTTTTCTGATAACGGTTTTGTGTATTTCATGTCAAAAGGTTTTTCAGTTTGTGAACCGGTGTTGTCTTTATTTTCATAAACGTTTGTAATCAATTTACTGGAAAAGTCTGGGCTATCTACTGGAAGTGACGTAGGATGTGGTCGTTTCAGTTCAAATTCTTTCCCTGGATATATAACAGGATAGCTTGGTCGATTTGCTGGTTTTGATTTTATTGGTGTCAAAGTTGTATGTTTACTAACTTCAAACGGTTTAGGTCTCGGTTTGCTGGCATAAACATTGTTCTGTGCAAATGGTTTAGCAGTGTAATAATGATTCTCATAGACATTAGGTATCTTGAAAACCTGACCATCAACTCCATTAAATGAATTATTATATCTAACAGTACCGTATCTAACGTTTTGAGGTGGCTGACTTTGCACTGGCTTCATTGGTTTTATCTGCTGAGGAGTTTTAGAAACTGTTGGTAATACATCTTTAGGAACCTGCCCTGGTTTAAGAACAAGTTGATGAGATTCCTGAACAACTTCTCCTTCCTCATTCGCCAAATCGTCCTGTCTATGATCATCAATTAGCAAATCGTCATGTCGATTGGAATCATATACTTCGGGCATTAATGGAATTGGTGTCGGATAAGTTGATATTGATGTCGGCGGAGTCATATATTTAACTTTATCTTGACTTGAACCAATGTAATGTGATTCAAATATTTGTCCAGCATTGTTAACGCTATGTCTTGATGGTTTCACATTTAGTATGACGTGGTCATTATTATATATCGATGGGTTTGGCCTATTGTGAGAATTATTGTTATTAAATGACGGACGCTGTTGCTTATTCTCTATTCGAGATGGTGAAGTATTAGGCACATTATTTATTTGTGGATACCGTAACGGTGGCTCATCAAAAGCCGCCGCATCGAGAGGTATTGGTTTGATTTGATGAGGCCGATGATCTGTGTTTGGATTTAGAGGTGCATCCAAAACTATACCGTTCGGAATAACGTTATTAAATCCTCCTAAAGGTTGTGGTGACACATTAACATTTATATCTCCGTTTCCAACATGACTAACTTTTATTCCATAAGGAGACTGATCATGACTAGGACCACCAAATGAAACACGTTGATCATTTATAGCGACACCATGTTCGTGATTATGATGGCTATGCTCGTTGTGGTGATAATCGTTGTATGGCGCGTAATGGCCAGGGAAATTTGCTTTATCACGATATAATTCGAAATTAGGTTGTCCATGATGCGGTTCTGAATTCTTATGAGGTAAATGGAACTGATCTCGATGAGATTCTCCGTGATAAGACGCATTTGGAAAATTAACATATCCCAGATGTTTATTCCCAGTCGATAATGTATCTGGCCGTTTTGCTATTCCGTAACTGGCTTGAATATTTACGTGTTCGTCATTCGATATGCCAAATGATATCGGTGGCACCTGTACACTAATATCATGATTATTTACATGAGAACCGACATTTATGATTTCTCCAGCGATTGTTGGATTTCTGTGGACTTCATTGTGTCTTTGAGGAATTGCATCAGGCGAAAACGGCTTAGGATTATGGTTTATTTTTTGAGAATCCACGTTGATAACGCTGGTAACTGGTCTGTTCAAACCGTCCTCACCATTATAAACAGAAGCAAACTGTGGACGATCATTATTATCATAATGGTCGACGCCTACAAAACCGGGTCCATTTTCTGGTTCTGGATATGGTGATGGATCATCAAAATACTCTCCATTTTTGTGTGGCTCATTAGCTCCACCAAATATAAGTGCAGTTGTACTTCCGTGTGGTATAATTACGTTTGCAACTTGCGACGGCTGAAGATTTACTAATAGCGGCTGGCCAGTTGACCTTTCTACTACTTCGGGCAACAAACCCAGGTCTCCAGCTGTCAGCGGTTTTACTTTAAATTCATTTACTGGACGATCACCTGTTTTCGTTGGAGAAATATCTGGCGCAGGTGGAACTAAAATTCCATCTTGATGAACGTCGTGATATTTGGCAGGTGGAACTAAAATTTCTTCTTGATGGACGTGTTGATAACTAGCAGGTGGGAATGGAATTTTATGTTTTGATTGAGATGGAACATTATCTTTATATACATGTGGATGTGGATTTCTTTCATTTTGTGGATAAGTTACTTTTTCATTAGGAAGTCTTTCGCTATAAGGTACCGGTTGAATAGGAGGAGGTGATAAATACAGGTCATCTACAAGAGGAGATACTGGATCCAGGAAAGGCGGTCTATCGTTTATTTCACCACGTAATGATTGTTTTCTAGAAGGCGGTGGAGGTCCTAAATAGTCATCTTTATTATGAGATGCTAGTTTTATTAAATCTCCGCCATTATTTCCTCGTTTTGGAGAATGATGTTGTGGCGTTGGTAACGGAGGTGGATGCATTCCTATTGGAACTTCATTGCTTGGTGGATGTGCTTTATTTTTTATATACGGTAATCTGGGTCCCACAATAGCAGGTTTCCCAACTATAACGTCGCTATTCGTAGTTATCACTTCACCCGGTGATATCGGGATGCCTCCACTTAACAAAGGATGGTTTGTTTTACTATTATGAAAATGATGTTCATCCTGTTGATATTTCCACGGCTTTTCAGGTACGTGACTATTGATATCGACATGTTCAACATTTTGACTTTCAGCTATTTCAGTGTCTTCTTCATTGTCGAAATTTCCAACTGGAATATATATTGGCGAACGGTTTTGAATCTCAACGGCCGGTTTCGATATTAAGGCGGCTGAGACTGGAGAAGGGCTTGTGGTCATATTAATATGGGTGGTATCATTTTTACGTGAGCTCTGAAGATTGTTCATCAGACCACCGATAGCGTTAAACACAGGTTGTAATGCCGATAAGCTATTTGATAGTGAATCAAAATTCAATAAGTTTGAAATATCTGCAGCTGGAATATTTTCTGAGCCTTGTGCTTGTAAATCGTTTATATTAGGGCTTGGTTTCTTTGGATCTGAAACTGGTATTACTGATTTAGTACCATTTTTACGATTGATGACAATTACTCGTTCACCCGGCAGCAAAGTAGCACCATTTGCCACAACTGTCTTCGATGAAAGAATGGAAGTCGTATAAGTTTGAGGCTCAGAATGAGCTGTCGCTGATGAACCAGTGTCCAAAGCCACGCGAGTGCTCGTTGCTTTCTTTGTAGTTTTAATCTGCGATATTGGTGATACCGGCTCTGAAGATATTGTTGTAGAAGTAAGCTTAGTGTCTGATAATGAAGTTGTGCCTCTAAATCGATTATCGTCATCGAAGAAAATTATAGTAGAACCTGTGATAACGCTAGGACTTGGCGGTTCACTGGAATCTTTTGTTGTGACAATATAATTTTCTTCTTCAACGGCAGTAACTTTTAGTTCATCGCCGTTTGATAACATTACTGTCGTTGTTAAATCATGCTCAGCAGTTTCAAGAGAACTCTTTATACCATCTAAATAATCAGAACCAATCAAACTGTTGTCAATTGTTTCTGTAACAACATTTTCAACAACTCTAGTTCTAGAATTTATTATTGTTGTAGTTGAATCATCATCAATATCTTGAAGCAACGTTGTAAAATAAGTAAACGTTGTCAGATATGTTTTAGTTGCATAAATCTTCAGCCCATCGTTATGAATATTTTTGCTGAGGTCTTCAGTACTTTGAACTTTTGTGATTGGATCTGTAACTATAACATTTTTAGTTGAAGAAGAGTGTTGGTGCGTTCGTTTCGGATGAATGTACAGCTTTTCGGTTACAACATCACTTGCGGTTGAAACATTAGTGCTGACGATTGTACTACCATCTTCGAGGAATGTATTGTAATAAGTGTAAGTAACAAAGTATGTTTTAACAACATCAGTTGTTGAATAATTTCTCATCGCTGCATGCGCCGATGGGTCATCAACAGCAATGTAAGATGTCATAACTGAAGTTGCTTTTGGAGGAACTGATTCAGTGATGACAACTTGAGTAAGAACATCTTGAGTTGAAATCACTTTTTTCTCGGTACCTTCAACTAAAGTTTTAGTTAGTGCCACCGTACTTAAATATGTGTTCGTATCTGTTACTGCTATTAGAGGATCGGTTGGTTGCAGTAAAGAAAGATAGTTATCCGGTGCTGTGACTGTATTAGCAACTGTATGAGTCGATGTGACAACAACGGGTTGATCACCATCGTGCAATGTGTTTAGATAAGTGTAAGTTGTATGAAACACGCCAGTTGCTAAGTTAGGGTTCTGTGTTAGGGTGATTCCAGCTGTTGGAGTTGGTATAATTTTAGCAGCAGTTCGTTCTTCTGTAGCGATGTTGGAGATAACTTGCTCGTGACTTGATACTGTTGTCGTTCCGTCTTGTAAATAAGTTGTAAGATACGTGAAAGTAGTCATGCATGTCTTCGTTACAAACTGATTTGGATATAAAGACGCAGACAGCAATTCAACCTACGAAAAAATGAAATATATTTGAGATGTAAAAATATATTTTCACAATATGCTTTCGTCTTCAACTCACTCATTTGAAAATCTTACATATACTGTTCGTCACAAGTTAATCTTTTAATGACAAATTTGTTACACGATTTTACCGTTCTTCGAGGGGTAAATATCTGAGGATTTATGGTGTACAGCGTGAAGGAATTACGAGGATTTATGAGGATTTATAAGGATTTATGAGGATTTATAAGGATTTATGAGGATTTATGAGGATTTATGAGGATTTATGGGGATTTATGAGGATTTATTGAGGATTTATCGAGGATTTACAGAAGAATTAAATCAGCTGTTTATGTTATGCGCGTGCGCGTAACATTTTTTAATTTGCCCGACCGCATAAACCGCGGCATTGTGAATAAAATTTGTTTTTGGTGGTGTCATGCAAGTTTGTGTGAGTTCCAAGGTAAGTTTATTATTATATTTATCTCGTGTTGGCATTATTGTACCACATACAATAGGGTATTTGACTAAAAGTTTTTTTTTGTTATATTAATAGAGCAGTAAATTCTGTACAAAATGACATCTAAATCACTTAATTATGATTTCAAATTAGCTCAAAAATAATTTTTGAAATATTTATGTGAGCCCCGCTCGCTAATAACCCTTTTTGCTCCACGAATCTATGACATCATATTTTTTATGAAGGTACGTTTCTATCTACTAACTCGATGCTAATTATATCAGAAACTTACATACCTACATTTTATAATATTAGTATAGATAATAAAAAAATCCTACACTCAAGTTTTACCCCCTTTGGGGTTGAATTTTAAAAATTTGAACAAGCCTATAACCTTCCTCAATGAACGGGCTATCTAAGAAAAAAATTTTTTTTTTTAATTGGACTGGTATTTCCTGGGATTAGCGCGTTCAAACCAACACACAAACAAACCAACTCTTCAGCTTTATGGTTATAATATACATATATAGTCCAATCAAATGGTCGAAAAAATAGGTCTAAAATTGCGTTAATTAGAAGTTTGATGAAATTTTAATTGTAGATAGGGGGTGCCACTAGAACACTCCAGCCAAGTTTCCCCCCTCTGATTCCGCAAGGGGTGCCCGCCATCTTGAATTTAAGGGATGAAATCATTTATCTTGGTAAATACTGCTTGTACGTGAAAAATTACTATTACCAAAATTATTAAGGAGGATGTATCCAACAACTTCTGTTTGGAAAAATTTTTTGAAATTTCTTATTCAAAAGTTATAAATTCTCAAAAATGACACTGTTGGGGGTGGAAACGGTTTTTTCGATTTTGTAACAAAACGGTCAATCGGGGCGAAAAATGGTTGTGACAAAAGTTGTAGCTTTTGAATGTTTCTATAATATACATGTGTTCAACATTTTTTTTGCTTGCTTGGTGCGAATATAGAGGGCGCCAAAAGTCGACCGGCGCCAATATTTTTGAAAATTTTTGAATTTTGCACATAACAAATTAATTCAAGTCACCAAATAATCATTAGGGGGTTTTCGGAGTCGCTGATTAGGAACCCATTATCAAATTTTCCAAAAACAAAATGGCGAATCCAATATGGCGGACGTCTCCCATTTAAATTCATCGCATTTTCACCAAATTCATCATCCGCCAATTTGTTTTTTGAAAATTTGATAACGGATTCTTTATCAACGACCCCTAAAACCCCCTAATCATGTATTTGGTGAAAATGCGATGACTTGAATTAATTTTTTATGTGCAAAATTCAAAAATTTTCAAAAATATTGGCGCCGGTCGACTTTTGGCGCCCTCTATATTCGCATCAAGCAAGCAAAAAAATGTTGAACACATGTATATTGTAGAGAAACTCAAAAGCTACAACTTTAGTTATAACCATTTTTCGCCCCGATTGACCGTTTTGTTGTAAAATCGAAAAAACCGTTTCCACCCCCAACAGTGTCATTTTTGAGAATTTATAACTTTTGAATAATAAGAAATTTAAAAAAAAATTTAAACAGAAGTTGTTGGATAGATCCTCCTTAACAATTTTTGTAATAGTAATTTTTAACGTACAAGCAGTATTTACCAAGATACTTACATGATTTCATCCCTTAAATTCAAGATGGCGGCTACCCCTTGCGGAAAATTTCATCAAACTTCTAATTAACGCAGTTTAAAAGTACCATTTAACTGGATTAATAAGGTAAACACAGTTTTGTTATTGTTTATACATTCGATGACTTATGGGGATTTATGAGGATTTATTGAGGATTTATTGAGGATTTATGAGGATTTATTGAGGATTTATGAGGATTTACGAGGATTTATGAGGATTTACGAGGGTTTATGAGGATTTATTGAACTTAAAGGGATTTATTGGTGATTTATATGGATTTATAAGGATTTATAAGGATTTATTTGCCAAAAAGGATTTATGGTGTACACAATTTTGGGCAGATATTTACCCCTCGCCGTTCTTATCAAACTTAAATCATAATTTAAACTGAGTAGAGCTAAGAAATTGCCAAAGTAACTTTAAAAATTATTGTTTTTAGAACTGTTTTCTCTAATACAGAAATTAAAATCCAGCTTCTTTTTACCAATTTAATTTATCTTTCGAGAATAACAAAATTAATTGTAACGGTTTTTGCGCAATCTTGGAACAAATAAAACTAGTCAAAACATTTTCATGCAGTCCTTAATAGCACAGACGGTAATTGAGTCCATGTTAATACTAAAATATGCTACCAATTTATTCTTTTCATAATGTATTCAGGTAGCCGTTGTAAACGGTCGATAGACGATCGATTGGCGAGAGTCTAGATCACACCCGGTGAGATACAATGTGTTGTTGATGTGCATACAGTGGGTGATTCACCACCCAGGACAAGATAATCTCCAGACGTGATCATGCAAAATACGAACGTCCATTGTGACGATCCGCGAGAACCAACATTTCCACGAAGCCATAACGCCTATGAGTTGATGGGGGTAAACCCTATAAATATATTCCCCACAACCAAAAACAAGGAGGTAGTGTTGGAATCGTGTAATTGTGCGGTCGACGTTTAAAACTATTATGTAGTGCTACTAGATATGGGTAAGCCAGATTTTTGATAGATTCTTAACATGACGTGTTGGTTTGTTTTCTGAAGTATTATTTTTTTTATATATATTAAACATTTATTTTACTATCATTTTATGTAATCATTAATAAATCCTCCCCTCACAACCATCCTGGCCTCCTAAACGGGGAACTTATGATCGTCTAAAGAACCCTTACTGCCCTATTGGTACCATATGCTAATAGGGTGGTAACACCGTTTAGTTTTAATTTAGATTAAGATAAACGTGTCCGTTATCTAATTGTCTTTGATTAATACTAACCTGAGCCGTATCCTGAGGAAGCATCATCAACATGTAGTCCGACAAGGTGCTTGGTTCCAGCGTCACGGGAGCACTGGCAATCCTGTCATTGATGTGTTGCGTAACTCGTCTTCCAGGTAACGTACTTCGATCACCTGCTACGATTACTTCGACACCATTAGACATGACGCGTGTAGCTAAGCCACGACCTTCTTCAACACCAAAATCTGTACGCATTTATTACACGTGTCAGTTGACGTTAAGAAAACAATATAATGAATGAAAACAATTTTATTCATAATAATTATGGGGACATAATTATCAAAAATAAAGTCACAAAAGGCACATTAAAAATTGCCGGTTTAATGTCGACGTTTCGGTAGATATATAGCTAATTGATATTAAAACAGATTAAAATTGAAAACCAAAAAGTTTAATTAACAGTTTCAATACACGTATTATGGAAAATCATGTTCACAAAAGGTTTCAATAAAAGTTTATAAATATTTATTATCGTATTTTGAATTTGTTTCGAAAATTTTTACATTAATTCTGTGGGCGGCAAAACATTACGTAAAAAATATTGGAATGTGCATTTTGTTACTATTATGTTCGACAATTATTATATTCTTAATTTGTACAATGAATAAAATTCGATTATATTGTTGATCGTTTCCTAATAATTATAAAAATAAAATTTTTTACAAATTTACAAACCATTCTTCTTGTATGCTGAAAGTATAAATTATCATTTCAAAATTAATTTCTATATTCTGTCTTATAAAAAATCAATTTCAATTGTATGTTAAATTATGTCAGTCTGTATAAAAAATAGTATGTACATTTCATAATAGTTATATCTATATGCATTACAAAAAATCAAAATTATAATAATATTGTAAATATAGTTAAAATGAAAAAAAATCAAAACAAAACAAAAAGAAAATCAGAAATGAAGTGTTTTTACAAAATCAGTCAGATTTACAGAAAGTTGTATTTCGAAAAGATAGTTACATCATTGTGGACAGTGTCTTGTGTGTTTTTGTCATTTGTTATGTACAATCGTGTAGAATCACTAAAATTTGTTTAGTCTATACTATTTTATAGTTTTTTAAAGTTGTCATTTGATAAAAAATATAATTATATATGTAGTTATACTTAAGTCTGTACAAATGTTTTAAAAGTCCGAAAGAATGTCAATCAACTTGTAGAAATCAATTTAATGTAATTTAAGTACAGACATACTTCTTGTTATTGCGTCTCACTTTATTAAAAATATTATACATGTGTCGCGGCACACATGACAGAAGTGAAACTTCTTATGTATGATTAATATAAAAATCAATAAGGGCTAGGAGCACTCGTACACTGTGCGTCGTGTGAGTCAAAAATCGAATGACTTGCCACTGACGGTTATAACATATATCGATGGTGAAGAATGGCAACCTTCTATGATTTGCAGAAATTCAGCAAGCTTCTATGTCAAAAACAGACACTTTTCAGGGGGAAGATAACAATGTTTTGAGCCATGATGTTCTAACATTTTCTTTCATATTAGTTTAAATTAATACACTGACAGGAGGTTGTAACAAACTCTTATGTCTGACATAGGAAGTTCTCGTTCTTCACTTGACATAGGAGTTTTGTTGTATAAGTCCGTATTTATTCTTCATTGACATGGGAGATTTTGTCAGCAAAAAGAAGGCTAATTTGTAAATCGTTTAATTCATAATTTTCAAATCTGCCGAAGTTGACATAGAAGGTTATTGTTTTGCTGCAAACGGAGACCTAGGAGTTTGCTGTTCTTCAACATCGATATATAATTATAACACAAACTCCGCAAGAAGAGGGAATACAGTCGAGACATTCTTTCCCATTACACATTTTTGTATACACATGTTACTTCGTTTCATCGAGCTAGCATTCTACTCTTTAAACCGTCAAGGCAGTGGCGCAGCATAAGAAGTTTCACTTCAAAAAAATTGCGGAGGTTCGAGACAAGCCTGCGTCTAGCAAGTCGATCTACATATTATATTGAAATCAGGCCAGTTATTTAATGTCTAGTTACATAATGGTTCGTTGTGTAACTATTTTTCATTATAGCACTGAAAAGCGTTACGTAATGAATCATGACGTTACCAAACGGCTATTTATGATCCGCTAAACAGATACGAAAAAACACTAAAAGCATGCATGTGTTGAATAAACACATTTTTGTGGGTTTTTTGCACACCCACGTGGTAAAAGAAGTATACACAAGAATTCAAAACGCACATCTAAAAGGCAAAATATGTAATCAAAATGTATTACAGTTCATATTTTCAATTATTATTTATCCTAAAAAATAAGACGAACTGGCTTTCAAAATTTGTACAGGCTAGGTACCGTATAACATATTATTAATTAATAAAATTTATAATTAATATATTGAGAAACAAATGAGGTTTGTAATTATTATTATCGTCGATTTGTCCAGTTCTTCAGAGTATTTCAGAAAGGACTATATTGGATAATAACCATCTTTGATAGATAGTATTATAACTAAACATTGTGTAGAAATACTATTACCAAATATAATAGTAGCAGTCATATGTTCAAAGACATTTTTTAGTTGGCGTAATTGTTTAAAAGAATAGAGATTTTCCCTTCATTGCTGTCGATGTCCTGACCAGGATGGATGTTTTATTATGTAATAACTATGACGTATCAATTCCCCCAGTTTCACATTCATAAACGCCAGTTGACAAAGACTACGTTTATTCCATAGATAGTAAATTTTGAATTCGCATAATAAAAGATTAATGCTTGGTTTCCGGTACAACATTTAAAGCTAATTCTACTTTAAAGTAATTTACCACAGTCGATTTAAATGCATCTCCATGGTTTGTACCCAAAAATTTAGATCGGACATTAGATATTAGGCGTCTATAATAATTTTTACAATATTTTTCTCTTTGGGGACAGACACGGTGTCAAAACTACTACATTTAAAAAATGTATGTCTCGAGGATACAGTAAATTACTTTTTCACAACGCTTCTATTGAAAATTTGATTTTCGGTACCTGTTTAGCGGGTTGAAACTGAGAGTTTCAACGCTAGGGTTAAAACTTTTTAGTTGTTGGTTTTCTCTGTTTTTTAACGTTGTTAAGAGAGAAATAGAGCGATTGAGTCGCGCTAACTTCAATTCAATAAGTCAAAATGTCAGATATAACCCCACATAAATTTCACATGGATTTGACAGATCTAATATTTTTGCGGCTTTTTTGCGCGTCCAAATTGCAGGTTCCTTCAATCGAATTGTCAATAGAGTTGTAAAAAATAATATGCATTACTCGGGACGAAACACAGTGATTGTAACGCGTGTGATTTGCTGCCCTCGTTCCTCGGGCAGCAAACTTCATACTAGTTGAAAACGCTGTTTCGGCCCTTGTATAATGTAATATACTATTTATTAATATTAATACAATTAAATATCAAAAACACTTTCGTGTTATATTTTGGCTCTAACTGATGCGGTTTTACTTGGTCTTATATATCTCGTAACTGCAGAATATTTCATTTTGTAAACATTTCATGAAATGACCAGTTACACCAGATGGCTACGATATTTATCCATAATTTCATACAAAATATTGAGAAATTTATTGAATACATTCTGTGAGCTAATTTAGTTCTCCTGTAGTTTTAGACACATAAGTACATTGGAGTTTCATGCTTTCACGGCCGGTAGACATCTTGGTAGCAAGTGTTTCCGGGCTAGGTCACCAGTCGACCGGCAAGAAGATCATATCGTATTGCCAATCGCCGCTGAAGATGCCCAACGGAGCTTTGGGCGAAACGTACAGAGTAAAATCCATTAGACTACGGCTACCTAGCCCGGAAACACTTGCTACCAACATAAGTACATTTTTTTAAGAATACTTAGTCCTTGATTAAAAACTTAGAGCCTATGATATAAAAGTAGTCAGTGTCTAACGGAATCGAATTTTGAATATGGCCATTGAACATATGACTACTAGTGTTATATTTGCTATTATAAAGTTTAGTAACTCACCTTGTGTACGTGTATCGGTGTTGGAGTGTGAAAAAGATGTTTGGCCGACAGTCGAAGTCTGTTCCTGGGCGTCAGTTAGAGTCCGTGTGACAGTTCTGGTCAGCGTCAGTGTCGTTTCACGCGGTTTCACTTCAGTAGTGGATGTTACAGTCAATTCGTCGTCGGCTTCGTTTACACGAGTTACCACGTATGTGTAGGTACGCAAACGGGTCGATATTATTTGTTCGGTCAAAAGAAGGACTTGTGTCCGATAGTGTGGTATATTTGACGAAAAATTATTCGACATTGATTCGACAGTAGACAATTCAAAAAGTGAACTCGTCGAATTTGTATAAATCTGAGACGAGGATAATGTGGATTCAGTCTTTAATGGTTGTACTGAAATCTCACTGAAAAGAGGATTTAGAGATGTTGGAGATTCTTCTGGGAGTGATGATAATATGGTCATGAAAATCAATTTTCGGTTTGGAAACTGCGAATACACTGTAGTGACATCAGGAAGTATTTCTGTTTGAATTAAACTAGACGTGGAAGAAAGAATTGGTGTGGATGGTTCTAAGGATGTAAGTAAGTCCGTGTCCGCCGGTACAGAAAAACTATTTGTTTCATCTTGCATTAAAGAAACAGTTGGCGATTCTTGACTAAAAACAGGTTCTAAAGTTGTGAGTAAATCATCAAAAGTATCAGCCGGTACAGAAAAACTGTTGGTGTCATCTTGTGTTGAAGAAATAGTTTGCGACTCTTGATTAAAAACAGGTGCGACATTAGTCGTTAATGATTGAATCGTAGTGCTTGCTGTGTGGATATTTTGTATCGAATGTATTCCGACTAAATCAGTAGTTTCATGAATATCTGAAGTGGATTTTGGTAAAATACGTTTCTTTGTAACAACAACTCTTCGCCTGTGTGGTTTCTGAACAGGCTGAACGTTGTGTGAGGATAACAGTCTCTTTTTGGTTATTACTATACGTTTTCTATGTGGAGAAATCACTTCAACATGTCTGTCAATTATGTCATCTTCTAATGACGTAAGAGAAGTGGAGTAATCATTTTCATAGTCTTCATTTTGATTAACAGGCGTTTTACGTATCAATTTTTTTACTATACGCCTTTTTGGTATCTCAGTAGAAATAGCCTCATCATCGTTATTAGCATTTCTTTTTATTCTTTTTGTATTAGCAGTAGTTGTAAACAGATCATTAATCAATAATTTTAAAGCAGGTAATCTATTTGAAATGACATATTGTTTGCCAAAAATATTATCTATCGAAACGTGTGTTAAGTTAGGAAGAAATAAAGTATTATTACAAGTGCCCTTGAAATATTGTGTATTTGACGTTTCGACCTTTGGCGTGAGGAGGGCAGTCTCATCAAGGCCTATGTCACTAAAAAATGATCGGAGCTACTATCCATTTGCCGATCATTATTTGATGATGTAATATCTAATGATGTTGTGGGTTTGTTTGTATGCGAACTTATATCTCCAATTATGCTTTCTAAGCTTTCTGTTTCGAAAACAGCTTCGCTACTTTCAATATTGATTTCATTGGCAGCTGGCATTAAATAGTCTTCGATGAAGTTGCTTTTTGTCGGCATGACAACTTCTGAGGGACTAGGTAAAGCAGAGGCATCAACGTGAACATATTCAGCTTCACGTTTACGGAGAGTACTGTCCTCTCCAACAACAACTGTTGACAAAACAGTACTGAATTCTCCAGGTCTTCTTCCCGACACATATAGAGTTATTACGCTAGTTTCTTTGGGTGGTTCGGCTGGTTTTGGTGTTTTTGGCTTCTTTCTTGCAACTTTACGTCTCGGTGTTTCAACTACAGGAATATCTTCTTCTGGAACTTGCTCTTGTAAATCTGCAGATTCACGTATATCTCTATATTCTTCTAAATCGCTATGAGTCAGTTTATTTTCTAAAGATTTGTCTTGTATAAGAGATTGCGGAGAGAGTCCTGTATCTTTAAATGGTGAAAGATTTACTGGCGCTGCTCCCAAGAGCCCATTAGGTTGTAGTTGACCTTGTTGTT
This sequence comes from Mongoloraphidia duomilia, assembly GCA_039654895.1. Classification (NCBI taxonomy): domain Eukaryota; kingdom Metazoa; phylum Arthropoda; class Insecta; order Raphidioptera; family Raphidiidae; genus Mongoloraphidia; species Mongoloraphidia duomilia. Next base: position 10,304,488 of record CM077524.1, read on the forward strand.
GTTGTTGCTGCTGCTGTTGCAGTAATAAAGGCAACAATAAACTGTTCAGCTGTCCATTAGGTAACCCAGCTGTTGGAGTTACAACAACAGTGTCTGTAATATATTCAGTAGCTGTTACAACATTAACACTACTATCAATTATGGTTGTAAGTATTTGTTTCCCTCTGAAAGTGATTGGAATCACAGTGGACGTAGCGCTGGTTACTGTTGTAACGTATGATGTCGTTCTTGTTTTGTATTCAGTTGTTGGAGTTGCTGGAATTGCTGCATTAGGATTGAGTGCCAGCAGGGGATTCTGTTGTTGGACACCCAAATTTCCTAGCAACAACTGTGACAATAATATATTAGCTAGCGGTGCTTGTGCTGCTAAAGCAGGCTGAATTGTTGAAACGACCTGTTCAACATCATAAACAGTGCTTGGAATTACATGTGAGAAAGATGTTTTTCTTCCTCGAATATGAGTCGGAGTAAAAATAATACTAGTTGTGGGTGTTTCATGTAAAACAAACTGAGTGATTTCAGTGGCACCATTATTTCCTAGTCCAGTGACTTCACTCGCCAAAATAAGCACATTATTTCCGTTAAAACCAATTGAAGTTGTGTACTGATTTGGTCCAATAACTTCTGTGCTAGGTTTAGCAGTAATTATATTTTTATATTCAGTGTTTTTACCATTTACAACCGGAATGGTAACTTCAGTTGGAACATGATATGTAATTGTTATTGTTCCATCGTCTTTAGGCAAGACATACGTATAATCGCTATCAGGACGTCTTGATCTTTGCGTAGTCCTTCTTGAATTACTTCTAGTTGTTCCTCGTGAAGTGGTACTTGCTCGTCTTGTCGGTTCTGTTTGTTGCTGACTGTTATAATTTCGCAATCTTGGTGATTTTGATCTTGAATTTGTAGTTGGTTTACTTGTTCTACTTCTTTGTGAATTTGTGGGAGAAGTACTTGGTCTTCTAAAATTTGAACGTGGTGTAGATGCTTGTACATGGTCTTTTTCACGTAAAGTAAATTGTGATCTAGCGTTAGTTGACGATACTCGTGTCGGAGATAAACGTGATTTTGATGTCGGAGCCTGGGTGGGTCTTTTATTAGACGTATGAGTATATCGCCTAGGTAAATTGTTTGATTTTGGAGCATCAGTTACTTCGGCTGATACCAACACGTCTTCTCTATCTTGAGCTACACTTGAAGATGTAGGTCGAGTTCCGGGTCTTCTAAATCTAGAAAAATTGCTACGTGTTCCATAATCAGTCTGTCTTTTAACACGTCGTCTAATGAATGGTTTAATTTGAACAGGACTGCTATAAGCACGACTTCTTCTATTTCCACCAGCAGGCACTCTTTCTGTCCGTGTTTCGGTATTAGAACCTTCGTATTCAGTATCTTGATTTTCATTTTCTTCTTCATCCTCATTTACTTCCTCTTCTTCTTCTGCCAATTCTTCTTCTTTTGGTTCAGGTGTAGTTGTTCGTGATTTAAATAGCGTTCGTGGCGGGAAAAGATTATTTTGTGTTCTGGGACGAGTTTGTATAGCAGCTGCAGGTCGATTAAATGACCTAGATTTTGGTTTTGGCGTTGTAGTTGTTGTAGTTGTAGCTCTGTTGCGTCCACTTCTTGACGATACGTTTCCATTACTAGATGTTGCTGTGCGAGGTGTTGTTGATATTTGGGGTTTATTAAGAGGAGGTCTACGGAATCTTAATAATGGATTCTGACTTCTACGGAGTGAAGATTCAGTTGTAGTTGAAACTGGCAACGTAGTATCAAAATCTTCATCTGCAAATGATGTTGGCTCATCTGTCACAATAGTAGTTAAATCGTTTTCTTGACCCGTTGTGTCTGTAGATGGCGTGGTATGCGATTTAGTGTTTGCAGTACGTCTCAGCGGTGAGCTTGAGGTTGGTCGTAATATTCTAAATCTAGATCCACTGGCATGAATGGTACTAGATCGTAATGAACTGCTACTAATTGGAGAACTTCTGAAACCTCCTCGCCTAGAACTTGCTCCGAATGAAGCCGTTGCTGTTGGCTGAATTCTTCCAGAAGATCTACTTCTAGCATACGACGATGACGAAGAACCGCTACCACCTACTGCTGAACTAGATTTTGGCCTTGAAAATCTTCTGGAACTGCTAGAAGGACCTGTGTTTATAACAGACGAGCTCTGACGTCTGTTGCTGTTAAATCTGCCTCGAGTTGATTCTGATTTAATGGCGGGCGTTGCAGTTATAGTCGGAGTGAAATCAGATCTGGTTATCGTTGTGGCACTACTTGGACTCAAACCTTTACGTTTTGGTGCAAATGTGGGTCTATTTCTCGAAGCAAACGGTCTAATTACTGGTGTAAATGTACGTTTTCTACTTGAGAATGTCAATCTTGATTTTTTTCGTCCGGTTCCATCATCTTCTTCTTCACTGTCCTCGTCTTCATTTTCATCTGTAGTGTTATCTTCAATATTTTTATTGTGATCGTCACTTAAAGAACTTTCAATTACTACTGGAGAAGGTGTTATTGCAGTTGCCGTTATTTGTTGTCCAAGTCCCACAGTAGACGTTGGAGATATCTGCGTAAATGCAGGAGTACTAGTTTTTTCTACAATGAAACTGGACGTGCTTTCAATAATTTGAGCGTACCTTCCATCAATAAGAGTTCCTAAAACTTTAGATTGATATAATGTAGTGGTACGATTCTGAACAATTACACCTTCAATTAAACGAACTAATCCAGTCTTGTGTGCTCTTGCATCTACATCAATATCAGTTGGCAAAGCAGACTTTTTGGCTTCGTCAACTTGCAAACTACTTGTGCTTTCAAGTACTTGAGCATATAAATTATCAACATAAGTACCAATCGCTTTAGTTGTATAGAACAAAGTGCTAACGCCTTCTGCGTCAATAATTTTTCCTTGATTTACGCTCACAACACCAGTTGGTTGTAATTGAACACTAGAACTACTTGTACTGGAAGGTTCGAGTTTAGTATCTGTTAATAACTTAGTAGTACTTTCAAGTACTTTAGCATAGAGTCCATCTATGTAGCTACCATAAACATCAGTTGATAATATAGTTGTCGTGCCATCATTTATTATACTCGATACGATTGTAGACAATAATCCAGTTGGTTTCAGTTCTGGTTGGGCCGTTTTAACTGGTTTGTCTGAATCTCCCAATTTATTTTGTGTGGCATCAATATTCAAAGCTTTTCCTGTGTGATCAGAATTAGCAGTATCATTTACTACACTAGTTACTGTTTCCAAACGGCTGTTGACTACAGTACTATCTCCAATGTACGAAGTTGTGTAATAAGTGTACGTTGTATAATATGTAGTCAACTCACCCGATTCACTTGAATCATCATTCTCAGATTTGGGTTTTTCTGGTTGATATGTTGGTAATGTGGTATGAACAACAGGCGTTGCTTCGATTGGCTCAGATGACTCTACAGTTGTAGATGATGAAGATACAGTCGGTGTCACAATATTGGATACTGTTTCTTCTCGACTTGTGGTTGTTGTGACACCATCTTTGTAAAGCGTTGTCCAATAAGTAAATGTTGTAAAATATGTAATTGGTAGGTTTGAATCTTCAACGCTAAGAGTATGTGTCGGTGTTAATGTTTCAGTAACGACATTAGTAACTGTTTCTAAACGACTGATTACATTACTTGATGTAGTACCTAAGTACATTGTAGTGAAATAAGTAAATGTGGTAAAGCTAGTTTGTAAAAGCAACGTTGGAGAAGGCATTATTTCTGAATCATTATTAGATTCGCTAACAACTTGGTCTTCGAATACGTTGCGTTTATCTACGTTATCGATAATTCGACGTTCTCCGTTTGAACTTGTACTGCTAACCATTGTGGATATGGTTTTATATTCATCTTCAAGTGTTATTTGTTTTTCTGAATCAGGTGTCGATAAACCAGAACTTTCTATATTGTTATCTAATTTATCTTTATAAATATTGTTAACTGAGCTTGATAAAATTGTCGGATTAACAGCTGTTGAAGAGTGTCTTAATATTGTGCTGTTATAATTTTTTAAAGGTTTTATTTTCAATTTCTTTTTGAATTCTTCTCTACTATCAGCTTCGTCATCGTAATCATCATGTTCTGATGCAGTAGTTAAAGGATTTTCAGTAGTACTAATATCGGAATCTAGGTTTGCTATTTCTGTAGGTATAATTTTTGCCACGGATGTAGCTGCAATACTCGTCGGTGTAACATAATTTGTATAAACTTCAGTTCTACTAGATATTTCCGTTTCACCGTCGACAAAGATGGTTGTAAAGTAGGTGTAAGTTGTGTAATATGTTTTGACGGCATTGGCTTTAGTTCTAAGTAGTAAATTATTATTTAAAGCCGGTGTAGGAGATTCCAAATTTTGTTCTTTAGCTTCAATATCATAGTGTTTATCACCGCCCAAATATGATTCAGTGGGGCGACCAATTCCAACACTTGTAGGTGCTATTTCAGGGAGATCATCGAAACTAGCAGGTTTGGAATGATAATCTGAATTTTCAATCGAAAGTAAACCAGCAATTACTGAATCTGAAGCCTGAAGTAAAGCCGGATCAACAGTTGATGTTATAACGTTGGTTATAACAACTTTACGGCTTGATACACTTGACGTCGATTCTTGGAAGAAAGTTGTTAAATAAGTATAAGTAGTATACAATGTTTTATAGATATATTCTATATCGCCATTATTTTCTGTTGTTGTTTCACTATCGTTTTCTTCTTCATCTTCTGCGGTCACGTGACGGCGTTCAGTAACAATTTCTATCGGTGTTGTATCGATTGGTGAACCATTTTCTGTTGTTGCTGCACCCGATAAATCAACTGTTGTTAAAACATCAGATGTTGAATCTTCTAGGAAAATTTCATTATCTGTTGTTGAAGAGCGATCCCCAGAATCTTTTGGTGTTGTTACTTTTTCAGTTGATGTGTTTGCGGTTTCTTCTATCTGATTGGTTGTTTGTCGTTCAGATTTCGTCGTTTGCTCTAATTGATTAGTTGTCTGTTCTGTTTTTTCAGTCGTTTCAGGAACAGTTACTTTCGATACGGAATCTTCATTTCTTTCCGTAGTTGTAAGTATGACTTGTTCTTTCTCGGTACTTACTTGCTCAGTTGCACTACTACCAACTTCTAGTACCGAAGTAGAAGCAATATCTATATTTGCGCAATTTGTATTTGTTTCTAAACTTATTTCAGTTGTAGTTACTTCATGGGATTTTATTGAAGTAGTCGTACTTGCATCATCATCAGTAGGTATGAAGAAGGTAGTCAAGTAAGTGAATGTTTTGTATATAGTTTGTGGATCTACTTTAGAGCATTCAATTTTGTCTTTTTCGATGTTTAGCTGAGATTTCGCAATATCGATTTCATTATCTAATTCAATTTGTTCTGTCGTTACAGTAGTCTCTGGTATCGAATCTGTAACTTCATGTTTAACAGTTGTGCTCTCTTGGTCTGTAGTTGTACTTTCAGATTTTTCTTTTTCTGGTTCATTTGTAGTTGTAATAATACTTTCTTCAGTCGTTTTTTCATCTATTTGTGTCGCTGTTGTAGTTTCTTGAATAGAGCTGGAACTCGTTACTCCGAAAGACAAGAACGGATCATCTTCGAAAAATATTGTCGTAGCTCCTCCTAAGACTTTAGTTTCTGAATCAGATTTAAGAATAGCTACAGAAATCGAATTGTCTGGAATTGAGCTTGAAGACGGTAAAGGTTTGGTAGCTAATTGTCTTGCTGCTTGTTCACGAGCAATGGAAGCAAATATTTTAGCTATATCTTCGTCACTTGGTGTTGATAACATTACCGATGATTGGGTTTCACTTGGTTCAATAACTTGGTCAGATATATAAACAGTTTCTTCTGGCTGTTCAGTTAGACTCTCTTCCAAATCTTGCGTGGGAATCGACGTGGGCTCATATTTATTGCTATCTTGTTCATGTGCAAGAACAACTGACTTAGCTTCCATATCTTTTCGAAATACTTCAATATCGTCTACTGCTTCATTTACATCTTTGCTTTTGGACTCTCTCTGCCGATTCGAAGCTTCAATAACCATGGTTGGTAAAGTGGTATGCATATTAAATTTATGCCCAGTTACAGTTTTGGTTACCATGCCAGGTTCATGTGAGAAAAATGTTTTGACTGTAGTTGCTACACCTTCTTGTTTTAACGTAGCCTCACCGGATATTGATGTTACCTGTCCCCCAGTTGGCCTTTCACTAGCAGTACTTGGTGAAAAAACGATAACCGTATCTCCGACTATTGTTGTAAAGTCAGCAAATCCGTAATACGTTACTGTGTCGAGTTCACGCAGTTCTTGTTTTGCGGGAACGCCACCACGGAATAATAATTTAGCTTTACGTTCGGCTGTTGTAGGTAATTTATTATTAGATCGTTCAGCATTTTCGTCTACTTCAAGACTACTTGAAAATCCACTCGGAGCAAAGTCGTTTCGCACTGTGAAAGTTGGAAGATTATTTTGTGCACGAACTTTAGCCGGCTGCACAACGTTATTGCTCTCGCTCGTTTCTTTTGCTAATCTTTTACTTGTAATATCATTATTTTCGAATTGTTTAAATTTGTAATAGCTTTCCAAATTTATATCTCTATTTAAAGGATTCGCTTTAAAAGTTTTGACATTGTTTACATATTCAACTTTCTCATCAGGAATAAAAACTTCTGGTCTCTTTTCAGCAAACCTTGCAGCAGGTGTGGGCAAAGTTTCAAATATTTCAGGTTCGTCAGTCCACTGCGACGTCGTCGCCAATACCATTGGTTCAACAAAATTTTCTTGTTTCGGCTGTTCGAATATAAATTCTGGCTGTGTGGGAACATCGTGTTTATCGGTTGGGAAAACAAGGTATGCATTGGCTTTGTTGGGAGAAATATAGTCAGTATTTTTGATGAAATTAATATTTGGGACAATGTCATTATCATGATTCCATTTCGCATCAAATTGAGGAGCAATGTTTTTGTTCCATTGGAAAGAACTGGTTTTAGGTTCGTAATTTTGGGTTCGTGTAGGAGCAATATCATTATTGTCATAAAGTACTCGCGAACTTTTTGTTAATAATTGGGCATAAAGTCGCCCGTTGTCTAAAGTAGTGCCAACCACTTGAGTAGCGTATTCTGTGGTTACACCTTCCTGAATAAAAGTGCGCGCTGTTGAAGTCAACAGACCTACGGTCGGTCTGACATTCAGAAATCTTCCATGCGGCATTCGACCATTGTTGTCCACCAACAATACGGTGGTGACATCTAGCCGCGACGACATGAAGAAGGAGCGAAGACAAGACGAGCGCAAATAATAAAGAAAACAATATTGATAGAAAATAATATACAATAATAAAAAAATAAAAAAAACAAAAACAAAATCAAAAAAAAGCAACAAATTCTTAGCATTTAGTATTCACTTATTGAAAAAAACAATACTGACTGTCCTATTTTTTTTTATTAACAACACAAATTTTCTTTACGTCATATTATGCGTTAGATTATAGTACATAAAAGCTTATGGCGCTGAAACTATTATTAGGACATTCTTTGTAAAAACGTGGATACTAAAATCTAAGAAACGCTAGAACGATGATAATTAAAAACTAAATACGAATGTTACGAAAAAGCGAATAGCTTTTGACAAAAAACGTTAAATAATTTATGCACTACCAGAAAAAGAAATATAGAAATATACTAAAAACCAAACACCAACAGATGAAATTTAAATACAACAGAAAAGAAATGAAGTAAAACTAGAAATATTTACAAAGAATATGATTTATTATGTAAATACAAGGTCATCGAAAAAGAATGCAGCGATTTCACTGTATTTCTATCTTTTTATTGCACAAACCGGATTTTTACTATTCTTAATATTATCAACAATGGTGCTAATATCAAGGCCTAACCCAGTATGCAAATTTTTTTGAGATGCTAAATGGAAAAATACGACTGAAAATGTATTTGTTTAAAGTTCAAACCTTTTTAAATTAGTTAACAATTAGATTAACAATCAATATTGTTATTACTTCCTATACTGTACAAATTCACTATTTTAGTGAAATTAACATAAGGACATCAGACGATATTAATCGCCATAACATGCCCTTATTAATTATTGTAGAAAGGCATGTTATGGCGATTAATATCGTCTGATGTCCTTATGTTAATTTCACTAAAATAGTGAATTTGTACAGTATAGGAAGTAATAACAATATTGATTGTTAATCTAACTGTTAACTAAATAAGATACTGTAAGTAATTTTCTCGCAAATAATTGAAACTTTTTAAATTATGTTCACTTTTTTGATGACCAATTTAAGGGTGATATATTAAACTATTGACTGACATTGATAAATTCTTTATAGGTGCCTTTTCCACGCTTTCTGGCATAATTTTATCGGCTAAAGCTAGAATGAAGCACTTTGATACTGTCTCCAGTTACAATAAAATAGTGATACAGGTTTCAAACAAATATATGAACATATTTTGTTGCAACTAAAGCTTCTTTGTGTAGAATTAAATTTGACAGTATTTCCTTTTTGCATTTTTGAGAATTATACTTCTCCAAATGGAGTGAAGCACACGATTGGAGATACATTTTGTTTACCTATATAGAATTTTCTTTTTTTTCAGAAAAATATGTGGTCAATATCGGGATTTGAATTTTTAATTTCCAATGTTGCCCTATAGGTGATTTGTTAATTGCATTAGAGTTCTGGTCAATTATTTTCTAAAGAACAATTAATTACTTGACAAGCAAAGTAAAATAAATGATGGACTTTATTTTTTTTTTTTCACTGATTTTTAAGAAACAACAACCTACTGTGTTCTTGCCACTAAATTTAATTCCGAGTTTAATATGTGATAGATTAAACAATCTAAAAATCCAGCGAAAAATATTAGAAATTTTTTTCAACTTGGCATAAAATGCATTCATAATAAGTAATATTATATTATTTTATTAATACTTATTTAAAAAAACGTGTGCCTCAAAGCCATTTTACGTTTGTAAATATATATTGAATTTTATTATGTAATCTACATCTGATATAAACTAAGACGATTGAATATTGTTTAAAAAACATGTTAAAAACAATAAATTTGACGAAGTAGGGAAATAAAAAATGAATGGAACTTCAGAAATCGGTTTCGAGGCTATCATAGTCTATTCATTTTCAAGATAGAGTGACATGTGTGTGATCAGCACATGTCCCTTTGTTTCTTGAGTTGTGATTGAGTCGGTCGGGAGAATTTCAAATTTTGCAAAGGTACTGGACCGTATTTAACTATTTATTTTGTTGTAAGCTGTAGGTAAGTGTTAGTGACACTATTTGAATGTATTTGTTTACATGAATAAGCTATTTTAATTGTGATATTAATAAAAACTACTCAAAAATCTGCATTTCAAATACTTGTAGCTCTGTGAGGAATGAAAATAGGATATGTCATATTCGTCACATTTTTTACTTGAAATAAGTTCAAGAACAGATATCAAAAAAACCTGTATACCGATAAGAAAGATTTATTTGTTTCCTTAAATGTTTAAATGAGAGTGCATCACTTAAGTCGAGATAAATTACATCCACGATTGCATTTTATATAAAAAGAACAATCACAAATAAGTACCTATTGGGAAACACAAAATTATTTAATCATTTAATGTAACACAGTTTCACAGCTGTGTGTGGTATCACGAGAACTTTACGTCAAATGCCACGTTATTTGTATTCCATCGTCTCAGTTTATTCATTTAATAACAATACATAATATAAAATTACACTTTAAATAATCAAAATAATTACATATATTTTCTTCTCAGAACAATTATTCAACCGATGTAACTATTAATTTAAAGAAGAGATCATTCATTTACTAACAGAAACTGATAATGTTTTGCATATTATGTATTATACAGAAATTATTCAAAATAATGTAGGCTCTTTTTGCTATACCGTCCCACGGTCCCAGGAATTAAACAACAACTTGGAATTTATTAATCTAATGACGTTGAAGCCGTTGAATCATTTTTACAGTGAATAACGTCGGGTTTTTGGTACGACTTTCGCTAAATTCACTTTCAAAGTAGATTTAGCATTGACTTACAGCGTTTGTGTTGAGTTTCTGATACAACTTTCAGCTTTAAATATAGATTTAAGAATGTAATTTAAAGCTAAGTCGTATCAGAAACCCAGCATAATTAATGTACTTTCAAAGTATTTATTTATTTATTGCAAATTCTAGACGCGTCGACAACATAGGTCATGAGCGTCTTGATTACATTAATTAATATCAACTCACTTAAAACTATAAATGACATCACAAAACATCCATGAGCGGAGGCGGGATTCGAACCCACGACAATCTGATTCAGAGGCCGCGACGCTAACCACTGAACCACACTGTCCTCTACTTTCAAAGTAGATTATTAGTGTATCAAACATACTTGTAATGGGTATACCACGTAAATTATTATTTTGTCTACAAATCTCATAGCTATCTTAATAATCGCTCACTTCATAACAAATAACCTAGTTCATTTTCGCTTACAATAGATAACTATGGTATAAAAATTAATTAATTCTTTCCGTAATAATGGCAGCAATATTTATTGATTTGCTGTATGAAAAATATATTTTTTCACAACGCCGCTATTGAAAATTTGATTTTCGGTACCTGTTTAACGGGTTGCAACTGAACGTTTCAACCCTAGAGATGAAAATTTTCAGTTGTCGAATTTCTCTGTTTTTAACGTTGATAGAGCGATTGAGTCGCGCCAATTTCAATTCGCATATTACAATAATTCTCGAACACGTCAAAATAAAAGACATAACCCCACATACATTTCACATGGATCTGACAGATCTAATATTTTTGCGACTTTATTGCGCATCCAAATTGCAGGTACCTCAAATCGAATCAATAGAGTTGTTGTGGAAAATAAAATACATTTAATCGGAACGAAACACAGCGTTTTTAACGCGTGTGAATTGCTGTCCTCGTTCCTCGGAAACTTCACACTACTTCCAAACGCTGTGTTTCGTCCCTTGTAATGCAATACACTATTTAAAACATTATTGCAGCGTTGCTGTTAGTAAATAAAAAATCTCTACTTCAATCTTTTACGAATGTCAGCAGCCAAAAGCACTGCTTGCAGCTAAAATGGCGCAGGGAAAGATTTACGTACACGCATTTAAATTTTGTGAGGAGCTATTTTTCCGAAAATCAAAAAAAAAACAAAAAAAAAGTGAATATTACAATAGTTTGAACAGCTATCGAGATATTTCAGATTTAAAAAAAACTCAACGAAGTAACGACAATGATTAATTGATATTTGTAAATTATTGAATTGTGCTTGAGAATAGTCGAGCGTGTATATCTATAGGAATTGTTCATATGGCGTTTACATGGCTCCTCTATTACAAGTCTTCAGTTACTTCCAGGTTCCAATCTGAAGCATCAATTGGATTTTAAATTTATTATTAAAAATAATAAATTGAACATAATATATGAATTGGTTCTACGCCACAGATATAGAAATTCGGGAATGTAGTATAAAGTGCCACTTTAGACGAGGTGGGGAAGCAATTCAGGGGAGGGTGCATGTGCCCACGTTCTATTGGCAGCGTCTTAGCGCATGTTCAATTGCGCCAGATGCAGTCGTCCTCATCTTTGCGCACGCTCAATTGTTCATACAGCACTTGCGCAACTGAAGCGACCAATAGAATGCGGGCTTCCTCATCGCCCTCGCCCCTCAAGAGCAACTACCCCACTCGCTTGTACTACATCTCCAGATTTCTATATCTATGTATTACGCCCAAATAACCCTAGCTGCTAGTGACCTTAAAAATAAAAATAATTATTGAATTGTTGGTACTATTTTTAAAATCGCTAATTGTCAGGGAAGAACCAATACAAATAAATATTCTTCAACCTCAAACAAACTATAAAAATTATAAAACAATGTTGGCATCTGAGCGATCTCGACAATTATTTTTTCAAGCCCATTCTCACTATGGGTAATTTTTATGTAGTGGAAACAAGTTTAATTTTTAAAACTATTATTTTATAAATAAATTAATATGCGTGTACGAAATCTAACAATAAATAAAAGCGATGATTGATCACTAATCATGATGAGTTTAATGATGAACTCAATAACTTACCGTCAACATTTTGTCTTTTTATTCTTAGTGCGTCATTTTCTGGGTTTCCTGAAACAACCAAAACAAATCAATATTACTAAAGTGAAACGTTGTGAGTTTGTTTATATTTTTTTACACTTAAATGACTGAAAGAGTTCCAATGAAAGTTTGAATATACATAATAACAACTAGGATAATTGATTAGTTTATAGGCTATAATATCCTTACGCTACCTGACCCGGCTTCGTCCGACTGCAGTCGATTTCAATTAAAAACCGATATATGAAATATAATATAAGTATTATACATAATATTATTATATAAATAAATACATCTTTATTTATGTCTTCACGGATTCAATCCGATTTGCATGCAGGCGAAGCCGGACCGGGCGGCTAGTATAAAATATATTATTAAACAATTTTCCGTCAATAGTACGCTGTGACGAGACTGCGGTAAATTAGATCTATTACGCTATTACCAAGGTTATTAGAGTACAGGTTGCCTCATTCCATCTGACCAATCAGCATAAGCGCGGGAATAACGTCAGCTAGAATTTAGTTTAAATCAAGTACAAAAATTGTTGAAGATTATGCTTATTTATATTAGGTGCTTCGTGCAGATTTTTTCTTAAAATTGGCAGTAGACAATAAATAGAAGAATAGATGTTAAAAAGTAGGATAATTTTTATTTTTATTACAAAATTTAGGTTTAAATATCTATAATATAAACAAACAAAAAATTAAATAATGCTCAAGAAATGGCAGATCTTGTTAATTACCTATTTTTTTAAATTTAAGAAACGAAAAGAATTAACTAACAAATTGATAAATTAATTATTTTATCTTTTATATTCATAAAATATTAAAAATAACCACAAAACACCATAATAATTAACAGCTATCGCAAAATTGACAACTTATCATATTTTTTTCACTAACAGAAGAATCATGTTTCTATTAAGTATTGAAAAAACATATCACACTACCATTTTTTATTTCCAAAAATTAGCAGCGTCTGATCTTTTCTATTGAAAAGAGCAAGCATGGTATATTCTGAGTGACGTCATCCCCCCACTACTATCTATCGGAATGAGGCAACCTTATGCTCTACTAACCTTGCGCTATTACCCTGTTGACACTATGCTAGTTGACTAGCGCTAGTCGACTAGCATGTTACTAGTATAATGTAAACAGGTTACTAGCGCTAGTACCGTGCTAGTGCGACTAGTACCAGTAAAGTTAAAAGCATTTCTACTTTTGCTGCTAGTCGTGCGATTTCAAAATGGCGCCAACTAACAGATGGACTGAACGTGATACCTTAAAATTTATTACTTTGTATAAAGAGTGCGAAATTTTGTGAAATGTTCGCGATGGAAATTACAAAAATCGTGATAAGCGGAATAGTGAATTCGAATACATACAACGTGAAATGAAATTAAAAATTTGATAGTAAATATGGTAAAGAAAAAAATTGAATCTAAAGAGACACATACAGTTTGGAGAAAAGTAAAATTTAAAAAAAAATAACAATTCCGGTACATTACTTATTTGCACTAAACTTCCAAATTAACAGTAAAATGTATTAATTTGCTGGTACCAAAATGTAAACAGCGCTAGTCAGCTGGTGCTAGTCAACTAGCATAGTGTCAACGGGCCTTTGTTTGGCTTAATTAAGCTTCCGTTAAATGGGCATTTTCTATCCCGACACTTAAGGAAAGTCTATAACACTTTTATATATTTTGTGTATGTTTGACACTTCGCTTATTATTTTTCTATTCGCAAATGGATTTGCCTCTTGGCGAAAAAGCCAGTTGCCCGGGGTAGCAAACTTGAGAGGGCTGCTCATTGCTCAACCCCCACGCCGGCGGTGTCTTGCCAGCGAAACTATGGTTTAACAATGTACAGTCGCGGACTTAAAAAAGTTTACACCTGTATCATCTAGTTACCGGTTTTTTTATTTTTTGCATATTGTAATTTGGTATAGGTTACATCCTAAAAATTCAATAAAAAATTATTATCAAAACACCTCAGTTGTTTATTATACAATCCAAATTACTCAATGTTATTCATTATTAAAACAAAAAGATTTGCTAATATTTGATACTAGCAAATTTCTTCCCCCAATCTTGCAATAATTCTTCTTTTTTGTTAATCGTTTTAATAATTTCGAGGCATTTAAACGACAATTATTTCTTTTGATTTTTGGCATTTACATTTACCTATTAAAAACTAAATTTGTTGCTAAGCTACTGACTTTTTGCGAACTTACACTGAAAAACTCAAGTGTAAACTTTATTAACTCCGCGACTGTACGTATAGCATGCAGAGAAAATAGAACTGAAACTTGAAAGGAGGAAGGCAAATCGTCTTTACCCAGGGTGCAAATTTTACAAATACGTCCCTGGTAATTTATATATTAATGTGTAGTGTATCACAAATAATTGATTCAAAACAAACGGTATTGCAAAAATCTACATAATATTATCTGTTTTATTTTTTATACCTTTGAAATAACTTAACTGTTTATGAGGATATCTACTTGAACATCTTCGTATATTATATAATAATATTATTAATAAATATGCATCACGTAATAATGTATTGCAAGTTAATGATTAATTACTTTTCTTTGAATAATAATTGAAGCAATTACTATTTTATTGTCTATGAATACGTGATGTAATCTTAATTACTGAGTGCAGCAATACGAATTCATGCCAACCATTTATCATTCAAGAAATTTTCATTATCATCCTGTAAGAATTTAAGGATTCAAAAGTTTTAAATTGCATGTAAACAGGCAACTATACTTAAAATTGTGCATATTCGTAGTTAGCTATACTCCGGTAATTTTAGATATTAAAATCACCCACCTGCAGAAAAATTCCCAGTTAGCTGATTTTTTTTTATTTACCTTCGTTATGGTGTTTTAAAAAACGTGTAAAAAGTCCCCATCGATATCGTGCCGGCGTTGCCAGATATTCGAGGTTCAAGTTCACGATAGACGGTTTTTTGCGAATTTCTTGGTTCCGTTCCATTTTTTGTAAAAAATGGTTATTATCAATCTTGTAGAGGACAACATTATCTACAACTTTTGTATAAACATTTTTTGTCTACGATTTATAGTTTGTCTTATTAAAGTACCCGCGGCTTCCTCTCCCTCGATTTTACATAACGGGATTATGCTGATTCCCGAGGGCCTAACATAATAATTTGTACCATTATTTTAAGTTGAACTTAAAGCTAACGATTAATTATAATTTTATCGAAATTAATGCAGTAGTTCTCTACTTATAAGCAACCAAACATACAAATCGACAGCGCTCAAACAGACAGACAGGCCGACAATTTTTTTCAAAAATACGATATTTATACTTGACATCAATTATAAAGACCATTCGTAAAGTAATCTCGTAAAAAAAATTTACAAGGGTTGAGAGAGTGCGGATAAAGTACGAGTATGCATTTGCATACCGTATAACGCACTCTAGTAATAATAGCCACATTTTTAATTTTTTTTTACAAAATTTCTTTACGAACAGTCTTTATAACAATTATAAGGAGTATTCGTAAAGGAATTTTGAAAAAAAATTAAAAGTATGGTTACTCCGAGCTATTCTTAGTAGAGTGCGTTATACGGTATGCAAATGCATACTCGTACTTTATTCGCACTCTCTCAACCCTTGTAAATTTTTTTACGAAATTACTTTACGAATGGTCTTTATAATTGATGTCAAGTATAAATATCGTATTTTCGAAAAAAATTGTCGGCCTGTCTGTCTGTTTGAGCGCTGTCGATTTGTATGTTTGGTTGCTTATAAGTAGAGAACTACTGCATTAATTTCGATAAAATTATAATTAATCGTTAGCTTTAAGTTCAACTTAAAATAATGGTACAAATCATTATGTTAGGCCCTCGGGAAGCAGCATAATCCCGTTATGTAAAATCGAGGGGGAGGAAGCCGCGGGTACTTTAATAAGACAAACTATAAATCGTAGACAAAAAATGATTATACAAAAGTTGTAGATAATGTCGTCCTCTACAAGATTGATCATAACCATTTTTTACAAAAAATGGAACGGAACCGAGAAATTCGCAAAAAATCGTCTATCGTGAACTTGAACCTCGAATATCTGGCAACGCCGGCACGATATCGATGGGGACTTTTTACACGTTTTTTAAAACACCATAACGAAGGTAAATAAAAAAAAATCAGCTAACTGGGAATTTTTCTGCAGTAGAAATCTAAAATTACTGGACTATATGTAAATCAAAAACGTTGCAATCATAAGATCTTTGGTTGCAATACTAAAATGTCAATTATATAACAGGTCATTTGTTGGCTTCGCAACCAACAAGCATGATTTAATTTGTCAAAACGAAATGTAGTAGCATTGAATTAGTATGAAAATGGTAACTGAGGTGATTCCTTTTATATTTTAAATACGTTAAAATATTTTCTTAATTTGTGGTTTGTTTGTCAACGTTATTTTGGAAATGTAGTTGTTTATTGTGTTATTTATAATAACTTTATTTGAAACGTTATCAAAGTGTTTGTTTGAACTGAGAAAAAAACGATTAACATATACTAGTATAGTAGCTCACGACTGATTTTTATCCGAACTATCATACGGCTGAATTTTGCATCGTATTTATTGGTACACGTCTAGCAGGGCAAAGCCGCTACATTTGGAATCAAGCGTCTTGCAAAGTTAATTGTGTAAAAAATTTAAAAACCAAAAAATAAATTTTGAAAAAGTCATAATCTTCTGGACTATACACTAACAGTGATGGAACGTTCTTTATTAGGTTCATGTCATTATCCAAATATCGAGTCTTAATCATATCAAAGAACTATATATTCTGAAATTTTTCGAAAAATGGCAGTGACTGACTTCAAAAATGTGCAGGTATGTCAATACCATATTTTTAAATTGTTGAAATATTTATTTTAAAAATTAAGAATTCTAATAATGTGAATTAAAATTACAAATATTTAACTTGCACAAACGTTATGCAACTAAATAAACAGTAGTGCATTTACGTGTATTCTGTAAGGTTTTAAAATTATAGATATTAAAACAACAACAAAAAAATTATTATATTTAATTATTCGATGACTAAATTTTTATATATATTTATACTTTTATTATTTGCATTATTTTGGCTCTATAAAAACCATAAAGTCTTCTGAATATGAAGATAAAATTTCTTATCACTTATAATTCAAGCATTTTAGGTGAAATAACAATGAAACCTCGAAATATTTTGTGTAAAGCTGAATTTTTGCATAGTTACCTTATTGACCACAGGGAACAAAATATTTACGTCCGATTAACCGTTCAGAACCCAGACGCGAAAACACAGCGACGAGTTCATTTTTGGGGTGGTTTTTCGCCAAAAAGGGATGAAGGGGGCATAAGGAGACCCTACGACTTTTAACATGTTTTTCCCCACATTCTATACAATATTTGCACTAATTTAAAGAAAAAAATTGGGCTTTCACGTTTTGGTAAAATTTTGCCAAAAAACTCAAAACTGAGACCCGGAAAGCGAGGGCGCCGACATGAGAATTTTCGAAAAGTTTCTATGTGATCAATAAGTTCACTATACAAAAATTTAGCTTTACATAAAATATTTCCAAGTTAAAATCTTAAATGCCTGGGCTATTAAGCCAAAATTATACGTAATACATAGAATTATTCCATCACAGTATGCTAACTATAAAAAAAAAAATCATAGATAGAATAGGGAAGCCACCCAAAAAAGTGTGGGGCTTGAGAATAGCCGAGAGTGTAGCGGCGCTGTTGTTTACATGGCGTTGCTATGGTTCCTCTATTACAAGTCCCCAGTTCCCGAGTTCTAGCCCGAGAGCTGGTAAAAGTGTCAATTGGATTTTCAATTTATTATAAAAAAAAAAAAAAAATAATGAATTGAAAATATGAATTGGTGCTAGGCCCAAATAACCTTAGCTGTTGGTGGTCTTTAAAATACAATTACAATTACAAAAAAGTGTGGATGCAAAAGATAGAGATGGGGAAAAAAGCAGTTCTTCTATCTTCTTCTATCACAAATACATAACCATGGTTACAAATGTAAATTAACAATACCTACTACAAATTTTTAAATTCACAAATGCGTCAGAAGACAAAGAAAAGAGAACTGCTTCGTTTATTATCTCTCTTTCCCAAGGTAACACTGTCACAGTTGTGCCTGCCTATGGCTCCCCTACTCTATCTATTATGATATCTCTATGATGGTAACCCTTTTTAATTACAAAATACCGGGGAACTAAAAATTTCAATAATCGGTGTTCAAAATAGAAAAACGGTAAATAATTAATTTTGATTTTATAACATGACCTAACCATAAATATCTGCATTTTATTTTTCCGCATTGTATCTATTTATTTACCTTTTTGTTTTATTTAAAATTGATACAGAATATCTTTGCTCAGACAGTGTAAATAGAACAGAAAATGTATTTTTGCCATACCCACTACAAAATAGCTACTTTCGATGTATGTATAGCGGCCATTAATGACCCATTTAAAAGGCAGGTGTGCGGAAAATGGTTTACTTTCTGCACTAGCGCAGAAAATAACGGTTGCCATGGCAATTTCTGTTAATTCGCTCTATACGCCTGCGTACGCTTGCGTGCGCCTGTCATTATTTATACTTGCACGAACTTCGCGGCACACTAGAAGAAAAGATGGCGACGCAAATGAACTGTCAGAATTTTTTGAAAATGACGCAAAAAGTAGGTATTTTGTAGTGGGTATGGCAAAAAATACCATATATGTCTTGTACGTAATGGTATTACGGCTCGTGTGACTGTAAAAACTCGCTGTCGCTCGTTTTTACATACTGTCATCACTCGCCGTTATATTCCCCATTACGTATCTAGACATACAATCTACTATTTTGATATGCAAGTTGTTTTTAAAATGTTTAGGATATTCACGCAACTAACAAAAAAATGTAATATTAAACAACCTGGACAAAACACTTCAATTCTTATTTGCTACAGTTAATTAGCAGGGCATTCTTTGCGACTGCATTATTTGGTGTATAGCGGTAATTATGCGCTCATTTTAAGCAACAATTAAACGCTCTCTTGTCATAGTAGGAATGTTTCCATTGGATCAGTGTTGTACAGTTGTTTAAACTAAATAACTGTTATTTACGCATGCTTCAGTACGTATAGCTATTATTTATTATTATAAATGACGACCATCGTGGCACAGACTTTATCCGTAGTTAAATTCATGTTCAAATGAATATCGACGAATGCTTCAAAAATATAATAATATTTTTATATAATTATTTAAATGGTGTTTGCGTCAATTTCTTTCGGTTCTGATTTCATTTTTAGTATTCCACCTTTTCGTCACAACAAATAATTTTACAGCATGTGTCTGAATTAGAGGTGTCCACTGTCTATGTCCTATTTTTTAAGGCAACTAATTTCTGTTAATAAGAATAATTAACAGCACTGTGGTTTAATTTAATAAAAAAGAGTTTAGTCACGTCTAACCACGATAATTTTATTAATGAATGTACATTTCAAGAGCTATGCTCCCATCTTAAGCAAATACATAGCTCTTGAAATGTACATTCAATAAAATTATTGTGGTTAGACGTGACTAAACCCTTTATTATTAACTAATTTCTGGTTTTTGGGGCCTACTACGAATTCGTATTTTTAATTTGTTATCTTTGTCAATTTTAAATCCAATTTTTACTTTCACTCGTTGTCGGATTAAAACCTGTGAATTGGAGCTCTTAGTAAGAATCTACCATTATATTCTTTTAAGCGTAACATAAATAACGTCTCGTGATGTGGGTGAAACCCGCAAAAGTCCAACCGCAATCGCGATTACATAATAGTTCGGTTATTTGATCCGAATACGCGATACCGCGTCAGGTGTCACTTGCAATAGGTTCATTGTTTATACCAGTTTATACAATAAGGCAGTAAGTGTCCATTTGTATTGTTGAACAAAAATAATTCACGCTTCACGCACCGTGGTACATAAAAGTGCCTTGCCGCTTGGAATTAGCGTTGCTCGTTAATTGTAACCATTCGTCTGAATCGAAATTTCATGCTTATCCTTCTGTCGTTATCGTCGTGAGAAAATGTGCAAGTTGGCCCACCGTATCAATGAAATCTTACCAAATATAGGTCAAAATCAATATGTGAATGAAACGTAAAAATTTATAGTATTAGGTAGGTACAGTTAAAATTACATAATGTACTTGTAGTGGAAGATTAAGTATTTGGAGGCCCTTAAGCACAATTTTGAGATCAATAAAAAATTAAACAAGCCGTGAGGTGGGTCGTTTATTAGGACTAAAGTGCGACCCTTGAGGTCCACACGACGAACTTCCCAGTTCGATAAATATTTAATAATAATAATTAAATTAGATATTACACAGAAAAAATAATCATTTTAATCATTAAAACATAATTATTATTTATTTTTAACAATAATTAAAAAAAAAAAAAAACGGCTGAACCGATTTTTATAATATTTATGTCTGATCAAAATGACGTTAACACGCCTCGATTGACACCCTTACGAAGTCGATATAATTTTTTATTCGCGAGATATTGTATAAAATCTACTTTTTTGGAGGTTATTTGGTTAAGAAAAAAGAACGGCTGAACCGATTTTGAAAAAATTTCTTTCAGATCATATTTACGTTAATACGCGTCGATTGGCACCTCAACGTAGTCGATATCATTTTTCATTCTCGAGATTTCGTCTTAGAAAGAAATGGACACATACGTACGTACGTACGTACGTACGTACACACACACACACACATACACACACACAGACATTTTTCTAAAAGTAGTGTAAAAATAGTGTAGTGACCTTGAAATATAAAAATTTTTTTTCCTTTTTGATTTCGATTTTCGGACCCATTACAATAACTTCCAATGGGAAGTTAACAAGCCGTGAGGTGGGTCGTTTATTAGGACTAAAGTGCGACCCTTGAGGTCCACACGACGAACTTCCCAGTTTGATAAATATTTAATAATAATAATTAAATTAGATATTACACAGAAAGGTAATCATTTTAATCATTAAGACATAATTATTATTTATTTTTAACAATAATTAAAAAAAAAACGGCTGAACCGATTTTTATAAAATTTATGTAAGATCAAAATGACGTTAACACGCCTCGATTGACACCCTTACGAAGTCGATATAATTTTTTATTCGCGAGATATTATGTAAAATCTACTTTTTTGGAGTCTATTTGGTTAAAAAAAAGAACGGCTGAATCGATTTTGAAAAAATTTCTTTCAGATCATATTTACGTTAATACGCGTCGATTGGCACCCTAACGTAGTCGATATCATTTTTTATTCTCGAGATTTCGTCTTAGAAAGAAATGGACACATACGTACTTACGTACACACACACAGACATCTTTCTAAAAATAGTGACCTTGAAACATAAAAATTTGTTATACATTTTGATTTCGATTTTCGGACCCATTACAATAACTTCCAATGGGAAGTTAATAATGTTAACAGAATTTGCTTTTATTATCGTTATTATTAATTTATATTTTTTATCGATCAACAAAACGGTAAAACTTAAAAGCAAATAAAAAAATCTTTTTTTTTTAAGCCCCAAATGCACTTTTCTGTGTGTGGTGAACAACCTTTGACAGGGATTTAAAATTTGGAGGAAACAAAAATAGAAGTAAAACTGAGTAAAGATTTCTTTGTCTTATACTAAAAATTTTTGGGTAGGTACAGTACTACTTATTTTTGTTCAAATCTCATTTTTGTTCAATATGATCCCTATATTTTTAATTTTAACTATTCTGAAAATAATTTTGAAGATGTTAGGATTTTTTGCAGATTTATTGAAAAATAGTGTTTAGAATTTAAATTAATTATTAACATAGACACCTATGTCTATTTCTGATTCTACATAAAATTGAAATGTGATCTTTTAAATAAACATCTCATTCTGAAGCGCAAAAACGATATAATTATCTAATTTGGATTAAACATCTTATTTTTCAATTTGTTTAGAATAACTTAACTTTGATTTTTTGCTTCGTAAATTATTGTACCTATGTATATTGTATATGAAAAATCGCACTAAAATCTGAAAATTCTGCCTATATAAAGACAATTGATATAGATTCTAGATTCGCCCTTGAATAACATCCGACAACCTACGTCCGCCAGTTAATTGAAAGAAATTATTTATTCTGTGTCACTATATTTTGCTGTTTGTAAATTAATAAACAAAATTGCATTTAATTTCAAGTCCTTCCATATTCAGCAACGATTTCTTTTGACTTATTTAACCTATTCGTACCCAAACGTCTCTCCAAGACAACTTTCACTTACAATAATATCTAGAGTATGTATATATAATGTTACATGTCATTGACAACTAGAAAGTGAAATTAGTGCTTACTTTAGAAAAACTCTCAAATAAAGAAAATGTCAAACGAAATTTTAATAATTTTTGCTACAAATAAAAGAAATGTACGCCTTTTGTTACGGTTCAGATAATAACTCAGAAAAACCATATTATATAGATTATTTATTTTCGATACGATTGTAGACTTTAATATTTCAAATAATCTTAATTTTCCACATAATAAAAATTATGATAATACACATTCAAACCTAAATTAACTAACTAATTAACTTATCGGTTTCGAAATAACAATAATGTTAATCATTATTGTTAACTAATTTTGTTTACAAATACGCATGTACCAAAAGGTTTCGAAAAAAAATTAAAATTTCACATTATCAGGTTAAGAAAATAAGCACATTATCATTATGAATACTTTTACTGTATACAAGCAGTAGCGGATCCAAAAGTATCTGGGTCCACCCCTGACACATTTCAAATTAAATTCGATATTATTCTACTTTCTTAGTACTACAGTCTACACTATGCGTTCAATGAGCAAAATAAAATGTTGTGTACTTTTTTAGTGTTTACCTTGATAAAACCTACCCTCAGCTGGGTCAAGCCCCTCCCAAACCAAAATCCTGGATCCGCCACTGTTAATACAAGCATTCAATTGACAAATATTACAAAAATTATAATCAATAGACGACAGTACAAAAATAAATAAATTTGTTTGCAGAACTATAGAATTTAAGAAGATTTTTTTGCTGAAATTAAGTTATATTTAGTACTAGCCGTTACCCGTGGCTTCGCCCACGTATATTTCGATTTATGATTTATTATCCCCCCGTGAGAAATTCTCCACCTGCGAAGCGAAACCGGGCTGGTTTTATTTTGAATACATAACTCACTCGCTTTTCGCCCGAATATTATTATTATTATTTTATTAATACATTACGCACTCGCTTCGCTCGTTCGCTCGAATTTTATTTATACATCACTCACTCAATTTTATTAATACATTACTCGAATTCGTTGCATAGATTCTGTGTTCAATTGTTTATAACAAATTCAATTGTTATAAACAATAGTTGTTTGTTTCAGTCGATGTCTTAGTGTTAGTAACGTTATTTCAGTCGAAGAAACGGGTCTCCGTTGAAAAAACTCGAATTCATTGCATAGATCCCGTTTTTTATTGTTTTTAACAAATTCAATTGTTATAAACAATTAACTTGAAAAAAAAGTAGCCTATGTTCTAACGGACAATGTCCTTCATGTGTATGCAAAATTTCATTGCAATCGGTTAAGCCGTTTCGGAGATTATCCGGAACAGACAGACAGACAGATACCAGAAATGTATATATATATAGAAGATAAGGGCCTGCCGGCAGTGGTTTCGATTTAAAATCTTATATTTAAATTCTAAATCAACACAATATATACCCGCAAGGTATTAATTTGATGCCCACATACCTAGATAAGTGTTAGGGACAGGTATATTTAAATATGCAGATGGATGTTTGATGATAAACACAGGTGTGTGCATCGTAAACTGTGACACTAACACACATACCGTTGTTCGGCGAGTTAAGCCGAATCCGATCGTAGGAGGCGCTTCATAAACATCATCAATATACATCATTATCAATATTTATAGTAACTAATAGTAACGGGACTTTTGTAATTTCGTTTTCTTGCGTGTATTTTGTGTGTTAGACAGAGGAAAGCACTTCCAGAATTTTTGTCTCTGTTTGTGTCGGTATCATTCAAAAATCTTTATTCCGATTTTGATCAAACTAGGTTTTAGAAGTATATGAGACCGGTCGAATAAAAAAAGTACTCGATTTTTGACTCGAGTAGTATTCTCTCGCAGGCTTGAGAATAGCCGAGAGTGTAGCAATGCTTTTGTTTACATGGCGTTGCTATGGCTCCTCTATTACAAGTCTCCAGTTCCCGGATTCTAGCCCGAGAGCTGGTAAAAGTGTCAATTGGATTTTCAGTTTATTATTTAAAAAAAAAATAATGAATTGAAAATATGAATTGGTGCTCGGCCCAAATAACCTTAGCTGTTGGTGGTCTTTAAAACACACAGTTTAAAAGTATTCTCTCCGAAAAAACGTAAACGAGTCTTAAAGTAGTCGCCAATGATGTGTAATATCTAACCTTGGTAACGAGGAAAATTGTTGCTACGCATTGATTTAAATATTTGTATAGTGCGCGCGGCGTGCTTCTTCTTACTTCCTGTTACACTTTTCCGTTGCATTCATGAAATCACTTCCAAATGTCGTATATCGATAGTAGTCCAGCAGTCAGGTACTTTTTACCTGGAAAGTATTCCGAAGTTAATGATATTTTGGTATGTTGCTTGTGGGTACTCTATGGAGTAGAATCTGAGTTTTAGACCTCGAGGACCCTGTGCTAACGTGAGGGGAGCCGAAAAACCACGAAAGTTTACCACCTTTTTTGCTTTTTTCGAAATGTCTCAGAAACGGTCGACTTAAGCAATTCTTTCATTATGTAATGTTTTAAAGAGGATTACATTTCTGACAATTTTTATTCCCACAACTTTTCTGTGGTACTACTATTGGTAAGCGCGCTGCAGCTTCTTGAAAATCACCCGCTCCGCTTTTTGTAACCTTGGTAACCAATGGTTAAAATGTAATGTTGTGGGAATGAAAATTGTAGGAAATGTAATCCTCTTTAAAACATTACATAATGAAAGAATTGCTTGTCGACTGTTTCTGAGAGATTTCGAAAAAAGCAAAAAAGGTGGAAACATTTCGTGGTTTTTCGGCTCCCCTCACGTTAGCACAGGGTCCTCGAGGTCGAAAACTCAGATTCTACTTCACAGAGTACCCGCAAACAACACACCAAAATATCACTAACTTCGGAATACTTTATTACCTGCCGCTTGAACTATAGCTAAGATGTTACACATCAAAAATTTGAATCGAGTTGAATCTAGTCGATTTACAGGAATAAGATTGATAAATGAGCCGAAACGACTGGACCTGTTGGAATCTTCTACAAGGAGAAAAACTTTATATTCTGGAAAAAGTTCAAGCGCAATTTGATTGATTCTAGCAGATCTTCATTTTCAAATCGAGTTCAGTATTCGATAAATAGTTACTCGGGTCAATAAGTGCAAAGAAGGAACTTTTAAATACTGAAAATCCCGCACGCGATTTCTGAGCTAAATTAATTTACGTTTTCCAAATACAATAAAGTAATATAATTCGCACACATTTTAAAAAGGTGATAACTCAAAATGACGAAGCCGAACTTAAAGCTAAGCTTATCAAAAGTGACATAAATATAAGTGCACTCTATCAGAGAAGAGACATTAATTGTAGCTCTTGATTATTTTGTTGTTAAACCAAAATCTGCCCGGATGGAGCCGGGTCGGAAAGCTAGTATCTTTTTTTTTTTTTTTTTTTTTTTTTTTTTGAGAGGAGGAAATCCTTTTTACGGACACCCAGGGAAGGTAGCCCTGGGTAGTGTGGGACTCGAGCCAAGGCCCCCTACCCACTAAAACCCCCTCGATCTAACCCCTTTTTATCCCTCCCGCGGCACCGACGGTCTGTCATTACTTCGCGGGAGGGGAGCTTCAGCCTTAAGCTTTACCGCGCTGCCAGGGTCCGGATAATTGCGACAGCAAATTCGTGCCCTGCTTTCCAGTCTTGCTCGGAGAGCAGCATAGTGCTGACATAGTTGTCAGTAGTGAGTGAAGTACCCATGCTGCATTCCAGCTCCTTCCTTTTGCGCTCAAAGCGCGCGCATTTAATGAGGACGTGCTCGGCGCTCTCTCTTTCTTGTGGGCACGTTGGGCACTCCGGAGTGCTTTCGACCCCTATCCGTGTCAGGTACTCTCTGAACACCCCGTGTCCAGAGAGTATCTGCGTGAGGTAGTAGTCGACCCGTCCATGACTTCTTTTAACCCATTCCGCTATCTTAGGGATCAGTCGGTGAGTCCACCTCCCGTTCGTTGCACTATCCCATCTTGCTTGCCAAGCCTTGATGGTTTTTTCCCTATCCCAAGGAAAGCTAGTATCTATATTTTTATCAGAAGGCTAGATTGAATTAAACACGCACATTGACTTAACTTTTTCCTTGACCTTTCAAAAAATCTGTATACTTTTTACAGTCACCGGTATTTTCAAACTGCGCAATCATGAATCACTGTTTTTACTCATCGCCAATATTTATAGCGATTTTCTTCTTTTAATTGGCGATAATTTTGCAGGTGTTCAATCTGATTATACAACTAATTACTTATACAAATATTTCTTCATTTGCATAGTTTTTAATTTCATTTAGTAGCAGGTATGAAAAGCTGTATTTAAATATGCGTGCAATCTAAAGAATCATCTTCATTTTCGACTTTTCTGACTGACAAGCTAATTAACTAATTATTGATCAATAGTTTTAATTCGTGTTTAATTAAAATTATAGGTTTGCACGAAAACAGAATATCTTAAAAACTGAAAACTAAAGTACTGTGATGAATATTCAATTTTTTAAATATATGGTAGATGCGAAAGTTACTTGATTTAAATTAATGATATATACATTTTAATTTTAATAAAATATAACGTTTTATTGATTTACGCTTAAGAACTTTAATTCATTTTCGCACAACATAGTGGCTCCCGTCAGGCAAAGTTCAAGATCTTTGGATAACTTTACTGCCTTTCCGCTTTTCAGTTTGGACTTCTGAGTCTTGCTTCTTGCGGTCATTTGAGTTTTGGCGCCCTATCTACAGTCGGTTTTAGGCACGCAAGATATTTTCTATCAGAGGTTGTGTCCTTCACGTTTCGGATTTTGCCCTGGTTTTAGTATCGAGTCTCGACTGTGTTGTGTTTTGTATTTTGAGTCGAATAGAAGGCAGAGGATTTTTAAGCCCATTTGGAGCAATTTTATTTTATTTATCACGCCCAGTAAAAAAGCCCAAAACAACTTCAATAATCAATTGGAGTAAAAGCTTTTGAAAGCGCTTCCTAACATTATATACTAATTATGATCAGTCAAAAAAGTTCGCAAAATAAACACTGGGGAGCAAGAAATTACATGGGTTTTCCTATGGGTTCAAATCAAGTGCAGGACCCCGTACTACTCGGCTCGAAAATCGATTCGATAAAGAAGATCCACCAATTGTACCTAATAGTTGGTTCGTTAGTTAGGCCATCAATTGCAGTACCAGTTATTAATTTTTTTATTTTTAATGACAAATGAAAAATCTAATTGATACTTTACCAGCTGTTCTCAGATTAGAACCTGAGGACTTGTAATAGAGGAGCAATGGAAACGCACCATAATATAAACTACGATATCGCTACGCGATTGGCTATTCTCAAGTCCTCCTGAGGACAGTCGTGGTCCAGTGGTTAGTGTCGCTGCCTCTGAATCAGACTGTCGTGGGTTCGAATCCCACCTCCGCTCATGGATGTTTTGTGATGTCATTTAGTTTTAGGTGTGTTGTTATTTAATGCATAATCAAGACGCTAATGACCTAAGTTGTCGACGCGTCTATAATTTACAATAAAAAATAAATCAAGTCCTCCTACACAATTTCAAATAATTATATTTTGAATTATTTAAATACTGAAGGTTAGGGAAACCTCAATTTTCATTCATCAGAAAAAAAACTAAAAAAAATATGGTTTCTAATGTGTATTTAATTAACTTTTAATAATTCCGGCGGAACAATATAAACAACAATGTGGTTATAATAATCAATTATTGTTAAAGAGGAACGTCCATCAGACGTCATCCAGTGAAGTTTTACTTTTAGTATGGCGACCTGCTGACCTACCAGCAATATGATAATTATTTATTTTATTTCCGTTTCAATGAATCTTTGCAGGTAGACAAAAAATACAACCAAACCAGTTATACAAGTTCGTGTGTAATAATTTCATAAATATACTTCCATATTAATTGTTTATACAGATTTATAAAATAAAAAGTGGGAGAAAACTTTATCTATAGACTAGCGGTCCCGTCCGGCTTCGCCTGGGTGTTAAAAATTTATGATTTATTACCCCCCCTGCGGGAAATTCTCCCCCTGCGAACCGAAGTCGGGCTGGTGGTGTTTATAATATTAGTAGGATACCCACCTATATGCTAAAATGCAAAAGAATTTCAGAGTTACGTTTTGTTACTATCCCACAGGAAGTAACCCCCACGTGACATTTTTTAAAATAAAATATTGCTTATATTACTCAGGGATAGTGTAGCTTTCTATTAGTGAAAGAATTTTTAGAATTGATTCAGTAGTTCCAGAGATTTAAGGGGTGATTTCTTGAGTAATTTTAAGAATATTTTGTCCTTTCATGATTTTCGAAAAGCCGTTTTGTTTTGTTTTGCTAATTACGTTTCGATCGTGACTTGTTTTTGGTGTTTTTGAATTTATGCAACCTAGCAGACCTGGTGATAGTCGAATTTTCAGCAGTTCTTGTAGATTAAGAAGTTTTACTGTATTTTTGTCATAAAATATTGTTTTTGTAGAAAAACTTTTAACGCCCTGTATCTTCGAAACAAAGCGGCTTTTCAAAAATCATCAAAGAACAAATTATTCTTAGAATAGTCTAAGGAATAATAAACACCTTATAAACAGTTAAAAAAAATATCCGAAAAATATCGTTTCGATTGATCAATTATTTTTTTAGCAAGATCGATTTGAATGTCTGGAATTCTTTTCTTATGGAGAAAAATTTGTGTGGCCAAAATCTAACTCCATCGTCAAATGCTTGAGAATAGCCGAGCGTGTAGCAGTGCCGTTGTTTACATGGCGTTGCTATGGTTCCTCTATTACAAGTCCCCAGTTCCCGGGTTCTAGCCCGAGAGCTGGTAAAAGTGTCAATTGGATTTTCAATTTATTATTAAAAAAAAAAAATGAATTGAAAATATTAATTGGTGCTAGGCCCAAATAACCTTAGCTGTTGGTGGTCTTTAAAACACAATTTTTTTTCCATCGTCGAATCAGATTTTTTGACATTGCTTTCTGCAACCCAGCATAAGTGTCCGGGGCTGCGATTGAACCTGTCAAATAATTTCATTATTCGGCTTTAAACAGCTTCGCGTCATGATTGAAGGAATTACTTAAAGATTCTAATAAGGGAAGTAAATAAAAATGAGTGGATACAAATGGGTTAAATTAATTTTAAGCCAAAACATTTTAGCTTGTGTTATAAATTATAATAATTTACGCAATATAGTCTGAACCTTTATAATTGTTATAATTGTGTCTATTATATTTTGTCAAGTAAACATTATTATTGTATAGTCAAAATTTGCCTAGAGTTCACTTTCTACGTAAGCATTGTACACGCAACGTAACGTGAAGTAATAAGTCGAGTAATTAATAATAAAATAAAGTACTTTACATAATTTAATTGTAATAACAATAACACAATATGAATGAGAAGTATACCATTATTCAACTCTCATGAAAATATCATAAATTGTCAACACAAGGATGAGAACATTAATTATTGTAAAAACACAAAAACTGCGACAATCGTCGCTAATTTTATTGTGCTATACGGATTTTAATTACAGCCGAAATTACATATTGTGTTATGGTTAGTTAAAAACAATTTGCCGCCAAATAAGATACCATAAAATTACAATTTTTAAAATAAGATCAAGTTTTATTTGCAAATAGTTCTCAATTAACACGCACACAAGTTTTATTTAATAATTTAAAAGGCTCGTATGTACAGATTCGAGTTTAATCTACATCTGAAAAGGATAACATACTTAGGACCATTTTCTGGTAGCATAAGTATCTGTGAGTTACATAATAGTGGCATGTCGGCGGCGCGTGACTTGAAAATAGCCGAGCCTGTAGCAATTTGGTTGTTTGGGTATACCTACCTATAGCTAGTGTTTCCGTCTAGATTTAGTCTTTCTAGAGTCTTGTCTTGCCTTGTCTAGATTTTCAAGACAAGACTTGCAAAAGTCTTGTCTACAAATTTTCAAGACAAGACTTGCTTTATCTAGATCAAGACTCTTGCTAAAACTCTAGACAATTTTCAAGAGTCTAGATAAACTAAGAGACTCTTGAAAATAATCTAGAGTCTTGATATTAGATAAGACAAGAGTTTTTTAATCTAGACTTAGACTTATTGAAGTCTTGATATTCCAAGAGAAGACTTAAGTGAAGTCTTATCTTGATATTTCAAGACAAGACAAGACTTTGAAAGTCTTGTCTTGTCTTGTCTAGACGGCAACACTACCTATAGCGTTTCAGTTTCTCTATTCAAAGCCTCCAGTTCCCAGGTTCTATCCCAAGAACTGGTAAAATTATCATTAAGTTTTGCACTGTCTGTACCATGACTTAGTGTAATGATATATATTATAAAGATCTTTTTGACTTGATTTAATATTATCGTAGATCTTTATTTAAAATTAATAATAAATAAATAAAACACAACAAAATTTGATTTAATCAAGACGAGTCTAAAATATGTCTGATCACAACAAAATTATAATTTTGAATTAACTTGTTTGTTTCAAAAGCGTAGCTAATAGAAACTGCCAAAACAAAACAATGTTGTGGTCGACAATGTAGAGTATTAATGTTGACTCAAAAAGACACAACATTATTATAGCTCGCAAAGCACTCCCAGAATAATGCTCTATACAACCGTGAAAATCAAATTGACATTGGATAAGCAGTTCTCAAGTTAATCGCGAATATATAGACAAACGAAAAAGAGTACTTTATAATTATAATGATAACGTGCTGCTTTATGTAACGCACAGATACCTAATGCTACCAGAAAACAGCAGAATAGGAGTCCAAGTTATACACATTTTTGGGAATATGTCCTGTTGACGTTATAGTTTCAATATATAAATGTTCACATTAGGTGAATAAAAGCTATTTGGAAATGCTATAAATTTCGATAATACCCATAAATGATGTACCACACTGCAAATGTAAATTTATGATAAAACATTTCCATAAACATGTAACAAAAACAGTAGGTATTTTATTCTGCAAAGTATGCATTTTCCTGTACGTTTAATCGTTTGATATAAAATGAGTTGAGAAGACATTAAATGAATAATTCATTTGTACTTAAAATAGTATGTACGTACACATTTGAAAAGTAAGTAAGTAGTAACTGAATTATACTACACTGCATACCTACATTTTTGTAAGTAATGAACAGTTAGCGGAAGGAACAAATCAATCAAAAGACACCG
This sequence comes from Mongoloraphidia duomilia, assembly GCA_039654895.1. Classification (NCBI taxonomy): domain Eukaryota; kingdom Metazoa; phylum Arthropoda; class Insecta; order Raphidioptera; family Raphidiidae; genus Mongoloraphidia; species Mongoloraphidia duomilia. Next base: position 10,336,276 of record CM077524.1, read on the forward strand.
CATACTCAGTAAACTTATACAGTCAGTTTATATTTTGTTAAAAAAGGTCAAAATTAAAATTCGGATTAATGTATACCCCGTGTCCGGTCTAAAGGTGAACATAGGGATTTAACATGGTATTGTTCATTTTTGCTGATTCGTGTTCGCCAATTCAACATACAAGAAAGGTAATGGTAATCGAAAGATAAAATTATTGCGCATCAAATGATTCTAAAAATAAGACCAAAAATGAAATTTTTACTTTAAAATACCAATTTGAAATTTAGCGATTTTGCAGTAATGATTTCAAATTAATAATAATAATATGCGTTTAACGTCTGTTTCTCGACATTATGTCATAACAGACGCCATTCGCGCCATTACTATTTTCCATTTTACCACTTCCCGTTGTTTTCTACATATTTTAAACTTCAACTTTTTTTTATTAGCAATGTGCGAATGAAGGAATTATAGGAAATTAGGATATGGTAGGCAACTTTGGGGGTATAGGACTTTGACAGGTAATCGGCCATGGCCTTGAATAAGGAACCATCTCGATATTCATCAGGAATTATTGAGGGAAATCATGGAAAACCTCAAACAAGATGGCCGGTACAGGAATTACCGTTTCTCGGCGTAAGGCAGTAGGAAAAAGTCCTAGCCACTTCTGCCCCCGCCGGGATTCGAACCCAGTACCTTCCCAATGCGAGTCTAGTGCTGTACCACTAAGCTACATCGCAATGATTTCAAATTAAGTAGGCGAGAAACAAAACGTTAGAAACTCTTTTTATAACAGGCTGGGTTATTGTTTAGTTGAAAATGGGGGGTTAATTGAATATTTATTATAATTTTATTTTCTTTATTAAGTACTTTGTTGTTTAATAATAAAAAACCAATTAAATTCTTCATTACTTAGATATAGGTGTACATGTTGTTTTCTTATTATAGTCTATACGAGTAGAAGTAAAAGCCAAAATAAATGGCACGCAACGTTAATTCTCTATGTTCGACTTTGAGACCGGACACCCGGTATAATGCAGTCCTAGATGATTCTTATCCACACCTTTAAAAATATTCATGCAATGAACATTCATAAAGTTGATTGATAAAATAACATTTGTCTAAAAAGTTTTTGTCTACGACCAGTAGAAAACGAGAAAAATCGATTTCAAATTTTTTTCAAGATGGCGGCATTTTGTGCTGGGGGTAAGGATACGCCATTTTGGATTTTGACTTGCCTTAAGTCCCTTAATCCTTTAGGCAAAACAAATTGTAGCAGTTAATTTTTGCAAGAAAAAATTATAATTTTACTATAAATATAATAATAACTATACATTTTCGAAAATGTCATGGTGAGAAAAGGAAAGTTATTAGATATGAAAAAAATTATTAGCTAAAAAATATTTATACAGCATACCTTTTTAGTTCAGTATATGCGTACATCCTACGTAAATATTATGCACCTATTATTTGTATTCTAATTATTAACACAAATATGATACAAACAGTCGATGACCTTAAAAAAGTAACCTATGGCATCGCTGTTGAGAAAACTTAGTGAAACTAGTCGTGTAGTCATCAATTTACAGGAAATCTGAGAAATTATAATAATAAAATCTGCATCGGTTACTACACAAGAGACCCAGACGCCCACGAAACAAGACTTATAAGTCTTGAATAATTCTTAAGTGCGATTTCGTAATGTGCACCGACGCGCACAAATTGCCGTTGTCTGCATTGTGTTCGTCTCATACCGATGATTTAGATTTTAGAATTATCTTGTATCCAAAGTTAAATAAATAATGAGACGTGTGACACTTGTGTTACAGTCTCACATTTTTTTAATGAGTGTGTTCAAGTCCAGACTCCAGTCTAGGTACACACGGCAGCAGATCGGATTGTCATTATTATTATTATTATTATTGTAGATTATAGACGCGTCGACAACTCAGGACATTAGCGTCTCCAACACAATAATTAATAGTCCATTTGTGTATTCCAGCCGGCATACACAAACCGACTGGTACAAGCTCGGGCTCCTGGGAATGCCAATTCCCAAAGAACATTGGAATGCAATTGCCTAGCTGTCTGAGATATTTATTATTTTCACTTCTAATTGTTATGTGAATAATATGGTGTGGATATAAGGGGTTTTAAATCGATTGATTTTATCATATACCAACTGCAATTGCGAGAACAACTACATTCAAATGTTCCCCCTGGGGGAGATCGGATTGTCAGGTGATCTATGAGTTGGCTTAGGAAATGATCCTGACAATGTCTAATTGTGTGTTTTAAAGACCACCAACAGCTAAGGTTATTTGGGCCTAGCACCAATTCATATTTTCAATTCATTATTTTTTTTTAATAATAAATTGAAAATCCAATTGACACTTTCACCAGCTCTCGGGCTAGAACCCGGGAACTGGGGACTTGTAATAGAGGAACCATAGCAACGCCATGTAAACAACAGCATCGCTACTCGCTCGGCTATTCTCAAGTCCCCTGACAATGTCAATCTGCTGTTTGAGTTTTTAAGACAGACCGACCTAGGATGGTTTGTTTGATTTTATTTATTTGTTTATATTTTTAGGCCCCTTTACAACCTTATTTTGGCTTATTCTGATTTTATTTATACATTTTTATCAATGTAGCTTTTCTGTTTTGTTCATTTTTTGTGTTTGTTTCGATATATTTTTATTATACAGACACTAATGACCTCAGTTATCGAGCGTCTATAATCTATATTCTATCTTAAAGTTAATGAAAATTATTTGCCGCTTCTATACGTAGGTACGGTCATTAAAATAAATTTAATTTATTCCAAAGATAGTTATAAATGTACAAAAACTAAAATAGTGTCAATTTTTCATCTTTCTCTTACTTGTTGAATCTACGATAGCTATTAGTGCGTACCTTTCCTATTGTCTTCTATGTGCAATTTATTTTCTCATGTTATACATTTTTGTTATTACATCCACCATAAAAAAATTATGCAACAACTGCTTCGATTTAATAATCTACCCAACGTAAATTAATTATTCCATAAGTTTTGATAATTTTTTAGTACATAACATCAATATTTTTCTGTAGACGAAGCTATTATTTACTTACAATATAATATTAATTAAATTTTGTTTGTTTTGAAATTTAACAATAATGAGCCCACTGCAGCTATAAATATTTCTTCACTTATCCAATTATCATTAAGATATTAATTTTACATCTTCCTTTCTCTTTCTTAGTTCATTTTTTCGTGAAATAAATTAGAGTATAATGAGTCAATAAAAAAATTCGTGTAAAAAACTAACCACAATTGAGCAAAAAATATTGAATATTCAATTAAATGGAGTAATTCTTATTAGTTATATTGATTTATCAAATATAGAACAACTCTCTATTTCTTCGAAGTAGGGAAAATTGTTTCAAAATATATATGATTTAAAATTAAAATTGTTATTAAAAATAATAGGTAATATTCCTGGCATCATAATACTAGCCATTAATTTAAGTAATTACATAGTGCTAAATATGAGGGATGATTTTTTAACGCTTGCAATATTTATAATTTTTATACTCGGAGGATAGCTTGGTGCATTGGTCAGCGTGCTGGCTTTTGGACCGAGCTGTCGTGGGTTCGTATCCCACCTCGCTCATGGATATTTTGTGATGTTGTTTAATTTTAATTGACGATGCATTTAAGACTCTGATTACCTAAGTTGTCGAGCGTCTATAATCTACAATAAACAAGTTAGTGATCATTTGCTGTAATCCAGTAAGATAAGGTTAAAAACTCTCAATTCTCAGGTTCTAATCAAAAAAATGATCAAAGCATTATAATTGGTTTTCGAATTTATTGTTAAAATAACAACAAATTGAAAATATTAATTGGTACTAAGCCCCGATAAGTATAGCATAAGTGACCTTTTAAATACCTAATAAAAATATACATATTGCGGCTACAAATTATTCATCCGGTATACGATGTACTACTAAAATAAGGGCATACATATTTAACGATTATAGAGATTTTATAGCGATAACTAGTTAAAATTTTAATCTTGATTGATCTATGAAATATAATATGAACAACTGTCCCCGCTACAATGTTTTATTTTAGTACCCATCACAATGTAAGATATGCGTATATTGATCCAGCATTAAATACTCCGTTAAAGAAATACAACCTCTATTAATACTGAACCCAAATCATTATATCGTTATTTAGAAAGGTGCATTTAAATCGTATGTATAAACGGTGAAAGTTGTAGATAGATAATATTATACAGTATTATAGTAGGGACTGGCAAAGGCAAGGGTTCTTGACAGCTTCAGGCATCTACAAAAGTCACAGTCTAAAGGTACACGTCTTGTTTCAATATGAATATTGTGTGTGTGAGAAAAAGAAAGTCTGCCGACGCAACCGACATATCAGTCTGTTTAAGTCCAAAGAGTTTATTGATGTGAAACATCTTATGTCGGGCTGTGAACAGCCGCGTGAGGGGAAATATGCAACGAAATGTTTGGTCCGCTCCTTCGCTGCTGTTCTCCCCACCACTGCGGCACTCTCTCTCTCTTGGCTCAGGCGTGCACTGTAACACACGCGGTGTTACAGTGCAGTATATAGGATTACGTCAGCATAACAGTTAGTTGCTGCTTTTGAAAAAAAATATACTACTACATAGAGAATACCATCGAGTTCAATAACGTTTTCTTTGATGTTTCACATCTGTCGGGGGTCCAGAGACCCACATCCTTTTTAATATACATGGACGTACGCAGGGGAGGGGCAGCTTCCCCCCCACCAGCAAGATCTTGGAATAATGGATTAAAGTGTGAAAATTCACTCCCTTTTATTTCTCGTTATATAACTATGGCGTTTGAAAATTCCCCGAATTGCACTTAGAACGTTTGAACTATCGTTAATGACCTAATTACAGTATGATAACCGGATGTCCATGCTTAAGGTACTTGCAGTATGGAGCTGGGATTCTAGATGGTAGCGTAGATCATAGCAGGGCTTGCTTAAATTAATGCATTGTTTGTATATGCGAGCGTACACAACGAAGCAGTGAGTGTAGCAGGTATAAGCGCAGTTACAAGAGCTGGTAGATTCAAGAATGTATCTCACCATTCTTTCAGCGCGCTGACTACTACAATCACCGTGTGACAACTATCAAATGGCCGTTACAAGTTTCGCAATGGATGTGACTAGTTTAATAAGTGAAATTTTGCCAGTTTTTATTTAATTTGTTTTGAGTTTCTTCTAAGACGTATTTAAAAGCGTTAGGTTCCATACGTAAATATTCAAAAAACCGGTTTGGGTAAAATTTTAATTCTTGGTATAAATGATGAAATTTGACATGTTTATATTGTTTTCTATTAATAGCGTAGACATGATAGCTCCTACCCAAATTTGTATTTAAAATATACCACGTTGTAGCAGAAGAACACAAATATTCGTCTTCGCTTTCTGACATCTCAAACGCGACTTAAGCTTGTATCAATGCTAGTATCAAAGCTTCGTTGTGCAAACCTATAAGCGCTTATAATTTCAGCCACCATCTACCATACAAGCTACCATCTAGAATCCCAGCTGCGTACTGCACGTACCTTTACTCTCACAGCTCTTGTCCCAACCCCCCTGAACAAAATTCTGCGTACTACGCCCTTGCTGATATTTAATGTACTAGCCGTATTTACCCGGCGTTGCCCAGGAATGACCGAGCTCTGTAATAATAGCTTAATGAAATATAGCCTAAAACCTGCTTAAATATTTTCTCTACCTATCGAATATTTTTCACTTTCCAAGTCTACTGCGTTCGAACAGACCGACAGACAGACAGATAGAGGTTGCCTTTTATAATATGTAAGGATACAGTGTCCTTATCTACGTCGGGCAAATTATTTGGAGCGCAACTTGCTCTTGAGGCTCACCTCCAAAAGTTATATGTATTAATCAATTAAAAATTACATACTTACTGTTATTTTCACAAAAGAAGTCATAAAAATAAGTTCGGCAAAAACTGGATTGAGAAATTCTCGGTACTTAAATTAAAATGACTATTTTTTATAAAAAAGTAAAATCATGTAAAATTCATTAGTATCAATTCATATTTTCAATTTATAAATAATAATTTTGGTAGGTACTTGAACCGATTTTTAGATGAAAATCTGTTTTTAATAAACAAGACATGGAAACATTAGGTATATAAAACGACGGTACCCCTGCTCGGCTATTCTCAATAAATTGGCTATTAACCTAGAGATACACATTAATTTTTAAGTTGAATGATAATAGTCAAAGATTATTAATCTAGCAATCAGACAGATGTACTCTGTAACTGTTTATCAATATTGGTTGGACATGATCATAACATTTTACTATTAATAGTTTTTTTAACTAGCGATTCTCAACATTTTTCATTTATGATCTCTTTTAGCAAAAACGCAAACCTCGTGAACAGATACGACTATAGAAATAAAAGATTAATTTGTCCATGAATTTTCTTGAAGTGTAATGGAAGTTTTGATGTGAAAACACTGAATATTAAAAATAACCACAGAACACCAACCTAACTAGCACTTTTTTCTCGACATAAGTTTCGCTAATCATGTTAGCATCATCAAGAGATGATTAAAACGTATGATTCAAAATATGTTAGTGGTTTGGTGTTTTGTAGTTATTATTAATTATTAAAGAACCATTTACTTATATGTTATTATTAATATTAAGAGATTATTGAACATGAAAAATTAAAAAATGACCTAATCTATCGACATTATATTAATAAACTTACAAGCGAAGGCTAATTTATTGTTGTGGTAAGAAGTAACTATCATTATTTTTGTTTTTTAATTTATTGATGTTTGCGTTGTTGTTCGATAGTAAAGTAGTAGATTGTATATTTAGATGTGTAATGGACTATATTACGACGAGTTATGACAGTATGTAAAAACGAGCGATAGCGTGTCGTAATACCTACCATTACGCACGAGATATATATGGTATCTTTTGCCATACCCACTACAAAATACCTACTTTTCACTTTTTTTCATAATAGTATAAGTAAAATCCATGCCGTATCTGTTAATCTGCTTTTTCTTCCAGAAGTTTTTCTCGTATCCTCGATCGGTGACTAGAAGGTTGAAATTCAGCGTAGAGGTAAGTTCATGCCGAATATAAACCTTCAGGAAACCGAAAGCGATGTGAAAAATTAATGTATTACAAATCTTTCCGCGAGTTCCTTACCTAAATATGTCTCGTGAACTCGTTGGGTATTCGCACAGCTTAGTTTAAGAACTGCTGATTTAGATGATGACAGTTTGATGGCTTTTCTTATTTATGCCAAATAGCAATATGTCACAACTCATAAGCAAACATGATATCGATCATACATCAAATGAAAACTAATAAATCATTCATAATAGGTGAAATGTCCATGTCATTTGATCGACAATAAATTAACGACGGGAAACAGGAGAGAATTTTTTATTTAATTTCTCTTTTAAATTCATAAATCACAAAAAATAACCTAGATTTGCACATTATATTTTTATAGATAAATTCATTCAACAATGAACAATCGATTTTCATATTGAATTTGAATTTAAATTATTTTTGTTTATGTTAAAACATTTTAATCGGTTTTCCCTATACGTTTATTATTTCCTACATTTCTTATATTTATTTCCTAAACAAAACAAGCCGCTCCAAAGATGAAATGAAAATAAAATAGATTTAGAAACCAGAAATCGTAATATATATCATAGAAATAAAGGGTCTGGTAATCAGTACCGGCAGATTCGAGTAGCCTATGAAATGAAAAATAATTGACGTACGTCTGTCAGCTGCCCGTAATTGTTAAACTTATTTCATGCAATTTGTCCAGTTTGTGAGTCATTTTCCAATAAATCTGCATGCTTTCGTTGTTGAAAATTTTATTCGAACACAGAGCATTGTGCAGACTCAATTTTAGGCGTAAATTTGAAGTTGGAAGAATACCAAAACGGGACACAATTTTGAATTGGGTGGGTCAGTTCCGAGTGTATGGTAGCGTTCACGCACATTTCAAGATCTGAAAAACGCGATTCGAGATGAAATTAGAAATATTAGACCTGATTTATTACAAAGAGTAATGGAAAACTTTTTAGAAAGATGTCAAGAATGTTTAAACTGCAATGGCGCTCACTTGAGAGATGTTATTTTCCAAAAATAGCGTAAATTAATAAATTGCAGATACCGAAATTCAAAAGAAAGTCGTTGTTATTTCTCATACTCATACTTCAACAATACCCAAATACGAGGTGGTTTAAAACCACCAGTACTAATTGCCGAATCATTTATATTATGCAATAATTTTCTGAGGACATTAAAAATACAAAACTAAAATAAACTCATTGTCAAAATTACTACACCACTTGGTTTTTCTGTTATATTTTGTGTTAAAGGAATAATGGATAGGGAGCAATTTTGTTTTCTGATGAAACCAGGTTAAGTTTGAAACCATCAGATGATCGTGAACGAGTATGGTGAAGGCTATTTAGAACCGGAACACCAAATAGTTCCCTTTCAGAGATATTGCAGGCAGCAAATCATCTCCTGGTCTTTGTCATACTTCGTCATATTGATGACAAATGAACTGAATAATGCGTTAATTTTGACTCTAGGTATGCATGTAGGACGTAGGTACGTACATTAATATTAATTCTTTAACATAGTCAACACTCAACAGTGTTCTTGATGATTTTGTTAGCATCATAAGACCATCCCAAGTTATATAATTGTTAATTACATATTCTAAAATGAATCATCATAACGCTGCAACATTCTTTCAAAACAATACGTATCAAGAATATGATAATGTCAACATATTCATTGACAGTTATTTTTATTTGAATATTAATTATATGCACATACTTTGTTCCTGCCTAACAGTTTCCAAGGCAATCTTGATTCTTGTGAGTAGCAAGTCATTTGCAAAAAATATCTTTAAAATATATGTTACGGATCGTACTTGTAAAGCGAACATATGTTAAAAGCCTAGACCTATTTTAGGTACCAATTTTAATTTATACATTTATATATTAATATTAATAGAGCTTAGACCTTCTACCATGAATAAATTTGGTTTCATGTACGGATAAACAATTGTTCACTGCAGGGTGTGTGTGTATAATCAGGGGGCCGTCTTGTTTTATTCACGTTAAGACTCTAATTTTATGTTGAAAGTATTAATGGCCTAATAATACTACTATTTAAGTAAAAGATCGTGAAATTTATATAAGAGATTAACGGGAACTTGGACCGTGGGTTGATTGAAACTCAGTTAAAGTTTTAAATCGCAACGTTTCGTCTATATTTTAGACTTCTTCAGGCTCTTAAAACATAACACGAGTATGTCAGTAATAATCTGTCGTCATTATTCATTTACAGCGATAATATAATATGCAATAGGTAATAATTGATCATAATAATTTCATTAAAATTCATTTGTTCAACAGACACGGTCCAAGTTCCCGTTAATCTCTTATATTATATAGTTACGAGTAACTTTGGGACATGACAACTAAAAACATCGTGAAATTTTTTTGACAAATTATTTACTATCTAAGGGAGTAATTCCAAATTGGGGGGGCGTGAAGTAACGTTAAGGGGAGCGTGAGAATATTTGAATTTAGAAATTGGCGCGGTCTGATTGTTTTACCATTTAAGTGGCATACACAATATTTAGTTTTTTCAATAATCTGAATATTCAGATTATTGAATAATCCGAATATTATGTACGCCACGTAACTTTGAGATATTTGCTTCGAATTTGCGGTTTTAGGTCCTATTTTTTGAAAAAAAATATTTCCGGGGCACACCCCGATCAGTGGGCTAACGCTTAGATATCTTAAACTTCATCAGGTCGGGAAGGGGGGTGAGCTTTTCATAATTATTATAAACAAGGAGGCGCCACAACAAAAAGATTGGGAACCACTTCGGTCTAAGGAGAGACAGATATATTATACCTGCACAAAAATGGAACAGTAGGGCTAGGGCAGGAATATTTTACTGACTTGACGATGACAATTAAAGTAGTGGAAACTTTTTGTCTATTAAATAATTAACCATGTTTATAAATATCTTGTAAATAGTGCCATCGTAAGCGGGCGTACATGACGTGCACTGCACGCGGGCGGCAGTCAGAGGGAGGGGGCGCCAATTCAAAATTTACCCTTTAAAACAATACGTTGAAATATGTTAAGAGAAAAATGAAATAGGAGTATTAATAAGAGACATACATGGGGTGGCAAATTTAAAATTGCACACGGGGCCCACAGACGGCTAGCGGCCGACCTGCTTTATTGTAATGGAGAATTTATACTAAATATGTTTAAATTCATATTCATATTTTCTGCCTCTAACTTTGTCAATGTTTTCATGTGATAACGAAAAAAGGCGCCACAGATTTTCGATTACTCTAGACGCGAGAAAAAGATAAATCCAGCCCTGAATATATACCTGTTTCTTATGTCAAAATCAATAACAGTATTGGTTTATGATTATTATTATTTTCTTACTTTCCTATAAATAATATTTACAACTGCAAAGCTATTATATTGCAGGTGGAAATGCATTGTTGTAAATAAAGTTGGCGTCAGAAAGAAGATAAAAATTACCGACCAGAACTTAATTATTTACGCTAGAACATATGTTTTCCCACGATGAAATAAAACTGAGATAAATATTATAAGATCTATTAAATTCATAACCGTATAAAAAGGTTGTTCACCCACACAAACATTTGAAACTGTGAAGTCATCTTAGAGAAAGGGCGCTCTGGTTGCATGCAATATGAGTATATTATAAATATAGGTAATACTTATTAATTTACATTTAAAGTGCCTCGGTTATGAGCTGGTGTTGTTCTGATTCGGGTCTATAGGCCGTCGTTGGTTGGAATTGCTTCCTAACGTTTCGTTAGCACGAGTGGCGAGCTTCTTCAGAGGTCCTTGAATTGAATTGTAGATTATAGACGCTCCACAACAGAGGTCATTAGCGCTGAGGTCGTTCCATCTCCAGCATCGGAGATGGAAGGACCTCTGAAGAAGCTCGCCACTCGTGCTAGTGAAACGTTCGGAAGCAATTCTAACCAACGACGGCCTATAGACCCGAATCAGGACAACACCAGCTCATCAACTGTCGCGAAAGCCTCAACCAATTTGTCTCGGTTATATTCTACTTTGAATAAATTAATTATTTCGTAAATTATAGACACTCGACTATTGGGGCTATACGAGGAAACCGCTGTTCACATACTTTGTAAATGCGAAGCTGTCGCACAGACAAGGGATCAGCTTTATTGTTACCTAAGGATTTTAAAGACATCAGCTCAACTAAAATACTAGACTACATTTACTGTCTGGGAATCTTAAAGAACTGATGGAACATTAGGGGAGCACAATAGACCTTATTGGTCGCAGTGCAGACCTTCTAGCCCCTACTTTTTAATTCTAATTGGGGTTATTCACATCTATTATACTTCGAATTAAGTAAATATATTGAAGTTACAAAACTTTAACTTAAATAATAATATATGAGTTAGGTAATTGTGGACAACAATATAATAATTATTAATTAATTCAACAATAAATTTTTAATCCACAAGGCATCCACTAGGTAGTGAATAGTATTTCTTAACATATCAGTCAGCATATTATGCTATCATGATTGTTAAACGTCAAACGATTGTTATAAGATATATAAGAAAAAAATTGGAAGTCCTGACAGTGGCTTCTGATTTTTTCCTTATACTTATATCTTATAACAATCGTTTGACGTTTAACAATCATGATAACATAGGTAATATGCTGACTGATATGTTAAGAAATACTATTCACTACCTAGTGGATGCCTTGTGGATTAAAAATTCATTGTTGAATTAATTAATAATTATTAAACTTTAACTTAGTTCAGTGGATAATACAAATTTAAGTTTGACTTAAAATTTTTATAAAAAGCACCTGAGGTGAACTTGCTTGGTTTCTTACTTATAAAACTGTTTTATTCTATTACTTTAAAATATATTTCCACTCTTGTATTTTTGGTCTAATCTCCCCTTAATTTTGAAAAATAGCTTGTGGAAATGGTATGAATTTTTTAGTCGGCTCGTATGTTAGCTTTGTAACATACTTAACTTTTTAGTATTGTAACATTGTTTTAAATAAAATTATATCTTATTAGGTAAGTTCGTGACACAATCTGAATACAGATTTTCGCATGATAATATGTTGTTTTATAGTTCAGAAACTTCCGTGATTACATCAGATGACAGAATTAAAATAGATTAAATACTTGAATATTTAGGGTTTAAAATAATTTTAAAATTTACTGTACATTTACTCCTCAGTTGCTCGGGCGGAGCCGGGTCGGAAAGCTAGCTGCTTTATAAAATAACCAGCGGTTCCGCTCGGCTTCGCCCGGGTGCTAAGAATTTATGATTTATTATTCCCCCCGCGAGAAATTCTCCCCCTGCGAAGCGTAGGGGGTTGATAAGTAAAAATTCGTACATCCCCGTTTTACTCCCATTGGGATTGAATTAAAAAAATGCGAAAAGCCTATAACCTTCCTTAATATAAACGGTAAAATTTTTATTTAATTCGGAGTGATAGTTCAGCGCGTTCAAACACACATTATCACATACAAACTCTTCAGCTTTGTAATATTAGAACCTATAGATAAAACGAGAGCTAGTGAAAGTATCAACTGGATTTTAAATTTATTATTAAAAAAATAATAAACTGAAAATATGAATTAGTATATCAGGTTCAAAAAAATTTTATAATTGTTTAAATTACTCTACTAGAGATGGTATAGGTACTGAATTCTTAAGATGAGATTTTTCGTTATTTAGACGAGAAAGGCACCCTCGAGAAAGTATTGAGGCGAGAGTTGAAAAATGTTTCGTTTCTAAATACAAGACGAGAACTATTTATCGTCAAGACGAGATAAGATGGCAATACTAATCACTGTAATCGTGAAATAATTATATTCTTATGATTTTGTCATGGAGGGAGTTACATTCTCATAATTTTAAAATACAAAGTAAACATATAAGATGAATCAATTCGATGCCATTAAAGAAAAGTGAAAACGCGTTCACTTGAAACACTATGTTCAGTAATTTCTATCTGCGTTGATCCATTATTATCAATCAAGTCGCACGTTAATAGAAAATAAACAATTTGATGTTTTCACACGCATTTAAAGTTACAAATACACCTGCTTTCTAGAACTATTAAAATTATATTACAGAAAGATTATTAAACAAGCCGTGAGGTGGGTCGTTTGTTAGGACTAAAGTGCGACCCTTGAGGTCCACACGACGAACTTCCCAGTTTGATAAATATTTAATAATAATAATTAAGTTAGATATTACACAGAAAAGTAATCATTTTAATCATTAAAACATAATTATTATTTATTTTTAACAATAATAAAAAAAAAAACGACTAAACCGATTTTTATAAAATTTATGTCGGATCAAAATGACGTTAACACGCCTCGATTGACACCCTTACGAAGTCGATATAATTTTTTATTCGCGAGATATTGTGTAAAATCTACTTTTTAGAGTCTATTTGGTTAAGAAAAAAGAACGGCTGAACCGATTTTGAAAAAATTTCTTTCAGATCATATTTACGTTACTACGCGTCGATTGGCACCCTAACGTAGTCGATATCATTTTTCATTCTCGAGATTTCATCTCAGAAAGAAATGAACACATACGTACGTACATACGTACACACACACAATCTTTCTAAAAATAGTGTAGTGACCTTGAAACATAAATATTTGTTATACATTTTGATTTCGATTTTCGGACCCATTATACAATAACTTCCAATGGGAAGTTAATAATTCAGCTAGCAAACAATTTTATTTATTACTAGCTTTTTCACGCGGTATCGCTTGTGTAAATGTGAATTTGTCTCGCCGATTAGCTCACATTAATATCTGTTTTGACCGATTTATTTATTTATTGTAGATTATAGACGCGTCGACATCTAAGGTCATTAGCGTCTTTCAACTACACTAAATAACAACTAACTTAAAACTAAATAACATCACAAAACATCCATGAGCGCAGGTGGGATTCAAACCCACGGCAGTCCAGTCTAGAGGTTGCGGCACCAAGCATGCTAACCACTAGGCTATACTGCCCTCCAAAGTTTTGACCGAAATCTTCCATTAACCAAAGCGTAGCGAGGACAGAATTCCAACCGTTTCCGATACATTTCTTTTTTACAGATCAAGTACTTCAGAACAAAAGAACAACTGATATTTTTATTTTCAAAATATTTACGGAACTATAAGGTTTAGAAAAAAATTGATTACAAAACTTTGTTGCAAAAATGAGTAGAATAATAAACCGTTTCGAAAAATATACCGTTTTAATGGAAAACCAACGTTATTATAGCACATATATTTTCTGCGCATGCGCCGATTTTCTCCAAAAACAATAGGACTCTTTCTTTTGATATGTCAAACATTCTATCAAAATTTGGTTTCAATCCGCTCAGTTGTATGACCTGTATCGTGCTTACAGACCAACAGACAAACAAACAGACTTTTTCCAAATACTATAAACGGTACTTTTTTACGTATCAAAAATACTTGAGACACATATTTAAACAATTTTAATAATTATTTAAAAAAAATCTATTTATTTTCAATTCAATGCCATATTTTTTCACAGATTAATTACCTTCTCGTTTTGACACATTTTTTTTTAATTACAATGCAATATAATATAGTAATAATAAAAATGTTTTTGGCAGGTAATTAAGTTTTATTACTAAAATGCAATTATTGCCTGAACGCCTCATATGCACCTAAATTATTATATTCATAAGTAGAATTACACATGTCATAATAAAATTGAAATTATGCTTGATAACCTTATCGCACACATTTTTACGCAAATTATGGGCACTTGACTATACAATAGTACAATAGTTTTTTTTTTATGAAAATGACAATATTATTACCGTTGTTTTAACTTTTAACCTTAATAATAGCGTATTATTGCTAATTACTAATCATAATTATTACTTACCGCATAATTATCTAATTCTTTTGACCCACTTTAATTTTTGTGTTTATTAATTAACGATATTCGTTTGTTTTAAACACGCCGCTCAGAAGTTCAGGGACACGCTGTATACTTATTGTTTTGTTTCGTGCAATTGTGTTGGTTTTAACAGAAATGTAGCAAAACCTTGAGAATTTTTTTGAGAGATTTCCAAATACTGCGAGAATAACAAACTATCATTTTATTTTTGTGTGTGGATTTTTGAAAATTCCTTTAAATATTTGTTTGGTTTGAGATCCATGAATGAATTATATTAATATTATTGATTTTTTAAAACTAGTTGACTTATTCCTTAAAAGAAATACCCAGTACAATGCAAGTTCCACAAGCATGGTCCCACATCCTGTATCGAGTCCTTAGACCAGGATCTTTGGCGGACCTCCCCTTCTAATTCCGGGCCCTATCAGCCCCCATCCTTGTAGGGGCCATGTCCACAAGCCTCAATATTCTCTTGTGTAGATGGGCAATGAGCATCAGTTACTTAAGGGACTTTACAGCTCTTACAAGTCTAGAAATACTGGCGTTGACAGACAATTTTTAGTCGACTGACTGTTTACTAGAACATGCGTTCACTAGTGAAGTCAATGAGTCGAGATTTTGGCCCCAAAAACGCAAGTAAGTCGGGCATCTGTAAAACCAACTCCCCCCTCCCGTTTTCCAGGTCACTGAACCCGAATATCATATTAAAAAGTTTTTATCCGTACCCACCCCCTTAAACGGCCAAAACCAACCCTTTTTTCGGTTTTCGCGCACGGACACGCGACAGCATGGTTTCTCTATGGAAATTGTTGATGATTTGGACAAGAATTATTGCAGGGACATGACCATGACTATCCTTGGGGCATTCTACCCTCTCAGGGGATGAAAAAGTGGTTCCCCCCTCGTTTTAAAGGATGATGATAAAAAAGTTAAAAAATATAAAAAATAAAACGGGGAGGTTTTTACACGTTTGAGGAGATCGAAAGGGTCAGACTTATCTGAAACTATTTTTTTTGTAATCAGCATCCTCGAAAACGGGGGGGGGGGATTTTCAAACTCAGAAGATAGATGAAACCATGTTTCCATCCCCTTGGATGAATTATTGTCTATTTTTTTTATCAAGACAACTTGCCGAGGTAATTTTGAGCCACAATTCATAATATAATTTTTCATTATTAATGTAAATTGAATATCCAATTGATACTTTCACGATTTCTCGGATTAGAACCTGAGGTTTGTAAAATATGTAATACACAATCCTATGGTATCGGCATCCTTATTCGTATAAGGACGCCGATACCATAGGATTGTGTATACATATTATATAAACCTCAGGTTCTAATCCGAGAAATCATGAAAGTATCAAATGGATATTCAATTTACATAAATAATGAAAAATTATATTATGAATTGTGGCTCAGAATTACCTCGGCAAGTTGTCTTGATAAAAAAAATAGACAATAATTTGGGCAACTAACTACCAACTACTAAGCTTTGGTTTCAGAATAGCTGAGCACGACTCAGCTATTCTGAAACCAAAACTTGCATTGTATTTGTCTACATTACGGAGGACAGAGTGGTGTAACGGTTAGCGTAGCGGCTTTTGGATCACACTGTCGTGGGGTTCGAATCCCGCCTCCGCTCATGGATGTTTTGTGATGTCATTTAGTTTTAAGTGAGTTTTTATTTGATGTAAACAAGACGCTAATGACCTAAGTTGTCGACGCGTCTATAATTTACAATAAATAAATAAATGTCCACATTACGGTTCAACTTTGTCACCTTAGAATGTTATGTATGCAGAGTCGCCATTATGTCAGCTATAGTATTTTACATCCTGTCGTCTCAAACATGTATATAGGCCAGGTGTGCTCCGGCGGCAGGTGTACCACATACAGAGAGTCACCATGGTGTTTATAGTGTGCTTAATATTATTATTATTGTATGCTACGCGAGTACTCTTCACACGAGGTCAGTACACCGAGTCAGTTACGTTAACAAGCGCAATAAGTCAGTGGAACGCTCTGTACGTATTCTGTGTTACGTTTTGTTCTGTTGTGACGGTTGTGGTTAAGGATGGATAGTCTAGCCATCAAGAAGTCAACATAACAATTAATACTAATACATATAACTTAGTAGATATGGAAGTATAGTATCTATGTGCACCGAGTTTTACTGAAATCCGTTCAATCGTTTGTTGAATTGGTACAAAAATAAAATATTAGTAAAAAAAAACTTTTTAGAGACAAGCTTTTATTGAAATGTTCTAAAAAGGATAAAAATAATATTTAATAATTTTGGTTCATAATTATTATAAAAGCGGGGGTTGTAATCTCTATGATAGTTTATTAGTCGCAACCCCCGCTTTTATAATAATTATGAACCAAAATTATTAAATATTATTTTTTCCTTTTTAGTACATTTCAATAAAAGCTTGTCTCTAAAAAGTTTTTTTTTACTAATATTTATTTTGTTCATTTTAGTCTTTCTAAATTTTACCCCCCTTAGACACCCGTAGGGGTTGAATTTCGAGAAAATCTTTCTTAGTCCAAATTTCAAGTTTCCAGCTTCAGCGATTTGGCCTGGGCGTTCATGATTAGTCAAAAAAACCCTACATCCCCGTTTGAACCCCTTAGAGGTTGAATTTATTTATAAAAACGATTTATTCATGTATTGTCATCGGGAATACATATGTGTACAAAATTTCAAATCGATCGGATACGTGGAAGTCGTTCAAAATGACTTGCAAGTTTTGACCTAAACGTCCTAAACAAACAAACACACATACATTGCAAGTTAAATAAAAGCTTGTAAATACTTTTATTTATATTATAGGAGCCCTACATTTACGCAACCGAAGCCGGATATAGGATAGCCTATACTTTAAGTTCAGGAGCACGATATGTATGTGTACCATATTTTACTGAAATTGGATTAGAGGTTAAAGAGTTCAGGCGGAACAGACAGACAGACAGACAGAAAAAAAATTGAAAATGATCAATTATGACTTAATACCAAAATATAAAATGCCTAAAAGAGATCAAATTTATTTTATTTAAATAACTTCGAGAAAAACCTATACCTTTACAGTTTTATTGATAGTATGAAACCTCAATTAATTTTGCTGTCTTACGAGACTTCTAGGTATCTAATAATATTGCATGATATCTAGACGGGAAAACGTGTTTCCATAATTTCACAATTGTTTGTCTGCCTGTCTACTTGTATCAGCAAGAATGGCTGGATCAATTATAATGAGACTTGGTGCATTGACATAATTTAGATCTATCCTGATAATATATTGTACAAGTGGAACCATTGAACAATGATATCTTAAAGTATATAAGTACCTATATTTATTAAAAATTAACAAACACTTGAAAAGTTCTACACATTTATTCATCTCAACGATCGGTTCGGGTTCCTAACCCATCATCAGGAGTTTAACTCCTGATGATGGGTTAGGAACCCGAAACGATCGTTGAGATGAATAAATGTGTAGAATTTTTCAAGTGTTTGTTTGTTAATTTTTATTCAATCATGTTCTACCAAGTGCCTAGCGATAATTCTATAGAATTTATACCTATATTTAAATTACGCTGTATATCATTTTTTCATTTTTTTACGTATTTTTCCTCTATAAACTGAGGTCAGTTGGGTTATCACCTCTAGGGCTAATTTGTGTAAAAATTTTGAATCGTAAACAAAAAAGGCTGAGAACAACTGGTATAAACTAACAAGTTTTGGGTTGTTAAAAAAGAAAACGGGATTATGGCACAGTCAAAGTTAAAAGGATGTTAGCAGACACATAGACAACATGGCGAACAATCTACTTTATAAGCTTCGTCATCATCATTAATCAAATAAACTTAATTTCTTAATACACTTTTAGTGGCACTAAAACAACTTTCCATTTTGATACTACTACTAACCCTCAAACTGTTACGGTTGAACTGGCTACTGAATGACCCAATTAAATAGTTTCACGTAGCTTTGTTTTGTTTTTAAAGAATAACAGGAAGAAGCAATGTAAGAGATGCTATCTCCGATCCCCACGGCTAAAACAATAACAATAAGAGAAACAATAATATGCGCGATCTCTTCCTTTCCTTCCGTTTTAATTGGTCGGCGCCATTAACTATATTAAGCTGGACACACAACATGTAATTTACTGATTTTAGTTTTCTTTTTGTATCATTTAGTCTACGATTTTATACCTTGACTCAGTAGCATCGCTTACTTATAAACTTCAATTGAATTGCATCTATCTAAATTTAGATTATGAAATAAAACATATCATTGTCCGTCACAATTCGGACTAATATTCCCATATATTATAGGAGTAGGTTCTCCACAATAGAAACATATTCACCCCCACAGCCTCCCTCCCTGAATTTTCTGGGAGGAACTAGTCATATCATCTCATACTGATACTAAGGTAGTATGCATGTATAACATTTTATCAAACTCGTTAGAGTCGGTTAGAGTACGAGTGGGGACTTGTAAACAGTAAGAAACAAGAAAAAAAGCCAAACGGGTTACAGAAGCGCTAAATTAACTAGCTTATCGAGAGGCTACTGCAGATTGATTTGACGCCAAATTTTTATCAATTTTGCAACAATTCATCAAAAATAATGTAACACTATAGCAACAGAATTTTATTTGTCCTCTCAAGCTGGATTAGTTTGGTTGAAGTTTAGACAAGTGGCTTTACAAAGGTAAACGCTATAAATTAAGCAATAACATATTTTATATAATTAATATTGGATGTTAATATTTTCTGTTAATTAAATATCATACATTATCAAAACAAAAAAATAAGCGTACGCCAGTGGCGGCGCGTGAACATTTTAAATGGGTGTTCTGCAGAGTCAACCCGGAGATTGGAGTAGCCCCCCCCCCCCTAATGAGGCAACCTCGAAAAAAAAAATTCAAAAATACATTTGATGCAATTTTTAAGTGTACTCGTATTTTTTGATCTGAATAATTTGTCTATACATTATACAATGATTTCGCTAGCGCTAAAATCGTAAATAAAGTGATTTTTATAGCAATATTTTTTATTGTATTAAAAAAAAGAGTGTGTGTGTACTATGTACGCACGTCAGAAGTTATACTTCTTTTAGATAACAAAACAAAAATAACTCGTACATTTTATCCCGCGTGCCAGTACTAAACGTTTGTAAAAAAGACGATAAAATAATAAAATAAAGATATTAAATAAATTAATTTAATTTAATAAATTATTAATTTATTAAATATATTTATTTATGATATTTATCTAATTATTTATTAAAAAAAAATAATAAGGTATGTTTGTATTGAGATTTGAACCCGAGACCAATTGCTTATAGAGCCACTACGTTACCGCTACACCACGAAGACACCTTATTGCATTGCTATATAATACGGTATTATAACCAAGAAAAATAATACTGTACTAGGTTCTGTGCACCCGTTCTGGCTTTTACGCGTATAAATCTGTCTCATTTTTACTAAGTCATCTCTTTTTAACACATTGGATTTAGGTGCAACACAAACTGCAGCACCTCCTGCAGGACTGTTTATAGAATATAGGCCTGCGGCATGCCGTCATTCATAATAATGCTATGTGATTATGAAATTAAAACATATTATGCAGATTTATATAATATTTTTTTTGAATTGTGCGTTATATTCTGGCAGTGCGGCAGCTCCGCAGCTCTCATAGAGGAGCCGCCACTGAGCGTACCTATACGTAATGATAAATGTTTTTCTTTCGCAATAACTTTAATTGTTTTTCTGCCAGTCTACCCACATGACAGGTATTTTCCAGACGTAATTATCAGCATTTTATATGCAAATTCTGTGCTCATATATCAGACCTCCTTTATGATTGAGTCATTTAATTATGATTTAATTTTATATGTGATAAACTATTGTTATTGTTTTACCAAACTTTTATTTTTTATTTCGTTGGTCATGATTTTGACATACTTAGTTAATAGACTATTATGAAATTATTAATCTTTCGCGACCATCTATAATATTTGTAGCAAGGTTATAGATATTTGATATGTATATTTATAATAGCTGCAAAACATAATTTATTATGACGTATCAATAGTCCAGATATTGATTTCAAGCTGTCAGTTGCTTGACAATTCCTCTAATGATAAAAATATTACACTAGAGACATTTTAAAATTAAATTAAACACATTTTAAATGGTTTATTTTCACTTCGGAACATTATTTTATAAGAATTGTTTTGAACAACACAGTGGCTTCATTATACAAAGATCTTCAGTTTCAGTTGATGCGATTCAGATGATTTAGTAATAAAAGAAATAGATTCTTTTTTACGCTGATAATAATACTTATTTATGTTTTTGTCAACAAATCTCTTGAAATGGAACCTTTCGGAGACACCGAAAATTTTTATAAATGGCTAGATGCCTTATTATAATCAAATCAAAATACAGAAGATCTGTAAGGTAGTTACGGAAATATTATAATCAACCAAGAAATTATTAGTCCTATCAGTAAATAAAATCACATATTAGTGAATAACACAATATATCAGACGATATAATATAATTATTGCCATGATATTTAATAGAAGGCTATAATATAGGAATAAATTTCCGTAACTACCTTACAGATCTTCTGTATTTTGATTTGATTTTAAAAATTATTATTAAATAGACAGCAGGTAGGTACTGTTAAATTTTCATCAATTACTACAATTATAATGAACTGTAACTAATAGATCTAAAACCCTTAGTAAAGCTGACTAAGATAATATTAACATAGCACTAGATTTATGTCAATAATAAATTATTATGAAAATATTAGACCTAGATCTTTTTTAGCAACAAATTTCTAAGCTATAGAAAATAAATCTATTAATATATCACTTGAAAGGAAGTTGGAATATCCAGCACAAACTTAATTTTCAATAAAATCGTAGAAAGAAATCTGAATATATGCAGTTCTTTGCAAAAATTTTCATTGAATATAATAAACTAAACAGTGCGTAATCAGCTTTAGTGCATCTTATTTATGGAAAGTGATACCTACAACTACATACATTATTATGTATGAATAAATGTTAACCTGATGCTGTTTAATGTACTGCAATTAATTTTGTTGTCGGCTAGATTTAAATGCAACGGTGCCAAAACTATCCATCAACAGGTATAAAGTACATCTGTAGATACATATTTTTAATAAAGAAATTATGGGATAGTTTTGCGTTTTAAATTCGCGCTGCATTAGATACGGACTGATCTAATCGTTGCATTTGCGATAATAACTCCTTAATGATCAAGAAAATCTTAGTTCATTAATGTGTGCAACTGATGCAATTTTTCAATGGAAAAATCAAAAAGAAATACTGAAAATCTGATTCAAAAAGAGATGGAAAATATTAAAAATGCACACATATTTTCGATTATTTTGCGAGTACTAAAAATAATAAATTCTTAAAAATCAGTTGAAAAAATTACTTCAGTTTATTTCTCAGTGTTAAATCCTAAATCCTCGCACCTCTTAAATGCGTCGGATATAAAAGGTACTCTGAAGAATTGGTCAAAGAAAATACGGCGACATTACTCAAAGGTGAAAATTAAAAAATGTTGAACTGTAAATAGGTACTTTGTTAAAAAAAATTTTTGTTCTTTACACTATTACGATAAACTGATGAGGGTGAACTTTAAGTTAATGTATAAAATTAATGCATATTAAGTATGTGTTCATTTTTTAACATTTGCATACAGAAAATGGGTCTTGACAGACGGATAAGGGTTCCGTTTTTTCTTATTGAGGTACGGAACCCTAAAAATGAACACATTATTTTACGCATTTTTTAAAGTTCAATCTCAATTTATCGTAATATTATTTAGGGTAATATTTAATTATATTGTTATATTTATAACCACTGTGACGTCACTACGGTATATCCCTATATTATTAAACGAGTAAATCTTGTATATATGTATCTATGTTTCTATGTATTTATGTACCTATATAAATATTTTCTCGAAAACGGCTCTAACGATTTTGATCAAATTTACCGAAAAGGGGTTTCGGGGGGGGGGGGGCAAAAAATCGATCTAGCTAGGTCTCATCCCCGGAAAAATTTGTTTTCTTATCGATTTTATCATTTTAAAAAACAGTTTTTTTAACGTTATAAAACAGTGTCGTATGGTGAGTAGGCTTTGGAAAAAACAAACTATTTTCATTATTTACATCAAATTACTCTGACAGTAAATCTTTATCTACTTATAGGTATGTAATTTTTTTTCTTAAAAACGACTAACGATTTTGATGAAATGGTAACTGTAAGTACTATTTTTTTTGAACTCATCCGAGCAAAGCTCGGTCATCCAGATATTAGGCTTTTAAACAATGACATCATTTTTCAAATCGGTTCAGTAATTTCTGAGATTAGCTTGGATGAACACACAAATAAATAGAGTAAGCAAACTTGATCTCTTTAAATTTTTTATTGTAGATTATAGACGCGTCGACAACTTAGCTCATTAGCGTCATGATCTCTTTAAATATATATTATAGGTACTATAGACTATATAGATAAAGACTATTCTTTGCATAATAAAAATTCATCACTTTTGAAACAATAGTATGATTATATTTCATTGTTGCCCTCCTTGCATGAAGACAGTTCACCTAAATGATGGCAAAAAATTTTCTTGCTTACCCAAATCCAATAAATATACATCAACTTAGGAGAATGTATGCAGACATTTGAACTCACCTGGAAGCAAAAAAAAACCTCGTTAGTAAAAAATTAGTAACATTATGCAACATAAACAATTAAAATTCTTACATTACTTTATATAACCAATTATTATCAACCTTTATTATCTAAGTACTTATACTGTAGAAGCAAGAAGAAAACTACATTAAAATTGTGTCATATGAAGAACAATAAATTATAAATGTTGAAAACTAATGGCCAGTTTTTAAGATTAGCTTTTTGTTTAGGCTAGAAACTCTTTTTATAACAGACTGGGATATTGTTTAGTTGAAAATGCGGGGTTATTTGAATATTTATTATAATTTTATTTTCTTTATTAAGTATTACTTTTCGTTGTTTAATAATAAAAAATTCAATTAAATTCTTCAATACTTAGATAGGTACCTGTTTATTTTCTTATTATAGTCTATACGAGTAGAAGTAAAAGCCAAAATACTTAAAAATGGCACACAACGTTAATTCCCTAAGTTCGACTTTGAGATCGGACACCCGGTATATCATTTTTGTCACTTAATAAGAGGACAAATTTTCGATTTCGATATTCTGAAATATCTGTAAAAGTCAAGAAAATCATTCATAATTTAAATATTTTTAAAGATAAAAAAAAATCAAAATTGTTAATTGTAGTTGACACGCCCATCCTTTAAACTTTTTAATGGTCCAAAAAAATTGATTTGTAGCTGTGTAGACATATTTTGTGAAAGTTTCTAGCGAAGAACCCATTATATCAAATTAAAATGTCAATTCGTTAACTCAAAGGGTTTTAGGGTAACTATTTTGTTATTTAACGTAGGTACTATGTAATTGTTGATCATAAATAATAAAAAAAAAAACAGCCCCTCATTAAAGTTTATATAAGCTAAACATATTTCAAAATAATTGTATTTTGAAATACAAACAGCAATTAACCAAAATATGGGTTAAAAGTAACATTGACAACTACAAACGGGTCCCTGGCATATTGTTGATGTACGCCTTTTAAAATTGCAAATATGTTTCACAAATGGTGTCTTGGCATCAACTGAATACATGCCGATATGCTGAGGCGGGGCCCCTTGGAATTTCGCTAGTCCTATCGTCATATTTAAAATTAACAATAATTTTCATTCATATAACACTAGATCGAACATGCACATACATATAGAATTTCATCGTATCCAAAAAATAAAGACAGGTATAACCCACTATGGGCCAAAATTATTCAATGTTCTACCACAGTCTAGTTACAGATTTGCCAGTTAACCAGTTTAAGGAACAGATAAAAAACTACCTTACAAAAAATAGTTTTTATTCCATCGAGGAATTTTTGAATAAAAAGTTTATATAAAAATGTTTTATAGAAGAAAAAATATCATTTTATATTAAAGATTTTAATTAAGAGAGAACTTGCTCAAAAATAATTTTATAAAATTTTAAATGTATTTAATGTGACTTGTGTAAACTATATAGTGTAAGCACCAATAAATCATCTATCTATCTATCTATCTATCTATCGATAGTTACGTCACTGCACTGGTTTAAAAGTAGCTGTTTTCTGTCATATTCTGTCTCACTTGTAAATTGTAATATATGCATGAATCCATTAATTCCAGACGTGATTAGGCACAGGAATTTAAAGCATTTCATAGAACAGAATACTTTGCGGTCCACGCTTTATATAGTAACAGATCGTAATAATATGCATAATGTATTATATATTATGATATAATAAGTACGTTACGTGGTGAGGCCAGTTCCTTAACTTACACTTCCGGTTGCAGTCTGTCATGGTTATGTAATATGTAAGGTTGCGGACTGCGGTTATATTGTCGTGCAGCACCAACAGCTGGATGCTTGATTCTACTATCAGAGGCGTGTTAGCAGTTTTTGTCGCCATTTACAAAATAAAATAATTATTTAAATACATTTTTTTTAATATACCACGTTTTTAAAACCGAAAAGATGAAGGCCTCAATCTCAGTAAAACCTGGACACCAGCACTCCGGCATACAAAACCAATGACCAATCGTACAAGGACGGAATACGAATACCGAACAGACAAACAAACAGACAGACAGACAGACAGACAGACAGACAGACCGACAGACAAGAAAGCGAGTTAATAATGCATTGTCATCCAGTTCTGAGATATATGTTTAAAGTTTCAAGTCTCTAGCTCAGCGGGAAGTTAGTTTAAAATCGATTGCAAAATTTGTACCGAACAGACAAACAAACAGACAAACAGACAGACAGACCGACAGACAAGAAAGCTAGTTAATAATGTATTGTCATCCAGTTCTGAGGTACCTATGTTTAAAGTTTCAAGTCTCTAGCTCATCGGGAAGTTATTTAAAATCGATAGCAAAATTTGTACCGAACCGAACAGACAAACAGACAGACAAGAAAGCGAGTTAATAAAAACGTGTTAATAACAAGGAACGCAGTATCAACGAAAGTTTTCATTCAACATATTCTCAGCCAAAAACTTTTTTCATTCTTGCAATGAAATAATTACAATCCTGTCAATGAATTTCTTATAAAATGTTCTTTTATCCATGAACGTTCATTAGCTGAGTCTTTTTTCAGGGTAAGCTTTCTGCAGAAATAAAATTAAATTAAAAATATCTAAGCCCAAAAAATATCACTAAACGCAGCCTAGTTGATTCAAAATAAAGACTCAAAAATAAACCCAACGTAATCGATTAAATACTCTATAAAGTAACCAAATACGCCCAAAAAAGTCAACCCGACGAAATATTAGTGATCTTAGTTGTAGGGCGTCTGCAATCTACAACTTAAAGTAGTTAATTTATGATTGGGATATACATATGTATATTTTTCCTCTTTAACATGAAATTTTTCTCCTTAAGCTCCGGCCTCCAGGCTACTTAGTTTACTGGTAAATACAGATTAACGTCAATAGCGTTATCAAGATAACAATTCACTGGTCCGCACCGTAATAAATAGGAAAAAAACTCTTTACACTAGATTAAGGTACCTACGTATACAAATTGTAACAGAACAACGTACCGTAACAGCGTCGCGTAACTAGTGCAGGCGTGCTGAGTAATAATGGACGTGTAGCTTTAACGCGTGATAAAAATGTTAGAATAGTATTAAAACTGAAAAAGACCAGGGCGTGATTTCTTAAAAAACCGAAAGCTTTACTATTCTAAGGGAAAATATCACTTGACATTGATCACAAAGTCTAGGTCACGACTTCTTAACGTTTATTCTGTTGTCTGCTGTAAATGAGAGATGTCTCATCGCCAAAAAAGAAAAATACTAACGATATAATGTTTAATTGATTTTAGTCATTTTCAAAAGTTAGCTAATCGCAAATATAAAAAAGACATATTATCCTGTCATAAATACATGAGAATGCGGATTTAAGTGTTTGACCTTGAATATACCAGTTGATGACACCATGGATGGATCTAAAAATAATGTACTTACTAGAAAGATCTATAGACGTCTTAAATATCTATGAATATAATACAACTAAACGAAATTTTTTTGTTTATACGTGTAGTCGTTATAATTGATTGGTATATGATAAAATCAATCGATTTAAAACCCCTTATATCCACACCATATTATTCACGTAACAATTAGAGGTGAAAATAATAAATATCTCAGACAGCTAAGCTGATTGATGTCAAACAGAAATATCGCATTTTCGAAAAAAATGTCTGTTTGTTCAACACCCGAAAGAAATAAATTATTTCGTGGCCCTGCTGAGCGTGGCCGAAATAATGAGTTCCCTGATTGTTGACGTGAAGAGTGGGCGAAATAGCATTTCGCCCAGGCTCATTACGGAGAACGTTTACGCAATCAATCAGGGCAGAGTGGGCGAAATCCCATTTCGCCCACTAGTGGGCGAAATAGCATTTTGCCCACGCTCATTACGGGGAACATTTACGCAATCAATCAGGTCACTCATTATTTCGCCCACGCTCAGCAGAGCCACGAAATGACATATTTCTTGCGGTAGTTGAACAAAATATTGTGTGCGACAAGTGGGAGAAAGAGTAGATTCCTCGAGTGTGCATTTTGCGTTACAATTGGAGAACTATTTCGATATTTATCATTAGCTTAAATTTAAGGTACAAATCATTATCACAGGTCGTCAGAAGTAGCATAGAACGCAGTTATGTATGTAAGGCATACACGAATCGAGTGTGTTTTTAAAGATTAATATCTCCTGTAAATTATTTTATTTAATTTTAGTCAGTATTTTTACGGCTCATTCAAACGTAAAATTTTTAAACTGTTTAAAAAATTCGGCAATCATAACGTAGGTACATATTATAGGAAACAAAATAGATGTAAATAAAATACAAGAACAATGAAAAGTGAAGGGAATGGGGAAAGAACAGGGTATGTTACATTTTTTTGATTTTTGAGCTGCTAGTGCCATCTGATAGACCGTAACGGTATTCAGCACTGGGTAAATTGTGGGGTAAAAGAAAAAGGTAGATCACCGTGTATTTTAAAACTAAAAATTATTGGATGGAAGAACAAGGAATGTAATTAACTTTAAATTCAGCCATTTGTCAGAAGGACATAACTTGTTTTTTCCACATTCCCTTCAAGTGTGAAATAAAAATTATTTTAAAAAATTGAATCGACATCAAAAAAGGGATCGAAACTAAAAGTTGCTTGTTTCCAAATTAATCCACCGAGATCAGGACCACTGCACATTCAAATAAAAACTGATGTATTTAAATAATCAATTTCAAGATTACTATGATTGTACATCCTGTAACATTTAGATTATATTTCTTTGTGACATTTTTCATCTTTGGAAATGACATTTAATATCTATTTATTATAAATATAATTTCATTTAAAACAATGAAAATATCCCAAATGTTTATGCTGCATGTATGCTTGCAACATGGATTACATCACAAAAGCTGTCTTCTTTTTGTCCTAATGCTATTTTTAAATATGAATAAGTATTAGAAGTTTCCGTTGTTTTGCAATCGCTTAAGATTGATGATCATTAAAGACAAACAAATTATCTGCCTACTTTTTTTTCATACGCGAGCACAGCAGAGCAAATTGCAGCCTTCCACGATTTATTAGCAAATTAATTTTAAATTTCGTTACAATATTATTTTCGGTTGTTAAAGATCATTATTAGATACTTATTCTTGTATTTATATTTTTATTTATACAGGCTGTTTCAAAACGCATGTGCCAATGCTTGTGGGATGATTCCTTAACCAAAAATAAGACAAGTAGTTCCTATCAACATTGTTCCGTAGATGCTTTGTGTCAGAGATACTGGGAGTTCAATTTTTTAAATTGGCAAACTTGTTCACACATTTTTATTGCTAAAAGTGTTATTTTAGGTACTTTTGACAACTCAAATATTGAAGTCGTTATCATTAATATACATATTATGTAGTTTTTCTAACTTATTGTCTTTATTTTCGTTTTGAACTATCCAATATTTTATTTCTATTCAATACTTTCTATATAAACATAATTATTAACCATAATCCTATATACAGGGTGAGTCAGACCACCCGTATCAGTCGTTTTTTTCGTTAACGGTTTGTCGTAGAGAGTTGTGTTAAAAATTTGTATTATAAAAGTCCTAATAAAGGATCTAATGATGATAATTTTTTTTCCGGGAAGATCGGCTTCCCTATTAGTTTGCTCCAGAATGTCCAGAACTCCGGAATTATAAATGTAACGATAGGTCGAAAGTGGTATTGTTAAAAAAATCTTTGAAAAATAAGCAAGTTTTGTAGGAAAATTTTTTTTATTGCTGCCACCCCTATAAATTTCTATAAGTATAAATATAAATTATTATATGTTCAAAACTCCGGAATTTTAGATAGCACGATAGGTTGAAAGTGGTACTGTTGAAAAGCTCTTTAAAAAATAGGCAAGTTTTGTAGGAAAAATTATTTAATTACTGACACCCCTGTTAAGTAACATTCATTTGAAATTATTAAATTAAAATTTCATAATAACGAACGAAGTCAGCATTCAAAATCTAACAACCTTAGATAATATCACAAGTGTTCAAACTGCAGTCTTCCATTTACTCTTTAATACATATGAGTTCTTCTGCTTATACTGTGAGTGTATCTACTTCTTCAGTGTTTAATGATCAATAGATAGGTAACTAGATTTTAAATGCCGATTTTAAAATTAAGTTCGTTATTATATGACATTTTAATTTAGTACTTTCAAACAAATATTACTTAACAGGGGTGGCAGTCATATAAAAAATCCCTACAAAACTTGCTTATTTTTTAAAGGTCTTTTCAACAATACCACTTTCGATCTCTCGTTACATTTATAATTCCGGAGTTCTGGACATTCTGGAACAAACTAATAGGGAAGCCGACCTTCCTGGAAAAAAAATTATCACCATTCGATTCTTTATTAGGGCTTTTATAATACAAATTTTTGACAAAACTCTCTACGACTAACCGTTTTTGAAAAAAAACGACTGATTCGGGTGGTCTGACTCACCATGTATAAATAAAACACTTAATAATTAATAGATGTTTCTATAATTTTCACACTGTTTTGTTTTATTCGTACTCCAAAAAAAAAACATTCTGCACGTTCCAAATTCTAATAAAATGTGTGCCAATGAAAATTAAACAAATTCTTTGTGGTTGTTGCAGCATTAAATATGCGATTTCCGCCGCATACTGTTTCCGTGTATCTATGTAATATTCGAAATTAATGTATAGACTACACATAACGGTCTTTTTGATTAAAAAATAAAATTATTTAATAACTATAACCCATAGTTTTATTTCAGAAAAAAAGTGAATGAAGCCTATTGTTTATGAACTACATTTTATTTATAGCATTCATAAAACTAGAGCATTTTTTGTGTTGTTTTGTATTAAAATATGTGTGAGTAATGAGTATTTTTATTAAACTTTATTATTCCTTATTTATTAAAGTGAAACTTTATTAGCCTCGTTTTTACCGTTCGGTTACGCATGTCGAGCATCACGTCACGTCCAGTCGAAAAGCAGCGACATTTATGTTCCATAACTATATATTGTACGTCTACATAACTAATATCGTACGAATATTCAGTCAAACAACACTTAAATACCCATTGACCACCAACGAAAGAATTTGGATTCTTACGTTCGTCTACATACTGATCAGGATTCAGATTACATTACCAAAACCACGTAAACAAAACTATAATATACTTTCAGCGATTTCAGGTTAAAAGTGTTTAGGGTTATGACAATAAAGTTTCACTTGCACCTGGGCTTCATAAAACCGCACCCCAGTTTCATTCTAAGATAATGTTTTTATATTTTATACGTCAGATTTTGATAAAAAGCTTTAAAAGCTTTTTTATTCGATCATACTGTATATTTGTGTTATATATACTATATAGTAATACAAAATAATATTATGCTTCTCTTACTATGTTTACTATATAAATTATCGATAATCTGTATTGGCATCAAATTATAGAAATATCTGTATAACATGTTTTTACACTATAATTTCATCGAACAACTTTTCAATAACAAACTTTTAACGTATAAACTGGAACTTAAGCTTCTGTACGAGGTGTGTCAGAATAAATTAAAAGGTAAAAATCGTGCCACGACCAAAACAACAATATATATTTTATTAATATTACGATATCTAAGTACATATAGTCGCTCCTTGACAGTCGAACCTCGAAGGTAAAAATACTTTTTAACAAAAAAAAAAACCTCCTTCAAAAAGCCACTAAAAAGAGGAAAATAATGAAAATATAAGATCTGCGCCAATTTAATAAAATATGAAGTCGATTAAAAAGTATATAGCATAGTGATTAATATTTAACCAACTTCGCATATTTTATTAAATTGGCGCAGACCTCAAAATTTCATTATTTTCCTCTTTTTAGTGGCTTTTTGAAGGAGGTTTTTTTTTGTTAAAAAGTTTTTTATTTTTTACTTTTTAGTGTCAAAAAGTGTAATTTACCTTAAAGGAATCACACGCCGTTAATCACTTTTATTAAACCGACTTTCTTACGCTGTCTGATGTGTCATAAAGCGACATTTAGCTTAAGGAATCACACGCCGTTACTAACTTTTATTAAAATCAGCCGAATTACTGAACCGATTTTGATGAAATTTCTATGGGACCAATCTGAAAGTATATCCTTTCAAATAAAAAAAAATTTCTCCAAATCGGTGTATAAATAACGGAGTTCTGAGGTAACAAACATAAAAAAAACAAAAAAAAAATACAACCGAATTGAGAACCACCTCCTTTTTTTGAAGTCGGTTAAAAATGGAAACAATATTAAAATATGATTTTGTCAGATCATCTTACTCAAGGGTATCAAATACAGTTAAAATGAAGCGCATATTAATTAGTTACAAAAATCACTAAAAAAGTGTTTGACATTTAAATAAACAGAGAAATGATGTTGATATTTAAATAAATTGTAGTGTTTAAATAAGTCAAAATATATTTGACCAATGTCGCCAAACTAGTACAACACTCCATTTATATTTTTTCACTTGCAAGGTCTATAATAATTATTGAGCAATGTTGCAATAAACTGAAAAACAGTTTTAAGTTATTAAAGTAATATAATAAACTTTTGTAGCCGATATGAGAGTAATTTTGTTCAAGAGCGTAACGAAAACGAAAAACGACACCATATCAGGAGTGGGGGAAATAAGCTGCTAGTGGTAACCGGAATCGATTGGCTAGCGGGTATAGTGTAGGTATAAAAATGCGTTGATGGGGAAAGAAACACGATCAACATCGCCATTCAGTTTGGTGTTTACTTGGTTATAAATTAATGTTTACCCATGAAATTTCACTGTAAATGCGTGAGATTTACATGCACCCAATTTTTTTGTTATAATATCTTTGCGATACTTAAGTCCTAAGAGCGCGCTACTTGATTCTGTAAAATGATCCGTCACTAATTCGGACATGATTCTACTATGAGTATCTGATACATTCTATTATTCCTGGAACAACCTGTATATAAAAAAATGCTTAAAGGAAATGCAGCTATATAAACAGTGCATCGATCATTTAGACTAGTTGACGCGTTACTTATAAGTGATGACTACGAGGTACAGTTAGTCGGCCTTCTACGTACGTCAGATAACGTTATGTATATTGTGAAGTACCCACTATGATACCAGTTACTCCAAACACTACAGTACTTAGCGTACTTTGTACTTTATTCACACCTATTAGTTATATGACACCCATTTTTCACTGAACAGTGACAAAGTTCACGTTGTTTTCAGTAAGCAATTTTTGGGTTGGTCATGATAAATTGATGTTAATCCTTAGTTTCTGGGTTCTTGCGAAAATGTTTTTAATACATATAATTTAGGATAAAACGGTGGATGTCAGATGTTTAGTAAAATAAGATTAATGACGATTTAATCATCCAGTTCGTTTTAATGATCCAGTTCTTCATTTTTCGATGCAATGAAAAAAGACAACAGTGTTGCCTCCAAGCACCTTTCTATCACACAAGCATCGCAAATGGTTCCGACTAGGGCTGAGCGCTTTTTCCAATCGATAAAAAAATTTCGATATGTAAAATTGCAATATACCTACTTTAAAAAAAATATCGATATA
This sequence comes from Mongoloraphidia duomilia, assembly GCA_039654895.1. Classification (NCBI taxonomy): domain Eukaryota; kingdom Metazoa; phylum Arthropoda; class Insecta; order Raphidioptera; family Raphidiidae; genus Mongoloraphidia; species Mongoloraphidia duomilia. The sequence continues at coordinate 10,369,730 of CM077524.1, forward strand.
TCGAAAATTTGATATATATCAATGTTTCGATGTATCGATTTAGTCTCTTTAGCCTCTAGTTCTTAGCCTTATACACTTTTTTCTATTTCTAAGCTTCTACTTATTAACTTGCTATAAAATTACTATAAAAAGTTGCAAAACCAGGCGTGCAGTTTTTAGCTTTAGTTGTTTCCATACGAGCACATACGGTAGATTCTCATTTATTTGCTAGACAGACATACGCTCTATAATCCACATCGAGCGTCTATAATCCACAATTCAATTCAATTGCTAGACATTATTATTTTTTTAAGGCCATTAACACGAAGGGTTATTTGTTTGGGTCTAGCATCAATTCATATATTCAATAAATTGAAAATCCAATTTACACTTTTACCACTAATTCTCGGATTAGAACCATAGAGATATCATAGACAGAGGAGGGAAGCCACCCAAAAAAGTGTCGATGCAATTAAAAATAGAGATATAATAGACTATAGTGACTTTATAGAGACAATGGCGACAATAGACTGTCAATCTAAATTTTGACACAACATGGCGGTGTTGTTTACATGGCTTTGCTATGGCATTGCGTGAATTTTTCGGATGTGTCGAAATTTAATTAAAAAAAGTGGAATATAAAACAAAATGATATATTTCCAAAACATTGGTAACCCGGGAACTGAGGACTTGTAATAGAGGAACCATAGCAACGCCATGTAAACAACAAAATTCTCGACACATAATGGCGGATAATACCATGTGACTACAATAGCCAATTAAAAATGGGACAGCTATTGTCGCCACTGTCTTAAATAAAGTCACTGTATAATAGACGTGTTATTCTATCTTTTTCTTTCACACTTTGGTGGTATCTATAGTAATAAGGAAAAGACACATTTCGTTTTCTATCTCTCGTTTCCAAGCTGACACTTTCAGTTACAGTTTAGCCTATGACTCCCCTACTCTATCTATGATATCTCTATGATTAGAACACGGGAACTGGGAGCTTGTAATTGAAGAGCCATGGCAACGCGATATAAACAACTGAATTGCTACACTCTCGAGTATCCTCAACCCTCCCGCTAAAAATAATAGCAATATATCTGGCAAAAAATGTTTACTACTTGAAATCTAAGCTGAGGGATTGTATTCTCTGTGACGTATAACCAAACTGAAAGTCTTTAAAATTTTCATTGAAATTTAAATCTGTGGATTACTTTAAAATGTTCCTTTTAAATTTATGCAAAAACGGTTCAAATAATTCAGATACGGAAGCATTTATTTTATCAAAGACAAAAACATTTTATAATGGTTTATTATGTTTCGTAAAATCTCATTCGCCAATCTTTAAATATCATCTCATTTATAAGTTCCTGTCGCTATTAAAACAACAACGAATATTGCAAAATGTGTTCTTGTTCCACGTGACATTTACATATTAAATCTATAGTATGATCAAAAAGAAACCATTTACATAAACTGCGGTAATAAATTAACATAAAAATATTAATATAATTTTTTTTAAAGTTCCGTATCTTAGAATAAAAAAACAGAACCGTCTGTCCGTCCGTCCGATCTCCCCCCCCTCCCTTATCACCGAAACTACTGAGCGTAAAATTTTGAAATAGGGAATATATAAGGCCTCGCTCATAATTTACAGGAAAACCTAAACGAAAATCTTAAGTTCTATTCCCAAGGGAAACAGAAAATTAGGCATAGAGCTGTACCAAGTGTATCAAATATTTTACCATTGTTTTTGTTTGTGCCGTGGTACACGTGGAGTAGCGGTAACGTGCTCGCCATGCCACCACGAAGAGTCGGGTTCAAATCCAACTGACGATACGTGATTGTTTTTTTTATAATGTAAGTAACAATTTTGGAATTTTTCAATTAATTTAATTAAATTTGATACGGAATAATTTTGAAACACTAAAAAGAGCAAAGTAAAATGTAAGTTTTTTTTTAATTTTAACCTTTCAAAATGCACGCGGATTACTAGTTTATATTTTTACTAGAGTAAAACACACAATATTCATACAGTGAATCAAAAAGATAAGTTGTGCTCGAAAATAGCCGAATGGCTCCTCTTTTACAAGCCCTCAATTCCCAAATTCTAATTCGTGAACTAGTAAAAGGGTATAAATTGGATTTTCGACTTAAGTATTATTGAAAATATGAATTGGTACTAGATCCAGACAACCCTGGCATAAGGTACGTTGTAATAATAAAACTGCTTATACTTTTTGGCCAAATTTTTTTCCCACTTCCAATGAAATTGGTTTTATTAGAATGAAATTTTCTTTCATTCATAAAAAAAATGTTTCTTTCAATGAAATTTCAATATACACAACTATTCAGGCATCCTGTACAAATACAATACGACAAATAAAAACTATTTGCCAGTATAAATTCACTCGAAAAAGTGGTTACATTATTTTTGTAAAAAATTAACAATTGGATCATTATTTTAATCCATGCGCCATTTGATGAGTTCAATAAACATAAGAGGTATAAAGAAGTATAAAGTACAGAATTCTAAATCTAAAATGAAATTTATAAATAACAAGAACAAAACTAATTTAAATAGTGAAGATTAAGAAAGACAGAATTTTTGTACCAACCTGTCAACTTTATGACATTAATAGAAGGAAATAAATAATATGTTTTATATATTTGTCGATTTTTAACGTTTTGCCAGATTCGCGTGCATGGGTAATTACTTATAATTTATAGTGCAGTTTAAAATCAGACTTAAACGACCTTTCATGCATGTTAAAAACGATTGCATAATCTGATATTTGAAATAATTAATTAATTTAATTAAGAAGAATCCGATTCTGAATATCAATTTACTGTTACCCTCGCTTTTACCTGATCGCAAAGATGTACTCATTTAAAAAAATTAAATATTACTTATTTGAGACAACAGAATTTGTGCAAAAAATTGAGAAACTTAGGAAATAGGAAGTAAAATATTATATTTTATGATGCGCATTTGATTCAGATTGAGTGCTTGACACGTACTGTGGTTTCAAATTTGAATGAAGTCGGTTAAAAAGTTGGTTATATAAAATTGTTATATAGAAGTAGTTGACACATAATGTTTATAATCATCTATTCTATTCTATTATTCGGTGTTTTTTTTAAATAATAATCAGAAAGTTATGTGACGAAATTTTTATGAAGTTTAAAATAATCCCAATCGGTCTTATCTATTCCGAAGTCATCTATATATTTAAAACTCAAGCCGTTTTCTTCCGACAGTCCACCAACGGTCTCTATACTCAACCGATTTACATTTTTTTGTTCGTAGTAATTTTATCATCACTATTTGTCACTATTTGTTTTTATAATTATTATTGTTTATATTATTATAAAAAAACAGTTCTTAACGCACTTTTTTAACATGTTTGTTTATTCATCGAGTTTAGCGGAACTGCTCAGAGAAGTCCTAAGCGAGTAACCTAACATACATATATGAATCGGGTTTTATGTGAGCGCTTGGCGAAGCCGAAAGCAAGTTGTCAAGCATGTCAAAAAGGAGCGTTCAGAATTGTTTCTATTTAATAATATAAGCAATTACAATTATTTCTTTTATTTCTAAGATATTTGTTCAAATATCCTCAGTCCTCACTCCGATGAATAATTATTTCAGCGGGGGTTAGTTTAGTTAATTATTATCATAAATAAGATTTTACTAATTAAATGACAGATTGTAGAAGATAATATAGCAACATTTTTGTTATATTAACACACTTTCTTGAGCTTGAGAATAGCCGAGCGTGTAGCTGTGCTGTTGTTTACATGGCCTTGCTATGGTTCCTCTATTACAAGTCCCCAGTTCCCGGGTTCTAGCCCGAGAGCTGGTAAAAGTGCCAATTGGATTTTCAATTTATTAAAAAAAATAATGAATTGAAAATATGACTTGGTGCTAAGCCCAAATAACCTTAGCTGTTGGTGGTCTTTAAAAAACACAACACACTTTCTTGATATGATATTATTTTCCAAATTACTTTTTCTTAGCGAATTGAAAGTTGTAATAATAATAATGATGAGAAAAAGTTATTGTCATAGAAAAAGAAAAATATACAAAAAAATACAATATTGTTTTATTCAGTGTTCCTGAAACCGTTGCAGTTTTGGCTTTAAATTAGAATTTTCATATAATACTATGCGTGAAGCAAGTTTAGTTTTAGGGGGGGAAAGCAAAGAAAAAAACCAACTCGCGGAACATGATTGTAGGTTATATTTATAAATGCTTGAGGTTTTGCTGTATTCATTTTTAATATAAATTAATTCATTGTAGGTACTTATACAACATAGACGTAGACCACAGCTAATAGTTAAATATAGCAAGTTGACAAGTTAGTGGGTGACATAATGCTGACAGACAGGTAAAGCATGAATTTGGTTTTTGCACAAGAATGTTATTTCCGCAATTCATACAACACGTTGCAAGTCAACATTAATAAATTGGTTAGCTACACCAAAATATTTTATGTAAAATCTGTCGGCAAAAACTGTTCTTTTCTTTATTAAATTTATTAACCATTTGCATATATAAAAACCGAAACGTGCTGTGGAAAAAAGTAAATAAATTACCTACCACAGAAATGTGTTTTCATTTTGAACTCTTCGATGGACATACGCAACGCGTCATGTTTTACTGGAATGGGAGAATCTGAGAGTATACAATGCGAACTTATAGAGTTATTAATTGCTTTGAATTGCTGCGATCAGAAACTGGAAATTTTTAGAAATTAATATATATCGGCAACATTTATTAAATACTATATAGACTACCGAATTTGAACTTCTCTTACCTATCAACAATTAATACATTTTAAGTACGATTCTGCCTATATTACAAAATTAGCGATAAACATGGCGGATTTACATATTCGCCGCCAGTAGTCTATTCAAATTTTGCCGCCCCTACCGACCTCTACAATTCAATACCCTAGTTCACAATCATATTAATTAAAATTTTTTTCACAATGAAATTATAACTTTATGATTTGTGCACTATCGATCGTCCTAATTTCACCGCGTTCCTGCGCCGCAAGCAACCAAACGCGACAACGCAAATTGTAGAAAAAATTATCTAAGTGGTGAAACATATTAATTATTACATGTTGAATTGTTTGTGTGGACCTAATAACATTTAGGTACCTATATAAATAAGAATTGAATATTTACACTTTTAAATACGTCTTAGAAAAAACTCAAAACAAATTAAATAAAAACTGGCAAAATGTCACTTATTAAACTAGTCACATCCAGTGCGAAACTTGTAACGGCCATTTGACAGTTGTCACACGTTGATTGTAGTAGTCAGCGCGCTGAAAGAATGGTGAGATACATTCTTGTATCTAGCAGCTCTTGTAACAGCGCTTATACCTGCTACACTCACTGCTTCGTTGTGCACGCTCGCATATATAACAATGCATTAATTTAAAAAATGATCTACGCTACCATCTAGAATCCCAGCTCCATACTGCACGTACCTTAATAGGGGTCCGTTCAGAAGTACAGAACCCTAAAAATGATATCATTCAGCAGTGCTTATAATATTATATCTATAGGTTGGTAGTGTGTATATTGTTAATTCAACGACAATATGAAATTATGTAATGATTTTATTGTCTATATAATAATATGGAAATTGATTTTTATGACGCAATCAGAAAAACTAATAACAAATCTATATTCATGATTGTAAGCATACGAGCAATATGCAATTTTCTCTTTTTAATATTATCTAAACATGTTGTATGTACAGTGAATATAAAAACCATACATGAAATAATTAACGATTCAATCGGAATTTATTAATTGCACATAATTGGCAAGCCCGCCTGTTCGGCAAAATTACTATACCAGTGTTACGAACTGATTTTTTTTCAGTAATAACTCTGCATTCATGGATCCATTATATCCATTTTTTCATTGTAAGTTTTATAATTAAAAAAATGACACAGAAATATTTATATTATAATTATAATATTTATTGATTAACAGTACCTAACTTATAGATTTTGCGATTTTTCTTTATAGTTTGTAACACTGCTGTGTGCATTCATCAACATCATCAACGTTGGGTTAGCCAACGGTAGCTTAGCTATAACGCGCTGACAATCACGTAATATTGCGCTTTTATGTTGGTACTATTGTGTAGCTACATGTAATACTAAGCATCTATTATTATTATTTTCTTTTCTTTTATACTTAATGCTTCTGCAGATGTTTCTGTGTAAGCATTTTTTGCATTCCTCTGAATAAGTCTTCAGAGTAATAATTATGCTTATCTACACTCTACAATTTTCACTCCATTGCGCCGTTAGTCGCTACTTAATATCTTCCCAATGGAATCATCCCACTATTTTTTTTATCTACATCACAAATAGGTTATGAACATTTTTTTTGAGAATCATTTGGAAGCGTTTTTCTGTAATAAAAAATTCCAAAGTGTGTAGTATTTTCAATGGAATTTTAAACACAGAATTGCGCTGCTATCAAAATGACGTAGATACGATTCATCCTGTGTCACGCCCATCTGATCTGTGCGAACCACAAGATAACCACATAGATAAAGAAGTGTGGCTAGTCTTCCACGTCATCATATGGCGGTTTATGACCAGCGTTTAAATATATATATATATATTTATTTAATTCTCGTTTGTAATTAAGAGGAAGGATACAACAACAAAACATTTGGTTTACATTATTTGTTTATATATCAGGTATAATATGCACTGTTCCAAATTATCAAATTTCGATGCGTGGGGCGACCCTATTGTCGCTGTAAAAAAAATTCCTAACGCTTAAACATATTTTTCGACAAATTTTGTTACTAAATTAGTATAATGAAATTTCAAATATTATGTTCAAGGCCGGTCTTAGCAAAAGCGGGTCTCGATTTGGATACACCAATACACGGGTCCTGACGACTGAAATTAACAAGTATTATAAAATGCCGAATGCATAATTTTATTCCATTGTTTTAAAAGTATAATTCCCCTCTCTAAATATATTTTTAAAAATTATTAATGCGGTAGACTCCTGTGAGCATGAGAACTAACTGGGTCAAAAAAATAAACTCTTAGGCTAAGGTATATCAAAATTTGACACAGGCCACAGCACAGCTCGGGTAATTCTTGATACGGCTTTCATACTGTACCGAAAAAATTTCTGAATAATATTGTATATTCCAAGTCTTCATGGTTTCCGGGCTTGTAGGCCGTGATCCGGTGGTATTTCTACCTGACGTTTCGTCTACAACTGCGGTAGACATTCTCAAAGGCGATGTGGCAGCGGTCGAAGTGTCCTCCTTGGCGGCTCAAAGGTCAGTGTGTCAGTGACTGGTGTCCTCCCTTCTTTTATGCCTAGTACCAGTGTGTTCTCTGTTCGGTCGTAGTCCGTCTCTCTGTAATTGGTCAACTGCGCAGTGTGTAGTGGTGGGGGTGAGTTCTCTACTCGGTCGTATTCCGTCCTTGTACGATTGGTCATTGGTTTTGTATGTCGGAGTGCTGGTGTCTAGGTTTTACTGAGATTGAGGCCTTCATCTTTTCGGTTGAAATTCTGTGTGAAACATCAGGTAGAAATACCACCGGACCACGACCTACAAGCCCGGAAACCATGTAGACTTGGAACAATGCCGGCCGTGAAAGCTTGCACACCTGAATATTGTATATTATTTTCAGTTCTATGGTAGCTAATGACAAAGGATGATAAATATAAGAATTAAGTATGAACATTGCACTGTTACGTTTTCTCGTAATCTCTCAATCATTTACAAATTCTACTTTTGGCAATTTAAAATTTTTTTCGGTCATAGATCCGGAACTTTTTAAAATGAGATTAAGCACCTATCACGTGACGATAGATCAATGCCCACGCGTTTCAGTCAAGTAACCGCATAACTAAATAAGATATATTCAGTCATTAAAATATAAAAGTCAATTGCGGAAGTTGTGGATACATAATTAATAAACATACAATATATCCATAGGTGCATAATAATTACACTTTCAGTAGCGACTCGTGCCAATTGGCGTGTCTGGGATTACTGCATCTATTACAATCCAATGACAACAGCAGATTTTTAATTGATTTTGCATTCGAATTAAGTAATTATAACACTATTATTTATTAAGCAAACATTTCAATTGTGTCTATTTTTATTATAATTATTCTTCCTTGAAATGTCACTTGTTAGTTTTTCTGGTTTAAAGGTGTACCTAAATGAAGATATGAACACTCAGAGCTAAACTCGTCTTCACTTACGTTAAGTTCGGTTTTGCGCTCAGATCGATCCGAGCGCAGGATAGAGATCTTTCAGAGCATTTAAAATATGTTAAATTATGGTTAAATTAATGTAAATCCGAACACACTGGAGCACTCGGATCGATCTGAGCGCAAAACCGAACTTACCTTTAGTTGACTTTTGACTTGCATGGAACCAATAAAGTGAAAATTAAAAAAATATTTTTGTTCATTTAGCATGTTGGAAAGGGCACTGCGAGGATACTACAAATATTTAGTGATGGGCAGAATCGAATTCTTTTAAGAATCGAAAACCCGGTATTCGAATACTTTTAAGAATCGAATGAGTATTCGAGAACCGAGAACTGAGAATATTATGAATAATATAATACCTATATTATTCCATAATATTCTCGGAAATAGTTTGACTTTGACTGGATGAGTACCGGAATCGAGAACCGAGAACGCCGAATCTTCGATTGCAGTTTATTTGCAATTCTTCTTACGAGAACTCGATATTCGAATACTTTCAAAAAAGTATTCGAGAACACCGAGAACTTATGAGAATCGGATACTTCTCGATTCTAGCATTCGAATACTCCCATCACTACAAATATTAAAAAAAAATATTTTCTCCCTTATCTCCAAAAATGCCTATCACTTATTTACTAGGTATAGAATTTTGAAAAAAATTAGGCATATAAAGAGGTTGGCAAATATTACAGGGAAATTATATAGCAAATGTCAGAATTTCATTAGTTTTTTAAATTTAGCGCAAATTAGGTAGATAATAATTTTTGAATGGCATATTTAATGCATATAAGTAATATAAAGCTAGTTATTGATGTACGAAACCCTCGGTTCATGGAGTATGTTCATGAATCATGTTTGATCGATGTTTTTTTTTTGGAGTAAAAAAAATCAATCTATATATATAAAATTCTTCTGTCGCAGTGTTTGTCCTTGAACTCCTCCGAAACGGCTGGACCGATTTTAATGAAATTTCGTATATATATTTATTAGGTCTGCGAATAGGTTTTTATCTATTTTTTATGTTCATAAGTGCAATTGTTTAATAAATAATAGCAATTTATTAATGTTCAACTTGATTATCCCCACCATCGGTCTCCCCCCACCACCAGTCTACCTCCGCACCACCAGATGTCGTCAGCTCACTCAGTAAACAGCACAACATCCTCCTAAATGTTAAGGGTGGTCCACCCCAAACATTTTTTTTTTATTTTTTTGACAAAATTTTTTGTTTTAATTTTTTCATGATTCAGCATTGAAAAATACATACAACTCTAAATTTTCACCCTTATACGATCAACCCCTGATTTTTAATCGCGATTTTTATATTAAGCTTTAAAAAATACATATATATGGCGAACGAGCGAAGCAAGTGAGTAGTGTATTTATAATATTCAAGCGAACGAGCGAAGCGAGTGAGTAGTGTATTAATAAAATTCAAACGAACGAGCGAAGCGAGTGAGTAATGTAATTATAATATTCAAGCAAACGAGCGAAGCGAGTGAGTGGTGTATTTATAATATTCAAGCGAACGAGCGAAGCGAGTGAGTAGTGTATAAATAAAATTCAAGCGAACGAGCGAAGCGAGTGAGTAGTGTATTTTAATATTCAAGCGAACGAGCGAAGCGAGTGAGTAATGTAATTATAATATTCAAGCGAACTAGCGAAGCGAGTGAGTAGTGTATTTATAATATTCAAGCGAACGAGCGAAGCGAGTGAGTAGTGTATTAATAAAATTCAAACGAACGAGCGAAGCGAGTGAGTAGTGTATTTATAATATTCAAGCGAACGAGCGAAGCGAGTGAGTAGTGTATTTATAATATTCAAGCGAACGAGCGAAGCAAGTGAGTAGTGTATCAATAAAATTCAAACGAACGAGCGAAGCGAGTGAGTAATGTAATTATTCCTGGAAATAACGTATATGGCTAAACAACGTTTGCCGGGTCAGCTATACTAAATATACGATGGCGGAGTAATGGGTGACCGCTATTAAATCATAATTTCATACCATCCGAGCGAAGCCGGGACGGGCAGCTAGTATTATACATAAACCTAAATATTGATCATATGCAACGCAAGTTTGTGCTACTAATACGTATAAATCTTAGTAGAATTTATCGTGTTACCGGACAAAGTCACTTGCGACATAAATTTTTACGATTCAGACGTAATGTTAATAAGCGATACCCAAATCTAATCACATCCGCACGTCTTTATTATGTCTGAGTGATGTGCCAAGATTCATACGCGACGCACCGGTGACCCAGAAACTACATAAAATATCGTATGTACTATGTGATCATTATAATAAATACCTACACCCAACTAAAATACCTAATTTGTATTTTAACAAATGTGCATACATTAACCGTTTATACGAAATTGGGTTTATAAAATGTAGTTCTATTTTTAAATTTTTCATTGGCGTTGCATTATCAAAGATGCTATAGGTACAGGGTGTTTAGCAAATCTTCTGTCAGATTTCAACCGATTATAGAGGTCTGGCCATCTGCTATCAAAATAACAAAACCTCACATTTTTACAGATATTTCAACTTTTTACACGCATGCTGTACCCATAGTCTCAAAAAATTTGCTTATTTCATCCAGATTCTAAAATGATATAAAAAACCCGAAATTATTTTTTTTTTGAATAAAAAGATATTGCTATTTTAATTGAACACGGTTTCATTTTTTTGTAATTACCAGCTATTCGAATCTTATTCAATTTTATGGCCGGGAACAAGCGTTTTTAAAATTTAATAATAAAAAAAGTTTAAATGTTTCGAAAGCCGTGAGGGTTCATGGTTTGCTATTTACAGAAGGTTTAGTGGATACCCTGTATATTATAGTCATAATTAAGAAAGCGAGACTAGCTATGTTACTGAACCTAACTGCTAGTATTCAGAACTATTACTAGGCCCCAATTTTGTTATAAAATATAGCATACGCAGGCATTCAACACGACAGACAGAGATTTTATTTTTGAAACAAACCATAAAAAATATATTCGAGCAGAATCTTCTCATTTGTAACCTGTCAACTATTGATCCTTTGAAGTTTTTTAATTTTCGCAAAAGAAGTTAAATTTAACGTTTTACATTTAGGTACTTTACTTCGAGGAAAGACTGTAGGTCATTAGTTTTTATAGTTTAATTGAAACCATTAAGTTAATAGTAACAATTTTTCCCACCTAAATTGAAAAAATAACATAAAATGATAAAATATTCTTCAGTTCCATACAGGTTGTTCTAAACAGAAACGTGAATAGGAGCATCTAAATGAAATTCGTCGCTATAAAGTCATGAAGTTAACGTAAAAAAATTTTTTTAGAACGGAATTTTAACGACATTTTAAGGTAAACCAGATTATTATGCACGTAAAGAAACTGTAAAACTTTAAAAGTAGGTATATTCAAATTCAAAATTTTTATACAATTGGGCAGAGTATGAAATATGTCATAAATAAAAAATTATAAGTTAATACATTTTGATAAAATCACTTAAAATTGGTAAAAATATTAATAATATTTCTTTAAAAAATACAGTTATCTACAAAAAAATCTCCAACTGAGCAACAGTAATTTTTGATAACGGACTAAATCATTTTGTGAAATGAGACTTAATCATGAATTATATAGGTAAAGATGGTGTATATTTTACAAGTTTTGTGATTGCAGTGACGGCTTTAGTTAGTAAACTTGTATTATTGAATGAAATTTGGATTTAATGACCATTCAACTGATAATTCGTGTCTTAAGCAATTAATAACAAGGCAATTTCAAAATGATAATTTATTGTTAAGTAGACAATAGGGTAGCAATAAAAATGATCACAATTAAATAATTAAAAACGTAACCACAAATAGATAACAAATAAATAACAACATATATAATAGCAATAAATAGATAAAAACATAAATGTTTAATTAATTAAAGTATTTTATTCTTAGAGGGCAGTATAGCCTAGATGTTAGCGTGCTTGGCGCCGCAACCTCTAGACTGGACTGCCGTGGGTTCGAATCCCACCTGCGCTCATGGATGTTTTGTGATGTTATTTAGTTTTAAGTTAGTTGTTATTTAGTGTAGTTGAAAGACGCTAATGACCTTAGATGTCGACGCGTCTATAATCTACAATAAATAAATTAAAGTATTTTATTCTTAACCCATTATTTTTTACACTGAGAGTCAATCAGTTTTGTTACCGGATTAAAACTGAGATATATTATAGAGAAAAAGCTTTTTTTATTAAGCTTGGCGTGACCTTCGTAAATATGTTTGTTGTTATGGTGTTCACATACCGTTAAAAATAGTAATAAATTTGGAAGAAGCCTAGGTGTGACTTCGCCTGCACAAAAAAACGAAAATTATACAAGGACGTATATCAATTGAAATGCAATAAAATTGTGTTCATGATTCCCGTCTGCTATTCTGTTAGTATTTTTTTGTAATTTCACAAGTTTGAACGTTAAATGCTGTTTTTAGACGAAATGCACTGACCTCTTTTAATTTAAATACCAATATAATTCGCAAACTTTCCGAAAGTTTTTTTATACATTTTTGTTAACAGTCTTGAATTTTTCTTGTTTTCGCTAATTTTATTAATTATTTTAGAATGTATGTAATTTTCAAAATAAAAACATTAGTATGTCATGGATACAGCATACAATGCATTCACAAATTATTATTTGCTTCGATATTTTAACAGAAAGTTGACAAAATCACTATAAAACAAATTACTCAGATCTCATGTTTTAAATCATTAATAATTTTTTTTTCATTTATAAGCGTTTTCTTGTGATACAGGTACATTATAATTATTTACAAATTCATAATATATTAAATCATTTTGCAATGGAATTTAAACCTTGATTTTTTTTCGAATACATCTATTTCAATCATGTATACGTGCTTTTATGAACGACCTTGTTGTCAGTTGTCACAGATTGGCTATTTATCAAACACTCTATTTTGTCGTCCATTGTAAGTATTCAGTCATTGAATCGGGCGTCGTACGAGAACGAGACTGACTCGGTTTTATTTGATATTTTCTCGTTTCGACGGAATAAGACGAGATTGAAATAATTTCCAAAAATGTCTAGGTCTCATTTCAATAAGGCAAGACATGGCAGACTATACCTAACTAAAAAATATCGAGATTCGAGACTAATCTTTATCATTATGAAAGTTCCATAGATATTTTTGGCGAAAAAATCATAGGAAAAAAATTCAGTTATAAAATGATATAAAGATTTTTTGAATATTAATAGTTAGATTTATTCTTTTCATCAACATATTTGTTCAAAAAATTTCGCGTATGTTTCCGTAATTATTTAATTAAAGCAACGGAATTTACGATATCTTAACGAAACAAGATGAGATCAAAACGAAATGGAATCGAAACGATACGAGACAAAATGCCTATTAAAGACACGAGATCGAGACGATATTGTCCTTTTTTAATGTTCCGTAGCCAAATGGAAAAACGGAATCCTTATAATTTCGTCATGTCCGTCCGTATGTCATAGCCATTTTACTCGAGGACTATTGGCACTATATAGATGAAATTTGGAAGATAGGTGTCTTCTATGAATAGCTATACAATGATGTACTGAAATTATGAAAAAATATTAGGGGTGACACTCCATACATGTAATTGAGGGATGAAAAAAATTCCAGTGCACGTAAGCGTGTGGCATATCGTTAGATAGGTCTTGAAAAATGATATAGAAGTTTCAAAATGACTTTTTTATTTAAGTCAATAGTTGGTAAGAAATGCGTTTCTAAAGTCGTAAAAAGTGTGTCCCCCTCTAACTTTTTAAGTTTGCGGTGGAAAATTCTGAAAAAAATTAAGGTGGTAAAGTGCTCGCGGTGAGAGATGAAGCCAGGAACGTCATCAATAATATGCTAGTGAATGCCTGCTTGCCCCCAGACAGTGCCGTGTACACAAAACTGCACATTGGGTTTTATGGCGTTAGGTACAATTTTGGCAAACTGCTATTGGATCTCCAAAACAGCCAATAGCAAGCTAGAAGGCGGGCGCAATGCATTCACGTTACTATGACGCGGTGGCTTCATCTTTCACCGCGCGAGGTCTAGAACAACACTTACAACGAAAATTGGTTTGAATAAGATATGTTGTGTAGTTTTTGAGATATGGGATATTTTCGGTTACACGCTATCTTTTTGAGTTTAGCGACCGCAGAAATAATATTTTTTTTCACAGCGCCTTTGAGAAATACTATGAAATACAAACTTATGTTTGGAAAACTATGTTCAACTTAAAATAAAAGACTTAAATTATTATTACATTTTTTTATTAACCTTTAATTTTAACCGTGAACGTTCTTCCCGACTACGGAACCCTTCACTGTGCGTGGTCTGATACGCACTTGGCCGCTTTTTTTATTAACGTAACCGAGATGGTATTTTCAAAAGTCTCGTCTCACGCAAAGTCTCACGTAGAGTCATCTAAATTCGAAATGATCACACAGAATTATTGTCAGCATCGACCTAGTTTTAGGACCATAGCTTCTTGAGATATATATTTATAGCATGTGTTATAAATGTTAATTACTAACTACTAGAATATTTACTTCTGGTCAAATAAAAAAATGTAGTCTTGTCGGACAAAAACTTGCTCCGGTGTCTGCAGAGTATAGAGAACGACTCCGCCCTTCATTTATAACGCAGGTGCGGCGGTATGAACGACAAAAAGGGGCACTAGTTTATTTCTATTTTATTATTCAAACCACTTAAACTACATTTTGGACACTACTGAAGCATATGCGTGATTAGTAACGAAGTTCTAAATCACCTCATCGTTCTAATTTTTCCTGTGATTTTTTAACAGCAACAGATAAAATAATGCTGTATACTTTCGCTGACTTTGAAATAAAATAAATATCAATAGAAATTAATAAACAAACACTTGAAAAATTCTACACATTTATTCATCTCAACGATCGTTTCGGGTTTCTAACCCATCATCAGGAGTTTGTAGACTTTTTAGATTTTCGTTTTAGTTTAAACCAGGGGTGTTACGAATATTCGCATCCGCATCCGTAAATGCGGAATATTCGCATTAATTCAGACATCTGCATCCGCATTCACATCCTCATCAATCAATGCAGAGTTTTTACGGATGCAGATATAAGTTTAATTATTAAACAAAGTTTTTTGATTATGAAACTCGAAGCTTAAAATTCTGTTGTGTCATAAGTAAAACTAAAAACTTGTGTAATTTTGTTCTAAAAATATGATTAAATAAATAAAAAGTTAAAGTTAAATTGATTTTCTGTTATTTATGCACTTAAAATTTAAATAATTATCCTTTTAAAATCCCAAAATCCGCAACCGCATCCGCATCGCATCCGCATCAGCATCAAATCCGCATCCGCAGATGTGAACTTCTAATAATCCGCATCCGCATCTGCATCCGCGGATGTCTAAATTTTTGCATCCGTAACAACCCTGGTTTAAACTCCTGATGATGGGTTAGAAACCCGAAACGATCGTTGAGATGAATAAATGTGTAGAATTTTTCAAGTGTTTGTTTATTAATTTTTATTCAATCATGTCCTACCAAGTGCCCAGCGATAATTCTATAGAATTTAAATATCAATAGTCTATTCAATTCCTAGATAAAGTAATTTGAAAAAATACATTCCAGCAGTGGCACTTACCTACAGCTTACAACAAAATAAATAGGTAAATGCGGATTAGTACATATTATGCAAAATCCACAACACAAGAAACAAAGGAAGACGAGCTAATCACGCATACAGTTCACTCTATCTTAAGAATGAATAGACTGTAGATAGATTTCTTATTACCATAAATAAATATAATCCCTATATTATTAAACGAGCAAATCTTGTATATATGTATGTACCTATACGTACCTATATAAATATTTTCTCGAAAACGACCCTAACGATTTTGATCAAATTTACCGAAAAGGGGTTTCGGGGTGCAAAAAATCGATCTAGCTAGGTTTCATCCCTGGAAAAATTCGTTTTGCTATCGATTTTATCATTTTAAAAAACGGTTTTTTGACGTCATAACACAGTGTCGTATGGTGAGTAGGCTTTGGAAAAAACAAACTACTTTCATTATTTATGTCAAAATACTCTTACAGTGAATCGTTTCGGAATAATATTCCGAGAAAATAATACAAAATCAATATCTCACAGTAAGTACTATTTTTGTTGAACTCATCCGAGCAAAGCTCGGTCACCCAGATATTAATATGTAACACGTAAAAATATGAGCCACTTCTCGTCACTAAGCGAATCTCTTAACTTTTTTATAACGTTCCGTCCCAAAATGATAAGAATTAACGCTGAGATTTTGCTGTCCGTCTGCCTGTTTAGTCTGTCGTACGCCGTAACTTCTAAACGACTGCTCGTAGAAAACTGTAATTTAACCTGTAGATGGAACTTATGTGCTCCGCAGATATTCCAAGGATTTTTTCACCAAAAAAAAAAATACGTAGAAAGGTTGGTAAAACTTGCAGAAACTCTAATCGTTGCATGAAATAAGTTCATGTTTGAGTCTTTTTATATATTATATGAATTACATTTATTTATTTATTGTAGATTATAGACGCGTCGACATCTCAGGTCATTAGCGTCTTTCAACTACACTAAATAACAACTATCTTAAAACTAAATAACATCACAAAATATCCATGAGCGCAGGTGGGACTCGAACCCACGGCAGTCCAGTCCAGAGGTTGCGGCACTAAGCACGCTAACCACTAGGCTATATATGAATTACAGGCAAATTCAATTTATTTCAAAATGTGATCATTTGGACTACTTTTGAATCATCGAAATATTATTTCCCATGTATAAAAATTATTTGTTTAATTGTGCATTAATTTGGCATACATTTTACCGCAAAATCCACATAATACCTTCTTCATGCATGTACATAACATTATTATGTAGATGACCTTAGACCTTGTGTACAATATTGATGACAGTGGTTGTAAGTATGACACTTAAAATATGACACAAGCAGATGCAAAAAGCCTGCACAAAAGTAGCATTGATTATCTCACTAGCCTACTTATAAGTAATACCACTAAAAATGAATTTTAATTAAAAGTGTAAGTACCAAAAAAACTCATATATAGGGTAGACCGAGGCGAATCGGATCAATTTTTATTTGAGAACATAAAAATCATACTAAAGTGTAATAAATGTAACTTTTATTGACAAAATGGTAATCATTAACTATCCAGCTACGCAATATACGTTTTGAAACTTAAATTGTTTATACATTTTTCAAAATAATAACAAAAAACATGAAAGACAGAAATATCCGAATCGCCCCAATTCTCGGGGCGAATGGGATCATACACAACATATAACGAAATTAAAATTCTCTTCTTTGCAAACTCGTGTATGGTAATTTGTAAATCTCAGCTGCTCGACGTAAGGTTAACTCTTTGGAGAGAACCTTATTTACGGCTTCTCTCATTTTTTTCTTGACACCATTCTCCCCCATTTGTCTTTCTTTTGTACGTGCGAACCATCTACAATAAAATAAAATGTATAAATATTCAGTAATGCAAAAAAAAAAATTGAAAAAGTGATCCCATTCGCCCCCGATGACGTGATCCGAATAACCCCAAATTAATGACTTTTGAAATAAATATTTTACACATTAACCTATAATATTGTGCTCAAAAACTAAAATGTTTTCTTAAAAAGACTTCTTCCCAATCAATTTAAGTGTTATATTTCAAAGTTTTCACACAAATCCTTTGAGTGAAACAAAAAAACTGTAAAGTACGTACCTTAGATGAGCGCCAAAATTGTAACGCACACAAATACCCGACATGCTGGAAAGCAGCGCTGACACTGATTTACTAGTCGAATCAAAACACTGAAGATGGCGGTAGGTGCGGGGCGGAATGGAGGTCATAAGACGCCACTTGCTAGAGCATTCCGTTTCACGCGTTTTGAAAATATTAACGAATTTCTTATTTTGATCCGATTCACCCACTGATCCGATTCGCCTCGGTCTACCCTACAAACTTTTCTAATCTACCGTTAGATGTTACTAATTCCTCATTGCTAGTCATAAGATTTACAGCATGTATTAAAAACTGTCTCCGGTGCAATCAGGTGCACGTTGTAAAATTGTTGATACTTTGATCTATATAATTTATTATTGCCCGACTGCGCCAAAAGGAGGGTAATGTTTTTTCGAGTGTATGTATGTATCTATGTATGTATATTTCTTTATCACGCTCTGTAGCCTAAACGGTTTGACGGATTTTGAAAAATGAGGTGTCATTAGATTCGTCTGAATCCCCAGAGTGACATAGGGTATATGATGTCACGGAAAATTCAATATGGCGGACGCTAGACGCCATTTTGTCAGAATGCAAAAGTAATTTTCCTTTTAAATACATTGATATAGGTACCAAAATCAAAACAAAAGATAGGTTTAGTTGACATTTCAAATAGGGTACATGACGTCACGGAAAATTCAATATGACGGGCGATAGACGCCATTTTGTCAGTACGCAAAAAATCGGTAAAACCTTGTGTGTGGGGTATCAAATTAAAAGGCTTGATGAGTAGATTCAATTAAAAGGAAGGAAATAAAAAATTTATTAAAAAAACAAAAAACCCGACTACGTAAAAATCGAACATAAAAGATGGAAACAAGATCAAATGATAACATGCAGTTGGAGATATTTCTGTTCAATTTGTTACTACTATGCTTCCGACTGCATGTTATTATTTGATCTTGTTTCCATCTTTTATGCTCGATTTTTACGCAGTCGGGTTTTTTGTTTTATTAATAAATTTTTTATTTATCTAAAATACCAACATACCGTCTTCTTCTCAACAACTCAATAATAAAAATTATGCTTAATTTATGAATTTTTTAACGTTACATCTTACAAAAAAATGGTCGAAATCGTTGATTTCTCAGCTCTGACCTCCAATTGTGAGTCTTTTTTTTTTTTTTTACCGATAGAGGAAAAAATCTTTTAAAGATATCACTTTTGATAGTGATAGTGTGGGTTTTCCACCCACTAAAAAAACCCCTATCTCTTCGCAAGCCATTCCGGAACACTGCTCAATTAAGCATCGCATCAAAATGGCTGCTGTCTCTGTACTCTCTTCATTCCATCATTATCTCTCTTTCGTCTTTCTCCTTTCTAAATTTTTTATGGAGCTTAATTTAATTTGTTTGTTATACAAAACTTAAACTATAGCATTTTCTATAATAATACCTATTGTTAAAATATGTAAAAATCACACTGTATGGCAACATATTTCGTAGGATGCGTTTTTATTTAATTTTACGGATAATAGGAGTTTTTCAATCTTAGCAATTAATTTTAAACTGGTAAAATTAATAGCTCTCTTAATATAATAATTAATAAAAAATCAGGGTCGCATTCCAGCGTACAGCGCAGGATTAAATGCTTAATGGTTCTTATTTATTGATCACGAGAAAATTGAATTTATGATTTATCAACACGTTTAAAAAATAAGTTAGCGTGGATAAGTGTAATATTACAAGATGTGCGATGATACGGTAATTCGCGCAATATAGTAACGACCGTGTAACGACCAATTGTCTCCGTGTTGTACTGCTAATAACAAAATGTTATAGTATAAATTAGTTAAAATATTGGATTTTCAGCCATATTTTTAGAAATAATTTTTCAATAAAGAAAGACATTTTTTTACATTTTTTACAATTTATTAAACGTTTCGCCTTTGTAGTTATAGTATAAACTGATAAAAATTTAAAAAAAATTCACGGCCGGCATTGTTCCAAGTCTTCATGGTTTCCGGGCTTATAGGCCACATGGTCTGGTGGTATTTCTACCTGACGTGAGCCGCCAAGGAGGACACTTTGACCGCTGCCACATCGCCTTTGAGAATGTCTACCGCAGTTGTAGACGAAACGTCAGGTAGAAATACCACCGGACCACGGCCTAGAAGCCCGGAAACCATGAAGACTTGGAACTATTTAGGCTGTTTAGGAACTGTCAGTACAAACTTTGCAGACGAGTTTACGTGTAAAAATAAAAACAAAAGTCGACATTGTTGAGATATTATATTGTTGTACAAAACCCCAATGGCAATGTCTACGTTCGAATCTGGTGAAAACATCAATAATTTGATTTCTATTACTTTATTAAAAACAATAGTAAATTGAAAGTATGATACCCGGTCCAGATAACCCTGTAAATTAGTGACCTTAAGACAAGCTAAAGTTTGTTTTCTAAAGATAAGTAGAGATAATAATTAATTAACAAGCATTGCACTGTGCACAGCTCTGTTGATTGGTAAATAAATTAATTATAAAGTTCCCACAGAACATCCTACACAGAAACATATCGGTCCCAATCTCTTTGGATATTGTGAGACTGTACATGTCCAAAGAGATTGGGACCGATATGTTTCTCTGTAGGATGTTCAATATTATAATATATGTGTGCCTAATTTTGTAACTTCGGAACCTTATTCCTTTCCTGTGGTGATTCTCATTTGTTATGGAGCTATGAGTTATGCCATATCAATAACTCTTCCTATTAGATTATAAAACTATTTTAACTCTGCCGTCGCTATATTTATTAACCATAGATACTATCCTCGTATTTTTGAGTCAGCTGATCATGGCTACTTAAGACGTATAAGAAATAACTTAACATTGCCTAAAGCATCTTTGGTGTCTTATCAGCGAGGCCCTGTCTTTATGGCTACTAAAATCTTCATAAAAAAATAAAATACCTTTCAATGATTTCGAAAAATCTTTGAAAGATTATCTTATTGACAGAAGTTTTTATAAACTAAATAAATAATTATGATTATTTGCTTTTACTGTCTGTAAGTTATTCTGAAAGTGATTATTTCAACTACCAGTAACTCAACAAATAATAATTATTTGAAATAATTGGGTTTTTAAATGAATTTTTTTTACTTAAATGGAAGGACCCATACAAGTTTTATAGCAAAACTGTTTTTATTTAATTTTTTTGCTTACTAATTAAAATGTTATGTTTAAATAAAAATTAATTTTTAAACTCAGTTCCGATAACGCGCCGAAAGAATCCGAACGCGTGTGACGTCATTATGTTATCTATGGTCTTTGTATCCATGGTTACCAAGTTAAAAATTTATTATTTTTGATAGTATGTGTAATACATATACACAAATACTAACAAATGCAGACACATTTTAACATAACGACGTCACAAACATTCCTGGCGCGTTTTGAAGTCACGTGATGTTTTTTAAATTTTTATACATTTTAATTAATTTTTAGTAATTTATCTATAGCTTTAAAAAATGTTTTCTTTTCGATTTTCAATGTTATTTATGTTAAATTATCAGAAAAAATTAAAAAATTAATAATTTTTTTTAAACTTAAATACCTAATTCTAATTATTAGAAACGAACCCATGCTAATAAGACATATTTAACGCAAAGTAACTTCAGGAATAAAACGTCGAAGTAACAACATAAAGTGATGCGCACGGTGTAACAAAATTAATAGTTAATATATGTCTTAAAAACTCTTATTTGCTGTAAATTTTACATCATCGAGCAGCAGTTATTGTAATAATTTCCATATTATGATTGTTTCCAGTATATTGTTTCGTAACACGACACGGTCGACCTGCAGCACCCCACCTGCCTTCTTATGGCACAAAACACGCCTTACACGTATGGTATTGACTATAGATAATACCATATTTTCATCGTTTGTTTAATACCATGCAAACTGCAACTGTAGGTATTAACAATGAAGCCAAGGAGAGGATTTCATTCATTCATTCATTGTATTCCAAACGTATGTCCGCATTTATAACGTCATTTTTATAGGAAAAAATATGAATGAACAGAGGTATACAATACCAATCGTATTTGTAACATAATAAAAACGGCCCAATTATTGCTTGCTTTATGTTCAAGTGTTTCAATTGAGAGGATATAGGAATAGTCTAGTGAACGTGAAATAATGGTTTTAAAATCCGAACTGTCTCGGCAAATCCGAGGCGGGTAGTAAACGTAGCAGTTCTATCTGTTTCGGATTTGCTAGGATAGTTCCGAGTTTCCCATTGTTTTACGTCCTCTAGACTAACCACTATACTAACTATCCTATCAGTTAAAATACGGCAAATCCAAGACAACCGATAAACCTGATTACAACATCCTGTGTTACCACCAGTCTCGGATTTGCCGGGATAGTCCCGATTTCAAGAGCACTGTATCTCATCCCAACTACAGACTTGAAATATCCAGTTTTTTAGTGTCAAAAACATCTGAGATTATTTTTTTGAATCACAATTCTCCGGTGTTTGTACTTGTACTTAAAGACATCATTTTTATAGTAAGTACTTTTTATTTGAAATTAAAGGGTAAAAAAGTATGTACTTACTTAATGACGACAGTTCATACAGAAAAAGGGTCGACATATGTAAAGTGATCAAATCCTGAATATCAAAAAGCGGGACAAGGTCTATAAAAACTCGGCGCAGGCAACTGTTGGGTTCCACGCCCAAAAAAGCCTTAAATGCGCTAGAAACCCCCAAAAACTCGCTAGAAATCCCCAAAAACTCGCTAGAAACCCCCAAAAACTCGCTAGAAATCCCCAAAAACTCGCTAGAAACTCCCAAAAACTCGCTAGAAACTCCCAAAAACTCGCTAGAAATCCCCAAAAACTCGCTAGAAACCCCCAAAAACTCTCTAATATTTTTATTTTAAATATTATTTATTTTTTAAGGTAGGTATCAATTATATAATAAATTATTGATAAATAAAATACCTTGAGTGGGTAAAAATATCTAATGACAAAAAGTAAACATTCTTAATGCACGTGATTTAATGAAAACGGGACAAAAGCGGGACGCTTGTTGAATCGAGACTCGTGGCTCAAAATCGGGACTGTCCCGCCTAAATCGGGACGGATGGTCACTTTACACATATTATGTCGTGCAGATTTATTTTTTATATTTTTAACCTATAGCAAAAAAGGCAAAATACAATAGTTCTTTTTACAATTTAAATTAATGTTTTAACTGTAAGCAAATTTGGTTTGAAGCGACTTTGTGTCATAACATGATAACCCCTAGAGAACTATTTTAGTTTTGGGAGAACCTTTTTAGGGTATTTTTATTTATTTAATATTAACCTATAAGGTTCATCATCCACCTTTAGCAAGCTTTATAGTTTATAATAAATAATACCTCAAGGTTTACACCACCACACGCGATTCCAGTATATTTTTTAAATTTGCTTAAAAATTACCCACCGATTAAATGTCTATGGTTACACCTAGATATCTATAAAAATGGGAAAATAATAAATGTGCAATTAGTATGATAACTTGTAATTTAGTTCTTTAACCTTGGCACACACTTATTTTGTGATGCTTAGTAAACAAAAAACAATCAACGGTTTGCGTGTGTTTTTTGTTTGTGTTACCCACTAAGTTTTCTAAATTTTACTACTTAATGATTAATTGAAGCCTTCATCTGTCATATAAATTTCTCCAAAAGTTTTGTTTGTTGCTACTTATTTTAATTTATTTACTTCATATGTTAGTTTGATATTGAAATTAATGCGAATATATTTAAAACATTTTCTCGTAAATAGTAGAATCAAAAATTATGTATTTTCTCGTAAATTTTTTTATGGGTTTTGAATTCTATTGCAAATTATTATTACAAATAAAAAAATGGTAACTTTGTAATAATAATAATAATTCGCTTTATTTCTGTAAATACTATATGTGTAGTGTAGAAAACGTCATTACAAAATACATATGATACATACTATAAGACATAAGAATAATTAAGTTCTCTTGGTAAAGTTACACAAGAAAAACTCGTCAATACTATAAAAATTATGACATATAGCAACACATCTTTGAGCTCATTTTTGAACCTGTTTAGGCTTAGATTTTTAATTGAAAGAGGCAGATGATTAAATATTTTTATAATAATGTTCATGGAGCCTTTGTTGACGGTGAGAAAAGTTGTTATGTAGTGGTTTTTAATTCGGGTACTGTATTCATGATGGCGTAAATTGTTCATAAAAAGCTGCGGATATTTTTTGCAGAAGATAGAGCATTCATAGATGAAAATATCATTTTTAATAAAATTTTTACTTAGACGTACACGGTACAGTTTATAGGATATCCAAACCGAACTTTTCAGAATTTTTGAAATAAAATAATTAATATCAATAGTCTATTCAATTCCAAGATAAAGTAATTTGAAAAAATACATTCTAACAGTGTCACTAATTATCTACAGCTTACAACAAAACAAATAGGTAATAAATAAGTAAATACGGATCAGTTCAGTTGTCAACGCGTCTATAATTTACAATTACGGATCAGTTAATTTGTAAAATTTGAAATTCTCCCGACAGACAAATCACAACTCACTGTTTGTCAGTTCTTTTATTTTGGGCTAACTCAAAAATTACTTAATCAATTTTGATCTGATTTTCACTCTTGAGTTTGTTATAAATCAGGGTTTCAAATAAGCGCTTTTATTAACGATGCTTGAACAGTAGTCAAAAAACCGACATTAAAGATAAATAAAAATTTGATTTCTAATTGTTACGGCTATCTATAATCTAGGCACTACCAAACTTTGTTAAAAATATGGCAAATGATGTATATTTTGTTGATATATCCAAGATTAGTAAATTTATAAATTTAATTAGGCTTTTTAAGTTGGTGTTTTGATCCATTAATCGGAAAATTGTTACAAAATCAATGCTACAATTAATAATTATTTCATTAACCTAACAAGGTGACAAAGAGATCTAGTTGAAGACTGCGGTACCGCACTGACCTTGGTCACTGTTATATCAAGCTGGTTAACTGTTAGAACAAACGGTATCGATGGATACACTTGCTGCACTAACTCAGTGCATCGTAGATCCTGTGTTATAGATACCAATAATACCTATAATATCATAATAAGTATTAAGGTCCATTTATACACCTGCGTTCCATATCCGTGCCGTGTCTCGGCTATTGCGAGAATAAAATTTTGTTACCATATTTTCTTATCTATCCCATGAATCGATATTGCAATAAAACTACATGATCAGCATCTGATTTGTCGCTTGAAACTCAACGTAGCAGAACAAACAAGCAGATACCAGTCAAGCATGACCTGTTCACCTGATAACTACATCTGTTGACAGATGATAATAATTTTGTTTCAATTCCAATAGTTTGTACAGTAATTGTGCTATTGTAGCTCTCTATAATATTTTCACACTCTAGAGAGTTGTCGGCATGGAAATCTATTCCTAATCAGTCTAAAAAGTGTTCGTGTACTTGTTGGTTTGCACAATACATTTTTAGAAAATCTTAATTGATAATGGGATTAGATTGTGACATGAAATTTATTGTATTCACAGAAGAACAAATGATATTATATTCACTCAAAAATACCCAGAAAAATATTATGGTTTCGAAGCAAAGATGTCTAAAATACTGACCAGTATATTATCTAATTTTATTTATTTTTTATTAGCGTTTTTATTTATTTAGTACTTTATATACATTTTTTGTGAATTTATATATTTGTTGTTTTATTCATTTTATTGTTTTATTTTTAAACTTATTTTAATTTATTTTTATTGTATAGACGCTAATGACCTTAGTTGTCGAGCGTCTATAATCTACAGCCAACCAAAAAAGTTATGTTTCATTTATCTCGGACGAGATACAGTTGCATCTTTATAGTATATGAGTTGTATAAATTTGTCGTCCGGAACGCTCGGACACGAAAAGGTTGTGTATAAATAGACCTTTAAATACATCGTGAACTGGTAATACAACTTATATAACTGATTCTGAACTTTGTCAAACCTTATATTTACACGGAAACAAACTCTTTTATTGATTAGTCGTGAGCTATTATCGATTGTAAATGCGTTACGTCTCGGCTTTTACATTCTTTAATGATCATTTAATTAACGTTAATGTTCTATTGTTCATAAATCATAATGTAAACAATTGTAAATTTTTTAAGTTCGTATACTCACCGAGTTAAATTTACACAAGATAAAGCGTTGCAATTGGTTAGGCCCAGCTGTATCGCTTTATATTTAAATTAACTAAAAATTATTATTGACTGATCAGATTAGAGACTAAACAGAACTTAAAATTTATGTAAAAACCAGCCAAGTGCATGTCACACTCGCGCACAGGGGATTCCGTACAATAATAAAAACTAGCTATCCTGCAGTTGCTCAAAAATCGAGAAAATTGTTTCCCCGTATTCAAATAATTTACTGTTTAATTTGATAACTAAAAGGTAAACTGTCATTATTTGAACATAGGTAATGCAAATTATTTGTTGTTTTTTACAAAGCCTGCTTACAGTACATCATCTATTTTGTGAGGTTGAAAATAGATTTTTTGAAATTCAGTTATTTAAACAAGGTTACCATGGTTCATCTATTACAATCCCACAGTTCACATTTGAGAATAGATTTGAATTTTGTCATATAAAAAAATTGATAATAGGCCTCGATAATTCTGAGAATTGGTGGTCTTTATTAAAACAAATAAAATATGAATGAAAAAAATTCACCATGCGATAAATACAGTACCTATTACAATGGTGTCATTCCAATATTACTGAACGCGTACAGCATTTTAAAATGCAAACAAAATGAACAACTGTTCAACACGAAGATGCTTTGTAGCTATTGTTTTCTTTTTGTTTACAAATTAAATTTATGATCATTTCAGTCAGGTACCTTTCTAAAAGATTGTTTTCTTTTATTTTTGCGATATGTCTTTTTAAACACATTATTTGGATCCGTGTTCATACGAACTTTTTTTAAATTTTAACCAATAAAACCATCTCTTGAAGTTAAACCATTAATAAAATTTGTTGGCCAAATAAATCTTCCCTTAATAGCTTATCTAAGTATAAGTAAATGTATGGTAACCTCAAAAGGAATGTCATAAATTTAATAGTAAGTTGCGCCCTCTCATTTAAAAGCCACTCCCCAAAGTATCAAGTATGGCTGCAACCGTAAGTAGTCATTTCAGATAAGTTTTTCTGCACATCTTATTTACATAATTTATATTGTGAATAGTTTTGTACAGGGTCCGCAAGATCTTGACAATTGATTTTATTTTGGTATTTCCCCAGCAATCTTTTAACTAACATATTAATGTGAATATTGAAACAGTCGGTTAACTTATCTGTGTATAAAAACTAGGTATCAATAATCTGTCATAGAAAAAAAACACGACGGAAAAATATTCAACTGAAAATAACATTTACTCATATTTTATTTTCTAACAAAAGGAGTAGAGGAAAGAAGGGCATTCTGGAACACCCTCACACTCCAGACACGAATACAACATTTCTGTGTTGATTCTAACAATAGTTAGACGTTGTTTGTATCTGGAGGGTGAGGGTGTTTCAAAATGCCCATATTTCCTCTACTAAAAGGTTCCCAAAAAAATCATAAAGTCATAAATACATTAAACTTGTATATCGTCTTCGATTTAAAGATTTTAATCAATTCGGATCATTTATTGCAGTGACAATTGTATATTTAATTCAATTTACAATCAAATGAGTTGTCCAATGTCCAACCCTGTATTTACAAAAATTAAATGAAAGGATGGAAGTAATTCTGCTTGAATTCGCCCAAAGGAAGGTTAAAACGTTGCTAAACTCTCTTAAAGAAGAGTCCCACCTTCTTTTTTAGCACAGATTCCATCGCTATTTTGGAATGTAGTATACAACATAAAATCATGCAATTGTTTGGGTGTGGATAGTTCATCAATGAACTAACGTATAGAACAATGCTTTAACAATTGCAATGCAACGTGAAATAAAAGAAAATCGTGACATATAAATAACCCAACGGATAATGAAAACATGATTGAAACTGAGATGATGGTTAACTGACCTATCACGAGTTGTTTACAAATCAAGGTAAACAGTTTTGTTTCCTCTTCATTTAATCAGGATTTTATTAACGATTCTCTAATAATTTTGGTAGTACAGGTGTTTTATCAGTTAGATGCTTTTTAATCCGGCCATTTTTAGCAATTTGTTTTTTGTTTCTGTCTTTTAAATGTGTGAAAAGATGGTACTTATTGATCAAAAATAAAAACTATAGGGTGCGGTTTTATAAAACCACGGTGCAAGTTAAACTTTATTTAATAAATGAGTTGTAGCACCATCCATTGGTAAATAGGTAAGTTAATAGCCATGCGGCGTCTCTCCTACCGCGGCATCTCTCCCGCATTTACTTTAGGTATACTAATTTTTATCAACATTATCTTTATAATAAATTGCTTATAAATGTTAAAATAACAAAACAAATATATTAAATTTCAATCGCTATAAATCTAATTTAAAGATCATACGACGTCCTCAATAAAGATTAAAAGTTTGGTAAAAGGTTACTAAATTACTTTTGTACACCTAATTTTTGTTTAGATGGTAAAATTTTAGTATACCGGATACTAGTTAAAGATAGTGTAACCTAGAAAGTACAATTAAAAAAATATAATATAATAATTAATTACTTATAACAATCATTTTAACTAAAAACAATATTACTGCATTAGGTGAAAAATTCTCAATGAATAGAATACATTAATTTAAGTGAAGTGTACACAGGAAAATCAAAGATGCATGTAGAAAGATATGATTTGTAAACGGGGTCATTCATCCGAAATCCCTTGAAATACGTTATTTACCTTCCTTTCAAATATACAAATAGTACTGTCTAGATCTAATACTAAACACTGTAGTAAAGGAAATTCATATACAATATGTTCGATTTTTTACTATTAATACTACCTAAGATAACCACAAGGTGGTGTTAGAGCGAAACTACATGGGCGGGTTTTCCGCGGCGTTTTTAAGGCAGCGGATTGCACGTCCAATTCGAAACCGTTCCTACAAACGAGTCAAACTAGACGAACGTATTAAGGTACGTGCAGTACGCAGCTGGGATTCTAGATGGTAACATGTATGGTAGATGGTGGCTGAAATTATAAGCGCTTATATGTTTTCACAACGAAGCTTTGATACTAGCATTGATACAAGCTTAAGTCGCATTTAAAATGTCAGATGGCAAAGACGAATATTTGTGTTCTTTTACTACAAAGTGGTAAATTTTAACTAAAAATTTGGGTAGGAGCTATCATGTCCACCCTATTAATAGAAAACGATCTAAACATGGCAAATTTCATCATTTATACCAAGAATTAAAATTGTATCCAAACCGGTTTTTTGAATATTTACGTATGGAACCTAACACTTTTCAATACGTCTTAGGAAAAACTCAAAACAAATTAAATAAAAACTGGCAAAATTTCATTTATTAAACTAGTCACATCCATTGCAAAACTTATAACGGCCATTTGACAGTTGTCACACGTTGATTGTAATAGTCAGCGCGTTGAAAGAATGGTGAGATACATTCTTGTATCTAGCAGCTCTTGTAACAGCGCTTATACCTGCTACACTCACTGCTTCGTTGTGTACGCTCGCATATATAACAATGCATTAATTTAAGCAAGCCCAGCTATGATCTACGCTAACATCTAGAATCCCAGCTCCATACTGCACGTACCTTTATTCCGTTCGTTTAGTACTTCACTCGTTTGTCGGCACGGTTTCGAATTCGACGTGCAATCCGCCGCGTTAAAAATGCCGCGGAAAATCCACCCGTGTAGTTTCGTTCTTATAGCTATAGACATATAAAAAATATAACGATAACTTTCCCTTAGCTTCGATCGCGTTAACGTCGAATTTACCAGACACCTTATCTTAACCAAATCCTAGGCCGTAGCGAAGACTTGGTAACAGTAGATAGTATACCATCAAATTCGATCGACCTGTTCAAGTTAAAATGGCACAATCGGGCTTTCAAACATTTCGGAAACATTTTTTTCTTTTAAATG
This sequence comes from Mongoloraphidia duomilia, assembly GCA_039654895.1. NCBI lineage: Eukaryota > Metazoa > Arthropoda > Insecta > Raphidioptera > Raphidiidae > Mongoloraphidia > Mongoloraphidia duomilia. The sequence continues at coordinate 10,399,970 of CM077524.1, forward strand.
TTAGGTATACATAAAAAACTTTTTAACAAAAAAAAAACCTCCTTCAAAAAGCCACTAAAAAGAGGAAAATAATGAAATATTGAGGTCTGCGTCAATTTAATAAAATATGATGTCGATTAAAAAGTATAGTATAGTGATTAATATCTTCTTTTTAACCAACTTCATATTTTATTAAATTGACGCAGACCTCAAAATTTCATTATTTTCCTCTTTTTAGTGGCTTTTTGAAGGAGGTTTTTTTCTGTTAAAAAGTTTTTTATTTTTTACTTTTTAGTGTCAAAAAGTGACATTTACCTTAAAGGAATCACACGCCGTTACTTACTTTTATTAAACCGACTTTCTTACGCTGTCTGATGTGTCAAAAAGTGACATTTACCTTAAGGAATCACACGCCGTTACTAACTTTTATTAAAATCAGCCGAACTACTGAACAGATTTTGATGAAATTTCTATGGGACCAATCTGAAAGTATATCCTTTCAAATAAAAAAAAATTTCCAAATCGGTTTATAAATGACGGAGTTCTGAGGTAACAAACATAACAAAAAAAAAATACAACCGAATTGAGAACCACCTCCTCGGTTAAAAATACGCAAAACTCCAAAAAAACCCCAATAAAATTAAATAACAGTTTTAATTCTCATTACAATTTTATCTGTTAGTTTCTATTGACATCTATTTCGAATTTTAGGCCATCTTTTTGCCTTTACAGATTTTTACGTTAATAATATTCAGTCTGGAAACAAAATAAAATAGATGTTTCGAAATATTTATTCTAAGAGCATATAAAATATTTATTTAATGTTTAAAAAATTACAATGGTACTTAATTTACATGCAGTGACAAACTAGTACTTAAACTGGAAATGCATGCAGTTAATTTAGCAACGTCAAAAATTACTTTATTTTTATACAAATTTACAATGGCACTTAATTTTATTGTCCAACTCGCACTCAACTTTTTAAAATTTAAAGACGAGTTTAACAAAAAAAATTAAAAAAATGTTTAACAAAAAATTCATGTAGGCGCGCAATAGTTGAACAACCGGTAAACTACATGGGAAAAAATGTAAGAATGGCACTCTATGCAGATGACTTTATTGAGCTTTTGTATTCATATTTTGAAAGTCATTGTCCTGATTATAAAAAAAAATATACTCTGATTCGTTAATTACCAAGTTGCAATAGTTGGCCAATAATAAAGTAGTATACTAAAAGAAAAAAATTCGACTGATGACCAGTCCTATACTTCCCACCTAGTAAATATTTGAAAAAAATAAACACTCTTTTTTTTATTCTTTGACTAGGCCCAAATAACCTTAGCTGTTGGTGGTCTTTAAAACACAATTTAATTTTTATTCTTTGAAAAAAGCATGGCCCTCTTTTTTGTTTGGTGATCTACTGATGGCTAACTTAATATAGCAAAAATCATGGTTACCTTGATTTACGTACAATTTTTATTTTTTTTAGTAAAATATTTTTTTTCTCGAAAACTATACATTTTAGAGAAAAAAAATATTTGCATTTTTTCATATTATAACATCTAGAATTCATTTATATTTTTTTTTACCTATGTTAATACGTGACATTGAGGACGTTTTTTTGAATATCTCAGGATCCAGTGAACCGATTTGAGTCAAAATCTAATCAGATCTAAGTTAAAGGCTGATAAACACAATAGAACAATCGGCATGCCCGTATGTTGTTCCGTTCTTAAGATATCGAAGGCGAAAAATTGACCACATACACACACACACACATACACACACACACATACACACACACACATACAGACAGACATCAGTCAGAAAATGATCTTAAACGATTGCTAGGGTCTCAAAGCGTGAAAATCTGTTAAAATCTCGAAATATTGTTTTCGGACTGAATCCGTTACTTCCCTACCATAGTAGAGGTGGGAAGTAAAAATTAAGGTATGGAAAACCATGTGACTTTCATGTACCAAACTAATTTTTGATATATAAAAATGTTTTGTTGAATTTGTCAGAAAGCCTTTATTTACAAATATTATTATCGGCACAAAATTGCGTGTATTTATTTCCGACTGGCATCAAAATCAGCAAACCTCGAGACCTTATTGAGACAAACATTTTCTAAAAAAAACATTTAAACCCGTGGATTTTTGTTAAAGTTATTGTGAAAGAAAATTTTACAGACACGCAATCAAACGCACAGAGATCATGTGGAAAACCACTTTCCTTTACATTTTGAGGGTAATCAGAATCTGATTTTATCTAGAACACGATTTTTAGACCCCATTACTGTACTTCCAAGTACTTATGGAAAAAATTAGAAAGAACATCCTGTAAACATCTTTTAAAAATATTATTATACAACCGCGTATTTTTGAGCAGATTTGCTCGCCCGAACGGTTTACTTGGAAAGCTCAGATTTGTCCGAAATGAAAACGCACATTTTTTTCACATCTGAGCAAATTTGCGCGTATACATCGCCCGTGCGCGCAAATCTTCTCAAATATACACGGACGTATGAATGGAAAGATGGTTTTTTGCGAGTTTTTCCCATAATAATATGACAAAAAATCAGTGTTCAAAAACATTAAAGCGTTCTGACGAAATGAAAATGACATTAACGTACGTAAATAGTTATGTAATGCCTGTGTAATGTATATTATACCTATAGTTCAATAACGGCCGTATTCATAGTAATTAACCCTTAAGTAGTAAGGGACACTTACTCATACCCTCAAGTCGAATATGCGTTTCATAAGTCAAAATTGGCGTCTGTAAGGGCCCTTACATCACCCTCACCTTAAGGGTGGGTAGTATGTCCCTTAAGTGTCGAAAAAGTATGTGCGTCTTTATTTAGACAAAGAAGAAAATAGACGTAGGTAATAATTATTATTATTCTTCTAACCTAACTTGTCAACTGCAGCTGGCAATGTGTTTTCTGCATTCTCTGTATAAACAGCGTAATATTACGTAAAATAAAGATTATAAAAATGGACAAATTGTACGATAGTAGTGATGAATGTGACATAGAAGTAGTACGTTTAAAAAATAAAAAAGGGATATGTTCGCGATCTTGAAAATTCTTTTGAATTTTACGAAGAAAATGAATTTTCGAAAAGATATCGATTCAGCAAAGGAGTTGTTCTGTAAAATTTTGTTTGGAGCCCATATTAATTATAAAGAACCAACTACCTTGACAACCACCGTTTGACTATTTTGTATAACTAATAAACTATCTATAACGTAAAAACACGCATTTATATCAAAAATGACAACTAAACACAATCGGTATGCAGTATGACCAACTTTTCTAAAGGAAAAAATCATGGAGTTTTACTATAATTCTTCCCTCACTCAAGGAAGTGACTATGAAATGCTCCTTTGAATAAGGTGCCCTTAGCACTCAAGCGACCCTTAAGGGTTAACTATGATTACGGACATTAATCTTTTATCTCATCTATCTATGTATGAATTGTAAATAAACACCCGGTATATATCTATGATGTGCATGCATGTGAGGTAGGTACATAACTAATAAAGTATAAGCCGTGCAGATCCGCGAAAGACGTATATCTATTATCGAGGTCAGATACATCGTATCTTCAAAACCCGGCTCTTTAATTTAAAATATCGAAACGTGCAATCATACACACACACATATACACATTACACAGACATCAATTTTAGACGTATGATTAAATGCATGTAATGTAACACATCACTTTATACTATATGTATATTGGCAAACACCATGTTAATTACCTACTTATTTATAATTGAAATTTACCTTCACAGGTGTTAAAGTGAATCTTTTTTTTTTCTTTGATCCGATAGAAAATTTCATTTTTCATGGGAAATATTTCGCAACTTATTCCAATAAATGACAGGTGACTGTATTTGTTTGATGATATTATTAATTGATGCAGTGTAATTTTTGTGTCAAACTTTTACTAGCTCTGGTATTGATTGAAATGTTTATAGTTAAAGGTCCATTCATTTCGACATTTACACTATTTTAAGGTCCTCAAGCGTTTTGTGATATGTTAAATTAATGAAGATGTTAACACAGAACACGAAAAAAATCCAAAAATAGTATATAATTATTTAAAAATGTTATTTCACCACAAAATGCCTAATTATAGCTTTAAATTGGTAGGTATAAAAGTACTTAAAATAAATACGAGTGAAATATTTTTAATAAGGTGGATTTGTGATAATTTTCTATTCTAATGCAAATTTCTCAGATTTTAGAAATTTTTTAAATTGACGAGGTTTTTTAAAATTGTATACTATAATACCTAATTATAGTATACAATTTTAAAAAACATCGTCAATTACACTTGCAAACGCACATTAAAAACTTTAAATAATAATAATTGAAAAGGACTTCTTTGGCTTTAAATAACACCTCAAACATCGTTATATTTTTTTTACAAAGTTATAGCGATTTTGTTGATACCCAATAGTATATAGCATTACAAGGGACGAAACACAGCATTTGCAACTAATGTGAAGTTTGTTGCCCGAGGAACGAGGGCAGCAATTCACACGCGTTGCAAACGCTTTGTTTCGTTCCGAGTAAATGAATATTATTTTTCACAACAGCTCTATTGACAAATCGATTTAAGGTAGGTACCTACTTGCAATTTGGACGTGCAAAAACGCCGCAAAAATATTAAATCTGTCAAATCCATGTGAAATTTATGTGGGGTTATGTCTGTCATTTTGAAGTTTTCAAGTATTATATGCGAATTGAAGTTGGCGCGACTCAATCGTTCTATCTCTCTCTTAACAACGTTAAAAAACAGAGAAAACCGACAACTGAAAATTTTCATCTCTAGGGTTGAAACTCTCAGTTTCAACCCGCTAAATAGGTACCGAAAATCGAATTTTCAATAGCGACTTTGCGAATATAGATGTAGTTCTAAAAAAATCATGCAAATACTCTGTTCCTATAGAGTAAAAAAAATTATTTGGACAGTTAAAATTAAAAACAAATTGTTAATTAATTAATGAGTTCTTAGTCATCTAAATTTATATTTAAACGTCGCGCCGTTTGACATCTAGTTTTCTCTTTAGATTTACATTAAAGTGATACTATTTAGATCCGCGTTCGCCTACATCAAGAATAAATACATATTTTTTACCATCACCCGGTTTCATTGCCATAATTTATGTATCTTAATTAAACATTTTAGTGAAGCGAAAATTTTTAAAGAATTTAAATGTACAACATCCAAGTAAGAAGTCTGAAATTAATGACCATATAGCAGTTTTAAATCTAAATGTACTAAACATGTCAAGCAGAAAAAATGTCATAAAACCGCGTGAGCCACTAGCGTGTAACATTGGTAAAGCTTTATTATTTGATCCTCAACCAAACTTTCCTTCAACTATATTAGATATAAATCATAGATTGCTAAAACTACAAGATTTTAGTGTTTTTACACACAGATATTATTTACGACACAACTGAACATGATTTTGTAAAAGTATAATTTAGTAATCAATTTAAAAGTTATTACAAAAATAGCAAAAAAATAAATTCAAATTTAAACTTTATATCTAGTAACATTTAAAATAAAAGTATAATTTTTGGGTGCCAATGGATGGCAAGAAATGATGCCTTACTTATAATTAGAATTAGAATTAGAAATTAACTTTATTATGGCGGAGTTCAGTCGAAACTGATCTTCCACTCAACCATTATCATTACATAAGATGCGGTTACATCAAAAAGTAATACATATATATAAACATTTAAAATACAATTAACAAATTCAAAATTGTGTATATATATACATACATATAGGTAATTAGCCTGTAGGTATATATTAATAAAAAAATTAAAAATTTAATAATTTAAGATATAAATACTAATAATCATTACACAATTAAGGTAAAAAATCATTATACATTATTATTATTAATCAAAACACTAGTTTTATTTTATTTATAGATTTGTTTTATTTTATGTTTAAAAGTGATGGGCTTAAGTGCTTTATACTCCGTTGGAATGCAGTTATACATTGATGCAGCAGTGTACGAAAACGATTTTTTATAGTAATTAGTACTATGACATTGAATCTGTAATACAATTTGGTAGGCTCTTGTCTCTTTACTATTTGAATCAGATAAATATTGTAGTTTATCTCGTAAGTAACATGGCTGCCCAGTAATCATTATATTGTGGATCATACACGCAAGATGTACGTTTCTTCTGGACTGCATATTTGATAAATTATGCTTTTTTAAATGAGGCGATATGTGATCTCTCCATGCAATGTTATAAATGTATCTCATACATGCGTTTTGAAATTTTTGAATTTCTTGTGAGGTTCTTTGATTAAGACATGGACCATACACTACATCACAGTAATTAAAAACTGATAAAATCAAGGATTCGACGAGTCGTAATTTTACTTCAGGAGACAAAATATATTTATAACGATATAAAGATTTCAATTTACTGAAAGATTTTTTTAGTATGAAATGAATGTGAACATCAAAAAGTAAATATTTGTCCATATGGAGTCCTAGATTTTTTGATGAATCAACCACACATAGCTGTTGGTTGTCGATAGAAATCATAAAATCAGCTAGTTTTTTCTGCTGGATATAACTACCAACTAGCAATACATTTGATTTTGTTGGATTTAGTAAGAGAGCATGTGATTTCGACCATTTATGAATTAAGTCCAGATCAGAATTAATTCTGCGCTGAGCCTCAACACTATCTTTCGGATGAAAAGATAAATACACCTGCGTATCATCAGCATAACTATGTAAACTGCAAAACCGAGGTACGTTTCCCAAATCCATCAGATAAATTATAAAAAGCAACGGTCCCAGAATGGAACCTTGCGGGACACCCTTTGTCACTGTCATTTCTTCCGAATACTTTGTGGTTACATCCTGAATTCGTACAATTTGTTTTCTATCGCATAGATAATTTTTGAACCAATCTATTGCACTTTTACCAAAGCCAATATAGTGTAATATAGCCAAAAGAAGTTCATGATCTAGCGAATCAAAAGCTTTTGAATAGTCTAATAAAACTAATGCGGTTACCATACCTTGATCCATACTAACAAGACACTCATCCACTACATGTGTTAACACAGTTGCTGTGCTATGGTGTGCTCTATATCCAGATTGGAAAGTGGGAAATAAATTTAGAGTTTCAAAATAATTCATAATTTGTCTCTTTACTATCTTCTCTAAAATTTTTGAAATAACTGGCAGAAGACTGATTGGACGTAAATCTTTGAACGTTTTTGGTATGGATATCTTAGGTAAAGGCATAACAACTGCTTTTTTCCACATCTCCGGTATTTTATTGGAAGACAAAGAACAATTTATAATATGCGTAATTTCTGGTAAGCAATACGGTAGACATAAACGAAGCATATGCAGGGAAATGCCATCAAACCCAGCTGCGTTAGATGTTATACTGTTAATAACTATCTCAACTTCAGAGCAAGACACTTCTTTAAAAGCAAAACTCGAATTCACCTTTTCGTGAAAATTATTCGCATAGAATATTTTGATTGTGGGATCTGCGTACGCATGGTCTATAGAGTTAATATAATAATTGTTGATTTCATTTGGGAGCATTAGATTATCGGGAAGAACACCTGCAGATCTCGATTCAGACTGCATATTTAATTTTCTAACTTCCTTCCAAAATTGCTTCGGTTTATCTATTTTGGACGTCAAAGCGTACTCTAAATAGGCTTTTTTTTCCCACAAAATGGATCTGCCAACCAAATTCCTGAGACTTTTATAATAATTCCATTTTATTGTGCACATATCCTCACTATAGCCCTCTCTACGATATTTGCGAAATTGTATAAACGCATTATTTCTTAGCCGTATCATAATTTTGATAACATCCGTGATCCATGGACACTTATTATGTCTAATTGTTATATTTTTTATTGGTGCACAATGATCGATCATAAACAAAATATAATCATTTAAAAACTGAACTTTTTCATTTATGTCAGTCATTACAGTTATCGTTCCCCATGGAATATTATTACCAATCTGATCCAGCATATCCGTTTTCATATTTTTAAAATCGCGAGTTTGAATTATTTTAGGCTTATTGTTAGTTTTTGAATTTGTCATTACGAATTTAATTAATCTATGATCACTGATATCCGGCAAATCAACTGCTGCGCAATACGAAACTAGTTCAGCTTTGTTTGTAAACACTACGTCTAATAAAGTCGATGTATTTTGCGTGATTCTCGTTGGAAATTTTATGTGTTGAGTTATACTATATTTATCCATAATATTATTTAACAATTTATAATCTAAATTACAAATTTTGAAGTAATCTACATTTAAATCACCCAATAAAATAATGTTATCATATCGCGGAACTAAATTAGAAAGAGTGTCATCAAGTTCATTGAAACATCTATACGACAGATTTGGAGGTCTATAAAGAACACCAAATATATATTGTTTATTATATAATCGCTTGCGAGTTTTTGAGGCGCCTGTCTCAGAAACGACTGGGCCGATTTTGAAAAAACTTATTTGTCATTAGTTTGAATGCCCAAAACCACAAATCTTCCAACTTTCATGATTCTAGGTTAATTATTAGTGATCGGGGGAACGTAATATTACATCAAAATTGGCTATTGTACGAGCCCCCTTCTCACCATTTTGTACTAAAAAAATGAAATAAGAAATATTCTTATTCTACTCATTCATAGACACCACACATGGCTATCTTCAAAAAAATGATTTTTACTCTCTTTTCGATGTGCAGAATTCTCCTAAATATAAATCCAATAAAAAATAACATTTGTCTTGGTTCTGCCTATTAACTTACTAGGAGCTAGCGCTGCTGACAACGCCCTGTGTATCAGATGCAACGAAGCAGAAGAAACTGCTGTACATATTCTCTGTAAGTGTGAAGCCATCGTACAGACAAGATATACAAACACTTTGGATCACCCTTGATGCTTCCGAAGGACTTCAAAGACGTCAGTTTAATGAGGATTCTTGACTTTATATATAGCCTAGGAATCCTAAAAAACTGATAAGAAACTAGGGGAACACAATAGATCTTTTAGGTCGCAGTGGCTTCCTTCGGGCCCCTAACATTTAAATCTTAAATCTTCTTAAATCTTACCAGGAGCTAGAAGGCTGTGACAGACGGAGAGACAGACAGAAAAACAGAATAGTGAAAACAATAGGATTCCACCACGTTTGGGTACGGAACTAAAAACCATTTGCATTGATCTTCAAAATAAAAAATGCAAAATTCTGAAAATAAGAAGACATATTGTTATAACTTATGAAAGGTATTCAAGTTCATTCTATAGTACTCCACAGGGTCATCAACTTATGTGAAGCATTCCGTGTAATTAATATTACAATTTTAATAGTTGCAACTTGCATTACACATTCACTGATTCTACAAAAAATATCTTCTATTTTAAATAACGTTTTCAACGACAAAACCTATTATAATAGTTACAGTTTGGAAAATTTTATGCAAAGTGCAAGCTGTTTTATTTTTGCACACATATAATTAAATATTTACAGTACTTCTGGCCAGTATTTCAATTATCTAGCAAATATTTGTTAAATATTGAACACTAATTTTCTCTTTTATAAACATCTTTATACTGGCACTTCCCCCAAAAATTTCTGTGTCGCAGAAGTGACGTAAAGTTGTCAGCTGTATTCTGCCTTATTTGGTCTTTATTGATTATATATGTAGCTGTCATAATTCAAATCTGAATATTTTCACATTCCTTAAGGGTACCGGGAACTCACTGTTTTTTGTTTTTAATTTAAACTTTGTAAAAGAGGTCTTTTAACTGTTAGGTCGATGACACATACAGCGGTTTGTGCCGAGGCATTCACGAATGTTAATGTTTTTCAATGATGCAAAACATACACCGCGGCGAGAATTGTCTGCCGACTGAAAGCCGACTCTCAGCCGCCTCGACACATCGATCTCTACAAGTCACGCCGAGTTGACACCGCTGTGTGTGTCATGTCGAGGCGACAGCCGCTTCAAGCGGCTAGTCGGCCTGTAAAACCACTGTGTGTATCATCGATCTTTGTGTACTGACAGTCTCGTAATCAGGCAGGTTATGCCGATTCTGGCCTTTTCTTGCCAACTAATTATCCACTAGATAACACTTTCATCATTGAAATACTGGTCCATCAAAAATTAAAATTAGTAGATTTTCACTTCAAATTTGTTGATGCATTAATAAACAAATTTGTTTAAATATACTTTTAATTAAGATGAAAGGTAATCGCCCGGTTAATAAACTTTTACTTGTACGGTAGATGTTCGAAAATTTATCTCAAATCAAAGCGGCGAAAATAATTTTTTGTATTTTGCTGATTTCTAAATTAAATCTTATAAAAAAATCAATAAAATTAAAACAATATAAGCTTCAAACACATATTTAAAAAATAAAAATGGTATAATTTTTGTTTAAATAAATTATAATTTAAGAAAACTAAGAAACATGCTTTAATGAACTAAAAAGTAAAAAAATAATTAATTTTATTGTAAAAAAGCGTGGGGTAGTATGAAAATATGATACAAACACCCCACGCTTTTTTACAATAAAATTAATTATTTTTTTACTTTTTAGTTCATTAAAGCGTGTTTTTTAGTTTTTTAAATTATAATTTATTTTTGCTTTTTAGTCCTGGAGATCTTGGTCAGGATAATGGGACAAACTTATGGAATTATTGTATTGTCATCGGTCCTTGATAAGTGTGCAAAGTTTCAGTTCAATCTGAAGTTTTTTGCTTTTTTTTTAGTCCTGGAGATCCTGGTCAGGATAATGGGACAAACTTATTGAATTATTGAATTGTCATCGGTCCTTGATAAGTGTGCAAAGTTTCAGTTCAATCTGAAGCTTTTTGCTTTTTTTTTTAGTCCTGGAGATCCTGGTCAGGATAATGGGACAAACTTATTGAATTATTGTATTGTCGTCGGTCCTTGATAAGTCGACAACGTTTAAACTAAATCTGACTGTTCAAAGTTGGTCAAAATCAAGTTCAAAGAAGTCGGTTACAAACTGACAAACAAGCAAGCAAGCAAACATACAGGTGAAGCTAATAAAAGCGTGTTAAAAATACATTATGCCTTTGGACAAAATAATTAGTTTTCCTATAGCATTCTTTCCCTATGAATGCAACCCAAGTAATTCCCAGTTTGTCATTACTGTATCTCAATTCTTTTTTATATAATTCATACTTTATTTTGGGAACAAATAAATATTTCTCTTTCTAATACTTACATTAATCCTGATAAATATATTTGCCTGCTAACTAATTATTGATCATGAGTTTAGCTACAAACGTAAGCTTTTTATGCTAATCTATCATTTATATGTGGTATACTCTTTTCTAATAAACGGCCTTAAAGTTTTTATGATTATAAATTATTAATGCCATTAAGGTCATTCTTAACTCAAATTTCTAAAACACTTTGTAAAACCCGGTATGCAAGTTCAGACATTTAATTATGGAAGCACTGACTGTGAACAGCCTGTATAATTTCAGTAACAAAATACATTAATTATTAAAAAGCACAATCATTACGCAACGGGCGCATTCGACGTGCGCAAGTTAATGCATATGCATAATATTATTGTACGAATGTAAGTTAGCAAAGCGGAGCCAGTGTTTATTTACAGTTTGGTTGTACTGTTATGCTTTATATTAAATAATCATAATTGTAGTTGATTAGCATTTATAACTGACCACATACATAGAAGTACATTTGCACTATTGCGGATATTAACTTAAATGTACGGAAAGTACCCACTAAATGTAAACATGCATTTATAGTGTAAGGAACCTTGTCTCGTCGAGCGTTGATATCACCGAGCGGTGATATGCATGTGCAAACAGAAAATAAATTTGCTTCTGTAAATATTGCTAATTTCATGTGCGGTTAATTATTTGCAGAGAAAGAGACATTTTTAAATTGTCGGATTTCCTCAATTTTATATTATTACTAGTCTTTACCAGCGACTTTTTTTAACCTGTCGTAGCTAGATAAAAAAAACAGACTCTAATCTTTAATGATTAAATTTGATTCAACCGTTCTCGAGACAGACAGACAATAATGATGGAAACACGTTTTTCCATATTGGTGTCATAAAAAATATCAAAATACCAACAAAAAACTCTAAATAAATAGAAATTACAGAAAACGGGCGTAGTTTTTTGACAAAATGTTCATATCTCACCAATCGTTAAGGTGCGAGAGGTATTGAATTCAACATACTATACTAATGCTGGGTTTATCGTACAATTTTATTTTTTAATTTTTTTTTTTTAAATTACACATTGAGTATCCGTAACACGTTATAATATTAAGCACATGCATAATATTATGTAGTGGATTGTGGAGTACTGATGTACTTCAGAATCCACTACATAATACGCATTACGCATGTACTTAATATTATAACGTGTTACGAATACTCAATGTGTAATTTTTAAAAAAATTTAACCACACCTGAAGATAGCAACTCGTTGCTGAAACGCGTCGTGTTAAAACACAGGAAGTCACAAGACGGACATCAAAAAATACAAGGTATTTCTAATACTTCATAATATTTATTTTTTAAACACGATGTTAAATAACGGTTGCTATGGTAACGATCAACAATTTTCCAAAATAAAAACGCAACCAATGAACACGTAGCAATAAAAATTTAACAGCGTGATTAAAAAACAACCTGTTAAAATTGTACGATAAACCCAGCATTACTCTTCTTTAAAAATAAGCAAACCCGTATTCGAGATTTTTTTTTAAATTCAGCCTCTAAGGGGGTAAAACAGAGGTGTAGGATTTTTTGACGAATCAACGCCCAGGCCAAACCGCTGAAGCTATAAACCTGAAATTCAACATACTAAGTAACTCTTCTTTAAAAATAAAAGTAGGTAATGAGGATTTTGAAATTCAGGTCAAATTTCACAATTTAGGTAGGTAATAAAGGCAAAATATTTTCACACATTTCCAGAATAGACCCAAAAAATCCTATTTTTCAAAAATGTGCTAACCTAAGGCTTCCCGGCCTAACGAGTTTATTAAGTTGTTAAAACTTATAAAATGTTAACTCTCGCATGTATAATGATTCGACTGTTTAATAGCTGTACTATGCTTTGCAGTTTATTTAAATAGTCGACTCTCGCATGTAGTGTGTTTTCAACGTGAAATTGCTATATATAAGAAGAGATCGGTTTCCACTCTCGGGCACTGTGGAGAAATCGGTAACTCACCTAGCCGGAAACTGGGGGTTTCGGGTTCGAATCCCGACAGTGGTCATTTGATTTTTTCTTAGATATAGCTCAAAAATCATGGCAGCATAGCTGTCTGAGATATTTATTATTTTCACCTCTAATTGTTATGTGAATAATATGGTGTGGATATAAGGGGTTTTAAATCGATTGATTTTATCATTTACCAATTAATTATGTAGTTACAGATTTTCTAGGTAGATTTTAAATACAATACTTATTTCGGAAAATCATAATATAATTAGTACGACTTCTCATTTTTAAAACAGGTACAAAAATTAAGAAATATTAAAGGTTTTAAATCAAGGCCAGACAATTAAAAAGTAAATAGTAATATTTTTTGTTTGATCGTTAACAAATTTATTTAGTTTACAAAACACCCCAAATTGCACCACCTCAGATATATTATATATTAATATTATTTGTTTGTCACCGCGAGAGGACCTTCAATTATTTCTGCTTTCAAATGATTAAATACCGTTCGGTGAAGGCTGTTTACACTGTATTGGTTTAAGTAGAGTTATAAATATTAAAAATTTGTACAGTAAAATCTCAGTTATACAACAAAATGTTTCAATAACTACCGACCACGTAAAATAAATGTTTTTTCTTTTGATTTTCTCTTTCTAATTTTCTGAAAATAAATTATAGAATATTTAAAAATTCTAGCAAAAAAAAAAAATACACGGTGAGTCCCTGGTACCCTCAAGAGATGTGCAAATATTTCGATTCGAATGCAACCTCAGAAAGTTTAAGAGCTGGCCAAGGAGGGTAGGGCGGTAGAATATGGCGTACGCTTTAGATATAACAGAACTGTTCGAACTTCCGCGGTATGTTTTTATGACATTTCACCGAGTCATTATAGCAGAAATTTAGGGGAAGGGACAGCAAGATTGTAGACGTCAAAAATAAAATCTACTGGTTAAAATTAAATATTTTTAATCTTTTTCAATTGACAAATGTAATCAGAACTCATAGGCTTTGTAAAATTAAAGAAACTTAAAACCCGTCTCAAAATATTTCTTTCATAATCTTTTTACCCACGACGCCACGGTACGGAGATTCATTTATAAATAATAAAGACTAATTCTACTTTAAATTCTAAAAAATCATGAAATCAACGGAGCAGTAACTGCGAAATAGTTGAATATCCAAAAGCCTAGGTATTTAATCGTTTTATAGAAAACTCGTTATCGATCTACTGTGGAATACAGTGAGAAATGTATAATAGTAGTTTATAAGACTGTACTACAATTAAGTATAAGACGCGAGGGGTGAAGTTGGTACCCCGAGCGTCTTATACTTAATTGTATGAGTTGTATAAATACACTATTTTTGTAACATAATATATTATGAAATGTACAACATTTCCAATTTTAGAGCTTTATTGAATTAATTTCGAATACCGAAATCTCACTGACAGCTAAAAATATTTACTTCGTTACTGCATAGCGACTATATTCCTATATTTCTCGTATGGAATAAAATATCTATTATTGCACGCTGACGTCACAGTTTATATTTTTCGCACGCCTAGCTATGTTGTCGTATCACATAAAATATATTTTATGTGATACGACATATGTATTATTGTACACCGTACGATATACAGGGTGTATCACAGGATTAAGAACATAGAAAATAAATGAGTGCAACAGGGAAGACATAAACAAAATGGGTAGCGTGACAAAGATAGAATACACATGGTTAACTCAACTAAATTAATTATCATGGTTTTAAGCATGAAAAAGGGCACAGCAATCACTGATCCTAACTAATTTGCACAATGGAGTTTTCCCTATGTTCGGTTTCCTGTGGTACACCCTGTATATTATTTTAAGTAGCCGACTAGAGAGACGAAATGTGTGTTACAAAAAGAATTTTTTTCTGCGCATGCACGAGCCTTAACCGTATAACATTAATATTTAAGTAGCGGGCTTGAGAATAGCCGAGAGTGTAGCGGCGCTGTTGTTTACATGGCGTTGCTATGGTTCCTCTATTACAAGTCCCCAGTTCCCGAGTTCTAGCCCGAGAGCTGGTAAAAGTGTCAATTGGATTTTCAATTTATTATTAAAAAAAAAAAATAATGAATTGAAAATATGAATTGGTGCTAGGCCCAAATAACCTTAGCTGTTGGTGGTCTTTAAAATACAATTACAATGTTTAAGTAGCGTCACTTAAGTCGTCCTGAAAATTTGACTTTTGTAATACGTGTGTTTTTAAATTTATCAATTTAAAGTGACACAGATCGTTTAAAAAATGTGTTAATTAATCATATTCCGCTTTTTTATTCGGTTTTTAGTAATCAATTAATTTAGCAATCATTACTATTATAATATCGTTTAGCCTTTTCAATGTCAATACAAAACGTAGATATAAAACATTTATACAACAAAAAAGCTTTTATAAAACACTACATATCGAATATAATATTATAATATGCTATAATGTAACATGACCACCTCGATCTGGTTTTTACAATGGCGACACTTTCACTCGCAAGTCGGGTTTCTGTATATGTATATACAGAGTGTACAGTAGTTTTTGACATTTAACATGACAAATTTTCTATACATTTTATATCTTCACAATTTTATTAAAAATAAAAATAAACATTCCGAATAAAAAAACAACTTAGAAATTTAGAATTTTATTTATTATTTCGCACTTTTAGAATTTCACGAGTGCGAGTTAACACTATTCGAAAATTGAAACTTTGTACAGTTATATAACGCTAGTTGCTTATTTAAACCACTCTTTTTATTACGATACTTAAACTCAAAAAAATATTTTAACATTGGAAATGTTTATGTTCGTATATGGGGGCAGAGTTACGAGTTTTCGTTCAAGGCCAAAAGACAACGGTGTCGCGATCACGTGAGGAGCAATCATGCAAAATTGAACAAGTGCAATTTTTTCGAAATGTGTTTTATATCATGTCTAGTTAATTGAGATGTATTTGCGACGATCTGCGGTGTTATTTTTGAGCAAATGTTAATAAATACTGTAGAAAAATCCATTTAAAAGTTAAGTAATCAAGCAAAAGTGAACGCGTATATAACAGAAGAATAATAGGGTTATTCCTGACAAAACTAAACAGTGCATTGATAAATATTGTGTGTATAATAAACAGTTAATTATGTTTCATATATGCTGTTATCATTTCCAATGTCCTCGATGGTTGCAAGGATTGCGAAATCTGTGAATTTTTTTTTAATATTAGAATCGTGAATAATTTTTCATTCGTAAACACGTTGTCTTTTTAAACGGGTTTGTTCGTAAAAAATTATCACTGCCGAGATTCGAACCTAAATTCTTTACTATCGCCGCGCGTAGACACATTATGCCACAGTAACCATATATTTAATATACCTAGCTTAAATCAGCTCTCGCAGGTAGTGATATTTCAGTGACAAATTGCTTCATTAGGAAATAATTGATTGTTTAAAAACGTGTTACTGTAGAGTAATTGTCAACTCAGCCACCGCGAAAGTGGAAGCTTCGGGTTAGAGTCCCGACGGTGACATAGGTTTAAAAAATGAATTTTTCCATTGTTGCATCATATTGTTACGTCATTTCTAACATAAATGCAAACTTTGCATTTATTTGTACATATATTTAATGTTTTCCTATACGGTTCACAAGTTTGACTCACATGAAATAAAATACGTACAAAAATTTGTTCACGAATTTAAAAAATCCATATTTTAAATTTCTGTACATTAACGACAGATCTACACCCTGTATATAAAAATTGTACGCGTGTAGCTATATTATAATATTGTCAAATTGTCGTGCTACTGAAACCAATAATTAGAGCCGAACCTATTCGATTTTAAGGAATTTTAATTGTAATTACAACTTGAATTTAGTGATTTAATGGATCAATACATGTCATCGACTGGTAAATTGGTCGGCCATTAAAATAATAAGAAATCAAAAACTGCAAAATCACAACATGAAATACATGTGTACTATACAGTATACATGCATTATAAAACTGATGTAACCTAACCATTAACATTTAGCTAGTTATAAAATATCTAATTTAATATATAAATATGTCAAATCATAATAGTATAGATATGCTATAACCATAATGCGGAATAAAATGCAGTTAAGTTTCATAAATTTATTTTTTGCAATACTTGCATCAAAAGTACAATTTTAGATGGCTGTGTACCGTTTGAAAAATGATTCTTTATGGAAGCTTCTACTGCATTCGAACGGTAGTGTTTAAAGTAAATTTTAACGCACTCTGTTCTATAAAGTAATACTGTTTTGTTTTACTTTATAACGCACGTGCGTAATAAAGTACTTTATAGATTACTTTGCTATATAATGTCACTAATAAAATATTTATCCAAATTGTGTTTTATTTGCTTAAAATTGAACTTTTGAAGCATTTGTTGCAAAAAATATTGTATGTAACGCGTGGCAAAAGTGATTTTACAATACTCTCTTAAGGTTATGTTGCATTTATACCAGAACGAGTGTGTGTTTGCAGCGCGAGCCGAAGGCGAGTGCGGTAATCACACAAGTTCTGGTATAAATGCAACATAATCTTAAGAGAGTATTGTAAAATCGCGACTGTGTTTCGTCACTTAGGGCACGCGTTACATACAATATTTTTTGCAACAACTGCTCGCGCTGGAAACACACTCGTTCTGGTATAAATGCAACATAACCTTAGGTTTGTATCGCAAAATCGCGACAGTCATATAATCCGTCTCTTAAGCCACTAGTTGCATAAATTACTATTATAAAAAGGTAACATTTAGTTGTAATTCTTCAAATTATAATCTCATTTTAACCGACTTCAAAAAAGGAGATTTTCAGATTCTTCTATAATATACATTTCTGATTTTAAATATAATCTTGAGGAGGTACGTTTGGTCTCTAAGCTTTGTATATAATATTAAAATTCAGTTTTAACTGAAAAACTCAGACAAACAAATTAAAAAAAACTATATTTCGAAAAAAAAGTAGTTTTCAAGCGTTTAAACTCTATTAGATCAACGATATCTCACCTCCGTAATAAAATATCAACGATTTTATCTTTTTCATGTGTACTTTAAAACAAATTTTAATAAATTCATTATAACAATTAATAATTCATGCATGTGGACTCCCTTATTTTTCTTTATAGATGGGAAAATATTTTGTATTTACCCTAATTTTAAACAGAAAAAAAATAATATGCATCATACGTATGTAAGCAAAATGAGTGGACAGAATGCATTATTAACTAAAGTTTAGGTATTTTTTTATCGCAAAAAACAACTTTTCCATCAACTGAAGATGTATTTAGAATGCAAGTTTGCATCTGCTTGTAAGTACATGATAATTTAAAATGTACTTGGATAAAATACCGAATGTCAGTGAAATTTAATTACATTCTCAAAGAACAAGTTAAAGGTAAAACATTGTCAATATAGCATTCCCAAGTTGATTTAATATTAGATTTTAAAAGATCAGTTGTTATAACACAAAATAATAAATAATTACACATGACACTTTTGATTCGTATAAGAAAACTAGTTTCAAGAATATAATATTCTAAAAATAGTAAAGGTTAATGATTTTTTTTCTGTTTCGGAACCAACATTTCGCTATGTGATCAAATAACCTTGATATTACACTATTTTGATGGCTCTATTACTTTTACTGTGTTATTTTGCTATGAATAATATCAGACGCCAAGTTGAATTGAATTTTTAATTAAACGCCACTACAGCACTGTTTTATGTTGTTTATGTTGTTCACGTTACTTTAGGTTGCGCGAAATAAGATTCAAAATTCACGGTTTTTTTTAGATTTACTCATTTGTGGTAATGTCTTTTTGTTAAAAGCGGAGAATAGGCTTGTAGCGCTGTGACATTTTGATATTTTCTATATTTGACCTTGCATATTAATAAAACGTGTATATTATCATCACAATTTGTGCTCGGTTGCAGAAAGCATTGTCAGAAACTCTGATTTGACAACGACCTTAGATTGTGACTATACATAAGAAAAGCATTGAAGAATTTTAATTCGATCCTGCTCGAAAAATAGTCGATCGATTGAAAAGATATGTGTTATAAACTGTGTCTACCATGTATTTAACTTCGAAACAACATTTTTCCACGCAGATTGAACAAAATTTAGTTTGAAAAGCGATCTTTTTCTATGTAGATTGTAGATCAATCATTTGTTTTTGTGTGAGTACATCTAATATTCTACATGACAGGGAGTTTCACAACAACATTAGACTTCTCCTGCACGCATAAAAACTGTAATTATATGGTCACAAGTGAGGCCATTGTCAAATCAGATTTTTTGACAATGCTTTCTGCAACCCAGCATAAATCTAATCAACCAAATTCCCCCCGATTTTTAACCGACTTCAAAAAAAGGAGGTGGTTTTCAATTCAATTGTATTTTTTTTTATGTTTGTTACCTCAAAACTCCGTCATTTATAAACCGATTTGGAAAATTTTTTTTATTTGAAAGGATATACTTTCAGATTGGTCCCATAGAAATTTCATCAAAATCGGTTCAGTAGTTTGGCTGATTTTAATAAAAGTTAATAACGGCGTGTGATTCCTTAAGGTAAATGTCACTTTTTGACACATCAGACAGCGTAAGAAAGTCGGTTTAGGGTGCATTCCACTTGGCGCACGCAACGCTTACAACGACCAAACGTAATGAACGCGGCCATAAGGCGCGAGCGTAGTGGGCGAAATGGTCGCCAAGTGGAATGCACCCTTAATAAACATGAGTAACGGCGTGTGATTCCTTTAAGGTAAATGTCACTTTTTGACACTAAAAAGTAAAAAAAAACCTCCTTCAAAAAGCCACTAAAAAGAGGAAAATATTGAAATTTTGAGGTCTGCGTCAATAAAATATGAAGTTGGTTAAAAAGAAGATATCAATCACTATACTATACTTTTTAATCGACTTCATATTTTATTAAATTGGCTCAGACCTCAACATTTCATTATTTTCCTCTTTTTGAAGGAGGTTTTTTTTTTTTGTTAATTTATGACTACGATCTTGGCTTGGTCAAAAAAGAAATAATGATAATGGACTCTAGGCATTCCAGCGTTTTCATCCACAACAGTCCCGAAACACAGACTCAAGAAAACTCTACTGCGCAACAGTACAAAAAGAACTGGACTTCGAATTTTCTATGCATCAAATAATACTTTTATTCTGCCGTAAATTAAAAAATTATGGCTGCGAAAGGGTTGTGGCAGGATGAACTCTGGCACCCCATGATGATATGAAAGTACCAGTTGATACTGACATTTTGACGTCAATTTTATTTATGTAGTTGATGACATAAGAAGACAATCAAACAAATGATCTGAAGTGACTTCAGTATCCCATGATCCGGCAGAATAAAAATTTAAAATAAGAATAATTGTTGCTGGCTATTTGTCTGCCCCCATGATATAAACTCACACAAACAAATTTGTCTGTGTGTTCGATTCATAGGAAATCTGACGGGGGACTCTCTGTCTATTACTATTTAATATTGACTAATGATCATTTTTAGTTTTCTCACGTTAAAAAAAAAACATATTTTATTACCGTAGGTGACGTTTATTTTGTCAGTTACCCTTAATTACCGCGTTCAAAATAAATTAGGAGGACAGAGTGGTGTAACGGTTAGCGTAGCGGCCTTTGGATCACACTGTCGTGGGTTCGAATCCCGCCTCCGCTCATGGATGTTTTGTGATGTCATTTAGTTTTAAGTGAGTTGTTATTTGATGTAAACAAGACGCTAATGACCTAAGTTGTCGACGCGTCTATAATTTACAATAAATAAAATAAATCAAAATAAATTAGTTGATGGCACGAAACTGGAAATAAAAAAATGCATAAATAATAAATGTACCTACTTTGAAATATTCCATTTTGTATTTCAAAATGAAATGTATTTTACATGTGTGAATAACTTTCACCTGATACGCAAAACAGGATTCGAACCTGTGCGTTTCGTGTGTATAAAGTACTCCACGCACTGCAACTGACAGAAACGTCAACAACAATCTGTGCCCCAAGCACTCATAATTTACAGTCACGATATGAATAAAATATAATTATTTTTGTTTTAGGAATGTGAAATTTCCAAAATTTATGAGAATTCCGATGCGGTTGATATTTATCAATAATTAATAAAAACATTTCTAATAGGCTTATAATGACCAGAAACAAGTTTATCACGTAAAATCGACATCCAAATTTAATAATAACCTTGTTTACATACAAACTGAATTAAGAATATAGTTCAAATACTGCGGAATGTTGTAACTACTGTCAATTTATTTATTAATTACAGTAATAATGTTTAACACAATAATTCGTTCTTAAATCTTGTCTAATTTATTATTTCCTTTTCATTTGTAATTAATTTGTCATTAATTATATGAATTAATAATATAAATATTTGTATTGGGCCGGTTTTATAGAAAAACAAATCTGTCACTGCTTTTCTCCTCTTATTTCATGTCTCATTCATCGAAAATTTTATCATAAATGGATTTTGAAAGTTGTTTCCAGTAGTTGCTGTGGTTGAAACTGAACTATTTCATGTATTTTATAAAAAGCTTTTACCCGCGGCTTCGCTCGCGTTAATCTCAGTTTTTGGCCACAGCTTAGCCCCCTTTTAGTAGAAGCGCGAAGATAATACAGGGTTAGGCAAAAGTAACAGTGTGAGTTGGAATTCACGCAGGTGGTCTCGTCGGTCCGTATTTCTTTGAGGGTTCGGTGAATGCGGATAATTATCTGAAAATGCTCATGGATTAACAAGGAGGAACTTGAAAATTATCCGGAGTTAGAGGGTATTCGACGTTTTCAACAATTGACGGCGACCCGCCTCATTTTACTGATATGCAGATCGGTTAACTGACTTTTTCCGAACCCTTATAATATGGCCTATCGTGTTCCCTGACGTATAATAAAAACTATATTATTTTAATGAAAATCCGATCAAAATCAGTTCAGTAGTGTTTAAGTTAACCCAGAAAAAACAAGCTGATGAACAGGTAAACAAAAAAAAACTCCTTCAAAAAGCCACTAAAAAGAGGAAAATATTATTGAAATTTTGAGGTCTGCGCCAATTTAATAAAATATGAAGTCGATTAAAAAGTATAGTATAGTGATTAATATCATCTTTTTAACCAACTTCATATTTTATTAAATTGGTGCAGACCTCAAAATTTCATTATTTTCCTCTTTTTAGTGGCTTTTTGAAGGAGATTTTTTTTTTGTTAAAAAGTTTTTTATTTTTTAGTTTTTAGTGTCAAAAAGTGACATTTACCTTAAAGGAATCACGCGCCGTTACTCACTTTTATTAAATCGACTTTCTTACGCTGTTCTGATGTGTCAAAAAGTGACATTTACCTTAAGGAATCACACGCCGTTAGTAACTTTTATTAAAATCAGTCGAACTACTGAACCGATTTTGATGAAATTTCTATGGGACCAGTCTGAAAGTATATCCTTTCAAATAAAAAAATATTTTTCAAAATCGGTTCATAAACGACGAAGTTATCCGCGAGCACACATAAAACATATATATTATTGAGAAACCTCCTTTTTTTGAAGTCGGTTAAAAATAGATAATTAAATGATTATTTTCATGATCAAAGATGATTAATAATATTTTAATACATATCAGTGTTAACCAAATTTAATTCAAATTAGTAAATTGTATCGATTTCTAAAAAATGCATAGGTACCTACATTATTTTTGGCTCAATTTACGAGAAAAAAATAGTCTGACCTACAATTTAACACGCTATTAGCGCCTTTTACAAGAAAAGTATGTTAAATTAAAGTTTATAATTTATATTATTATACCTTTCATTTACATTTATTACATCAATAAAAATAATAAGCATTGAGTTGTTCAAAGAGATGCTTGAATTTAGAAAAAAATAATACAGTAGGTACCTATTAAAATTAATACATTTTGAAAATTACTTTTTTCGTATATTTCTAACTATTCTGAAGAAAATATTCAATCTATGAACGTTCAATAAAAGTTCAATGGAATATAATATGTTGAAAAGTTTATTGAGATGAAGAAAACATCATTTTAATAAAAATCAACTTCATTGCGAAAATGAAAATTTATTGGGCAAAAAATATTAATATTTTAATTGATACGATGTACAGTCGCGGACTTAATAAAGTTTACACTTGAGTTTTTCAGTGTAAGTTCACAAAAAGTCAGTAGCTTAGCAACAAATTTAGTTTTGTAATAGGTAAATGTAAATGTCAAAAATGAAAAGAAATAATTGTCGTTTAAATGCCTCGAAATTATTAAAACGATGAACAAAAAAGATGAATTATTGCAAGATTGGAGGAAGGAATTTGCTAGTATCAAATATTATCAAATCTTTTTATGTTTAATTGAATAATATTGAGTAGTTTGGATTTTATAATAAACAACTGAGGTGTTTTGATAATAAATTTTTATTGAATTTTTAGGATGTAAGCTTAGTAATTGATACATTACTATCAAAAGCCAAATTACAATATGCAAAAATTAAAAAAACCGATAACTAGATGATACAGGTGTAAACTTTTTTAAGTCCGCGACTGTACATGTCTGGTTCAGTGGAATTTTGTGATTGAAATTCCATTTCCCCTTTTTTATGAAAAAATACCTAGTTTTTGATTTTATTATAACTACAATTAATTGAAAATGTACAATTATTTACTTCAAACCAAAATTCGCTAGCTACAGCTTAATAAAAACCACAAGCTAGGAAAACTTGCAAATAAATAAAAATATAAACAAACATTTTACATCTTAAAATAAAAATACCTATACGTAATTTCTAATTTTAGATTAATAATATTGTGGTAAGTAATTTTAAAAATATCAAGAAAGAAATTATTAGAAAATTGTAAAAACCACAACATTCGTAAATCCAGCTGACCAGAATATAAAATATTATTATAGAGTTCTACATTTTCATAATTTATTAAACTATTAGCAATACAAATAAATAAGGCAACTGCTAAAAATGTCAAGTTAAATATCAAATGCTTCAAGCATAATAAAGTTCTGTATTGGTGAAGTAATATATAGATAAAAAACATTTTAGAAATATATCAAAACGGTACTTTTTAATTGTTTGTCTCTTTTGTTGCATGTAATTATTAATTCGCTTCTGGGTTTCATTTAGCTGAAACATTAAATATGGAAGCATGAGTTGCTGAGCTACTTTAAAACACAACAGACTCTCTCTTCTTTTGCGCCTATTGAGTCGCTAAAATACCCAGTTCTGTTATATAATCGTCTTGGCGTAAGTAAATAAAATAATTTTCTTACGAAAGTGCATTAAAATTGGTAAAGTAAAGTGCCAGCCTTATTGTTATCATTTTTAATAGCCGAGTGATGTAGTTTATATATGGCGATTTCATGGCTCTTCTATTACAAGCCCCCACTTCCCAGAATCTAGTCCGAGAACTGGTAAAAATATCTTTTTTATTTATTTATTGTAAATTATAGACGCGTCGACAACTTAGGTCATTAGCGTCTTGACTACATTAAATAACAACTCACTTAAATCTAAATGACATCACAAAACATTTATGAGCGGAGACGGGATTCGAACCCATGACAGTCTGATCCAGAGGCCGCGACGCAAACCACTGGACCACACTGTCCTCGGTAAAAAATATTAATTAAATTTTAATTAGGTAATGTATTATTAAAAATAATAAATTGATACTAAAATTAAAAAAAAAATAAAGAAAAAATATACTGAAAAAATAAGACTGACAATAACTTCGATATTAAAAAATAATTACTCAAATTAAATATTTAAAAAGATCTAAAAACCTAAATAAAAATTCACTGTGATTATAAACTCGCTAACTTATCGACGTTTTTTATATCTTTTTCAATGTCAATTTAAAGTCATCGAAAGTTTTAAAATCCTCATTCGCGCGGTACTTTTAATTATACAATTTTTCTTCATTGGCTGCTTTCGCTCATTAAAATGATCATTCGAAAAATGTACTTGCGTCCATATGGGTAATTTTACAGTTACAATAAAGGAAAAACCATAAATGACTGCCATAGTGATAAACCTTCAATATCGCACGATTAAATTGACCGCAATGCAAATAGTATCAATTCGTTCGCGTAAATAATCAGACAATATTTCCACTCTATGAAAGAGCATTAACATAGTTTATTATTTTAAAGAGAAAGATATTCATGCTGATTGAAAGTCGACAAATGCAAAACTGGAAATACTTAAACAATTAAAAATTGAATAATTAAAAATTAAATAATTAGCATGTTTGAAAGTGTTAAACTATAAAAGTTTCGTGCTGTAGACTATAAAATCATTTATTGCCAATAAATGTAGAACTGTCGTAAGACAAAAAACCCAAATATTGAAACATATGTTAAAAGTTGTCATGAAAATGGCCTTATTTATTAATAATGAAACGGATTTAAATCACATTTTTTTTACTGTAATGTAGGTATGTTTAACAGGTAAGTAAAAATACAGGTTGTAAGGCCCTGAGGGCGCAGTCTCTTCAGTGGGTCAGTGGAGGCTTGGGTCATCATGCCAGTCGCAACACAAGACACTGCTGCGCACCGCAATCACTGACGTTTCTAAGAAAGAATTCGCGCTTGCATCTCGCAAACGAACTGAGATCGTACATCATCGCTTTATTTCGTGATCGTGTAGTCTTAATAAGTTCTTAAAATAGAAGTTATTTTATTTTTTATAACTTTTATATTATTATGCGCATATTTAGTGAGATAATGAAAATTCACATTTGACTAAAACTTTTGATATTGATACAATGTAATTTGATAAAAAAATTTATGGTTTTTTGTTGATGAAAGTAAAAACAATAATTTCAAAGTAGAGTTATGGGCTCATTGAAATTAAAATTTTACATTTTATAAAATTGAAAAGAATGAAGATTTGTGCACTTTTGAATGCTAGAGGATACTACCGAAGGTGCAAGTATCTACTTCCAAAAATCAATTTGGATTATTTTCATTTCTTGAAGATCTTTTCACTTGTTATATAAATAGGTGATTGTATAAATTTGAAAATATTAAAAATCGATTTTAAATACTAAACTAAAAAGGATACTATAATTATTAAATAGACAGTAGCCATTCCAGAAGCAAATCCTTTCTTAACGTAATCAGTCGGCAACCTGCCATCGTGATGTTAAACGTCAAACAATTAAGATATACAAGGCAGGTTGCCGACTGATTACGTTAAGAAAAGTATTTGCTTGTGGAATGGCTACTGTCTATTTAATAATTATTATATTATAACCACAAAAACTCAACTCATTGTTGTATTTATAAAAAGGATACTTTGAAAAAAATGTGTATCTAGTTGTTAGTAATACAAAATATTTTTTTTTAATTGAAAAAAGAAAATAACGTTTTTCTCTGATAGAAAAAATACAGAAAAGCAGATGTTTAAAATTTAGTAAAAAAAGACAAAATATACCATTTTCATAGTTTTTCAATTAAAATCATTATTTTCTATAATTAAAAAAAAACATACCTACTTTAACATTTTTTATCAATGTATTCATAAAATAGGTGACAATAAAAAACTAATTCATTATTCAAATTATTATAGTTTCATCTTCGTGCTGTATTAATTAATCAGTAGTTTAAATACTAACCTACAGAATATCCGGTTGCAAAAACTTGAAATCCTTGTTAATGACTACATGTCTAATAAATTCAAAAATAAAACTAAATTTGTTAAATTAAGTAAGTAATTAAAATTTTAATATGCGTTTAATCTCTAAAACATCCGTCACAATAAAAAAATGAAACTGATTTGTATAACGAAATTTCGTTTTATATAGAAATGTTAAAAGGAATATTGTTTATTTTAGTTTCATTAGCCATTTTTATTACGATTTGTTAACAATTTTCTTAATAATTTATTACAAGTAGGCGGTTCTAATTTGAGCGCGAAATTTAAAGTGAAGTCGATTGGCGTTCAAAAATGTATGGGGTTTAACAGAATTTTTATTATTATTCTCTTAAAACACATTTCTTACCAAAACAATGGCTGTTTCATAAAAATAATTAATAAATCCCGTCATTATTGGCTACAAAACTTTATTATTCCGTGTGAAATAATTTTTTATTTGAAATTAAAAATTTATGAAAAATGAATGTCCTAAGTTGATTCAGCCAGTGACGTTTATTCTAACCTAACTTCCTCGTTGACGTCTGTCGAGGTATAATTTAAGCAATAATAATTAGAAATTGAGTTTGTGCTCTCCATTTGGAGTTGAAAAAGTGTTCTGAAGTCGTCTGAGCTACGCTAGATCAAGGGAGGGCAAGCTAAAAGGATAAAAAAAATGTTTTGTATATCTAGGCATTATTTTAGCTTTGTTTTCAGTCGGAAATTTTAACTTTTTGCAATCATAATTTTCATTATAACTGCAGTCAAATACAAGACACCATCCCATAACAAATTGCTTTAATTATTAACGACGACGTGTTTAAAAAACGAGGTTGTCAGTAGAATGAATGAAATTTGACAGTTGTGTCGTGTCAATGGGTGAACGCACGTTTAACGCAGATTCTAGTTAGAAGGAGACAGTTGCGACTCCGCCACGCCTTCCTTTCCTAATCTATTAGATTGCCTTTGTATTCCATTCCCTTCCTCCAATGATATTTCTCCTCAATGATATTTAGCTGAAATAGCACCAATGGTACCTACCAATTGCCATTTGTGAACATAATTACATACGCAGTTTCCGAATTTTCAAAATGCAAAAATATAACTTGATTAATTAATTCTAGCTTAAATAGAATTAAATCTTTCAATATTCTAAAATATGATTCGTCGTCACAATGGCTTTTTGTCATATTCGTCCTTGTTGCATCCAGCTCCTTAAGAA
This sequence comes from Mongoloraphidia duomilia, assembly GCA_039654895.1. Classification (NCBI taxonomy): domain Eukaryota; kingdom Metazoa; phylum Arthropoda; class Insecta; order Raphidioptera; family Raphidiidae; genus Mongoloraphidia; species Mongoloraphidia duomilia. The sequence goes on from CM077524.1 coordinate 10,428,188, forward strand.
TTTTCTAACCGTTTTTAGGCGAGGGGAAAGGATTTGAGATGAAGAGTGCAGGGGATAACTTCCGCTATCGAATACTCTCAACTAGGAATCAAGACGTCGACTACCTCAATTCATGAATCGAATTCCCTCACACAAATTGTGTTTATTTAACAAAAATATGTTTTGCAACTGTGTTTTATACTAAAATACCAAATGAAATTAAAAATATATCAAATCTAAACATTTTTAGAAATAAATTAAAACAATTTTTTTTGACAATATTTTTTTACACTTAGGTAACAGTTTTAATTTTTTTAATCTTAATTTTTCGTGGTTAATTTTAATTTTTAATTAAAATCTATCTAATTTATGTAATATTGACCAGCCTATATAAATTATGACGTATATCTTAATACATAGATGAGGACGAAATTATTCCACAGGATAATCTAGTGACCGATCTTCTGGATCTCATAAGAAGATCCAGACTATTTGCCGACTAGATCCAATAAGGGGGAAGCACAAAAATCCTTCTAGGATGAGGTGCACTTTTTGGGCCCGTCAAGGACCACCCCTAATTGTTGTAATCCTTAATCTTAAATCTCTTAAGGATCAATAAATTATTATTATTACTATTGTAGCAAACCCCAAGATGTTACGCCACTGCCTCCAATAGAAACGACGAGAAAGAAAGGTCACAGTAGTAAAGCGTGGAATGGTATCGAAGATACGAGTACCTGCCGGAATGTTCTAGAGAACGCGAGAACGTACTAGGCTGGGCTGCGCGACCTATATAAGCGAGGTACGAGTGAGTCAGGCAGTCGACGGTGTCACGCAGTCGGTAATCAGTGAATGGTGATATAAATATTGATCAGTCAACGGGAATCAGTAAGTGTAAATTGTACTGTGACAGTGTTGAACAGCGAAATAAATCTGATATAAATACCGTGATATAAATTCACCTGATAAAATAAATATTAGTGTAGTCAATTGTATATAGTTAAGTGTTATTTAAGTGGCTCGTTTAGTTCAATAATTACCGTTTAAGTTTTATTTATTGTTAGAATCGACTTTTCGTTGTTGCATTTATTGTATATAGTTAATTGTTACGAATTATTGTAAATAAATATTTATTCCGCCAACTCAGAAAACAGTTCGGTAACACTATGAAAATGCTGCTCTTATGGCTTTTTCTTGGCCATGTGCATTGAGCACGTTTGTACGTGTGTTTGTATACGTGCCTATATTTGTATGTATAAATAGTATGATTTGCACATCACTAATTCGCTTTCATCACATCGTAATCATTAGTTTCTCTTTAATGCCTTCGAAAGTCACATTTCGTTCAGAAAGGTCAACAACAGATCTTGAGTGCGCTGCAATTTTCCGGTCTCTGTTCAAACAACAAAAGAAACGGCGTGCTGAGCAAATAATAGAAAATAGAAAACGTTCGATACAACCCACATTTAAAAATCAATCAGTTTATTTACCCGACATGTTCGATTAAAAAACGTTTATTGACGAATCAGATAATGATTAAAAAACATAACATGGTATCGTTTCGTAATATAAAAGTGCAAACCAGAAAGAATAACTAACAATGAATGATAAATTAAAATTATTTTAAAACATATACAGGGTGTCCCAAAATTGCTGGCACACAGAGCTACCACGTGTAGTAGAGATCAAAATAAGTCGATTGGACCCAAATTATTTATATACCAAAATGTACCGTTTGCCCGTGAGAAGAGTTCAAAGTTTACATAAAAAAACACATTTTTGTACGCTGTTCAGAAATGAGTGAAACAAATTGAATGAAATTTGACAAAAGTGCATTTTAGAGGATTACTCTCCTTTCAGTAATCATAAAAACCCAAAAGAAATTGTAGCAGGGTTAAAACCACCCTCATCCCCTGACATTTTTTTCAGAACTTTCTTAGGGGTGGTAATACGGTTCTAAAATTTTTTTAGCGAGAAGACTGATTAATTATCTTCATTTTATTACTCTTGTAAAAATTTCGTGTTCCGCATAGTTCCGAAGGAAAAAAATGTTTTCTTAAATAATGCTAACAGATATAATTCCTAGTACAAGTTTAATAAAATTGTAATACAAAATTTTATATACAAAATTTTATGTAAACTTTGAAATCTTCTCACGGGCAAACGGTACATTTTGGTATATAAATAAATTGGGTCCAATCGGCTTATTTTGACCTCTACTACACGTGGTAGCTCTGTATAGGTACCTGTATAGGTACCTGCGTTTTATGATCGAAAATATGTCTCAAATTGACAGGTTATTATCTTACAAACGGTTAAAATTGATTATAAAAAATAAGGTAATGTTTCGTTAAAATAACTCAAGCTCACAATAGTTCATAGCTTTGTAGAAATTAAAATTGCAATAAAAATAAAAAACTTAGTCTTAAACCTTAATAATTTACGACTACCTACACATTTCAATATTTTAATCTAAAAACGTCGCTAAGACCAAAAACGGATTTATATTATAATATATTGTGATTTGTGTACATCAGCGACACGAGAAAAAAAATTAAACAGAAACATCCGATGTCTATATGTTAGAAAATTACATTATCCATATCTATTCCACTTCTATTTAAATTTTTTAAATATCATTTTGCATTCAATTTTGCAATCACTTAAGAATATAAAATTTTAAATATAACTTAACATAATACTTAGGTATAGTAATTAAATTTATTTAAAAAATTTTTTTAAATAAATTTGAAAAAATAATTAAAATGTCCTAATACAGCCTCAAGCAGTTAATAACTCTATTTCTGACAACAGAAGGACGTCCTTTTTCGCTTTAATTGTACAATTAGCAGAAATAGAAATTTTTATTTTTTTAATTAAAATCAAATATTACTAAACTGCAAAGACTAATTTCCACAATATAGGAAATGTCGCTATATACAAGCCTAAAGGTCATGTTCTAGTTTTTTTTTTTGCAATCAAAAAACTGCATTTAAAAAGGTCATGGCATTTGTTATGAAAAGGGAGCGCAATTGAATCCTTCTACTTAACTAATTAAATACATAAATTCTATTTTTATCAAATTTTACCGAGCAAAATTAACCAAATAATTTTTTACTATACTTTATAAAAAACATCTTTTTGTAAAACCCAGGATGTCATGTTAATTTTATCGGATAGATGACAACATTATAAAACATATTATTTAAATAAAGAAGGTGTTTGAATGAGCAGCCAATAAACCAGTCTATATTAATCTCTGCATTTTTAGAAAGAAAAAATCATTTTACAACCTATGGCACAGTCGGGAGCCGAACCCGATCTTTTCTACTTTCGCGGCAGAATGTGCAACCTTACGCTACCGTCACACGATTTTCAAACAATCCTTAATCTCTTTATATGCAAAAAATCAATCAGAAATATTTAAATACCTAGTTAGATGTAATCTCAATTTTAATGTATGGTCATTCCTTTCTAGTTTCTATCTTATTGATTTTTCTGGGAGACAGATATATATATATATATATATATATATATATATATATATATATATATATATATATATATATTATAACCACTAGCGCCAAATAGACTTTATTGAAGTTAGAATCACGACATAATCTCATAATTTTAGAGTTATTTCACTTTCACGAAACTGTTTCAATCCCAAACTTGTCAGATTTAATTTTACTTAAATTTTAAATTACGTTTTTGAAAGTGAAAAAAAAAATAACTTTAAAGACTTCTACGGTTGAATTCTAATTAATTTGTTAATTAATAAGTAACTCATCCTTATTCTAATGAGCGGTATATATATAGAAATAAAATATATGAGTAATTATTCCTTCGTTAATTGTGCCACAGTAAAACGTAAATATCTGTTGAGTTATGCGTGTAAGTACTCTAACGGGACACGATTAAATAAAATTATTGAGACTTTTCTAAACTCGTAAGCATGATAAACAGTAAACACATATAGATATAGTACGGCCTGATCAAAATACGTAGGCTTAGAAGTACCCGAGATATTTGAGACATAGTTGCTTTAATGACAGTATCATAGCTTGTGTATTGTAGACCAAAATCCAATTTAAAAATGCTCCTGTAAAATTTATTTCATTATCACGCCTATTCGTTCATCACGTAGGGTTGCTATATAACGATATTGGCTAAGATTTTTGCTCATTTTTTAACATTGGAAATGTTTATGTTCGTATATGGGGGCAGTGTTACGAATTTTCTTTCAAGGCCAAAAGACAACGGTGTCGCGATCAAGTGAGGAGCAATCATGCAAAATTGAACAAGTGCATTTTTTTCGAAATGTGTTTTATATCATGTCTAGTTAATTGAGAGGTATTTGCGACGATCTGCGGTGTTATTTTTGAGCAAATGTTAATAAATAATGTAGAAAAATCCATTTAAAAGTTAAGTAATCAAGCAAAAGTGAACGCGTATATAACAGAAGAATAATAGGGTTATTCCTGACAAAACTAAACAGTGCATTGATAAATATTGTGTGTATAATAAACAGTTAATTATGTTTCATATATGCTGTTATCATTTCCAATGTCCTCGATGGTTGCAAGGATTGCGAAATCTGTGAATTTTTACATCAGAGGTACAAACGACGTAAATCAAAGTAAGTATGTCGGGATATTGAAAAAGTCAACTGTAATTTACAGGTTTGAATGATCGTATATGATACTTAATTTATTAATTATTTCTGAAGACATTGCAATAAGGAACATCATCGTAGCTAGGGTCATCTACACTCAGGAAAAAATCCTGATTTTGAGCTCCCAAAAATTCTTTTATTGACATATTCAAATAAAGCAATCATATTCGCATCGCTTATTGCGTCCCTGACGCGGCCGGGCTCCGGTTGCCTGCAGGTTTTATGTTACGGCGCTGACAACTATGCATAATTCGGAATACAGAAATGTATAAAAATAGGAAATAAGAATGTTTAATTTCTATTGATGCGAAATAAATATAATTATCTATATAAGTACGTTTCTCATTTTTTTATAATGTCTGTATAGGTAGGTATCATATTAACAGCTTTTGCAAATACATTTTTTTTTCTTTCGCGTAGAACTCTATGTAATATTTTTAATATCGTCACGAACGGCTTGGCACAAATTCTGTCACGAATTATACAATACGTGTGCGGCAAACATGGAAACATTTCTACTGGAAAAATCTTCATTTAACATAATGCATAGGAAATGTGTTATTTATGCCAATATTTAAATAATAGTTATTTAGTCGTGATTGTATAATTACGTTTATAGCTTCAAAATTTATTTCTCTATATATTTGGAATCAGAATATATTTTTATAGAAAATCGGGTCGAGGATCAATCAATTTCTTTAATGCCACTATCTTCCCAGATTGTGCCAAATCGTATATTATCATTTCAATAATGAATTTCGATATTCAATTCTTGGTTTAGAACCTAGAAACTGGAGGTGCTTGACGAGTCATGAAAATGCCGTATAGAAAACGGTTCTACGACAAATGGACGCGTCAATTTGGACGCGCGACAAAAGGACGCGGTCATTTGAACGCGAGACAAAAAGTCGCAAGGGCATCTATATAGGTACCTACGTGCTCAGATATTCTTAAGCCCTAAAAAATTGTTAAATTGATTTCTGTTTGCGATCATTTTAAAATAATTTATTTCCGTCCTTGCAATACTCGTATAATATTAATTAAATCATAATTGAGATTAATTTTTTTTTGCTGACACCCGATATACAGGGTGTTTGGGTAAAGATATTCTGAAATTTAAAGGTATGTAATACTCATCAAAAAGTTTATATAAACGTATGGCCTAAAACGTACCTTTAGGGAACTATAGGCCCTTTTAAGGGTGGGGGGAACAAAAACTTTTTACCCTGTAACTTTTTTTCATTTTTTTCTATAAATTTAAAATTTGGGGACATTTTTACGTAAAAAAACATTTTTTTTAAATCAATATCGCCAACCGTTTTTTAAGTAAATTAGACTTGAAAATTGCCGTCTTTTACAAATTATAATTTATTAATATTCTCTGCGAACGTTAAAACTCGATTTAATCGAAAACTGAAACCGATATCGATTTAAACAAAAAATACCTTTTTGACGTAGAAATATCTAATAATTGACAATTTATGGTAAAAATAGAAAACAATTTGAACAAAAAAAAGTTACAGGGTAAAATGACCCTCCCTCCTTCCGAAAGAGATGCTCCAGATTTTGATAACCAAAAATGAACTGGCCCATCTTATTCAGCCTGAAAAATTAAGTAAATGCCCAGAAATTTGTCTATTTATCTTTTACCGTTCTCCAAATAATAGAAAAAAACCAATTTCATCTGAACCCCTTTAAGGGTCTTTGCTTCCCTAAGGGTGCATTTTAGACCATATGTTTATATGAATTTTTTGACTTATTTTGATGAGCACTGCATGCCTTTGCATTTATGAATACCTTTACCCGAACACTCTGTATAAATGGTAACTTTTTAGCCAAAATCTAAATTAAATTTTATGTCCCGTATACATATTTATGTCTACATTTAAAAACTTTAAAGTTCTGTTACACTTAATAGTTTTATGATGTTATGGTAAATTGGAAAGAAATTTAGAACTGTTACTTAAATTAATTGATATACACGCGGAATGAATCTAAAAATAACATCAACAATTAATATTTAAGGCTCGTTTACGTCTTTTAAATTTTAACTTTTTAAGTTCTGATTAAACTTTTACATATATCGTCCATCTTGGATATCAGATTTATCTGCAACTGCAGCAAACGATGCAATCTAATTTATGACAAAATTTAACTAATTATTTTGTTGGCTGTATTTTGATTAATTCTTTTCAAATGATTATTAATTTTCAAAAATTGTTAATTTACAATTTGTCATATTTATACCATGATGATGGAATTACATTTTCCGAAGCCTCGGCAAAATTACTAATCAAAATGATTACAAATTAGTAATCCCTACAGTGAAGTCCTAAATCTGTGTAATCGGTGAAAACCGGTAAAATATGAATTGAACAGCTTTATAGAGGTCGAAGATTAAAGCACGCCTTTAAAATGTAAAAGGAAACAGCTTGATCAAACAACCTTGAAGATTGAGATGCACATAATAATAATATTTTCTTACCTTGAGCATTTTTCAATACAGATGCACAAATTGCAAGCCAATATAGAAATACACCAGCCCAACATAATCTCGTTTTCCTTGGTTGTAACATATTAATTATATAATTCACTAATATACATTAATTGACAACAATCACTAAAATTTATTTACAAATTTGTAATATTCACTGCAATTAATCGTTACTAAACAACAGCTGTTATCACTAGCATATCGATAAGCGCACTAATCATACGATGATTTCTTACAAAAAAATATTATGATTTCGTTTTATTTCAACTATCCATGGTTATTCCATATTTCTTGTAAACCACAATAAACGGTAGCGTGCCAATCTAGACAAGAGCTAATAACTTTTTGGCGCGCTCGATGACAACAATAGGTTAAATGTTGATATTCTTCTCGTTTGAGCACTTGCAAAGAACTGGAGTCGAATGTGTGGTAAGAGGTCTTCAAGCGCTGCAAGACCTGCCGCTGCAGAGCCGGTTCTGAAGATAAAAAGAGATACATATAGAGAAAAGAAAGGTGCGTTGAGAACAGTTATGTTTGAAGGTAGGCTAGCCGCTAGAATGCTCATTGAATGGCAAAACAGACACTCCGTAGGGCTGAGAGAAATGACTCTAATAACAATAGCTGCAGCTCGTGGCGTTCCGGTTCCTGTCCTCATTTCGCGTTGAAGTCTCATATATCGCTAGTTTACTAAGCCTGCCTGACGCAGACGACACTAGGCAATGCTTAGCGATCTAGTTCCTGTCCTCATTTCTCGTTGAAATGTCTTATCACTAGTTTGGTTAACCTGTCTGGATAAAATCTTTGACACAGATAACAGTTGTAAAGTCGTGAGGATCTAGTTCCTGTCTTCTTTTATCTTTAAAAGTTCATATCGCTAATCTGGTAAGCCTGCCTGGATAACGGCAGTCAACTCGTGGCGATACGGTTTCTGTTCTTATTTAATCTTCTATCGTTAGTCTGGTAAACTTGCCTGGATAGCGAGCACTGACAATAATAATAATAATAATAATAATAATAATAATAATAATAATCAACTCGTAGATATCGGGTTGTCAACATTTATCCTTAAAGTTTCATATCGCTAGTTTGTTGAGCCTGTCTGTAAACAAAGTTGTTGATGTAGACGACAGTAACCAATACGTAGCGATTTCCTTACTGTCGTTATTTCTCGTTGAAATTTCTTATCACTAGTGAGTAGTTTGATAAACCTAAATAGTCAACTCGTGACGATCCGGTCACTGTTCTTATTTATCGTTGAAATCTTCTATAGCTAGTTTGGTAAGCCTGTTTGGATAAAATTAACGCTAACAATAAAAATAGCCAACTTGTTGAAGTTTAGTTCCTGTTGTGATTTATATAGTTAAGCTGTTAAACTTATCAGAATAAATTAACGAAAGTGTGTCACGAAAAAACGCTCGAACAGTTTCACAAGCCCTATCGTACCTAGAGCGTATGCTATAGTTTTTATCCCCCTTGGTCAGCTGCCAAATTTTTTGAAGTTATATGTAGCTCTGTCATCGTATTCGAATCTAAATGTTTACATATCTCTTGAAAGCACCGAGGACGCATGTTTTTTTTTTGGAAATTGTAGTAGTATACTTAATCGCGAAGGAGAAGTTATTTTTATAATCGGTGTCCTTGGAGGCACGTTCAATAAATATCAAAGCTGTCTCGGCGTGCTAGCGTTGAGTCACTATAGTCTTCCGGATACAAAAAGCTGCCTTTATTGGGTCACTCTATGTACTCCGTGCATATTATGACCCCAATTCAATGTAAGTACATAGAAATGACGTGCTAGAAAAAAAAACGAACACTAACAACCCTATATTACGAAACTTGCGGAGTTCTGGTTACTGCCCTCATTTAGGTATAGTTGAAATCTAGCGTCTGACACTTTGACTTGAATGATTCATAAAACAAGTACTTACTGCATAAGAGAGTAATCTCTAACAATAGCCACGGCTCGTGGCATTCCGGTTCCTGTTCTCATTTATCGTTAAAGTCTAGTATCTAATCTACTATAAGTAAACTTGTCTTCAGTGATTCATACAGCTGAAACTGGAATAAAAGTTTCTAACAATACCTCGTAAAAGTAAAGAACGAAATATTTTACTGATTTGCGGATGACTAGTCTTAATTATCTTTTCGAGTGGAAATACTATACGGAAATTAGTCTTAAAGAATTAAAATTTTACATTTTAAGAGCAATTTACGCATAATTTTTACTCGGGAAGGTAATAAAAAAACAAATCCACAGAAAAGTAAAAGATTTTGCTCTTCACTTTTTATGAAGTACTATTCGCCGCTTTGGTATTTCAGTTCCTATTGTCATTTAGCGGCCCACACTGTAAAAAATGGATGTAAAAATACTTTGAAAATTAAGGTAGAATTCGCTTGATTTTCTAAATGATTTTACATTATTATTCATTTTTACACAGAAATCTTCATAAAAACTTGAACTTTTACTGTAAACTTAAACAAATTTGTGATTTTTACATAAAGTAAATTAAAATTACATAATTTGTGTAATATTCCAATAAAGTGTGTAAAAATCACAAAATAAAATGTATAGTTACATGTATAAAATGAATGAATACAAAACAAATTAATGTAAAATTAGTAACCACGCATGCGCAATGTGTTTTCTGGAATCTACGCGATGTGCAGGCGATACCTGTTTGCGACGCCATTGTCTTTTTGTGTGTCTATTACCAGATTAATCGCTGGCTACAAATGGACCATCGATAATCTATGTAATCGGCCTTCTCATTTCTTACAGTGCAGTGCTATGAATTTTTGATTTATTAATACATTAGTACTCTCTCGCTTCGCTCATTCGCTTCCGCAGTAATTTCTCAGTTTACCTCCGATTTTCACTCGGACGAAGCCGTGCCGGCCAGTTATTATAGCCTAAGTCCTAAAGCAAAGATATCAACGATCGAACAGCGAAAAAAAATTTGAAATCTGTCTTCTGAGATTACCTCCGATTTTCACCCGGGAGAACCCGGGCCGATCAGTTTCAATTTAATACATCTAAACCTTCCTCGTGAATAGATATACTTAATGGTAAAAACCGGAACAAAATCCGTTCAGTAGTTACGTAGAAATCGCTCTTTTGAGATTAGCCTTGATTTTCATCCGGGCGAATCCGGGCCGGCCAGTTTTTATACATCTAAACCTTCCTTATGAATAAATATCTATCGAAACGTGAAAACTTTAACAAATTCCGTGCAGTAGTTACGCGGAGAAAATCGGGCACACACAGTCAGACGCGGCGGAGGACTTTGTTTTATAATATGTATTGAAGCTTAATACCAATAATATGATTAACTTGTCTATCTAATTTATTAATAAAGTCACCAAAAAGAAAATAAAACAAGCCGTGAGGTGGGTCGTTTATTAGAACTAAAGTGCGACCTCAAGGTCGCACTTTAGCCGTGAGGTGGGTCGTTTATTAGGACTAAAGTGCGACCCTTGCGGTCCACACGACGAACTTCCCAGTTTGATAAATATTTAATAATAATAATTAAATTGGATATTACACAGAAAAGTAATCATTTTAATCATTAAAACATAATTACTATTTATTTTTAACAATAATTTAAAAAAAAATGACTGAACCGATTTTTATAAAATTTATTCAGATCAAAATGACGTTAACACGCCTCGATTGACACCCTTACGAAGTTGATATAATTTTTTATTCACGAGATATTGTGTAAAATCTGTTTTTTTTGGAGTCTATTTGGTTAAGAAAAAAGAACGGCTGAACCGATTTTGAAAAAATTTCTTTCAGATCATATTTACGTTAATACGCGTCGATTGGCACCCTAACGTAGTCGATATCATTTTTCATTCTCGAGATTTCGTCTTAGAAAGAAATGGTCACATACGTACACACACACATACACACACACAGACATCTTTCTAAAAATAGTGTAGTGACCTTGAAACATAAAAATTTGTTATACATTTTGATTTCGATTTTCGGACCCATTACAATAACTTCCAATAGGAAGTTAAAAAATCTCTTCGTTAATTACATTCTTATCTGGATTCAATTAGAAGTCGGTGCAATTATTAATTCTCTATTATTGTCAAAGTGTTTTATTACATCGACTTTTAAATAAATGTAGGTAGGGAAGGTGATTGTAAAAGAAAGATAAACGTTATTTTATTCTTCAGTTCCTGGTTTGATTGATCGCTGAAGTCGAATTCTCAATAGCATGGTAAATCTACCACATTTTTATCCACAACTAGGAGTATTCCGGTTTCTGTTGTGACTGATCGTTGAAATCTAATTCGTTATAGTATGATGCTGCCTTAATTTCGTAAAGTAGATGTTGTACATAAATTGAACATTTTCTCGAGCATTTTCACCCAAAATCAGGTAGGTACATAATTCCGGTTCCTGTCTTGGATGATCGTTTAAGTCTAATTGTCAATAATATGGTAAACCTGCCTTGTGCAATTAATAAAGCAGGTACTGTAACAGAAATATGAAATATTTCACTAAGAATAGTCTCCAACTAGGGACATTCCGATAATTTTCGTAAATCTAACTTGCTGAACAATAAATTCTGTTTCTATTCTATTTGTTCCTAAGTATATTTTGTACAATTAGGTATTGGAAATGTATCAGCTGATATTTTAAATAAATAATTGAAATATGCATAAAAGCAAGAAAGTTTTACAAATATGAAAATAATAATCCAAGACACATTGTAAATCAGGGCTGTCAAACTGGCGACCCGGGGGCCGCTTTCGGCCTGCGACGAATTTTTTTGCGGTCCGTCCGTCTCCATGAAAGAAAAAAACAGAAACAAAATATAAAAAAGAAGCAAACATTTTTTCAATTACATTTTTGATTTTATGCGTTATGGTTAACTTCGAGGTATATGAAATTTTAAATGAATTTTGTGCCAGACATAGTATTACTATATGAACCCTACTAACAGTAGTCATTTTGTGTGCTTTTCCAAGGTCTGAGTCCTGCCTTTGTCTTGGGTTCCTAATGCTGCAAGGGCCTGTGGCGAGAAAAGAGGGATATCGAGAGATCAACGGGCTTGAGATCATCAAGGCCCCGGGAAACCGCAGCAACCCACCACCTCTCAAGCATACCTTCCGTATGTTCCGAGGGTAACGGACAGGATTGTCAAAGTTTTAAGGAGGCATAATAGCAGAACTATCTTTAGGCCGACGAAGAAGATCCAAAAAACCATTAGATCAGCGAAAGACAAGAGGGACCCATTCTCAGTTGCAGAAGTATACAGCATACCCTGCTCCTGCGGTAAGGTCCACATTGGAACTACCAAGAGATCGATGGGAACGAGACTCAGAGAGCATAAAGCAAGCTGTCGGTTAGGACAAACTGAGAAGTCTGTAGTAGCCGAACACGCACTGACCGACGGGGACCACAGGATACAATTTGAGAACTGTAGGCTGCTAGCATTTGTCAACGGCTACCACAACAGACTGGTCAGAGAAGCCATCGAGATCCACAAACATTCCAATAATTTCAACAGAAAGGCTAGGAAACCATCAACCTCAACCAGATCTGGAGCCCGATACTCAGGTACTCCCGAGTAATTCCGACCGATATCACGAGATCAACCGAAGCGGAACAAGCTCCGCCCCCTACCCATAGGTATAAATACAACCTGCACCCGAGAATTTGTCATTCTACATCCAGCATCGGAGATGGAAGTACCTCTGAAGAAGCTCGCCACTTGTGTTAGCGAAACGTTAGGAAGCAATTCCAACAAACGACGGCCTATAGACCCGAATCAGGATAACGCCAGCTCAAGGTGTTGGTTCTTTTAATCCTTGTTTTTTAATCCTTATCATTTTGTGTCTGGTACATGAGATTAAATCCTTGAAGCCAAGGGAGGGGGGTTAATAAAAAAAAAGCTGAGGTTTTCGCATAAAATCAAACTAAACGATAAAAAACATCTTTAAATAAACCTAACAATAGCAAGGTTTGCGGGTTATCCATTAATATGGGACATGGTCCGCGGCTTAAATAAGTTTGACACCCCTGCAATAAATAAACACGGTTTCAGCTTAAATGTGTATAATCATGGTTAGTACCTACTGCCTCCAGCGTCTTTAATGATTCATCAAATATATCAATTTTTGTTAGTAGATCAAACGGTAGCCTATATAGCTAATTATATGTTTATATTGCTCATTAGATATATTACTATAAAAATATGAACACATATTATGAATATAGATACAGGTACCTAATGATAGTTCAGCTAAAATGATCTGACGTAATATTTACAAACATAATTAAACTGGCATTCCACTTCACGATCCACTGATCACACAATCGATTCTGTTACGGTTTGTCAATTTGTGTGTTCAGATAAAAGACAGAAACAAGACAGATTCTATTGAAAACTTTTTAGCTTTAACTTATTTTTTAAAATTTTCATGCTTTCATTATTATTTACCATTCACAATACATTTACATTCGCTAATGATCCTAGCTATCGAGTGACTATAATCGACTATACATTGTCGAAAAAACATAGCACATTTCGTCGCAGGTTCGCGCTACTCCATGCCATGGATTCCTAATGAAGCTACACTCTTCAGGCGCAGGCAGGCAAATGTGAAGCAAACGCATCGATCGCTAGATCGAGCGAAATTACGATTGAGTCTCCATGCTGCACTATAAGAAATGAGAGGACAGTATATATGGCTCAGTTGGTAGCGTCGCGACCTCTGAATCAGACTGTCGTGGGTTTGAGTCCCACCTCTGCTCATGGATGTTTTGTGATGTTATTTAGTTTTAAGTGATATATCTATATTTGTTGTATTTAAGACGCTAATGACCTAAGTTGTTGACGCGTTTATAATCCACAATAAATAAAATAAATAAGAAATGAGAAGGCCGATTACATAGATTATCGATGGTCCATTTGTAGCCAGCGATTAATCTGGTAATAGGCACACAAAGAGACAATGGCGTCGCAAACAGGTATCGCCTGCACATCGCGTAGATTCCATAAAAACACATTGCGCATGCGTGGTTACTAATTTTACATTAATTTGTTTTGTATTCATCCATTTTATATATGTAACTATACATTTTATTTTGTAATTTTTACACAGTTTCTTGGAATATTACACAAATTATGTAATTTTAATTTACTTTATGTAAAAATCATAAATTTGTTTAGATTTACAGTAAAAGTTCAAGTTTTTATAAAGTTTTCTGTGTAAAAATGAATAATAATGTAAAATCACTTAGAAAATCGAGCGAATTCTATCTTAATTTTCAAAGTATTTTTACATCCATTTTTTACAGTGTGTTGCCAAATCGCGCGATCGATCGATACATTTGCTAAATCGCGCGTTCCCGATACAAAACGTAACATATTTGTGCTGACCCTAAGCGTTGAGTGAAAGAATCCTATAGTCTCTGCCCTAAGTGAGTCTATAGTACAAAATAATAATTTCGAAACAAACATTTAGCTTCGAAAGTTTAAATTTGTATTCAAACATTCAAACAGATATTGGTCATATTATTATTTCTAAATATTAATTGTAGTAATATAGTTATATAAAAAAGACTGATCTACTAAGAATATTAATAAGTTACTACTGTTGTACAAATACGTACGTAGCGCATATTAATTTATTTATGTACATTATTTAAAAGTAATTTAAACTCTTACATCTCTTTGTTCATAATATAGAAACTGAAATGATAGGTATAATTGCTGTAGGATTGTGTCACAACAAAATTATTTTACGCCATTATAAGTAAGAAAAGTTTATTAAAATAAAAACAATCCTTTAAAGCGGTTTATTTCTAGTTTCTGGATTGTGGATTATAGACCCTCGACAACTAAAGTCATTAAGGATTTCGTTTCTATATAAACTAAGCTGATAGATATAATCCAGTAAATAAAGATACCCTAAACTTAAATATAAGCTTTAATTTAAAAGGTGTTGTTATTAATTTTTTTTTTAATTTTTGATAAACTTTAAATACTCATAGATTTCAAACCCGAGGAGATGCAAAGTTGTGCGTTCTCAATGGATTTTGCAAATTGTCCTTTTCTACAAGCAAGTTAAATTTGAAAAATATCTGAGAGAATTTATATTTTGTCAAAAACGCATGTTTTTCAAATCACAAATGGGTATGTCTAAAGAATCGCAAATTTTTTTTAGATCTTCTTCAAAATTTCTATGGAAAAGACGGTGACTATGTGTAATGTAACAGCTTCAAGTGTAATCACAGACACTAGAAGCTATAGCTTATACCTGTAATGAACTGTTTTAAAGGCATATCCAATTATATATGTCCACATATTATCATTATCTTTTTATTTAATTTCAGACAAGCTTCATTAAGCATGAAGCAAAGTCAAAGAAACAAAGTTGCACAAAAACTTTAGGTAAGTTATAAAAACATCTATATCACTGATGTCGGGTTTATCGTACATTTTAATCACGCTGTTATGTTAATTCGCTGTTATTTCTATAGTTACTTCGTATGTTTTATGTGTAAAAATTTAACAGCGATTAACAAAACAGCGTGTTAAATGTACGATAAACCCGACATGAATTTTTACTTCCCACCTCTACTATGGTAGGGAAGTAATGGATTCAGTCCGAAAACAATATTTCGAGATTTTAACAGATTTTCACGTTTTGAGACCCTAGCAATCGTTTAAGATCATTTTCTGACTGATGTCTGTATGTGTGTGTGTGTGTGTGTGTATGTGTGTGTGTATGTGGTCAATTTTTCGCCTTCGATATCTTAAGAACGGAACAACATACGGGCATGCCGATTGTTCTATTGTGTTTATCAGCCTTTAACTTAGATCTGATTAGATTTTGAGTCAAATCGGTTCAGTGGATCCTGAGACATTCAAAAAAACGTCCTCAATGTCACGTATTAACATAGGTAAAAAAAAATATAAATGAATTCTAGATGTTATAATATGAAAAAAATGTAAATATTTTTTTTCTCTAAAATGTATAGTTTTCGAGAAAAAAAATATTTTACTAAAAAAAATAAAAATTGTACGTAAATCAAGGTAACCATGATTTTTGCTATATTAAGTTAGCCATCAGTAGATCACCAAACAAAAAAGAGGGCCATGCTTTTTTTCCAAGAATAAAAATTAAATTGTGTTTTAAAGACCACCAACAGCTAAGGTTAATTGGGCCTAGTCAAAGAATAAAAAAAAAGAGTGTTTATTTTTTGCAAATATTTACTAGGTGGGAAGTATAGGACTGGTCATCAGTCGAATTTTTTAAATACAGAACATATTAATAGGTATATATAGGGTGTCTCGGATCGACCGGCCACGGACAGTACAGTTGAAACATTTTGCATTTTACACCCCCTTGGAATCAATCCTGACGTTACCAATGACCCAGCTCCAATTTAATGATACTGCAGGCAACTTCAGATCACCCCAAGAGATATCCTCCCTTGGGGTGATCTGAAGTTCTGAACATATAAAGTTATCTTGCCTGCAGTATCATTAAATTGCAACTAAGTCATTGGTATCTTGATTCCAAGGGGGTGTAAAATGCAAATTGTTTCCACTGTACTGTCCGTGGCCAGTCGATCTGAGACACCCTAAATACTGTAAAAAATGGATGTAAAAATACTTTGAAAGTTAAGGTAGAATTCGCTCGATTTTCTAAGTGATTTTACATTATTATTTATTTTTACACAGAAAACTTCATAAAAACTTGGACTTTTACTGTAAAGTTAAACGAATTTGTGATTTTTACATAAAGTAAATTAAAATTACATAATTTGTGTAATATTCCAATAAAATGTGTAAAAATTACAAAATAAAATGTATACTTACATATATTAAATGGATGAATACAAAACAAATTAATGTAAAATTAGTAACCACGCATGCGCAATGTGTTTTTATGGAATCTACGTGATGTATCGATACCTGTTTGCGACGCCATTGTCTCTTTGTGTGCCTATTACCAGATTAATCGCTGGCTACAAATGAACCATCGATAATCTATGTAATCGGCCTTCTCATTTCTTACAGTGTATATACCTGTTGATTCCAAGGGGGTGTAAAATGCAATATGTTATCTGTATACTCAAATAATATCGTAAATGCAACTCTAAAATTTTTTCTTTTCCCAATCCCTAATTTTCTATTTTTCTCTTCTCCATCCCTAAGCCAAAGGGATGCAAATCGCACCTTCTTGCACCATCCTGGCGGCATCTATGAATTGGGTCAAAACGTGTCCATGTACGAAGGTGGGAATCGAACCTACGACAGTCCAAAAACTAGCACGCTAATCACAAGACTAAGTTTAATTAACTGTTATTTCAGTGTACAAATTTAGTAGTCAAACAAATGTAATATTATGAATTCTCATCTCTGTGACTCTCAAATGTAACATATTACGTGAACTTTTGTTGCACAGTTCTTATATGCACACGACAAAGACAATGGTTCATAAATTGTTACAGTAATACATAATTTTAATGTAATAAAGATATTTGTGTTTGTTTTTTCTGAAATACGACATGCAAAATATAAGCGATGTGAGACTCGCGTAAATTAAATATTTATGTGAGATCTCGCGATGTCTTTAGCCTGTGCTCTATATTTATTACACATCTAAATTATAATATACATATTAAAATGGTTATGATATACGTACTATTGCGTCAAAATTACAAATAAAAATGCACAAATTGGCACGAAAGCTACAATATACTGAAAAGTACACTAAATGAATATACTCGGATCACAGTACCAAACCCTGCCGACAATGAATGAATGAGTTGTAGATTATAGACGCTCGACAACAGAGGTCATTAGCGTCTAATCCTGCCGACAAAGATGTGTGTCAAGTTGTATGGACCAACTTACATTTTGTCAAATTTTTCAACGCAAATCGTTTGTTCTACGTTTGTTCCTGACGCATACAAAATTTCTGCGTTTGTTCCGAAAAAATAAAAAAGTTATTAGCAATAATAGGTGGCCAGCCAACTTGACGTCAAGTTGTATGGACCACGTCTTAATAACAACATTTTGAGAATTTTGATTATGCCAATTGTTTGTTCTCGGTTTGTTCCGGACGTCTACAAAATTTCAGCGTTTGTTCCGAAAAAATAAAAAGTTATTAGCAATAATAGGTGGCCAGCCAACTTGACGTCAAGTTGTATGGACCACGTCTTAATAACAACATTTTGAGAATTTTGATTATGCCAATTGTTTGTTCTCGGTTTGTTCCGGACGTTTACAAAATTTCAGCGTTTGTACCTACCGAAAAAATAAAAAAGTTATTAGCAAAAATAGGTGACCAACAAATATTATGTACACTACTGGCCAAAAGTAAATGACAAACGAATGTCTAGTAGTGTACATATACTAGTGACTGGTCACCTATTTTTGCTAATAACTTTTTTATTTTTTCGGAACAAACGCTGAAATTTTATAGGCGTCCGGAACAAACGTAGAACAAACGATTGGCGTTGAAAAAGTTGAAAAAAATTAAGTTGGTTCATACAACTTGACACACATCCGACAAAGCAGTGTATTTGCTATGTCATTATTCAAACTTAAATTAATTCTTCTCGAAAAAAAATAGGTAAAAAAACTTTTAAGTTAAACGGTTTTATATATGATTTATATTTATTGTGAAGTGTAATTTTTTATGTAATTTTATATGCAATTTTATGTGTTTCTGAGGATTTGTATCCAAATTTTTTTTTTTGGCCACACAATTAAAATCATATCATATAAGTACCTATCATACACAAACAAATACATATATTTTATTACAGACGCTAATGACTTCAGTTGTAAAGCATCTATAATATACAATAGGTATCTATCTATATTTTATTAAAATTTCAAAAAATAATGCCGTGCTGTTGAAAATTATGGTCCTAGGCCATCTAAAGCCAACAGTGTATCTGACAATATACTATGCATAGGTAAGTAGACTAATGATGTATTAAATGTTATGAAATATTTTTTAATTCTTTTTTCATATCTTAACATTGCTTGTGTCATTAAGTTCAAATTAAATGTGTGGGATTAAATATGACTCTATTATCAACTTTAACCCGAATTAAAAATTACGTTATAGAAGTGTTTATATTGTGATAAAATACAATCCAATTTATTTTTCGGAACATTTAACACGCAAACGTTTATTATAAAAAACCCAGGGGGGACACTGGGATTTAGTTGTTATCGCAATTGCATTCCAATTTTCTTTGGAAATTAGCGCTCCCAGGGACCCGAGCTCGTACCAGTCGGTTTGTGTATGCTGGCGGATTTTAATACATAAATATGTTATTTGTTGTGTTGAAGACGCTAATGACCTGAGTTGTCGACGCGTCTATAATCTAAAATAATTATTATAAAAAATATTTTTGAGAGGCAATTTATAATTACATTTTCACTATTTTTAGACCAGGCGCCAAGTATTTTGAAGTGAAAAAAAATGCTTACAAAAGTGTTTGAAGCTATGCTTCTTAACGCACATTTGAGACGGGGACGTGATACAGAAAAAGTGAAACGTCACGTTACATCACGAAAGAGTGTAACGCAGTTTCTATTAGTCCCAGAGCCGACTGTGTGAAACTCCCCGGTATAAAATAGTAAGATGAGTGTCATAGCAGATGAAAGAATGTCAAAATCCTTACACAAAAAGTACAATTTGCCACCCGTCATCCTGGCGTGGGCCGCTGGCCGCCCCTTTGAAAATTGAAAATTTTTGACAAAAGCCACCCGGGACAAGATACAGTAAAGTACCTAATTATGAGAAATTTGTTTGCGTTTGATTATTTCGTTGCCAAACCAAAATCTACCCGGGCGAATCTGGGCCTTAAAGCTAGTTTAATAATATTTTATTTTAACCAGATCGAATGTTTAAGCACTCCATAATAATTTTATTTTAGTTTTATAATTTTGCTGTCAACTTTGCTAAATTATGAATTAATTTCCTTACTCCAAAACAATCAAATAAAAGTTTTAAATTAACAACGTAAAAATTCGTTTCCTATGAAACTTTTCTACTGTTAAAAATGCAATTTTAAAGAATTTTTGGTAGAATGTATGTTTTATCCTGATTAATGTTTCTCTCTTTTAATATTCATATCAGTTTCTTAATTAATTTGATATGTACAGTAATTAGTCATAACTTTAACAATTAAAGGTGTGAACAGTAGTTAGTCACACATAATTATGTATACTTTACTTATTATGTTGCAAATTGTGGTAATAAATCACGTCTTTTCATTAAATACACTACATTGACTTGATCAATGCTCAAATCTGTATCAACCAATTAATTGTGAAGTAAATTATGACGTTGAAAAATGATTTTTGTTTCAATTCAGATAAAAGTTACAAAGCATCTTGCCATTCAACGCTCCAATTCAAATATTACAAATTATAAATGTCAATAACTTATCGGCTGCCTATAATTCCTAACCACATGCTAACAAACATGAGCGAATAATTGTTTATTCTGATTAACCAACTTGTGATAATTTTTACAATTGTTAATATCAATTTGCACGCAGTTAACCAATTTGAATTCAGTTAAATTATTTAATATAATCGACAAGGCATTTTATATAAGTCTAAATACCGCACATGCGACTAGATTTCTTCTGACCTCTGTCATCGTTCATATAATAATATTATTGTTATTATTGGCAATCTTTTTGGGTAATGCTAATTTCGAAATTGTATTTTTTACACAATTTATGTAGAACTTAAAAACAATTAAAAATATTTTTTAATAAAGCGTCGTTTAAATTTATGTACAGACTCTACACGTGAAAAAATATGTTTTGAAAATTACAATTATTGTCCTTAAATATCTTTTGATACATTCCAATATTTTCACATTGCATATTCGAGAGCTCAAAAAATCCTACATTTCTAACAAGTAATGTCAGTGCAATACACAAAAAATGTACAAAAGAGAAAATGTCTCAAATCTTTCACTAACTTAACGAATTTTTCAGTGTAACTGCTGTAGCTACCGCGTTTGAAGTATTGAAATAAACAGTATCAGGAAAATCAGTAGTCAGGACTAGCTCAAAGCAGGAAAGGCACAATTATATAGACGAAATTTCGCATATGACAAAATCTAGCAAGTATAGACATTGAAAAAAGCTTAGTAAAAAAATCTCACGAGGAGCGAACTAAAGCCAGCTCTGACAGTAGTATAAAAATAGTAGACAAAATTATAAATACGTAACACTACACTGAAAACATTTATTTTTCATTTTCAAGATATCGAAACCTATCTACAAATATTTTTTTTAGAATCCGGTTTTGGATAAGAGACCCATTTCCAAATTCGGTTATTATATTATTTAGATTCAAACCGAATATCTCACTGATAAACATAACATTTTTTTTCGATCTCTTGTCAACTACAACTATGTTAAATGCACATTTCTCTAAGAAAGTTACGTACACATAATAATATTATGTCGCAAGTGTAAATTGCTTCCTGAATGTTTCACATACTCCGGAAAAGTAGCACTTATAAGTCAACTAAATACAATAATTTTTGTATTGTTTGATAAATAAATATTTCTATAAATTTCTCAATGATTACTTGTGATTAATTTTATTTTTAAAATAATCTTGCAATATTCGTTACACTTAACATATAAGATTGCACTTCTAAACTACGGCTTCCTTATTATTACACAAAACTTCAAATAATGATGTAATAAAAAATTCAAATTTATCATCAATAAAAGATATATTATAACACATCATTTTGATTTTATTTATTGTAGATTATAGACGCGTCGACATCTCCGGTCATTAGCGTCTTTCAACTACACTAAATAACAACTATCTTAAAACTAAATAACATCACAAAACATCCATGTGCGCAGGTGGGATTCGAACCCACGGCAGTCCAGTCCAGAGGTTGCGGCACTAAGCACGCTAACCACTAGGCTATACTGCCCTCCCACATCATTTTGATATTGTCTAACAAAATAAATAGCAGAAAAAATCTGAATTTTTATTCTGACACGTTTTCAATTTATTTATGCACTAGCTTTCCAGTCTGGCTTCGCCCGGGTAGATTTTGGTTTGACAACGAAATAATAATTAAGAGCAACTTATATGTCACTTTAGTGTATATTATTAAACGAGCTAATATTGTATATATATATATATATACGAACTTATCTTTTATATATATAATAAAAAAATTTCTCGAAAACGGCTCTAACGATTTTGATCAAATTTATCCAAAAGGGGTTTCGGAGGACAGAAAATCGATCTAGTTACGTCCCATCCCTGGAAAAATTTGTTTTCCTATCGAATTTATCATTTTAAAAACAGTTTTTTGACGTATCAAAACAGTGTAATACAGTGAGTAGGCTTTGCAGAAAACAAACTACTTTCATTATTTATGTCAAAATACTCTGACAGTAAATCTTTAACAGAAACAATTATTTTAAATTATGTTGCAGAAATAAACTCATTTCGGAATAATATTCTAAGAAAATAATACCAAATCAATATCTCACAGCATATATATTAAGTATTATTTTTATTGAACTTATCCGAGCAAAGTTCGGTCACCCAGATATTTCTTATAATTTAACCAATGTCATCAATTTTGCTTCAACTCACCATTTTAGTGTATTTTTTTAAATAGCAATTAATCGATACTATATTTCGATTTTAAAACCCAGAATAATAAGTAATAGGTACAAAATTAAGGATAATTACTTTTTACCACAACAGTTTTATTGATGGATGTACATTTCGAAAGCTATGCTTTCATCTTCAGCAAACACTATACAATCATGTATAGTGTTTGCTGAAGATGAAAGCATAGCTTTCGAAATGTACATCCATCAATAAAACTGTTGTGGTAAGAAGTAACTATCTTTAATTTTGTTTTTATTCCAACCACAGTATACTCATATATTTTTATTAAGAAATACCTATTCCAATTTTTTTAATCCAAAATTGAATCTACTGTGGATTATAATAATAATAAATAATTACAAAAATTAGTTTGCAAAAGCGAATTTCACATTCAATAGAAGTATTCAATAGACAGGTATGTGGAACGGATCTAGCTCTACAAAACAAGTGCTCATGATATCACTTTTAGATTCAAATGTTTAGGTATATAGAGCGCGTCTACACCTGATTTATTGTTGATCACATCTCTTTTACTTCGATGTATTGTCAAAGAGGTTGCATTTCATTGAGTAGGAATCTACGATTTTAATGAAAAATTTATCTAATAATAATGCCTTTTATTTCTTTTGACAAATAAGTCTGCAAAACATATTGATAGTGCAAGTACTTGCATTTCCTGATAATTAATTTGTCTAAGATTTTTATCCCAGTGCCATGAATAGAATTTTTTACTCAGATCTAATCTGGTAAAGAGAAAATTCTATTTATACATATGATGTGTTTTATAAGAATGATAATTACCATTGGTGGCAACCTGGTAAATATTTTTAAATACAAATAAGCATAATTTTTATAAACGTAAAAGTCATCAATTTTAAAATTATTGCTAAATGAATGTCTATATGAAGCTATTTAGATACACCCGAATTACACGATTTTGAGCAACAAACACGTGACTAGACATAACTTAGTTTTTCCAGAAGCAGATTCCATATTTTAGCCTCGTAACAACTTAAACAAAAAAAATTAATTACTTGACTCACATGTAGCAAAACTAGCGATGAATTTATATTTTCTGTTGCAACGAAATATCCCAATAATTTTCATCACTGCAATCATGAAGTAATCTATTCTGTATTATTATATAGGAATATTTTTTGTTTTTACTTATTTTTTTAAATATTTTATCATGGGGATATTTTGTCATTGGGATATTTTGTTCGGGAATATTTTGTCTGCAGGGATATTTTGTCAGGGATATTTTGTTCGGGGATCAAGACGCCTGATACCGTAAACGACATCAAGATAGTTGCTTGTCCAATTTATGATATCGTTCTGTAGCGAAAAAAACCCTTACAAATAGTTCCTTTTAGAATAATTTAGTGTGGATACGGACTAAATGAATCGCTGATCTAAAGATCTGCTAGGTAAATCTTGATCGTCTTAGCGCCTTTCACATGCCGCATATTATACTAGAGTCGAAGCACTACCAATTAGAAATACCTATCTCATTTTAAATGATGTGTCCAAACGTTGAACCAGTAGGTGCAACATTGGAGCCTCGCCTCTCTTCACATCAAAATTGGGGTCACACATTCGTTCATTCGCGTGAGAGTACACTCCGACTGAGTATATCATTGTAACAATGTTACAGTTTCGTAACTATTAATATGTCTGTTATATATATTTTTTTACTCTCAACTTATTAATGCTTAGCTGTCATATCTACAACGCAACCCTCAGGTCTCAAGAGATAATATATTTCACTATTTTTCCACTGTATATCGAATACAGTGTCCGCCAAAAAGTTCGCTTCATATGGGAAAATTTTTTGTTTTTGATTTTTTTTGAAATTTTTTTTTGGTAAAAAGTTTGTGCTTTCAAAAAGATTAAATTTGAGCACACTAGATCCATTGTGTGAATTTTTGTTCCGGAGAAAATGGCGTAGGTACTATTGTTACGTATTTTAAGGGCGTTAGATTCGAAGTACCTAAACAATTTTTGTGACTTAGTTGAATTTAAAAGTTAATTTACGTTGTGGGAATGAAAATTGTAGGAAATGTAATTCTCTTTAAAACATTACATAATGAAAGAATTGCTTAAGTCGACCGTTTCTGAGAGATTTCGGAAAAAGCATAAAAGGTGGTAAAATTTCGTGGTTTTTCGGCTCCCCCCACGTAAGCACAGGGTTCTCGAGGTCGAAAACTCAGATTCTACTCCACAGAGTACCCGCAAACAACACACCAAAATATCATTAACTTCGGAATACTTTACAGGTAACCCCCTTCATTTATTACCTGCCGCTTGGACATCGTATGAAAAAGAATTTTAGATTTAGTTTAAAACTAATTAATAAGTTTAACATTTGAAATTGTTCAATTCTCTAAAGATAAATGAATGTTTAAAATATTTAGAAAATGAGTGAGATCCAGATAGGCTGTATTTTGTTGTATGCATACATAATTTTTTTTATTTTTTAAATTAATAGGTATATGTTCACCTTAATATTGTATAATTCAATTACCTTAATTTAAATACCGAAATAAATTGCCTTTATTGCGATTTGCCATCTTTGTAGTTATTATTTTCAGTACCGACAAAGGAGCCATTATTCTTGATTGTCTTCATTTTATGCACCTACTTTGAAAATAATAAAAGATGACACAGCGAGTTCACAATCGTTAAAAATAAAGAACACATTATGTTTTATTATATTCTTTAAACTTAACAAAATATGTAACAAGAACAGCTCCGAATAATTATTTTGTTTTATATTTTGGGCAAAAAAGTCTAAAATATAATTTCGAAATATATAAATACACTAGCGGCCCGGTCCGGCTTCGCCCGGGTGCTAAGAAAGTCCGGGTGTTATGAATTTCCCGGGTGCAATACACTACTCACTCGCTTCGCTCGTTCGCTTGAGTATAATAATTACATTCCTCACTCGTTTCGCTTGTTCGCTCGAATTTTATTAATACACTACTCACTCGCTTCGCTCGTTCGCTCCCGGATGGTATGAATTTATGATTTGCTAAAACTCAAAAACGGCTTGACCGATTTTAATTTTTTTTGTTTTTAAACCACCCCTGTATTAGAGCGACCAAAACAAAAAAAAATTATTCAAATCGGTCAAACCGTTTTTGAATTTTAGCGAGACTAACGAACATCATTTTGTATATAGTAAGACGAAGCTATTTTCTATTTCTAAGGGGGGCTGCTCTATCTTGTTTCTCCCGCTGGCGGCGCCTGTTAGTATTTTATATATATTACAGACGCTAATGACCTCTGTTGTCGAGCGTCTATAATCTACCATATCTATATCTTTATATATATTATTTAGTACCTATATTGATATATCTTTCATCGAGTTGTACAATCAATACTAATATAATAAAGCTGAAGAGTTTGTTTGTTTGTTTGTTTGTGTGTATGTATGTATGGTTGAACACGCTAATCTCAGGAACTATCAGTCCGATTTGAATTTTTTTTATTATATAGGCATAGCCCATTTATTGAGGAAGGTTATAGGTTATTCGAGTTTTTTTTAATTCAACCTCAAAGGGGGTAAAACGGTGGTGTAGGATTTTTTGACTATCTATACTAATATTATAAATTGTAGGAGTACGCGAAGCGAGAACAACGACAGGCGATTTCACTTCGTAGGGGAAAAATTTCTCGCGAGGGAAGGGGGGGGTAATAAATTATAAATTCTTAGCACTCGGGCGAAGCCGGACGGGACCACTAGTACAATATAAATTCCATATTCACTTATTGCGATCAGGATAAAATAAGTCATAACTTATAACATGTAGGTACTACGCAATCAAGCACCATAATGAATTAGTACTTCAGATAGGTATTGTGTTTTATAAGATTATACCTTCCAGCTATTTCAAATAAATAAAACCGTTTAATAAAATACGCAACGATACCCGCATGATGTCATCAATCAACAGTTAACAGCATGTTCGATTTCTTAAAACGTTGTCAAAAAATTCAAATTAACAATGAGTTTAGAATGTGATTTTTATTAATCATGGATATTATATCGTGCAAACATAATTCTTTAAACGCATCGTAAAATTTTATGCAGATCCTATTCAAGAAATAATAAATCGATTAAAATTAGGTACCTACCTGAGCCAATATTATTTGAACAAGGTTTTTGAAATCATTTTTGCCCAAAATTTTGATTCAAAACAAGCAAACAAATCCAGAGAGATATAAATATGTAACTTTTGTGTTTCTTAATGTAAAAATTAGCGTGTCCATTTTTGTCTCATTTAAACATAATTTAGTGGCTGTGAACCATTTACCAACTATTTAGAATTAGAATTAATGGTAGGGGCCAGAAGGTATGCACTGCGATCAATAAGGTCTATTGTGCTCTCCTAATGTTCCATCAGTTCTTTAGGATTCCCAGACAGTATACCAACTATTTGGACACTGTTTATTTTTGTTTATTAATGTAGTGTCATCCGCGAATAATACTAATTTCGCCGCTGGAATATCATTTGCATATATCAAAAATCGAAGGTCCCAATATAGAGCCGTGCGGAACTTCATAGTCCATATTGAAGATCACTATTAGTTTCTCATTTGTCTATAACTTAGATATAGCATTCAATCAGCTTCAAAGTCAGAAAGTACTTATATCTTCAGTTTGTTTAGCAAAATTTCTTGATTTATGCAGTCAAGTGAAAATTTTTGTATGACATTAAAATTTGCAAATATTAAGGTAACAGTCCGATGCTATTATCAACTTAGATTCTAGTTTAGAACTTATTTTGAATCTAGATTGTTCCTTGTATATATTTTTTTCAAAGGAGCCACTTCTTTAGTTGGTGCGCCAATGGCAGTAACCTAGTATATTTTTTTCCTTTCAAGACACAACACTACTAATTACATGTTTTAGGTAGGCGCCTGCCCATTATTTGTGACAGTCGTGTGGTAGAAAATTGTCTAAAAACATATGATCCAAGATGCTTTCTCTGACTATTTTTACATTTAAATAAAAAAGGTCCCATACGCGCCCACTAAAAGATTTAATGCAAAAATAAGTTGACGTGCTTGTTGAAAATATTTTTTGATGTATCCTATATCAATTTGATAACAATATATGATGCAAATAGAATATAGAACATTAAACAATCCGTCAATAAACTGTACTTTGCAACTTACACAATAATTGGAATCTGACATTGCAAATTGTATGAATTCTCATCAGTATAACACTTAATTATGCTGATATGAAAATTGACTATTTTTATTATTCCATTATTTGTCCCGTGTGAAGCCTTCGATAATTTTAGTGATGTGTTGACTCCCAAAGTGAACTGTTGGAAAATTTGTGAACAATTTGTGTATTCAAGGTAAGCAAACTGTTTTCAAAAATATATACCCCGTTATCTCTATAAAAGAAATAAATTTTATGAAGGACTCTTATATAAAAATATATGAGCACTGTGGTTGGGATAAAAACAAAAATAAAGATAGTTACTTGTTACCACAACAGTTTTATTGATGGATGTACATTTCGAAAGCTATAGCTTTCGAAATGTACATCCATCAATAAAACTGTTGTGGTAACAAGTAACTATCTTTATTTTTGTTTTTAAGGACTCATATAACCAAGAAATAGAAAAAATAGTTATACATTTTTTTATTAATTTTGCGTTTTGCGACAGGCTGTATTAAATTAATTGCTTTATTTTAATCAACATCATTTTCGAGAAAGCACGTTATAAAGGCCAACACTCATAATATGACAACATTACGCGACGCGATGTTTTTTAAAAAGCAGCTATTCTCACATGAGCGACGCGGCAAAATTCGACGTTTTGAAGAGCGCTGTACTTACTTATATTATGCCGCTTTGCGCAGTGTCGCGTCCACTATGTATAAGAATCAAGTATATGAAACTATCGCATCGCGTCGTGTCGTGCCGCTACTGTAAAATTGACCTTTATGACTCATTTTAATAGTAAGAAAAATAAAACGATTCAAAAATTCAGATTAAGCCCAGCTTTTTGGTTAGTTCAAAGTTCGACCGATTTCTCAGTAACTTTTTTATAATCCATGTAGCAGTAGTATTATGATTATTGTGACGAATTCTTTAAAATAATATTAACGTGTTATTTGTGCATGGTGACGGATAGAAAATTGCATTATTGTATTAATTTAATATTTGAATTATTGATGTGTCTAATGTCGGTTAGTACTTTATCAGAGCTGTATTAAACAGCGACGAATTAACGTTAGAAAGACTTGTCTTTTTTTAGCGTGTATCGCTTTTATTAAGATGTTTTTAGTGATAAATGACAGCTCTTACAGGTGTTTGATTGTTACTATACCTGTACTGTTCCTACACATAAAATTCCTAAATATACAGAGCGTTCATAAAACGAGTTATTGATTTTAACATTTCATGTCATAGTTATTCTATCAAATGAGACTATAAAATTATTTTTTGCAATGATTTGCTTTATTTATTAACTGTAACTATTAAGTAAAATTATGAAAAATCGCAGGATAGTGGACAAAATATTTGATTTATTAAATTAATTGTACGACGTTTCGTCTATAGATTTAGACTTTTTCAAGTACTTGAAAAAGTCTAAATCTATAGAAGAAACGTCGTACATTTAATTTAATAAATCGGTAATCCGCCAGGCACTTATTGTAATCTGGCGGATTTTCCTGTATTTCTCTAGTAATTCTGTAATGCCCCAGAGT
Organism: Mongoloraphidia duomilia; assembly: GCA_039654895.1. Classification (NCBI taxonomy): domain Eukaryota; kingdom Metazoa; phylum Arthropoda; class Insecta; order Raphidioptera; family Raphidiidae; genus Mongoloraphidia; species Mongoloraphidia duomilia. The sequence continues at coordinate 10,457,742 of CM077524.1, forward strand.
AGTGAGTTTCTACAGTAGGTAATTACAAAAAAACAACGGGTACAAAACCATTCAAATTAAAATGTTTTACAATTTCATTTGAGGAAGCACTGTATATAAAACAGATGTTCATAATTACGTTCAATACGCTAAAAGTGTTGCAAAAAGAAAATTTCCTTTCAGAGCGATCTGTTAATAATGTCATCTTCGTTATCATTTTTAAACTTTTAAACAGTGAAATTAATTGACTAAAATAAAACGAAAAGTGTTTCATTCAGACATCTGTTTTTAAATATTTATTTTTTTAACTATAGAAAGAAGCACGCACATTTATTGGAAAAAGTAGACATTGGGAAGGGGCTAAAAATATAATTAATTTAATATAATTATAATTAACGTGTGAGGTGCGTCGTTTAATTCAAAGTAATTTTTATATCTTTCAGCCCTTGATCAAAACATACCAAGCCTATACGAGCTGATCTGATCTTGATAAGTGTGTGTATGTTCCTTAAGGTAGGTAGTTGTCGTGCTACAATAACATCCAAAAGTTTCGTTCATAATATGCTGTAAAACAATAAATAACCATAGTGTTAAATGTAAAAAAAATTTGTTAGCGATTGTACCTAAACTGTTGTTCACATAGTTACACATATTTCACTTAGTTTGTTCGCTTGGATTATATAAAAATGTCAATATTTTCTCATAAATTGTTGAACTTTGCGTTATTATATCTCAACAATAAAAAGGTCAATAATTTTTGGATTTTCTTTTTTAAACTCAGAACAAAAACATCAATGAACAGTTAGTTTTTTGAAAATTACTGACTGTTACTTTTTTTTTTTAAATTAAAAAACTTGTCAAAAACACAACCTTTCCTATGCTCTCCGTGTTAATTATCCGAACTTTAATAAAGTTTATCTCGAGTTAGAGATGGTCAATCAACTTCAAATTTTAATGGTATTTGTATTATAGTATCCTTAATGAGTATACGAAAATTTAGAATTTTCTGACACTATACCCATAGCACGACAACTACCTTAAAGGTATCCCTAAATATTTTCTGATCTTTAGTCTAAAACCTATTTCACATCTTTCTAATATCAATTTTTAGGCAATTTGGAATAAAACTGTAAAAACTTTCAGACAAAAATTATTTTAAATGTTATGTAGTGTCTCATACGTAAACTAAAATTTCGAAATTTCTCCTATAAGGGAGTACCTACTGAATTAAAAAATAATTATTTTTGTGCAGAATTTGAGAACAAAAGTTAAATGATATTTAGAGTACGATATTATAAGTATTCTTAACAATTTTAGGAAAAATTAAATCATCTATTTATCACTAAAAAATTTTAATAATTTATATCATAGACAAAAATTTATAATAAGGAAATCGAATTATTTGAACTATAAATATCAGAAAAATACTAAATGTGCATTTTTAAATAATTAATGTTTATTTCTTTGTATTTAAATGTTTGTATTGTTTGCAAAATTTTATGTATTTTTTGCTTATTAGAAAATGTTCTCCGAACCTGCTAGTGCGGTTCATATTACAAGCACGAAGCAGTAATAATTTTAATTCGTTGAAATTTATTTTTGTTCAGCATATTTTATTAAACCTGTCATTGTTTACATTCTAAGATTTTATACTTGCTTTTGTTTCTTTAACATTTTTCGGCCATATTCAAAGTAAAATCACGAACATGTAAACGTTTTACGATATTTTTTAAATGAAAATACATAACATTTATAACTGATTCATACATGAGACCAAGTTTAGGTCCTCTTAAACATCTATTTTTTGGTTCCATGACATTTGATCCCAGCAATTTGATCCCACGACATTTGATCCCACGACAGTTGATTCCAACGACAATTGATCCCACGACGTTTGATCCCAAAAAATTGTTTATAAACTAACAGAGCCTGATAAGTAATAAAGTTATTAAATTTTATTAATTTAATGAAATAATTTAATCGATTATTCTCTTTGTCGGGAAATTTGTTTGAATTAAATTTGTAGACGTTGTGATATATTTGTAATTATATTGTTATTAGAATTCTAACGAATGTAATAGTATAATGTGTTTATGAGTTAATAATCCTTTAGAGATTATGTAATGATCAAGTTGAATAATTCACTTTTATTTATCATTGCCCGGGATACGTCGTAATTTTGTCAAATATTGTCTTTTATAAATTTTGTTGAAAAATTATTGTATGCATAGAAACTTTGAAACATCATAGTCCAGTAATTTTAGATTTCCACTGCAGAAAAATTCCCAGTGGAGAAATCAGGTGTGCAGTCAATTTGGTCTTTCGTGCTTTTCACATTATAACGAATTGTTAAATATGCCATTAAAGTTTATGAAAAGTCAGCGTGATAATTTGTTATTAATTCATAAAATACAATATTTGACAAAATTACGACGTATCCCGGGCAATGATAAATAAAAGTGAATTATTCAACTTGATCATTACATAATCTCTAAAGAATTATTAAATAATAAACATATTATACTATTACATCCGTTAGAATTCTAATAACAATGTAATTACAAATATATCGCAACGTATACAAATTTAATTCAAACAAATTTCCCGACAAAGAGAATAATCGATTAAATTATTTCATTAAATTAATAAAATTTAATAACTTTATTACTTATCAGGCTCTGTCGGTTTATATACAATTTTTTGGGATCAAATGTCGTGGGATCAATTGTCGTTGGGATCAAATGTCGTTGGGATCAGTTGTCGTGGGATCAAATGTCGTGGTATCAAATTGCTGGGATCAACTGACGGCACACCGACCAGTCCTATACTTCCAGTCTAGTAAATATTTGCAAAAAATAAACACTCTTTTTTTATTCTTTGAAAAAAAGCATGGTCCTCTTTTTTGTTTGGTGATCTACTGATGGCTAGTAATATAGCAAAAAAAATGGTTACCTACCTTGATTTACGTACAATTTTCTTTCTTTAGTAAAATATTTTTTTTCTCGAAAACTATACATTTTAAAGAAAAAAAATATTTACATTTTTTTTCATATTATACGATCTAGAATTCATTTATATTTTTTTACCTTTGTTAATACGTGACATTGAGAACGTTTTTTTAATATCTCAGGATCTACTGAACCGATTTGACTCAAAATCTAATCAGATCAAAGTAAAGGCTGATAAACACAATAAAACAATCGGCATGGCCGTATGTTGTTTCGTTTTTACGATATCGAAGGTGAAAAATTGACCACACACACACACACACACACACACACACTGTACATACAGACATCAGTCAGAAAATGATCTTAAACGATTGTTAGGGTCTCAAAACGTGAAGATCTGTTAAAATCTCGAAATATTTTTTTCGGGCTAAATCCATTACTTCCCTACCATAGTAGAGGTGGGAAGTAAAAATCTAGGAATCGCTGTTCTTATATTTTTGTAGACAGTTGGAAAGAGAGCAAAATCTATTTAATCAATTTTTCAAATCACTTGATATTGACAGAATTTATGATTAGATTAGATTATTATAGAATACAGATTACAGATGAACGACAACTAACGAGATTTATGAGTGTGTAACAAAAAATTACCCACACTATATATAATGTTTAAGTGCTTTGACCTGTATGCGTACCGACCGAAAAATGTCCTTTGTATAGACAGTTAAAATTTCCGTTACTCAATGGTTTTCTCTTCCACATTTTATTAATGTTTTGAAGCTTCTTAAAGATGTTATATTTTAGATGAGAATAGCCATACCATTCATCGTGCTGCTTTTGTGCGCACTGGCATCCAGCCAACATGATCCAAATCTAGTCAAGCATTTAATGAACCTCATAAATACACGACAACAGCAAGAACGACAAGATGATCAGATGTTGGAACAAGCTCATACGCTATTCCCGCATCTTCCACCCGAGATTCGTCATCATCATCATCATCATCACCACCATCATCAACAGGTTCCTCATTTCCCACCAATTCAACAACATATTCAACAAGTACATTTCGTGCCGGTTCTAAGATCGGCAGATGATAATGGACTGGATAGTGCCGAAACGTCTGTTGAAAATAAAGGTGTGTGTTTCATTTCTTATTATCAACAACACAAATTAGGAAATTAGGAAGAAAACATTTTTGAAAGACAGATTACAATTTGATTTCGGATTTTAGGATGAGTATGGAACAAATTCATTCTATTATATTATCTTTCACATAAATGGCGTTTAGAGTGCAGCACACTATGTTTCAAGATTTTCTTATTTTAAATAGTTTGTCCTAGATTTTCTTTAGTTTTCAAATACTTTTTGCTCCCAGTAATTTGATTTTGATTCTACGAAAGACAAACAAAACTTATAAAATAAGAAACATTGAATTTTTTTTAAGTTGTAAAATGTAATTTTTGATGTGTTTCCAATTTTTTATAAAATGTAAATACTTCAAAATTATTAGAAAGAAAGAAATCCAAAATGTGTTTGATAAAAAAAACTTTTTAACAAAAAAAAAAAAACCTCCTTCAAAAAAACACCAAAAAAAGGAAAATAATGAAATTTTGAGGTCTGTGCCAATCGAGTGCCAATTTAATAAAATATGAAGTCGGTTAAAAAGTATAGTATTGTGATTAATATCTTCTTTTTAACCAACTTCATATTTTATTAAATTGGCGCAGACCTCAAAATTTCATTATTTTCCTCTTTTTAGTGGTTTTTTGAAGGAGGTTTTTTTTTGTTAAAAAGCTTTTTATTTTTTACTTTTTAGTGTCAAAAAGTGACATTTACCTTAAAAGAATCACACGCTGTTACTCACTTTTATTAAGCCGACTTTCTTACGCTATCTGATATGTCAAAAGTGACATTTACCTTAAAGAATCACACGCCGTTACTCACTTTTATTAAAATCAGCCGAACTACTGAACCGATTTTGATGAAAATTCTATGGAACCAATTTGAAAGTATATCCTTTTAAATAAAAAATTTTTTTCAAAATCGGTTTATAAATGACTGAGTTATGAGGTAACAAACATAAAAAAAAATACAACCTAATTGAAAACCACCTCCTTTTTTTAAAGTCGGTTAAAATTAAAAATTTAAACCAATACATTTTTATCAGAATAAAAGAACACATGCTAGATAAAAATGTTTGACTCGTCAATTTTTTATTAAATTCTGTTACATTTTTCTTTTAGAAATGCGAAACAGCGCAAATGAAAACACAGATTCTAATGTCATGATGGAATCACCGTTTGTCGGCTCTGTTCAAAATCCAACCTTCCGAGCTGCAATTTTTATGCCGTTGCGTGAACGCTTTCAGCCACCACCGGAGCAAATGTCCCAAATTGTTTTCATAAATCGGTCGCCTATGCCCAGCGACGATGGTACATCGGGCAATGCACGATCCGCTAGAACCAGATTTATTACTCAGCAATTTATTACGCCAAGCACTCAATTTGTCCAACCTACGGGAATATCTGTCCAACAAGTTGTTCCCTCTAGAGGAATAAGCTTCCAAGGCATCGTACCAACACAAACATTTTCGAATCCTGGTTTTGTTTCAACAGGTACTTATTTTATTATTTATTTAAGCCCATCAACTTAGAGGGCTATCTGGGCCTAGTATCGATCCATAACTTAAAATCATATTAATACTTTCATCAATTCTAACTACTATACCTAAGTATAACTTTTTTTAATTCTTTGAATCTTTTTTATGCTATATTTTATATACTCACTCAAAACACAAAATTCTTGATGAATTGTAATAATGAACTTATTACCTATATTTGAAATTGAAATTAAATAAAAAATTCACAGATTTCGCAATCCTTGCAACCATCGAGGACATTGGAAATGATAACAGTATATATGAAACATAATTAACTGTTTATTATACACACAATATTTATCAATGCACTGTTTAGTTTTGTCAGGAATAACCCTATTATTCTTCTGTTATATACGCGTTCACTTTTGCTTGATTACTTAACTTTTAAATGGATTTTTCTACAGTATTTATTAACATTTACTCAAAAATAACACCGCAGATCGTCGCAAATACCTTTCAATTAACTAGACATGATATAAAACACATTTCGAAAAAATTGCATTTGTTCAATTTTGCATGATTGCTCCTCACTTGATCGCGACACCGTTGTCTTTTGGCCTTGAACGAAAACTCGGAACTCTGCCCCCATATGCGAACATAAACATTTCCAATGTTAAAACATTAATAATTTAAACTAAATTGATAATATATATTTTGTAGGTGGTTTTGGCTCGTCTTTGGGACAATCCTCAAAAATAATCGTCCACGATAAATTTATAGAACAAGGACAATCATTCTCAAACTTCCGTGATGCAAATGAACATCAAACTGAAGAACAAACTTCTGAAAACGTCGATCAGTCAACCAGTAGTGGACAACAAATGGTAGGAGCACCGTACTTTATTGATGCTCCAAGTTTTAGCTATGCCAGAGAAGATTCCCCACGAACAAGTTTTAAATTTTCCCATGAACCAAGCAGTCATGTTCACCGTATATTTAAAAGATCTTTATCAACTGAAATTAATAACGAAGGCGCGGAAAAATCAGAAAAGGAGACATTAAACACAAAAGAATCAAGTATCGAAAACTTCCTCGATTCATCGTTTGATAAAGACGCATCTAAAGAAGTTAATAGTAGAACTAAAAGGACATTAACTTTAATAAGACTATTGACAAATCCTCGTACTACAGTAGATATTCCTGGAACTATTGAAAATATAAATTCAGTAACAACACGTGCAGTTGATTCACCAGACATGCCACTATTTCATGTCAGAAATGCTCTTGGTTCAGCCGGAAAAGCTTTTGTAAGCGCTATTCGCATTCCCGATGCTTCTCAATGGCAAAATATTAACGGCCAAAATTCATTTATCGCTGAACCAATGGTGTCATCTATAAATCCGTCACAACTGTCAGATTTTAATCAAAATGTTGAATCGTCACGTTCAAATCAATTCGAAAATACAAATCAACAAACTATGATAAATAGTCAACAGCCTTTCCTACGAATTGCACTTCCCAGAAAAAATATTGGTATAATGATGCCGTTTTCAAATAACGTTGAGTCTCAGCCCTTAGTACATGTGTCTACAAGTCCTAGAAAATCTGTTAGTGTAATGACACCAATTTCAACACATTTTTTACCACCAACTTGGCCTGGAAATAAAATAGTCGAGCGAGCTGCAGAAAATTCTCAAAATACTGTTTCAGATATAAGTTCGACATCTGAAAATATGGTTGGCAGTGGTTTTACTCCAAGCTTATCCAGAGCTTCGTGGAATATGGTGGGAAGTGTACCAAATTTTGATTCAACTTCTGAAAATATAGTCGGTGCAATTAATCCTGCACTGATATCATCTAACCAACCTGATGCATTGGATCAGATCCACAACTTTGCTAAACAGGCAGCAAGCAATGCTCAAGAATCGTTTGCTTATTTAGGACAGGCATTGCATTCCGCTAGACAAGCTTTACAAAAAATGAGAAATAACCATAAATTGTTCATTCCCGTTATGAAGATTCCTAAAGTAGTTCGCGTATCTGATGACGAATCGGTTGGAATAAGTTCTCCAGAATTTCAACAAAACGAGGAGACTAGTTCATCTGGAGTAAAACACGAGTTTATAGTTATTCCAGCCAATACGACATTTAAAAAACTCAATCGCCGACGACCAAAGGGCGATAAAACTTTTGTTTTAATGCCTCTGCGACTTTCAGATGTCAGATCGATGCGTGAGAATACTCCACGAAGATTCATATTACAAGAGCTACCGATCGAACAATGGAGCAATGGTCAAAGTCATGTTGATAAGTCCAGCAGAACCGCTAGTGATATGCAAACTGCTACAGTAGAACAGCAAAGTATGGGTAGTTTGACAGAAGTTCATCAGAATTCAGATAATATAATGCATCTCACAAAAACTCCAGCACAGACGCAACAAAACGGCAAAGATCAAGTTCTGGGAGTGGTAAATAATGTGGATCAGCGTCGCTCCCATATTGGTTTGATGTGGGAGCAGGCTCCTGAAACGTTTCCATCTGAACCGACACAATTCGTGCAACGTCAAATTCAGACCGACGATTCAATAAATTCATTTAGTTCTCATATTCCACCATTCCAATTTCCGGAAAATCAGCAAAGCATTGATTCAAATTTACGGATTATACCCCGTCCAGTAGAAGAGGACCACAGTCAAGTCCCATCAGCTTTGAAACTACAAACAATATCAAGAAGTGCAAACAGTAATTTTGAAGATCTACAATCAGCGCATAATCAAGTAGCTAATTCGGATTTCTCTCAACTAAATACCCAATCGTCTATTCATAATCGAAATGCTATGTTTGTCCCAGACGTCCCACCTCAAAGGTACAATGTTGTCTAATTGTTAAACCTAATTTCCGTTAAATTTGCATAATTTATGATATTGAAATAAATTGTCATTAAAATAATTAATGAATTAATATTTAAAAGTATGTAAACTATCATTATTCGCCTTCTGATTTACTATAAACATATTTTTTTGTATATTTACTTGCATAAATTGAGGAGTTTATATCGTCACTTACTGCTTCTAAATTTTAAATTTTCTACATAGTTTACAATACTCCGATTGGATGTTTTATTTTCATTTCGTTTTTAAATATACAGACAATCTTTGGAAAATTCTGTTCGGCTGCAAAATATTGAATTTACAGAAGATAATTTTGAAAATTCCGATAACATATTACAAGATCAAACTAGTATAAATGAAAGAAATGTTCAGGAAAACTTTCAAGACATCAATAATGAACAACAATATACCGAAGGGCTGAAAAACGACTATCAGGACATCAATTTGGTTCATTTTGAGCCTGAAGCAGCTTTGAAACAAGTATTGGCAAACAGTCAAGAGTTTGGCGGTAAACAAATTTCAACTGACGATGAACAAATTTTAGTTGACGATAATCAAGAAAATGAAAACAGGGAAATGATTAATTCTCAAAGTTATGTTGATTTTGGAAATAACAACGACCAATTATCCGAAAACGTACAATATGTTCCCGTCGTCATAAATGAAGAAATCCCAAACGATGAAGAATTTAATGCACAGAATAATCCTGAGCTTTCAAATATTTTAAGTTATCAATTAATAAAAAACATTCAAACTACTGATACAGAAGAAGTTCAAGATCCTAACGATCTTTTGGCGGTCGAAAGTAATACTTCAGGCTATGATGATGAAACTGAAAACGCTTCAAGTCAAGCGAATATACAAAACGTCGCAAATTTTAATGGAATATGTCTCCGTTCTTCAGCAGATTACATACAATTTCTGAATGGTGTTCGACAAGACATTCGAGATTCTTTGTACAATTTAAACGAAAGATCACAATATCCTGAAATCAGATTGAATCCTGTATTTTATGTGCCCAGTCCCGTGGAATATGAACAGTACAGATCTCCAGAACATGTAGGAACATTTTTAACAGAGTCAATGCAAAAGCCTTTTATGGGATTAGCTACTCCTCAACAAATTGATAAGTTTTTAATGGAATCTAACGGTCAAGGAAACGATCATTTATTTGAAGATATTAACAATGATCAATTTGCAGACTGAAAATTTTAATATTTTTGAAAAATAACGACTACTAAAATTGGAAATAAAACTTGGTGTTATATTTTGTAGATGTGCAGTTTGTTATTTTTGTTTTAAGATGATTAATTTATTTTATATTAAAAATAATATTATTTTCTTTTATATTTATAATTTTTATACTTTTATACGAAATTAAAATCTTAATGAAAATTATAAAACTGTTTTATCTACACCTGTTGTATAATATTTTACAGTTTATCAGTATATAATTCTTATTCATTTAATTCTGATGAGTACATAAGGGGAAAAATGTATTAATCGGATCGATTTAACTATTTCTTTATTTTAAAATACATAAATAAAATTTAATATTTTAATAAACATAAAGCGTAGTCTACTACACATCTACTACATCACTACCATCTACTACACATCTAATTTCTTACAATAGCTTTTTTTCAAATTTTCAAGGGTCAAAATATTTCTTCGTTCTTTAAATTGCATTTTTATAAATTTGAAAATAAGATTGGTACTACTTTCACAAAATTAGATAGCTATTTTTTTAATTTACAAAATTAACACTTCTATCAGCAGTCAGAAATTGTTTTGACTTCTTTCATGAACAGCACATAATAATATGTACATTGTACAGCCTTTGAATTTTTATATTTTCTTCTTATCAGTTAAACTTAACACTTTTTTTACAAAAATGTGTATACAGTAGAATCTGTTACATAAATAGACTACTCTCAAAACTTGCCAACTGCTGAACACAGCTTAAAGTTTCATGCAACCGTAAGGAGTTGTATACAAAAGTTATCTTCTATCACTGAGTTAAGAGGTTATGGAGACGCAATAAGCATTTAAAAATGAAACCAGTCGCCATATTTATTCAGCTCATTCTTTTTATATATAAGAAGAAGAAGAGAATAATATTCCCTAATCCATCCTCTGTTTGGCCGCCATGTTTGTTGTCCCCTTTAATAAGCAGTTGTATACGGTGTAGCGCCTCTATTATCTTTTAACTCAGTGTCTTCTACGTACGTTGAACATATCCACAACAATCTTCGGAATCGAAATTGGTAAATGTAAACAAAATCAACTGGAAAATATTATTTTACAACCAATATTTCAGTTACATATCAACCCTGGATACGCCTCGATGCGTATGCAATGATCAATTATTAATAATTACAGGTAGATGCTCAAAACAAAATTATAAATAAAAATTATCATTGTTTTATCAATTCCTTAAATACATAAATATTATGTATAAATATCATTATTAAGTATGGATTGGTGGGTGCATCAACACTTTGAATGGACATGATATTGCGTCCACCTGCAAAAGCCGTAAATAGCAATGTCTTTATTATAAATTAATTCTATGGTTCCATCTCAAATGCAGATTAATTAATATGTTTTTTCTTATTTCAATTTATTTATTGTAGATTATATAGACGCGTCAATAACTTAGGTCATTAGCGTCCCTGTTTTTTCCTTGAAATTCAATTTCTTAATGTATATCTTGTATTTTTTATTGTATATTTTTATTAGTTATTCCACGTTATCAAAAATAATAACAAATTGAAAATGTAAGTTTGTAAAAATCCGAGGTAAACCAGCACATTATAAAGCATATATTTATTTTGACAAAACAAAAATCACAAAGCGACTTATCTCCGTTTGTTTGGTATGGAACCATGATTTGAAATCAATCTCATATTTAATAATTAATCCATATATTAAATTTATATCATTATAATATATTTAAAATAAACTATAGAAAGGTCTGAAGAACCTGTTGACCTGTCGGTTGACCTGCCTATACAATCTGTTGGGGTTGAAAGATCCATAAGGGGTTGTAATCTGATTCGGTCGGCGTAACCTGTTGGGATCAACCGGATCGTACGGTACTGGACCCGATGCTGGACCCGGTGCTGGATTTATTTGACTTGGGCCATTACCAATCAGACTTCCTAGGACTGTGCCTGTAAACAAATGAATATTTTTGATCAAATAACAAAGATTTGTTTTGTATAAAAATATAAATTCAATGATTTATAAGAAAAAATCGCTTTCCCGAATTCGACATTAAATCATTGTACGACTGGGCTATTTTCAGTACGACAGATTTCTGAATAATATCGCAATATTACAAAATTACTCAACACTTTTAAGCAGTATAATATTTATGAACAGATTACTGTATAAAAAATCTATTTATTAATGACTTTCATATAACCCTTCTGAATAGAAAGACAAAATTGTTACGTAATAGCTACACATTTACGTAGATTTAATTTTGGATTTTTAGTATATTCACTGGTTTACAGTGCGGCTCGGTTTTGGACATAAATAATTATTAAATTTTTGATTTTCAAAATGTGTACATTTATGTAAAAATAGTTGTAATTACAATTAGTGGTGCGAATTAAACAATATGAATGAAGTGCATTTTGGGACAATATGAAAAGAATTTATTTAAGGAGCATCTCGTCTATATAGAACTTCAACAAAGGTAAGACAATTTATTGCCATCAAAAAATAATAATTTACTAATCAGTGCACTAAATTTATTTGCATATACAGTACGAAATATCTTTAAAAATTATTATGGAATTGTCGCTTATTAAGTTATTACATAATTTGGATTGTGCATAGAATTAATATTTTACTAACACCTGCACGCGATAAAATAAGTAGGTATTAAATTTAAATGAACATTTTTTTTCAATCTGAAAATATTGTTGTCTAAACAGACTTAAAAAAGCCGTATGGTGTATGCGTTTGGCATGGATCTACTTATCCTTTCTAATTTCGTGTACCGCTCATAACTCCTGTTCTATAGGCAACATAGAACAACACAACAGGTAGTATGTAGGTAGTAGGTACCTATCAAAATTTTAAGCTATCACCAAGGGAGTGTTAAGTAGGTCTGAGTATAATCTGTTATCTTATTTTCAAAAAAATGGCGGCCGTTTATTCATTTTAATATATGCAATTATGACGATTCTGTTTGTTGTTTATGCTCCTATTGAAATTAATACTTTGAAAGATCCAGAATAAAAAATCTGTAAATCGGTTGTCCCTGCAGGCCATCCCTGGAACTTCCCGCTATTTTCAAGCGCTTTGAGTTCGAAGCACTTGATAATATATCCAAAAGTAGTTTTTTGAGCTTGAAAGCTCAAAAATCTAAAAATTGCTGATAACAACACTATTTTAATTTTTGAAAAGCTATAACTTTTGAACGCGTTGTTCGATTTTGGTCTTTAAAACGGCATTCGACGCCGTTTTCTGAGGAGAAGAGCTGATTAGATTATAAAATCAATCGGTACAATATTCTAGAAATTATTTTGAAAAAACATCGTTTTAACAACTTTTCTTTTTCGGTTTTTTTGAAATTTCACAAAATCTATTGGGCCGAATCGGTTCAAATTTTCAGGAAATCTAAGTTCAGTGGAACCCTTTCGAATGCCGCAAATCGCGATTCGATCGGTCAAGCCGTTCAAAAGTTATACACACACACACACACACATACAGACTTACTGACATCATCGTAAAAATAGTCAGAATAGCTTCTTAGGATCACAAAACGTCGAGATCTGATGAAAACTCGATTTTCGAAAATCGGGGTGAAATCAATAACTTCCCTATTTTTGAAAATTTTCAATTTTCTTAGCGGGAAGTTAAAAATGTTTGTATTTATTCAACGGTATTTTTTTGTATTATTATGAATTCAAACCAAAATTAAAATCGCGAACAGGGTTTGTATAATCAAACTGTTTGTATAGTCATATCAAACATTTGCAGGCCAGTGTCCCAAAAATTCGATGTAATTCATCGAGAAATTGAAATTAAATAGTCCTCAGTACAATCAAATATCTTTTGAGTATGCTAACTTTGCTAGAGAAGTGTGTGTTCAGGGCTTGAGAGTCGAGCTCCATTTTTGCAATCTCCAAGTTCCCAGGTTCTAATCTTAGAAACGGTAAAAGTATCAATTGGATTTTCAACTTATTATTAAAAAAATAATAAATTGAATATATGAATTGGTACTAGGCCTAAATAACCCTGACTGTTGATGGCCTCAAAAAAACGTGCTTAGATATTTTGTGCTTGCGTTTTAACTTTATATAGGGAAAAGTTATACCTATCGTTTATTTTTGTGAAGAAACGTTGAGGACAGGGTGGTCCAGTGGTTAGCGTCGCAGCCTCTGGATCAGACTGTCGTGGGTTCGAATCCCGCTTCCGCTCATGGATGTTTTGTGATGTCATTTAGTTTTAAGTGTGTTGTTATTTAATGTAATTAAGACGCTAATGACCTAAGTTGTCGACGCGTCTATAATTTACAATAAATAAATAAAATGAAGAAACGTTGATTCTAGAATTATTTTCATAAAAAACGATATCTAGAGATAGTTATCATTTAAAAACATGAGCTTTATGTACGTGCGTTATATAACGGTTATATTATTAAAAATTTTGAAGGGCGGAAGATAAGGCACATTTAAATTTTTATTCTCAAATTTTAAAAAACTCGGGTCGCAGTGCCAAACCCTGCCGACAATATAGTGTATTTGCTAATACAGGCATTGTGGCATTATTATGTGAACATAAGTTTGTTTTTTGACAAAATAAAAAATTTAACCCTTTAATACACCCCTTAAAATAATTAAATTTTTCTAAATTTCAATATTAGACATGGATTTTATCAGTACAACATCTGCACCAAATTAAATACACCCTTCCATAAGTAAATCCGTATCAATAAACTAGTGTTTTCATAAAATTTGAAAGTCCGGTCCTGTCGGGCCGATTTTATTAAAATTTTAGCAGCACATTTTAATCTCTACTAAAGAGTTAAATTTCAATTTTGAAACAATTCTGACAATTTTTTCGGTATTTTTGGGCCCAAAAACTTTTTGGAACCCCTAAATACAACCCTTAAAATGGTCCGATCGGGCCCATTTTAAATAGGCTTCGTGCGGTGATGGATTCCAACGTGCCTACCAAATTTCGTTAAAATCAATAACCTCTTTCGAAAGTTATTGCCCGCACACACACACACACACACACACACAGACACACACACACACACACAATATATATATATATATATATATATATATATATATATATATATATATATATATATATATATATATAGTATATGTACATACATATATAAACATTTCCAAAAATGGTGCCAAATTGTTCAGGGGGCTATGAAACGTCGAGAAATTTTGGTCCGACCCCTAGGTCCCGCCATCCGACCGACGCCAATAGTGTATGTGCCATATGGCAAATACACTAATTATTGAATCTGATAAAAAATAGATAATAAACGCACGTGTGTGAAATTTAAAAACGTGCGTAAATGCATCGTTATGTTTTGTTAAAAATCGTGCTATAAATATTGTTTGATATAATAAACGCATTTGTTATCAAATATTAACTTACGATCATTTTTACTATAAAAGTGCAACGAACTTCTGCAAATGGTACAGTTTTCAATTGCTTTCAAACAATAAATCAGCTACTCAGCTAAACTCTAATAATTATAAAAAAACGCTATATAACTAATCAAAAATGAATACCAAAACTCTTGTGTGTGTTATTTTGTTCGCCATATTGGCAATAAATTTGGCACTTGGCCACAATTCTCAATGTGGTTGCCGGGAAAGACAACAGAAATGCGGATGTCGTCAAAGGCAACCAAAATGTGGCTGCCAAGGTCAAATTGGAGGACCGTACTACTTTAGTCAAACGGGCCACCGTCCATACTACGTGCCATACACATCCAGTGAATAACGCCAGTCATCGCAAGACGTTCAATTTAGTTGAATTTTTAAAATCGCATGTATGTATTTTGCATATGTTGTAGCTGAATAATATTGTCTTAAATGTAAATATAAATTTGTAGTTAATTTTGTATGCACTGTAATTTTTTATAGTCAATAAAATGTTGCTATATTTCTAATTATTGATCTTATTCTTTGTTATTTTCTAAATTAATATAATAATTATTAATAGACAGTAGCCATTTCACAAGCAAATACTTTTCTTAACGTAATCAGTCGGCAACCTGCCATCGTGGTTAAACGTCAAACAATTAAGATATACAAGGAAAAAATCAGAAGCCGAAATTCCCAGTTTCCGACTGGTTGAGTTACCACTTACTCACACAGTGCCCCGAGAGTGGGATCTGTTCTTTTCCTATATATACCTATTTCAACACTAAATCACACTTCATGCGAGACCGGATTTTATTTAAGTTATAAACATAACTAAATATTAATAACTCGTTCAAGTCCTGACAGTGGCTTCTGATTTTTTCCTTGTATATCTTAATTATTTGACGTTTAACATCACGATGGCAGGTTACGTTAAGAAAAGTATTGCTTGTGGAATGGCTACTGTCTATTTCATAATTATTATATTATAACCACAAAAAACTTAACTCATTGTTGTATTTAAATTAACATAGTTCCCCTTACAAATTAAACCTAAATTATCTACAAATAAAATATTATTATAATGTGTACCGTTCCTGATGAACAACGAAGAAGTTGCAGTGTGCAGATAAAGGTATAGGTATAAGTAGTACTACCAAACATTTAAGTAGGTACCTACTTTGCGTCTTCTAATACTGAATTTAAAAAATCGGCCAAGTTCGAGTCCGACTCGCGCATCGAGGGTTCCGTACTACAAAAAAAGTTTTTTTTTACTTGTTTTATTTTGTTCTTTTAAGTGTTTCAAAAAAATTTTCCGTATCAAATTTAATTAAATTAATTTTTAAAGTAAAAATTCCAAAATGTTTACATTATAAAAAAACAAAAAAAAAACAATCACGTATCGTCCGTTGGATTTGAACCCGGGTCTTCGTAGTGACATGCGAGTGCGCTAACCATTACGTTGCGAAGTACTTATTTCACGGCGTCAGATACAATGGCATACCTGTGTATAAGCTGTCTATACTAAGTCTACACGGTCTATAAACAGTACCTAATACCTATATACGATAAAGCAAAAAAAAAAAAAACAAAAAACGTTGAAAGAACAAGTTGTTGGTCGGTTTTTATTATTTGTTGTTTTAGTTTAGAGTTCGCACTATATTCACACCAAGTTTCACGCTTATATGTGTTACCGTTTTTACGATAGAGCAAAAATAAATGAATGTTGATAAAAAAGTGTTTTGTATGGGAACCCCCCTTAATTTTTACTTTTTAAATTTTTTATTATTTGTTAGGATATCCGCCATAACAACACATATATTCTGTAAAAATTTCAACCGCCTACCTATTACGGTTCAAAAGATACAGCCTTCTAAAGGTAGGACAGACGGACAAACAGACCGTAGGCTTAGTACGGAACCCTAAAAATATATTAACTCAATTTCAATACCCTAATTAGCTATTGAAAAAATTGACCTACACGTTTTTTTAATAAGAGCCCATACAATAACCACGTGGCGCTCTTCAAGGGATGAGGGTTTATAAAACGTCACGATGCGTCACGCATGGGGGGGAAGGTGTATAGTTGATCGTTATGTGATTAGTTTAATTTGTTAGTGATACTTAGAACAAGCATTATGTTTTAAAAATCTCACTAAAAACAACAAATAATGACTTTACTTACGTTTAGTTTACTAATGTGTAATGTATCTTCTACTTTCAAAAGGATTTTTTTTAAATTCCCATTGTTTCATTATTGGTCATAAAATATTTTTTAAATGTTTTACCTATTCAAAATAAAATAAAATAATATGAGTCGGAGAGAGTGGTGGGTTTTAAGCAAGAGCCACGATGCGTCATATGGGGGAGGGGGTAGAGGGGGTTAACGTATGGCCCCTAATTATTTTTAAAAAATCACAAATATTTCATAAGACGTCATAAGATATAATAATATTCTGAAATGTTCAATCTGTTTCGAACACTAAAAAAATACGAAAAATAAAATTCATACTTCCTAAATTGCCACCAAGTGGTCCACCGCTTCCTAAGTGACTTCCCAATAATCCTCCATTTCCCAGATGACTTCCCAATAGTCCTCCATTTCCCAGATGACTTCCAAGAATACTACCACCTCCACTGCTTCCTTGATGTGCGGGACCGCAGGGGCCTTGGTTGACGTAGTTGTTATTAATCTCTTGATCCACATTGATTTCGGTTAAATGCAAGTTGACATCGTAGAATGAACGAGGTCCGTATCCACCACCATATCCACTGCAAGGCCCACTGCCTCCGCCGCCGCCTCCAGGTCTGATGGGTCTATTGTGATGATGATGGTGATGACCATGCAATCGCAACTCGGGTGAATCGTCTTCCTCACAGAACGCTGTTGTTATTACTGTAATTACGACCACTGCTACCAACTTCATCGCAAGAACGCTCTAAAGTCTAAAAATAGGATTATAAGTATTATTAAACATCTAATTAATTCCAAGTCTTCATGGTTTCCGGGCTTGTAGGCCGTGGTCCGGTGGTATTTCTACCTGACGTTTCGTCTACAACTGCGGTAGACATTCTCAAAGGCGATGTGGCAGCGGTCGAAGTGTCCTCCTTGGCGGCTCACAGGTCAGTGTGTCAGTGACTGGTGTCCTCCCTTCTTTTATGCCTAGTACCAGTGTGTTCTCTGCTCGGTCGTAGTCCGTCTCTCTGTAATTGGTCAACTGCGCTGTGTGTAGTGGTGGAGGCGAGTTCTCTACTCGGTCGTATTCCGTCCTTGTGCGATTGGTCATTGGTTTTGTATGTTGGAGTGCTGGTGTCCAGGTTTTACTGAGATTGGGGCCTTCATCTTGTCGGTTGAAATTCTGTGTGTCTACCGCAGTTGTAGACGAAACGTCAGGTAGAAATACCACCGGACCACGGCCTACAAGCCTGGAAGCCATGAAGACTTGGAACAATGCCGGCCTTGAAAGCTTGCACACCTGGATCTAATTAATTTATCAACTATTTGAAAAAATCCATAAATCCCAGAAAACCGTTTTTTAGCAATTAAAAACATTTTAAAAATTATCTATAATACTTATAATGTGTTGATACTAAGTTATAATCTGAGATGTCATTGGTAATTGAACAACAAATTTAGAAAATAGAATTTGAGTGTATTGAACGTTTCGTTACTTTATTGTAACTTCCTCAGCAACTCAATCATTAAATTTCTTATTGTAATTTTATTGACTTAGATTTTAGAAGATAGATTGAGTTGCTGAGGAAGTTATAATAAAATAATCAAACGTTCAATACAATCAAATTCAATTTTCTAATTTTGTTGTCCAGGAACATGTGACGTCTCAGGTTATAATTTATTATGGACATGACTATACAACAATGTTGATTTTACTTAAGGAAAATCAATAGAAAAGCAAGTTTTAATCGAAATAACCATATAAATTTCTTCAAGATTTTCTTGACCTATGATCTCCCGCAAACGGATGAATATTTAATATTATGAAAACAAATATTAATATTATGCATTATTCAGAAAGTGAAAATAACGAACTTTATTGATGAAGTAATTTGAATACAAGATGAAGACAACAAAATATTAATAACGAGTTATCATTGCTTGAGTTTTTTCATATTTCGTCAGATATCTCTTCTATATTTTTTTAAATTACTGTCATTAACGACCTAATTTTAAATGGTTGAGGGAGGTTTTAGTATATAATGCATCAACATTTAATGTACGGATATTAGAGAAATGTTGACATTTTTCAATCAAGTCAGAAAAAAGCCGCTTTTAGGACGCTTACATAGCTTACACTGACTAAACAATAAGAGATACACCAAATTATTGTATTACAGAATTGTAGATCCCAAAAAGGTCTACAGAAAACTCGGCGACAGCATATGTTTATCTTTTATGGATGACCAACAGTGACCATTTTTGTTTTTCAAAATTTGATTTATATAATATTGTGAATAATATCTAGGCTATATAAAGAAATTTAAAAAAAGCCCAAAAATTTAGATACTTAAAACCTAACAACGCCATATTTGTAAATCGCACCCGGGCGACAGCAATTGGGTTTTTAAATGAATTTTTTTTTTACTTAAATGGAAGGACCATATACAAGTTTTATAGCAAAACTTTTTTTTTTATTTTTTTTGCTTACTAATTAAAAAGTTATATTTAAATAAAAATTAATTTTTAAACTCAGTTCCGATAACGCGCCGAAAGAATCCGAACGCGTGTGACGTCATTATGTTATCTGTGGTCTTTGTATCCATGGTTACCAAGTTAAAAATTTATTATTTTTGATAGTATGTGTAATACATATACACAAATACCAACAAATGCAGACACATTTTAACATAACGACGTCACAAACATTCCTGGCGCGTTTTGAAGTCACGTGATATTTTTTAAATTTTTATACATTTTAATTAATTTTTAGTAATTTATCTATAGCTTTAAAAACTTTTTTCTTTTCGATTTTCAATATTACTTATGTTAAATTATTAGAAAAAATTAAAAAATTAATAATTTTTTTTAAACTTAAATACCTAATTGTATCTATATAGGTATATTAAATTTGCACCCGGGTGAAGCCGGGCCAAGCCGTTATAGTTACAAATAAAATGAAAAAAAGGTCTTTGAAAATACGTATAATGCATATATTTTTATAAAAAGCAAGTCTTCTGCTATAAAACTAGCATTTTTATCAATCGCTATAATATTGAAATTAATGTTTTTCATTGTTAGTAATAATAATACTGTAATCTGTATTTTAATAATGTTCCCTTAGTAGCTATTTAGAAAAAAATTGCGTGCTGATTTCTATGTAGCAAACGGATTTTTTTTCATATATTTTTTAATTCAGCTCTAAAAATATGTCAGATTTTACAGTAGTCTAAAGAAAAAATATCGGATGCAATATTTATTTCTAACCTATTTTTAAAAATGTATATGAATAATATATTTTTAAAATATATATAAGTAGTGACATATAAGTATATATGATAGGTAAACTTATGAAGAATTCGTGCAAGTAAATAATTTTGAATTTACCAAGTAGATATCTAGCTTACTAAACCACCAACTTTTTATAAACATATTAATATAAAAAAAAATTTAATTTAATTTAATTACGGAGTTTTCCTAGCATTTCATATTAATATAAATAATAAAGAAATAAATATAAAAACAAATACTTATATTTTCGGAGAACAGATTAAAACGTTTCTTTTAATTAAACTTGTGTTGGTTAATTAAAAACACGTTGTAATTATAAAATAAATCCATTCGACACTCACTTGTTAGCGGGTCGATGTCTAGAATCGAACTGGCGACTAGTTTATATGAAATAGTACTTCATTATTTATTTTTTTTTCGATTCCTTTCGCTGGCGGCCCAGTTTCAGTATTATATAACTCGGAGTCTTGGATCGCCTACGAACCACACGAAACATTGGCCATTTCTATAATAAACATCAACTATATCGATGTTTTACATCCTTTCTACACTTAATTAATATTGCATTAAAGAGAAAGAGACAGAACTTTAGCGAAATCATCGATGTGTGGGCGAGCTATTAAAGAATTGCTGTGAGTAAATATTAAATCTTTTCACATAAGATACGTTCAATGGGTCATTAAACCAAACTAGACTATGTCAAACCTTCACAATTTCACACATACCTACTAGTTTTAATGTCCGAATTAATTAATTAAGTGCAAATGCTATATATACCTACCTGCCATATACCTACATCGAACTAATTTCAATCATATCATGATTTAGTATTTGATACGAAATGCGAACTAGAAAATGACTAAGTAATTTAAGATAAAACAAGCCGTGAGGTGGGTCGTTTATTAGGACTAAAATGCGACCCTTGAGGTCTGAGGTCCACACGACGAACTTCCCAGTTATCTGATAATACATAATAGTTAAATTAGATATTAAGTACACAGAAAAGTAATCATTTTAATCATTAGAACATAATTATTATTTATTTTTAACAATAATTAAAAAAAAAAAAAAAAAAACAGCTCAACCGATTTTTATAAAATTTATGTCGGATCAAAATGACGTTAACACGCCTCGATTGACACCCTTACGAAGTCGATATAATTTTTTATTTGCGAGATATTGTGTAAAATCTACTTTTTTGGAGTCTATTTGGTTAAGAAAAAAGAACGGTTGAACCGATTTTGAAAAATTTCTTTCAGATCATATTTACGTTAATACGCGTCGATTGGCATCCTAACGTAGTCGATATAATTTTTCATTCTCAAGATTTCGTCTTAAAAAGAAATGGTCACATACGTACGTACGTACGTACATACGTACACATACACACACACAGACATCTTTCTAAAAATAGTGTAAAAATAGTGTAGTGACCTTGAAACATAAAAATTTGTTATACATTTTGATTTCGATTTTCGGACCCATTACAATAACTTCCAATGGGAAGTTAATAATTAAAGTAGGCAACGTAAAAGTAGAAGGTATTAAAATATCAATCGCTATAACCTCAGTTGTTGAGCGCCTAGAACTACAATCTAATGTAAAGTGTTTAATATTTGCGCCGGTCGACTTTTGGCGCCCTCTGTATTCGTACCAAGCAAGCAAAAAATATGTTAAACACATGTATATTGTAGAGAAACTCAAAAGCTACAGCTTTTGTCATAGCAATTTTCTCCCTCGATAGACCGTTTTGTTGTAAAATCGAAAAAACCGTTTCCACCCCCAACAGTGTCATTTTTGAGAATTTATAACTTTTGAATAATAAGAAATTTCAAAAAATTTTCCAAACAAAAGTTATTGGATACATCCGCCTTAATAATTTTTGTAATAGTAATTTTTCACGTACACGCAGTATTTACCAAAATATATGATTTTATCCCTTAAATTCAAGTTGGCGGCCACCCCTTGCGGAATCCGAGAGAGCAAACTTGGCTTAAGTGTTCTAGTGGCATCCCCTATCTACAATTAAAATTTCATCAAACTTCTAATTAACGCAAATTCAGACCTATTTTTTCGACAACCTATTTGAGTGGACGTAAATTCTTTTTTTTAGCTAATTTCAAAAATAGGGTAGATGACTAAAATTTTGTTTTGTGTTATATTAATAGAGCAGTAAATTATGAACAAAATGACACCTAAATTACTTCATTCTGATTTCAAATAAGCTCAAAAATAATTTTTGAAATATTTATGTTAGCTCCGTCCGCCAAAAATCGTTTTTGATCTACTCAAATATGACGTCTTAATTTTATGGAAGTTCGTTTATATTAGCTACAAATATTATTTAAAGACCCAGAAACAGAGTGTTGAAAAATACCGTTTTGTACCTATGTAAACAATGTAAGCCGCGTTGCTATGGATACATGTATTTTTTACTCAAAATTGACGTCACGCGGTGTTTTAAGTCACGTGACAAATAGATTAAAAATCATGATTTTATTTATTAATTTAAATATGTTTACGAAACTTGAATAATAAAAATAAAAATTCTAATAAATATTTTAGAGCATAAACTTTCATTAGGTATAACAAAGTTTTATATTGATCACTGTCCACTGGCATGTACCCTATTCATTAAAAATAGCTATTAACAAATTTTTACTTGTCTGGCGGGCGTAACATGTTTTTTATATAGGTTTTCCAACCCACCTTTCAAATTTGAGGTGTTCTATGAGATCCCTTTTTACACGATGGGAGCAGTAACGTTACTGCAGGGTGGCAGGATTGGTAAAAATCTAGGGGCCCCTGGCTTCAGAAGACTTCACGGCAGCTAACAATAAATATTTATTGGCGACAAAAATATTCATTAATTTCAAATCCACCAAAATGTACATATTCTTCAATATATATTATACTTCCTGTTCTACATCTAGAAATATTAACAAAATTTTCCTTCCATTAATTAGGAATATAAGGAGTGGGGGGAAACGTTTCTTTTTGTCGGCGAGCTCAAATTAATGTTTAATATGCTAGAGGACCTACCATATAAAAATGTGCCAAGGCAGACGCGGATCTAGGATTTTTTATTGGGAGGTGGGAGGTCTTAGTTTTTTTTCATATTTGTATTAAATAATAGAATTGTTAAATTCCTAATTTAAATTTTTTTATTTGAGGGGCTGGTGTACCACTGAACGTCTGAACGTAAGGCGTTTTATTTTAGATACGGATAGCAGCCTGTTCTTGATTAAAATTAAATTATAATTACACATTTTTTGTACCAGGTGATGGCTGCATTACATTATTTGAATGTAATGCGCAACTGCATGCGATGTGAACAAACCTTTATTAACATCAATTTCTCTTTCAATTCAATTCAATCCAGAATAATACATTACACAGTTGACCTGCTTCTTGTAATTGTGAAACAATATGTTATTATATAACTTACAATGATGGCACTTTGATGAGAGCATAAAACCCAATGTCGTAAAATCCGTTTTCAGGTAGGAGATAACAATCAGAGCCGAATTAACAATGAATTAAATATTATACTCAGTGGTGAATTTGTGGATGGGGTCATGGGGGACCACAGAGACAATATTTTTGTGTACTTATATAATAATCCAATTGTAAAAAGTCAAACCAGACAAAAATCTTTTAAAAATCTAGTTCCACCCTTGAAATCTCATTCACATCTTCCGACGCTTTTGAGATGGGACAACTGTGGAAAAAAATATAGGTATTTAGGAATATTTTAGTGTTTTTTTTTTTTTTTTGATAATTTGAAATTTTTCATTTTTACACACATTGAGCAATATGGTCGATATGCAAACACAACACGTTCTTTTATAAGATAACTAACCGCTACCAGATAGCTAGCCGCTATTTCTATGTTTTCAAAAATTGTCAGTTTTTTAAATTAAGAGTTTATAATAAATTCTGTCCGACGTCGCTAATATGTAGTTTGTAGTAGAGTTTCTCTAGTAAGAGTTAAGACAAAGGGATGTCGATTTCTGATTGGTTCGTTCGATCCGCCATGTTTTCAGCTAAAATTTAATGTGACGTCATTCAAAGCGTAATTCACATGATTGAATCCTGAGTAATGCAATTGTCTCAGCTGCTGTCAGTGCAAAAAAGTGAATCACGCAATATTTTTTGTTACGTTTCAAAAGTACGCGCATATTTTCACTACACTCCCTTCCATTTTTTAGGCTAAATATTGCGTCTTTGTCCTAACTCTTACTAGAGCAAATCTAGTTTGTAGCTAACACAAAGATATCGAAATCTGGGGATGTAGTATAAAGTGCCACTTTATACGAGGGGGGAAGCCATTCAGGGGAGGGTGCATGGCTGTCTTATGGACATGTCCATGCTATGCATGTGCCCACGTTCTATAGGCCGCGTCTTTGCGCATGCTCAATTGCGCCAGATGCAGTCGTCCGCGTCTTTACGCAAACTCAATTGTTCGTACAGCGCTTGCGCAACTGAAGCGACCAATAGAATGTGGGCACACCTGCTTCCTCACCGCCCCCTCTTAACAGCAACCATCCCACTCGCTTGTACTACGTCCCTAGATTTCTATATTTATGGGTTAACATTAACAGTAATATGCCCTATGCCCTATGTAACAGTGTAACACCACTTGTTGAGTGAACAGAGATATTACACATTTTCAAATAAAAAAATTATATTATCATAAAATACAACGCCGATTGATCTTATTTCTAATTCTGTAGATTGTAGAACATGGATGTTGATCTTGTGTTATTCCACCGATCAATTTTTTATACTACATATTTCATATCTAAGTGTGCTGAATTATTATACTTGTTATTCACAACTAACTTTTTGTTTGGATATCTGTAATAGTCTATCATTTCTGATTTCAAATCAACTGTTGGAGAACATTATGGTTCAAACTTTACAATCAGGTAGCTTAAATAGTATGAAGTGGGATTTATGAATTATATTGTACCTACTAACTGTTACAAAGATTTCTTTAAATTAATACCGGACAGCGGGAGTGAATACGTCACGGGACAAGAGTAGGTATTATAACGGGATGCAGAAGAATTTACATTTCCGATTCGAGGAAACATATATTAGGGACTTTTTTCGCATATTATCCGAAATTGATAGCGTTTGAGAACTGCAGCTTAAAGGTATATTATAATAATATATTGACTGATAAGATTTCCGCTTCGCGTAATTTTTGTTCAACCCGATAATTATATAATATTATAGCAAACTGGTATTTCAAAGTTGCGTATGTCTATATTTTATATTTTTAAAATAATTGTAGATAATTAATGACTAATACTAGTTACAATTTATATTATTTAATAATAAATTGTTGCCAGAAAAAGACATATTTAAACAAGTGATTAGGAAATTGTACTACGATAAATAAGAAACGAAAAATTATTTTCTCTTATCTTGTAAAAGACAACTTTTATAAAGCTTTCCAAATTTTAATTCAACGAAAAGGCTAAAACGGTAATAATTTGAAAATAAGAAAAAATTATGAGTTCAGTATTTACTAGTTTTATTATTTTCTAACCATGTGACTTTATATTTCTACGTTTGATTTAGAAGAGATAATTCGGCATACAATGATATAACATCGCATTTTAATGTTAATATAATTTAAACAATTTCAGCCAATTGAACGACGGGACCATCTCAACTCCAAAAATACTGACATTAATTGACATATGATAAATAAAATAAAGTTTCTGTTAACGCGTGCGATGACGCGAGTAATAATCAATAATTTGTTTTAATTTGTTCAACCTGCGGCCCTGCCCACGAATTATAAAAATAATTTTAAAAATTGGATAAGAAAAATGTGAGGCTATTAATAATTATTATAATTATATTTACTTATCGTTTCCGTGGTTACATTGGTTTTACTTTTATAAAATTAACCAAAGCATGTTTGTCAGCTAACTAATTTCTTTTTGACTGATCAATAATTATTACTTCAGAACTAAAGAACAACAGATTTTTTTATTTTCAAAATATTTACAAAACTATAAGGTAAACGAAACTTTCTTGCAAAAATAAATAGAATAATGAACCGTTATGACACGATACTCGTGCGTTATGAAAAGTATACTATTATAATAAAAAACTCGGGTCGCAGTGCCAAAACCCTGCCGACAATATAGTGTATTTGCTAACACAAGCATTGTGCTGTTATTATGTGAACATAAGTTTGTTTTTCGACAAAATAAAAAATTTAACCCCTTAATACATCCCTTAAAATAATATTTTTTTTCTTAATTTCAATAATATTATAAATGCAACCTCTGTACCAAATTAAATACACCCTTCAGTAAGTAAATCACTATCCGCAAACCAGTGTTTTCATAAAATTTGTAAGTCCGGTCCTGTCGAGCCGATTTTATTAAAATTTTAACAGCACATTTTAATCTTCACTAAAGGATTAAAATTCAATTTTGAAACGATTCTGAAAATTTTTTCGGTATTTTTGGGCCCAAAAACTTTTTTCAACCCCTAAAAACTACCCTTAAAATGGTCCGATCGGGCCCATTTTAAATAGGCTTCGTGCGGTAATGGGTTCCAATGTGTGTACCAAATTTCGTTTAAATCGATTAAGTCTGTCGAGAGTTATCGTGTACACACATATATATATATATAAATATATATATATATATATTATATATATATATATATATATATATATACATACATATATACATAAACATTTTCAAAAATGGTGGCAAACTGTTCAGGAGGGTATGAAACGTCGAGAAATTTTGGTCCGACTGTGCAGAGACGACCTATTCACGGATTATTTGAGTCATATACATTCCTTCGTGTAGTCATCGTAATAAAAAATATAGTAATGAAGTAACGACAATACGGTACCTAATTTAAATAAAGGCCATTGAACCGGCGTATCGACAATAGGGAAACATTGTTTAAATTTGTAAATAAAATAGGACAAGGTCATCAGCCGAATAAAATCAGATGTTGGCTTAGTAACAAAACATAGATATGTCAACGGCAGGAGAGAAGTGTAGATAAAGATGTTGAGGGGGGGACAAACGGTAGCTCCTGACGGACGAAAATCGCTTGACTCGACATCAACAATAGACAGACACCGTGAGATTATACAAGACCGATAGGTAATTTTCGATATGTAAATAATTTCAGACAAGTCAATTGACAATCATGACAAGTAACTCAGTCTGTTGTATTGTACGGCCATCAGCACACAATAGGGTTGAAATATTAAATGTTTGAACGTAGGTAAATAACAGTCACAATGAACGGGCTGATATAGGGTTGGAAAGTAGCGCTACGTCGCTTCGACGCGACGTACACTAGCTGACTCGACGTCACGTGATTTGGCTAGTCAAATTGCCGGGAAAACCGACCCTATAAAAAGGGCAAACACGCTCATTTTTAGTCATTAGATCCTGGAAAATTAAAATATAAACAACTCTAAATACAGAGTACCGGACTAATCCCCGTACGGCGATTCAGCTTATAAAGTATGTGGTATTTTTAAATTAAGATAATAATTTTATCAGTCAATAAAATTATCTCCAATAATGGAATGCAATGAAATTGATTTAGGCATCACGAAATGTAAATGAATCTATGTTGATTTAGCAACGATAATAATGGCATTATAATAATAATAAATCAAAATAAAAGCCAAAGCGCTTAAAAGTATGATAATACAGATTAAATAAAGGTACGCTAAATATTGATTGAATAAATAAATAAATAATATTAATATGATAATTTCAATAAGTTTGAATTAGAAAATCTAATTCAAATCAGCGGTTTTAAACTAGCTAGAGATAAAATGTTGATTATAGGTTAAACGTTTATTAGAAACTTAAATTCAAAACTTATCGAACCGGGTAGTTTTTTATACTATAGTTATTCAGTTCATGAACCTTTTCCATTCAGGTATAAATTGACAATTATACGATAACTGTAAAATTCGTTTTGATACTGAATAAATTATATTAGAAGTTGTTTGAATTGACTTACTTGTTTTGATGAGTAGCTTTACTTATTTCAGCCGCACAAACTCACACCTTACATTACGCCAACACATACTACACTTTCCCACATCCGAATTGCTGGGCGGTTCGCCAATACTGAGCAACCATTTTGGTGTGGCAGTCCAGTAATCCGGCACACATCTAGTACACTTCACACGATTGTAATCCATCTGGATCATAGTTCCGGCCTTGTGTCTGGTGGGTTACACTCATACACAACCAATTAGGGGTAGTAAATGGGATCTTGACCCTTGGCTCAGAGCAATCAAGCGAAGGTACAGATTCCGTTTGCTATCTAACACGACACCATTCACCACAACGACACTGTACGCCCCACAATTAGCGAAGTGAGTAAAAGTAAGAATAAGTGAGTAAAAGTAGCAATAAGTGGACACCTAATTGTCCTGGCATCCCGAAATCAATCAATTAGAGGTGTGGTGAAAGCCCATGTCCGGTCGAACACGACCGTAATTTCACTGCAGTGGCGTGCTGCCGGGCCCAAGGGGTAAGTTGATAAGACGCCAACACGGTTGTTCAAATCACCGTCAGGCGTTCCGGCAGGTAACAGCTGAGGGGACAAGCTGAACGCGATCACAGTTGGCATCCCTTGTATGGGATTTTTTTTTTGAAAAAAAAAAAAGCCACAGTTGGCATCCCTTGTATGGGATTTTTTTTTGAAAAAAAAAAAAGCCACAGTTGGCAACACTTGTGGGGACATTTTTTTGAAAAAACAGTAGCCCTTATATGGAATTTTTTTTGAAGGAAAAAAGCCACAGTTAGTATCACTTTAATGGAATATTTTGTTGAAAAAAAAAAAAAATCACAATTAGCATCATCCCGTGGGAGAACTTTTTGAAAAAACAGTAGCACTTGTAAAACATTTTTTGTGAAAACAACACAGTCAACACTTGTGAGGTCTGTTTGAAACTAAACCGTAGCGTTTATTGTGTAGAAACTTTTGAATTATTGAATAGAGTCAACAATAGTCCACACGTTAACAACAATCAGATCAGATCAGATTTAGAAATAATTCACAATTAGAATTCCTTTGGATTAGAAGTAAAGAAAGTTTAAAAAAAAGGAGTAGGATAATTTCAACTGCGACTGTACAGTTAAAAAAGGCAGAAAGTTCAACAATCATAAAAAAATCAGTTACAAAACGAATATTTAATAATTAGAGTCAAGAAATCAAAAACGTAAAAGGTTAGGTCGATAAGTTTTTTAAACAATAATAATAAAAAAATTTAAATAAAGTAAATTTAAATAAAGCCGCACACCTGGTTTAATTTAAAAAAAAAATAACGAACGAATAACAATTAAAAAATCACACGTTAACAATTAAACAGTTTATGATAATTGAAAAATTTAAATAAAGATTTCAATAAAGAAATTAACATATTAAATAAAGTATTCGCGTAAAATTTAAATACGTAAAACGATTAAAAATGGAGCAACAAAACCCCGAAGAAACATCGTCTCCGACGGAAACCGAAATCGACTTTAAGACAGATTTTGAGGAAGACCCGCCAAAGACGTCATCGCCCGCAGAATCTGAAGAAGTTCCTGCAGCCTCCAATTTAATAATAGCTATGCTCAAACAGCTAAAGGAAGAGCTAAAGGAAGAAATGACACAAACACAAAACGCCGTCAAACAGACACAAAATGAGGTCAGACAAAATCAGAGCGCCATAGAACAGTCCCGAAACGAA
Organism: Mongoloraphidia duomilia; assembly: GCA_039654895.1. Taxonomy (NCBI): domain Eukaryota; kingdom Metazoa; phylum Arthropoda; class Insecta; order Raphidioptera; family Raphidiidae; genus Mongoloraphidia; species Mongoloraphidia duomilia. The sequence goes on from CM077524.1 coordinate 10,488,027, forward strand.
ACGTTGGCGAGATTCGATGACACTATTAGTCAATTAAGCGAAACCAATCAACAATTGCAAGTCACACAAAACCAGCATAGTGGCAAAATTAAACAAATCGAGAGTAAACAAGATGACTTCAAGGTCAAATTAGATCATGTGGAAGAGTACGTTCTAGAGCAAGTACCGGTGCATGAGAAAAAATTGGAAGCGATATCCACGAAAGTAATGCAATCGGACGAAGAAGTCCGAGTATTAGATAGCCGTCTACACCAAGTAGAAGTAGCGATTCGGACCAATACCGTGACAGGTTTGCAACAATTAGCAAACCGGGAGCCGGTAAAGAGTCAAATAAAAAATTTCAGGGGTATGTCAGATAATCAACATCCCGTAGATTTTATAAAATCGATTGAGGTACAATTACTAAATGAATTCCGAATATTAGAAAATCAAGAATTCAAAATGTTCATTTGTAATTATTTAGAAAACAGTGCTAGAGAATGGTTTGACGCCATGGAAACCAGGTTAAATAACTGGGAACAATTCAAAACTGAATTTTTGAAATATTTCTGGGGCACCGATCTGCAAGAACAAATATACCGGAGCCTGATAACGCCTCATAGCTATCAAGCGCGAAGCGGATCCTTCTCAGAACATTTTTTGAGTTGGTTCAAACGGGTCAAATACCTGGATATACCAATAAAGGAAACAACAATAATTAAACAGATATTTAAACATTTTCCGCATCCTTGGTATAACCAATTGTTGCTAACAAACCCGCAAAACGTCAGTGAAGCCTTGGAAATATTAAGTCAAATCGACAACAGTGCCAATATAAATAAGGTCCAGAATGGAGATCGCAATCACGCGAATCCGCAACAAAACACGACGAATAATAATTATAAAAATTACCAGAAAAATCAGTACACGGAACGCAATAACAATAGTTCGCGAAATTATCACCGGGATAATAATGACCGTAACCACAACCGAGAGGTGAGGCAACACGAGAACCGTAATGAAGCCGAGCCTAGTACATCGCGACAACATCAGACGGGAAACGAAAGCGCACGCCATTAGAACCTCCGGGCTATAAGCGTGACAACCCCACTTCCCGGAGACTTGAAATCGACGAATTACAATTATACAATAATAATCCGACGGCCGATTTACTAATCGAAAACGACCCGGAACCCAGCGGAAAATTGCGACCGCACGTACTCATGACAATTCGACAATTTACAGAATTAGCCCTCATAGACAGTGGATCGGACGTTACTGTGATTTCCACCGAGTTTTTTGAAAAAATAAATCATGACGACTTACACCCGCTACCCTTGTTGCCTACAACACATTTAGTAGCATACACGGCTAACGGAAAAAAGTGTAAACCGATTAAAAAATTGACATTAATCAAAGCGAAGATTCAAGAACAAGAATGCGACATTATGGCGTACATTATGGACGACCTACAATGTAACATTATTTTGGGCGTAGATTGGCTTCAACAGGGATCAGCCAATATTGATTTTCGAAACCAGGAAATCGCGTTCTATCATAATGACGAGTTAATTAAAGTGCCGTTTTATGAACACGTTCGCGATACTAGAATTGAATCGATTAAATTAACAAATAACATTCGAAAAGCGGTTTTTTGTCCACCAAGCGACCCCTTAACCCGCTTCATATCAGTGATCACTAATAATGTAAACAATCAAGAAAACTTAACAATAGAAGAATTGCGTAAAACTCTACAAACAAACGACGTGCTAAAGGATGAGGAAAAAGCTATGTTGACCGACGTAATATGGAAATTCAAAGACGTATTTTCAGTTAAGCCCGGTAGAATTAAAGGAGTAGCGGCTAATTTAAATATCGAAATCGGAAAAACGTGGTGTAGGAAAACGTACCCTATTCCATTCAGCAAACGCGACGCGGTGAAGGAAGAAATAACGCGTATGTTAAATTGGGATATCATCGAACCATCAATATCGCCATATTCTAATCCACTGACGGTTGTTATCAAAAAAGATGCTTCGGTGCGATTATGTCTCGACGCGCGCCACCTGAACCAACACATAATACCAGACCGTGAAACGATGCCACCGATGGAAGAGATACTCGCGAAATTCCAAGGCGCCAAATATTTTTCCAGTATCGATTTGACGAATGGTTACTGGCAAATACCGTTAAATAAAGAATCAAGAAAATTTACCGCCTTTTTGCACAACGGGCAAAACTATCAATTTAAGGTGTTGCCTTTTGGACTAAACGTCTCAATATCGATTTTCAATAAATGTTTGCGACAAGTTTTAGGTAATGACGTCGATGCGTTTACGCAAATTTATGTAGACGACATCCTAATTACGTCCGAAACTTTCACAGATCATATGAACCATATTAAAATAATTTTAAGAAAGCTGCAGAATGCAGGCATAACAGTTAAATTTAGCAAATCAGAGTTCTGTAAAAAACAGGTCAAATTTCTCGGACACATCGTCTCGAGTGAAGGTTTACAAATCGATCCGGAGAAAACTGAAACAATTCAGCAGTTTCCCGCACCGCACAATAAGAAAGCACTACAATCATTTTTAGGGATGTGCAATTTTTATCGCAAATTTATCCCAAACATGTCTGAACATGTAGACAAATTTGCACATTTACTTCGAGGCAATCAGCGGTGGAATTGGTCCAATAACGACGACGTGGTTTTTGAACAATTAAAATTGGAATTTTTGAACGCCATCAAGCTTCGACATCCGGATTTTAACCAAGAGTTTTATCTGGAGACCGATGCATCTAAAGCAGCTATAGCGGCTCATTTATACCAAATAGATAAAGACGGACGACATCAAACGATCGCTTTTGCGAGCCGAGTGCTCTTGTCAACAGAACAAAGATATACAATTTCTGAATTGGAATTGTTAGCGGTTGTTTTTGCGTGTAAAAAGTTTAGAACTTACATACTGGGCTATCCGATAATCGTGATGAGCGATCACCAAGCCCTAGTATTTTTTAAGTTGACACGACCAATCAACAATAGACTGATGCGCTGGATTTTGTATCTTCAGGAATATCAGATTGAAATAAGATACCGACCAGGAAAGGAAAACATAATCGCAGATTGTTTGTCACGATACGCCGTCAAACCGACCCAGGACGGTGACAACAAAACGGAAAACATATTGCATGTCTATAGTTTGCATATTTCTACCGACAAAGAATTCCGACAGCGCATAAATAGAATAGTAAAATATCAGGAAACGGATGAACACATTCAGAGAACGTTGCAACATTTAGCCACCGACACCGAAATCGGAGAGCGTACACGAATGTTTTATATGCTACATAAAGGCGTATTATTTTTTCGGGCACATCCCGAATCCGACAATTGGCGACTAGTAGTACCCGCCGCAATGGTTAATTTAATGATAGAAGATTTTCATCTTCGCTACGGACACTTGGGTACACAGAAAATATACAAGGTGATCAAAGATGTTTGTCATTTCAATAACTTGTACCGACGCGTGCGACAGACAGTGACCGAGTGCGATTTATGCCAGAAAACCAAGGTGACTCAGCAGGCCGGGAAGGGGCCCATGCAACATGTCATTCCTGAAAATCCAATGACGTTGTTAAGTTGCGATTTGTACGGTCCGTTACCGAGAGGTCGAGGCGGCCTCGAATACATTTTCGTGGTGATGGACGCGTTTTCTAAATACGTGAGGTTATACCCGATACGGCATGCTAACGCGCGGACGCTAGCAAGAAAAATTTTAGACGATTTCATCCCCCAATTCGGGAAACCGGAAACGGTGTTGACCGACCAAGGCCCACAGTTTATCGGCAAGAAATGGAAGGATACCCTTAAGGACGCCGGTATCCAAGTTCGCTACAGTTCCATTTACCACCCCCAAACAAACATGGTCGAAAGGGTCATGAGGGAACTTGGGCGGTATTTTCGGACCTATTGTCACGAGAAGCATACCAATTGGGTACAATATATAGATTATATCGAACAATGGATTAACTGTACTGAACACGACTCTACAGGAGCAACGCCATACGAGATCATTTTTCATAAAAAACCGGATACGATAATTCAAAAGTTAATAGAGTTTCCAGCTCGATCTAGTGAAGACCCAGAGCAAAAAATATTATCCGTGAGAGAACGATTACGAAAAAGAGCCGCAGCTCGGAAAAAACGACACGACAAAGTTCCGTTCATACAGTTCCAGGTAGGCGACTTAGTTTTAGAACAAGTCCACTACCGATCGTCAGCGCTGGATAAAACCATAAAGAAGTTTTTCCTATTGTATGAAGGACCCTATCGGATCCAGAAAATACACAATGTGAACGCGTACGAACTGGTGCACCCGGATACGAACGAGTATCACAGCACCAGAAACGTTATCCACTTAAAAAAATATAATTTAAGCGCCCGGAACAATAACCACCGGATAAAAAAGTAAACAATGACTAGACCGGTCGAATTAAAAAATAGTGATAACGTGGCTATGAACAATGGATAATCGAAACTGATAAACGAGACAACGCGAGTTAAATTAAATAATAGTAATTAAAAAAAAAAAAAAAAAAACAATAATCAATTTTGTTCGCCAAGAAGAAAAATCGAGTTAATAATACCAGAAGTGTTAAACGGGATTTAATTAACGATTGACTAGGTTTGATGACTAAAATAGTGTCAAATTATCGTTAATATAAAGAACTGAATAAACAATCTAATAATTATTTAACTTAGTGCGATAAATGATAATAATATTATATTGACATAAATAGGTAATAATAACCCTTTTAAAAAAAAAAAAAAGGAGGCCGACAAAGGCAAACTTTAAGTATGTAATCATGACACTTAAAATCAACAAAAGGTCTTAAGTACCTAATAATCACGCCGAAAGACAACAATTGAACTAAGGAAATTGCAATCCAACAAATATAATCTGATATGTAATTATCCTACACCATCAGACCATGTATATTTTGTCGTAGATGGAAGACATCCTAGAAATTTTTTTCGACGATATTCGAGAGTGGGAGTTTTGCGACCCTTTGCCGAATCTGCAAAGTAAAAGGGTAGCGTACCCGGACGACCCCAGCAGGGCCGTGACCAACAAAGAAGAGTTAATAGCTGCCGGTGTGATGCAACGAACACCGCCAAAGAAGCGGAGACGTGAACCTTCTCCGAACAACCAGCGATATAATGGGCCATACCGGCTTGTTCGTTTAGATTTGCCGCCAGTCCAGCGACGGGATAGACGACCACCGCTGGGAACGACCCCAAAAATTTTTGACCATAGCGGAACCCCCTGGCCATCCGCTAGGCAGCAAGTAATAGTAGTAGATGAGGGAGAACCGCCGAGCTGGCTAAAAACTACGCCCGAACCACCAAGGCCAATGATGAAGAAGGTGCGCCGTTGGGTAACGATCGACGGACAGCGGGTGCGTCGACGGGTGTTCGACCACGTCCGCACCCACTCCATCAACCAACAATAGTGTAAAGGTGTAGTGTTTGTGCGCGGTCAAGTGACGGTGACATTTGTTTTTATTGATTTGTTATGTTTAAACTTTAATTTGAAAAGGAGAAACTTTGTTTAAAAGAAAATTCAGTTTATGAGATCTGGGAGTCTTTCGAACTATAGAAGTTACCCTTGCGAGATATGATTCACAAATAGTCATTTTAAGCCGACTGGCATAGTCATAGTTTTATTTGTTAAATTATTTAAATTAGAATTTTAGGTTTGATGAGCAGTCGAATAATATTGGCAAGGGAAAATTCCGAAATCGTACGTCTTCCAGACTATTAAAATAGTAACTCTTAGTTATAGTTGGTTTTTGCTAAAAAGCTATTTCAGTAATTAATTTTGATACACTTTTATTATTTTTCGTTTAGAAGGATCAATAGATCCGGTAAGGAATTTTGAATTTTAAGTAGTACTCAACGAAGAAATGTTATTTGAACAAATGCCCGGTAAGGTTCGTCACTTCTAACGTCATATGAATCTCTGGTTGTTTTTGTCGTAATTATACTCCAAAGCACATCCAGTTTCGAGGTGGGGGTGCTGTGCAGAGACGACCTATTCACGGATTATTTGAGTCATATACATTCCTTCGTGTAGTCATCGTAATAAAAAATATAGTAATGAAGTAACGACAATACGGTACCTAATTTAAATAAAGGCCATTGAACCGGCGTATCGACAATAGGGAAACATTGTTTAAATTTGTAAATAAAATAGGACAAGGTCATCAGCCGAATAAAATCAGATGTTGGCTTAGTAACAAAACATAGATATGTCAACGGCAGGAGAGAAGTGTAGATAAAGATGTTGAGGGGGGGACAAACGGTAGCTCCTGACGGACGAAAATCGCTTGACTCGACATCAACAATAGACAGACACCGTGAGATTATACAAGACCGATAGGTAATTTTCGATATGTAAATAATTTCAGACAAGTCAATTGACAATCATGACAAGTAACTCAGTCTGTTGTATTGTACGGCCATCAGCACACAATAGGGTTGAAATATTAAATGTTTGAACGTAGGTAAATAACAGTCACAATGAACGGGCTGATATAGGGTTGGAAAGTAGCGCTACGTCGCTTCGACGCGACGTACACTAGCTGACTCGACGTCACGTGATTTGGCTAGTCAAATTGCCGGGAAAACCGACCCTATAAAAAGGGCAAACACGCTCATTTTTAGTCATTAGATCCTGGAAAATTAAAATATAAACAACTCTAAATACAGAGTACCGGACTAATCCCCGTACGGCGATTCAGCTTATAAAGTATGTGGTATTTTTAAATTAAGATAATAATTTTATCAGTCAATAAAATTATCTCCAATAATGGAATGCAATGAAATTGATTTAGGCATCACGAAATGTAAATGAATCTATGTTGATTTAGCAACGATAATAATGGCATTATAATAATAATAAATCAAAATAAAAGCCAAAGCGCTTAAAAGTATGATAATACAGATTAAATAAAGGTACGCTAAATATTGATTGAATAAATAAATAAATAATATTAATATGATAATTTCAATAAGTTTGAATTAGAAAATCTAATTCAAATCAGCGGTTTTAAACTAGCTAGAGATAAAATGTTGATTATAGGTTAAACGTTTATTAGAAACTTAAATTCAAAACTTATCGAACCGGGTAGTTTTTTATACTATAGTTATTCAGTTCATGAACCTTTTCCATTCAGGTATAAATTGACAATTATACGATAACTGTAAAATTCGTTTTGATACTGAATAAATTATATTAGAAGTTGTTTGAATTGACTTACTTGTTTTGATGAGTAGCTTTACTTATTTCAGCCGCACAAACTCACACCTTACATTACGCCAACACATACTACACTTTCCCACATCCGAATTGCTGGGCGGTTCGCCAATACTGAGCAACCATTTTGGTGTGGCAGTCCAGTAATCCGGCACACATCTAGTACACTTCACACGATTGTAATCCATCTGGATCATAGTTCCGGCCTTGTGTCTGGTGGGTTACACTCATACACAACCAATTAGGGGTAGTAAATGGGATCTTGACCCTTGGCTCTGAGCAATCAAGCGAAGGTACAGATTCCGTTTGCTATCTAACACGACACCATTCACCACAACGACACTGTACGCCCCACAATTAGCGAAGTGAGTAAAAGTAAGAATAAGTGAGTAAAAGTAGCAATAAGTGGACACCTAATTGTCCTGGCATCCCGAAATCAATCAATTAGAGGTGTGGTGAAAGCCCATGTCCGGTCGAACACGACCGTAATTTCACTGCAGTGGCGTGCTGCCGGGCCCAAGGGGTAAGTTGATAAGACGCCAACACGGTTGTTCAAATCACCGTCAGGCGTTCCGGCAGGTAACAGCTGAGGGGACAAGCTGAACGCGATCACACGACCCCTAGGTCCCGCCATCCGACCGACGCCAATAGTGTATGTGCCATATGGCAAATACACTAAAAAAGCAACGTTATAGCACATATCTCTTTTGCGCATGCGCCGATTTTCCCCAAAAATGATAGGGCTCTTCCTTTTTACATGTCAAACATTCTCTACCAAAATTTGGTTTTGATCTGCTCAGCCGTTTAGCCTGTACAGGGCCGTAGCTAGGGGGGGGGCATTAAGGGGCAATGCCCTACCTTAAAACATCCAATGCCCTACTTTAAGGAATTATAAATAAGCCGCAAAGACTGTCACGACAGAATGACAGACTTGATCTATCTGACATTTGGAAAAACAAGATTAATTCGTTGGATCTAAATGAAGTTCTTCGGAAATTTGATAACATGGGAAGTTCTGTATTATTTTTTTTTTTTTTTTGATTAAATTGTCATTCACCGTTTTTTTTGCTTTTGTAATTTGTTATCACCAGATGAGGTGGGCAATCCAATTAATAAATTGTAGTCTTTTGCTTCAGCCCTACTTTAAACTTTCAGTGCCCTATCTTGAATTCAGCTCTAGCTACGGCCCTGAGCCTGTACCGTGTTCCAAATTATTCTCATTCCTCACTTGTGGAGTTGCAATGGCAAAAATTGTGGGTTTTCGTCTGTCTCAGTTGTACCTAAGTACTTTTGTGAGTTCTGAAAACAAATTTTGTACTTTTATGTTTTGTTTTTGCTTAAAAACGGATATTGAATTAGTTGAAACAAGAATGACGTCTTTTTAATGGTCATTTGTGTAATTTAGGAAATATAATTAATCATACTGTTTTAGAACTATGAACAATGGCATAGGTTACGGTTTGGTACTTTTGTAACAAACAATACTACAAAATGTTTCTTCCTGGACAATAACTATCAACTTTGTTTAAAAAATATAAATATAATATAGGCACCGTTAAAATATTGCGTTAGTAAGAGGTTTCAGTAACTATTTAATTCATACACAGATAGTAGGGGAGAGTTGGATAATACCGCGCGGTTGATAATTCCGCGCGTCAGCGTAATTCAAAAACTATCCACTAGTTCTGCGATGCAATGCGTATACATCGAAGCCTGACATGCCTACACTCTTCCCCGCGCACCGCCATTTCGGTCCGCGCGACGACAGAGATAGCACGCGTTGTAGATGTTTTTTCATCACTCCTTATAATTTTTCGTGTACTTTCGGAAAGAGGTGTAATACTGTATTTATATTGTAATACTTTGATATTATACATTTTTAATGCTTGTATACTGTAGAATTAATGTCAGAATACGTTTTTACGTACTATAATATTTTCCATATAATTTTGAGGTTAAAAAATAAAATGATCAAGTTTGATAATTCCGCGCCGGGGGCGCGGTATTATCAGTCGATTAATATAACTTGTGATTAATATAACTTGCTGTCTGATATTTAATTGATATTAGGTATTTTTGAGACTGACTAGTCTATATATAATTCAAAGATTTACTAAGACTTCTAGTTATAAAAAAATATTTACGTTTAGTTGTCATAAAGAATTTAAGTTTTTGTTAATACTTATTGCGTGATACTTAATATACTGTGTTTAAATTTTGGAAGTTTTTGTTATACGGTATGCGTACCTGAATAAATGTCCTACTAATTACTCAATTTTGTTTCTTTTAATATCAAACAGTTTCCTAATTATAGGTCCAAGTCCTTAGGGGCTCGGTATTATCCAACTCTCCCCTAAACATTGCTCTAGGTCCCATATGATCAAATAATTAGTGTATTTGCCATAATATGGCACATACACTATTGGCGTCGGTCGGATGGCGGGACCTAGGGGTCGGACCAAAATTTCTCGACGTTTCATAGCCTCCTGAACAATTTGGCACCATTTTTGGAAATGTTTATATATATATGTATGTATATATTTATATATATATATATATATATATATATATATATATTATTTATATATATATGTGTGTACACGATAACTCTCGACAGACTTAATCGATTGAAACGAAATTTGGTACACACATTGGAACCCATCACCGCAAGAAGCCTATTTAAAATGGGCCCGATCGGACCATTTTCAGGGTTGTATTTAGGGGTTCCAAAAGGTTTTTGGGCCCAAAAATACCGAAAAATTTGTCAGAATCGTTTCAAAATTGAAATTTAACTCTTTAGTAAAGATTAAAACGTGCTGCTAAAATTTTAATAAAATCGGCCCGACAGGACCGGACTTTCAAATTTTATGAAAACACTGGTTTGTTGATACGGATTTACTTATGAAAGGGTGTATTTAATGTGGTACAGAGGTTGCATTGATAATAATATTGAAATTAAGAAAAAAATATTATTTTAAGGGATGTATTAAGGGGTTAAATTTTTTATTTTGTCCAAAAACAAACTTAAGTTCACGTATTAAAGCCACAAGGCCTGTATTTGCAAATACACTATATTGTCGGCAGGGTTTGGCACTGCGACCCGAGTTTTTTTTTTGTTTATAATTGTTACAAGTTTTAATAGCTCATCATTAACACTTTCATTATTTATTATCATAAATTCTTCAGTGTTAAACTGTAAACAGAATCGGTTTAAGATATTTTTATTTTTATTCTTAGCTGTAACAATAATGTTTATGTAAGACAGCAATGTAGGTAGGTAGGTAGGTACCTAATTATTAATTAATAATTAGTTAACAACAAAATTTCGGTCATAATATCAGGGCCATAGCTAGAGAGGGTGATAAAGGACCAATACCCTACCTTATAATGCTATGCTCCATAGTCCAAGCTATGACCGTACAAAACTCTATTGGACAACACCAGATAATAAAATATTATAATTTAATTTAACAGATAATATGATGAAAAAAATTAATTTTTTAAAATATTTTTTTGGTGTCAGTATCTCGAATACGTCTCAACACTACTTGTTGAAATCTATACACATTATAGAGAAGTATATCAATTGTTTTTTTAAACACTCATCGAATTGCCGTATATTTCCTATCTGCAGTTAAGGTTCGTTGCTTGCAACAGCATCGAAATTTCTGAGTAGATACTATACGCGCGAATATTTTGCAAATTAGGTCAATGATCAATTAGATTTTACTTTATCACCCCTACTTCAAATAATTACTAATTAGTTTTAAGTGTAGTCAATGTATTAGTTACTCAGGTAATAATTTGTCACTTCCACTTCAAATAATAAGTTTTAAGTTTGGTCTATGGACTTTTTATTTAGGTAATAATTGACACCCCAGTCTTCCCTGGGTTTCTATATATAATGTTTGTAGACTTTCTAGATTTTAGTTTTAGTTTAAACTCCTGATGATGGGTTAGAAACCCGAAACGATCGTTGAGATGAATGTATAGAATTTTTCAAGTGTTTGTTTATTAATTTTTAATCAATCATGTTCTACCAAGTGTCTAGCGATAATTCTATTTCAAAGATTTGTAAACCCCAAGTGCGTTGTAGTCACTGAGCTACACTACAACGCAGGGCCGTCCCTAGGGGGTCAAGCCCTCTGAGGGTGTCAAAACCGATAGATATAACTTAAATTTTGAAACCGAAAAATATATATAATATATTTTATCGCTTTTTACGCGATAAACTGCCCAAGCTAAATTGATCTTATTCTTGCCGCCCTCTTTAAAAACGATTGTCTAGTTTAATGTAAAAACTTCAAAAAGTTTCAGGATTGTTAGCAATTGTTGCATAGAATGCAGTTTATCCTAAAAACCAAATGAAAATATTTACACTACTTAGTGAACTTGGCAGTGGGGAGGGGCTCAGGTGTCTTTGATCCGGGCGCCTCAACCCCTAGGAACGGCCCTGCAATAACTGTTTCTATAACATATTATTAGATACACTTTTTTGATTTTGATGAAAATAATAAATAAATTTAGTTTATTGAGCGCTCGGCTTAAAAGGGAAATGTTTGAGTATCGGGATTTTTTTAAGGAAAAACGAAATAAAAACATCAATTTTCGGTTAAGTTAGAAAAACACTTCATTACATAAAAAATTGTCAATAAAGTTTTACAATATGTGAAATTTTGGCAAAAACGTTACAAATTAAGTAATTTATCGCACAATTCACGTTTCACTAGCATTCTGCTTAGGCCAAGCTATTTTCGCATCTATTCGCTTATAAACCAGCATTCCATGTCGCTGACTCCCCGTCACTTCTTGAGGACATTCATTATCGGCCAACATTGTTTCTGAAAATACAAAAAAAAACATTTATCAATATCTTTACCTACATTTTTTATTTTTGAAGTAAAACTTCTTAACGCAGACTGTAGAGTGAATTGGATTCATTGTAACGAAACAATCCATTTTTTCAGTTAATAATCGAGTACATACCTTCTCCATTAACTAATCGATATAAAGCATAATCTTGAGGATTAGTTATTCGTGATTTATGAGCAATAATTTTACAGATCTGTTTCGTCGTCATATGTGGTCGAACTGGTAAAGTTTTGGTAAGAATAGAACCGTGTCTTTCGTCTGGTACTACAACCTTTATGACTGGTGGAAACTGAAAAATAAATGATTCGTAACAATCTTTGTAAAAACAATTGAGGCTTTCGCGGCCAGTTGATGAGCTGGTATTGTCCTGATTCGGGTCTGTAGGCCGTCGTTGGTTGGAATTGCTTCCTAACGTTTCGCTAGCACGAGTGGCGAGCTTCTTCAGAGGTCCTTCCATCTCCGATGCTGGATGTAGAATTCCACATCCAGCATCGGAGATAGAATTGCTTCCTAACGTTTCGCTAGCACGAGTGGCGAGTTTCTTCAGAGGTCCTTCCATCTCCGATGCTGGATGTAGAATTCTAACCAACCAACGACGGCCTATAGACCCGAATCAGGACAATACCAGCTAATCTTTGTAAAGTTCAAACAAAAATATTAAATCAAACTGGGTATATTAGAATTAAGGTGCTCTGTCAGCAGTAAAACGCGACTTTGACGCTGCTACGAAAATATCCGAATGGGGACTAACTTGTTACCAATTAGACGACTATGAGTTTCGTGTTGCAATTCAATATTGGAATCCCTGATGATAGAATTTCTATGTAGAGAGTACAGAGACCTCAAAAGGACGTGGCGTTACGATGACGTCGAAGTCGCGTATTACTGGTGTAAGATTAATCTTGTTCTTACATCTGAACTTAATGCTTCGTTTGGAGTATGATTGTCATGATTTGATTTGAAATTCTTTAACACATGAACTGCAGATGAAAGAGCAGTTAAATAATATCCCCCTTCTCCTGATAACGAGGATGGATGTAACAAACCTATAAGAAATACGAAATTAATAAAATTTCTAAATATCAACGCTTTTACATTTTTTATTTCCGGAAGAAATCAACTCACCCCACATATATTCAGCTTCGATTTCAGCAGCTACAAAATTAGTTTTCACTAACACCCAAACAAAAACAGGCAAGAAATCGTCGGCACCAAGATTTCCTGAAGATCTTCCTGATGTTGACATTTTCGCCTAAAAATGATTGCCAATTTAATACAACTGAAAATATAATTAAATGAAAACCGAATTAATAATATACATACGGAATGAAATATAACAGCAATGGCAGCTAATAAATTTTCGAGTTTTTCGAGAGGTGAATCAGCATCTTGAAGACGGGATAAAAACTTCGAGATTGTTTCTAAATCACTTTCTGAAGGTGGAATTATTTTTGGCTGAAAATATATGAACTGATAAGCTTTATATTAAGCAATATTACATAATTTCTTGACTTTACCTTCAAGATAAGTTCTGATAATGGCTGCGTATTAGCGTACTGAATTGTGTCAGCCAATAATTTAATGGCTCCTGTTCGCGTGTAATGTTCAACGAATAGGCTTTGTAGATGAGATCGTAATGGTCGAACTACTAAACGGTGTAAAACGTTTTCTAAAATGGCATCTAAGTTTAAAAATTCGTTCGATTTTAACTGCAAAGAAATACAATTAATTAGCTTGACGAAAAAACCCATTAATTAAATAAGTACATGTGTTAAAATTAGCTTTAGTAATGACGAGTTAATTCGGATGCGCACGAAGTTGACTTGGTTTGGGTGTGAACGTCAGGGAATGATCATCGCAGTGCATCGAGTCAGTTCTGTGTCAGATCTATCCGAGGGTCAACCTTCATATGTTTTTATGTTCAGTGCACATCCTGCTATCCATAAATGCATCAATCACTTTTGATAACGACTTTGTAAGTTGTAGGTAACCATCTTTTAAGACTATATTAAAAATGAGGGAATTAATTTAAGAAGAGCTGTTCATACCTTGCTTCGTTCTTTCTCCACTTCACGTTCAAATCCTCGTTCCCCATGTTTCACTAAATAATTTTTTATTCCAGACATAAATTGACGCATATTTCTCATGACCACTTGCGGATTTGTTTCCCGTGATTCTCGAGTACACGATATAAAGTTTTCGATATTCTGAGCGAATGTAGTTGTTTTGTCTTGAGCAAGCGCAAGTGCGTAGTTACGGATTGCAACACCTGCATTTGTGGCACCTGAATCACAATTTGAGGAGGTCTGGACGCGTGGTGGAGCTATAAAAGAAAAACAGATCATGTAACATCCGAAACAGAAATGTTTGTATTGTGATTATTGTCTAAACCCTAGCGGTTGTCCATGTCTGACTCTAGACCCGTCCAGAGGCCAGGATCTTTGGCGTCTTCCCCTACCTACCGCTTTAATTTTTGTCTTCTATTCATTTTATTTCGCACCAAACCAGTCCAGTCCAATCGCGTCCAGTCAAGTCGGACGCTACTGGATTGAACATATTAACTTATCGTTGAAATAAAGGCAATGTGTAAATCTGGTTTCATACTAAACGCGTCACGTCCAGTCCGATCGCGTCAAGACTTATCAAGACTGATTGCGACTCAGCCGGTTGAATTTTTAATGCCAGTCAGCCCAGTCTTGACACTCAGAATGGACGTAGAAACCTTAATTTTATTTTTGCACGCAAAAGAGGGTCATTTAGTAAGTCCTGGTATGGTATGGCGTCCTGGTATGGATGGGATGAATCCAAAACAGATTTCTTCGTTTCTTCATCCTTCTTCTTCTGTGTAGCCGACGTAAAATTATGCCTTGGAGAAGTACGTCCATCTTGACACAAAATTCTTCACAAAACTGTGCCGCGGCGACCGCATCGTTGCTGTCACGAACTTCGATTCGGAATTTACGGGATGGCTGACGCGACGTATTCAGTGCGAAAGGAAATATTGACGTGACTTGACTGGACTGGACTGGCTTGGTGCGAAATGAGCCTTAGCTGGCAGACCTGCCCCCCAATCTCGGGTCCCCAGGCTACACTCCTGTCAGCTCCCCTTTGTGGGGCCATGTGCACATAAATGACAAAATTGCTATTGAATTTAACAAAGGTAATACTCATAATTATGAATAAATGAAAATATACTAATTGAAACTTACAAAGTAGTGGTTCTAAACGCTCTTTGAGACTTTTCACATTCGGTGGCGAAATATCAGTTTCGTGTTCTTTGGATTCTGTATGTGGTTCTTCACTCTGCAAAAAATTAGTTTTCAGCAATTAATATTAAAAAAAAATAAATGTAACTAGTACCTAACACATTTCCGCTTCATCAAAAATTCAAAATAGAATCGTATTATCATACAATAAACCAATATACCAAAAGTGTTGATTTACGAAGCTAAAAGAAATACTTTTTTAAAAAGCGCCTCTGTTTATTGATGTGAAACATCTTATGTCGGGCTGTGAACAGCCGCGTGAGGGGAAATATGCAACGAAATGTTTGGTCCGTTCCTTCGCTGCTGTTCTCCCCACCACTGCGGCACTCTCTCCCTCTTGGCTCAGGCGTGCACTGTAACACACGCGATGTTACAGTGCAGTATATAGGATTACGTCAGCATAGTTAGTTGCTGCTTTTGAAAAAATATATACTACTACATAGAGAATACCACCGAGTTCAATAACGTTTTCTTTGATGTTTCACATCTGTTGGGGGTCCCAAGACTCACACCCTTTTTTTATAGTACAACTATAACAATACGGCAGGGTTATTAACATCAAGAGTTTGCAGGTTATGAGTAAATTTAACATATTAGTTTTACATTCATTCACTGATTTATAAAAAAATACATACCGAAACATGTGATAATCTAACTGAAGAACGTAATTGGGTTGTTGGATGTTGAGTTGCAGGCCAAGAGCAACGCAGACTGTTTTCAGTCCATGGCTCAGAGAATATAGTTGATGGTTCACTAACTTCAGATGGTGGCGCAGGAGGCTGTTTTCCTTCCACATTTTCGTACGATGATATTCGGCACGACGTATCACTGTTTTCAGCGACTGGCATTTTTAAGTTTAATTCTGGAAATTTGTGAGCAATCACCTGTTGTACTGTTACTTTCTCTCCTGGACTTTCAGGTGCATGTGGACTTATTAGTGGAAGTGGTGGAAAACCTTGAGTCCAATCTGAATCATCAGGACAATTCTCATCTGAATCATTACCTGAAAAAGACAATAAAAATCAACCATTATGACGATAACTTAATATCTCAAATGTTACTTGGAAAACACAAAAAAATGATGTCTTCTCAAAGCTGAGTATTTTGATACTCTGATAAAGGAAAAAAAATCGTCCCGTAGTAACAAAGAAATATTTCTCTGTTATAATATTTAGAAATATAATTTTTTGCATCCTTTTGTAATTAACCATACGCCCGGTTATGCAAATAAAATGTAAGTAAGTACCTACTATTTTTATAATCGCAAAAAAACCTTTTACTTGCTGCTGTACCCATTGTTCACAATAATGTTACATTGTTATAATATTTTGAAAGAATTATTGATTAGTAGTGTGTATTATCTGTAAATTTTTATTGACGCATCGAAAACCTTTCACCTATATATTACACCGGCGTCTTTGACGTTATCTCTTCATTCTATTTCAATAATAACGAACTTGCCATGAAAAACTAGACCAGCAAATAGGTCTTCTTATTATATACCTATATAATAATTTAACTAACATTAGCATAAATCAGAATCATTGGCGGTGGACGACTTTTTTGGGGAGGTGGGATGGGGGTCTATAGACCCGTGATCACTTATGATTGTGTAGATTATAGACGCTCAACAGTTGAGGTCATCAGAATCGATCACTTATGAAAGGAGCATTAAACATGCTAGTTTACAAATTGGGGGGGGGGTGACGCTACTTTGGGAGTGAGTTGACCCCCCAGACCCCCTCCGCCGCAAATGGCCAAATGTTTTTAAATTTATGATTTAAAAAGGAAAACTAGTTCTTACCTATAAATTGCCAACTGTTATCTAATGTCCATGAATTTTCAATCTTCTTTGAATATGGTTTGCTATTTGGAATCTGAACAGGTTTTGGTTCAGGAGCTGGTCTCCCACAGAATCTACCTCTTGGTGATAAATTGTCTGCTGATGACGATATTGGACCAGACAATAAATCTGGAGTTTCCGTATCCTCTGACAAATGAGGTCCTTTCCTACTGCTCTGCAATACTGTTGGATTTGAATGACGTTGACTTAAGATTAATGACCCTTTTAGTTGTCTTCGAATAACAGTTTCCTAAAAAAAGTTAATTTAAGCCAATGTGAATAAATATTTTGTAAAATACAAATTATTCAAGTTCTCAAAAATACCTGTGTTGTTGAATCAATTGGTTCAGCGTAAAACGGACTTGCTTGTTTTGGTTTATTAAGATCCCCACATGGAGTACCAGGAATATTTTGATCGATTGGATTCACCGAGGGACTAATGATTGGAGGTGTTCGAACATCTCTGTAACAATTCCATAATGTTATTTTCAATGTAATATCTTCCATGATAAAATAAAATACAATCATTACCCGTTTCGGGAATTGTCATCGTTTGGTGAACTTTCGCTATGTCTAGATTCTAATTGCGACCCAGCGGGACTTAAAAGATTGTTGCTTAACGATATGACGTTTCCTACAAAATGAAATTATGAGAAACTGAATAAATAGATGAGTCGACAATAAATTGATTAAACAAACCTGTGTGTTGAATAAGATCTGGGGAAGCAAATGGACTTGGTCGAGTAAAAGATGGTTTAAAAGTAGAACAAGAAGAGTGATCAGGACCCCAGATATCTTCGTAATCGCTGGCTTTATCTCCTGCAGCACTCCGATAATATACTGTTGGCGAATCAAGTATGTCCGATTCCTGCAATATCGTTAAAATATATATAAATTTTTTAACGAAACAATCAATATTTAAGAATTTGTGACTAAGAAAAAATATTCGAAATACCTGATAATGTTTTGATATTTTCCTTCCGGCTTTGGCCCGTTTACTGTGCCTACCAGATGTCCTAGTGACTGAGAGAGGTGAGATAGTATCAGGCGTGGAAGACAAAATACTGGATGGACCGGATCCACTTTGAACAGGGGAAAGTATACTACTGCATGGAGATAAGACACTGCCAGAAGGAGACAATGTTTGACTAGTTTGAGTAGCTATATGACTAGAAGAGACGATATCACTAGAAGGGCTTAAAAGTTGACTAGTGGGAGAATCGGAAGAAATAGTTTTGATTAAGGAAGTTCTCCTTATACTTCCATGTGATGAAATAGTAGAAACACATTGACCTTCAGGTGAAAGACGTTTAGTGGTATCCTAAAAAAAATTAACAATAAAAAAGAGAAAAATACAGTATTTTCATTTTATTTTTAAACTTACGTCTCTCATGCACGAAATTTCGACTTGAGTTGGGTTCGGTGTAATTTCCTGTTCAGTAGTTTGGCTACTGACACTGAATGTTACTGTTGTGGTCAAAGTGAAGTTGTTTTGAGACTGTGGACTTGCTGCTCCATCATCAGATCTGATTGCCTTGGCCCAACGCATTGGAGGAGGTGGTGGAGTTTTCACACAACTACTGTCCATAATTGATTGAGAGTTTACAGTAGTTGAGCGCGTTAGAAGTGCCTATAATAAAAAGAATAACATGTCCCGTTGCCTCCTTTTTATTTTTAGAAATTAGAAATTAGTATTTGAATAGAAATTATTTTGTTCTCACCGTACTACTAATAAGATTTAAGGTATTTGGTGGCGTAGGTCGAGGCCCACGCAATTGTTCAGTAGATGAAGCATTCTTTACACTAACATTTGTATCGCTGGTTGAGCAAGTCGTCGCACCTTTGAAAGTACTCATTACCGGATTTAAACTGAAAGTTACGTTTCCAGAATCCGGACTAGAAAGACTGCATTCTGTGTTTTGCTCGGAAGATTCAGCTTTAGGGTCTGGTGGTCGTGGATTGGCCATTGGATACCTCCAAAATTCTAATATAAAAATAATTGAGTCAATTAAATATCGCATTTAATTAAAACATCATTGAAATCTAAATTATATCGTACCTTGGCCTAATAATGCTAATGATGAAAGTTGTTGTCTTGTTTTTGCATCACGTAATGCTCGAGGAAGTGTTAGTTGCACAGGCAATTCATCACTGAAAATTATTACATATTATTAAGGTCACTGTCAAGACCTAAATAGTTCATTTGGTTCAAAATAAAATTATTATTACCAGCACTGTGAATAATAGGCAATAAGATGTGGAATATCATCAAATCTATTTTCTGATGTTTCCAGACCTATTCGACCCATTGAAGATTGAATGAGATAGTGCTCAATATATGGTCCTTTTTCAGCTGGAAGACGAACTGATAACGCCATTACGTCGGTTTGGCTTGATTGTCTAACAACGAAATTCTGAAAAAAAATACAAAGTCTATTAGATTTTCGTTTATCATTAATAATTAAAAATTTTTCGGTGGAAATCTGCCAATTATATAATTGATTCGAAACATATTGGAAAAAATCATTTTACCAACCATAGTCACAGTCAGGATTCTAACCTGAACCTTTCCACTTTCGCGGCGGAATGAGCTTACAGTACTCAACCGTGACATGTTTACCAAACTAATATTTTCCATATATGCTTAGGAATCAATAGATTTTCACTACATGCGAGTGTTAATTCAATATAGCTAGGTTGTAGAAGTGAATCTTCGTACTAGCGAGATTTTTTCCAATATGTTTCGAATCAATTATATAATTGGCTGCTTTCCAACGAAAAATGTTCAATTGCAATTCAACCGTTTAAATCTTATTAATTTATCATTAATAATAATTTAAAACCGATCAAACTTAAGATTGTCTAATAAAAGTATGAAATTCACTGGCGACGCTCTGCAGTACAGCCGCTAGCAACGCCAACAAACTATCTGCCATATATCTATTGTATTATTTTCTAATATTATATTACACATACATTATTAGAGGCATAGTTTTGTACATTTTTAATCTTAGTGAATTGCAAGTTCTAACTAGAAAATTATCCGATTAAGTAAACACTATACTCACGCCTTCCTCTTTTCCTTGAAGCAAGTGGAAAGCACCAGCTCTTTGTATACCAGGAAGAAACCAAACAGGGTGAGTTCGAATAAATCTCTCTACAAGACCAATGTCGCAAGCGGCACCATATCCTGTATCTGTGCTATCACTATTGTCTTCAGATTCATCACCTTCAGCCTCGGCTTCATCTGACGCTTCACCACTTCCTCCAGATGAAAATGACTCGCGGCTCTATTAAACAAACAAAGATTCTAAATTAATAATCGCAAAGATTTGTTACCCTGTTAGAAATAAAATATATTTTACGGCGTAGATTGAGGCTCATTCTCTACATAACATAACTAAAAACTGATCGTAAATAGGAAGAAAGAATGAAAATATTAAAGTTATATCTTATACTTTTTTGGTAATATTATTATTTCACATAAAGTGTTACAAGTATCTGCTCACAGTTTAGCTATTCCCCATGTATACTTGCTTAAAAAGTTGCAACAATAATCATTATTAGAATTAAATTATATCAAAACTACACGCAAACATGTAACAAATGCATCATAATATTATCTTATGGCAATGATGAAAAATATCCACATGCAACAAGACATATAAATTATTATTCTCAATGCTACTTAGTTCTATTTGTAGTATAAAACAATGTAGCAATGAACTAGAAAATTATCATACGATAAAATATTATCGACCTGACTAGAAATCAAATCCATGCCCTATATATTACTAACTCACCATTAGATTATTAAATTGCATGTAAAATTGATAAGAAATCTCTTCTAGATATATTTTCAGGTCATATCATAAAAAAATTTTCTGGTATAATATTATACAGAAATAAAACACTAATATTGACAATTTTTCGTGGCTTGTTCCATCTTCTTGATCTTTTTTGAAACATAAGGACAACACAATTTTGCCACTCAAAAAATAAGAGACAACGGTCGCATTGGATTTTATCGCGAGCGTAATTATCGCAATAGTAGAGTCATAGTATCAGAATAAATTTTATGATACTTTACGAATATAGCTCGTAATTTATGTATGTACAATGTACACACCTATAATTTAAAAACTCAGCTCAAGTTACATTATCAAGGGTATCTAGATTTTGATATTTTGAAGTATCCAGTAATAATTTTGTATAGTTAAAAACATAATATACTGAATACGTAGATGTCCTTGATCATTATTTGAAGAGATCGTTATCGAAGGTTATAATATTGATTTCTCATTTATAAAATATCGGTTTTATATTCCACAGAGTACAATATTATTTTATTTGTCTTTTTTTTAACTTCCTGCTATTGAAAATTGAAGATTTTCAAACAGTCGGGAAGTTATTGGTTTCAGTTCTCACGGGGGAAGGGGGGATAATAAATCATAAATACAAATAAACGTGGTCGAATGACAGCATTAATAATGAAAAAAATTCGGCTGATGACCAGTCCTATACTTCCCACCTAGTAAATATTTGCAAAAAATAAACACCTTTTTTTTATTATTTTTTGACTAGGCCCAAATAACCTTAGCTGTTGGTGGTCTTTAAAACACAATTTAATTTTTATTCTTTGAAAAAAGCATGGCCCTCTTTTTTGTTTGGTGATCTACTGATGGCTAGCTTAATATAGCAAAAATCATGGTTACCTTGATTTACGTACAATTTTTATTTTTTTAGTAAAATATTTTTTTTCTCAAAAACTGTACATTTTAGAGAAAAAAAATATTTACATTTTTTTCATATAATAACATCTAGAATTCATTTATATTTTTTTTACCTATGTTAATACGTGACATTGAGGACGGTTTTTTGAATATCTCAGGATCCACTGAACCGATTTGACTCAAAATCTAATCAGATCTAAGTTAAAGGCTGATAAACACAATAGAACAATCGGCATGCCCGTATGTTGTTCCGTTCTTAAGATATCGAAGGCGAAAAATTGACCACATACACACACACATACAGACATCAGTCAGAAAATGATCTTAAACGATTGCTAGGGTCTTAAAACGTGAAAATCTGTTAAAATCTCGAAATATTTTTTTCGGACTAAATCCATTACTTCCCTACCATAGTAGAGGTGGGAAGTAAAAATAAATTAAAGTTTTCTTTGCAAACATTTCTAGCTACTATCTATATGAATTAATTGTTTTATCATTGTATAAATAAATGAAATCGGATATTTTAATCCAAAAACATTTAAATCTGAGACGGTCTTGAATATGAACTTTTTATCTGACTAATGTTATTGATAGTGAGTAGGATATGCACATTGCAAAATGTGAGGGCAGTATAGCCTAGTGGTTAGCATGCTTGGCGTCGCAACCTCTAGACTGGACTGCCGTGGGTTCAAAGCCCACCTGCGCTCATGGATGTTTTGTGATGTTATTTAGTTTTAAGTTAGTTGTTAGTGTATTTGCCATAATATGGCACATACACTATTGGCGTCGGTCGGATGGCGGGACCTAGGGGTCGGACCAAAATTTCTCGACGTTTCATAGCCTCCTGAACAATTTGGCACCATTTTTGAAAATGTTTATATATATGTATGTATATATTTATATATTTATATATTTATATACCTTATATATATATATATATATATATATATATATATATATATATATATATGTGTGTGTGTGTGTGTGTGTGTGTACACGATAACTCTCGACAGACTTAATCGATTGAAACGAAATTTGGTACACACATTGGAACCCATCACCGCAAGAAGCCTATTTAAAATGGGCCCGATCGGACCATTTTCAGGGTTGTATTTAGGGGTTCCAAAAAGTTTTTGGGCCCAAAAATACCGAAAAATTTGTCAGAATCGTTTCAAAATTGAAATTTAACTCTTTAGTAAAGATTAAAACGTGCTGCTAAAATTTTAATAAAATCGGCCCGACAGGACCGGACTTACAAATTTTATGAAAACACTAGTTTGTTGATACGGATTTACTTATGGAAGGGTGTATTTAATGTGGTACAGAGGTTGCATTGATAATAATATTGAAATTAAGAAAAAAATATTATTTTAAGGGATGTATTAAGGGGTTAAATTTTTTATTTTGTCCAAAAACAAACTTAAGTTCACGTATTAAAGCCACAAGGCCTGTATTAGCAAATACACTATATTGTCGGCAGGGTTTGTCACTGCGACCCGAGTTTTTATTTAGTGTAGTTGAAAGACGCTAATGACCTTAGATGTCGACGCGTCTATAATCTACAATAAATAAATAAAACATTGCAAAATGTGTTCTACAGTATGTATTTTACATACTGACAGTGTATCTACGTCATATTAACGGTAGTACAGTACTACATATTATTGCGTGTACCTGACAATCAGTAGCATTTTAGTCATATCAAATAAATTCACATCTAAGTTCGTCTACAGTCTATGGACTATGATTTTAACGTTTTTAGATAGAAATGTTCGATGTCTTTTATTTATAAGGAGCGTGTATCGTATCAAAAATAAAGGCATTAATAGTTAAAAACAAATTAACACTCGAAATACAATCACAATTAATTCAAGTGTGCAAGTTTTCACGGCCGGCATTGTTCCAAGTCTTCATGGTTTCCGGGCTTGTAGGCCGTGCTCCGGTGGTATTTCTACCTGACGTTTCGTCTACAACTGCGGTAGACATTCTCAAAGGCGATGTGGCAGCGGTCGCAGTGTCCTCCTTGGCGGCTCACAGGTCAGTGTGTCGGTGACTGGTGTTCTCCCTTCTTTTATTAACACACGTATAGCAGAGCACCAGAGAAGCTGTAAACTGGGACAAACGGAAAAATCTGCCATAGCCGAACACACTTTGACTCTGACAATCATAAGATCCTCTTCGAAGAAACCCAAGCCATAGACAGAACGTTGAGATATTACCCAAGAATATACAGAGAGGCCATAGAAATACATAAACACACACAGAATTTCATTCGAAAAGATGAAGGCCTCAATCTCAGTAAAACCTGGACACCAGCACTCCGACATACAAAACCAATGACCAATCGTACAAGGACGGGATACGACCGAGTAGAGAACTCACCCCCACCACTACACACTGCGTAGTTGACCAATGACAGAGAGACGGACTACGACCGAACAGACAACACACTGGCACTAGGTATAAAAGAAGGGAGAACATCAGTCACCGACACTCTGACCTGTGAGCCGCCACATCGCCTTTGAGAATGTCTACCGCAGTTGTAGACGAAACGTCAAGTAGAAATACCACCGGACCACGGCCTACAAGTCCGGAAACCATGAAGACTTGGAATCACAATTAATGTTTATAAAACAAAACTATTTAGAATATAACTTGAGTTGTTTTCTTTTTAACAATGGACCTATCTCTCGAAATAAGAGTGAGAGATCGTTATTGCTTGTTCTGCAAGAAAAAGAGAAAAAATATGATTGTGCAATCTAGCCAGCAGCAGTAAGTGACAGACTATTGCCACTAGGCAATCTGTGAACACGGTATTCGCGCAATCCAGGTAAAAAAGATTAATGAATTATAGTAGAAATCGTGTCCATCGTGATATTAAAAATATAATTTTGACCGAGAATGTATTTTAATGTTAATAATTAATTTTTTTTTATAATCACGTCGAAATTATTAAATAAGAAGTTCTAATAAGTACTTGAAATAAGTACTTGAAAAAGTCTAAATCTATAGACGAAACGTCATACATTTAATTTAATAAATCAAATATTTTGTCCACTATCCTGCGATTTTGCTTAATTTTATTAGTGAATTATTTAAAAAGTTTTAGAACTTCTTATTTAATAATTTCGACGTGATTATAAAAAAAAATTAATTATTAACATTAAAATACATTCTCGGTCAAAATTATATTTTTAATATTGCCGCAATTATTGAACTGGAAGCATGTTTTGTTTTTCTGATAAAATCAGGTTTTAAGCTTTGAAATTCTGTAAGGGAACCATTTATTGCTCTGGGGAAGAATTTGCTACGACGCCCCCACAGAGTTGCAGATTTATTGAAGAAAGCAAATTTTTTTCAGAACATACATATTACATAGGTACTCATTCATGACCGATGGTTTCAAATTTACCCTGGTTTCATTAGAAAACAAAATTGCTTCCAATTCATTATCTAGACATACGGCAGTGTGTCAGCCAAGTTCGGCAAACACTGACTGTGTGTATATTTACACGAACCATTTCGAGCTACTTTCGACCCCCCAATAACTCAAAAAATATTAGACCTACACACTTGGATGTTGCATGTCTAATAAGACCTTCTTGAACACCTAGAATCCTAAATTTCGTGAATAAACTTATTATAGTTCTTGAGTTATTAAGGTCTGAAAAGAGGCCATTTTTATTAGTGTTGCCGTCTAGATCTAGACTTTCTAGACTCTTGTCTTGTCTTGTCTTGTCTAGATTTTCAAGACAAGACTTGCAAAAGTCTTGTCTAGAAATTTTCAAGACAAGACAAGACTTGCTTTATCTAGATCAAGACGCCTGCCAAAACTCTAGACAATTTTCAGGAGTCTAATAGTATTGTTGTGTCATTTTGAGTCAACATAATACTCTACATTGTCGACACAACATTGTTTTGTTTTGGCAGTTTCTATTAGCAACGCTTTTGAAACAAACAAGTAATTCAAAATTGTAATCTCGTTGTGATCAGACGTATTTTAGATTCGTCTTGATTAAATCAAATTTTGTTGTGTTTTATTTATTTATTATTAATTTTATATGAAGATCTACGATATTATTAAATCAAGTCAAAAAGATCTTTATAATTGGTGACCCCTGACAAGTGAATAATACTTCTTATATTTTTTTCAAAATATTATATCATGGACAGAAGCTTTAGAAGAAACATAAATAATATATTAAAATGGAGAATTTTATTGGAAAAACGGATAAAAGTGACATGTTTTAATTATTTTTTCGCAAACGCTTCATTTATTTTTAAGTACAATAAATTTATTTACTTATTTTCCTAAGTTACTTTTTCAGATTATCATCCATGGTGACTTACTTTATTGATAATTTTTTCATTTTGACATTTATATTTTTTAATAATTTTATGCTTTTTATGCTCTTTTAACATATATTTATAATTATTCACATTACATTTCACAACATTATATCAAACAACTCAAATCTATATTTGCACTAATTGCACTACACTGCGAATTTTGATATTTGGTATTTATAATTATTCAGTATTTAACATTTTTTATTTTGTCTATCAAATATTTACTTTCTTGATTTAGACATGGGTTTGCTGTCTTATTTTCCTCCGTGCAGCGGATTAGCGACATGCTACCGTCATTTTTACGAAGCGAACAACTAGTTATTCGTTATATTCTTTCAGGTTACTCCTGCTGAGGTCGATACACTCCTATATATGTTTGTACACTTCCAGGATATTACCTGTTCTCCCTGTGTTTGATCATCTGCCTCGAATTGATACTTTTTGTCTTTTCAGCAGAATTATGTTCAACAATTTTTTTTTTCGCAAGCTCCAAGCAGAATGATGTTCAGCTGATTTAATTATTATTTACCATTATTTTTCATCAATTCGTAGACTTATTTTACTTCATTGACATTACGTCTTCACGAACTTCATTAGTGGACTCCTGCTTTTGTCACGCCTTCTACAACGTGCCTAGCTGTCCATCTATGGTTCTCAGACGAAGATCACCATGATATATTGATTTTTTTTATCATAAACACTAGTTTGTAATTATTAATGCGTAATAAACTATATATCTTTTCTTTGGTTCCTTCCTGTGGGTTTTGCAGTTAGTTTTGAAAACTGGCCACTTTCAATTGTAATTTTCCCATGCGAAGGGGGGTGTTATGTTGTGTCATTTTGAGTCAACATAATACTCTACATTGTCGACACAACATTGTTTTGTTTTGGCAGTTTCTATTAGCAACGCTTTTGAAACAAACAAGTAATTCAAAATTGTAATCTCGTTGTGATCAGACGTATTTTAGATTCGTCTTGATTAAATCAAATTTTGTTGTGTTTTATTTATTTATTATTAATTTTATATGAAGATCTACGATATTATTAAATCAAGTCAAAAAGATCTTTATAGTATGTAAAGGTTTACTTTACCTACTACTACTAATCTAGACTGTTGAAAATAGTCTAGAGTCTTGAGATTAGACAAGACAAGAGTTTGTTAATCTAGAGTTAGACTTAGTGACGTCTTGATATTTCAAGACAAGACTTAAGTGAAGTCTTGTCTTGATATTTCAAGACAAGACAAGACTTTAAAAGTCTTGTCTTGTCTTGTCTAGACGGCAACACTAATTTTTATTACTCACTCATTTGTCTTCAAGAATAAAGAATTATTCTCTAGTAATACGAGATGTAATACGAGATTCAGGTCTTTATTAAGAGTTCCTCAGCACAGGCTAACTTTGTTTCAAAGTGCAGGTGTGTATTACAATAACTGTGTTTGTTTTTATAATAAGCTGCCAATCTCTATAAAAAGCATTAAGACTTTAAATAACTTCAAGCGATCTGTTAAATCTTTTTTGATACAGAAATCTTTTTATTCGATAAATGAGTATCTGTCGCAATGATAATAACTATGAATGTTTAAAACATTTGTATTATATTATACTTATGCATTTTTGCATTTTATTAATTCTTTTAATATCGCTTAATTTAATTTAATTTTCTATTGTAACTTTGTAATTACTAATTGATGACGCACCCTTCTGTTTCGTACAGTGTTCTTTTGGGGCAAAATATATTATTTATTTATATTTATTTATCAAAAGCCTAGATCACTTCTAGATGACTTAGAAACTTGAAATTTGGCATCAAGGTAGATCATTAGGCGTTTACAAAGGAAAAAATCTGAAAACTACAAATTATTAAATTCAAGCACTAAGTATCGGCTGTGTCTAGATCATCATACATACATGAAGTATGATGAATAACTATAATATGTGTTTAGATAATACCTATATATTTAAGCAAAATGTAACTTTACAAAAAGTATTGATATCCCACCAAAAATATAAATGTGAAAAAGGGGTCAAGGTCGGTATAAAAAACAGATTTGCCGAAAAAAGAATTGAGATCTAAGTGGGTGCCAAGTTTTCACTTGGCAAGTTTCCACACACGATTCATTTATCTATATATATAAAAGAAGTCGTGTTAGTTAGTTACACCATTTATAACTCGAGAACGGCTGGACCGATTTTCATGATCTTTGATTTTTTGGATTTGTCTCCGCCCTGGTTAACAGAATAACTATTAAAAATCAGAAAAATTTACCAGGGAGCGAACGAGCGAAGCGAGTGAGTAATTACCACCCGGAATCGAACGAGCGAAGTGAGTGAGTAGCGTATTGCAGACTGGGTGAAGCCGGACGGGGCCGCTAGTTTATAATATAAAACATGAAAACTTGCCAAGTGAAGACTTGGCACTCACTTAGATCTCATTTCTTTTTTCGGCGAAGCTGTTCTTTGTACCGAACTTGGCCCCTTTTTCACATTTATGTTTTTGGTGGGATTCCTTTAAATAATTTAAAAGTAGATGAGAAAATATGAAAAAGAATTAAAACGCATTTTGAAGATCTCGTTAACAATTACTTATATTTGTTGTTTATTAATAATACTTATAATAGAATAATATTATGTAAATGTGTTAATAGTTTGAGCTAATTTCTTGACGTTAATATTTTCAACAACAATATGTTCATTTATAGCATTGTTCTCTACAATAAGGAAAGTTCATTATTTAATTATTTATGAATGAATACAGAAATTTACAGTAGTGTCTATGCAACTATACATTTAAAAGTTTCATGAAAATTAAATGTCAATTAGACTAAAACATGACAGTCATTGAATTGACTTGATTCGGCTAGGTACGGCAC
This sequence comes from Mongoloraphidia duomilia, assembly GCA_039654895.1. Classification (NCBI taxonomy): domain Eukaryota; kingdom Metazoa; phylum Arthropoda; class Insecta; order Raphidioptera; family Raphidiidae; genus Mongoloraphidia; species Mongoloraphidia duomilia. The sequence goes on from CM077524.1 coordinate 10,517,261, forward strand.
GAAACAATCGATACTTAAGAATAACTGAAGGCCGCACACTAATTGGATCGCTTAGACACAGAATTAATCTAGTTCATTATGAGAGCCTTTGTTTATTCTAAAAGGGCTAATTGTTCCAGCGTGAAGATATAAGTAAGTCACAGTAGGCCTGGATGTCTGTCTGTATGCGCTTATCTCGAGAACTGTTGAACGGATTTGAATGAGGTTTGTACAATTCGACATAGGCGATAGCTTATTTCTTGAAGAAGGTTTATATCCAAATCATATTGATTCCGATTTGAATTGAAATCAAGTTTATGTCAAAAGCTGTGTGAAATATATTATTAATAGGTAAGCCGCGGGAAGTTAATTATAAATTCGAGTGAACGAGCAAAGCTAGTGCGAAGTGAGTAACGTATTAATTTAAAATTCGAGCGAACGAGCGAAGCAAGTGCACCCGGGTGAAGCGGATTAGTTATAGTAGTACCTAAGTAATACTAATAAGTATATAATATAGTATAATATAAGATAACTAGCGGCCCCGTCCGGCTTCGCCCGGGTGCTAAGAAAGCCCGGGTGCAATACACTACTCACTCGCTTCGCTCGTTCGCTTGAATATTATAAATACACTACTCACTCGCTTCGCTCGTTCGCTTGAATATTATAAATACACTACTCATTCGCTTCGCTCGTTCGCTTAAATATTATAATTACATTACTCACTCGCTTCGCTCGTTCGCTATATATATAAACCTTCCGTGAAAAATTATCTAACTGATGGTGAAAACCGCATCAAAATCCGTTGCGTGGTTTAGGAATTACATTACTCACTCGCTTCGCTCGTTCGCTATATATATAAACCTTCCGGGAAAAATTCCGTCATACATAATTTTTGCGTAACTTTAACCGTTTACGCAGCGCACGCAACGGAAGCTCTCAAAAGAAATAATTTTTCCCGTTTTTGCAACATTTTTCATTGATGCTCCGCTCCTATTGATCGTAGCGTGATATTATATAGCCTATAGCCTTCCTCGATAAATGGACTATCCAAGACAAAAATAATTTTTCAATTCGAACCAGTAGTTCCTGAGATTAGCGCGTTCAACCAAACAAACAAACAAACAAACAAACTCTTCAGCTTTATAATATTAAGTATAAATAAGATATATGTATAGATAAGATAATTCTATATACAGAAAAGGTATTGTATGACTAATGCTCGGTTTCTGGTACGCTAAATCTACTTTGAAAGAGATTTAGCGTCGAAAATCGTGCCAGAAACCGACCATAAGAGTGAAAGAAGGACTGTTTGTAACCATATTGAACCATATCTTTGTAGTCATGTGACGTGTTGTAGCAGCTCAACTGTAGTGCGATGCATCTTTCTAATTATATATTTCTATCTAATTAATATACTACTGTAAAAGTGATTCATGCATAAGATAGGTATATTATGAGCCTATGAGGTGCATTATTTAGCTTTGTCTTTACTCAATAGGTACAGAATGAATTAAATGACTGAACTCAAAATAAATAGTAGGTAGTTTGTAAAACACACTCTACTATATCTAGTTCAGTTCTTAAAAAAAATCCCTCAGGGGAAACATTGGAATGCAAACTGCATTCCAATGTTTTGTGGGGATATACACTCCCAGGGACCCGAGCTCGTACCAGTCGGTTTGTGTATGCCGGCTGGCGGATTCTAATACACAAATGGATTTTTTGTTGTGTTGAAGACGCTAATGACCAGAGTTGTCGACGCGTCTATAATCTACAATAAATATAAATAAATCTTAAAAGAAACGAATAGGTACACAAATTCGCCGTTTCAATGTGTCTGCATGATTTATTTGATTCAGAAAATTTCAAAAAGATTCTTCTAAAAAAATGTTGTCGTTATAGTCGGTCAAACCAAATTTTTGAATTTTGAAAAATAAGCATTTTTATGACATTTTGAATATAGACTATAATTATTATAACGACAATATTTTACAAGAATCTTTTTAAAATTTTCAGATACATCGACCTAGAACCTAAAGAGTAAAGAATCTTGATTAACTCATTTAATTTAATATAAAAAAATTGTTAAAATTCTTTTTCTTGTATTTAAAGGACCAATAAATAATGTGCAATGGATAACTTGTTTCTTCATCCCCACTGCAGGTAGACCTCGCGCGGCGAAAGATGAAGCCACCGCGTCATAGTAACGTGAATGCATTGCGCCCGCCTTCTAGCTTGCTATTGGCTGTTTATTGTCATGAATAACAGTTTGCCAAAATTGTACCTAACGTCATAAAACCCAATGTGCAGTTTTGTGTACACGGTATACTATCTGCGGGCAAGCAGACGTTCTCTAGCATATTATTGATGACGTGCCTGGCTTCATCTCTCACCGCGGGCACTCTTTGTAACTCTTAAGATCGGCACTTATATTTTATCTACCTGCACCTTTCTGGTACTCTTCTCTAAAATAGACGATTATTACCTATGTTGTCGAGCGTCTATATTGTACAATATCTTGGAGGCTGACACAAACATATTCAAAACTGATGTTTAGAATATACACTACAAGAATGTCACGCAAGAATGCGTGTTTACATGGACAACACTTCCAGTATTTCAATAGAGAAAACTCCTGCACACAACCGATTTTTTAACATGTTTTGCAAAACTTCTATTGTTAGGTACACTTACACAATGCATAAAAAATTTAAATCTTTATACGATAAGCATTTTTTTATTTGAAGTACACTCAAAACTAACTACATATTACAATATGTGGCAATATCGACTGCAATATAGGTACTTCTACGCTCAACAATGTGCACTCAAAAAGTACACTCAAAAGTGCATACGTATATGCCATAATAATAATCGTATATGCGTGCCAGTGTTTAGTATATTGCATTACTATAGAGTCGAAACATAGCGTTTACAACCAGTGTGAAGTTTCCTGTCAGAGGTACGAGGGCAGCAATCACACGCGTTGCAAATGCAATGTTTCGTTCCGAGTAATGCATATTGACAACTCGATTTAAGGTACCTGCAATTTGGGCGCGCAAAAATATTAGATCTGTCAGATCCATGTGAAATTTATGTGGGGTTATGTCTGTCAGTTTGATGTTTTCGAATATTATATGCAAATTAACAACGTTAAAAAACAGAGAAAACCGACAAGTGAAAATTTTCATCCCCATAGTTGAAACTCTCAGTTTCAACCCGCTAAACAGGTACCGAAAATCGAATTTTCAGTAGCGGCGTTGTGAAAAATAACTTTGCCGCCGCCGGGCGCTAAAGTAAAATTCAATAATCATTTAATGTTTTTAATTTATTATTTTAATGATAAATAAAGAAAAATTCAATAATTTTAATATTTCATATTACTGCAGCAGGCAGCTGGAGGCAAAAGTGCTATCTTGTGACCAGTAAATACAAAATACAGATAACATGGCACGCCGCTACCCACACGGCCACGACGCTGTATGCGTGTTAGAACTTAGAGAGCCTACTTATACAATATAATGTCATTCTTAAATTTAAGTTTGCTACACAAGTTAAATATCAAATATGTTGAAAATACTGGAAATAAAGACAAAAGGCGCTATTTTATAGGGTGTAGGACAAAAAATACAGTGTGTATCTAAAGGACACAATGCTATTTTGACTCGTGTGACTATTAAACTCGCTGACGCTCGTTTAACATAATGTCACAACTCGTCGAAAATATACATTACGCCCTAGATATTAAGGAACAGAGTCGGTTTTTTAAAAATAATAAGTGTCTATTGAAAATTGTTCGTTGGAAAGCAGCCAATTATATAATTGATTCGAAACATACTGGAAAAAATCTTTTACCAACCATAGTCACAGTCAGGATTCTAACCTGAACCTTTCCACTTTGGCGACGGAATGAGCTTACAGTACTCAACCGTGACATGATTACCAAACTAATATTTTCCTTATATGCTTCAGAATCAATAGATTTTCACTACATGCGATTCAGCCGTATAAATCTTATTAATTTATAATAAGTGTCTATATTTTCACCTCAAATATAGGTACGTACGGGTAGGTACTAAGTACCTACCTACATAATATTATGTCCTATAGATATATGTTGGGTGCATCGCATTCACCTTTTTTCACACCCTCGCTACCCATTCATTCTAATTTTTCCATTGATCCGTGGGAGAAACAAACGAACATTAAACTGTCAAACAAACAATAAAATGATTAATAGCCTTGGTTCTACATTTACTTTCTGATTCTCATATTTCTCATCACTGACGCCAATTTTGTATAAATTTATATATATGCTCAAGTCTCGAAATATTCATAAATTTTATTTAAAAAAAAGTGCACACCCTGCTGTGATTGTGTAATAAAAAAATAATTAAATTAAAATTAAATTAAATTAAAAAACCCTTAATGGTGCCAACCGGAATCGAAACAGGACCTTTTGCATACGTAGTAAATGCGCTACCAGATCTGCTATGGAAGCTGTTTGATTTACAGCTATTTTCATGGTATACCAAGTATAGTATAAACCTGTAAACTTATACTGTTATATATTATGTATCTTGCTCCTTAAATTGTGTTCTGACGTTAGAGCACGAAAAACCAACTAGTAGTCCTTAAAAGAAGAATCTAGCCGCTAGACTCTTCTTTTAAGGACTACTAGTTGGTTCCAAAAAACTCGGAATAATCGATCTTTAATTAGTTTCAAAAAATCAGGATAACTGACTATCAATAATTGGTTCGGAAGAGTCTCGGAATACTGAATCTTTAGTTAGTTTCAAAGATTCGAAACCAGCGTTTCTTAACCTTTTTGGCTGGCGACCCAAAGTATAAATATATTTGAAGCCCGTGACCCTAATGTATTAAAAATGTGTTGTAAAATTAAATTTCACCATTTCTTATAATGTCATTTGGAGAATTCCCGCGACCCATCCCAATACCACTCGCGACCCGAATTTGGGTCGCGACTCGAGGTTAAGAAACGCTGTTCGAGACAGTGGTTCTTTAGCTGGTTCAAAAAGACGAGTTAATGGACTTTTATTTCAAGTGCGAATAATGGACCTACAGTTAGTTCTAAAAAATCGATTTATAAAGGATCTTCCTGGTTCCAAAAATTCGAGGTACGAACCTTCAATTGATTCCAATATCCAACGTGCCAAGGTAATGAAGCTACAGTTAGATAATTCTATCCTTCGATATTCATACATACATATTTTCTACATATTTTGAGGAATGGAGGAGTATGGTACAATAGTGTAAAATGCAAACATGTTGCGTGCAGAAATCAGTGGAGTGTTGAGTCATTTGAGACAAACGGTTGTTTTAGTTTAGCATGGTGAATGAGAGTTATTCTATTTAACCGCTAATTGACATCATTTAACATAACGCTTTACGACTTTCATTGTAATTCGACATACAAATATTTGCGTCGACCTTATTAACGATGTGTTACACATTTCACTCACTTGTCCCAACCGACCAAGAACATTGACGCTTACATATACAGGGTGTTGAAAAAAGAGGGTAAAATATTTTAGGGGCATATAGTATGACCCTAAATAAGTCGAAAAATTTTAATAAACATAGCTCCGCAAACGAACCGTTAGTGAAATATTTCCACTTATGTGTATAATAACTTATTATTATTATTATTATACTTGAAGAAGTGCCATTGAACGTGAGTTTTAGTTCATGCAGGCTGGTGCTCCTCCCCATTTCGCATTGGCTGTTTACTTAAACGCAAATCACGAGTGAAGATGGATAGGACGTGACGGATCGGTTCCATGGTCTCCTATATCGCCAGATCTAAACATGCTGGATTTCTTACGAAGATGCACAGCCTGCGTGGACATGGAAGGTGGGCATTTTGAACATCTTCTGCAGCATAGATAAAATAAAAATAAAATAAACCAAATTAAATTTAAAAAACATGTTTCTTTTATTAAATGGACGATAAGTAACTTACGCTATTGCATATACATAAGTGGAAATATTTCACTAACGGTTCGTTTGCGAATCTATAATGTTTATAAAAAAAATTCGACTTATTTTGGGTCATACTATATGCCGCTAAAATATTTTACCCTCTTTTTTCAACACCCTGTATAATATATTCCCGATTTTTTGTCTCTATGTCTGTCTGTACCAGCATTACTCGAGAACGACTGACCCGACACACTATCAACTAGTACCAAAATTTAAAATATAGGGCACTTATTATCCTGGTAACGCTATAATAAGGTTCCCGTTAAAATTTCCAACACGAGTGAAGCTGCCGGTAAATACTAGTTTTGATATAAAAAGACTTGCAAGAACGACACCAGCTGTTATAACAACTTTATAGAAACAAGCCGTGAGGTGGGTCGTTTATTAGGACTAAAGTGCGACCCTTGAGGTCCACACGACGAACTTCCCACTTTGATAAATATTTAATAACAGTAATTAAATTAGATATTACACAGAAAAGTAATCATTTTAATCATTAAAACAATTATTATTTATTTTTAACAATTAAAAAAAAACGGCTGAACCAATTTTTATAAAATTTATGTCGTATCAAAATGACGTTAACACGCCTCAATTGACACCCTTACGATGTCGATATAATTTTTTATTCGCGAGATATTGTGTTAAATCTACAAAAAGAACGGCTGAACCGATTTTGAAAAAATTTCTTTCAGATCATATTTACGTTAATACTCGTCGATTGGCACCCTAACGTAGTCGATATCATTTTTCATTCTCGAGATTTCGTCTTAGAAAGAAATGGACACATACGTACGTACATACGTACACACACACACACACACACATCTTTCTAAAAATAGTGTAGTGACCTTGAAACATAAAAATTTGTTATACATTTTAATTTCGATTTTCGGACCCATTACAATAACTTCCAATGGGAAGTTAATAATGTCGGTTTTCTTTGCTATTTATAAAAACCGTCGCCCAAAAACTTCTGAAAAATATCAGGTACTTCCCTTCACCTGTGGTTTGGAGCTATATAAGTAGATTTAATATTCTCAGATCTAATTGCTAAGTAGGCATGGCTATGACCTCCCAAGAGCATGTCTGCCCTTGGATTCCTCTGGCCTCCGTTTACCAATATTTACGGTTCCACTACCTAAAAATACACAACCTGTAACCAGCGAGCTGTCAATTCACATGTTAAAATAATCGGTTTCTTACACATACCATTACTTGTATTAACTTTGTATTAGTAGATTTTTTTCATGTGACAGTTAATCTATCATATCAACTTACCTTATTGCAAATAGAACAAAATAACATTGAATATTTTTAAGGTCGCCAACTGCCAGAATTATCTGACCCAGTAGCAAGTTATAATTGTCAATTTATTTTTATACTGAAAATCCAACTGATATTTTTACTGGGTCACATAGCTTAGAACTTCTCAAAGTACAACTTGCCACCTTTCAATGTTATTCTAATGAAATTTGAATTATTAACTTCCCATTGAAAGTTATTGTAATGGGTCCGAAAATCGAAATCAAAATGTATAACAAATTTTTATGTTTCAAGGTCACTACACTATTTTTACACAGAAAGATGTCTGTGTGTGTGTATGTGTACGTATGTGTCCATTTCTTTCTAAGACAAAATCTCGAGAATGAAAAATGATATCGCCTACGTCAGGGTGCCAATCGACGCGTATTAACGTAAATATGATCTGAAAGAATTTTTTTCAAAATCGGTTCAGCCTTTCTTTTTTCTTAACCAAATAGACTCCAGAAAAGTAGATTTTACACAATATCTCGCGAATAAAAAATTATATCGACATCGTAATGACACCCTTACGAAGTCGATATAATTTAATGTTAACGTCAAATTTTATAAAAATCGGTTCAGCTCTTTTTTTTTTAATTATTGTTGAAAATAAATAATAATTATGTTTTAATGATTAAATGATTACTTTTCTGTATAATATCTAATTTAATTATTATTATTAAATATTTATTAAACTGGAAAGTTCGTCGTCTGGACCTCAAGGGCCGCACTTCAGTCCTAATAAACGACCCACCTCACGGCTTGTTTTCTGTTATTATTATCACTCGATTACCTTAATGATTTACACGTCTATTTTATTCCTTGTTGAATCTAATAACACGTAGGGATCCTCCGAGATCTACGAAATATAAGGGTTTCCCCAAACAAATAAAAATAGATAAAAAAAACTTTTAAGTTAAACGGTTTTATAAATGTACTAAAAAGAAAAAAATAATATTTAACTTAGGTTCATAAGTATAAAAGCGTGGGTCGTAAACTCTATGATAATTTATTACAGTCACGACCCACGATTTTATACTTTTGAACCTATAAAATTAAATATTATTTTTTTCTTTTTAGTACATTTATAAAACCGTTTAACTTAATAGTTTTTTTTACCTATTTTTATTTTTAATTTTTTAGTGTGCTTTATTTGCTTAGTTTGATTTTATTACATTTATCCGATCCACTGAAACGTTACCGGAGCAAGACCTTTTGCCTGTGAAAATTCAAAAATGCGATTTGCACGCGGACGGGAACCGGGTCGGTCAGCTAGTTACCATAATATTGTATTGTCACCGGAGCTACACATGTGTGCAAAATTTCAACTCAATCGGATCACGGGAAGTGGGTGAAAATTCAAAAGTACGATTTACACCCGGACGAAAGCCGGGCCGGTCAGCTAGTTACCATAATATTGTATTGTCACCGGAGCTACACATGTGTGCAAAATTTCAACTCAATCGGATAACGGGAACTGGGTGAAAAATCGGTCGCAAGATTTGAAACAAATAAGATATAAACAAACAAATATACGGAGTCAAGTTAAATAAAACCGTTTAGAAAGGGATCACACGTAAAGTGGGTGATATGTTACGTGTTTCAGCTGTAGATGTCTATTTATTTTATTTATGAGTTAATTGATGATTTTCAAAATTTTACTAATTTGAGGAATTCATGAAATTAAAATTATTTGAAATGACGATTTTCTAAAAGTAATACAGTTTACAGAAGAAAAATAAATATTTAAAAATAACTAAAGCATGTTATAATACACACATGCTGAAATATAAAGTTCATGAACCTTATAAAAAGGAAATAAATCTGTGCAAGTTTTTTTTAAGCACATGGTTTGCAATTTTAAATATTCAAGCTGTCAGAAAAATAAACTGACAACGCTTTAAATGGAGTTATTGTCATAGCAGAATATCGTGACAACGCCGCGTATAACCCTTTAAATCAGATAAACTTAATTGTGAAATAAAACGATACAGTATGTATAAATTGTATACACAGTGGACAAAAAATGGCATATTCTCAGTTGAAAAGAAACAGGGAAAAATTATACAGTGATGAAAATGGACATAGTCAATACCATCAGTTCCTTCTTTACCATAAGGGCACGTGGGGCACGCACCCAGGACCCACGGCCTGATGGGGGTCCCGAAATGCCGAAACATTTTTTATTCAATTAATCAATTTAATTAAAAAACAAATTGACATATTATAGATAGATAGATAGATATATTTACAGACAAAAATATTAAGTACAGTGTGAAGTCATCAATTAATATAGATACAATATTTAAAATCTAGAATTAAAAAATTCCTCCATGTTATAATAACATTTATTACTAATAAGCAATTTTATTTGCTTGTTAAATTTTTTCGTAGGCAAGTTTTGTAAATGACTAGGAAGCTTATTAAAAAATTTCAGTGCTGAATATTTAAAACTTTTTTGTGTCGTAATTAACCGATGTAGCGGCAAAACTAAGCAATCCTTATTTCTTGTATTATATGAGTGTACATTTGAATGTTTGTTCAAATTGCTGTAATGCTCTTTAGCATACAGTAAACAGTGAAAAATGTAGACGCCATAGAAGGTCATTATTTTTAATTGTTTAAAGCTAACCATAATAACCAATAAAGTCACTAAACAAATAGTACATTCTGATGCTTTCATACACGTTTTTTTTTGCTTTCTAAAAGGGCCCCCAAACTCTGTAAGCCCAAAGGCACTTGCATTGCCTAAGACGGCCCAGAATATCACTACTTATCAGTATACTAACATAATTTAAAACAAGTTTGAATTTATGTTACTTCAAAACTCATGAATCATTGGGACCGCGGATCTGGAAAATTCGTTCATTATTCAAAAGTCTACTTCTTGAAGAGTAACATAGGAGGACAGTGTGGTGCAGTGGTTAGCGTCGCGGTCTCTAGATCAGACAGTCATGGGTTCGAATCCCGCCTCCGCTCATGGATGTTTTGTGATGTCAATTAGTTTTAAATGAGTTGTTATTTAATGTAATCAAGACGCTATTGACCTAAGTTGTCGACGCGTCTATAATTTACAATAAAAAATAAAGAGTAGCATAGATTATTACTACGGTGCGGCAAAAGGGGCAAACAGCGATTTGCACCCGGGCGAAGTTGAACCGGACAGACAGTATATTATAAAATACAGACACCTCCGTCAGTAATTTCGTTTTTTGCGGGTTCTTATTCTTAGATATTTTGCATGACACGGACTCCTAGAGAAGAAAACATGTTTCCAGAATATTTGTCTTTCTGTCTGTTTGTATACCAACATCACTCGAGAACGGCTTAGCCGATTTTGACTAAACTTAATAGACTACCTGCAGGCACTCAAACTTAAAGTGCATGGTATTTTTTATCCTGCTACGATGGGGGTAAGATAAGGTCTATGTCAAAACGAACGAAACCGTACCTAAAGGTTGTAAATTTGGCCTCTTTACAAAGCGGTTAGCAGTTTAATAAAACGACGCTGTTTTGTAAAAACGCTAACTCACGTTCAGCCTGATTGTCATCACATCGCGTTTTGCAATGAGGCTGGCCAAGTTTAGTCATGTTATAAAACTATGTACAATCGTCTGTTACGTAAAAATGATCGACCGATTTTCATGAAACTCGAAACGTATTTGAAGCTAAATTGGAGTTTCATGTTTTCACGGCCGGTAGATATCTTAGTAGCAAGTGTTTCCGGGCTAGGTAGCCGTGGTTTAATGGATTTTACTCCGGCTTTCACAGCCGGTAAACATCTTGGTAGCAGTGTATCCGGGCCAGATAGCCCGGAAACACTTGCTACCAAGGTATTTGAAGCTCTTAGAGAGACTGAAAGAGAGTGTAGATTATAATATATAATCGCTCGACAACTGAGATCATTATAGCGTTTATTATTAAGCTATATACGTCTTAAAGATTATATGAAAATTCCAGTTAAGTTGAGTGTGAAAGTTAAAAAACGAGGCTTGGTGTGTGGGTAAAACCCCACTGCTAACTCCCCATTAGGTGCCTTTAAGAGATTAGTGTACCGTATAGAAACTATTTTCAATAAAGGTTAACATGTTTTTTTTTGTTATAAAAAAAAACCCCAACAAATTTTTTGGAAACCTTATCAGGTGTTCATTATGCAATTATGTGTCGAATGAAATAATTGGTCCGGATTCGATATCATTTTTTGTTCTCGAGATATGCGAGACGAGAAACATTTTACAAAAATTTTACTGTAGAGAGAGAGAGAGAGAAACAGTAGATTCGGACTCTAGGGACCTCAAAACGTGCAGATATGTCCAAATTTTTCATACGCAAAATCGGACCCATTACAACTGCCAATGGGAAGTTAACAAGGCATTTTATGATCTCGAGTGAAAGAGGGGCTCCAGGAGAGGACTCACCGCACGCGGAAATCATTATTATAACTGTTTGTACTTTAAAATATGATAATTCAGATTTTTATGTTATGCCAACAAATTTATCTACATAATGCATTGTTAAAAATGTTTGTCGAGCTAAACCAGCTGTTTGTAATGTAAATTGAAGAATTTCATTGAAATGTAAATAAAATATGAATGAAATTTTCATCTTTTATGTAGAAAGGCGTCTATACTTAATATATAGCAGCGCTTTACGAGATTTCGATGCGCAGGTATCTAGGATATTATCAGCATTTTTTTATAATAAATATCAGTAGCTTCCAAACTATCGATACAGTATCGATAATCGATATCATAATCTTGAATTGATTTTCATTTGTTATATGAATTGGAATACTAATTTATTTATTACATAACGTCTCACAATAAACTAACTTTATTTTACATTTTTATAAGGGACATTAAATAAATAAACAGATGCTAATGACATGAGTTGACAGGCGTCTATAATATGCAATAATATCTCTAAATAACTTAAAATTAAACACATTTTGATTTAGTTAAAAGAAAGATGTATTAAATTATGATCTTTATTAAAATTATGACAATTGATTACGTAGATTGAGAAGAAACAAACACGTGTTCCCTAATCAGTTACTAACCAGGCCGGGATTACACAGCAAAAACAAAGTGCGATCGGTCTTAATCAGGTGTATTCGAAGGCAGAGCATATTCCATTCCTCGTGTCAATAAAAACATGACAGGTTCTCGGAAACAATTTACGAACATTTGAATATTGCATATTAAATTTCAAAAAAAAAAAGAAAGCAGAAGTCATCCAATAACATAATATAATAATATAACGTTACTATTCGCCAGCCGGAGTAAATACTATAAATATGGCAACTTTAATTTAGAACAATAACTTATTACACAATCTTGTAGTTGTAATAATGCGAATCTTTATGGAGGCATATGAATCATTGTGCAAAATAATATCACCAAGTATATTCTATGTACAATCTAGTAATTCAAAGCAAAACCGCTTATGTCAAATCAAAAAAAAATCTATTTCTTCATATAGATTTTTTTGTTAGGTCAGCAACTGCCACGGTTATCTGGGCCTATTCAGTTTGTTATTATTTTTTAATAGCAAATTGATACTTTTACGGATTATAACCTGGGAACTGGGGGCTTGTAATAGAGGATTCATGAAAACGCTATATATAAACAACGGCATCGCTACACGCTCGACTATTCTCAAGCTCATAGATTTTTAACTGGATTTTAAAAACGTTTCATCTCTACATAAATTCTAAATTTGCACTTCAAAACGGCGTATTAACTCCTCCAATGCGCTTGTATAGTATACCTCGGTAGTATATTATTTGCTGCATTGAAAACAAGCATTACTATTGATCTCATGTTTCAACTTTCAAGGTGTCTACAACACAAGCATCGCGAATGAGTCGCAGGTAATGAAATCCATTCTTCAACTTATAAAGGGTTTTCCAATTTGGGCGGGTCGATGTTGAAATGGAATAAAACAATCTGTGTGTGAGGTTTTAATAAAATTCTTTATTTATTTGAAAGGCCCATGTATGCCATTATGAATAAAATATGACATCGGTCAAATGTCCGCCGCGGCTTCGCACGCGGTGGCACGGATCCGAGAGGTCCAATTTTCAATGACTCTGCCGCATAGATCCGGGTGAATTTGAGCGATGGCCTGTGTTATGTTGACTTTGAGGGCATCGGTCGATTGCGGCTTATTGACCTGCGACTTCAGAAAACCCCACAAGAAAAAGTCTAGCGGGGTCAAATCGCACGATCTTCGTGGCCAATTCACGTCACCTCTGCCAGAGATAACCATATCCTCAAATCGTTCATGCAGAATGTCCATCGTGGCGTTCGCTGTGTGGCTCGTAGCGCCGTTCTGCTGTGGGATTTTCTAAAGTCGCAGGTCTATGCCCATAAGCCGCAATCGACCGATGCCCTCAAAGTCAACATAACCCAGGCCATCGCTCAAATTCAGCCGGATCTATGCGGCCGAGTCATTGAAAATTGAACCTCTCGGATCCGCGCCACCGTGCGAAGCTGCGGCGGACATTTGAACGATGTCATATTTCATACATAATGGCATACATGGGCCTTTCAAATAAATAAAGAATTTCGTTAATACCTCACACATAGCTTGTTTTATTCCATTTCAACATCGACTCGCCCAAATTGGAAAACCTTTTATTTTACATCTAAAAAAATGATGAAACTCCCTGGAAGTGCCTTATCGTCTCGAATTTATTTAGATTTAAAATGTACGTCGGTGAATGAATTTCGTTCCAATCGACGTTCACTACGCCTGTATGGTAGGGGAACGCCACAAAACATAGCAATTAGCATTGCTGTCCCTTTTAAATGCAGTGAAAAATGAAGTAGTGAACCGTTGAATGAACTGGATGATTATAATCATCTTTTTTAGCGAGAATCTGACATAAACTTTTTTGCTTTATGACTACAGATATAAAATGCATTTACTTGGTCTAGACTGTCTCCAGCGCTACCACGCAGAGGTCCGAGCGTAAATGGCGCTAATCGAGTAGTGGCCAACGGTGCCAGAGCAGGCAGGGGGCCCTCCGTTGAAGTAACCGGTGTAGATGGTATACTGTGATCATCCAAGTCTTGCACGAACGGTTCCAAGAATGACTCATTTCTGGAAAGAATTAAACGCAATTTAATTGGCGATAAATTTTTATTCATAACGCAACTTATGTGTTTGTCAAATGACATTTAGGCGGGAGTTAATATTATGTGAAATGCATTTCCTTGTTTCGTTTCGCATGCAGGCCACATCTGGTGTAGCTCTGGATAATGTCAGAGTTCAATTAATTTTATTAGTTGTGATGCAATAAAATACAATTATGTACAAGCAGCAAAGCACTCAAAAAATACCGAGTAGCTTTTCTTAATGGAAAACATTTTGGAATGATCAGTCTGCCTACTAAGGCATTTAAACGTGTTTCTTTTCTTATACGGCTTATTTAAAATCATTAACTCTCGCATGCAGAGCGTTTCCATCTTTGAAATTGCTATATATAAAAAGGGATCAGATTCCACTTTCGGGCACTTTGGAGTAATTGGAAACTCACCTAGCCGGAAACTGGGAGTTTCGGTTTTAAGTCCCGACAGTGGTCATTTGATTTTTTCTTATAGATATAACTTACAAATCATGGCAGCTTGGCTGTCTGATATAATATTATTCACCTCTATAATATTGTTGTGAATAAAAGGGGTTAAAATTCGGTTGATTTTATCATTTACCTAATATTATTTTCCACAGAAACTCAAACCTTCGTTTGTTTATCAGAACCCTAAATAAATAAATATTTCTGAACGTATTAACTTTGTACGTGTATATTCAAAGGAAAAAAAATACACATCGCAGTTGGAAATCGATTCCGCCGATTTCGTGTCGAATTAGTTAACCATTATACCAAAGCGGAAGTCATGTAGGAAAAAAGGGATGTATTGTGCCGCTGGCACTGTGACTCAATGGTGACTGGTGAGTTCATGGTTAGCTCGCATTCGACACAAGTTTTTTAAATATACCCTTATAATTTGTTTAAAAATATTTCTTTTTAAATCATTCAGAAGTCTAGAGTTCTAAGAAACACGAGAACCCAGTCCTAAAATGGCAAATACAACATAAGCGTACACAAAAAAAAAATCGCGTAGTGTTCCGTTAACATGCTCACAACATTAACATATAAATGCACATTCATGACGACTGCCAAATAATACTATTCACAACTACGTTACACAACAATTACACATTTGTCATTTTGATTTTCATGGATTTCTTAAAACCGTACCTATATAATATAAAGATACACACTAGACTCTAGAGCATTGATTCCCAAAGTGGTCCAGGTGGTCCACGGGAGACTCGACGGGGGTCTACGTGGGCGTGACAAAAAATGGGGGTTCACAATTCGTAAGCGGGGGTCCACGAAACTGTATCTGGTTCCGATAGTGAAGAACTAAAATGTTGGCTTGACTTCACCTATCAATGTAGGCAGATAATATTTTAAGAAGCTCAGCGACTGTTACTTGAAAAAACTTGCATATTCCATATTCACTATTCAGTAATATGATAACAATAATAATTAATAGTGTAATAATTACATATTTGAATAAATACAACACAAGAAAATATACTATTTTTCTTTTTATTTTTACCACTCCGAATAGGGAGTTTTCTAAATAAAATAAGTGAGAATTGATTGGTTTCTTGTGCTGTGAGTAGATGTCAAAAAAGTAAAGTTGGATGGAATCACTTTTTTGATTGGCCAACTTTACTTTTTTGACATCCACTCACAGCACAATCAATTAATTAATTAACCAATCAATTCTCACTTTTTTTCGAAAACTGTTAATTCGTGGTTGGAATGGAACTCAGCCGCAACGCAAATTTCCATAGTTAGATCTAATCTTCATATTTTTTGTCGAGTTTTGGGAATATGGTAGAAATGTAGCTGCAGGGGGTCCACCGGAACCAGCAAAATTTTTAAAGTGGTCTATGAGAAAAAAAGTTTGGGAACCTCTGCTCTAGAGCGTGCCATTGCAAATAAATATATTGATTTTTATGAGGTAAAGCGCACTGTACAAAAGCGCGAAGAAGCAATTGACTCCATATGAATCTGTCGCTCCATCCTCCACTACTCATTACCTTTAATATACACTCCATTCCAGCTCGTATGGTGAGTTTCTGCAGAAATGTTCCCGGCATGTCAAATTACACCACGAGCTTGTGTTATTGATATTATACAAATAGTTGATGAAGGGATTTATTCCG
This sequence comes from Mongoloraphidia duomilia, assembly GCA_039654895.1. Taxonomy (NCBI): domain Eukaryota; kingdom Metazoa; phylum Arthropoda; class Insecta; order Raphidioptera; family Raphidiidae; genus Mongoloraphidia; species Mongoloraphidia duomilia. Next base: position 10,533,797 of record CM077524.1, read on the forward strand.
ATATTTTTGTAAATTTAACATTACAGGGTAACATTTCAACAGAAATTCATCATTATTCTCTGTGCATTTGTACATTAACCCTCAAACACTTGACCTCAAAAGTCAACCTCAAACACCATCAGTGGATAGTGCCACAATAAATTCATTTGCCTGCTGTGTTTTTCCAATTGTGATTTCTCATTCAGAGTTTGTTTGAACTCTTTTATTTAAAAAAATGAGGTACCTACAATAAACATCGCTTTTTGCGATTTCATGAAAATGCACTGATATATAGTGTTGCCGTCTAGACAAGACAAGACTTTCAAAGTCTTGTCTTGTCTTGAAATATCAAGACAAGACTTCACTAAGTCTAAGTCTAGATTAAACAACTCTTGTCTTGTCTTGAAATTTTCTAGACAAGACTTTGGCAAGTCTTGTCTTGAAAATGTAGACAAGACAAGACAAGAGTCTAGAAAGTCTAGATCTAGACGGCAACACTATAATTTAAATACATTGATATTAGTATAAAAAAAGGTTTTGTTGATAAGATTACAAATAAGGTATATGACGTCACGGAAAATTCAATAGACGCAATTTTCCTTCTTATAAATTAATGTTACTGTCTAAGACTTTCAGTCTTGTCTTGTCTTGAAATATCAAGACAAGACTTCACTAAATCTTGTCTTGAAAATCAAGACTTCACTAAATCTAAGGTCTAGATTAAAAAACTCTTGTCTTGTCTTGAAAATTTCTAGACAAGACCCTTGCAAGTCTTGTCTTGAAAATCTAGACAAGACAAGGCAAGAGTCTAGAAAGTCTAGATCTAGACGGCAACACTACTGATATAATAATTTGTCTTGGGGTACAGTCGACCCCAGTATAATGTACTAGGGTTGAATAATAAATTCGATTGACCTTAATTTGAAATATTCCTGAACATAGTGTATATTATGATATCTGTAGTATTTACAATTTTCATAGTGACAAAATAGGTGGCCATTATGCAATATATCTTTATGTAAGAAGTTGCACATAACATTTAACAAATGTCGGAAACATTGTCTTTGTGTTTTATTGGATTTACGATCAGACGTCGCACATGTTTGGTGAAATTGGGTGTCTGCCAACATTATAACTGTATATATAACAACTCCAGTGCTTTTTGTAATCTAAAAGGTCGACAGTCTACACTCTTTACTTGACTACACTCAAGTTGTATATTTAGATTAAATAAATAAATTCATTTCGGTATAACCTCCTAATTTTCCAAAACATAGTTGTTACGTTTTATACAGTGCTCATATAAAAAGTGTCCCTTCCCCACATCTTAAATTTTGAACGACAAAAGCGAAATATAATCTTATCACATAAACTATCTTTTGAAAAATTTGTTTTTGGAAATTCAACTTAATTTTTCTAGATAGCAAGTGTGATCATGTTGCACACCTCATTTAAAAAGTGTTTCAATTCTCTACACTGTAAAAAATGGATGTAAAAATACTTTGAAAGTTAAGGTAGAATTCGCTCGATTTTCTAAGTGATTTTACATTATTATTTATTTTTACACAGAAAACTTCATAAAAACTTAGACTTTTACTGTAAAATTGAACAAATTTGTGATTTTTACATAAAGTAAATTAAAATTACATATTTGTGTAATATTCCAATAAAGTGTGTAAAAATTACAAAATAAAATGTATAGTTACATATATAAAATGGATGAATACAAAACAAATTAATGTAAAATTAGTAACCACGCATGCGCAATGTGCTTTTATGGAATCTACGCGATGTGCAGGCGATACCTGTTTGCGACGCCATTGTCTCTTTGCGTGCCTATTACCAGATTAATCGCTGGCTACAAATGGACCATCGATAATCTATGTAATCGGCCTTCTCATTTCTTACAGTGTACACACTCCTTTAAAAATTGAAAATCTAATTATCCGTTCTCTGCTTATGAATAGATTCAAAACAAAATAAAATGCGGGCAAGTTGAAAATTTTAGAAAAACAAAAAAAAATGAAAAAAATCCGACCACACGTATCGCAATTACAAAACAAGTTTCCAGTACGACAAGTAGCCGGTCTGTCTGTTTTTATTAGCATTACTCGAACAGCTGAACCGATTTTGATAAAACTTGATACTAGTACAAAAACTAAGTATTTATAGCAAACTCACTCGAATTAAGAAGTTTCCCGTCAAAACCGACATAAACGGAAGCAAAATTAATTTTCTATAAAAATCATCTTAACATAAAATATCTATTGCGTGATCTTTAACACAATACGTAATTTCCAGTCACTTAGAACTAATTATATCGAGGAGTGTAGGCTAGTGTATAGAGCCATACATGGTACTATAGCCTCTAGATTGGACTGTCGTGGGTTCGAATCCCACCTGCGCTCATGGATGTTTTGTGATGTTATTTAGTTTTAAGTTAGTTGTTATTTAATGTAATTTAAGACGCTAATGACCTAAGTTGTCGACGCGTCTATAATCTACAATAAATAAAAAACTCGGGTCGCAGTGCCAAAACCCTGCCGACATTATAGTGTATTTGCTAATACAGGCCCTGTGGCTTTATTATGTGAACTTAAGTTCGTTTTTGGACAAAATGAAAAATTAACCCCTTAATACATCCCTTAAAATAATATTTTTTTTCCTAATTTCAATATTATTATCAATGCAACCTCTGTACCAAATTAAATACAGCCGTCAGCAAATAAATCACTATCCGTAAACTAGTGTTTTCATAAAATTTGTAAGTCCGGTCCTGTCGTGCCGATTTTGTTAAAATTTTAGCAACACATTTTAATCTCTACTAAAGGGTTAAATTCCAATTTTGAAACAATTCTGAGATTTTTTTCGGTATTTTCGGGCCCAAAAACTTTTTTCAACCCCTAAAAACTACCCTTAAAATAGTCCGATTGGGCCCATTTTAAATAGGTTCCGTGCGGTGATGGATTCCAACATGTGTACCAAATTTCGTTGAAATCAATTAAGTCCTTCGAGAGTTATGCCGCGAACACACACACACACACATATATATATATATATATAAACATTTCTAAAAATGGTGCCAAAGTGTTCAGGAGGCTATGAAACGTCGAGAAATTTTGGTCCGACCCCTAGGTCCCGCCATCCGACCGACGCCAATAGTGTATGTGCCATATGGCAAATACACTAATAAATAGAGCTAATTATGCGATCGCATGTAAGCATCTCATAACAATATGTAACACTGTGCAGTATGCAGAGAGTAATAATTTTGAGAAGAAATTTTATTTTCAGAACATGTCTAGATGTTGAGGAGAATATTAAAATCTTTTCACCTGTGGTTAAATAAAATCCACAACTTACTAAACAACTCAACATACATAAATACAATTTTTATTGAAAAAAGCACCACTGTATTTTTCGTGGTATTTTTGTACTTAAGTTTAAATATTATCATTCACAATATTATGTAGATTATACCTAAAATGAGTACGAAACATAAATGCGTAATGAAATTAATATTCTTTTGGCTTCAATTTTTATTATTTCAAAATAATCGGAACTTGTCATTTTGTATAAATGTTTTATTTTATTGATCTTTGGATTTTTCAACTGAACCTATTTTATTTGTCACTGTGTAGTGCTCATTTTAACATACTGTCACTATATTGACTACTCGTCAGTAATATACCCCAATAGCATCTAGATATACGATCTACTATTAACACACTGTAGAATAGTTATTTGTTCAACAATTTACATATCAACATTAGTAAAACAACTGTATATTTTGTCAACAACAGTCATTGGAAAAAAAATACTTCTGGCATTTCCGGAATACTGTATATTATGATATGACATTGAGATTTTTCTAAACTATTTGTTATCGAAAGTTTTCAAATAAAAAGTGTATAAGACTGTGGCTAAAAATAAATCCATTTAAAATATGCTCACTTTTATAGTTGATTTCTAATGAGAATTACTATATATGAAACTCATAGACATACCTTCAAAATTTCGGCCCGGAGGCAAGAATTCTTGAAGGACCCCTTTTTGGTCAATAAATAATAAAATACAGGTAGGTAGCAGGTAGTGTTGCCAACTTCAAAATATGGAGCTTAACCCGGAGATTTTTTAAGAGCAGTGGCAAAGCGGGGATATATTTTCCTTGGATATACACATCCGGGGAGTCTAAAGGGTATGGAATACTCCCCAGCCTAAGGGTCCCCAGGAAATTTTTTGTAAAATAAGCCACTAAAACGCTAATTTCATCTTGTAGTATTTTTCTCCCCCAAAATATTCTATTAGTCGGTTATCGCTTGTCGGGCCTAGAGCACTAAACATTCGATTTGGTTATCGCATGTCAATGGAGAGTGGGAGACTACATACTGTCTCGCTGCGGACGGCCGCTGCGTCATCTTATCGAACGATTAATTTATAGAATGCGATTTCATAGCAGTTACAAAAAGTAGTAGTAATACAAGATGCTTAAGGATCTCCAAGATTTCCGGACCCGGGAACAAACTGCCCACTCTGCCACCCGGTAGTTACGCCACTGATGAAATTACTATACTAATTATTATAAACGTTTGCAATTGACAAATAAATTCTCATCATTTTGTCTTACATTCTATTTTAATTGACACATATATATCAAGGCCATAACTTCACACTTTATTAAGTACAAACTATCTAAATGAGCTTTAAAAAATACTATATTAAGCAAAGCTGAATATTAATTTTATTTTCTTGCAGTTTTTAGTGTGTAGCTAAAATTATTCCAAATCATGGTCATTCTTATCACTGTAAATATTTTTATTTAAGTATTTATTTATTCAAAATCTTCCTCACATTCGTTCACGAGCAACTAATGATTTCAAAAATTACTCTAAGGCCTTACTAATTCATCAGAAAACAAAGTGTGCGTCCAGTCCAATAATTTCTTCAATATTAAAAATATAACAGAAAACTGAGAGGTACGTTAATTTTGACCAGGAATGCTTATGAATCCAGAATCTAAATGAGAGTAGCTCCGGAGTTTTAATTGATTAATGTTGAATACCGTATAATTATCAAACAACATGTAATACCCGATCTCACCTAGTTTTCAGTAAATGGATAAAATCGGGTATCCTCTTCCAAAAACTAATGGATTTATCAGCTAATCCTCATCGACGATTTGACACTAAATAATACGGGTGACCATACCGAGGCTCACTCAATATCAAGACTATAGGAGAGGCACATGCCGTAGAACATACAAACTCACACAAGAAATATGAACATTATAATATTATGAATTACTCCTTCTACTGCTTCAAATATTGCAATATGCTTCAATTATTGCAATATACTCCAAATTTCCAGTTAGTGATGAGCAAAGCAAGACCAAGACTTGGACAGTCTTGGTCTTGCTGATTCAGTCTTAGTCTTAGTCTTGCTCAAATATGTCTGGTCTTGGTCTTGCTTATTTAGTCTTGGTCTTGGTCTTGCGTATCAAGTCTTGGTCTTGCTCATTTTATCTGTCTTTTTTATCTGTCTATTTTTAGTTTTTTACTTCTGAAGATCATCATAGTTATAAATTAAAAATAATTCACAGTCTTGTGTATTTGGTCTTGATCTTGCATATTCGGTCTTGGTCTTGGTCTTGCTAGTCTAATGATAGTTTTGGTCTTGGTCTTGCTTTTTAGCAAGACCAAGACCAATTTTTGCTCATCACTATTTCCAATATGTTAAAAATCGTCCAGTTGGTCACCCCTGCTATATAATTAGATACACTGCAGCAAAAATCTTAACTATTGTAACACAGATGTAATTTTTTTATTAAATAACTAATAATACGTTAAATCATGATGTGGGGAAAATACATAACGACGCATTAACTTTCAAGGCCACCATTTGTCTTCAAATTAATAAAGTACAACCATATTATTCTTAACAGCTGTTAAAAACAATTTGTTTGTAAAAAAATCGAATTTATATGTGTTATAAGTACACAACTAAGTAACATGCAGTCCATACATGCAGATCTAGAAAGCATACATACATTATTTTATATAATATTGCCTCCAATGATATAACATTCAATGATAAAGTGATGTTTAAAAGTAAGAATAAATAATAATTATTAATGCATTGAGACAGAGCTGAGATTTTCCTCTTGCAAAAGTGTCGGGGCATCATAATATCCCTGTCGCAGTTTTTAAGTTGCATGCTTCAAGACCAACAAGAAATTCAAAATCAAAGTATTTTAAGTTTATTTGCAGACAATTAAAAAATGAATCGGCAATGTATACAACAATTTTTTACTCAAACAGTTAATATATTATTATGACGTACAAAAAAAACCGAAAAAATCTAATACAATTTTTGGTTTTGGTCTACTCAATTTTAAGGGCAAAAAACCGTTTAAAAATGTTTATACTCTATTAATACATCATATTACCTACTTTAAATTTCCAATACATCTTATAAAATTCTGATACATTTTTAGAGTGTTGGGTCTCCAAATATTGTGAAGTATTATGTATTATTATGTATTATGTCCCTTTATGATGCTAAGCACTGTGTATTATGTCGTGGATTGTGAAGTACTGATTTAAATTTCGAGATTTTATGATTTATATAGTAGGTAGATGAAATTGGTAATGTGAGTATGTGTGTGTATGTATGCAGACGATTACTAAGTATTAGGTGTTTGTGTGTTGTTAATTATTGTGTCGTATATTATGTTCGATTTTACTGTTAGTTTGTCATTAAGAATTTTGGTATTGTCGAATTTTGTGGCTTTATATATGGTGCGTTCCACTTGGCGTCCATTGCGCCCACTACGCTCACGCCTTATGGCCGCGCTTATTACGTTTGGTCGTTGTAGGCGTTGCGATCGTCAAGTGGAACGCACCTATAGTGTTACAAATACTCAATGTGTGTTTTTAAAAAAATAATTAACCACACCAGAAGATGGCAACTCGTTGCCGAAACGCGTCGTGTTAAATCACAAGAAGTCACAAGACGGACATAATACAAGGTATTTCCAATACTTCATAATATTTATAAAATCCTGTTTCAAAATAATAAAAAAAACTAACATCTACTACTAAAAATGTTATTAATTCTATAATAATAGAGAAAAATATCTTTTTATACAGAGTGTTTTGTTTAAAACTGCGTTTGGATATTTCAGTGCTTCAAAATGAACTGTATTTAGAAAGAAACTCTCAAGCAACACAATACTTTCATTATTTTTTATTATATTTAAGAAAAGCTTTTTCTTTGATATACTTCTTATCAGGGATTATGTTTTCCATTATATAAGAAAAGAAAACTTTGGGCATATACACCATTTAACTGTGAGGCTTCAATGTAATATAGCCTTTTTTCCAATTCAATAACTCCAGAGAAACTTGTAGCATTGATTAACTTTTTTTTATTAATAAAAAAAAGGAAATGTGTTTGGACTGTCAAGTCGACTAACTTTTATGTTAACTGATAAATGAACTTTAGGAACTAACGCAGTCCAATCAGCGGTTATTTATGAAATAATTATATGTATTATAACAGGGTAAAAAACAGTACCTAAACAGTACCACATTATACGCGGGTAAAGCTAGTATAACTTGATAATTTTACAATCTGATTAAAATAAAAATTAACTCACGAGTGCGAGAGAGACCGTTCAGTTTTTAACAGATGAATTTGACTTCAAAAGATACACAAGGCTACCGACGTCGGTTGACGAGAGACCGGCTGCAGGTCTACGGTCTACGCTAGATGATTGAGAGAGCGAAGAGATTTTGAATTTGGCGTGTAGCTTGAGTAAACGAACGAACGGACATGTCGTTTTGTTTTGGTCAGATCTGGTGTGGCTTCGGCTGCGATAGGACATTGTCTTTTGAAAGCCGCGTGAGCTAGCCGCGCGCTGAATTTATTCAGGTTATTATAACCGTTCACCAAAAGAGTTTATACTCTAACAAAATAGCAAGTTATTAAATATAGGTACTTCAAGGTGATTAAAACTTTTAAAAGGAAATATAAGCGAATAATGTAAATATTTGTATCAATGTTTTACTTATTACGTTTGCATATAAAAAGTTAATTAATGAGAGAAACTGTCTACGAAAATAATACATCGTCAAGAAAATTCGAACTTGAATAATGTTAAAAACAAAATAAAATATAGTTACTTCTTACCACAACAGTTGTGGTAAGAAGTAACTATATTTTATTTTGTTTTTATTCCAACCACAGTGCTCATATATATTTTTATTGAATAATGTTCTTTTAAAAAAATATCTAACTGATCAGACTGATCTTATAAAATTAGTTGGTACTATAATGGTCGGTTTATCGTACATTTTAATCACGATGTTTTTTAATCACACTGTTAAATGACGGGTTGCTATGGTAACGAAACCCAGCAACCAATGAACACGTAGCTGTCAAAATTTAACAATGTGATTAAAAAACATCGTGATTAAAATGTACGGTAAACCGGCCATAAGTCAACCTAAACCTGTCCCACAAATCATCGCGAATATTCGAAACTGGAAATATTCGAGACTAGTGTAACGCCGGGTACTCACATACAGGCAAATTCTCACATGGCGTCAAGACACGACGCAGCGTAACTCGAATCTCACATATCGACGCGACGGTTAGCGAAGCGGTACAGGAAACTCTTCGAAGCGTTAAATTTTGTCGCGTCGCACTGCTGCCGCGTCGCTCTTGTGAGAATTGCTGCGTTTGAAAACGCGTATATTTTGGAAGCAGCATTTTCTCGCGTCGCATTGTGTCTATTGCTTATTCATTGGCCTAATATAATCACACTCGTGAATTCTCGTTATACAGGGATGTCCGGATAAGGTGAGCAAAAAATTCAGGGGGTGATTCTACTTGAAAAATTAATGCCACAAGTGCATGTAACATTTTTCCGAAAACTCAAAAATACCGGATTTATAGGGCAACAAAGACTGTTTTTTTAAATCGTTTTCTTCTAATAACTTTTTTGCTAGCCTACCGATTGTCTCCAATTTTGGCACACTTATCACTAATAGTTATGTTTTGAATCACGTCCAGGAAAATTAAATATAATAAAAGTAAATCACAGGTAGTCAGGACATTTAATAAAACAGAACTCCGCCTTGATTTTAGTTGAACGTTTCGTCCTTTTCTTAGAACATCTTCAGCAACTCAATCATTCGAGTTCACAGTTCAATATATAATGTCGAAACATATGAAACATTGTTACGTATCATTTTTACAGAAAAATATAACATTATTAACCTTATTAAACAGTATTTCGGAATTATTTTGGTAGACATATATACCATATGAACTCATATGATTGAGTTGCTGAAGAAGTCCTAATAAAAGGACGAAACGTTCAACTAAAATCAAAGCAGAGTTCTGTTTAATTAAATGTCCTGACTACCTGTGATTTACTCTTATCACTAATGTTCTTTTGTATACGTGTTCCAAATTTAATTTAAGTCTCCTAAACCCAAAAGGCCTAAACTGCCCTTGACCTTTAGATAATGACCTATAAATTTTGTTTGAATTTTTTTTTAATTTTGACGACACACAATTAAAGGACATCAAAAAATCTTCAAAAAAGATCCTTTTCTTACATCACGATAAAATGAGTTGTTTTCGAGAAGAACACTTTTAAAAATTTGCTTGTACTTAACTCAGTTCATTTTCAACATTTGCGTTGTAACCAAGTTTACGTGGAATTAATTTTGACAGATAATAATTTGACGCTGTTTTTGGTGAATTGTTGAGTTTAATAATAAGATGGATAATAATATTAACAATGGTAACAACGATTTAAAAAAACATTCTTTGTTGCCCTATAAATCCGGTATTTTTGAGTTTTCGGAAAAATGTTACATGAACTTGTGGCATTAGATTTTCAAGTAGAATTACCCCCTGAATGTTTTGCTCACCTTATCCGGACACCCTGTATATGTATGAAATCCGATTTAGTGAAGACCTACAGGAGGCAATGAAGAGACTAACTACAAACACCCTGTATATCTACACTGCAGGTTAGTATTTTTACGGATTTAAAAACATATGCAAAATACACCACATTTGTTTTAGGGTATGATGCAAAGCCCTCTTCATTTTAAACAAGTACACGGTTGCAAAGTTTATATAGTAAATAATCTAAAACAAAATTCGCGTGTTTCATATAGTAGTGTTGTACTAAATCCTCTTGGTTTAGTGGTAGAGAGGCAAATGCATCAGTAATAATGGCTCTCTAGCTGTTAGAAATAATATATATGATACAACGTTTAGTCAAGGCTTAACTTGAATTTATGGGCTTATGGGATAAATGGGAGGGACATCACCTAACTGAGCCTATAGCTATGGGAGAAACGACGAACGCAACAGCACCCAGTACCATTATACAATGGAACCATTCGTTTCAATTATAAGTGCGTTATTAGTTACACAGGAGAGGACAAATAGTATAAATGTAACTGCAAGAGGTTTTTAGAATTTATTTTTGGGGTTTATCACAGATTATTGCAATGTCAACAAGAATTTTGACGGTTTAACGGGGGGGATGAATATTAGTGATGTTGAAAATATAACAGCCCTTCATCAAAAGATTTCAAAGACTTCAAAATAATCCCATCTAAAGTTACTAACTCAAATTTGTTTTAGTTAAAATAAAGATGTTTTCCTTTTTTTTTTAATTAAGAATTCGAATTTTCGGTCTATTTTTACCTTTAAAAATAAACTGAAAATCAAATCGAAATTTTTAGTTCTGTTTCAGAAACAGTTTTCCCAAATTTAGTTGCAATTAAAACATATACCACGAAAAGCAATATATTATTTTGTGTAGGTAACACATATTTGAAATGTACTTTTCGCGTATCTAGTCAGTTGCTTAAAATAATATCCATAGCACGCGTATATACGAGTACCTATATACTTTTTTTTATGATTTTCGATGAGAGGTTTTTTGAAATATATTCATTAAAATATATAAGTATGCATATACTTTTTTGTACAAATAACATACAATAAAGACTGTTATTGTATTTGATTTTTTATCTACAAAATAAACGCTCATAAATACAAAATAAAAAAAAATAATAGGTATACAATAGTCATTCGCAGAACAGAAATAATTTCAAAACATGCATGCATAAAAAGGGAAAAAACGAATCAAAACAACATAAATCTTAGCAATAAATATTATTTTATGATCGAGTTCATTGTGCTAGTGAAATGAAGCATTGAAAGAATATGAAAGTAAAACAGGATAAAATAGTTTATGAAGACGAACTTGACTTTGGATTGAATACGTAATGTTTTAATTATTAATGACAATTCTGAAAAAGTTTTATTTTCCTTATAAATAATGCAAAATACTTTATTTATAAATAATAAATGTTTTGACTAATCGAATATTTCACAAATTATTCAAACTCGTGTTTACTTTAGGCTTCATTTGTTATTTATACTATACAATTTGCCATTAAAATTTGTTTTGAAATATTAAAAAGGTAACATAGATTGACTCTGAGAACTAATTAATTTATTCAATTCGTATAAAATCTATTAATTTATTAAAGCTACCTTATTACAAAATGTATTGCTTAATATTTCGGAAACGAAATATATATCTAATAATATAATGTTTTTTACTAATCAGTCCAAACAAAGTACCGAAGTCGGTTCTTGCGCTTTTTGACTTTCCGGCTAGGATCATTCGTTGACTAGACTATACCTAAAACTCATCTCATCTTTTTGATCTGTGAATTTGTGACATTCTTAAACTCAATAATAAATCATTGTTTGTTTAGTCATACTTAATTATCAATCCTTGCAATTAATATGTAACATCTAAAAATAAAAAACAGCATGCAGATAGTATCCAAATGGATACAGGAAGAACTCACCGCTGCTTCCAAACGCCAACTTCAGCGTAACGTCTGCTATTAGTTGGAACTCCACACCAACTCCGACGTTTCGTTCCCGCATTACAGATTGGCATCACATTCTCTACAACGCAAACACTGTTTCTATTCCCAGCCATCAATGGTCTGGGACTGCCATTATTGTTTGGACTTCGAATGTTATTATTGCCACTGATGTTAGTTATTGTTCTTGTTGTAGATGACAACGTATCAGACGACGGTGGTAACATTTTGATTTATTTATGTTTTTGTCTTGTTTGGAATGCTTTCATAACAATATATAAAGTTAAGTACTTTCACTCGATTTTTATTGAAACGCGTTAAGCAGGTTCCATAATGTCATAAGATAATTGAATATCTGCGCAGTGTGACACACTTAAAAAAATAATTTGTTTTTAAGGTGAAATAAAAACACGATCTTTATAAAAGTCCTATTTAAAATTTATTTTACATCATTTGATCAATTCCAGTTCGAAAAGGTTATTTTCAAAAAAAAAACTTTATCAGAGATATATGATATGGCATCTTTAAATCTTAACATTATACAGCTCTCTCTGTGTCTCAATTAATTGTTGGCCGAAGTTTAGCCAAAGATCCATTGGCCAAACTTCGGTCAGCAATTAATTAACCTTAAAGTCTAAATCCGTCCCTCTTATTATAAAAGGGAAAACTGATTTAGACTTTAAGGTGACGTAGTCTAATTCCAGTTCCTCTCACAGTCCCACAGCCAAAAACAAATCAATCTTACTTTGCAATACGACTCACGTAACAGGAAGCTATTCGCTCAGTTCTTCTACTATTTTTTTTCCATGACTGGATTCGCTAATCGAGTTTACTGTATATGTCAATTTCATCTCAAAATCACAAAATGCTGTCTTATTAAACTAGAAAAATATTTTATATATTAAACTTCTTTTTCCAAAGTAATTATTTAATTCAATTTTTTGATAAGAATATAATGAAACAACATTTCATTTAGCTTCTTCAAGAAAATCTACAAGCTATGAAGATTAAGATTATATATACGAAGTATTTTATAACTTGCTTTTAAGTTAACTGTGATTTTAGTTTAGAAATCACAAACTGTTCTAGGTAGAAGATTAATGTGCTGAAAGAAAACTAAGCCATGATAATTTAGCTACGTCGCTACAGCTGTAATACAATTAATGGTCGAAATAAATTATTGTTCTTCTGTTTCAAAACAAAACCGAACTACTCTCCAGTTTTTAGTGAACATTATCTATTAAAAAACACCAACTGTTCTTTCAATAATTCTGTTTTTAAAAGATTTCTAGTTTAAATAATGCGTTCAAACGGAAAATAACGGTTTTTGTTTAACAACTGATTTTAACTGTTTAAAATATTTTAAGATAATATACAGGGTGTCTCAAGAGAATTCTGTTAATTTTTAGGCGTGCATTCTTTAATTAATTTTAAGCTACATCAACATAGACTCGATTTTAAAATTTTACTGAATTGTGACTTCTTTAAGAAAAAGACAGAATATTAAGAAATTTACTGAAATAATTTATGCACCTTGATCACAAAATTTTGAGTAGGGGGATTTGAAAGAAACTGCTTTAATGCGCTATTTAAGTTTTTTGTATTTTTCTTCAACTAGCCTTTTTAGAATCGAAACTATGTTGATTATAATTGTTTTGCTTAAAATTGCATAACGAACATATTCTTAAAGTTTGGCAGATTTCTCTAGGGACACCACTGTATTTTATAGTATTATGCTACAAGAACATTTTATTAGTTACAAAAAAATTGATTTCTATTTGCAATTTGCAACAACTGAAAAATAATTTAACTGTTTGAATATAAAATTTTTACACCTACTAATCCATAATAATAAAGTTTTTGTGCCATTTACTCACGAAAAAGTTTTTATATCTGCAATAATTATCGATACTTTCTCTGATCATTCCATTTGTTTACCGAATTCAGCATTTATTTTATTTATTTAATTTAACTGAAAAGCAATCCGTTCTACCATTTTTCATGTATAGCGAGACGAAATAAATCCATTTTTTTTGTGAATAGTTGAAACATATCCAAGAGTTTTATGTTTCAATGAACACAACAAAAACAAAGTAATTTCCATTCAAGATACAGATTCTTTTAGAAATAAATGTGATTCATTTTCATAGTAACCTAAACTTACACGCGGTATATTAAAAGTATTTTCAAACATTTTAAAAATTAAATCGGGACAAGAACTTCACTGAGTATATCGTATTAAAATGTCTTACGTATACGTTATCCAAAAAAATATCTTTTTTCTTTCTTTATATAGATACCTATCTAATCCACTGACAAAGATAATTATTTTTTTCATAAATAAAACATCAGATTCGCTTATTACTCCATTAGCGTGTTAACATGATTAAATATTTATATTATGTTTGATACATCAGATTACTGAGCGCTCGCATTACATCCAAGCACCACATACTACACTAAATTTAATTACATTAAAATCCGCTTTTTCTCATTTTAATTCCAAGTACTTTCTTAATTTTAATATATAAATTCCTAATACGTTCCAGATAAACGGTCCATTCCAATTCTAACGATGGTATTTCAATTTATAGGTAAAACCGCAATAAATAATTACACCACATCTAGTTCCGCATGATTCGCTTCACAGATCGCGCGGCTTTTTATTATGTTAATCAATAAAACATCTAGTAAGATTCATACAACATTTTTGTAGATAGCCCCAAGCAACAAACTACCTTCAACGGATAAAACGATTTCCTGTTATAACGTTATGAATTCTTGTTAATTATCTTGTAATTAGTGTTAAAATTGATTAGCAAAAATGCTACATCTCAAAATGACAGCAACGACCGGGAAGTTAATCAGCTATTAACATTTGTAAGCATTCTTCACTAAGCATGTAGGTTGAGAATAGCCAAACATGTAGCGATGCCATTGTTTATATGGCTTTTTCATACCTCCTTTGGATTTTCAATAGGGTCGTCCCACATTTTTTAGTGTATTTGCCATATGGCACATACACTATTGGCGTCGGTCGGATGGCGGGACCTAGGGGTCGGACCAAAATTTCTCGACGTTTCATAGCCTCCTGAACACTTTGGCACCATTTTTGGAAAAGTCTGTTTATATATGTATATATATATTTATATATATATATATATGTGTGTGCGGGCTATAACTTTCGAAAGACTTAATTGATTTTGACGAAATTTGGTATACACAGTGGAATCCATCACCGCACGAAGCCTATTTAAAATGGGCCCAATCGGACCATTTTAAGGGTAGTTTTTAGGGGTTGAAAAATGTTTTTGGGCCCAAAAATGCCGAAAAAATTTTCAGAATCGTTTCAAAATTGAAATTTAACCCTTTAGTAACGATTAAAATGTACTGCTAAAATTTTAATAAAATCGGCCCGACAGGACCGGACTTACAAATTTTATGAAAACACTGGTTTGCGGATAGTGCTTTACTTACTGAAGGGTGTATTTAATTTGGTACCGAGGTTGCATAGATAAAAATATTGAAATTAAGAAAAAAAATATTATTTTAAGGGATGTATTAAGGGGTTAAATTTTTTATTTTGTCCAAAAACAAACATAATAAAGCCACAATGCCAGTATTAGCAAATACACTATATTGTCGGCAGGGTTTTGGCACTGCGGCCCGAGTTTTTTAGGGTTGGAATCTACGTTACAAATAGATAATAAAATAATTTCTTTGAGAATTTTTCGGAAGATTTTTCTACAAGAAAAAAATTTCCAAAAGTGCGTATTTTTCAATGTAATTTTAAACATAAAATTATACCGCCACGGAATACGTTATTCACAGCCAGCCTTCTCTGATTGGCTGCTGTAGTTGAATCACACCCACTGATTCACAGATAAAGAGAGATTATAGTTCACTGATTTGTTTATGTACAGTTGACAGGCCGGCAGTTACAACTTAGATTAGATTCTTCACGAGTTACGACTGACAAGGAAGTATTCCTCTCTTTCCATAGACAATCTATGCACGAACGTATGTCTGGCTTCATTGTTCTGGCTTTTACGTCATCATATGGCGGCTAACTACTAAGCTCATCCGATTGAAAATGAAATAAACACATTTTTTCAAATCTTGTTTGCAATTAAGAGGAAGGATATAAGAACAAAAAATAATATTGCAAATTTCTACAATATGATATGAATTATTATTACATAATATTTAAAACATAAACCGTTTTCTTTCGAGACCGCCAGCGGTCCCTATATAACTCAACCGATTTACATTTTTTTTTAACAGAAACTTTTTGTCTATGTATGCGTGTCAACACTATTTTTCTTTTTATTACTATTATTTATAAATTAGTAAAAAGAAACAATTGTAAACGCTCCTTTTAAACATGTTTATGTATTAATCAGATTTCTAAACTGCTCGGCGAAGTCGAAAGCAAGTAACGAAGCATGTTAAAAAGGAGCGTTAAAAGTGTTTCTTTATAATTATATAAACAATTATGTCTTTTATTTCTAATGATACTTATCCAATAATATCCATACTCCGTCGAATTTTGACGGGGTCAGACCTAGTATGTTTAATGTTTATAATAATATTAATTAAATAATTGCCAAATATTTGATCTACTTGCCTGTGCTTTTTTGTTGCTTTAAACTTAAAGCCACCGAAAAAAATAGACCGGATGGACATTGGATTAAACACGACTATTATATACTGCTAAGTGAACAATTAATTGGATCCCACTTTATTGTTTCTTAATCACAGATTATTGTTAATCTTAAAAATTTAAAACAAATCAACATACACTTCTAACAAAACCTAGCACTACACTGTTGTGTAACTCGACTCAAGTTCGTGTAGTTTTTTTTTTGAGAAAATTCGAAGAATAAGTTACAAATAAGAGCTCAGATAAACAACAGAATAGGAAAATTATTTTATGGCTTTAAAAAGGGACACCTGTTACCTGTAAAATGTAAACAGTCACAGAACAAAAGTAAACAGTTCAGAGTTCAGGTAAAATTTGTCCTTGATTTTTGAATGTCATATGACATAGGTTATTAAAATTTTGCAACCTTTCAGTCTGACTTAACGAGAGCCTCTTCTCTTTCTTTATTCTTACTCAAAACCAAATATAGGGATCTATTTTGTAATTTTGCTCTATAAAAGAAATAATTGTGGCGTGCATGACTGGGGATTTGTAAGTTGAAAACTGCAAAGGGGATATAGTTGGAATTACTGATTTAATGAACGACTTATAAAGAGGCTACTGTACTTTTCTATTGACCTTAACAGTAAGGCATTTTCATAAAATTAATGCAAGATTATACAATCCCAATAAAAGTGAGTGCGAAACAATTTCAAGTATTTTAATAGTAATTGTTGGCACACCTTGATATCCAACTTATTAAAGAAGTTAGTGATTTCACATAAGATATCCAATGAGTAACCATAAAATATAAATTTATAACAGTAAAATGGAATAATATCGTTTAATTAAACATAAAGATTATTTATTTTTACTCTAAAAACATTTCAAAACGAGATACAACTTTTTGAAATTGAATATTCATTTTAAAAGTATAGAACATAAAAGAGTAATTACATACTCGTAGTATGAATTATTAAGTTACTAAAGAACGAGTGAAAGTGTATTTAACACATATAGTAACTGCCTTTGTAGAAAAACCTTGAGTTTTGTTGTTAATCTGTTGTTTTTTTTCTTTTTCAAATAATAGGAATGATTATCATTTATCTATTAAGAAACGTGCATTCATGATATTATGAATATAATAATAGACTGTGTTTTGTTAAACTATAAACGCTTTTATGCATTATTTGTCAGTTTATTAATATTGCACGGTTAATTAATATTGATGAAGAGGTGGCAAGTGCGATCCCATTTAAAAAATTAAAGATCGGTATTATACAGGGTGTTTCATAATATATGCGCAGGACTTCAGGATGTGATAGCTCGTCCAAAAATATGAAAAAAAGTTTCTATTAACTTACCCTCTAAAATGCACAATTTTAGAGATACAGGGTGTTGAAATTGAAAAAAAATTTCGTTTTTTGCGAATATCTCCGGAACCGTTTATCGTACAGAAAACAGCTTTTGTAAGCATTTTTTACTCATAATAAGCTATGTTTTGTGTGGATTTTTTTTTAAGTCATAATTGGTGAAGGTTTTGAAGAGGTAGTGGGTGTTTTTCTCCCCAACTTCTACGCTACTAGAAAAAGTACGATTTTGAGACGCCCATTTGAACCGCCAATGTTTTCTACACAAAAAAGGTACTCTTGGTCATAAGCTCTAAAGTCGATCGTTTTCAAGAAAAATCAACTTTTATGTTGAAAAACATGGTCAATTTTTTTAAATCAAATTTTTCTCTTACTAATTAAACAAAATTTATTTAAACATTAGAACAAGTAACAAAACTAAACGTTAACTTCATAATTGCAAAATTAAAAAAAAAAATGAAAAAATGATACAAAAGTTGTCTTTTCAAAATTCCCCAAACACCCTGTATCTGTGCATTTTAGAGGGTAAGCTAATAGAAACTTTTTTTCATATTTTTGGACGAGCTATCACATCCTGGAAGTCCTGCGCATATATTATGAAACACCCTGTATAGGTAGCTATTTACGTAAGGATATCCTACTTATCTTTGAATCACGAGCATGATTTTAACCAGGGAAAAGGAAGTAGACTTTAGTTAATTCAGCGTTTATGGGGAAGAAAATGTTAACTTAATGGGAGCCTCTTCTTTTTAGGTCTTAGTCCAAACTATGCTCATATGATTTCTTAAAGAAAATAACGAAAACCCACCAGGAATTAACTATGGGTTTAGAAATAATTTATGGTTTTCGCAGACGGTATATTAATATTACTATTGCATAAAATATAAAGTGATTTCAACACGTTTTTCTAAAATTCTCCTAAAGAGCGCTCGATCATTTGTTTTTATAATTTAGTATAAAAGACACACTTAGCCTCTGTATTTTATTAACTTTAAAGTATTCTACATGACAGCAAAAACTTGACAAAATAATTGATTACCTCTATTGAACCCTCTTCACTACGTCTCGACAAAAAAAAGATTCAAGTTTAATAGTATATAAATATAACTTAATCGCTTAATATCCCTACTTATAGATATAAAATATACACAGAAGTAGGTTTTTCCTTTGTTATTACTTTTTTAAAGGTTTATAAAGTACGTACCGTCGTATTTACCATAATAAATCATTTTTTAATGTAAATGCAAATGACGTTTCTTTTTAAAGTAGAAAATAAAATATAGAATCTATTCAGTGTTTCAATCATAAATCGTTCCGAAACAGGAATAGATTACAATTATTTTTATTTCATATTGTCATCTTTAAAACAAAAAGGCGTATCTCAAAATGTGTTAAAGTGATTTATACCATAGTCAATACGACCAGGTACACTGTAAAAAATGGATGTAAAAATACTTTGAAAGTTAAGGTAGAATTCGCTCGATTTTCTAAGTGATTTTACATTATTATTTATTTTTACACAGAAAACTTCATAAAAACTTGGACTTTTACTGTAAAGTTAAACAAATTTGTGATTTTTACATAAAGTAAATTAAAATTACATACTTTGTGTAATATTCCAATAAAATGTGTAAAAATTACAAAATAAAATGTATAGTTACATATATAAAATGGATGAATACAAAACAAATTAATGTAAAATTAGTAACCACGCATGCGCAATGTGTTTTTATGGAATCTACGCGATGTGGCGATACCTGTTTGCGACGCTATTGTCTCTTTGTGTGCCTATTACCAGATTAATCGCTGACTACAAATGGACCATCGATAATCTATGTAATCGGCCTTCTCATTTCTTGTGTACCTAATATTTAAAAGATTTCGTTGCTTGTTCCTTATTCTGACGAAATTTTGATGTGAAATTTTAAAAAATTGTTTACTTTTGAACTTTACAGAGAGCTTTGTTAGGGAAAGTCAAATATTTCGTCTTAAACAGGACATGCAGCATTATCTCCTCTTTGCGGATGAAGTCGTTATATAGAACCAAACTTTTAAAATGTAGTATGAAAAATATACTACATGGTTTCGAAATGCAACTAGGGAAACTATTATAAGATTCACCCTGAATTTATTACTACCTTACTACCATTTTTATACAGTGAGCTCAATAAGGTTGGAATAAATTCATTTGAAATTCAAAAAAAAAATAGGCTCGGTCACGTCGATTTTTATTTTGAAATGAAAATGTTTTAAAATTAATTTTTATTTATACAGGCTGACAAAAAAGAGACGCTCTTCAAATTTTTTAAAATAATTTCCTATTTTTAACCGACTTCATTTATGTTATTTTTGGATTCTACGAAATATGTTGGTCATATTTCATGTATAATAACCAATTATGTCTAAATTAAGTTGTTTTGTAAACAAATCAATTTAATTAAAAAAAATAAATTAATTTAATTCTAAATAATAAACTTCTCACCCTGTATAAATGAAAATTAGTTTAAAAAACGCACTTTTAAAAATAAAAATCGACGGGTCCGAGGGTTTGTTTTGAAAAATATGAATTTTTTCCAGCCTTTTTGAGCTCACGGTATATACCTGTAAATAATATAATATATAAATTATATGAAATGCAATTTATTGTTTTGCAGTATTTTTGCATAACATCCGTAATTTATCATTGTATTCCATACTAAGTAAGTACCTATATCTTGTCAAAGAATATCTATATTAATTATTTTAAATTTCTTTCTTTTTTGTCTCAAAGGCGAAAAATCAAGTTTTTATCCCTCAGTACAGATTCATTAATATTTTTTTATACTATACTAACAAAAATATCCGTTCATTGCACAAGTCCTTTTAACCCCTACATCACACCTTCTGGGTTAAGAATTTGTGAATTTTAAAATTTTTTTCCGTTAGTTTAAGAGCATTATCTATAATATGCTAATTTCCAATTATCCATCTCAGTTAGAAGTTTGGATAAACAAACTTTTCTGCTATATACTCATAGGTACCTAGATTTGCCCATTTTCATACAAAAATGTGTGTAAATATCTGACGGCTTTATTACTTGATTTTCGAATGAAACTTGTACACTTGACGTGATATTTCAAAATGTAAATCATTTACAATACACTTCAAAGTTTCAACCAAAACAGAGAAGTTTTCAAGAAAATTCATTTTCTCATATTAAACTAAAACTACTTTCTATGTATAAAGTTTTGATATTCAAGGAAAAGCAGACGCGACAGAGTGGACAATAAAATGTCAGACGCAGTTTGACAGTTCAAGTGTTCTTTACGACATTCAAACATTCAGTCACCCTTCGTTCGATCTTGGATGATCGCACCAAATGTCGTCACCGGGAAGCGACAACTGCACAATAAACCGATATCACGATACCCTACCGCACTTGACAGGGTTGTAACAAGTCAATTTATAAACAGAACGAGCATAATTTTGGCTGCATAAAAAGACGGTCATTCAAAGCTTTTTTCTGTGATCTTAATTTCACTGCTATTAAACCCTTCTGTAACTGTATACTATTTTGCATCCTCATAT
The DNA here is from genome assembly GCA_039654895.1 of Mongoloraphidia duomilia. Taxonomy (NCBI): domain Eukaryota; kingdom Metazoa; phylum Arthropoda; class Insecta; order Raphidioptera; family Raphidiidae; genus Mongoloraphidia; species Mongoloraphidia duomilia. The sequence continues at coordinate 10,555,291 of CM077524.1, forward strand.
CACATATGATCTTTTTACCCGACTACGGCGAAGCCAAAATGAGGGTTATGTGTTTCATATTATGTGTGCATATGTATGTAATTATGTTTACAGGTATCTTCTAGAGTCTAGACTGTGGGGCCTAACTGGTGGACCGATTGCGATAAATGAGATTTAACATTCGTCTCTATCGAATGAATGAGGATATCAAAGAATAGAGGAGTTGTAACCGTAAACCCGACATTGGTGAGTTTCAAACGACAATTGTTTTTTATGTGGAGTTTCCTCCCCTAGCCTCTTCTAGTTTTATTACTCCTATATTAACCAGATATTCCCTTACAAATTGCAGAACAAGTGTGACTGATACAAAGGCAGCCTGCAGAGTATATAGATGATTCTAACTGTAGAACAAGTATTTTCAGCAGATATAAAACTGCTTAGCAACACCTCTGCAGATCAGGAATTCTCAATCTTCTTCACTTCATGGTCACTTTTGGTGCTATTCTGTATTGTCAATGTTAGAATTTACAGTAAAATTTCTGTCTCACTTTACCTTATGTAAAGTCAAATTTGTTAGAAAGTGCCAAAAATTTAACAGCTGCATTTTAATTTCTAACATTGACTCTACAGAATAGCGCAATTAAAGTTAAAGATAATATTCTCGCGGCACACGATTGTATTATTGTAACATTATTTCGCATTGGTCAACTGTTATCAAAATTAAATTCAATGGTCAAAACTCAAAATCGCTTGTCAAATTTTAAAGTAAAATAATGTAGCAAACCCCAAGATGTTACGCCACTGCCTCCAATAGAAGCGACGAGAAGGAAAGGTCACAGTGGTGAGGCGTGGAATGGTATCGAAGATACGAGTATCTGCCGGAATGTTCTGGAGAGCGCAAGAGCGTGCTGGGCCAGGCTGCTCGACATATATAAGCGAAGTACGAGTGAGTCAGTAGTCAGTCAACGGGAATCAGTGTCGTATTGAATACGAAGTCAAGCACTGAGCGACGAATAGCGCGTCTGATAGAAATAAATCTGATATAAATTCACCTGATAATATAAATATTAGTGTAGTTAATTATATATTATATATATTTAAATGTTTCGCTTTGTTTAAGAATTACTGTTTAGTTATTATTATTGTGTTGATTGTTAGAATTGACATATAGTTGTTGCGTTTATTGTTATTGAATTGTTAATTATATTAAATAAATATTTATTCCGCCAACTCAGAAAACAGTTTTGTAACAATAAGATGATTTACGATTTGTTCATCATCCAGAATAATATGACAAATATTGATTCACATTTATAACACAAATTTGTGGGTAGAAAAAATAATTATGCTGAAGGGTGTCATCCGGCAAACAGTGATGCATAATTCTGCGCTTGGAAAGCAAGTTTATGGAGTGGGTAAATATCATAGATATAGAAATCTCGGGATGTAGTATAAAGTGTCACTTTAGACGAGGGGGCGAATCAGGGGAGGGTGCATGCCTATCTCATGGACATGTCCATTGTCCATGCTATGCATGTGCCCACGTTCTATTGGCGGCGTTTTTGAGCATGCTCAATTGTGCCAGATGCAGTCGTCCGCGTCTTTGCGCATGCTCAATTGCTCGTACAGCGCTTACGCAACTGAAGCGACCAATAGAATATAGACACACTTGTTTCCTCACCGCTCCCCCCCCCCTTAACAGCAACCTCCCTACTCGATTGCACAACGTCCCTACTTTTCTATGTCTATGGTAAATATAGTTTGGTCAGCGGCGCAGCTTACAAGAATACTTTCTTACTACGAAATTTCACGACACACCGATTGGGAATTCCTGCCGTAGATATTATATTACAATGGTGTCATTCTGTATCACAAGTGACGCAACTGTAAAAATTAACGGCACCGTTAAATTGTTGTTTCACTTTTGCTTAGATATATGCATTATTATTATGAAAAAGATAAAAATTTAACAGCACTTGTAAATTTTAACATTTATAATGTAAAATCTATAGGTACTAATACATAAATGCATTTTGTGTTGTTAGTTAATCACGCCCACGCATCTGAGTCAATTTGAAAAATTCAATCAGTTTACAAGTCTACTTTTTCCTAAGCGATGTATATCAGCGATCGGCAATATGGCAACCGCGAGTCAGATCCCACCCTCGAACGCAGTCTATATTCGAGTAAAAAGGTTGGATTAGGGCCTAACTTATTCTTTGTGGCGCGCAAAAATGTTTGATATGATCATGCGACCCATCAACAAAATTCATCGTCGATATCGCTGCTATATAGGTATATTTATATTTACGCTATAAGAAAAGGGGTATGAGCAATGAACTTTAGTATTTTATTTTTTATTTATTTTCCAAACAATGCACAATTTTACCTACATACAAAAAAATGGATGCGTGTACTTTGTGCACGCGTTAGAAGTAATTCTTTGGCGTGATTAAGAACTAATTTTTAATTTGCATGCAAATAATTTATTGAAATATAAAATAATAAAAGGACTGGAGTCAATTTATTTATATGGTAACTATGGAAATCATTAATGCTGCAACTTCATCCTGTTAAATTTTCGTGCGCGAGCGCGCGCATCGTAAAAATTCACTCTCATCATTTTTTCATAACGCGCCAAAAGAAGTATAACTTCAAAAATTCGACTGATGACCAGTCCTATACTTCCCACCTAGTAAATATTTGCAAAAAATAAACACTCTTTTTTTTATTCTTTGACTAGGCCCAAATAACCTTAGCTGTTGGTGGTCTTTAAAACACAATTTAATTTTTATTCTTTGAAAAAAGCATGGCCCTCTTTTTTGTTTGATGATCTATTGATGGCTAGCTTAATATAGCAAAAATCATGGTTACCTTGATTTACGTACAATTTTTATTTTTTTTAGTAAAATATTTTTTTTCTCGAAAACTATACATTTTAGAGAAAAAAAATATTTACATTTTTTTCATATTATAACATCTAGAATTCATTTATATTTTTTTTTACCTATGTTAATACGTGACATTGAGGACGTTTTTTTGAATATCTCAGGATCCACTGAACCGATTTGACTCAAAATCTAATCAGATCTAAGTTAAAGGCTGATAAACACAATAGAACAATCGGCATGCCCGTATGTTGTTCCGTTCTTAAGATATCGAAGGCGAAAAATTGACCACATACACACACACATACACACATACACACATACACACACACATACAGACATCAGTCAGAAAATGATCTTAAACGATTGCTAGGGTCTCAAAACGTGAAAATCTGTTAAAATCTCTAAATATTGTTTTCGGACTGAATCCATTACTTCCCTACCATAGTAGAGGTGGGAAGTAAAAATATACAATCTGCTTGCTACATTTGGTGGAATTTTATCAATTTATCTTTATTAGTGATATAAACCTCCCAACTGGAACGAAAATTTAGTCTATATTACACTCAGAGGCGGCGCGAGGTGTGGGCAAAGTGGGTCAACGCCACGCCGCGTCGCGGGCCTCGCGAAGTACATAACAATCAGATTTTTTAGAAAGCCATCCGAGGCCCTAATTCAAAAATTCCGCTCTAAGCTGTGCGTTCGACTGTTTTTCGGACAAACTACCCGAAAGGGTGAACGGCGAAGAAATGTGTTTTTTCGAGACGCTGGAATTTTAAACTTCACTCGGGCGAAGCCGGTTAAAACAGCTAGTACGTCATATTAGAGGTCTCGCGCAAATTGATTTGTGCTTGCCCCGCTATATAATAGGAAACTCATTCCCGGACAACGCCGGGTTAATATGACTAGTAGTGCTATAAATAAGTGACTGCAACCGCTGCGCGCATGCATTTTTTAAAGGACAATTTATAATCGTTTTGATTACTAACGACACATTTCCTTCTTCTATATAAATAATCCCTTTCACCATTATAACACTCACGCACAGTACTGTGTCTTGAATGGCTGCATTGACATCATTATCTCGCTTTATGCATATTTACATACATAATATACATAATGCAGCCAGTTATCGCCCTCTTTTACCTTATTTACGGCCCACTTACTTTTGGCTTGGTCAACAAACTTACAGATAACGCACGAAAATGTCTATGTTATACATGTGAAATATGAACCCTCTAGAATTTCAAAGGTTTGATATTAACATGGAACGACAAAACTATACGATAGGCATCTTTCATGACAGAAATATGTATTAGGGAACGTTCAAGTATTACGCAACATTTTTTTCGATATTTTGACTCCCCTTTTTCTCCTCGTAACATATCTTAGCATTGTCATATAAATCTTTTGATAACATAATATTATTATAGTGTTACGGGTCACCCTGTATATAAACGTCAGGCAGGAATTCTGAGAAATGGTGTCTGATGTGGGGTACAACGAGTAACTGCACGAACATTCTAAAGAACGCTAGAACGCGCTGTGCCTAAGCCAAGCGGTCTATATAAGCAAGCGAGTGCGATCAGTCAGGCAGAGTAGTGTCGAATACGGAGTCAATGGTGAGTCGTGCAACCAAAGCGGATCAGTGATATAAATATTAGTCAATCAACGGTCGAATCAGTCAGTACAGTGATATAAATAGTGGAGTGGACAAAAATAAATAGTACTGAAGTAACTGAGTAAAGGACCGACATAAATAAACGTTAGAAATAAATACCGTGATATAAATTCACCTGATAAAATAAATATTAGTGTAGTCAATTATATATAGTTAAGTGTTAATTACTTGTGTTGATTGTTGAGTTTTAGTTGTTGTATTTATTATTGTTGTGTTTTTAATTATTGTAAATAATTATTATAAATAAATATTCATTCCGCCAACTCAGAAAACAGTTTTGTAACAATAGTAATGCTGATGATAACTACCTCTCCCTGTGAGAAACTTTACGTAATATTAGAACGTTCCCATAAGATTTAATAAAAAACGCAGAATCAAAAATCATTAATGAAACAAAATACTAGTTTCGTCCAACGAAGGACATCATCAAGTGTTTAATATTAAATTAATATGTGGAAATTCCAAACAGAAATTTACAAAACATTTTGATTTTTCTTATTAATCTCCTAATTATGTCCTTGTTTAAATGAAACTAATTGTAATTTTCATTTTGTTTCATAATATGTGTTTTTTGATTCCGTATTTTTAACTTCCCATTGGAAGTTATTGTAATGGGTCCGAAAATCGAAATCAAAATGTATAACAAATTTTTATGTTTCAAGGTCACTAGGTAATTTTTACACTATTCTTAGAAAGATATCTGTGTGTGTATGTGTGTGTGTATGTACGTACGTACGTATGTGTCCATTTCTTTCTAAGACAAAATCTCGAGAATGAAAAATGATATCGACTACATTAGGGTGCCAATCGACGCATATTAACGTAAATATGATCTGAAAGAAATTTTTTTAAATCACTTTAGCCGTTCTTTTTTCTTAACCAAATAGACTCCAAAAAAGTAGTTTTACACAATATCTCGCGAATAAAAAATTATATCGACTTCGTAAGGGTGTCAATCGAGGCATGTTAACGTCATTTTGATCCGACATAAATTTTATAAAAATCAGTTCAGCCGTTTTTTTTTTTAATTATTGTTAAAAATAAATAATAATTATGTTTTAATGATTAAAATGATTACTTTTCTGTGTAATATCTAATTTAATTATTATTATTGAATATTTATCAAATTGGGAAGTTCGTCGTATGGACCTCAAGGGTCGCACTTTAGTCCTAATAAACGACCCACCTCACGGCTTGTTGTATTAAATATTGGGAAAACTATATGGTTCTAAAGTAACGATAGTAATTAAATAGTTTAATATTTTTTTTCAGTAATCACATCTTGAAATATAAAAGTTTCTTGTAAAAACTATTTTAAAAATTAACTTCTTCATATAATCGAATATAAAGTTTACGTGGAATTTAATTATGAATAAATTTACTTTTCTTAAATCAAATATAAAGCATGAAACCCACTGCAGAGTTAATAAAAACAGTCTCCAGCTTTTTAGTTATTCATGTAATTTCCTTCGTTAGTTATTCATATATAAGCAAATAGAAAAAGTTTTACTCATTGAGAACAGAACTTTTTTTTATAAAAATACCCAGTTGAAAGATCGCGTAAAATTTTTTTCAACTTACTGGGGAATGTTAATGAGTAATAAATAACAAATGGTGCGTTCACACATGAAGCCGTGCCTAAAACTGGCAGACCTGGATGTCGGATGACTCATTCCGTTCCGTTCAATGGCCAAAGGTTCTCGAGTTCGACACTCGCCAGTGTAAAACTCGATTGCGTAGGTGAAACGGTGCGTACTCCGGTAGATTGATGTAAAACACACTCTCGTAGAGATAAACCAATTTAGAGTCAACATTAGATGAAATGCATACAGTCTGAACTCTAAATACACCCACACAATGGGTGAAAAGAAATAAAAAAGTTTAAAATAGAACAAAAAAAATGTTGTGATTTAAATTTGTCAACATGAAACTCTACTGGCTTCAAACATTTAATTTACTTTAGTATCCAAACATACTGTCTCTATATTATTAAACGAGATATGTACCAGCTATATAAATATTTTCTCGAAAACGGACTCTAACGATTTGGATGAAATTTACTGAAAAGGGGTTTTGGGGGGCAAAAAATCGATCTAGCTAGGTCTCATCCCTGGAAAAATTCGTTTTCTTATCGATTTTATCATTTTAAAAAACAGTTTTTTTAACGTTATAAAACAGTGTCGTATGGTGAGTAGGCTTTGGAAAAACCGAGAAAAACAAACTATTTTCATTATTTATGTCAAATTACTCTGACAGTCAATCTTTAACTTATTAAAATAATCAGTAATTATTTGAAAATATGTAGGTACATACGTTATGTAGTATGACGTATACTGACGTGTAATAATATTATCTACTTATAGGTATGTAATTTTTTTTCTTAAAAACGACTAACGATTTTGATGAAATGGGAACTTTAAGTACCTACTATTTTTTTTGAACTCATCCGAGTAAAGCTCGGTCATCCAGATGTTATGTATATTAAATTGTCAATGTAATATGCATTTGTTCAGTGTAATTTTATAGACCAGGGATGGCGAACCTTTTCACATCTGTGGCCATGACGTGCCAACAAGCAACCAAAGACAAAAAATTAATCAAAATTACTGGTCGTGTTGATCTCATATTTGTTATTTGAATGATAGTAAATTTTTTCGACGTCTAACAAATTTTTAATTATTTCGATAGGTATAGGTACCTCATTGCCGTGCCAACAATATTCTGTCGAGTGCCACCTATGGCACGCGTGTCATAGGTTCGCCATCCCTGCTATAGACACTAAAATAAAATGTTGTGACGGTAATAAAGTATTAATTTTGATAAAAAATCACAAAATACAACAAAAAGTAGAAAACAAAGCTGAGACTTCTTAAAAAAGCGGTTTAAGATATTACTTAATTTCTTGAGCATCTATAATCTACAAATCTCTTTCCAGGATGTCAAAAGGGGTCGCTGCATACTTTTGAAAAAAAATTAAAATCGTAGTCTTTTTTAAAGCTTTTTAAATCGATAATATCAAGTGTGATTTCAATGTTAGATAAACAATATAACCTACGTTTAAAATAAGTTCCTTGAAAACTTGAACAAATCAACTAGTAACTTGTCTATGTTACTTCCGCAGTCTTGAAAAAAAATTGTTCGTTAATTCTAGCTTGACTTTCATAGAATAATACTCTCATATTTTATGGGTTCAAACCATAATTTATATTTTCTTCCTTATATCCGCACAAACAGGAAATTATTCCTGATATATAGTATCAATAACCACAGGTACATGTTTTTATAAATAATTATCAGTGTTAATAATGAGTTATTCAACGGAAATGATGTTGTGAAGAGAAAACTAATCTTATGAAACCGGAAAAGAAAATATGCACATATTGTGCTTCATAGGTAACAACTGCCAACTGCAACTGCCAGTTATAGAACAGAAATAAATAAATAATAAATAACTATAATCGTCGATTAACTACGGAGTAAAAATAGATTTAAATTTTTTAAACCAAAAGCATTTCAGTGTACTCTCTAATTTACTAGCGTAACCAAAAATTGAACTTCGAAAAGGGTACAATTTTCAGGTTAGAAGAACTCTTCGGAAAGTTCTTCTAACATGACGTAGTTTATTGATTAAATTTTTCATCAATTAAACAGTGGAGATACATTATTGGGATGCCAAAGGTACTCTCTAAGTTAGGAGCGTAACCAAAAATTGAACTTCGAAGGGGGTACAATTTTTAGGTTAGAAGAACTCTCCGGAAAGTTCTTCTAACATGACGTAGTTTATTGATTAAATTTTTCATCAATTAAACAGTTGGTTGGAGATACATTATTGGGATGCCAAAGCTCCAATATCCACCCTCCATCGAACAATTTGTCTTAAATCTATTCGCGATACACAAGAAAATGTTTTCTGTGCTCCTCACGCATTTTTTAACATACAAAGCTAGAGAAGTTTCTGTAAATGCTTTAACAGCTTCATTTTCAATGATCAAAATATAAGTATATTCAAATAAAATCGTAATTATGTCTAAGTTTTAACGAAATTTCAACTTAGATGTGCAATTTATACGATACCTACACAGAATTAGTCATTTTTATAATTTTTGTCTTTCTTTGTTTCGGATTAACTCAAAAACTACCAGACCGATTTTGCTTGGACTAATGCTGGATTGCAGAAAGCATTGTCGAAACATCTGATTTGACAATGACCCTAGATTATGATCATATAATTACAGTTTCTATACATGCAGGTCGAGCAGTCAATGTCGTTGTCAAACTCTCTGTCATGTAAATTGCAACTCACACAGAAATGATTGATCTACATAGAAAAAGATCACTTTTCTAGCTAAACTTTGATCAAAATGCGTAGAAAAATGTTTCAAAGTGGAAATTGTGCAAAAAACTATGTTAAATAGATGAACACACAGTTTAAAAAAATATCGTTTCAATCAATCAATTATTTTTTAAGCAGAATCGATTTAAAATTCTATAGGTAGGTAATGCTTTTCTTCTGGATAAATATGCGTAGTCACAATCTAAGGTAATTGTCGAATCAAATTATCTGACAATGTTTCTAACCCAGCATTTGTGTCCATTATACATCAGGGAATAGAAGAATATATATAATATTATATCATCGGGCTGAATAGAAGCCAAAAAATCGACATACGCGAGAAAGTAAAGTATAAGCTTCAAAATTCTTCTAGTTTCGTATGATCATTGTTTGTATGATTTGACATTTTGTTTGACAATTTCCATGATTTTATTAATGCGATAGTTTTGTATTTCAATGAAAATTACAACCACTATGCAGACATACAATATTCCACACAATTTGCATACTATTGGACAAAATTATATTAGTAGGTACTAAAAGCTAGTGTATCATGTTTCAATATATAATATAATGAACTGAAAGTCAAAAATATTAATGTATTGTAATAACTAACAGTGACAGACTGTCATATCAACTGACAACTATTATAAACTACTCTTCAACCTATTTCAAAAACACGCTGATACCTACTAATGACAAGCGACTTTTTTTTTCTTTTTTTATTGTATTCGTCACAACAAAAATATTTCCATCCTGATGCTAAGTGATGTATAATATCTCTACAGTACAACATATGTGAAAAAACTCCGCACAAGCATACCAAAATCAACCAGTTTCATAAAAATTAACAATGAAAGATAAACAATCAATATGATTAAGTTCCCTAGACCTTAACTAAATACATAAGAATATTAAACGACATTATCGCCATGATATTATATAGAAGGCTATATAGGAAAAATGTAAATGCATCGCCGGGATTCGAACCCAGAACTCCCGATATCGCGTCAGGAAAGTTTCCATTTACTACACAGTGCCCGACAGTGAACATTTTAATCTTTCCTATATATAGCGACGATGTAGCGCAAATCCAGTAACTGCGAGAGTTATTAATTTTATAACAACATTACAATGAATGCTGCCTTTGTCAAATGGCTGTGACTGCCTTATAGTCAAAATACACACGTGAGGAAGCTTCAAAAACGGCATCTAATAATAATTAACAATGAAAGATAAACAATCAATATGATTAATTTCCCTAGACCGTAACTAAATACATAAGAATATCAGACATTTCATAAAGCTTCTAAAGATGTACATTGTACATATTTCAATCCTTCTGCAAGCATCATCAACCCTACAGAAATTGAATATTTTGAGCATATTACACATACGAAAATTAACAATAGTCTTCTGGGAAACAATTGATACCAACTCATTTTTTAAGTTGGATTATTTTCAAGAATAAGATGAACTATTCTCAAGAATAGATGGACTATTTCAAAATGGATATACGAAGAACAGCAGGCATCTCGAGGCTATATTATAGAATTGAAAAAATCACTGTCAAAGTCAAAAAAAAGATGTACATCCAAGACCAAAAGGATACAAGAGACCCTATATAGAAAGCAAACAATCAATATGGTACGGGATACATATTTCCTATTACAAATTACTCCACTGCGGGTAGCGACACATTCTTAGGGGCAGCAGAATTCTTTTATTGTTAAAGTATTCAAAAAATATAAAAAACACGTTTAGGTATATCAACGCACTAAAAAGTAGAAAATAAATGTCTTTCTCTTCTATAACGTTTAAAAGCGTGGGACACTCATACTGTACCTATATTCATTTAATTCATCGAGTGTCCCACGCTTCTAAACATTATAGAAGAGAAAGAAATGTATTTTCTACTTTTTAGTGCATTGACAATGGTATAAGTCTGTTTTTTAATTTTTTTTTAAACCATAAATTTTATTTTCAAATTGTTAGTCATTATAATGTATTATATTATTTCAAAAATTTTAAACTACTGGAGACACGTTATTCCACCATCCACACCGTCACGTCCACCTCTTATTTTATTTCCATTTTTAGTTTGTTATATAAAAATTATTATAGCCAATTAATATTAGAATATTGTATTGTCATCAAAACTACATACGACTGCAAAGTTTGACGTCAATATAGGACATTTGGAAGGAGGTGAAAATCGAGTTGCAAGATTTTTTTACATTTAACATACAAACAACAACGACAAAATACAAGTGAATCTATAAATATAAGCATTAAGCGTGTTAAAGCGGCGACTACGATGACATTTTTAGAACAAGACAGATATTTAATTTATTGCTCTTATACTTTTTAGGCTTATTTATCAGTGGTCATACGTGCTGCAACGTTTTTGCGTTTCAGTTTGCATAAGGTGGCAAATCATTAAATCCAGCATTGTCAATGAAAATAGATGTAACGACTAATAACAGACTAAATCTTTTTATAAAGACAGTTTTACCTCTGTTCCAAGATTATACTATATGTATAATATGTAGATTTATTTTGTGAAATAGTCCGTAACGGTACAGTGTTTGTTTTTTTCTACTTACTTGATTTGTTCAATTATGTATTATTCATGTATTCCGTAATGTATGCTTTTAGTGTATGTTTACAATGCGTAACATTACCTACACAGAGGTACCGAAGGCACTGCCATCAAAATAATGCGAAATGACATCAAAAGTCAGTTATTTAAAAACAACCGGCTCAACATTAGCCTCAATTTACATTCAACTGAATCGGCTAAATTTCAGTTAACAAATTTGAATCACAAACGTTGTTTCATAATATCCATGGTGTCGTTATTAAAATTCACTTAAGAATCTAGTTTATTTTCATTATAAGAAATTTAGATTAATAATTCGACAATCTTTACTTAAATACAACAATGAGTTAAGTTTTTTTTGTGGTTATAATATAATAATTATTAAATAGACAGCCATTCCACAAGCAAATACAACAATCAGTTAAGTTTTTTTTTTGTGTTGTTTTCGGGTTCTCCTGACAGTGGCTTCTGATTTTTACTTCCCACCTCTACTATGGTAGGGAAGTAATGGATTCAGTCCGAAAACAATATTTCGAGATTTTAACAGATTTTCACGTTTTGAGACCCTAGCAATCGTTTAAGATCATTTTCTGACTGATGTCTGTATGTGTGTGTGTGTGTGTGTGTGTGTATGTGTGTGTGTGTGTGTATGTGTGTATGTGTGTGTGTATGTGGTCAATTTTTCGCCTTCGATATCTTAAGAACGGAACAACATACGGGCATGCCGATTGTTCTATTGTGTTTATCAACCTTTAACTTAGATCTGATTAGATTTTGAGTCAAATCGGTTCAGTGGATCCTGAGATATTCAAAAAAACGTCCTCAATGTTACGTATTAACATAGGTAAAAAAAAATATAAATGAATTCTAGATGTTATAATATGAAAAAAATGTAAATATTTTTTTTCTCTAAAATGTATAGTTTTCGAGAAAAAAAATATTTTACTAAAAAAAATAAAAATTGTACGTAAATCAAGGTAACCATGATTTTTGCTATATTAAGCTAGCCATCAGTAGATCACCAAACAAAAAAGAGGGCCATGCTTTTTTCAAAGAATAAAAATTAAATTGTGTTTTAAAGACCACCAACAGCTAAGGTTATTTGGGCCTAGTCAAAGAATAAAAAAAAAGAGTGTTTATTTTTTGCAAATATTTACTAGGTGGGAAGTATAGGACTGGTCATCAGTCGAATTTTTTCCTTGTATATCTTAATTGTTTGACGTTTAACATCACGATGGCAGGTTGCCGACTGATTACGTTAAGAAAAGTATTTGCTTGTGGAATGGCTACTGTCTATTTAATAATTATCATATTATAACCACAAAAAAAACTTAACTCATTGTTGTATTTAAAAACGGTCTTGTCTGGACTGACGAGTTATTAATATTTAGTTATGTTTATAACTTAAATAAAATCCGCTCTCGCATGAAGTGTGATTTAGTGTTGAAATAGGTATATATAGGAAAAGAACGGATCCTACTCTCGGGGCACTGTGTGAGTAAGTGGTAACTCAACCAGCCGGAAACTGGGAATTTTGGGTTCAAGTCCTGACAGTGGCTTCTGATTTTTTCCTTGTATATCTTAATTGTTTGACGTTTAACATCACGATGGCAGTTTGTCGACTGATTACGTTAAGAAAAGTATTTGCTTGTGAAATGGCTACTGTTTATTTAATAATTATTATATTATAACCACAAAAAACTTAACTCATTGTTGTATTTAATCTTTACTTAGTTTGAAATCATAAGAAACGATAATTTAGTGCACTAAATAATTAAAATAAAACTTGTGAACGGATCACTAAACACTTGGTATGGATAACTCGCTTACGCATAATAAAGCGTTCACAATAGTATTATATTAAAAGAAACTAGGCAAATGTCAATGCCTTTTTATAGTCTATACGAATCGGTTTACATCCATCATTAATACTAGAAACCTTACTTTTACAACCAACAACAAGAATAAATTCATAATGTTCTTACTAACTGTAACATTATTTTTAATAGACAATACAATAGTCTTTAATTAACTGCTGAATAATGTTAATTAAAAAAAACAATTATTGTATTGGTTTAAGCAGACGATTGTATTTAATAGATATGCTGACAAAGATGTTAAATTGAAGAAAATAAACGCTATATTATGAAATTTTTATCCTTTTGCAATCATCATCTTATACGCATAACAAATTATAGTTATGTACATGGATGTAAATGAATAAATTAAAACATTATTTAATAATGGAACATTCCTCCATTATGGTTCATTAAGCGTTATTCAAGTTGGAATAATTTATATAAGATGACAACCCCATCGGTTACACCGTGCTATTTGAATACTTTAACAAGATCAGTCCACCAATGGATTCTATATAAAATATGAAGCTTCTGCGGCGAAGTTAAATGACTATGATAAATGCTTTAATTTACCAGCAGTACATATTTAAAATTTTGACGGGAGCTAATCCGTCTGTAATTTCGTTTTCTTAACGAGTTTTCAGGTATTTCTTATGATATCGAACGCGAGAACATGTTTCCACATTTTTTTTCTGTTCGCCAGGGTCTAATTTAAAGCGGGGCATTTACAAATTCTTCCGTTGAATTTTTTTTATAAAAATTGGTTACCTAACGAAAAATATTTTCTTTCTATCTCTTGCATTCTTCTGAATCAGGCACGGACTGGCCAGGGGCGCTAGGTGCTGGAGCATCCCGGGCCCCCGGAGTTGGAGAAGGCCCGGGCCCCTCCCATTTACCAATTCCAACAAACGACAAATTCTTTGGGCCCTTACAAATGTTAGCGTCCCTGAAAAAATATAGCTAGTACGTGCCTGTCCTGTATCACTACAGAGGAGAATGCGTTCTTCTTCGATGAATGTGTCAAAAAGTAAAATTAAAAATCGTGTAAGAATAGTATGTACCTTTAAATTTGGCCCTGCTGTTCGAATTGACATTACTCGAATACGATTCGCTTTCTTTGATCAATTTATTAAATTTGAAGATTTTCGATAAATTTCTCTAGATATTAATAAAAAATCCAATCCAATCGGAAATGAATTCTGAGTTAACACAAGTCTTGTAATTGGTTACCTACTTAAATGTGTGTTTATAGAAACTTAAGCACCTAAGTTAATATAAATAATAATTTAAATTTGATTTTTAATAATTAATATGAAGAGTTCGTTACATATTAAAAAAAAATCATCTTCATCAGTTTATCATGAATGAAATAGTTTGTCTATAAATGTACCTGAAATCTGAATAAAGGGTTAAATAATCGTTTTATTAACTCAAGAGTACCTTATCCCATGTAATTTTACGATATTCAAACGCATAAAACAAACCAATGCTATCTATAATTAACTATATTTTGGCTGCAACTAACAACTACATATGTATGCATAATGATGTTATCAACTCATAAAGCTTTTATATGCTGACTAGCGGCACGTCCCGGCTACGCCCGGGTGGTATGTACCATGTAAGCGTACGAAAACAGTTTTTTTTTTACAAAACACCGTCATAGTTCAGCCATTTTGTACAAAATATTTACAAATTATATACACAAACCTTCCTCGTTTATCGCTCTTTCTATAAGTCAAAACCGTTTCAAAATCCGTTGCGTTGTTTAGAAGAAGTAAGCGGAGAAACTGACAAAGGCACACAGCTACTTTGTTTTATACTATTTAGAGATTAGAGAAGATATATATAGCTATCGGATAATCCATTTATTCAATGCAAAACGACTAAACTAATTTTAATGGAATATATCAGAAATAGATAGGTATATTATAACACTACAGTAATTTATGTTTTGTAAGATATAACCATTTCAGGTGGAACAGACTTTGAAGTTATTTAAAATATTTCTGATAAAAAGTTTTATAATTCTAATCAAATATTTGAGAAGCACTGAAAAGTAAATATAAATACCTTCCATTTCATTTGATAACGAACAACATCAAAAGAACATATGATTTCGCTTTGTAGAAGCAAGTTACATACATACAGTTCTCATCCCTCTTTCGCTCCAGGTCAAAAAATTATAAAGAATATTTTGTATATTTCAATTCCAGCTTCTGTCTCCAGGTATGAATAAGAGAAATTCCGAATTTATATTAAACTACCAGTAATCAGTATTTACCTGGAGGTGCTCGGGAATGACAGCGTCCTGTTATGATAAAACATTACTGTTGGGACTTTGTAGCTATTCTTCAAAAGAAATTCTGTAATTAATGATTATATACCTACATGACGCTATTTATACTTTGTTGTAAATCAAATAAAGACTTTTTATTATTATTAATGAGATACAGCCTATGAAAACCTTTTTGCCATACCCACTACAAAATAGCTACTTTCGATGTATGTATAGCGGCCATTAATGACCCATTTAACAGACAGGTGTGCGGAAAATGGTTTACTTTCTGCACTAGTGCAGAAAATAACGGTTTCCATAGCAACGTCTGTTTATTTGCTCTATACGCTTGCGTGCGCCTGTCATTACTTACTTGCATGAACTTCGCGGCACACTGGAAGAAAAGATGGCGGCGCAAATGAACTGTCAAAATTTTTTGAAAATTACGTGAAACGTAGGTATTTTGTAGTGGGTATGGCAAAAAATACCATATATGTCTCATACGTAATGGTATCACGGCTCGTTTTTACATACTATCATCACTCGCAGTAATATATGCCCCATTACGTATCTAGACATACTATCTACTATTAAAAAATAATTAAGCGCCTATTATGGGATCTCATTCTCGCTCCAGTATGGAAGGTGTTTATAATGGATATATTGATCAAATTCCGTCATAAATGTTGTTTATAGTACTACTAAAGTCGCTATTTTCGATCACTGCTCATCCCTTTCTTGCCGTAGCCTATGTCATTCGGGAAGCGGTAAGCTTATAAACAATGAAATAAGTTTTTAAATCGGTTCAGTAGTTTGGGCGTGATTAACAACAGAAACATGGTTTTATTATTATGATATAACTACAAAGGCTTTTTCTGCTTATATTAACACATTATAAGCTATTTTCTACTATAAATTCAACGGTCGATTCAGAAATCAAAAAAATATACATTTCAATATTCTCTATTTTAAATATAACAAAAATATTCTCACTTATTTTTTCGTTTAATAAATTTTGAAATATGACTCCACGTTAACCCTGCTATCCCATAGAGAGAAAAACACCCCATACTAAATTCACCCACAGTAGATTTGCATCCCCTAAGGAATGGAAAATGTGAAAAGCATTATTCATTTTTTTAAATAGACGGTTAGATTTTCGCTCTACTTGTTTCATTGGGAAGAATCTCAACAACGTTATGGGCTGGGAGCTAGTGACAATTTTTTTGTGTTATTTATTCAAGGCCTTATTTTGTGAAGATGTTGAGGGAAGCATATTAAAGTGCCCTGAGTAAGAGATTTTGCTAGATATAGCGGTATGGGAGGGATGCAGACCGCCCCCAACATGTAACAAAAAAAATGGTCACAATTATTATTGCTTGAAGGTTGAAATTGTTTGTATAGCTTGTCTGTGACCCAATAATGCCATTATAATATTTGCAGATCGATTGGTCAGTATTAAAGGGGTGGCAGTTCACCCTAAACGTGTCATGTACCCGACGAAATTTATGTTATTAGTTCAAGGTTCAAATTTTAATATGTTGTTACGGCGACTATTTTAAGCATATATTTCAATTTGCAGAACAAAATGTCGGTATTAACCCTCTCTTTTAGAGGGAAACTTGCTCGCCCAGGTGTTTATATCGTTCTGCAAGGGGGTTAATACCGACATTTTGTTTTGCAAATTGAAATATATGCTTAAAACAGTTGCCGTAACAACATATTAAAATTTGAACCTTGAACTAATAACATAAATTTCGTCGGGTACATGACACGTTTAGGGTGAACTGCCACCCCTTTAATACTGACCAATCGATCTGCAAATATTATAATGGCATTATTGGGTCACAGACAAGCTATACAAACAATTTCAACCTTGAAACAATAATAATTGTGACCGTTTTTTTGTTAAATATTGGAGACGGTCTGCATCCTTCCCATATCGCTATCTAGCAAAATCCCTTACTCAGGGCACTTTAATATGCATCCCTCAACATGTTCACAAAAATAAGGCCTTGAATAAATAACACCAAAAAATTGTCACTAGCTCTCGGTCTATTACATCCTCTAGAAAATAATTAACTAAAAAAGTATGAAAATTTAAAACTTTCTTAATATGTCGAAAAACTCTTAAAGATTAATCAATTCCCGATCAAAAAAAAAAATCTTTAATAATACGAACAAAAAAATAACAGGCTCTACCGGTTAAAGAACTGTAACTCCAACTATAGCATGGGAGGCCCGCCGTATAGGTTGTTGCTAAGGGGTCCGTCTCAAAATGAGGGGGCTCTGCTACCGATTCATCCTCAAAATCATCTTGAATATTACAGTGTACGTATAATATCACCTGTGGATGACTATAATTTTTTACGCAAGGATTACCTAAATCAGGTTTTAGAACTGTAAGAAATATTTTTTTACTGATTACTCGGCTTCATTCGCGGCTTCGCATACGTTAATGTGGCTTTGACTGGAACTTTTTCTTAACCCGATCGTAGCCGGATAAAAAGTATTCAGCTAACGACTGTTTGTAGACATAATATTATATAATATACATAAATAAGTATGTACTTTGTCAGTTTGGGTAACAATAGATAGTACACAAGATTCTTCAAAATCCGTCCATCCGTTCTCCAGTGATGCTGCTGGTACAAACAGACAGACAAAAACTCTAGAATCACTTTTATATAAAATACCGTAAAATACTGAAAAATGTAAATTCCAGACATATGGATACCGTTATTACAATTTTATATATTCGAATCATTTAACAAAACCCTCCAAATTAAAGCCTAGTGGATGCGCCACTGTCGAAGCGACATTTAATTTCAATTTAAACTAGTTTGGATTTGCTGGACTTGGCATTATAATAATATATGTGACTTTGACAAAGAATTATTTGATACTTGATTCAGATCAACCGCAAAAAGAAGTTTTACAACATTTTTTCTCACCGACTACATTTTGTAACATAATACATTTTTTCATAAACATTCAATAACATAAGAAACGTGTTCTTTACTCGAAATCAACGGGATTAGGTAATACCAATTAAAAAGCAATAAGAATCTGTATTTTTATGTTATGCATGCATGTAAATTTCGTAACATACGATTACAAATGAATAAATCAAAATTTTGTTGAATTTTACATTTGAAAATACGTATATACAGAGTGTTCGCATAAATACGGGTCGGCACCGCAGTAACATTAAATTTGAAATATGTTGGGAGTCATGGGACACTCCTAAATGTTTGTCGGTGTGGTGCCGACTCGTAGCTACACAAACAAATATAAATCGGGCTTAATATTTCGAAATAGAAAACTTACAATAAAAACATATTGCTATCAAACTGGGAATGTTTATGTTGACACACTCCTATACATATTATACAAATGTTTATCGGTGCGGTGCCGACCCGTGCCTATGCGAACAGTATAAAATAAATCGAGCTTAATATTTTGAAACAGAAAACAACAAAAAATATAATTCTATTTTTGTTTGTTTTTTTGTAATTATGTTCGCGTTACGTAAACATATAAACAGAAGTAAAATTAAAGAACACCTACGCATTCCAACAAGAAGTATACATTATTTAGTGTTCACTTTGTATACAAAACAGCCACACGTCATTACATTTTTAAGTAACACGTCAACAAATACACAAATGTTTATAAACTTTAGACAAAGTAATTATTGTTTAATCTTCGGTTAATTTATTATTAAACATTTATAGTTTTAAACGAACACTGAACTAGTCGATTGTTGTGTTGATCTGGATGAACAGGTGTGTTCGGCGAGCAACTATTTTTAGTTTTAGAACACGTTGCCACAGGAAACAAGAGAGCGCGTTCCTCCGAGAGGAGAGAAGACAAAACACTACTAACATACACACCCACTTCGTCAGCGACGAGTGGTCGCCAGTTGACTATAATGGCAGCGCGCAGTGTTTCTGATGTTCAGCAGCTCCGTTGTGTTGCGACTCAGATCGGCGACTGGCGGTGTGCGCAGCCGACCGATTCGACAACCGGAACTAGAGGAGCTGATACCGACATCGGTTTGTTCCTGTTTCAAAAGATAAAGACATTGACTTAGAGAATAGACTGCGAAACAGGCTAGAAAAAAAGGGTGTGGGTCTCGGGACCCCCGACAGATGTGAAACATCAAAGAAAACGTTATTGAACTCGGTGGTATTCTCTATGTAGTAGTATATATTTTTTTTACCATAAAATGTTTAACTTATTCATTAACATCGCATGCAACAATTGAAACTGTAGAATTTTCTGTTTCATTTTCTAGCATAGTAACAATTGGTACCGACTGTAAGATTAAGACAGAGCCTCGCCTCGTGTCATATTTATACGCACTCTCAAAAGCAGCAACTAATTGTTATGCTGACGTAATCCTATATACTGCACTGTATAACACCGCGTGTGCTATACTGCACTGTAACACCGCGTGTGCTACAGTGCATGCCTGAGCCAGTGCCGCAGTGGTGGGGAGAACAGCAGCGAAGGAGCGGACCAAACATTTCGTTGCATATTTCTCCTCATGCGGCTGTTCACAGCCCGACATAAGATGTTTCACATCAAAAATATCGCTCAAAAAAAAGTCATAACTCGTTCACACGACAGGGGAACGAGAAATTATCCAGTGTTGTCTTTCGAGAAATTATCGGTACTGAATTTGGTAGGGAAGGTATCTGTGAGCGATTAAACGATCCGTTAAAATCCCGGAACGAGCGCTGTACCATCTCACGATGAAAAATTTACAGCTTAAAGAAAATCTAAAAAAACATGTTTATATTAATACACTAAAAAGTAGAAAATAAACGTGTTTTTTTAGATTTTTTTAAAACTGTAAATTTTATTTTCAAATTTTTAGTCATTATATATTATTATGTTATTTTAAATTTTAAACGGCTAGAGACACGTTTTCCCACCATCAGCACCGTATCTCCCACCACTTGTTTTTTTATTTCTATTTTTAACTAGTTATATAAATATTATTATACATTGTTCAGAAACGTGTATACGGGATGTACACGGTTTTACCGAACATATTTACAATTTTGTAGTAGGCTATGAACTATTGTCACTATTAGATCCAGTGTAAATATGTACTATAGATGCTTTATTTTTCTTATTTAGCAGATTCCGAGTTAATCTTAATTGTTATGGAAATTGTTTAAAAAATTCAGAGTAGGTAGGTACTATTTTTGATGTGAAACATCTTATGTCGGGCTGTGAACAGCCGCGTGAGGGGAAATATGCAACGAAATGTTTGGTCCGCTCCTTCGCTGATGCGTTCTCCCCACCACTGCGGCACTCTCTCTCTCTCTTGGCTCAGGTGTGTACTGAAACACACGCGGTGTTGCAGTGCAGTATATAGGATTACGTCAGCATAACAGTTAGCTTTTAAAAAAATATATACTACTACATAGAGAATACCACCGAGTTCAATAACGTTTTCTTTGATGTTTCACATCTGTCGGGGGTCCCGAGACCCACACCCTTTTTTTCTATGTAATCCACTACATATTTACATAAGATCTTATGGCCCATAGCCTACAACAAAATTGTAAATGTTCTCAATGTTATTTTCCCTATATGTTCGATAAAACCGTTTACACACTGTATTAATCTTAACTAGTCTTAATAGTTATGCAAATATTGCGTTAATCGACACGCCTTGGATAAAGTCGAATCAACACGTCTAGTGTCTCCAACCGTTTGCGTCGTTCCCCCTTGCATTGAAGCCGCGACAAAAAATGTATATAGAGAGACGGTTACATCTCACAGCGGCGCGGTTCAATAAACCTTACTTGTATGATCAATAACTATAACTAACGCCGTTATTTTTGCTACCGAACAATTATATGTTTTGTTAAATAACCTGCAGCAGGACCCAGTGCCACTGATGACACTTTCAATGTTCCTGCTGCATCGCCTTTATGGCCTCATCATTCCTGCTAAACGATTGCGACGTAAAACTTGCCTTACCAACATTACATTACATTTCAGCGCTCTATCTATATTGCATATACCTACATAAATCTATGACCATAAAGCAAAGTCAGTTATGTCAAACGTATAATATTTTAATAAATACGCGTTCAGAATCTTCTCAAATCAATTTTTTGGAGTAATAAAAATAGTCGACATTATTTATCCGTCTTATGGTCGGTTTAACGTACGTTTTAATCACGTTTTTTTTATGTGAAACATGTCGCGTGAGGGGAAATATGCAAGGTAATTTCTGGTCCGCTCCTTCGCTGCTGTTCTCCCCACCACTGCGGCACTCTCTCTCTCTCTCTCTCTCTCTCGGCTTCAGCGCGCTCGGGCACGGGAAGAGAGAGAGAGAAGAGTATACATACGAACGTACTGTAAAGCAAAAGTATATGTATACACGTGTAGGTATGTAATATAGATACTTCGCTGTGTATTTAGTTGCGTTTCTGGCTCAGGCGTGCTCAAACGCCGCAACCGCGTGTGTTACAGTGCAGTATATATAGGATTAGGTCAGCATAACAGTTAGTTGCTGCTTTTGAAAAAATATATACTACTACATAGAAAATACCACCGAGTTCAATAACGTTTTCTTTGAAGTTTCACATCTGTCGGGGGTCCCAAGACCCGCACCCTTTTTTTTAATCACACAGTTAAATTTTGATTGCTATGTGTTCATTGGTTGCTGCGTTTCGTTACCATAGCAACCCGTCATTGAACAGTGTGGTTAAAAAACAGCGTGATTAAAATGTACGATAAACCTACCATTATATTGTTTTTTATTGAAATATGCACCTCTTTACTGCACTCGACATGATGCGCAAATAAGGGCTTTGTTTTTGAAATTAATTTAGATTTAAAATGGGCTTAATTCAACAAATTCCTAAATCTAAACAAACTCGCAAAAATAGACGTAAATAACAAGTCGAACGTAATGTCTCCGAATTTCGCTCCATTTGTTATTTACGACGCTCGGTATAAAAAGAGGTGCTTCAAGGCAAGCTTATCTCTTTTCATGACAGGGAAAAGCAGACAACTGGACCCCACTGTTGTAATCCATATGCCCATTATAAGACGCTGTTGTTAAACATCTATCATTTACAATGTCATTATCTACGATAGAATCATCACTATTCACTAATCTTGTTTTACAAAAAATATGGCATAATTTACTTTGCCGTGTGACCACAAATATGCCGGTTCTGTCAAAGTATTGCTCTCCTAGCACATTTTGAAATAACTTGTCACTGCTCAAGCATTTCTTTTTATTATAAAAGGGGTTGCAAGAAATGTACAGTGTACGTCATTTTAAACTGAGTGAGAATTTTTCATTTTTTTATATTAAAAAAAAATATTTTCATTCAATACATCGAATCCATAGCAATAATAACACAAAAGGAAATAATCATAGGTACATTCATTTTCTTTTATAACGAAATAAATTACAATTTAACTGGGAAAATAGTATAAATAATTAACTTCAGCCAAATTCCCATGAAAATGAAATAATTACAAGATATTAGATTGACTTTTTTATTTTTTTACTGTTACCTATATATTTTCTTTTGAATATGAACTCTATGTTGTATATAAAATGCTTTCTGAATATTGAAACTGAGAAAAAATTAATCATATACAGGGTGAGTTCGACCACCCGTATCAGTCGTTTTTTTCGAAAACGGTTAGTCGTAGAGAGTTGTGTCAAAAATTTGTATTATAAAAGCCCTAATAAAGAATCGAATGGTGATAATTTTTTTTCCGGGAAGGTCGGCTTCCCTATTAGTTTGCTCCAGAATGTCCAAAACTCCGGAATTATAAATGTAACGATAGGTCGAAAGTGATATTGTTGAAAAGATCTTAAAAAAATAAGCAAGTTTTGTAGGAAATTTTTTTTTATTACTGCCACCGCTGTAAATTTCTATAAGTATAAATATAAATTATTATATGTTCAAAACTCCGGAATTTTAGAAAGCACGATAGGTTGAAAGTGGTGTTGTTGAAAAGCTCTTTAAAAAATAGGCAAGTTTTGTACGAAAAATTATTTAATTACTGCCACCCCTGTTAAGTAACAATCGTTTGAAATTATTGAATCAAAATTTCATAATAACGATCGAAGTCGGCATTAAAAATCTAGCAACCTTAGACATTGTCACACGTGTTCAAACTGTCTTTCATTTACTCTTTAATACAATACTACTGAGCTCTTCTGGTTATACTGTGAGTGTACTTCTTCAGTGTTTAATGATCGATAGATAGGTAACTAGATTTTAAATGCGGACTTTTAAAAAGTTCGTTATTATGACATTTTAATTTAGTAATTTCAGACAAAT
The DNA here is from genome assembly GCA_039654895.1 of Mongoloraphidia duomilia. Lineage (NCBI taxonomy): Eukaryota > Metazoa > Arthropoda > Insecta > Raphidioptera > Raphidiidae > Mongoloraphidia > Mongoloraphidia duomilia. The sequence goes on from CM077524.1 coordinate 10,579,250, forward strand.
ATTACTTAACAGGGGTGGCAGTAATAAAAAAAAATCCGTACAAAACTTGCTAATTTTTTAAAGATCTTTTCAACAATACCACTTTCGACCTATCGTTACATTTATAATCCCGAAGTTCTGGACATTCTGGAGCAAACTAATAGGGAAGCCGACCTTCCCGGAAAAAAAATTATCACCATTCGATTCTTTAGGTGCGTTTGGTATCAAGGTGTAGTGTAGTGTAGTGTAGATAATTTTTCACTGAAAAGTGTAAAAAGTTCACCAAAAGTGTAAACTAAATGTACACTTGCAACAAACGGGCTAGTGTACATTCTGAGTAGATTGTACATGCGCATTACAAAATAAATTAATGACAGATTGGCTGAGTTCATTATTTCTAGTTTTTACAGTTTTTTTTGGTCGTAAAAATGTTAAACTCACTGCAATATTTGTCTTGTACCATTACATTTTGAAGCTCATTCATTTTTAAGAGACAAAAAATGTAAAAAATTGAGTACAAAAAAAGTATCAAATCTGTCAAAGCGATTGTCAATTCAGACATATATCACGTGACCTACACTACACTACGTGCACCTGCTCAAAAGTCAGGACTAATAGTTGTTACACTTTTAGTCCCACACTGAAATAACAAACAGATCAGTTATTTTACACTTTTGTATAACAAACGTAATAGTGTCAAAAGTGCTTACACTTTTTACACTACACCTTGATACCAAACGCACCTATTATTAGGGCTTTTATAATACAAATTTTTGACACAACTCTCTACGACTAACCGTTTCCGAAAAAAACGACTGATACGGGTGGTCGAACTCACCCTGTATAAGGGTTATATAAGAGGTTATTTTTTTGTTAAAAATCAAATTTATTTTTGTCATTCTGCACTGTGAGTTGTGACACGAGTTTTTTAATTTATTATTTGTTATTAATAGTATACCAACCATTAGTACTATTAATAATTTAATAACTACATTACCTATAATTTAAACGCTGCAAACTGCAATACATAACATGACTGTTCAAATATAGTAAGTAGGTGGGCCTTTTTTGTGTGCCGCTACAAGGTCAATTTAAAAATAATGAATTATTTAATTATGAGTTACAAACTGACAAATGACAAAAACATGTTTCAATTATTCCATTATATATACTTTAAAGAAGTGCCCCACTCAACTGCAAACAAAAATAAGTAAAAAATCAAAGAAATGTTAAAGATGCTAAAACAATGATCATGAATAATAAATTATTTTTGGCAAAAAAGTAAATTTTATTTTCAAATTTTTAGTCACTATAATATATTATTTTAAATTTTAAACGGCTGGAGACACGTTTTCCCACCATCAGCACCATAACTCCCACCACTTGTTTTTTTATTTTCATTTTTTTCTAGTTATATAAATATTATTATAGCCAAATATCAGAATATTTCATTGTTATTAAAACTATATGCGACTGCAAAATTTCACGTCAATTGGACATTTAAAAGACGTTGAAAATCAAGTTGCAAGATTTGTTTACATACATACATACAATTAGTGAAGCTAATATAATCTTGTTTTTATATGAGAGACGCATCGAGAATTTTGTCGTGTACACTGTAAAAAATAGATGTAAAAATACTTTGAAAGTTAAGGTAGAATTCGCTCGATTTTCTAAGTGATTTTACATTATTATTTATATTTACACAGAAAACTTCATAAAAACTTGGACTTTTACTGTAAAGATAGTGATTTTTACATAAAGTAAATTGAAATTACATAATTTGTGTAATATTCCAATAAAGTGTGTAAAAATTACAAAATAAAATGTATAGTTACATATATAAAATGGATGAATACAAAACAAACAAGCCGTGAGGTGGGTCGTTTATTAGGACTAAAGTGCGACCCTTGAGGTCCACACGACGAACTTCCCAGTTTGATAAATATTTAATAATAATAATTAAATTAGATATTACACAGAAAAGTAATCATTTTAATCATTAAAACATAATTATTATTTATTTTTAACAATAATTAAAAAAAAAAAAAAAAAAAAAAAACGGCTGAACCGATTTTTATAAAATTTATGTCGGATCAAAATGACGTTAACACGCCTCGATTGACACCCTTACGAAGTCGATATAATTTTTTATTCGCGAGATTTTTTGGAGGTTATTTGGTTAAGAAAAAAGAACGGCTGAACCGATTTTGAAAAAATTTCTTTCAGATCATATTTACGTTAATACGCGTCGATTGGCACCTCAACGTAGTCGATATCATTTTTCATTCTCGAGATTTCGTCTTAGAAAGAAATGGACACATACGTACGTACACACACACACACACACACATACACACACACAGACATCTTTCTAAAAGTAGTGTAAAAATAGTGTAGTGACCTTGAAATATAAAAATTTTTTTTCCTTTTTGATTTCGATTTTCGGACCCATTACAATAACTTCCAATGGGAAGTTAATAAATGTAAAATTGGTAACCACGCAGGCGCAATGTGTTTTTATGGAATCTACGCGATGTGCAGGCGATACCTGTTTGCGACGTCATTGTCTCTTTGTGTGCCTATTACCAAATTAATCGCTAGTTACAAATGGACCATCGATATCTAGTAAATTAAAATTACATAATTTGTGTAATATTCCAATAAAGTGTGTAAAAATTACAAAATAAAATGTATAGTTACATATATAAAATGGATGAATACAAAACAAATTAATGTAAAATTAGTAACCACGTATGCGCAATGTGTTTTTATGGAATCTACGCGATGTGGCGATACCTGTTTGCGACGCCATTGTCTCTTTGTGTGCCTATTACCAGATTAATCGCTGGCTACAAATTGACCATCGATAATCTATGCACTCGGCCTTCTCATTTCTTACAGTGTTACCTACGCACTTGTTTTCCGTTTTGGTACTATTTTGATACTACTCGATTGTACAGCTTGTCGGAAATTTCTGATATCGATCCTGAAGTATTGATAAGTTTAATTGAAGATGTAAAGACAAAACACACCGAACATTAGCATTGGGCGAATACGAGATGTTTTTACAATCGAAACAATCGCAATCGTTCATAATAACAATCGAGTCCACAATCGACTCGGAGTTTGATTTTACAATCGAAATGTTCGATTGCTCAAGTCGATTATTTGTCAGCGAATGAGATTACATATAATCGCGATTCAAGGTTATATGCTGGTCGAATGAAGTCTGACGTTTACGCTACTCGTTCATCGTTGATTTACTGTTCACACTGTTCAGTCGGTCTCAAAGCACTCGATTACTGCACAATCGACCATCCATTGACTCGACCACAGTTGTTTAGTGATGAACCGATTATATATTATGTGGCTCTCGACAGTGTACGTCGTCTGTACGATTCAGTACTATGCAACTTGGTCTCGGTGGAATATGAAACAACAACAATCGAGTCCAAGTGAAAACCATCGAGAGTCATCGAGATGTTTGAACAATCGAGACAATCGACTAAAATATCTCGTAATCGCCCATCACTACCGAACATATTTATGAAATCATTCTTGGCAAAAGTGTCGTATGTGTTTGTCAATTGAAATATAACTTTCACGGAATATTTTTAAAATGAGTGTAGTATACTTATGCATATTTTTTATATAGTAAATGTACTTGGCACCCTCCTCGTTAGCACTTGGAAAACCCCTGGCGTTTTTCACTTCAGTGTCACTACCAGTGACAAATTGATTTTTAATGTGAATTACATTATAGTTTATTATTACGATACATTGTCCTTGATAAACCATTTTCTATTACAGACGATAATAATGTTATCTCAGTAAAAGATCCACCGCTGGATTTTCAGTTTATTATAAATGAAAAAGTGTAAACGGCTTATCATAATATTTCAATGTTTAATAGTATTATATCAAGACATAGCAAAATTATAGATATATTGTAGATTACAGACGCTCGACAACTGAGATCATTAGCGTCTAGCACAGTTATTACTTTTATAATATTCCATAAGGAAATGGAAATATGATAATAGTGTCGAAATATCATGCCCAAGATAAAGTTAGATTTATAGGTATACCGTAGAATAGAATTGAATAGAATAGAATAAATAGAATAGAATAGAATATTTGTGAATTAGTTTAACACACATTGCAAAATCGTTAAAGTGCCCACAAAACGTAAGTATAAAAGTGGTTTTCCACATAACGACTGTGTGCACGTGTCTGTCTGTCTGTCTGTCCATCTATATGTGGAATTTTCTTTCGTTCACATAACTTTTTTAAAAACGCACTGATTTGATTTTTTTAATGTTTTCCACAATAAGAACTCCAAGATAAAAGTTATATTGTGAACGAAAGAAAATCTCACACACGCTAAGCCGCCATGCGGAAAACCACTTTTTTACGTTTTGAGGATAGTACAATCAGAATCTAATTCAATTTCCTTACGGAATATGAAATAATGCATGGAAGTGAAAGTGTTAGGTATACCTACCTAAAAAAACAGCATGATCTACACTAATGAATTAAAAAAATACGGTACACAAAAATTAAATGAAGCAATATTTTTGTAACGTCGACTGAAATTGTTTGTGCATAATTTAAATAAACAATTTATTGTGATATTATGTTTATTTAAAAATATCAACCCTTCTACGTGCGGCGCAGTTAGAGTCCATGTTTAATACCTACAACAGTTTCACTCAGGCGTTTATTAATTCGTTGCTTATAAAACAGTAAGGGTCAAATGTAACGTCACGTGACGTGTATTGAAATGGGGTGATCATATGCAGACACGTACGACTGATGTAGGGGCGTGTGTTTTATGGAAATAATTATTTTATAACGTCATCCGTGGACAGGATACGCTGCATACATATGATACCTTGTATTTAGAAACAGACTAATCCGTTATTATGGTCATTTGTAATTAACAATTAGTATTTAATATTAATTTTAATGAATGAGTGAGTGTACAGTGCGTTCGATAAACCGTGTGGTTACATAACAGTTTGATGTACAGGTTGCTAACGTTTAGCTTTTAATGCAAAGTGCATATTTTGATCTACCTGTAAGAAAATAGGATGCGTCTATGGTCTACTTAAAACAAAATTGGGAGTAGGGACTTCATAATTATGAAACCGCGAATTTTTTTGAAGAAACGGTACAAAAAAATAATGATTTGATGAATAATGAAACAATAGATTAACACCCCTATAGACACTCTTTTACCCTAACTTTTGCGCATCCTTTTAGTCCAGGGGTTCTCAATCTTTTCTTTACTGCGACCCCTTTTACAGGTTGCAATTTTTGCGACGCCCTTCTAAAAGAAGATACCTGTGTGTGTAGCTCTAGTAGACAATAAAATTACTTTATTATTCAAAGAAAACTCCAAAGAATATAGAATCTTAATTATTATTTATAACATTTTAATTCTAATACCTAATTAGAAAACATAAAAAACTACAAACAATACAATTAATAAGCAGTATGAGCTTGCTTTTTTGAGCATAACTTCTCAAATCGGGACTGAAGTTCTGAAAGTGCGGCTCCCCTAGGATAGCACCGCGACGCCACAGTTAGGAAACTTCTAGCTTAGTCACATATCATGAATTATAGCTTATTACGTTTAACGTAGCATATTTCATTTTTATAAGTTTTTTTTGCCTTATACACAGACCCCTTTAGTAGAAGCGCAATGGTAGTGAAAATCCTATCAAAATTGGTTCAGTAGTTTTTGAACAAACAGACAGAAGGGCAAAAGTTAAGAAAATGGTTAGTAAGGTCTAAAATATAACACTGCACAGTGCACATTTATACCTATATGTTAAATTTTGTTAAAAATTTTAAACTATAAGATAAAATTAATAGGATTTTATTTATTTGTACCTATATTGATATAATATCTACAGAAAAGAATGCATTTCCAGCAACTATTATCAAAACACAAAAACAATTGCAGTCACAATAACCAAGCGTTCTTTGTTTTTTGATAAGAAACTTTATACCTAATAATTTGAAACAGCAGTTGTTTGTTGAATGGTTGAATCCTTAACAATAGTTCAAAACCAATTCAGAAATGAGAATAATGGTACGGAAAATTACAATAGAACAAAAAGCTTTTACAGTAAATGAACAACTTATAACTTAGCCTGCATGCCGAGATTAAAATATTGTATAACTCTTAACATTGTATTAAAATAATTATTAATTATAATCAATAAAATATACCTACATGAATAATTAGAACAAAGTTCATTATACTTACATTTTTTGCTAATTATTTACAAGTGTTGAACAATGGCAGATCAACTGAAATGCGTAATAAAATATATGAAACGTGCGGCTGGGCCATTTGGGAGCTCATGCTTCGCAGAGGCATCAAAAAACCAAAAGAAAACTGGATCTTTTATTTTCTACGTTTTGTTTGTTAATAAATATAACATTTTTAGAGGAAGACTTAATAATTATTTTCGTTTGAGGACCTCCAAACATTTAATTGATCTGTTGCTGATATTACTGTGCCACATATCGACGTCGATTCGATGAAAAGACGTAGGTATCTTAAAATTTAGTCAAAATGAGTGACTAAGTACGACTATAAACATGCCGTTGTTTTGTCTTTGTTCTGACAAAACTACTGATTTTTTGTGCAGCGTCGCCAGTGGTTAGATTTTTCATAAGATGAAAATGGCGCCACCTTTACAAGTCGCTAGGAAAAAAATCCTGTCATATGAAAAATTGTGGTAAAATTTGCGTATAAAAAGCGAGTAAAAATTCATCAAATAAATATATAGGTACCTATTCAAAAAACATGCTTGCATTACAACGCACTAAATAGTAGAAAATAAACAAAACGAGACGCTCATCGAGCTTTCATCGAGCGCCCCTTGCTTCTACATTTAGTAATTAGTTACCACTGAACTACACCCATAACTGGATATTATGCCATTCATTAAGATCAGCTTGGTAACAATTACAATCTACGCACGGGGCTCGCGGACCTGCGCCTTAACAAGTGAAAATGGAGCCAAATTCAAATTTTAGGAGTTTGACAATTTTAGGTTCTGGGTTTTATAGTAATGATCTATAAAACTACGAAATAAGCTTAGGTCGAGAAATCGCAGGAAAACACAATTCCAAACAGCCCAACACGTAACGAACACGAGGTTAGGTTAGGTTTCCTTTGTTGTTTCTACTCGTGTTTCTACTACAATTATTTTGACAGTTAACGTAACAGAAACGAAAACTGCTGATCGTAGCTGGCGATGATGAACGAAATATTTAACCACAATAGCGCGCAGGTCCGACAGTCCCGGATCAAGCAAATATCGACCGTATTGAATTGTTCAATTACGAGCAATTTTTTTCGCGTATGTCAGCTTGTCTGGCATTCCAGTTATGGGTGGATTTCATAGTTAGTTACTTAAAACCAAGAACTTTATTTAAAAAATGGTAAATATGGTATACATTATCTTAAAACGGTGGTACTGTTACAAAACTGTTTTCCGAGTTGGCGGAATAAATATTTATTTACAATAATTAAAAACACAATAATAATGAATGCAACAACAAAAAGTCAGTTCTAACAATCAACACAAGTAAACAATAACTAAACAGTAATTCTTAAACATAGCAACACAAAACAATAAAGAGCACTTAACTATATACAATAACTCGTAACAATTAACTATATACCAGGACTTTTTATTTCTAGTTATTTATGTTTCAAATATTTATGTTCACTGTATTTATATCAGACGCACTATTTGTCGCTCAGTATTCTCCATTGACTGATTGCCTGACTCACCGTTGATTGCTGTTTATATAGGCTGCGTAGCATAAGCCTAGTGTGTTCTCGCTTTCTCTAGAACTTTCGTGCAGGTTCCAGTTGTTACAGTAAGCGGACCCCCGTTTCTCAGAACTCTTGCCTGCCGGTTATATACAGGGTGATCCGTAACAGTACCTACTATTTAACGTTATAGAAAATAAAATTTAGTTTTAGATCTAGTACGAACGAAATGATACTTGCAACGCTGTTTGTGTAGTGTTAACAAATTTATCTGAATGTGGAAGTATCTGATGTAAAAATCGTTTAACTTGCTATGAAAATTTGTGCTTCGTGTTTAAAATTCAACACATACCTAACAAAAATATTTATTAATTTAGATTATTATTTGCGCTCAGATATTTTTGAACTTGCACATCCAACTGTGAGTAATTTGACAGTTTTGACTATATGATTGGATGATTGTAATATACTCACATTATATATACACATCATCTGTATATAAAAATATAGCTCATTCTATGATGCAGCATTAGTTTTCCGGAACGCCATCAACGAGCGGGCAATTAATAATGAGCGATAAAATGACCTCTCCGAGTACAACTCATTTATTTGTGTCTGATGCACGAGTTAAACACGATACAGCAGCGTATCTAAAACTCCATACTTTTGCGTACCACTTTCAGAACATTTACCCAATCGACATACCACGAGAGTAAAAAAATTCGACTGATGACCAGTCCTATACTTCCCACCTAGTAAATATTTGCAAAAAATAAACACTCTTTTTTTATTCTTTGAAAAAAAGCATGGCCATCTTTTTACTTCCCACCTTTACTGTGGTAGGGAAGTAATGGATTTAGTCCGAAAAAAATATTTCGAGATTTTAACAGATTTTCACGTTTTGAGACCCTAGCAATCGTTTAAGATCATTTTCTGACTGATGTCTGTATGTGTGTGTGTGTGTATGTGGTCAATTTTTCGCCTTCGATATCGTAAAAACGGAACAACATACGGCCATGCCGATTGTTCTATTGTGTTTATCAGCCTTTAACTTAGATCTGATTGGATTTTGAGTCAAATCGGTTCAGTGGATCCTGAGATATTTAAAAAAACGTTCTCGATGTCACGTATTAACATAGGTAAAAAAAATATAAATGATTTCTAGATGTTATATCGTATTTTCGAAAAAAAATTGTCTGTCTGTCTGATTGAGTGCTGTCGATTTGTATGTTTGGTTGCTTATAACTAGAGAACTACAGAATTAATTTCGATAAAAATTGTAGTAAATCGTTAGCTTAAAGTTCAACTTAAAATAAAGCTACAAATCATTTTGTTAGGCCCTCGGGAAGCAACATAATCCCGTTAGGTATGTAAAAACGAGGAGAAGGAAGCCGCGGGTACTTAAATAAGAAAAACTATAAATCGTAGACAAAAAAAGTTTATACAAAATTTGTAGATAATTTCGTCCTCTAAAAGATTGATAACAACCATTTTTTACAAAAAATGGAACGGAATCGAGAAATTCGCAAAAAACCGTCTATCGTGAACTTGAACCTCGAATATCTGGCAACGCCGACGAGATATCGATGGGGACTTTTTACACGTTTTTTAAAACACCATAACGAAGGTACCTATATAAAAAAAATCAGCTAACTGGGAATTATTCTGCAGATGGGTCGTTTTAATATCTAAAATTACTGGAGTATAGTAATTGTAATTGTATTTTAAAGACCACCAACAGCTAAGGTTATTTGGGCCTAGCACCAATTCATATTTTCAATTCATTATTTTTTTTTTTTTAATAATAAATTGAAAATTCAATTGACACTTTTAGCAGCTCTCGGGCTAGAACTCGGGAACTGGGGACTTGTAATAGAGGAACCATAGCAACGCCATGTAAACAACAGCGCCGCTACACTCTCGGCTATTCTCAAGCCCTACTGGAGTATATAGCATGGTCGTCATTGCAACTGTGTCGCTACAGGTCTTGACAATAAGCGTGAAGTTAGCTTTGCTAGTCCATATCTACCTATATAAGTCTATGTGGTACCCATAAAGATCTCCTGGTGGTACTACAGTTTGGGAAACGCTATCGGATACGATGCAGGGTAGCGTTTACATAATATAATGGATGCTTTTATGCAATTCAGTGTTTTTAGACTCAAGCATACAATAAACTAATAATTCTGGAAAGGTTAATTTCGTTAATTTTTTGTACACATATTTGTTTTAAGTGATTTGATTTAGGAATAATTAATTCCACCTTGGTTTCAAAAAAATTATAATTATTGTCAAAGAAAGAATATAACAAAAATAAAAAAATATATAAATAAATATCATGTAGAATTTAGAAAAAAAAACGCCAAAAATTCTACGCTGCAGCCATCAGGTCTCGAACCCACGTTCCTATGCATAGAACGCAAAGACGTAACCAACTGCGCTATGGGTGGAAGTGTGTAGACGGCCGTTTTTATGATATAAGAATGTTGCGTATTCTTACGGAAGTAGTTGCGAACACTTCACATTTTTCAGTACCCAGGCAAAGAGTGCCTAACGCGCCTAAGGAAGTTTTCACTTCAAAAAAATGTGTCGCGATTCGATACCCTCGTTTCTGTGTGTATAAGGCGCTTAAGTAACTTCTTCAAATTTTATCTAAAATAAAAAAATATCTACATATTCTCTAAAGAAGATGCGTGTTAATGTTTGTCATTGTATTACCATAAAAGTTAATTCGATAATACGGTTAGCCCTTGTCCACAGTATTTATGCATACATTATGTATGCCGTGACATGACGTATACCCATTAAAGCGCAAATAATGTCCGAGCCACGTTAAATTGCATGTTTATGTTTGAATTATCTATTTAGTGCGATTTCCTTTGTTCTACTTTGATTTTATTGCCTATTCATTATTCTCCCTCTTTAAAGCACTCTTTTTTATGGTGTCAGAATGAAAGAAACGATTGCGAAAGACTGTTTATTGGTAAAAATAAGGAGTACAACTTGCACTAGCGTTGGGCGTATACGAGATGTTTTTACAATCGAAACAATCGCAATCGTTCATAATAACAATCGAGTCCACAATCGACTCGGAGTTTGATTTTACAATCGAAATGTTCGATTGCTCAAGTCGATTATTTGCCAGCGAATGAGAATACATATAATCGCGATTCAAGGTTATATGCTGGTCGAATGAAGTCTGACGTTTACGCTACTCGTTCATCGTTGATTCACTGTTCACACTGTTCAGTCGGTTTCAGAGCACTCGATTACTGCACAATCGACCATCCATCGACTCGACCACAGTTGTTGAGTGATGAACGATTATATATTATGTGGCTCTCGACAGTGGACATCGTCTGTACGATTCAGTACTATGCAACTTGGTCTCGGTGAAATATGAAACAACAACAATCGAGTCCAAGTGAAAACCATCGAGAGTCATCGAGATGTTTGAACAATCGAGACAATCGACTAAAATATCTCGTAATTGCCCATCACTAACTTGCACAAAATTGATTCGACTCGATTTGGATTGGAACAAGAGGCAGTTTTAGAGAATAAAAAAAATAAACAAGACATAAGAATAATCGGTGTCAAACCAATCCAATATAGTGAAAGGGTCTTTGTTCAGTTATGTGTTCTCTAAGAAGTGCCGTTTAATGTCCCGTGCCTACCGGTCTTTACCGAGTCGATTCAATGCGCGTCCTATGTAATTATTGTTGAATCGATTATCATCAGCTGATTTATCACAAATTATGTTCCATTCCTACATTTCTCCAATTTGTGCAGCTAATAACTAATAATAATAATAATAATAACTAATAACTAATATGTTACTTTCTAATTTTATACTAATAACATTTTTTGACTAATTTTACAAAAATTTTATTTTTGTCAATGGAATCTTTGACTGAAACTTTCCAAAATCAAATTATTAATACAGTCGTAATTAAATTCTACATGCAACGCTAATAACTATGTCAATAAAAAAACTGAAATGCATCTTTCAGCAACTGGTATAAGTGTTGATAAAAGCATAATGTGACAACTTTAAACAACCATCCTATAGTATAATACCCACGTCTAAGACGCGTCATCAGTTTCATTCGCATTCTTTGAAGGGAGAGAATAATATCAAAGCGTAGCCCGTATTTTTGATGCAAAACTATGTATACACCGTATGCTCCAGTGCATCCAAAAGTGAGGGACCAAAAAAAATGTGCTATGTATAAGAATAATCAATTTCTAAACAGTATTGGGATGCAAAATGTGTTAATTTCAAAAAGATGTGTAACTGAACACAACTAAGTTATTATCAAACTTCCTTCTAAGTTTCTCGCGCATACCTGTTGTCTACATTTTATGGCGCGACCTCAGTCATAATGCAGTGTATATAAACCTAATAAAACCACTAACATCCTAACAATAATTTTCACAAATAAATATAATACATAATATAACGATATAGTCGCACAGTTCCCGTTTCTGCCACCATGATCTCCTAGCCCTGTAATTCCCCTCCCTGCACATAAAACGATTAATTAGTATTATAGTATTATAGACTGCAGTGCAAAGTAGAATAATGTCATTATAGTTAAACTTAAACCTAATACAGTCGTACTTCGAAAACTCGAACCATGACTTGCCACAAAAAAATTGAGTTATCAAATAATATTAATTTTCACTCTTGACGCTACTGCCAACCAATTATGTTCGAGTTATCAAGAATTCGAAGATCGAAGTCGACTCTACATATATTTCCATCGATATAGTTTTATTTGCAAAAAAACTGCACTGTATTGAAGAGTTTAAATGTATCGTTTGCTTATACCTTATCGACGTTATGAATGATATATTTATTCAGGGCTCACTCTGAAAATTAGCAAAACACACGTGTTTAAGGTACCATATCTTTATAGGGAATCCCGGAGGATATGTTGTTATTAGTGATGTGCCGGATATCCGTATCCGATCCGTATCCGCGGATATCCGAGGGAAAAGAAAGATCCGTATCCGTATCCGTTAGTTTTTTGGCGGATCTTTTACGGATCTTTTACCTTATCAATTTTCAATTCATAGATAAAATTTTATATATATAGGTAATTAGGTAATAATGAAAAACAGTTAAATTCCATTCAGATTATTTTTTATTTTTTAATATCGTGGTCAATAACTTTTTCCCATAACAGATAGTCTCTTTCCAAAGGTCGATGTGCAATATTTAGTATTTACCGCCGCGTACTCTAAGAAAGTTAAGATCCGTATCCGTATCCGTATTCGCGGATCTTGAGACCAAATATCCGTATTCAGATCCGTATCCGCGGATATACATTTTTAACGATCCGGCACATCACTAGTTGTTATGAATTAAAGCTTTTTCGCAGTAAGTTTTTTTAACAGCAACAAACACTTAAAGTAAAAAGTTTAAGAAGCATTGGTCTACTCTGTAGAATGTCATAAACGCCGTCTGTGGAATGTCTCCTTTTAAATGAAAAATCTCAAAAACCCTCTAAGCTATTACAACACCAGTGAACTGTGTACTCGATAAAAGTTTCATCAATTTGAAAATTCATAAAATGTGCACATAAAACACCTTATAAAAATACTCACTATATATTATGTATATTTTCATTTATAAGTATTGTGTAAATAACAATAAGTAATAGAGAGATAAAGTGGTGCCAGTTGTCATTTTTATATTATCGATAAAATAACGATTTGATGGTTATGAATAGTCATTTTGCAGAATGTCTGTAAATTATGTTCATAATGTAGCAAACCCCAAGATGTTACGCCACTGCCTCCAATAGAAACCACGAGAAATAAAGGTCACAGTAGTAAAGCGTGGAATGGTATCGAAGATACTGAACAACGAGTACCTGCCGGAATGTTCTAGAGAACGCGAGAACGTACTAGACTGGGCTGCGCGATTTATATAAGCGAAGTACTAGTGAGTCAGGGGCAGTAAACGGGAATCAGTCAGTGTAGATTGTATTGTGACAGTGTTGAACAGCGAAATAAATCTGATATAAATACAGTGACATAAATAATTACAAATAAATAATCCTTGTATATATAGTTGTTTGTTAAGTGTTATTTAAGTGGCTCGTTTAGTTCAATAATTGCCGTTTAAGTTTCTTTTATTGTTAGAATTGACTTTTCGTTGTTGCATTTATTGTTATTGTATTTTTAATTATTGTAAATAAATATTTATCCGCCAACTCAGAAAACAGTTTTGTAACAATAAGTAATATAGAGTAAAAGTGTTGTCAGTTGTCACTTTTATATTATCGATAAAATAACGATTCGATGGTTATGAATAGCCATTTTGCAGAATGTCTGTAAATTATGTTCATAATATGCGGTCAGGGTAGCACAGTTGCAGTGGTATGCTAAGCAGCCGAAGCAATTAATGCCTAGGCCAGGGGTCGGCAACCTGCGGCTCGTGAGCCGCATGCGGCTCTTATGATGTCAAGATGCGGCTCTCCAGTTCCATGCGCAAATATTAATAATTATATTATTTTATTTTCAAAACTCATAAAAAATATTATACTGCAAAAAAAACTTTAAACAGGATAAAAACACTCAACACCACTGAGAATAGGTGTAGTAGAGAGTATACGGACAGCTGACATTTTTTAAATGTGGCAACACTGTTCTGTTTGTTTAGTTATTGGTGCACTGTGTCGTCAACGGTCGCAGTCAAAACTTTTTTCGATCAAAAAGTAAATATTACTCAATAATTATAATAATATTATTTGATTACTAATTTTATTATTCTAGCATAGCTAGCTAAAATACTTTAATATGTTTTGTGCGAAACATTTGTATGTTTTTATATGAATAAATATTATTTCATATTTAAAGCTATTATTTTAAATCAAAAAACAAATTTATATAACTAATCCTAATCAGATACCATAATATTGAAATAAAAATGTTAGTGGCTCTTTAAAAACTGGGGAATTTTGTAAATTGTAACTTTTGGCTTTCCGTCTCAAAAAGTTGCCGACCCCTGGCCTAGGCCACTGAGAGTATGAGGTAGTCAAACAATCATGTTGGTACTCTCAACTCTGTTAATTTTCGTACGGGGTGCCAAAGGCATGATTTTTCTGGTGCACAAAAAATTCTCTCTTCAGTTCTGCAATGTAAGTAAACCATCGTCTTCCGAACAACTTTAGATTTGTTTATGATTTTTAGTTAAAATCCCTAAATATTGTTGTAAGATATAATTCCAATTGCGGCGCCAGAGGGTGGGCCTGGTGGGCCATAGCCCATCTTAAACTATCTTGGCCCACCCTGGTATATAATCCCATATTTCTAGGTTATCTTTTAAATACGTTTTTAACCTTCGAAATTTCAACAATTTTTCTTGTAAATTCTATAGCAAGTAACCTGGGTTAAAATTTTATCGAGCACTGAAATTTTAGGAATAAATGTTATTGGCCCACCTTCAGATCACCATGACCAACACTGGCCCACCCTAGAAAAACACCATAGCGCCGCTGCTGTATATTTCTATCGAAGAAACCTATAATTACGATGAATTTTTAAATATCCTGAAGAAGCTGCCTGTAATCAAATTTCAAACGTTTTTCAATCGACCATATATGAAAGTTTATTTAATTGTAAAAAAAAATATAAACTTGAAAACATTTTATTTCAACTTTATTACTTTTATAGGTGTAAAAAATTATTATTAATATACAAGGAAACAAGACATATCAAAAAGACAAAGTCAATATGCAAAGAAAAATAATAAAAATCGAATCTACACGGAGCGCAATAACAGAAAACTTTAAAGTCAGAAATAAGATATTTTCTTTTGAATCGGATTATATTTCTCTGCAATATTACCGAACCAGGAAGCAGATTAAAAATTGTCTTCGTGAAAAGATAAACTCATCTCGATAATGTTGTTGAAAAATACTATATATCAGGAAACAAGGCTTGCTTTCTATTGGTGAACAATCATTACATTTTGTGTCTTTGCCAGGACTTCAAATAAAGCATTTTTAAGTTTATTATTAAAAATAAACTGAAATTATAGAGGCATCTTTTTTTGACATCATCCTTATTTAAAATTGGGTTATTAATAATTTTGAAGGAACTTTTTTGATGGCCATCTAGTATTTTTTGATATTATAAATTTATTAAAAATACACTGAAATTACAGTGGCATCTTTTTTTGACATCCATATCCTTATTTAAAATTGGATTATTAATAATTTTGAAGCAACTTTTTTGATGGCCATCTAGTATTTTTTGATATTATAAATTATTGTACTCAAATTAAAATTTTCTAAACATTCCTGAAAACTTGGACACAACAACCTTAATTGAATATCCTATTATATCGTAAATTTGCAAAATAAAATTACAATCTCTTTTAAAACCAGACAGAACCACAAAAAAAACGTAAAAGCTGCACATAATTTGCCATATATAACATTTTCATAAACGACCACACAGCAGACTGTTGTGTTGGACGAAAAATGGTTTGCGGCGTGGAAATGCCATCAGCCTTGGTGGAATTCAGCTTATATGTACATACCATAAACTGTGGTGCAAAGTATGTATTTCTGTACATACTACATACATCTAGTCATATTTTTAAAAAGAGAATCCTTTATATTTCCCATTTAATGATCATATAAATGATTTTTTTTAAATCATCGAACTGAGCTCCGCTTAATTTAAATAATTCTTAATTTTTTGTCTATAGTACTTAGAACTGCTTTCCAATAAATTTTCCTTTCAAAAGGTTACGTCATTGGCACCATAACAGCACGGTCCACTACTACAGACCATATTATATTTAATACATTATCTATCTCATTCGGGCCGTGCGAGATCAGTGTACATGGAACATAGGCGGTTTGGTTATACAGAGTATAATTTATAATATTTGCAGCGAACCCGCTTTGACTTTATTGACGTAAGTGCAGGTATACAAATTTAAAAATGTGTATCTCCATAACGAAATGAAATAAACGCCATTCTGTTTGTAGCAATGATTTCTAATATATTAATTATTTTTTTATTTTTTATAGCGTCATTGTACATCTATATCTTGTGTTTTTTTAATATTATTGAATTAATGCATTTTGTGTTTATTTATGGACGTTATTTTCTACTTTGAATATATACTATATTCACAGTGACGGATTATAAACGTTTGAAAGTCCCTTATTTAACACAACTGCTTTTTCAGATAAAACGTTATGAATAAATCTAGTTTTCACATAACAAAGGCTCCAAGAACGTGCTTAGGATGATCTTGTTTGTAAATTCAAAAAGAAAAATATTCAGCCAATCAATGTTCAATGAAAGTTCTTTGAAAGAAAAACATTGTGTTTATAAAATTTCATTGAGAAAAATTCATGTAATACAAAACCAACATCATTGTATAAGTATGATACGATACATGTTATTGATTGAAAAAGTATTTTTATTGATACATCGCATGTTTTTAGTTCAGTGATATTTCCCATATCCGAAGACCAGCAATATCTTCAGTTTATAAAGACATTACTATAGTATTATTGCATATTGCAGGACTCCCTTTTTATAAGCTGCAATGCGTTGCGCAGGGGATCCATATTGAACATAACATTACAACGAATGTCATACGATATCCACGCTATAAAGAAAAGTTGACGCGATCAAAGTGTAAACACCACAACTCATACAGAAATACGAAAATATGTATCTATCTACGAGTTATTTATGCAAGTGGGAAGTTGTCAACACAAACAAAAAGCCTATATAGTAAAAAGAACCCAGAGAACATAAAACTGATGTTATAATATCGGCGGCCACATGAACAAGTATCTTATACGTCGAATTTTGATATGTAAATATCATTTTGCCATATCCACTATAAAATAGCTGCTTTACATGTAGGCCGTGGTCCGGTGGTATTTCTACCTGACGTTTCGTCTACAACTGCGGTAGACATTCTCAAAGGCGATGTGGCAGCGGTCGAAGTGTCCTCCTTGGCGGCTCACAGGTCAGTGTGACTGGGTGTCCCCCCTTCTTTTATGCTCAGTACCAGTGTGTTCTCTGTTCGGTCGTAGTCCGTCTCTCCGTAATTGGTCAATTGTGTAGTGTATAGTGGTAGGGGTGAGTTCTCTACTGGGTCGTATTCCGTACGCATATGTAAGGTGGCTTTTGACAGGCCAGTGTACGGTAACGTATCTTTCCCACACTAGTGTTTATTCGCCTGATCCACCAACTATTACATACTTCTGTGCGTGCCTCGGCCTACTATAGAAGAGAAGTTGGCGACACAAACGAACTGTCAAAAAATTTTGAAAATATGAAAATGAAGTGAAAATTAGCTATTTTATAGTGGGTATGGCAAAAAATAACATATATATCTCGTGCGTAATGATATTATGACTCATTATGCATCTAGATATGCAATCTACTGTTACTGTCCGCCTCCCCTAAATTTTTCCATAGAGTGACTCAGTGAAATAAAAAATGAGGTGACGTGAAATTACGGAAAACTCCATTATAAACTATACTCTGCCCAAAATGTTTTGAGATTATATTGTTACGGATCATCCTGTATATAAACGACAGGCAAGAGTTCTGAGAAACGGGGTCCGCTTACTGTAACAACTGGTACCTGCACGAAAGTTCTAGAGAAAGCGAGAACACACTAGGCTTATGCTACGCAGCCTATATAAACAGCAGTACGAGTGAGTGAGGGGGCAGTCAACGGTGAGTCACGCAGTCAAGCATCAGTGGATCAGTGATATAAATAGTGCCGTGATATAAATAACGAAATTGATAAAATAAATACTAGTGTAGTGATAATAATTACGAATTATTGTATATAGTTGTTTTGTTTTGCTTTGTAATTACTGTTTAGTTATTGTTTACTTGTGTTGATTGTTAGAATTGACTTTTCGTTGTTGCATTAATTATTATTGTGTTTTTAATTATTGTAAATAAATATTTATTCCGCCAACTCAGAAAACAGTTTTGTAACAATATTTATAGTTGTCATCGTATTCGAATCTTAGGAATATCCTAAAGCGGGCCCCATATCCAGGATCTTTGGTGGACCCCCGTACCTACCGCTTTGATTTTTGTCTTTTGTTCATCTCACTTTAGCTGCAGGCCGACCTGCCACCCTCCCTAATCCCGGACCTCCAGACTAGAGCCCTGTCAGCCTCCTCTATCAACGACTCACTGGTTTTAAAGTCATTCTCGCGTTATAGGAATGCACGAGTTTAACGCTACAAGGACGGTATTCAAATGAAAGCAATAAAACGACTACGAGTGTCATTGTGTGATTATTAACTTCCCATTGGAAGTTATTGTAATGGGTCCGAAAATCGAAATCAAAATGGAGAAAAAAATTTATGTTTCAAGGTCACCACACTATTTTTACACTATTTTTAGAAAGATGTCTCTCTCTCTCTCTCTCTCGTGTGTGTGTGTGTGTACGTACGTACGTATGTGTCCATTTCTTTCTAAGACGAAATCTCGAGAATGAAAAATGATATCGACTACGTTAGGGCGCCAATCGACGCGTATTAACGTAAATATGATCTGAAAGAAATTTTTTCCAAATCGGTTCAGCAGTTCTTTTTTCTTAACCAAATAACCTCCAAAAAAGTAGATTTTACACAATATCTCGCGAATAAAAAATTATATCGACTTCTTAAGGGTGTCAATCGAGGTGTGTTAACGTCGTTTTGATCCGACATAAATTTTATAAAAATCGGTTCAGCCGTTTTTTTTTTTTTAATTATTGTTAAAAATAAATAATAATTATGTTTTAATGGTTAAAATGATTACTTTTCTGTGTAATATCTAATTTAATTATTATTATTAAATATTTATCAAACTTCGTCGTGTGGACCTCAAGGGTCGCACTTTAGTCCTAATAAACGACCCACCTCACGGCTTGTTATTATTATTATTATTGTAGATTATGGACGCGTCGACAACTCAGGTCATCAGCATCTTCAACACAACAATTAATAATCCATTTGTGTATTAGAATCTGCCAGTCGGCATATACAAAAACCAACTGATATGAGCTCGGGCTCCTGGGAACGCCAATTCCCAAAGAACAATGGAATCCAATTGCGAGAACAACTACATTCCAATGTTCCCCCTGGGGGAGTCATTGTGTGAGAAAACATGCAGAGCCAAATTGATATTATTTTGATGGGTGACTTTTGCGGTGAGCTGTTCCTAGTTAAGAATTAGGGTAGAAATCCAGGAAAAGTAGTTCCAGTGGGTTATTAGCTTGTCATAAAAATATTTATGTCCACAAGAAAAATTTTCATTGATCTTGTTTTATTAAAAATGTGGAATAAACCACTTTGCCTTGGCTATCAGAAATATATTGCCTGCCAAAATATATACATGCATTTACGGAGACAATGTTTTCATTTCCTGAGCAATTTCTTTTTGTGCAAAAATGTTTGAAAACTATAACAATCACCAATTTAAAAAATACGTGTTACATTTATCAACGCCAGTATTTTTTTTTTATTATGTTCTATTGTCAAATTATTTTTTTTAGCTTTATTGATTCAAATTAATTTTATTTATTTGAAAAAAAAAATGTGTGTGTGCTTATGACCACACGACAGAAGTGAAAACTTCAGATTTTCTAATTGTTGGTGTCATCTATTATAGCGCATTTATGAACTAAAAATAATTTATTACTAAAATACTAAAATTGTATTTATATTAGAAATCGTGTCCATCGTGATTATAATAAAATTAAGAAAAATCGCAGGATAGTGGACAAAATATTTGATTTAATTTCAACATAATATGTTACCATGTTAGCATGTTTTTGTCTTATGTACCCTATCTTATGTTGATGCTATGGTTAGTAATTAATAATAATTTTCATAAATATTGTTATTTTTATGTACTTGAAAAAGTCTAAATATATAGACGAAACGTCGTACATTTAATTAAATAAATCAAATATTTTGTCCACTATCCTGCGATTTTTCTTAATTTTACTAAAATTGTATTTTTAATTAATTCCACCTTGACCTTGGTTTCAAAAAAATTATAATTATTGACAAAGAAAGAATATAACAAAAATAAAAAAATATATAAATAAATATCATGTAGAATTTAGAAAAAAAAAACGCCAAAAATTCTACGCTGCCATCAGGTCTCGAAGCGAGGTTCCTATGCATATAACGCAAAGACGTTGCCAACTGCGCTATGGGTACAACTGTATTGCGTACCGTTTTATGCTATAAGTATGTCCGCCGCGTCACATTTCGGACTGCGAACACTTCACTGTTTTTAACTGCCCAAGCAAAGAGTGCTTAACGCGCCTAAGAAAGTTTTCACTTCAAAAAACTATATACCTATCTAAAAATTGGTTTATATTTTCTACAATAAATAATATTATCGAAATTCTCACTCTTACACTAGTGAAATCAAGTTCAGTGGGATCATTCTATAAATTTTTCTTTTGTATTTTTTTATTTTACATGTGTAAAACATTTATTTATTTATTTATTTATTTATTAGTTTTCAATAATAATTGCAATAAAATAAATCATAAAAATACCAACCTCTAAAGCTAAAATAATAAAAACAAATCGTTTTATTTGCATATCACTTTAACAATGCTAGAAAAAGAACAAGTAGATTGATAATATTCAGTTTTAATTTTGCTAATTTTCGCTATTAATATTTTTTTGTTAAATTAGCAATTTATTATTATATGCGCCTATTAAAAGTCTGTGCTAAAAAAAAGAACTACAACTTCAATAAAAATTGCGATGTTAATTGCTATAGCATTTTTAATCAAGGTTTCTAATTAATTCAAATTAATTTTTATTTAGGTAAATTCGCAATCAAAATTTAAAGAATTTTAATAAAGGTCAGTAGTTAACAAAAAGCAAGTAAGGTAGCTATTAATTGATCGTTTATTCAGGTATTTAACAAATTATCATCAATTACTACATATACAAGGTGATGCGGAAAAAAATCCATAAATCAAATAAGCTTAAATAATCACTATCCTAAAATATTAAATAAATCAGCAGGTTCATTTTCGAAAAAAATAAGTAAATAAAAAAGTTTTATTAGAAAAATTGTACCCGCCACTGACAAATTAAATTTCATAGTATACATTCGAGGATTCTGAATTCTGATTATGTAACTGCAATAACATTTGGATAAAATGCATAATTTTATAATCAGTTGTTACCGATTGCTCTGCCGTGATATTCATAAAACAGAGTGGTACATTTTACGAATATTGAAAAACAGGCATGCATGGTTTTATTTGTGAACCGATTTGTATTAGGTGTTTTGACGAATCCTCGTATAATTGTATTATGGATTAATAAATTTCTATTCTATTATATGGTGGAGCTGGCGGATATTCTGGAGAATCACGCAGACGGTACGCTAACAGTTTTTCCAGGTGTTGTGTTCCTGGAGCACACACTTTTAGTAAAATTGTGCGACATTTGTACATTTGTGAGTTTGTAAATTTGTGGATTCCATTGTTTAATAAACTTTCCAAAGTTTTGTGTAAGTACTTATACATGTCATTATGTATCTATTACTTTTTTTTAAATTTTGCATTCGTTTTGAAATAATACAAATAAAGGTAAAAAATAAAAATATATAAAATTACGACAGGTCAAAGTTGCTCAGAGTTTGGAAAATGTTTACGTCTCAAATTTTCTAAAATAAACCGAAATAAATCGGTTTTAGCTTATTTCATGTTGTGCAGGTCATGATTAAGTGTAATTTGCCTTGGTATTTACATTCGTATTTTCTCGCGTTTGAACAATAAAATTAGAAATGTTTTTATTTTTATCACACAGCCTCACATCGATTACTTGGTACCTTGAAATTATGACAGAGAAATAACACAATTACATAATTTTTACTTCCCACCTCTACTATGGTAGGGAAGTAATGGATTTAGTCCGAAAAAAATATTTCGCGATTTCAACAGATCATCACGTTTTGAGACCCTAGCAGTCGTTTAAGATCATTTTCTGACTGCTGTCTGTATGTGTGTGTGTGTGTGTGTGTATGTGGTCAATTTTTCGCCTTCGATATCGTAAAAACGGAACAACATACGGCCATGCCGATTGTTCTATTGTGTTTATCAGCCTTTAACTTAGATCTGATTAGATTTTGAGTCAAATCGGTTCAGTGGATCCTGAGATATTAAAAAAAACTTTTTGTTACAGTACTTGATAAAGTCTCGAAAGAGACGAAACGTTGTACGAAGATAAATAAAAGAGTTATTAATCAATAATAATTTATTTAATCCAAGAACCCATGAACCGTATTGAAGTTATTAAAAAATGGATATGAACCGAGTAAATTGATTAAAAAAACGTTCTCAATGTCACGTATTAACATAGGTAAAAAAAATATAAATGAATTCTAGATGTTATAATATGAAAAAAATGTAAATATTTTTTCTCTCTAAAATGTACAGTTTTCGAGAAAAAAAATATTTTACAAAAAAAAATAAAAATTGTACGTAAATCAAGGTAACCATGATTTTTGCTATATTAAGCTAGCCATCAAAGAATAAAAAAATAGTGTTTATTTTTTGCAAATATTTACTAGGTGGGAAGTATAGGACTAGTCATCAGTCGAATTTTTAATTTAGGGATCAGAAATAAAACCACGTTATCATTTCTGTTGCCGATGCAGTTTTCATAAGGTTCCGGGTTTTTGAATCAAAATTTTAAATAATAAAATAAATTTTTAAACCATGATAACGTGTTAGACTTCATTATGACCCACGTTTTTTCCGACTCTATTTCTGAATCATTCTATAGATGCCATAAATGCTCATAGAGAAAAGTTATTATACACCTAATTTATTACGTTATATACGTACCTTATAGCTAATATATTATTATCAGGATGGTAAATTGCGCTTATCGTAAATCTTATGATATTAATTTTTATATAAATTATGTAATATTAATAAATAAACAAAGTTAATTTTCTAGATTCAATAATATCTGCCATTCCATATACATAATATATAAAAGGGAACATCTGTATGAACAGGATAAACTCGAAAAACCATTCAACCTGTTTTCAAGCAGTTTTCACGAATAGGTAGAGAAAATATTATTAATTGAGAAGGTCATAATAGGAGACAGAGCAATGGATGTATTTATAGTGAAGCGGTTAACGTCGGATAAATATGGCCAGTAACTGATGAATTTTTAACGTCACTTGCTTTCATAAACTTCATACCTACTTTTTAAATTTTCTTTGTTATAAACAGTCAAATGCACTTGACATTCATTGGCCAAACATGCTTGATGGTCACCTATCGTTTACCATGATAGGCATACCTTCTATCATTTTGCGCAAAGTTCTTTTTTATCTTCAGACGAGAAACATGACTGAAGCTGCTATTATAATAATTATTCTTACCCTCTAAACTAAACAGGCAAAGATAACGATGCGCTTGGTGATTACGCCATTTGGCTTGTTCTTGACATACTTAACTTAATTTCATGGGCGTAACTATGGAGGGCCAGACCCCCCCTGGAAGCTGACGGGCCCCCCTAGAATAATTACAGCACGTAAGAATAAAGAAAGTCGATTTAAAATTATTACAAACTATTGAAAGTAATAAGAATAACAACCATAAAATTATATATAGGTAGTAGACAATCAGGGTGGCGGAAGGGCCGGGCGGCCGCCCGGGGTTCTGACCGTTTGGTGGTACCAAAATTTGAGCCAAGCGCCATATTCTGTAATTTTGTACTTTCATCTAATATATGTACTTTAAAAGTAGCCACTCAAAATAAAAACTTCACAAGACAAGCAACTTTGACGTTTTTTTTTTAAATATGGCATTTAATAACTATTAAATTACTGACAATAAAAGATATCATAATAATGATTTTCAGTTCTCAGATTGAAAGGGCCATGGCCCCCCTGGAAAAAATTTCTTGGTACGGCAATGCTTAATTTACCAGTTTTTGAGGATTACGTCTATTCGCCTAGATATGACATCAGACATGTCGATTATCGATATTTACTGATATTCGCTTTTTAAGTGATGGTACCTTAAAAACGTAATAATTTTCAAAGGAAGCTTTTTCGGCCATACGTTTATTTAAACTTTTTTAGATGTTTTCATATGTAGAACTCGTTACCAAATTTATGACACCTATACTTTTTCATCATCCTTGTATGATGTGCATGAAGGTAACTGCATATTTCTTTAAACTTTATTGCTAGTAAATAGCTGCTATAAAATTTACAGAGATATAGATGCACATAAACTTCTGATGGACTGCATAAAATCTGTGTAAATGCATATTTCAACTTACATTTTTGCAGGCTTGGTGAGTTACTTATATAACTCAAAGAAATCTTAGAATACAAAGTTAGAAAACTAACCCATTAAAATATCCCCTGAGGGATCGCCATTATACCAATTATTTTTCAAATGCTGTTTATTTGAAATTGCTAGGATCAGGAGACAAAAAACTTTAAAAAATAACTTATATAGATGAAGAAAATTTACCTCCTACGAAAGATTCGTATGGTTCTCAAGTACCTGTACGAACAAACCTGTAAATAGAGAAATTGATAAGTTGTGATAGTGCATTGT
Organism: Mongoloraphidia duomilia; assembly: GCA_039654895.1. NCBI lineage: Eukaryota > Metazoa > Arthropoda > Insecta > Raphidioptera > Raphidiidae > Mongoloraphidia > Mongoloraphidia duomilia. Next base: position 10,604,665 of record CM077524.1, read on the forward strand.
TGATGCACCACCAGTGCCGCATTATAAAATTAAAATTAAAAATGCGCTGACATATGGGTTATTATTTAAAAATCAAATTTCATGTTTCTTGGTCAAATAGTTTACAAATACAACCATCATAATTGAGTATTTTGGATTAAAAAAATAAAAAAATAATTGCTCTTATTCTACTCAATAAGAACTCTTCAGAAACACCACACGTGAAAATTTCGAAAATTTTAATTATTTTAATCCCTTTTCGATGCACCAACACTCCATAAAAACGTTTAGGTTTGGGCTATTAACTTACAGAATTCATAATATCAACTTCTTTGTTGCTTAACATATAGTTAGTGTGAAGTTCCACCCTTGGGTACAAAACTCAAAAAAGTAAGCTCAACATTGACAAATTAATGTGAACCGCACTCTGTTAACCTTTATCGTCACTTGAGAGTATTTTTTCGAATTATCGTTAAATTTACGGTATCTACAAACAAACATCCAATTTCTTCATCTAGATCGTTAATAATTTTATTATGAATCATCTGTCAAAAGTGCCAGCACATCGTTTTATTTACATACACTTTGTATAAAAAATTTGACTTAATCCAATGCTGGTGGTGCACCCTACGATTTCTATCGATAAATACAACACAGTAAACTCCTCTTTCATATTTAAACCTAAAAGAAGAAATTCGCAACATAATTATCTACAGCTTACTGTATTATCTTGCGCCTGCGAGCAAAGATTTCCAAACTTGTTTATTTAGAGGAAATGATTATCTCTACCTACCTACACCAAAGTTCTTTGTACTCAACGTTCCACTCCATAGCCTTCATTACAAGAAGAGTGCGTCATATTACATTTTCAGAGAACAAATTAAACATCTCAACAACAATATTCAAACTTGGTATTCATCTTCCATGCATGTAACGTACATGTTATGCTAATGTTGTTATATTATTATAATGTAACTTGTATATACACATATGCATCTAAACTCGGAATGTAAAGATGAATGGTTTCTGATGACTGGTATTTGGGAACCCGAGTAGAATCGGATATCCGGATAGTAGATTCTTCTGAAAGATTAGAATCAGTGTATTCATAATTACCTTTTTCCCGATCTTTACCATGTCCCCGAACATTACCAGAAAATAAAATTAATCTCTAACCGGTAATTATTTATCAGACTTTTATCATATATTCCATTCCTGTCCTGTTGGCTAAATGTTAAAAGATCACTAAAAAAATATTTTTATTTCCATGTTCCGTAAGGAAATGAAATTACGGTGATAGGGTCGAAAAATCGTGCATCTAAACTCGAAATGTAAAGATGAATGGTTTCTGATGACTGGTATTTGGAAACCCGAGCAGAATCGGATATCCGGATAGTAGATTCTTCTGAAAGATTAGAATCAGTGTATTCATAATTACTTTTTTTCCGATCTTTACCATGTCCCCGAACATTACCAGAAAATAAAATTAATCTCTAACCGGTAATTATTTATCAGACTTTTATCATATAATTCCATTCCTGTCCTGTTGGCTAAATGTTAAAAGATCACTAAAGGAAATATTTTTATTTTCATGTTCCGTAAGGAAATGAAAGTATGGTGATAAGGTCGAAAAATGGTGTACGACATAAGGTCAGATTCTGATTTTACTACTCTCAAAAAAGTGCCTAGTTTTCCGCATGTCTTTCTGTATGCTAAAATTTTAATTCGTTTACAATAATTTCTGCATTTTTTGAAGTTATACTTTTTTACGGACATTGTGCGCTCGACAGCAGGGGAGTAAACTGACAAAAAACGTTACCATCACCAACTTCGCTGTGTCTGACAACTTTTTTTATAGGATACAAAAAAAAATGGCGTCAGATTTCAAAATGGCGGCCATATGCAGGTACTTTTGTAAAAATTATCCGATCCTTTTGAAAATTGATATTTGAGTTTCATAGGACACAAAAAAATAAAATGACGCCACATTTTAAAATGGCGGCCATATTGACTTTTTATACATAAGTACACGCACCCATTTTTTAATGTTTGTCTCAGTAAGGACTCAAGGCCTATTGATTTTAGTATACCACTTGGATTAGTGATTTTGGAATTATACGCAATTTTGTGCATATTTTGTAACTAAACTATAATAATATCAATTACAAATAAATGCTTGGTTAGTATTACTGTTAAGGCCCATTGACACTATGCTAGTTGACTAGCACCAGCTGACTAGCGCTAGTCGACTAGCACTACTAGCGCTGTTTACATATTGGTACCAGCAAATTAATACATTTTACTGTTAATTTGGAAGTTTAGTGAAAATAAGTAATGTACCGGATTTGTTATTTTTTTTAATTTTACTTTTCTCCAAACTGTATGTGTCTCTTTAGATTCAATTTTTTTCTTTACCATATTTACTATCAAATTTTTCAATTTCATTTCACGTTGTATGTATTCGAATGCACTATTCCGCTTAACACGATTTTTGTAATTTCCATCGCGAACATTCTACAAAATTTCGCACTCATTATACAAAGTAACAAATTTTAAGGTATCACGTTCGGTCCATCTGTTAGTTGGCGCCATTTTGAAATCGCACGACTAGCAGCAAAAGTAGAAATGCTTTTAACTTTACTGGTACTAGTCGCACTAGCACGGTACTAGCGCCAGTAAACTGTTTACATTATACTTGTAACATGCTAGTCGACTAGCGCTAGTCAACTAGCATAATGTCAACAGGGTATTAGGAACACCATCGAATGACGTAACGTTATGCAACATAGAAATACTAGTGTTCTAAAGTCGATGCTAAGTATTTATTTGTATTTAATAGTATAATGCAAATACTTTAACCGCTGCACGAACAATTTAACTATAATAATATCGCCTTAGGATCGTATAAGAGCTTTCTGGCAAATTCCACTGAAATTTCTCATATCAAAAATTATTTTGAACAATAATTTTGGAACATTAAAGTATGGTATTTCATACCGATTTTTTGAATTGGTAAACAAAAATTCATTTTAACTTAAAAAGTGTAACTCACTCACGAAACTTTACACTATCTTTTTGACTAACTTTCTCCAGTGAAATTCGCAGAGTTTGGCAACCTATTTTACTAACGTCTGAAACCTTTAACAAGTTCTCATAATATTTGCCCCATTCCAGCGTTATTAAATAAGCATACTACAAGTCTGTAACAGTTATAACGTTAATGTTCAATGGGCATACATATTAAGTAAACAATATAATACCTACCTCTATTTGAATACGGAATACACCACCGGCGCGGTGTTTTGGATAGAGTACCTACTAGAACTCAATATTCTATGTCTGCACTCTCTAACCTGTAGGAAGGAGCACAGGTACTTTGCTCTGCCCTAGAGGAGTGAGATTTATCATGGAGATAAATATGCCTAGAGTAGAATTGAGTACATCCAGAATAAGTTAAATGTGCAACCTGTCATAAATGAAAGATAACAGGTGTTATTTAGTGCACTATACGGAGTTCAAAACTAGATAGTTATGCATAATTTCGTATAGAATATTGATATACGAACTGAGGATGCCACCGTAGTCTAGGAAACAATACAATCGTTTCAACTGTTAAAGTAATTGAGGAGAAAGTGTTGCTCCTAAAGTATTTTTCATATTTATTTTTTACTTTCCAATATACGAAGTAGGTATACATATAAATTATACTATATATATAGGGGATGTGTTTTGATCATACAAAAATTCAATTTTGAGTTTTTGGAAGTCCCTTGAACTCAAATAAATGTTTTTTTTAATGTATGTCTGCCGTCTATCTATTGTGATAGCCCGAATCAATTGGCATGAATATTCAGAAAACTCACACCTCGAAGCGAAATCGAAAAATCGATCTCATGGGTTCAGAATATGTGGAAGAAGTGATTCACAAAAACCGATTAAAACACGATAAAAACCGGAAAATATTTTTTTCTCAAAAACAGCTATAACAATTTTGATTAAATTTCATACATAATATGGTTCCACAGTACCAGGTAAATGGCATAACTAGTTCCTAGAAAATGCAGGGTGGTGACGATGTAGTTCAGTAGGTAGTTTATAATATATGCCTACTCCAATATTATGGGAAAGTTACTTCAAATTATATCTGAGGCTCATTTCGCACCGAACCAGTCCAGTCCAGTCGCGTCCAGTCAAGTCGGACGCTACTGGATTGGACAATATATTAACTTATCGTTGAAATAAAGACAATGTGTAAATCTGGTTTCATACTAAGTGCGTCACGTCCAGTCCGATCGCGTCAAGATTTGTCAAGACTGATTGCGACTCAGTCGGTTGAATTTTTAATGCCAGTCTGCTAAAATATTGAAAACAAAATATTATAATTTATAATTGATTGGTTCATGTTTGTTGATTTCATTAGCTGAAACCACCCTAGACAAAATAAAACTGCATATTAATTAACAACAGTTTTATATTGTTTTGTGGCAGAGAGCTTCATCGATTTGAATTACATTAACACAATATACGGATGAAGCAAAGTAAAACATTTTGCTTTATTCTGTCAACGAACTGAATTCAATTCAACATTTAAGCCAATTAACGCGGTTTAAAGTACGGCCTCAGGTCGTTTTTTTATCCGATGCGGCGTCAGACTATACAGAATAAATATGCACTAATGTCATGGATTTGGAAAAAATCACTGTCAGAATAAAATGACTGTACTGTACCTTCATAATTGAATATTTTGTTTTATTTTCCTTCCTCCGCAATAAACTCTGAAAATTGAATTATCGATTTAGCTATTGTCAGTATAGACATCCATTTTTGTTGTGTATTGAATACAAATATCACAATAGGCGCAATATTGTACCTATTATATTCGAAGTTGCTATATTTAAATAGAGCAATTTGATCCTTGAAAACAGTTTTAAGAATTGTTGGAAATGAGCACTTCCGTGGCACAAAGGATCAATAAAAAGCAATACTGATTTTTTTTAAATTTGCATTTTACTAACGTTTCGGTATTCTTCATACCATCTTCAGAGTCCACAAAATAATTATAATGCTGATACAAACGTGGGTGAGAATATGTGGAAATAAAGTTAAAATTAACAAAAAATTGAAATGTGTTTTCCTTTTTCTTTAACTTACCAAATGCTGTCAATTTCCTTCAGCATTTTGTTTGAGCGATCAATGAACAACATGGTGATGACATTGTTGGTTTTTTTTAAATAAAAACTCATAAAAATTGTTAAAAGTAAAAAAGATGTAGTTATCACTCATAAAATTGGAAATAAAATCTGTGTTCACCTCTAATTAATATCCGTTATACTGAAAGACAATGTAGAAACGAAAAATATTGTATTATGTTTAATTGAAATCAATATTCATATCAGAGAGAGAGATTGTAACTTATAGACGCACGACAATTCAGGTCATTAGCATATTGATTTCAGATTTTTAAATTTTAACCGGTCTCAGAATACCAGATGTAGTATTATGTCTGAGAATAACGACAGTTAAATAAAAATTACAGAACCTAGTATATACTTATGATTTTTTTACTGTAAAAAAAGAAATTTTTTTTGCCATACCCACTACAAAATAGCTACTTTCGATATATGTATAGCGGCCTTTAATGAGTCATTTGACAGGAAGGTGTGCGCAAAATGTTTTAATTTTCGCACTAACGCAGAAAATAACGGTTGCCATAGCAACTTCTGATTATTCGCTCTATACGCTTGCGTACGCTAGCGTGCGCCTGTCATTACTTACTTGATGGTTACGCAAATGAACTGTCAGAATATTTTGAAAATTACGTTAAAAGTTGGTATTTTGTAGTGGGTATGGCAAAAAACACATATATGTCTCGTACGTAATGGTATTACGACTCGTGTGACTGTAAAAACCCGCTATCGCTCGTTTTTGCATACTGTCATCACTCGTCGTAATATGCCCCATTACGTATCTAGACATACAATCTACTACTATTCCAAAGTTCGGATTTGTTGCTTTTATGACGAAACCTATAAAAAATATACTGTTTTGCAAATAAATAATTTTTTTTTCAATTTTTCAGGTTCGACAGAAAGTGACTGGAATTGTATAAGGTAAGTTAATAAAATTTTATATTTATATTATTTTAGACTTGTCATTAAATAAAGTAGCCTATGAATAAATATATGATTAATAAATATGACTGTTTAATAATATTTCGTTAAATTGTAAAATATGTAATAATACTTTTTGGTATTTTATCATTTATTGTGATTGATATAATGGAGAATGTTTCTAAAAATATTTATTTAATGTTTCCAGCCCACTGATGTCTATAGTAAGTTGATTGATGGACATTATAGGTTGAATACGGCGAAAGTATTTTTATCCAGCGCCGAAATGATGTAAAAAGTACTAAATACCATATTGATCTTGCACTATTATAGTAACCTCCACACATTATTAGTGTATTTGCCATATGGCACATACACTATTGGCGTCGGTCGGATGGCGGGACCTAGGGGTCGGACCAAAATTTCTCGACGTTTCATAGCCTCCTGAACATTTTGGCACCATTTTTGGATATGTCTGTTTATATATGTATATATATATATATATTTATATATATATATATATAATATATATATATTTATATATATATATATTTATATATATATATATACGTGCGGGCAATAACTTTCGAAAGAGTTAATTGATTTTGACGAAATTTGGTAGGCACGTTGAAATCCATCACCGCACGAAGCCTATTTAAAATGGGCCCAATCGGACCATTTTAAGGGTGGTTTTTAGGGGTTGAAAAATGTTTTTGGGCCCGAAAATGCCGAAAAAATTCTCAGAATCGTTTCAAAATTGAAATTTAACCTTTTAGTAACGATTAAAATGTGCTTCCAAAATTTTAATAAAATCGGCCCGACAGGACCGGACTTACAAATTTTATGAAAACACTAGTTTGCGGATAGTGCTTTACTTACTGAAGGGTGTATTTAATTTGGTACCGAGGTTGCATTGATAAAAATATTGAAATTAAGAAAAAAAATATTATTTTAAGGGATGTATTAAGGGGTTAAATTTTATATTTTGTTCAAAAACAAACTTAAGTTCACATAATAAAGCCACAATGCCAGTATTAGCAAATACACTATATTGTCGGCAGGGTTTTGGCACTGCGACCCGAGTTTTTTTTTTATGGCAGCGCAAGGCACAAGCACATTAACACGGTATTTAGTATATCTTTTACCCAATTTCTAGATACTGGATGAGCTTTCAATTCTCCACAATGGCGTCTCACAGTCAATCGTTAGTGTTTCTAGTTGTTTTCATATTTCATATAAAAAAAACACTTCTAGGCGTTTCATTAAATATTTTTTTATTAAAATTAAACTTTAAGCTAACAATTTTCGTGAAAAATTATAAAAATCAATCAAAAAAAAACTCGGGTCGCAGTGCCAAACCCTGCCGACAATATAGTGTATTTGCTAATACAGGCCTTGTGGCTTTAATACGTGAACTTAAGTTTGTTTTTGGACAAAATAAAAAATTTAACCCCTTAATACATCCCTTAAAATAATATTTTTTTCTTAATTTCAATATTATTATCAATGCAACCTCTGTACCAAATTAAATACACCCTTCAGTAAGTAAATCACTATCCGCAAACCAGTGTTTTCATAAAATTTGAAAGTCCGGTCCTGTCGGGCCGATTTTATTAAAATTTTAGCAGCACATTTTAATCTTTACTAAAGAGTTAAATTTCAATTTTGAAACGATTCTGACAATTTTTTCGGTATTTTTGGGCCCAAAAACTTTTTGGAACCCCTAAATACAACCCTGAAAATGGTCCGATCGGGCCCATTTTAAATAGGCTTCTGTGCGGTGATGGGTTCCAATGTGTGTACCAAATTTCGTTTAAATCGATTAAGTCTGTCGAGAGTTATCGTGTACACACATATATATATAAATATATATATATATAAATATATAAATATATATATATATATATATAAATATATACATACATATATATATAAACATTTGCAAAAATGGTGCCAAATTGTTCAGGAGGCTATGAAACGTCGAGAAATTTTGGTCCGACCCCTAGGTCCCGCCATCCGACCGACGCCAATAGTGTATGTGCCATATTATGGCAAATACACTAATAAACATCCACATAATATACGTGTAAGACAAATCTGCATAAATTTATAACAAAGTGTATAAATTAGTTCGAAACTGCGGTATTGACAATACGCCTCGAGTATAATCTCTATCCATAATGGGCCATTAGATAATAAATTACCATCTGAACCGACCAATGACAGTTCACTGACCAGTCCTTTGTCCAGCATCATTTAGTCTACGTATAATAGATTTAACCTGCCCTGTCTACTCCAGCCAAAAGCATTCACACATCTATGGAAGCAAAAGGATTAATAGTACAAAGACTTCCGGTTACGACCCCCGCGGGGCTGCTTCCAGTCTTATTAATTAAGTTAAAGGAGAAGAGCTATAATTACAGGCGACCACGAGGGACGTTTGGAATGACACGCGCCTGCGCTGCATGTCATTCACTAAGTAAGAGAAGCACATCTAATTCATTAATGCAGTATATACTATATTATATTGTACAACCTTATTGGATTGTGGTTTAAGGTCTCTCTTATATATGAAACATGGTGCGTGGCAGACAGACTAATATACTCTCCGTTTTAATTATGTATGTATATCAGATACGATTAATTTAATATATGACAGTAATTATTGCATATATGCACGAAATATAATGAACAAGATGAACGAACAATGACCAAGCACTAAAATCTTTCACCAGTGACATATTCAACTGAATATATCTCAAATGTGACCAACTCTTCAGGAAAAAGTCAAACAGAAAAAGATACATTAATTGCAATAAACACACATGCACTTCTGTCTTTTTTGGGATTTAGAAGTTCCTAAAAAAAGTTTCTAAAAATACAAAAAATCGTTCTTCCACAGCTTCGAAATCAAACGAAATACCTTCACCCGTTTGCACGCGACTATTGGAATACTTAAGTGGTCAATTTTATTTTGTTTTGTATATGGGATACGTACTGTTACGGATCATCCTGTATATAAACCGGCAGGCAAGAGTTCTGAGAAACGGGGGTCCGCTTACTGTAACAACTGGTACCTGCACAAAAGTTCTAGAGAAAGCGAGAACACACTAGGCTTATGCTACGCAGCCTATATAAACAGCAGTCAGTGTAGTGTCGAATACGCAGTCAATGGTGAGTCGTGCAACCAAGCGGATCAGTGATATAAATATTAGTCAATCAACGGTCGAATCAGTCAGTACAGTGATATAAATAGTGGAGTGGATATAAATAAATAGTACTGAAGTAACTGAGTAAATGACCGACATAAATAAACGTTAGAAATAAATCTGATATAAATACAGTGATATAAATAGTTCCGTGATATAAATTCACCTGATAAAATAAATATTAGTGTAGTCAATTGTATATAGTTAAGTGTTAATTGCTTGTGTTGATTGTTAGAACTGACTTTTGGTTGTTGTATTTATTATTGTTGTGTTTTTAATTATTGTAAATAAATATTTATTCCGCCAACTTAGAAAACAGTTTTGTAACAGTACTGACAATTCGTTTCTCATGAGTTCTCGTGAAGATTAACTCATGATGAATCAATCGTTACGAGAACGAGCACAAAAGCGTACTCATTTCCTGTAACTGCTGACAGTCAACGGAAGAAGTCGATTTTCAGCTAAATAAGATGCGAGATAATTTTTCAATACGTATAATCACTGATTAGATATGGTTAATTTAAAATAATATGACAGCAATTACTACTGCGTGTATACAAAATACAAAAAATAAGACGAACGAATAATGAAAGCGCCAAAAAAAATTGCGATTATAATAGAATCCTTCAAGAAGTCCAGTGTTCTCTTTGCAACAAAATAAGGTGCGATATAGTTTTCTAGTCCAACAACTAGCTACTTTTTTCAGGTTTGTTATTTCTTAAAATATGTTAAATGAATTTTCTTGATTTTAAGGAAAATTCCAACACCTCTTTCCATCTTCTCCTCTTTCCCTTGATAATGACCTAAGCTGTCGAGCGTCTGTAATCTACAATCTATTCTCTTTTTCGGCTTCCTACAAGTTTAGCTGGAGGAGCAGTTGCTATAGTAAAATAATTTTCTGCCATTCGCACTACAAAATAGCTACTTTCGATGTATGTATAGTGTATACCCGTCTGTAATGGGTCATTTAACTGGCAGGCGTGCAGAAACTGTTTTACTTACCGCACTAGTGCGGTAAGTAAACGGTTGCCATAGCAACTTCTGTTTATTCGCTCTATCCGCCTGATTGCGCCTGCCATTACTTACTGACGACCTTCACGGCATACTATAAAAGTAAAAATGGCGACGCAAATGAAGTGTCAAAATTTTTTGAAAATAAAGTGAAATAAAAGTATTTTGTAGTGGGTATGGCAAAAAATACCATATCTCGTGCAAAATGGTTATGACTCGTGTGACTATCGCTCGTTTTTACTATCATCACTCATCGTAATATAGTTCATTACACATCTAGATAACGACGCGTCTATAATTTACAATAAATAAAACACATCTAGATATACAATCTTCTGCTGAGTTTCTGATACGACTTTCAGCTTTAAATCTAGATTTAGAAAGCTGAAACTCGTATCAGAAACTCAGCATTAAGGTTGTATACAGATATTATGTTGATTGAAAAAATAATTTCTGGATCCGCGAGCGTAAGCCTTATTATTTCTTGCGCTGAGAATTATCTTTCCGAACTAAACTTCCAGTAAGGAGTTTATTTAAACACGATAGCTAACACAGATAAAGGCATGTCATTTTTGACAGAGCATTATCCTGATATCTACGCGTTGTGTACATAACTTTGCTTAATGTCACGTCACGTCGTCTACATAAAAGAATGTGTCGCATCATCGTTGTTATCTGTTGTCCTGTTGCTTCAGTATGGGCACTCCGCTTAAAGTGTATTTAATAACTATATACAGGCTTTCCATAAATTTTAAAAGCTACCTCACTTTTTACTCATTTTATACCATAGTTTAGATTTTAGAATAAACAGATAAATGTAACAATAATTGAACTTTCAATGAACTTATCCCCCAGGGGGGACATTGGAATGTAGTTGTTATCGCAATGGCATATTCAAATGTTCTTTGGGAATTAGCGTTCCCAGGAGCCCGAGCTCGTACCAGTCGGTTTGTGTATGCCGGCTGTCAGATTCTAATACACAAATGGATTATTAATTGTGTTGAAGACGCTAATGACTTGAGTTGTCGACGCGTCTATACAATAATAATAAGAAAGAACTTTAAAGGCTCATTTACACAGGTATAGTTGCGGGTAGAGTAAAGTAGCAAGTAGAGTGGTGGTAGTAGAGTAGAGTTACTTTGCCACATGTTGCTAGTAACTCTACTCTAGACCACCTACCACACACTCTACTCGCTACTCTACTCTACTGACCGTTTATACGGGTAGAGTTACTCTACTCTATCAAGTACTTGCCTCATTACTCTACCCGTGTAAATGAGCCTTAAATATTAAAAGTTTTAAGAAAATTAATAATCTACATCAAAAATAAAAAAGAGACCTAAAACAAGCCCAATTGCCAGAACCGACAACCCAAGATTGATTAACTTGACACAGAAAAGTGAGGAGATCCAACCCCAAATAACGGGACTAGGGATGGATGAAGAAGAAGAAGAAATAATCTACATTGGAGGTTAATTAATGGTTAACTGATATAAAATAATTGATTTGATAAATTAAAAATTCGCAACGATGTACAGTATAACCACTATTATACGAGCTATTATGGAAAGATTCTACCTCTAATAATCGAAAAAATCGGATAGTATGGATTTTTTAAAGATTTAAAAAAAGACTACATATTTCTATGACAGAATTAACATTTACTCATTAAAATATTTATGTCACTCATACAAAAACAATCGTATTACATCCGGACTATTATGCGCAAAGAGTCGGTTAATACGACCACTAAAAATTGGAAGTAACCACGATAAATCGCCAACTTGGAAAAAACGAGCTTGGATAATCCGGGTTCTACATACCTACTGTAGATTAGATTAGATTAGATTTACTCGGGGTGATAAGACACTATATATCTCACAATCACTGCGACCTATAAGATCTTTTGTGAGTCCCCTAATAGTTTATTCCCAGTCGGGTAAAATGCTTTTTATGAACCTTATAACCTTTCTGGGGGCTTCTCTCCATATGTCTTCAGGCTTTAGAAAAGGCCTGTTAAGATGTTGCAGCCTTTTGGAGAACACTGCTTCACATTCACATAGAATGTGTTCGGCAGTTTCTTTTGCTTCTTTACAGAAGCGACAGTTGTCATCCTGGACTTTACCCATTTTTGAGAGATGGTATCTCAAAGGGCAGTGGCCTGTGAGGAGTCCTGTCATTATTCTCAGTTCTGCTTTGCTGAGAATAAGGAGTTCTTTGGTCCTTGTGGTGCTATGCGATATAAATCTCTTTGATTGTTTCAGTCCTGGAGTGGACTTCCAACGAGAGATTTTCTTTTCTTCCTCCCATTTGCGAACCTCTAATTTGATGTGGCTTTTAGAATAGCCACAGAAAGGTTCTTGGCCTATAAAGGTTTTAGTTCCTCCTTCTTTAGCGAGGGAGTCTGCTATTTCATTGCCTTCGATGCCTGTATGCCCTGGAAACCACATTAGGGTTACTCTGTTGTATACACCCAGTTTATCAACAGTATCTAGGCATTCTACCTACTGTAACTATGAAACGATTTTCAACAAATATAACAAAACCATTATAATACCATTTGATTTTGTTATGAAATACCTACGGTCTACGGAGATTTCGAGTTTTTTCTGTAATCTGGACAAACTTAGAATAAATAATTATATAAATTAAATACGAGAGAAACATATGAATTAATTATTTGTTGTAAGAGACGTCGTTAATGTCCATTTTAAGTTTATAAGTTTGCAATCAATGAACTATCGAATTGTTAACATTAAATATTTGCTTAAGTGCTTCAAGCTTCTGTTTTTTTCCGTTACGAAGTTAAGTAGAATCCATGTTCATTCAAGACAAAATGACCTCAGGAATATTTTCCCAAAATTTGTTTCATTAGACTCATTCTATATAAAGTGTGTCTTAATTTGAAGTTGATGACAAAGCATAGTCTTGTCTTCAGTAAAATTTGAGTTTGAAATCGTACGTAGCCACAGTATAATTCAATTATCAAAGCACTTTGCCTTTCTCGATAGGTACTTTGTCAATACAAAGCTCACCGCAGGTAAACTTTTAAAGTTAAGGAATTCTTTTTCTTTTGTTTTAGTTTTATTCTCTAAATTAAACAGTTTTCTAGGCTTTAAACCAATTACAAAAACCTATCAATTTTACATGTTTGTACCAAAAAGAAGAGATTTTTTTTATCTTAATAAATTAACGTCCTCCATAAGAAATTATATTGAATATACTTTTTCAACTGGAGAAAACGCGTTGTAACTAAGAACGAGTTTTAACTGCAACATATACAGGGTGAGTTCGACCACCCGTATCAGTCGTTTTTTTCGAAAACGGTTAGTCGTAGAGAGTTGTGTCAAAAATTTGTATTATAAAAGCCCTAATAAAGAATCGAATGGTGATAATTTTTTTTCCGTGGGAAGGTCGGCTTCCCTATTAGTTTGCTCCAGAATGTCCAGAATTATAAATGTAACGATATGTCGAAAGTGGTATTGTTGAAAAGATCTTTAAAAAATTAGCAAGTTTTGTACGGATTTTTTTTTATTACTGCCACCCCTGTTAAGTAATATTTGTTTGAAATTACTAAATTAAAATGTCATAATAACGAACTTTTTAAAAGTCCGCATTTAAAATCTAGTTACCTATCTATCGATCATTAAACACTGAAGAAGTACAATCACAGTATAACCAGAAGACTGAAGAGCTCAGTAGTATATATTGTATTAAAGAGTAAATGGAAGACAGTTTGAACACTTGTGACAATGTCTAAGGTCGCTAGATTTTGAATGCCGACTTCGATCGTTATTATGAAATTTTGATTTAATAATTTCAAACCATTGTTACTTAACAGGGATGGCAGTAATTAAATAATTTTTCCTACAAAACTTGCCTATTTTTTAAAGAGCTTTTCAACAGCACCGCTTTCAACCTATCGTGTTTTCTAAAATTACGGAGTTTTTGAACATATAATAATTTATATTTATACTTATAGAAATTTACAGGGGTGGCAGTAATAAATAAAAATTTTCTACAAAACTTGCTTATTTTTTAAAGATATAATGACTGTTCTGAGTCCAATCTAATAATATTTTTCCATCTCCTGCTTGCACTATGGTAACACATCTAGCGCAAAATCATATTACTGGAGTTCGAGTTCTGATATTAACTGTTATTTTTTATATAAAATATGCCCTAAGGAAACTAGTGCAGTCAACAGCTATTAAACGGGGTGCTATTATTATAAAAAATATTTATTGTCAATACAAATAGCCATAATTACAAATAACTAATTTTCATTTTAAGATACGCACATAACATATTATTATATGTACACAATACTTTATTCAAGGTTGAAATTTAAAACTGCACTGTGGTTATACATATGTAAATTATTATATAGCTATCTGCCATCTGCCTACATACATAATTTTAAGATCTGTTCGAGAACTTCAATATCAAAGATTTGTCTACATTTAGCTAATATAGACAGCACTGAGAATCGATTTTATATTTTTGATGTGTAAACATATTTACGCGGGCGCCCATCCACCCTCAAAATTTCTGCTATAGTGAGTCGGTGAAATGTCAAGGAATTTCTGCTGAAAAGTTCGCAGAAAGGGGCAGCTGGTACTGAACGACCTAGGGCGGCCAAGACTGCTAGTCCGCCTCTGACTATAAATGTACAGTAGAACTCCGTTTATCCAGCCCTCGATCAACCGAGCCTCCGCGTTATCCGAGACAACGGACTGATATGAGCACTCCGCATTAATTGACGTGTAAGCTCGGATAATACGGAAAAACTCGGATAAAACGGATGAAGCCGCTGTACGCGCGTAGTATTTTGCGATTACTACTTTGTTTCTCATACATACATATGTACTTTTGTGATTAAATTTCATTCTATCATTTCAAATACATAAAAATCAATGAAAATTTTCGAATTTTTTATTTCTTGCGTGTTATCCGAGTTTTCGCTTATCCAAGGTACCTCCTCCCCACATTACCTCGGATAAACGGAGTTCTACTGTATAATAAGTAAAATAGTAGCTTCTAAAATTAATTCACTGCTTTTATAATTCGACCCTAAATGTACAATTCTATCTATGATCCCTTTCAAAGGTAGATATTATGTGGCCTAGGGCTTCTCTGACCTTTAGTTACCCTACACATGCTATACTAGTGCGAGAAATCAGCAAAACACAGGAATTATTTTCATGCTTTCATTTTAATTAATTTTGTAGAACCTTTTGGCCAATGAGCCTTGTAAACCTGGCTGAGATTTTTAATAAATACAGAGAGATAATATTTTTATTTTTTTCCTTATTATTTGTTATTCACGTTCTACCAAGTTCCGAGTGAAGATTCAGTGCAAACTATTTTTAGTTTTCATTAATTTCAAAATATTAGTCATTCTGAAAGTATATTTTACTACCGACTTCGCACGGGTATGGTAAAGCTAACTTACTCTAATATAAATCGGGAAGGAAAGGAAAATAGTCACATTCATCCGGATTATCCAAGTAAAATAAACTATAAATTTCATGACGCCAGGGTATAGTTTGATTTTCAATATAGTTAACCAGTTTAATAAAAAAATTCGCAAAACTCGTAAAATAGTTTTTGTGTGATAGACACGAGTATTTTTTATTTTATCGTTAAGATACTACACATTTTAGTAAACGAATTCTATTAATCCAGTCAAATAGTACTTTTAAATTGTGTTAATTAGAAGTTTGATGAAATTTTAATGTTAGATAGGGGGTGCCACTAGAACACTCCAGCCAAGTTTCCCCCCTCAGATTCCGCAAGGGATGGCCGCCATCTTGAATTTAAAGGATGAAATCATATATCTTGGTAAATACTGCTTGTACGTGAAAAATTACTATTACAAAAATTGTTAAGGAGGATGTATCCGACAACTTTTGTTTGGAAATTTTTTTTAAATTTCTTATTATTCAAAAGTTATAAATTCTCAAAAATGACACTGTTAGGGTTGGAAACGGTTTTTTCGATTTTACAGCAAAACGGTCAATCGGGGGCGAAAAATGTTTATAACAAAAGTTGTAGCTTTTGAGTTGCTCTAGAATATACATGTGTTCAACATTTTTTTTGCTTGCTTGGTACGAATATAGAGGGCGCCAAAAGTCAACCGGCGCCAATATTTCTGAAAATGTTTGAATTTTACACATAACAAATTAATTCAAGACATCGCATTTTTGAGAACTTATAACTTTTGAATAATAAGAAATTTCAAAAAAATTTTCAAACAAAAGTTGTTGGATACATCCTCCTTAATAGTTTTTGTAATAGTAATTTTTCACGTACAAGCAGTATTTACCAAGATATATGATTTCATCCCTTAAATTCAAGATGGCGGCCACCTCTTGTGGAATCCGAGGGGGGAAACTTGGCTGGAGTGTTCTAGTGACACCCCCTATCTACCATTAAAATTTCATCAAACTTCTAATTAACGCAATTTCAGACCAATTTTTTCGATTATTTGATTGAACTAGTATATGATTCTTTAGATTTTAGAAAAACGGATGTTATTTTTTCAATCGATGTTTATATTGTACGAACGAATCGAAAACTAGAACAAAACTGTTTATAGATTAATGTAAAGAATAATTTAAAGAAGTAAATAATATTATTATATAGCTAGTCGACGATCTGCGGGCTGTGGCTGTGGAGTGTGTGCCCACGCCAAAACTTTATAAACATTTGCAGGTTTCAGCGTTCCAGTCGTGGCAACTGGACCTTTCCTTAAAAGGTCCGTTAGCCAACGGCTAGGTGAGCCACCTACTGTACGAAGGGAAATGCAGTATCGTAGTTAAATCTGATTTCTTACTGATACTAAAATATTTCTTACATAAATAATAAAAATGTAGTTATATCTGTCAGTTCAGATAGTTGGTACCAGCGCCCGTTTTAGGGGCGGGCAACCCGGACATTTATCCGGGGCGACAAAATTTAGGGGCAGCATTTTGGCTGTATAAATGTGTGAAAAGTATTGATGTGTTAAATACCCAATTAAGAGAAAATTTATAAAACTTACAAAAATCTAGTAAATTTTTTTGGTCTTGGTCTTGCTTTGCTCCTTTTTCGATTAACTTTAAATAGATTTTTATTAGTTATTGAGTTTATTTACTCATAATTCATAACTTTAATATACAAAAAATTCGACTGATGACCAGTCCTATACTTCCCACCTAGTAAATATTTTCAAAAAATAAACACTCGTTTTTTTATTCTTTGACTAGGCCCAAATAACCTTAGCTGTTGGTGGTCTTTAAAACACAATTTAATTTTTATTCTTTGAAAAAAGCATGGCCCTCTTTTTTGTTTGGTGATCTACTGATGGCTAGCTTAATATAGCAAAAATCATGGTTACCTTGATTTACGTACAATTTTCTTTTTTTAGTAAAATATTTTTTTTCTCGAAAACTATACATTTTAGAGAAAAAAAATATCTACATTTTTTTCATATTATAACATCTAGAATTCATTTATATATTTTTTTACCTATGTTAATACGTGACATTGAGAACGTTTTTTTGAATATCTCAGGATCCACTGAACCGATTTGACTCAAAATCTAATCAGATCTAAGTTAAAGACTGATAAACACAATAGAACAATCGGCATGCCCGTATGTTGTTCCGTTCTTGAGATATCGAAGGCGAAAAATTGACCACATACACACACACATACACACACACACACACACACACACACATACAGACATCAGTCTGAAAATGATCTTAAACGATTGCTAGGGTCTCAAAACGTGAAGATTTGTTAAAATCTCGAAATATTTTTTTCGGACTAAATCCATTACTTCCCTACCATAGTAGAGGTGTGAAGTAAAAACTAACATATAGGCCTATGATGCTTAAAAAAATTATTAAATAGGTAAGTATAAAGTTTTAAATATGCAAGACCAAAACCAAAACCAAGACCGACAAAAACTAAATACGCAAGACCAAGACCAAGCCCGACCAAAACTAAATATACAAGACCAAGACTGGCCAAACTAAATACGCAAGACCAAGGCCAAGATTAAATGAGCAAGACCAAGACTACTACGGTCTTGGTCTTGCTTTGCTTCTCATCATTAGAGCGAACGAGCGAAGCGAGTGGGTATAATGTTACATTGTATTAATAAAGCATAAATTCATAGCACCTGTGCGAAGCCGGACCGGACCACTATAGTAAAACATAATATATACAAGATGTCAGCACTCCACAAAAAATGTATTTAAAGTGTTACGCCAATGAAGCCAACGAGTTCTAAATTCCATTAGCAATTCAACTCTTTAAAGTATACGAACATAAAAGATAACATGATGTTTCAACACGACAAATTTATTTCTTTAATGCATTAGTTTTGCGTTCATCAAATCTTAAGACAATAAAAAACAGTCTTAAGACAATTATAAATACATAATAGAAGTTTTGTCATGTTTCTCAAATTTATAAAACAAAAAATTAAGCATGTATAATAGAATATGGCTCATATACCGGCGGTAAATTTTTGTTTTCGAGCGACCATAGGAGTAAAGAAAGTGGCGAAAAAACGAGTTCCAAAAAAACTAGTTTTAGATGTTTTTTCTTAAGAGTTCTGAGTAGCTCTCCAAGAGTTCTAGCGATACTTCAAATGACTTTTTTTCGATCCAAGCAAAATTAGACGAATGCTGGGCAATTTTTTTTTTAAAATGAAATTCTCAATTTTCAATTTGTTCGTTTTAACGGACGGAACTATTGCTCAAAATTATAAAGAACTCCAGAACTATTGGAGGGCTACTCAGAACTTCAGAAAATTTGAATTTTTTCAACTTTGGGAGGGCAGCGTGAACCTAGCCCCTCATAATTTCAAGTTCGAATAATCGATAGATAAATGCCAGAAATATTGTTTAAACCTACAGAACTTCAGAACTCATGGAAACGAATCCAGAACTCCGAAAAAAAATCATTTTTCCGTAAGTTGTGGGGCTAACTTCACACCCCCGGCTGACACCGTTCAACTGATCGAAACTAAAATTTATAACTTAGAGTTTTTAGGGGACTTTTCTTATCTCCTCCCCTACTTCTTTAAATAAGGTCGAAATTACGATTTTCTCGAAAACAGTTTCAATGATGTTGTTCATATTTCATAAATCAGTGCGTCATTTTCTAAAGGAGAAATACGCGTTTTTATCAATAACGAAATGGATTTAATGGTCTGAAAAAAACAGACCCATTTATACGCAACGTTCTTTTGTTATACGAGTGTTGCGACTTGAGCGATGCTGTATTTAGCATACAGAAAGCGAAACTCCCGGAACTAATTTCATAAGTTTCATATGTATGCATGCAGTGGAGAGTCAAAGACAGATGGTTTTGGGAAATTAATGCAGTATCCAAAAGGAAATGGCCAACAGTTAATGTGTTTTATTTGACGTTAAGCTCAATGTAAATATCACGTAACTTAACGTATTAAGTTACGACAATATGTCATATTTTTTGATAATTTAAATGTTTGCATTGCCTTTGAAATCTAACGGGAAAAAAACCTTTTTAATAATCAACATTATTGGATCTATTTTTTGTATTTTATCTTTTTCTTTAATGTCTTGGCAAGAATTCAACGGCTATATTTAAACATACGCTTATTTAATTAGATGACATCTAATTATTTTTGGTTAGGTATAAAAACATTCACAGATCTACACATTTTAACAGTGTGATGTATTTTTTCTTCCGGTGTGTAAATTGATATGACATCTTCGGAGGTTACAGAGAAAATGTTTTACAACCCTTGAGGGAATAGATATAATATTTTTTATTCGTTCATAAAATTAACTTACGTGAACTATAAATCGGTCTGTATAAAATATTTTAGTAGTTCGCTGTTTCCCGTTTTAAAGTTACGTCGAACTGTGTATTTATCTAAGGTTACAGGCCTTAACAATTTAAATACTACTGGTAGTATGGTCTCCAGAACTTCGATCAATTTTCATTATTTTTAACCCCCGACAAAAAAAGGGTATTATAAGTTTAGCGTGTGTATCTGTGTGTCTGTCTGTGGCATCGTAGCTCCCAAACGGATCAACCGATTTAAAAGCGGTTTTGTTTGTTTGAAAGATGTTATTTGCGAGATGGTTCTTAGGCATGTTTGATCGAAATCGGTTGAGTCGTTTCCAAGATTTTCAGCTTTCATCACAATTTGTAATGTCTGTGGCATCGCAGCTCCCAAACGGATGAACCGATTTCAATGCGGTTTTGTTTGATTGAAAGATGGTATTTGCGAGATGGTTCTTAGCCATGTTTGATTGAAATCGGTTCAGCCATTTCCAAGATCTTCAGTTCTCATCGCAGTTTTACAGCTAGAAATTTCGAGTTTGTGCTCAAATAATCAGTTTTTGATTAGTTAGTTTTAAAAGTATGAAATAAAATTAAATTAAAAATTTAAAAAACCTCCGACGCAAAAAAGTAAACCTTTAAAAAGTGAGAAATAAATATCTACTATATCTGGCCCGATGCACCGTCTATTTCTTCGTTTAGATGAAATATTTTATTCGTAAATGCGTCGGGGACCATGACTGTAAAATGACAAAAATACCAATGTCTCAGCAGTCCCCGACGCATTTACGGATAAAATATTTCATCTAAACGAAGAAATAGACGGTGCATCGGGTCAGATATAGTAGATATTAATTATTTCTCACTTTTTAAAGGTTTACTTTTTTGCGTTGGGGGTTTTTTAAATTTTTAATTTAATTTTTTCAGAAAACAATCTGTTCTTTCAAAATTGTGATTTCGAATTAAAAATAGCTTATAAACTTTTCGATTTTGCATCCTAAAAATATAGTTAAATAAGTAGATAATCCTGTATTTAGTTATATTAAACTTCTAAAATTTTGATATGATATATTTTTAGAAAACAAAAAATAAGTATTCTCCAGAATTACAAATAATTTAAAGCTGTCTTCGCAGTGTATGAATGTTTTTAAACATAGGAAAGTGCGGTGACAAAAAGATTAAAAATATAGTGAATCAGCTAAAGAAGTATAGACCAAGATTAAAAATAATTTTTTTAAGAGAAAAACGAAAATAACTGTTGGGCTTGAGAATGGCCGAACGTGTAACAATGCTGTTATTTACATGGCGTTGCTATGGTTCCTCTATTACAAGTCCCCTGTTCCCGGGTTCTAACCCGAGAGCTGGTAAAAGTGTCAATTGCATTTTAATTTATTATTACAAAAAAATAATTAATTGAAAATATGAATTGGTGCTAAGCCCAAATAACCTTAGCTGTTGGGGGTCTTTAAAACACAATTTAATTTTAATTTGAAAATGATTGTTGTTTTACCGTATTATAAGTTACTATCGGTCCCGTCCGGCTTCGCCCGGGTGCTAAGAAAGCCCGGGTGCAATACACTACTCACTCGCTTCGCTCGTTCGCTATATATAATATAAACCTTCCGTGAAAAATTATCTAACTGATGGTGAAAACCGCATCAAAATCCGTTTAGGAGTTAGCGGTTAAACAGACAGACAGACAGACGCGGAAAGCGAATTCATTTTATACTATGTAAAGACAACAAAACACATGCGATCTTAAAATCATATCTCTACTGAAACCGCACTGAAATGTATTTAAATCAAGAGCAGTTTTTATGTCGATAACTGGAAATTGGTTGCTGTTTTAATCCTAGATCACATCGTACGAGCAGCAAAAGTAATTACCATAAAGCAAAAGTGCTTCTCGGATTTCGTATTCGCGTTTAAAAAACCCATAAATTCTTTTTATGTATTACAGACAGAACTGTATTCAGACACAGTTGATTTAAAAAGTTCAACTTTACGTAATATTTTGAGATATAATTTATTTGGGAGATACACATCAATGAAGAAATATTTTTACCCACTTCGTCATATGACTAAATTCTATAAAAGACAGATATTTAAAATGGTCTTTCAAAAATTGTAAATTTATATAGCAACACTTCATTACTGATCGTTGACGATAATTTCGTTACAGTAGCCCCTCCTTAAGTCGCTGCGCATCTAGCTCTTCTCCTCTTACGCCGTACTGTTTTCAACCGCCTCATTCCTGCACGTTGTGATGAATCTCCGGTAAGTTAAATTTCGTAGTGTTTGGTTTAAAAATTTTAACAGAGGCTTCGGTATAAGTCAGCGTTTTCTTTTGCTTCGTAGGTGCTGACCATTGCTGGCGGAAGGGGGGGTTCTGAGAGGGGCTACACCCCAATTTTAAACTAACATGTTTAATACTCGACAATGTAAGCTTTCATAAATGATCATGGGTTAATAGCCCCCTTCCCCAAAAAAAGTCGTTTCGCTGCTAATGGTGCTGACTTAACGAAAGTATAAAAAATAGAACCTCCTTCAAAAAAAGCCACTAAAAATAGTAACCTCTGTTTTTTTAAGTCGGTTAAAAATGCATCTATGTATATTGTATACCCTTGCTATTCCTAAATACGTCTCTGCAGATTTGTATAAAATAATAGTTACAAAATATCTATCTACCAAGAAAGTATTAAATTGCATCGATGTTTCTCGTTCACTGGATCTTTGTAAAGAATTGCAGATATTAAATAACCCACAGAAGTCGTTAAAATATTTTACATTTTACGACCTGTAGACCACAGAGATTTGGATCGAAGAAAGAATGGCAAATAAAACAAGATTTAAACTTTTTTACTTAAACCATAATAACAGATACACATAGAACTGCATCATTATTCGAGATTTATTCGAAGTCTTATAGACGTTTCTTAGGAAGAATTTTTCTGCATTGCTCCATAGACTAAATCAATAAAAGGATTTACTCTGTACATACTTACCTATTTAATTATATAATTGCATCCCCACACACACGCATATAGCCATAGCAGCTGAGCGTGTTAAATAGATAAAAAAAAATAAATAAAAGGATTTAATCGGAAATTAAGAATATATTAGTTTATTTTTAGAAAAATCCTATAACTACACAATAAATAAGTACTAAAATCTAATTATATTATGCTCGATAACAGTATTGCATAACGATCTATTTAAATAAACACAATCTAAATAAATATTAAAAAATCAATAAAAATCAATCACTCTGCAAATCTTACATAGTAAATAATTGAGAAATTTAATAAGAAAATATCAAAGGAATGGTATCATATATTAATATGTTAAATGCTTCTAATGATACAAATAATCCAAAGAAAACACAAAAAAAGAGTTGAACATTTTAAATAATACGCAAATATTCGTATGAAAGCTCTTTTAAAAATATTCCCGTATTTTGTAAGCAAATGTTTTATTATGAATCTGTACTTGAATAAATAACACAATAAGCTTCTTCTATAGTAGAGCATTGGCTAGCATAAAAGACACATACAACGTACCTACTTGGTACTAAATGTACAGGGTTGCAACTAGGGTTTCGATATCGGATCATTCTCAATTTTGGAACTGGTTTCGATATTTTGTTCTCAGCTTCGGAATTCCGGAACTAGTTCCAATATCGAGAAAAGTGTATAAAAATATATACTACAATATGTAGACGAAACACGTCTTTCATAAAACCAAAATATTGTTACAAAACTGTTTTCTGCGTTGGCGGAATAAATATTTATTTACAATAATTAAATGTTAACAAAAATAAATAACAATAAATGCAACAACGAAATGTCAATTCTAACAATAAAAAAACTTAAACGGTAATTATTGAACTAAACGAGCCACTTAAATAACACTTAAATATATACAATTGACTACACTAATATTTATTTTATCATGTGAATTTATATCACGGTATTTATATCAGATTTATTTCGCTGTTCAGCACTGTCACAGTACATACGGTTGAGTAAATGTAAGCTCATTCCGCCGCGAAAGTGGAAAGGTTCAGGTTAGCGTCCCGGCTGTGACTACGGTTGGTAAAATGATTTTTTCCAATATGTTTCGAATCAATTATGTAACTGGCTGCTTTCCAACGAAAAATTTTTATTTGTAGTTTATAGTTTTCACCGTCGTAACTAGCGTAAAAATATGAAAATCCAATTAACCGAAATCGTGACTTCCGTAATAAATAAGTGAACAATAGGTTAACGCCGAAATAGTTGCATCCCTGTACAGCAAGGCTGCAATGCTTTTATCCATGCTTTTACCACGAGACAAGTAGCTGTGGTCGACCACAGCCGCCTTGGAACACCCTTTCGAACAAGGAATGGCTCTCGCTTTCTGAAACCGCTTTATATACGGCAGAGAAATGTTACCACACTTATATGCATAATACATTCCTAGACACACACAGCATCAGGACTATAAAACAGCAACAATTTTGAATTTTGTGCGGATGCCATGCGCGGTTTGTTTATTAAAAAGTTTAATAAAAATAAAAAGCAATGTTCGCAAAATGTTGATTTTATCTGTATCAATGGCCATGCACAAAATATAGAAATTACCCATTTTCATTTTCGTCTAATTTAAAAATAGAAAATGATCGGAATAGAATTCTGAGCTATCTGTTTCTTTTTATGCACAAAATAATTAGAAGTTAAACTAATATAAAATCAAAAACCTATTTACTATTAGCTAGGTTTTCTATGCGGCTTCGCCCAGGTAGATTTTGGTTTGACAGTAAAATATTCAAGCGCAACCTACCTAGTATATTTCACTTTACTTTGTCTCTTAAGGCGCGGACACATACACATATACAATAGTATGCAAACACAATGTAGCAGCACACACGCTTGAATCAATGTCATATTTTCAAACATTACACATGGAACATACAACCACCGTCCACATTACATTTAATATATTTGATTTTATTGTTGTCCATTAAGGTGAACTCGCAGTTCAATTTCGGTATTCCAGCAAAGTGGTTGTATTTTTTCGAAATGAGCGATACTGACGTTCAAATAATGATTGCGTGTGCCGTGTATGTTGTTATGAATAGTTTAATCAAAAAAAAAAAACGAAAATTAAAATATAATCGCCGATTTTGGATTAGCAAAATTTTTAAAAATTTAAAAATTTGATCGTCTGTGAAGTCTATTTTGAAAATAATTATTTTACTTAAAAAAGGAAACCACGAAGTGCACTATACACTGACAATTGAAGAGATAGATTAAAGAAATAATTTAATTTTCAGTATCTACATCGAGTCAAACAATAAAAACATGAAAAACCCTGTCCAAGTAGGCATAAATCTCTTTGATGGACCGCCCTTATAGCGATCACAAAATACGTATGACTGTGCTGTGTGCTACTGTTTGTAAACACGTCCACACTAACTCTGTTTTTCGTGTATGCAATGTATTTGCGTTTGTTGCATGTCGTGTTTGCATTCTATGTGTCTGCGGCTTAGTTTAGCCAGCGTACTCAGAGATAGCATGCTGAATCACCAGCTTGCTTAACATTTTCTCTCACTGTTCATCCCCCTTTTGTCTTAGCCTATGCCACTGAGGAAGCAGTAAACTTTTAGTGAGCGAAAATAATTTTCAAAACGGTTCAGCAGTTTCTGATATTAGCGCGGATAAACAAACAAATAAACAAACTTTACCTCTTTGATACATTTTTAGAGTGTTAGGTCTCCAAGTCACTATATGAATAATAAGAAGTATTAGAAACACCTTGTGTCCGTCTTGTGACTTCATGTGTTGTTAACACCACGCGTTTCAGCAACGAGTTGCCATCTTCTGGTTTACAATATTATAGTAGGTATAGTCGATAATATTACAATGTAATTAAATTATGAATCAACTTATAACATACATATTATGAATAATATATGTGCATCTATTGCTGTCTGTACCACAAACGAACGTAACTTCATAGAGCATCAAAAGGCTTTACTGCAATGCGTCTGGCTTTTCTTGTTCGATGAACAACCGGCATAAATACAAAATAATTAAGTCCAGACAAGAACTGTACAATCTCCAAATTTAAATAATAGATATATTTTAAAACATCTATGGTCAAACTGCTTCTGAATCCTTTGTCTTAAACTGTCCTACAACCACCACTGTGTTTTCTAACATAATATTAAGTTTCTAAAACGAGAATCGTTTTCTGGAAAAGTGTATGTTTACTATTTTTTTAATTAGATGATTTTTCCTATCAATGGACTAAACGTAGATGATAAGATCATTCTGAATACCAACGAAGCAGACAAGTACTTAGGGAGGCGTATTTTAAAGGCACCCTGGCGACATGTACCTATAGTTGATTTAAAAATGTTCAATACAACATTATTTCTAGAATCTATTCTAAACTTTAAAGAATTCCAAGGGAGACCAATGATTTGTCTGGGAAGAAAAGAACAGAGCCGGTCCTGTAAAAATCAGATGAGTAACATTTCACTTACTCCTGTAATCATCCGCAAATATTTAGTGTAACTTCAATTTTTCTCTTAATTCCCTGAATTGATTTTCTTTTAAATACTATTCCTTGAAGTGTCTAGTTTCAAAAATACAATCGGGAGACCGGAAAAGATGAGCCTCTAAGTTCCAACACAGAAAAAAAGAAATTAACCGTTGATGCAAGAGATACGGACGTTTCTAAAAAAGTTATATTCTCGCTCATATACTTTTTCTGGCGTCTAATTAAATAAAAATGTCTACCTTAATACTAGGTTGCTACGTTAAGGGTGGTTTATTCCAGCAAAAACAGTGATACGTTCACATATTCATATGTATTCCATAGCCGTACTTAAGGAATATTATAAATTACTACATTTTTTAAATAAATGCGTCAACTTTTTATCGAATTATCGGTGTTGGTTATATTAGATTTTTAATCAGTGGATAATTTAATTTTTAAGTAGTCTTTTTCCTTAAAATGCACGATTATACCTTTTTTAAATTCTATTATTAAATAGTTTTATGTTAGAAGAAAACAGTCCATTCACCACAGTGCACTGTCGGGCTAACGGTGGGGGGAGGGGGCGGCCCGCCCCAAGCCTCCGATCTTGGAGGGCCTCCAAATCTCGAGAAGTCCTTCTTAATCAAATCCCAAACAAGGCAAAAATATGTTCAGTAAGTAAGAGGCAGTTTGGAGTTGGAGGCCTCGTAAGTATGCAAAATATAAACGTAGGTGTGTCTAAAATTTTATTTAAAAAAATGACAATTGCTCGAGATATGGTACGACAAAGGATTGAGACATACATACATACAGGAAAACCGAATTTAATATACATCTATCGATGAAATTTACACTACAAATATGTACATCAATTTCTAAGCAGATCGGGGGCCTCATTTAGCTCTACCGCCCCGGGCCTCCGACGGGCTTAGCCCGCCACTGCCACAGTGAAATATTTCTCAAAAATATCTCCAGAGATTTTGCCTTTCAAATACCTTCCATTCTAAATGTACAGTTTCCCAAAAGATTCAAACTAAAATATTCAAATCCTTTTCAAAAATATCATGTGAGAATTTATTTTTAAAATACCTTATGACTTATATGTAAAATATTATATATTATTTACATGAATAAATCAATACTACTATATGTACTAACACTATTTGAAGTTCTTAACTTCCAAAAAAATAAACATGACGCTGAATAAAATCGTGTCCGCGATAAGGTCATCAAAACGTAAAGAAAAGTGGTATTCTGCATTTTGGCTGTGCGTTTGTTTGTCTGTCTGTGGGTCTTTTTTTGTTCATAACTTCGGCAAAAATGCATTTTTTTTAAATGTTTGTGTCAGTAAGGACTCAGATCTATTGCTTTTGGTACTAATCGGGTCAGTAGTTTTGGAAAGATTCGCAATTTATTTTAAATGATTTCGGAACATGGAAGTCGCACACGGTTCTCAATACTGATTTTTTCCTTTGTAGTTTATATTATACATATTGGAGCATTTCAGGCGAAGCAGACACCCAAAAGATGTTAGTTTCTCAATTTTGATTTTATTCATCTATATCTACATATTCTTACACAGGGTCCACTACAAGCGACTAGGCCCTGTAGTCTGAGTCCATTCTGATTTGTCGAATAACCCATCTTGATGTTGTTTGACACACACACACCCTTAACGAACGTAATAAATCTATACTAATATGGATAGTTGATAGCGATTAAAAAATGGGTTTTGTATGTGGACAATGTTCAAACACATATTCTTCAAGAGACGCATTAATGTTCACAAAATTAGAATGAAAACTTCAGGTAAGGCTTGTAATCTAATTCTTTCTATAAAAGTCGATCAATTTTCTGACATTTCAAAATAAAACTTAATTAAAATTTGTTTTTCTATTCCAATTTCTCAAGAACACTGTTATTGTATAAATTTTGGACATCCTAATATCTCAAATACTATTAAATTAGAAAAAAAAATTAAATTAGGTTTTATTTTGAAATGTCAAAAAATTGATCGACTTTTATAGAAAGAATTAGATTACAAGCCTTATCTGAAGTTTTCATTCTAATTTTGTGAACATTAATGCCTGTCTTGAAGAATACGCATTTGAACATTCTCCACATACAAAACCCATTTTTTAATCGCTATCAACTATCCATATTAGTATACAGAGTTCACTAGTTAGAATTGTTACGTTCGTTTAGGTGTGTGTTTGTGTGTAAAACCACATCAAGAAGGGGTAATCGACCAATCAGAATGAAACCTGACTGCAGAGCCTAGTCGCTTGTGGGTCCACTACTTAAATTTATATAACTATATCAGACGTTCGATATTTAGCAATCTTTAGACTTCCGACTGATTCCAGACGAGAACAATTCAATCCCCAAAAGTAAAATTATACTTACACTTTACATTATCAAACTTCAGTTGAAAGTTAACAGTGGAATCGACCGCCGGCTCTGAATGTTTGTATGTATTTTGCACATACATATAGTAAAGAGTGAGTTTTAGTGCGGTTAGTGTGGTATAATAATCATAAATCCTCCAGTTGAGTAACTCGAGCCACTCGCTGTTTGGCAATGGCACCACTTTGCATACCCGAGGGTGTTAATTCCGTACTATATATGTATGCGAAACTTATCCCGTTAGTGCTGGAGACTGTACAAGTGTACACTCTACTCACTTCAGTTACTACTAACAACCAACCGTCACCCTCCCAACCACCCACACATTTGCACGAACGACTCGACAAGCTATTTCATGGTGACAAAAAAACTTTCATCCAGTTTTCCGCTTTGTTTTAAGGCGGATCCTAAGCAGTGATGCAATCAAACTTTATTTTTCTTCGTTCCAGATTTCTTAATCTGACTTAAAATCTTATTTGTACACAATTTTCCTTTTCTGACGTAAGCAGCCACAAAGAAAGGATTTTTCGAAATTCAACCCCTACAGGTGTCAAAAGGGGGTATAATTTTGAAAGACTAAAATGAACAAAATAAATATTAGTAAAAAAACTTTTTAGAGACAAGCTAATTTTATTTAAATGTACTAAAAAGGAAAAAATAATTTTTAATAATTTAGGTTCATAAATTATTATAAAAGCGTGAGCCGTGACTAATAAACTATCATAGAGTTCACGACCCACGTTTTTATAATTATGAACCTAAATTATTAAAAATTATTTTTTCCTTTTTAGTGCATTTAAATAAAAGCTTGTCTCTAAAAAGTTTTTTTTACTAATATTTATTTTGTTCATTTTAGTTTTTCAAAATTTTACCCCCCTTTGACACCCGTAGGGGTTGAATTTCGAAAAATCCTTTTTAGTGGCTGCTTACGTCAGAAAAGGAACCAACTGTCCAAATTTCAAATTTCTAGCTTCAGCGATTTGGCCTGGGCGTTGATTAATCAAAAAAAAACCTACATCCCCGTTTGAACCCCTTAGGGGTTGAATTTATTTCTAAAATCGATTTACTCATGTATTGTCATCGGGAATACATATGTGTACAAAATTTCAGATCGATCGGATACGTGGAAGTCGTTCAGAATTGACTTGCAAGTTTTGACCTAAACAAACAATAAACAAACAAACACACAAACAAACTAACATATTGCAAGTTAAATAAAAGCTTGTAATAAAAATTAAGGAGCTAGACGCAAAAAAGACCTTTACCTACTGGGACAGTTTAAATTGCAATTAACTAAAAACTATAATTGAGCTTAACAGGGAAGTGTGACTATCAAACCGTATATTTAAACAAAGCTTCCATAATGAATTTTTTTAATAATTTTTAATTTTAATGGATAAATTTAAACTAGTATAGTATAATAAAATTATAGTATTACCAATGTCAATATAGGGGACCGCTGTCCGTAATCCTGTTTTCTTGCGGTTTTTTCGGGGTTCTTGGCTATTTTGTGTGATACCTATAGTCTATTCATTTTCAAGATAGTGACTTTTGTACTTGATCAGCTCGTGTCCCTTTGTTTCTTGAATTGTGATTGGTCAGTTGGAAGAATTTCAAATTTTGCTAATGTAGGTACTGGACCGTATTTACCTATTCATTTTGTTGTAAGTTGTAATAAGTGACACTGTTGGAATATATTTTTTCATATTACTTTAACTTGGAAATGAATACACAGTAGAGAGAAAAAACATGTGTCCATTCTACATTCTGATGTAAGATAAAAGTGAACGAACCTTAATTGGTCAGTTAAAATGCATACCATATTAAACAATTTTTTTAAGTACTGACTTCCACAAATCCACACGCCTACTTAACCTATAAATCAGTGTTATAAATTCTAAAATTTAACATACGTAAGTAAGTACCACTCATTCAAAACAAGCAATTAAATTTCAGTTAAAATTTCTGATTTTTAGGGTTCCGTACATCCGATGAAAAAATGGAACCCTTATAGGATATCTCTCCTTTCTGTCTGTTTGTCCGTCTGTCACTGCTTATTTCCTCCGAATCTACTGGACGAAAAAAGTTGAAATTTGGTACATATTATAACAATATTATAACATGGAGTTAGGTGACCCAATTACGCAGACGTATAGTGTAAATAAACGAATTCTGATTTTGGGGGGTAATTTTGGGGGGCAATTTAGAAAAAAAAATTTTTTTTTGAATGCATCATGTGACAACAAATGAAAGGGCTCATAAGGCATACAAATATATTTTTTTATAATTTTAAAATGCATATAGTTTAAAAAATATTAAAGAAAATATTCGAAAATCGAGCATTGCCCCCCTCCCCTATCTCCGAAACTACTGAGACTAAAATTTAAAAAAAAATAGGGAATATAGGGTCTTACTCATAGTTTACAGGAAAACCTAAACGAAAATCCTAAGTCTTTAAATTCCCACGGAACCGTCTCCACGCAAGTCCAACTAGCACTTGACGGTGTTTTTTTTTTGCAACATAGTTAAATGTTGCATAAATAGAATTGGTACATGGACTAATTAATACGTTTGATACCGAAAAATTAGCACGTTATTGTAGGAATTTTATGATATAAAAAATAGCCGCTTTTCATGGCATATATTATGATAGGTAGGTATATCTTTATTTAGTTAATTTAACGACTAAAACCTGCAGTTCCAATGCATCAAGAATCATGATCTTGAGACAATCTGGAACCCAAACACTTTAAAAAGCATACACTTAGCTGCATGTTCTCTTTCTACGAGGGCATAGAACCTATGGGTAAGTTCGGTTTTGCACTCGATTGATCGAGCCGAGCAAACAGATTTTTGGTCACGTGACAAGCGAGCAAATCGAGCCATCTAAACAATTCCGAACGTAATCTAGCAGATTTTTCCAAACGTCAGAATAAAATAGCCCCAGCAAGTTAAATTCTTATTACTAAAGCCGAAATATATTCTTTATTGCTCCTCATTTTGATTTAATTCAACATTGTTATAATAATAAATCATGATTCACAATTTTTTTCGTTTTATTCCTTTATTTTAAAATTAATAGTACTACCGGTTGTTGATTTTTTCGACCCATATGATATAATAAATATTTTATTTAATCATTCTATGCGATATAGACTTATTGGTTATTACTATTCTTTGATTAAATATTATTCGTGTATTTTTACCTATTGAAAAATTACCTCATATAAATAAACTTCGAAATTTATCCATCCTCACAACAAGTATTACCGCTCATTTTTAAAAAGAATGCTCTGAAGTTGGTAAAATCTGCTTGCTCGCTCGCTTTCCTCGGAGCTCATAGAGCGTGCTCGATCTCCTCCAGATTTTAAATCCGAACGCAGGAGAGAGATCTTTCAGAGCATATAAATGTTAAATTCGAACGCACTGGAGCACTCAGATCGATCTGAGCTCAAAACCGAACTTACCCTATATTAAACTATTGTAGCAACCTGTTCTCTAATAAAAGGTCCATTCGGGGTCCATTAGAGTTTAACATAGATAAATTCAATAAATATATTTTGTGCAACATCTCCCTTTATACAGTTTCATCGTTTCAATGCAGCAGGAGTACAGCTGTATTCAACCCAAACTTTCACGTAACATTAGCTAGCTTTTTATATCACAGGGAGTTTTCAGAGCTAGTACAATAACACTCAAACAATTCTGCTAACTGTTTTATATACTACTTCTCAAACATAACAAACTAATTTTGTCATCTGAAAGAGTCTACGAAACTATAAAAGCCAATAAAATCATTTCAACATTTCAAAATTATAGATGCACTTCAAATATGCAATAAACATAAAAAGTAATTAAGAAAAACTCAAACTCGATAATGTTTAATTTTTTTAACCGACTTCAAAAAAAGGAGGTGGTTCTCAATTCGGTTGTATTTTTTTTATGTTTGTTACCTCAGAACTCCGTCATTTATAAACCGATTTGGAAAGTATATCCTATCAGATTGGTCCCATAGAAATTTCATCAAAATCGGTTCAGTAGTTCAGCTGATTTTAATAAAAGTTAGTAACGGCATGTGATTCCTTAAGGTAAATGTCACTTTTTGACACATCAGACAGCGTAAGAAAGTCGGTTTAATAAGAGTGAGTAACGGCGTGTAGTTCCTTTAAGGTAAATGTCACTTTTTGACACTAAAAAGTAAAAAATAAAAAACTTTTCAACAAAAAAAAACCTCCTTCAAAAAGCCACTAAAAAGAGGAAAATAATGAAATTTTGAGGTCTGCGCCAATTTAATAAAATATGAAGTTGGTTAAAAAGAAGATATTAATCACTCTAGGTACTATACTTTTTAATCGACTTCATAGTTTATTAAATTGGCGCAGACCTCAAAATTTCATTATTTTTCTCTTTTTAGTGGCTTTTTGAAGGAGGTTTTTTTTTTTGTTAAAAAGTTTTTTATTTCAAAAGTTTTAGAATTATAACTGTAGAAATTATAACAATAAAATTGCATTTCGAAAGCTTTTTTAAAGCTATGAAATATAATATAATATTATTTTGTTTGCAAATATGAAGTTATGTCGCACAAACTTGTACATAATTGAGTTTTTTTCAAAAGTTATCGATACAAAAATTAGTAAGTGTGCTGATTAATATTAATTATAGGTTTATGACTTACAAGTAAGGCCATACATTTCCGATTATTTTATTTTATCTTCGAGATAAAACGTTATGTGCACAATTAATGAGAAAAGGGAAAAAACCATAGAAAATAATTTTCACTGTTTCAATTCTAGAAATTATACTTTTTAAGGCACTTTACAGTTTGCTTACGAGGTTCTGTTTTAAAAAATATTTTAATTCGTCAATATTATAATGATTATATTGTATTCTCTAACTGAACACGAAACTTATTTTAAATATTGATTTCTTATAAAATTGCTCGAGCACTAGGCAGGAAGCAGAAATTTGTTTTTTTAGAAAAATGTATAAACATAGGTATCTATGTGCATATGTAGGTAAATGTAGCACCCCTAAAGATATTTTAAAAGTTCGCTTATTTGAAACTTTCGAATAAACAAATTAGATATAGTAATCAGAGTAAAAATATTTTTCAATACAACGTTATTTTTTTCTCATAATAGAGCGAGATCTAGTGACAATTTTTTGGTGTTATTTATTCAAGGCCTTATTTTTGTGAGGATGTAGAGAGAGGCATATTAAAGTGCCCTGTGTAAGGGATTTTGCTAGATAGTGGTGTGCGAGGGATGCAGACCGCCCCTAACATGTAACAAAAAAAATGGTCACAATTATTATTGCTCCCAGGCTGAAATTATTTGTATAGCTTGTCGGTGACCCAATAATGCCATTATAATATTTGCAGATCGATTGGTCAGTATTAAAGGGGTGGCAGATCACCCTAAAAGTGTCATGTACCCGACGAAATTTATATTATTAGTTCAAGGTTAAAATTTTATTATGTTGTTACAGCGACTGTTCTAAGTATATATTTCAATTTGCAGAACAAAATATCTGTATTAACCCCCTTGCAGAACGATATAAACACATAGGCGAGCAAGTTTCCGTCTAAGAGAGGGGGTTAATACCGACATTTTGTTGTGCAAATTGAAATATATGCTTAAAACAGTCGCTGTAACAACATATTAAAAATTGAACCTTGAACTAATAATATAAATTTCGTCTGGTACATGACACGTTTAGGGTGGTCTGCCACCCCTTTAATACTGACCTATCGATCTGCAAATATTAGAATGGCATTATTGGGTCACCGACAAGCTACACAAACAATTTCAGCCTTGAAGCAATAAAAATTGTGACCATTTTTTTTGTTACATGTTGGGGGCGGTCTGCATCCCTCCCACACCGCTATCTAACAAAATCCCTTACACAGGGCACTTTAATATGCCTCCCTCAACATTGTCACTAGCTCTCGGTCTATAAGCAACGCAACAGAGATGATCTTTTCCAATTTTCAATTTATTGCAATAAAATTTACCTTTATCAAAGCAAGGTTATTTTTTAAACGGTACAAAATAACAACCGGTGCAACATAAAGTTATGTAGATGATTTTTATTTTTAGACGCTCGACTACTAAATATATAAAGGCATGCATTTATTTAAATGAGTCCATAAAACTAGGCTGAGAATTGTGAAGACACCTCGGTCCGTACATAAATATGTCTGTACGCCAGCAATGTTCGCATCTAGAGAATAATAATAAAAACATTTTTATGTTTTTCTTCACCGGATTGCATGATGCAACTATTTTCCTCGAATATAAGGAAGTGTTTTCTGGTTTTCATTACAGCTACAATGATATATGATCGCAATTACGGTAGGAATAAATCACTTTTATTAAAGTAGGAAACCCAGTTGGATATTGATTTAACATGGATAAATAATTCAACAACAGCACCAGCCAGCAACGATGACGTGTTGATAGTTCTTTATTTATTACTTTGTACGAAGCTGCAACAACTAATATGCCTCGTTTTCGCCCTTAATTTCCTATAGGGGGAAATTTATCTCAGGTAAGAGGCAATATAAACTTATAAAACTGTGAAACTCTGCACCAACTTAAATTTTAAATATTAAAAAAATAATTTAAATTCAGGAGGATATGTTTCAGCCCATTGAGAGTTAAACATTTTGAACTACCATGTGCATAAGAAATATTTTCCTTTAAAAATTTTTTCTTTAAGTCATTCGTCTTTACCTACAGGGTACTGAATTGCTTTGCGGGTAATAGCTATTTAACCCGTAAAATCAAACTTTTGCGATTTCCTGCTTCCCTAATTATTTTAGGAAAAATATCTTCGAATAAAAGTTTTAGAACATAAAATTCTGCATCTAAATCATTAAACAAAATTAATTTTGCATGCTTTGTAACGTCAGGATATGAAAATGTCAAAATTACCTCAAAAACAGATAGCGATAGCCATGGAATTTGAACAAAATGGTGACGTTTTAGCTGTCAGAATAATTTCTAATCATTTTGTTCATATTCCATGGCTATCCTAGTCTATTTTTAAGGAATTGTAACATATTTCAGCATCAAATTTTTCCTTTACAAGCATGCAAAATTACTTTGCATGTAATGATTTAAGATCAAATTTTATGTTCTAATATTTTGGATTCTTCGAATAAAATTTAGCATAAATCGCACAATATGTACAAAATTAATTTGCATTCTAAATTAATATGAAATGTCGAAATTACCTCAATAGATAGCGATAGCCATAGAACTTAAAAATGATGACGTTTTAGCTGTCAGAATAATTTCTAATCATTTTGTTCATATTCCATGGCTATCGCTATCTATTTTTAAGGTAATTGTGACATTTTCATATCAAATTTCTTCCGTTACAAAGCATGCAAAATTAATTTTGATTAATGATTTAGATGCAGAATTTTATGTTCTAAAATTTTATTTTATTTAAAATAATTAGGGAAGCAGGAAATCGCGAAAGTTTAATTTTACGGGTTAAATCCCTATGTGCAACAGTGACGGTCACCACCCTGTATATGACTATAAAAAAACTTGAAATTTGTCAAAGAAGATGTTATTATTTTCACACCGTTTATTAAATGATGCGTTGCTATTAAAACATAGAACATAAACTGCTATTTTTCCAACAGTGTCACTTACCTACAGCTTACAACAAAATAAATAAATACGAACCGCTACATTTACAAAATTTAAAATTCTCCCAATCGGACTAATCACAACTCAAAAAAACAAAGTAGCACGTGCTGATCACTCTATTTTAAAAATGAGTAGACTATAGAATCCTTTTTTAATTAATCAAGAAATTATTAGTCCTATCCGTAAATAAATTCACATATTAGTGAAAAACACAATATATGAGACGACATATTATTGCCATGATATTTAATAGAAGGCTATTATATAAGAAAAATGTAAATGCCACTGTCTGGACTTGAACCCGAAACTCCCGATTACGCGTCAGGCAAGCCTTCTATTAAATATCATGGCGATAATATGTCGTCTGATATATTGTGTTTTTCACTAATAAGTGAATTTATTTACGGATAGGACTAATAATTCTTGATTAATTATAATACCGTAAAAACCTACAGATATTCCTTTTTAATTATTACTTATTTTCCATTTCGTTATTTCAATATATCTTCTTTAAGTCAGCATTCAGATCTTAAAGTACACTCTGAATATCATCATATAGTATATAAAATTATGTGAGATAAAATTAAATATATGTCTTTTAGAGCATTTCATATTGTAGTATTTTCTTCCTTAGCTTATGTCAAATTGTACTGATGTTGAGTGCGAAAATTACTATTAATTATATTATATAATTAAGGAAACACTAATGAAAACATTATCTTCCCGGCACTTAAGAGATATTACATAATCAAATAATTTTAAGTTAACGTCATAAAACGTCGCCTCTTTTATCCTAGATAATAAATAAAGTGTTCTATGAATGTTTCCAAGTAATATTTTTAAGAGCACAATATTGTCTCGGGGAAGTATAATGTAAATTGTGGAGTGCAGGCGATAAACTTAAAGACGTAGCTGAACTATTTTAGACACAACGTGATCATTGATTTTCTTTTCAAAAAAAAGTGGGATTTCATTTTAATTTATATTTATTAATTTGTAAACATCTTTACCTCTCGCTCTATCCAAAATTTTTGCTAGAGTGACTCGGTGAAATGTCACGCGAAATGTGTCGCAGAAGTGACGCAAACCTCCACTGTCAGCTATACTCTACCTTCTTTGATCAACTGTCAAATTTTTTGAGGCTATATGTAGCTGTCATCGTCACCAGTCTGAACGTTTACACATCTCTCGAGAGTACCGCAGACTCACTGTTTTTTAGGGTTCCGTACCTCATAATGAAAAAAACGGAACCCTTATTGATCACTGTGTCTGTCTCTCTCTCTCTCTCCGTCAAGACCTTTTTCTCAGGAACGGCTAAAGCTATCAAGTCGAAATTAATATCAAATACTAATGAAGAACCATCACATTGGATCGATTTTATATTGAACCAAGTCAATGGACAGTTCTTTAACTTCCCGTTAAGAAAATTTAAAATTTTCAATTAAATTGATTTCACCCAGATTTTCGAAAATCAAGTTTTCATCAGATCTCGACGTTTTGTGATCCTAGGAAGCTATTCTGACTATTTTTACGATGATGTCAGTACGTCTGTCTGTATGTATGTGTGTGTGTATGTAAACCTCTCATAACTTTTGAACGGCTTGACCGATCGACTCGCGATTTCCTGAAAATTTGAACCGATTCGGCCCAATAAATTTTGAGAAATTCCAAAAAAACCGAAAAAAAAGTTGTTAAAACGATGTTTTTTCAAAATAATTTCTAGAATATTCTACCGATTGATTTCATGATTTAATCAGCTTTTCTCCTCAGAAAACTGCGTCGAATGCCGCTAAGCGGATCAAAATCGGTTAATCCGCTCGAGAGATTTACCAACAAAAAGTGTTTTTTCAAAATAACTTCGAGATTTCTCAACCAATCGATTTTGTACCTCTTACAATATTTTTAGAGCTTAAAAAACTGCGTTGAATGCCGTTTTAAAGATCAAAATCGAACAACGCGTTCAAAAGTTTCAAAAATTAAAATAGTGTAGTTATCAGCAATTTTCAGATTTTTCAGCTCGAAAAGCTCAAAAATCTATTTTTGGGTATATTATCAAGTGCTTCGAACTCAAAGCGCTTGAAAATAGCGGGAAGTTCCAGGGATGGCCTGCAGGGTCAACCGATTTACAGATTTTTTTTCTAAAAATGCCAATAGTCCCGTATCGTCCCTGCAAAAATGTCTATCCAATACAGATCACTTAAAGGAAAATAATAATTGTTTGAGGCAAAGAAAACTTTATTTTAAAAAATCAATTAAAAAAAGTAACTTATAGACCAAAAAAATATGAATATGTTCTTTGATACACCATTGCACGTACTGTTCTATGCGACACGGAAGTGATTAGACGCTAATGACCTCGTTTGTCGAGCGTCTATATTCTACAATCTTTCTTTCTGAAACGGAAGTGAAACGCGAACTGATACTACAGCCCTATGCGACACGGAAGTGATTAGACGCTAATGACCTCGTTTGTCGAGCGTCTATATTCTACAATCTTTCTTTCTGAAACGGAAGTGAAACGCGAACTGAGACTACAGCCCTGGCACAATGTAAGTGAGGCAGGGGTTCTGGATAATGAAGAGCTGTCATTAGGCTGAGAACGTCCCAGGTGGTTGAGAAAACAATAAAGTGAACACAGTACCGACGGTGTATAACAGCCAACTCGACGCTTACCTACTTTTATATTACAATGATTTAAAAACACAGGATCCTCTAGTCTTTTCTCAGCTTTATATTATATATCTACATAAAATACGTATATACTGCAGTATACATACTTTATAGTACAAAATATACACTTCTTAACATACAGTCATTTACCCTTTGGTTTCTCCTTTAAGCATATTTACATAATTTATCAGTTTAAAACATTTTCAAAGAATTATTTACCAACACTTTTCACGTCATCGACTGCTTAGATGCATTAAAAGTAAAATTGAAACAAGCCGTGAGGTGGGTCGTTTATTAGGACTAAAGTGCGACCCTTGAGGTCCACACGACGAACTTCCCAGTTTGATAAATATTTAATAATAATAATTAAATTAGATATTACACAGAAAAGTAATCATTTTAATCATTAAAACATTATTATTATTTTTTTAACAATAATTAAAAAAAAAAAACGGCTGAACCGATTTTTATAAAATTTATGTCGGATCAAAATGACGTTAACACGCCTCGGTTGACACCCTTACGAAGTCGATATAATTTTTTATTCGCGAGATATTGTGTAAAATCTACTTTTTTGGAGTCTATTTGGTTAAGAAAAAAGAACGGCTGAACCAATTTTGAAAAAAATTCTTTCAGATCATATTTACGTTAATACGCGTCGATTGGCACCCTAACGTAGTCGATATCATTTTTCATTCTCGAGATTTCGTCTTAGAAAGAAATGGACACATACGTACGTACGTACACACACAAACACAACATCTTTCTAAAAATAGTGTAGTGACCTTGAAACATAAAAATTTGTTATACATTTTGATTTCGATTTTCGGACCCATTACAATAACTTCCAATGGGAAGTTAAAAAACATCTCTCAAGACATGTGTAAACATTTAGATTCGAATGTTGACAGCTGACTAAGGAGCGTTAAATAAAACTGACAACTGTGACATTAATTTACCGAATCGTCCTAGAAAAAAAATTTAAGGGGGGACGGCGCCAGTAAATAATTCCCAACCGATGGTGACAAAGAAATACGGCGCTGACTTGAACTGGGTGGTTATCTTGGTTATCTTTTCTGTTCTGAAACGTTTTTTATTTTAATATCAATCATTCATCTTACATCTGTAGGTACCTGCGGAAAGGCTATTTTCAAGACCAGCTTTAACAATAACAAAGCCAAGAAATCGGCTAGGCGTTGCCTCCATAAGAAGTCTTATGTGCCTAATTAATTCATGGCTTATATATATATATGTGTGTGTGTGTGTGTGTGTACACGATAACTCTCGACAGACTTAATTGATTTAAACGAAATTTGGTACACACATTGGAACCCATCACCGCACGAAGCCTATTTAAAATGGGCCCGATCGGGCCATTTTAAAGGTAGTTTTTAGGAGTTGAAAAAAGTTTTTGGGCCCAAAAATACCGAAAAAAATCTCAGAATTGTTTCAAAATTGGAATTTAACCCTTTGGTAGAGATTAAAATGTGTTGCTAAAATTTTAACAAAATCGGCACAACAGGACCGGACATACAAATTTTATGAAAACACTAGTTCGCGGATAGTGATTTATTTGCTGACGGGTGTATTTAATTTGGTACAGAGGTTGCATTGATCTGATGATGTGCTTGTTAGAACGAAACTAGTAGTTATTTTTAATTGTTTTCATGTGTGTTTTTTTGAGTGTGTGTTTTTTTAATTGTACCTATATATACTTATAATATTGAAGTAGTCCTTTACTCGAAATCAACCAAGAAGGTATCGTTCAAATTTCTCGTATTGACAGGCTAAACTTCTCTAATT
Source organism: Mongoloraphidia duomilia (assembly GCA_039654895.1). Lineage (NCBI taxonomy): Eukaryota > Metazoa > Arthropoda > Insecta > Raphidioptera > Raphidiidae > Mongoloraphidia > Mongoloraphidia duomilia. The sequence goes on from CM077524.1 coordinate 10,645,873, forward strand.
GTGGGGTCCACGTATAAACATGATCAGAATAATGAGACGCCGCAGCGACGCTCAACGAGACAGAGATAAGTATGAAAGAAAGGGAAAGAAAAGACATATACTCCTCATGATAAGTTAAAATTTTATATTTTATACTTTCATTATTTCGCTAGCATTTTTTTAGAATCAGAAAAACTGTATAGATAAATCGTTTTTCCGCAGAGATCTAAAATTTAGTTCAGTAGAATCGATTTTCAATTTTATATTCCTTGTAGTACGAAAAAATTATCATAATTATGTCACTGTTCCACTCTAACTTCAAATTGGTCAGTCCATTAAGGGACAAAAAATCAGCAGTTTTTGTTTGTAGGTTCTATTTTTCGAAAGGACCTAATACGAATAATGTTTTGCGTCAAACCACGTAGGTTATAGGTACAGTTTAGCAAAACCTTTTTAAATTATTTATGAAATTTAATCATCACCGTGTCAAAACAGTTTTGCGTTAAAGAAAATAACGTTTTCAACTCCTTTCTTTAGTTTTCCTTTGAAAGTGCTTACCTTAGAAAAGGAAACAAAGTTTTGTAAACAATGGCATCAAAAGGTAATCTTACAAGAATATATGAGTATATACCATGTATGCTATAGGCTGCATTTTGCAGGATATAGATACAGTATAACATAAAGCTTTATAGCACACCGTGCAATATACACATTGTGTACGGCCTGCGTATAAAGCAGTGACGGCTCGTCAAACGATATTTTAGAACTTATCATGAGTTATGAGTATATAGTCACAGTAAGCCCAAAAAAAAATATACAGTGCGCTTCAAAAATGTTCCGCCCCTCTCCGTTTTCTTTTGAACTATATTACTTAAAACCACTATATTTTGGGTGCTTTTATGAGAATGACAGAGATACAAATATAACTTGAACTGATCCTTCACTAGGTACTTGGTAGAACATGATTAATAACATAGAAAAACACACACTTGAAAAATTTGTAGAATTTTTCAAGTGTGTGATTTTCTATGAGATACAAATGTTGAGAGTATGTGTCCAACTAAATGGGGGGCCGTTCCACTAAATTAATAATAATAATAATAATAATGCGTTTAACGTCCGTTTCTCGACATGATGTCATAACAGACGCCATTCGCACCATTACTATTTTCCATTTTACCACTTCCCGTTGTTTTCTACATGTTTAAACTTCATTAATAGCAATGTGCAAATGGAGGAATTATAGGAAATTAGGATAAGGTAGGCAATTTTGGGAGCATTATAGGAGTTTGACAGGTAATCGGCCATGGCCTTGAATAAGGAACCATCTCGATATTCATCTGGAATAATTGAGGGAAACCATGGAAAACCTCAAACAAGATGGCCGGTACAGGAATTACCGTTTCTCGACGTGAGACAGTAGGAAAAAGTCCTAGTCACATCTGCTTCCGCCGGGATTCGAACCCAATACCTTCCCAATGCGAGTCTAGTGCTGTACCACTAAGCTACATCGCTGGGTCGTTCCACTAAATTAAAATTGACGTTTCTGATAAAACCCAGCTTTTCTTACATACGCCTTGTCTAATGATACAGCTTAACATGCATGATAAGGTTTAAGCAGAAGCAAATCACAATTTTATGTGAGATTAAAATTACACGTTTATTTCAAACAGTTTTGACATATGTTTGTTTGACATCAATATTGTGACAAATGCTACTTTATCAGTCATTTTTCATGTGGCATTTTAAATAATTGTATTTCTATTTTGTTATTTAACATACTTACATTATACGATAAAAGAGATGAGAATTCTAAAATATAAATTATACTTTATTCTTCAATTTAAACTTGAACCCCGCCAAATCTAGTACAGCAAACACAGAACTCAAGCTAAACGGAGAAACTCTACCAAGAGTGCAAGTTCAAATACCTATAGATTCTGTCATTGCAGAAGATGGCCAACATAACACACAGAACAACATCTGGGTGAAATAAATGGCGCAAACTAACAGGGGTATTATGTGACCCAAAAATGCCTGTAAGAATCAAAGGCAAGGTCTATAAAACCGTCGGAAGACCAGTTCTACTCTATAGTAGTGGAACGTGGACTATGAAGCAAACACACGAGCAAAAACTACACACAACTAAAATGCGTATGCTCCGTTGGCGACTGAAGTTACCCTCAAGGATAAAATCCGTAACGAACATATATGGGGCAGTTTCAACGTAGCACCAATTACTAAGAATTAACTTAGAGAATCCAGGCTAAGGTGGTTTGGGCATGTTATGCGAACGCCCGATAATCACATAGTGACGAAGTGCCTCTCTATGGCTACACAAAATAGAGGAAGAGGCAGGCCGCAAACAACTTGGATGACGAATGTCCAGGAGACATGAAGGTGCCGTTAGGCCTGTCTAATGACGATGCTTATCAGCGAAGTGAGTTGCGCCTCAGGATTAGGAAAGCTGACCTCGCGTAACGGGAAGAGGCAAGGCGATGATGATGATGATACTTTATTCTTATGGTATGATGTTTAAACTTCGCGTGGTTTATATCTCAGGCATTTAAGGGTACTGAATGTTTCAATGTCATTGAAATTCTACGCCAAACATCAAAAGAACCGCTCAAAACGACGCCTTTTATCTACCTTTTGTCAATTACGTTTAACAAAATAAATACGATATAGTTAATTTGATTAAATTTTCACCTGTCACAATGTGGATCGTCCGCTTGTGCAAAAAGCAGCCTATGTATACGCGTCTGGTTGGTTTACAAAGGCTTCCAGGTACCGTTTTGGGACTTGTACGTATTCAGTGTGGAATTCGCCAATGCGCGACAATTTACATGATTTATGTAATTACATTGCTATTATATTATTTTGTTATAGAAATCACATTGTGTTCCTGTTTGATTAATGCTTGTTCCCTCCATTGTAAAGCATTTCCATTCAAATCTGTAATTGTACCTACCTATATATGGCAATAATTGTTGCTATGCAGTGCTGCAGGTATCATTCACCATTTTCCACGTTTCAACAATACTGTATGATTGTCGCAATTTTGAATGTTTATTAAATAATTAGGTATGCACAAACGTCGTTCAATTTTTAAAAATATAGCTTAAATGTTGAGAATAGGAGAACCAAAACCTATTCCACGTATGTATACTTTCACCCTAAGCCCAAATAGACCGAGAGCTAGTGACAGTTTTTTGGTGTTATTTATTCAAGGCCTTATATTAATATTTTTGTGAAGATGTTGAGGGAGGCGTATTAAAGTGCCCTGTGTAAGAGATTTTGCTAGATAGCGGTATGGGAGGGATGCAGACCGCCCCCAACATGTAACAAAAAAATTGGCACAATTATTATTGCTTCAAGGCTGAAATTGTTTGTATAGCTTGTGGATGACCCAATAATGTCATTATAATATTTGCATATCGATTGGTCAGTATTACAGGGGTGGCAGATCACCCTAAACGTGTCATGTACCCGACGAAATTTTTATTATTAGTTCAAGGTTCAAATTTTAATATGTTGTTACGGCGACTGTTTTAAGCATACATTTCAATTTGCAGAACAAAATGTCGGTATTAACCCCCTTGCAGAACGAAATAAACACCTAGGCGAGCAAGTTTCCCGCTAAGAGAGGGGGTTAATACCGACATTTTGTTCTGCAAATTTTTCTATGCTTCAAACAGTCGCCGTAACAACATATTAAAATTTGAACCTTGAACTAATAATATAAATTTCGTCGGGTACATGATACGTTTAGGGTGATCTGCCACCCCTTTAATACTGACCAATCGATCTGCAAATATTATAATGGCATTATTGGGTCACCCACAAGCTATACAAACAATTTCAGTCTTGAAGCAATAATAATTCTGACCATTTTTTTTGTTACATGTTGGGGGCGGTCTGCATCCCTCCCATACCGCTATCTAGCAAAATCCTTTACACAGGACACTTTAATACGCCTCCCCCAACATCTTCACAAAAATAAGACCTTGAATAAATACCACCAAAAAATTGTCACTAGCTCTCGGTCTAAAAGGATGTATCTCAAGAATAGTTAGTTTTGAGATATTGAGGTTTCTATATTGTGTTATGTTGGCACAAATTAAAAAAAATTAAACTTTTTGTGATTCTACATTAAATGAACATTAATTTCAAGACGGGACTAGAATAACGGCGTCGGTACAAGCTCGACTCTTCCCGAACCCTTTTTATTAACATTAGACAGCACTTACAGAATAAACAAATGATAGATTTACACAAAAATATTGAAATTAAACTTTGATAAAAATGTTCTTTCAAAAGAGACGTTGTATAAAAAAAAGTATGTTAATGTACTTAAAACGCTATTTCATCTATACTAATATTCTAAAGACATATTATTTAGATTAATTGTAAATGAAGAAAAAAAAATTTTAATCACATGTTTTTTCGAATAGCAATATTTGTCAATTTTCGGAGTTCATTAATTTTTAGAATTGAAAATGACATCAATTTGATTTCGAAACGTTTTCTGTCAGTTAATGTTTAAAATATTATAAGTTGAATAAATTTCTGCATCGGGAAAGGTCTGTTGTTTACTTTGTTAATTATTAATTAATAATATTAATTAATAACACAAATAACAATAATTAACAATGAAAGATAAACAATCAATATGATTAACTTCCCTAGACCGTAACTAAATACATAAGAATATCAGAGGACATTATCGCCATGATATTATATAGAAGGCTATACAGGAAAAATGTAAATGCACCGCCGGGAATATAAATAACAATATAAAAAACAATGTAATTGTCATCTAAGTTTGATTATATTTTATTTAAAAATCGATATATCAATTTATACTGACTCGGTGTTCTTTTTAATTTATTTGAGAAATAGACCAGCCAACAAAATTATCCTATACACACAAATTCCAAATTTACAAAAAACAGAAAAATGTGTTTACGTTTAGTAAACTAAATTTGTTTTGTGATTACACCTTATGGCTGCTTATTTACATTTTATTAAAAATATAAATTCATTAAAATCGCTAAGCAATTTGCTCCGCTTTATCGATTTTCTATTATATGCAGACGAGAACAAATTGACCATTAAAAATGCTTTAAATTACTTTATTCAAAACGGCATAAGCCGGGAACTATGGGGTCGCTTATTCGCATTGAATTGGATACTTAAGCGTTACGCAGATATTTGTAAAGACTTATATAATGCTACACACGGGAGTGGCAAAAGTAATACGGTACAGTCCAACAAAGTATGGTCTGATACATTTTTAGAGTGTTGGGTCTTCAAGTCACTATATGAATATTATGAACTATTAGAAATACCTTGTATTATGTCCGTCTTGTGACTTCTTGTGATTTAACACGACGCATTTCAGCAACGAGTTGCCATCTTCAGGTGTGGTTAAATGCTAAATTAAATTACGCTCAACATATAATTTCACAAAATCATGAATATCACGATTTTGAAACAAATTTTATTCCACTATATATATGCAGTAAAGGTAAACACATGGACACCCTTGAAGAATATGAAATATATAAAGCCACAAAATTCGACAATACCAACATTCTTAATGACAAACTAACACTAAAATCGAACATAATATACGACACAATAATCAACAACACACAAACACCCAATACTCAGTAATCGTCTACATACATACACACATACTCACATTTCCAATTCATGTACCTACTATATAAATCATAAAATCTCGAAATTTAAATCAGTACTTCACAAACATAATACACAGTGCTTAGCATCATAATATTATATAGTGTTACGAATACTCTATGTGTGTTTTTTAAAAAATAATTAACCACACCTGAAGAAACGCTGAAACGCGTCGTGTTAAATCACAAGAAGTCACAAGACGGACATAATACAAGGTATTTCTAATACTTCATAATATGTTACTGATCACCCTGTATATAAACGGCAGGCAAGAGTTCTGAGAAACGGAGTCTGCTTACTGTAACAACTAGTACCTGTGCGAAAGTTCTAGAGAAAGCGAGAACACACTAGGCTTAGGCCACGCAGCATATATAAACAGCCAGTGCGAGTGAGTGAATCAATCAGTCAACGGTGAGTCACGCAGTCAAGTCTACGGTGGATCAGTGATATAAATAATGCCGTGATATAAATAAATAGATTAATAAAATAAATACTAGTGTAGTGGGAATAATTACGAGTTATTAGTTCAGTGCTATTTATTGTGTTGTTTTGCTTTGTTTAAGAATTACTGTTTAGTTATTGTTTACTTGTGTTGATTGTTAGAACCGATTTCTCCTGTATTTGTGAATCGATATTGATGATTATTGTTTTATTTAATAGGGCATACCTCCGGGGTGGTCCCATACAGATTTTACTCAAATCGATTCAGTAGTTCGACTAATTTTAATTAAAAAGTGAGTAACGAACTGTAATACCGTTAAGGTGCATGCCAGTTTTGACACACCGTAAGTTTTTTTAGTTATTTAGTAATCAAACGATAATCAAATAACAAAACAGAAATCGGTTAATAACGTGCAAACTACGTATTGTAAAGTCACTAAAAAGTAAAAAATAAAAAACTTTTTAACAAAAAAAAACGTCCTTCAAAAAAGCCATAAAAAAGAGGAAAATAATAAAATTTTAAGGTCGGCGCCAATTTAATGAATTATTTAAAAGTAGAAAATAGAACTAAATTGACACCGACCTCAAAATTTTATTATTTTCCTCTTTTTAGTGGCTTTTTTGAAGGAGGTTTTTTACCACTCGATAGCGTATTCCTTACGAAAGATTTAGGTCTATATAATAACTGTCCGGTTCGGATCGACTGGGTTAAAAAATCGTATTGAATCCGTTATATTGAACAATTTAAATGCTATTTTTACCATTCGATAGCTTATCTCTTGAAGAAGGTTTAGGTCTGCACTGACTGTCCGGTCCGATTCGCCTGAGTGGTCGTGAGCAATTAATTATAAATTCAAGCGAACGAGCAAAGCGAGTGGGTAATGTATTAATTAATTATACCTAAATTCGAGCGAACGAGCGAAGTGAGTGCACCCGAGCGAAGTCGGACGGAGTATCTAGTTTGTTGTATAAAAAAATGGCGAATAACGATGGTACCTCGTTGATTCTGCCATTGACTGTAGCACCTGGAAGATTACGGCCTTTTAGGCGTCATTATATATTCAGCACGAGCTGTGCGCATCTGTGATGAAGTCTGCGTGAGCACCTTTTTAAGGGATGAAGAATCTTCATTTCATAGTTGCGTCATGTTCTAACTTCTATGTATATAGTAAAACGTTAAATATTTCATCGACAGCACGCCATGGGGTAGGCATTCCGACATTTTTTAACTTTTTGTTGGGTACGTTTGCCACTAAAATATTCAAAATTATACATGTGTGTTCATAAAATGTTACAATATTTTAACAACTCCTATTTTTGATATTTTATGTTTGAGACCATTTTTTCTTCGTAGAAAAAGTTAAGTTGCTATCTTTTTATCCACTTTACAGTGGTGGAGTGGATCACCTCAAAGGCGCAAGATACGAAAAGAAATTACTATATTTTAACGAATTGTTAATCATTCTGATTTCTTTATCCGCCATTGCTACCATGGAAGAACAGCCACTGACAACGTTTGAAATTGTGACAATAAACGTGCATATTTCCTTTTGATGTGTAATAGTGATTGGCGAATGCGACATGTTTTTACATTCGAAACAATTACAATCATTCATAACAATAATCGAGTCGTAGTTGATTTTACAATCGAAATGTTCAATTGTTCAAGTCGATTATTTGCCACATAGGTTATAGCAATAGGAGCGAATGAGAATACATAATATAATCGCGATTCAAGGTTATATGCTAGTCGACTGACGTCCACGCAACTCGTTGATTGTTCACTGTTCAGTCGGTACTTTGTGATCTCTTCACTATTGAATTCGTATCGGGTATGCAGTATCCAGTACTGTACGATTCAGTCTCGGTGAACTATGAAACAACAACAATCGAGACCAAGTGACAACCATCGAGAGTCATCGAGATGTTTGAACAATCGAGACAATCGAGTAAAACATCTCGTATAGCGCATCACTAATGTGTATTATTAACCCCCTCCCCCACAAAGTTTCTGACTCAGTGAAATGTCAGTCACGGAAGCCGAAGGTGTGCGTCGCGAAAGTGACTCAAATCTCCACTGTGAGCTATATAAACTCCTCCCTGGTCAGCTGTCAAAATGTTTTGAGGTTATATGTAGCGTGATCGCGTATTGAAAATTTGAATACGTGATGAAAAAACAGTAAGTCCCCGGTTTTTTTAAGAAATGTGTAAACGTTTAGATTTAATATAAACGCGTTTGCACATCTCTTAAAAGAAGCGGGGACTTACTGTTTTTTTTGAAGTTATACTTCCTTTGGCGCGTTATGAAAAAATGATGAGAGTGAATTTTTAGGATGCGTGCGCATCGCGGCACGAAATTTATTAACACTATGAAGTTACAAAAATTCACACCTTGAAGTTAGTCGTTAGTAAAACTTCAACTACAGTCGTTACACCAGTCACAATGTGACAAGAGCGTTTTCAGTTTTGAATTACATTAATAAAACCTATTGCCATACAAACGCTCGTTTATGCCTCTTTCGTTAAATATGAGTTCGTACTCCAAACCGTACTGTTTTTACATTATTATTTTTCTTGATTATAACACCCTATTATATAGCACTGCTACATAAGGTGTGCCGTGGTGTAATGGTAGCGGCCTCGTGTCATACGCAACAGGTCCCGGGTTCGAATCTCAACACAAATATGCTTTTTTTTAATAAATAATTAGATAAACCTAAATATAATAAATAAATATATTTAATAAATTATTAATTTATTAAATTAAATTAATTTATTTAATACCTATCTTTATTTTATTATTTTATCGTCTTTTTACAAACGTCTGGTACTGGCACGCGGGATAAAATTTTTAGAATTATTTTTGTTTTGTTACGTAAAAGCAGTATAGCTTCTGAAGTGCGTAAATAGTAAACACACACACTCTTTTTTAAATATATTGTTACCAGATCCTGTATTAAATAACTCAATGGGATAAATAAATGTTCAAGTTTCATAAAAAAGTAAATCAATCATTATTATCAAAAAATGTCAGCTTACAAGAATGAAAAATCACGTATGTAACATGTGAGTGTATGAAGCGGAATAAAAGCGCGACCCAAAACCTTTCCGAAGAGCTTAAAATTAAGCCGAGAATCTACATTTCAAATTTTCAAAGTACGCACAGATGTGTCGTGACGTTTTCAGTGGACCGTATTCCTGCAAACAGAAAGCAATATCCCGTACATAGAGAGTGAAGAGAGAAAGAGAGACGAATTGATCGATTGGAGAATGTGACGGGTTACGGTAGTTCATCTTCTACTTCAATATTGAACTATTGAATAGTCACCTTTCGTTGTTGGTACCTTTATAAACGTTCACCAAAGAGTTTATCAATTTTATAAGAGGTGACGCTCTGAACCGCTAAATGTTCAGAGCGTCATCCATTCACCTCTTACAGCGAAGAATCTATATTACATACCTACACGTGTATACATATACTTTTGCTTTACAGTACGTTCGTATGTATACTCTCTCTCTCTTCCCGTGCCCGAACGCGCGGAAGCCGAGAGAGAAGTGCCGCAGTGGTGGGGAGAACAGCAGCGAAGGAGCGGACCAGAAATTTCGTTGCATATTTCCCCTCACGCGGCTGTTCACTGCCCGACATAAGATGTTTCACATCAAAAATTTCTTCTCTGATGTCCTTTTTAATTATAGTCGTGTATAAAATTAGTTGTGTACAAAGCGCGCGAATTTTAAATGTCACAATGTGAAAGATCATTTAAGTTCAAATACTATAGAATTTTAAATACATGCAATTCTGGCCTAAAATTGCCAACAAGCAACATTAGCCCCGCGCACGGCGTCATAAATCAAAAAACGTTTTGACATGTCAATAAAACAATATTATAATGTAATCAGCAGACTGATTTTTTCGAAATTTTTCAATTTTCCGCGTAGCTAAGAAAAATAAATATGTGTTACATTAAAGAAAGGCAGAAATAATGTTGTCAATTGTTGCTACACCATTGGCAACCCGAGCCAATTTATAGATGGCACTGTTTTTTTGACTGCCGTAGAAATGTAAGCGAATTGTCAAGAGTTACACGTATTTACTTGTATTTATAGTATTTCCTAAGCTTTCGGAGTAAAGTATAATTTATATTGTAGCAAACCCCAAGATGTTACGCCGCTGGCGACAACGAGAATAAGTCACAGTGGCGAGGCGTGGAATGGTGTCGAAGATACGCGTACCTGCCGGAATGTTCTCGAAAACGCTAAAAGCGCTGTGCTTAAGCCACGTAGCTCTATATAAGCAGAGGCAGTCACCGTAGTGAGTCAGTCGTGAGACAGTGTCGATTTGAACATAAATACAGCATATAAATAGTTATTGTTCAGTGTTATTAAAGTGCTTCACTTTGATTAAGAATTACTGTTCGTTATTATTATCGTTTGATTGTTAGCATTGACATACAGTTATATTGTATTTGAAATGTTGTTACATTTTTAATTATTGTAAATAAATAGTTATTCCGCCCACGTAGAAAACAGTTTTGTTACAATATTTTAAATGTTTTATGGTGAAAGTTGTATGTTTATGTTAGTATCTATATCACGAGATTTTCAAATAATTGAAAAAATGTCACATTTATTAAAGACGGCAATCGATAAGGGACCGTTCAAGTATTACGTAACGCAGTTTTTAAAGATTTTTGACTCCCCTTCTCTCCCTGTAACGCGCCGTAACGTTTCGCTTTACCCCCCTCCCCCAAACGTTACGTAACACCCAAGTGACCATTTTTACCTAAAAATGTCAATTATGTCGCGCAAAATATCGGAAAATCACTAAAATACCGTTACGTAACGCGCTGCTTGATCCCCCTCCCCCCACTGTAACGCACCGTAACGTTTTACAAGGCCCCCTCCCCCCCAAACTGCGTTACGTAATACTTGAACGGCCTCTAAGTAATAGACTTGTCGACTACCGTTTCTTTGTTTTGAGGCTTAAAGAATAAAACGCTGATATCGTCTCATGCAAAAACGGCCAAAAATCCACAATATAGACCTTGAAAATTGAAAAAGGTTGTGATCGTTCTTCTCTGTCGATAATCAGTTCCATGTTGAGTGTCGCCTCTTGTAAAATTACTTACTCTCTACCTTTTTCTCCCAGACGGCCATGCATTAAAGGGTTGATGTGTCCTTATAGCTTACGTGATCCGTTATAAAGGCCAAATAAATGTCAACTTTATAAAATTCAAAGTATATGAAATTTTTTCTTTAACAAAATATATAAAAGTATATATCTATTTTTTTCCTTTCAATAACTAATTTTAGATTACACATTTTATGTAAGGCGACAGGACTGCAGGAATTTAATTAAAATTGTTGCTAGCATTTATCTATGCGGGGGAAAAATTAACTCTATGTCGAGACTCGAACCTGATTTTTTCCTTTATTTATAAATATACTCCTAGTTCAACCAATTATATAAAGAAGTGCCAACTTTAATGTATTTAAAATTGTACTAGAAGCATTTAAAATAAGGGGCGACATTTTAGTTTCCACTAAAACTAAAAACACTACCTAATAATATTTTCCGAATATATTTTACATTTTAATCCAGATTACTTATAAGTTGTTAATTACAATACAAAGTGGAAGCTACCCAAAATTTACTCATCAATATGCCGCCATAAAATAATAAATGAAGTAACATTTTATCTTTCCATTGGAAGTTATTGTAATGGGTCCGAAAATCGAAATCAAAATGTATAACAAATTTTTATGTTTCAAGGTCACTACTCTATTTTTAGAAAGATGTCTGTGTGTGTGTGTATGTGTGTGTGTGTCCGTCCATTTCTTTCTAAGACGAAATCTCGAGAATGAAAAATAATATCAACTACGTTATAGGGTGCCAATCGACGCGTATTAACGTAAATATGATCTGAAAGAAATTTTTTTCAAAATCGGTTCAGCCGTTCTTTTTTCTTAACCAAATAGACTCCAAAAAAGTATATTTTACACAATATCTCGCGAATAAAAAATTATGTCGACTTCGTAAGGGTGTCAATCGAGGCGTGTTAACAACATTTTGATCCGACAAAAATTTTATAAAAATCGGTTCAGCCGTTTTTTTTTTAATTATTGTTAAAAATAAATAATAATTATGTTTTAATGATTAAAATGGTTACTTTTTTGTGTAATATCTAATTTAATTATTATTATTAAATATTTATCAAACTGGGAAGTTCGTCGTGTAGACCTCAAGGGTCGCACTTTAGTCCTAATAAACGACCCACCTAACGGCTTGTTTTCTTGCAAAATGGGAATTATTTATTTGTTCAAACTAAATGTACTTTTATCTAACCAAATACAAAAACACAGTAACGTCAGCGTTTTTATCACAGTTTGCATACCAACTATACAATTGCGCATTGGACAAAGGCAAAAAAATTGCAGTTCCATTGTTTTCAATAATACGTCGGTGTAGAATAGGTTGAAATGTGTAATTAAAAAGTTTTTTTTTTTTTGCTAGTGGGTTTTTGTTTGTTCTAGGAAAACAGACGAAGATTAAAAAGCAACGATTATATATATACGAATTACGAGTACAGAAGCACATATTATAAATGTGCACTGCGCTTTAAAAAAACATTGTTTCAAGCATCTTTTTTTGAATATGGAATTTTTAGCATTTTTATGGCTTGTTCGTCAACGTTGAAAATACAGTACAGTACATTCCTGCTATTAATGTAACCGTGTTTGGTTATTGGATTTTGATTCTTTTAAACACTGATTTTTACAGGGTCGGAAAAAATTGTGTAATAAGATATTTTATTGCAAGCGAACGCCTACAGTAATTTTTATAACACCAAAGTATTAATTCATATTTTCAATTTATTATTATTATTACCATTAAACTAGTTCTCATTTAATTAGAACCTGGAAGCTGGGGGTTTGTAACAAACATTTCGGCGATATCGTCTATTCCATAAGCATATCTTCAAGATATATAATATTATCTACTAGCGGCTACCCGTGGCTCCGCTCACGTATATTAGTATATTGTTTATTTATAACCCCCACGCGAGAAAATTTCTCACTGCAAAGCGAAGTATGACTTATTATCCCCCCTCCCGCGAGAATCTCTCCCCCTGCGAAGCGAAGTCGGGCTTAAAATCTCTTGGAAATAGTTTGCATTAACGGTGTCACATATTAAAGTCAACCCAAAACTACGTTTTGACATTTATTAACGGTGTCACAACGCGCGCGAGACCAATTTTAAAATTAACATATCTTTTTTATTTGTCAACCGATTTAAATGAAACAAACACTAAATGTTAGCCCAAGCTTATCTCAATCATCACCGAAAACCACATCCAAATTGGTTCAGCCATTGCGGAGATCAGCGTGCACACACCGACAGACAAAAAAGCGTCTACGATTTTATTACAATATGTATAGATATTGTTACGGATCACCCTGTATATGGACGGCGGACATTAGTTCCGAGAAACGGGGGTCTGCGTATCGAACAACTAGTAACCGCGCGAAGATTCCAGACGTTTGGAAAGCGCTAGAACACATTGTGCTTCAGTCCCCGCAGGTATATAAACAATGGTGAGTCGACAATCAGGCAGTCAGTGTCGTGTTGAACAGCGAATATAAATACAGTACTTACAAATAAATAATCCTGGTATATATATATAGTTATTTGTTCAGTGTTATTTAAGTGTTTCGCTTTGTTTAAGAATTACTGTTTAGTTATTATTATTGTGTTGATTGTTAGAATTGACATATAGTTGTTGCGTTTATTGTTATTGAATTGTTAATTATATTAAATAATTCGCCAACTCAGAAAACAATTTTGTAACAATATATTATATTGGAAAACACAATCTGTTTTTTCAACAGGCCGTCAGCGTTCCCTATACTCAACCGTGATGCATTTTGTTTTAATTGAAGCTTTTTGTACATAGATGCTTCATTACTATTTTAATAAATAAATAATTCTAAAAGGTTTAACGGGGAAAAAATTACTGCATTTTGATCGACTGGTTTCAATGTTTGATTCTATAAAACGAATAATTCTAATGGCCAGTAGTAACAATATTCGACATCTACTGTATAAATACCACCTAAAACGGGTGTGTTGAAAAAAAACATGAGCAGAATTGTTTAATTATACTTGCCTCAAAAAAAACATTGTCAGAGAGTTTAAAACGTTGATTGTTCACAACATTGGGGTCATTTAACTCTTCAGATGTCCCCATACCTACGTAAATTGCGTTTTTACTTTATTATAGCAAACAAATAAATTTATATTAGAAGGAGGTCACAAAAAGCAAAAATATTAAACAATCAATAAGTTATTTACCGCAATTATAAAAATGTATTGTAACACACACATTTCTAAAAATATTCTGTAAAATAAAATGCAATTTTCCAATCCGAATATATTTATTTGAATAAAAAAAATATTTTTATTCTTTTTTTCAATCAAATCAAGCCAAATGCATATATGAATTCATTAAATTAAACAATTTTTAATTTTTTCAATACTTTTTTGAAAGCCACCAGCTACCAGGGCTATCCAAGCCTAGTACTAATTAAATATCTCAATTTATACTTTCACCAAATCTTAAATTAGAATCTGGGGTCTTGTAATAGACAAACCATGATAACGCCACACATATAAGAAACATCAATAGCATTTTCTTCTTGTTTGTATTGTAGCAAACCCCAAGATGTTACGCCGCTGGCTACAATAGAAGCGTCGAGAATAGGTCACAGTGGTGAGGCGTGGATTGATATCGAAGATACCAGTACCTGCTAGACGTCTGGAAAGTACTAGAACGCGCTGTGTTTAAGCCACGTAGCTCTATATAAACAAGGAGCCGACGGGAATTGAGTCAGTCGTGAATCGGTGTCGTGTTGAACAACGGAAATAAATACAGTATAGTTATTTGTTCAGTGCTATTGAAGTGTTTCACTTTATTTGAGAATTACTATTGTGTTGACTGTTAGAATTGTCATATAATTGTTGCTTTGATTGTTATTGAATTGTTGTTACATTTTTAATTATTGTAAATAAATAGTTATTCCGGCCACACAAAAAACAGTTTTGTTACAGTATTAATCCACAGTATTTTTGAATCCCGGTTTGAAGCAACTGTAACCGTATTTTCCACATCATGCGAGAGCTAATTTTTAAACTGATAAAGTTAGAATTGAACCTTCCCACATGCGAGAACTAATAATTGATAACTGTAAAGCAATTGATAACTGAACCAGCGCGAATCCGGTCTAAAGCTAAAGAAACAAATAAGACGTATATGTTTTTAAAACGCAGTATCTGTAAGCGTGTCTTATGTACACTAGCCCAAGAACATGGTAAGTTGGTCTTTCATATTATTAAGGTATCCATCCGGATGGATCTGCATACATATAAAAAGATAACGTATCTCCTGTTAAATATGTATGCATGCGCAAACAGGCGAGGTCGTAGGTGGTATTAAGAATTAAGATCGACCTGCTTGTAAGACACTGCAGGATTTTTCTTGCAGTGTCTTACAAGCAGGTCGATCTAATTTACTAAAGTTTTAGCGATTGATATTTTTATCAATCGCTAAAACTGTAAATTCTTTGAATTAATGTTAAAAGATATTAGATGAAAAGCACTGTTTTTGTATCATTTAATTAAATACTGAAATGTATTTTTAAAATAAAACTTAGATGTGTTTCCTATTTTGCTTTACAAGAAAATAGATATCAAGCTTTAAAATCTGGTAGCAGCATCCACAGGAAACTATGTTGGTGCTTATTTTCTCATGTATAAATAAAACATAAGGTTGTAGCTTCAATCGTATATGTCCCTATAACCCGGAAAATGCAATGCTCACATATTTTCTAAAAAGTAAAAACTTTGATGTGAGTATTGTGAAAAGTGTGTTGTCAAGAAACCCAAGTTTTACCAAAGCACCATCGACGTTTTATAGTAATGACCGTCTTCTGAAAGGACAGGTAATGGTGTTATTACTATAATTTTATGAATAGTAACTATGGTAACAACACCGATACCGTTGCGAATTTACGTATACCTCTCGTTTCAAAAGACGGGCATAATGAGGGCACCGTATTTTTTTCATCAGATAGCGCTAGTGAGAAGTGAGGTATGCGTCAAATGCTTACATTTTTTATTCGTTAGATGGTGCTAGTAGCAAGCAAGGTATGCCTAAGGTTTAGAGATTAACGGTTTATGTTTAGTCAATTTTCATTTGTCCATTATTAAGGAATGAATAATAAACAAAATACAAAATTGCGATTTAGCCGTCAAATGATTGAATGACTGACAATTTACTTGCTTGTGGCACCATCAGGTAGTGGAAAATATAAACAGTACTGACATTTAAATGTTATAAGTGACGTATATCTTACTAAAGTTACTAAATCTATACCTCACTAGCCCGTAGCGCTATCAGGTGATAGAAAAAAGCCTGGTAGCTCCCTCATTGGTGGCGCACCCATAGAGATATCATAGATAGAGTAGGGGAGTCATAAGCACAACTGTAAGTGATATTTCTATGGGCGTACCATGCTGTAAAAGCACAGCAACTTCAGCCGACTTAAATAAATTATTGTGCTTTTGCGAATCGCTCATTGTTTCTCAGATTTTAAACTTTTGTTTAAATTGATAAGTACTTTCATTCTGCATAATAAAAAAATTCGACTGATGACCAGTCCTATACTTCCCACCTAGTAAATATTTGCAAAAAATAAACACTCTTTTTTTATTTTTTGTTGGCTAGTAATATAGCAAAAATCATGGTTACCCTGATTTACGTACAATTTTCTTTTTTTAGTAAAATATTTTTTTTCTCGAAAACTGTACATTTTAGAGAAAAAAATATTTACATTTTTTTCATATTATAACATCTAGAATTCATTTATATTTTTTTTACCTATGTTAATACGTGACATTGACATTAATATCTCAGGATCTCAGGATCCACTGAACCGATTTGACTCAAAATCTAATCAGATCTAAGTTAAAGGCTGATAAACACAATAGAACAATCGGCATGGCCGTATATTGTTCCGTTTTTACGATATCGAAGGCGAAAAATTGACCACACAAACACACACATACAGACATCAGTCAGAAAATGATCTTAAACGATTGCTAGAGTCTCAAAACGTGAAATCTGTTAAAATCTCGAAATATTTTTTTCGGACTAAATCCATTACTTCCCTACCATAGTAGAGGTGGGAAGTAAAAATTACATGTAAGTGATATACCGTATACTGCTTATACCTAGATTTGATATGTATTTACTTTCGTTGAACCGATAAGATAAGAAAAAATGTCAGAATTATTTTTAAAGTGTGTGCAGTTATATTTCATAAATAAAAGTATGTTTTTGGTGCCTATGGACAAGATTAACATAAAAAAGCATTGACATACATAAATATTTATTTGTTAAGTAGCGTTTGAACTACTTTATGATTTTATCTATAAATAAAATAATAAAATCGTATACATTATAGTTTTTTTTATTAACTGATAGCCAGTGTAAATTGATTACGTCTGTCAAAAACTGCATCATATTCCCAAAATAAAGTTTTTCCTTAAAATTTAAAATTAGTTAAATATTTGCCAATCGTGTGGATTTCTTACAGTCGGTTGTCAACAGAAATAGTACCTACATTGTGTAACTAGTGTGCTAAATACATCTTTATACGTCAGGCGCGATATTTTCAGCACAAGTAGTAGGCGAGCGCACACGAGCCTTGGCGAGTGTGCATCACGAGCCGCATACGAGTGCAGAAAACATCGCGCCTGACGCATAAAGATTTAGCACACGCGTTGCACACTATACTTTATATAACACATGCATGGTTTTAAACTTTATTTGAATTTAAAAAAAACAGTTACATAATGGTTCATTATGTAACTAGTTACATAATGGTTCATTATAGCACTGAAAAGCGTTGCATAATGGTCACTAGTCAATAAACGGCTATTTAAGGTCCGCAAAACAGATACGAAAAAACACTAAAAGCGTGAATGTGCTATATAAAATATATTGTATAGCAATACTACCGAATTATACGATCCGAGTTATACAATCGGTTAAGTGGAAGCCGCTGAAAATTCTGTAAAAAAAATGCTTTGTGTTTTAAATATGATATAGAATGAACTAATTAATATTTTCACTATTTTTCGAATTAGAACCTGGTAAACGGGGGTTTGTAATAAACAAGACATGGAAACACCATATAAACAACGGCTTTCTATCTATTTCTATATCATATATATATCAATATAACGTAGCCTAGTGTAGGGTACTGTGCATGTAATAATATGCAGATGAATCTCACCCCTAATGTTCAATCATATACACGCACCGCCATTTATGTAACATCACTGTACATAGTGTTTACCTAGTGTTCACAGTGTAACAGAAAATTTTCTATAGATTATAAAAACGACCAAAAAAAATGCCCGTTTTCGAGCTCTTGAATTCCAAAATGATTAGTTCTGACGAAACAATAAGAACATTTTTAACTTCCCACTGGAAGTTATTGTAATGGGTCCGAAAATCGAAATCAAAAAGGAAAAAAAATTTTAATGTTTCAAGGTCACTACACTATTTTTACACTACTTTTAGAAAGATGTCTGTGTGTGTGTGTGTGTGTGTGTGTGTGTGTACGTACGTACGTACGTACGTACGTACGTACGTACGTATGTGTCCATTTCTTTCTAAGACGAAATCTCGAGAACGAAAAATGATATCGACTACGTTGGGGTGCCAATCGACGCGTATTAACGTAAATATGATCTGAAAGGAATTTTTTTAAAATCGGTTCAGCCGTTTTTTTTTCTTAACCAAATAACCTCCAAAAAAGTAGATTTTACACAATATCTCGCAAATAAAAAATTATATCGACTTCGTAAGGGTGTCAATCGAGGCGTGTTAACGTCATTTTGATCCGACATAAATTTTATAAAAATCGGTTCAGCCGTTTTTTTTTTTTTTTTTTTAATTATTGATGTTTTAATGATTAAAATGATTACTTTTCTGTGTAATATCTAATTTAATTATTATTATTAAATATTTATCAAACTGGGAAGTTCGTCGTGTGGACCTCAAGGGTCGCACTTTAGTCCTAATAAACGACCCACCTCACGGCTTGTTAAATTGTGCATATAATATGTTTGATTTTAGAAATTACAAACTGTCAAAGCATGGTTACCCTCCATTCAGCAGAGACAGCAAGTTTTAAATTTTTACTGCACTAATATTCATGCTGAACAAACGTCTTTAATAGTAGTAAAGGTTTTTTGGTTTGCTGAAATTTACGATTTTAAAATGGCGAATATAAATTAATATTGGTATAAATTTTTTTTTTGGATGGATCAAATGCAACATGAGCATTAGCCATTAATGCAGTAAAAATCTAATAGTTATACTTGCTGAATGAAGGGTCAAGGGTGGCCACTTGACCCTCGGTATTTCTAAAAATCATTCATATGCTGAACGTAATATTTGTCTGTAATTATTATCTCATCATAACTAATCATTTGACACATAATATTCGGTTCTAAGTTTGAGGGTCCGAAAACGGACGAAAAATACACTAATTTTTGAGTCATTCTTTGTTGACGATTTTCTTAATTAATTGATCTTCTGGTTTCCTCTTCAGAGACGAAATTGGAAAATAATAAATTGACGAAACCATTTTCTAAGGGCCCATCATCACTTAGTAAAGCTTACATTGTAAAGAATATTAAACATGCTAGTTTACAATTTGGGGGGACGCGGCTGTGATTTGTGACATTTGTTTTTGTTACAGCCTGTATAAATAACACCTACACTATTCAAATTTCAAGTACCTATATGAAATATAAATTACAAGGCTTTGACTGGATATATAATAATTCCCTTGCACTTTAAGTTTCTGTCCGCTTAGCGAAATTCTATATACACCTGAGCCATTGTAATAATATCCCATGTACAGTAAAATTGCTCTTCAGTTTGAGATCGGTTGGATGCCTTTGTTTATATAGGGATTTCATGGCTTGTCTATTGCAAATCTCCAATCCCGCAGGTTCCAATCTGGGAACTGATGAAAGTATTAACTACATTTTCAGTTTTTTCTTAAAAATAATAATGAAATGAAAATATGAATGGATACTCTGCCGTGTATCTGCACAAAAATTACAATTAAGAAAAACGATACTTCGTCGCCGTGGACAACCTGTATAGTGGCAATCTATATTTGATTTCATATTAGGTTAATTAGAATAAAATTTATTCGTTGAACATTAAATATTCATTCTACTAGCTGTTTCAATAGCCGAGATAGTTGAAAATACCTTACTGAAAAATCGAACAAAAAAAAAAAAAAATTAATACATGGTTTCAAGCTGCAGGGGTTCGATTTTTCGTTTAGAATACTCGTGAGATACAGGAAGACGCATTAACAGATATACAGTGTGTCCACAGACTCATCCTCAACATGGAGATCTCCGTTGTTATGGGAGATAGAGATTTGGTTAAATGAGACAAAATATGCAGAATCTCCAGTACTACTACCCTGCGTAGTCAAACTTTCCATATTTTGCTTGGTTCGCGACCGACAGTTGAAAAACGAAATTTACCCATTTTCGTTTTTTGCTTATAACTCGCTTATTAAGTAAGTTAGAAAAAAAATATTTTCACTTTCTTAAGGCCCTTTTTTATGAAGATTTCAAATCTCTTTTCATATTTTTATTTACTTTTATAGTTTTAGAGATACTTGTATTAACTTTGTTTTTTTAAATACACGTCAAAGATGGCCATGACACCATTCGAAAGAGATTTTTTTTCTCTTTAATTTGATATGAGGGTTGATGGATTTATTTTCAAAAATAACAGAGTTATACGTAAAACACTGATTTTTAATAGTAGGCCATGCTAAATTAATTGATAAAACAACAGAAGGCTTAGCAAACAGTTGAAATTCTCGTTGGCTTAGTAAACGGCTGTTTTGTTTTAGCTGTCAAAGTGTAGTTTGTTGCTAATTTGTCAGTTTACTAAGTGATTTATTAAATTTACTTTTGTTATCATGGAACCATTTTGTAACAATGAAAAATTTGATATATTATCTTGTTACATTCTATGTCACAAAAATTCGACTAGAGCTGCAGAAATGTACTTCGATCAGTATCCAGAACGAAGACAACCTCATTCGTCTATTTACAGAAACTTACGAGTGAATTTAATAAACTATGAATCATTTAAAATGCCGTTTACTATGTCAACACGAATAAGTGAAGAAGACAAAACTACTGTTTTACGATCAATTTTTGAAAATCACTTATTTTTCATTGTTGCAAAATGGTTCCATGATAACAAAGTAAATTTAATAAATCACTTAGTAAACTGACAAATTAGCAACAAACTACTCTTTGACAGCTAAAACAAAACAGCCGTTTACTAAGCCAACGAGAATTTCAACTGTTTGCTAAGCCTTCTGTTGTTTTATCAAATAATTTAGCATAGCCTACTATTAAAAATCAGTGTTTTACGTATAACTCTGTTATTTTTGAAAATAAATCCATCAACCTTCATATCAAATTAAAGAGAAAAAAAATCTCTTGTGAATGGTGTCATGGCCATCTTTGACGTGTATTTAAAAAAACAAAGTTAATACAAGTATCTCTAAAACTATAAAAGTAAATAAAAATATGAAAAGAGATTTGAAATCTTCATAAAAAAGGGCTTTAAGAAAGTGAAAATATTTTTTTTCTAACTTACTTAATAAGCGAGTTATAAGCAAAAAACGAAAATGGGTAAATCTCGTTTTTCAACTGTCGGTCGCGAACCAAGCAAAATATGGAAAGTTTGACTACGCAGGGTAGTAGTACTGGAAATTCTGCATATTTTGTCTCATTTAACCAAATCTCTATCTCCCATAACAACGGAGATCCCCATGTTGAGGATGAGTCTGTGGACACACTGTATGATCGGCAGCGTGTCAGTTTTCATTAAAATAAAAAACGGTGAACTGGCTCAATGTACCTAATGGCACATGAACACTGTTGAATTTTCTTTTCACTTCTTGTGTAATATTGTTAGGTGACAAAAAATTAACAGCACTGTAAATTCTTACATTATAACCACATATATAGAATAGGATCACTAATTTCTGTAATCTTTACCGAGCATTTATTATTTGTGCCATATGAGAATATGTTACGAAATTTATTTAAAAATTGCAAACAAAATTATTTAGTACTTTATTAACTTCCCATTGGAAGTTATTGTAATGGGTCCGAAAATCTAAATCAAAATGTATAACAAATTTTTATGTTTCAAGGTCAGTACACTATTTTTACACTATTTTTAGAATGATGTCAGTGTGTGTGTACGTATGTACGTTCGTACGTATGTGTCCATTTCTTTCTAAGACGAAATCTCGAGAATGAAAAATGATATCGACTACGTTAGGGTGCCAATCGATGCGTATAATAACGTAAATATGATCTGAAAGAAATTTTTAACTTCCCATTGGAAGTTATTGTAGGTAATGGGTCCGAAAATCGAAATCAAAAAGGAAAAAAAAATTTTATGTTTCAAGGTCACTACACTATTTTTACACTACTTTTAGAAAGATGTCTGTGTGTGTGTGTGTGTGTGTGTACGTACGTACGTACGTACGTATGTATGTGTCCATTTCTTTCTAAGACGAAATCTCGAGAACGAAAAATGATATCGACTACGTTGGGGTGCCAATCGACGCGTATTAACGTAAATATGATCTGAAAGGAATTTTTTTAAAATCGGTTCAGCCGTTCTTTTTTCTTAACCAAATAACCTCCAAAAAAGTAGATTTTACACAATATCTCGCGAATAAAAAATTATATCGACTTCGTAAGGGTGTCAATCGAGGCGTGTTAACGTCATTTTGATCCGACATAAATTTTATAAAAATCGGTTCAGCCGTTTTTTTTTTTTTTTTTTTTAATTATTGATGTTTTAATGATTAAAATTATCACTTTTCTGTGTAATATCTAATTTAATTATTATTATTAAATATTTATCAAACTGGGAAGTTCGTCGTGTGGACCTCAAGGGTCGCACTTTAGTCCTAATAAACGACCCACCTCACGGCTTGTTTCAAAATCGGTTCAGCCGTTCTTTTTTCTTAACCAAATAGACTCCAAAAAAGTAGATTTTACACAATATCTCGCGAATAAAAAATTTTATCGACTTCGTAAGGGTGTCAATCGAGGCGTGTTAACGTCATTTTGATCCGAAATAAATTTTATAAAAATCGGTTCAGCCGTTTTTTTTTTTAATTATTGTTAAAAATAAATAATAATTATGTTTTAATGATTAAAATGATTACTTTTCTGTGTAATATCTAATTTAATTTTTATCATTAAATATTTATCAAACTGGGAAGTTCGTCGTGTGGACCTCAAGGGTCGCACTTTAGTCCTAATAAACGACCCACCTCACGGCTTGTTTTGTAATTAATTTAATTTTTAATAATTATGTAGTTACTTTATTTCCTATAAAATTTCAGTAGATGAGATAGATAAAAAAAATAGCGTCAGTCCGTATTCAACGATCAATGGTAATTAGGAAGCAACAGTTTGTAAATTTAACAACCGAGGAGTATTATATACTAGTATATCTATTAAACCGCACTCTCTATAGCTTCATTTGCATATTTATTTACGTGCCTGAACACGTAAGGGACGCGATCTCATGTAAATTAATTATAACGGACAACAATAAAGAAGCGAGGAAAGCCATATTGTTGTAATGTTATATAATTATTATTAGGGCCTCGACTTCCGTTTATGTAGCACAGGAACGTACGATGTTTATAACAGGATGAACTTTTGACCGGTCGGTAATATAGACATCAGTATGCTGATAGCCGACCGACGCTCTTCCCTTCGCCATGCCAATAATAACCTAATTTACGAAAACACGGTACGACGCTATGATGTGAGACGTCATACATAAATATACAGTGTGAACAAAAAGAAATATGCGAATCTATGAAAAGAGCTTCTTTTCAAATACCTACCTATTTGCTGTTCTTTATGGACATAAAAATAAATTATTTAAAAAAAAAACAAAAAACCTGACTGCGTAAAAAGCAAACTTAAAAGATGGAAACAAGATCAAATGATAGCATGCAGTCGGAGTCATCAGATATTTCTGTTTAACTTGTTACTATACATGTATGCCTTTGACTGGATGTTATCATTTGATCTTGTTTCCATCTTTTAAGTTCGATTTTTACGCAGTCGGGTTTTTTGTTTTTTTAAAATAATTTATTTTTATTTTCTTCGTTTTAGTTGAATCTACTCATCAAGCCTTTTCATTTGATACCCCACACAAAAGGTTTAACCGATTTTTACGTATTGACGACAGAATGGCGTCTAGCGTCAGTCATACTGAATTTTCCGTGGCATTATATACCCTATTTGAAGTCTTCTCAACGAAACTTTTCTTTTGAATTGTTATTTATAAGGAAAAAAACTTTTGCATCCTGACAAAATGGTAACTAGCGTCCGCCGTATTGAATTTTCCGTGACGTCATATAATCCGTAGGTAGCACTCGTTAGACTATGACGAATCTACAGACACCTCATTTTTCAAAATCCGTCGTGCCGACCAAAATGCAAAGATACATACATACAAACATACATACACCCGAAAAACATTACCCTCCTTCGGCAGTCGGGTAAAAATCTAAAATCCAGCATTATTTATCATCAAAAATAAAATTTTTGTATTTTTTATACAAATACCTACGTACTACTTTCAGATTTTTGATTTTTGACTAATTTGTGTGACGGTGTATAAAAACATCAATTCTTCTCTACAGCAACTCTAAATTTAAAATGAATTTCAAAACAACTTTTTAATAATATTATCATAATATAGTATTTACAGGAAAAACATTCGCTGATAAGAATCGTGAGAGGTATTCAAAATGTATAACTTTATCTTCAAATTTATCTAAGCTTTCACTTTATCAAAAACAAATTTGTTAAATTGTTGAATCAGTAAAATATTTTTAAAAATAACTCATGATAGCATAATGTAAGTATGTATTGTAGCGAAAACCCCAGATGTTACGCCACTGGCGACAATCGAAGCATCCATGAGAGCAAGTAACAATGGTGAGGCGTGGCATTATATCGAAGACACAAGAATGTTCTAGAAAGCGCGCGAGCGTGGGAGGGGGTCAGGCTGCTAGCTCTATATAAGTAGAGCAGTCACCGGAGAAACAATAATGAGAGTCACTTTATTAGAGAAATACTGTTCGTGTTATTATTATATAAACAGTGTTGACTGTTGAAATTGACTTTTCATTGTTACGAATTATTGTATATTGTTGTTTACATTTTTAATTATTGTAAATAAATAATTTATTCCACCCACATAAGAAAACAGTTTTGTTACAGTATGTCTATATTATGGCAAAAGTATACGAAACTATTATTTTAAGCCCCAATTTACATGTTAAAACATATTATACTTAAATTATTATAAACTGTATTTTTTTTTATTAAAATTAAATTAGAGTAATCCGGCGGCCGCCGGCCGTCAGTAGCTGAACACTGCCAGTAATCAAACGTTTTTCTACAATCTACAGCATCGTAAATTCATTAGCTACTCTATAATTCGGCGTTTACGGTATTCTGGCATCGTTAATCTGTCCGGCACCTGCTGTAATTTGGAAAATTTTTCCTGAATCTTTCCAGTAATCCGTCGGTGCCCTGAAAAGGGAGGAGATTCTGTTGTCTGTACAAAACCATGAGCCTCAAAGTGATGTTATTTTTCGAATCTTTGCATTCAGAAAAAGTCACCGTTTTGTGTGAAATATTGGCAATCTTCGGAATTATTGGACTCTACTTTTTTGAAGACAACAATCAAACATAACTGTGAATTTTGAACGATACTTAGCTTGTTGAATTACGCAGAATTGGAGCACATTTGAATACAATTTATTTTTAACATTAAGATGGAGCAAAGTCACACACTGCTAGGATTGCCGCATGAATGATTATCCCTGGCCCACATCCCTCGATTTAACTGCACTAGATTATTTTTACTTCCCACCTCTACTATGGTAGGGAAGTAATGGATTCAGTCCGAAAACAATATTTCGAGATTTTAACAGATTTTCACGTTTTGAGACCCTAGCAATCGTTTAAGATCATTTTCTGACTGATGTCTGTATGTGTGTGTGTGTGTATGTGTGTGTGTGTGTGTGTGTGTGATGTGTGTGTGTATGTATGTGTGTGTGTGTGTATGTGGTCAATTTTTCGCCTTCGATATCTTAAGAACGGAACAACATACGGGCATGCCGATTGTTCTATTGTGTTTATCAGCCTTTAACTTAGATCTGATTAGATTTTGAGTCAAATCGGTTCAGTGTATCCTGAGATATTCAAAAAAACGTCCTCATTGTCACGTATTAACATAGGTAAAAAAAAATATAAATGAATTCTAGATGTTATAATATGAAAAAAATGTAAATATTTTTTTTCTCTAAAATGTATAGTTTTCGAGAAAAAAAATATTTTACTAAAAAAAATAAAAATTGTACGTAAATCAAGGTAACCATGATTTTTGCTATATTAAGTTAGCCATCAGTAGATCACCAAACAAAAAAGAGGGCCATGCTTTTTTCAAAGAATAAAAATTAAATTGTGTTTTAAAGACCACCAACAGCTAAGGTTATTTGGGCCTAGTCAAAGAATGAAAAAAAGAGTGTTTATTTTTTGCAAATATTTACTAGGTGGGAAGTATAGGACTGGTAATCAGTCGAATTTTTTATGGATATATTTAGTCATGAAAAGTATATCTGACCAAACCACGTACACTCCACGATTTGAAAAATAACATCACCGAAGAAATTGGAATTGTTCACTCTTCGAACACCAGTGATGAGTAATGTTCGTCTCACTTAAAAATATAATTTTTTAAAATAATAAATTTACCATAAATTCCAATTGTTAAGCTGTGTTTGTTGATTTTTTTAGTATATAGGTACCTAAAATTATGCCTACAGTACCGTTCTGAAAACTACTACATCCCAGTGCCGCATCTTGTACTAACTACTAAGTACTTGTTACAAAACTATTATACGAGTTTATAACAAGAAATACCCGATGAATTCTAAATAATACTAGTATTAATGTCGATTTCGTTATCTGCTTTATATTATGAAAATACAAGTTTGAATTGATTAAAACTGCCCATTTAAGAGAGGTTTCCGTATGAAAGCCGTCAATTATTAAAATCTCTGGCGAGCAAACGTCACTCGTTTGCAATCACCAACTTTCCGAATACTCAAAATCTCTGTTTAAATGATACATTGCAGCGTAATCTAAAATCTATATAAAAACAATTTGTTTTGACCATTCTGTACATGGAAAATGAATGAACACAGAAAATAATTCAGTGGGAAGCAACTCATTATGACTCATTTTTACGGCACTCAAAACGTTCAGGTTGAAATTGTCGGTCTGATGAAACCACTGAATGGTACACGCAGAGTGCGTTATCTTTCCAGTCGAGTGACTTTTTAGAACCCTACATGCAATCACATACAATGCTCATCTGACATCTCTAGTGGAAATTGACTTTGTGACGTTCAACAATAGGACAGCATTTATGAGTAGCTTGCGAGACAAATCAATATTGTCCACCATTGTGAAAAATTGCCCAGTTTTAATCGACTCTCGAAATTTAAATCTCCAGAACATGTCCAACAATTTATATACCTACAATCTTTAACTTGAGAATTTTTGTATAATAGGTATACAAGGGTGGGTCAAAAATATCAATTATTTTTTTTTTACAAGTGACACGGAAAAATAGGTTGCTAGACATCTTAAAAAAATTCTCACCAAATATGAGCTCTTAATTTTAATAGGAAGATCCTCCGCATCACAGTTTTTTATTTTTTTCTCAGTCCAATAGAAAAAAATTCATACCTCACCATTAATTGATTGTACAGAAAAATGTTTTATGAGAATTTTGTAGGAAATTTAATGCTCTACAAAAAAGGTATCTTATATTTTTTCCGCAAACCTCACCATTTGAAAGATATTGAAGATTTAAGTTTGATTATTTTAAGACAAATTTCAATTTTGTTTATGAATTTTATAACTCGACAATAAATGACTATTATAAATCTTCAATATCTTTCAAATGGTGAGGTTTGCGGAAAAAATATAAGATACCTTTTTTGTAGAGCATTAAATTTCCCACAAAATTCTCTTAAAACATTTTTCTGTACAATCAATTAATGATGAGGTATGCATTTTTTTCTATTGAACTGAGAAAAAAATAAGAAAACTGTGATGCGGAGGATCTTCCTATTAAAATTAAGAGCTCATATTTGGTGAGAATTTTTTTAAGGTGTCTAGCAACCCATTTTTCCGTGTCACTTGTAAAAAAAAATAATTGATTTTTTTGACCCACCCTAAGGTATACATCTATATTCTATACATATAATAAAACAGACGCTAATGACCTCTGTTGTCGAGCGTCTATAATCCACAATTCATATAATAAAATCGTAAACATACTTTTTGTCTGTCTGTGAGTGCACGCTAATCTCAACAATGGCTGAACCGATTTCGATGGGACTTTACAGACATGAATAGGAGGTTGTCAGGAGTGATCTAGGCTACTACTTTTAATTGTTATTCAACCCCTATGGGGGTAAAACGGGGGTACAGGGTTTTTTGACTAATCAACGCCTAAGCCTAGCTATAAACTTGAAACTTGAAATTTATACAGTAGGTTCCTTTTGTGACGTAAGTTCCCAATAAGAAGGGATTTTTTGAAATTCAACCCCTAGGGGAGTCAAAAGGGGGGGTATTGCACAGCCTAAGCCACTAAAAATAGAAAACATGAAATTTGGAAGTTATGTTCCTTACAGGGTGTAGAAGTGCACTAAGAAAGTATTTTTCGATAATCAACCCCTAAGGGGGTGAAACGGGGTGGTCTGTGTGAGTAATTCTCGCGGGGAGGGGGGTATAATAAGTTAACAATTATACAGGACTTTATATTACTGGGCATAAAATATCTAAATATACGTGAGCGGAGCCACGGGTGACCGCTATTAATTCATAATTTCATACCACCCGGGCGAAGCCGGACGAGTACCGCTAGTATTACATAATTTTATATAGTTTGAATTAACTGTAAATGTTTTGCACATATCAGTATCATTAAACAAGGCTTGTAAATAATCTAATTTGCAGGACTAAAGCTATTAATGTCAAAACATTCAAAGCCTTTGGAAAAGTGTCATGAGTCTAAATCATGTCATAATATCATTTTTTACATTATGCATTTTGAGTTCCAAGTATACATTTTCAACGCAAATCCTAAACAAATTAGATACTCATGAGTCATGATCATCTAATGGTTACATGTATTATTAATTCTGTCATTATCTTAAAAAAATATAGATGACCCCGCCTGTTGTGTACGAAATTGAATTAACTTGATTTTAATTAGAGTAATTCATTTAATATGAAATCTATATAAATCACAATTGTACATTTTATCGTTTGACATGTAATTCCTTCAATTATTTTATATATTTTTTGTTAGGCATTGGTATCCTGATCTAAACGATAATATGACTTCTAATAATGAACATAACACCGCCCTTTACACAAATAGATACAAACAGGGCCGGCAATAGGGTTGCTGGCGCCTCGAACAGTTAAATTTTTGGCGCCTCTATATAACATAGGTAATAACGCATGCTTGACACTTTTAGTAGGTTGGCAGAATTTTTACATATATTTATGAAAGATTCTAGAATCTAGATACATGACAAGACTACCATCTAGCATTTAGCAGTTTGCACGTCGAGCAATCGTCCGGGGAGCCAGGACTTTAATCCGGCCCTAGTTACAGAAAAACAAATCAATCTATGAATACCTACTCTATTTTATTATCTAGATTCTAGATATAGGTACATTCTACATTATTTTAAAATACAAAGTTTCCAGGAAACACTTGTACAAACAATGAACCGATGAAACCCATAAAAACTAAAAATATTTCAACAATTTGACCGAGCAAAGGAATAACTGCATTTCATAAATAATAAATTACTAAATTACTCACTTTGTCTTCTGTGAATCATTCACTTTTGATGGAAACGTGTTGAAAAAATTTACCATTTGTCGCACATTGTTCGTACGGATTGTGCCATTTATCTCACGTGTTGCCATTGTTACAACATGTAATGTTTAATTTACATTCACACAGAAACACACTCATTGCTTTTATTAATTGTCAAATTGTTTTTTTAAACGCAGATTAAACAATTAATCAGTTATATCTAAAAACATTTTCAAACAATTTTTCACACACTGCACATGTTTTTTTCATTTGTTTACGTCACCGCCAATAACAATACGAATACCTAGCAAATTAGTTTCAGTTGAATTCAGATTTTTTTAAATTGTTGTTTGGATTCAAGGTGCGCCAACTGAACCCAAAAAGACGGCGCGAAATACCTCATGGGAGGGCGCAGAATGAACCTAAACTCATTCTTGTCAACAAAACTATTCAGATATCATAGTTTATTGTTTGATTCGTTTTTCAATTACTTTATATTATATCATTAATTTATATTTTTACATTTTCAATTTAAATAAATTGTTGTCATTTTAGTCAATTTAATATTTTGTTTTTCGCTACCGCAAACATTGAAATGTTTTATTTGAAAGTTTTCAGTGACTAGTGATGCATAAATATTAAAGTAACTCGAAGGGAGATTGAAAAAGTTTGCGCACCATTGGTTTACAGCACAGGTTTTTAAACTTTTTTATTTGGGATCGATTTTAGAGTAAATATGGACATTTATCATACATTCATATATTGCAATTAGGTCATAAATGAATAAACGATAATCCAAACGTTCTCTTCTAAGTGCAATATGGAGAATTTTCAGACGCCAAAGTTCAATAATAAATAATAAGGGAATCAGTATGAAGTAAGCTTCATGAATTTTCACACTTTGTTCCATTATTCCAGGAATCCAGATCTCGAAGAATAGTTTCCCCCTTTGCGTACGCTATGACTACACCTATTGGAAGATCATTCTTACACTGGGTCCACTAGTATTAGTTTAAAACACCAATAGCGTAGTTTTACTAGTGAAATGGTACCCCTATATGCACCGCGTATATAAAATTTATTTATAAAGACGTCATACTATACTTATTTAAATAGGAAACATTGTTTTGAAAGTCATATATTATACGGGCATTATATTATATATTTAACGCAGCTGCTATGTAACCGATAAAAGTGTAGGTATCGGTCATGAGTAATTATTATTGATGATAACTGATAATTAACCAATAACTGATCTGTTATTATCTATAATAATGGATGAAAGTCACTATATCAGCTGTACCTAGGTAGTTATTACTTAATCAACAAGTGTTTTGTCTAAATAATAAGCTATGTCTGTAATTTAATTAAAAAATGCTTTAGAGGCATTTATAAACGACTATTGTTTCAGAAAGTACTTTCAGTTTATCACGATTATATAATTAATTTGAAATCCTTCATCTCCAGTGCCGTAGCTATAGGGCGTGTCAAAGGTTTTGCCACAGACGTGACACTGACGTACGAATTCTTGGGGCAATAATATTATTTGGAAAACACATGCTGGGTTGCAAAAAACATTGCCTGAAAATCTGATTTTACAATGACCTATTGTTGTGTCTTTTTGAGTCAACATAATACTCTACATTGTCGACACAACATTGTTTTGTTTTGGCAGTTTCTAAGAGCTACGCTTTTGAAACAAACAAGAATTCAAAATTATAATTTCGTTGTGATCAGACATATTTTAGACTCGTCTTGATTAAATCAAATTTTATTGTGTTTAATTTATTTATTATTAATTTTATATAAAGATCTACGATAATATTAAATCAAGTCAAAAAGATCTTTATACTATAAATTCTGACCACATATATTTCTCCATAAGAAAAGCATTGTAGAATTTTAAATCGATCCTTCTCGAAAAATAATTGATCGATTGAAACGTTTTTTTTTAACTGTTTATATGTTACTGTGAATGACCGAAATCAAGTGATTGTCGACATTCTCCAGTGAATGTTAACATACACCAAGTTATTCAGTGTATGTTCGAAATAATTTTAAAACATCATTATTTTTAACTTACACCGGTGATTGTTGACATTCACCATGCATATGAGTGGTGAATGTTGAATAAAATAAAGTGATTCATAAATCTCTTATCTGCCATCGTACAGTATCAATTTGTTTTTTTGATGTTCGCAACATTTTTGTTGCCTGTATAGTTCAAAATTCTCTTTTTTGCAACGTTTCACAGAAAGAAGTGTCACTTGGAACTTCGGCATCACCGATGTCATCGCTCTTCACCTTCGTTGGTGTTCTATGCTGTTACAATGTTCTTTCACTGCATTTAACACTAAAACTTACTAAAAGGCACGTTGACCCTGCGACAGCACGACAATCACGCATTTCCGTCGCATTTTACAGCGTTTGGTGTTCACTCCTCACCTCAATATGGTTGTTTATATCTTTGAGTGATTTACACCACAGACGCCAGTAAGTCTAGCTACGGCACTGATAGTTTCATTAATATTAAGATTTATATATTATCCATGATTTATTCTTAAATCTATATCTATACTAATATTATAAAGCTGAGGAGTTTGTTTGTTTGTTTGTATGGTTGGTTGAACGCGCTATTCTCAGGAACTACCAGTCCGATTTGAAAAAAAAAATGTTTTTGTTAGATAGCCCATTTATTGAGGAAGGCTATAGGCTATATAATATCACGCTACGACCAATAGGAGCGGAGCATCAATGAAAAATGTTGCAAAAACGGGAAAAATTATTCCTTTTGAGAGCTTCCGCTGCGTAAACAGTTAAAGTTACGCAAAAATCATGTATGACGGAATTGTTCCCCTTTAAAAGTTCTAAAAAAAAGTTCACGACAGCATATGTCTATCTTTTAAGGTTGACTCACTATAACTTTTTTATGGTAATCAAATTTGTTCGTAATTATAATAATCAAGCAAACGAGCGAAGCAAGTGAGTAGTGTATTTATAATATTCAAGCGAACGAGCGAAGCGAGTGAGTAATGTAATTATAATATTCAAGCGAACGAGCGAAGCGAGTGATCAGTATATTTATAATATTCAAGCGAACGAGCGAAGCGAGTGAGTAGTGTATTGCACCCGGGCTTTCTTAGCACCCGGGCGAAGCCGGACGGGGCCGCTAGTAATTATTATTATTATTGGGTATGTGGAGTGCAATAAACCACCAAAAAAAATTTCTTTAATATTTTGTATATGCTTATGAGTGTTGCACCTGCACCCTCGAGTTATGTCATCCAATCTTCATGTGCTCCCTCTCAGAGTTACTTTAACATGCATGCTCCTCGAAAATGTTCATATAAATGATGAAAAATGTCCACATTTCTAGGAAAAAACGACATTTTTTTTTTTATCGAATCAAGATACAAATAATTAATCATAACAAGTAAATTAACGAGATATAAAGTAATTTCAAAACAAATAAAGCGTTAAAAGTGATAAATTTTTATTGAGTAGGGTAGGTTTGAGCTTGTTCTGTGCCCCCTTTTGGGCCGCATCCCCCAGATGCACCTCTGGCTTACGATTCTTATTTTAATCCACATCAGCGACTTTAATTCAATTTTTGTCGGTATCCTTTGTCATTCATTCGCCATGATCCACTAGGATTGGAGTGCATTATCTTGATTGAGGTACAGTGTTATTGTTGTATTATGAATTTATGAAGTATAATCACCGAAATGCTGTGTTTCTATTCGACAGATTATGGCTCTGTACAACGACAGGTACAGGAATAATCCAGTTAAATTTTGAGATTAAATTTTGTAACTAAAACCGCCTTTAAAATTAAAATTATTTACTAACTGTTTTTACTAAACATCCAAAAGTTAGCAGAAAAGTCTCGCTTTTAAACTTCTTCTAGAAGCCGCTTTAAACTTTAAAGTTTAAAATCAAAAAACTATACAAATGAGAAACACTCGAAATAAAAGGACCGCCTTAAACTGAGTTGTTCTTGAATGAATGAATTGTGAATTATAGACGCTCGACAACAAAGGTCATTAGCGTCTGTAGAGTTGTTCTTGAAACCGATCAATGTCAAATCAGTTTAAATACCGGAAATTGAACCAATAATAAATTATTTACTTAGTTTGAGGTTTTATTGTTATTGAGAATTTTTTTTATAATTTATTTCGATCAAAAATATGCCTCATAGTCATGCACATTATAGTTGAACCTAATTTTCAAGTAGTAGGTACCTATAATACTACTACTTAATGAAAATTAAGTTTAATGAAATTAAAAATTATATTTAAATAAACTCTCAACACAATTTATGTTAATAATCTTCAATTTAGATATCAACCAAAACAGCAAATAAAAAAACAATCCAGCATTATCTTTATCAATATAAATAGAACGCAACTTTGTTTAAAATGTGCGATCTGCAAATAATGTAATGCATTATTCAATGATGATTTGATGTTTACATTTATTTATTAATTTATTGCACGACACATTTTCCATTTGAATAAAGTTATATATTAATATTTGGTTTGTAGTTGATATTATAAATTAATAATTATCTATTTAATGGTGTATTTATTACATAAATTCCAACGCAACACTGCCGGTTCGAACATTGAACAACAACACAATAGAAATATTACACTTTACACAGTTTCTGTCGCATATAACTTGTGTGTGAGAAGTGCATAGTTTACTCACCAACAAGCAGTATTAAACTAAATTATTGTGTGTAATTGTGTATACGGAATGATAACGTTATCGCGCTCCTTATACATATATAGACATACAACACATACCGACGAAGGCAGCTCAGCTAACCAATACCTCGTATTGCTTTAAATCTGTGCTTCTCAAACTGTGCGTCGTGACCACTGATCTCATAGAAGCGGCAGGATGTTGGCAAGACTCGAGTCAAGACTATACTGAGAGAGTGGAGATTTTTGCGTGACATTTAGCGGAAAATTTGAATTATCAATATTATAATATATATAATATCATACTCCTCCGAAACGGCTTGACCGATTATCATGAAATTTTTTGTGTGTATTTGGTAGGTATGAGAATAGGTCGTAAAGTTATATTTCATACCGCTAGGTGATAAGAGTGTCCCTATTCAGAATTTTTTTATCTATTTTTTGAAAGAAAATTTTTTTTGAATTTTTTATTTTATTTAGCTTTAAAAAATACATATATGGCGAACGAGCGAAGCGAGTGAGTAATGTAATTATAATATTCAAGCGAACGAGTGAAGCGAGTGAGTAGTGTATTTATAATATTCAAGCGAACGAGCAAAGCGAGTGAGTAGTGTATGCACCCGGGAAATTCCTAGCACCCGGGCTTTCTTAGCATCCGGGCGAAGCCGGACCGGGTTCGCTAGTAGAAGTATAAATATATGTATGTATTTATTTCGGAACTAAATATCATAGTAGATATAAACATTAACAAACAATCAATTTATATAAGTATTTTACTAGCCGCCCGGTCCGGGTTCGCCCGGGTGTTAAGAATTGATTTATTATCCCCCTCCCCGCGAAAAATTCTCCCGGGTTGGTGGTGTTTATAATATTAGTAAGATTCCGCCAATATGCTAAAATGCAAAAGAATTCCAGAGCTATGTTTCGTTACTAACCCACAGAAATTATCCCCCCCCCGCGAGAATTTTATCAAAATAAAATATAGCCTATCTATACTACTCAGGGATATAATTTAGCTTTCTGTAAGTGAAAGAATTTTTAGAATCGATTCAATAGTTTCTGAGGTAAGAATTTATTATTTATTTTCCCTCCTACGAGAAATTCTCCCCCTGTGAAGCGAAGTCGGGCTGGTGGTGTTTATAATAATAGTAGGGCATTATTTTCATAAAACTTTATCGATTTATGCAGCGCACGCCATGGAAACTCTCAGGAGGCACGATTTTTTCCGACTTAATCGACAAATATCATCATAACATTAGCTAACTTGCACAAAATTTTCATAAATTATATACCTAAACCTTCCTCATGAATCATTCTGTCTATTAATATTTACATTATGGTGAGACTCTCTTGATGACTGTCTGTCTAACTCTAGCCTGTCACATGCCTGTCACTTCTAAGTTATAAACGGTTAGTCTAGTTTTGTCATTCTGATAGACTGATGTGTTCCGCCAATTCAAGTACCAAAAAAAGTTGTCCTCTAAAGCCAATAAACTGATAAATTAAAAAAGAAGGAACATGCGGCTCATCTTGAAGATGTTAAAAATATTTTTTTGATTTTTTTTGATTATTTTTTCATAAAAATGTACCAAAAGAAGACGTACCTACGTCATCCTTTTTGCCACCGAAAATATTAAAATCAGGCATATAAAGATTACCGTAAAACTATAGCGAATAATGTACGGAATCCTCGGTGTATAATCAAGTAGATATTATCTACCTTATTGCTTGACTGGTTTTTTACACCCTTATTTGTTTTGTTTTTTTTTTGGTTGTGCAACCCTGTATGAAACCATAAACGTTCATACGTATCCATCCTATCGAGATCACGTTCCAATTAATGTAGGATCGTTCATGCTGAACAAATCATACATGTGAATGAAGCATACGAGTTCGCATTTTTTTATCATTCACATCTACAGGATGTATCACAGGATCGAGAACATAGAAAATTAATGAGTGCAACAAGGAAGAGATAAACAAAATTAATAGCGCGACAAAGATAGATTGCAATCATGGCTATTTAAATTAAATGAATTATCATGGATTTTTTACATGAAAAAATTCGACTGATGACCAGTCCTATACTTCCCACCTAGTAAATATTTGCAAAAAATAAACACTCTTTTTTTTTATTCTTTGACTAGGCCCAAATAACCTTAGCTATTGGTGGTCTTTAAAACACAATTTAATTTTTATTCTTTGAAAAAAGCATGGCCCTCTTTTTTGTTTGGTGATCTACTGATGGCTAACTTAATATAGCAAAAATCATGGTTACCTTGATTTACGTACAATTTTTATTTTTTTTAGTAAAATATTTTTACTTCCCACCTCTACTATGGTAGGGAAGTAATGGATTCAGTCCGAAAACAATATTTCGAGATTTTAACAGATTTTCACGTATTGAGACCCTACAAATCGTTTAAGATCATTTTCTGACTGATGTCTGTATGTGTGTGTGGTGT
The DNA here is from genome assembly GCA_039654895.1 of Mongoloraphidia duomilia. Taxonomy (NCBI): domain Eukaryota; kingdom Metazoa; phylum Arthropoda; class Insecta; order Raphidioptera; family Raphidiidae; genus Mongoloraphidia; species Mongoloraphidia duomilia. The sequence goes on from CM077524.1 coordinate 10,683,322, forward strand.
GTGTGTGTGTGTGTGTGTGTGTGTGTGTGTGTGTGTGTGAATGTGTGTATGTGTGTGTGTATGTGGTCAATTTTTCGCCTTCGATATCTTAAGAACGGAACAACATACGGGCATGCCGATTGTTCTTTTGTGTTTATCAACCTTTAACTTAGATCTGATTAGATTTTGAGTCAAATCGGTTCAGTGGATCCTGAGATATTAAAAAAAACGTCCTCAATGTCACGTATTAACATAGGTAAAAAAAAATATAAATGAATTCTAGATGTTATAATATGAAAAAAATGTAAATATTTTTTTTCTCTAAAATGTATAGTTTTCGAGAAAAAAAATATTTTACTAAAAAAAATAAAAATTGTACGTAAATCAAGGTAACCATGATTTTTGCTATATTAAGTTAGCCATCAGTAGATCACCAAACAAAAAAGAGGGCCATGCTTTTTTCAAAGAATAAAAATTAAATTGTGTTTTAAAGACCACCAACAGCTAAGGTTATGTGGGCCTAGTCAAAGAATAAAAAAAAAGAGTGTTTATTTTTTGCAAATATTTACTAGGTGGGAAGTATAGGACTGGTCATCAGTCGAATTTTTTTTCTCGAAAACTATACATTTTAGAGAAAAAAAATATTTACATTTTTTTCATATTATAACATCTAGAATTCATTTATATTTTTTTTTACCTATGTTAATACGTGACATTGAGGACGTTTTTTTGAATATCTCAGGATCCACTGAACCGATTTGACTCAAAATCTAATCAGATCTAAGTTAAAGGCTGATAAACACAATAGAACAATCGGCATGCCCGTATGTTGTTCTGTTCTTAAGATATCGAAGGCGAAAAATTGACCACATACACACACACATACAGACATCAGTTAGAAAATGATCTTAAACGATTGCTAGGGTCTCAAAACGTGAAAATCTGTTAAAACTTAAAATCTCGAAATATTGTTTTCGGACTGAATCCATTACTTCACTGTTAATGATTTTCACTACAGTGTTTTCCCTATGTTCTCTCTAATCCTGTAATAAACCTTGTACCTATATACTATAGAGACATCGTTCGTACAGTTTGATCATAGTTGGGCGATCTATATAAATATATACCAACCCACAAAAGCGTTCCACGCATCAATCCGAATACATTACTGTACATCAAAAAACCGGTCAAGTGCGGGTCGGACTCGTCCATCGCGGGTTCCGTACAAAAATAAAAATAAGGAGTTCAGGTAGGAGTAAAAAAGTAACAGATTTGTTTTTAAAAAGTTTTTTACTTATGTCTTATTTTGATCTTTTTTTTCCGTATCAAATGTAATTAAACTAGGTATATATCTATTTTTAAAGTAAAAAAAAATATAATAACAGAATATTTGATGAATAAAAAATAAAGTGAAAAATTCCAAAATGTTTATATTATAAAAAAAAAATCACGTATCGTCAGTTGGATTTGAACCTGACTCTTCGTGGTGGCGTGCGAACGCCGTTACCACTACTCCACCGTGTACCACGCCACAAACACTGGTATATTTGATACATTTGGTGCAGCTCTATTCCTAATTTTCCATTCTTTGTATAGACCCCCTTATTTTTGTTTTTAACACGCTTATTTATTATTTGTTAGAATATCCGCCATAACAACACATTCTGTGAAAATTTCAACCGGTTCAAAAGGTACAGCCTTTTAAAGGTAGGAGTAGGACAGACGGCGTGGGCTTAATAGGGTTCCAGTACGGAACCCTAAAAATAGACAACTGATTAGTTTTCATCATACCTAAAGTTTAGACGATATTTCGAATATTTTACATATTTTATTTATTATTTTTCAAGGATAATGAGTTACTAATTTATCTACGATGTGTACCAGTACCATTCTATTAAGTTACCCTTTCGATATATGTAACCGCGACTGGGGACGACACGCGACACAAACGTGTCGCGCGAAATGGTCGCTTCTTTCGAACGGAGTCGGTGACTTTTGAAACCTGTTGCTGCTGAATGCTGTCGCATGTTTGTCGCGTGTGTGTCGTTAATCGTTATCTTCAGTCGCCGTCGCAAATTGCGAAAGGGTACCTTGGAATAATATAGACAGGTCTGTACCTAGTACCGTTCGTAAATAATACAGAGTGAGCCATGCAATTATACTTCTGCACTATTTTTGTAAGTATAAGTGTATAATTAATATGTGTATCACGTACAATATGTGTGTAACTATAAGTGCATGACTCACTCTTTATTATTTGCGAACCGTACTAGACACTGTAATATGATTAGCACTGGTGGAGGGAGGTCGCTTATTGAAGCCAGCAAGTTCATTAGTAAGGCAAGGATACCATAGGAAGGCAATATAAAGCGCACAACGTCAATGAAATAGAATTTGACGAGTATATTTTTGTGAAAAACAAAAAATTAATATAATTTGTGTCAGAAATAAAGCATCTCCTTGTCTGTTGTGCTATCTTTTATTTTTATTGCCAACCAAGGCCTAGTAGCCAGTAGCCTATAGTAACTATATTTTTTCCTGATATTAACGGCACGTTCTAGTCACGGTTTTGCGACTCTATAATATATTGTTACGGATCATCATGTATACAAACTTCAGGCACGAAGCGGTGACTGCTTGCTGAACACACTGGTGCCTACACGAACATTCTGGACAACGAGTACCTGCCGGATTGTTCTAGAGAACGCGAGAACGTACTAGGCTAGGCAGCGCAGGTATATAAACGAGTGAGTGAAGCGAACAGGCAGTCAGTCTACGGTGACTCACGCAAGTAATCAGTTCAACGGAGATTAGGCAGTCATTAGTGACTCGTGCAGTCAAGTGCGTCTGATATAAATATTAGGCAGTCATTAGTAACTCGTGCAATCAAGTGCGTCTGATATAAATATTAGGCAGTCATTAGTGACTCGTGCAATCAAGTGCATCTGATAGAAATATTAGGCAGTCAATGGTGACTCGTGCCGTCAAGTGGATATAAATATTAATCAGTCAGTACAGTGATATAAATAGTGGAGTGGATATAAATAAATAGTACTGAAGTAACTGAGTAAATAACTGACATAAATAAACGTTAGAAATAAATCTGAAATAAATACAGTGATGTAAATAGTCCTTGTATATAGTTAATTGTTACGAATTATTGTATATAGTTGTTGCGTTCATTGTTATGTATTTTTAATTATTGTAAATAAATATTTATTCCGCCAACTCAGAAAACAGTTTTGTAACAATATCTTCGCTTACATCTATAAATCAAGTTCTTTATTATTTTCGCCCCCGAGCAAAAAATGTCCTTACTGCGGCTCTGATTTCAATTGTACGGAAAAAAAACTGCACGTGTACACTGTACTCCAAACTACTAATAAGTAATAATGCAACGGCATACCTAACTAATAATTATTGTGTTACTTATTTATTAGACATGAGAAAGATTGATATTTGATAGCATTATAGTATTGTTTACTCAAAACCAACGAACTCCCCAGTAAAATCTGTTTGTAAACGGAATAATAAACATAGAACGTACATAATTCATACAGAAGAGACTTTATTAAATATTCAACTGCAAACATAGGTTAAGATTAGATTTAATAATGCAATGTACGTAACTGTTTAACTAACAAATAGCGTTTATTTAAACAATACGCAACTGCCTGTAAAATGTTAATCATTATATTCAAGGGAAAATAAGCAAAATATATTATGTAAATCACTTCAACATCTGCCGATTGACATTTTATTGCCCCTATGGATTACACATAAAATTATTTATTTATTCCAAATATAACATAATGCGTATAAAACTAGGTATACAAAAAATTACACCAGTCTAGAATTCTAGAGCGACAAAGTTTAACAAAAAAGTTCTTAGAAATCCTTTAAAAAATATATATTGAAGATACCATGCCATTCTTAGTATACTTAGCTGATTTTAAATTATTTTATTCAACACAAGCACGCTTTTAGTGTTTTTTCGTGTCTGTAAAGCGAATCTTAAATGGTTGTTTATCGTACTGGTGCCATCATGACCCATTATGAAACGCTTTTCGATGAAAACACTTAAACCCGTTACATAATGAACTATTATGTAACTCTTTTCGATGCTATAATGAAATATAGTTACTATAATGGTAATGAAGTAAATATTAAATAAAAAAATAATTAAATAATTACAAATAGGTACAATAAAAAAAAAATAAATAAAAATAAAATAATAATAATAAATAAAGAAGCAAAAGAGTGGTTATAAAAATAATTAAAGTTTGGACGTGGCTAACTGTTCTACGTAACAAAGGCCAACAAATCATATATTAAAAAAAAAAAAACGTAAATATTATTTTTTTAGTATTAACAAAAATGTTTCTACTTTCACTAATTCACCACAAAATATAATTCCGAAGTGAATTATGATTGAAAGTACCTATGCGTAGTAGACATTGAATAAGATAGCCCTATATCCATAGAGAAAACATTTTTTAAGTATCTTAATACATAAACAGCTTTATTTATTTTTTGGAACAGTATGTTCTACGTGTGATTTTCAATTTAAGTTATTATCAATTTTAATTCCTAAGAGCTTTACACAAGTGGTGAGGTCTATATCACTAAGTATTTAAAATGGAAATATTTTTTCGGAAAATCATAATACTGCTGTCAGTAAATCTACGGTGTACGACATTTATTCAATAAAGCTCTAAAACCATGCATGTGTTGAATAAAGTATAGTGTGCAACGCGTGTGCTAAATATGTATGCATCAGGCGTGATGTTTTCAGCACTCGCCTATACTACTCGTGCTGAAAACATCGCGTCTGACGCGTAAAGATGTATTTAGCACACTATTTGCACAATATACTATTATATAACTATACCTTTGTCAATTTTTAGTGTATTTGCCATATGGCACATACACTATTGGCGTCGGTCGGATGGCGGGACCTAGGGGTCGGACCAAAATTTCTCGACGTTTCATAGCCTCCTGAACATTTTGGCACCATTTTTGGAAATGTCTATTTATATATATATATATGTGTGTGTGTGTGTGTGTGTGTGTATATATATATATGTATATGTATGTGTGTGTGTGTGTGTGTGTGTGTGTGTGTGTGTGTGTGTGTGCGGGCAATAACTTTCGAAAGAGTTAATTGATTTTGACGAAATTTGGTAGGCACGTTGAAATCCATCACCGCACGAAGCCTATTTAAAATGGGCCCAATCGGACCATTTTAAGGGTGGTTTTTAGGGGTTGAAAAATGTTTTTGGGCCCGAAAATGCCGAAAAAATTCTCAGAATCGTTTCAAAATTGAAATTTAACCTTTTAGTAACGATTAAAATGTGCTTCCAAAATTTTAATAAAATCGGCCCGACCGGACCGGACTTATAAATTTTATGAAAACACTAGTTTGCGGATAATGCTTTACTTACTGATGGGTGTATTTAATTTGGTACAGAGGTTGCATTGATAACAATATTGAAATTAAGAAAAAAAAATATTATTTTAAGGGATGTATTAAGGGGTTAAATTTTTTATTTTGTTCAAAAACAAACTTAAGTTCACATAATAAAGCCACAATGCCAGTATTAGCAAATACACTATATTGTCGGCAGGGTTTTGGCACTGTGACCCGAGTTTTTTTTAATTTACCTTAATTGTGATTAAACAGGGATAGCTAAGAAACGTTTCTTAATATATTATTAGATTTAAAAAATCTACTTACATTGTCTCCCTTTTTTAACAGTTATAACTTCTTATCAATTGTATAATAGGAGTTAGGTTAACGAAGAAATCACCTCCTATACTTTTTGGAATAAACACACTGTATATTGTACATTATTCTAAGTGCGCACATTTGCGTTATATCTATAGTGATCGCCGTAAATGCATTCGCTTAAACTTTAAAGTATAGGGTGTCGCATTGCACGAAATACCGTTCATACTTATTTTTTATGTTTAAAATGTAATCGAAAAGACACGATAAAATATATCATCTGTCCTTTCTAATGAACTAGAAATAGAGATCCGAGGCCGAATCAACCATAAGACTAAAAAGGCTACACGCCTTCTATGATTCTATGATTGCAGGCCCTATGTGATGGATGTCATTATATATTAAAACTAGCGGCCCCGGGTGCGAAGAAAGCCCGGGTGCAATACACTACTCACTCGCTTCGCTCGTTCGCTATATATATAAATCCTTCGGAACAATTCCGTCGTACATGATTTTTGCGTAACTTTAACCGTTTACGCAGCGCACGCAACGGAAGCTCTCAAAAGGAATAATTTTTCCCGTTTTTGCAACATTTTTCTTTGATGCTCCGCTCCTATTGGTCGTAGCATGATATTATATAGCCTATAGCCTTCCTCGATAAATGGACTATCCAACACAAAAACAATTTTTCAATTCGAACCAGTAATTCCTGCGATTAGCGCGTTCAACCAAACAAAAAAACAAACTCTTCAGCTTTATAATATTAGTATAGATATTTCGAACTTCAAATCTCAATACATTACCACGCTTCGCGATGCATCATCTTTCAAGCACCGTGGCCCTTTTTTCATAACCAAATAAAAATCCCTAAAATAAAAACAACAATTTGAAGCTTTCTCTGGATTCAGAATGACGATTTTTTGTATTGATATTTGTCGTTGATTTTTATTGGTTATCCTATTTTCTTTGAGACATTCTAATTTTTTAAATCTGTAGAGAGTCCATCATTCTCATTATGTGAAGAAAAAGCCTCCAGTACTTTGTATTTCTGCACATGACCCAGCTTTACGCAATCACTCTACTCGCCATCTGAACACACACTAAAAGCACAAAAATATTGTATGTAAAAGAAAACTATTATCATTTGCAGAGTTAATACAAAAAGCTTTCAGACAAATCCACAATCGAAAGAGACACGTATTTATGTTCGCGAGACAAAGTATACGTGAAGTATTTAGAGTACACATAATATTGCAGAATATGCTTTCTGAAAACAAAAACCCTTTTACATGGAAGAGTTGAGAGTCGGTTTGGTTTCGGAAAACAAAGGCGCCGCTAGCTCATAGGTGCATGGCACGGAAGTAAATGAATTTATGACTGAGATTTTTTCCTCTTCTTTTCCCATTAAACTCCCCTATATCGACAGTAGCACATTTCCGTCGTGCTGTGGTATCCCTCGGGCACTTCTAAGAGTTACAAGCAGACATAAGTAAGCAAGAAGCAGGAGCAAAAGCAGACAGACAGACAGACAGACAGACAAGGGTTCTGTCAATAGCAGTTGCCGTGTTCTCTAGGAGAGCACTTGGTAATTGATTTTAGTAGCGATAAAAGAGGGGTAGTTGCAAATGCAAATCAGTTAACAAGAGACTTCGATTCCTGAATACAATACATTTGTACGGTACGTATCCCACGTACATATATTGAGCTAGTAAACGAATTTGTTTTATTAAATTTAACAACGTGAATTTAAATTCACCCAAATCGATTACAGTTCGACATCAGTTTATTGACTGATATTATACAAGATGTTAAAACGATCTTCTTAATGCTTTCAGCACTTACTCGTTTAAAGATCAATAAAAAGCTTACAAGATTTATTTTAAAAGCTTTCAACTTTCTTAAGAACTTTTTTGTGCGCAAAATATTTTTTCTTTGGGCTCTTCCAACTTCTCACTTAATATACGTCATGTAGCAATAATCTAGTACAGGGGTCGGCAACTTTTTGAGACGGAAGAGCCAAAAGTTACAATTTACAAAATTTCCCAGTTTTTAAAGAGCCACTAACATTTTTATTTCAATATTATGATATTTGATTAGGATTAGGTATATAAATTTGATTTTTGATTTAAAATAATAGCTTTAAATATGAAATAATATTTATTCATATAAAAACATACAAATGTTTCGCACAAAACATATTAAAGTATTTTAGCTAGCTATGCAGTGCACCAATAACTAAACAAACAGAACAGTGTTGCCACATTTAAAAAATGTCAGCTGTCTGTATACTCTGTACTCCACCTATTCTCACTGTTCTCTGTTGAGTGTTTTTATCCTGTTTAAAGTTTTTTTTGCAGTATAATATTTTTTATGAGTTTTGAAAATAAAATAATATAATTATTAATATTTGCGCATGGAACTGGAGAGCCGCATCTTGACATTATAAGAGCCGCATGCGGCTCGCGAGCCGCAGGTTGCCGACCCTTGATCTAGTATACTGGCCATTCCATAAAATGTATAGACATTTTATAGACGTAATGTTTCAGAGTGCAGCGACGTACAAAATATTTGAAATGTATTATTTTTTAAATCTGGTATAATATATAGATCGTTTACTTCCGAGTCGGTCGCAGTTATCCCACGTTACAGAATCCAATTGTCGCGGCGACGGTATCGTTTCACTGCGTCATCTCGAGAAGTGTCGTTTAAGATGACGCGACGGTACTGTACTGTCACCGTACCGATTGGACTGTATTTGTAATGTGGGATAACTACAACCAATTCGGCAGAAAATGCTCCGTATGTCGTAACCTTACAAGTGTGTTTTCCTTTTTTTAAATTATAGCCTTTGTCTTATTAATGCTCTTCTTCTAAAAGGACAATATTGAAAACAGAAATGCAACTGCAAAGCGTTTATCGTTTCTTGAGACAGAATATATTATGAAACATTTAAATGAAAAGTTGACTGTTTCATTAAAATTTATTTACTTTGGAGACATATTGAAAGATGAACATTATTAAATTTAAATGGAAGATAATTTAACGTCAATGCATAATATCATATTATTGAATATCGATAAATGTATGACGTAACTGACAACAAAGATTTATCATATACCTATAGCAAACTTACCCTTATACACTTACATACATACATGAGGGTAAGGTAGCCATAAATAAATCAACATTAAATAAAGTATACACGAAATACAAAAAATATGATCGCTTCAATAAATCCATTTGGAAGTTCAATCATTTCATCAACAAAAATTTTAAATTAATTTTATAAATTCTTTTGAAAATAAAGGGTACAACAGGTCAACCGCATTGACTTTGTCGCTGAACTGTTTCGAACGCGGATTTTCGTTCATTAGTAAGTAATCCCTTCTGATTTTTTCCGAAATACATGACGGCATATTGTAAGATCATTAATGACATTTCAATTTATATGAAGCATGATCAAAACATTTAGAGCCGTTTTCGAGAAAATCGCAATTTTTGTTCATTGGTAAACTACTCTTTGAGGAGTAAGAAAAAAAATTAACAAAACTAAAATTTGGTTTCATTGAACGGTGTGTCAGCTAGGTCTTTGAACATACAGACGGACGGACGAATCTCGAATTCAGTTTTTTCACTCCTACATGGTCGCTCGAAATAAAAAAAAAATTGACTGCTCATTAAGGACGGGAGAATATATATGACAGTAAAGCTTTGCGTCATTTCCGTGACATTTTTCCGAGTCATTCTGGCAGAAAGTTTTGGGAAGGGATACTAATAAAAAATTTTAGGTAGGTACACATCAAAAATCGTTTGGTGTGTGTGACAAAAATCAAACCACATTTTTTTATAAAGAAAAAAAAATTGTACTAAATAATATGCAGGAGTTCTGTAGATCACCAGTGTATAGCCTATACCACTCATTTAAAAATAATTATAATCTTGTAAAATATACTTCACGATTTAAATTTAATATTCATTTCAGTAATCCCAAACAATTTTGCCGTTTTTAAACAACACCTGATATTTCCATCTCAACAGTGAAAGTTAACTGAATTCTCAGAAGAACTTGCAATCCTGTATTACTTTACATTTTATACTATAGTTGCAGTTGCTTCATGTTATTTATTACCGTTCTATTATTTCCACTCTAACGAGACACTAATCTGATTTAACTCAATCTTTTGTTGTATGCTGTCTTTACAATCTGCTATTAGATAATACAAATGCAACCTTCGCATGAACAATGATTAAACATATTTATGTAATTTTCTGTACAGAATGCAATAACTGAAATTAATTATAAATAACATTGAGGACAGTGTGGTGTAATGGTCATGAGCGTGCTATCCTTTGGATCAGACTGTCGTGGGTTCGAATCCCACTTCTGCTCATGAATATTTTGTGATGTCGTTTTTGACCCAGCTTTGATATTTAATGATACTGGCCAGATACCTTATTTGGTGAAATCACCCCTCCCCCCCCCCAACTGATATTCTCTTGTATAATGTGCATATGCTCTATATATTATATGTGGACATATACAATTGGATATACTATGTACCTTAAAAAATATTATTAACATTGATCTTGTTTCAATCACATATTCTACTAAAAAACTTTTTAACAAAAAAAAACTCGTTCAAAAAAGCCACTAAAAAGAGGTAAATAACCGACTTCATACTTTATTAAATTGGCGCCGATCTCAAAATGTTATTATTTTCTTCTTTTTAGTGACTTTTTGGAATGAGGTTTTTTTTTTGTTAAAAAGTTTTTTATTTTCTACTTTTTAGTGGCTTCACAATACGTAGTTTGCACGTTATTAACCGATTTCTGTCTTGTTATTTGATTATAGTCAACTAAAAAAAGAAGACCACTGAATCGATTTTAGTAAAATGTATGTGGAATCACCTTGAAGGTATGCCCCATTAAATAAAACAAGAATCATCAAAATCGGTTCACCAGGAGATATGATATGAGGTGACATACATAAAAAAATACATAATAACAAAATCAGCCGAACTACTGAACCGATTTAAGGAAAATTTATATGTGACCACCCCGAAGATATGCCCTATTAAATAAAATAATAATTATCAAAATCGGTTCACAAATGCACGAGAAATCGGTGAACGTACATAAAAAGAAAAACATAGGCGCCTAATATAGAACCTCCTCCTTTTTTTGAAGTCGGTTAATTAAGTTTATCCAATTACTTATACGGAATTAATTAACATTATCTTCATACAAAGAAAAAAACAGATCCGAAATAAATTTAAATTCTACGATAAACGAGCGGTGTGTGATTTTTTTCAGTCGCGTCATCCTTTAAAGCTATAGGTACATACTTTAATCTTCGTTCCACCACATTTCGTATCAGTAGGGAAAATAATAATAAATAATAAATTATAAATATATAAATTAACGATGCCTATATAAAATAATTTATAACCAATTAAAATAAAAAAACAAAAGCAATTAGCGAAAAAAATGAGTTTGGGTTTGTTTTACGTTCTCCCTAGGAATTTCCGCGGCATTTTCTTGGGGCATGCGTAACTCAAAACACACATAGTAAGTATATGAAATCATAAACCCGTGAAAAATGCAATATTTAGAGCAAATTCTTTTCCTATAATGATACCATAACAATATGTTTGAAAGCGAAATGTTCATTTTTGATTTAAAATTGCATTATAAAGACTTGACAGCTGATGCGTTTGATTGATAACGCTGCAGGAAATCACGACAACTCAATCGAGCAAAAAATTGTAAAAGCACAATCTGGCTGGAAAGTGCGAATGCATTTTATGTTCTGACATCTTGTTTTGATGTTTGTCAACAAGTATTAGAAAATATACAGAAACAGGAATACTTCTACTTTTTAACCGCGACTTCAAAAAAAGGAGGAAGATCTCAAGTTTTATGTATGAGTATGACCACGCATAACTTTTTACAGAGTAGTCCGATTTTGATGTTTCTTGTTTTATTGGATATGGTATACCTCGAAGTTGGTTCCATATAAATTTTACTTAAATCGGTTCAGTAATTCAGCTGATTTTAATAAAAGTGAGAAACGGCATGTGATTCCTTTAAGGTAAATGTCATTTTTGACACATCACACAGCGTAAGAAGTCGGTAAATAAACTACGTATTGTAAAGCCACCAAAATGTAAAAAATAAAAAACTTTTTAACAAAAAAAAAACCTCCTTCAAAAAGAGGAAAATAATAAAACTTTGAGGTCTGCGCCAATTTAATAAAATATGAAGTCGGTTAAAAAGTGCCAATTTAATTAACATCTTCTTTTTAACCGACCTCACATTTTATTAGATTAGCGCAGACTTCAAAGTTTTATTAACTTCCCATTGGAAGTTATTGTAATGGGTCCGAAAATCGAAATCAATTAGGAAAAAAAATTTTTATGTTTCAAGGTCACTACACTATTTTTACACTACTTTTAGAAAGATGTCTGTGTGTGTGTGTGTGTGTGTGTGTGTGTACGTATGTACGTACGTACGTACGTACGTACGTATGTATGTGTCCATTTCTTTCTAAGACGAAATCTCGAGAACGAAAAATGATATCGACTACGTTGGGGTGCCAATCGACGCGTATTAACGTAAATATGATCTGAAAGGAATTTTTTTAAAATCGGTTTAGCCGTTCTTTTTTCTTAACCAAATAACCTCCAAAAAAGTAGATTTTACACAATATCTCGCGAATAAAAAATTATATCGACTTCGTAAGGGTGTCAATCGAGGCGTGTTAACGTCATTTTGATTCGACATAAATTTTATAAAAATCGGTTCAGCCGTTTTTTTTTTTTTTTTTTTTTTTTTTAATTATTTATGTTTTAATGATTAAAATGATTACTTTTCTGTGTAATATCTAATTTAATTATTATTATTAAATATTTATCAAACTGGGAAGTTCGTCGTGTGGACCTCAAGGGTCGCACTTTAGTCCTAATAAACGACCCACCTCACGGCTTGTTATTTTCCTCTTTTTAGTGGCTTTTTGAAGGAGGTTTCTTTTTGTTAAAAAGCGTTTTTTGATTATAATTATGTATCTACTATGTACACGATTTAAAATATTGAAACTTGATATACGAAGATTGTTATAATAACAAACGATAATGTCATCGAAAATAATTGTAATTTTCTCGAAAACGGCTCCAATGAATTTGTACCTATTTCATAAATCGATATATTATTAATGACCTTACAATAATATGTCACCATTCATTTGTCTAGGATAAAATCAAGAAATGATAGCTTAATGATGAAAGAAAATCTGTGATCGATGCAGTTGGGCGAGAAAGTGCGGTGTAGCTAAAACCAAACTATATACGCTCTGTGACCTCTTTCAATGTTAATACTACTCTAGTACGCTACCAACTGATCAACGATCAATTGGTTTTAATAATTAATTACCATTTTCTATAGATTCTTGCCGCGTACGCACTTTCCTTTCAGTTACAAGTTTAGTAACTAGGGTACTCCTTGCGAAACGTGTAAGCGTAGGTGTTCTAAAACGAACGACAACCTACCCGTAAGTGAAGTTTTACATAAAAGGAAACAAGCAGATATTATTTATTAACAGGGTGTATGTTTATACAACCTTTAAAGATACTACACGCACACATACATACAATATGTTAAGGTATAGTCAATAAACTTTACCCCACCACATGGTGGGAATCCATCCACGTCTTTTTAGAACGGTTATGTTATAGACACGCTGGTTGGTTTATCACTTGGACAGAATCAGTGGCGTGGAACTAAGAAAATTATCAATAAATTCCTAAAAGTAAGGTTTCTTATTCCCTAGTTGTACTTTTACTACCCTGTGAGTCTCCGGTACTGTTTAGATGTGGGTATATAAATATTAAGATTTGAATATGATGACAGCTGCACATAAACTCAAAAAAAATTCATTGCTGATCAAAAAGAGTACCTATAATACAGGGTGAGTTCGACCACCCGTATCAGACGTTTTTTTCGAAAACGGTTAGTCGTAGAGAGTTGTGTCAAAAATTTGTATTATAAAAGCCCTAATAAAGAATCGAATGGTGATAATTTTTTTTCCCGGGAAGGTCGGTTTCCCTATTAGTTTGCTCCAGAATGTCCAGAACTCTGGAATTATAAATGTAACGATAGGTCGAAAGTGGTATTGTTGAAAAGATCTTTAAAAAATAAGCAAGTTTTGTAGAAAAATTTTTTTTATTACTGCCACCCCTGTTAAGTAATATTTGTTTCAAATTACTAAATTAAAATGTCATAATAACGAACTTTTTAAAAGTCCGCATTTAAAATCTAGTTACCTATCTATCGATCATTAAACACTGAAGAAGTACACTCACAGTATAACCAGAAGAGCTCAGTAGTATGTATTAAAGAGTAAATGGAAGACAGTTTGAACACTTGTGACAATGTCTAAGGTTGCTAGATTTTTTATGTCGACTTCGATCGTTATTATGAAATTTTGATTTAATAATTTCGAAGGATTGTTTCTTAACAGGGGTGGCAGTAATTAAATAATTTTTCCTACAAAACTTGCCTATTTTTTAAAGAACTTTTCAACAGCACCACTTTCAACCTATCGTGCTTTCTAAAATTCCGAAGTTTTGAACATTAAATAATTTATATTTATACTTATAGAAATTTACAGGGGTGGCAGTAATAAAAAAAATGTTCCTACAAAACTTACTTATTTTTTAAAGATCTTTTCAACAATACCACTTTCGACCTATCGTTACATTTATAATTCCGGAGTTCTGGACATTCTGGAGCAAATTAATAGGGAAGCCGACCTTCCCGGAAAAAAAAATTATCACCATTCGATTCTTTATTAGGGTTTTTATAATACAAATTTTTGACACAACTTTCTACGACTAACCGTTTTCGAAAAAAACGACTGATACGGGTGGTCGAACTCACCCTGTATAGCTTTGCGTGACCTCTAGTGTTGCCATCTAGACAAGACAAGACAAGACTTTCAAAGTCTTGAAATATCAAGAAAAGACTTCACTTAAGTTTTGTCTTGAAATATCAGGACTTCACTAAGTCTAAGTCTAGATTAAAAAACTCTTGTCTTGTCTAATATCAAGACTCTAAATTATTTTCAAGAGTCTAGATTAACCGACTTAATTTATCTAGACTCTTGAAAATTGTCTAGAGTTTTGGCAAGAGTCTTGATCTAAATAAAGCAAGTCTTGTCTTGTCTTGAAAATTTCTAGACAAGACTTTTGCAAGTCTTGTCTTGAAAATCTAGACAAGACAAGAGTCTAGAAAGTCTAGATCTAGACAGCAACACTAGTGAGCTCCGAAACACATTGCAACGAGTCACTTTAGCAAAAATTGGGGAGTAAAGAGGTTTATACATCAAAAATATCAAATCATCCCCTCATTGAATAGAATTCATTGAAAAAAATTCACAGAATTAAGAAAACTTCTTTGAGAGGAATATTAAGAACCAATTTCATTGTGAATATGAAAAAAGTTATTAGTGGAAAAAGTACGAATCTATTTAATCATTACAAGAAACGTTTTAGATATGACCTGCTATTGTAAGACACTTGCGAATCTAGTAGACGCTGATGGCCTTTGTTGACGAGCGTCTATAATCTACTATCTATCTGTTTTAGATTTATTTATTTATTGTAGATTATAGACGCGTCGACATCTAAGGTCATTAGCGTCTTTCAACTACACTAAATAACAACTAACTTAAAACTAAATAACATCACAAAACATCCATGAGCGCAGGTGGGATTCGAACCCACGATAGTTCAGTCTAGAGATTGCGGCGCCAAGCATGCTAACCACTAGGCTATACTGCCCCCATCTGTTTTAGAGAACAGTAATACCCTAATACCCTATTTTTACTTCCCACCTCTACTATGGTAGGGAAGTAATGGATTCAGTCCGAAAACAATATTTCGAGATTTTAACAGATTTTCACGTTTTGAGACCCTAGCAATCGTTTAAGATCATTTTCTGACTGATGTCTGTATGTGTGTGTGTATGTGTGTATGTGTGTATGTGTGTATGTGTGTGTGTGTGTATGTGGTCAATTTTTCGCCTTCGATATCTTAAGAACGGAACAACATACGGGCATGCCGATTGTTCTATTGTGTTTATCAGCCTTTAACTTAGATCTGATTAGATTTTGAGTCAAATCGGTTCAGTGGATCCTGAGATATTCAAAAAAACGTCCTCAATGTCACGTATTAACATAGGTAAAAAAAAATATAAATGAATTCTAGATGTTATAATATGAAAAAAATGTAAATATTTTTTTTCTCTAAAATGTATAGTTTTCGAGAAAAAAAATATTTTACTAAAAAAAATAAAAATTGTACGTAAATCAAGGTAACCATGATTTTTGCTATATTAAGCTAGCCATCAATAGATCACCAAACAAAAAAGAGGGCCATGCTTTTTTCAAAGAATAAAAATTAAATTGTGTTTTAAAGACCACCAACAGCTAAGGTTATTTGGGCCTAGTCAGAGAATAAAAAAAAGAGTGTTTATTTTTTGCAAATATTTACTAGGTGGGAAGTATAGGACTGGTCATCAGTCGAATTTTTTTACTTATGGTAAGCGAATTATTCAATACAATGCTTTTAACACGAGCTGCAACTTAATTACATCTACCGCTATCTATAGAAATGAGAGGTTAGGAGGATTTTATTGTCAGGACTAGTAATTACATCGTGTGCGTGCTAGAAACGAAGGGTTAGGCAATTATCTGAACTCTAATTATCAGCTGTCCTTTACCAACAAAGCCTATATACGCGACGTGGACTAGCGATGCAGCTCGAATCGAACGACATGGTATAAGGCGATATCACAACGAAAACTTCGCACATGAAATCCCTCAACACACTATTTCACAAACTGGTGCTATCATTCGCAATCAGAAAAAATACTGGTACCTAATCTTCCTTTAACAAAATTTAGATGATTGTGACCCTTCGATCATACACTAATGGATGCTCAAGCCCAACCGTACCGTGTAGCCAACATATAATTAATACACACCGGTTCAGGATATAAAATGACAAATTATTTAAGAGAAAGTTCGGGGAAAGTATAGATTTTACTTGCAGGTTACAAGTTGAGTTTGAAGTTATAATTTTTAATTGTAATCTACATAATAGTTAGCTATACACTTTCGGAGGGCAGAGCAAGAAGGAAGGTTTTGCGATAGTCTTTATTTACATTTATTCGCGATACTAATAGTACATTGTAGAAGTTTCGATGCATGCGCATTATCGTCTATTGGATCGGCTTGTACTGATATGTTTATTTTTTCATAAACCCGCCTTGGCTTCAAGGATTTAATCCCATGTGTCAGACACAAAATGATAAGGTTTAAAGGAACCAACACCTTTTCTCGCCACAGGCCCTCGCAGAATTAGAAACCCAAGACAAATACAGGACTCAGACCTTGGAAAAACACACAAAATGACTACTGTTAGTAGGTGGAGCCGTGGAGGGCTCATATAGTAATACTAAGTCTAGCACAAAATTCATTTAAAATTTCATACACCTCGAAGTTAACCGAACCTAAGATGTGACTTAAATTGAGAGGGAAGAAAAATTCAATTAGACGAGATACATTTTGAGGACTCTATAAGTGTATGGTCGAAGTTTCGACCTAGGCCTACAAAATACAGGCCAGAAAACGCGCCAAATTCTTAGCCTTGAGATTGATTCCAGACGCCACTGACTGGCACCTGCTTACTGCAGAACGCACACAGTATTGCACGTAGTACATACCTACACGTGTATCGTTATGAGATCCCGAGGGAGAACTTGCGGCGCTTTCCTGTACCGACCAGGCGCCATAAACATGGCAGCGGGACTGAATAATTCAGCAGGTCACGCCTGGAGTGTGGTCGCTCCGCTCGGCTCGGTTCTACCATGATCCGGTCCTCTGTTCTGGTCTGATCATATGTCACTACGTCAGACCATCAGGCTGTCAGACAGCTCATGGACTTACAGGAACAGGAAATACGAATCTGGTGTTGCGCAATTACTTGAACATTTGAGAAACACATACATAATGTATGTCTTATTCAAAATTAAAAAGGTTAGAATAAGTGTTTTTGTCAATTAAAATAAAAAATGGGTATTTATTCTCGTGGCCTGCGAAATTATTCAACCAAAGAAATCATTTTATTTTACTTTTACTGTATTTTACCTTCACTGAAATGCAATTTTATGAAATAATAAAATTATAAATTCATCTAAAGTATTACTTTTTATGATGCCCAGTAAAAAAACGATAAATGTTTGCTTTAGCCAATCAGGAACGAGATGTGTTTGAATAAAATGCAGTTTCCGGCCAATCAATTTGTAATTTATATTTTTTAAGGTCGTAAACAAAAAGTTGCTTGATTTAAATAGCTTTTGTTTCGCAAAAGTTCCTCTTTCAGAAACTACATTTTTACCGCCTCATTTTTATTGCATGCGATAACCGTTTTTCGCACAGGGTAACTACATCGTTCCAATCCGCATCCAAGTTGAAATTTTAATACATATATGAAACCTAAGTTCTTATATGTTACAATTATTGTCTCATGAAAATCGGTCCTACTGTCTTTGTGTGATGACCGAATGAATAGGCATATGCAAAAAAAATTCTTTATATAGATAAAAATTAGATATTTTTGCAACAAGTCTCTAAAGTGACGGATTATATTATGACAGTCGCGATGTTGCAATACGAGCCTAAGGTTATGTTGCATTTATACCAGAACGAGTGTGAGTTTACCACGCTTGTCTTCTAGCGCGGCAATCACGCGAGTTCTGGTATAAATGCAACATAGCCTTAAGAGAGTATTGTAAAATGGCGGCTGTTAGATTCGTCACTTTAGACACGCGTTACATACAATATATTTTGCAACAACTGCTTCAAAATTTTAATTATAAGCAAATAAAATACAATTTAGATAAAATAATATATTATTAGTGACATTATAGCACAGTAATCTATTTAAAGTACTATTTTACGCACGTGTGCGTTTTAAAGTAAAACAAAACATTATTATTGTAGCAAAACCCCAGATGTTACGCCGCTGGCGACAATAGAAGCATCGAGAACAAGTAACAATGGTGAGGCGTGGCATGATATCGAAAACGCTAAAAGCGCTGTGCTTAAGCCACGTAGCTCTATATAAGCAGAGGAAGTCACCGTGAGTGAGAGTCGTGTGACAGTGTCGATTTGAAATAAATACAGCATATAAATTGTTCAGTGTTATTAAAGCGCTTCAGTTCGTTTAAGAATTACTGTTCGTGTTATTATTATATAAACAGTGTTGACTGTTAGAATTGAGATATAATTGTTACATTTTATTGTTATCTATCGTTGTTACATTTTTAATTATTGTAAATAAATAGTTTATTCCACCCACGTAAGAAAACAGTTTTGTTACATTATTTTATAGCACTATAGCACGGAGTGCGTTAAAATTTACTTTAGGCACTACACCGTTCGAATACAGCAAAAGCTTCCATACAGAATCACTTCTCAAAGCCATCTAAAATTGAACTTTTGATGCAAGTGTTGCAAAAAATATAATATGCACTTACCATAATATTATGCTATAATACAGCTTGCTTTTAGTAGAATCTGTGGTTACAAAACATTAAAGCAAAATCCCCATCGCACAAATTGTAAATTGATTTCGATTTCATTTATAACTACATAAATTTATTTCAAAACGAATTCCCATGATACCAATATTTTTTCGTTTTTTCGAAACTACTAACCCCTGCGCTATTACACTGGACTGCTTGAATACCACCTCAGTACGTTATACACGAAAAAAAAAACTCGGGTTGCAGTGCCAAACCCTGCCGACAATATAGTGTATTTGCTAATACAGGCTTTGTGGCTTTAATACGTGAACTTAAGTTTGTTTTTGGACAAAATAAAAAATTAAACCCCTTAATACATCCCTTAAAATAATGTTTTTTTTTCTTAATTTCAATATTTTTATCAATGCAACCTCTGTACCAAATTAAATACACCCTTCAGAAAGTAAATATCTATCCGCAAACTAGTGTTTTCATAAAATTTGTAAGTCCGGACCTGTCCGGCCGATTTTATTAAAATTTTAGCAGCACATTTTAATCTTCACCGAAGGGTTAAATTTCAATTTTGAAACAATTCTGAGAATTTTTTCGGTATTTTTGGGCCCAAAAACATTTTTCAACCCCTTAAAATGGTCCGATTGGGCCCATTTTAAATAGGCTTCGTGCGGTGATGGATTTCAACGTGCCTACTAAATTTCGTCAAAATCAATTAACTCTTTCGAAAGTTATAGCCCGTACACACACACACACACACACACACACACACACACACACACACACACACACACACACACACACTATATATATATATATATATATATATATATATATATATATATATATATATAAACATTTCCAAAAATGGTGCCAAATTGTTCAGGAGGCTATGAAACGTCGAGAAATTTTGGTCCGACCCCTAGATGTCGCCATCCGACCGACGCCAATAGTGTATGTGCCATATGGCAAATACACTAAAAACGTAGAGGACTGCCACTATCAATTTTTTTTCTTTTTAGATTATATTACAAGGATACTAATTGGATGGTCTCGCTGATTAAGGAGAAATCACCGTTGGGTTGTAACTGAATCCGGATATAAATCTAATTAATTTAATACACAATGCATGTACATACAGGGTGTACCCAAAAATAATTGTAGTACAGCTACAGTAAAAGGAAACGATAATGTCATTGTCTTAGCCATATCCGCCGAGAGCTAGCAAATGTCAACGTCCAAATGATTTTATTAGCTTACAATAAATCGATATCCATCAATCGTATATCCATTTATACTTTTTTGTGTTTCAATCTGGTAACGACAGTAGTAACCAAACGGCTATTAATAGCACAAGTGCTTTAAGTCCCGTACCTTCAAATAGTTTTTAAAATAAAAAAAAATTGAGTTGTATTGTGCTCATTACTATTGCTGCTTTAATGATTAATTCACTGACGTTATACAAACATACTTTGTATAATAAAAATGATAGATATAGACACAGGGGCAAATTTAGGTCTAGGGGCACCTATCATGGACCTCTCGATGTTTCTCCGCTCGTCGCAACCTTCAAAGCTGTACGCATTTACTTATATTTTTACTTCCCACCTCTACTATGGTAGGGAAGTAATGGATTTAGTCCGAAAAAAATATTTCGATATTTTAACAGATCTTCACGTTTTGAGACCCTAGCAATCGTTTAAAATCATGGCCGTATGTTGTTCCGTTTTTACGATATCGAAGGCGAAAAATTGACTACATACACACACACATACAGACATCAGTCAAAAAATGATCTTAAACGTTTGCTAGGGTCTCAAAACGTTAAGATCTGGTAAAATCTAGAAATATTTTTTTCGGACTAAATCCATTACTTCCCTACCATAGTAGGGTGGGAAGTACAAAAAATATAAATGAATTCTAGATGTTATAATATGAAAAAAATGTAAATATTTTTTTTCGCTAAAATCTATAGTTTTCACGAAAAAAAATATTTTACTAAAAAGAGAAAATTGTACGTAAATCAAGGTAACCATGATTTTTGCTATATTACTAGAGGGCCATGCTTTTTTTCAAGGAATAAAAAAGAGTGTTTATTTTTTGCAAATATTTACTAGGTGGGAAGTATAGGACTGATCATCAGTCGAATTTTTTTAAATTATTTTAGGGATATTGTTGTAACTAACTCACTACATTTTCTAATTTTTTTAAATCTAAAATTTAAAAAAAAATGCTCTTTTAAGAAGCCATAATAAATACCGTGTTTCTCAGGTATAGGTAACTTTTAGAAATATATTAAAATTGTTGTGATAGATATTGTTAATTATTTCTTGACAGCTCAGACCAATAGCGTAAAATACACTGTTAAATTATTTACCATCCAAAATTGCTTTTATTCTAATTCGAATTTTTTTTCATAAAATTTTCGTAAGAAACTATTTTTCATTTTTGCTTAAAAAGCGAATTTAAATTTTTGTGCAAATGGCATAACTAAAATTAAACTCGAATAGTGCAAAAATATTGTCATTGCAAAAATATTGTCATTGCAAACATAGCCATAAGAAACTGGAATGAGGAAAGCTAGAAAACAGGCAAAGCCTATTCTAAAAAAATATTTAATGCAAATATTTTGAAAACATCCTATATAGTGTGCATCTTTTAATTAACAAAACTGGCTGCCTAAGGGTTAGAGGTAAAAAGATTAAAGAACAAAAAGGGAAAGTGGTCGTTTGTAATCAATGACATTTTAACGTTTGTAACACTGCGCAAAAATTGTATAGTAAATTTTAGAAAAAGTTTCCATCTGAAATGTTTAAAACATCTTTTTTATTTAAAAGTTGTCTGTAAGTTCATCGAAATATCACAAAAATGATATTTGTCGTTATTTGTATCTACGTTATTTATAAGGTCTGGGACCTGGGTACAGTTTTTTTCTTCTTTTAAAATCCATTAATATCGAACGTATAATCCAAGTAAAAATATAATATTTGAATATGGTTCTTCATAATAAAAATGACAATATATTTAATGGATTTTTTTTTAATCAGAACGAAAATATGAACAAAATTTTTAAATCAGAGAATCCTCGAACTATTCATTAAAGCGCAATAACTTATTAAAGTTGATGCGCTATTTAAACGACATATGACGTAATTGTGCATAAGTTATGACACTACAAAGCATTTTAAATTAGTTTCCATTAAATAATGGCATCAAGAGCTTTAATTTTATACCTAACATGCACATAATTAGTATGGAAACCGTTCGACATTCCAATAATAGTTGCGCTTCACCTCCAATCTGAACCGCCTTATTGATGACGTCATAATATCAAAAAATTATAATTTAAAAAAACTTAAAAACACGCTTTAATGAACTAAAAAGTAAAAAATAATTAATTTTATTGTAAAAAAGCGTGGGGTGCTTTGTATCATATTTTCATACTACCCCACGCTTTTTTACAATAAAATTAATTATTTTTTACTTTTTAGTTCATTAAAGCGTGTTTTTTAGTTTTTTTAAATTATAATTTATTTTTGCTTTTTAGTCCTGGAGATCCTGGTCAGGATAATGGGACAAACTTATTGAATTATTGTATTGTCGTCGGTCCTTGATAAGTCGACAACGTTTAAACTAAATCTGACCGTTCAAAGTTGGTCAAAATCAAGTTCAAAGAAGTCGGTTACAAACTAACAAACAAGCAAGCAAGCAAACATACAGGTGAAGCTAATATAAGCGTGTTAAAAACACTCAAGGGTATGAACGGTATACCCGTCATTTTCTGTTTCAGCATCCTTTTTCCATATAGAAACCATCAAAATGTATTGTATATGTTGCAGTCAAAACTCTTAACCAGTCAAAAGTACTATTGACTAGCAAAATCAGTCAAAAGTACTTATGACCGTATGCTTTAGTCAATAATACTTTTGACTAAAATAACAGTTAAAAGTACTTTTGCCCAATGGAGCTGGTTAAAAGTACTTTTGACTAAGTCATTCCGTCAAAAGTGGTTTTGACTGGTTGTATCAGTCAAAACTCTTAAAAAGTTAAGGTGGTCGATAAAAATAACGACAAACGCATATATAAACTTTTATATTACTCATTATTAGTGGAGAACGTGCTGATATTAGATCAAAAATGAGTGACTACGAAAAGAAAGAACGCTTTTTGCAAAGAATTTTAGCGATAGAAGATATGAAAGATAGTCATTTCAATGTGATGACAAAAGAAAAATTTGAAAAGTTTGCAATGGATGTGGAAGACGCGAAATTTGATGAAAAGAAAACACCATTACAGTACAGTAGACTAAAGAATCTTTTTTATTCACATCTGAGTTAATAGTGCTTTTGACTGATGCTTTATTGCAGTTAAAACTACTTTTGACGAAGAGCGTCAGTCAAAAGTACTTTTAACCGCAAATTTGCAGTCAAAAGTACTAATAACCAATAATTTTCAGTCAAAACCACTTTTGACCAACCTGTTCAGTCAAAAGTACTTTTGACTGATTTTGCTAGTCAATAGTACTTTTGACTGGTTAAGAGTTTTGACTGCAACATATACACCGAAATGTCGGGTTCAGGTCGAAAAGCTCATTTTTCCCCAGACTATATAAGACAAAGTCTTAGCCACATCTGTCCCTGCCGGTATTCGAACCCAGCACTTTCCAAATGTGAGTTTATTGCTCTCACCTCTAAACTAGTCACTCGTTTTTTTCGACTAATTTAAAATTAACATCGAATCCCAGCCTTAATGTCGGCATGAGTCAAGCTGTCAATCGCCATTTTCAGCTTTCCCTTCAGTCCCAGGGAAGAACAGAGATACCAGACTGTGCGGTCAGTCAGTTGCATCAATCCGGTCACCCTTCGTACATAACATGAAATAATAACATGCTAATGGCACATTTACATCAACGCAGGCAATTTAAGGGAAATTTTGTCCCATTTCGCTATACGGTTCGTGTACAGCACCACCATTAAAGTCACCCACACTGAAGTAAGCCATTCTTTTATAAGTACAATTATCCAACTTGCATGCCTACAGGGCCGCAGTAAGGGTAGGGCGGAGGGGGCGACGGCCCCGGGCGCATTAAGCAAGGGGCGCCGAAGACGCTGTATTTTTTGACATGAAAAACGACAATGATTAATGCCAGGCTAATTACAAATCGACAAATATAAAATATACAATAAATAATAATACTTTTGCAAATAGGATTAAAGAAAGAAATATAACACTTATTATTAATTTGTATTTCACATTACGTATTTAATATTACAAAAGTAGCAAGCGCAAAGCGAATGCTTGAATCATTAAATGAAAATATTAATAAAATGTCACATTTAGAGTACTACAAACAATTCATGATTTGGGTTTAGTGGAAAGCTATTCAAACATGGGAATAACATATAGAATTTTTTTAACAATTCCCGTAACCACTACTTCATGTGAGAGATAGTTCAGTAAACCGAAGCTCATAAAAAAATATTTACGATCTTCAATGAGTCAGAAAGGGCTAACGAATTTGGCGATAATTTCTATAGAAATATATTATATAATTAAAAGTGCGAGTTGTTGCAGTCGATTCAGCGCTATTTTTTCTATAAATTGACTTAATATCAAACGAATCGAGTCGAATTTATTTTTCAAAAATTTCGCAAATTTGTACAAAGAGGAGGGTCTTCTTACTTTTGGCATTTTTAAGAAAACTGAAAAATCTCTCAGATGCTGTTTATATATCTTTGAAACTAAAAGTGCGAGTTGTTGGAGTCGATTAGTGAACATTTTTTATGTTTTTCAGTTGGTTGTGTTGGAATATCTTATAAAAATCTTGTATCATGCATTTTTTGATTTTTATTGGGGGGGGGGGGCGCAAATTGAAATGTTGGCCCCAGGCGCAAAATTTCCTTGCTGCGGCCCTGCATGCCTAATAGTAGTTGACTACGCAATTATTGAAAAAGACCTGGTAAAAAAATATCAGACAGTTGATGGTTTTTCATTGAGAAATAAAAAAAATTAATACGTTATCTATTAGAAAGCTTACTTGCATTACCACAAACACAATAGCGTTAATTTCATTTTAATACGTTAAGTATTGGGATCCGTCAGATAGGTGGAGTTTAAAAAACATGGCGCAGAGGGGGGGAAATTTCATATACGGGGTATACTTTTGTGTAATTTTATGATTTTCAAAGTGATAAGAAATGATAAATACAAGTGCAATTTGTGATTGGGCCGGTACGAATCCTAAACAAAGGAATTTCGTTGAAGGAGAACGGATTCTCAAAGCCGGGCATATTATCAAATGTCGGAAATATAACGAAAAAATGCATGCAAAATGAACTGTCAAAAGTAGTAATCTTTACGACATATTGCTTAAAAAGATCAAAATTAAAAGAAAATTTCCACGCAATTAATCATCCGCGTTCAATGCGCCTTTAAGGCTGGGTTAGGTGAATAATGTTAACACATAACTGCAACATAATAAGTTATATTGTAATAAATAGGTAAGTTACTAACCTCAAAATATTTGTATACAAAGTTAATCCTATAAATTTGTCAATCATCAGGGATTCAACTATTGTAGTGCAGTATGATAATAAGTACATCTTATTATTAATATAAAATATTTTTTTAATTCATAAATACAGTTTTTCCACATTTCATTAGAAAATAATTCTGTGTAAAGTAAGTTTTACAAGGTAATAACTGACAGTGTTTATTGCC
Organism: Mongoloraphidia duomilia; assembly: GCA_039654895.1. Taxonomy (NCBI): domain Eukaryota; kingdom Metazoa; phylum Arthropoda; class Insecta; order Raphidioptera; family Raphidiidae; genus Mongoloraphidia; species Mongoloraphidia duomilia. The sequence goes on from CM077524.1 coordinate 10,709,345, forward strand.
ATGATATTAGAAAACGTCGCGAATTCCATTTTCGATAAACTTTTTGTTTATTTTACTTGTTTTATTTTTGTAATAAACAATTTCACGATAAATTTGCACTGTTAGCATATAAAATTTTCCCTCGTTTTGAGTACAATTTTCTGCCACCAGATGTCATATGCTCATTTGACGGATCCCTATATTTACATTTTTAAATTTTAATACCTGCTTACGTCATTAAAGTCAAAGCGAGTTCGCTGCAAATGATCAGCTATACGATATAACCAGGCGCCTATGTTCCCTATACCTATCTCGGATGTATTAAATATTATAATATAGCATGTAGTAGTGGGCAGTGATGTTTGGCGCCAATGATGTCAGCCTCTTGAAAGGAAAAATATTTATGTAGAAGTAGGCCGTGATATTCGGGCCATGTGTCAGCCACTCGAAAGGAAAATAGAGGTGTGGTTTATTTTAACCAACTTTAAAAATGTGTTGTGAAGCCGTTTTAAATTCTAGACAAAAAATCCAACGGCATTATTTAAGTTAGATGGAGCTCATTTCTATGAGTTAAAAAAAAGTTGTTTACATGCTCATTAAAAAAATTGGCTTAAATTGTTTAACATGGATTTTTTCCAATAAATTTATAATCTACTACTATTAGGCATTCAAAGTAAATTATTTTTGCATAACCAAGTCGGAATTTTTCAAAAGCACTAGTAGAAAATAAAAATAAAAAGATTTGTACACAAAAATCTCAAAAAATTAGTACGGGTGCATACAAAAAAGTTATGACTATTTGAATGAGTGAAAAGGTGTGTAAGTGGCGCCCGCTACAATTAAGATCCATACCAAGGTCAGATTTGAATTATTCATGTCAAAAAATACCCATATACCAAATTTCATTAAAATGCCTAAGTTATTTTAAAAGTTTTTTAAGAAAATCAAAAATTAAAATAAACTTTGACACCCTGTAACTCCTTTAATATCAACTTTCGGAATAGACAAATTGGGGGTCTATCGCAATATTTTTTTGTAAGGAATCAGCTGTTACTTTATGTCCCATTCTTTTTGGGACACTCTGTATATGTCAAGTTTTAAGCTTTCCTTTAATATTTTTCGCTCCCCAAAACGCACCGCCCTAGGCACTAGTCTACTTAGCCCCTTGCGTGCTTCTATTTAAAATTAGCTGCGTTCGGTAAATGTAAACTAAAAGAAGGGATTTTCATTGCAACTAAACTTTTTCTAATTTTCCCGATAAAAAATGTAAATAGACATTTTTTTTTAAATGTTTAAATATTTTAGCATGGACATTCTATTGTATAAACAGTGAATTTTTAAAACCAATCAACAGTTGTAATTTAGCAAGTTTCGTAAACAAATACAAATCCTTCATGTATAAAATGCTATACCAACAGTGCTGATTAATATTTAAGTATGATATGTATGCGTAGGGTGTGTTTGCTTTACGTGTATGCGTCTGGTTAGCATCAGCAACTCGTCATACCTGGGAAGATTATAGACAGATATTTTTGATCATGCCGTCACACTAATGAATATGACAATTAGTCAGTAGAGTCCGACCGAAACTGCGGTATCGGCTTCGAAGCCACATTCGGCCAAAAATTCAGCAAAACATTTGGCCTCGGCCAGGTTTTGTCGAAGGTGAATATTGAAGTTACTGAAGAATCAAGTGAGTATTATTTTATTTAAATCACACCCAAATCTGCAAACGGAGGGCAGTACAGCCTAGTGGTTAGCGTGCTTGGTGCCGCAACCTCTGGACTGGACTGCCGTGGGTTCGAATCCCACCTGCGCTCATGGATGTTTTGTGATGTTATTTAGTTTTAAGTTAGTTGTTATTTAGTGTAGTTGAAAGACGCTAATCTACAATAAATAAATAAAACAAATCTGCAAACAGTGAATATTAAAAAAATATAAGAAATAAAAAAAATCATCTCAACTTCAATGTAATTGCGTATTCTTCTTGGCTATTTTAACATTATACAATAACTTCGGTTTCAGCTGAAGTTGAGAAAAAAGCTGAAATTCGCCTTTATCTAAAAAACTGACGGCTATAACATTATGATTAACCTGACATTTACTGCAATCGCTGTAATATTTTTAGGAAGAATATGGTTCGGAAAAGGCTGTAGAAAATAATATTCAAAGATGTTCAAATAGCCAACGTTTCGAAACATTTATTTCCTTCTTCAGGGTTTTTAAACCAATGTTTGAACTTGAATATGAGTGTTAATAATAGTTGACACCTTGTTATAATTTATATACAGGAGTAATATCAACACAAAATATTGTTAAAAGTTAAGAATATGAGATCAGACTGTTAGTATCGGACACCAAAGAACTAATGTTTTTATAAAATTATTCTTTACTAGCTGTACCAGCGGCTTTGTTCGCCCTCAATATCAGGATTCTGCCGCTTCCAGAAGACCTAACATATACCTTATTTGTCATCTTAGCTAAGCTAACGATTAATAGTTGTTTTATCAAAATGGATGCAATAGCTCTCAAGTTAAAGCAAACAAACATACAGACAATTTTTTTCAAAAATACGATATTTCTGCTTAATATCAATTATAAAAATATTTGTAAATTTTTTTACAGAAAATTCTAAAATTACACACAAATTTTCGTTTGCAGCTTAATGTAGGTATAGATACCTAATCAAAATTTTTTTAAAGATGACGTTTCTAAATCGTGGTTCCCAAACAATTCGGTGACAGCACTGGCGCATGATGTGATTGTGTGCAGTCATGTAAGCGAGCCGCAGCGTTTAGTTCGTTACGCAACAACAGGCCAGCTGAACTGTCGTCCCCGCGCATAGCACGGGCCTTGCATGAGGCACGCGCGGACGATTGGGAGTGAGTTACGTTTCCGCACCAGCCTCGATACAGGGACCCTCATCACGTTGGTTGGTAACATACGTACAACCACATACATATATACATAGGGGAGACTCACTCAGAATGGGGACCGTGTATACTATACGTACACACTCTATGATCCAAAAAAAAAACAAAAAAAAATCTAATGTCTGAGCCTACGTTCTTGTGGAAACTGGCTCTGAGGGCACATTTTGGTTCAGCAACGAAATAATCAAAAGCAACAAATTTTTCATATATCAATTTTTCTATTTTTCCTTTGTAGTTTAGCCAGCATACACCTTTAGCTCCCGACTTGCTTTATGCAGGCACTTCACTCTGCAGTGCCGCCAACTTAGGGATTTTACTCCTAAATTTAGGGGGAAAATAATTGCGCTGGGGTTTTTTAGGGGGGAAAATTTTTAGAGGTTTTTTTAGGGGTTTATAAAATTTTGCTCAAAGGCTTATTTTTATACTATGTACTTGTAATATTTAAAACTATATATATAAATAAATATCTACCAGAACAAATAATATAAATACTCATCACACATGTGAGAAATACGAAAAATACGGTATATTAACAATGAGATAAACGATCAATATGTTTAATGCCCGTAACTAAATACATAAGAATATCAGACGACATTATCACCATGATATTTATAGAGAAGGCTGTATAGGGAAAATGTAAATGCACCGCCGGGATTCGAACCCAGAACTCCCGAATTAATAGCTCTCGCAGATAGTGGATTTGCGGTACATCGTGCTATATAAAGATTAAATGTTCACTGTCGGGCACTGTGTAGTAAGTGGAAACTTTGCCGCCACGAAATCGGGTGTTCTGGGTTCGAATCCCAGCGGTGCATTTACATTTTTCCTATACAGCCTTCTATATAAATATCATGGCGATAATTCTTATGTATTTAGTTATGGTCTAGGGAATTAATCATATTGATTGTTTATCTCAATATAAATACTATTAAAATTATTAATTAAATCCAGAAAATCAGCTGTTTTAATCCGTAATTGATCTTTTTTTTCGGCAAAATACGTTCCTAGTGATAAAATAGCATTGTTCTGAAACTTAGAGAAATTTTTGTTTTGTCATTTAGGAGGTTTTAGTTTGATTTTAGGGGTTTTTCAAATCATTCTTAGGAGGAAAAAAATTCAAATGTTGTCTTCACTCTCATCGAGACAACACGAGGAGACCTGAGAGTGTGGAGGGCACGCTCGTGTCAGCGCGCTGTTTCTTCCTCACCTCGGCAGCGCTCCGTATTTTGTCGATTTTTGTGCCCGAGTCAAAGAGGCGAGGCGTCATCTACACTCTCTTGCTATCTTGCGGCGTTACCTAGCCGGAAACTGGGGGTTTCGGGTTCAAGTCCCGACAGTGGTCATTTGATTTTTTCTTAGATATAGTTCAAAAATCATGGCAGCCTAGTTGTCTGAGATATTTATTATTTTCACCTCTAATTGTTATGTGAATAATATGGTGTGGATATAAGGGGTTTTAAATCGATTGATTTTATCATATACCAATTCATTATTTTGTATTTAGAACTTGTTGAATTACCACGTGTTTCGATTAAATAAGTGAAATATGAGTGATGAGTGGACAACTGGGTTACTCCTTAAATTCATTGATTTTTATCATGATGAACCTGTTGTGTGAGAGCCAATGCATTCTTAAAAAAATATTTCACTGGTCCATTTCACACACCGGTTCAAATTTCACGGACTTCCCCTTATCACTCGATTATTTAGTAAATATTACATTCGGCTTCAGCGAAACCTTAGACTAGATTTTGGTCGAAGTCGAATATTTTGCCGAAGTTACAATTTTTGGCCTAATATGGCCGAAGTCGAAGCTTCGGTCGGACAAAAGCAGCGTTTTTGAATCATAGTGTAAATATATGCAATGCGTATACATACACTCCAAGGATGCAAAAAAATATCGTCATATCTCATGTGTGACTGTAAAAGATGTCACATTGATAAAAGTAATCTGTCGGTGATTTTTTGAAAAAAATGAAATCTTATTGAACATGACGTACACACTTCTTTCTGAAATGTAAATTCTTGAAAATTCAAATATTCATGAATAAATTAGGTGCTTGCACGTTGGAACAAACAAAGTACCTACAATCTACATGGCTTAAAGTTCAACGATTGTGTAAACAATTTTTTTATTCTATTTCGGCTGATTTTTTTATTTTGTCCGAAACATAATATAGGTCGTTAGAAATGATTTGTCAAAAACTAAATAGTTTCAGTGATTCTTTTTTAAGTTGAAAGAAAATCAGTTCCAGTAAAATCCTTTAAATATACTTTTTCGACTGTAGGATTCGAAGCCTGCGATCTCCACTAGTAAAAGCTGTGGTGTGCTATCTCTAGTGGACCCAACAAGTTATTATTTGAAATAGATAATTACAGTGAATATTGTGTAGTTTTCTAACTCTGCTGACAGCGGTACACAGCACCGCAGCTTCACTCATAGATGGTAGATGTGCAAATTGTGTGTAATGTTTCTAGTAGCATGATCATAATTAAGCCAAAGTGTGATAAAAAAAAGCATTATATGAAGTATGGAATTTTCGTGAGTGTGTTAAAAAATGCTTCGCTTAATTCAAAAATACGCAAGCTGCCTTGATGTTTTTTGGATTTTTGGAAAATCCTTTTTAGAATTTGCTCATAGAAAACGACTTACTGTTTATTTACTGTTATTTCGCTTTTTTGGAAAATATCAGATCTTTTTCAAATTCAGAATGCTTATAGAAAATTAAACTTTGAATTCAATAAATACAAAAAATGAGATTTTTTTCGCCTTTTTGAAAATATTTCAGATCTTTCTGAAATGCAGTATGCTTATAGAAAACGAAGTTGCTATATTTAAATAGAGCAATTTGATCCTTGAATAAGTAGTTTTAAGAATTGTTGGAAATGAGCACTTCCGTGGCACAAAGGATCAATAAAATGCAATACTGATTTTATTAAATTTGCATTTTACTAACGTTTCGGTATTCTTCATACCATCTTCAGAGTCAAATGCTGTCAATTTCTTTCAGTATTTTGTTTGAGCGATTAATGAACAACATGGTGATGACATGTTGTTTTTTTTTAAATAAAAACTCATAAAAATTGTTAACAATTTTTATGAGTTTTTATACTACCGAAACGTTAGTAAAATGCAAATTTAATAAAATCAGTATTGCTTTTTATTGATCCTTTGTGCCACGGAAGTGCTCATTTCCAACAATTCTTATAGAAAACGATATACTGAATTAAATGAGCACACAAAATATGCATGATTTAACTTTTTTTTGAAAATACCTCACAAAAGATTTTTTTTGTTTCAGGATGCCAATTCGAGCTTCATAAATTATAAAATCGGTCCACCAAAATATGGTAAGCGTTCATCCCTGTTCTAGTTTATTTGTATATATCAAAGTACACGCACAGCATACTTATAGTGATCACGCACGCATTTGCACATAGTGTATGCGATGTACATAGAGGCGCCGGTTGTTGTTTGATTTACAGGCGTCGCTCTGATCACTGATCAGATCACCGCAATGGAGTTTAGACGTGGATTTGAAATACACCAGAGTCGGATTTATGACGAATATTCGCACAAGCGCTATAAGCACGCTCTTGTAGGGCCTCAATATCGCAGGAACCTCAAGAAATTAAAAATATTTCTTATGTCTAGACATCTTGACTGGTGTCCTTCTAAAAATATAAGTGACTCGGTGAAATATCACAGAAGTGAGAAGTATGTCGCGGAAGTGATGCTTGTGGCGAGTTGTTCGAACAGTACTCAGGCCCCATTTATTTATTTTTTTGTGTTATTAGCCTTTATAGAGGCTTAGACAAGCCAATATGACTGGCTGGTTTGCTCTCTACTAATACATTGCACTCAACATAATTAGTTAATGATTGAATGCAAATTGAAGATTCTGGATCACAGCTCTACAAAGATATCATTATAACTCAGCATAATACACAGCGTGTCCCAAGATAGATGTAAAAAGAGGTGTAATGAACAAAAAAATTTCGAATTTCGGAATGGTATTTGGGGATCGAGTCCTTCTTCATGTAAAACTAGGGTATACTGAAAATTAGTTCTTTCGGTCTTCTATAGGGTGTTTTGTAAGCAGAGTTGTAAAAATGATCAAGATAAAGTACCTTTATTTATCAAATATATAAAACATCCTGTAGAAGACCGAGACAACTCATTTTTGGTATACCTTAGTTTTACATCAAGCAGGAATTCCAAAATTCGAATTTTTTTGTCAAATACACCTCTTGTTACATCTATCCTGGAACACACTGTATAATATACATTGATATAGTAGTACTTACAATATGTCTATAGCATATATTATATACAAAACGAAAACAACAATTTTAAATTGAGATAGATCATGAAGTATACAAAATGTATATTGTTCGTGTTTTCTTTGGATGTGTGGTGTTAAAGACTCAACTCACATTTACAGGTTGTTCGTTCCACAAATGTGGCCCAATAACATAAAAAAACAAGCCGTGAGGTGGGTCGTTTATTAGGACTAAAGTGCGACCCTTGAGGTTCACACGACGAACTTCCCAGTTTGATAAATATTTAATAATAATAATTAAATTAGATATTACACAGAAAAGTAATCTTTTAAATCATTAAAACATCAATAATTTAAAAAAAAAAAAAAAAAAAAAAACGGCTGAACCGATTTTTATAAAATTTATGTCGGATCAAAATGACGTTAACACGCATCGATTGACACCCTTACGAAGTCGATATAATTTTTTATTCGCGAGATATTGTGTAAAATCTACTTTTTTGGAGGTTATTTGGTTAAGAAAAAAGAACGGCTGAACCGATTTAAAAAAAATTCCTTTCAGATCATATTTACGTTAATACGCGTCGATTGGCACCCCAACGTAGTCGATATCATTTTTCGTTCTCGAGATTTCGTCTTAGAAAGAAATGGACACATACGTACGTACGTACGTACGTACGTACGTACGTACGTACACACACACACACACACACAGACATCTTTCTAAAAGTAGTGTAAAAATAGTGTAGTGACCTTGAAACATAAAAATTTTTTTTCCTTTTTGATTTCGATTTTCGGACCCATTACAATAACTTCCAATGGGAAGTTAATAAATTGAAATGTCAAAAACCCGACTGCGTAATAAAAAGCGAACTAAAAAGATGGAAATAAGATCAAATGATAACCTGCATGAGTCGGAGGCATCAGATATTTCTTTTCAACTTGTTACTACATATATGCCTCTGGCACTGGCTGCATGTTATCATTTGATCTTGTTTCCATCTTTTTAGTTCGCATTTTATTACGCAGTCGGGTTTTTGATTTTTTTAATTCATTTTTATTAACGTCTTTTTAGTATTATTTGTGTTGTATTACATATAAATATATGCATATTTGAAATCGTCTCAACGGGACCTTTCTTTTGATATCCATATCGATGTATTTAGATGGAAAATTACTTTCACATTCTGACAAAATGGCGTCTAGCGTTCGCCATATTGAATTCTCCGGGACGTCATATAGCCTGTGCCACTCTCAGGACTAAAACGAATCTAGTGAGAACTCATTTATTAAAATCCATTCAGTCATTTGGATGCTACAAGGAAATAAATAATTCCATATACATAATATACATAATATACATAGCGCGAAAAACATAACCCTGCGCATTTGCAGTCGGGTAAAAATAAATAACATCTATCGCAGTTCAATATTATTTTCAGTCTGATAATTCTGATATTGCTGACCATATTAATTAATGTTAGATAAATATTATGAAGGTTTTTAAAGATACCTGTTATGTTATCGTCAAGGGTCAGCAATCACATAATATGCATTATTCTCGCTTGCTCCATGCGTTAAGGATTTTTTTTATGAAACGCATGTAGGTAATTTAGTTAAACTACATCGCAATATGCAAACACAGACAATGATAAGGAATTGACTAATTTTTATTTCTGAAAGATTTATTTAATATGTTCACAAATTACATAATAATACAAACATAATTTAAAACAAGCTTTCCGACACAAACTAGTAATACGGTTTTCCTATTTGATCACACTGTCATTCATTCCTGAATTTTTCACAGTGTTTACATAATCGATTGATGTATTGCAAACCACTATTGGGGCCGCAGAGGTACAAAGTTCAATATTATGTTGTGAATCAACTGTTAAAAAAAGTTTTTGTGAGGTTAAAACCAGTGAGACTCAGACCAGACCTGTAGTGATTTTCAACCATCGTTAGGCTGAGGCTACATTGGCGCCGTTTCCGATCAGATCAGATCAGACCAGATCAGATCCGTAATGTCGGATGTGAACAAACACCAGTAACCTTGTTGAAGTGGCTACACTTATCACTCCAGACCGCGCCAGAAGATGTCAGATTGCAACAGACACGTTCCGACCGTCGGACGAAATCAAACATGTTTGAAATTTTCGTCAGACTACGGCCGTACATTTGACAGTTTTTAACAAACAGTGTTGTGTATGCTAGCTATTATTACCAGATTGTCTTATTGTATTGTATTATTATTTAAAAACGTGTTTGAATATCAATTGTGAGTATGGACAAATCACTTTTAATTGATCTTGTACGTGAAAAGCCTCCTATTTGGGACCAAAGAGACAAAAGATACCACAACAGGGACGTGAAAGGTCTTTTGTGGAGAGATATTGGCGAAAAAATGAATCTTTCAGGTATGATTTGAAAATATAATTTATTTATTAATTAATCTATGAGTAGTCCATAAAATGAAAGTAAATTAACTCTGATCGGTTTCAACGCATTGTTGAAGTTTGTTTGTTTTGTTTGTTGTTTATAATAGGGCTCGGTATTTTTCAAATTAAAGTATTCGAATATTCATTTAAACTTCTATTCGAATAGTTAAAATTAATTAAAATTTAGCTGTTTTTTGGATTTTTGACAAAGATCCTGAAGTCTGTCAAGTCACGGCCCTCACAAGTTTCCCAACAATAAAATTTAAATCTAACAATACTGGGCAGTCATAACAGATAGCATAACTGTTAAATGATTAAAAAAATTACATTATATTTCTGAAAAAAATGTTATCTCTATCGCTAATCTAAATCATAAATCGCATATTGAAATCAAAACGTAAACACAGCAATGAGTAATAATTGGCGACAGCCGATACTCATGACAGGGGTCAGGACTAAGGGACGCCAAAAACAAACAACAGTTGTATAAATGTATAATAAATGTTATTGTTGAACAACGATAAAAAATAATAAAAACAGTGCATTTTGATTTTCATTTGAATCCGGAAAGAAGCTAACTACAGTCTATGACAAATATTTAAATATCCAAATATTCAAAATTTGCACATCAAAAATTATTATTGTTCAACAAAGAAAAACTGTCCGTCGGATATTATCCACTCCCTATGTAGCCACTTCGTCTGAAGTGTCTGATTTGGTCTGGTCTGGTCTGGTCTGATCTGATCGGATCTGGTCTGACACGGATCTAGTGTAGCCTCAGACTTAGGTATGACTGCCTGTTAGTTCAGTTCATTTCAGGAAAAATTGAGGACAGGGTGGTCCAGTGGTTAGCGTCGCGGCCTCTGGATCAGACTGTCGTGGGTTCAAATCCCGCCTCCGCTCATGGATGTTTTGTGATGTCATTTAGTTTTAAATGTGTTGTTATTTAATGTAATCAAGACGCTAATGACCTAAGTTGTCGACGCGTCTATAATTTACAATAAATAAATAAAATTCAGGAAAAATTATTTGCGTATCAACAGCATATATTGGTAGACTGAGCAATTTTTAAATACGTGACTTAAATGTGTTACATTTATAAAATTAACAAATAAGGACCCCAGTATGTTTCCTTGAAGGACGCCGCTAATGGTGATCAGCAAATCTGAGTAATCTTGTTGTTTTTGATGCCAAATTTTAGATTTGTGTGTTTTATTAGTTAGATACGCTGCAAACCATCTTATTTCTGAAATTTGAAAAGCAATGGCACTGAAGTTATTAATTAAAAGAAGGTCATAATATATTAAATTAAATACTTTGCTATCGTCAAGAAGTACGAACATCCCTAAATGACCAGCCACATATACTCTTTTAATTCACCTGTTTCAAGCTGTCTGCCAAGAGAGTAGTACAAGCGATGTGCAGTTTTCGAAAACCATAAAATCAGATAAAATTATATTATTAGTAATATAGTTTGACTCTTGATTGAATTAGATCATGTAGGCTTTCACATTCGGTGTCAATACGAGATTTGTTTTTCGGGCTGAATTGCCGTGGTTCTGGATTTGTCTTCTTTCTTCCATACATTTCGGCTACAACTACAAAGTGTTGTTGTTTTTGTTGAAGTGAGCATCTCGCTGTATTCATATAACTGGTGGAAGAAAGAACAAAAATCTAGGATCACGGCAATTCAGCCCGAAAAACAAACTTCCACTTGATTGAACATAATAATTTCAAACACTTTTGAATACACTGATAGAATGTTAATTGTGCACAAATTCAAGTTATAAGTGTATCACACAACTTCCGAGTTCAATTTTATGTATTTCGAACTATATTGGGGTCCGTCAAATGAGCATCTGACATCTGGTGGCAGAAAATTGTACTCAAACGAGGGAAAATTTTACATGCTAACAGCAAGGTTAGTAGAGCATAGGTTGCCTCATTACGATAGATAGTAGTGGGGGGATGACGTCACTCAGAATATACCATGCTTGCTCACTTCAATAGAAAAGATCAGACCATGGACGCTGCTACTTTTTGAAAATAAAAATCACAGTAACCATGGTAGTGTGATATGTTTTTTCAATACCTAATAGAAACGTGATTCTTCTGTTAGTGAAAAAAATATGATAAGTTGTCAATTTTGCGATAGCTGTTAAGTGTTATGGTGTTTTGTGGTTATTTTTAATATTTTGTGAATATAAAAGATAAAATAATTAATTTATCAATTTGTTAGTTAATTCTATTCGTTTCTTAAATTTAAAAAAATAGGTAATTAACAAGATCTGCCATTTCTTGAGCATTATTTAATTTTTTGTTTGTTTATATTATAGATATTAAAACCTAAATTTTGTAATAAAAATAAAAATTATCCTATGTTTTAACATCTATTCTTCTATTTATTGTCTCCTGCCAATTTTAAGAAAAAATCTGCACGAAGCACCTAATATAAATAAGCATAATCTTCAACAATTTTTGTACTTGATTTAAACTAAATTCTAGCTGACGTCATTCCCGCGCTTACGCTGATTGGTCAGATGGAATGAGGCAACCTGTACTCTAATAACCTTGTGCTAACAGTGCAAATTAATCATGAAATTGTTTATTACAAAAATAAAACAAGTAAAATAAACAAAAAGTTTATCGAAAATGGAATTCGCGACGTTTTCTAATATCATGGCAATAAACACTGTCAGTTATTGCCTTGTAAAACTTACTTTACAGAGAATTATTTTCTAATGAAATGTGGAAAAACTGTATTTATGAATTAAAAAAATATTTTATAGTAATAATAAGATGTACTTGTTATCATACTGCAATAAAATAGTTGAATCCCTGATGATTAACAAATTTATAGGATTAACTTCGTATACAAATATTTTGAGGTTAGTAACTTAGCTATACTTATTACAATATAACTTATTATGTTGTAGTTATGTGTTTACATTATTCACCTAACCCAGCCTTAAAAGCGCATTGAACGCGGATGATTTTCTTTTAATTTTGATGTTTTTAAGCAATATGTCGTAAAGATTACTACTTTTGACAGTTCATTTTGCATGCATTTTTCTCGTTGTATTTTCAACATTTGATAATATGCCCGGCTTTGAGAATCCGTTCTCCTTCAACGAAATTCCTTTGTTTAGGATTCGTACCGGCCCAATCACAAATTGCACTTATATTTATCATTTTTTATCACTTTGAAAATCATAAAATTACACGCAAAAGTATACCCCGTATATGAAATTTCCCTCCGTCTGCGCCATGTTTTTGAAGCTCCACCTATCTGACGGATCCCAATAGACGAATTAATCTGTCCTTGTTGTCCTTGTTGAAATTATTTTATGATGTTTTATTTTAAAAATAGACGTAATACATAATATTTAGAAATTCATTATTTAAGCAGTTCGTGTTTATATAAATTATTAATCTACCAACAAACAAAAAACTAAGCAAAGCACACCGTTGCACTGAGCTTTTTTATTATTAATAGCACTATTCCAGTTTCAAATTGCATTTACTACGTGCCCCTCTCGTTAGCAAGTTATAAAATAATTAATAACATGATGTAATGCAACGAAGTTCTAATAAAATATGCAATATATTCCCTGTATACAGACTGGACTTAATTTTTGTGTGTATGTTTGGTTGCATCAAAAATGAAATAAAATAATCTATTTTAAAATCGGTACAAGTATTAAAATTATTAAGTTATCAATTCGATATCACATTTAAGGAACCTGGAACGGAGTGTTAATAATAAAATTGTAGCAACATAAAAAACGGCATTCTTACAATTTTATATTTTTCTCCACTTTATTATTTCGTGCAAGTCGTATTACTTATTGACTCCTTGTTATAATACATAATGCAAAGAGGCTTAAAATATTTTTCTTAATTGTTAAGGGTGAATCAATAGGTTTATATCTACGTAAATGAACGGTATAATGCGTAGAGATCTTAAGGGAGATATACACTTCGAATTTTGATAGCTTTTTCAATCTCCAGTTAATTTTAGCTTAAATATTTTTTACAAGAACAACTCGTTTTCAAAATACATAAATCAAATATCAACTGTAAAACTATCCCTGTTTAACCAGTTAGGCGAGATATCTGTTACTATTAAAGTGGATAACCCTGTCTTATGTCATTGCTTGTTAAGTCAGCGCTTTTAGTCCTTTTCCCCCTGCGCCTTACTATTTTCAATCGTTACAAGACCCCACTACCACACGCCGTGTTAAGGCGGCTGTAAATTACATCTCACAGTATTTTTTACAAGCTTTTATTTAACTTGCAATGTTTGTATGTTAGTTTGTGTGTTTGTTTGTTTAGGTCAAATCTTGTAAGTCAATTTTGAACGACTTCCACGTATCCGATCGGTTTGAAATGTTGTACACATATGTATTTCCGATGACAATACATAAATCGTTTTTAGAATTAAATTCAACCCCTAAGGGGTTCAAACGAGGGTGTACGGTTATTTTTGACTAATCAACGGCCCGGCCAAATCGCTGAAGTTAGAAACTTGAAATTTGGATAGTAGATTCCTTTTCTGACGTAAGTATTCAGTAAGAAGGAATTTCTCGGAATGCAGCCCCGAGGGGGATCAAAAGGGGGTAAAATTTTGAAAGACTAAAATGAACAAAATAGAATACATATTAGTAAAAAAAAACTTTTTAGAGACAAGCTTTTATAGAAATGTACTAAAAAGGAAAAAAAAATATTTAATAATTTTGGTTCATAATTATTATAAAAGCGGGGTTTGCGACTAATAAACTAGCATACAGATTACAACCCCCGCTTTTATAATAATTATGAACCAAAATTATTAAATATTATTTTTTCCTTTTTAGTACATTTCTATAAAAGCTTGTCTCTAAAAAGCTTTTTTACTTCCCACCTCTACTATGAAAGGGAAGTAATGGATTTAGTCCGAAAAAAATATTTCGAGATTTTAACAGGTCTTCACGTTTTGAGACCCTAGCAATCGTTTAAGATCATTTTCTGACTGGTGTCTGTATGTGTGTGTGTGTGTATGTGGTCAATTTTTCGCCTTCGATATCGTAAAAACGGAACAACATACGGCCATGCCGATTGTTCTATTGTGTTTATCAGCCTTTAACTTAGATCTGATTATATTTTGAGTCAAATCGGTTCAGTGGATCCTGAGATATTAAAAAAACGTTCTCAATGCCACGTGTTAACATAGGTAAAAAAAATATAAATAATTCTAGATGTTATAATATGAAAAAATGTAAATATTTTTTTTCTCTAAAATGTATAGTTTTCGAGAAAAAAATATTTTACTAAAAAAAGAAAATTGTACGTAAATCAAGGTAACCATGTTTTTTGCTATATTAAGCTAGCCATCAGTAGATCACCAAACAAAAAAGAGGGCCATGCTTTTTTTCAAAGAATAAAAAAAGAGTGTTTATTTTTTGCAAATATTTACTAGGTGGGAAGTATAGGACTGGTCATCAGTCGAATTTTTTTCTATTACATTAGAGCGATCTATATCTGTTCGACTAGTATAAAATGTATAATCAACTTTTAGAAAGAAACAATTGAAAATAAGAGAAATGAAAATGTTTTGAAAATAGCCATAAACAAATACTACATAAAATATAAAATTAAGAAGCAGTTAAATGTTAGCTCACGAAATGAATATGAGTGCATATGGTCCTTAAGGAATCTTGAATAACAATAATTGGGAATAAGACGTCGCAGGATGAATGTATGCCAGGGGACAATGAAAGCTTTGAAAGACGGGAGAGAGACGATGGCAGCATGCGCGCTCGGTCGTGAATTCAAACTGCGTGGGTCTGCAGCTTACGCCACATGCATGGGGTTGCACAAGGGCAGAGTGCTGAGAAGTTGAGGACAAAGCTATATTATACGATGAATGACTCATCGCTATCCCCCTTTCCGATCGTTTATTATTCTCTGTCTGCATTTGAATATTATATTATATTAATAAATTATAAATATGATAGCTAAACGATCCTTTGTATGGCATTATGGCATATTATGTTTATGTGCATTAACTAAATGAGAGAGGTAATTAAATAGCTATAGAAAATGCTCAAAATTTTTATTCATTATTATTTTATTACTGATCAATAAATTGTTATGAAGAATAATTTTCAAAAGCTTCCTTAAAATATTGCAATTTCCCGTATGGCGGCTGTACATGTGTGTGTCTGTGAAATTTTATTTTTGTAATACGTGGCATGGAAAGTGCATCATTACGTCATACCTACTTTGATTTTTGGGAAATTATTTTAGCCTTGAAGGTAAGCGAATGTGGCGCCATCCTACGCGATGATTGTAAACTATATCTAACAGTTCGCCTAGCCTGCAATTTCCATTTACGTTGTTTTTGTAAGTTAATGTTGTTCTTTCAATGTACTTATTACAAAAATTGTCGTGTGTTACTAGGGTAGAATGTTGGCGTTTGCGACTCGTATGGTAAACTTCACACTCATCGCAAACGGCAACTTTCTGCCCTAGTAACACAATGTACTGTATTTTGTTTACAATAACTGCTACTGGAATGCACCAATTTGAATGATTCTTTTCCAAAATAATATCAAAGTATCATTTATTCGCGTCTGACATTAAGGTCGAAGCCCTCTATTGGGCTTAGTCGCGAACTACCCGAGGAGGTCGTAGCAACGGAACAAAGCGTTGAATGAAGGTAAAAGTGCACGAAATATATGTTTTTCGCGAATGATAGTATACAAATGTAAGCATATTGCAAAAAGATACTGTTCAGTTTTCACTTGAAGTTTTGTAATAAATAATTCTGTCGTAATACGACTTTTAACCGTTGCACATAACCTGATTGTTGTTAGTTTACATTAGTGGAATGTTTTACAATGTGTAATTTTGGTTTTTATATGTAGATTTCTCGAGCTTTTTGATCATGTCAAGCTTTAGTTAGTGAAGTAAATAAAACTGAGAGCGAATTCCGTGAGGTACTTGGAAGGTAGTCCCATCGATATCGTGCCGGCGTTGCCAGATATTCGAGATTCAAGATCACGAAAAACGGTTTTTTTGCGAATTACTCAGTTCTGTTCCATTTTTAGTAAAAAATGGTTATCAATCTTGTAGTGAACAAAATTCTCTACGACTTTTGTATAAACATTTTTTGTTTACGATTCATAATTTTCCTTAGTTAAGTACTCGTTTCTTCCTCCCTCTCGATTTTACATAACGGGATTATGCTGCTTCCCGGTGGCCTAACATAATGATTTGTACTCTTTTTTTAAGTTGAACTTTAAGCTAACGATTAATTATAATTTTATCGAAATTAATGCAGTAGTTCTCTAGTTATAAGCAGCCAAACATACAAACCGACAGCAGTCAAACAGACAGACAGACAGACAATTTTTTCGAAAATACGCTATTTATTCTAAACATAAATTATAATGACTATTCGTAAAGGAATTTTGTAGAGTGCGTTAAACATAATATTCAGATGTTTTCTTTGCACTGGATTATTATTCATAAAAATTTATACGATTCGGTAATTATTCTCTGATTTAATAAAGTGAATTTATGCGGTCAATATTTTCTAATTCAGTTTATTGATGAAAATCAGTTCGTTTTTCTTTGTTTTTTAAGAAATATTTAAATATTCTTGTTTTTTTTAAGAATGGTGGTAATAATACTTTTAGGTGAAAAATTATCATCAACATTGATAGATACGGCTGCACTATTATCGTTTAAAATGGGATATACAAACTAACTTTATACAGCAAAAACTTTGATAGACATAAATTGATGATCATTTTATTACAGCTATTTTGATAGCAGCTAAAAATATAAGGCCTGACATTGGAAGATTAGAAAATTGATTCCCGCTTACAAAATTCAATTTGTTCGTTTTTTAAAAATGCTCCTCTGTGTACCGAACAACGATTTATTGCTTGTCTAGAAAATTTTTATTAATTGATTCGCTGATGCACAATTTTATACAGTGTACCAACAGTAAAGAAATGATAAACTTTATCGTACCCATCGCACTTACAACAAAAAAAATTATCTTCAATATTTTTCTCAGAAAATACTACGTCAATAAAAATTTTGTAATATTATTTTGTTATTATTATTAATCTATAAATTCCTGCATTAATATGACATTTCAGATTTATTAGTTTTTATTTCGAAATATTTTTTTATTATAGACATTTATGATAAACAAATATTTTCTCTACCTCCCAAACTTATGACTATATTATTTGTGTGCTCATTGATGCTTTTGCAAATTTTGTAAATGTGCTAGACGTTGGGAAGCTACGTGATTCGATTTCCAATGGTAGCAAATAAAACATTGGAATTTTTCCTGCAGTCTCACATCCAGAAACGATTATTTTTTTATAACAAAATACTGTTAAAATTCTAATATAGCATTTGATACTCCAAAGATGACAAAAATGATTGTCGACAATCAGTATTGCTTTATTTTGATCCTATGCTACGATTCTACGAAGAATTTCTTCTACTAATATTGTAATTCATTCAAGGGTCACAAGTTTCTCACATATAAGAAACACGTCTACAACCTAAATAGTTTCTTGAAGATTAGGAAAATATTTCAAAAAAATTTACTCTTATTAAATTGTTTTTTTTTATCTCAATTTATATAATACTAGCGGTACCCGTCCGGCTTCGCCCGGGTGCTAAGAAAGCCCGGGTGCAATACACTACTCACTCGCTTCGCTCGTTCGCTTGAATATTATAATTACGAATAAAAAAGTTATAGTGAGTCAACCTTAAAAGATAGACATATGCTGTCGCGGACTTGTTTTTAGAACTTTTAAAGGGGAACAATTCCGTCATACATGATTCTTGCGTAACTTTAACCGTTTACGCAGGGCACGCAACGGAAGCTCTCAAAAGGAATAATTTTTCCCGTTTTTGCAAACATTTTTCATTGATGCTCCGCTCCTATTGGTCGTAGCGTGATATTATATAGCCTATATTTTTCCTCAATAAATGGGCTATCTAACAAAAAACAATTTTTCAAATCGGACTGGTAGTTCCTGAGATTAGCGCGTTCAACCAAACAAACAAACAAACTCTTCAGTTTTATAATATTAGTATAGATTTGTTAATATTAAGTGGAAATGTAAAAAATTGATAATTAAGTTTTTAAGTTTCCATTTAAATATGTTAACAAATATTATCCATAATTCAATTAATTATTTTCCAGCTTATCTGACGCTCATCGAATTTCACTTTTCAGCATAGGTACACTAAAAAAATAGTAAAAACAGTGTAGAAACAGACACTGGCATCTTTAAGGAAAGAGACGAAAAGGCAGACGAAATGAAAAGACTCAGGGCAAAAGAGAATGCCATAAGCAAGAGTTCGAAGCAAATCAAAATAATTGCAAAAAATAGATCAGCAATGGCATATAATTCCTACTGAACACATATGACAACAAATTATAAAGAATTCTCAGCATTTTCGTTGCATTATTGTGAAATCAGTTTATTAGTTTCATCACTAATGGCCTTGCATACCAGTACAATAATTTATTGTTATCTTTCTAAAATGAGTGAAAGAATTTCGTATGTAATTATTTCATTTCCGACTGTCAAAACCATTGTTGTTCAAATCTACACTTACCGTGCATCTGTCTATTATTTACCGAAAATATATACAATAGACTTAATGGCCTGTAGAAGCACTAGCAGTTTTTGTGAAAAGTAAACCTACTCGGTCCGAGTTTTTAAATTGAAGAATTTTACCATGACGGAATTCATAGTCAATAGACGTCATTAAGTCGGCTTAAAGTTGTTAGAAATCATGGTTCTTCGTCTCTGTCATAGATAGCCACCCAACATTAAAAGTATTACCGATGTCCATAAATTTAAAAAAGCTCTCTATGCATAACACAGACATTATTAAATTTTATCTTTCTCTGTGACTTCTCCTATACTTACTATTTGGTATCTGAATGAATGAAAATAGTGAATAGTAGTTTATACAACAAGTACAATTATGTATCACCCCTCGCGTCATATACATTATTGTACGTGTTAAATTAAATTGTGTTTTAAAGACCACCAACAACTAAGGTTATTTGGGCCTAGCACCAATTCATATTTTCAATTCATTATTTTTTTTTTAATAATAAATTGAAAATTCAATTGACACTCTTACCAGCTCTCGGGTAAGAACTCGGGAACTCGGGACTTGTAATAGAGGAACCATAGCAACGCCATGTAAACAACAGCATTGCTACACGCTCGGCCATTCTCAAGCCCAATTGTGTTGTATACATTACTTTTCGTAACATATGTATATGAAATGTACTACAATTTCAAATCTAGAGCTTTATTTAATCAATTTCAAACACCGAAATCTCACTGACAGCTGAGAATATTTACTTCGTTACCATAGCAACCAATACTTAAATGTTCCCATGCGCACGCAAACGTGCATAAAATATTTGAAGCCGTGTATAAAACATTTTATGCACACCTATCTAAACTCTAAAATCGTATGCATGGAATAAAATATTTTTCGTGCTAGTTCAAATATATTATATTACAGCCGTGCGATATATATATTATTTTACGTAGCCGACTGGTCTAACGATATGTTGTACATTTCATACATGTCTTACAAAAATAGTATTATTATATTAATATTACTGTTATTATTATCAGACTACTTGAAATAAAATAACATAAAAATACTTGATTGATTTCTGATCAACTTCTGCATTTATAAACCTCTAAGCCTCCCCCAACCCTTGGAGGTGTTTTGATCGTAAAAAATTTATATGTCGATCGGCCAAGATTCAATTAGTGTCATCAGATATCGTTGAAATTGTTCTACGTATTTGACGGTAATCGCGAAACAATCGACCAGACAAACCAAACTAAATGCCAAACAGGACCTCTCTCGCTTCGTTAGCTGTCAATTAAAACTTTTGTATACCTATGTACTCCCTTTGAAACTCGTACATTGTATATTATATGGTAAAGCAAGCTTTCGTTCTGAAAAGGTTGCGAATTAGGTTGAGTGTTTTTGGAAAATGTGTGTATAGTTTGTTTCGTGACGAACTAATTCGATTAACTAGAAAAAGTATGCCTTCCAGTGTGTCTATGTGTGTGTGTGTCACGCTATAATGAATTAGAAACATCAGCTGAATCGATTTTTGTTTGATACCTTCATGAGTCTTATTTATCATCCATATATCTATTATAAAACCCATTTTTTTGTTTTAAAGATTTACAAGTGCGAAGTAGCTTCATGATTGACTATTTAAAGCATAACATTTCATATATTTGGCTTATAATGCACTTTACTGAATTTCTGGATTTTGTCCTGCAGAAAAAATACTAAACATTTTAAAAAATCCTTAAAAAAAGCTTTCAAGTGGAGACCAGAAGTGAAGGGTCGCCAATTTCAACTATTTTTTTTCCTGGTGATCCAAAAAAATACAGTGTGAATCATTTTATTCTACAGGCTTCATCTTCTGTAATATAAATTTTTATTAATGTAGGTATGTCAGTAACACTGCAGTATATTATATTTATAAACGTCTATAATCTGCAATATCTATTTATCATGTACCCGACCCCGAACGTGACACTGACTACCTATCAACGCAATGTAGAGTAGGTGTAACTTACTATTAATGTGTTGCTTGACATGCTATACAGGGTGTATCACAGGAAACCGAACATAGGGAAAAGTACACAGTACTACAAATTAGTTAAGATCAGAGATTGCTTTGGCCTCTATTCATGTAAAAACCATGATAATTAATTTAGTTAAGTTAGCCATGTGTATTCTATCTTTGTCACGCTACTCATTTTGCTTATGTTACTTTTCTATGTATTCAATCCTGTGACACACCCTGTATATGCAACAGTGTAAATGACATACATTTTCAAATTGTTATATTTCAAAAGATAAAGCCTTTGTAAAACATATTTTTCTTAGGGGTCTAATTTGACAAAAAAACTGGTCGAAACTCGAAATCGACTTCCCTTTATCTTTGGTTTCCCCTTGTTTCGTAATTCCTTTATATATTTTATAGTTCAGCTTCTGAGTTTTTTTAGCAGATTTTTTCCAAAAAGTCAACCAAATTCAAAAAACAACAAAATTCAAGGACACTGAGTACAAAATATATATTAAACCAATGTAGTGGGAATTAACGGAACACTGTAATATCCAAATTGTAAATAAATGTACACATTTATTTTATACTTCATGACAATAATTCTCTTATTATTATTATTATTGTCATATTTTACAGTGTATTAACTGGGTAATTATTTATCTTCTGGAAAGGTGATTTTGTCAGTACTTTGTTATCACGTTCGTTCAGTTTCAATTCAGGTACTGGCGATTTGTTGGATACAGTTCTTCTCTTCTTCTCCAGCGATGCTTGAATTTCACATTGTACTTGTTACGTGACAAAGTTACCGAGAAATTGATGAGAATTATTTTCTTTATCTGTATCAAAAATAAACGGAGTAAGAAGAAATGTCCAAGTTATCCCTATAATTTGTTTTTGACCAAAATTGTATTTATCTACATAATATTATGTAGGTATTACATAATATTATAATGTGTTATTTCGAAACATAGGCACGCATAAAAAATGACAATACAAAATTTTTAAAGACAATCGTATATTTAAATGCGGATGTTGCCAACTTAGAAAATCTATCGTAAGATGTTCCTACTTATAAAAAAAATGATACAATCAGTCATGCAGTATTGTCTCCTGCACAACACATACATATACCACTTTCACGTGATGTCACTAGGCGTTATTAAGTTATTACTTTATAAAATGTCGCATAATCATGAGAGAGAAATTCAGATGAAGATTTTTGATGCATGAAGGCTTTAACCTCGGTGTTAATTAAACGCCTTTCTGTGTGTAAATTTATGGAACGAAAATTACATTAAACTAAATACTTAATCATCATTTAAACACGCTACAATGAAAATACACTTTAGTTGTTTTCATAAAACTTCATCTTTTCATCAAAGCAAACTCTTTTACTAACTATCCCAATGTCCCCCATTGGGATGTAGTTGTTATCGCAATTGCATTCCAATGTTCTTTGGGAATTAGCGCTCCCAGGGACCCGAGCTCGTACCAGTCGGTTTGTGTATGCCGGCTGGCGGATTTTAATACACAAATATGTTATATTGTGTTGTGTTGAAGACACTAATGACTAGGGTTCATGATTTCTCGAGCTTATCAGTTTCTCGGGTCTCGAGAATTCTCGAGGCTAATTTCTCGGGTCTTCTCGGATTGTCGAGAAATTTACATTTACGTATGTTTTTGCATATCTTTTCGGTTGAAATAATGAAAAAAGTCGTCACAAAATTAAAAATGTGTATCATAAAAAATATCTTATTTTAAATCAATAAATTAAGTGGTTTTCCTGTCAGTCTTATGCAACATACCATTGACATTGGCAACGTTGGAATTTTGGTACTATTGGATTTCACAAAAGCTTTTAACTTGCTGAATCATGACTTGCTAATTGCAAAATTGTATTCGCTGGGTTTTTCTCATCTATCTGTACAATGGTTCAAAAATTACTTAAGTGAGAGAAATCAAAGAACTAAAATAGATCAAGATGGTGTTGTTAAGGTGTCACTGCCACTAGACATATGCAGTGGTGTTCCACAGGGAAGCTTGATTGGTGCTGTACTTTTCAACATCTACGTTTCAGATTTACATTCTGCAGTGTCCCATAGTCACATCTTCCAATACGCCGACGATACACAGTTGCTGATTGGATGCCCAAAATCGGAAATAGAGTCCACCATAAGTAAACTAAACGATGACCTTGGATTCATAAAAAAGTGGTCTGTTATCAATTGTATGCAAATAAACCCTGCAAAGACTATTTCTTTACCATTCGCCAGCAAAACTAATCTTTCAGTTTTTGATAATGCCCCTTTGATTAATATTAATTGTGATACTGACATTCAGTACAGTGATTCCGCCAAAGATCTGGGTTTCGTTATTGATTGCAGTCTGCAATGGAAATCTCACATAAGTCAGCTTTGTCAAAGGGCATTTGTGAAACTAAAAAACTTATATCAGTATAAATACATTTTAGATCAATCGGTTAAACTAAAGTTAGTTGATGCTTTAATTATTTCTATAATTGCATATGGTGATACAGTTTACTTCGGTCTGAATAATCAGTTGGCATACAAACTTCAGAAGCTTCAAAACTCTTGTATTCGCTTCGCGTGTAATGTCGGTAGGAGACAGAGAATCCATCCCATTCTTAAAAAACTTTCAATACTGGATATGGCGGATTTACGTTTACTGCATATGCTGGGTCTGATGCACTCTATATTAAATACTAAAAAGCCAGATTATTTGTATGAAAAATTGAGTTATCTTTCAAAATTTCATAATTATCAGACCCGGAATGATTTAGATCTGATTATTCCATCATGCCACACTGCACTGGGATCGTCTTCATTTATAATAGAGGGTCCAAAACAGTGGAATAAATTACCTGTTAACATTAGATGTCTTAAAAATAAAAAACAATTTATTAGTGTATTTGCCATATGGCACATACACTATTGGCGTCGGTCGGATGGTGGGACCTAGGGGTCGGACCAAAATTTCTCGACGTTTCATAGCCTCCTGAACACTTTGGCACCATTTTTAAAAATGTTTATATATATATGTATGTATATATATATATATATTTATATATTTATATATATATTTATATATATATGTGTGTACACGATAACTCTCGACAGACTTAATCGATTGAAACGAAATTTGGTACACACATTGGAACCCATCACCGCAAGAAGCCTATTTAAAATGGGCCCGATCGGACCATTTTCAGGGTTGTATTTAGGGGTTCCAAAAAGTTTTTGGGCCAAAAAATATCGAAAAATTTGTCAGAATCGTTTCAAAATTGAAATTTAACTCTTTAATAAAGATTAAAATGTGCTGCTAAAATTTTAATAAAATCGGCCCAACAGGACCGGACTTTCAAATTTTATGAAAACACTAGTTTGTTGATACGGATTTACTTATGAAAGGGTGTATTTAATTGGGTGTACTGATAAAATCCTTGTCTAATATTGAAATTTAGAAAAATTTAATTATTTTAAGGGATGTATTAAGGGGTTACATTTTTTATTTTGTCAAAAAACAAACTTAAGTTCACATAATAATGCCACAATGCCTGTATTAGCAAATACACTATATTGTCGGCAGGGTTTGGCACTGCGACCCGAGTTTTTTAATAGTTGTAAAGAAGTGCTGCTTGAAAATATTAAATACCTACCTGTAATTAACAGTGCCTAAATTTAATCCGATCACAAATGTTTTGTTTTTTATTTTGTATGTTTTATGTTTATATATTAATATTTTATTATACTTGTTGTTATATGTATATTATGTAGTATTGTGCTATAGTGATGCACACGATAAATTTTATATTTCACTCATGAGAGGGTATGTTGAAAACGGCTACGGCTAAACATTTCCCTAAATAAAGAATTATTATTATTATTATTATTATTAAATAAAATTATCAAAATAATCATAAAACTTTTATTGACAGTTTTCAACAAAATTAGCTTCTCACAAACAAAATAAAAAAAATTAAAAATTTAAACATTAAAACGTTAATACTACGCTGACTTATAATCACAATCACAGCACCATTTTGGCAGATTAATTAGGAAAAAAATCAACTTAAAACTTTGCAAGATCAATAAAACATCTGAGCATAGTACATACATACAAAACAATTAGTTCTGCTTACTCTGTCTGATAAAATATGCCAAAGCATTTATAGCTTTATCAGACAGCCGGTTCCTTATTTTATTTACTACATTTCCTGAAATTGAAAACACTCTTTCATTTTCAGTTGAAGCAGGCTTAACTGAAAGCAATGCTTTGTACATCGAGTCCAAATTTGGAGACCTCTTCCCAGTCTGTTGAAAGGCAAATTGTTTTATTTTATAATTTTAAAAACTAAAATATGATTTCTCGACTTCTCGACTTTTCTCGAGCTTAATTTCCCGGGAACAAAGCCCAACGATTTCCCGGGAATTCTCGGCTCGGGAATTCTCGGCTCGGGAATTCCCGGGAATGAACCCTACTAATGACCTGAGTTGTCGATGCGTCTATAATCTACAATAAATAAAAATTTTACTAACTAAGCAAATTCTTTTGATAACTTAGCATATAGAAACACCAGGAGATTCACTTCGGCATTCTGATGTTTGTCAGCTAATTTGAAATATCTTGAGCGACTGATGAGACAGTTTTGAAATAGAATAGACAGCTGTGCCTGCTGAGAATATGGCGATTATCTGCGCAGCATAATATGCGCGAATTATTTTTTACACTGCGAGTGATTCAGCTGATTTATTTCATTTCCAGTTTAAGCTTAGGCACATTTTGGTGAAACCGTAGATGAACATACAGACGTTTCACTGTATAATCACTTTAAGATATCAATGTCCAGCATCTAAAAGTTTAAAGTTCAAATGAAGTTAAAACGTAACATGTTGAAAGTCCATTTTGCGTTCCAAAGTTTATAATAAAATCAACCCCACCGTTTAAACAATAGAATTTGCAATTACATTTTTTGATTTTTAATTGATTTAAAATAAATTCATAGATACATTTAGCATATTATAAAATTTTGCCACGTAACCTATTTAATAACTGAAATGTTAATCTTTTAAATCTAGTTCAGATTAGTCAATTAAGATACCTAATCTTTTTTTTATATTGATTGTATTTTTAAGGCGCAAAAAACAATAAAAATATTTTAAAATCTGTCAAAACGATAGGTTCTAATAATAATTATTATTTTATCAAACATATTGAATGCTCACTTATCCGATTTTCTTATCTGTACCTACATAATTTGTTTTCATTTTTTAAATAAATATTATGTTACAATAGATACTAATAATTGTTTATAAATTCAGAGCACTTAAAATGTAATATTAAAAGAGCATATATTTTCTTAAATTATACAAATACTGTAAAGTATCAATTGGATTTTCTAAAAAATGTGAATTGGTACGAGACTTAATTGACAATGGTCATTGCTCGCCTAAAAAAATATTTTGAAAGAATTTTACAATAATGGTATTTTGTAACGAGGGTCCCCGTAGTCATATTGTCGCTGTACAAAATAAAGTAAAAAATTATCTAAAGATTTAGAAAACATTATGTATCAAAATTTGGTCATAAGCGATTTACCTTTTGTTCACAGAGATATACAGATTGTATCAAATTAAAGCTGTGCATAGGGCGTTCTGTGTGTAAGACAGAGATCGATATATAAAGCAGTAAATAAGAACGAGATAAATGATTGCTAATAGGATTTTCTGTAGTTACTGTAAATAAATAATACCCATACTAACCCATACAACCTGATAGCGTCATCTTTGTTTTGTGATTTTATCAATAATTTCTTATTTCAGTAGTCAGTAACTACAGAAATTTCCTATTAGCGATCATTTATCTCTTTCTTACTTATTGCTTTATATCGATCTCTATCTTACCCACAGAACGCCCTATGCACAGCTTTAATTTGATACAATCTGTGTGTATAACTTATGTGATGTTCCTATTAAATAAAAAAAAACTCGATTGAAAATTATGCAGCTATCCAGCTCAATTAAGAGTATTGGATAGCGGAAGTTACCCCTTGCACTCTCCACCTCAAATTCTTTCCCCTCGCCTATAAAACGGTTCTCCCTCTCCCGACGCTATTTTTAAAGCTAAAGTTTCGGGTAAACGCCAAATGAAGGACCATGAGTATCACACTACAAATTCTACAGGCGAAATATTGAAAAAAAATTTCCTGAAAAAACTTACAACTTTTTAAAAAACTACGTGATCTTTCACACGTATCCAAAAAAATTTTTTCAAAAAATTCGCCTGTAGGATCTGTAGAGTAAATCTCGGTCCTTCGTTTGGCCGTTTACCTGAACCCTTTAGCTTTAAAAATAGCGTCGAGAGAGCGGGAACCGTTTTATAAGCGAGGGGAAAGAATTTGAGATGAAGGGTGCAGGGAGTAACTTCCGATATCGAATACCATTAATTTACAAATAGTTTCAAATTTCAATTCATACAACGGCTAAGAAATTTTGATTAGAAAAATTTGACGGATAAAATATTTCCTAGCAAATAGTGCCAACCACATAATCTTCTTTTTACATCCCACCTCTACTATGGTAGGGTAGTCCGTATAGTAGTCCGAAAAAAATATTTCAAGATTTTAACAGATTTTCACGTTTTGAGACCCTAGCAATCGTTTAAAATAATTTTCTGATTGATGTCTGTATGTGTATGTGTGTGTGTATGTGGTCAATTTTTCGCCTTCGATATCGTAAAAACGGAACAACATACGGCCATGCCGATTATTCTGTTGTGTTTATAAGCCTTTAACTTAGATCTGATTAGATTTTGAGTCAAATCGGTTTAGTGGATCCTGAGATATTAAAAAAAACGTTCTCAATGTCACGTATTAACATAGGTAAAAAAAAATATAAATGAATTCTAGATGTTATAATATGAAAAAAATGTAAATATTTTTTTTCTCTAAAATGTATAGTTTTCGAGAAAAAAAATATTTTACTAAAAAAAATAAAAATTATACGTAAATCAAGGTAACCATGATTTTTGCTATATTAAGCTAGCCATCAGTAGATCACCAAACAAAAAAGAGGGCCATGCTTTTTTCAAAGAATAAAAAAAGAATGTTAAATTGTAAATTGTGTTTTAAAGACCACCAACAGCTAAGGTTATTCGGGCCTAGCACCAATTCATATTTTCAATTCATTATTTTTTTTTTTTTTTTTAATAATAAATTGAAAATCCAATTGACACTTTTACCAGCTCTCGGGCTAGAACCCGGGAACTGGGGACTTGTGATAGAGTACCCAAAGCAACGCCATGTAAACAACAGCTAGCGGTGCTGTTGTTAACATGGCGTTGCTTTAAAAAAATATTTTACTAAAATAAATAAAAATTGTACATAAATCAAGGTAACCATGATTTTTGCTATATTAAGCTAGCCATCAGTAGATCACCAAACGAAAAAGAGGGCCATGCTTTTTTTCAAAGAATAAAAAAAGAGTGTTTATTTTTTGCAAATATTTACTAGGTGGGAAGTATAGGACTGGTCATCAGTCGAATTTTTTTCGAAGTAGTCGAATAAAAGAATAGAAATGTCAGTGCTTTCTACAAGTTTACAATAATAAATTTGTTTTTATATCCAATTATCACCCTGACTAACTATAAACCAATCAATTTACTATTACTTTTTATATTGTCTACAACACGGAAATTATCATTCAATATAATATTAAAAAAATTGGTTTACAGTGTTTATATTGTTTATTTGTGAAAATTAAGTGAACAATATGCCGAATGCGTGTTTTTTATTGTACAATTGAAAGATGTTTTGTTGGGGTACTCGAGCGCTAATTTTCGCTCTACAAACAACAATAGAAACATGTGCAATTACAGAGAAACTGTCCTAACAACATAAAATGCTCGAACCTGACAATTTACTTCCAGTCGTCTTCTGATCGTCGTCCTGTAATTTTTTCGGTATTTTTTTTGTAATTTGAAATGTGGTATATGTTCCGAACAAGATAAATTTTACTCTTCAGTGTTTTAAAGTGAGTGTATAGTGTTGAACTATGGCTGCTCCGATTGTACCGATTGGAGTTGTTTTTTTACTAGTGTGCCATCTATTGCAAGTGGACGCGATATCGAATACGAAACCCGTTCCTGATAAAGGAGCTTTCTACCCTGTGAGTACAACTCTTAGACCATGCATTCATGGACTGTTCAAGCACAGCCATAACGCGTAATCAACATATTATTTAATTCTTTATTTGAAAAGTCCTATGTATTGTTGCAACAAGATATTAAATCTGGTTCCAAATGAAATAAAAAATATAGCGAGTTTTCCACTGTTTAAAAAAAATTGAAGGCTTTCCTTGTTGAAAAATTTATTGCTTAAATGATTATTTTAACATGTAACCATGTATGTTTCTGTATGTATATTATGTTTTTATATTAACTGTAATTGTATCTGACTTCTCCTATGCAATTTTTCTTTTGCCGCTGCAGGAGTAATAAACAATTAAAATTTGAATTTATCAATACGCATCAGCTCAGTCCTGATTAGGTGCAGAGACGCGTATATGCGCAACTACCTATTTTGTTTTTTTAATTTATAAAATAATATTGCAATGCTTAACAAACTCAATAAAAGTGGGAGCTACTTTTGAAATTTAAATTATCTGGTGTGCTACCTATCTGCTTAAAGCTTTTTTATCATTTCACGTGTTGACTAGGACAACATGTAAGAATGCGTATAACGTGAAATAAATTAGAACATTGGAGATACCTTTAACATATATTGTATTGACGATAGAAAAGAGAATAATATAAAAATCACCATTTCAACTACTTGTCTGAACATGTCATTGACTGAAGCAATTATATAGTATTTTAGTCAGTGCCTGCTAGATGACGGAAATAATTTAACGCTTAGATGATAAGACTACTGTCAACACTGGCATTAACGCGAGCAAAGTCGCGGGTAAAGACTAGTTTACTGATAAGTTTTTATTAATAGTAATAAATATTTATTAGACGTCCTTAACTCTTAAGACCCTTATGACCTCTGTTGCCAAGCTTCTATAATTTACAATATCTATATATTAGACGTCCTGGAAATTTCGTCTTGAATTTTCATTAAAAAACTGATTTAAAGAATCATTTTAGAAGATGTAAAATTTAACGCAATTAATTAAATTGATCCCTTCCTAATTTACTTCAAAATACATTTTGAATTTCGCAAATATTCTGTATCATTTTTATAATATTTTCTAGTACAAGCAACCTTTTTTTTATTATTTTTAAAAGAGTGTGTGCATTACTTATAGGCGGGGAGCCGGTGACACTGAAAGCTCCGTCATCACGGATTGGAAAAATTTTAATGCTAATTAATAGTTTTGAAGTATACGAACTCCATAAGCTTGGTATGCGTGGTTTTATTAAGCCGAAGGAATGTTTAAAAAAATTTATTATATAATAAATAATAAAATGTTTTTCCATCATCGCGGATTCTAATTATTTTTAATTATATTAATAGTAAATTTCATTATCTTTCGAAATCTATTCACGCAAACCACTTTTTCTAGCCGGAAAGGTGTGGCATACCTCTTCAAAGTTTGTGATGACGGGGAAATTTGCTCCACCATACGTGCAACCTTTTTTTTTTTTTTTATTTTGTTCTTCGCGATCTAAATTTTAATAATATCTTGGTATGCGGGCTCAAAAACCGCCGGAAGTGCCCCGCATACCAGCTTTAATCTATAGAATCGAGTCACATCTACTACTCAATGTATCACGATTAGTTTATTCTTTTTAGAGTAAATGCTTTGATATGAGGAGATGCTATATTTTTTTATAAATTACAGATTCTACAAGGATAAATATGATGCAAGGAATGATGGGAGGATTTTGGATAGTACAATGATAGTAAAAGTTAAAACAATGAACAAGATTTTATGCTATAAAATAGATTTTTTATTCAAACTCATCAATATCAATTTCATCAATATTACAGCGACTTTCATCTTCCGATTCTTCATGTTCTTCTTGATTTAATTCGTCCCTGAGAATTTCTTCGACTTTTGAAGGTGCTGCTGGACCTTTATACCATAATGGTTCCAATTGATTATTTTCATTTATTTGCCATCCACATTCTGTTGGCTCATATGGAATACACACTGGTTCTGTAGCATTTTGCCACATTTTGTTTATAAAAATCGTACGCAAATTTTTTTGCGACAATGTTTTCCAGCACGGAGGAATATATAGGTATACATCTCTTCATTGCCTGAACTGTATATACGTACTATAGCAGATGAGGGATTTCAACCAAGGTCGAAATCTGTTTTTCACTTGTTTAAAAACTATAAAAGCTATTATAATCGATAGAACTTACCGTTAGAACAGCATCCTAAATTGAAAGACGTCATTCATTAAAAAAAAAAGATACAAAAGTAATTTTAAAAAAAAGAAAATAACTTATTCATAATATAAATTATAAAACACAAAATAATAATACTCTAAAAAGAATAAACTAACCGTAATACATTGAGTAGTAGATGTGACTCGATTGTATAGGTTAAAGCTGGTATGCGGGGCACTTCCGGCGGTTTTTGAGCCCGCATACCAAGATATTATTAAAATTTAGATCGCGAAGAACAAAATAAAAAAAAAAAAGGTTGCAGTTATGGTGGAGCAAATTTCCCCGTCATCACAAACTTTGAAGAGGTATGCCACACCTTTCCGGCTAGAAAAAGTGGTTTGCGTGAATAGATTTCGAAAGATAATGAAATTTACTATTAATATAATTAAAAATAATTAGAATCCGCGATGATGGAAAAACATTTTATTATTTATTATATAATAAATTTTTTTAAACATTCTTTCGGCTTAATAAAACCACGCATACCAAGCTTATGGAGTTCGTATACTTCAAAACTGTTAATTAGCATTAAAATTTTTCCAATCCGCGATGCGGGGCTTTCAGTGTCACCGGCTCCTGGACTATTAGAGACTGCACAAATTTTAATTGCATTTATTTTACTAATTATCCCCTTGGTAACTTCTATCAGAAAGAATATATCTCAGTTTATTCAATTCACACAAGACAAACAATAATTAAGTATTGTCAGCTTCCAAGAATTTAATATTTTTGGTACTGTAAATAATACTAAATAACTTTTATTTTATTTCATTCACGGAAATATTAATTTTCGATAAGAATAATATTGAATTCTGAAATAATTGGAGGAACGCATTAAACTTCAGGAGCGTATGTACACGTTAAATAATTTAAAAAAATTGAAATATTGTTATCCGATTTTCATTTGTTTTCAAGTTATGTGTCAGTGTCAGTTTATTGTGACAGTGTATTAACGTTTATTTTCGAGTTTGTACGATTGAAGTATTACACAATGCCACAGACTTATTGAAATCTTGTATATGCGCATGGTGTTTGTTCATGGCTTTTGTAATGGGAATGCTACAGCTGATGTTGAAGAATATCGTCAACGGTTTCCACATCAGGAAAACAAATGAAAATCGAATAACACCATTTGAGTTTAAAAAAGTAATTTTTACTTGTACAATACGCTCCTGGAGTTTGGTGCGTTCCTCCCGACTCACCCTGTATACAGATAATATTTGATATAGAAAAAAATGATGCCAAAAGTATTTAACATTAAATCACGAATATTGATGAAATAAATCGAATATTCTATAAAAAGAACATACGAAGGTAGACTTATTACATTCGCAAAGACACGAAACATAATATCAGGTCAGCATCTTTTTTTAAGGCCACCAACAGTAAAGATTTTTTGAGCCTAGCACCAAGCCATATTTTCAATTTATTGTTTTTAATACAAAATGAAAAACCCAATTGATACTGTTACCAGCTCTCGGTTTAGAACCTTGGAACTGAGGGCTTGTATTAGAGGAGTCATGGCAACACCATATAAACAGCGGTATTGCTACACGATCGGCTATTCTCAAGCCAGTTCAACATCAATCAGAAATATTGTTTTAATGTAATAATGCATTGAGAGTGTTTATACCGGGTGGTGACCGTGACTGCTGCACATAGGGATTTAACCCGTAAAATCAAACTTTCGCGATTTCCTGCTTCCCTAATTATTTTAGGAAAAATATCTTCAAATAAAAGTTTTAGAACATAAAATTCTGCATCTAAATCATTAAACAAAATTAATTTTGCATGCTTTGTAACGGCAGAAATTTGATATGAAAATGTCAAAATTACCTCAAAAACAGATAGCGATAGCCATGGAACTTGAACAAAATGATGACGTTTTAGCTGTCAGAATAATTTCTAATCATTTTGTTGCAAGTTCCATGGCTATCGCTCTCTGTTTTTGAGGTAATTTTGACATTTTCATATCAAATTTCTGCCGTAAACTAGTCTTTACCCGCAACTTTGCTCGCGTTAAAACCAGTGTTGACAGTAATCTTATCATCTAAGCGTTAAATTATTTCCATTATCTAGCAGGCACTGACTAAAATACTATATAATTGCTTCAGTCAATAACATGTTTAGATATCAGGGATAATTTTCTCGCGGCTTAGATTGCGCTAAATCTTAACCAGATCGTATAGCCGGGTGAAAAGTAGTCTATACCTACACTTTAAGTTTGGTTACCTGTAGACACTATACTTACACCAAGTTTCATCAAAATCGGTTCGACCGTTTTCGAATAAAGCTGTCTGTACCAGCATCATTTGAGAATGGTTGAATCGATTTAGACATCTATAGATGCCATGTAAAATATCAAAAAAGCCTGGAAGAAATTGAAATTATTGATACAATTTTAATTTCGTAAATGTCGATTTAAATGTGAAAAATAGTGATGTTTTGAGACAAGATATTGTATTTATCAGGAAATAATATTTTTCTCGTATCAAATACCGAATACTTTTGACTGATTGTGTTTCTGAGTAGCTGATATTATAGTCAATTAATCATTTAATTAGTCTACGATCCGTAATAGGTATCTAGGTAACGTCTTCAAGATAATGCATCAGTAAAAAAACAATGTATTGCAACAACTTGAAACTGTTAAGAAATATTTTATCACCAATGATAAAAACATTCTGATGATAGATTATATCAAAACACTATCAAAAAATATTTTGTCAAACTATTTGGTTAAAACATAGGGTAATGGCACCGGCTTCCAACCACTTATCTCTAGTCGACCACTTTTATCTGTATTTAGTATTTACCTATGATTGCCAATTACAAATTTTAAAGTGGTCGGTAACCGGTGACTTTACCATTTAATTAATAATGCATTGTATCCATTGTGGAATATTATTCTTTTTAGGGTTCCGTCCGGAACCCTATTACTAAGCTTGCGCCTTCTGTCTGTCCTACCTTTTTAAAAGGCTGTATCTTAATTGAAGCGTAACAGGTATCCGGTTGAAATTTTTACAGAATATGACGTGTTATTATGGTGAATATCTTAACAAATAGAGGACAGAGTGGTGTAACGGTTAGCGTAGCGGCCTTTGGATCACACTGTCGTGGGTTCGAATCCCGCCTCCGCTCATGGATGTTTTGTGATGTCATTTAGTTTTAAGTGAGTTGTTATTTGATGTAAACAAGACGCTAATGACCTAAGTTGTCGACGCGTCTATAATTTACAATAAATAAATAAAAATCTTAACAAATAATAAAAAAAACAAAAAAAACCTCCTTCAAAAAACCACTAAAAAGAGAAAAATAATGAAATTTTGAGGTCTGTGCCAATTTAATAAAATATGAAGTCGGTTAAAAAGTATAGTATAGTGATTAATATCTTCTTTTTAACCAACTTTATATTTTATAAAATTGGCACAGACCTCAAAATTTCATTATTTTCCTCTTTTTAGTGGTTTTTGAAGGAGGTTTTTTTTTTTTGTTAAAAATTTTTTATTTTTTACTTTTTAGTATCAAAAAGTTACATTTACCTTAAAAGAATCACACGCCGTTATTCACTTTTATTAAACCGACTTTCTTACGCTATCTGATATGTCAAAAAGTGACATTTACCTTAAAGAATCACACGCCGTTACTCACTTTTATTAAAATCAGCCGAACTACTGAACCGATTTTGATGAAATTTCTATGGGACCAATCTGAAAGTATATCCTTTCAAATAAAAAAAAGTTTTCAAAATCGGTTTATAAATGACTGAGCTATGAGGTAACAAACATAAAAAAAATACAACCGAATTGAGAACCACCTTCTTTTTTTGAGGTCGGTTAAAAAGTAAAAATTAAGGGGGCCCCCATTCAACGTTCTTTTGTTTTTGCTTTGTCGTAAAAACAGTAATACATACAAGCGTCAAACTTGATGTGCTGATAGTGAAAACTCTAAACTAAAACAACAAATAATAAAAACCGAGCAAGTGTGAGTCGGGCTCGCGCTAAGGATCCCGGACTGAATGAAAGAAAACTCAATTTTATTATGTATATACGTTTATAGACATAGAGCTGTACCAAGTGTATCAGATATTGATGATACTGCGGTACACGGTAGTGCAGCGGTAAGGCGTTCGCATGCCACCACGAAGAACCGGGTTCATATCCAACTGACGATACGTAGTTTTTTTTATAATGTAAATATTTTGGATTTTTTAGAATAAGAAATATAATTAAAAATAATTTGAAAAAAATAAATTTATTTTAATTAAGTATATTTTACTTTATTACTTTGGTAGTTGTACGGAACCCTCTGCGTGGGAATAGAACTCGCACTTGACCGGTTTTTTTATCGTTTTGATAGATAGTTATCGTCGATTATAAAAGCTCTTTTAGTTTTGAACTCACTTCATCGTTTTAATAATTTCGGGGCATTTTAAACGACAATTATTTCTTTTAATTTTTGACATTTACATTTACCTATTAAAAACTAAATTTGTCGCTAAGCTACCGACTTTTTGTGAACTTATACTGAAAAACTCAAGTGTAAACTTTATTAAGTCCGCGACTGTACTTTATTTAAATAATTGTGTCGAAACCTTTACACTTCAAAACAATCACATTTCCTAATTTTAGATAAAAAATGCAATCAGACCACCATTTCAAAATCGAAACTCAGACAACATGACAAGTCATAAACCAAGTGAAAGAGAGCCTGGAATTACCGGAAGTCAGTTTGAAAGCAGTACGTCACCGGAAAAGGGTCAGCTATACGCAAGTTCATCTCACGCGTATGCCTCTCATCACAACCATCCTACAGGTATTATTAACTAATAATGATGAACGCCAAATTTTCATTTTTGGTACGCCTCAAACTATCTGCATTACATGGTACAGAATCTATGCAATTTATCACAGCACAGCACTGCACATTAAAAATAACTAGTATCGCTTGTGGTCGAAATTCGACGAAATGTGTCTGTATAGTAACGAAATTCTCGTGTTTACTTTATTACACATGATTCTTTG
This sequence comes from Mongoloraphidia duomilia, assembly GCA_039654895.1. Taxonomy (NCBI): domain Eukaryota; kingdom Metazoa; phylum Arthropoda; class Insecta; order Raphidioptera; family Raphidiidae; genus Mongoloraphidia; species Mongoloraphidia duomilia. The sequence goes on from CM077524.1 coordinate 10,746,078, forward strand.
TGCACATCTATGGCACAGTACCTTTCGAATGATATGACTTTCATTCCCATTTTATAATAAATAGTAAAAAGAGATCACAAGTTTCGGTGTTCACGTATTAATATATAGATTTTTAGAGAAGAATTTTATATACAGGCTGTCCCAAAAAGAATGGGACATAAAGTAACAGCTGATTCCTTACAAAAAAATATTGCGATAGACCCCAACTTGTCTATTCCGGAAGTTGATATTAAAAGAGATACAGGGTGTCAAAGTTTAATTTTTATTTTTGATTTTCTTAAATAATTTTTAAAATAATTTAGGCATTTTGAAAATGAACATAGGTGGCTTTGAAAACACCGGCGCGTCGTTATCATGGTAAAATAAAAATTAAACTGTGACACCCTGTATCTTTTTTAATATCAACTTTCGGAATAGACATGTTGGGGTCTATCGCAAAATTTTTTTGTAAGGAATCAGCTGTTACTTTATGTCCCATTGTTTTTGGGACACCCTGTATAAAATAATAACATTTCGTGAAATAGTATTACTAGAAAGACAGCAAAGACTCGCAATTCAAATAAAATAATCTTTCAATGAACATATATTATCAAAACTTTTTATTTATTTTAAAAGGTTAAAAAAATTCAACATTAATCTATATCTTCTCTAATAAACTCGTACAGATAAAATTCCATTGTGTAAAAAAATATCTTCGCAGATTTGTTTTCGCATATTATATTAATTAGTTTAAAGTACATTATTTTGTTACTATAAAAAAAATCACAATTTCTACTTTTTCCGTGAAATGAAAATATAATCGTAACTAAAACAGTTCTCCACTTTAAACAGGATTTTAGTTTTTTAACTTCGGTTTTATACAGGATTTTAGTTTTTAAGCTTCGGTTTTATACAGGTTTAATTGCAGTGTAATATTATTTGCAGCTTTTTAGGGTTCCGTAGCCAAATGGCAAAAACGAAACCCTTATAATTTTGTCCCGTCCGACCGTCTATCCGTCCGTCCATATCTCACATCCATTTTATTCAGAGACTATTGGCACTATATAGATGAAATTTGGAAGGTAGGTGTCTTCTATGAACCGCTATACAATGGTGTGGTGAAATTTCGAAAAAAAATAGGGGTGGCACTCCATACATTTAACTGAGGTATGAAAAAAAATTCCAGGGCGTGCACATAAGCGTGTGGGGTATCGTTAGATACGGTTAGATAGGACTTGAAAATTGATCCGAAAAATGGTTCGACACACACTTGGGCGCTTTTTTAGTCATTTTCTTAATTTCCTCGAACTGTTACTGTTCCATTTAAAACATCACACATGTATCTGAAAAATATTTAGATAAGCATTTTTATAAAATATGTGCTGGTTTTTTTAACATTATTCTTGTTGCATCATTTTAATAATACTGTTCACACTTCACCTTATTTAGTTGTTAATATACAATAGAGTCAAATAATTATTTACTTTAATGTGTAATTCTTGTTTTGTTCTTCCTACTTACAAAAAATATCTTGTTTTAGTTACATTACCTACTCATTTTTTTATATACTTCCATAATATCAAATTACTGTAATTTAATTAGATCTGTTGTTAACATAGCATCAATTTCCTTAAGTTTGTTTTTGTTTAAACAGTGCAAGTGTCTGATTTTATCGTAAACCATCCTTAATATTGTCATAAATCAATTAATGATTTAACCATCCTTAACATTGTCATAAATCAAATAATTTATGACAATCTTAAGGATGATTAATAGGTATACAGTTTCTTACCTGTAATAATTAGCTTCTCTCTTTAGGATCTGGAATATGTCGCTAAGACGTCTGTTGGCAAAATTTTAACTTCGCCATAAATGGATATATTTCTAAACGGGGCATAGTATTGTGATGTACCTACGATTGGGATATTATGTTTTTTTTCAGAAATTATAATAAAAGCCCAATTTTCCAGAGTTGATTCGGCTTAATGCCGATTCATATTTTTAATTTATTAACCATTTCATGTCGCCAAATTGATCACAAGTTCTTCCACATGTCAGATCTCAATTTTTACGTTATTTTTAACATAATAACGCTAGGAGAGATTTTTTCTTTATTTTATGGAAAATCTCACTTATAAATTCGTTTCAATATACAAGAAACCTTAACATTTTTGATATTAATGTAAACGTTTTTTAATTAAACATCTGTTTTTGATATATCTATTTTTTCATTATTTAATGCTCTTTTAAATTTTTTTGCCATACCCACTACAAAATAGCTACTTTCGATGTATGTATAGCGGCCATTAATGGCCCATTTAACAGGTAGGTTAGCGCAGAAAATAACGGTTGCCATGGCAACTTCTGTTTATTCGCTCTATAAGCCTGCGTGCGCCTGTCATTACTTACTTGCACGAACTTCGCGGCACACTAAAAGAAAAGATGGCGACGCAAATGAACTGTCAGAATTTTTTGAAAATGACGTAAAAAGTAGGTATTTTGTAGTGGGTATGGCAAAAAATACCATATATGTCTCGTACGTAATGGTATTACGGCTCGATTGACTGTTAAAACTCGCTATCGCTCGTTTTTACATACTGTCATCACTCACCGTAATATGCCCCATTACGTATCTAGACATACAATCTACTATTTCGTTATTATTAAACGCAGAATCAACAGATAAAATTCACATCACAATTAATTAGCTTATAAGCTTCAAAGACGAATCAGAAAACATCAACAGGCCTGAAAGAAAATAAACAATGTTTCTGACAACTTAATAAAGTTAAAACGAGCTCTCGTGATGTGTAATCAATTATATAATTCAAAGGTCGTTGTTTGGAAATAACAATATAGTTGCTCGAGGGCTACTGCTTCCATCATTTAATGACTTTATATTTTATTGGCAAATAAAATGTCTTCCATCAACAAAATCTTATTTTGAATAGGTATCTACCTTGTTAATATAGCACCTATGTATGTGTTTAAACATAGGTTATAGTGAATGATTTATAACATCATTATCTAACCAAACGTTTTTGATAGTTTTTACCAAGTTTTAAAAAAATGGTTGGTAAAATTCAAAGCACGAGTTTTACCAAATTGAATGGAATCAAATTTTATTCCCCATTTTGTATTTTCTCTTCTTTGTGTGAATATTTTCTTTTTTCGCATCTAACAACCTTGTTATTATTATAGTTTGTTTTTATTAGGTACATTGTAATAATTACTTTAAAAATATTAAAAGTCCAGTATTTTTAATCATTGTATTTCTACATAGTATAAAATGAAGTCGCTATCGCGTCTGTCTGTCTATCTGTCTGTATAACCGCTAACTCCTCCTAAACCACGCAACGGATTTTGATGCGGTTTTCACCATCAGTTAGATAATTTATCATGGAAGATTTATATATATAGCGAACGAGCGTAGCGAATGAGAAAGCGAACAAGCGAAGCGGGTGAGTAATGTAATTATAATATTCAAGCGAACGAGCGAAGCGAGTGAGTAGTGTATTGCATCCGGGCTTTCTTAGCACCCGGGCGAAGCCGGACAGGGCCGCTAGTTATTTATATTTTTAACTGGCGACATTGTGTAATTACGAATTTTCAGTAAGAACAAACAATTCATATTTTTCAAAAACTTTGTATCAGGCAAACATATAGATGAATCGGTACTGATGATTTGTTGGTCACCAATGAAATATTTCTGAATCGAGGCTCAGCCGACTTTCAAGACAACGCCGAATGCTCAAAGATTTCTTTTTATAATAAACCCCGCCTTCAGAAAATAATAAATGTTACATAATACATTTTTTTAAGACTACTCTCCTGATAACAACATTACTCTAATTAAAGGTTGGTTCAAAACATATGGTAATTTTAGAACATTGAAAGAATGAAAAAATTAATAGCTGCTTTCCCTCAGAGAATATTAGTAAATTAGATCATCTAACCCAGTTCAATTAATTTTAATTGCATGATAAGAGCTTTTACAAAATCTTGCTAGAGTGTCTTTTTCAGATAGTAGTAATAAAGAACTAATTATAATATTAAAACAATTAATTTCTTACTCTCATAATGTCGAATATTTCTACAGATATAAATAAATATTAGATAGATAAAATGTCTAATTGTATAAATATTAACACGCACTGACAATCTTTCTTTGAACCATTCCGTATAAATAGCTGTTAAGGAATTGCATAACAGTCTAATAGTAGTCTAATAAGAGCCTCCAGAAAATGTTCTAAACATCGGCAGAGCCTTGATTCAGAAGTATTTAATTCGTGACTAACAAATCAGCATTACCGATATGCTTTTCTGGTCCCCGGTTAACAAATTTTAAAAAAACTTGTATCTTCTCTTCTTTAGATAGTATAAAATGGCTTTCCGCGTCTATCTGTCTGTCTGTATAACCGCTAACTCCTCCTAAACCACGCAACGGATTTTGATGCGGTTTTCACCATCAGTTAGATAATTTTTCACGGAAGATTTATATATATAGCGAACGAGCGAAGCGAGTGAGTATTGTAATTCCTAAACCACGCAACGGATTTTGATGCGGTTTTCACCATCAGTTAGATAATTTTTCACGGAAGGTTTATATATATAGCGAACGAGCGTAACGAGTGAGTAGTGTATTTGCACCTGGGCGAAGTCGGACAGGGCCGCTGTATAATATAATTCTAGGTATAGCAACATTTTGGTAGAGGCATTATTTCAATAGTTATTTGACTAAAAGGCGACTGGTTATCAGAGATATACTAAATAAAAAGTCTATGATAATAATCAATAAACCAAATAGTAGTTCAGTTCTCTTGATGAAAAAAACTTTTTAATTCGTGAATGAATCATCAGAAGACAAAAAGACGGCCTCCAAAGCGCAAAAAATAAAACACCAAATTGCAATCACGAGATGATAAAATTTTGTCGATCATAAAATAGGTTATTGAAATTATGGAATATGGTTAAATGGTTAAAGCCGTGTTTATTTTTATTTATTGTAAATTATAGACGCGTCGACAACTTAGGTCATTAGCGTCTTGATTACATCAAATAACAATCAAATTAAAACTAATAAAGCCGTGTTTAACCATTTAACATAAACAGGATTCTGCACGGACTCTATTGTCCCGTTAGCATGCTCACGATATGGACAGTTACATCTATATCTAATACACTGCAGTGTTACACTATTTTACCCAGCGACATTTTCTGAGCACTCTAATCATATTATAAACGCACTTTTCTCTGGTGTTTCGTAAAAACTTATATAAATGCAAACCTATAATAGTCCAGCAATCAGGTACTTTTTACCTGGAAAGTATTCCGAAGTTAATGATATTTTGGTATGTTGTTTGTGGGTACTCTGTGGAGTAGAATCTGAGTTTTCGACCTCGAGGACACTGTGCTAACGTGGGGGGAGCCGAAAAACCACGAAATTTTACCACCTTTCTTGCTTTTTTCGAAATCTCTCAGAAACGGTCGACTTAAGCAATTCTTTTATTATGTAATGTTTTAAAGAGGATTACATTTCCTACAATTTTTATTCCCACAACTTTTCTGTGGTATTAATGGTAAGCGCGCTGCAGCTTCTTGAAAATCACCCGCTCCGCTTTTTGTAACCTTGGTAACCATTGGTTAAAATGTAATGTTCTTTTCAATAGTTTTATTTATTTTCTTCTTCATCAAACTTTAAATTGAAAATACACATGTTACACATTGGTTACCAAGGTTACAAAAAGCGGAGCGGGTGATTTTCAAGAAGCTGCAGCGCGCTTACCATTAATACCACAGAAAAGTTGTAGGAATAAAAATTGTAGGAAATGTAATCCTCTTTAAAACATTACATAATGAAAGAATTGCTTAAGTCGACCGTTTCTGAGAGATTTCAAAAAAGCAAGAAAGGTGGTAAAATTTCGTGGTTTTTCGGCTCCCCCCACGTTGGCACAGGGTCCTCGAGGTCGGAAACTCAGAGTACCCGCAAACAACACACCAAAATATCATTAACTTCTGAATATTTTCCAGGTAACCCCCTTTATTTATCACCTGCCGCTTGGACTATAATACGTTTCTCATAATTTGAACTCTATATCCTCGTTCTATATTATTACTGGAATTTTACGTAAAATAGCTTTAAAGTGTTGAAAGAAAAAGTATAATATGTAAAGCTGAATTTTTAGGGTTCCGTAGAAGTAAAGAGCCTTTATAGTTTCGTCATGTCGGTGCGTCTGTATGTCACAGCCTTGTATAATTCTTTTGTTTAGTGACCCCTATTGACCTCAACGAATAACATGTTAAAATTCTGTGCTTTTCTGATGTCGGTGTCCTGGATTTCCATACTTTTGCCTTGAAAAAGGCCAAACCCACACATAAATAATGTATATCTCTCTATTGATGCAAATGTTGTAGGTATATTGTTGGGGAATAAGATACTAAAAGACCTAAGGTCTCCTATGTCCTCTTAATCCCCTTTTTTCCAGAAGGGATCCACCAGTGTATTTTCAAGCCTGTTGTCCTAATAGTTAATTGGACGATAAAAGTGAACATAGATAAAAATATCTTAAATTAGACGCGAAAACACAGCGATGGGTCGTCACTGGGGGTGGTTTTTCGCGAAAAATTTGATAGAACGGGCATAGGAGATCCTAGGACTTTTATAGTACCTTTGTTGTTGCTCGCACTACATAAAACATTTGAAGGGAATGTGGAAAAAACAACTTTGACCTTCTGACAAATTGCTGAGTAAATTGAATTTAAAGTTATTTACATTCCTTGTTCTTTTGCCATCCAATAATTTTAAGTTTTAAAATACACGGTGACCTACCTATTTCTTTTACCCCACAATTTACCCGGTGCTGAATACCGTTACGGTCTATCAGATGGCACTAACAGCTCAAAAATCAAAAAAATGTGACATATCCTGTTCTTTCCTCATTCCCTTCAGTTGTACCAATTTAGAGATATGGAATATTTATTTCTGGGTTTTGGTAACATTTTGTCTAAAATTCCAGGAACTGGAAATCCGGGACGCCGATATGAGAATCATCGAAAATTTTAATATGTCGTTCCTTGTAGCTATTTCAGCTTTACATAAATGTTTTGAAGGTAAAAACCTTACATGTCTGGGCTATTATTTTAATGGTATTTCCAAAAAGAGAATTGTGCATGATATTTAATAGGTACTGGGTACGCATCGACTGCGTATGGCGAAGGTTTAGGCAGCTATGGTACAACAGGCACGGGACACGGATATGAACTGGATACGGCAATTAAAGCGCACGTTGGTAGTGAACATGTGATTGGGGGAAGTTATTTTGATGGAGGACATGATGCCACTTACGACACGTCTCATAACGGTGAGTTTAGTGTTACAATATTTAGATAAAAAACAATGTTAACAATTCCCAAACCCTGCAACAGAACAGATAGATTCTAGATTATAGATATACACAAACCGACTGGTACGAGCTCGGGTACCTGGGAGCGCTAATCCCATAAAATATTGGAATGTAGTTTGCATTCAAATGTTTCCCGTGGAGAGGCAACAGGACAGAACGATTAATAGGAAGCAATAGTGAAAAATAATTGTTAATGTTCTAAATAAATTGGTGCACAATCAATTTAAAAGCTGGCAACTTATTGTAGAATATTTTTAATGGCCACTGAAAACCTTTACTTTACAAAGTCAGGAACTTTTATTTAATAATTCATTCAATTTTATTTCATTAATCATTAAAAATTCAAAAACCGTAACATGATACTTGAGATCTTTAAAATGCGTTTATTAATAAATATATTACTTCCTTTTTGTAATTATAGACGATCGATAACTAATAACCATTATAAAGATTTCTTAAAATAGTTCCTTGGACCTTGATTATTATAAATTATAGACGCTCGATAATTAAGGTAATTAGCAGCCTAATAAATATCTCTTAAAAGAGTTCCTGATACACACGAGTAATGACTATATAATATAGTAACCCAACCGCTAGGCGCGCTGGCGGAAATATTTTGCTGGCCTCTACTGCACACTACAAAAATAGTGTATTTAAAAAAGAGATAATACATAAACAGTATGGTTGATTTTACAGGCAGTGCCATCTATTGGATGGGTTCCTATACTAAATTTAATTTTTAAAGTTATTCTAAACGTTAACTGTCTTTAGTGTTTAGTCATATTATTATGATGATGCATCGGTAGAATTTCTTTGAATGTAGGTTTGTACGATGGAGAAAAGGGCTACTATCGAGGTCATTACAGTTACGATCATTATCCAAGCTACAAACCGCACGGCTCGAGTTATCACGGTTATGGTGGTCATGGAGTCGATCACCATTCCGACCACGGACATGGTGGCCATGGATTCGATCATCATTCCGATCACGGACATGGATATGGTCACGATCATTCACATAAAGAATATTATCACTTTAAAAAGGTCAGTGACCCCTAAAATCAAAAAACATTAACGTTCATAATTATAAGCCCAGTGCTATTATCCGGTCTCAAATGTTATCACTCGCATTCATTTCCCGGTTGTCGAAAAAATTATGTGTTGGTGGCTGCCAATCGACTCAGCTCGATAAGAATAGTATTTGTTCAACACCCGCATGAAATATGTAATTTCGTGGCTCTACTGAGGGTGGGCGAAATAATGAATTCCCTGACTGTAGACGTAGAGAGTGGGCGAAATGCCATTTCAAAATTGTGTTTTAAAGACCACCAACAGCTAAGGTTATTTGGGCCTAGCACCAATTCATATTGTCAATTCATTATTTTTCTTTTAATATTAAATTGAAAATCCAATTGACACTTTTACCAGCTCTCGGGCTAGAACCCGGTAACTGGGGACTTGTAATAGAGGAACCATAGCAAGAAATGCTATTTAACCAATGAAAATCACAATTATGATCCCCACAATTATTTTCAAATTTTAGAAACCAAACATAAATCTAGCCTTTTAAATGAATTAGAAAAATTTCATATAGTTTTAGATGTCATCAAATCAGAGCCACATAAAAATCTTAACATAATTATGGATGATTTAGACAATAACAAATTTTATCGAAATAGTATTAATCATTACAATTTATAAAAAATTTTGTTTCCTCAAGGACAATAGAGGTTACATCTGGTTTTATTATTTTTCATTATTTTTTGTCAGTCAGTTCATTGAGGGCAGCAAGCCTGATATTTACTCGGTAATATTATATTTTTTAAAAATTTTTGTTTTAATTTGTGATTATTTTCGAGATTTTTAATATAAAAAATCTCTTGTTATTCTGAAGATGGACTAAGTTCCGAAAGCGCTTAATAAATAATTTTAAAAAAATTTTTGGAAAGGATTTCTTCCTATTTTTATTTTTATCTTGATTATTCCAAATTTATGTGCGTAATAGAATAGTTAAATGCTATTTCGCCCACTAGTGGGCGAAATAGCATTTCGCCCACGCTCATTCGGGGAACGTTTACGCAAGTGTTGATAGTTTCGTCAATCAATCGGGTCACCCATTATTTCGCCCACGCTCAGCAGAGCCACGAAATGACATATTTCTTGCGGTAGTAGAACAAAATATTGTGTGCGACTATTGATCGAAAGAAGAGATTCCACTCGTGTGTTTTACCGCACTCGCTACGCTCGTGTGACAAAATCCACACTCGAGGAATCTCCTCTTTCTCCCACTAGTCGCACAATATACTATTGTTCAACATCCGCAAGAAATAAATAATTTCGTGGCCCTACTAAGGGTGGGCGAAATAATGAATTCTCTGACTAGTGGTCGAAATGCCATTTCGCCCACGGGCCCACGTTCATTTCGCCCACGCTCATTTCGAAATAAACTTACGCAAGTGTTGGAGACATTACGACACAAAAATCATTGTTTTACACTGTTTTGCAGTAGTTGAACAAAATATTATGTGCGACTATTGGTAAAAAAAAAAAAAAACTCGCGTGTTACCGCACTCGCTACTCTCGTGCGGCAAACTCCATGCTCGAGGAATCTTCTCTTTCTCCCACTAGTCGCACAATATACTATTGTGAGTACTTTTACAGCCTCACAATTTGTTTAAACAAAATTGTTTTCTAATTGTTAAAACAAATTGTGAGCCCATAAAAGTAATCACAATTAATACTATTCTTATCGAGCTGAATCTAATGACGCAAAAAATAATTTTTCCGAGGAGAGGGTAATTAGAGCGAGTGATTTTAGCAATTGCACTGGACTAGTCCTTAAACGAAATAGATTTTTTTGTTGGAATCAATATATCTTTTATAGTTAATTTGAAGAAAACTGAGAGATTCTGAATTTTAATTGAAATCACATTTTCTCCATAAATATTTGAAATTATACGTTAAAATTTAATTTATTGATATTTTTATGCCGACTAATAAATTGGAAACTATTGTATATAGAATTAAAATATCCTCTACAAAATTTGTCTTTAATTCAATTTCATGATTATTTTTTAAAGATTAATTTGAATGGGAAACTGGTATTTATAGCCCTATTATGACAACAACAATGCTTACGTTATCGCTAGCTAGCAGTCATAGAGTAACGAAATGAATAGGTTCCATTTAAATACCCAGTGACATTTGCCAGTAATTATTATTTTAACACATCAGAGACCTGTTAAAAAGAGGCCCAGTTGAAAAATTTTTATTTAAATTTTAGGTCCAATCCATAATGTATTTTGAAAGTAAAAATATTACAACCAAACTTGAAATATGTATACTTTATAAGGTTGTATTAATCCAATGAAAAGGAGGCTAAATAGAATTTTAAGTAGAACTTCAAAATTAAGTTAAAGCTGAGCTATTGAGTTGTTTTTCTTATGGCGGTTTTATACCAAACCGACAAAACAGTTGAGTCGAGTTGAAAAAAAACAAAACCGCAATTTTTCGCAGATTTATTGAAGATTTTTCTGCAACTCCTAGTTTTCCAACAGTTGTTGTTGTGTTTTTCGTTTCCCGATCAAAGTCGGTAACTTCAAAGGGTTGCTGCGTGTATTGCAAGTTGCAACTCAGTCGGCTTAGTGTAAACAGTGAGTTGTGTTTTAGTTTCACGTACCAACAGCCAACCATACACGAGATTCGAGAATAAAAAACCGTTCCTCACTAAAGATATTAATTATTTTTTAAACAAATAATAGAAAAAAACGTCCTACTTCCTTTTGACTGGCAAGAACTGAACTGAAAAACGAAACAAAATTGCAACTGTTTCTCTGGTTTAAAAGACAGAAAACAAAAACACAACAGCAACTTATTTTTGTCTTTTCTGTTTAAACAGTCTTTTCATTGTGTTGGGTTTTTGTTTTTGTTTTTGAAAACAGCAACAAAACAGCAACTCAACTAGTCGGTTTGGTGTAAATCCGCCATTACAAATTAACTTTGATTATAAAGTCAACTGTTATTATATAATTATTTAATCAAAGAAAACATTACAAATAATAACAAAGTTGCTGAGTTCTTTAAATAAATGAGAAAACAAACTCCCAATAGAAATTACGGTAAAATGAAATGAAAAGTCGTTTTAAATTAAATCACTTAGCAAGTACTTTATACAATTATCGTTATAATTAAAATAATTTTAACTGGTACCCGTGCAGAATATTTCGCCGTCAAAATCAAAACTGTAAAATTAAAGGCCACTTAGTTTCACTAACTATACGGTACAGTAACTTCACTGCCAAAGTTTCTTGAATTAGAAAGAAATCAGAGAAAAATGAAAGTTAATTAAATATTTTAGACGACTGTCAAAGACTTCAGTGCTTATTATTTGAGAATTGAATGATATTATGAGAACCCCAAATCCTAAAATGGGCCCTTGGAGCACGACCTGCAGCGGGCCCCTACGATATTAAAAGTCTTATTCCTAAATTTTTCCAATTTTTTAAACTTTTTTTACCGATTTCTTCCAAATTTGAGGTAGGATCGAATTCTCCTCAAGGTGTGACTGTTCTGAACACGTATATATGCGAAATTTGAACAAAATCGATTGAGTGGTTTGAACAGACAGACAGACACTTTTTAAAACCACTTTTTTGAGTCCAGAGAACTTGAAAACGTGAAGTTTACTAAAACTTAAAATCGAATTTTTGCACGATCACAAGATGTTTAATTTCAATATAATTTCGTATATCGGATAGTAAAAAGTGTAGACTAAGTATAGTATGTACGCAAAATAATTATTTAAAACTACAATAAACTTAGTTTTAATATAATTTAACTTATATTTATAATAATGCGTAGCCTTAATAGTATATTGTGTAACTATTGTGCTAAATACATCTTTATACGTCAGGCGCGATGTTTTCAGCACAAGTAGTAGGCGAGCACACACGAGTCTTGGCGAGTGTGCATCGCGAGCCGAATACGAGTGCTGATGTTTTTAGCATGAGTAGTAGGCGAGCGCACACGAGCCTTGGCGAGTGTGCATCGCGAGCCGCATACGAGTGCTGAAAACATCGCGCCTGACGCATAAAGATTTAGCACACGCGTTGCACACTATACTTTATTCAGCACATGCATGGTTTTAGACTTTAACTGAATTAAAAAAACAGTTACATTATGAACCATTATGTAACTAGTTACATAATGAACCATTATGTAACTAGTTACATAATGAACCATTATGTAACTAGTTACATAATGGTTCATTATGCAACTGTTTTTCATTATAGGACTGAAAAGCGTTGCATAATGGATCATTATGTAACTAGTTACATAATGAACCATTATAGCACTGAAAAGCGTTACATAATGGTCACCATAGTCACTAAACGGCTATTTAAGGTTCGCAAAACAGATACGAAAAAACACTAAAAAAAGCGTGCATGTGTTGAATAAAGTATTTTTATATAACACATGCACGCTTTTAGTGTTTTTTCGTATCAGTTTTGCGAACCTTAAATGCGGCCGTTTATTGACGAGTGACGTCATGATCCATTATGAAACGCTTTTCGATGAATAATGGAAAAACATTTGAAAAACCCGTTATCTAATGAACATTATTTACATCTTTTCGGTGTTATAAATGAAATATGGTTACTATGGTAAGAAAGTGAATAAATATTGTATCGAGCCCAATGTTTTTATTATGAGATGTACTTCTGTCAGTGACATTAAATTATTCAATTAAAGTCTAAAACCATGCATGTGTTATATAAAGTATAGTGTGCAACACGTGTGCTAAATATTTATGCGTCAGGCGCGATGTTTTCAGCACTCGTATTCGGCTCGCGATGCTCACTCGCCAAGGCTCGTTAGCGCTCTCCTACTACTCGTGCCGAAAACATCGCGCCTGACACATAAAGATGTATTTAGCACACTTGTCACACAATATACTATTTTTCATTTTTTGTTGGCCCTCTGATACTCTTTCAAAAGTAACTGATCTCGATGTTGTTTTTGCTAGGCTATTGCTCTGAAGTCTCTATTGGTACCGCTAGCTGGAGTAGCATTACTAGGTGCCGCCGCAGCACTTGTAACAAACCCGGTCCTTTTACAATTGGGTGTCCTCACTGGAAAACGTCGCAGAAGAAGCATATCCTGTAAATACCGACCTGAAGATTGCCTTGACAGCACTACCTACCCGGCTAATAATCATGTTAGACCTGTACATCAGAACAATTAAAATATTTATTAATTTTGATATAAAATTACATAAAAATGCATTATCGCATAATTGTAACTGATTTTTAAAAATTTCCATGAAAATAAGAAGATAAAAATAAATGTTGATAAGAGATTTTAAAGAATTTCGTACGTCAATACATTTCAAGTTAACAATCAATTTTAAAAATATTCATCATAATGAACTGATTTGAAATCAGTGCATATTTTATTTTTATTTTTATAACTTTCAAAGTTCATCGTCCAATTAATAAAGTAAAAGTTCATATGCTTTTTTTGTTTATATCCCTCCAAAGGATTACAAGATTAAGTTTTTAATCTGTCTTATTTTCAATAATAATTATAATTTTAAATAAAAAACTAACTGATTTCTAATGAAGATAGAATGTATTTATTTATAAATAAGGATGTACTAATCCATTTAATAAACTAAAAGAAATACCTACCGTTTATTTAAACTGAAATTAAAATATAGAAAAGATATGTCTGCACGAGATATTTGCGACAGGTCGTTTAAGTGGAATCAAATACCAAAGAGCGATGAGACACACTCGGCTGCCGAGTCGACGATGATACACACACAGTAGTTTTTTTATATCAACTCGGAAGCCAAGCGGCCGTGAAGTACACAAACTTGCTGCAGAACGAACGAGTGTGTCTGCCAGACCCTAGTAACAAAATGGACGACAATTATTTATATATGTAGTACTTTTGGACTTGCTATATTTGCGTTGGAAAAAAAGAAGCAAGAAGAATCCAGTTGTAAATGACCGCTGTTATCTTTTCAGGTCATGTCCCATAATGCTGACCGATCCTATACTTCGCTAATAATTTTTTCTATATCGAGATTCGCCTCTATGAACTGCAACACTTTTTTCGAAGTCATTTTGAATACTGAAAACCAACAGTTGCGTAGTTGTGTTTGCGAAACAACGCGAAATAAACCGCTGTGTGTGTCATCGCTCAAAAGATAAACGCACAAAAAACTAAATTGCAGACAGACGCCTCATTATTTATCATGTTTTGGAGTTGTAGCATATCGGAACTCCATAGAGTTTTCTTAATGCAGAAAAAAGCCATCTTGGATATCGTGACAGCTGCAAAGATTATTTTATAAGACATAAAATTTTAACTGCTCCGTCTATCTACATTTTTTACTCGCTTTGTCACATTCGGAAGTATTTTTGGAAGTACTCCACTCACAGTACACTGCATAGTTATCAGACACGTAATAACAACCTGATTTTCCTCCCTAAACCGAACTTAAGTCTCTTTTGCAATAGCCCAGAATATTCAGCTTTAAAATTTTTCAACAGTCTTCCTGCTTAGCTGAAGTCACTTCCTTTCCCTAAATTTAAAAGAGAGTTAAAGACTCTTCTAATTAAAACATGTTTGTATTCAGTTAATGAATTTTATTCAATTAATTATAATTATTAAATATTTTTGTACGACGAATCCTGCTCACTGCTATATTGGACAATAAATATACCTATTCTGTTCTATTCTATTCTGTTCTATTCTATCCTATTCTATCCTATTCTATTCTATTCTATTCTATTCTATTCTATTCTATTCTATTCTATTCTATTCTATTCTATTCTGTTCTATTCTGTTCTATTCTATTCTATTCTATTCTATTCTATTCTGTTCTGTTCTATTCTATTCTATTCTATTATTTCATATAATATGATTATGGATAATAATGACTTATCAATACGAACTTTTAAATAATCAGGTGACGACATTTATATTATTCTTTTTGCAACACTTGCATAAAAAGTACAATTTTAGATGGCTGTGTACCGTTTGAAAAGTGACTCTTTATGGTAGCTTCTGATGCGTTCGAACGGTAGTGTTTAAAGTAAATTTTAACGCACTCCATTCTATAAAGTAATACTGTTTTGTTTTACTTTATAACACATGTGCATAATAAAGTACTTTATAGATTATTTTTGCTATAATGTAACTAATAAAATATTTATCGAAATTGTGTTTAATTTACCTAAAATTGAACTTTTGAAGCAGTTGCTGCAAAAAATATTGTATGTAACGCGTGGCTGAAGTGACGGATCTGACAGTCGCGATTTTACAATACTCTCTTAAGGTTATGTTGCATTTATACCAGGCCTCGTGTGATTACCGCGCGAGCCGAAGGTATAAATGCAACATAGGCTCGTATCGCAAAATCGCAACTGTCATATAATCCGTCACTTAAGCCACTAGTTGCATAAATTACTATTACATCATAAACTTATTCTATTTATTTTTACGTAATATGCCACTTACTTTGACTTATTCATGCAACGCTTTTCATGAAATAGGCAAAATCATTTTAACTTTGTAAAAAATAAAGATACAACGACGCTTTAGGTGTCATTTGAAAGCCAATGAAGTTCCCTTCAATTATGAATTAAAATTTGTAAATAATAATAAGTATTAGAATTACCTAGTGTCCGTTTTGTGACTTCGTGTGTTGTTAACACGACGCGTTTCAGCAACGAGTTGCCATCTTCAGGTGTGGTTAATTTTTACTTCACAATCCACAACATAATAGACAAGTGCTTAGCATCATAATATTATAACGTGTTACGAATACTCAATGTGCATTTTATAATGTAAAAAATTACCCACACCTGAAGATGGCAACTCGTGTTAACAACACATGAAGTCACAAGACGGATACAAGGTATTTCTAATACTTCTTATTATTCATATAGTGACTTGGAGACCTAACACTCTAAAAATGTATCATAAAATTTGTTATGTGCGTTTGTAAGTTTATTTAGTATACAGAAAATTCGGCAGTACAACCAGAGCTGAACCCACTCCATTTTTAGGAACCTCTATAATTCTATCCGTATGTCACAGCCTTGTAATTCTTTTTGGGATTTTTATGAAGTAATTGTTTTTGATCATAATTAATCAAAACTATCACTACTTGTTCAACTGCATGATTTTTATTATCTATTGATAATAACAACATACCTTTATGGATAATCATTTTAGATTGACAAGAACATTGATAAAATTATTTGGCCAATCTTATCTTCTAAACAATAAGTGAATAAATGAGATGGCCGCAGTAAAAAATCTATGCATTCAGTTAATGTCGTTATTGTTGAAGTCTTTTTGTATATAAATAAGATGTAAATTTTTAGTACTGAATAATAAAAATTTTATTTGTAAATTTCTATCAATATTTAATTGCAACCATGAAAGTGGAGTGTACCTTGTTTATTTTTGTTGTGCTCTTAAGTTTAATTGATAATGGAAAGTGCATTAGAGATAAAAAACTTTTAAACAAATTAGGATTGAATAATTATTATGATATTTATGTGCCACAAGAAAGTTCAGTAAAAAATAAAAAATGTGCAGAGCAGAGTGCGGCCCTTCTAAAAGGATTGGAAAAACATGACTTGTGGGCGATTAAAAGTAGGTTACATTTTTTTCTTTGTCAAACACGTAATACAGTGTATTAAGCAGAAGATAATCTACATTAAAAATAGTTCAAAACGCATTTTTTTGAAAAATTTTCGGAAGCTTGTTCTGCAATAAAAAAATTCTCAAAAGTGTGTAATTTTAAACCTAGAATCAGTCAATAAAAGTTGACTATATCTCGCCCTCTCATCACATCGAAAGCAATTCCATGACGACCGTTTCACTATCTTGCTCTTTTGCATGGCTGATACGGGATGCCCAGCAACCTCAGTTTAGTCTTTAGAGCTTAGCGGGCTGTTAATTACAGTTGATAGATCATCTGATTTATGTATAAGCTTGATTAGATTTGACGTGGAAGTCTCACACTAATAGTTATAATACACAAGCGTCAGACTTATAATGACGCATATAGCCTAGTAGCTGCGCGTCTTATTAAAATAAAAAAATAAAAATACACAATCGTGTAGCCATTTCCGCAACATCATAGATGGGCGAAGCTATTTAAAATGTATTCATTTTTTCAATTCTTGTATGCAGTTAAGAGAAAGGATTTAAAAAACAAATGGATTTACATTACATGTTTACGAATGAGGAGTGTAAAATAATCAAATTTTGAGATGTGGGACAACCCTGATTATTCATATCCTGAGAGAATGTGCACCTTGAATCAGCATGTATGATAATATAATTTATCCTTTTAATTTGTTTTCAACAGTGATTGACGCATCCTCAAAAATTGGTTCAGGTTTATTAACGGGAAATTTTTACGAATTGGGCGCATTTGACGAATGTTTGAGAATAAATCATAATGACCCCTCAGGTCAACAAATTAAAGGACAATATTGTTTGGCTGTGTTTAACATTTCAAGAACAATATTTCCAAAGGTTGACTTATCAGTAAGTTAATTAAATTTCTTCTTGTTTCTTGTAACGAATAATCGAACCAACAATAGAACGTTAGAAAGTAATAAAATTATTTTTTTTAGAATCGAAACGTAAAAAACTTTTTGTTGCGCTGGTCGATTTGTATTCCATCTGAATGTTCAGCTTCCGATATTCAGACGCATCTGACATCTGCATTCAGAAACAGAGGCTTGAATATGAGTATTATTGTGAATCCGTCGCTTTGTCAAACGGGTGAATTAAAACCATTCACAAAAGGTGAACTATTCAGCATGTAAGTAAAATGTTTACAATTTATGAAAACGATATATTTTTGCCCAACTAATATACATATTTCGTTAAGTTCAAAGACGTAGAACAAAAAAGTAGTACCTATCAAGGAGCAAAAACAACAGACTTAAAAAGAACAGAATCTCTTCTTTATTTTGGAAGGACTGAACTCTTCTCATAAATTCCAGGACGACACCTTGATGCGTCCTGGTAAGACAACATCCCTGTGTAAATGTTGAAAGATTAAATTACATTTTTATACATAAATTAAATCATCCAAAAATATTACATAATATTGTATATCTAAAAAATACATTTAACTTTCTTTCTCGTTTTAGAATTTTTCTTGCATCGATTTTCTTAGCACTTATTGCTGGCACTATTTATGAATCAATCTGTCTATACAAATCAAAAGGTAATAAGACGATGTTTTAAAAAATCAACCTTATTTTTTTCTCTTTTAATGACTTTATTTCCTTCTTATTTAGAAGCCAAAAGCAAATCTCTACTCGCATTTTCTCTTATTTCAAATGGAAAAGATCTGCTAAAAATTACAACAGATAAGGAACAATTGTTATGTCTGCATGGTCTAAGAATTGTCAGCACTGTTCTAGTATTACTATGTCATCGTTTCGGACAAACCCGTGGCCATTTTCCGGTGATAAATTATTTTGATATGGTTGACGTAAGTATTTATTTTTTATTCATGATTACTTTTACGGCATTGATGATATATTAGATTGTAAAATACGCTATAAAGCTTCTTCTTCTCTTCTTCTGCTTCCCTAGCGCAACGTTAGGCTGTTGCCTCGTATCCACTTCTGGTCCCAGTTAGACGGTAGAGCTGGCTTAAAGTTTTCCCCCGGCTAGCCGCAATCTGCTCCACCACCTCCTCACGCGTGATTCCTGATCTGTTTGCAGATCGCTGCCTCTGTGACTACGTCTAAATCTTGTTCTTCTCTTCTTCTGCTTCCCTAGCGCAGCGTTAGGGTGTTGCTTCGAATCCACTTCTGTTCCCAGTTAGACGGTGGAGCTGGCTTAACGTTTTCCCCCGGCTAGCCGCAATCTGCTCCACCACCTCCTCACGCGTGATTCCTGATCTGTTTGCAGATCGCTGCCTCTGTGACTACATCTAAATCTTCTTCTTCTCTTCTTCTGCTTCCCTAGCGCAGCGTTAGGGTGTTGCCTCGAATCCACTTCCGGTCTCAGGTAGACAGCGGCTTAACGTTTTCCTCCGGCTAGCCTCAATCTGCTCCACCACCTCCTCACGCGTGATTCCTGATCTGTTTGGAGATCGCTGCCTCTGTGACTACGTCTTCATGAATTGGCGTGGCTTCCGGTACCTTCTCCTCCATCCATGTAACATGTTCAAGCGCCAAACCAAGACAGTTGTCGATCCTCTATCCTCTTACTTATAGGTGGCTGTTGTAAGCCCGACTCTCCGTTATAACGTATAGGTAATCTTCTTCGATTAAAATCTTTGCACTCTCACAGTAGAAGAAATTTCTTAGGTAGCGATATGTTAACACCATTTTGATTATAGCAATTAATATATTTCAATTACAGTGGTCAACCAAATTTCCACATATGTTCCTTGTGGGCATGTCTGTTGTCACAGACACATTCCTTTTACTAAGCGGGACGTTACTATGTTACATATTTTTAAAACAGATGGAAAAAATCAAAAAACTGAACGTCCCACTGTACTACTTGCACCGTTTTCTCAGGTAATTATTGTTTTAAAAATTACAAAATTAATAACTTATATAGAACTAGCAATATTAATTATAAAAATGCCTCGACATTTTCTGAAACTTTGCACCTTTGTTGTCAAAAATTAACTGAGCAGCCTGTAAGAAAAATGATTTCTGATTTATTGTATTTTATGAAATTATAAATATGCTTGTTATTTAAATAAAAAATTGTATTTTTTCTGTTATTGATTTTATGCAGATTAACGCCATCTCTTGCTGTCGTACTATTAATAGAAACGATGTTATTGCATAGAACGGGATCAGGTCCACTGTGGCCAGCTATTATTGGAACGATGAAAGAAAAATGTGAAAATCTTTGGTGGGCAACATTGCTCTACATTCAAAATTATATTAATCCAGGACAAATGGTAATTATAACGATATACGGATAGATAATATCTGTATTCAAGAGCCTGGCGCCTGTTACAAAAAAACAATGGAATATATCAAAAAGATTAAATATAAAAAACATTTGAAAATAAATAAAAACAGGTCATTTAAAATCATTCTGACAAGAAGATAACCGAAGAGGGACTGCATTGCTCAATAAATTATTTGCACATGTTTGTCTGAAATTTGCGAAACACTTCAGCAGTTATGTGAATATTCATTATGTTCGTTTTCTAAAAATTAACCTCTTTTTATTGTCAAAAATTTTTCAGCGTTCTTAAGAGCAATACGCTTCTTTAAAACATTTGGAATTTTTACAGTGAATTTTTGAACATTTACTGTCTGAAACTAAATTCGTAAGTTTCACAACGATAATCCATTCCGACGTTTGCATTTTTTGCTTTTTTCTTCTTTGAAAAATGTCTCACAATAATTTTAACAGCAGGAAAAGATATCAATATTTTTTTGATTTTACTGGCCGCTCGCTTTCCCTACCGCATATTAGTTCAGTAGTTCGCATCCTACTCGCCCAGTTTGAACGCAGAGTAAGTAACTGGCTAGGCAGTTAAGTGGATTGATTTATCACATCACGATAAATTTTTGAAGACTTACAAACCGGGAACTACTGCATGCGAGTTACTTCAATATTTTTCGATTTTACTGTCCACTCGCCTTCGCCCACCGTATTTCGCATCCTACTCGCTCAGTTTGAACGCTGAGTAGTAACTAGCTAGACAGTTAAGTGGATTGATTTATCACATCTCGATACAGTTTTTGTCGGGCGTCTATAATTTACAATTCATTCGATACAGTTTTGAAGACGTGCAAGCCGGGAAACTGGTCGATGAGAGTTAGTCTGAGGCTACACTAGATCCGTGTCAGACCAGATCCGATCAGACCAGACCAGACCAAATCAGACACTTCAGACGAAGTGGCTACATAGGGAGTGGATAATATCCGACGGGTTTTGACGGGCCTATCGGATCGGTTCCGTTTCAAACAAACTGTTTATCACCTTTATAAAATTATTAATAAAAATCAAAAATGTGCAGATGTATTGTACATATTATAAACCAGGGCTCCGAATTTATTCGAATAAATGAATATTCGAATGGTCGAATACTTTCAACAGATTTATTCAATATTAGAATATTCGAATTTCAAATATTCAAATACACATTTGAATACTCGTTTTTATATAAGCTTTAAATAACCGAAACAGTTTTTCTTTGTTGAACAATAATAATTTTTGATGTGCAAATTTTGAATATTTGGATATTTAAATATTTGTCATAGACTGTAGTTAGCTTCTTTCCGGATTCAAATGAAAATCAAAATGCACTGCTTTTATTATTTTTTTCGTTGTTCAACAATAACATTTATTATACATTTATACAACAGCTGTTCTTTGTTTTTGGCGTCCCTGAGTCCTGAGTATCGTTTGTCGCCAATTATTGCTCATTGCTCTGTTTATGTTTTGATTTCAATATGCGATTTATGATTTTAGATTAGCGATAGAGATAACAATTTTTCCAGAAATATAATGTATTTTTTTTTCAATCATTTAACAAATAACAATAGTTATGCTATTTGTTATGACTGCCCAGCATTGTTTGATTTAAAAATTGTTGGGAAACCAGTGAGGGCCGTGACTATTTCGATCTCGGCAGACTGCCGGATCTTTGTAAAAATCCAGAAAACAGCGAAATGTTGGACCTTTTTCAGTTTTTATTAATTTTAACTATTCGAATAGAAGTTTAAATGAATATTCGAATACTTTAATTTGAAAAATTCCGAGCCCTATTATAAACAACAAACAAAACACACTTCAACAATATGCGTTGAAATCGATCAGAGCTAATTTACTTTCAATTTATGGACTACTGATCATAGATTAAACAAATTATTATACTTTTAAATCATACCTGAAAGATTCGTTTTTCGCCAATATCTCTCCACAAAAGACCTTTCACGTCCCTGTTGCGGTATCTTTTATCCCTTTAGTCCCAAATAGGAGGATTTTCACGTATTAGATCAATTAAAAGTGATTTATCCAAACTCACAATTGATATTCAAACACGTATTTAAATAGAATGGTAATAATAGCTAGCATAAATTTAGGATACACAACACTGTTCGTTGAAAACTGTCAAATGTACGGCCGTAGTCTGACGAAAATATCAAACATGTTTGATATCGTCCGACGGTCGGAACGTGTCTGTTGCAATCTGATATCTTCTGGCGCGGTCTGAAGTGATAACTGTAGCCACTTAATAAGATTACTGGTGTTTGTTCACATCCGACATTACGGATCTGATCTGGTCTGATCTGATCTGGTCTGAAACGGCGCCAATGTAGCCTCAGCCTTACTATAGCTATTGACCTAGTGTAAACATCCGAGAATCCGAGTATGTATTTTATTTCCCCACTGTCTACGTTACTGTCTACTGGCCAGCCCAGTAACTCGCATTGTGTAAACTCACCTTAAGAGTATATAATAGTGGAAGTTACCCCCTGCACTCCTCACCACAGATCATTTGCCTTCGCCTATAAAACGGTTTCCGCTGTCCCGACGCTGTTTCTAAATAATAAATAAATAAATTGTGTTTTAAAGACCACCAACAGCTAAGGTTATTTGGGCCTAGCACCAATTCATATTTTTAATTCGTTATTTATTTATTTTTATTTTTTTTTAATAATAAAGTGAAAATCCAATTGACACTTTTACCAGCTCTCGGGCTAGAACCCGGGAACTGGGGACTTGTAATAGAGGAACCATAGCAACGCGCTGTTTCTAAAGCTAAAGAGTTCAGGTAAACGCCAAATGAAGGACCAAGAATCACACTACAATTTTTTGAAAAAAGTTTTGGATATGTTTGTATAAAAAGTTGTAAGTTTTTACAGGAATTTTTTTTTATGTTTCGCCTGTAGGATCTGTAGTGTGATTCTTGGTCCTTTATTTGGCGTTTACCCGAACCCTTTAGCTTTAAAAAGAGCATCGGGAGAGCGGGTATCATTTTATAGGCGAGGGGAAAGGATTGAGGTCAAGAGTACAGGGTGTAACTTCCGCTATTATATAACTCTTAAGTAACCGTATTCCAGATAATTGGTTGGCTTCATTTTAGTAACAGTACAACACAGATTCACCCGTAGTAAACGACAAAACTTTTAATTTCAATTTAATATCAAAGATACGTTTATTTGGGGTCAATCAATTCAAATTTCTAGAATATTCATTTTACAAAAACGCATCCTTCGTACAATTTTTTATTTACCTTTTCGAGAATCAGTCAGACCGTACTTTTTTAAATACAAAATTCTTACTGTCCATGCAATTTTCATTTACAGTAACATTACATTTCTTAAGCAAAATATGAATTTACGCATAATATACACTGTCGAAACACACGCAATAAAGACAATATTTATTTGACTCGTCACAATCACGTGAGGTACGAAAAATGTACGCACTATACGTCTTCTCATTTGTATAATGCACTCCTCCTGAGTTCATAAAACATATTGAACCTTTTAATAAATTTTAAAAAAAATTAAAAGAATATTTGTGCGATAAACAACTTAAATGAGTTTTTTAATCGTTAGTACCAAACCATTCTGACTATGTAGGTACATACAATTATGTTTTTAAGTACAATAAAATGTATTCTATTCTATTCTATTCTAGTGCATGGTAACCACATGGTATCTCGCAGTTGACACACAACTCTTCTGGCTTTCACCCCTTATTTTAATTCCTCTTCAAAAATGGCCGAAATATGGCGTACTTCAACTGATTGTGCTTGTCGTTATATCGATTTCAGTAGCTTTCAATACTGCATGGAAAAACCGTCTAGAAGCTGGATACTACACTTACAAGTATATTTCAGTTAATTAATTATCATTTGATTTAGTTCAAGTAAAGCGATTTTTTAACAATTTTTTTAGCACTGTACAAGCCGAACGTTTCAAAGTATTGAGTTATCGGTTAACTCATACACGAGCTGCTACATGGTTAATAGGTTTAGGACTTGGATTTTTGCTGTATAATCTCCGTGGAAAACGAATTTTCATCAAGAAGGTACAATATCTAAAGTCATTCTTTCATTAGTAATACACAAGTTCGACTTTATCACGACGATACCCAAATAACGGCAGTTTTTTTAGCCATCAGACAACTGTTAAGTATCATATCTCTGTATTTCTGATGGAAAAAATTCTTTTTTAAACAGTCGTAGATGCGTAGTACCACATATTAAGTGCGTTGTAGAGTCACATTATATGATACATTTTTAGAGTGTTAGGTCTCCAAGTCACTATATGAATAATAAGAAGTATTAGAAATACCTTGTATTTTTGGTGTCCGTCTTATGACTTCATGTGTTAACACGACGCGTTTCAGCAACGAGTTGCCATCTTCAGATGTGGTTAAATTAACCACATCTGAAGATGGCAACTCGTTGCTGAAACGCGTCGTGTTAACAACACATGAAGTTACAAGACGGACACCAAAAATACAAGGTATTTCTAACACTTCTTATTATTCACATTATATACTAACAAATTGATTTCTGTTTATTTTAGTCTTTAGTGATTCTTGGTTGGACACTTTCAATATCGGTGATGTTAATAATATTATTTACGATGTACATTTTCCAACACCCAGGTTATGTGTACGAACCTTTATTTGCCGTGTCTTATATTGCTTTCTCTCGAACGATTTGGGTTCTTGCATTGAGCTGGGTTATTATTGCATGTACACATGGATATGGAGGTACGTCGCAAAAAATTATTCAAACTGGGGCAGACCATTCGGAATACTGAAAATTTTGTGTTTCGTTTAAAAAACAACACACCGAGATTGTTTGGTGTACTAAAACCAATTCCGAATTCGAATTACTAGTCCAAGCGGCAGGTAATAAATGAAGGAGGTTACCTGGAAAGTATTCCGAAGTTAGTGATATTTTGGTGTGTTGTTTGCGGGTACTCTGTGGAGTAGAATCTGAGTTTTCGACCTCGAGGACCCTGTGTTAACGTGGGGGAGCCGAAAAACCACGAAATTTTACCACCTTTTTTGCTTTTTTCGAAATCTCTCAGAAACGGTCGACTTAAGCAATTCTTTCATTATGTAATGTTTTAAAGGGGATTACATTTCCTACAATTTTCATTCCTACGACTTTTCTGTGGTACTAATGGTAAACGCGCTGCAGCTTCTTGAAAATCACCCGCTCGGCTTTTTGTAACCTTGGTAACCAATGTGTAACATGTGTATTTTCAATTTAAAGTTCGATGAAGAACAAAATAAATAAAACTAAATTGAAAAGAACATTACATTTTAACCATTGACCAAGGTTACAAAAAGTCGAGCGGGTGATTTTCAAGAAGCTGCAGCGCGCTTACCATTAGTACCACAGAAAAGTTGTAGCAATGAAAATTGTAGGAAATGTAATCCTCTTTAAAACATTACATAATGAAAGAATTGCTTAAGTCGACCGTTTCTGAAATATTTCAAAAAAGCAAAAAAGGTGGTAAAATTTCGTGGTTTTTCGGCTCCCCACGTTAGCACAGGGTTCTCTAGGTCGAAAACTCAGATTCTACTCCACAAACAACATACCAAAATATCATTAACTTCGGAATACTTTCCAGGTAAAAAGTACCTGACTGCTGGACTATACGTTCAGAATTTTCGAATGGTCTGTTTCTAGACTTAAATATTTTTAATATACACTTACATTGCTGCATTACGTATTTGCTTTTATAGGTCCAGTTACCACTTTCCTGACGTGGTCACCATTCCAAATCCTAGGAAAACTGAGTTATTCTGTCTTTCTTATTCATTCTAGTGTACAATTTTTCCTAAGTGCAAGCTTAAGATCGGCGGTTCACTACAGTAATTTAGAAGTTGTAAGTAAAATAACAGTTTTTGTGTTAATCCTCCTAAGTCCTAGATGCTGCCAGTAAACTCCAAACTCCACAATTGGATCTTATAGTTATAAAGTCTTACAGAATTGAATATTTAAAATATTTGTAGTCGTAGGCTGGTAGCACCTATTGAGACTGTTGATATATTTTTTCCAAAATATTATCTTAAGAAAATACAGTAATTCATTTTTTGCCATACCCACTATAAAATAGCTGCTTTACATGCGTGTATGTATGCATATAAAGTGACTTGACAGGCCGGTGTACGTTAACATATCTTTCCCACACTAGTGTGGGACAGCAAGCCATTTCCATAGTGATTTCTGTTTATTCGCCTGATCCGTTTGCTATTACCTACATATAGGCCTACTATAGAAGTGAAGTTGACGACACAAATGAACTGTCAACATGTCTTCAAATTACTGAAAATGATGTAAAAAGCAACTATTTTACAGTGAGTATGGGAAGAAATACAATATATATTATATATCTTGTGCGAATAAATGATATTATGACTCGTGTGACTGTTATCACTCGTTTTAATATACTGTCACTACTCGTCAGTAACATGTCTCATTACGCAACTATAGATATATAGGTAATCTACTATAATCTGGCTCCGCTAGTAAAACAACACACCTTTACTTCTAGTAGACAGCAAGCTCTAAAACTGGGATACATGTATCTACATTATACAGTCTGTGATATACAGATTGTATCAAATTAAACCTGTGCATAGGGCATTCTGTGTGTAAGACAGAGATTGATACATAAAGCAATAAGTAAGAATGAGATAAATGATTGCTAATAGGATGTTACGTCGTTACTGTAAATAAATAATATTTATACAACCTAATAGCGTCATCTTTGTTTTTTCGCTCCTTCTATGCTATTTTCAAAGGCAGCTACAAATAATTTTATTATGTCAGCAGTTGAATTACCACCATAAAAACATTTAATTATTTGAATTTTTTCCCGAACAGTATAAATTGCCATTTTATCAATAATTTCAGTAGTGACTATTTTTACTGTAGAAAACAACGATGACAGTTGTTCGGTATTACATATTTATTTACAGTAAACACGTAACATCGTATTAGCGATCATTTATCTCATTCTTACTTATTGCTTTATGTATCAATCTCTGTCTTACACACAGAATGCCCTATGCACAGGTTTAATTTGATACAATCTGTATATCATTAAATTTTCCCAAAAAATTATAAACAACATTTCGCAATGTCTTCGAAGACAGATTTACATCTTCGCGAAATAATTGACGGTGTTCTTGATTTTAAAATGCAATATTCAGTAATAATGTTGAAAATATGTATATGATCATTAATATTCATGTTAAGGTTTTAACTATGAAAATATTTTTTTAGATATATCAATTCTGTGGTGATTTAATATTCACATTATTCTTTGCTGTTATTTTGACACTGGGTTGCGAATTTCCGTTTAACAAACTGGAATCAATTTTAATTCAGAGTAAGTTAAAAATTCACAGTCAAAAATAATACAATTATTATTTTATAACAATAATTTTATCGCTTTTAGAATTAATGAAAGGCAGATCGAAACAGAGGAATGACGGTGAACTCGTAACGCGTGACAACAAAAAAACTGAGTAAAATGAAAAAACATTCAAAAGATTGAATGTATGAGAAAAATAAGTATTTATCTTTTTTACGTATTTGAGAATATTTCTCTAAAAGATTTATGTTGTTTTCAAACTGAAAATGTATAATAATATAATCATAATAAATATAGTTTTTAAAAGAGTTTTTTTTTTAATTAATATACAGGTGTCCGGATTTCAAGTGTACATAGGACTTTTACATGGGAAAATGGTTTTTCTTAATTTTCTGCTTTCCTATACCTTTTACAGAAAAAACATATTTGGCAAAAATGAAAAGAATTCATATGTAGAATAAGATTGTATTTTTTTAAGATTTTTTTTTGTTTTTTTTTAATTTTAATTTTTTTTTAATTAATTAATACCTGCCTTAAATATCCTGACTAATACTCATAATAACTTTTTGTCAATTTTATCCATAGATTACGTTGGTAAAGTCAGAAAACAAAATTTAAAAAAAACTATTTTTTTTTAATTTTTTTTTTTTATTTATTTACCCAAAAATTATTATGAATATGAGTCAAAATAAAAAATAATTTCTTATTATGTACATTGTACACCCTATGTACGAAATTATCATTAGTAAGGAAGCGTATTCTAACAAATATTCATAATAATTTTTAGGTAAATTTTAGCTACAGCTTACGTTGGTAATAAAAAAATTTCAAAAAGTTTGAAAAAATAGGTTTTTCAATTTTTTAAATTTGTTTTTAAATTTGTATTCTGTTTTTATCAACGTAATCTATTAATAAAATTGACAAAAAAGTTATTATGAGTATTAGACAGGATATTTAAGGTATTAGGTATTACAATGTTACTATAGTAGAGTTAAACTTAAAATACAAAATTT
This sequence comes from Mongoloraphidia duomilia, assembly GCA_039654895.1. Lineage (NCBI taxonomy): Eukaryota > Metazoa > Arthropoda > Insecta > Raphidioptera > Raphidiidae > Mongoloraphidia > Mongoloraphidia duomilia. The sequence goes on from CM077524.1 coordinate 10,774,866, forward strand.
CAAAAAAAAAATAAAATAAAAAAATCTTTAAAAAAATCTTTAAAAAAATACTATCTTATTCTACACATGAATTCCTTTCATTTTTGCCAAGTATGTTTTTTCTGTAAAATGTATAGGAAAGCAGGAAATTGAGAAAAACCATTTTCCCATGTAAATGTCCTATGTACACTTGAAATCCGGACACCCTGTATATCATTTACTTCATTCCCCTTTTGATAAAACAATATGTATTTCTCGCAAAGAAATTAGAAAATAAATTTGTTTTCTTATTCTTTTGACATTAAACCTTTTGGTGTATCATTGATTTTGATTTTTAAATATTATTTTGTAACCGAATGGTACCCACAATGCTATTCAGTATTCGACCGATTAAGAAATAAAAAAGGCAGAATATTGATTATTAACCCGAAGATTCGTTACATCTCTCTATATTCGATAAAGCTTCTTATGACCCCCCCCCCCTGGAAATTACTCGTTGATCACATCTTGAGTTAAAACAACAATTTAAATCTCTTTAGTCTTTATTATTAAAAAAATAATAACTTGGAAATATGAATTGGTAGTCCAAATAGCCTTAGCTGTTACTGGCCAGAAAAAATATAATATATATATCATATTTTGTACGAAACGAAAATAATATTTAAACAAGCCGTGAGGTGGGTCGTTTATTAGGACTAAAGTGCGACCCTTGAATTCCACACGACGAACTTCCCAGTTTGATAAAATATATTTAATAATAATAATTAAATTAGATATTACACAGAAAAGTAATTATTTTAATCATTAGAACATAATTATTATTTATTTTTAACAATAATAAAAAAAAAAAACGGCTGAACCGATTTTTATAAAATTTATATCGGATCAAAATGACGTTAACACGCCTCGATTGACACCCTTACGAAGTCGATATAATTTTTTATTCACGAGATATTGTTTAAAATCTACTTTTTTGGGGTCTATTTGTTTAAGAAAAAAGAACGGCTGAACCGATTTTGAAAAAATTTCTTCGATATCATTTTTCATTCTCGAGATTTCGTCTTAGAAAGAAATGGACACATACGTACGTACGTACATACGTACACACACACATACACACACAGACATATTTCAAAAAATAGTGTAAAATAGTGTAGTGACCTTGAAACATAAAAATTTGTTATACATTTTGATTTCGATTTTCGGACCCATTACAATAACTTCCAATGGGAAGTTAATTAATGCTTTCAGGTAATATCATTAAGTATAACGATATAATATTTCATAATAATTAATGTAATTTACTTCGAAAGTCCTTGATATTTTTAAATTCTCTATCAAATATGAACAAGCTATTAAATCAGGGTCAACATTTTACAATAAAAATAAATTTTCTAAAATTCTATAGAGACAAAATAATTCATATTGGAAACAAACAGCAACACATCCTGGGTGTTATTGTCAAATTTTACATTTACAATATAGGATCGTTTCTAGTTACTTTTGCACACTGGGCAGATACTTGTTTTTGCCCCCCTTCATTCCTTTGAATTTTCTTTCCAATAAAAATATAGCAACGAAACTGAAATTTAGAACGAACATGAAACTACCTTGACCAAATTCGAGTGGAAAAATATGAGTTAAATTATACCCTTAATTTAAAAATTTAGGACACGATTTGAGGGAGGAAAAACGTTTTTCATTAAAAACTAAAATAGCGTTTTTAATATATAGGTACATATACCAACCCCCTCAAAAAGGTGACTGTGGTTGACGCCCAAATAATTGCCTTACCTTTATTTATTTTTTTTTTAAATTATCGAAACATTTTTAACAATTTAATAAAACTAAGTTTCGGAACAAAAAGTTTCCTTAAAAAAATGTCATCTTTTTGAAAGTAAATATTAGTTACCCATTGTAGTAATAATCTCGGTGTTCAATCGATCATTGAAATCTCTATTCCGCATATATTTTATACCCATGTATTGTTTTTTATCTTCGTTAATATTAGAAATACACAGAAAATGCAAGTTATCAAACTTACAATATTTGATACGAATAAGCTGAAGATAATATCATATTTTCTATATAAAGTCGCGTTTACACAATATAAATCCGTTTTTTCTAAAATTTGCTTAAGTCTTTTTTTAATTAACCTAAAGAAGTAAGAGCTTCTTGTCTATAAATAAAGTGCTTAATTGGAAATAAAATTTTTGTTGATGTCCTTTGGGACAATTTTTAATGTCAAGAACGTTGCTTCATCGTGTTAAATATTTAACACGTTGACTATACGGTTCCTACACCCAGGGTCAAGTAACCGTCCATTATTTATACACGGGGCTCATTTTCATAAAATATTAGTTCTGTATGGGGCCCGTAATTTTCTTACCATTTGTGTTATAAGAACGTTACAAGTATCTTTTTGTTGCAAATTATTCTTAGATTACAATTAATATGACAAAAATTTTTTTCGTAGCTCCCGTAACAAAACCACCGTAATTCTAGTAACAAAACCAACATTACAGCTGTCTAGTTTAGTATCTTCGTCGTCACTTTAGTATCGGAATGCATTCTTGATGCCGGAGTCAAGAGCCGTCATTAAAACATGCTTCGTCACTTGACTCCAGAGACAAGAACCGTACAAAACTTATATTTTAAGAAAATAGCTCCTTTGGTCAACGTGTTAAGGTAGTTGCAAAAACAGCAGCCTTATTGCAATGTAAAAGAATCGAGCACTAGATTACAATTTAAAAATTCAATATGTAATTATATAATATTATACTATTATATTTTTTCATGATAGGATCTGTACAATGTGCTCAACGTATAGAGGAGTTTTTGTATGTAATAGTCTGTTATTTGTCGACCTTGATGCATGAAACATTAAACATAATATATGATTTTTTCAATAATTTAAATAATTTATATAGAAAATGACATATTTCATTGTCAAATATTTATAATGTACTGTTAGTAGTACTTTGCGATTGAATCTAATTTTGTGAACAGTGCGACTACATTTTTATTTTATTTCTAAAACTGCAGGGCAACATGAATGTCACAGTTTTTTTGGTATTATGTATTTGTGTCTTTGTGAAAGCGGCTCCAAGTATGGTAAAATTATTTTTGACAACTTTTTTCAGAATTACTTTTTTTTAACGTATTTTATTATCAGTAGTTTTAACATTTATATTAGAAATCGTGTCCACCGTGATTATAATAAAATTAAGAAAAATCGCAGGATATAGTGGACAAAAATATTGTTATTTTTATGTACTTGAAAAAGTCTAGATATATAAACGAAACGTCGTACATTTAATTTAATAAATCAAATATTTTGTCCACTATCCTGCGATTTTTCTTAATTTTAGTAGTTTTAACTTTTAATAATAAAAAATATAATTAAATGTGATACGTTCTTTATAATAATATAATGTTTCGTTTTTATTCAGGATGTCGACACACTTACTAAATATTTTTATGAAAAAGCGGTACAAATTGAAGAAAAATGTGAAAAACTTATTCAGCCAACCGACGGTGAGGCTTCAATATAATTTAATTTATAATAGAAGTTGAAACATAAACGAACTAACATTATTTAATAATTAATATTATTATTTAATACTGTAGTACAAAAAGAAGCAACAAATATTTAACGCAAAACTAAGATAATTGTCCTCAACATACCAATGTCACATAATTTTATAAAAATTCACATTGTCAACAATCGAGATTTGCTTGAATTACTATATTATGTACCCTAAATTAGGCTAACTTTATTAGGAAGCAGCCATTAAGTTTTGGAATTTATTATTTTTGTGGCTAAAATCGGTATTCATTAGAGCAATAGTGCGCAAATAAATAATCTCACAACTTTTTTCGACTGCTCTGCCCCTTTTTGAAGCGCATATCTCAGTTTGCAAACTTCTAAATCAGTGTAGATATCATTATTGAATCAATAACAAAATACTTAAAATATTCAAAAATAATTACTAATAAATTAGAAATCTAAAAAAATTGATGTCTCACGATTAATATTCGATAATGTCTAAAATTTTCTAATGACTGCTCTGCCTCTTTTTGCAGCGCATTCCTCAGTTTGCAAACTTCTAAATCAGTGTAGGTATCATTATTGAATCAGTAACAAAATACTTAAAATATTCAAAAATAATTACTAATAAATTAGAAATCTAAAAAAATTGATGTCTCACGATTAATATTCGATAATGTCTAAAATTTTCTAAATGGTGTTTAAATTAGGTTTTGAGACCCTATCATTAAATAATAAATATTCTTCTCTCGACTACGTAAAAATGTCGATAAAAATTGTATAGTAGACATAAATTTAATGTTCAAGCATACATACTTTATGTAAAAATATCTGGATGACAAAGCTTTGCTCGGATGATTTAAAAAAAAAAATAGTACTTAAAGTTCCCATTTCATCAAAATCGTTAGTCGTTTTAAAAAAAAAAAATACATACCTATAAGTAGATAATATTATTATACGTAAACTGTTTTTTAAAAAAGATAAAATCGATAAGAAAACGAATTTTTCCAGGGATGAGACCTAGCTAGATCGATTTTTTGCCCCTTTTCAGTAAATTTCATCCAAATCGTTAGGGCCGTTTTCGAGAAAATATTTAGATAGGTACATATATACAAGATTTGCTCGTTTAATAATATAGGGATAAAGAGGAGGAGAAAAATGCGTTTTATAAGGAAATCATCAGAATCAAGGAATACTTCTTGTGAATTAAATAACTACGATTTTACTTTTGATTTAATTACAAAAATGAAAAAAATGTTTAATTGCTTTTAAACAGATGACATTGAAGTTATTGAACAAGGTAAGGTACCCACAACAAGAACTGGTAAATGTCTTCTAGCTTGTGAGCTCTCGGAATACGGTGTGGTAAGTTTAAAAATTTAAAAAATTGGCAGTCCAATAAAAAGGCCCCATAAAATACAATTTTTTTAATGAAATATTTCAGATCGATTCAGACAAAAAATATAATAAAAATGCGTTGTTTGAAATGTTACCAGCTACTTTGGAAAACCAGAAAACCATCAAGAGAATAAAAATGCTCGCTGAAAGATGTGAAAAACCAGGTATTCTCATTTATCGGTTTTTGTGATATTATCTAATTCAAGTACAGCTCAACTTCCTAACTCGAATTATTCTCCAAGTCGAATTTTTACCATGAATTTTAATGTTTGACGTAATTTTATTATGTACATGTATTTTTTACTTCATAACGAGAATTTTCCGTAACTCTAGAGATTCAACCACAAATTGTTATAGAATTGTTTATATAAATTAAATAATTGTTATCAATTGTTTCAGTAATTAACATCGACGATGAATGCGAGCTCGCAATGAAATTAACACTTTGTTTCACACAACATGCTCATGAGGTATATTTTTATGCCGGGTTCATATTTGTGTCATATGTATCGTGTATTCGATCATGATACGATACGTTGTCCCAGTATCCGTATCTTTGATTTAGGTTTCTCTCCTAGCACATCTGACAAACGATTAGGCCCTGCAGTCAGGGTCCATTCTGATTGGTCGAATACTCCATCTTGATGTCGTTTGATACACGCACACACACCTAAACGAACGTAACAACTAACTAGTGTACTCTGTATACTAATATAGATAGTTGATAGCGATTGAAAAATGGGTTTTGTATGTGGAGAATGTTCAAATACATATTCTTCAAGACAGGCATTAATGTTCACAAAATTAGAACGAAAACTTCAGGTAAGGCTTGTAATCTAATTCTTTCTATAAAAGTCGATCAATTTTTTGACATTTCAAAATAAAACCTAATTTAATAGTATTATTTGAGATATTATAGGATGCCCAACAGTGTTCTTGAGAATTTGGAATGGAAAAATAAATTTTAATAAAGTTTTATTTTGAAATGTCAGAAAATTGATCGAATTTATAGAAAGAATTAGATTAAAAGCCTTATCTCTTAGTTTTCATTCTAATTTTGTGAACATTAATGCCTGTCTTGAAGAATATGTGTTTGAAGATTCTCCACATACAAAACCCATTTTTTAATCACTATCAACTATCCATATTAGTAGACAGAGATCACTAGTTAGTTGTTACGTTCGTTTAGGTGTGTGTGTGTGTCAAACGACATCAAGATGGGGTATTCGACCAATCAGAATGGACCCTGACTGCAGAGCCTAGTCGCTTGTGCACAACTGTATATTTAATTCAACATTGTCTTCTGTAGATATGTGCATTGTGCATTCTTGTTCCTTGAAAGGAGCCATGCTAGGTTGACATAGCTCACGTTATCAGATCGATGCAGGATTTCCTGTAAACACATTATGTGTATCATTTCTATGATGTTTCGGTGAAAACCAACTCTGATAATGGTCATAATCTGTGTATTAATAATTGTTCACATTTTGTTGATCATGATACGCGATCACGATATGAAACGGTGATATGACACAAATCTAGACCCAAATTTACAGTTCCTTTTTAGCAAGCAAATAAATTAACTTGGAATTCAATGTGATTTTTTTTGTTTTAGTTCGGTATAAAATTTAATCCTATAATGGATTACATAGACGAATAATGTCATAGATGTCAAAAACAAATAAATAATAGACGAAAATTATAGGAAAAAGTATTTTTCAATTTCAAAATTGTGAAAACAATATTTTCTTAATTGTTTTTTTTTTAATTTTTGCCAAGTGTAAGACAATAAAGAGAAAAATAAGAAAACAACAAATTTGAAATAAATTTTATTTGTTTAATATTATTCTAATATTCATATTTTATTTTATATAAGTTATATCCACTTCAACAATAACAAAAATATTTTAAAATCGTGCATATTCTTGCGTTATTATATACATAAACTGAAGTGCCCCCTACACACAGCGGAATGTTTGTATGTTTTGTTTGTGCTGACATGTTTGTACTACAAATACTACAACTACACGTAGCGATTTTCTTGTACTGTCTTGTTTGTACAAACAGGATGTTGCGTGTAGGGATAAAGCATATTTACCATAAGAATATTTACACGCAACATCATGTTTGTACAAACATAACAGTACAAACAAATCGTACTAAGAAATCAAAGGAAGTTGATTTAAAAAAGCAATATTTCCATCCTTCTGTTTGTACAAACAAAACACAGCGACATTATGTCGTTGCGTGTAGTTTGTCTATATGTATGTGTATAGAAAATGCTTAAAGCTGTGTGTACAAATTTGTATGAGCGTGTAGAGACGAAACATATTGTTTGTACATTTGGGGGCATCCATTAATTATGTGAGGTGATTTTGGCGATTTTTCAACCTCCCCCCCCCCCTTGGTGAAATGTCGTGAGATTTTGCTCGACCCCCTCCCTCCTTCTCTTATCTCACGTGAGATTTTTCAAAATGCGTATTTTTAGTGTAAATACGTTAATCTGTGCTTGATTGCGTTGGATTTATTTAAAAAAACATAATTTGCTCAATTATTTTTATTTAAGACTAAGTATAGTTAAACTAAACAATCGATGGGCTACGTAACTGTGCTACTTTGTGGCGTTCGCATAATCGCTATAAATATTATTGTATAAGATTTAGCCATATTTCAGTGGAGAAACATGTCACGTAATTTTTTTTTCGCAAGAAACAGTATAAAATTGCGAGAAAACTGGGTTAAGTTTTCTTGCAATTTTACACCGTTTCTTGCGGAAAAAAAATTACGTGATATTTGCCGAGACCCCCCTTCTCCCCCACGTGAGATTGGGTGAGTTTCGGCTCGTCCCCCTCCCTCCCCTAAACGCCTCACGTAATTAATGGACGCCCCCTTTTGTATACATACAAATCGCACAAAAATTCTACTGCGTGTAGGGGGCGCTTAATGGAGTAAATAGAACATATTTATGAATTATTATACTAGTACAGCATACAATCATTTTAATAATAGTATATAAGCATGTGCTGCACTTTAAGTGTTCAATATTTTTTATTGATATATATGTTTAATTACACAAAAAATAGCCAAAATATTAGCCTTGAAAAATTGTCCAAACATCGTTTTTACGTTGATATTTGTATCAGTATACACTTCGTTATCGCTAATGACCTCAGTTATCGAGCGTCTATAATCTGCTACACGGAGATTTTTGATGTGAAACATCTTATGTCGGGCTGTGAACAGCCGCGTGAGGGTAAATATGCAACGAAATAATACAACGAAATAATGCAACGAAATGTTCTCCTTCGCCTCCCCACCACTGCGCACTTATAATGTATTGGATAAATGATATTATACAAATTAATTGTCCGGGTATAATAAGCTATACATATATCAGTAACAACTACTGTCTAGACAGGTTCATCCATAATGGAGTGGTACGACTTTAGCCTTCTATGCATGGGGACTTGGGTTCGGAAACTCATGGCATCGTACAATTTTTGACGTTTTTTTTTTCTAAATTCTACATGATATTTATTTATAAAATTTTTTATTTTTGTTATATTCTTTCTTTGACAATAATTATAATTTTTTTAAATTTCATTACACCAAAAATTAATTTTTTTGTTTTTTTTTTAAAAACGAAAATTTGGGTAAATTAGGGTATTTAGGGTAAATTAAAGTAAATTAGGGCAAATTAGAGTAAATTAGGGTATTTAGGGAAAACTAGGGTAAATTCAAGAAATTAGGGTATACTAGGGTAAATTTGGATAAACGAGGGAAAATTAGAGTAAATTGTGTTAAATTGTAAATTCTTATCTCTCGAACTACTGAACTGATTCTAAAAATTCTTTCACTTATTATCTTCGCAGGGGGAGAATGTCTCGCGACGTTGTAATAAATCATAAATTATTATATCTGGAACTATTGAACCGATTTAAAAAATTCTTTTACTAATAGAAAGCTACACTATCCCTAAGTGATATAGGCTAGATTTTATTTTGATAAATTTGTCAAGTTCAATAAATAAAAGATTCAAGCTATAAAAATGTTTCACATCTGCCAGGCGTCCCGCGACGGCTCACATTTTTTTAATTAAGCAATTTTTTTACGTGAAGAAACGAAAAGGAGTAGTAACTATAATAAAATAGCGTCATATCAATCAACTTGTGCTACTAAATCTCATTGGAACAGGATTTTTCATTATATAAGCTGGTGCGAAATTTAGTAAGAATATAATAAAACAACACAATTTTATTTTAATTACATTTATCTATGCCGTGCATTTATAAATATTCGAGGCAATATCAATTCATTCATGCATTGCTTAATATTTTCCTATTGCAATGTGCATTTCGATTATTTTTAAGTAGATATCTCAAACAATTAGGTAATATAGATATTTGTGAAAAGTAAGTACATATTATACATTATATTTATTATTTAAATACTATCTATAAATTATCTAATAGTGCTTATTATGACAATAATTTATAGTTGATATTCTAATGAAATCTAGTGATTGATTTCTCATGAATATTTATGACGATTAAATTTATTTTTTTATTTATCAGGTATATTTGTGAATGGTAAGTAAAAATATCAACTATGATTGCACAAGCGTGTTTGTTAGCGAAGCTAGTTTTTCATTTACGATTTATATTATTTTCTTTTTAATAGCAACAGATTTATAGATTATAGTTTGCATCTTTATGTAAAAATAGTGCGTACTCCCCCCAGGGGGGACATTGGAATGTGGTTACTATCGCAAATTGCATTCCAATGTTCTTTGGGAATCAGCGCTCCCAGGGATCGAGCTCGTACCAGTCGGTTTGTGTATGCCGGCTGGCGAATTGTAATACACAAATGGATTATTTGTTGTGTTGAAAACGCTAATGACCTGAATTGTCGACGCGTCTATAATCTACAATTAATTAATTAATAGTGCATATTTATTAACTTGGAATAATTTGAGCAGTGAGAATTTAAATTTTGATCAACACACTTTAAATATAGAATTATTATGTTATTTAATTTTCAACACTTCGGCGACTGTAAGTAATTATTACTATTATCATTATTATAATAAATGGTTTCAATGAAGCGTTTAACCATTGTTTAACAATTACCATAAAGATTCTTCGCCATAATCTGATGCGCTTCACTTTTTAAATCAAAAATAATGAAGTTTAAATTAATTTAATTTCCAGAGATTCTGTTTTGTTTTAATAGACTGTCACTTTTTAAAAAACAAAATAATAGAGAAAAAGTTTTAGTTAAAATTAGCAAGAAAGTTAGCCTCAACGAAGCCATGTTTTTTAGAGTTTCGCTACCGATTTTCAATTTTTGAGAAATTCTTACACCTACTTATTTTTTTATTGAAAATAGAAAAAGTCAATATTTTTTCTGAGACCAAAGTTTAATGTAAATATTAATTAACATAATATAGCCAAAAATACATCGAGTAAATGTTTCGCAATGAGAATTTCTCGACTAATTAGTGTTCTCTTAAAATTTCTTCACGTTTTTTCAGGGAAACGCGCCTTCAAACTTGATAATTACTTATTTATTTTAATTATGAGTAAACTATGTTATATGCTCACATTATAAATGTAAATATATTTTGTAAAATGCATGACAGCAGCAATATTTGAAAAGTTGTTTATAATTTATTTGTAAGTAGAAACATAGTAAAAACTAAAAACGGTTAGCATATTATCTACTTCAAGTTTTGAGAAATTATTTTAATAGCACACTCTACAAATAATAATTGTTTATTTCCTTCTAAATATAACTTGAAATAGATCACCTATTACAATAAATAAATGTATGACCTACTTCAAAGTGTCTGGTATTAAAAATTGACATAAATTGGTTATTAGCAAGAAGACACGCGAAGTAACTGCGTAGGTATTCAAACATCACATATAGCCAAAACATTTTTTGCTCAAGAAAAATAAGAATGAAATTTATTTTCTTTGAAGTCTGCAATACAAGCAGTTCTGTTTTAAATACAAGCGACTAGGCCCTGCATTAAGGGTCCATTCTGATTGGTCGAATACCCCATCTTGATGTCGTTTGACACACACACACCTAAATAAACGTAACAACTCTGTATACTAATATGGATAGTTCATAGCGATTAAAAAATGGGTTTTGTATGTGGACAATATTCAAATACATATTCTTCAAGACAGGCATTAATGTTCACAAAATTAGAAAGAAAACTTCAGATAAGGCTTGTAATCTAATTCTTTCTATAAAAGTCGATCAATTTTTTTGACATTTCAAAATAAAACCTAATTTAATATTATTATTTTAGATATTATAGGATGTCCAAAATTTATACAATAACAGTGTTCTTGAGAAATTGGAATAGAAAAATAAATTTTAATTAAGTTTTATTTTGACATATCAGAAAATTGATCAACTTTTATAGAAAGAATTAGATTACAAGCCTTATCTCTTAGTTTTCATTCTAATTTTGTGAACATTAATGCCTGTCTTGAAGAATATGTGTTTAAACATTCTCCACATACAAAACTCATTTTTTAATTGCTATCAACTATCCATATTAGTATAGAGTTATTACGTTCGTTGAGAGTGTATGTGAGTGTCAAACAACATCAAGATGGGGTTTTCGACCAACCAGAATGGACCCTGACTGCAGGGCCTAGTCGCTTGTGTATTAAGTACTGCCTACTCACGAAAACAAGATTTAAAATTAGATGTTAAATATATTTTGTTAGCGTATTTTAAACGAAAAATCTAGATGTATTCAGCAAACATAACCCAATAAGTTCCATTTAGAACTGCGAACAGGAAAGGAAAAAATACTCTTGAAAAACGATCGATATTAATGGCTCTATTGCGGCTTCTTTGAGCTGGTGTTAACTTCACCGGTTTAGGTTTTGGTTGTCCGGTTAGCAACAATGCGTTCTCCTATAACAAAATCACCACTAAATTACTAAAATCCATGTATCAAAAAGTTCTATATGGTTCATTCTGTTTCGAAAGTATAATCAACACATTAAGATGGGGGAAGGAGTATGTCTGTATCGCGGATGCAGACAGATAACGTTGTAACAGTACGGTTTCCCGCTATCGTTATAATGATTAATCTGTAACCACGCTTGGCCGAAAAGGTAGGTCGCCGTTCTTCGTGTCTGAGACCAGAATAGAAGCGAAACCGTTGTGCATTATCAGAACCAATATAAATAATTATAAAATTTGTTCGTTGGAAAGCAGCCAATTATATAATATTGATTCGAAACATATTGGAAAAAATCATTTTACCAACCATAGTCATAGTCAGGATTCTAACCTGAACCTTTCCACTTTCGCGGCAGAATGAGCTTACATTTGCTCAACCGTGACAAGATTACTAATCAAACATTCTCCTTAAATGCTTCGGAATCAATTGATTTTCACTATATGCAAGAGTTAATTTATTATAGCTAGGTAGTAGGTGTGAATCCAACGAAAAAATTTTCAATTGCAATTCAGCCGTATAAATCTTATTAATTTATAAATAATTATTTGTGACTCTTTTGCATCCCTATATGGAAACTATAAAATCAAATGTTTGACTGATTGATATTACTATTCCTACTACACTATACTTACTTTGGAAGCCAAATCATAAATTTTATCCACTTTAGCTGGTTCACCTGGTGGTTTAGGTGCATCGTTGTCACCGAGTACAATATTAACCAAACAATATTCCATCAGAGCCATGAATACGAATCTAAAAAGTAGAAATATGTACACAAAGAATATACAGGGTGTCCCAAAAAGAATGGAACATAAAGTAACAGCTGATTCCTTACAAAAAAATATTGCGATAGACCCCAACTTGTCTATTCCGAAAGTTGATATTAAAAGAGATACAGGGTGTCAAAGTTTAATTTTTATTTTTGATTTTCTTAAACAGCTTTTAAAATAATTTAGGCATTTTAATGAAATTTGGTATATGAGGATTTTTTGACATGAGAAATTCAAATCTGACCTTGGTATGGCTATTACTTGTAGGGGGCGCCACTTACACACCTTTTCACTCATTCAAATAGTGATAACTTTTTTGTACGCACTCGTACTATTTTTTTTAATCAAAAAATTGATTTTTCCGTCATTTTTACGTAAAAAAGTTGTACTTTGTAAAAGTGGCTAAGAGTAACCTTTTTCAAGATATTTGCACTTAAAGTAATCGATACAATGTGGTTTTAAATGGCAAATTTTAGTTAAATAATAATATTCTTATTTTAATTAATATTTTATTTTAAATAGCGAATCAAAACATTTATTTTACTGTAGAAGGTTTTCAAAATGACAACCATGAACTTCAACACATTTTTCAAAGCCACCTATGTTCATTTTCAAAATTTGCCACTTAAAACCACATTGCATCGATTACTTTAAGTGCAAATATCATGAAAAAGGTTACTCCTAGCCACTTTTATAAAGTATACCTTTATTACGTAAAAATGACGGAAAAATCAATTTTTTAATTTAAAAAAATAGAACGAGTACGTACAAAAAAGTTATGACTATTTGAATGAGTGAAACAGTGTGTAAGTGGCGCCCCCTACAAGTAAGAGCCATACCAAGGTCAGATTTGAATTTCTCATGTCAAAAAATCCTCATATACCAAATTTCATTAAAATGCCTAAATTATTTTAAAAGTTATTTAAGAAAATCAAAAATAAAAATTAAACTTTGACACCCTGTATTTCTTTTAATATCATCTTTCGGAATAGACAAGTTGGGGTCTATCGCAATATTTTTTTGTAAAGAATCAGCTGTTACTTTATGTCCCATTCTTTTTGGGACACCCTGTATATAAAAAATATGATATTATAATTTTACGATTTTGTCTTATCAGCTTTTCAATTTCAATTTAAAAACGTTTTTTAACGCTTTTTTAATTGAAATTGGGTATTGACTTCATTATTACTCATATTACGATATACCATTTCATTCCTCGTATAAAAAGATTTTTTTCTTGGTACCTGTAGTCAGCATGCATGGTATGCATATCAGAAGTTGCGAATGCACCGTCCAGACTATAGTACAGTTCGAAAACTATTGTCAGTGAGTCATACATATTGACTAACAAACTTAATTAATCGGAAAAGCAATGAAACAGTGTAAAGGATACACGTCCCACGATCCCATGCAAAAAAACTGTGCCGCTTATATTATATTGTGAAGTATAAAGGAATTAGTCACTGATAAATTTTGTCGCACCGTACTATAAAATATACGCACACTCGATGACTAATATGTGTGTACCATATATCTCTACAAAGTTCTATCTACGTATTTCGAAAGTGTAGCCAACATTTATAGAAAACGTTCCATATTATGTAGAAATTTGTATTTTTTCTATCTGTATAGACCAAAGGTTCCCTAACTGTACGTCCCGGCGCTATCCTAAGGAAGTCACAATTTCCCGATTTGAGAATTTATGCTCAGAAAAGCGAGCTTATCCTGCTCATTAATTGTATTGTTTGTAGTTTTTTATGTTTTCTAATTATTAGAATTAGAATATAATAAATAATAATTATAAGATTCTATATTCTTTGGAGTTTTCTTTGAACAATAAAGTAATTTTATTGTCCGCTATAGAGCTACACACAGGTATCTTCTTTTAGAAGGGCGTCGCAAAAAATTGCAACCTGTAAAGGGAGTCGCAATAAAGAAAAGATTGGGATGGTATATATACACATGAATAGTAACGCTTACACTAATGATGATGCCGTAGCACTGAGTTAAAAGGTAATAGAGGCGCTACAAGCATTTAAAAGTGAAGCCAGTCGCCATATTTATTCAATTCTCATTTTATATGTAAGAAGAAGAGAATAATATTCCCGATCCATCCCGAGTTTGGCCGCAATGGTTGTTATCCCCTGTGACGTCAAACTTAGCTTCAACTTTGTATAAGCAGTTGTATACGGTATAGCGCCTCTGTACCTTTTAACTCCGTATGCTGCAGTACACATTTATCCGCAGATAGAAATAAAACATATCTCTGTCTCAAATTGTTGGTTACAGATTGAAGGCATTGTGTAAAATAAGAATGAGAGCTGTCTAGGAACTTTAGTACATTTATGGTGTATACTACCTGAAATGGTACTATAAATAAATAGACTGTTAAAATCATAACACTTCTTTTTTTCGTAGTGGGGTAATTATTGGTACTTACACGGTACAAACCGACATAAACGCATCGACCGCTTTGAGATAAGAAACTGGAGGCAAAGAAGCCTGAGACTTAGCATGTTGAGTTGATAGTGTTAGAAGAGATGTAACACCTAAGGTAACTCTTGCCGGAGCAGCTTCCGGTTTTATCCAAAATGACACCCACTTAAAAGAAAATTCAAAAAGATTTGTTATACTTATTATATTTGTTTATAAAAATATGACATTATATATTATATATCCAGACCAAAGTTACTTCGAGAAAATGTACGCTAGGCAGTGCTCAACTTGACGGGTGCACTACCGTGCACCCAGATAATGCATTTAGCGTCCATTTTTCGAATAAGAGACGCTACTCACACCATTAGTAATATCTTCAATTTGCCATATTCCCGTTATTTTTCATATATTTAAATTTCAACTAACATTATTATAGCTATTACAATAAACTTATGCCGGGTTTATCGTACATTTAACACGATGTTTTGTTAATTACTGTTAAATTTTTACACCGAATAAAACATACGAAATAGCCTTAGAAATAACAGCGAATTAACAAAACAGCGCGTTCAATAATGTACGGTAAACTCGGCATAAGTATAAGATAGGGAATGTTATGAACATACAGGAATTTGGCAGATTATTATCGGTCATGGACTTGTAGAGGGAAATAATCTCAATATTTATCTGAAATTATTATAAGAAAAACTTCAACAAGATGATACAGAAATTACCGTCTCACGGCGAGACGCACTAGAAAAAAGTTCTAGCCGTTAGTGCGTCCGCTAAGATTCGAACCCAGTACTTCTCGAATATGAATCTAGTGCTCTCACCACTATTCCACTCACTCGATAAAATAAAATGATATAATTTCATTCAAATGTAGGGGAAAAAGACCCAAAATGTGTTAAAATAATTTTGAATGGAAAATAATATTTTAACGTAGAGTTATCTAATTATTTTTCATAGTTTTGTCCTTGTAATTACAATATAACCATGCAAACTAGATGTTTATATTGTTACTACTGACAAAACTATTCGAATAATTGCTCTTCTTTAAGTCCATGTAGTCAATGTAGTTTGCATGATTATATTGTAATTACTACCGACAAAACTGTTCGAAAAATTAAATTACTCTTCCTTAAGGACAAGGTACGTCGATTAATCTAATAATTATATTTTGTTACTTACAGACATAATGACTATCAGACAAGTCGGAATATAAGTGTGAAATAAATAATAACCAAGTCTTCTTTTCAAAATAAACACCACTTCCAAACATGTGAAATTTCCTAAAAAGTAAATAGGTACAGTCGTTATTATTTGGGAAACAGTAAGTACCTAATCACATCGATCGAAAAGTAAGACTTCAGCCTGAAATAAAATTTCATTCGTAGGCTAATAATGAAAATAAATGTTTCTGTTTTATTAATGATTATAAAATTTTTATTCTCAGTTTAAATAAGAATTCAAAAACTTATTGCTCTACTTTCCGATAATCTGTATTTTCAGTATTTAACAATAATTTATTTATAATATTATTAATTTTATTGTTTATAGTAACCTTTCACGATATTAATTTCCCTAAAAATTAATAAACAAACACTTGAAAAATTCTACACACAAATGTGTAGAATTTTTCAAGTGTTTGTTTATTAATTTTTATTCAATCATGTTCTACCAAGTGCCTAGCCATAAATTCTATAGAATTTATATTAATTTCCCTAGTTAAAATTCCTCTCCAACCTTTAAAATGAACTTTTTGGTATCGAGTAATATTTTAAAGCTTCTTAAACTAAATATTTAATTACAACTTATTTAATCATTGATTTAGTTTAAATTATCTAGTAAATCTATTTCCTCATAATACAATGTTCATTTCTATCCAAAAAGTAAATCCAAAGGACCAACCTGTCGAATAAACTTGCGTACAATCAGCAGTATAATTTTTAACCAGTTGTAATTGTGGTAACTCAATATTTTCATCAACAACTAGCGGCACTTCAGGATCCCACTGAAAAATCATATCGTCTGTGGTGTGTGACACTGAAATATATAAACTATTTACTAAAGATTCACAAATCAGGATGATTTAAGTTTGTCTTAACTTACAGCTTTCCATTTGCAATTTACATTCTTGAGTATCGTGTGGGTATATCAAAAAATTCATAGCACATGAAAGTCTTAACGTAAGTCTAAAATTAATAACTATCAGTAAAAAATATTCACAAGGTTGAAACTGTATGTTAACTTATTCAGGGGTGCCCAGGACTGAAATACTTACTTAACCATGTATTGAATAGTTTTATCCTTATAAAGCCACAAATAATGATTCGGTATTGTCATTGTTTGAAAAGTAACCGATTTAGCATTTTTGAAAAACGAATCAGGTCTCCACATATTTTTTAACCAATCGACCTCAAGTAATCTAGAAGAAACATTTTTCACTATTTTATTTTTAAACTACAATGCTTTTCTTTATACGGCCCGTATTCACCGAGCCTAGTTAGTTATTTATTCCGTTGATTTATTCCCCTGGTAACTATCACACGGAATAAATAGTGATAATTCAAATTACCAAACATAGTTAAATTTACTGCAGGTATAAATCGTAAGAATAGTTATCCTGTCCAATTTCAAGGGTATAAATATTTATCCGCCTAGTTAAATAGGGTGTGCACGAAATGCATAAATTACTTTATGGCCTGGCGACCTTTTCAGGTAAATATTAATTTCATATCTTACAGGTAAAGGTTTTTGTCAGTAAAATATGTCAATATTCACCATTTTACATTTTCGATAGATGCGCCATCGGTCGGATCTTTGGTAAACGTGCTTTATTTGACAAAATCTGTAAGGCGTATAGTATATAGTATATTTTTACCTGCAGTTAGTATTCTATCGAATGAATTGCTTGGTGAATAGAAAGTTTATTTTATTCCAAGGAATACATTTATTCTAAGGTTAGTAGCGTCTATCTTTAACAGTGTTTGGTGAATACGGGCCTACGTGAGCGTCAAAATTTTTCTACGTCCCTCTTATTATTAACATTAAGTATCTATTGAATTAGTTACATTAAACAGCAAAATTTTATGTTCGTGTATGAGGATTAATACAAGTTATAAGCCATATTATATAGGGGGATGCTTTTTATTTTCTTGCGTTTAAAATATAAATCGAAGATGATTTTATTAAAAGACAATTAACCCCGAAAGTTGGCACCTAAGACTTATATTTTTCTCTTGTTAAAAAAAATTATTTTAAAAAATATTCAACTTTCAATATGGTTCCAGGTTCAATA
Source organism: Mongoloraphidia duomilia (assembly GCA_039654895.1). Classification (NCBI taxonomy): domain Eukaryota; kingdom Metazoa; phylum Arthropoda; class Insecta; order Raphidioptera; family Raphidiidae; genus Mongoloraphidia; species Mongoloraphidia duomilia. Next base: position 10,793,294 of record CM077524.1, read on the forward strand.
AGCTTAAGGATGCCTTCTAATTGATTCTTTTTAATAAACCTACCGCACGACTATGAATTATGATAGGTCATTTGAAATGTTTGAGGAAAATCATATGCTATATCTTCGTATACTTAGATTAAACGTATTCTTATCGATCTTAATTATTTAAAATGGTACAAAAATAGCATTAACCATAATCCATCCTGAAATAGTGTAAAATGATAAATAATTTTGGTTTGAGGTTTTTAACCTAGCGTTCTTTTAAACATTTCTTAATTCGGGTAAAGACTAAACCAACAAACTTTAAGACTGTTCTGAACGTAATTATTATTATTGTAGATTATAGACGCGTCGACAACTTAGGTCATTAGCGTCTTAATTACATTAAATAGCAATAAACTTAAAACTAAATGATATCACAAAACATCAATGAGCGGAGGCGGGATCCGAACCCACGACAGTCTGATCCAGAGGCCGCGACTCTAACCACTGGACCACACTGTCCTCTGTTCTGAACGTTGTCTATAATTTATTACAATTTATAACAATATAATATTAAATATTAATATAATCAGAACAGTCTTAAAATTTATTTATTCATTAAATCTTTAACTGAGTTAAGAAATGTTTAAAAGAAGGCTAGGTACCTACTCTATGGTACCTACCACTAGAATCTGTCAAAAGCTTCAAACCAAAATGATTTATTACGCACACTATTTCAGAATGGACTATAAGCAACTGATGAATTTATGTTTTCAAATTACAGCGAATTTAATGTACCTAATCTTTTGAATAACATAAAAAATATGTAACAACGTAATTACTAGATACACCCGTATATTAGTTACATAATATTTTTAAGTTTTATTTATTATATCTCGTTTGCAACATCAATTCAAATAAACTCCCACCCTATATAGACAATTAATCAATAAAGTAATTTCATAGGTAAATTTCGAAATTCAATTATTTAATTAATTAGTTTGAAATCTCCTCTTGTAAAATTGATATTATTTTAAGGAATGAAATTTTAATAAATATCTACTAAAGTTGAAAATTTTTATTGGAAGAGCAGCCAATTACATAATTGATTTCTGGAAATATCGGAAAAAAACATTTTCACAACCATAGTCACAGTCAGGAATCTAACCTAAACTTCTCCACTATCGCGGCGGAATGAGCTTACAGTACTCAACCGTAACATGATTACCAATCTAACATTCTCCATATATGCAAAGGAATCAATTGATTTCCACTACATGCGAGTGTTATTAATTATAGCTAGGTTGTAGATGTGAATCATCGTAGTAGCGAGAGCTAATCAATTGATTCCTTTGCATATATGGAGAATGTTAGATTGGTAATCATGTCATGGCTGAGTATTGTATTTATTTTATTTATTATAGATTATAGACACGTCGACATCTAAGGTCATTAGCGTCTTTCAATTACACTAAATAACAACTAACTTAAAACTAAATAACATTGAAGCCAGCCTTTTTTTTAATGTTAAATTATTAGATTAACAATAGTGTTTTAGCAGAAGGCTAAAAAACACCCTTTTTTTTTTAAAAAAAAACTACGCCGGGGCCCATAGCGGCGGTAATAACAAACTGACATTCAGACGATAAAGGATGACAGAGGTTCATATTTTATAGAAAATATTAATAACTAAGATTTCACAAAATTTAAAAATACAATTTATTAAAATTCCTGCACAATGGCGATTATTGAAAATATACTTATAATATGAATACAATTAGGTAACTATTAAATAGTTTAATTACAATAATACAATAACATTATTTATTAATAGCGTGATATTAACTACGCTTTTTTTAAGTTTCTACCGTACTAAAGAAGCAATTTATATATCTACTTATTAAGTTGTAATTTACGCGTGAGCATCGTACCACAAAACTGGATAAACTATCATTTCAATCGTAATGTCATTTGTTTTCTTACACGTGCACGCGATTAAAATATTTAAAAAAAGGTTACAGTTCCGACAGCTGATCGGAGACGACTATTCCATTTTAATGAATGTACAAGTTGTTGCCTACCAAAGACGACAACAGAGTTCAAAAATGACACTTACATAATATTAGTTTGTTCTTTCTTTTTGATAAAATTTTAACGTTATATTTCTTATTACGTTACTTTAAAAAACGAAGGGGTAACAACATCACAAAACATCCATGAGCGCAGGTGGGATTCGAACCCACGGCAGTCCAGTCTACAGGTTGCGGCGCCAAGTATGCTAACCCTTAGGCTATACTGCCCCCTGTTGAGTACTGTAAGCTCATTCCGCCGCGATAGTGAAAAAGTTCAAGTTAGATTCCTGACTGTGACTATATGGTTGTTAAAATGTTTTTTTTTTCGATATTTGCAGAAATCAATTATACAGTCGTATAAATCTATTTAATATATCTACTAGAGTAACTTCTTTCCAAAGTTTTTTGTATAATAGGTATGCACAATAATCTGTATGGTAGAAAGACAGCATCAAACGCACATATAATACGTAATACTATTAAATGCTTAAACGAGCGCATACATACATAATCCTTGTTTACTGGAAACAAAATTATTTTCGTACAACTTTTAATAAAGAATATTTGCACAAAATTTAATTAAACGCTCTTTAAGTAAATTTAAAAACTTTTTGCATAATATAGGTATTTCTGTCTTAAATGTCATTCCCTACTTTTCTATGTCGTGTTTTTGAACTTTAATAGAATCGGTGAGTTCAAGAACAGTACAAGCCCAAAAGTAGCATTTTGAGATAATCGAAAAAAAAAATTAATATGTACCTACTACTAAGTACAGAACTTTTGGTACATTTTTAGAGTGTTGGGTCTCCAAGTCACTATATGAATATTATGAAGAATTATAAGAAATACCTTGTATTATGTCCATCTTGTGACTTCTTGTACATACATACACACACACTCACATTTCCATTTCAGCTACCTACTATATAAATCATAAAATCTCGAAATTTTAACCAGTACTTCACAGTCCACGACATAATACACATTGCTTAGCATTATAATATTATATAGTGTTACGAATACTCAATGTGCGTTTTTTAACATTCTTAATGACAAACTAACACTAAAATCGAACTTAATATACGACACAATAATTAACAACACACAAACACCCAATACTCAGTAATCGTCTACATACATACACACACACACTCACATTTCCATTTCATCTACCTACTATATAAATCATAAAATCTCGAAATTTAAATCAGTACTTCACAATCTACGACATAATACACAGTACTTAGCATCATAATATTATACAGGGTGTCCAAGACTTGCGTTGTCGGCCGATATATTGATTTTGGGTGAAGATAGAAAAAAAGTTTAAATACAAAAGTTGTATAAATTTTAATGTTGTATAACCTAAAAATATTTTCAATTATACAGCCTGTCCCATTTAAGCGTGGCAGATCAAAACTATGTTTTTTTTTACCTAGCACCCTGTTTTTATTTGTTTTTTCAATTCTGTACCTAAATGTGAATAGAAATTGCCATGCTCGAAAATTCAGTAATTTTTGAGTTTTTCAGAAATTTTTGACACATGCAGACCTTTACCTAAAATTCGACATAGCCAAAACAGAAACCTTTATCAAACTGAAATTTTAAGGATCACTAAATAATAGACGGATAAATCAATGCCTGTCGTAAAAAAATGAATTTATTATACAGGGTGTTCAAAATAAAGTACTTCTTTTACCTAACTTCAATCACGTGTAACTTTTGATTTTTAAATAGAACGAGGTTATTTTTTTGCTAGAATTGTATTCTTTAGGATATTTACTAACACTTTTATTAAGGGTTGTCCGTACATAAACCTAATATTTTCGTATTAAAATATTTGGTTTAGGTATGGACAACCCTTAATAAAAGTGTTAGGAAATATCCAAAAGAATACAATTCCAGCAAAAAAATTACATCGTTGTATTTAAAAATCAAAAGTTACACGTGATTGAAGTTAGGTAAAAGAAGTACATTATTTTGAACACCTTGTATAATAAATTCATTTTTTTAGGACAGACATTGATTTGTCCGTCTACTATCTAATGATCCTCAAAATTTCAGTTTGATAAAGGTTTCTGTTTTGGCTATGTTGTAAAGGTCTGCATGTGTCAAAAATTTCTGAAAAACTTGAATAACTCAAAAATTACTGAATTTTCGAGCATGGCTTTCCTTACAATTTCTATTCACATTTAGGTGCAGAATTGAAAAAACAAATTAAAACAGGGTACTAGGTTGAAAAAAACATAGCTTTGATCTGTCACGCTTAAATGGGACAGGCTGTATAATTGAAAATATTTTTAGGTTATACAACATTAAAATTTATACAACTTTTGTATTTAAATTTTTATTCTATCTTCACCCAAAATCAATATATCGGCCGACAACGCAAGTCTTGGACACCCTGTATAGTGTTACAAATACATAATGTGCGTTTTTTTTAAAACAATTAACCACACGTGAAGATGGCAACTCGTTGCTGAAACGCGTCGTGTTAAATCACAAGAAGTCACAAGACGGACATAATACAAGGTATTTCAAATACTTCATAATAGAACTTTTGAATGCATTAAGAAGTTGTCGTATTTGTTCAGACAAACATTTTCAGGAAAACATAATATTAAAAAAGTTTTTAGGACTTAATAATTAATTATAAATCTAACCTGTATTCCGATGTCATATTTTCAGGAAGTCGGAGTCTATGATCTTTCCATGTTTGTGCAAAAAATATATCTGCAGCATAAGTCTAAAATGATTCCAGAAATAACTATCAATCTTTGAAAAATAAATAAAAAATAATAAATAAAAATAATTTATACCATTGAAGTTTCGTCTATTGAATCTAAACCCATAACTGTTACATGAAAATTCACTGTTGTTGGTTGACCTTCCTTTTTTGGAGGTCGCATTTTATCATAAAGCTTAGGATCTTCCGGAAGAAGATCGTTAAATGTTAAACTCACTCTAAAACATTATATTTCTTCATTATGTTATATTGAGTAGTAAATTAAACTGATTATTTTCTAATATTAGGCTTTCAATCTCAATATTATAATTTCGCTTGCTTGGAATTATAGGGTTCTATGTTACAATTTTTCAGAAATTGATGGACACGCATGTTCCACGTTGCTTGGCTCTCGGCCTCGCATTTCTAAAGACACCCATAGTTCTATGTAGATCCCCTAGTACAGCGTTTCTCAAAGTTTTTTAAACACGGAGCCCCTAAAAAGTGGAATCATGATGGCGGAACCCCAAGTGCGAGGTGTACCGCAGCGTTAGCCCACTGCACTGACGAGAGGGGTCTCCGGAAAAAATATGACCCAAAAACGCTTTTTTAAACACAGAACAACCCGTTAAAGTGGAATCTAAAATGACTGACAACTAGTAAATATAACATTTTTATTTAATGTACTTTTAACAAGATTAATGTGATTATCATAGATAGAATAGGGAAGCCACCCAAAAAAGTGTGGATGCAAAAAATAGAAATGGAGAATAGAGCAGTTCGTCTGTCTTCTTCTATCACAAATACATAACCATGGTTATAGATGTATATTAACAATACCTACTATAAATTTTTAAATCCACAAATACGTCAGAAGACAAGGAAAAGAGAACTGCTTCGTATTCTATCTCTCTTTTTCAAGGTAATACTGTCACTTACAGTTGTGCCTATGGCTTCCCTACTCTATCTATGATATTGAGTAGAACTCTGTAGTCTCATATCTGGCTCTGCATCCAAACGGTTACGGTACTTGGATTTGGTGTAAATATATGAAGAAAATCCAATTTCAGAAAAATAATATATGTGTTTACGAATGGTAATAGGATGGAAACATTCTCTTCTGGATAGTCCTGTTTCAAGCTGCACCAAAATTCTGCTACTATATTTGCCATTCAAATACCAGTTTTAGTGAAGAATCGTAAATCAAGTCTGTTACTTTTTCGTACTCTTGAGAGGACAAACTTTAAGACTTTTCATTAATAATAAATGGATTTTTTGCCCAAGAATACTCTTCCAGATTACTATTCCATTCATTCGGAAAGTGCAGCAGTGGCGGCGAAACACAGTTTGAGAAACGCTACCCTAGTGTAATATACACGAAAGTAACTTAATTTTGCATGATTTTGTAATTTTCAAGAAAACAACGTTCTATGTAGCTATGCTGCTTATAGTATAAACATGAAAGATATCATAGTTTTATCATTATTTTCTCGGAAAAGTTGTTTTTGTTACATAGAGCCCCATAATTCCAAACAAGTGATTTAACGGAGTAAGAATCTGCTTTCTACAAATAGTGATTAGCGATAGTGATAGGATATCAAATTCACTGAAATATACCCAGTACTATCTCATTAATCCGCACCTCCCCCACGAAAACAAAGCTAGTGTCGGATTAGTGGAAGTTACGGATAACAGTACATACTTGGTAAAAGGAATGAGTTACATATACCTATACTTTGTAATTTTATTGGGAAATGGATGCATACATAATAGGTATTTTGCATTGCCTTAGTAGTTAAAAAAACGGTGGAGTACAATGTTCGTCGGATAATCGAACGACGGATTAAAGAAAGAGCACTGTATTTAAAAAAATACAAAAATAAGTGAAGACTTTTTTCATTCTACATAATATTATGATTATTTAATATTAGTAAATAAATTACAAAAAATCGTTTTATCTTTTTTAGTTTAACAATAAATTGCAAGAATTTATAAAATGAAAAAGTTCTTGAAAGGATGTTTATAAATTTTCTTTAATTATTTCAAAAATTATTTTCAAAAGCTATTCAAAAGAGAATACTTTTTTCGACCGTTCAGTTTTTTGCTTACCGCTCTGCAGCCTCCTAAACGCTATGATAAATCCAATTATATACGTTTTTGAGTCAGCGCAGAACAAACAAAATGACAAACGGACAGACCGACAAAAATTATGAAAATCGCTAAATCGATAATGCTTTAAGTACCTATTCTACAAATAGTGCAGAGGTAGCTTAGAACTGTATTTCAAGATTACCGATACCTGGTGGATAAAAGCACCAAATTTGGTATGATAGACCTTAAGGGTATACTAATAAAATATGTTAGCCTAGGAGCCCTCTGCGATTTCTAAAAAACAACTTTTGGCAGCCGAAAAACCACGAAATTTTACCACCTTTTTTGCTTTTTTAGAAATATCTCAGAAACGGTCGACTTAAAAGCAATTCTTCTACTATGTAATGTTTTAAAGATGATTACATTTCCTACAAAAAACACGTAAAACTCTGTGATGATTTCAACTTTGACTGCCTTTAACTTCTCAATTTTAAAAGATATCGATATGCGACAAAAAGGACGATTTAGGATGTGATCCTTGCTTTATGAACATGTGTATTTTCAATTTAAAGTTAAATGAAGAACACAATAAATAAAGCTATTGAAAAGGACATTACATTTTAACCATTGGGTACCAAGGTTAGAAAAAGCGAGTGATTTTCAAGAAGCTGTAGCGTGCTTACCATTAGTACCACAAAAAAGTTGTAAGAATGAAAATTGTAGGAAATGTAATCCTCTTTAAAACATTACATAATGGAAGGATCGGTTAAGTCGACCTTTCTAAGATATTTCAAAAAAAGCAAAAAAGGTGGTAAAATTTCGTGGTTATTCGGCCGCCAAAATTTGTTTTTCAGAAATCCCAGAGGGCTCCTCGGCTAACATTTATTAGTATACCCTAAGGTACCACCATACCAAATTTGGTGCTTTTATCCGCCAAGTATCAGTAATTTCACTAAGCCACCTCACTAAAACTGTATATCTAAGTTGTAGATATTGATGACAAATACTCACTGATACTCTGCATTACAATTGCAGCACAAAAGTAGATAAAGTATATTCTGCAATAGCAGATTAAATAATCCATATCGAATTATCATGACGAAAAATCTGTAAAAACAGATCTTCCATCAAATTATTTCCTTATTTTTTATAAATACAAAAACATGGAGATATTTTTTCTCATCCAATTATCTAATAAAGTTATGTGCTTCGTTTATTGGAAATATGAATTGAAATATAAAATTGTAAAAACTTAGCCAGCGCGAATCTGGAAGTTTCGAGTTTGATTCCCGACGGTGACAGGTTAAATAAATAAATTTGTCTGATATTGCACTGTAACGTGACACCATTGGGTGTCTTTCTTATATTGTAAACCCTAGATTTACGGCGACTTTTTTGCAGGAAAAAAGGATTTATTATATTATAATTTATATAACCGAATAGATAATTTTTATTGAAATAGCTTTTTCTAAGAATGAAAATTAAGAAATCTGTTTGAACAGTTCCCTATTGTTTACTAATTTAAGTAACGGGAACTTTTATCTTAATTTTTTAGCAAATATATTTTATTAATTATTGAATTTTATTTATTTATTGTAAATTATAGACGCGTCGACAACTTAGGTCATTAGCGTCTTGATTAAATTAAATAACAACTCCCTTAAAACTAAATGATATTACAAAACATCCATGAGCGGAGTCGGGATTCGAACCCACGACAGTCTGCTCCAGAGGCCGCGACGCTAACCACTGGACCACACTGTTCTCTTATTTATTGAATATTAACTATATAGAAAATAATATAAACTGTGTACAGATTTTTTTACATAAAATAAAATAAACTTTCAGAACGATATTATTTAATTAATATAGTATATTGTCCAACAAGTGTGGGAAGGTTGCTATTTTAAAACGAGTGCGATGTTTTGAAACGAGTTTGAGGCGAGTGCGTGTCTTAAAATGGAGATACCTTCTCACACTTGTCATGCACAATACTTTTTAGAGGCTTGAGAATGGCCGAGCGTGTAGCTATGCTGTTGTTTACATGGCGTTGCTATGGTTCCTCTAATACAAGTCCTCAGTTCCCGCGTTCTAGCCCGAGGGCTGGTAAAAGTGTCAATTGGATTTTCAATTTATTATTAAAAAAAAATAATGAATTGGCGCTAGGCCCAAATAACCTTAGTTATTGGTGGTCTTTAAAACACAATTTCGATACTTTTTATAACGGGAACATGTAAACGGATATATGTAAAAAGTTACAGCCGTGTATAAAAAGTGAAACAAAAGAGAAACCTGTGTCGAAAAAGGACCTTTTACACACTGCTCATAATACGACTATTTACGCACGGTCCGTAAACATGTAAAAATACAATATTACTTATTCCTGTTATAAAAATTATTTTTTAAATGAAGAGCGCAATCTATTTTTTTAATTTTATAAATAATTTAAAAACTAACGACCAAAAAAAATGTAATGGACGGTCGTTGCTTGATGTAAATTAGTGTTACACATTTAAAAGTTGATAGACTGAGCGTTTTAATTTATTTACACCTAGGAACTTTTTGTTACTACATTTTTTTCACACAACATATAGAGGGCAGTATAGCCTAGTGGTTAGCGTGCTTAGTGCCGCAACCTCTGGACTGAACTGCCGTAGGTTCGAATCCCACCTGCGCTCATGGATGTTTTGTAATGTTATTTAGTTTTAAGAAAGTTGTTATTTAGTGTAGTTGAAAGACGCTAATGACCTGAGATGTCGACGCGTCTACAATAAAATAAAATAAATTCACACAACATAGTGACTTTGTCAGACAAAGCTCTTAAACGCCTTAGTAAGTTAAGTATAAAGTATTTGTCTGATTAAGCCACTGTGTTGAGTGAAACATCAAACAATTGTTATAAAATAAAATGCAAGTAAATTAAAACGCTTTGTTTTGTTAAATTAGAAATATAGAATAAAAAATTGCCATACACAGTCTTCAAAATAAATAAATATATTATAAATTAATAAAAAAAATTATCTTACATGTTATTGTTTGGAGATAATATCCAATTATTATCAGAAGGTAACACGTATTTAAAATTTGAAATAACGAACAAATTTCATTTTAACTGACGATTCGCAACAGCGCCATCTTTCAACGTCCGTACATACACAGGTATGTTACATAACAAGTATAGACATAATATGAGAGAATGACATCAAACTCTCCAAATATGTGATGTACCTACTGACGAAGCAAGCCGAAGAAGACATTTATGTTATAAACTTGCCAACGGGATGGTATATGTCATGCGTACTTATTTGCCAACTCTTTATCTTCTCTTTTGATGCATCGCCCCTTTTGCGCCCCCTGAACAACCCCCCATTACTTGAGGAGGAGAGCTCGTTACAAACAGTAAAGTCCGGTTTCAAGATATGAATGCGGTGATTGGTAAACTATACGAGCTGTTCCAGAAACAATAATCAGATTGTAGATTATAGATGCACTCGCGACAACTAAAGTTGTTAGTGATTAATAATTAATCATTCTATTCAGAGACAGCGAGTACGTGATTGCTCTGATCCTTGAGAACTCGGCTTCGGCTACATTCGGCAAAAAGTTGAATCTTCGGTTTCGGCTTAAATCAGGCCGAAGATTTTGCCAAAGCCAAATGTTGAATTTACTGAATAATCGAATTGAGTATTACTTTATTTAAATCACAACACACAACTCTGCACACAAGAATATTGAAGAAATAAACAAGAAATGAAAAAATATACTTCTCAACTTCAACTTAAAATATTTAGTATTTTTCCTCATTTTTTTGGCATTATATATAGTACCTTCAGCTTCGGCTAAAGGTGCAGAGAAAAAAAACCGAAGTTCGGCTTCGGACAAACAATTGACCTTCGGTCGGTCTTTACTCATGAGTATTTTACCATTAAAGAGTTGTTCTTTAGCCTTGTATCCCGTTTCTCCTGAAGTAATAAATCCTCATGTATTATAAGAACTGTATATACTGGTAGGGTTATACTGGTAGGGTTACCATCTGACAGGCGTTTGCCGCATTTGACAGGCATTTTAAGATCTAGACAGGTGTGCGGCCGGCATTGGTCAGAGACAGGCATTTTAAAATTTCGCGCCCTTTCGTGACTTTGTCGCACTTTACCTACAGCTTTTTTATTTTAGACAGGCATTTTTCTGAAAAATCAGGCATTCCAGGCACCCTAGACAGGCATCTCTCCGTTTATGTATGGTAACCCTATATATGGGTAGCTTTGCCCACTTACAAACTGAAATTCCAGATCACTGAATGAATTGTAAATTATAGACGCTCGACAACTGAGGTCATTAGCGTCTAACTCCAGATCACTAGGCAGAAGTTAGTTTTGAATTAGATAATAATTATTATGGTAAAAAGTAAACTATTTTCTTAATAAGGAAAAGAATCTAAAAACATAGCGTGTATTTATTTTAACAGATATTTTAGTAACAGCCTCCACATGTAGCAATTTGAACAACTCGATACCGCAGCAATTAACCACTACATAATACGCCTTACAGTACAATAATTTGTTAGATACGAGATATCTATGTCAATAGGTACACTAAGAACAACTTCAGTGATTTATATTTCATTGTGAATAAGTTTTATTCATAGAAAATACGATAATGAGTTTAGTTTGCTGTATATATTTCACGTTATTTTATATTATGTGTATACAGCGGAAACTTACTTAGGAAAAACAGACGCTATTGATCTCAGTTGCCGAGCGTCTATAATCTAGAATCTCTGTGTGTCTCTCTCTACTTTGAAAAAAAACTACCCTACTTCCTTTAGGGCCTGTTTAGGTGCTGCAAAGCCAAACTTGTAATCAAAAAACTATTTTAAAACAAATTAACCTATTATATACTTAATAAATGTGGAATATTTTAATATTATTTATTAGTGCTTTAAATCGAAAGGAGATATCACAAAGACAACGAATAGGTTCTATAAATACAAACAATACAATTAAATGCGCAATAATTTAAAATGCGACCTTTAAAAAGAAGTAAATTGTCAAAAAAATTCCAAGAGCAAAATGCTCTTAAAATAGATGTCATGAATAAAATTGTTAGATTAAAATTTTTGCACTAAGAAAAAAGGAAAATTTCAAAAATCGTTTTTTCCAGAAAAGCACGTATATTAATGAAACTGTTTATACTTTCCTAGAAAATAACTTTTTTTATATTTACAATATGGGTTTGGTTTATAAATAAATTGTCTTCCTATCATTGAATATTTCATAACCACATTAATTTTTTGAGTAAATGAGCGATTATTTTTTTAGGGTAGTTCTGCTTCACACAATTTTAGGCCGTTCAAATTTGTTGTAATTCTTGAATTAGCTCATTTGAATGAATAACTTTCTTAAAAAGTCCTATACAAATACCTTTCGCTTTGCCTTTGAACAGAATTCTCGTTATGAATTTTATAATAATCAGCATGCAGTGAGTTCCCAGCGCTCTCAAGAGATGTGTAAACATTCAGATTCGAATACGATGACAATTACATATTATAACCTCAAAAAACACTGACATTTGACTAAGGAGAGTAGAACATAGTAGCTGGTAGTAGAGCTTTGCGTCACTTCCACGATACACCACTTCCATGACATTTCACCAAGTCACTCGAGCAGTTTGGGGAGGAGGGCAGTAAAGTTGTTTACACCTCAAAAAGTTGACTCGAGTTTTGAATAGGTGCTTGAACACATCGGCTGCTTTTAATATATGGAGAAATTACTTTAATGAGTCCCACAAAAACAGCTTCGGTTTCATCGTTAAACAGAAAAGTCGTTCTCTAATAATGGCTATATATATAGACGTGTTGATGTCACGACGGACAAGTGTTAACGTTTGATACAGTGATTTGTAGAGCAAAGAAATGATGAAGTAGATCAATGCTTGTAATAAATACATACAGCAATCCACAAATAGCAACCCCATTCCATTGGTTTACCCGTTAGTCGGCACTCAGGCACGATCACGACTACAAGCAGATTTCAAGTAGCTCTGGTCTATTCTCTGTGGGGACAAGAGTGCCTCTTGTAAGCACCTCCCTAATCCTCAATAGGTACATACATACTGCAGCAAACCGTCACCACACCATTGTCAATTGATATTGAAAAGTTACAATATATTACAGGGGTGATCACTTTGATTGGAATTGAGATCTACTTTTTACTTTATTATATTTTATCTATTTATTGTATAGATTATACAGTGGCGAACTAAGCCCGTCGGAGCCCCGGGGCGGCAGAACTAAATGAGGTCCTCGGTCTCCTTAGAAATTGATGTATTTGTAATGTAAATTTCGTAAAAAAATGAATAATATAGATATAATGGCTGACAAAAAAATCAAATATTTATAATAAACGACCTACCTACGTTTATATTTTGTATACGTACGGGGCGCCTCCAATTTCAAACTGCCTCTTACTTACTAAACATATTTAGGCCTTGTTTGGGATCTGATAAAGAAGGACTTCTCGAGATTTGGAGGCCCCCAGGATCAAAGGCCCGAGGCGATCTGCCCCCCTCTCGTTAGTCCGCCACTGAGATTATAGTCGCGTCGACAACTTACGTCATTAGCGTCTTTTAATTACATCAAATCAAATAACTTAAAACTAAATGACATCACAAAACATTCATGAGCGAAGGTGGGATTCGAACCCACGACAGTGTGATCCAAAGGCCTGCTACGCTATCCGTTACACCACACTGTCCTCTACTTTATTATAGCGGAAGTATTATGATCAAGCAAAAATTCGATTTTGAGTTTTTGGTGAATTTGCACTCTGAATCCAAAAAGTATTTTTCTAAAAATGTCTGTTCGTCTATCTGTGATCGTACATAGATCCTAAATCACTGGAACGTTTTTGCTTAAACCTTGCATGCATGATGTTCAAAACGGTCAACTCAAATGTGAAAGAAACAAGCCGTGAGGTAGGTCGTTTATTAGGACTTAAGTGCGACCCTTGAGGTCCACACGACGAACTTCCCAGTTTGATAAATATTTAATAATAATAATTAAATTAGATATTACACAGAAAAGTAATCATTTTAATCATTAAAACATAATTATTATTTATTTTTAACAATAATAGAAAAAAAATAAAAAAAACGACTGAACCGATTTTTATAAATATTATATATCGGATCAAAATGACGTTAACACGCCTCGATTGACACCCTTACGAAGTCGATATAATTTTTTATTCGCGAGATATTGTGTAAAATCTACTTTTTTGGAGTCTAATTGGTTAAGAAAAAAGAACGGCTGAACCGATTTTGAAAAAATTTCTTTCAGATCATATTTACGTTAATACGCGTCGATTGACACCCTAGCGTAGTCGATATCATTTTTAATTCTAGAGATTTCGCCTTAGAAAGAAATGACCACATGCGTACGTACGTACGCATGGTGGTCATTTCTTTCTAAGACGTACGTACACACACACACACACAGACATCTTTCCAAAAATAGTGTAGTGACCTTGAAACGTAAAAATTTGTTTTACATTTTGATTTCGATTTTCGGGCCCATTACAATAACTTCCAATGGGAAGTTAAAAGTTTAAAAATATTTTTTCTCAAAAATGACTAACGATTTTGAATAAATTTTACACATGGATACTCGCTTGATAAAAGTTTAAAATGACATGACTAGTTTCTTCCAAAAAAATGCATGGAAAGGGGCTGTGGGATTGACAATATGCACTGTATAATCACATAGTGTAGGTGTCCATTCCTATATTATGGGAAATTTAATTCGAATTGTGTCGGACCATTTAGCAATCTACTTTACAATTTCAAATGCCTTCTTCCAAAATTTTTGCTAGTTAAAAATGATGCCACCATGAGACTTAAGGTACGTGCAGTACGCAGCTGGGATTCTAGGTTTGCACAACGAAGCTTTAATTGATACTAACAGTGATACAAGCTTAAGACGCGTTTGAAATGTCAGATAGCGAAGACGAATATTTGTGTTCTTCTGCTACAAAATGGTATATTTTAAATACAAATTTGGGTAGGAGCTATCATGTCCACCCTATTAATAGAAAACGATCTAAACACGGCGAATTTCATCATTTATACCAAGAATTAAAATTTTACCCAAATCGGTTTTTTGAATATTTACATAATATGGAACCTAACACTTTTAAATACGTCTTAGAAAAAACTCAAAACAAATTAAATAAGAACTGGCAAAATTTCACTTATTATAAACTAGTCAGATCCATTGCGAAACTTGTAACGGCCATTTGACAGCTGTCACACGTTGATTGTAGAAGTCAGCGCGCTGAAAGAATAGTGAGATACATTCTTGTATCTAGCAGCTCTTGTAACAGCGCTTATACCTGCTACACTCACTGATTTGTTGTGTACGCTCGCATATATAACAATGCATTAATTTAAGCAAGCCCTGCTATGATCTACGATACCATCTAGAATCCCAGCTGCGTACTGCACGTACCTTTAGTGTCTGTCGGAAACGTTTCCCATCTTCCCATAAATGAATCTAATTTTAAACACTTCTATATTAAAGTGATCAGGGAAAAGAAAATGTTGAAATATTTCCTATTAGATACAATTAGATCTAATGAAAAATGTTAATCCTTTCTTTCCTTCAACGGTGTCAGTGAAACAATGGGACTAGATAGTTCCGCGGACATGTTTCCAAGAATTAGTTCCGCTCAACAAAGGAAACGTTCGATGTTTATTCCATCTTTGGAACTGTTTTACCTAGCCGCAATCGACTTGGCCAACCCTGATTTTGAACATTGCACTGCAGTCAATATACGGAGAATACGTACAGTAAGGCCCCGCTTTCCGATTCCGCTTGTCGACGTTCTTATTATCAATGTTCCGTTTTTCGATGTTTCTCTTTTCAGTGGTTCGCTTCTCAGCGTTCTGCTGATGTGGCGATTTTCAATTATATCAATGTTTAATATTTACTATGTTTGGCACTTCATCAGCGTGATTCGGCATGACGTGTCCAAGAAGGGCATCGGGCGCCATTTTTCATACTTAGCTACGCACTAAATTTATGATAGCATAAATAGGGATGCACGACATATCGAAACTATCGAGATATCGGACGTGCCTATTCAATATTCATATCGATATTTTGAAATTCAACACATCGCGTATATTATAAACACCAATTATCGAAATCAATTAAAAGATATTCAGGAACAGCAGTTTGTTTAGCAGTTAATATTCTAATGAAACTCTTTGATTTAAAATTAACAATTTTTAAAAAAATTAAACATGTAATGTTAAGTACTGAAAATTTAATATAAAATGTTTTGCAATTATTTTTTTAAATTGATTTCTAACGATGTTAAATAAAATGATAAATTTTATGCGATATATCGATATCCTCTGTGCAATATATCGAATGTATCGATATTCTTGTTATATCAAATACATGATATACCGAATCAATACATATTGTTACAAAACTGTTTTCTGAGTTGGCGGAATAAATATTTATTTACAATAATTAAAAACACAATAATAAACAATAACTAAACAGTAATTACAAAGCAAAACAAACAACTATATACCAGAACTATTTATTTCTAGTTATTTATGTTTCAAATATTTATATTCACTGTATTTATATCAGACGCACTATTTGTCGCTCAGTATTCTCCATTGACTGACTGATCGTAGGCTTGAATCCTGACTCACCGTGGACTGCTGTTTATATATGCTGCGTGCATAAGCCTAGTGTGTTCCCGCTTTCTCTAGAACTTTCGTGCAGGTACCAATTGTTACAGTAAGCGGACCCCCGTTTCTCAGAACTCTTGCCTGCCGGTTATATACAGGGTGATCCGTAACAATATTATATCGTGCATCCTTAAGCATAAACAAATTTTCAGGCTTTTATAATATCTACATTCGTAGGAGAAAAAAGATTATAGGCGGGATATGGAACCTCACCAATCGTATGAGTGAGGCCTTACTATCTACTATGACGTTAAATCGGACGACTGTTCTATAAGAAATAATAAGAATAATGGGTTTGAGAACAGACAAGATCGCAGAAATACTGATGTTTATAGCAAGACTTATCAATTACAAGCCTCCAGGTAACAAGTTCTAATGTGAGAACTGGTGAAACTATCATATGTGTTTTTGATTTATCATCAAACGTAATAATTAATCATTAAAAATAAGAGTTGATAGTAGATACTAGAAAATAAAATTACAAATTACATAAAAATTGTAAATATAATACCTTTGCTTCCGCCACCTGCGACTGTTCCTCCACCATATTTATACCTATACCTACTATAGTACTTTTTCTACGCCTTTAATAAATTTACAGGTTCAGTATGGCCTTGTTAATCCGGATGATAAAAAATAAGACTAAAAAATAAAATTACAAGTTAAAAAAAATTGTAAACATAACACCTTTGCTCCGACCACCTGCGACTGTTCCTCCACCATATTTATGCTTATCCTAATACTTTTATTTCGTGCATAAAGTTAGCAGGGCCAAAACGTCGTATGACGAAATTGATGGTATGAGATTCAAGGGCTATTTAAAGGCTAATTTAAAACCCCTATTTTAATTTTAGGACTTTTACCCTTTAAGGCAAATTCCGTGGCGCTGCTAGCTTTAGTAAAAGTTAGCAGCGCCAAATTGTCGGATGACGAAATTGATGGTATGTGAATTAAGGGCTATTCAAGGACTCATTTAATTCCCCTAACAGAAATGTAGGTCTTTTACCTTCTTCATAAAAATCTATGATTATCTTCCATACGGTGGAAATACGGGTTATGTATGGTGGGAGGAATTCGGCTCACATATGGTGGAAACATCCATACAACATGATAAATAATGGTATGCGGCTTTAAAGCTATGAACAAAATAAAATTGCAAAAGTCTCTGAGACACCTTGTACAATTTCTAAATCATTATAAGTTAAATTATGGTGGTGGAGGAACCGGTATAGAAGGTGGAAGTAAAGGTATTATAAATGTTTATTACAGAATGAAGGTGTCAGAAAACATTCATTCTACCTTAATTTTGAACTAAAATAATTGTAAATTAATTTTAAATAATGTATTTTAACGAAAAATGCTATTTAACAGACAATAATTTCACGAACATAAACATTAAACACGGAGAATATATATAATATGATATACCTACTGTACATGTTTTTCAGTCAATAGAAAAATATCTTCCGAGTTCAAACATTAAATCTAAAATAAAACATCAATAGAAAAGTCACATACGTGCTAAAGTTAAAACAGACTGCATTGCGCCATCGTTTATAGAGAGCTAAGGATGTACTTAACTAAGTTTTCATAAAATTAAACCGTCCATATTTGTACTGTCAATATTACAAACCCCCGGTTCCCAGATTCTAGTCCGAAAATTAGTGAAAGGATCAGTGGCTGACTAAGGGAGGCGGAGGGGGCGGCTCGCCCCGGGCCTCTGATCCTGGGGACCTCCAAATCTCGAGAAGTCCTTCTTAATCAAATCCCAAACAAGGCCAAAATATGTTTAGAGGCAGTAATTTTGGAGTTGGAGGCCCCGTACGTATACAAAATATAAACGTAGGTAGGTCGTTTATTAGAAATATTTTATTTTTTTTGTCAGCCATTACATCTATATTATTCATTTTTTGCGAAATTTACACTACAAATACATCAATTTTTAAGCAGACCGGGTGCCTCATTTAGTTCTGTCGCCCTGGGCCTCCGACGGGCTTTGTCCGCCACTGGAAAGGATCAATTAGATTTATAATAAAACTGAATTGGTTATAGGCAATTGGTGTTATTAAAATTAAAAAAATAAATTTAAAAAAAAACAAAAAACCCGACTGCATCAAAAGCGAACTAAAAGATGGAAACAAGATCAAACGATAACATGCAGTCGGAGGCATCAGTATTTATGTTAAATTTGTTACATATTTGATTGATTTTAAAATTAATTTAAATGTTTAAAAAGTTTTTTGCCAAAATAAGTTTTCAGTTTTATTGTAAATTCTGATTTTAATTGATTAACCTAATATTTTAACTCTGAAAAAAACAGAAAATTCAGCGTTTTGAAACAACAAAAGTAGTGAATATAAAACTTTTATTCATGTCAGTATTTATAAAAATATTACTGAAGTCAACATTAATAATATAGTTTCCTCATCCTTATTTTTCATGTTCACCGATCTAGCAAATTTGGTAGATTGGTGACACTTCAAATTGTCTATCTTCAATCACTTGATTTTGTCGTTTTTTATCTATTTTTTTAAATTTTAATTTCAATTTACAACACTTTTTTCGTGTTCTCTTTTCTCATTCGAAAAGGTAATCATTAATGTATAACGAATTATAATTTACATTAAATATAAAAAAAAAAATTAAAAATTATGTTTCAATTTTTTACGTAAATATAACTAGTAAATATATAACACGTAAATATAACTCGTCAATCATCATTCGCCCAGATATGTCCCTCTAGAATCTCGATTGATAAATATAGTCATAAATTATAGACGCTCGACAACAGGACTTCGACTCCACTGCGAAGTTTAGTTTGAAACAATGATCACGCAGTACCAGCATTATTTACTTTATATTCTTATAATTGTTTGAATTTAAGTAAAGCGTCATTTCATTATTTTATTTTTCAGCGAAAGTAGATTTTTTTTGTTCATGAGTTTTTGGAGGGGCACGAATATTACTATAACTGTAAGGAGAGGATGTTGAAATAACACTGAAGGAGGGCACGACTGAAGAAGTCTGCACACAACTAATGTAACTGCTGAGTGGCAGGTCTGGCAAAAAAACAGGGGTCCTCGCAGCAGTTAGAGTGCCCGCGGTGAGAGATGAAGCCAGACACGTCATCAATAATATGCTAGTGAACGCCTGCTTGCCCGCAGACAGTGTCGTGTACACAAAACTGCACATTGGGTTTTATAACGTTAGGTACAATTTTGGCAAATTGCTATTCATGACAATAAACAGCCAATAGCAAGCTTGAAGGCGAGAGCAATGCATTCACGTTACTATGACGCGGTGGCTTCATCTTTCGCCGCGCGAGGTCTAACAATAAGTGGATGTGCAGAGCATCACTCGTCAAAGGCAATTTATTTATCCATCAAAACCAGTTTTGTTTTAATTTAGTCGTATGCTTGCTGATTTACATATTTCGGAATTTTGACATTTTTCTTCTATTAATTATGAAGACAAGGGGTGGCACACAACCATTCTTTTGTTGAAGAGCTCAAATTAATTTTCAATATGCTAGAAGACTCGCCATAAAAATGCGCCAAGTGTCCCAAAATTGTAGTTACGCCACTGGGTGTAGGTGATTAGGTTCTAGGAAAATCTGTTTTAGGGCTAACGCACACATACTACTTTTTGCCGCACGTTTTTGCCATTAAGTTTCTTAGAAACAGTCAGCTGTAGCTACCAATAGCGTAAGGCCACACACTCTTCGCTAAAAGGGGCTTGAGAATAGCCGAGAGTGTAGCAATGCTGTTTTTTACATGACGTTGCTATGGTTCCTCTATTACAAGTCCCCAGTTCCCGGGTTCTAGCCGGAGAGCTGGTAAAAGTGTCAATTGGATTTTCATTTTATTATTAAAAATAAATAATGAATTGAAAATATGAATTGATGCTAGACCCAAATAACCTTAGCTGTTGGTGGTCTTTAAAACACAATATTTTTTTTCTTCGCTAAAAGAGAATTTTCGAGTAGGTAGCTGAGTAATCGTCAATTCGCGATGTAGTATCCTAAATCGCGCGTTTTTTATACAATAAGTAAATTGTGTGCGTTGGCCCTTCAGTAAAAATCAATAAAACAACAAACATATCATACTGAGTTTTAATAAAATTACAGGAAAACAAATATACACACAAAAACAGTATAAAATATATAAATTACTACAAAATAATTAATTGGACACCTTTTTTTGATTACAAAATACTTAATTGAACTCCTTTTTTTCGATCTTTAAGATGTGCCTGAATAATAACATTGTAATCATGTCTCCCCAATAAACTATAGGCTGGACTTAAGAGACTTAAAATTGTATTATGAAACACTTCTCCACCAAATGCAAACAAATTCAATCCCAGTTCTAATCCCGTTCCGAAGTCGCACTCATCTAGAGCAATGCTTGCCATTGTGATAACAGGCTGAAGTTTGGATAAATAGACATCCTTGTCTTTATCATTATCAGCATTAATTATTTTAGTTAAAATATTTTTTATTTCAGCTACAACAAAAATATACATCAGTTAAAGCTGTTATTATTTAAAAAGATAATTAGTATCATCTATCAGGCTCAGACTGCAAGGTGATGGTTTGATTTAAAAAAAAAACCACTACGCAAATTATATACCATTTACCGTGCCAAAAAATTTAGGCCGTCCTCAACAATGTGTCCTGTTATACCTTACAAATGCACCCCTAGGTTACCAAATCATCTACCGACACAATAGGTGTGTATGGTATCAAGGTGTAGTGTAGATAATTTTTCACTGAAAACTGTAAGCAAGTTCACCAAACGTGTAAACTAAATGTACACTTGTAACAAACGGGCTAGTGTATATTCTGACTTCTGAGTAGATTGTACATGCGCATTACAAAATAAATTAATGACAGATTGGTTGAGTTCATTATTTCTAGTTTTTACAGTTTTTTTGGTCGTAAAAATGTTAAACTCACTGCCATATTTATCTTGTACCATTACATTTTGAAGCTCATTCATTTTTAAGAGACAAAAAATGTAAAAAACTGAGTACGAAAAAGTATCAACTCTGTCAAAGCGATTGTCAATTCAGACATATATCACGTGACCTACACTACGTGCACCTGCTCAAGACTCGGGACTAATAGTTGTTACACTTTTAGTCCCACACTTAAATAACAAACAGGTCAGTTATTTTACACTTTTGTATAACAAACGTAATAGTGTCAAAAGTGTTTACACTTTTTACACTACACCTTGATACCAAACGCACCTAAATGTCAATGAGAAAACTTTCCACGCATTTCATTGTTTTCATTTTGTTTTAGAAATTGTAAACTTTGGGATTGAACCAATGATAGGACACAACCTGGACACCATTCATTTATTTTAATCGCGCACTAATTGTTTTTTGTTTTGTTTCAGATTTGAATGATACGACCTAATGGTAACCGTTTAGTTAAGTTTTCGATACTTTTGAGGAACTATCATAGAACACAGTAAAAAATTACAAACTGTCTTTGATTACAAACTTAAATTTCAACAAATGTTTCTAAAACTAGCACTGATGAGGTAAATTATGTTATGTTTGGCAGAATATTTCAAAACATTGTTGCGTTATATAACAAACCGCTACTCACTTCGCGTCATGAAATGTTTCAAAAAACCATTTTTGATAAACTGAATCGATATTACGATGATCTAAGGTAGTTAGGTTACAAAAAAATGGCCATAAATCATAAAAAATAAGATTATTACCATTTGTTTCAATAAGGGGTCGATATCCCAATTGAGTTTTCCGATTATAAGGAACAACTATTCCAGCCTTATTGAAAGTTTTTGCAACTATTTTAGAACTTCGAGATTTCATTGCTGGTGAGATTCCCTGAAGTGTTATATTATGAGCTTTTGACCAGTTCTCAATTTGAGTCAAAAAGTGTGATACTTTTGTTTTGTTAAATGGATTACATGTTTTTAAATATGATTTTGTATAAGCGCTAAAATAAACAAGACAATATAATCAGATACGGAAGTAAGAAAAAAGCTACTTAAAAACAGTCAACTCTCTTTAAGAACGACAGTTTCGAACTGAAATCACTCTTCTTAACGAGTAAGCATTCCCACAACACCTACATGTGATGGGGATACGACAGGAATCCACACTATGCAGATTCTGCGATATGGAGGATGAAACAGCCACCCATATCGTGTTCGAATGTGAAGCACTAGCCTACAGAAGGACAACCATCTTTGGATATATAGATGAGGATGGAATTATTCCACAGGATAATCTAGTGCCACATCTTCTAGAGCTCATAAGAAGATCCAGGCTATTTGTGGACTAGATCCAGCGAATGGGGAAGCACAAAAATCCTTCTAGGATGTGGTGCAGTTTATGGGCCAATCTAGGACCACCCCTATTTGTTTTTTATCTTTAAGCATTCCCACACAGATGTTTCAAAAATTAGGCGGAGCTTTTACAGGTTTATTACTACAGAAATCCGAAACCGACCATGAACGTCAGGAATGTGAACAGTGAAATTTTTCAACCATCACACCCAGCGCTGGATTTACACTAGGGGCTAGTGCCCAGGGCGGCAAATTTTCAGGGGCGGCAAAATTTGGAACGCAAAAACATTCATAAATTAAAATAAATAAAATACTTTTTGTCATTATTAAGAACGTGTGTAAAATTATGAACACTGCAGTTTTATTTACAAAATTGTGAAAAAAACTTTAGTGGGGGCGGCATTTTTCACGGCGCCCCAGGACGGCACATAGGGTAAATCCGGCCCTGGACTCACACCCAGATCCCTGATTACTAGTCAGTAGTTCCAAAACATCTGTAAACCATTTACTGACAGAAAAGTTTGCGAACAGTGCGCGATTTTAAATCAGGGATTTTTAATTAGGTAGTTCCTGCAAAACTTGCCATGCACGTGACTGCATTTTACAATAGAACTGTAGAGGGTTCAATGAATGTTCTCGAGTTTATCTATTTTGTTTATTTAGAGTAAACAATTTACTAGAAGTCACAAAAGTTTGTGGATACGGGATAGTACGCGAGTTTTTGATCAGGGGCATGCGCATTAAGTAGTTCCTGCAAAACAGTGGCCGTGCACGCGACTGCGTGTTACAGTACAGCTGTAGAAGGTTCACCGAAAGTTGAAAAGTTCTTAAGGTTACCTGTTTTGTTTATTCGGAGTACCGCGTCAGTTATCCCAACAAACAAGCTGAAGACTAGTTTACAATTAGTCATATTTAGCGCATGCACAATGAACAAAATCGGAAATTTGTCAGGGACAAATTTGTGATTGTAGGAACAAACCTTATACTGGGTGTCACAGAATAACTATTCCTAATTTTCAGAAATGATACAAGACACTTGAATAAACATTTTTTATTAATAAACTAGTGTCCGGAAATTCTTCAGTATCGAGATAAAATGAAATAATAATTCGGTAGTCAATTACTATAACTTGTGTATCGAAAATTGTAGTCTTAACTTCGAACAAGTTTTATAAAGTTTGATGCAGTATTTCCGGACACTAGTTTGTTAATAAAAAATGTTTATTTAAGTGCCCTCTATCCTTTCTGAAAATTAGGAATAGTTATTCTGTGACATCCTGTATATTTAGCTCAAACACATATACAAGGGGATGGACTTAGGTCAGAGAACAAACTTAGGGGCTTGTGTAGTAATGGTTATATTACGTCCAATGCTTGTAGTCTAGAAAGAATTAGAAGGAACGTCACGGAACGTCGTTTCTAGCGAAAATGTCCTTAAGAAGAGCTGACTATATTTTACGTACAAAACAGCTCCAAAAATATTTTCAGCCATTACAGTGACGACACCATCTTTCAAGGCATGATTAGATGCAACAAATACGGGTAGTTGATCGGGAGAATCTCTGAAATAACCCATATGATACCCAGTTTTGTCATCTCCCTTGATCACTGTCTAAAAAAACAAATCAAAAGTGAAAGTTTTAATTTGTCATCATAAAAAAGTAAAACACACAATTTATTTTAATAGAAGTACCCAAATTTATGTGAACAGACCACATATGCATGTACCACAATGCATCTGTGGTCTGTGGAGGCAGTGCACCTTTCTGAATAAATCGAAAACACCGCGTATTTTTAATGTAAGAACTGGAATAATGTAAAACGGTTGCTGTCACTAATATAATTTAATTATAATATTTTAATAATTTTTTTTTAGAATATCTATTTTATTTTTAATACCTTGCTCCCCCCCTCCAAACACTTCAGAAATCTGGCGCCGATGCCTACATTATTATACATTTTTTATTTATACCTAATTAGAATAATACACACAGTGACACAATCGAATACGCCTTTTTAATTACATATTTTGTAGAAAAACTAATCCATTACTTTAACATTTGTAGTAGTTTGTTTTTTTTTTCTATAAGTTTATTAATTTCATGTCGACTCCAAATTTCTTCACTTCGTGGAACTTTCAAGCATTCTACATTTATTTCAAAACTATTTAAAAATACAACATAATATGTAATAAATACCTGAAATTCAGGTGGATCGTAATAATACCTCCAATGTCTTAAGTATTCTTCGTCTGATTTATTAACATTTTCAAATTTTTTTGCTAAAACATCAAATGGTCCAACCAATAAAAGTTCAATAATACCTTCTAATGCTTGTTGCGGATTTGATTTATTTATAGATTTACAAAAATGCCAAAACGCATAAAAATCGTCTGGCATTGAAACCAAAAATTTTTCTTTTATAAATTGTTTATCTGCGTCTGTTATGTTAAAATCGATTGCCCTTAATTCTAATTTTTCTATTTGAGAATCTACATGTTTACTGTTCCCACTTTCTTTGTCGGTTATTTTTTTCTTTGGACTTCCTGGTGAAAACTGTTTCATTGGAGAAACGATTTCATTTGGCGTATCATTTTTAGTAGTCAGTATTTGTTTCTGTGGACTTGACGGTTTAGAATCAATTTCTCTCTTTTTATGAAAAGCCACATCTGCATCTTTTAATTTTTCTTTAGATGACTCTCCATGATCATTTTTACCATCTCCCTGTGGTTTAAGGGGTTTCTTAATAAAAAAGTCGCTAATTTTTCTTTTCTTAGCTGGAGGAATTACAGCTTCCTACAATTTTATTTTCTTGTTAGGTATATTATAACGAAATTTAGAAAAAATACCTAAGATTTTTAATTTCAAATTTACCTAAAAATCATTTACAAAAAATAATGTTTTGGAAAATCTATCGACTATTACAGGCACCAAGAAACCTAATGTTGGTAAAATTCTCATGAATGGGCACACGTTCATACGAACTCTCCTCCAGCGAACGTTTCAAAGCAATAACTGGAGCGTTTTTTACTAGCTGAGACGTCATTTTATTTCAGAGATGCACATGCAGTCAGTCGTCGAGGCGACAGCTTTCTACCGTTGTCGTCTCGACTCTCGAGTGATATTTGACGTACGGCCCACGACGGACAAAGCTGTTGCCGCCACGATTAACCCTATTTTCTAAGTCGATGATTTCTAATACATGAGTGATGACGTACCAAGTCGGAAATTATATGTAAATGCCCTTAGTGTCAGAAACTGCACTTTTTAATGTATATGCTATCTCATTAATATGTAAATTGAAATAAGTAAATGTCCATCGCTCTAACCTGTTTCTGTTCCCTTATTCGACGATGCTTATATTCACTCAAATGGTCTGGATTTTTACGATAACATTTTTCACCATACTGACAAGGCGAACGGGAATCTCTTTCATAATCATCCTCATTATTAAAGTATTCCATTCTAAAAAATAACTACTAACACGTTCTTTTACCGCCTTTTGTACTTTTGCTAAAAATTTGACACTCGAGTGACATTTCTTTACAGTGCAATAAACCTAACAAAATGTAACAAAAATACTTCAGTCATGTAATCATTTCTTATTAAAAAGAAAATATGATATCTAAATGACCCATAAGATATTTTATCAGACAGATTGCGTAAAAATGCTGTAAATCATAGTAAACAAACGTAAATTAAGAATTTTAAATGTCAATTTTCATTTCTTTATATTGGCGGCATTATATTCAACGATTCAGCGTCTGTTTTAAAACTTTTGCTGTCAAGATTTATTTTTATATATTTTACTTTATGTATTTTTTTGTACATTAAATATTATGACGGCATTATTTTATGTGAAGTAATTTTGTGGATATTTGCCTCGGATAGTATTTTTATAAGTGATAAAAATAGCTGAAGTTCAAAATGCAGTGCGGTCCAGTAGGTTTTAGTGACAAAATAGAGGTTAGTTTTAAGTAACCTTTATTGCTTATATTTTTTTAAATAAATGGATTAATTTGATACTACGAAGGTTATTTTACATTTTAGGATTACCATGTCGGTGATTTTCTTGGAAAAGGAGGATTTGCTAGTGTTTACAGTGCAATTTATACAAAAACAAACAGTAAAGTTGCAATAAAGATGGTATGTTTTAATTTTGCTTTTATAGAATAAACAGAAACAAACTCTTAAATCCTACTTCATATTATATACAGATCGATAAGAAGCAAATGCAAGCGGCAGGTATGGTTGGACGAGTACGACAAGAAGTAGCAATTCACTCTCGACTAAAACATCCTTCAGTCTTAGAACTGTACACATTTTTTGAAGACACCAATTACGTTTATTTGGTTTTAGAATTATGTGAAAACGGAGAATTACAGAGATATTTCCGAAATAATCAAACGGCATGTATTTGTTGCAGTGGCATTGTTGGCATTCGTTTGTTGAGAACTTTTATTCAAAGTTGTTTTATTTATATTTAAGGTCTTAACGGAAGCGAACGCAAGTATAATATTACGTCAAGTTGTTAGCGGCTTACAATATTTACATTCGCATAGCATTATCCACAGAGATATATCGTTATCCAATTTACTTTTAACGAAAGACATGCAAGTTGTAAGTATATAATATACCAAAGCTGTGTAACAATATGATTTGTACCACCTATCGGTCTATCATAAAGTTTCAATTTCACATTGGTAGATTACTGGATAATCAATTAAAGTGTTCTCTCTAATAAGGTTATATAAAATAAAAAAATAATTAATATATGCCTATTTCCTGTTAGAAACCATTGTCGCAAACACAGTGGCCTTTATTATTTTTCAATACATTAAGTACTTACGGAGACCCAAATTTTTACTAACGCCGATCGCGTGACTAGTGTTAGTGCGCTGTGTTATTAAGTGTCCCCGAGACGATCAATTGCGATGGTCAATGTTTACGTGAATGACGTGAATTGACGCAAAAAATGATCGTTTACTTTAGGCAATTGAAGCGATTGTCAATACTAATACGGTATTGACAGCAAATGATAAAAATTTTGATTGATGGCAATTGACACGCCGTGCATTGACGGTCAATGATAGCAAATGACAATCGTTTTTTTAATCTCGACCGTGCTGTTGAACATGGCGGACGTGCCTGAAGACGATCTCGACGAAGTTCTGGCCGCTGGCGCTGATATAATATCAGAACGCGATTTTGTATTGTTGCTTATATCGTTGTATAGGGATTGTCCTGTGTTATGGAAAGTCAAAAATAAAGACTACATGGACAAAAACAAACGGTCCATTGCATTACAAAATATAACAAATCATTACGGATTTATAAGCCGACGTACACAGAAGACCAACTAAAAAGGAAAATTAACACGTTACGGATCAATTTCAACAAGGAAAAACATAAAACAGAATTCTGGTCCATTCGAAGAAAATTTTTATAATCATCCGGCTCCGTTTCTTCTAGAGTTCTTTGCAAATGTTCATGAGTAAATCGATATCTCAATTTGTACCATTCCTTGGACCAGCGTCTGGTTCTTTTATTTTTTTTCATAGAAATAGCAAGAGTTATTGTAAGAAATGCCATATCTGCGTTTGAAATCATAATTTATGAGCGACGCGACTTCTCTCAACACAGTTCAGCAAACGACTGAGGCTGCGCGAATAATACACCTTCAATTGGAGCTTCAATTACCCGTTCATTTGAAACCTTCAATCACGTAAACATTGACAATCGCAATTGACCGTCTCGGGGATCCTTTATAAGCGCATAGGTGCTAGTGACGTCAGCCACCTGAAAAGAGAAATAGAGACGTAGTCTATTTTATCCAATTTCAAAAATTTATTGTGAAGCCGTTTTAAATGCTAGACAAAAAATCCAATGACATTATTTAAGAACAGAAATCATTCCTGTGATAAAAAAAGAAAGTCGTTTACAGACTCATTAACACAGTCGGGTGGCATTATGAAGTGTTTTGGGTTTAATATCAGTTGGGCTTGAGAATGGCCGAGCGTTTAGCAATGCTGTTGTTTACATTGCGTTGCTATGGTTCCTCTATTACAAGTTCCCGGGTTCTATCCCGAGAGCTGGTAAAAGTGTCAATTGGATTTTCAATTTATTATTAAAAAAAAAATAATGAATTGAAAATATGAATTGGTGCTAGGCCCAAATAACTTTAGCTGTTGGTAGTCTTTAAAAAAAAACACAAATATCAGTTGAGGTTGCGCTATAATATCGCGTGTTTTGCATAAATTTTAATCAGGCGATCAGTAAAATTGGCCATCTGGGCGACGCACCCATTCGATAAGTTCTGTGGAGAATACAAAATTTGTTTTTGACAGGATGATAACTGTCTATGTAAACCAGAAAATTGAAAATGAGAAAGCTCAGATATTTCGAAACCGAATTATCAATACTTAGTTACAAAACGAAAATTTAATTTATTTAACCAAAATTCCAAGAAAAGCCTGGGTGAGAAAACCAAGGAAATTTAGAACATTTGAATATAACGGGTGCCCGGTCTCAAAGTCGAGCATAGGGAATTAATGTTGTGTGCCATTTTTAAGTATTTTGGCTTTTACTTCTACTCGTATAGACTATAATAAGAAAACAAACAAGTAATTATTCATTTTTACTTTAATTATTGTAAAAATGCTTACGTGCCCCAATTATGAGTACAAAAGTTTTTTGACAATTTTATTACAGCACACTTCTTTCAGTATTTTGTTTTTCGCCTACTTAATTTGAAATCATTACTGCAAAATCGGTAAATTTCAAATTGGTATTTTAAAGTAAAAATTTCATTTTTGGTCTCATTTTTAGAATCATTTGATACGCAATAATTTTATCTTTCGATAGGTACCATTACCTTTCTTGTACGTTGAATTGGCGAACACGAATCAGCAAAAATGAACAATACCATGTTAAATCCCTATGTTTACCTTTGAGACCGGACACGGGGTATAACATAGATTACAAATGAAATAAAAAATATTGCTCTGAAAATCTAAAAAACTTTAAATTACAGAAAATAGCTGATTTCGGTTTAGCAACACAGCTGTCTCGACCAGATGAAAAACATTTAACAATGTGTGGAACACCAAATTACATTTCACCTGAAGTAGCCTCTCGTAGTTCCCACGGTTTAGAAGCAGACGTGTGGGGATTGGGGTGCTTGCTCTATACTTTATTGGTGGGACGCCCGCCATTTGACACACAAGCTATTAAAAGTACGCTGACCAGAGTTGTAATGTCGGATTACAAAATACCACAACATATATCGGCCGAAGCAAAAGATCTCATAGAGTCATTACTTAAGAAAAATCCCAAAGATCGAATCAAATTAAGTCAAATTTTGAATCATCCTTTTATGAAACTTTATGAAAATGCATTACCGCATTCACATGCTTCACAAGGAACTATTGCAAATGATAGTGGCGTTCACACTATGTCCACAGACAATAATTCCAATTTTAGAAATAGTTATGATCAAAAATTATCACATCGACAAGTATTTGAAAGTTTACCTGAAAAATCTATTGTTAATGACAGAATGCGTGTAAGATCCAGGTATTTTATTATTTTTGTTTTACTGTATCAATGAAGCCATCCCACATAGTTTTTAATGAAGATCCTGAAATTTTATAAAACGATTACATCCATTATTTTCTTACATTTGTAATGTAAAATCTGATTATTAATATAAGTATAAAAAGTGCTGAAATATTAAAAAAAAATCTGCCATTAAATGCCGAGCCATACGCGACGCCTCGAGCAGAGTCCTGTCATGTTACGTATATCGGAATTCCTTCTAACACAGACATTTAAACATTGTTTTAAAATATTAACCCTTTGCTGCTCCAGGCGTATATATACGATTACCTGGGTTACTGCTCCAGCCGTACATTTACGTTCGGGCTGGAAAAAATATTTACAGCGATAAACTGCTACCGTCGTATATATACGAGCAACGCCTACCAGATCATACTGGCCAATCCGGAAGTTTTTTGCAATTTACCGCAGAATTTTTTTACAGCGATAAACTGCTACCGCCGTATATATACGTACAACGCCTATTAGAACACCAATTCTGAACTTTGTTGTGGTTTTTTTCTTTGGAAGTCAATGCGTATTTACACGTGTTTTACACGTGTATACATGCACTGACTGTTCTGTTTTTGATAAAAATATATGTTTTAAACAAAAAAGGCAAAAAAACAATTTGATATGATTTGACGGGATTTAGCTTCATAATTTACCCCACTGATAACAACAGTGAACTGCTCCAGACGTATCTATACGGAACGGCCGAAAAAATTGCGCACACAGCATGCACTCTCGTAAAATAAATGCGCAGTGAAAAGGTTAAAACTCGATAATTTAAAAAATATTTCAAATTGTCATCCTAAATTTAACCTCAAAATGTATTCGAATATTAAAAATTTATTGTGCGGGATGGTCACATTGCTGATTAGATTTTTTTTTGTAAATTGTATGTCATTGAGTTTTGATAACTTTTGTAGGTCTGAAGATAGATATACACAGCCAATGAGATCTGGACATTCAGATCGGTACACTCCGACACAAAAACCACCAAGTATCAATGATCCAACGTATGCATATGAACAGTTTATTAAACCATCGAGAAATCAACCGCATATTTCATCACTAAGTGATGGACATGATACGAATGGGATAACAGCCCTCGTCAAAAAATATACACAGCCGGGCTATTCTAACGGACAACAAAGGTATCGTCAGATTGGGTCAGGGCCAAGCTCTAACTGTAGTGACAATGGCGCTTGTGTAAATGGACCCAACAGAAATCCGTTTGACTTTAATGACAGAGCTAGTGACAGATCAGTCTTACAACCGAATATAAATCAAAACCCTACAGAGTCGATTTGCAGTGTATTATCGGGTTTAAGAATGGGCGCTGATGAAATTTGTTCCAATGGTTCCAATAATTGTCGAAACGAATCACAACCAATTTATTCACGTCCAGGTTCTCACAATCAAATGGCAGTCAATAGATATCAAGATGATTGTTGCACACAAAATCATAACTGCCAACATCAAATACCTGCTAACAATAATTTTCTAAACGTTGAATCAAATGATCATAATACAAATTGTTATAGACACGATCAAGAAAATTATGCTGACAATGAAAAATATTTACATTTGTCAGAAAACAGAAGTGTTCAGAATGCTTATCCTACAACACCATTGGTAACAAGTATGGAAAAATTAAAAGCTAATTTAGGAATTAGAGATTTTCCTCAAACTGAAAATGTGTTACAAGAGAATTTTAAATTAAATAATAATGCTATGCCAGTACAGAACAACGAGGAGGCTTATTACAGAACACATCAAGGTGACAATGAAAAAATAGATTGTTGTCGAATTTCTCAACAGCAAAGTCATGAATCCCATGGTACCCTCAAAAGAAGTGGACAAGAACATCATGGTTTACAAAATACAGACTCTCTTAACTATGCAGAAGAACAAAACGCAGTAGGATATCAAAACGTTCAGGCATTAGATATTTTAACAAATAGTGTTCCTTATAATGAAGGAATCGGTTGTCCTCCGTTAACTACGACACGTCTTCAACCGACGAGAC
This sequence comes from Mongoloraphidia duomilia, assembly GCA_039654895.1. Classification (NCBI taxonomy): domain Eukaryota; kingdom Metazoa; phylum Arthropoda; class Insecta; order Raphidioptera; family Raphidiidae; genus Mongoloraphidia; species Mongoloraphidia duomilia. The sequence continues at coordinate 10,825,870 of CM077524.1, forward strand.
ATCGAACGAAGAATGCCATTCTCAGTATTTTAGATAATGGAGAAGTTTGTTTAGAATTCATTAAATACAAAAGTAGATACAGAGAAGAAAGAATAATCGACGTTTGTAGAATATCGAGCGATGGTTTACGAATTGTAATTTATCAGCCGAATTCAGGGCATGGCATAAAACCAGGTGATTCACCGCCACCGTTGCCAACAGAAGGTGCCGATGGCATATTTAGTTATGAAAGTCTTCCTACAAAACACTGGAAGAAATATCAGTATGCTGTGAGGTTTATCGATTTGGTTAAAGCAAAGACACCGAAAGTAACTTACTATAGTAATAAAGCTAAATGTTTGTTAATGGAGAATTTAACTGATTTTGAAGTTTGCTTTTACGATGGTAATTTCGTTTTCTTTTCATAAAATAAAAATTATTGGGATCCGTCAGATAGGTGGCGTTTAAAAAACATGGCGCAGAGGGGGGGAAATTTCATATACGGGGTATACTTTTGCGTGTAATTTTATGATTTTCAAAGTGATAAGAAATGATAAATATAAGTGCAATTTGTGATTGGGCCGGTACAAATCCTAAACAAAGGAATTTCGTTGAAGGAGAACGGATTCTCAAAGCCGGGCATATTATCAAATGTCGGAAATATAACGAGAAAAATGCATGCAAAATGAACTGTCAAAAGTAGTAATCTTTATGACATATTGCTTAAAAACATCAAAATTAAAAGAAAATCTCCACGAAATTAATCATCCGCGTTCAATGCGCCTTTAAGGCTGGGTTAGGTGAATAATGTAAACACATAACTGTAACATAATAAGTTATATTGTAATAAGTAGGTAAGTTACTAACCTCAAATTATTTTTAATCCTATAAATTTGTCAATCATCAGGGATTCAACTATTGTAGTGCAGTATGATAATAAGTACATCTTATTATTAATATAAAATATTTTTATAATTCATAAATACAGTTTTTACACATTTCATTAGAAAATAATTCGCTGTAAAGTAAGTTTTACAAGGCAATAGCTGACAGCGTTTAATGCCATGATATTAGAAAACGTCGCGAATTCCATTTTCGATAAATTTTTTGTTTATTTTACTTGTTTTATATTTGTAATAAACAATTTCACGATAAATTTGCACTGTTAGCATGTAAAATTTTCCCTCGTTTTGAGTACAATTTTGTGCCACCAGATGTCATATGCTCATTTGACGGGTCCCAATAGCCTCAGAACCCGAAAATTCTATTTACAGTTTTTGTGTATAATTTAGTTCTCGACAGGCATTAATTCATTCCCAATTCAAACTTATTAAGCAGAATTTATTTATTGCAGTTAGTGTTTATATTTTTTCATTGCTACTTGAATTTAAGACTTAGTAAACCTGGGAACTCACAAAGCGGGCATTGTCTGAGATCAAAAATTTTCGGGTTGTCTGTAGTGATGTGCCGGATATCCGTATTTGATCCGTATCCGCGGATATCCGAGGGAAAAAAAAGATCCGTATCCGTTAGTTTTTTGGCGGATCTTTTACGGATCTTTTACCTTATCAATTTTCAATTCATAGATAAAATTTTATATATATAGGTGATTAGGTAATAATGAAAAACAGTTAAATTCCATTCAGATTATTTTTTATTTTTTAATATCGTGGTCAATAACTTTTTCCCATAACAGATAGTCTCTTTTCAAAGGTCGATGTGCAATATTTAGTATTTACCGCCGCGTACTCTAAGAAAGTTAAGATCCGTATCCGTATTCGCGGATCTTGAGACCAAATATCCGTATTCAGATCCGTATCCGCGGATATACATTTTTAACGATCCGGCACATCACTATAAAACGCAAAAAATGTTAAGCATTTAATACAGTTTTTTTGTTCAACAGGTACCAAAATATCACGTTGCGTGGCTGAAGGCATGAAACTTATAGACCCCGATGGTAAAACATGGGCCGTACCAAGTCCGCATTTGCCTGCTACAGCCACGTCTTTATTAAATCATGCAGATCAATGTGTCATGCACTGTTTAAGGCTTGAAAATGTTTTATCGAATTTGTCTGATGACTCATCAGACAATCGGATTTCTTTTCCTATTATTGTAGGTCGAAGACCTGCCTACACCATTGAAAAGGGAAAAGAAAACATAAGAAGTCCTCGGACACCGGTTATTTCAACTCCAGTAAGTTCCCAAAAACTGAATTTATTTTTCCACTTCACAATAGAAACGATTTGTATTATTTTTAACGTTTTAGCAAATGTCGACATTTAATATGTCAGTGATGTCTGAATCAGTGACTCAGTTAAAACCACTCCACGTACAAACGCCCCGCAATGAGATGGTCACACAACCACGTAAAGCTGTAATACCAAATATCGGAACTGCCATTCAGGTATTTTTAATATTAAATCATTTTTAAAGTATATATGTTTCTAAATAAAAATATATGAGCACTGTGGTTGGAATAAAAACAAAAATAAAGATAGTTACTTCTTACCACAACAGTTTTATTGATGGATGTACATTTCGAAAGCTATGCGTTATCTTTATTTTTGTTTTTATATATGTTTCTTCAATTTGTACCATTTATTCAAGAATATTTTTGTTACTGTGTAGTTTTTTAACACGTTTTTATTAGCTTCACCTGTATGTTTGCTTGCTTGTTTGTCAGTTTGTAACCGACTTCTTTGAACTTGATTTCGACCAACTTTGAACGGTCAGATTTAGTTTAAACTTTGCACACTTATCAAGGACCGACGACAATACAATAATTCCATAAGTTTGTCCCATTATCCTGACCAGGATCTCCAGGACTAAAAAAAAGCAAAAAACTTCAGATTGAACTGAAACTTTGCACACTTATCAAGGACCGATTACAATACAATAATTCCATAAGTTTGTCCCATTATCCTGACCAGGATCTCCAGAACTAAAAAGCAAAAATAAATTATAATTTAAAAAAACTAAAAAACACGCTTTAATGAACTAAAAAGTAAAAAATAATTAATTTTATTGTAAAAAAGCGTGGGGTAGTATGAAAATATGATACAAAGCACCCCACGCTTTTTTACAATAAAATTAATTATTTTTTACTTTTTAGTTCATTAAAGCGTGTTTTTTAGTTTTTTTAAATTTTAATTTATTTGTTTTATACCTTTTTAGCTCTTTATATGGAACTTTACATTGGGCCAAAGTAAACTTGACCAATGTCCCGATTAACCGGAATCTAGTGTATTTGATTGTTCAATTTTCGTATTCTAAAGAACATTTAAATAATTTACAATAGACCAATTAAGAATTCTCAAATTTGTTATTTGTTTAGTTATCGTCAGGAGAAGTGCAAATTCATTACCAAGATGGTTCACTTTTATCACTGAATTCGAAAAATCAAAACAGTGGCGTTAAATTTAAACCACAGGGCGGTTCTTACCAACACTACAGCCAAACAGATATCATACCTCAACATGTGAGAAGTAAACTTATAGAAGTACCAGTCATCATCCAGCATCTGATGAATTCGGAAACAAACGCTGCTGCTGTAAGATTAAAACACCTTCGATGAAATTTTAGGTTAGTTCACTATTCATTTAAAAATAAGAATTTGATATGTTGAAAACAACAGTGATCTTTAATAATTGACTGATTTGATTTTGTTTTATATGTCAAATTTTTTCCACCAGATTTATTTATGCAATTCATTCATTGAATAGTTTTACAATAATTTATTTCTTAGAAATTTTGTGATCTCAAACCATGACAATTAAGCAGATTACTCAGTTCTGGATTGTGCAATACGCAAACAGAGACTTATTTTTTTAATAAGTTTGAGTTTCTAAATGGAAGCATTATTAATTCTATTATTACTGACTTTATTTGTTCTAATTGTTGCGTTATCTTATTTTATTAATTTAAAATGTTGTTTAACCGACAAAAAACTTAATTCGTTTTTCAGAAGATAATTTTAAAGCGCCTTATTCGTATAGTAACAAAGTTCCAAAGCTTGGTTCATAAACCAAGTTAGTATGTTTGCGGCAAACAATGTTTTCCATTGAATTAGAAATCTTGGTTCGTGGACAGCCGACGGCGAACCAAATCCGCCCGTGTATGGTAAATAATAACAGTTTGTTTCGCTTGTCGGCATCAGTTTTCCTTACGACATGGCCTCCCATGGGTGCCTACATCCCCCCCCCCCTGATTCACTGTCTACATATATTATATGTGTGTATAGTGAAAATTAAACGAACTTGGTGCGTGTGCAAAGCACATTTTGCAAGTTCATGATCCCCTTTTCTATGTGTATAGGGCGCTTTAAATTAACCTTCAACCATACACTCAATGACTGCTCAAGTCTCAAGCATGGCCTGTAACCAACATATCTATATACATGGGTCGAATCCCGATTAGATGTTGACATGCGCAATTACCTATTTTGACATTTAAAATAAATTATAACATTGGAGTAGGTACCCACCTCTATTTATTGACTATAAAAAAAAGAACAATATAAAAATCATCATTGAACTGGTTATAATTTATGTATTTATTATTTTAATTTTTATGCGAGCTACCCGTAACTAGAGATCGACATTTTGATGACCATTGGTCTATTGGACCGACCTGTATTGATATGTTGCTTACACGTGTTTCTATTAGGCGAGATACGGATTCAGCAGTCCATGAGTGTATGGTCGAAGGAATAAATTAACAATTGTTAAAAAAATTGACAATATACATTTCAAAAGTATATATTATTATGGAAATTATAATTATCAAATAATTAATTAATGTTAATAGATCTTGATTATTGTATATAAGAATATGAAAGTATATTATTTCAGTTATGTTAATTATTATAAGTTCGTAATGCATATTTGTATTATGTAATTCTTTGATGCTGGCATCTGACAAATTTTACATTATTAAATGTAACTTTGGATATTATTCTTTTTATTTTCCAAAGTATAGAATTTTGTTACCTTGTATATCCAAAACCGATGCTAGTAATTTTCATATCCATTATTACTGTCCAACCAAGGAAAGAACGTCGGTGCGGAAGGGGTTAGGCGGAGAAGGTGTTCACAATTTGACACGAGCGTTTTAACACATTTTGTCAAAATTAGCTACAAGTTGTTCGTTTGTTTTCATGCCGCTTACCCTAAATAAGAGCCCCTATGCACATTATTTAGATCGCCATTCTTTCGCTGGAAAAACAGTACAGTGATATTTTACTGACTTTTCATAAAATTTGAGTAACAATATTATGCTGGGCTCTAATTTAGTATTTCTTTAAAATTTATTTAATTTATTATCGCGTTTCTTTCGAAAGTGTGAGGGTTGGTATTTTGCTCTACGCCTTGTACGTAGAACCCAAAATGCACTCTTCCTCGACAATTTAAATCTGAAACGGTCGCCAGCAAAATTGCAAAGGAATTTTTAACTTTATTATCTCAGAATGTTTACTTAGATTTTTTCTTACTTATTAGGCTTTTCTTATTAAGGTTTTTTCTTTTTTCTCACCAAAACTACATTATTTAAAACAACTCAAATAATAATCTTTTATTAAAAATAAAATGGTATGTGATACAAAATAAAATAAATTTCCTACCAAGTATTGTTTTCTATTAGTTTAAAAATCGAAATCAATTTTTCAATAATGTTTTTCGTTTTAAATATTTAAAAAAAAATTTTTAAATGGATTTTAATTTTATAATAATTTTGTTTCTCAAATATTATTTTTTAATCTGAAAGAAATCTTGGTTCAAAATACAATAACTTCGTTTGTTTTTAATGCCAATAAAACCTTTGTACTAGTAACTCTACTTGAGCTCATTTTTGCTTAGACTATAGCATTGCGCATACAGTATTAAAAATATTTAGAATTTTTAATGAACAGCACAAATGTTTTGCAGAAATATTTGTAATTACCATAGTTTAAACGTATACAAGCAGTTTCTCCACTCGGCAATATTTCTGTCCCAAGAAATTCAGTGCGCATGCGTCGTCCTGGTATAATTTTGAAGGTAGGACCGGCATGTTAATTTATGTACAGTGTTACCAACTGTGATTTATGTCTATGGCCTATGCACAATACACGGGCTAATGTGTCCATGCCACTGAATTCAGCCACAGAGCGCTGGCTTCTCATTGGCTGTATAACGCGAATGTCCATCGCTGGTATAAAGTAAAAAACAAAACAAAACTTAGGGACAGAACATCAAAGGTGCCGACAATAAGTGAACTCACTGTAAAGCTTGTACACTGTAATTATTTTGATAATAATTTTTAGCGTTGCTACTGCTAGGTAAGGTCAAACTCAAGGGAGATTGTAGATTATAGACGCTCGACAGCAAAGGTAATCAGAAGGAAATTACTAGTTTGCATACTGGTCTTTGTCAAAACGCAAAAAAAAACCTCTACACAGTTGAAAACTTTCTTTTCCCAGTTGCTTCTATGAAAAATCATAACATCAACATAATATTACGTCCATTTTATCCCATTATTAAGCAAAAGCTTCCAGAACCATCCCACTTCAAGAGATTAGATCAGATTGTAGATTATAGACGTCATCCCACTTAAAATGATCAACCGCATCTTTCTTTGATATATGCAATCCCTATCAAATTCCAAATTGCATTAAAACAAATTATAATGTAAAAATATAGTATTTATTTTTGTAATACAGAAAAATGACAAAATATTTAATATAAAAAATGTTTTTTGTAAATCTTAGCAAATACTAAATATAATCTAAGATATAAAAATGTGGATATGTGACATATGGAAAATTTTTATATGAAATACTATAACGTAAAATATAATACTATAATTAATTAAATAAATTAATATATTATGTGCTTTTTTTATTAATAAAAAATTGCAATAATTCAACCTTTTTATTGGACGCAATAATTATTGTGAGTTTTATCAGATAATCGCCATTAGTTGTGTTTGTTGGCAAATTTTTAACTGGTTCTGAACTGGTAAAGCGTATGTTGGCAATACAGAACTCTTCGGACACAACTGTGTATTTGTTGGTCAAGCTCGAAGAGTCCTAGAATTTGATCAACAAACACGCAGTTGTGTCCGAAGAGTTCTGTATTGCCGACAGATGCTTTGAGAATGCAGAACCAGTTCAGAATTTACGAACAAACACACCTATTATTCATTGACAACAAAAAATAGCAATGAACAGTACCTGTTCTTATTCTTCCCAGATAATAATGATCTAACATGAGATAACATATATGTATTTTAAAAGTAAGATTAAGAGAAAGCACTGATAATTGTTATTGATCACCCGAATACAATTTTCTAATAAGCACATCAAATAATGCACTGGTAGTGATACAGCTATGAGTGTCAAAAACGCCATTCTTTGAATGGTTAGTTGTTAAAAATTGGCACTTGGCAATATATATTTCATAATTATTAAATAGACAGTAGCCATTCCACAAGCAAATACTTTTCTTAACGTAATCAGTCGGCAACCTGCCATCCTTGTATATCTTAATTGTTTGACGTTCATCACAATGGCAGGTTGCTGACTGATTACGTTAAGAAAAGTATTTGCTTGTGGAATGGCTACTGTCTATTTAATAATTATTATATCATAACCACAAAAACTTACTCATTGTTGTAAATATATATTTCGTTTTTTATGTTTTTTGTTCGATAGTTCACAATTGTCAACACAAAGTGATTTGGAAACAATAGAAAAAAACAAAAATTGGCGAAACATTTCAAAATAAAAAAAAATGTCCACTTTTTGGTGGCGCTATGATTTTCATGTCACTTTGTATAATATAATTAATATAGATATGGTTGTTTGAAGTATGAGGCACATGAGACCAACCCGGAAAATTAAAAGGCACTGGTTTTTAAACACAGCTTTTAACTTTTTTTGCTGCTCTATCAACCTACTAAGAAATTTTTCGGATGCCTCATCCAATCCCCAGATATAGCGTATATCGGATTTTGCCGCACTTGTGTAATATTATGAGCTATTAAATACTCAAAAATATCCGAAAACAAAAGGCAAAAAAAAATAATTTTCTTAATTCATTTAAATTTCATTTTTTATATGAAGACATATAAAAAGGTAAATGATAAAAAAAAATTTAATCTAAGATCATAATTTGAAAAATTAAACTGATAGATTCATATAAATTAAAATCACTTTCCCAAATAAAAACTTTTAACTTGCTGTTTAACATAAATTATGTTATCTTGGACCAGGGGTCGGCAACCTTTTGAGACGAAAGAGCCAAAAGTTACAATTTACAACATTTCCCAGTTTTTAAAGAGCCACTAACATTTTTATTTCAATATTATGGTATTTGATTATGATTATAACTAAACAAACAGAACAGTGTTGCCACATTTAAAAAATGTCAGCTGCCCGTATACTCTCTACTCCGTAACTCCACCTATTCTCACTGTTCTCTGTTGAGTGTTTTTATCCTGTTTAAAGTTTTTTTTGCAGTATAATATTTTTTATGAGTTTTGGAAATAAAATAATATAATTATTAATATTTGCGCATGGAACTGGAGAGCCGCATCTTGACATCATAAGAGCCGCATGTGGCTCGCGAGCCCCAGGTTGCCGACCCCTGTCTTAGACTGACAGCACACATTCCCTGCAAGCAGGCCTAATGACAAATGGAACTATGGGACAATATTACTGTACCAGGTACCAAGCTGGAAGAGGCCATGTTGCAAAATGTCATTTTTGTAGTTTTTATTTCTTTTGAAATTCAAATTGCACATTACCGCATGAAGTTCCTGAACCCTCTAATTACTTTAAAATTAATAACCTTCCTTTTAACATTGGAAATGTTTATGTTCGTATATGGGGGCAGAGTTACGAGTTTTCGTTCAAGGCCAAAAGACAATGGTGTCGCGATCAAGTGAGGAGCAATCATGCAAAATTGAACAAGTGCAATTTTTTCGAAATGTGTTTTATATCATGATAAATATTGTGTGTATAATAAACAGTTAATTATGTTTCATATATGCTGTTATCATTTCCAATGTCCTCGATGGTTGCAAGGATTGCGAAATCTGTGAATTTTTTTTGTAGTCGGGTAAAAAAAAAGTCATCGGTACTACTCAGAAAATTAACAAACCTTTGTGAACACTTATACTGATGGTTTGTTTTCTTTTTTGTTTTTTACTTGCAACTCTTTACTTGTTTGGGGAGGGAAGGACTTAAATGCATCGGTATAGCGAGTCCCAAAATTTCTGTTGCCGGCCTTGCCTGCTAGAAAGAAAAAGTAAAACGTAATTTTCTTTTGACACCAAATAGAGTTAGGAAAAAAGCATACTAGTGTTAAATCTAAATTAATGATCAATGATAAACTATATTTTAATTAACCTAGCTAATATAAAAATATATTATATACAGTTGATCCTGTTACATAGACCACCCTCATAACTTCAGTTTTAATGTGATCTGACATGGGAGGAGTTTACTTGTGACGTAATAAAAATATTAATTGAGCGAATTAACTCTGGAAGATGGATTTTTTTTATGTAATTTCTGTGAAAAAAAAGCAATATCGCGAGCATACATGCACCATCTGCCACGTTTAGATGGCGAATTTCAGATTCTTTCATCAGACAATGTAGCGACTAGTGACATATGTCAGATCCCAAAACATTGACTAAAGTTTTATTGAACCAATGGAGTTGCCACAAAAGGTATCTCTCTAGGCTCTGTATTCAGAGTAAGTTCGGTTTTGCACTCGATTGATCGAGCCGAGCGAACAGATTTTTGGTCACGTGACAAGCGAGCAAATCGAGCCATCTAAACCATTCCGAACGTAATCTAGCAGATTTTTCCAAACGTCAGAATAAAATGGCCCCAGCAAGTTAAATTCTTATTACTAAAGCCGAAATATATTCTTTATTGCTCCTCATTTTGATTTAATTCAAAATTGTTATAATAATAAATCATGATTCACAATTTTTTTTCGTTTTAATCCTTTTTTTTAAAATTAATAGTACTACCGGTTGTTGATTTTTTCGATCCATAGATATAATAAATATTTTATTTTATAATTCTGTGCGATATAGACTTATTACTTATTACTATTCTTTGAATAAATATTATTCGTGTATTTTTACCTATTAAAAAATTATCTCATATAAATAAACTTCGAAATTTATCCATTCTCACAACAAATGTTTCCGCTCATTTTTAAAATGAATGCTCTGAAGATGGTTAAATCTGCTTGCTCGCTCGCTTTCCTCAGAGCTCATAGAGCGTGCTCGATCTCCTCCAAATTTTAAATCCGAACGCAGGATAGAGATCTTTCAGAGCATATAAATGTTAAATTCGAACGCATTGGAGCACTCAGATCGATCTGAGCTCAAAACCGAACTTACCCTCAGTGACCACAATCTTTCGGAACCGAAAGTGCTAACTGTAGACAGAATTTACTGTATACAATGTTTAAAAAAAAAGTAATTGTAATTATTGTATTCATTCATATTCTGCTGCTCAATTGGCGAGCCACCACAGAAAAATACTGCTCAGTATTACTTATTTACTTATTGTTATAAATTGTTCAAAAAGAAAAATACACTTTATTTTTACTTTGCCAAAGAAAATGCACTGTTTTATTTTAGGCAGGTCTTTATAGCATACCTTTTGCAAAAATAGCAGACTAGCCCAATCCATTTCATATAACCGAATAACAAGTTTATAACAAAATATGAATTTTTTGTTTTAAAAACAAAAACAAAACAGTCCGTGTTTTTTCTCTAAAAATACATTTCATAATATTGTCTCCATCACCAAAATACTTTTAAAAAATGCACGTATACAATAATTAATAAGAACTTACAATATGGGTGATTCAAAAAGAAATATTTTGTAATGGAGACACTAGGAGATTTCAGTAACCATTATTATGCTACACAATTTTACAAGTATATTACAATAATTTTAGAACATACTTTGGAGAAAAAATCTGTTAATTTGTATTATTGTATGAATGGCAGCTGTTCTGTTAAAAAAATATTCATAATTCAAAAAATAAGCGAGCACTCAACAGAAATCAAAACAGCTGCCTTTTAATACTCAAATTGTTTATTTTTTATAAATAGTCTAAGAGGCAGTGTCAGGGCCGGATTAACCATGTCGGGGCCCCTAGGCAATGCAATTCTCGGGGCCCCTTTTCAGCCGTTTGAAGATGATCAGCTCTTTTCACGTTGATGAAGGTAGCGTATTGTATGATTCATACAATACGCTACGTAATGCGTCCATATTATTAGTTCTACTACTCGATACTAGATGGTTCTGTTCTGTAAGTATGAAGTATTTCATCAACTGACAGCATGCGTCGAAAAAAAGCAATAATACCTATTGAGGATACAAATTTTCCTATTAAATTTTCAATTTCTTTTGTGCGCGCGCAGGGCCCCTAGCCGATGCGGGGCCCCTAGGCAGTTGCCTACTCTGCCTAATAGTTAATCTGGCCCTGGGCAGTGTCGGATTTTCTTAAGTGTCTACATAAGGCAAAATAATCTCAACAATACCTGTATAGTAGTTCCCCATTTGAAAATCTGTAAATCTAATTTCTACCTGCCTCCTAAAACGCAAGGAAGAAAGGCTGCCAGACTTACAGATTCTCAAATGGGGAACACGTATATGGTATACAGGTATTTTTAATATTATTTTGCCTTACGTAGACACTTGAGAAAAAACGTCGCCAGCTCTCCGTCTATAACAGATTGTTCTATATTGTAGTATATTAAAGGTCACTATAAATCTCCTGGGCTGTATCCTAGAAACGGTCTTTACTTGCAGCCAATTCAGGCTCGGCCAAATACTGCATTTCCTGAAGTTCTTGGAATTTTTCATGGTCTCTGATATGTGCGTAATTTGCTGCCAAGCACATTAAATAATGGACCTAAAAACAATACAACGTAATAATTAAAAACTGAAATACAAATGGCACCAAATAAAATTATTAACAAAATATTACATAGTATCATCATACAGGAAGTTCCTGCAATACATAAAAATAACCTCGTTTTTCTTTCTCATCGGCTTTTCTACTGTTCATTTCGCGTGTATCCAACAGATGGCAGTGTAATGAACTTAGCCATTATTAATTCAAATAAATAACCGATACATTATCATAGCGTTTTCAGCTGGTATGCACTTTTTGACACTAGTGGCGCGTAGTTTTGCACGAGTGTAAAACACTAGCAACGCGTAAATGCTGAGTAGTGCTCTTCATGTAGGCCATTACTCCATCATTACCGCTGTTATGTTTCACTTTCTTTACACAACCTTCCTGCGACGGTAGTAAAAGTGTAACACTAGAGGTTACACTAGCATCCCACCGCCGCCCAGCCAAACACGATACACCGTAGCATTGCGCTCTACACTGAACAGTGAAACATGGTTCTTGGTGAAAGTTTACACTAGTGCGGCCTAGTGTAATAAAGTGTAACCGGCTGAAAACGCTATCAGTTTACACCGATATGTGATTACATGTTGGTGGACTGTTACACATTGTTAAATATGTTTTATCAATACAATGATTGGAATCAGCATGATTATCGACTAACTCAGCTATACATAATAACTATTATGTATTATAAATGATATACATCAATCGAAATTTTGTTTTAACAAATTATGCATCTCTGAGCTTTAATTATTGTATGCCATACCTTCGTGTCCTATTTAATTGTACATGAAATAATGATTGATCTATTTTCAACACGGCGAAATATTTTGTAATTATTAATATTTAATTATTTACACATTTATAATATAATAATAGCCATTCCTCAAATAATTTAAATTATATATTAATATTTAATAATATATAATTATACATACCAAACTCAAAATTACTAGTAAACTCGAAACTGTAGCTAAAATAAACATAACTTCAGCTTTTTCAACGTAGTCTTTACAAAACAATTTAACTTCTTGTGATCCGCAGACTTGCATGTCTTCTACTCTCGTATTGACTGGGAACATGAAGCCTAATAGGAATAGATAACAATGAAAAACCAAATCATATTTTCGTACACAAAACTAACAAATTTGCAGCAGTAAAAAACTGTTTTTCGTTGTTAAATTAATTAAAAAGCGTTCGGCGCTATCTAACACCGGGCATCCACTGGACTGACGTGACGGCGTGATCTGACAAGTGACTTGCAACCAACACGCAGTTTCAGATTAAACCAATGTAAACAAATGAACTGTATGATGATATCTCCAGTTCAGTGGACATTGATTCATTTGTTTAATTTGAAATTGCATATTGATTGTAAGTTACTTACCAGATCAGTATCTTATGAGTCTATGACCCTCTGTTGTCGACAAGCGCGGATCCACCATTGTGGGAACGGTAGGCATGCCCACAACCCTAATTGAGGTCGATAGGCTGATGTTATATCTGCAATGTCTTAATAAAATTTAAAAAAAAAACGAACCGTGCGGGTAAGAACGCGAGTGACTTTTTTATTTTGGCTACTAGTCTAGTAGTTTGTACTGTTTGACGTTTCGTGAGCAAATCCGTAGTTTGACTCGCACTTGGCCGATTTTCGCGTGGCCGTGACCACAACCTTTTTTAAGGGCTGGATCCGCGCCTGGTTGTCGAGTGTCTATAATATATCAGATCAGTCTGTTACGTCAGTTCAGTGGAAACTTGATTAAAAAGAAATATATGTTATCAAACGGAATTCTTAAAGCAATATTAGCATCATAATAATACTGTGATAAAGATTTGTTACTTACTAAATTGGGTAAAATCAATACATTTATTCAATGCTTGTACTTCAGGCAGTGTACAGATGGACCAAAATGTTGTGAAAACGAACGTTACAATCACAAGAAAACAGAACATTAACAACCAAGCAATTTGAAGAATGTAAGTGATCGCCATAAACTAAAATGAATTAATAAATTTTTATAAATTATCTACCAAGACATTCGCTAGCATCGTTAGTAATGGGATTCTCAATATTATTAGTTCGATTTTGATCATCATAATGTAGAATCAGCTACACATTACGCTATATTTTGTCACATAACTTTACTCAATATATAATACAAGTACATAACTAAGGCTCATTTCGCACCAAACCAGTCCAGTCCAGTCGCGTCCAGTCAATATTTCCTTTCGCACTGAATACGTCGCGTCAGCCGTCCCACAAATTCCGATCGAAGTTCGCGACAGTTTTGTTAAGAATTTTATGTCAAGATGGACGTACTTCTCAAAGGCATAATTTTACGTCGGCTACACAGAAGAAGGATGAAGTAACGACAAAATCTGTTTTGGGTTCATCCCATACATACTAGGAGACCAGTGTTCGGTTCTTTAACCACTTATTTCTCTGGCTATACCTACCTCTCCAGGCGGCAACAATGAAATTCCGATCTCTGTGCTTCGCGTGCTTAGGATCGTAGATTGCCTCTTTTGCTTGCACTAATAAAATTAAGGTTTCTACAACCATTCTGAGTGTCAATACTGGGCTGACTGGCATTAAAAATTCAATCGGCTGAATCGCAATCAGCCTTGATAAGTCTTGACGCGATTGGACTGGACGTGACGCGCTTAGTATGAAACCAGATTTACACATTGCTTTTATTTCAACGATAAGTTAATATGTCCAATCCAGTAGCGTCCGACTTGACTGGATGCGACTGGACTGGACTGGTTTGGTGCGAAATGAGCCTAAGCGTCCACCCGGTGAATGCCAATCTATTACGGGACGTGTAAGTCTCACATTACAAGCTTGGTTGAGCTACAGTATACTCATGGAGGTTGTTTTTTGGGTAGTATAACGCGATATTAACACTCGACATCAACTACTCATAACCTGTGACTTTGGACTGTTTACCGACTGCGCACATCTTCAGTTTTCACACACACTACTCTGTACTTAATGTCAAATACTGTCTAATGAATAGCTTGTTTAATATTGGGAATGTGTATGTCATGATTATAAGCACGCTCAAGCGAAATTATTTTTATACTTGTTGATATAAACTGGACATGCATCATTAAAGGAAACTGACATTTAGAATTAATAATAACGCATTACAATAATCAAAATCACAGTTTCAGAGATCCCATCACAGTTACTAAAATTGACACTTACTACAGCGCACGAGATTCTACCACCTACTCTTGTTCTCCACGCTCTATAAACTCGATGTCTAGTCGCCCCGGTTGCCAAAAAACCGACACATAAAATCATAAAACCTAAAGCTGCCATTGATGCTCCTATCACAACAAAAACCATCTGAACTGCTTCTAACCTGTGAGTAAAATGTTGAATTATAAATAAAATCTATAGGAATTTTACATGGAATGTTGCGGTCTTATAGCGAACTCATATTTAGCTATACTTTCATTTTCCGCCACCAGATGTTATAGCGTCAAATGTCGAATTACTTGCAATTTAAAGGTTAAAACTGGATTTATGTATAATATTAGCTATGTTCCAACCTGCTATAAATGGATCGTTTTGAAACGGTAACGAAACTGTTTTTATCGGTTTTGTGCGCATGCGTCAACCTTGCACGGTTCTGTGACGGTACAAACGTAGACATTGGTTGGAACGCTTTCGTGACCGTTTTGTGCATTAAATCATGGCCTCCATGTACCATGCATATGATCAAAATATATAAATTGTCATTTGTCAAATGTAAATTCCTAATTTCAGGCTTTTTTTGTTGTTAAAAACATTTTGAAAATGAATAACTTATTTGATAGCTAGTCGTAAGAATAATATAAATAAATAAACGCACTAAATGTTTTAACTGTTAAAAACATTTTTTGGTAAAATATGCTAGCTACATTTTTTTTGGAAATAAAAAATATGCAAATTATTAATTTGTAGTTGTGATGTTATTGAGCGTTTGTTAAAAATTGTATTTTTCGTCAAACATTTACTTAGTTTAAATTTTTAGAATTACACGAATATAAATATAATTAAATAGGTAACTAAGAATTCAAATATAAATATTAGCAAAAATAAAACAAATTACAAATGAATAAACAACTGTCTCAAGTTGGTACTGAACAGAGACAAACGTAACAAAGTGTTTAATGCGCATGTCAGTTTTACAGTTTCATTTTGGTTTCATGTCTAGAGCATGTACCGAAATGATCGTTCGGAAACCATTCACAAACTATCACAAATTTGGTTGGAACGCTTTAAGAATCGTCCACAAACGATCACAAGTTCGGTTGGAACGCGTTCTATCCACTGCGCATGAGCGTGACGGTAATATTACGGTATTCAGAGTGGTTGGAACAAAGCTAATATGATGTAACGTGTCGCATTTGTTAATTAGGGTATTAATCTTCAACTATTTTTGAAGGATTGAATTTAAAATAGAATTCATAAAAAATACAAATACACGATTATAATACAACTGTACATTAATCAGGAGCAGCCTCTTCACCTGCATTTGACAGCTGTTAAACACCATTAGATAAAATGAATAACATATATTATTATGATATAACTTAAAAGAAGTGCCAAATGTTTCTTACCACATTAGACGTAAGTGAAACACTTCATCGCCCATCAAAATTGCCAGTGTAGCTGCTCGATACATGGTACCACAAAATATACCGACACCAAGAAGGCACATTATAGTTGCAATAAGTGTAGCATAAGGAACGCGTGTCAAACATGCTTGGCATCCGTTACCTGTAAAGAATTGGTTAAAATAATTATTACGTACGTTGGTAATGATCATTTTTTCCCATATCTACATCATATAAGAATAAAGTGACCACACGTCCCGATTTTGGCGGGACAGTCCCGTTTTTTGGTGGACTGTCTCGCGTCCCGCCGATTTTTAAAAATGTCCCGCTTTTTAGAAAATATCTGCATTTCTTATTTTAAATGTACTGTAAAAATATATTACCTATTATTTATTAAGTATTATGGTGAATATAAAGAAATAAAAAATGCATAAAATGCATGCAGAGTAAACTAAATTAGGCAATGTACCGAGTTAGATTTACTCGGTGGTGTTCGATCATTGTCGTTACGTCTCGGCTTAATTCAGATAAGTGCAGAAAGTGCGGACTGCCGTTAGACAGTGCGGTTTGTTGTTTTTTACAAATATTTTTATAGTTACCAATAATTAATAATAAATACATTTTTGTACAAGTATATGTATACAATAAATCCCATTTGTCCCGCTTTGTCTCAATGAAAATGTGGTCACTTTATATAAGAATAAGTTTGAAGGGAAAAATATAAAAATAGCTTTTAAAAATGCATGATACATAAAAATACAATATTATAGTGTGAGAGAAACAACACTAAATATAAACAAGCCGTGAGGTGGGTCGTTTATTAGGACTAAAGTGCGACCCTTGAGGTCCACACGACGAACTTCCCAGTTTGATAAATATTTAATAATAATAATTAAATTAGATATTACACAGAAAAGTAATCATTTCAATCATTAAAACATCAATAATTTAAAAAAAAAAAAAAAAAAAAAAAAAACGGCTGAACCGATTTTTATAAAATTTATGTCGGATCAAAATGACGTTAACACGCCTCGATTGACACCCTTACGAAGTCGATATAATTTTTTATTCGCGAGATATTGTGTAAAATCTACTTTTTTGGAGGTTATTTGGTTAAGAAAAAAGAACGGCTGAACCGATTTTGAAAAAATTTCTTTCAGATCATATTTACGTTAATACGCGTCGATTGGCACCCTAACATAGTCGATATCATTTTTCGTTCTCGAGATTTCGTCTTTGAAAGAAATGTACACATACGTACGTACGTACACACACACACACACAGACATCTTTCTAAAAGTAGTGTAAAAATAGTGTAGTGACCTTGAAACATAAAAATTTTTTTTCCTTTTTGATTTCGATTTTCGGACCCATTACAATAACTTCCAGTGGGAAGTTAACAATACAGTCTTTTCTATTGTTTATTTATTATGCAGCTCCTTCCGTGTTTTCTGTGGTATGCATATAGTGGAGGACGGAGGTTACACTATTTCGGATTTCCTCTACTTATAGTCCTTAGAGATAGCTTATTCCTAGGGAGAGCTGACTGTACTAAAGTATCTACGTAACTGACTGTTGCCACTTTGTTGTAGGTACCTATTTTGAGTCTTTTTTTTCTAAACTAATCGATGTACGAGCAAATAAATTTCTATTAAAAAATTAGAATAGGAAATGATCATTAAAATGTATGTCTGATATCAATACAACTTTTGTCCAGTTTAACATCTAACGGAACTATGTAAAGACAAACATTTTTTGATCATAAATCATAACCTACTTTTGTTGAAAATTTATTTGCTCGCATGATACAATGTTCCATACATATTCGAATACGGTCCAGGACACATATTACACATAAAATATGGTTGAATATCTATCAAAAAAATATTACAATTTAATCGTCATTTTCATTTAAAAGTAGGTAGGTACTGTTTGTTAGCTTTAAACTTAAATTTGTATGTCTCATCTTAATGAATTTTTATAAATTAAACAGTTTTAATGAATTTCGTCAATTTTAGACATACCAGACCCATCATCTTCAATATTTACGTCCCAATGTAACGACCGTTCTGAAAATCTACCGATACTGTCCTGAGATCTCGAAAAGGCATTTTGTCGTTGTAACGGTGTCGTAACAGTTACATTGCCATCACCGTAACCATTCATGGTTCTTTCTCTATTGTATCTTGCCATTGCATTATTTTGTTATATTTTGTGGCAAATTTTAACTTGCACAATATTATTCACTTTCTCAGAAATAATAACTTGTAACAATTTGTCATATGATGATTCATTATCCAAAATAATAATAATTAAAAAATATATGTTTCAATTAATAGGTACACACTAATTAAAAAATAATTATTTAATTGCTAGTAGGTTAAACGGTAACTACACTTAACTGCGGAGTGCGGATATTGGATAATAAATCAGCATTTTCCTAATAAAAAAATGTTTTTACTCTCTTTAAATATTTAATTCTTAATGGCGATGAAAAGAGATAGTAAAACTCAGGTGCCCCGCCTCTATCATTTAATTCTTATCATTTTTGATAAAAAAAAGAAAAACTTACCCATTTTGTTATCTGTTCAATACAAGTATTTCCACAAGTTATTTAAATTTTTGGTTTTTGCTGCCTAAAAAAATAAACTATTATATTAGCATAACAATTTAACAGTACTATGCCACTTGTCAACATTTAGTAACAATTCGGCAATAATGCAATATTTAAAAACAAGCATGTCATTTTTATTGAACCTATATAAATAAATGTTAAAACAACTTACAATATACAATATTTTTTGCAGTCTTTTGTCTTATTTTGACGCCCTTTTGCATATGGACAATATGCAACAACTTCTTGAGCGTTCTTCCTCTTTGACAGTTGTCAGTTGCGTTGTTTACATGTATTATGTTCGTGGAATCGAGCTAAAGCATTTTGAGTGCGTTGGCCTTCCGTTATTAAATTTGATTGCAATATTTTCATAGCTGATGATAGTGAAAATTGGAAAATTTCACGAAAGTACACAGATCAAAAATCAGTAATGGAAATAAAGTTAAAACGATTTTTCAAAATCGAAAGTGGATTTTGTCATAATATTTATATTTGAAGATGGCCACTTTGCCATCTTTACCTCCAAAAGTTGATGGTTTGGTACAAGGGTATTTGGATATTAAAGTGGGACAAGTTGTATGGTTACGAAGGGCTTCTACACCGATAGATATTAAAATAACCTGGTGGGGCGAAGAAAAATCGCAAATATTGAAGTAAGTTTTTTAACCTTAATTTTTAAATTTTAGTTTTTGATCATGTAGGTACTCATAAACTTGAAATACTTATTTATATATTACAAAATATTGCATTTCATCATTTAAAGTTTATTTGGCATTAAAAGCATTTCTAAATTATATAAAAAAAGATATTTTCTTTGGTAAGTACCTATTGTATATTATAATCTATTTGCAATGAAACCTGTACAATCTTTGAGCCTGTAGTATTATGCCGTTGAAATGAAATTATATAACTATTTTTAAAAACTAATCTTCTAAAGTTCTCACGTTCATATACCTACAGACGCTGATGATCTCAGTTGTCGAGCGTCTATAATCTACAATCGCTCTATCATAAATATACGCAACCCAACAAATCCATAGGTAAATTCTCATACCCATGCATATCAGAGCTGGATTCGGACACTGGTAAAATGTATCCGAATATTGGATATGGATACCGGCAATAGCGTCCAAATACAAGATATGGATACTTTTAGTTGCAAAATGTATTTTAAATACATGTATCTGATAATGGATACGGATACTTTTTCTATTGAAAACCCTTCTTCAAGAAATTCAACGAAAAAGTATAAGTGTGATTCAAGAAAACTTTATTTTGCCTACTGTTTAGGGTTGCCACCTGCCGCTAGTTGATTAAAGGGTTACCAGTATAAAAAATGCGGGTTTTAGATATTTTTACGGGAGACAATTAAAACAGCAATGTTTAATGAAGATAATCTATTTTTTAAATTTATATTTATAGTTAGAAGAAACAGTTTTTAAAAGCTCTTCATTTTGAGAAGCAAATATATAAAAATCTTTGAAAGATAACTTAAAATTACATTTGACTTGTAACTTGGAGCTTTATTTACCCCGTATTTTATTTTCGAAATTATGGGTTTTTGTATTATCTTAGCCTGAAAAACGAGGTAACCCGTAAAATACGGGGCATCTGGCAACCCTACTACTGTTACACGGGGAACGCCGCAAGATACTATCTAGTAGATAGTATCTACTATCTCGCTCGCGCTACACGGGAAAGATTTATGAATTGTATCCGTGGAAGACGAAAAGTATCCGTATCACGGATACATTAATAATTACCTGGCGGATACAGATAACGGGTACATTTTTCCCAAATGATTCGGATACAGCCTTCCGATACACAAAAAGTATCCGGATACCGAAGTAGGTATCCGAATACTACCCAGCTCTGATACATATGTACTTATAACGTAAAACATGTTCGATTCCAAATTGGTGGGTCACCACAGAACTTTTAAACTATTACTTATCCTCAGTTATTTGGAATACGTAAATATAAATATGGATTCAAAATTTGTTCATTTAACTACTTTGCTAGATATGCTTCACAAATTGGTCATTTAATATTTAGGGTAATTTCTAGTAAATGTATTTAATTTTTTTTTTTAACCGAAGACTACCACTCGCCAGTTATCTAAGCCCAGTTTTAATGTATAATTTATAATAAATGAATGCATAATGACTGCAGACAGTATATGCAAACACCTGCTGTGAAGAACAATGACGTAACACAACGCTGTAATCAGGAAAAATTCATTAATTCAAACCTATGTCACCGTTTGGTTATAATCTACCTTAGATTATGCTTGTTCCAAATTAATTTTACCGTGATATTTGATAGGAATTCTATCTTGTCTTGGTGTTATTAAAAAATGGATACTTCAGCGTTGTTTTCACCTGTTGTGTTTACTTTACATGTTGAGTTGTCTGTTGTCTAGCAGTGGTGTTGGAATATTGACTCTCGCATGTAGTGGTTTTTCAGTAACAGAATGCTTTAAAGGGAGAAAGTCTATCGTTTGAAAATGTGTCACTGTGTGAGTAATGTCAACTCAGTCCGCCGCGATAGTGGAAAGTTTAGGGTTAAAATCCCTACGGTGACATTTTTCCTGATTACAGTGTTGTGTTACGTCATTGTTCTTCACAGCAGGTGTTTGCATATACTGTTTGCAGTCATTATGCATTAATTTATTATGTATTTAGTTGCGTTCCCCGTGTTAAAATTTGTATTTTATTTGTATAATTTATATTATCAGTTATTTATAATATTATTTTTTTATTAATAAACTAGAAATCTCATTGATAGATAGAAAAAGACTTGAATAGACGGTCACCGAAAACATGTAAACGGGGCATTAATATTTGAAATTGTTATTTTTTTTTCAGAATTAACAGTAAAAAAAGTACTGGCAACTTAATAACATATGAAATTCATACAAGCTATAAATTGTTTCGATATTATTTATTAAATTGTGAACAGCTTACGTTGAGTGTGATTGATAATTTAATGGGAAATGTAATTGGTACCTGCAAAATTAGTAATGTAGCATCTGTTATAAATGAAGTACCTCATGAATCATTCCATTCAATATTGAATGAATTTAATCATATAATTGGAAATTTGCATGTTGGCTTTCGATTGTGTATGAGTTCATCGAGTAAAACTTTACGGCAAAGTGTTTCACAAGAAAATGTTCATTCAGCATCAAATAAAATGAGTGATGTGATTTATAGAGGTATTGAATCAACTGTTAGTGATAGTTTAGTCGATAAATTATTATTACAAGGACAAAAACTCAGGAATTCTATGATTGAGACAATATTGGATAATGATCCATTAAATAAAGAGGTGTATTCTATTGACAGAATAGATAGTGATCGATCAAATAAAACCAGAAGTGGAATTAAATTATATAAAACAGATAATTCTGATGCAGAATCCCACGTATTAGCTTATTTATTAGGTCAAGACATGTCTGAAAATGATGAGAAACAGGCTGTGGAAACGATAAAAAATGTATCTCCAGCAACAAGCATTATTGGTTTGGCTTCGAATTTAGCTTTTAAAAATGGTGCTCACGGTTCTCATATAGCTTACAGCAGATCCGTCTCAGATTTTACACCGTCAGAAAATGCAACTGAATCTACAGATAATTCAGAAAAAAGTACAATTTTGAAATATATTAATTCGTTGAAAATTTATATCCATAATATAAAGTTGAACTTGGCAGGCGAAAGAAAAATATGCACGTTAAATACTGTACATAAATTTAGATCTGATACTTTTTTTGTGGAATATAATATTCCAACAATTTTGACTCAGGGGCTACCAAAATCTAAATCTAAAGTTAATTCTGGTTTAAATATTGAACGAACGGTTCGATTTTGCTCCAGAAAACATACAAACGGAGGTAAAATAAATTGTTTTTAGTGGAGTCGAATATGAATTTTTGAATATGCATAAATATTTTTAAATGTTTTTCAGCTATATATTTTAAACAGTATTCAGTTCATAATATTACAAACATTGACAAGTTGAATTTGCATAATGTTTTCTTAGAAGTAAATGTTCATTGGCGAACTGTTGCTAAAAAAGGAATTGTTCGCATTGGGGTGGCACGGTATAACTTCTCTGATTTGATACGGCAACCAAATTACTGTTCAAATTTAGAATTAGTCTTACTAGATCCACAAAATCCAATTAAAATTGGGTCTTTAAAAATTAGTATCCAGTTTGGATGTGACAAATTGCATTTTGGAAAAGATTTTTTAGGTAAATTTTTCAATGCTTACTTTATTTAGAAAAAATAAAAATTAACAAATTTTTAATAAGCTTTCCATTTTAGACGCAATAAGTTGTAATAAGGAAAATAGAAATTTATCAGAAAATGATTCTATAACTAAAAGTGTAGAACCTCAATCAATTAGAATACCTAAGATAATTGATAACGCCGATGTAACCAATAGAATTAAAGAACTAAAAAAAAATAAAACTCAGAAATCAAAAAAATTCGGTTTGGTAAAAAATATTTCAACAAATGAAGTTGGAATACAAGCTTACAATAAAAACAAAAATGACGTGAAATATTCCGATTCGGTAAAAAATATTTCAACAAATGAAATTGGAATACAAACATACAGTAAAGACAAAAATGAGGTAAAACATCAAAAATCTCACGTAAATACATCGGTAAATGATTTAGTAGATGATTTTGATGTTTTCTCAAATACAGAAATGGTAATAATATAGAATTTTTTATAACATATTTTAGAATATTATATTTTTTAAATTCAGTTTTTTTTTTATTTTTGTAGCCATTACTGCAAGGTTTAATTTTTATATCTGAAGCTGAATATGACTATGAATTCGGTAGTACATTTTTAACTTGTCGAGCGTTTTGGAAAGAAGATTCTGCTTCGAGTAAAATTTGTCATCACACTCAACAAGCTGTTTTTAATTTTCGTGAGGTAGTTTAAAAAAACAATTTTAATTAACAATCAATTGCCTTTATAAAACCGTTACATATTATATCTTTAGTCTCTACACTAAAATCGAAATTATTAACAATTATCAAACATGTTTTAAGCTGGTATCTACCTATTGTTTTCAGGTTTTTTTTTTATAGAAAAGTATTTGCGTTGTTTTTAGTAAAAAATTGTTTGTATAAAAAATATGTTTTTTGAAAGTAGTCTTCATTTGCAGATACTATAATTGATTTTTTTAAAATTATGTTATTTTTTTACTATATAAAAAGAATTCCAAAAATAAAAATCCCCTGCCCCCCTCAACGGTTATTTTATTCTAATTACTTCCAGAAATATTCATAAATTTTATTATTATTAGAGTATTATGTAAATTGCAATATATTATATAGGTATATATACTTTTTTTCCAGTTAATTCCGATCCTGTATGATTCAGATTTTCTTACGAGAATAAAAAATAATTTTATTATCATCGAAGTTTGGAAAACGGACGAGTCAGTGGACACTTTAATAGGATTATGCAAATTGACCCTTCATCACTTTTATGTAGCATACAGAAATCCAAGAATAGCAAAATATCAAGTGGACTGTAAGGTTAGTTTATTTGTTTATTTTAAATAATTTCATAACATTTATTAAATCAAGAACATTCTATATCAGAACTTTGAAAAGTCATAAAATAACATTTTGAGTATTGCAAATGCTTTCTCAGTCATAGCCTACGAGTATATTATTTATTTGGGACAAACTAGGTAAATTTAATTGCAGATGGCAGTAGTATACCTAAGTTGTAATGGAAGCGATTGACCACTGTAGTCAACATTTATTCGCATTAATTTTACATCGTGTTTTTTTTTAGTTTCCAGTAATTGGGTTTGATGGCTGGGAAACAATTTATGATCCATACACTCAAAATAAATGTGGACAATTAAAAGCACTTCTGGCAATTGGTACTGAATCACAAATTCAGTTAATCGAATCAACTAGAAGTTTAAATAATCCTGTAGTTGTTGGTTTTCCGCCGCCAAAAGAAATTATTGAAAATATCAGCGCGCCTATTTCACTGAAAGTACCTCAGACACAACCGCAAATATCTCATAGTTCTCGAACTCCTGTAAATACACCTGTTGACTACAGACTTAAAGAAATTAGTGAAGCAAATGTTTCGACTTCGTTAAAATCACGAAGCCAAAATCGTAATTTATCTAAAAAGAAAATCGATACTCCTCTTATTATATTTGATAGTGATTTAAATTCGGACGAATCGGAAGCCGCTGATAAATCATTAAAAACAAAATATTTAGATAAATCGGTGGAGAAAGTTTCCCGTTCTGTTCAAACAGAGACATATGCAAATATGGAGAATATTAAAAGTGACGTTTCAAAACAGAATGCATCCTTTGAAGAAAATACTACAAATCGTGCATTTCAAAGCGATTTGTTGGCATCGTTCCTAGAAACATTAGCTGCTACACGTTTACCTGTAAGTAATAATCGAAATCAAACAGAACAGTCTACTGAAACTGGTGAATCTTTTCAAAAATTGAATAGAGGTTCACAGACAAAAAATGTTTTGAATACAAGTGTGTCTGTCGATACTTTGGATCTCGCATCGAATATTGATTCAGGAATTGAAATACCGAAGATTTTAAGTGAGACTTCTTCAGCGCATGTAAATGGTTCACAAATACGAGAAACCTCCAAACTTCTAGAATCATTACAGAAAGTATTGTCAGCTCCACCTCCAAACACAACTGCGTTTAGTATGACGTCAAATAGTTGTTCTCGAAATGACAGCGAACATAAAATAACTAACACATCAAAGTCTCAGCCAAAGCAATCGACTGAACGGAATACATTTAAAGCGCACATAATTATCGAGAACGCAATGCACTTGTCTATCCGTAAAAGACGAATAAGGCACAAATCAAAGCATGGCAAACGAAGTGAAGTTCCAATACCGAGTACTTATGTTAGTTTTGAGCCTATTCCAAATAAGGGCACTCTTTTTACTACAGTTATTCAAAAGAACACTAATCCAAGCTGGGATCAACATTTTGAGACATTTTTACCCACTGATCTGTTATTTGATGTAAGTAAATTTTTGACAGATTATAAAAAAATGGCTCGCCATATTCGATAAGCGTAAAAACAATTCTTTTATTACTTTCGATTAGTTTCACAAAAATCTTCTAAACTGAAAGAAATACAGAAAACGGGTTTTAAAGATAAGTTAATTTAAACATTTTTTTTTTTAGGATCAGAAGCGTTTGATATTTAAGGTGTGGAATAAAATCGGAGGTAATTTAAATCAGCCTACTCCTGCCAATGACTCTGTAATTGGCTTCGCTGCAGTTGACTTAACTGTCCTCCCTGTCGGCCTCCCAATAATTCAAGGGTGGTTTAATATTATGGACTTAAGTAATCGATGTAATGGTCAAATAAAGGTAGGCATTTGCAACAATTTTTTAATGGAAATAACTATTAACTTTTGATATAATTGTTTAACTATGCTGGAACCTAAAGAATTTGGGGAATATATTTATTTATATTTACCAAAAGAAATTACTAACATTTCCTTTGAGTTGTATTTTCATGGCTTTTTTTTAATAGAAGCCTGTTCATTGTAAGTCAATTGTACAGTTTAATAATGATTAAATAATTACTGAAAACATAATTGCGCTTTTGACAATAAGAAATATCTCAATAACAAAAAACATAATTACGCTTTTGACAATAAGAAATATCTCAATAACAGAAAACATAATTGCGCTTTTGACAATAAGAAATATCTCAATAAGTCAATAGTTAAGTAATTAACAATGAAATTGGCTTTAATAAACATTGAGATTGTGATCTTTGTTCACACCCATTTACATGTAAAAAAATGTTTTATAAGACCAAAAGGTGAACGTTCTTTAACATTTAAATTTTATTTTAGATAAATGTGACTCCACTTGAAAATATAGACCAGTTTAAAGATCAGTCGGCAAACAATTCAGTTTTAAATACTCCGTATCTTCCCATTAGTCAATCCCCCGATTTCTTTGAAAGTTCTACGACTTCATTATTAAGTAACGCTCTTAAACGCAAGTTTACCGAACTCGACGAAATCACCGAACGATTGAAACAAAGATTATCGAATGTGACAACCGACGATATCGATGATAAAGATGAATTCGATACAGAATTTGAACGTGACTTGAATACTCAGTGTAACGATGAATCAACTGAGGTTGACTTTTCGAAAATATTTTTACCCAATTTGCAAGGTGAAAATGTTGAAATGGAAATTACAGAAACGGTTGCCAATATTAAAGATAACGATCGTGAAATAAATAAATATTTGAATGCTAATGAAACTGCCAATCAAAAATATAATGCTTTGGTCGACAGACATTTAACCGAACCACTTTCGGTTGAAATATATAGTAATACCGATTCCGAACAGAACATGGATGAAAATACCGATTTAGCGTTTTATAATTCAGAATTGAAACAGAGTAAGCAGAGGTTTAGTGCACTTTTTGAAAAACTAACGTTGCATGCTGAAGCATTATCATCCAATACTGCTGGACCGAGTCATGGGGAATTAATAAACAAAGCAGACAAAACGTTAGATAAAGAATTTGATGCCATTTTTGATAGCATTAAATCACTCGATAGCA
Source organism: Mongoloraphidia duomilia (assembly GCA_039654895.1). Lineage (NCBI taxonomy): Eukaryota > Metazoa > Arthropoda > Insecta > Raphidioptera > Raphidiidae > Mongoloraphidia > Mongoloraphidia duomilia. The sequence goes on from CM077524.1 coordinate 10,853,647, forward strand.
TTGATGAAGAAAATGGCACTAGCGAATCTGATGCTAATAGTAACAGAAGTGAAAATTTAATTCCGTTACTATCTTTAAGCTCAGATAGTGACAAAATATCAGATCTTTTAAATTCAGATAATGCCAGTGATGATTTCAGATCGATTTCAGAAACGTTATTAAGACAAGCTCCGGATGGTGCTGGAAACACTTCAGAAGAAAATGTAAATAAAATTGGAGCACTTAAGGTAAAAAAGAAATAAATTTAAACTTTGAAATACATATTCAGTAATTTAATTAACTTGTGTTTTATATTTAGGATAATGGAAATAGTGAAAAGTTAAATGTTAATAATAGTCAATATAGTATTACTTCTTCAGATTCAGATTCGTTATAATAATTGTCTATAATGTTTATTATATTTGTTGTAATAAAATACGCTCATTTCAATTGTTTATTGTTTTTATAATAGGTATAGGGACCGAGCCTCTAGACTGTCACGCCAACTGGTGATAGAAATTGTAAACTTATGGGCAAAAATATTAATCAGTAGTATGTGATTAATTGTTTATTTACTTTTATTGAAATAAATTTTGAAATTATTCACGATGTCTTTATCAATAAAATCATTTTGTATAATTGACATAATGAACAAAATATGTGTTTACATTTACCGGCTAATCCAGCTTTACAGCTACACTCAGCCTGACTTACGTTGTAATTGTCATCTAGCTAAAAAATAAGAAATAAATTGAATTGTAAACAGAATTTCTCTTTATATTTAATTAAAGTTTTAATTTTGTACAAAAAAGAGTAAGAATAAAAAATAAATTAAAACTTACTATCATTTTAACATTATATGCTTTTGACACACTGGTCTGGGCAACAACATTCGCGGTTATAACTACGGGACTATTTGACAGTTTTTTTTCTAACACATTCAAAACGTGACCCGATTTAAATAATTTTTCACCTTTAATACTATTTTGACCACGAATATTATTATTAATTATCGGCTGAAATCCGTATTTAATTATTTTTTCCATTATTTATTAATTATGACGTTTGTTACTGCTAAATTTTTGCCCATTTAATTCCTTATTCCCGCACTAGGGCGCGCTACCTTCAGTCAAAGTGCTGCCTTTACAGTTCGTGCTCGGTCCCTATATAAATAACAGATTTTTGTTTTTATTTATTTGTGGTTATTTGCTGACTGTCCGTTGATTGACACTCATATTTTTTTTTTCAACACATGCACGCTTTGTTATTTCGTGTCTGTAAGGTGGATCTTAAATAGCCTTTTATCGACTGGTGACGTCATGATCCATTATGAAACGCTTTTCGATGCTATAATGAAAAACATTTGAAAATTCCATTACAGTACTTCTTTCGATGCTATAATGAAACATGGTTACTATGGCAACGAAGTAAATAAATATTTTATCCAGGCCAATGTTTTTATTATAAGACGTATTGCTCTCCGTGAATCTGAGGCGTTTACCATTAACTCAATTAAAGTCTAAAACCATGCAATCGAGCGTCTATAATCTACAATCTCTCTCTCTCCACCATGCATGTGGTGAATAAAGTATATGTGCAACGCATGTGTTAAATCTTTTTGCGTCAGGCGCGATGTTTTCCGCATAAGGCGAGTGCATTGCGAGCTGTATATGAGTATTTAGCACACTAGTTACACAATATACTTTCACATATTTGCAAAAATAAAAATAAATACAAATAAGGCCTTGAACACGGCTGTGATAAGAATCGGTGTTAAGCTCATGCTAACCCCACCTCTAATTCTACTACCTGACTGATGACAATTTGGACCAAAACGCAGCTGTGCCTGCTAAAAACACGGGGTTCACTTGCGCGAATTAGCTTACACTTACGTTGGGTTATTTGTACATTTTAATCACGCTGTTATGTTTCTATGGTTACTTCGTATATTTTATGTGTAAAAATTTACACCGATTTACTAAACAGCGTGTTAAATGTACGATAAACCCGACGTTAGTGATTCAGTTATTAATTTGCTATCAGTAACTAACTCTGCATACTTGTGGTCGGAATCAGGAAATCCGGAAAAATTCAATTTTTTCCCTGCAAAATATCGAGTGAAGTATGAAATCAAAAATCATCTTTAATTTGTTTTTCTCAAACAGCACAATCATTCTTATAAAAACATACAGAAATTCGCTTATAAATTAATTTATTAAAAATTACACAAATCTTAAAAATTTAAACTTACATTAAATATTTACAATTTATTTTTGTTACAGTCTATGTAAAAACTAAATAAACATTCAAAAATTAAACAGCAATAAATAAAACAGTTTGAAATGTTACTTTCCTTTTGGCATTCAACTAGTAACTGAGTTAGGGCCTAACGATTTCATGAGATGATAACAATCCTGTAATCGCTTTTTATCGCCGATCCTCTCCAGTGTTTTTGCAGCTTCTGCTAACATTCCAGCTCTTTCTCCCGGAGATGAAAGCAGCTGTCCTGGCAAATGACGACAGGCTAAATATAACGCTGTAGCATGCTCTCGGTCACCCCCTGATTCTTGACCTGATTTATCTATAAAAAGGTGTAAGATTCACTTAAATTTTATAATTCTATCAAATGCAAGAAGTGGTACCTAATCATTATATTATTATAGTCAGTTTTTTCACGCGGGACACCCTAGTTTGAGTAGTCGCTTACTGTTCTCAATAAAAGAACTTGCGCTCATAAATTTGAATTGAATATTATTTATTTATTTGAGTTATGTTTAAATTAAGCTTTTAGTAGTCAATAAAGTTTCATTTGAACTGCGCGTCAAAAATTAAACACCCATTTTTTTTAAATATATTAGTTCCTCCTACTTAACTTAGATGTCTCAAAAGTCAGCAGTGTTTTGGTTTGAATGTGCTAAAAAACGGTTATTGTTCAGTAAACCGCAGTAAATTTACTGACAGTGTGACCAGCTATAAAATTCAAACCTATTCAGAAGATAGGGTAAAATTTCAATTAAACAGTTTATAGTACTAGTGGTGTACGCGTACCTAATACGGCATAATAATAATGTTATCCTAAATAAAATAAATGAGTGTAAAATATTAGTGGTTATATTATGTCATCTTAAAGGTTACAAAAAATGTCGATGACTATTGGTAAATATATCAATACATGAATGTGTTATAAAAATAAATAAGGATTCCATATTTAAATTCCATTGACTTAATACCGTCCCCTCAAAAATGGAATAACCAACAATATTCTGTTGAATAACCAACAGTACCTAATCATTTTACTTTATTAATTTTTAGCTCATAATTTTCTTGATAATTTTTACTAAGGATTTATGCCTTGTTTCAAGATATAAAAATCTTTTTTAGCAAAAATTATTAATGGAACGTTCAAAATTAAGAAATAAACAAAACAAGAATACATAGTATAATACGTAGCACTACTAAAAGATGCAATTGCGCTTCTATTGTGACGTAAGAAACGTGTAATAACAAGATGTATATAAAATGACATAATATTTAACAGTGTTTGATACCGCGTTTAAAAAACACGTGCATTTTTTCCAAATTCCTAAAATAGGTATCACTTGTAGGTATAGTTTTGTGTTTATGGTTTTTATTCTGCCACTTTTACGTTAACAAAAGTTTAATTTTTTATAGATTTTATTATTTCTCTGCGTAATTCGTTTATTGAACGTTCATAGTGCTTTGTAATAAAAAAAACTAGCTGACACTCCTAAATAAATAGTTTCAGTGAAATCTCGTGTGGACATTATGTGTAGTGTACGTGCATCAATCATCTAATAAAGCAACAGATCCGGTAAGTTTGTTTTCTATAATACATTTAATATAGTACCTACAGTAGAAAATGGTTCATATTACAAATATTTTTCATAAACAAGTTTTTTTAACGTTTTACAAGACAGCGAATGTGTTTTTTTTACTGTTATTTTATAAAGCAAATAATAAATGTCTATTATGATTATGAATAGCGCACGAATTTTAGGGGCGAAAATTTTATCTGGGAAACAGCAATACGGTACAGATTTTTAACCCTATAACTACACTGAAATTTCTCTAACATAAATCACAGTGTAGGGTGCAACTTCATAGATTGTGAAGTTATTTTAATGGTCTTAATTAATATTTCTTTGTGAACACAAAAAAACTATTTAAATACCGAAAACATGATTTTCTATTAATAGAACTTTATTGGCACTGATATAATATAAAGAAGTAAAGTTTCTATTCTTGTTTGCGGCCGCTAATCTCAAGAACTGCTGAACCAATTCGAAATATTATTTCACTGTTAAAAAATCTACTTTTTCCCGAGCGATCTAGGCTATATATTATATTATACCATGACAAAAGAAAGATGAGAATTGAGCGAAAATATAATGTTAAGTCGGGAATCCCGCACACTATTTCTGAACTAAATTGGTGTACGCTAGCTGGACTAGGAAGCTAGTAACTTATCAATTAAGACAGTATAATATTGAACTGGATCTCCGTTAGCCCCCCCAATGTATTTCTAGAGCTACAAAACTGACAATATCGATCTCTTAAAAAAGTAAACGCTAATAGAATTAAAATTATGATAACCTACCTTTACCACAAATTATAGAAGTCTTCGATTGTCTATGTCTAAGACTTCGGTCTAACAGCTGTTGTGTTCGCCCTGGCTCAGCCCCTGCCATTAATCTCGCTGTTGCTTCATACAAAAATACTCTGGGCAACGCGGACTAAAACAGAAAAATATATTAAAGGTATTTTCTGTTTTTCAACTATCAAAAAACACCATGAAATAAAACTTACTGGTATGAACTGCGTTAAAGTCCTCAACGATGCAACATTTCTTTGGAAACCGGACAATATATGACCCGGTACAGGTGTCCAGCAATCTTTGTCAGCTTCCTCTTCCCATAGCGCCGTTCTGGTTTCCAATAGCCAATCACATACCAGTAATTGTGCCAACTAAAAAAATAACATTTTTTGATGCTTTACTGAATACCTTTAGAATGCGCAAATCAAGACTGCACATTCTGGTGTTTAATCAAACATTGACTACGTTTTATAGAAAATCTCGATAAATCGATGACAATATTTTTTTTTATTGAATGTTGATAGTCCCACGTTGAAATGTTTGCCCACTGTGGTTGCATGGAAGTAACATTGCATTGTTGAATAAGACATGCAATGCAACTACAATGCACCCCAGTAAACAAATTTGTTCTTCTTTTGTTCACTCTACAAGTGTAACACTATAATCTACAATTAATGTGCGCACGCGCCAGTTAAGTGTCACTGCCTACGGAATTAATGGCACTAAACATATAACTATTTGAATCCAGGTATATTTTAACAGACAACTGTGATTGATTTAGACACTAAGTTGTCCAAATATAGGCAACTATAAATTTGTTTTTGAGTCATAAATTTTAGAACAAAGTAGAACCCTGCGAAAGAAAATCGACTGAACCCAGTAGAAAATAGAATCACCATTTGAACTATTGCGTTCTTCAGAATTGTTGTAAATTAAATTCGAAGTTGCTATATTTAAATAGAGCAATTTGATCCTTGAAAACAGTTTTAAGAATTGTTGGAAATGAGCACTTCCGTGCTTTTTATTTATCCTTTGTGCCACGGAAGTGCTCATTTCCAACAATTCTTAAAACTTTGTAAATTAAACCAAAGGCGTCAATATAACCAAATTAAAAAAAATAATAATAATAAAAATTTGAAAACTGAAGAAATATTCAAGTATGTTATTTTTCTGAAAAATAGGTTAAATTAGAGATGATAATATGCTGTACGGGGTAATTACTGTAAAAAACACGACAATAATATTTGCTTAAATTGAAATGCTTACCAAAATCATATTGGTGGGTTGTTTGCAACTAGTGTATGTCAAACTGTCCTCTAACAATGAACTTGCCATATCGCATTGTTTAAGTATAGTTTTATTCGACGCACGTCGCGAATTGGATAAGAAATTTTTATGGCTTGTAAACGCGGCCAATACAGCTCTCGGAAGTGGATCGCTCTGTGACGCTAATGGTTCTGGCAAAAATTCGACAATCGAATATAATCTTTCGGCTTGACTGTCTTCGCCGAGAAGCCAATAAGCAGCCACACCAACGACACCAGACCACCAATGTGCTGTTTTATCCTCATAGCCTATCAAAAGATAATTATAAGATTATATTGTAATATAAGACTAGGTAATTAGACAAATTGGTTTATTAAATACAATTTAAATCATGCACAACGTTTTGTCGATTGGATTTCAACTTTATCAAGGTCTAAAATTATGTCATCAATAATATGCTAGTGAACGCCTGTTTGCCCGCAGACAGTGCCATGTACACAAAACTGCACATTGAGTTTTATGACGTACAATTTTGGCAAACCGCTCATGGATCTCCAAAACAGCCAACAGCAAGCAAGAAGGCGGGCACAATGCATTCACGTTACTATGACGCGGTGGCTTCATCTTTCGCCGCGCGAGGTCTAATATACCAACTACATTATATTGTAAATTAGAGACGCTCGACAGTTGAGGTCATTAGCGTCTAATGAATAAAAACTCAGTAAATATTCTCGGCACCAGAGACGTGTAAACTAGGTACCTTACCCACTACTCTCACTAATCTCATTTGTCAATTATTGCTGAATTGAAGTTATCAACGTTCATTAATTGAATTAATTACTATACAATTTCACTTCATCAATTTGCAAGTAAAAGACGAATGAATGAAATTTCTGTAGACTGTAGCGTTCATAATATCAACTAAGTTTATATCAAAGACGGAACTAAGATAAAGAGGGTGTGGGTCTCGGGACTCCCGACAGATGTGAAACATCAAAGAAAACGTTATTGAACTCGGTGGTATTCTCTATGTAGTAGTATATATTTTTTCAAAAGCAGCAACTAACTGTTATGTTGACGTAATCCTATATACTGCACTGTAACACACGCGGTTGCGGCGTTTGAGCACGCCTGAGCCAGAAACGCAACTAAATACACAGCGAAGTATCTATATTACATACCTACACGTGTATACATATACTTTTGCTTTACAGTACGTTCATATGTATACTCTCTCTCTCTCTTACCGTGCCCGAGCGCGCGGAAACCGAGAGAGAAGTGCCGCAGTGGTGAGGAGAACAGCAGCGAAGGAGCGGACCAGAAATTTCGTTGCATATTTCCCCTCACGCGGCTGTTCACTGCCCGACATAAGATGTTTCACATCAATAATTGATTGTTCTGTGCACAAAGATGCAGGCGGGACTTTTAATAAAAACATTTAAAGTACTCACTGTCAATTGTTGATTTCAACAAAGGATTTGGCGATTTCGATGACACATTCTCCATTAGAAGTTGTACATACGTTAGAACATCTGCTGTCTGCGTTTTACGCAACGGATCGTCTTCACAAGAATCAGTCTTACTTCCCGGAGCTACCAATGTTAGTAAACTTCTTTCAAGTAAATGTTCGCGATACGTCTAAAAATATGAAATATTAAAAAATATTAGTTTTGTTTACGTTCAATAATTTGAATTTTTTCTGAAGTAAAACATACCCTCATAACATAAGCTAAAGGATCGGTTTTATTATCCAAACTACTGAAAGGTGAATTTGTAACTTTCGATTCGTATGCCCAACGCTGTGTTACAAAGAAACGATAACCATATGGAGTAAAAAGCCACTGTAAACGAGCCGGCATTTCTTCTCTGCTATTGACACTCACTTGTTTTGCAAGACCAAGATAATACCTGCATATAAAATAAAATCTGTATAAAATGATTTACGAGGAAATATTTTAATTGTTTGATACAAGTGTTCCAGAAAGTCTTTGCCAGAGTTTTAGAAGCTGTGCTTCAGGCCAATTTTAATCAAAATATTCGGCATTCCTCAGATCAAAACTCGGAAACTGCACAGAAAACCAAACATTGAAAATGAACAAGCGTTTTTTTTTACTAGTTAGGGTTATTTTCCAACCTTAAAATATTATAAAAGCGCCTATACCTACGAAAATACTGAACCAATTGGAGAAAGTTTAAAAGCCTACTAACAAGAGACTACGCCCTGCAGTCAGGTTCCATTATGATTGGTTGAATACCCCATCTTCATGTCGTTTGACACACACACACACCTAAACGAACGTAACAACTAACTAGTGGACTCTGTATACTAATATGGATAGTTGATAGCGATTAAAAAATGGGTTTTGTATGTGGACAATGTTCAAAAACATATTCTTCAAAACAGGCAATATTCACAAATTTAGAATGAAAACTTCAGGTAAGGCTTGTAATCTAAATCTTTCTATATTTAAAGTCGATCGTTTTTTGACATTTCAAAATAAAACTTAATTTAATATTATTATTTGAGATATCCGGATGTCCAAAATTTATACAATAACAGTGTTCTTGAGAAATTGAAATAGAAAAATAATTAATTAAGTTTAATTTTGAATTGTCAGAAAATCGATCGACTTCTATAGAAAGAATTAGACTACAAGTCTTATCTGAAGTTTTCATTCTAATTTTGTGAAAATTAATGACATTCTCCCCAAACAAAAACCCATTTTTAATCGCTATCAACTATCCATATTAGTATACAGAGTTTAATAGTTAGTTGTTGCGTTCGTTTGGGTGTGTGTGTGTCAAACGACATCAAGATGGGGTATTCGACCAAGCAGAATGGGCCCTGACTGTAGGGCCTAGTCGCTTGTCACAGACTATGCCTATACACTATGACAAAATGGGAATGAGTAGTAAATGAAAATGTCGACTTCAGACGGAATTTATTTAAAGTTCTTAACTTAGCATTCAATTGCTATCAGTTCATTTTATCATCGGCTCAGCTAATGCATACCGATATTTCAACTTAAACTGATCCCAAGAAACATAGTTTGGCAGAACTTTCAGAATAACCTGTAAATTTATACCTATGAATCCCTTTTAAGAAAGATGGGCAAGACTGCTTCATCCTTAAAGCGGCGGCAACATAAATATCAGTCATTTGAACGGGCGTCAACAATTCAGTACTCGCTTCAGCCATATTAACTGCGTTCAGAGCCAACATAAAACCCATACCAAAATTGGATTCCGTTCCCCCGTTCGCCAAATGTAATTGGTTCAAGCGATGATAAACAAGTGCTAGCTCTTTACAAGAACTTAGTGCTTCATAACGAGTTGTACTAAAATCAATGATAAAATACATAAAATAATTTTAATATTGAAATTTTTTTTATTATTTTCATTTGAAAAAATATCAGAATCATGAAACATACCCATCAATGAAAAATCCTCCGGTGCGTCTAGCTAACCATCGACCAATAAACATCCGATGCAGAATTTGACGAATGATCTGCCATGACGTAGCCATAAATAATTCAAATCTGGATGCTGGTAAACAACTCCCGAACGATCGTAAGCATCTGGTCAATTCTTGATTCGCTCCACTTTTATCTCCCTAAGATATTATTTTTATATTACATCACAAATAAACTCCTCCCATATGTTAGATCCCATTTGAATACGCAAATAATTTCATAAACGTTAAAAATCAAAAATTTCTACATTTACTTATTTTTCATAATTTCTGTAATAATCGAAATGATATGTTTTAATTCTAGATTTAAATTTCACATTAATTATGGTACTTAAGATGCCATAACTGACGAAACGTTTAGTTTATATTATGAAAATTGTAAAATATAACAATTTCAAAATGTTTGTTAATAAACAATTTTGAATAAATAAATTATCTACAAAAATTGACTTCTATTTCCAAATAAACATGCCTGTATTAAAAATAACATTATCAAAAGTGGGATCAAAAAAGTGTCCTACACTTGTTACTGCGAGAAAAAATCAAAAAGTAGAAAAAATCACGCACAATTTAAAATGGGGTGTTTGAAAAATAAAAATAGCAATATCGAACATTAATTATCATAGTGCTCATGTATTGATCACTCACAGACAGGAGTGTCTGTTTTAATTTTTTCTTGCCGCAGAATATGCGAAATGAATTATGCTTCCTTAAGTAGTTATGAATTGGTAAACACGCACCTTTGAAATATTAAATTCAGATTGCTGCCGATGTCTCCAGTAATTGGTTGACTCCTTTGATTTTGGCGGCATTATAGGGTCTCCATAAACAAATATCTTGATCAAACATCCCAGCAAAATAACAGCGTTCAATAAAAACAACAGCAATGATGAGCTTAGCCATGTCCACATTTCAGATTCAGTAGCTAATAGGAGAAAAACAAGATTAGTAAAAATTAAATAAAATAAAAAAAAATAAATAGTTAATATAAACAAATGGGTTCTTGAAACTCATACATATTTTAAAGAAATTACTCATATCAAAATTTAATTTCTGAAATTCAGTATTAAATTACACTGAAATAACTGGATTGTGAAACAATACTTACAAGTACAAGAAAAAGCGTTAGTTTTATATATATCCCTATATTATTAAACGAGCAAATCTGGTATATATGTACCTATATAAATATTTTCTCGAAAACGGCTCTAACGATTCGGATCAAATTTACCGAAAAGAGGTTTCGGGGGGCAAAAAATCGATCTAGCTAGGTCTCATCCCTGGAAAAATTCGTTTTCTTATCGATTTTATCATTTTAAAAAACAGTTTTTTTAACGTTATAAAACAGTGTCGTATGGTGAGTAGGCTTTGGAAAAAAAAAACTATTTTCATTATTTATGTCAAATTACTCTGACAGTCAATATTTAACTTATTAAAATAATCAGTAATTATTTGAAAAGTAAAAAAATAACAACAATAAAATCTAAACATAATTATACTTACATAATTATGTTTAGATTTTATTGTTGTTATTTTTTTAACTAATATTTAAATAAATAGGTATATTACTTTTATATTACCTATATAAAATATGTAAGTACATACGTTATGTAGTATGACGTATAATAATATTATCTACTTATAGGTATGTAATTTTTTTTCTTAAAAACGACTAACGATTTTGTTGAAATGGGAACTTTAAGTAGGTACTATTTTTTTTGAACTCATCAGAGCAAAGCTCGGCCATCCAGATAGTTTAACTATAATCTTTGAACAACAGGTAACAAATCATTAGAGACAACTATCGATAAAATATAAATTTGTCTTACTGTATTCGCTTAATACGCGTCCTGTTCCACTATTAGTGTCATCGATACTTTCTTCTCCAGTTCCATTAAAAGCAGATCCAAACGGATTAAGAGCAACAAACGCGACCATAAACATGCACAAAGCCAAACGAGAATGGTCTAGCATGCCTCTACCGACCGCCATTCCTTCATCATCACTCTCTTCTTTAATCGACATGAAAGTATCAGGTGAAGGTGGTAACGAAGCATCAGACTGTGGTGGAGACGACGCGTCCGATTGCGGAGGCGTCATGTCATTGATGCTATCAGGCAACTTTTCTTCTATTGGACAATTACCGACAGCCAACAATTCTTTCAACGATTGTTTTCTGGAAGCCATTTTCAACGACATATTTTCTTGTTTCAATTTTGCGTTTTGATTTTGTAAGAATTTTAAGTAATCGATTGTTTTGCGCAGAATTGCTGATTTGTTCAGCTGAAAAATTTATTTTAGAATTATTTATATTATTTTTTGAAAATCCCGTGCTGTAGTGATCTAGTTGTCCATTTTTTGCTACTGTAGGCACTGTTATGTTAATCACGCAATTTCAAGTACCTTCCCACTACTCAAATGCCATAAACAGCGTAAGATACATTTAAAATACAGCTGTTTCTCTTAGTAAAACACGGCGTTCCCAAAAATTATGGCATTATAGAATATAACTAATAGAATATAATAACTAATATAACTAATATAATAACTAATAGAATATAACTAATAATAGTTAGTCACTAAAAAAATATCAAACCCATCAAAAATGGTATCATAGTTTTAAAGACCATGAAGTTCTAAAAAATAATCAAACAGTAGTGAACATCGTACTTTAAAATTTGAAGGCCACTGCACTAGCAATTAAAATTCATTTAACACTGTAGTGAAAACGTACGTAAAAGCATGTGATTAGCTGTCTTTTCCCAATGCAGCAAAATATAGACCACTGAGTGATCCTTCGCTTACTGAATTTACCTTTGCGTCAACTCCAACAATCATATTTTTCAATTCGACAATTTTATCGTTAATGCTTGTTCTGTATTTCCTTTCAATAGCATTGTGGGCACTACGTTTAACTTCTTTAACTTTAGGTTCTTTTCCAGTTGGATTTGTTTGGATTCTGTTAATGGCAACTTTGTCTGTATCCAATACCAACGGTATTCCGGTCGTTAAAATGGTTCCTCCAGTATTGACTAAAGTGTGTAACGACTGACCTGGTGCCGTATTTCCGCTAACCGTTGCAGTTGTAACATTCGTCAAAGGTGCGGTCGTTGTGTACAGTACAGTTTGGTTTAACTGAGGTTCCGATTTTATAAGCTTCGCTTGCAACAATACTTGCTGCATTTTATCCGGAGGTAAATTCTGAATAGCTATCAACTGTTGTTGTGGGGCTTTGACAGCCCTCTGTTTTGACAAATTCTGTTGTTTCACATCTTGTTGCAACTGAAGTTGAACCTATAGAAAAAGCGCATGCATCATTTCACATGAATGAGTTGTTACTCGATTCTTTTTCTGGTAAATATATTATTATTATTAGATAATTTAAAAATTAACTTTTTATGGGTGGTGTTACAGCGGTACCTTTCAATGCCAAATTAACTTTGTCCTTCTACACTAATAAAAAATTGGCGCCCTACAAGTTCTTAAAAAAATTTCAGCATTTTGAAATTTGCCGCGCTATGGATAAGACTATTAAGGAAGCACACTTGAATGAAATTGTTGTAAATTAAAGACGCTCGACACACTTAGTGCGAAACTACTCGGGCGAATTTTCCGTGGCGGATTGCACGTCCAAATCAAAACTGTGCCTGCAAGTTAAACTAGACGAACGAAATATACGTTTCTTTAGTTTCACTCATTTGTAGGCACGGTTTTAATTTGGGCCGCGGAAAATCCACCCGTGTAGTTTCGTTCTTAAACTGAAAATACACATTATAATGCAATCATATTATTTAAAAAATAATACATAACAAATAGTTTTTTACCGAGATATTATGATATTTATACTCTATCGTGTTTGTATAATCATTTTTTTAACTTCCCATTGGAAGTTATTGTAATGGGTCCGAAAATCGAAATCAAAATGTATAACAAATTTTTATGTTTCAAGGTCACTACATTATTTTTAGAAAGGTGTCTGTGTGTGTGTACGTATGTACGTATGTGTCCATTTCTTTCTAAGACGAAATCTCTAAAATGAAAAATGATATCGACTACGTTAGGGTGCCAATCGACGCGTATTAACGTAAATATGATCTGAAAGAAATTTTTTCAAAATCGGTTCAGCCGTTCTTTTTTCTTAACCAAATAGACTCCAAAAAAGTAGATTTTACACAATATCTCGCGAATAAAAAATTATATCGACTTCGTAAGGGTGTCAATCGAGGCGTGTTAATGCCATTTTGATCTGACATAAATTTTATAAAGATCGGTTCAGCCGTTTTTTTTTTTTAATTATTGTTAAAAATAAATAATAATTACGTTTTAATGATTACAATGATTACTTTTCTGTGTAATATCTAATTTAATTATTATTATTAAATATTTATCAAACTGGAAAGTTCGTCGTGTGGACCTCAAGGGTCGCACTTTAGTCCTAATAAACGACCCACCTCACGGCTTGTTAATAATTGTGATGATAATGGTTCAATGAAATATTTAAATTTTAATTTTTGATAAAGTAGCTTAATTCTAATTTGTAAAAGATGCATGTATTTAAATTACGACATTTCGCTAATACTATAAACATCTTCAGCTGTCGAGCGTCTATAAACAATCTTTCTTCAGGTTACAATTAAAATAACTACAAATTTAAATAATTTATAAATTGGAATTCTGCTGTTTACGCACTATTATAAACATTTAAATTGTTGTTTGGTATCAAATCCCAGGAATGCCAATGCAAAAAAATGAACTAATACATTGCCAATTTTAATTACGTCGTTAAAATGCTTATCTTTTGGTTCATTTTTACGCTAAGTAATAGGTCTGGGACCAATATACTAAAATAGTCTAATAGTCAATGCATCCAATGTAGTATCCCGAGTGAAACACTGATAACCATGCAACTTGGTTCATATTATTAACTATTAATTTTAATTATTTTATCTTATAAACTTTATTACCATTTTTTGTAAGACTGTGATTCGGACTCTTCAATTATTAATTATTTATATCTATAATATTATCAAAACAAATCTTGTGCGCTTTACTTGTACAAGTTTGCTTATACAGATTGTATCAAATTAAAGCTGTATATAAATTACCTGATGTGGATTTCCAATTGTCAGCTGACGCTGTAGTGGGTTCATACTAGTGTACATAACTTTATTTGTACCAGTTGTTTGAATCGGGACGCAAGGTTGAATTAATACAGGACTGGTTTGATGTATAGGAGTTCGATGAACATTCATTGCACTCTGTGAAGGTGGTGACAATGGTACAGTCTGTGCTGGTGAATGCAAAGAATTAACTGGAGAATGAATCTGCGAAACGGGTGAAGGTAATTGGGAATTGGGGGAAAGTGATTGTTGGTGATGCGGTGATAATATTTGCGGGTTGATATTTTGTTGATTTGGATAATATTGATTCGCGTCAACAGATTCTTGAGACAATTCCATCGGAGTCTGGAGAACAGAATCGGGAATATTTAACATGTCTAGTGTCATTCCATCCATTAATTGGTCATCCAGTTTTTCTAGGAACGTTTCATCAATAAATAAATTCTCTGATTTCATTAGTTCACTTTCACAATTGGTCAACAAGTCTGAAAATTAAAAACAATATTAGGTAGATCATATTTTATTGTTGACGTTGTGTACCTATTTATAAACAATAATTTAAAATCACAATTTTTACACATGAGTAATGTTACCTTCGAATCCAGAAAACTCGTTTATATTAAAGCCATCACCCGAGGTGAATTGATTTAAGGACTCGAAATCACCCATTTTAAAACGATAAATTTGTGTCAGCTCTACGAAGTAACTTTCAATCTGAATATTTTGCGGCGATCACCATACTCATTGTCAACGAATCAAATGACAGCATGCGATCGTATGATTTGACGTCATACAAGCTATTAGCTGTCAAGATTGTAATATTCAGAGACATCTAGAAGGTCGTTATAACGTCAACTATTTTCTAAATTTTTAAGTTAGAAGAAACACCGCATGAGGCCACTATAAACTTATTTGATCGACTAAACCAGCGTTTCTCAAACTTTTTTGATCACGGACCCCTTCTGATTTTAGAATTTTGTTGTGGACCCCCACCCGCTCGCTACATTTAGTGGAGTGTGAGTCGGAAAAAACCTCGAAAAATGCAAATATTTTGTACTGGAACGAGACTACCTCCCCCCGTTTTCGAGGATTCTGAGTACGGTGGTGGTGTTAGAATTTCTCTTTGGGGTTGCACAACCCCCCCAATTGGCCAAAAACCAGAATCAGATACCTACTTAACTATTTAAATATTTCTGTTGTCAAAAATTTGTTTTCCTAACCAGAAAACCAAAATGACCTTGAAAAAACTTCAATGACCTTGAACTTTTGAAAAAAAATTAGCCTGTGCTACTTTTTCGGGGGGGGGGGCGGGCTGCCCGCAGTACGTACCCTCTGAGGACTAAGGGCCCCTGCTCGAAATTCTATGCCCTAGGTCAGAAGTTCGTGAAGTACCGGGGCGTCACGACGACAATTTCGAAAGCACTGAACTATATAAAGTAAAAACAAAAAAAAGAATGAATGAAATATATATTTTTGAGTTTATTCATAATCATTTATTAAACAATCAATATAATATAAATGAATAATCTTCAATATGTATCTAATGTATATGTATTTAATAATATAACACAATCTGCATGGTGATTGACAATAATAATTCATTCAAAACATGGAACAAACAGTAGTGATTACTAGTTTAGATATAGGTAGTATATTAAATATTACAAAAATTCATTATATAATAATACGAATATATACAAATCTGTTATTTATTATTTATTGAGGTAGGTTTTTTATACAGCGTATGAGGTCATCAAAATATTTTTAGTTTATAAATGTTCTCATTTATAAGATGGCCCTAATTGTTTAATAAACTTTAAGGCTATTTGTGAGATCTTCGCTATCTATTGTAATTAATGTAATTCTTTTCAAAATTATGTTTAAAGCCAAGAAAAAATAATAATATTATGATAAATAAGAGTAGTTATATAAATATAAGTGTATACTAAAAATCAATAATAATCAAATCAGTCTTCAAAATGGCTTTACAGTTAATTTTTGCTAAATTAACGTTACAAATAAAACAGTGGCAAATAAAATGACATCATTTTATTTTTATTTTTTCTTTTATTCTGCCACTGATAATTAAATTATAGTACTAATATAATACAATCAAAGAAAATTTAATTTAAATATAAAGCATTGCATTCAGTTATAGAGAATAAAATTTATAAAATACGTTACTGACGACAATAATATTCAAACGATTTAAAGAAACTACGTAAGTCATATAAATTACTTGCAGAAAGGTTTTTTTTTTAATTCATTATTCTTACAAAATTAGGTGAATTCAGATGATCGGGGTCGAATCATCACTAAGATTCGATATATTAGTATGAAAATAAAATTGTTTCATTTATTAAATAAACAAGTTTATAACATACTTACTGTCATTAATATAATAAATTAATGTTTTGAACGCAATACAGAATTTCATTGCAATTTTTAAAACAAAATATCTAATGGAATGTCGTTAAATACAAACATTGTAAAGGCACGGAGATTTTAAATGTAACTTTAAAAATGTCTGAAGAAAAACTAATACTAAAATCTATATCATAATTAAAAAAAAAATCATTTTCACAGTATTCAATTATTTTGAAAAAAAACAATTTTGCTTAGAATATCAAAATATATAAAACTAGCTGGTCGCAGTGCCGAGATCAACCGACAAAATAATGTATTTGCTAATACACATATTTTGGTATTTAAATTTAATAGGTATATCCCTTAAAATTATTAAATTTTTCTCAGTTTCAATATTATTCGGCATGGATTTTATCAATCCAACATCTGCACCAAATTATACACCTTTCAGTAAACCAGTGTTTTCATAAAGCCATGTCTCACTGATTTTGTTAAAATTTTTAGGGCACATTTTAATCTTTACTAAAGAGTTAAATTTTGATTTTGAAACAATTCCATAAATTTTTCGAACCTAAAAATAATTTCATCTCCTAAATACATCCCTTAAAATGGTCCAAATAGTGTATGTGCCTACTAACTACTGTGTATATAGGCAAATACACTAATAAAAATAAGATATAAATGCGTTGAAATTGGGAAAAAATTTCGCTAACGAATAAAGTAATATTAACAGTATATAGTGAGACACTTAACACTAACAGCAACATTAATAATTATAAATACAGATAATGTTTATAACTAGGATCAAATAATAATTATTATATTAATGAAATATACATTTTATCAGTCTTGAAGACCTATGAAAAAACATAGGGTATACGTAACAAAAATAAAAAAGAACTAAGTGCTTTTTAACAAATTTGTACAAAAAAACATATATAATGGTAAAAAAGAAAACAATATAAATAAAATATATTTTTCGTATATGTAAGTATTTAAGTTTTTCAAACGTTATGAATTTTATTTCTGTGAATTGAAAAAAAGTATATTGCTCATAGACCACAGCTTGCTCTTATTTATAACCATGAAAAACAAATGAAGGTCCCACTTCCACTAAAATTGTGTATATAATAGTGAATTCCACTTAAGACGCAACATAGGCGAGTTTTGTTTACCTGGTAGTTATGGAAAACATTAATGCATTAGAGAAAATCGTTTCACTTGCAACCCTTGGACAAAAACATGCATCACTAGCAATATTTTTATTTATAAAAATTAAATACAGCAATTTTTAAAAAATAAAGTATTGTTAGTCATTGTTTTTATTCAGTGGATGTTGCATTTTAAATTAAACAATTTTCTCTATTGCATTAATGTTTTACTACCAGGTAAACAAAACCCGTCTATGTTGCGTCTGTGAAATTCATTGTATACCTAACATTTTTTTTTCTTTCTTTAAGAAAATAACCTATGGTTATAACGGTGTATAAAACTAAAAAACATCACAAAAAATTATCTTCACTGGTAAGTAAGTATATGAATATAATATTACAACATTGACAACGCTTGAAAATTGTGTAAATAAATATTATTATGTGCATGACTAGGAAAATCAGTCTCTATTGAATACTATTTAATTAATGGCTCGAGTCAATACCTACTCAGTTATGTTTCTAATTTATTGTAGCTCTACCAAATATTAATCAAAATTTATTCATGGGCGTACCTACATCTACATTTCGAAATCTAAATAACTCTAAAAAGGTACATCTACTAAAAAGCATTAATCGGCAGAAATATTTTCAGAAATGTATAAGTATAAATATGAATTATTATATGTTCAAAACTCCGGAATTTTAGAAAGCACGATAGGTTGAAAGTGATGCTGTTGAAAAAAATAGTAGAAAAAAATAATTCTGGAAACTACTACAAAAAAATCATTCTTATATTTTTCGTTGATTGTCTAATTCATATTTGGTTAAGCATTGTATACGTTGAAAAGATTGCGGTTTAATTATTGGGTACATTCATAAACATTTAAAATGCATCGACTATAATCAGTAAATCATTATGTCATTAATTAGAAATACTTTTTTAAATCACTATTTTAAGCAATAGTAATTTATAAAACATTGATTTTAAGTTTAGTTCTAAAATTGTGTGAAAATCATTTACATACTTTTGAAAAGTCAGTTGTTAAATTCCACCCTTCGCTCTTGGTTCACAAACGTAAATCATTCTTCCTCTTATCACAGATTTGAAAATCCTTCAGAATGAGTTTCTGTCTACATGTTACTCGTATATTAAACTAACAAAGACATTAAATGTATCGCTTCCTCTCAATCTATAGTATCACAAACACATTTTTAATATTCGTGTCACTTTAATATTTAGAGATACCTAACATTTCTACAGAAACTCGACATAAATCTAGCGTTCGTAAACCGGAAGATTTGG
Organism: Mongoloraphidia duomilia; assembly: GCA_039654895.1. Lineage (NCBI taxonomy): Eukaryota > Metazoa > Arthropoda > Insecta > Raphidioptera > Raphidiidae > Mongoloraphidia > Mongoloraphidia duomilia. The sequence goes on from CM077524.1 coordinate 10,872,923, forward strand.
GTGTATTCAAGTTGAGATATTCACTTAGCATGTTCAGTGTTTATGTATGGAAATGGTACAATAAATATCATAGAAACATAACGAGTAGGAAATAATAATGCATAGACTTGGTTATAAAATAGGATATGGTAGCTATGTATCTGCCTCGGCAGTATTTAAATGACCCATGAGGCATATCAGTCTAAAAAATCACAGCTGTGGAAATTAAAATTTGCAGGTGCCAACTCTGTTCAATTATCAAATGATCAATCTGTGGGCCAACTCATATACAAATACCAAAGCACTGGCGCAAGTGCAGTAAACTCTATTAAAGTGTTACACATTGTAATAATTTATAGAAAATACAAAATATTTGTTTAATAATTATGTTCTAAAAACTATCGGTTGTTTTTCAATTAAATATCGCCAATTGCGGAGGTTTTCTAGAACCTCGAAGTACTTGTACAAGCTCACATTTTTGCGTTATTATTATTTAAATTTCGAAAACCACATTCTAAAAATCAATTTCAAACTGGGATCTGGTGAACCCCGCAACTTCAGTCGCCTATTACTTCGAATCTTAAAAATTATTTGAGGGGCTTTTTTTTGAAGTCTAAAAAGAAGTTAGGTACATGAAACTTCACGGAGGAATGCAGTTTCACCGATTTGTGGTTGGATCCAATCGTTTCCAGCGTGGCTAACGACGATAAGATAGTTAAAGAAACCACATGGTAAAGAAGGACATCATATAATGAAGATAACAGTTAAGTAGTGTACACTTTAATAGAATGAACTGTATCTCTTAGCCATGTCAATTATCTACCTCCAAAGTGCATTCAATCAAACTTGCGTGTACGTGCAAACAACACACAGTACAACATTAAAAGAATTTATCGAAACATTGGTTTGATTTTATACTTGATACGTTTTTTTTTGTTATAAAAATACCAAATCGTAAATAATTCAGATAAATAATCCAACTCGAAACTTTCCAACCCTAATCCTTCAAATGCTGATTTGAAAGTTTAAAGATTAATCGATTCCATTTTTATAAGTGTCGTTCATAATAAAATGTGTCTCATTGCAATTCGAAAAAAGAGTTTATTTTAATCTAAATCTAGATAAGATGAATAATGAATTTTTAAAATTGCATTGGCTCTGTTTACACTAGTCATCTAGAAAGAGATAGCAGTATCAGATGTACCCTATTCTTATCTATGGTTGTACCGGTCTCTCACGTATTGTTGTGTAAAATCAGCAGTAAAAAATACGTGGTATCTGATTGGTTTTCAAATATTAAGATATTTTGTTAAACTTATGCATTTATTAATACACTATAACACCGCGGTGTGCTTAGACACCGCGTGGAGAAGAGAGCCAATTGAAATGCAAAAGTTATGACATTATTCCAATTGTAAGATGTTTCCATCTCATTTAAATTTTGTTTATTACGTAATTTTTACACGAAATGACATTTTAATAAGGGATGGTGGTCACAGAAAGTTTCGATTTGATTTTAGATTAATTAATAATGTGCACAATTCGATGCTTTTGTTAACCGTCTTCTACATATATATCGTAACCTAACCGTCTCTTATACTGCTTTCCATTTATAATAATAAACTAATTTATAATAATAATAATCTATAATCAAAAAAATTATATAAAACATAAAAAATCCCAAAACCAATAATAGGTACTAACCATTTTATAGATATTTTATTATAAAATCACAAAGGTTAGATCTTATTTAATGTAAGATCTTGGCCAAAAAAATGTCTATACAATATTCAAAATAATTTAACTGCGAAAATTTAAAAAAAAATAAATTTTGTGGTTTTAATGCCCCTCAGCAAAATAAAAATTTCGAAAATATAATATATAGAAATGCATATGTTTATTTACAGTTTTAAGAAGAGTTGATACCTATATACTTTTTTATAAACGAAAATAAAAAGGCATGGATTTGAAATACCTTAATCATACTGCTTTTGTATTCGTATCGCTCTAATCAGTCTCATTCAGTTCTTTTATACAGTTAAAGATACGATAAACTTAGTCAGTCTTATAGTTTCGAGTCCTTCATAAAGGAACTTCATCGAACTATGTCATTTACTATGAATGTATTTCTAATACAGTCTAGTACGGCGATATGTCAATGTATTTCGATAAAATAGTAAACTTGGTGGTCCCTATTGAAACTGTGACAACACACGTCAGTGCAAAACACTGTGAAATAATCAGGCACTCTGTGTTTTCAGCATAAAATTAATTCTTACGCTTTCAGATCACAATTTTTACGTAACTAAAGCACAATTTGTATTTTTTTTTCTTTTTTTTGATAATTTTTAACAGATGCGTATTTTATACGCTTTTTAAAAAAGTTTTTATCAGAAATCAACAAAATAAACCTAAATAATATCTTCTACCTTACGTACTTAATAGTATTTTTAGTAAGGCTCGGCAGAGATATAATATTGCACATATAAATGTCACATAACATCAGTTATACTATATTATGGGTTCGTCATAATATATTATATAAAAATATATCAGCTCATATGTTACAACTGCAGTAACTCAAAAGTCAAAAGTATGTTAACAGGTTCAGCTCACGGTAAATTTTGAAAAAGTATTGAAATATGTAAAACTGCCAAGACATAAGTATACAATAGGTATATACACTGTGACGTCAGAAAGTACAATTAAAATGCGTTCGTATATTAAAAACAATATAGTAAAGTGATTCTTCACAATAAATACAAATCTTGACCCGAGTAGTGCACCTCAAAAAATCAGTTACTACAACCTGCATTTTATGAATCGATACGTTTTTACATTTAACAGTGTTCTAGCAAATTGATTGGCAATTATGAGAGCTGTCATGTTAAAGAAACAAACCAATTCACTCCATTATCAATTCGTTTCATCCATATGACTCTCTCTGCGCAAGTCTTCTATTATACTTTCTCGCTCTTTTATCGGTTCGTCTTTTTTAATTATCGTCGAAACTTGATTCATGGGCGGCACTATAACTCTCGATGGAGGCTCTTTTTTTTGTACTGATAAATCTTCTACTTGATCCTCCGGTTCTTCATCTCGTTCTCTTTCCGAACTACCGTTGGTATCACTACGAGGATGTTCATTAATACCTGCTGGTGATGGGGTAAGACTGTTCTGGCGCATGTACTGTAACAAACTTGGACTGGGACTGGGTGATCGAGGAGGAGGACCACCAACAATGCTTCCAGATCTTCCCATATCAAGAGCGTGCTGTAAAAAACTAGCTTCGAGTAGCGATGCGGCAGGATGATGAGAAGGCAAGCCAGTTTCCTCTCCTTCTGAAACATGACCGCCGTAAGGAGAGCCTGTACTACTCAATCCGTATGGATAACAGGCGTTATTACCATTAGATCCTCGTTTAAATGGTCTGCTTGTCGTTATGCCGAGTTTCTTAACTTTATCATAAAGCGTACGAGAGGGGACTCCGTATTTTCGGGCCGCCTGCAAGGCACTCATTCCGTTACGAACTGCTTCAATTGCTGACATTATATCATTTCGAGTATACTGTTTGTAACGCTTCCATTCCGGTTTCTGTGTAGGCACATACGTGGCGATTCCAGACGTAACACTCCGTAAATCAGCCGGGTAAGACTGCGGAGTTGAAGGGACGGATATTTTACTTTTTTCATCTTCTTCTATTAATTCAGTGTAAGGGGATTGCGCTTCTTCTGAGGGTTCATTTTTCATTAGCTGTAACAGAACACATTATTGGAGTTTCATGCTTTCACGGCCGGTAGACATCTTGGTAGCAAGTGTTTCTGGGCTAGGTAGCCGTGGTCTAATGGATTTTACTCCGTACGTTTCGCCCAAAACTCCGTTGGGCATCTTCAGCGGCGATTGGCAATACGATTTGATCTTCTTACCGGTCACCAGTCGACCGGCAAGAAGATCAAATCGTATTGCCAATCGCCGCTGAAGATGCCCAACGGAGCTTTGGGCGAAACGTACGGAGTAAAATCCATTAGACCACGGCTACCTAGCCCGGAAACACTTGCTACCAAAAAACACAATATATATTAAATTCTGAAAAGTTGTTTTTACACCGTCGATTTAGCTTCTAAAAGGGTGTTTAACGTGGAAAAATTGATGAGTAATCTGAACAAATTACTCGAAATAATTATGTGATGGTGCGTCAAAATAGACAATATTTTTTCTTCAAAAAACCAACACAATAATTTTAAAACTAGACACATTTCAGATTTTAAAAATTTCTAATGGTGCTTTGAGAAAAAAATGTAGTTTATAATATTTAATACAAATAAACAGCCGATTTATGAACGCATTTTACTAGATAATATGCATTAGAATGAGTACGTGTTACTTAAATAACATAGGTAGGCGAAAATATTAACAATGATGAATGACAAGAATAATAGTATATTGTGCGACTACTGGGAGAAAGAGGAGATTTTTCGAGTGTGGATTTTGCAGCACGAGCGTAGCGAGTGCGGTAAAACACACGAGTGGAATCTCCTCTTTCGACCAATAGTCGCACACAATATTTTGTTCAACTACCGCAAGAAATATGTCATTTCGTGGCTCTGCTGAGCGTGGGCGAAATAATGGGTGACCTGATTGATTGCGTAAACGTTCCCCGTAATGAGCGTGGGCGAAATGTTATTTCGCCCACTAGTGGGCGAAATGGGATTTCACCCACTCTGCACGTCAACAATCAGGGAACTCATTATTTCGCCCACGCTCAGCAGGGCCACGAAATGATTTATTTCTTGCGGGTGTTGAACAAACTATATTATAGTGTACTTGTATAATAAAAAAATATAGGTATATTTTCTGCAAATCGTTATTTGCTATTCAAATGTTTAATTCTCAGAGTAGACTACATTTATCCAGTCTATATTGGTGAGCCATCACTGGTTATAACATTACTGCCAATTATAATAATTAAATAAACCGGTAGTGTATTCAACAGCTAACATTACTTTCCAAATTTAATAAATTTCACATACCTTATCGTTATCATGAGCAGATCCATTTGAATGTAAATTTTCTCGACTATCCGGATGGCAAACCAATGAAACTGGCTGCGATGAATCGGCTTGTCCTTGTCCAAGAACTGTCCTTAGTATAGGCGTGTCACGTGTATTTAAGTAACTGGAAAGTTTCTTTCGTTTCAACGGCGACATGTCACCAGCGGCTTCATAACAACTGTTTAGCATCGCTGCAACTGAAGAAGGTTGCGTCGCAACAGACGATGATGCATGGTGTGGAATCGGTATACCCGGTACTGCCCAAGTCGGTAATCCCATTCGACTATTTCTATCGATTACTGGAGATTTCCCATACATACTGTAAGGATTTTTAACATATGGCTGGGGTCCGTTAATTCCTGTTGAATGTGGCGGTGATTTGTCGCTACTACTGCTGTGTGCAATTGATTGTATGTTACTGGTTGAAGTGCTAATGTCTCGAGGAGAGCGAGGCGAGCGAGGTGAACGAGGCGAGCGAGGCGGGTGCTGATGAGTCTGTTGCGGGATGTGTGGTTGGTGGATTTCTTCACGACCAATACGATTTTGTAAAGTACATTTTCCATTTTCTTCAATGAGTCCTTTAACTTGTAAGTTTTCAGCTACTCTGAGCAATCCAGCTAAATTTTCTTGAGCAATACTAACTTCACCTCTATACATGTATTCTAAGAGTGGTTTGACCTCTGATAACAGATGGTTGCATAATATGATCACATGGTCGGAGAAGCTGTACCTTAAAAAGAGGTTCTCAAAATACGGAGAACACGCAGCGAGAACGACTTTGTGACATTTGGCTTCGCCGTCGACACATGATAATGTAATGTCTGCAAACGCCTGACTACGAAACAAATCATCGATCACTTGAAGAAAGTTGTTGCAGTGGCTGTTCCATCGGAGACAGAAGTGCTGAGGCTCTGATGCGCTTCCCATCATGTCGCTGTACATCGAATCTTCAACTCTGCAACAAACAATCAATATTCACTATTAAATTAAATACTCAGGGGCGAATGTACCAATAGACTAAGTACCTAAGCTAAAATTTACCGCGGCACGTTTCGGTGAACAAAAAAATGTAAATGAAAGCTAAAAAGATTAGGGAGTAAACTTGACATAAAAAATTATTGGCAGGTACCATTATTTATGTTTTTTATAATACACGATAAAAAATAAAGTTTGGTAGAAAAAATAATTCGCAAAAAGCGTGACATCTCCTTAGAACCTATGGGAGTCAGAACTTTAAATCCGGACTTGTAAATACCTACTGTAAATTTGAATTCGTTTGAAATAATTTTAACTGATGATTAGCGAGATATCAAGCTAGTTTTAAATAAGGCGCATATACAGGGTAAATTCGACCACCCGTATCAGTCGTTTTTTTCGAAAACGGTTAGTCGTAGAGAGTTATGTCAAAAATTTGTATTAGAAAAGCCCTAAAAAAGAATCGAATGGTGATAATTTTTTTCTGGGAAGGTCGGCTTCCCTATTAGTTTGCTCCAGAATGTCCAGAACTCCGAAATTATAAATGTAACAATAGGTCGAAAGTGGTATTGTTGAAAAGATCTTTAAAAAATAAGCAAGTTTTGTAGGAATTTTTTTTTTATTACTGCCACCCCTGTAAATTTCTATAAGTATAAATATAAATTATTATATGTTCAAAACTCCGGAATTTTAGAAAGCACGATAGGTTGAAAGTGGTGCTGTTGAAAAGCTCTTTAAAAAATAGGCAAGTTTTGTAGGAAAAATTATTTAATTACTGCCACCCCTGTTAAGTAACATTTGTTTGAAATTATTAAATCAAAATTTCATAATAACGATCGAAGTCGGCATTAAAAATCTAGCAACCTTAGACATTGTCACAAGTGTTCAAACTGTCTTCCATTTACTCTTTAATACATACTACTGAGCTCTTCTGGTTATACTGTGAGTGTACTTCTTCAGTGTTTAATGATCGATAGATAGGTAACTAGATTTTAAATGCGGACTTTTAAAAAGTTCGTTTTTATGACATTTTAATTTAGAAATTTCAAACAAATGTTACTTAACAGGGGTGGCAGTAATAAAAAAAAATCCGTACAAAACTTACTAATTTTTTAAAGAACTTTTCAACAATATCACTTTCGACCTATCGTTACATTTATAATTCCGGAGTTCTGGACATTCTGGAGCAAACTAATAGGAAAGTCGACCTTCCCGGAAAAAAAATTATCACCATTTGATTCTTTATTAGGGCTTTAATAATACACATTTTTGACACAACTCTCTACGACTAACCGTTCGAAAAAAACGACTGATACGGGTGGTCGAACTCACCCTGTATATTTGCTTATGAGCCAATCGAAGCATTGCCCAAGGCATATTTGTTTGTAAGTTAACTGACAAATGGATAATTTCGAAACTCAACCATAGTTTGCAAAATGATCTAAATCTAACTTGATTGTCAGCTTATAGTTTTCGAGTTCAATTCGAATGTATTATAGTTATATGCAATTTTAACACTGAAGCTCAAACCCAAGCACATATGGAGATCCTAAAACTAGTGAAAATTACAAGTCCGAGGCGTAAACATGTAGGTATCTACTAATTAAATATACTACAATTCCACACCGAGATATTCTTTATTAGTGTATTTGCCATAATATGGCACATACACTATTGGCGTCGGTCGGATGGCGGGACCTAGGGGTCGGACCAAAATTTCTCGACGTTTCATACCCTCCTGAACACTTTGGCACCATTTTTGGAAATGTCTATTTATATATGTATATATATATATATATATATATATATTTATATATATATGTGTACGGGCTATAACTTTCGAAAGAGTTAATTGATTTTGACGAAATTTGGTAGGCACGTTGGAATCCATCACCGCACGAAGCCTATTTAAAATGGGCCCGATCGGACCATTTTCAGGGTTGTATTTATAAAGGGTTCCAAAAAGTTTTTGGGCCCAAAAATACCGAAAAAATTGTCAGAATCGTTTCAAAATTGAAATTTAATTCTTTAGTAAAGATTAAAATGTGCTGTTAAAATTTTAATAAAATCGGCCCGACAGAACCGGACTTACAAATTTTATGAAAACACTAGTTTGCGGATAGTGATTTACTTACTGAAGGGTGTATTTAATTTCGTACAGAGGTTGCATTGATAATAATATTGAAATTAAGAAAAAAAATATTATTTCAAGGGACGTATTAAGGGGTTAAATTTTTTATTTTGTCCAAAAACAAACCTAAGTTCACGTATTAAAGCCACAAGGCCTGCATTAGCAAATACACTATATTGTCGGCAGGGTTTGGCACTGCGACCCGAGTTTTTTTTGATTTAAACGTTGACATGATTTCCTCAAAATATTTTTTAATATTCCTCGGTTTGCGGCCCAGTGCAATGCCTGAACTTCAAAATGTTAAAACTACTTACATAATTTTTTATTTAATCTTTTGTGGGTTTCAGATAAATCTCTTTAATATGGTTCTATCCTTAATTCCTGTCTATGTTATTCTTATAAGCAAATTTTGTGTTTGGTACATGGGGGTACCCTCTGAAGCCATATGGTGACTGAGGAAAAAAAAATATGGTTCCAGAAACTGTTTTTTTAACGCTCAAATTTAAGATACCTTAACAGTTTTAAGAATTGTTGGAAATGAGCACTTCCGTGGCACAAAGGATCAATAAAAAGCAATACTGATTTTTTAAATTTGCATTTTACTAACGTTTCGGTATTCTTCATACCATCTTCAGAGTCAAATGCTGTCAATTTCTTTCAGTATTTTGTTTGGGCGATTAAAACGTTAGTAAAATGCAAATTTAAAAAAATCAGTATTGCTTTTTATTGATCCTTTGTGCCACGGAAGTGCTCATTTCCAACAATTCTTAAAACTGTTTTCAAGGATCAAATTGCTCTATTTAAATATAGCAACTTCGAATACCTTAACAGTGCTTCAATTGATCCATTGCTTTTATTTTTGACGAATAAGCTAAGTATTTTCCGAGTGATCGATTTTTAATAATTATTTAACAAGTGAAGATTTTTTGTGTTAAAAAATTCTCTATGCTAAATTATAATACCTACTTATAGTAATTCTAACAAAAAATAAAAAAAAAATTCTCACTTTTTGGAATTTTTGGGCTCCCATTTTTCGTGGGCAGTTATATTTTGTGTTTCAACCAACATTCAAAAAACTTATATGTCATGGGTGAATTAGTACACAATAATTTCAAACATAATGTTTAACAGATATACGTATTTTAAAAAGTTCGTTTTAATTAAAAAACTAACTTGTTAACAACTTTTGTTCAATAATTATCGTAGCAAAAACGCTCACTTTTTGTTATTTTAAAACTTCGTAACTGTTTTCCGTGTCGTTAAATTTGCGTTCAGTGATGCAACATAAAAAAACCAGATTTAAAACCGTTGAGAAAACCAGTTTTCCTAACTTCACAAAACACAATTATAATTAAACAAATTAATATAAAAACGTAGGATGTTTAATTTCAGTTAAATTATAAAAACATGCAATTTAAAAGTTAAAATTGATTATTTTTTTATATTTTTTAAATGATGCACTCTTTATAAAACAAATTAGTCACAGAATATTTTCAAAACAAATGAAATTTATTATTATTTAATGTAATTAGGTATATTCGGTTTTATTATTTATAAAAAAAGATTTAATTTTCAAAACAATTTTATCAAGGAAAATAAGAAAAATGCGATATTTAACATTTCAAAAAAATATATTTGTAACATTTAATTCTAAATCATCACAATATACTCTAAAATTTATTTATTGTAACAATAATTTCGGAATTTAAAAATCATATTTCATAATAGTTACGTACTAAACGAACGCCTAATCTAACAACTGAATTTGTAAATATCAATTATCGTGTTGTTGTATATGCATTATATTTAATTCATCAATACTTCAGATATTTGCACTTAACAATTGTTTATCTTATATTAAGCAATATTTAAATCATAATAATTTACTTTAAAACTTCGTTAAAATTTTATCTAGTAACAATAGTTTACGAATTCATACATAAAATGTACCTAATTTAATTGATAAAAATCTTTTGTAAATATTAGAAATTTAACTTAATTAAACATTTCACGATTATTTTCCGAAAATCGCACTTGAGTAATATTTAAGTGTTTTCACGTCGAAAACTGAAATCAAACTGGCATAATTCGCCCGAATATATCGTAATGTTATGTAAATTAGAACCGCAACATTTCATATATACACAACATACATTGTGGAAATGCATACACATTGATGCGATATGTAATCGTAAATAAGTACCAAGTATAAAATGCACAATGCATTGCAACTGATTAACCCGCGCCCGGGAGGTTCCTGAACCGACCGAACGGTTCCCATGCATCGCGCGTCCCGTGTCGCAACTTTATTTGTCTAGGTCTGGCGAACTTTAACCGTCTGAGTCGTTCGCATAAAACAGTGGCTTAGTCAGACTAATCATCTTAAACTTCTACTAGTAAGATCTTTGTCTGACGAAATCACAGTGTTGTGAAAAACTGTTGTTAAAAAGTAAAAGTTAAGTGTAAATAAATTAAAATGCCGTGTTTTATTAAATTTAAAATGTATAACATTAATTTGCTTCCAGTAACAGCCGAATCTATTTTATATTTATTAACTTCCCATTGGAAGTTATTGTAATGGGTCCGAAAATCGAAATCAAAATGTATAAAAAATTTTTATGTTTCAAGGTCACTACACTATTTTTTACACTATTTTTAGAAAGATGTGTGTGTACGTACGTATGTATGTATGTGTCCATTTCTTTCTAAGACGAAATCTCGTGAATGAAAAATGATATAGACTACGTTAGGGTGCTAATCGACGCGTATTAACGTAAATATGATCTGAAAGAAATTTTTTCAAAATCGGTTCAGCCGTTCTTTTTTCTTAACCAAATAGACTCCAAAAAAGTAGATTTTACACAATATCTCGTGAATAAAAAATTATATCGACTTCGTAAGGGTGTCAATCGAGACGTGTTAACGTCATTTTGATCCGACATAAATTTTATAAAAATCGGTTCAGCCTTTTTTTTTGAATTATTGTTAAAAATAAATAATAATTATGTTTTAATGATTAAAATCATTACTTTTCTGTGTAATATCCAATTTAATTATTCTTATTAAATATTTATCAAACTGGGAAGTTCGTCGTGTGGACCTCAAGGGTCGCACTTGAGTCCTAATAAACGACCCACCTCACGGCTTGTTTATAAATGTGTCTCAGAAGTAAGATTGAGAATATATGAGCATATATTCATTATTAAATTCTGTATGCGCCGAAAAAGTTGGTAGTTATCAATTGTTAAAGTTTAAAAAGAAACTATGCATAATAGGTATTACATTCTGATCGTTGTAGTTCAGTTTTTATGTAAAAAGAAATACATTATTATTGAATACACAGCTAAATTTAAAAAAAACATAAAATAAATGTTGGATTGCAAAAAATTGAAATTTACTCTGTAAACATTACATCAGCTTTATTGTTAAAAAAACTTACACTTAAAAATTGAAATATATCTAAACTAGCGACCCGTACCGGCTACTCCCAGGTAGTATGTACCATGTATGCGTACGAAAACAGTTTTTTTTTGACAAAACACCGTCATAGTTCAGCCATTTTGAACAAAATATTTACAAATTATATACACAAACCTTCCTCGTTTATCACTCTTTCTATTAGTGAAAAGCGTTTTAAAACCCGTTGCGTGGTTTAGAAGAAGTAAGCGGAGAAACAGACAGAGGCAGACAGCGACTTTCTTTTATACTATTTAGAGATTACGCTTTATAAAAGTAGCGCGACAAAGATAGATGGCTATTAAATTAAATTATCATGGTTTTTACTTGAAAAGAGAGCACATCAATCACTGATCCTTAATGATTTTATACTACTTATTTAGAGAAGAAGAAAAGTGATGTTCACTACTGACATTATTAACGAAATAATAATCACCTTCAAAATTTAAAAAAAAATCAACTGAAACTATTGAGCTGTATAAAAATTTTATACGTGCTATTCAATGACGATAGCAGTATTATAGGTATAACTTACTGAGACTCAGCAATAGGTAAAACAAAACAATAGTCTAACTGAAAAATAATCAACCAATAGCATTACAAATTGGAGATATATGAATCTAGCCAATGCTGAACGTTTTTAATGATCAAAATACGGGTGTGCGAATACGTCATTCTAATGAAAATTAGTCATTGATTGATAGACATCGGATCTTCGTAAGACCTTTGTAATTCCGACCTATTAAACAATCTTTTTATCTGCAAGGTTGTTTTAGCACAGAGCAGACGAATCATAATGTTTTTGATAAATATTGCGACAAAAATAAAACAATTGAGATTCACTTGAAATTTAGATGATAATATACCTTTAACTTGCATCGTGACAATTTTTTATTGAAAATATTTGTTTCCATATTATGTGACATTACTACTATTAAGTATTATTTTTTAAGGTCCCCAACTGCCAGGGTTATCTGGTCTGTGTATCAATTCATATTTTCCATTAACTATCATTTTTAACACGCTTATATTAGTTCCACCTGTATGTATGTATGTATGTAAGTAACGGATTCTTTGAACGCGATTTTCACCCACTTCAAAACTTCAGATTAAAATGAAACTTTGCACACTTATCAAGGACCGATGACAATACAATAATTCAATAAGTTTTTTAGTCCTGGAGATCCTGGATCTCCAGGACAAAAAAAAGCAAAAAACTTCAGATTGAACTGAAACTTTGCACACTTATCAAGGATCGATGACAAAACAATAAGTCAATAAGTTTGTCCCATTATCCTGACCAGGATCTCCAGGACTAAAAAGCAAAAATCAATTATAATTTAAAAGAACTAAAAAGCACGCTTTAATGAACTAAAAAGTAAAAAATAATTAATTTTATTGTAAAAAAGCGTGGGGTGCTTTGTACCATATTTTCATACCACCCCACGCTTTTTTACAATAAAATTAATTATTTTTTACTTTTTAGTTCATTAAAGCGCGTTTTTTAGTTTTTTTAAATTATAATTTTTAACAAATAGTAACTAAAGCAGATAGTTTGCAAGCAACAGCACAGCACAACTTTCTTAGTAATGGCACGCTTATAAGCATACAAAATAACTTCGTTTTTACCTTACAAACGATTTGTTAAAAGCAGAATAGTTTTAACAAACCTTGAATGTGCGTATAAAATATAACACGCCAATCCAGTCCCAAGATGCAACCCAACTAAAGCACCCATACGCAAACGGGACGGCCGTCCCGTTTGCGTATACATGTTTTATATTACACACTTATAAAAAGTTGTATCTGTACACTTAATTTATTCAAAGAGACACATTTTGATGAATATTATATAACACGCATATAATATTGCATATTATATACTAGTAGGTAGCACATGAAGCTGTGTTACTAGACAGCAAGTTGGGACGAAAGATCGAGAATTAATTTTGCATTATAGATATTCAAAATAATCTCCTAAAGGTTTAATAGCAAGCTCTTATATTACTAGAGAGAATTGAAAAAAAAATGTTGTAAGTAATTAGAAAAAACAAAAAAAGGTGCAAATACGAGTCAGGAGTACATTTAATAAGTAGGTACCTGTCGGTACCTATACAAATAAAAAGTATAGAAAATTATTGTAGGTACTTATAATAATTAGTATATCGACTTAAGTATCAGTTTTAAATTGTTTAAAAGGGGGAACGCCCGATTTTTTGTGTTAACAGGATATATTTTTTATCAATTTCAAATATTCATTTGTAATTATTTCTCCGTGAAAACATTTTATTTATTTTTTTCAATAATTATACTGCTTTCTATTTCTATTTTAATTTTAATAATATTATATAAATGCGAAAGTTTAAGGGTGTGTATATGTTTGTTATCATTCAGCTTCGTAACGGCTGAACGGATTTTCATAAAATATGGTATATAGTTTATACTTTAGGTACTGGAATAGCAACATAGACTACTTTTCATCCCGGAAAAATGTATATTCCTGTGAGATATAGTAACAAAACGTAACTTTGCCATTTTTTTGCATTTTAGCGTATTGGCGGAATCCTACTAATATTATAAACACCACCAGCCCGGCGTCGCTTCGCAGCGGGAAAAATTCTCGCGGTGGGATAATAAATCTTAAATTCTTAGTACCCGGGCAAAGGTGGACGGGACCGCTAGTGTTATTATATTGTTAAAACACTGATGGCTTAGAAGAAAATAATTTATTAATGTTCAATTGTATTTATATACCGGAAGGTTTTATTCGGGCGTAATATACAAATTATTCACGATCAATTTTTACACTGTAATGTCCATAAAAATACACCCAGTAAGAGTAGAAAGACTGGTCATACTGGAATAAAGATGAAACCTTGTCTTCCAAACAATAACATAAGCAAAAAACTATCTAACTGAAACATTCTAGAATAATCAAGTGTCCTCAATAATAAATTTCAAAACTTACAACATTATTGAATAGAATGTAGAATTTCTAGACAAACAACACCTAAACCAATATATAACTTCGAACAACAACAAAAATTCACAGATTTCGCAATCCTTGCAATCATCGAGGACATTGGAAATGATAACAGCATATATGAAACATAATTAACTGTTTATTATACACACAATATTTATCAATGCACTGTTTAGTTTTGTCAGGAATAACCCTATTATTCTTCTGTTATATACGCGTTCACTTTTGCTTGATTACTTAACTTTTAAATGGATTTTTCTACAGTATTTATTAACATTTGCTCAAAAATAACACCGCAGATCGTCGCAAATACCTCTCAATTAACTAGACATGATATAAAACACATTTCGAAAAAATTGCACGTGTTCAATTTTGCATGATTGCTCCTCACTTGATCGCGACACCGTTGTCTTTTGGCCTTGAACGAAAACTCGTAACTCTGCCCCCATATACGAACATAAACATTTCCAATGTTAAAAACTGACACATTAAATTATAATTTGCGTATCCTTATCAGTAATATTAGCGGAAACGTTTCTATGAAATAATTATTAATACGTTAAATAGTGAGATCGTATGGTATTTCCCAAAAGTGTAATTTATTTCTGATAATAATTTCGCATAGGTACTTTAAAATTCTTCGTTCAATTTATAATTCTGATTAATTTCGATTAAATTCTTTACATAGATTAACGGTTTGCCACCATGAGTTTGCATTTTTTTGTATAAAGGAAACAGACAGGCGCCAACTTTAGTCAAATTATCAGTTACGTGTTACTTATGGCCAGTTTCTGAATCTACAATCACAGATAAAAAATCTTAAAAATTACAATATTTTTTCAGTTTTAAAATATCTTATACCTTTATAGTTTATACTACTCGTATATACAGGGTGCTGAATCGTTTTGCGGGTAATAGGGATTTAACCCGCAAAATCAAACTTTTGCGATTTCTTGCTTTCCTAATTATTTTAGGAAAAATATCTTCGAATAAAAGTTTTAGAACATAAAATTCTGCATCTAAATCATTAAACAAAATTAATTTTGCATGGTTTGTAACGGCAGAAATTTGATATGAAAATGTCAAAATTACCTTAAAAACCGATAGCGATAGCCATGGAACTTGAACAAAATGATGACGTTTTAGCTGTCAGAATAATTTCTAATCATTTTGTTCAAGTTCCATGGCTATCGCTATCTGTTTTTGAGGTAAATTTGACATTTTCATATCAAATTTCTGCCGTTACAAACCATGCAAAATTGATTTTGTTTAATGATTTAGATGCAGAATTTTATGTTCTAAAACTTTTATTCGAAGATATTTTTCCTAAAATAATTAGGGAAGCAGGATATCGCGAAAGTTTGATTTTACGGGTTAAATCCCTATTACCCGCAAAACGTTTCAGCACCCTGTATACTCGAAATATAGTACGTTACGGTAATTTATTTTGCTAGCCTTCCATTGGTTTACTCGAAGCCTTTCATATACCTAATTCTTCTATAAAATAATAATAATTATAATTGTTTTGCTACTTCATTCGTTTATAGGAAGAATAATTTATTACTGAATAAAATATAACCTCACGAAAGCCAGAAAGGGTTAAATTAAATGTTAGTAACCTCGACGTATCGCCAACTCTAGTTCACTGATAACGATAGTGATATAATAATGAGATAAAAATGTATCGTTGTACTATATATTTTCGTAAATTAAAGTTTATTGCAAATAGATATTACAAAGAACATGTATATTCCCCCTATATTATTAAACGAGTAAATCTTGTATATATATATATGTTTCTATGTATCTATATAAATATTTTCTCGAAAACGGCTCTAACGATTTTGATCAAATTTACCGAAAAGGGGTTTCGGGGGGCAAAAAATCGATTTAGCTAGGTCTCATCCCTGGAAAAATTCGTTTTTCTATCGATTTTATCATTTTTAAAAACGGTTTTTTGACCTGTCAAAACATTGTAATATCGTGAGTAGGCTTTGGAGAAAACAAACTACTTTCATTATTTATATGTCAAAATACTCTGACAGAATTTTTAACTTATTTTAAAATAATCCGTGAACTATTTGTATAGTAAAGAATAACAGAAATAAAAACTAAACGTAATTATGTAAGTAGTTTTAACTAATATTTAAATAAATAGATACCTAAGTATGTTATTTTTATATTACCTATATAAAATATGTATATTATGTACGTTAAATATAGTATGACGTATAATCTTACCTAGACTTTTTTTTCTCAAAAAAGAATAACGATTTTGATGAAATTTACAGAATGGGGATTTTTCGGGGCGAGAAATCGATCTAGGTAGGAATCTTGGTCCCAGGGGGAGCAATTTAAAAAAAGAGTTTTTTTATTTATAACTCGGTCAATTGTCAGATCGATTCGAAGCCTATTTCTACATAGATTTTGTATAATATATCACAAGGGTGAAAACTGTAAATGAACACTAATATAAGAAGTGTCTTGCACAATATGTAAATAATGACAAATAGGCGGCCCGAAGGGCCGCACTTCTGGCACCGCTAGTCTGTGTAAAAACACATCGATTTTTGAAAACTTTTGTTAAGATACATACAAAAAAGTTTTGTTTAAAAATTTGCACTTCTAGCCACGCAGGCATGCAGTATATCAAAACACATCGATTTTTAAAAACTATGGTGAAGATGCATGCAAAAAAGTTTTGCGCTGCAGGTTTATAGTCTGACGTTTGTTATTAAAAGATATAATATGAATTCTATTTCTTCGAAAATCGATTTTTGTGAGTTTTTCAGTAGGTACCTTCTATGCAAAAAAAATATTTGAAATTTACTGAAAGTTGCTAAGATGACATCACAGAGAAAAAGTACTTCGATAAAGTTGATATTTGGTATCAATGTTTAAAAATGGATTATTGAAACGGCAACGGGCAAGCAGAATTTCATCTGATTCGAACATTTTTACAAGATATTCAATCTATGAAAATCGGTTTTTGCGAGCTCTTCAGTCAACAAAACAATAACGGCGGTAGATTTGAAAATGGCGACCTAAGTAATATTTACAGGAAAAAATGCTTGATTCAAGTTGATACCTACTTAGTTTTTACGCTTAAAAATACACATAGGTATTTAAAATATTTAACAGAAACAATTATTTAAATTATGTTTCAGAAATAAATTCGTTTCGGAATAATATTTTGAGAAAATAATATCTCACAGCATACAAGTACTATTTTTTTGAACTCATCCGAGCAAAGCTCGGCACCCAGATATTATTAAATAATATCAGTATACATAGCACAATATATTACCTCGAGGGGTAAACCGCCGGCGAAAAAGTGTACACCTAATACCTTCTCTTGAAAAAATACCCTTTATTTCCTCATAATTCCTTTATTTCCTCTTAATTCTTATTTTCTCTTAATGCCTTTATTTCCTCTTAATACCTCATTTAATGCTCTAAATTCCCCACAATACCTCCTGCAATAGCTACTACCTTCATTGATATTACACCGATTTCTCCTCACGGGCATGAACTTTTACCAATATTATCTAATTAACTACGTGATTTTAGCTGTGAATATTTGCTGTACCTATTATATGAATTGAATTAAAAAAATTGGGAAATATTGAAAATTATGACGATAATCAAATTATTGTGGGATACGGACGATGAAAAAACAAAAATTGAATTTCTAATTTAGCAACGTTTCGTTAATCAATGTTAACTTCTTCAGGCATCTTAGATGTATAAATTTTTGTTTTGTCCAAATTTAGATTTAGCCGTAGACATTATTTGTATACGTGTTAATGGAAACATTAATTCAGAATTAATTTGATTATCGTCATATATAACATGGACATTAAAATTCAACACATTGAAAATTATTTTTCTATGTCCAGATAAAATTTTATAGTTGGAAGGCATTTTTGAAAATATTCCGTAATACTTTTTACTTCTCACCTCTACTATGGTAGGGAAGTAATGGATTTAGTCCGAAAAAATATTTCGAGATTTTGACAGATCTTCACGTTTTGAGACCCTAGCAATCGTTTAAGATCATTTTCTGACTGATGTCTGCATGTGTGTTGTTTATGTGTTTGTGTGTGTGTGTATGTGTGGTCAATTTTTCGCCTTCGATATCGTAAAAACGGAACAACATACGGCTATGCCGATTGTTCTGTTGTGTTTATCAGCCTTTAACTTAGATCTGATTAGATTTTGAGTCAAATCGGTTCAGTGGATCCTGAGATATTAAAAAAAAACGTTCTCAATGTCACGTATTAACATAGGTAAAAAAAATATTAATGAATTCTAGATGTTATAATATGAAAAAAATGTAAATATTTTTTTTCTTTAAAATGTATAGTTTTCGAGAAAAAAAATATTTTACTAAAAAAAGGAAATTGTACGTAAATCAAGGTAACCATGATTTTTGCTATATTACTAGCCATCAGTAGATCACTAAACAAAAAATTCGACTGATGACCAGTCCTATACTTCCCACCTAGTAAATATTTGCTAAAAATAAACACTCTTTTTTTATTCTTTGAAAAAAAGCATGGCCCTCTTTTTTGTTTAGTGATCTACTGATGTAGCTTAATATAGCAAAAATCATGGTCACCTTGATTTACGTACAATTTTAATTCTTTTTAGTAAAATATTTTTTTTCTCGAAAACTGTACATTTTAGAGAAAAAAATATTTACATTTTTTTCATATTATAACATCTATAATTCATTTATATTTCTTTTTACCTATGTTAATACGTGACATTGAGAACGTTTTTTTTAATATCTCAGGATCCACTGAACCGATTTGACTCAAAATCTAATCAGATCTAAGTTAAAGGCTGATAAACACAATAGAACAATCGGCATGGCCGTATGTTGTTCCGTTTTTACGATATCGAAGGCGAAAAATTGACCACATACACACATAGAGACATCAGCAAGAAAATGATCTTAAACGATTGCTAGGGTCTCAAAACTTGAAGATCTGTTAAAATCTCGAAATATTTTTTTTCGGACTAAATCCATTACTTCCCTACCAAAGTAGAGGTGGGAAGTAAAAAGAGGGCCATGCTTTTTTCAAAGAATAAAAAAAAGTGTTTATTTTTTGCAACTATTTACTAGGTGGGAAGTATAGGACTGGTCATCAGTCGAATTTTTTATTTCTTCTTCGGAAAGAAGTTCAGGTAACTCAGTTTTAGCAAAATTTTCAATTTCTTGAATATCCGAATCAGTTATTTCTTATAAGAGAGTATTCATTATCAAAACCATTAGCTTTTAGCATGTATTGCAAACTCTCCGGGATTTTTATTTTAGTGTCCTTTTTATACTATTGAAAGCAGTCTGTTTGGATTGCTGCAGCCTCATCCATTTTGATTTTTCTAAAAAATGTTATAAGCAAGGTTGTAATTAATTGCATATTTTGATAGGTCTCGGCTTAATAGAGATGTAAAGATAATAAAAAAAATGTTATAAAAAATAGAACCCCCTTCAAAAAAGCCCTAAAAAGAGGAAAATAATAAAATGTTGCGGTCGGCGCGAATTTAAAAAAAATAAAAGTAGATAGGTACCTATGTAAAAAGTTTTAGTAATTAAATTGGTGCCGACCTCAAAATTTTATTATTTTCCTCTTTTTAGAGGCTTTTTTTGAAAGAGGTTGTACTTATTTTCTTATAATTTATTTTTATTTTTTACTTTTTATTGACTGCAATAAGTACTTTGCACGCTTTTAACCGACTTCTTTCTTGATATTTAATTACTAAACAAAAAAAAAAAAAAATACTGAACCGATTTAAGTAACATTTATATGGGACCACCCTGAAGGTATGACTTATTGATTAGAAAAAAAATCATCCAAATCGGTTCGTAAATGCAGGAGATATTTATAAGGTGACATACATAAAAAATAACTTTATTTATTAGAAAAAAAGAAACTACTGAACCGATTTAAATAAAAATTATATGGGACCATTCCGTAAACATTTTTTTATGGGGTCAAGCTTACCCTCAATAAAAGTGTGAGTTATACTAAAAAGTAGAAAACTTCATGAAATTGCATCGTTTGTGAAAAAATGAATTTTCATTGTTAAAGATTAATATTTTTGAATGAAATTACTCTAATCCAATTGATTTTATTTATTGCTTACCTGAGCTTGAGTCAAACACAACACAGCTATGTAAAACGCACTATAGCGAACGTAAAATGTCGTTTCTAGAACAACGTAACCTCATAATTTCAATTCTGATGTAGATTAGCGCATGCGCAAATTTTGTTTATTACCGCCAATTCCCTTCTAATACCTTTTATTTCCTTTGAATTCCGTTCCAATACCTCATAATACCTTTTAATTCCCCGGCAATTCTCATAATACGTAATAATTCCTTTAAATACCGTCGAAATACCTTAATTCCATCTTAATTCCCCCTGCCTGTACACTATTTCCTCCGGCGGTTTACCCCTCGTATTACCTACACTAATGGTGTTGGCCGGATGGTGGGACTTAATTTCGTTACACTCTGTATATTAAATATATTGCATACATAAATGCAATATCCGCGTAAGTTTTTATATAATATATTCATACACAAGCTGTATTTGTCTAAACTTTTTAACTGTTTTACTAGAAACAGTACGCGTCAATCAAAAATATACAACAAAACAAAAAGCAATACGGGGTATGAGTCTAAATTATAAACGACATTATAAAATTTTCCACGGCTTGCTTTTGTTTTTCTTCAGTCGTGGTGGTTAAATGGCACGTCATGAAAATTATATATTAAATCGCTATTTCATTTGTAAAATGTACATATTACAAGCACGCTATTCTTTTTTGGGACACTGGCAATTGTCAATACTAACAAGCATTTTTTTGTAAATAATTTCCAAGCATTTCTTATTTTTTTGTCCTTTGACGGTTTAATAAACTGCGTTCGAAACCCTCCCAACTTATAAATATTTTTTCATAAATGTAACCTTTATTTGATTTTATTTTCATATAGAGTCATACAGACTGTCCAAGAATGGTTGGAGTTCCATCTCACTGATTAATTTGATGATTTAAACTGTGTTCGAAATCCTCAGTGGCGGCGTTAGAGGGTGGGCCGGGTAGGCCATATGGCTTACCTTAAACTGTCTTCGCCCACCCTGGAATAATCCCCAATCTCTAGTTCATCTTTTAAAGACGTTTTTAACCCTCGAAATTTCAACAATTTTTCTTGTA
This sequence comes from Mongoloraphidia duomilia, assembly GCA_039654895.1. Taxonomy (NCBI): domain Eukaryota; kingdom Metazoa; phylum Arthropoda; class Insecta; order Raphidioptera; family Raphidiidae; genus Mongoloraphidia; species Mongoloraphidia duomilia. Next base: position 10,894,725 of record CM077524.1, read on the forward strand.
AATTCTATAGCAAGTAATCTGGGTTAAAAATTTGACGAGCACTGACATTTTGGGAACAAATGTTATTGGCCCACCTTCAGAACACCATGCCCAACTTTGGCCCACCCTAACAAAAAATCCTAGCGCCGCCACTTATAAATATTTTTTCATAAATTTGCTAACCTTTATTTGTTTGTTTTTTTCATATAGAGGCATACAGACTGTCCAAGAATGTTTGAAGTTCCATCTCACAGATTAATTTACATTATCTTTCGCAATTTGATGATTTAAACTGTGTTCGAAACCTCCCCAACTTATAAATATTTTTTTAATAAACTTTCTTCGTGAGGAAATCTCTATTTGTTTTTCCATATACAAGCTATCCAAGAATGGTTGGTGTTCGTGTTAATAGCAGCGAATGGAACTGTTTAAATGGCCAACTAAGACGCTGATGACCTAAGTTGTCGACGCGTCTATAGTTTACAATAAATAAAAATAAATGGCCAACTGAAAAGCATATCCGAAAGCCAGTCGTTGCAAACATACGAGCAGTAACAATTTCCATACCGTAATAAATACTTCTCGTCACGTAGTTCTCGTCCGCACGTATTATTACTAAAAAGATTTATTATTGTTTGAAATGTATCATCTTCGGGCACATGGTTTAATCGTCATTTATTCTGTGTGTTATTAACATTTCACGTGTTCAAATAGTTATAGCTACTGTCTTTTTACTTCCCACCTCTACTATGGTAGGGAAGTAATGGATTTAGTCCGAAAAAAATATTTCGAGATTTTAACAGATCTTCACGTTTTGAGACCCTAGCAATCGTTTAAGATCATTTTCTGGCTTATGTCTGTCTGTATGTGTGTGTGTGTATGTGGTCAATTTTTCGCTTTCGATATCGTAAAAACGGAACAACATATGGCCATGTCGATTGTACTATTGTGCTTATCAGCCTTTAACTTCGATCTGATTAGATTTTGAGTCAAATCGGTTCAGTGGATCCTGAGATATTAAAAAAAATGTTCCCAATGTCACGTATTAACATAGGTAAAAAAAAATATAAATGAATTCTAGATGTTATAATATGAAAAAATATAAATATTTTTTTCTCTAAAATCTTATAGTTTTCGAGAAAAAAAATATTTTACTAAAAAAAGAAAATTGTACGTAAATCAAGGTAACGATGATTTTTGCTATATTGCTAACCATCAGTAGATCACCAAACAAAAAAGAGCCATGCTTTTTTTCAAAGAATAAAAAAAGTGTTTATTTTTTGCAAATATTTACTAGGTGGTCATCAGTTGAATTGTTTGTATAGACAAAACCACTATAATATTAAAATACATAGACGTATTTAACCGACGTTGCCCGGAATTGACAGCGCCCCGCCGCCCCTGTTATGATAACGTAATGAGATATAGCCTAAATGCCTTTAAATTAAAACGCCTATTGCGGGTTCTGATTCCCGCTCCATTTGGAAGGCTTATAAATCACGAATAATTTCTATAAATTGGTAAAATTCGGTCAGATGTCGCCAGTACTACTAAAGTCGCTATTTTCGCTCACCTCTCATCTCCATTGTCAATATTAATATTATAAAACCTATGTTACTAGAGAAAAGTACCGTTCAGTAGTTATAGTATTGATTGAAAACAATAAGGTTAAATACCTATACATCATATTTATTCACTATTCAATAATATTAAATATCATTGAAATGTTAGATTATAGGTTTGCATTTTGGGTAGGACAAGATTTTTTTTTTCGTTGCATAGAGAGGAGGGGCGATGTAAGTTTAAAATTGAGTTTTCGGGGTCGGCGGTCACCCAATTTGGCCGCCATCTTGAAAAAGGGGTGCTAACAGGTTTTACACTGTATATCCGTAACGGTACATTTTACAGAAAATTTGTAGAGAGGTTTTTTGTTTAGAATCGAATTCTCTACACCTTCTTTTTTTCAATTAACAGAAACAATATTCTATCTTCTATTAGGCATATCTTTTTAATTATTCAATTTACTACAAAAAGTATCTCTAGTAAAGTTGTAGACCTTGTCCTACCCAAAATGCAAACTTAGCCTAAAAAAATGTAACACTTCAATGGACTAAAACTAATAAATGAGATAATATATTTTGTCTTTTTTCAATACCTATACGGACGTATAAACTTACTGTCGAAATTTATAAAATCAAATGGGATACTTAACAAGTTAATGAAAATCATCCAATTAAAATGTACCAAATTAATAAGGATTTGTTGATCTGCCTACGTGAAAACAGCGACTAGCATTTTTCGCTATGTTTTGACTAACGCACATTATAAAAATAGTTAAATAATACATTAAAAAACTCGCTAAACAGGATGTTAGAAAGGTTTGATAGATAAGACCAGCGCGTTATAAGTTCTTGACCTTTATATAAAAAATACGAATGCGTATGAAACACGCATAACAAGTTGGCGAAAAATTATGCGTAAGACAAAAATTTATAAAGCAAGTGTTCGACGTTCCAATTTTATACAAAAAGTGTAGACTACAAATTCGTTTATGGAACGTCATTATATATGCATTGCAGGATGTACAGCCGCGGACTTAATAAAGTTTACACTTGAGTTTTTCTGTGTGAGTTCATAAAAAGTCAGTAGCTTAGCGACAAATTTAGTTTTTAAAAGGTAAATGTAAATGTCAAAAATTAAAAGAAATAATTGTCGTTTAAATGCCTTGAAATTATTAAAACTATGAACAAAAAAGAAGAATTATTGCAAGATTGGAGGAAGGAATTTGCTAGTATCAAATATTATCAAATCTTTTTATGTTTTAATTGAATAATATTGAGTAATTTGAATTGTATAATAAACAACTGAGGTGTTTTGATAATAATTTTTTATTGAATTTTTAGGATGTAACCTTATAGTCCAGGAGCCGGTGACACTGAAAGCCCCGTCATCGCTGGTATGCGGGACACTTCCGGCGGTTTTTGAGCCCGCATACCAAGATATTATTAAAATTTAGATCGCGAAGAACAAAATAAAAAAAAAAAAAAAGGTTGCACGTATGGTGGAGCAAATTTCCCCGTCATCACAAACTTTGAAGAGGTATGCCACACCTTTCCGGCTAGAAAAAGTGGTTTGCGTGAATAGATTTCGAAAGATAATGAAATTTACTATTAATATAATTAAAAATAATTAGAATCCGCGATGATGGAAAAACATTTTATTATTTATTATATAATAAATTTTTTTAAACATTCCTTCGGCTTAATAAAACCACGCATACCAAGCTTATGGAGTTCGTATACTTCAAAACTATTAATTAGCATTAAAATTTTTCCAATCCGCGATGACGGGGCTTTCAGTGTCACCGGCTCCCCGACTATTAGTAATTGATACATTGCTATCAAAATCCAAATAATTTACAGTATGCAAAAATTAAAAAAACCGGTAACTAGATGATACATTGATACAAGTGTAAATTTTTTTAAGTCCGCGACTGTACATTTTGAAATTTGAGAGTTAGATTAGATTAGATTAGATTTACTCGGGGTGATAAGACACTATATATCTCACAATCACTGCGACCTATAAGATCTTTTGTGAGTCCCCTAATAGTTTATTCCCAGTCGGGTAAAATGCTTTTTATGAACCTTATAACCTTTCTGGGGGCTTCTCTCCATATGTCTTCAGGCTTTAGAAAAGGCCTGTTAAGATGTTGCAGCCTTTTGGAGAACACTGCTTCACATTCACATAGAATGTGTTCGGCAGTTTCTTTTGTTTCTTTACAGAATCGACAGTTGTCATCCTGGACTTTACCCATTTTTGAGAGATGGTATCTCAAAGGGCAGTGGCCTGTGAGGAGTCCTGTCATTATTCTCAGTTCTGCTTTGCTGAGAATAAGGAGTTCTTTGGTCCTTGTTGTGCTATGCGATATAAATCTCTTTGATTGTTTCAGTCCTGGAGTGGACTTCCAACGAGAGATTTTCTTTTCTTCCTCCCATTTGCGAACCTCTAATTTGATGTGGCTTTTAGAATAGCCACAGAAAGGTTCTGGGCCTATAAAGGTTTTAGTTCCTCCTTCTTTAGCGAGGGAGTCTGCTACTTCATTGCCTTCGATGCCTGTATGCCCTGGAACCCACATTAGGGTTACTCTGTTGTATACACCCAGTTTATCAACAGTATCTAGGCATTCCCAGACCAGTCTTGACTCAATTTTGTGTGAACATAGAGCCATAATAGCTGCTCTGCTATCCGATAGGATAAATATTTTTGCGTTTCTGTAGCCTTTATCCAGACAATTCAGAGCGCAAAGTTGTATGGCATATATTTCTGCCTGGAATACAGTGGCTTTGGAGCCCATGGGAGCTGATATCCTTGTTTTAGGACCAAAAACACCTGCTCCTACTCTATTGTCCATCTTGGATCCGTCTGTATAATATATCAGTGATCCTCTGGGGAATTTTATTTCACCTTCTTTCCATAATTTGCGACTTTCTATAGTAGCATTGAGTAGCATTTGAGAGTTAGTCAAGATGATAATAATTTTTGTGTAAGTACCTATCAGTTAGCCATTTCTAATTTCGAGAGTTATCTAATCTAATGTGCATTTCCTACTTCGAATATAATGTAGTAAACACTTCAAATCCGCTTCAATATGGACTATGATAACTTTGGGTCCCTCCCAAATTTGAAAAGGCGCATTTTGAAAATACTGATTTCCGATTATTTAAACACCGAAGTTATGCTAGGATTTTCTCAAATTACAAAAACCATAAAATAAAGCTGTGACAATTGACATTATTAATATACTGCAACGAATCTACATAATATGTCTGGATGACTGTACGGGTCTCAACAAACTATTCGGAATACGCTCTAAATTAAATTTCTTGTAAAAAAAATTATTCCCGAATATCTGAAGTCGACTCTGTCAGATTGCATAATCTATACTAATATTATAAAGCTGAAGAGTTTGTTTGTTTGTTTGGTTGAACGCGCTAATCTCAGGAACTACCAGTCCAATTTGAAATTTTTTTTTTGTTAGATAGCTCATTTATTGAGGAAAACTATAGTCTATATATATATATCACGCTACGACCAATAGGAGAGGAGCATCAATGAAAAATGTTTGCAAAAACGGGAAAAATTATTCCTTTTGAGAGCTTCCGTTGCGTGTGCTGCGTAAACGGTTAAAGTTACGCAAAAATCATGTATGACGGAATTGTTCCCCTTTAAAAGTTCTAAAAAAAAGTCCGCGACAGCATATGTCTATCTTTTAAAGTTGACTCACTATAACTTTTTTTATGGTAATCAAATTTATTCGTAATTATAATATTCAAGCGAACGAGCGAAGCGAGTGAGTAGTGTATTTATAATATTCAAGCGAACGAGCGAAGCGAGTTAGTAGTGTATTGCACCCGGGATTTCTTAGCACCCGGGCGAAGACGGACGGGTACCGCTAGTATATTATATTATTGATAATCTTCTTGTAACAGTTTAGACCATTTTACTTTGCCTTTACGTTTGTCAAGTTTAACTATTTAAAAAATTAGCTATAGAAATTTGCACGTGTGGTGTGGAGAAATGAATGATCTCTATCATTAATTTTTTTTTAGTTTTATTGGATCTTGTATGACTACTTTGTTCTTCTTTTTCTTTTTTAAAACATTTTTGCTAGTTTTAAAATCTATGCCTTGTATTATATAGGAAATAATAATTAGTTTATATTATTTATAAAACTCTGCTTTCTTAATTTAATAAACTAAATAAAATTGAATCGTTAAGAATTCCAAACATATTACTAATTAATAAATTATTTTTGTGTGAGAAATCGCCTAAATTTTACGGAAATATATAGAAATTTAAATAAAATGACCAGAAAACTGAAAAAAGGTGTTTTGCCATACCCACTACAAAATAGCTACTTTCGATGTATGTATAGCGGCCATTAATGACCTATTTAACAGGCAGGTGTGCGGAAAATGGTTTACTTTCTGCACTAGCGCAGAAAATAACGGTTGCCATGGCAACTTCTGTTAATTCGCTCTATTATACGCATGCGTGCGCCTGTCATTACTTACTTGCACGAACTTCGCGGCACACTAGAAGAAAAGATGGCGACGCAAATGAACTGTCAGAATTTTTTGAAAATGACGTAAAAAGTAGGTATTTTGTAGTGGGTATGGTAAAAAATACCATATATGTCTCGTACGTAATGGTATTACGACTCGTGTAACTGTAAAAACTCGCTGTCGCTCGTTTTTACATACTGTTATCACTCACCGTAATATGCCTCATTACGTATCTAGACATACAATCTGCTATTATAACCTAAAATTAATTCAATGTCAATATGTTTTGTTTTTTTATAAAAAAAAATTGTGTGCTATACTGTTTTTCACAAAATAATAAGGAATAAGAATAAGAAATTTTTCATTCCAATTTGGCGACGTCAACGCATGGTGTAGGTTAAGTTAAGATATTGTAGATTATAGACGCTCGACAACGCATGTGTAGGAGGGTTATTACTTATTACATAGGTACAGTCGCGGACTTAAAAAAGTTTACACCTGTATCATCTAGTTACCCGTTTTTTTAATTTTCGCATATTGTAATTTGGCTTTTGATAGTAATGTATCAATTACTAACGTTACATCCTAAAAATTCAATAAAAAATTATTATCCAAACACCTCAGTTGTTCATTATACAATCCGAATTACTCAATATTATTCAATTAAAACATAAAAAGATTTGATAATATTTGATAGTAGCAAATTCCTTCCTCCGAATTTGCAATCATTCTTCTTTTTTGTTCATCATTTTAATAATTTCGAGGCATTTAAACGACAATTATTTCTTTTCATTTTTAACATTTACATTTACCTATTAAAAACTAAATTTGTTGCTAAGCTACTGACTTTTTGTGAACTTACACTGAAAAACCCAAGTGTAAACTTTATTAAATCCGCGACTGTACAGAAGTTAATAATTTAACATGAATACAGTTTTAGATCTTGAAAATGACAGCAATAATAGTTGAAACTTTGCTAAAACAGTAAATATTCAACAGGATATTTTTGTTGTAATTTAATATATCGAACGAGCTGCGATAAAATCTCATGCAAAAATGGAAATAATCAGTTACTTAATATAAAATAATAATAAAATTCACTTACAAATTTTTAAAAAAATACGATAGATTTTCACTCATATCACAAAATAGATAATTATAGAATTCTGCACAGTGCACAATAAAAAAGGTGATTTTATAACTAACGGTCGTTGCATAATCAGTTACACAGGTCAAGTCAAATATTGCGAATGACTAAACTATTTTGTATTTCAAGAAATAAATGAATAACATTAATTATGCAAACTATTTTTCACAAAAAGACAAGGATCTATACCGCAGTGCGGTTTTGAAGTTTTTACTAAACAAAATAGGATTTGTGATACAATGTTGTGAATTAAAAATTATCATGTTGTGGTTTATCAATGTCTTTATTAAAAAAAAAAAACAATAGCGAACCTATTTTTATCTTTACTGACCGGTTATGCGCATTGTTTGTTTATTGAATCAAAAATGAACAAATAAGGGTGATTTTGAAATTGGTAAGTAAGATTAAAAAACTAAATATAAACAATTTGCCGATGCGACGTTAGTAGAGTGCCTGCAGTGAGAGATGAAGCCAGGCACGTCATCAATAATATGCTAGTGAACGCCTGCTTGCCCGCAGAGAGTGCACATTGGGTTTTATGACGTTAGGTACAATTTTTGCAAACTGCTATTCATGACAATAAACAGCCAATAGCAAGCTAGAAGGCGGGCGCAATGCATTCACGTTACTATGACGCGGTGGCTTCATCTTTCGCCGCGCGAGGTCTATCACTAATTTTTTGAGGATACGTCAGTTGAATATGGGATGATTTAAAAAGTCACAAACAACATAATTAATGACGGTTCTTGCCCATTCTTTAGTAGTACTTAATAAGAAAGAATATTGGGAACGTGAACGATTTTACTAAAAATGACGGTTAAACATTTGCCAACGTTTCGTACTTATATTAGTACTTCCTCATGTAGAAAATGATACTTTACAGAGCCCACGGGGAAGTACTAATCTAATAAAAGTACGAACGTTGGCACATGTATAACAGTCATTTTCCGTAAAATCGTCCACGTTACCAATATTCTTCCTTATTAAGTCACAAATAACTTTAAAAATTAAACAAGCCGTGAGGTGGGTCGTTTATTAGGACTAAAGTGCGACCCTTGAGGTCCACACGACGAACTTCCCAGTTTGATAAATATTTAATAATAATATTTAAAATAGATATTACACAGAAAAGTAATCATTTTAATCATTAAAACATAATTATTATTTATTTTTAACAATAATTAAAAAAAAAAACGGCTGAACCGATTTTTATAAAATTTATGTCTGATCAAAATGACGTTAACACGCCTCGGTTGACACTCTTACGAAGTCGATAAAATTTTTTATTCGCGAGATATTGTGTAAAATCTACTTTTTTGGAGTCTATTTGGTTAAGAAAAAAGAACGGCTGAACCGATTTTGAAAAAATTTCTTCCAGATCATATTTACGTTAATACGCGTCGATTGGCACCCTAACGTAGTCGATATCATTTTTCATTCTCGAAATTTCGTCTTAGAAAGAAATGGACACATACGTACGTACGTGCTAACGTACACACATACGTACGTACGTGCTAACGTACACACACACGCACACACAGACATCTTTCTAAAAATAGTATAAAAATAGTGTAGTGACCTTGAAACATAAAATTTCATTTTGATTTCGATTTTTGGACCCATTACAATAACTTCCAATGGGAAGTTAAAAATGATTTATAACATTGCAGTGAACTGATAATGGCAAAAATTTTAGCTGGCATATAATTAAAAAAAACTGTTGGAAATTGTGATCGTTACACGTCTGGTGCGTCATAGAAGCACTTATGGACTACCAACGTAATTTTATGCATCATGCAGTTTAAACAACCGGTTTCAAATCAGTGGTTGGTAGGCATTTTTAGACAAATAATAATTTGCTTCAAGTAAAGCAAATAATTATTTTTTATTAAGGAAGGCATATTTGTCTCAAATGTCTGCTTAAGGACACTGAAAAATTAAATAACAATATTATTATTGTTGTCTACAAAAAATTTAAATCTTAAAAAAATGCTTTATAAAAAAATAAGACTTTTCGAAGTATGATTTTAATTGAATGAATTAATATCCTTAGAATTTTTTTGCAACACCTGCATCAAAAGTTTAATTTAAGAATCCTGTGTACCGTAATTGTTAAGCGATTCTTTATATAGTAAAATTTTACGCACTCTATGCTATAAAGTAAGTAATACTGTTTGTTTTATTTTAAAACATGTGTAAAGTAGTACTTTATAGATTACTGTGCTATAATGTCACTAATGAAATATTGATCTAAATTGTGTTTTATTTGCTTATTATTGAACTTTTGAAGCAGTTGTTGCAAAAAATATTGGATATAACGCGTGGATAAAGTGACGAATCTGACAGCCGCGATTTTACAATACTCTCCTAAGGTTGTGTTGTATTTATACTAGAACTCATGGTATTTATTCTAGATATTGAGAAGCGCTGATTACGCTGTGCAAATGTAAAATGACGGTAGTAAACATGTATGCGCTGACTGGTTCCGGTGGGTGCTTTTTTTTTAACTATCCCAAAAAATAGACAAATAGGGGACCGACTTAGTCATAATAATATATTGGCTGCGTCTATGGGAAACAGGATGCTTGCAATTTTCTGTGCGTATATTGCATAATTTATTGGTTAACCTTTCAAACTAAATATCTAATTGTGAATAAACAATGAACGTTATTTTTATATTGCGCATTATAATTTGTCTTATTGATTATTTTGTTATATTATAGTCGTGGTGAGAGTCGAGTTCTGAAATACCTAGTCTACCGATTTTTTTTTTGTCAATTGCAAATAACATGCAAATACAAAATTAATTATATGTCTATAAATTATCAATACAAATAAGTAGAATCGTAAACTTGTCCGCTAATGACGTCAGCTGTCGAGCGTCTATAGTCTAAAACCGATTTGTCTAAATTTCGAATTAGATGTAGGTCTACGTCCAGTTCATATAGCTAGACCGATTTAACCATTTTCATAATTTTTGTTTGTCAATTTGTTCCGTATTAACTCAAAAACTATTGAACCGATTTTGATCGGACTTTCACTGTAATGTTTATTATACATCAGGGTATAGAATAGGCTACTGGAGGCTTGTAATAGAGGAACCATAGCAACGCCTTATCAAGCTATTGAAATTGGTTCGTTTTAATTTTTCTTTCACTATATAATTAATAATAATTCTTTCAAAAATGTAAGGTGGCATTATTTGTCTTTCTACTTTAATTAATCTTAAAAAGAATAATAGCCTTTAGGGCCAGCGCACACTGCATGCTACTTCTTGTTGTGCGATTTTGCGATTAAGTCGCTTGAAGAACGTCAGAAATGCTAATAGCGTAAAACTCAATTTATATTATCCGGTCAGACACGGCGCGGGAACGTAGCGTTTCCGGTAAGACAAACATTTTTACATGCATTTCAAATACGTGTATTGATACGTGTCTGAACGGACGGGGTCCGTTAAGTATAAATATTCGTATTTGAAATGCATGTAAAAATGTTTGTCTTGTCTGACCGGATAATATTGTAGCAAACCCCAAGATGTTACGCCACTGCCTCCAATAGAAACCACGAGAAAGAAAGGTCACAGTAGTAAAGCGTGGAATGGTATCGAAGATTCTATTCAACGCTAGAGAATACGAGGACGCACGGAGCGTACACCGCACGCAGGTATATAAACGGCGAGTGTGTCATGTTGGAGCGATCAGTGAATGGTGAGTCGTGCCATCAAGTGAATCAGTGATATAAATATTGATCAATCAACGGTCGAATCAGTCACTACAGTGATATAAATAGTGGAGTGGGTGTAAATAAATAGTACTGAAGTAACTGAGTAAATGACCGACATAAATAAACGTTAGAAATAAATCTGATATAAATACAGTGACATAAAAAATTACAAATAAATAATCTTGTATATATATAGTTATTTGTTAAGTGTTATTTAAGTGGCTCGTTTAGTTCAATAATTACCGTTTAAGTTTTTTATTGTTAGAATTGACTTTTCGTTGTTGCATTTATTGTTAAGGTATTTTTAATTATTGTAAATAAATATTTATTCCACCAACTCAGAAAACAGTTTTGTAACAATATAAATTGACCTTAAGACGGTAAGACGGCACACTCTTCGCTGAAATAGGTGCATAACTGATGTATCACAAGAAATTTAGAGTACCTAGCTGCTGTGTCAAATCACGATTTAGTATTCTAAATCGCGCGTTTTTGATACAAAAAGTTGCTTGTGTGCGCTGGCCCTTATACATGTGCGCGAAATATAGCCGTTGTCATTATTACACAGAATGAAAGTTTATAACTGGAAAATGACTAATTGTAATTTTTCGTGCGTTTTCGCCTTTTGCATTCATTGCGAATTTGTTTTTAACATAATAATTCATTCAACTTGTATAATTGATTCAAAGAATTGTACTACGTATAGCAACTGTAAATAGTATAATTATTTTTCGCAAATGGATGTCACATATGATTCATTTACAACTTTTCTATGTTTTAATTCCTAGAATTTTTATTCTGCACTGTGTTTTTAACAGCAAAAATTCAATCATTATAATTTCACTGCGTTATATTACGCAATCTTTTATTACAAACTAAACTTTACTTGCGGCTTCGCTCGCGTCAATGTCTGTTTTTTCTACTTCTCACCCCCCTTTTAGTAGAAATGCGAAGATATATAGTCTACTCTATGCCAGAGGACAGTATGGTGAGGACAGTGTGGTCCAGTGGTTAGCGTCGCGGCCTCTGTATCAGACTGTCGTGGATTCGAATCCCGCCTCCGCTCATGGATGTTTTGTGATGTCATTTAGTTTTAAGTGAGTTGTTATTTAATGTAATCAAGACGCTAATGACCTAAGTTGTCGACGCGTCTATAATTTACAATAAATAAAGAAATAGACAGTATGGTGTAACGGTTAGCGCAGCAGAACTTTGGATCACACTGTCGTGGGTTCGAATCCCACCTCCGCTCATGGATGTTTTGTGATGTCATTTAGTTTTAAGTTATTTGTTATTTGATTTGATGTAATTTAGTTTTAAGGAAGTTGTTATTTAATGTAATTAAGACGCTAATGACTTAAGTTGTCGACGCGTCTATAATCTACAATAAATAAATAAATAAATACTCTATGCAATGATCCTGATGTATAACAAATACTATATAGCGAAAGCTCGATCAAAATCAGTTCAGTATTTTGAGTTAACCTGTAACAAACAAACTAACGAACAAACATAATAATTATGAATATGGCTAATTCGTTCTAGATACCTATCCTTTGTACAATTGTACAATTACAGACAAAGTTACGATTTTTTTTATACAGGGTGTTCTCGCTCTATCTATTTTTATGAGTGCTAGTACAGGTCAAAGGAAGACGATTAGTGCTTAGTAAAAGTTGTATGACAATTTTAATGCACTTAGCATCATTTTAACTATATATTATATCATTCAATGTTAAAATATGAATTTAGAAAGCATTGTCCTCTCTTATCATACAACTTTAACTAAAGCGCCCCCTACACGCAGCGGAATGTTTGTACGACTTGTGTGCACATACAAAATGTAGAAACAATATGTTTCATCCCTACACGTTCATACAAATCTGTACAAACAACTTTCAGCATTTTGTATGCACATACATGTCGACAAACTACACGCAACGACATAATGTCGCTACGTTTTGTTTGTACAAACAGAAGGATCGAAACATTGCTTTTTTTAAATCAACTTCCTGTGATTTCTTTGTACGATTTGTTTGTACTGACATATGTTTGTACAAACATGATGTTGCGTGGAGGAATAAAACATATTTACTATCAGAATATTCTGATGGTAAATATGTTTTATCTCTACATACATCATGCTTGTACAAACAAGCAGTACAGACAAATCGCTACATGTAGTTGTAATATTTGTACAAACTGCATGTCAGCACAAACAACACATACAAACATTCCGCTGCGTGTAGGGGGCGCTTAAGGTGTTTTAACACTATAATCATCTTCTTGTGACTTGTAGTATCATCTATTAAAAATAAAATAGGTCGACAGAGAACACCCTATATTATTATAATCAATAATATTGAAAACACGTTCACTTTTTCACGTTCAAATTTAAAATCAGAAATATCATTTCCTTAGTAAATTTCCCAACAGTATTTACCCTTGTAAAGTCAGTACAGTATCTTAAAATATTTCATCCTTAAGACATTTTGCGGTCGGATTTTACCAATTAACGGGGCTTCCAATTTATTAAGAAACGAGATTTTACCCGCGAATTCGCTCGCATAATTATCGGATTTGACAGAAAACTTATTTTAACCCAATCGCAACTAGATAAAATTATAGTTAGAGTACCATAGTTGGTAGTGTACCAAGTTTCATTGAAATCGTTCGAGCCCTTCTCGAGTAACGCTGGCACAAACAGACAAAAATTCTTGAAATACATTTTCCCGTCAAGGTATCATACATAATACCCTAAGAACCTGAAAAATATGCAAAAAACGTAAAGACAGAAGACCTGTAACTATTATTAATAGGCACCCTAAATTTAATTTCCAATTTATTATAAGTATTTAAATCAAGCGTCTATAATAATCTATAATCTCTATCTCTCTCTCTATTGTTTTCGAAAACAGATTAAAAAATCAATTTATATTTTTTCTAATTCCAGATTTAGAACCTCGAAACTGAGCAACGACAATCTAAGGATATTCCTAACGTAAGTAATATATTTTTCAGCTCTTTCTACACAAAACAAGCTTCTCTATGCTGTAATAAGAGTATTTTTTGAGCATTATTTAAAAAGAGTCTTAAATTATAAGCATACTAACTCGTGTTAACGTCGATTTTTACAAGCTTTTATTTAATTTGCAATGTATGTTAGTTTGTGTGTTTATTTGTTTAGGTCAAAACTTGCAAGTCAATTTTGAACGACTTCCACGTATTCGATCGATTTGAAATTTTGTACACATATGTATTCCCGATGACAATATATGAATAAATCATTTTTAGAAATAAATTCAACCCCTAAGGGGTTCAAACGGGGATGTAGGGTTTTTTTGACGCCCAGGTCAAGTCGCTGAAGCTAGAAACTTGAAATTTGGACAGTTGGTTCCTTTTCTGACGTAAGCATCCACTACGAAAGGATTTTTCGAAATTCAACCCCTACGGGTGTCAAAAGACTAAAATGAGCAAAATAATTATAAAAGCGTGGGTCGTGAACTCTATGATAGTTTATTAGTCACAACCCACGTTTATATAACTATGAACCTAAATTATTAAAAATTATGTTTTTCCTTTTTAGTGCATTTAAATAAAAGCTTGTCTCTAAAAAGTTTTTTTACTGATATCTATTTTTGAGCATTATTCAGATTCGGTTGCATTAATTTAAGTTTTGATGGAAACTCTATTTTAATTTTAGTGTACCCGGGTAAAAAATACCGTACACTTTAAATTTGGGCACCAAATTGATTGTGTACCAAATAGAAAAATAAAACATGTCACAATGCATATTATACTATTAGCAAACAAACGATTTTGTCAGCAGGGTTTGGCACTGTGAAGTGCAAACGGAGTTTTATTGTATTACTCAACAAATATCGCCGAGAATGAAAAAATGCGTCACAATCACAAACCACAAATCAGAGGAAATAAAACTGAAATTATTGTGAAATGATAACCAATAAATCGATGTTTGAGCTATAATTGTAGTAAACAGTTTTATTTTTCCTTGCAAATAATGCAGCAAAACGAGTAACAACAGCGACGAACATAAAATGACTCAATAGATAATTATTTTCTAGTTTTGAATCATTAATTATTTATCAACATTTAATCCCCCTCTAAGTAATTGCGGAATTCTAATTCTTTTCCCCCCTCTTAAATCCGGCGCTATAAGTATCCATTTTTTAAAATATATACCTATTATATATAGCCTAAAGCACTATCAGGATAAAGCTCTACACAACCGGGAAAACAAAAAAAAATCGGTTCAGCGGTTTACAATGTTTTCGCGAAGATATGTACGGAGTACGAACGTGCAGATATAATATGTAAGATATATTAGCATTTATTAATTATAATTTGACTTATCTACACAATCACACAAAAGTGAAAACAATAGCGACAGAATAATGCCCTTAGAATCACATACATACATACCTGTATTTTGCATAAATATTTTGTTTACCAAATCAGTGCATAATAACTAACACACATGTACAGTCGCGGACTAATACACTTGAGTTTTTCAGTGTAAGTTCACAAAAAGTCAGTAGCTTAGCAACAAATTTAGTTTTTAATAGGTAAATGTAAATGTCAAAAATTAAAAGAAATAATTGTCGTTTAAATGCCTAGAAATTATTAAAACGATGACCAAAAATGAAGAATTATTGCAAGACTGGAGGAAGGAATTTGCTAGTATAGCAAATATTATCAAATCTTCTTATGTTTTAATTGAATAATATTGATAAATTTGGATTGTATAATAAACAACTGAGGTGTTTTGATAATAATTTCTTATTGAATTTTTAGAATGTAACCTTAGTAATAGATACATTACTATCAAAAGCCAAATTACAATATGCAAAAATTAAAAAAACCGGTAACTAGATGATACAGGTGTAAACTTTTTTAGGTCCGCGACTGTACATTGTACTAGTACGTGTACTAAATTCAATGCAATTTTAAATTTAGTTACCATATTTTGTGTTCGACGCAGACTGCATATGATATCCGCTGATTATTTTTTAATACATTAAACAATTCGGTTTCGAAATTAAATTGCATTTTTTGAATATGCATGATGACTGTCCAGTGTCATTTTTAAACACAAGTTCAATGAAGCAGTCATGATTCATGGTAATTGTTAAGACCCGGACAGGGCTTGAGAATAGCCGAGCGTGTAGCAGTACTGTTGTTTATATGGCGTATCATGGTTCCTCTATTACAAGTCCCCAGTTCCCGGGTTCTAGACCAAGAGCTGGTAAAAGTGTGAATTGGAAAAAAAATAATGAATTGAATTGGGGTCACAAATTGTATAATAAGTTACCAGACACTATTAAAAATATAAAAAGCGCCATTGCCTTTAAAAAAGCCTGCATAAATATTTTGTTTACCAAATCAGTGCATAATAACTAACACACATGTACAGTCGCGGACTAATACACTTGAGTTTTTCAGTGTAAGTTCACAAAAAGTCAGTAGCTTAGCAACAAATTTAGTTTTTAATAGGTAAATGTAAATGTCAAAAATTAAAAGAAATAATTGTCGTTTAAATGCCTAGAAATTATTAAAACGATGACCAAAAATGAAGAATTATTGCAAGACTGGAGGAAGGAATTTGCTAGTATAGCAAATATTATCAAATCTTCTTATGTTTTAATTGAATAATATTGATAAATTTGGATTGTATAATAAACAACTGAGGTGTTTTGATAATAATTTCTTATTGAATTTTTAGAATGTAACCTTAGTAATAGATACATTACTATCAAAAGCCAAATTACAATATGCAAAAATTAAAAAAACCGGTAACTAGATGATACAGGTGTAAACTTTTTTAGGTCCGCGACTGTACATTGTACTAGTACGTGTACTAAATTCAATGCAATTTTAAATTTAGTTACCATATTTTGTGTTCGACGCAGACTGCATATGATATCCGCTGATTATTTTTTAATACATTAAACAATTCGGTTTCGAAATTAAATTGCATTTTTTGAATATGCATGATGACTGTCCAGTGTCATTTTTAAACACAAGTTCAATGAAGCAGTCATGATTCATGGTAATTGTTAAGACCCGGACAGGGCTTGAGAATAGCCGAGCGTGTAGCAGTACTGTTGTTTATATGGCGTATCATGGTTCCTCTATTACAAGTCCCCAGTTCCCGGGTTCTAGACCAAGAGCTGGTAAAAGTGTGAATTGGAAAAAAAATAATGAATTGAATTGGGGTCACAAATTGTATAATAAGTTACCAGACACTATTAAAAATATAAAAAGCGCCATTGCCATTAAAAAAGCCTGCAAAAAATGTTACTAGGAAAATGCTATTATGATTGCCAGGAATTTCTTGAGGACAATAATTCAGTCATTATATAGTTACTGTAACTTGTTTTGTATATTGTATAATATGATACTTTGTATTTTTGTACATTTTATGTTTTTATGACGACTCCACATGCAGAAGCATCAATGGATTGAAATAAATTTGAATTTGAATTTGAAAATATGAATTGGTGCTAAGCCCAAATAACCTTAGCTGTTGGTGGTCTTTAAAACACACACAAGACCCGGACCATAGTGATGGCGATCAGACGTTCTTTACTTCAAGTAGTCCTTGTCGCGATATGTTAGCGGTCAAAGCGGTCTGCGCAGCGTTCTTAAACGCGGTGGCGTCCAGACCGTCAGATGCTGATTGCTCAGTTCAACCGCTATTACCGCAAAAATATAGCAGAAAATTTTACAGAAATGACGTGCAATATTTATAGAATGTTCTGCGACTCGTCTCATTCACAACCGCAAACGCCACTGTTGCGGTATGTGTTATTCAATTGACCGCTGTCGCCACTGCTACCACGATTACTCTGATCTGTACCGGCCTTAAGGCAGTGACGGATCAAGAAGACAGCTTGGTGTAACGGTTAGCGTGCTTAGCTTTTGGTTTGTCGTCGATTCGATTTCCACTTATCTCCGCTCATGGATATTTTGTAAAATGTAGATTAATTTAATTTGATGTAATTAGACGCTAATGACCTTAGTTGTCGAGCGTCTATAATCTACAATAAATAAAGTGGCGCACAGGTACAAAAAGAAGAAACTTTAGTATCGTATATGAGCCCCAAAAAACCAAAATGTAAACTACATTTTTAACGTCAAAATGATGTTATTTTTAACAGACTTGAAAAAGAGATCTATCGTAAGTATATATTTTAGTCCAGTCGCGAGAGATTGAAATGGGGGGTCCACCTTGCGTTTTGTGCAGCTAAGGATTTTATTTTTTTGTGTCCTCAAGCATATTTAGGAGATGTCAAATCCAAGTTTGCGATCTCTAAAACAGGGCGGGGGAGTTTTGGTGGGCTAAAAACCACGATTTTTTTTGCACTTTTTCGGTTTTTTGCTTATAACATAAAAACGGCTGGTCCTATCGAAAAAACGGTCCTATTCAAAATTTACTTCAAAACGCACTAGTCAAATATGTTTTTATTCCGATTTTTACTGACTACAGAACTTAGAAAAACAAAAAAAAAATTGAATAGCCTATAACCTTCCTTAATAAACGGGCTATCTAAGAAAACATTTTTTTTGCATATTTACATTTCCATCTCTTGAAGAAACTTGATGTGAGATGTTATACGAAAATTTAATAGCTCCATTCAATATAACATCTATTATAGCAGAACACGTCTCTTATTCATTAATGGTCATTACACTAATCATTCTTTGCGAAAATTATCAATGGTACCCCAGCCCTTTACATTGGCAGATAACCTGGCCTAAATTGTTTTTATCAAATTCCACCTTTAATAATAGGGTTTCGTTCAATACGAGGTATTGTACTTTTAAGCCTATAAAACCATTCGTATGTAAAATTTTACAATACAACCCTCCTGTATTTCGTATAATAACGCACCTGTCTTCTATAAAAAAAGCTATGTATATCTAACAAATAAGCAACCCTATATTTTAATAGACGATTCTAGGAAACCCAAACGATTTTTTTTATCTTGATACAATATAATATAATAATTATATGTATAGTGTGGGATCCAAGGTACATGGAATGCAGTTCGCGAAAGATGACTTCCGGAATAATATTATGGAGTCAATGATCATAATAGCTAATAGTTGGTTCTTTTTACCAACCAAAGCAGACAAAATTGGTGTTATCGATCGACTATATATAGATTTCTGAGATGATTAAACAGCTGCAACATTTAGATTCGCTTTAAACTAAATTCTGAGTAACAATAGTTAATTATGTAAATTATTTCTGGAGAATATTCTTATTGAATCTTTATTATATCAACAAAAGATTTGTGTCAAGTTATAGTATAGATTTTTTTGATTGCAAAATATTCTGTTTAATTCATGCCAAATTATGAGTTATATACGAGATTATAAATTCGTTTTGAACCGAATATATACTGATTTAATCTTTTTACTAACAGTTTTCATTATTTATATTATCCAAGGTCTGAGAGACCTAAGTTTCAAGTCTTCATGGTTTCCGGGCTTGTAGGCCGTGACGGCAAGGAGGACACTTCGACCGCTGCTACATCGCCTTTGAGAATGTCTACCGCAGTTGTAGACGAAACGTCAGGTAGAAATACCACCGGACCACGGCCTACAAGCCCGGAAACCATGAAGACCTGGAACAATGCCGGCCGTGAAAGTTTGCACACTTGGATAGACCTAAGTTTATCTGGGATTCTAAAGCTGCGAGGGCTTGTGGCGAGAATACATGTTGGTACATTTAATTTCAATCTGTTACTTACGAAATTTTTGCGCTCATTATATGAAGGGCTGACGCCATTTGGTTGGGGAAAAAATCCAACTTGATATGATGATTGATGATGTGGATAATTTAAAGGAATATCAATATTTTCGTAGAAAATTAAACTCATTGCTAGTGTTAAAAATCAGTCGAAGATGGTTTAATAATTCCCTTACAATGATTTTCTGCCAAGTAGCTGCAGAGTTTGATTTAGGTCAAGTGAAATTCTTAACTACAGCAATTGATACACGTACACATACATTCGCAATTAACTTGAAAACCGCTGAACCTATTTCAATTTGATTTTCACGGTTCTACAGACTATAGAGCATTATCCTGGGAATGCTTTAGGCTATATGCCATCACACTAAGTTATGGGGGGCACGGGCAACGTCGGGATTAACAGAGTAGTTTTTATAAGGAATCACAAACCAGACAATTAGAAGTGCATCTTTTCCATATTACGTATTTGTTCTTCAAATTATTTTATTGCAAACTTTTAAGAAAATAAGTTATTCGGGATTAATAATCGTATCTCAAACCTATGTGCATCCTCATTTATAATGTTCAAAATATATAAAAAAAAGCAACAGTTGCTGTGAATATTGTGAAAAATTTATGTTTTTTTTTCTTTATACCTATTCATTTCTTTCAAAATTCCTGAAATCTTACTTGTTTATTATTTTTCCAATTTTTTTAACTTATGAGTATGCAGCATCAACAAACACGTTTTAGATATTATTTTTAATAATTTTAAGAACTCTTTTCATTTAGAATTTACTGTAAAATAATTTGGAGAACAATTAACATAATATAATGATAGGCCCAAGTAGAGGTTACACCCGGTATATATGCCATTCAGAAACGTTCTTAGTGAATGATATACAGCAATTATATGATTGTTTTACTAAAAATTACATTGATTAGGAGTTACCTGAATCCCACTTCTGAATAATAGCAATAGGTGATTGTCTCGATATTTCGAAATTCATTATTTAGACACCATATAAACCAAATTTACATATACAATAAAAGTAGTTAATTAATAAGTGAATTGTCAAGAATTTCAATAAAACTGAAGCTAAATTTGACTTTATTAAGTCAAATTAGTAGTAGCTTAATAGCCAATTATAAAATTTACTAATGTTTTGTTGCAATATATTAAGTAGACGATGCTCAGAAGTCAGAAATCAGATGGACAAATATTAAAGCAATTGACTTTTACAATTTACATAATTGGAGTCATAGATGCGTCAGCCAAATACAGAATGATATCCTGGACTTTGTGTAGCTAAATAAATGCAAAAGTTATCTGTTTTTATTTAGCTTATCGTGAATGAGTTTAATTTAGTTGTTGAAAATTGTATTCAACTGAAACATATCTTTCCCAAAATTCAACTTAGTTCAACAATAACGACAATTAGCAACATTATTAGCAATGTTCAGGGTGTACCAAAATCGTAAATTATAATTATTAACAGTTAATTAACTTTTGGTGATTGTATTAATTGGCATTCTTTAAATACTTAAAAATCAGTTTAGAACAAGCCTACAAACATTTTTATCCAGTATTTATTTAAATTTAGCGAAACATTATATCTAGAGCGATTTAATTTATAGATACATCATTTCAGAAATATTTTACTTTGATGATTTTATATACCTACAGTTGTATGGATACAAAATTAATCTAATTTGGAAGTTATGATGCAAAAAGTAATTCGCACAAAAAATAATCGGACGAAACCACACCTAGTTTGTTTTTCCTCCTATATATTATGATAAGGGCCAAATATTAATTATTTATATATGCCTATATATATTTTTTTAAATTAACTATTTTATATTATTCTCTTAATTGTAAATGACGATTGTCAAACTTTGCATATTGTTAAAGACAAAATAAATGAACTATCTATTTAATCTATCTATATTTAGCAATAAATTAATTTATCAATAGCTTGGCCTAAATAAGCTGTCAAGGTAAATCAAATTTCATTTTAGCAAACCTATTTTTTCAAAAAAATTAAATGTTTCATAAATTGATTTTTTTTTTAATTTAGAGTTTATTTAATTATATTAGTACGTGTCATTTTAATAATTTCGTAAATGATTATTAATACTTAGGAACTTACTATAGCCTATGTACTATTAACTACATTTTGAATTAAACAAATTGACATAGAAATGGTGATGTCGCTGAACACATTTCGCCTTCAACCTACTTCAAACCTACTTAGTATCCATTCGTGACTACCGAATTTAGTGATAATTATGTAAGTTAGATAACCACGGGTGCAAAGGTCATTTGTTACGGTTTCGTATTTTATCCAAAACTTACAATGTATTAACTCTCGCATAAAAAGTATACAAATACATTATAAAATATTGAACTTTAATTAAAAATGCATAACTGAAAAACTGTCATCGAAAAAAACACATATTATATACGTAAACTTATAATTATTATACTTACATGCAAATTTAAAAAAATGTCAGTCCAAAAATTATAACCAATAAAAAAATAACACAATAAAAAAAGTCTTTAGTTCGTTAAAAAAATATCGCATTCACGTAACTGTTGCTATAACATATTTTGCACAATAATGTGGCAAAAAGAAAAAACAAAAACAAAACGCACACGATAATAAAACGACACTATAACGATAAACAAAATGCAATCGTCGCTGCTGTCAGTTGTTTTAGTTGCAACAATGACACGTTCATATTCATAATCGTCTAAGGGAGGTATGCAATGCGGTCTGTCGTTACATTCAAACTGAAGTATCGTGTGCTCGACTCCGCGTAGATACAAACACGCCGTACTGTACAGTGATAGTGTCTGTGTATAACTACACTATAAAATACTAGTCTTCCCTCACGCACTCACGCGCTATGCGCATTTTTCAGTTTTCACGCAGTATAATATTTACGCGCGCGGGGAACGCAACAGTCAAAACGCCTTCACGATCAGAATACAGCGACGAATTCTATCGCTAGCTCTAGTCACTTGTTTTTTTTCTTTTTGAGCCAATCGAATGGAGGGGGTGTCCGATCCCTTCGCCCCGTGTGCAAGCAAGCTTCGCTGACTACGCACAGAAACGCAGTGCCTTCACACGCAACGCGAGGGGGTGGTTTTAGTTTTTTTTTGTGCGGGACGGCAGGAACGCGAAAAAAGGGGAAAGGGGCGGGACAGTGCATTTATGTATGCATATATTAAACAGTTTTTTTTTTGTAGAATCGGGGTGGCGAACTAAAATGTTATCAAAAAAAAGATAACGCATGCATACGCACTATTCGGTATATACGTGGCATCTCTCTCTTACTTCATAGTATAAATATTCTCTAACGCACGTATGGAATGAAATTAATATTTTATATGCAATGTTCTGTTCTACAAAAATAACTTGCATTTGAATTTTTGTTGCTGTTTTTCTGTGAGTTTACTATGTTAGCGGGGCGAATTTTAAAAGAATAATGCTTACAATATTTGATTTAAATTATTCATATCGCAATTATAAGCGAAAAACAATGGCAAATAAAATATAAGATATTTTTAAATTATCATGTTATTATTAGAATATTTGCATATACATATATAGTACAATATGACACATGCACTATTGACGTCGGTCGAATGGCAGGACCTAGGGGTCCTATCATTCTGAACACCTTGGTGGCATTTTGGAAAATATAATTGAAACTATCGAACTCTATCACCGCACGAGTCCTATTTAAAATGGACGATATCGAACCGTTTAAAGAGTTGCCTTAAAGGGTTGAAAAAAATTTGGGCTCAAAAATACCGAATTTAATGGAATGATTTCAAAATTGAAATATAACCCTATTAAAATATATCCCTAAAATTTTAACAACGTCACTTGTTACACATGTTGGATTGGTAAAATGCACGTCGAACATTTAAACTGCGAAAAAATGCATTTTTAGGAGGTACATTAGGGAATGAAATTTTTTATTTTGTCCAAAACCAAATTTCACATAATAATACGTCATTTAAATGTCACGCAATTGCATGTAATTATCAAATGCACTATTTTGTCTGCAGGGTTTGGCACTACGACTCGAGTTTTACAAATATTGATATTTATTTATGCAATGTTAATTTGATGCAAATATATTAATTCTGTTTGCAATTTTGAAGTTCAAATTTATCAAAAACTTGCATAATATGTAATAATTTTAATATTCATATGTATTTTGTTTGTATAATCAGATATAATAATAATATTGCTAACAAAGTTTTTGTTTGTTAATAACTTTTATGTTAAGACTATCAGAAATAAGCTAAAGTTATTATTTTTTTTCTGTATCGCAAAGTAACGTTTTAACGCTAATCAGCAGCAGTGGCGGCGCTAGGATTTGTTGATAGGGTGGGCCAGACTTGGGCATGATGTTCTGAAGGTGGGTCAATAACATTTGTTCCCAAAATTTCAGTGCTCGTCAAAATTTTAACCCAGATAACTTGCTATAGAATTTACAAGAAAAATTATTGAAATTTCGAGGGTTAAAAACGTGTTTAAAAGATAAATTAGAGATTGGGGATTATTCCAGGGTGAGCCAAGTCTTTTATTTTAAATTAAACATAGTTTTCCACAAAATATAAGTTTGCGTATGTTTGTATTTCATAGTATTTCTCAAAGACTGTGAAAAACAAAGTTATTTCTGCGGTCGCTAAACTCAAAAAAATATAGCGTGTAACCGAAAATATCCCATATCTCAAAAACAACACAACATATCTTATTCAAACCAATTTTCATTGGAAGTGTTAAGTTCTACCACCTTAAATTTTTTCTGAATTTTCCACCCCATAGTTGAAAACTTAGAGGGGGGGGCACACTTTTTACGACTTTAGAAACGCATAACTCACCAACTATTGACTTAAATAAAATAGTCATTTTGAAAGTTCTAAATCATTTTTCAAGACCTATCTAATGATACCCCACACGCTTATATGTGCACTGGAATTTTTTTTTTCATCCCTCAGTTACATGTATGGAGTACCACCCCTAATTTTTTTTCGTAATTTTACTACACCATTGTATAGCCGTTCATAGAAGACACCTGCCTTCCAAATTTTATCTATATAGTGCCAATAGTCTCCGAGTAAAATGGCTATGATATACGGACGGACGGACAGAACGAAATTATAAGGGTTCCGTTTTTGCCATTTGACTACGGAACCCTAATAAAATTGTAATTAAACAATAGTTAGTTGGCTGATCGTACGTAAAGCTATGGCTGAAAACCATCTCTATAAAAAGTTCGACTACACCGCATTTACTTTCTCGCTCAATTGAATCGATCCTTTCTGAATTTAATGGTGACATTTTGTAGGATCATTAATGACATATCGATTTCGATTTTTATTTATTATAGATTATAGACGCGTCGACATCTTTTATTTATTTATTTATTGTAGATTATAGACGCGTCGACATCTATGGTCATTAGCGTCTTTCAACTACACTAAATAACAACTAACTTAAAACTAAATAACATCACAAAACATCCATGAGCGCAGGTGGTATTCGAACCCACGGCAGTCCAGTCTAGAGGTTGCGGCGCCAAGCACGCTACCATCTATAGGCTATACTGCCCTCGCGTCGACATCTCAGGTCATTAGCGTCTTTCAACTACACTAAATAACAACTAACTTAAAACTAAATAACATCACAAAACATCCATGAGCGCAGGTGGGATTCGAACCCACGGCAGTCCAGTCTAGAGGTTGCGGCGCCAAGCACGCTACCATCTATAGGCTATACTGCCCTCGCGTCGACATCTCAGGTCATTAGCGTCTTTCAACTACACTAAATAACAACTAACTTAAAACTAAATAACATCACAAAACATCCATGAGCGCAGGTGGTATTCGAATCCACGGCAGTCCAGTCTAGAGGTTGCGGCGCCAAGCACGCTAACCACTAGGCTGTACTGCCCTCATATCGATTTCGAACAAAATCATTGAAGCCGTTTTCAAGAAAATCACAAATTTTCGATTTAGTAAAAGTATAATAATTATTAATTAATGAATATTTATTTTTTATTAATTGTAAAAATAAAGTTTTTTAGGCAAAGCAGTTCTGCATTCTACTTAAAATTACCAATGAAGACTCCAAAGTCATAAAAGCGTTCCAACGATAACACATAAATATTACATAATTAAAAAAAATAATAGATAAGTCAGTGAGACAAATAAATCATTAATTTGTTTTTGTACTGAAAAAAGACTATCACGCAATGTTCATAGACGTTTTTATACAATGCAAGTTGTTATATACCTACCTATACTTTATACAATTATATAAGCAAAAAATAACGAAAAACTATAAAAAAAATACTCTATTTAGGTTTTCAATTTCACAAATTTAAATTATTGTGGTATTATTTTAAAATCAAATAGGTACCTTAAAACACAAGCGACTAGGCCCTGCAGTCAGGGTACATTCTGATTGATCGAATACCCCATCTTGATGTACAGCGATGTTTTTAAGTTTTCAATATAATATAATCAAAATAATCTTTCGTAGTTTTGAACATCATAGTGTTTGCAGGTATTTTGTCACAAATAAAAAATCAAACATTAGAAGGTGGTAAAAAACTTTAAAAAAACTTTTAGAGGTATAGATTAGGTGTTGTTCCCACTATACAATTTGCAGCAAAACCATTATGTTTTATGGATTTCAACACAGACATATGTAGCCATTTCAACCCTCAAAGGGTTTACTATCATATAATCATTTTTTATTTTTTATTCTGCACTTTTACCGTTATATACCTGTAATCTGTAAAGGATGTGCTACAACCTAAAATAAATTTTGTTGTAAATAAATTCAGACGAATTTGAAATAAACACAGAGATTTAAAATGATTTAGAGATCTATCTTTAATATCAAAATACATACAGTAACATTTGGCGTGAAAACTGTGAAGTTATTTTGAAAAAATGGGTGTGTGCTTATGACCACACGACAGAAGTGAAAACTTCAGATTTTCTAATTTTGTATGTCATCTATTATAGCGCATTTATGAACTAAAAATAATTTATTACTAAAATACTAAAATTGTATTTTTAATTAATTCCACCTTGGTTTCAAAAAAATTATAATTATTGTCAAAGAAAGAATATAACAGAAAAAAATAAAAAAAAACATATATAAATAAATAAATATCATGTAGAATCCTACGCTGCCATCAGGTCTCGAACCCAGGTTCCTATGCATAGAACGCAAAGACGTAACCAACTGCGCTATGAATGGAAGTGTCTAGACAGCCGTTATTATGATATAAGTATGTTGCGAATCCTTAAGGTCAGCTTGCGAACGGTCAGATTGTGAATTCTTACGGTTTTTTGCAAACACTTCACGTTATTTCAGTACCCAGGCAAAAAGTGCCTAACGCGCCTAAGAAAGTTTTCACTTCAAAAAGGTAGCTAAAACTGTATTTCAAGATTACCGATACCTGACGGATAAAAGCACCAAATTTGGTATGATGGTACCTTAGGGTATACTTATAAAATGTTAGCCTAGGAGCTTTCTGGGATTTCTAAAGAACAACTTTTGGCGGCCGAAAAACCACAAAATGTTACCACCTTTTTTGCTTTTTTCGAAATATCTCAGAAACGGTCGACTTAAGCAATTCTTCCATTATATGTAATGTTTTAAAGAGGGTTACATTTCCTACAATTTTCATTCCCACAACTTTTCTGTGGTACTAATAGTAAGTGCGCTAAAGCTTCTTAAAAATCAGGCGCTTTTTTTAACCTTGACCAATGGTTAAAATGTAATGTCCTTTTCAATAGCTTTATTTATTGTGTTCTTCATTGAAAGCAAGGAACGCTCTAAACCGTCCTTTTTGTCCCATATTGATATCATTTAAAATTGAGAAGTTAAAGGCAGTCAAAGTTGAAATCATCACAGAGTTTTATATGTTTTTTTAACACGCGTTTCGAGTACCTTCCATACCGAATAAAAAAATCCGTCTAGGAATCGACAGGAAATTTAAAGCCCTAAACGATGTTTTTTGTCCATCTCGATTCTCGATAACGTCAGACATTTTTATATATAATTTCATTTTAATTTTTTGCCAAGTTTTCTAGAAAAAAGGCAATAAAATTCAATACTAATACGTAAAATATTAATGAACTTTGTTTGTAATTTCATTTTCTTGTGGGTATTTTAATAAATAAATATATAGTAGGTACCTAGACAGGGAAACGTGTTTTCAGAATTTATATCTGTCTGTTTGTAATTTTGTACCAACAACACTCGAGAACGTCTTTATCAATTCTGATTAAACTTGACCGAAACTTATATGTTCTTATATTTGCAATTGTAAATGATTTTTTACTTCTGCTATACAAATTTTCTTTTGCCTCTGGAGCAATAAACAATTTGAAATTGAATTTACAGGGTACTTTTCATTATCCGGCTAATACTCCAGTAATTTTAGATATTGAAATGACCCACCTGCAGAAAAATTCCCAGTTAGCTGATTTTTTTTTATTTACTTTCGTTATGGTGATTTAAAAAACGTGTAAAAAGTCCCCATCGATATCGTGCCGGCGTTGCCAGATATTCGAGGTTCAAGTTCACGATAGACGGTTTTTAGTGAATTTCTCGGTTCCGTTCCATTTTTTGTAAAAAATAGTTATTATCAATCTTGTAGAGGACGAAATTATCTACAACTTTTGTATAAACATTTTTTGTCTACGATATATAGTTTTTCTTATTAAAGTACCCGCGGCTTCCTCCCCCTCGATTTTACATAACGAGATTATGCTGCTTCCCGAGGGCCTAACATAATGATTTGTACCATTATTTTAAGTTGAACTTACAGCTAACGATTAATTATAATTTTATCGAAATTAATGCAGTAGTTCTCTACTTATAAGCAACCAAACATACAAATCGACAGCGCTCAAACAGACAGACAGACAAACAATTTCTTTTCGAAAATACGATATTTATACTTGACATCAATTATAAAGACCATTCGTAAAGTAATTTTGTAAAAAAAATTTACAAGGGTTGAGAGAGTGCGGATTAAGTACGAGTATGCATTTGCATATCGTATAACGTATAACAAAAGTTGTAGATAATTTTGTCCTCTACAAGATTGATAATAACTATTTTTTACAAAAAATGGAACGGAACCGAGAAATTCACTAAAAACCGCCTATCGTGAACTTGAACCTCGAATATCTGGCAACGCCGGCACGATATCGATGGGGACTTTTTACACGTTTTTTAAAACACCATAACGAAGGTAAATAAAAAAAAATCAGATAACTGGGAATTTTTCTGCAGTGGAAATCTAAAATTACTGGACTATAAAATCTGGTTAAGGTTTCTGTAGAAACCCACATGTACGTGTAAAGGCTAATATGTTAATAATATTATTTATATTAATAATGTTATTGGTCCACGTTTTTAATCCTTTGAACTTCGCCAAAATATATTCGTAATCTGCGAGCAAGCTATTTTTAACAATATTAATTATCTATTTTGAGGATGATTTTGGATATTTAGAAACGTCGGCATATGTAAAAAAATATTTCATGTTAAAAAATATACAGGATGTACCACAGAAAACCGAACATAGGGAAAACTCCATTGTGCAAATTAGTTAGGATCAGTGATTGCTGTGTCCTTTTTCATGCTTAAAAACATGATAATTAATTTAGTTGAGTTAGCCATGTATATTCTATCTTTGTCACGCTATAATTTTGTTTATGTCTTCCCTGTTGCACTCATTTATTTTCTATGTTCTCAATACACCCTGTATATGTTGCAGATATTTCATGAAACGACTATTGTACCAAAAATCATTTAATGAAACGTCTAAACGTTTGATGAAATGTCCTATAAAATCAACAAATTAATTATTGTTATGTATTCGCAAATTATTTTTTCGTTTACGGAGTATTTGAAAATGACCTGAGCATAGGTATTAGCGTTAAATTAATAGACAGATCAGATACCAGCCTAATTAATTTAAAAATGTTATAAGCTAATTTATGTATAGTACAGTTCCCTTCCAAATACTTTGTTCGACAGATTAATAAATGTGTTTTATTTAATATTTTAGAAGTTTCTGATATATTTTAAAAAATTTATTGGTTCAGTTTTATTTATTTGAAAAATGTGGTTGTCTATAAAATTAATATACTTATCTCTAAATATAGGTACCTAAATGAGCACGATCTACGATTTTTTTTTTATTTTTTAAAGCCACCAACAACTACCGTTATTTAGGTCTAGTAAATATTCATATTTTCAATTTATACTGAGTTCTTATGTCCCAATTTAAGAACAATCACATTTTAACTGGATTTTCAATTTATCATAGAAATAATTAATTTAAACTCAAAAATAATTAGATACCTACATTTTGATTCCGTACTAGAGTCGGTTATACAAAGCAAAACCTATGACTCGAGTCTGTATGTCTGTAAGTATGTTCACGATAAAACTGAAAACTGCTGGACTGATTTAAGTTTGCTTTTCATGATTATATAAAGCATTATCCTGGTATTATTTTTACAAGCTTTTATTTAACTTGCAATGCATGTTAGTTAGTTTGTGTACGTTTGTTTAGGTCAAATCTTGCAATCTCCACGTATCCGATCAATTTGAAATTTTGTACACATATGTATTCCCGATGACAATATATGAATAAATCGTTATTAGAAATAAATTCAACCCCTAAAGGGTTCAAACGGGGGTGTAGGGGTTTTTTTTGACTAATCAACGCCCAGGTCAAATCGCTGAAGCTAGAAACTTGAAATTTGGACAGTTGGTTCCTTTTCTGACGTAAGCATCCACTAAGAAAGGATTTTTCGAAATTCAACCCCTACGGGTGTCAAAGGGGGGTAAAATTTTGAAAGACTAAAATAAACAAAATAAATATTAGTAAAAAAACTTTTTAGAGACAAGCTTTAATTGAAATGTACTAAAGAGGAAAAAATAATATTTAATAATTTTGGTTCATAATTATTATAAAAGCGGGGGTTGCGACTAATAAACTATCATAGAGATTACAACCCCCGCTTTTATAATAATTATGAACCAAAATTATTAAATATTATTTTTTCATTTTTAGTACATTTAAATAAAAGCTTGTCGCTAAAAAGTTTTTTTTACTAATATTTTATTTATTAGTCATTTTATAATCGGTATTTTGTGTGTTAATCGAAAGCATTGTATTATAGGACATATGTCAATCATAAGATTTGGTATCTCTAACATTTAGTTTTAGCAAAAAAGACTGAAAGTTTTGAATTAGTGTTTAAATACTGCCATAAATAAATTACAATATTGTGTTGACTATATTAAAATTAAAAAAAAGCGCAAATCAATATAATTTTCATAAGAAAACTGAAATGGCCTTATCATAACAACATGCATATTTATGTATAATATATCTACTTGTAACAATGAGAAAAAAGCAATTCTTTAACCACAACAAATAGCGTCGTTAATCTTCTGTTTCATTCGCTCTACAGATAGGTTGCATTTTTTTAAAAGAGACAGAATGTCAACGCAATGTCGATAATATTAGCGACATAATTACAAATATAAATATAAAACTGTCGCTAGCTTAACTGGCGCCCGGTGCATATTTTTCTGTAGAGACATAATGATCAATGAATAAATAAACAATAATTTATACGTGTTTTGCATGTTCACACACAAACCATAAAAACTATTCGCCATATTGTAATGAACTTACATTACCTACCTGCATGAGGTTGAGGGAAAAGATAGCAACTCAGGTTATGGTCAGTTTTAGAACTGTACGATGTACAACTTGAAAACACAATTATAGGAATGTTGCGATACCACGAAAGTAATCTAAAGAAGCTGTATTGATATCGAAAGGAAAGTATCGATACCTATAGACTAGTATCAGTGCATTATAATTGATGACCTTTGCACAGTTCCATAGCTACTAGTAACCCTTATAATTTCCTTATGGCCCGGGCCATCCATCTGTCACAGCCCCATAACTCTTAAAATTTTCAATCGATTTTGATGAAATTTCATGTCTTTTATAACGTTTCGACCATTTTATCGTGACCTATAAGAAGTTAATACAAAACATTTATATGAATAAAATTAACAAATTGAGAAAATTCCATAAATAAGGTTATAATTATTTGCCGATATGATGGTGATGAATTCAGTTATAATTCATCATCATCTACAGGGTGCTGAATTGCTTTGCGGGTAATAAGGATTTAACCCGTAAAATCAGACTTTTGCGATTTTCTGCTTCCCTAATTATTTTAGGTAAAATATCTTCGAATAAAAGTTTTAGAACATAAAATTTTGCATCTAAATCATTAAACAAAATTAATTTTGCATGCTTTGTAACGGCAGAAATTTGATATGAAAATGTCAAAATTACCTCAAAAACAGATAGCGATAACCATGAAACTTGAACAAAATGATTAGAAATTATTCTGACAGCTAAAAAGTCATCATTTTGTTCAAGTTCCATGGCTATCGCTATCGATTTTTGAGGTAATTTTGACATTTTCATATCAAATTTCTGCCGTTACAAAGCATGCAAAATTAATTTTGTTTAATGATTTAGATGCAGAATTTTATGTTCTAAAACTTTTATTTGAAGATATTTTTCCTAAAATAATTAGGGAAGCAGGAAATCGCAAAAGTTTGATTTTACGGGTTAAATCCCTATTACCCGCAAAGCAATTCAGCACATAATAAATATCAGTAAAAAAATTTATATTTCGTATTACTCCACGCTGATGCGAAGCTGCAATCTTATATACGGTTACTAATGCGTTTCTCCGCACGTAAGGCATCTGGGTCGTTCTGCGTAAACGCCTAACAGAGTTATACATGCTGTGTACTGTCATGTTTGATTTTTTCTGTCGAGGTCATTTCGATTCACTAGTCTCGCTAAAGAAGTTTCACTTTAGAAGATCAGGTGGATTCACTTTTCACAGAAACTTCTGTGTTACCTAGAGCTAGAAAGTTTCACTTCAAAAAAGTACAAGTGATAACAGTGATTATTTTTTTAAATACGTCTTGTATTAATGTTTAAGGCAAGAAGTTTTGACTTTCAGTCTAATCTTTATTGCTCTCTCACCATTATTGTGAAAGCAGACTTTGACAAGCCATTAAAAAAATTAGACTGATGACCAGTCCTATACTTCCCACCTAGTAAATATTTGCAAAAAATAAACACTCTTTTTTTATTCTTTGAAAAAAAGCATGGCCCTCTTTTTTGTTTAGTGATCTACTGATGGCTAGCTTAATATAGCAAAAATCATGGTTACCTTGATTTACGTACAATTTTTATTTTTTTTAGTAAAATATTTTTTTTTCTCGAAAACTGTACATTTTAGAGAAAAAAAATATTTACATTTTTTTCATATTATAACATCTAGAATTCATTTATATATTTTTTTTTATTTATGTTAATACGTGACATTGAGAACGTTTTTTTTAATATCTCAGAATCCACTGAACCGATTTGACTCAAAATCTAATCAGATCTAAGTTAAAGGCTGATAAACACAATATGGCCGTATGTTGTTCCGTTTTTACGATATCGAAGGCGAAAAATTGACCACATACAGACATCAGTCAGAAAATGATCTTAAACGATTGCTAGGGTCTCAAAACGTCAAGATCTGTTAAAATCTCGAAATATTTTTTCGGACTAAATCCATTACTTCCCTACCATATTAAAGGTGGGAAGTAAAAATTGGACAATATCATGTAAACTTTTTTGCAGTTTTGATTCATTTTATTTCTGTAAGTGCAAATGATGTATTTTTATATTACGCCAGGTTAATGTGTTCAAGAAATTTTTAGTCGTGAGCAGAAAAGATTGGAAATACAGCTTTGAATGAATTTGCACGTGAAAAACTCACGGTCTATACTTGTCAGTTGTGAAATCGCGAACTTAAAACAGACGTTTAGAAACAGTTTTTATTTGGACTTATGAGAGTTTTAGATAATAGTATGTCTATAAGTTGGACTAGAATAGTGGCGGACTGCCATAAACCTTCATGGAGATCAAACGCGACAGATAAACTAATGACAACGTCCATTATTTCTCCGCTTACAATAAAACAGATACGTAGCCGTATGAAAAGTAATAATTTATCAACTTTATTATTTGAATTGTGAAATGTAATTTACCTGCAATAAAATGAAATTAATAATTGCACTATTTTTATTTCCTTTATCTGACATTGTAATATTTTAAGTATCACTATAGAATAATATAAGAAAAAATAATATATGTCAAAATATAATCTCGGTTACCTAATTACAAAAATGTTTTTTGAAGTTTAGTAAAAAAAATTCGACTGATGACCAGTCCTATACTTCCCACCTAGTAAATATTTGCAAAAAATAAACACTCTTTTTTTTTTAATTCTTTGACTAGGCCCAAATAACCTTAGCTGTTGGTGGTCTTTAAAACACAATTTAATTTTTATTCTTTGAAAAAAGCATGGCCCTCTTTTTTGTTTGGCGATTTACTGATGGCTAGCTTAATATAGCAAAAATCATACCTTGATTTACGTACAATTTTTATTTTTTTTAGTAAAATATTTTTTTTCTCGAAAACTGTACATTTTAGAGAAAAAAATATTTACATTTTTTTCATATTATAACATCTAGAATTCATTTATATATTTTTTTTTACCTATGTTAATACGTGACATTGAGAACGTTTTTTTGAATATCTCAGGATCCACTGAACCGATTTGACTCAAAATCTAATCAGATCTAAGTTAAAGGCTGATAAACACAATAGAACAATCGGCATGTCCGTATGTTGTTCCGTTCTTAAGATATCGAAGGCGAAAAATTGACCACACACACACACACATATACAGACATCAGTCAGAAAATGATCTTAAACGATTGCTAGGGTCTCAAAACGTGAAATCTGTTAAAATCTCGAAATATTTTTTTCGGACTAAATCCATTACTTCCCTACCATAGTAGAGGTGGGAAGTAAAAAACAGTCAAGTGCGAGTCGGACTCGCGCATCGAGGGTTCCGTACAATAATAAAAATAAGGAGTTAGATAAGTAGGGGTAAAAAATTAACAGATTTGTTTTTAAAAACTTTTTTTTACTTATATTTTATTTTGATTTTTTTTCCGTATGAAATTTAAGTATATATTTTTAAAGTAAAAAAAAAATATTAACAGAATATTTGATGAATAAAAAAATAAGTGTAAAATTCCAAAATGTTTGCATTAGGTACCTATATAAAAAAAAAACAATCACGTATCATCAGTTGAATTTGAACCCGGCTCTTCGTGGTGGCATGCGAACGCGTTACCATTACTCCACCGTGTACCACGGCAAAAACAATGATATATTTGATACACTTGGTACAGCTTTAAACTCTATGCCTAATTTTCCGTTTCCCGTGGATATTTAAGGATTTAGGATTTTCGTTTAGGTTTTCCTGTACTAAACTATGCGCGAGCCCCTATATTCCCAATTTTTTTAAAAACTTTAGACTCAGTAGTTTAGGAGATATAAGGTGGGGAGGAAGATCAGACAGACAGACAGACAGACACGAGAGTGATCCTATAAGGGTTCCGTTTTTTCATTCTGAGGTACGGAACTCTATAAAACAAACTTAAAATAATGGTACAAATCATTATTCTAGGCCCTCGGGAAGCAGCATAATCTCGTTATGTAAAATCGAGGGGGAGGAAGCCGCGGGTACTTTAATAAGAAAAACTATAAATCGTAGACAAAAAATGTTTTTACAAAAGTTGTAGATAATTTTGTCCTCTACAAGATTGATAATAACTATTTTTTACAAAAAATGGAGCGGAACCGAGAAATTCACTAAAAACCGTCTATCGTGAACTTGAACCTCGAATATCTGGCAACGCCGGCACGATATCGATGGGGACTTTTTACACGTTTTTTATAACACCATAACGAAGGTAACTAAAAAAAAATCAGCTAACTGGGAATTTTT
This sequence comes from Mongoloraphidia duomilia, assembly GCA_039654895.1. Classification (NCBI taxonomy): domain Eukaryota; kingdom Metazoa; phylum Arthropoda; class Insecta; order Raphidioptera; family Raphidiidae; genus Mongoloraphidia; species Mongoloraphidia duomilia. The sequence continues at coordinate 10,930,436 of CM077524.1, forward strand.
CTGCAGGTGGGTCATTTCAATATCTTAAATTACTGGAGTATTACGTCTTTACGTGAGATGAGGTACGATATTATAATATTGTTATTGACGTATGTTTTTGTTCAGTGAATGTCATATTTTATGTGGAACGATTTTTTCTAATGCACTAATGATTTCCATAGCTACCAAATAATCAAAAATCACGTATGCTGCGTGAGATTCACTGTATAAATAAACCGTAAATTTTTTAAAGCTCCTACTATTATAGGACGGAATACAGACAATTTTATATTACAGACAGTAATAATTTATAGGTAAGAACAAAAAAGTGAGTGGGACGTATATTATTACGTGTTTCATATCATTTCATGAGCATTATACTTCCTTGAACCTCACATATGTATGCTTTCCGGGACGCGTTGTCCTAGACGACAGCCAGACAGAAAGTCTCGACTTATATAAAATAACTAATTGAAGAAAATTACTTGCTTATTGGATGATAGTTTCGCAATTCGGAAAATTGTCAATTAGAATCATTTTATACAAGTTGAGTGAAAGTATTCCAACCACTGCGATAATTGTTTGAATCAGCTGGTTGGCGAACAACAAGAGTTATAAAAAAAAACCGTTCGAAATGTCCTTAATTATACCTAGAAAATGATCGTCAGTAGACAAAAAACTGCAGCTATCTATGTACGTAGGAGCTGACTGGGCTATAGCGATAGCCCAGTGCGGCAGAATTATAGGGGCGACAAAATTCAAGCACGAATTTCATCAACCCGAATTTGACAAACACTATTGCCATTAGTAGAAATAAATTATTAAATAAATAAGTTGCAGAAAAATGCCATGTGAGAACATTTTTTTCGTTTGAATCATGATTTCGGTTTGGAGTGTTTGCTAATGGGATTTGGGAATGTATATGTTCTAAACCAGGGTTGTTAGGATGCAAAAATTTAGACATCCGCGGATGCAGATGCGGATGCGGATTATTAGAAGTTCACATCCGCGGATGCGGATGCGATGCGGATGCGGATGCGGATTTTGGGATTTTAAAAAAATAGTTATTTAAATTTTAAGTGCATAAATAACTGAAAATTTTAATTTTAACTTTTTATTTATTTAATCATATTTTTAGCACGTGCCACTCTGGCTCCGCCCACTTTCTTTACATGTATTTACTTGTTGATGTGAATCTGCATCCGTAAAAACTCCGCATTGATTGATGCGGATGTGAATGCAGATGCAGATGTCTGAATTAATGCGAATATTCCGCATTTACGGATGCGGATGCGAATATTCGTAACACCCCTGTTCTAAACTGCAGAACAGTTTCAATCTTTTATCAACTATTCGCAATCAGTTAGGGTTGCGCTCAGACCGATCTGAGTGCTTTAATGCGTTCGATTTTAACATTTTATATGCTCTGAAAGTCTCTATCCTGCGTTCGGTTTTAACATCTTGAGGAGATCGAGCACGCTCTATGAGTTCCGAGGAATAGCCAAATCATCCGGTTAAAGTGATAAATTTCGGAGAATTTATCAAACTAACTGGTTGTTATTGATGAGTCCCATTATTTGTTGGTAAATGTAATTAATTTCGCCAAAATGGTTCGTGAGGGGAGCGTGAGATGTGTCCGCTGCACCGCGCCCACCCAATACCGTAACATATATATAAATAATTTATTTCTGGGGTTTGGTAAAATTTCGTCAAAAATCCCAGAAATAAGGCCAGGATGCCGACATTAGAATTTCCAAGAATTTTTATATGTTGTTTTTCCTGTGGTCAGTAGGTTCATTAACCAAAAATTCAGTTTTTCATAAATTACTTCAAGGTTTCATAATTATTTTACCTAAAATATCTGGACTACGAAGGTAATAAATTATAACTTATGGAATAATTGAAGAACGATTAATTTTCACTAATTCATGTATTAGAGTATCATTAGAATAGTCACCGAATTAATTAATAGTATGGCAAACTGAATTTCCATGAAATTATAGGCTGCCATTAATAAATTGATTAATATTAATAGATAGCCAAAGTTTTTGAAAGAAATGCGGACATAATTCCATTCAATGAATTATAAATAACGCTAAAAACTCGCAACAAAGTTTACAATATGTGACATGAAACTCTATTGTAAATTATTGATACGCCCTAGCCCTAGCACTGGTCTCCCAAGTTGGGCAGGAAATCCTCTTTTTTGTGTAATTATTATATAAATTTGTACACCTATTTTATTTGAGTAATAAATAATTTGAATTTGAAATATATAATTATAGGACGAAGAAATAGTAATATTAATAATTTAAGAAGTTTATTATTTTATAGGCACAATATGTAAAATAGCAAAATCACAATTTTAAATAAAAAAGTAGTATTAAATGTAAAAAAATCGGTAAAGTACCAATTTCGTTTGTGTGCAGTGATTCCCTATTTGCAATTATATCTTACAAGTTTCTGAGGCGCATATCCCAGAAACCACTGAACTGGTTTTATTGGATTTATTTGTCGTTAATTATATGTAATTATCTACTAAATTTCGTGTTTCTAAGTAAAATAGTTTCTAAATGCGAACGGGGACACAACATTAGACCAAAATTGGCCACTTTGCGAGCCCTCACGTCGTCATTTTGGACTAAATAAGCAAATTCCGGTCAAGTGCGAGTTGGACTCGCGTGGAGAGGGTTCCGTTTCCCGTGGGAATTTAAAAACTTCGGATTTTCGATAAGGTTTTCCTGTAAACTATGAGTGAGACTCTATATTCCCTATTTTTTCAAAATTTTTGGCTCAGTAATTTCGGAGATAAGAGGGGGTAATTCTCGATTTTCGTATATTTGTTTTAATATCTTTTAAACTATGCTTTTTAAAATTATAAAAAAATATATTTGTATTTCTCATAATGACCCCTTTCATTTGATACGTCACATGATGCACTTGAGAATTTTTTTTTTAATTTTTTAATTTGCCTCCCAAAACCAGAAATCGTTTATTTACGTTGTACGTCCGTGATTGGGTACCAAATTTCAACTTTTTTTCGTCCAGTAGATTAAGAGAAATTAAGCTGTGACAGATGGGCAGACAGACAGACATCGTTGGCACAACAAAATGATTCCTTTCTAGTACGAAACCCTAAAAATGAAGGACATTCTATAATTACACAAACAGTTTCTAAGTTGAGCCGGTATTGTCCTGATTCGGGTCTATAGGCCGTCGTTGTTTGGAATTGCTTCCTAACGTTTCGCTAGCACGAGTGGCGAGTTTCTTCAGAGGTCCTTCCATCTCCGATGCTGGATGGATTCAGCATCGGAGATGGAAGGACCTCTGAAGAAGCTCGCCACTCGTGCTAGCGAAACGTTAGGAAGCAATTCCAACCAACGGTGGCCTATAGACCCGAATCAGGACAATACCAGCTCATCAACTGACCATGAAAGCCTCAACCAATTTATCAGTTCCTAAGTTTACAATGAAAATATGATACAAAACTGTAGTGGAAAAGTGTAGTGGTAAAAAGCTTAAATCTATACTTGACTTTAGATTTGTGGAAGCTGCATTGTAACAGGCTTGGCCTGTTAAGTCACATATCTAAATTCTAAGTACAACTGGTCTATGTCTAAGCATGTAATATAATGTAATAAAAAACAGTTTATAACGAAGACATATTAAACAACGGAAGACGAAATTATTGCAGCTGCATGTATAGCATCGCATCTACAGAAAGACCAATGAAATGTGGTATTTAAAATGGTGCAGCCATCATTGATGCATCAGTTACAGGATGATCTCTGTGCACCAAATTCAATGACATGCTGGTCAATCCTACATACGAATAATGTCTTTGGATGTAATCATAAAATGTTCTGAAAACTTATAGTTTGGCTTTTTCTTATTTTTAATAATGAATTAAAAATTCAAATGATCCTTCAGAATTAGTTTTATTATTATTACAGTGGGGTCGCGGTAATTGGGCATTTGTTTTGCACCAATTATTATTGACGCTGCTCAATTATTGTGTACTGTCGCCACTAAGGTAAAAGTGATAGAGGAGACATATCGTATACAAAATTGAAGCCAGGTCTGACGTCACAGGGTCGAGTAAGCATGGCGTCTTAATACGGATTGGATTGGGAATATAATTCTCTTCTTCTTTTTCTTCTTCTTCATTTTCTTCTCTTCTTCTCTTTTTCTTCTTCTTCTTCTTCTTCTTCTCACCTTCTCCTTCTCCTTCTCCTTCTCCATCTTCTTCTTCTTCGCCTTCTTCTTCTCCTTCTCCTTCTCCATCTCCTTCTCCATCTCCTTCTTCTTCTCCTTCTTCTCTTCTTCTTCTTCTTCTTCTTCTTCTTCTTCTTCTTCTTCTTCTTCTTCTCTCCTTCTCCTTCTCCTTCTCCTTCTCCTTCTCCTTCTCCTTCTCCTTCTCCATCTTCTTCTTCTTCGCCTTCTTCTTCTCTATCTTCTTCTCCTTCTTCTTCTCCTTCTTCTCTTCTTCTTCTTCTCCTCACATATGCAATGAGGGCCGAGTTACAATGGCGACTGACTTCACTTGTAACATGCTTGTGGCGTCTCCATGTACTTTTACCTCAGTAACAGTGACTGTCGCCAACCTCTCGTACTTGGGCTTTTTTTCGAGTGGAGTACTCAGTAATCCGGCAGCTCATTATTGCTTACAATTACTACCAGAGACGCCGGATTTTGTAAATCTTCAGGGGGGCCCGACTTATACCCAGTGGCGGATTTAGAATGTTGGTTTAGGGGGGGGGGGGTGCAAGATTGGAAGAAACAAAGGTAATCAATAGCGCTAGCCCACAAACTGGGGGGTTTGGGGAGTGTCTACACCCCCCGGAAAAAAAATTCAAAAAAAAGGATACAAAAACGCAAATTCGAAGCAAATCTTTATCACCAATATAATAATTATATTATGATAGGGCGTCATTAAGTTAGATTTTGTTATAAGTTAATTAATTTTTAATTTCTAAACTAAAACATTTATGTTACTATTTTTGAATTTATTATGTCGCAAAATAAAACATTAAGTTCAAGGTAAGGTAACTTTACTATTTTCTAAATTAGTGTGTCGCAAAATAAGACGTTTTTAGCAAAAAATAAAACTTACAGATTAAGGTCATAGTAAAAAAAAACTCTAGGGAAGGTGCACCCCCGCCCCCCGCGCCGCCTCTAAATCCGTCACTGATTTGCAGGTGCGTAATTTTTTTTTATGTCGCAAATTGAATGGCGGGAGTTGATATTCGTCTAAATACATTGATATAGGTATCAAAATCAAAACAAAAGAAAGATTTTGTTGATATTTAAAATAGGGTACATGACGTCACGGAAAATTCAATATGACGGGCGCTAGACGCCATTTTGTCAGTACGCAAAAAATCGGTAAAACCTTGTGTGTGGGGTATCAAATTAAAAGGCTTGATGAGTAGATTCAACTAAAAGGAAGGAAATAAAAAATTTATTAAAAAAAAACAAAAAACCTGACTGCGTAAAAATCGAACATAAAAGATGGAAACAAGATCAAATGATAACATGCAGTCGGAGGAATAGTAGTAACAACATGCAGTCGGAGGCATAGTAGTAACAAATTGAACAGAAATACCTGATGTTACTACTATGCCTCCGACTGCATGTTGTTACTACTATGCCTCCGACTGCATGTTGTTACTACTATTCCTCCGACTGCATGTTGTTACTACTATGCCTCCGACTGCATGTTATCATTTGATCTTGTTTCCATCTTTTATGTTCGATTTTCACGCAGTCGGGTTTTTTATTTTTTTAATAAATTTTTTATTTAATCATTTATTCATCATGTTAAAAAAATATATCCAAACATTTCTTGAAATCTATACTTTATGTTGACTAAAATCTATCTAGAAATCTCTTGTTCTAAAAATTACCATAATTGAAAATAAAACCACAAACGTTAATGGAAAATAAGGCAAAATGTTGTTATGGAACGAAAATAAGCATTGATTGTGAGACAAAATTACAAAACTAATGTTCTGCTTATTGGGTTACAAGGAAAAGTTTGTTTATATGTGTTAAAGTAGTCAGGTTGAAATTTAAACGAAATTGTACTGCAGTTACGGTCAGGCGTACTCAACTTACAGTGTGTAAAAAAGCATACGTTCAGATCTGGCTTAAGTGAAAAAGATATTAATTAGACTTGAAATTATGAAATTACTTGATGAAATAGTTGTACAACAGCAGTGAATCTCGTTTAGAGGGAGGGCACCGTTCGGGGAGTAAACCTTGCTCTGGAGATGATTGCTCCTATAACCTCATTCATTCATAAGAACGACTAGATATAATAGAAGTTCACTGACAGGCGATGTTTTTAATTTTTCTGAACAACTAAGAAAATAATTATGGAAGTTTCGCCAACTAGTCTTTAAAAAATAAAAATGTTATTGTTAAATTCATTACCTATAAGTATTACCTAGCACTGGTCTTCCAAATTGGGCAGGAAATCCTCTTAATGTACATAATTATATAAATTTGTAAAACTATTTTTTTTGAGGAATAAAAATTTGAATTTGAAAAAAAAAAATTAATACGAAAGGGTTCCACTGAACTTAGATTTTCTGAAAAATTGAACCGCTTCGGCCCAATAGATTTTGAGAAATTCCAAAAAAACCGAAAAAAAAGTTGTTAAAACGATGTTTTTTCAAAATAACTTTTAGAATATTGTTCCGATTGATTTCATAATCTAATCAGATCTTCTCAGAAAACTGCGTCGAATGCCGCTAAGCGGATCAAAATCGGTTAATCCGTTCGAGAGATTACGTAGTCAACAGATTTCGAAAAAAGTGTTTTTTCAAAATAACTTCGAGATTTCTCAACCAATCGATTTTGTACCTTTTATAATATTTTTAGAGCTTAAAAAACTGCGTCGAATACCGTTTTAAAGATCAAAATCGAACAACGCGTTCAAAAGTTGTAGCCGTTTAAAAATTCCAAAAAAAAAATGTTTTTTGAAGATAACTGCAACATTTTTCCACTGCGCGATTTTTTTTATTTATCAGTTTTTGTGTTAAAAAAGCCGCATTGAATAACGCTTGAAAAATCAAAATCAAACGACGCGTTCAAAAGTTACAGCTTTTCAAAAATTAAAATAGTGTTGTTATCAGCAATTTTCAGATTTTTGAGCTCAAAGAGCTCAAAAATCTACTTTTGGGTATATTATCAAGTGCTTCGAACTCAAAGCGCTTGAAAATAGCGGGAAGTTCCAGGGATGGCCTGCAGGGTCAACCGATTTACAGATTTTTTTTAGATATTTTCATACAAAGTATCTTATATCTTTTGAGTAATTGACTGTTCACTACATCTTGTATGTAAATACTTTTTTAAAATTTCTTTTGCAGCTCTATAGTCTAGGCGCATTAGGAAAAAAATAGAGGCAAACCCTATTAACAAAGGGGTTTTTTCGAAAAATTATCGAGGGTGCTCCCCTTACTAACAAACTAAACATAGCATTATATTTCTTTGACTCCACCACAATTCCGCCTGTGACTGGTCCTGTACTGACGCACTATGCCGTTGCAATGCATTGCAGCTCGCGAGATGGTGAGTCGAGGCGCGGCATTTTGCATATGTGTGTGTAAGTCTATATCAGTGTATGTGCGTGTTCATGATACGCACTGTAAGGGATGGTGGGAGTAAAGGGACGGACGGGAAGTTAATGAAGGGCGCGACCGGCATATAGCCCGGGTTTGTAACATGCATGCAACTCGTCAAGCGAATAATTTAGTCAAGGTTATAACTGAACTGCGACCGAATGCACATTATTTTTGTATTTAAAGGTTCGCGGAGCCTACAAATCTAGTTTTTAATGATTTTTTTTCTAAGCCGAAGTATTAAAATTTAAATTAATAAAATTGTAACTCTATCTGTTTAAGCTTAACGGATTTACAGATTTCCCAAAAAAAATTATTATACAGGGTGTCTCAGACATTACCCTCCAGGCCTGTATTTCGATTATTTTTTAATGTTGTCTCTCTGGCCTATACAGAGATCTATATGGGCTTTGATGGGCTAATCTTCAAAAATTATCGAGATACAGGCCTAGGGAGTCATGTCTGGGGCACACTATACAGGGTGTCACAAAATTGCTGGGACACAGAGCTACCACGTGTAGTAGAGGTCAAAATAAGTCGATTGGACCCAATTTATTTATATACCAAAATGTACCGTTTGCCCGTGAGAAGAGTTCAAAGTTTACATAAAAAAACACATTTTTGTACGCTGTTCAGAAATGAGTGAAACAAATTGAATGGAATTTGACAAAAGTGCATTTTAGAGAATTATACTCTCCTTTCAGTAATCAAAGAAACCCAAAAGAAATTGTAGAAGGGTTAAAACCACCCCCTGACATTTTTTTCAGAGCTTTCTTAGGGGTGGTAATACGGTTCTCAAATTTTTTTAGCGAGAAGACTGATTAATTATCTTCATTTTGTTACTCTTGTAAAAATTTCGTATTCCGCATAGTTCCGAAGGAAAAAAATGTTTTCTTAAATAATGCTAACAGATATTCCTAGTACAAGTTTAATAAAGTTGTAATACAAAATTTTATAAACAAAATTTTATGTAAACTTTGAACTCTTCTCACGGGCAAACGGTACATTTTGGTATATAAATAAATTGGGTCCAATCGACTTATTTTAACCTCTACTACACGTGGTAGCTCTGTGTTCCAGCAATTTTGGGACACCCTGTATATTAAATTTGTTATGAAATCACGCAAAAGTTCCCGGATTAATTTTCACGAGATTTTTTAATGTATTTTAGTGTTGATTCAACTTAGAACTTACGCTACTCACCATATCAAAATTTCCATGGAAAGAAAGAGGGGAGGGGGTCAGTGGTGAAAACCACCTTATGTGAAGGATTTTTACAGCTGGTTGTCAATAATTCATTATTCAAATTATAATATAGACGGATTTAAAATCATTTGATTTGAAAAACCTCCTTTAAAAAGCCACTAAAAAGAGGAAAATAATGAAATTTTGAGGTCTGTTAATTTATAAAATATGAAGTCGATTAAAAAGTATAGTATAGTGATTAATATCTTCATTTTAACCAACTTCATATTTTATTAAATTGGCGTAGACCTCAAAATTTCATTAGTTTCCTCTTTTTAGTGGCTTTTTGAAGGAGGTTTTTTTTTTGTTAATAAGTTTTTTATTTTTACTTTTTAGTATCAAAAAGTGACATTTACCTTAAAGGAATCACACGCCGTTACTCACTTTTATTAAACCGACTTTCTTACGCTGTCTAATGTGTCAAAAAGTGACATTTACCTTAAGGAATCACACGCCGCTACTGACTTATTAAAATCAGCTGAACTACTGAACCGATTTTGATGAAATTTCTATAGGACCAATCTGAAAGTATATTCTTTCAAATAAAAAAAAATCCAAACCGGTTTATAAATGACGGAGTTCTGAGGTTACAAACATTAAAAAAAAATACAACCGAATTGAGTACCATCTCCTTTTTTTGAAGTCGGTTAAAAATGTCAATTTGATTAAATTTAGTGTAGTATCAATAAATAGATACCCAAAATTAAAATATTGTTGTAAGTAACTTTTCACCCGGCTATGTTCGAAATCGACCATAAGCTCGAATGAATCTGTTGGAAAAGTTCGTAAAAAATGAGATACATGGTAGATAAGAAGGTATATTTATTCTATTTATGACAATATGACCGTTGTAGTCGAACTTGACTCGACTTCTGTCACTCTGCTACCCATAGCACAGGTTTGAAACTAATTATACATTTGAGCAGAAACACTAAACAAGGTATAATTATTTAGTTATTTGTTGTCTTCGGGCGTTGTTCTTATACTAAAAAAACATTAAATTAATTTTAAATGTTCATTTGAATACGTTAAAAGTGGCTATTTCGTTGCATTTTAGAGTTTATATAATACTAGCGGCCCGTCCCGGCTACGCCCGGGTGGTAAGTACCATGTAAGCGTACGAAAACAGTTTTTTTTTTTTTTTGACAAAACACCGTCATAGTTCAGCTATTTTGGACAAAATATTTACAAATTATATACACAAACCTTCCTCGTTTATCGCTCTTTCTATTAGTGAAAACCGTTTCAAAATCCGTTGCGTGGTTTAGAAGAAGTAAGCAGAGAAACAGACAGAGGCAGACAGCGACTTTGTTTTATACTATTTATAGAGATTACGTTTTATAAAAGTAGCGCGACAAAGATAGAATGCGCATGGCTATTAAATTATCATGGTTTTTACTTGAAAAAAGAGCACAGCAATCACTGATCCTTAATGATTTTCACTACAGTGTTGTCAATCCTTCGATACACCCTGTATACAAACTTGATATTGTTATTGTACTTAATATTTTTGAGCTAAACTTTATTTCTATTTTCAAATTAGATTTTTTTCCAGTGTTAAGTAAAACAGAATTGTTATCTAAGTTTTTTTTTGTTGTCAGTTGAAAATACTATGACATTTTCAGAACAAGCAATTATTTAATATTGGTCGAACTATATATAAATAGTTATAATATTTTTTACGTTTCAAATGACCCATTATTAAAATTTAGTTTGACCAAAGAAATGTTTTTCCTTGTCCCTCCGCTATTCCTTGAAATCGCGGATAATTAATATCAAAAATTTTAAAAAATTAAAAAATATAGATTAGCCACATACTCCGTTTTATTACGGAAATATTTTACTGACACGTACGTATATGCAAGTAAATATTGCTTTTTAAAAATTATCCACGCATATAAATATATATATTTTCCTTATTGTAATCAATCGAATATTTTCCTTGCAAAAGTGGTTGGAAATTGTTGTGCGGGAGGCTTATGTAGGTCAATTGTGGTTATTTACCTTTTTTTATGACTATATTTCCTTTAATTATAATATGCATTCACTTGATGTACAGAGTAGGTATATACCCATCGAAAAACAGAAAAAATTCAAAATAAATTTTTTTGGTTGACTGCTTTTTGTATTTGTTCATTTTATCCTTAGTTTAACTCATAATATCTAGTATTCCATAAACATTTCGTAAAAAAATGTTAGCCTAAATAGCATGTAACAAATTGTTAGTTTGGAAAAAACGCACATTTATATTCTTATAGCTTATGAATTGATGAAGTGCACATACTTCAAAGTGCATAAGAAATTTTATGTTAATCTAATGCTATTACTTCTTCCTAGCGTTGTAGGATAACAGATATTCCCATAATAAGCTTAGAAACTGAATTAAGGTACGTGCAGTATGCAGCTGGGATTCTAGATGGTAGCATGTATGGTAGATGGTGGCTGAAATTATAAGCGCTTATAGGTTTGGACAACGAAGCTTTGATACTAGTATTGATACAAGCTTAAATTGCGTTTGAAATGTCAGATAGCGAAGACGAATATTTGTGTTTTTCTGCTACAAATTTGGGTATGAGCTATCATGTCCACTCTATTAATAGAAAACGATCTAAACATGGCGAATTTCATCATTTATACCAAGAATTAAAATTTTACCCAAACCGGTTTTTTGAATATTTACGTATAGAACCTAACACTTTTAAATACGTCTTAGAAAAAACTCAAAACAAATTAAATAAAAACTGGAAAATTTCATTTATTAAACTAGTCACATCCATTGCGAAACTTGTAACGGCCATTTGACAGTTGTCGCACGTTGATTGTAGTAGTCAGCGCGCTGAAAGAATGGTGAGATACATTCTTGAATCTACCAGCTCTTGTAGCAGCGCTTATACCTGCTACACTCACTGCTTCGTTGTGTACGCTCGCATATATATAACAATGCATTAATTTAAGCAAGCCCTGCTATGATCTACGCTACCATCTAGAATCCCAGCTCCATACTGCACGTACCTTTAACTACAAATTCGCGGGGGAAATAGAGATCAGTACCGCATTTTAATTTAACACGGCAGAATAGATATGAATAAAGTAAATTCTGGGTTGAACTGACCCGTTTGGATAGCGAGAATATTCAGGTGAGCCGTCATGGTCTGCACAAAAAATTGTAGCTTATATATACATATTATTTAATTTTCTTGCGCGTTTTTTTTTAGATATTTTGTATAAGACCTAAAGGGAAGAGTGTGTTTCCAAAATTGGTGTTTGTTTGCACCAAAATCAGATCAGCTGAACCGGTTTTGCTGAAATTTTGTACACTATATTATCTATATTAATAATTAACGGCCCCGTTCGGCTTCGCCCGGGTGCAATACACTACTCACTCGCTTCGCTCGTTCGCTTGAATATTATAATTACGAACAAATTTGATTACCATAAAAAAAATTATAGTGAGTCAACCTTAAAAGATAGACATATGCTGTCGCGGACTTTTTTTTTAGAACTTTTAAAGGTCGGCAACCTTTTGAGACGGAAGAGCCAAAAGTTACAATTTACAAAATTTCCCAGTTTTTAAAGAGCCACTAACATTTTTATTTCAATATTATGGTATTTGATTAGGATTAGGTATATAAATTTGATTTTTGATTTAAAATAATATAGCTTTAAATATGAAATAATATTTATTCATATAAAAACATACAAATGTTTCGCACAAAACATATTAAAGTATTTTAGTTAGCTATGCAGTGCACCAATAACTAAACAAACAGAACAGTGTTGCCACATTTAAAAAAATGTCAGCTGTCCGTATAATCCTACTCCACCTATTCTCACTGTTCTCTGTTGAGTGTTTTTATCCTGTTTAAAGTTTTTTTTGCAGTATAATATTTTTTATGAATTTTGAAAATAAAATAATATAATTATTAATATTTGCGCATGGAACTGGAGAGCCGCATCTTGACATCATAAGAGCCGCATGCGGTTCGCGAGCCGCAGGTTGCCGACCCCTGGCGTATATAGCCTTCCTCAATAAATGGGCTATCTAACAAAAAAAAATTTCCAATCGGACTGATAGTTCCTGAGATTAGCGCGTTCAACCTAACAAACAAACAAACTCTTCAGCTTTATAATATTAGTATAAGATATATTATAAATTTAAAGTATAGGTACTTCCAGTTCATTCGCGATCGAGTTAAGATAAAGTTTCCGTCAAAACCAACACTGAAACGAGAGCGAATTTTCGGTTAAAGACTACGTCTTTTATTTGAATTTTTCAAGCGATGTTTTATGCATGTTATTAGAAACCAAGGTTTGCATACATTGAAACGCACCAGTCTGATATTTGTGAGGATGTCGGAGGGAACGAAAGGGGTCCTCCGCTGTGCACCGCACCGCACGAATAATATGCACTCTCTATCGGTGGCGATGATGTTAAAGAACCCTCACAAATGTCCCGTGGTCAAGGCCAACCAGTTCGCTCGCTCTCACACACACACAGCTAACGCACTATGCACCACGCACTTTGTATACTTATTATACACGCACACACAGACACGCATTCTCGCGCGAGTACGAGGTTCGATGCGGAAGTATTTCTCTAACCTGTTCGTCTGCAGACACAAAACACGACAGGTTAACTCCCATGGGAAGTGTAACAACGGCTACAAAGTACAACTAGACGCGTTTATGTATCGACGCCTTTAAATTTATACTAAAAGGTTCTTTTTATGGCGCTACTAAGGCTTCCATACTGGAATTCCGAGATTTCGCAATTTTGAATTTTTTTTAAACATATCAATTTCGGAACTGAAGAAATTAATGAAAAGATTAAAAATTATCAATTTTGTTTTTAATTGCCGATCCGAAAGTGCATATACAGGGTGTCCTCAAAGACACTTAACACACGCCTACCACATGTTCCTGAGACCACAATAAGCCGATTTAAGTAAACTTACCTTCTTACAAAATTTCTTAGTTTGGGCGCTATACGGCCCTGAAGTTACAATTTTGAAATCATTTTTTTGTTATGAATTTAAAACGGCATGTGCGATTTTGCTAAAATTTCGCAAGTTGACATAGTTTTGTGGAACAAAAAAACCGATATCAAAATTATGATTAATATTAATCCATAGGCGTAGAACTCGGGTTTTTATTTGAACGTTTCAAATTTCTACGCCAATGGAAGAAAGGGGGTTTAAGTATAAAATTTAGATTCAGTAACTTATTTGCTACAAAAAAGCTACTCTTAATAAAACTCTATTACTTTCATGGTTTTTGAGAAATTTGTATTTTAATAATTCGCAGTAATTTTTACAAAATGAAGTAAAGCTACTAAAACATGAATAGAAATAAATAAATATGTCATAAAAAGTGGTCAAAGTGTCCACTATTTTTACGCATACAAAGATTCATACGACGAAGAAAATTAATTTACTCTGTGCATAACTTCTTCATTATCTCCAGTTTTATTCTTAGAAAAAAGCATGGCCATCTTATTTGTTTATTGATCAACTTATTATTATCAACATATTATTATTGATTACCTTATTATTAAAATACAAATTTCTCAAAAACCATGAGAGTCTTCGAGTCTTATTAAGAGTAGCTTTTTTGTAGCAAATAAGTTACTGAATCTAAATTTTATACTTAAACCTCTTTTTTTCCATTGGCGTAGAAATTTGACACGTTTAAATAATAAAAAACCCGAGTTCTACGCCTATGGATTAATATTAATCATAATTTTGATATGGGTTTTTTTTGTCCCATAAAACTATGTCAACGTGCCAAATTTTAGCAAAATCGCACAAGCCGTTTTAAATTTATAACAAAAAAACGATTTCAAAATTGTAACTTCAGGGCCGTATAGCGCCCAAACTAAGAAATTTTGTAAGAAGGTAAGTTTGTTTAAATCGGCTTATTTTGGTCTCAGGAACATGTGGTTGGCGTGTGTTAAGTGTCTTTGAGAACACCCTGTACATTATACATGAATGATTTTAAGACGTTTCACATAAAAAATCAGAACTTCAGTGTTCATTCAACAAAATTACTTTTCTCAAAATACCATTGTTTGTATAGTTAGGCATTACGAGAATCTTAAGATACTTACAATGAATAAGAATAACTCTATAGGGCTTGAAAATAGCCGAGAGTGAAGCGATGCTGTTGTTTACATGGCGTTGCTATTGTTCCTCTATTATAAGTCCCCAGTTCCTGGTTTCGAGCCCGAGAGCTGGTAAAAGTGTCAATTGGATTTTCAATTTATTATTAAAAAAAAAATAATGAATTGAAAATATGAATTGGTGCTAGGCCCAAATAACCTTAGCTGTTGGTGGTCTTTAAAACACAATTTAACAATAACTCTATAATGACTTCAACATTATTAGACAATAGATATTATAGCACTAGGTAAAGTTTTTATCCCGAAGAAGACAAATTTGTGTCCGAACGTTGGCCATTGAAAAGTTTAGTAAATAAATATTGTTTTTCTTTTGCCTTGTGTTCCGTTTCTTCTAAATTAACAAGATTACTGAGATACTTACATTTATCAATAAATGTAAATGTATTTTTTTCTGCCCTCGTACATGCGTGCAGTCAAAACGCAATGCATTTTATAAACTCACAAGATAATGACGTGGCTGTTTTCTAACATTTTGTGTTGAAAGTAACTAAGAAAGTACGATTGTCGTAGGTAAAGTTTTTAAGCGAAGATGTCGATTAGAAAAATATGTCCGTATTACATAATATGACCGAATATAAAAAAATTAAAAAGATAAATCATTAAAAATTAATTAAAAAATGAATAGCGGTATTTGAATGGCCATTGACCATAATCAAACGTATAAACAATTTAAAAGAGAATGAAAAAATTAATATTGCATGCTTTTCAAAGAGCAATGTAAATTAGGCATGATTTTACAGTTATGTTCCAAAGAGATATCTACTTTAGGCTACTAAATTTTAGACAGTTGATTATGTTCCATCGAAATTTCAAAATGTTGTTTTCATTTCGGAGATGATTATTGGTTTTTAATTGATTAATTATTGTGATTATAGACGCCCTTTTTAGGCGCGATCTTAGCGAAGCTGGAAGCGCCTATATACACTCGCTTTGTCTGTACGTCTGTGAATCTGTGAATCTGTGAATCTGTGAATCTGTAACGGATTTTTTGTATCAGTCGTACAGCCCAAACGGGTTAACCGATTTTAAAAAACTTTTTTTTGTTCAATTCCTCTCGGGGTCTATTTGATCCTAACGTCGCCCGATTTTTGAATTTTGGCCCCAGAGGGGAGCAAATTAGAAAAAACGGTGTTTTTTGCTTATAGTTTGCTCAATTTAAGTCAGATCGATTCGAAACCTGTCTTAAACGAAAGAGCAGAAAATTTTAGATAGATTTCATGTATAATATTGTGTCAAAACTGTTTTTTTATACAGATTTATATGATTATTAAACGAAATAAATGCGACTTTATCTAATAAATCGCGAACTTGTTTCGGTTGTCCTTGTCTGTTGCACAGTGTGATATGGATATTGGAAGATAACGTATGCTCTGTCTTATATTGCATTATTTAAATATAGTTATTCAATTTTTTGACTGCTGATGTTTGAATTTAAGTTTAAAAACCCTGGCCTACTGAGTTAAAATGACGTGTAACTAATTTATTGACGTCGATCGGATCGGACCAAAATTTCTCGACGTTCATACCCCGGCTTTCGTCCGGGTGTAAATCGTACTTTTGAATTTTCACCCACTTCCCGTGATCCGATTGAGTTGAAATTTTGCACACATGTGTAGCTCCGGTGACAATACAATATTATGGTAACTAGCTGACCGGCCCGGCTTTCGTCCGGGTGTAAATCGTACTTTTGAATTTTCACCCACTTCCCGTGATCCGATTGAGTTGAAATTTTGCACACATGTGTAGCTCCGGTGACAATACAATATTATGGTAACTAGCTGACCGGCCCGGCTTTCGTCCGGGTGTAAATCGTACTTTTGAATTTTCACCCACTTCCCGTGATCCGATTGAGTTGAAATTTTGCACACATGTGTAGCTCCGGTGACAATACAATATTATGGTAACTAGCTGACCGGCCCGGCTTTCGTCCGAGTGTAATTCGTACTTTTAAATTTTCACCCACTTCCCGTGATCCGATTGAGTTGAAATTTTGCACACATGTGTAGCTCCGGTGACAATACATTATTATGGTAACTAGCTGACCGGCCCGGCTTTCGTCCGGGTGCAAATCGTACTTTTGAATTTTCACAGGCAAAAGGTCTTTCTCCGGTAACGTTTCGGATAAATGTAATAAAATCAGACTAAGGAAATAAAGCACACTAAACAATTGAAAAGTCACGTCACGAAGTAGTGTAACGTCACTTTTGTAAAAATTATCCGATCCTTTTGAAAATTAATATTTGAGAGTTTTATAGGACACAAAAAAATAAAATGGCGTCAGATTTCAAAATGGCGTCCATATGTACTTTTTCGTAAACATTATCCGAATCTTTTGAAAATTAATATTTGAGAGTTTTATAGGACACAAAAAAATTAAATGGTGTCAGATTTCAAAATGGCGGCCATATGTACTTTTTTGTAAGAATTATCAGATCATTTTGAAAATTGATATTTGAGAGTTTCATAGAACACAAAAAAATGAAATGACGTCAGATTTCAAAATAGCGGCCATTATATATACTTTTTTGTAAAAATTATCCGATCCTTTTGAAAATTCATATTTGCGAGTTTTATAGGACACAAAAAAATAAAATGACGTCAGATTTCAAAATGGCGGAAATATGTAGAACTCCTTTCTAAAAATTATACGATCCTTTTGAAAATTGATATTTGAGAGTTTCATAAGACACAAAAAAATAAAATGACGTCAGATTTCAAAATGGCGGCCGTATGTACATTTTTGTAAAAATTATCCGATCCTTTTGAAAATTGATATTTGAGAGTTTCATAGAACACAAAAAAATAAAATGACGTCAGATTTAAAAATGGCGGCCAAATGTACTTTTTTGTAAAAATTATCCGATCCTTATGAAAATCGGTATTTGAAAGTTTTATAGGACACAAAAAAATAAAATGACGTCAGATTTCAAAATGGCGGCCGTATGTATTTTTTTGTAAAAATTATCCGATCATTTTGAAAATTGATATTTGAGAGTTTCATAGGCTGCACAAAAAAATAAAATGACGTCAGATTTCAAAGTGGCGGCTATATATACTTTTTTGTAAAAATTATCCGATCCTTTTCGGTATTTGAAAGTTTCATAGGACACAAAAAAATAAAATGATGTAAGATTTAAAAATGGCGGCCGTATGTACTTTTCTGTAAAAATTATCCGATCCTTTTGAAAATTGATATTTGAGAGTTTCATATAACACAAAAAAATAAAATGACGTCAGATTTCAAAATGGCGGCCATATGCACTTTTTTTTTAAATTATCCGATTCTTTTGAATATTGATATTTGAGAGTTTTATAGGACACAAAAAATAAAATGGCGTCAGATTTGAAAATGGCGGAAATATGTAGTACTCCTTTGTAAAAATTATCCGATCCTTTTGAAAATTGATATTTGAGAGTTTCATAAGACACAAAAAAATAAAATGACGTCGGATTTCAAAATGGCGGCCGTATGTACATTTTTGTAAAAATTATCCGATTCTTTTGAAAATTGATATTTGAGAGTTTCATAGGTCACAAAAAAATAAAATGACGTCAGATTTCAAAATGGCGGCCATATATACTTTTTTGTAAAAATTATCCGATCCTTTTGAAAATCGGTATTTGAAAGTTTCATAGGACACAAAAAAATAAAATGATGTCAGATTTTAAAATGGCGGCCGTATGTACTTTTTTGTAAAAATTATCCGTTCCTTTTGAAAATTGATATTTGAAAGTTTCATAGGAGACAAAAAAATAAAATGATGTAAGATTTAAAAATGGCGGCCGTATGCACTTTTCTGTAAAAATTATCCGATACTTTTGAAAATTGATATTTGAGAATTTTATAGAACACAAAAAAATAAAATGACGTCAGATTTCAAAATGGCGGCCATATTTACTTTTTTGCAAGAATGATCCGATCTTTTTGAAAATCGGTATTTGGAGTTTATAGGACACAAAAAAAATAAAATGACGTCATATTTTAAAATGGCGGCCATATGTAGGTACTTTTTTGCTAAAATTATCCGATCCTTTTGAAAATTGATATTTGAGAGTTTTACAGGACACAAAAAATTACTTCAGATTTCAAAATGGCGCCCGTATGAACTTTTTTGAAAAATTATCCGATCTTTTTGAAAATTAATATTTGCGAGTTTTATAGGACGCAAAAAAGTAAAATGATGTCATATTTAAAAATGGCGGTCATTATGTTGTGTCTTTTTGAGTCAACATAATACTCTACATTGTCGACACAACATTGTTTTGTTTGGCAGTTTCTGTTAGCTACGCTTTTGAAACAAACAAGTAATTCAAAATTATAATTTCGTTGTGATCAGACCTATTTTAGACTCATCTTGATTAAATCAATTTTTGCTGTGTTTTATTTATTTATTATTAATTTTATATAAGTATCTACGATAACATTAAATCAAGTAAAAAAGATCTTTATAATAGGTATATATTTCTTTGTAGAAATTATCCGATCCTTTTGAAAATTGATATTTGAGAATTTAATAAGACACAAAAAATTAAAATGGCGTCAGATTTCAAAATGGCGATCAAATAATAACTTTTTAATTGTATTATTTATATCTTTGATAAATTCGGTTTTATATACAATTCGTAAGAAGCATAGCTTCTGTCGGGTGTCTTACGACACATCATGACTTTTTTATTTAGCCGGTTCCGAGTAACGCTTAATAGTTAACCGTTGCTATGGAAAATTGTTTAAAAAATTCACTGTACCTATAGACCAAGAGGCGGGCGTTAATATATGAAGCTCATTTGTGACAGGATGAAATTTTCAGGGAAGGTAGTATTAATTATGACAAAGAAAAAGCGCTAGGGTTGCCTAGTCAAATCCTGGTGCGACGGCCGGGATAAGCCACTTCCGGTGCAAAATGTCAATTTTTATATGTATATGTATATATGTATAAATTCAAACAGCTCAAAATTACAAAGTGGCCCTTTGTCCAGCATGGTAACCATAGTTTTTAAGAAAATGACATTTCGAAAATTATAAATTGTTAATAACTGCTCAAAATTGGATAAAATATAATAGTTAAATCCTGCATCACGGAAAAGAAAAGTTATACATTTTGTAAAGTAGTATCAGTATATGCAAAAATTTAAATTTTTGATGTGAAACATCTTTAGGTACGGGTGTAAAGTCGTTTAAATGGAACGTCGCCAAATGTCATTTGTTATTGCATTTTGAAACTACGTGGTCAATAATTATAGTTTTTTTACTAACATTATCAGCGGTAATGTGTCATGCATCGTTTTTTTTTTTTTTTTTTATTAAAAAAACAGATAGATTATTATGTATTGTTTTTTTTCTTATTGAAAAATTATTAATGTGATATTTTTTAGCACCTTACCTATATTAAAAATGTAAAAAATTCAATTTTCAACAAAAAATATCTCGCATTATTTTCTAATTTAACTAGCATAAAGAGATACCTTTATTAAAAAAATATATATAATTTTTATTTCATGATTTTCTTGACTTTTTTCAAAGCAACTACCTTAAACTACGTTTTGTTTAAAAATGTTTACATAATTTTATTGTAAAAAAAAAAAAAAAATATTTTAATAGCACGTTTATATAAGTATGCTTAGAATAAGTAATTTAATAATAATTCATAAAATGTTATTGCCTTTGTTCGGAACATTTTTGAATAGTTTAATGTATAGTAAACTATATTGAAACTCATGTCGATCACTCACGTATGTAATATAATAAAATTAAAAAACCGGTTGATTTGTGAATCAGAATTGTCAATCATTGCCTTCTTTAGGCCTAAAATTACATAATTCTAATAATGTAATTTTAGGCTTGAAGAAGGCAACAAAATAGTTGCTGAAAAGTTGCCATAATAAAGATTGACAATTCTGACTCACAAATCAATCGGTTTTTTCTTTTATTATAGTAAATTATTATTATTTTCCATTTTTTCATTATAGTTATTTTGGTTTTATATTCGCTTAGTTAACTTTATACCTGCGTCTGATTATGTTGAATTTCAAGAAAAAATATTAATCGAGGCTCAGTAAAGTCAAATGCTTCAATTAGTTTTTAGTGTCAAACCAAATTTAAAATCACAAACAAAAATCAACCTTTTTTCTCTTTTCGAAACAAACTCCAAACCACCTTTTTTAAAACTTTTATTACAGGTTACTACGACCTTCAAGTAAGTAATTTATACTAATTTATATAAGAGGTGCACGTTGAATTACGTTGAAAAATAAAAATAAGAAATTGCTACCCTAAAATACATAAATTCTTGGGAAAATTGTCAATACCAGATTCAGGCAATTCCTGCGTAATTATACGGATATGAGTTAGAAACCAAATGCGTTGAAAACATAAAGTTATAAATAACTAGACATACGTATGAATGTTTGCCAAACACAAGGCCGATAACTCATTTCAGAACGGTTACAATATATAAGTATACATATATACATAATGTTATTTGACAGCTTTAAAAATGTCAAAAAAAACAAATATAATTTATAAGTTTTCAATGTGTTACCCAAAATGTCCTTAGGCAACCCTATGTATTTCAATACAGCTCTTCGAGATCTACAATATGGCGTCAATTGTATGCTGTCATATAATGACGAAAGATAATTATGAGCTAATGAAATATGTGTATTTTGCACCGGAAGTGAGCTCCTCCCGGCCTTCGCACCAGGATTTGACGAGGCAACCCTAGCACTTATTCTTTGTCATACTAGATTCTACCTTCCCTGAAAATTTCATCCTGTCACAAATGAGCTATATAAATTTACGCCTAGCTCTCGACCTACTACTAGTTTTTCTATGTAATCCAATACATATTTATATTAGGTCTTATGGCTCATAGCCTACTACAAAATTATAAATCTTCTCAGTGTTATTTTCCCTATGTTCGATAAAACCGTTTACACACAGTACCTACATGAATATCGCGCCTTGTAATTCTTGAATTACTTGTATCCTCCAAAATTTTTTAGAAATATGATGACTAGGTTCTGTATTTATAAGAAAAAATGTCAGCCAATTGGACGACAGGGTCATTCCAATTAAGTACAAAGAAATGCTGACATTTTACAAAAAATCATAACAAAAAGTTGGTTTGAAGTCATCATTATTTTTTGTTCTTGAGATATGTGAGCCGAAAAAAAGTTCACCAACGTACGTACACACACGCACGTCTAAAAACAGTAGATTCGGACTCTAGGGATCTCAAAACATGCAGATATGTCCAAATTTTTCATTTGCAAAATCGGACCCGTTACAACTTTCAATGGGAAGTTAATAAATTAAAGTTTCTGTTATCACATGTAATGCCGCGAGTAACGGCTAGTAATATATATTTATAATACTTATTATTACATTTACTTATGGTTTCACATCTAAAAATTTGGTAACACAATTTTCTTGTAAAAACGATTAGAAAAATAAATCATTATGAAAAGTAATAGAAGAAAAAAACAAAGTTATAGAACTTATAGAAAAATATCTTCTGTGCATGCGCTGATTATTCCCAAAAGCGCCAATAGGGCTCTTCCTACTAAAATTTGGTTTTGATCCGGTATCGTGCTGACAGACAAACAGACTTTCAAAAGTAAGTTTTTTACAATCCTAGAACCCTAAGCAGAGAAAATATTGTAAAAAGTGATTTTTTACCTAAATTGGTATCACTTCTCACTTGTGCAATTGAAATGATAAATAAAATACATAACTTGTATCTATAAAAATTAATAAACAAACACTTGAAAAATTCAACACATTTATTCATCTCAACGATCGTTTCGGGTTCCTAGCCCATCATCAGGAGTTTACATTAAAACTAATTTTTCAAGTGTTTGTTTATTAATTTTTATTCAATCATGTTCTACCAAGTGCCTAGCCATAATTCTATAGAATTTACTTGTATCTATATTTAAATTTCTTAACCCATAACTTTTGTATCATCGTTTTAGAGTAGAATATGTCAAAAACATCGTTTTAGAGTAGAATTGCTCGTCGATTTTGTCAGGTAGTGTTTGAATGTTAATTTTACCAAAATATAAAATTTTAAAATCCAAATGATCTGACCTAACTCGACATCCCAATTCACGAGCCCGTGACTTACAGCTGCTATCTCACTTACAAAATCATTTGTCGAACTATTAGCGAGATGTTTTAGTATTCCAGATTCAGAATTATGCACAAGGTATCCAAAATTTATTGTTATTATATCGTTAGTAAATCATTTAAATGAACATTACATGCCATTACAATATAAAACAGTTGATCGTTAAGAAATGCTCCTCCTCTCCCTCTAACACATACATAGGGTTAACACGAACAAATCCCACATAAAATCTTACTTTCTCTCGCACTCCATACACAATATGGTATTGAAATAGTTTTTATTTGTAGCTTTGTGAAGAAAGCGGTCTGTCGCGGAACTAATGCAAAAGCTCTACTCTCAGTTATATTTAATCCTCCTTCGTCAGCTGTCAAAAAATTTTGAGGTTATAATTAATGTAGCTTAAGAGTTGAGAGTAACAGGGAATCACTGTTTTTAACTTAATAATCCGTCCTAGAAATAGAAACACAGCTTAGAAATTTGAAAAAAAAAAACGTTTAAAATAGGGACTCATCAGTGCGAAAGTAAAGCTAAGCTGTATTTCTCTCTTACACTCCTTAGAGGTTTATGGCCGATTTATCATATATTTTAATCACGCTATTTTTAATCACACAGTTAAATGACGGGTTGCTATGGTAACAAAACGCAGCAACCAATGAACACGTAGCAATCAAAATTTAACAGTGTGATTAAAAAAACAGCGTGATTAAAATGTACGCTAAATCGGTCATTAGACTATAAAATGCAGATTTTTATCTGTATAGCTTTGCAATGAACTTATGAATCTCTTTTAAAAAAATTTGAAAACAACTTTCTGTTAAACTCTGTATTTATGCATATCGAGCATCTAATTAAAATTGTCACGTGTGCACGCATACAGAAAAAAGAAAGAGAGAGAGAACATCGGGCAGCAAGAGACAGAAAGCCCGCGAAGAGGCGAAGGGGGTATCGACGTTCACTGTAATTTGGTAGATTTAAATAATGCAAGGGCACAATTTTGCTTTCCACTCGCCACGCAACCTATTTAATTGCCATCATGAATAAAACTGTATAGAAGTGTTTCAGTAACAAAAGATGAATTAAAGATACCAAATATTTTGACTTTAAAACAAGTAAAAACAAGCCGTGAGGTGGGTCGTTTATTAGAACTAAAGTGCGACGAACTTCCCAGTTTGATAAATATTTAATAACAATAACTAAATTAGATATTACACAGAAAAGTAATCATTTTAACCATTAAAACATAATTATTATTTATTTTAACAATAATTGAAAAATTTTTAACAATAATTTAAAAAAAACGGCTGAACCGATTTTTATAAAATTTATGTCGGATCAAAACGACGTTAACACGCCTCGATTGACAACCTTCCGAAGTCGATATAGTTTTTTATTCGCGAGATATTGTGTAAAATCTACTTTTTTGGAGGTTATTTGGTTAACAAAAAAGAACGGCTGAACCGATTTTGAAAAAATTTCTTTCAGATCATATTTACGTTAATACGCGTCGATTGGCACCCTAACGTAGTCGATATCATTTTTCATTCTCGAGATTTCGTCTTAGAAATAAATGGACACATACGTACGTACGTACACACACAGACATCTTTCTAAAAATAGTGTAAAAATAGTGTGGTGACCTTGAAACATAAAAAAATTTTTCTCCATTTTGATTTCGATTTTCGAACCCATTACAATAACTTCCAATGGGAACAATGTCCCCATCAAGATATTTATTTCTTCAGCATGCGTGTGGGCCACCAAGTTGATAATTTTTTTAAACAAAGTTTCTTGACGCACGGCAGAGTGAAGTGCATTCATGCGGCTGAACGTATGTTGAAACGTTGTTGAGCTAGAGTAGGACGTTGGGAAGACATCGCCGCAACGATCGTTACAAGCAGCTTTTTTAAGTACAACTTTTATTAGTGAGGAAAATTTCGTGAAGCAATAAAACGAAAGTGCGGCATGATAAAGATAGGTAGAGGAAGAAAGAGATAGAGCACAATCAACAACTGACGCACTATTTACGAACTACACAGTAACGCAACGCGTTTGATTGACACTACCATTAAGCATAATAATATATTATACTCTTTTTGACTGACTTCATAAAAAAGGAGGTTATCAATTTGTTAGGCGCGGATAACTTTTTTTTTGTTCAGTCTTAACCGATTTTAATCATTTTGGCTCCGTTGTGTTCAGGAAGATGTCGAGGCGGTCCCATATAATTTTTACTTAAATCGGTCCGGTAGTTTTTCTTCTAGTTTAGTAGTCAAATATCAAGGAAAAAGTTGGAATAACGTGCAAACTCCCTATTTCAAAAATAAATATATAAATCTAAGTAGGTATCTACTAAAAAGTGAAAAATAAACTTTTTATAAAAACAATGGAATCGTCTTCAAAAAGCCTTTAAAAAACGAAAAATAATTACGTTTTGAGGTTGGCGCCAATTTAATTACCAAAACTTTTTATATAATTTTATTAAATTAGCGCCGACCTCAACATTTATTTTTTTTCTCTTTTTAATGACTTTTGTCTTTTTTGAAGGCGATTCATTTTTTTTAATAAAAAGTTTAACTTAATGCATTGAATGTGTTGTCTAATTGAACGAGCTGTAACAAAAAGAACTCAATGTTAACGAACAAGAGGGCAATTTAAGCAGTCAAATTGTCTATTGGAAAATTTCATACATACTTTGATGTTTGTCAAACTCAATTGGTTATTAATAATTTGACTATTGATACCACGATAAAAAATATAATATAATTGACATAATATTCCGTTAAACATTTGTTTTATTTTCTCCATTCACTCAGAATTATTATGATTAATACTTGTCAAAGTCAACAACACAAAAACATACAAATCGTAAACGAAACTCTTTCATGTTTCATTATAAATGCGTTAAAACAATGGTCTCAAATATTTTTTAACTGAAATAGTTACAGCGAGGAAAACTTACTCATATACTAATAATAGTCCAATTACGAGAGGAAGTCCACCTTGCGTTTTGTGCAGCAAATGATTTTATTATTTTGTGTCCTCAAGCATGTTTAGGAGATATCAAATCCAAGTTTGCGACCTCTAAAACAGGGCAGGGGAGTTTTGGTGGACTATAAACCACGATTTTTTTGCACTTTTTTCGGTTTCTTGCTTATAACATAAAAACGGCTTGTCCTATCGAAAAAATGGTCTTATTCAAAATTAAAGAGCACAAAATTTACTTCAAAATGCACTAGTCAAATATGTTTTTGTTCGGATTTTACCGACTTTACCGATTTTACCGATTTTACAGAACTTACAAAAACAAAACAAAAAAAATAAACTCTTTTTTTGTTTGAAGGCGCTAATCTCAGGAACTACCAGTCTGTAAAAGAAGCAAAGTACTAATCAATGAGACCCTATACGAGTTTTTTAAAAATTCAATCCCAAACAGTGAAAACGGGAGTGTAGGATTTATTGTAATAACAAAAAATCCTACATCCACGTTTTACTCCCTGTGGGATTGAATTTAAAAAAACTCGAATTGCCTAAAACCTTCCTTAATAAACGGGCTATCCAACAAAAAAAAATTTTTTTTAATCGGACTTGTAGTTCCTGAGATTAGCGCGTTTAACCAAAAAAAGAATTTATTTTTTTATGTTTGAACGCGCTAATCTCAGGAACTACCAGTCCGATTTGAAAATTTTTTTTTTGTTAGATAGCCCATTTATTAAGGAAGGTTATAGGCTATTCGAGTTTTTCAATAGTTAAAAGCTTGAAAAAATGCTTTTTTTCATTTTGATAAATTTTGGCGATTTTCTAAGTTCTGTAGAGCCGGTAAAAATGGGAACATTAACATATTTGACTAGTGCATTTTGAAGTAAATTTTGTGCCCTTTAATTTTGAATAGAGCCATTTTTTCGATAGGACCAGCCGATTCCATATTATAAGCAAGAAACCGAAAAAAGTGCAAAAAAATCGTGGTTTTTAGCCCACCAAAACTCCCCCGCCCTGTTTTAGAGGTCGCAAACTTGGATTTGACATCTCCTAAACATGCTTGAGGACACAAAAAAATAAAATCATTTGCTGCACCAAACGCAAGGTGGACTTCCTCTCGTGACTGGACTATAATAAGTATACAAAATCGTATTTACATGGCGTTGCTATGGTTCCTCTATTACAAGTCCCCAGTTCCCGAGTTCTAGCCCGAGAGCTGGTAAAAGTGTCAATCGGATTTTCAATTTATTATAAAAAAAATAAAAAAAAATAATGAATTGAAAATATTAATTGGTGCTAGGCCCAAATAACCTTAGCTGTTGGTGGTCTTTAAAATACAATACAAAATCGTAACGGGACCTATTTCTGCAATTTCGTTTTTTTGCGACTTTTTCGAGTATTTTATAATTATTACGTACAGTGTACACCTACAGGCTTTTCTAGAATTTTTGTATGCCTGTTTGTACTACCATTGCTCAAAAACGACTGGTTCGATTTTAGCTGTCAGAATAATTTCTAATCATTTTGTTCAAGTTCCATGGCTATCGCTATCTGTTTTTGAGGTAATTTTGACATTTTCATATCAAATTTCTGCCGTTATACAAAGCATGCAAAATTAATTTTATATAACACATGCACGCTTTTAGTGTTTTTTCGTATCAGTTTTGCGGACTTTAAATGGCCGTTTATTGACAAGTGACGTCATGATCCATTATGAAACGCTTTTCGATGAATAATGGAAAAACATTTGAAAAACCCGTTATCTAATGAACATTTTGTACCTCTTTTCCAAGGTTATTAGAGTACAGGTTGCCTCATTCCATCTGACCAATCAGCGTAAGCGCGGGAATGACGTCAGCTAGAATTTAGTTTAAATCAAGTACAAAAATTGTTGAAGATTATGCTTATTTATATTAGGTGCTTCGTGCAGATTTTTTCTTAAAATTGGCAGGAGACAATAAATAGAAGAATAGATGTTAAAAAATAGGATAATTTTTATTTTTATTACAAAATTTAGGTTTTAATATCTATAATATAAACAAACAAAAAATTAAATAATGCTCAAGAAATGGCACATCTTGTTAATTACCTATTTTTTTAAATTTAAGAAACGAATAGAATTAACCAACAAATTGATAAATTAATTATTTTATCTTTTATATTCACAAAATATTAAAAAAAACCACAAAACACCAAAATTGACAACTTATCATATTTTTTTCACTAACAGAAGAATCATGTTTATATTAGGTATTGAAAAAACATATCACACTACCATGGTTACTGTGATTTTTATTTCCAAAAATTAGCAGCGTCCATCGTCTGATCTTTTCTATTGAAGTGAGTAAGCGTGGTATATTCTGAGTGACGTCATCCCCCCCACTACTATCTATCGGAATGAGGCAACCTATACTCTACTAACCTTGCCTCTTTTCGGTGTTATAAATGAAATATGGTTACTATGGTAACGAAGTGGTTAAATATTGTATCGAGCCCAATGTTTTTATTATGAGATGTACTTCTGTCAGTGACATAAAATTATTCAATAAAAGTCTAAAACCATGCATGTGTTATATAAAGTATAGTGTGCAACACGTATGCTAAATATTTATGCGTCAGGCGCGATGTTTTCAGCACTCGTATTCGGTTCGCGATGCTCACTCGCCAAGGCTCGTGAGCGCTCTCCTACTACTCGTGCTGAAAACATCGCGCCTGACGCATAAAGATGTATTTAGCATACTAGTCACACAATATACTATTATATAACATATGCACGCTTTTAGTGTTTTTTCGTATCAGTTTTGCGGACTTTAAATGGCCGTTTATTGACAAGTGACGTCATGATCCATTATGAAACGCTTTTCGATGAATAATGGAAAAACATTTGAAAAACCCGTTATCTAATGAACAGTTTGTACCTCTTTTCGGTGTTATAAATGAAATATGGTTACTATGGTAACGAAGTGATTAAATATTGTATCGAGCCCAATGTTTTTATTATGAGATGTACTTCTGTCAGTGACATAAAATTATTCAATAAAAGTCTAAAACCATGCATGTGTTATATAAAGTATAGTGTGCAACACGTATGCTAAATATTTATGCGTCAGGCGCGTAAAGATGTATTTAGCATACTACTAGCCGTTACCCGTGGCTTCGCCCACGTATTTTACGATTTATAATTTATTATCTCCCCCGCGAGAAATTCTCCTCCTGCGAAGCGAAACCGGGCTTGTAGTGTTTATTCGTTCGAATTTTATAATGCATAACTCACTCGCTTCGCTCGTTCGCTTGGATATTATTAATATATTACTCACTCGCTTCGCCCGTTCGCTCGAAATTTATTAATACCTACATTACTCACTCGCTCCGCTCGTTCATTTGAATATTATTAATTCTTTCATCGCTCGTTCGCTAGAATTTTATTAATACATTACTCACTCGCTTCGCTCGTTCGCTCGAATTTTATTAATACATTGCTCACTCGCTTCGCTCGTTCGTTTGAATATTGGTAATACAATACTCACTCGCTTCGCTCGTTCGCTCGAATTTTATTAATACATTACTCACTCGCTTCGCTCGTTCGTTTGAATATTAATAATACAATACTCACTCGCTTCGCTCGTTCGCTCGAATTTTATTAATACATTACTCACTCGCTTCGCTCGTTCGCTCGAATGTTAATAATACATTACATTTGTTATCCCCCGCGAGAATCTTCCCCCCTAATTTGTTATCCCCCCGCGAGAATATCTCCTCTAATTTGTTATCACTCCCGCGAGAATCTCCCCCCTAATTTGTTATCCCCCCGCGAGAATCTCCATCCTAATTTGTTATCCCCCCGCGAGAATCTCGCCCCTAATTTGTTATCCCCCCACGAGAATCTCCCCCCTAATTTGTTATCCCTCCGCGAGAATCTCCCCCCCCCCTAATTTGTTATCCTTCCGCGAGAATCTTCCCCCCTAATATGTTAACTCCCCCGCGAGAATCTTCCCCCCTAATTTGTTATCCTTTGCGAGAATCTCCCCCCCCTGCGTAGCTTTCTTTTAGTGAAAGAATTTTTAGAATCGGTTTAGTAGTTCCAGAGATAAAACAAAAACAAATCTATCCCACGGGAACCGCAAATTTTTCAGGGATAAAAAGTGGCCTATAACATTCTCTGACCCCTAAACTACCACTAAGCAAAAAATCATGTCGATTCCTTGCTCTGTGAAAAACAAAAACAAAACTATCCCACGGGAACCGTACATTTTTCCGGGATAAAAAGTAGCCTATGTGCTATTCCAGACTATAATCTATCTGTGTGCCAAATTTCATCCAGATCCGTTCAGCCGTTCTGGCGTGATTGAGTCAACACCAACATCCATACATCTTTACATCCAAACTTTCACATTTATAATATTAGTTAGATTAGATAGTCACACAATATACTATTGTTTAATGATTTAGATGCAGACTTTTATGTTCTAAAACTTTTATTCGAAAATATTTTTCCTAAATAATTAAGGAAGCAGGAAATCGCAAAAGTTTGATTTTACGGGTTAAATCCCTATTACCCGCAAAGCAATTCATCACCCTGTATATCTTTTGTATTATTTTGGAGTCAAATAAATAAATAAATATTGAAAATCTGTTTTTATTAAAAATATTATTATGTGTAGTTTTTAAAGCGAATAATAGTTTAAAAATAAATTCAGTATATAATAATACCATATTTAAATGCGAAATCATCCTTAAACAATATTTTTAGTGTATTTGCCATATGGCACATACACTATTGGCGTCGGTCGGATGGTGGGACCTAGGGGTCGGACCAAAATTTCTCGACGTTTCATAGCCTCCTGAACAGTTTGCCACCATTTTTAAAAATGTTTATGTATATATGTATGTATATATATATATTTATATATATATGTGTGTACACGATAACTCTCGACAGACTTAATCGATTTAAACGAAATTTGGTACACACATTGGAACCCATTACCGCACGAAGCCTATTTAAAATGGGCCCGATAGAACCATTTTAAGGGTTGTATTTAGGGGTTGAAAAAAGTTTTTGGGCCCAAAAATACCGAAAAAATTCTCAGAATCGTTTCAAAATTGAAATTTAACCCTTTAGTAAAGGTTAAAATGTGCTGTTAAAATTTTAATAAAATCGGCCCGACAGGACCGGACTTACAAAAATTTTATGAAAACACTGGTTTGCGGATAGTGATTTACTTACCGAAGGGTGTATTTAATTTGGTACAAAGGTTGCATTGATAATATTATTGAAATTAAGAAAAAAATATTATTTTAAGGGATGTATTAAGGGGTTAAATTTTTTATTTTGTCCAAAAACAGACTTATGTTTACATAATAAAGCCACAAGGCCTGCATTAGCAAATACACTATATTGTCGGCAGGGTTTGGCACTGCGACCCGAGTTTTTTTAAAATTTCCCCTTGGTAATTCAACATTTCGTGTTACACAAATGCACCATTTGATTTTCTTTAAAAATGTGAAAATAACATGTCATGAGTGTCATGACAAAAATGCATCATAATTGCAGAAGGAATACGCATAAAATATATATTAAGCAGTAGCGTAACTACAGAATTTAGCATGAAGACCCTACAACTGAAAATGTTACTATAAATTATTCATAATATCTTTCAAATAAACGTATAGAAAATTAAGTAGGATAGAAAGGCAATTGACATCTATTCCAAGTATAAAATATTAATTACAGATGCAGTAACACCTTTTTGCCCAATATTCGGTACGCTACTGACGACAGGTACATATAGTTACATTATGTCCCCTGCGTTTTATGCAGTACATTTTTAGACCAATTCTGGCCTCGCATTTCCGATTCAAAGCTGTTTGACGGTATCGCTAACACGCAAAATCTTATGCGTTCAGTACTGGAAAAACTAATGTACAGTACAGTCGCGGGCTTAATAAAGTTTACAGTTGAGTTTTTCAGTGTAAGTTCACAAAAAGTCAGTAGCTTAGCAACAAATTTAGTTTTTAATAGGTAAATATAAATGTCAAAAATTAAAAGAAATAATTGTCGTTTAAATGCCTCGAAATTATTAAAACGATGAACATTAAAGAAGAATCATTGCAAGATTGGAGGAAGGAATTTGCTAGTATCAAATATTATCAAATCTTTTTTATGTTTTAACTGAATAATATTGAGTAATTTGGATTATATATATTATAAACAACTGAGGTGTTTTGATAATAATTTTTATTGAACTTTTAGGAGATTTAGTAATTGATACATTACTATCAAAAGCCAAATTACAATATGCAAAAATTAAAAAAACCGGTAACTAGATGATACAGGTGTAAACTTTTTTAAGTCCGCGACTGTACATGCTGCTATAAAAAAGTCATTGTTATTGCACATGTAGAAAAAAGTTTATTTATTTATTTATGTATTTAGTACAGCCCTATATGCCCGACCGCAGTGTCTGCTTTAGAGGATAGGGCAAGGGTGTGCGACCGCCCAGGGCGTCAGGCCCCGAGGGGCAGCGGATTCACTCAAATTTCTACAAAGTCCCAAACAAGGCTTACCAGTCTTGCTAGTCTATCTATTGAAAGTGATATCGCTGAAAACATTGCTTTTTTCACTCTAAAAAAGGCTCGAATAGTGAATTTTTAATCATTCGTATTATTTAAAACTTAATTTGATAAGTGCTACTATTTTTGATTAAACAAGTGTATCGTTTAAAATGATCATGTGAGAGAGAGTGGAGGAGCGGCTGAAAAAATCTCGCCCTTAGCGTTAGATTCGCAAGGAGGATCCTGTCTGGAGGATCCTGCCCCCTGTTATAACTTATAATATGAGCCTAAAACCTTCTAAACGAACCGATTTTATTATAAAATGGTCTATGTTCAAACTGACGAAATTTTCTATTCTTTATTTAAATTTCATCGAAATCGATCCACCGGATCTCGAGTTTATCATGTATATACATATTACAATAAATGTAGAAATATAACAATGGTTTTTAACTTCCCATTGGAAGTTATTGTAATGAATCCGAAAATCGAAATCAAAATGTATAACAAATTTTTATGTTTCAAGGTCACTACACTATTTTTAGAAAGATGTCTCTGTGTGTGTATGTGTGTGTGTACGTATGTACGTACGTACGTATATGTTCATTTCTTTCTAAGACGAAATCTCGAGAATGAAAAATGATATCGACTACGTTAGGGTTCCAATCGACGCGTATTAACGTAAATATGATCTAAAAGAAATTTTTTCAAAATCGGTTCAGCCGTTCTTTTTTCTTAACCAAATAGACTCTAAAAAAGTAGATTTTACACAATATCTCGCGAATAAAAAATTATATCGACTTCGTAAGGGTGTCAATCGAGGCGTGTTAACACGTCATTTTGATCCGACATAAATTTTATAAAAATCGGTTCAGCCGTTTTTTTTTTAATTATTGTTAAAAATAAATAATAATTATGTTTTAATGATTAAAATGATTACTTTTCTGTGTCATATCTAATTTAATTATTATTATTAAATATTTATCAAACTGGGAAGTTCGCCGTGTGGACCTCAAGGGTCGCACTTTAGTCCTAATAAACGACTCACCTCACGGCTTGTTAGAACTGATGTACTGGCGTCATTAAACTTATTGGTCAATTTCATTGAACCATACTATGTATATCAGCAGTGAAAGCTGCGATCACAAAAAATACCAAATTAGAACTGATTAGAATTGATGTTCATGTAAAAATGAACGATTAAATCGACGTACCAGAACAGAACTGCTGAAAAATGTTTGAAGGTTTGTCCTGTACTGTAACCATAACATCGGTGCCATTGTACCAGCTACAATATAAGGACTTTGGGGTTGGGACTAATGCGTAAATGTACACTGAATAACGTCGTGCGTGCAAAGTGTCCCCTTGCAATCTTATATATATATACCCAAAAAAACGCACACGTTCTTTTCAAATTATGCTATAGATATGATGAAGATAGCAATAACGTATTATATATAACAATATAGAATATTACTTTATGACATGGCTATGATATTATAATATAAATACGTAATTGCAGGAAAATGAAACATTTTCGTTAAAACCTGGACTTCCCAGCGATCGCGTCAATTTCAAACTTAGGGCGCCCTCCAGTGAGCGCGTGGATCCAGTCGTTCATTTTTTACTGTAATGCAAAAACAGACCACGCACTGGTACCAACTTCTCGTATTCTGATGATTTGTAGTGTTTATCGATCCCAGAATGTTTAGATAAAGATTTATTTTTTCACATTCCTTTCTATAACCTAATGTATTCAATTATAAAAATTAATAGTCACATATGCGGCCATCAAATTATAAAATTGATAATTATATACATTTCTGCAGACCTTGAACTTAAAACAAAAACGCTTATTAATTGTTTCGCTCATCTTGAAATATTATACGAAAAATAGAAGTTTAAAATCACTTTGTTAAAAATCTAACACGTAGATACTACTGTTGAAGACATACCCAATGGCCAAATAGACTAACTCATTATTAAATACTCGTGGATAACCAAGTTGTAATTAAATTTGCATTACGCCACAATCCAACAGTTAGGCCTTTTAAAGACGTCGCTAGTTGTAAATAGTAATTGTGAATAAACACAGTCAAAACAGGCCCACATGGTATTTCTTTAATACGTTCATTCGGTTCAGCTATGTTTCTAGAGTAGGTAGTCACACTAAGTTTAAACTCAAAAATGCTGTTCATTTTGACCAAAGGTTTTTTAATATTATTTGTCTACAAATTCCGAATACGTTCTTATAAATAATAAAATTTCATTAACAATTTTACACCATATTATAATTTCTATAAAAGTTGCTATATAGTCCTATTTTTGGAGATTTGTCGTACTTTAAAATTCGGTTGTTTTACCAATAAATTGCATTATCTATTTGCTTACCAATGTTTCCCTTAGCGCCTATAGCGGTTAATTTTCATGGAACCAATTAACAACACTAATCCTCGGTTTCTGTACGACCCGGCCCCTATAATCTACTTTCAAAGTATTGGTTTAGCTTATATAAGAAGCTACTGTAGTTATATTCTAAATTTCTGCGCTGACCTATTATTTCTGCTACCTACTGTATTGAAAATTCATATATGCTTTTTGATGATTATTTTATTTTGAAATAATAGTCGTAAGAAATACAATCGTAGAATTTTCGAACGTATCGTTATTTAAAGAACGCGAATTTAGTCGATAGAGTGCGTGCTTATTATTGCCGTGAGGTCTCTATTTATTAATTATTTAAA
This sequence comes from Mongoloraphidia duomilia, assembly GCA_039654895.1. Taxonomy (NCBI): domain Eukaryota; kingdom Metazoa; phylum Arthropoda; class Insecta; order Raphidioptera; family Raphidiidae; genus Mongoloraphidia; species Mongoloraphidia duomilia. Next base: position 10,965,867 of record CM077524.1, read on the forward strand.
TAGTTAACATACAGTGTGTCCTTTACTACTTTCTAGGAAGAAGTTTGATAGATAAATAATATTACAAATCAATTGTGAACAAACATTTGAGGTACTTTATAGTTTATACATAGGAATATTCAAGTTTATTTACAAAAATAAAAAAGCAGCGTTTCTCCGTATTGGTTACATCGTTTATATGACGTTTGTTATTGCAAAAAGTAGGACAAATTTCTGGGAATATGTTATTTAGAAATTTAAATACACAAAATAATTACAGTACGTAAAAACCAAACTAAGCAAGAATTTAACAATAATTTATTGTAATTCATGGTCTTTAAATTAAAATATTCCAGATTTGAAAATGATACAAAATTTTAAACGAACATCAGTTAACATACGCATTATTATTTAGTTATGCTAACTCAAAAACTAATGAATCGATTTTGACTTTCGTTATTGTGTTTGTTATGCATCTGGGAATAGAGATGCGTCTATAGACGTGCTATATACTCAGCACTTAATATTAAAAGCAAAATGCATTTAATATTCAGAACGGAATGGTGTGGCCTGAAATTCTTAAAATTTAGCCTCTATCGTCCCAAGAGGGGTCAATTACCTTTAACTTGAACCAAAAAAATCTGTTCTCGGACGATCATCGGGAATGTTTAATAACGTTTAAAGGTACGTGCAGTATGGAGCTGGGATTCTAGATGATAGCGTAGATCATAGCAGAGCTTGCTTAAATTAATGCATTGTTATATATGCAGCTGTATAAGCGCTGTTACAAGAGCTGCTAGATACAAGAATGTATCTCACCATTCTTTCAGCGCGCTGACTATTACAGTCAACGTGTGACAACTGTCAAGTTTCGCAATGGATGTGACTAGTTTTATAAGTGAAATTTTGCCAGTTTTTATTTAATTTATTTTTAGTTTTTTCTAAGACGTATTTAAAAGTGTTAGGTTCCATACGTAAATATTCAAAAAAATCGGTTTGGGTAAAATTTTAATTCTTGGTATAAATGATTCGCCATGTTTAGATCGTTTTCTATTAATAGGGTGGACATGATAGCTCTTACCCAAATTTGTATTTAAAATATACCACTTCGTAGCAGAAGAACACAAATATTCATCTTCGCTATCTGACATTTCAATCGCGATTTAAGCTTATATCAATGCTAGTATCAAAGCTTCGTTGTGCAAACCTATAAGCGCTTATAATTTCAGCCACCATCTACCATACATGCTACCATCTAGAATCCCAGCTGCGTACTGCACGTACTTTTAGGCAGGAGAGAGGGGACTAGAGACTCCTCTTAATACAGGTATCTAGTAGAAAATGTCAATAACGAACGATTTCTGCATTTCTTGGAAACAAAACCGAATTATTTAGAACGCAAATAATAAATAAATGAATACAAAGTTCGGAACTGTTTGTGGATGATACACGGTGGTCAACACAGGAAAATAGCGTGATCTAATTTCGTATACTATGTTTATATTTGTGGTGATAACGCAGAATGGCTTACGTCGAATATAAATCAAACCTGATATTAGAAACATGAGTATATCCTTAATCACAATTGGAGTCTTTGAGCACGAATTTTAAGTACTCATTTATCTGTGAAATTAAATACATCATCATTCCTGAGGCAACTTAAAGGGCATTTAGCCTTTAATAAGAGACGCGATAAAAGTTGGTTCGCCATTAATCATAAAATCTCTCCACTTAAACTATCGAGGAGAGAATTTGACGAAAAATAGCGAACACAGGTGTCGTGTCCAGTTTCTTATTACAGTGTCGCTACTTCTTACCAGACGAGTGTCACGAACAACGAGTTGAATTAAATTCATTCCCCAAATCCAAATCTAAACAAGTCGTGAGGTGGGTCGTTTATTAGGACTAAAGTGCGACACTTGAGGTCCACACGACGAACTTCCCAGTTTAATAAATATTTAATAACAATAATTTAATTAGATATTACACAGAAAAGTAATCATTAAAACATAATTATTATTTATTTTTAACAATAATTTTAAAAAAAACGGCTGAACCGATTTTTATAAAATTTATGTCGGATCAAAATGACGTTAACACGCCTCGATTGACACCCTTACGATGTCGATATAATTTTTTATTCGCGAGATATTGTGTAAAATCTACTTTTTTGGAGTCTATTTGGTTAAGAAAAATGAACGGCTGAACCGATTTTGAAAAAATTTCTTTCAGATCATATTTACGTTAATACGCGTCGATTGGCAACGATTGAAACATAAAAATTTGTCAAACATTTTGTTTTCGATTTTCGGCCACATTACAATAACTTACCAATGGGAAGTTAATAAACTGACAAGACTAGTGAAACCTCGTCGAGAAATCATTGAGTTAATCGAAACATTTACAACTGGAAGACGTTCATAGCCTGGCGCTAACATGCAATTTTTAGTCGGCCGACAGTTTAGCTACATGAGGGACTACCAAACGTACTTATGAACATGCGCTCAAGCTGCAACTGTTAAATCGATCGATTAAATAGTTTATGAATCATTCGGGTCTGTGTGTTCTGACCCATCGACCGGCCAACCGAATAATTACTAAATTAAAAATTAGTAGAATGAAAATAGTAAAACACTAAATTTGCGTCCAGAACAAGATATAAAACTCTTTATTTAATCAAAAGAGATGGACGACATGTTTCGAGAGCTTAAGCTCTCATCATCAGCTCAATTTGTAATCAAAAAATTGTGACATTTTGAAGTAAAAAATAAATAAACGCAAATGACTCATTTGCGTTTATTTATTTTTTACTTCAAAATGTCACAATTTTTTGATTACAAATTTACTACCACAATATCAAGATGCTTAAAGTAACAAAGAACTTATTTGTACGCAATTTTCAATTATTGTAAATTTTGTTTTTTAAATTGACCTGATGATGAGAGCTTAAGCTCTCGAAACATGTCGTCCATCTCTTTTGATTAAATAAAGAGTTTTATATCTTGTTCTGGACGCAAATTTAGTGTTTTACTATTTTCATTCTACTAAGTATTGAACAAGAAGCAAAAAACGAAGTCTCACTATACACAATAAATTAAAAATTGCCTAAAGGTTTAAATAATCCATCTTATTTTAACAAATATTATTCCATTCTATCATAAGCCACTTTACCAAATGCCCAAAAAATATATATAATTATGCATATAGATAACATAATGTAAGTTTACTAACTTATATATACGTAAATAAGAACAAGTTTCGGGTATTGACTATTATTATCAAGGTAGAGTCTCCTCCAAATATAACTATTCCCCTGACTCACCAACTAACTATACAAGATAATTGCCTATTTGTTTTTAGATTCGTGGAAAAATTATATTCGGGGATTGGTGGCAAAGTACAAACGCAAAGACAGCATGTTTTTACGTACATATTGGATGGGTAACTAGGTACTGTAGTTATACAAGGTACGGAATATTTCAAAGGGTGGAAATAAATTAGTTCAGTTGAATCGAATAAATTACAACCATTAATAATAGACAACGCATTTGACGTTATATAACGCTCCTTTTTTAATTTGATACTTTGTACATTTTTACGTTAAAGTAATGTGTATCTATATTTTAAAATAAATTTGTTATTGGTAGTAATCTTTATCTAATGTACTGTTGTCGAACGTCTATAATTAATCTACAATCCCTCTCTCTCTCTCTCTCTTTATCTGATGTAGCATGTGCCAATACAACCTAAGTCCTAAGTATTGTAACAAAACTGTTTTCTTACGTGAGTGGAATAAATTATTTATTTACAATAATTAAAAAATGTAACAACAATTCAAATACAATAACTGTATGTCAATGCTAACAATCAAACGATAGTAATAACAAACAGTAATTCTTAAACGAACTGAAGCACTTTAATAACACTGAACAATTTATATGCTGTATTTATTTCAAATCGACACTGTCACACGACTCTACTCTCCTACGGTGACTGCTCCTGCTTATATAGAGCTAGCAGCTTGACGCTCGCGCGCTTTCCAAAACATTCTGGTGGCTACCCGTGTCTTCGATATCATGCCACGCCTCACCATTGTTACTTGTTCTCGATGATTCTATTGTCGCCAGCGGCGTAACATCTGGGGGTTTGCTACAGTATAGTTGATGTACACGAATTTTCACTTTCTCAAATACGGAATTTTGTCTCGTAATCGTGCAAAACGGACTTTTTAATTTTTGGTGAATTTACACGTTTAAAAATACCCTAAGCCCAATGTTACTGATTTCCTAATAACACAGCATCAGTGTATTATATTTTTTTCAAGGAACAATATTGCAATTTGGAATGACTAAGGAAAACCAAGAATAATTTCCAATAAAAAGTAGCACAACATAAAAAATAATAATCACTATCGTTTGTTTTTAATCAGTGAGTTTTAATTGGTTCAAAAACAAAACATTCGGTTGGTTATATTTAACGTCCTGTGAATTTATACTATATTGCGAATAACATTGCTTTTCCGGAATGGTTTCATGAAATGATAAGAAAGACACGTGTCGATATATGGGTAATGGGTATGTAACAATATAAGTATCATGAATGGAAAACACCCTATATTTTGTGTTTACGTTGTTGCCAGATGTGCGATAAATAAGTTCTCCAAACTGATGTGTATTGTACTTTATTAATATTACATAAAATGTACTATTGTATTTAATTATATAATTACAGATTTCTGAAAGAAATCTGATGTTTAAATTATAATACACAGTCATGATTCGTCTCCTAAACTGAAAAGTAATTTAAGTTAATATCGGCGCATTTCACATCTCTTTTGTTAATTATTATTATAAAGATGAAATAAATTTCTTTTTACAACTTAAACGGCATTTATATTATTTATCTATCGTAATACACAACATATTTGGCGACGAGAAATCCACGTGTTTCAATAAAATGGCGTTAACATTAGGTAACGTTCCGCAATTTGATAAGGACAGTGAGCCGTTTGTAAATTATATTGAAAGATTGCAAGCCTATTTTGATGTTAATAAAGCAGCAGAAGCCGACAAAGTTAAATGTTTAATAGTTGCTATTGGCGCGGATATGTACAAGATTTTAAAAAATTTAGTCGTTCCGGATTCTCCAACTGATAAAACGTTTCAAGAACTGGTTACTATTCTAAAAAGTCATTATTCTCCGTACTACATAGTAATATCTGAAAGATATAAATTTAATTCGAGAGTACAGCAATCAACGGAATCAGTAAAGGATTTTATAATTGCTCTAAAACAATTATCTGTAAATTGTAATTTTGGCACTTTCCTGGATGAAGCTCTTCGTGATCGATTAATAGTCGGTTTGAGGGAAGAAGGCATGATAAGAAGATTATTATCGGAGAAAAATTTAACATTTACGTCAGCAAGTAAGTTAGTATTGGACATGGAGGCGATTCAGAAGCATTCGACGGACATAGCGAAGAAGGACGGACAAGTTTCTGAAGTTCTGAAGTTGGGTCATAATCAGAAGAATTATGCTAGTAGAAATAATTCACAGCAGTCTACTTCCGGTGGTAGTAAGAGTTATGAAAACTCAAATCAGTTAAGTAATAGTAATTTTGGTAATAAAGTTCGTTGTTTTAAATGTGATAAGTATCATTTTAAGAATGATAACTGTCCAGCAAATAATTGGTCTTGTTTTAAATGCAATAGAAAAGGGCATATCGCTAGATGTTGTAAAACAAGAATTGTTAAAACTGTAGAAGATCATTGCGATCAAATATCTAGTTTACGTAATAATGATGCTCTTGAAGTTACATTGAATGTCAATGGTCAAAATTTATTATTTCAAGTAGATTCAGGGTCAAGCGTTACATTGATTCCTTATTCTGTTTATGAAAGCTTTTTCAAATATTTAAAAATTCAAAAATATAATGGTAAATTGATAGCGGCTAATAAAGGAAGTTTAAATACTGTAGGAATAATATATGTTAATATTAAATATGTGAATGAAAGTTTCAAAAATGTTCCTGTTGTAGTTACAGATAACGCGGTACAAAAGGCCTTACTGGGTCGTGATGTATTGCAACTTTTAAATCCGGAATGGAAAACAATGATGTTCTGTACGGGTTTAAGAGAGTCTAGTTTTGATGATGGCAGTTGCGTTAAAGCGGTAGAAAATAATTCAGATGTAGCATTGTTCACACCGTTAGTTGTTGGTGAGATGGAAAATTCTGAAAGTAGCACATTTATTCAATCTATTAAAACTGTATACCCCAATATATTTCCAGAAAGTAACAATGATCCGATAAAACAATTTTTAGTTGACATAGTTTTAAAAGAAAATGCGGTCCCTATTTTCCACAGAGGTTATGAAGTTCCTTACGCGTTAAGAGATCAAGTAAGATCTGAATTGGATAGACTAGAAAGTAAAAATATTATTTCCCGTGTAAAGTATAGCAAGTGGGCATCTCCTTTGGTTTGTGTTCCCCGTAAAAATGGTTCGATACGTTTATGTGTTGATTTGAAAGTCACTTTAAATAAATACGTTGCTGTTGATCAATATCAATTGCCCAAAGCTGAAGACATTTTTGCCGAAATGTCGGGATGTCAGTATTTTTGCCGATTAGACTGTACAAACGCATTTTTACAACTTTTAGTTAGCGATAAAAGCAAAGAATTACTAACAGTAAATACAATCAATGGTCTATATCGTTTCAATAGATTAGTGTTTGGTCTTAACTCTTCTGCAATGATTTTTCAGTCAATAATTGATCAAATTTTGAAGGGAATTAACCGAACTTGTGCGTATATTGATGACATAATTATTGGTGGCTATAGTTTAGTTGAATGTAAAGATAATTTAAAGAAAGTTTTAGAACAGTTAAATAAATATAATGTAAAGTTAAATTTTGACAAATGTGAATTTTTTGTAAGTGAATTAGAGTATTTGGGTTATTGTTTAAATAAGTATGGTATTAAACCTAGTGAAACAAAAGTAGTAGCTATCAAAAATTGTCCGAAACCTAAAAATGTTACCGAACTTAAAAGTTATTTGGGTATGTTAAATTATTATCATAAATTTTTAAGAATGCCTGTAGATATTGTAGAACCTTTGTATAGTTTAACTAGAAAAAATAGTAAGTGGGACTGGAATATAAAATGCGATGAAGCTTTTGAAAAAAATAAAAGATTATTGTCCGAAAAATCACTGTTGTCATTATTTAATCTAAAGTTGCCGATTGTAGTTACTTGTGATAGTAGTAGTTATGGAGTAGGAGCAGTCTTAAGTAATATCGTAGATGGAATAGAGCGTCCAGTAATTTTTGTTTCTACAACACTTTCTCAAGCTGAAAAAGGTTATAGTCAATTAGAAAAGGAAGCCTTAAGTATTATATTTGCAATTAAAAAGTTCCATAAATATTTATACGGAAATTTTTTTACTTTGGTAACCGATCATGAGCCACTGAAAAGTATTTTTAACCCCAATAAAAGTATTCCTCAGTTATCAGCTATTAGACTTCAAAGATGGAGCATATTATTGTCAGCTTATAACTATCAAATCAAATACAAAAAGGGTACTGATATTTTTAATGCTGATGCATTATCGCGATTACCACTTCCAAACGTAAATTGTATTGAAGAAAATAGATGTAATTTTGTATATTTAAAAGATAATCCGTTTCTATCGTTCAAGCAAATTTCTGAAGCAACCTTAGTTGATGAAGTATTATCCAAAGTACTTTATTATACCTTACATGGTTGGCCTGTGATTAAAATGTTAAATGATGAATTAAAATACTATTTTAAAATAAAAAATAATTTTGTTGCCGAGAAAAATTGTGTAACGTACAATAATAGAGTCGTAATTCCTGAAATTTTAAAAAATGAAGTTTTATCTATAATTCATAAAGATCATATAGGTGTAGTTCGGGCTAAAATGTTGGCTAGAAGTTATGTTTGGTGGAGAAATTTAGACAAAAGTATTGAGGAGTATATTAGTAAATGTGAAACGTCAGTGCACACAAAATAATATTAATACTAAAGTTTATGTTCCCTGGCCTAAAGTTAATGATGCTTGGAAAAAGGTTCACATTGATTTTTTAAAAACTGATAACGTAAATATTATGATTCTAATTGATGATTTCAGTAAATGGATTGAATGTTGGATTATGAATAGCACTAAAGCTTCAATTGTTTTAGACAGATTAGATGAGTGTTTTTGTCGTTTTTCATATCCTGTAATATTAATTAGCGACAATGGTCCACCATTTAATTCTCTTGAATTTAAAAAATACTTCGAATTTCATAATATAACTTTGATGCATTCACCCCCTTATAACCCGACCAGTAATGGAGTTATCGAAAGGGCGGTTCAAAGTATAAAAAAACTATTGTTACGTTCTGTGATTTCTAATAATATTCAGAATAAAAATGTTTCGTTTCAACAAAGATTGAATAAGTGCTTAGCTTCTTACAGATTTACACCATCAACAGTTACAAATTTTTGTCCTGCAGAAATAATGTTTAAATTTCAGCCACGTACAGAAATATCAATGTTAAAGCCTAATAATGATATAATATTTGATTCTAATAACAAAAATGAAAATATTCGTAAATTTGAAATTAATGACAAGGTGCTAGTTCGTTCTTTTTGTAAAGGGGGAAGAAATTGGTTGCCTGGAAGAATTATGGAAAAAATAGGAAATGTTGTATATTTGATTAAATGTAACGATGATATTATAAGAAAAATTCATATAAACAATATTCGTATTAGTCATTTAGATGAAGGATTACATCCTCAGCCTCGTATAATTGATAAAATGTATGATTTTGATTTTTATAATTCAAGAAATGAGCAGATACCATCAGTACAACATGAGTCACCACCTATTGCTTTACGAAAACCACACAGACTAGTAAAAGTACCTGATAGATTTTGTCCTTAAAAAAATTTATAATATTTTGTTCATATTTGTTTTGAATTTTAAATTATGTTAAAGTTTTGTTGATTATAATTTAATTAAAATGATTATGTTCTTAAAAGGGGGAGATATATGATGTGTATTGTACTTTATTAATATTACATAAAATGTACTATTGTATTTAATTATATAATTACAGATTTCTGAAAGAAATCTGATGTTTAAATTATAATACACAGTCATGATTCGTCTCCTAAACTGAAAAGTAATTTAAGTTAATATCGGCGCATTTCACATCTCTTTTGTTAATTATTATTATAAAGATGAAATAAATTTCTTTTTACAACTTAAACGGCATTTATATTATTTATCTATCGTAATACACAACACAAACGACGGAAATTCTGCACATCGAAAGCTAATTTTTAATGCAGTAAGTATAATATAATATTCTATACAAGTATTCGTGTACTAGTTATAGACCGAGAGCTAGTGACAATTTTTTGGTGTTATTTATTCAAGGCCTTATCTTTGTGAAGATCTTGAGGGAGGCATATTAAAGTGCCCTAAGTAAGGGATTTTGCTTGATAGCGGTATGGGAAGGATGCAGACCGCCCCCAACATGTAACAAAAAAAATGGTCACAATTATTGTTGCTTCGAGCCTGAAATTGTTTGTATATAGCTACATACGTACATACGTACATACCATACGTACACACACACACACAGAGAGAGAGAGAGACATCTTTCTAAGAATAGTGTAGTGACCTTGAAACATAAAAATTTTTTCTCCATTTTGATTTCGATTTTCGGACCCATTACAATAATTTCCAATGGGAAGTTAATAAAATTTAATCAAAATCGTAAGTCGTTTTCGAGAGAAAAATATTTTCCAGTTTTTTAACCGGTTTTTAGGGAGTCACTTCTCCCACATTTGAGCTAGAACCGAATTTCCGGTTTCACCTCAAGGTGTTGACAGTGGTTGGACTCTAAGAGCAACCATAGGCAGACTATGACAGACATTTTTTGAAAACCACTGTTTTTGGGTTTTGGGAACTTAAAAACGTGTGCATTCACCAAAAATTCAAAATCGACTTTTTGAAAGATCACTTCCTCCTATGCTCTTCATATATGGGAAAATAAAAATAATCTGACAACATTGTACCAACCTATATTACATAATTATGTACATAAATACTATAGAAGCTCTATAATGGATACACTTACTTACGCATTTTATACAGTGAATTTCACTTAATTAAGACGCAACATAGGCCGGTTTTGTTTATCTGGTAGTTATGGAAAACATTGATGCATTAGAGAAAATCGTTTCACCTAAAATGCAACATCCTCTGTACAAAAACATAGATACATCACTAACAATAATAACTATTAACAATATTTCAATTTAACATTGCATCAGTATTAGTGATGTGTCGGATCGTTAAAAATGTATATCCGCGGATACGGATCTGAATACGGATATTTGGTCTCAAGATCCGCGAATACGGATACGGATACGGATCTTAACTTTCTTAGAGTACGCGGCGGTAAATACTAAATATTGCACATCGACCTTTGGAAAGAGACTATCTGTTATGGGAAAAAGTTATTGACCACGATATTAAAAAATAAAAAATAATCTGAATGGAATTTAACTGTTTTTCATTATTACCTAATTACCTATATATATAAAATTTTATCTATGAATTGAAAATTGATAAGGTAAAAGATCCGTAAAAGATCCGCCAAAAAACTAACGGATACGAATACGGATCTTTCTTTTCCCTCGGATATCCGCGGATACGGATCGGATACGGATATCCGGCACATCACTAATCAGTATCAATCTATCGTTATTTATAGCATTGACATATCTAGGTACTTATTTATTGTATTCCATTAAATTAAGGGTATTTGAACAAATTTTCACTTTCATGATGAGCTCTCGCTAGTACGAAGATTCACACCTATACAACCTAGCTATAATGAAATGACACTCGCATGTAGTGAAAATCAATTGATCCCGAAGCATATAAGGAGGATGTTAGATTAGTAATCATGTCACGGTTGAGTAATTATAAGCTTATTCCGCCGCGAAAGTGGAAAGATTCAGCTTAGAATCCTGACTATGACTATGGTTGGTAAAATGATTTTTGCCAATATGTTTGGAATCAATTATATAATTGGCTGCTTTCCAACAAAAATTTTCAATTGCAATTCAGCCGTATAAATCTATTAATTTATATCAGTATCAATATTTTAATTTAAAAAAAAATGAATTACAGCTTTATTTAAATTAAAATATTGTTGTCATTATTGTTAGTGATGTATGTTTTTGTTCAGTGGATATTGTATTTTAAGTGAACGATATTCACTAATGCATTAATATTTTCCAGATAAACAAACTCGCCTATGTTGCGTCTTAAGTGAAATTCACTGTATATTATAGTATAGCTTACGTATTTTCTATTTAATGTGTTTATATGCACGAACTCATTAATTATTTAAATTATTGTTTTTGGTCAACTACTCTCCGCACTTAGGTGACATAATATAATATAACATAGCCTTGTACAATTCGAAAGAACAGAAATAAACGATCCGACACAACTCGGACAAACTCTCCCAGATAGGAATAGGACGTATTACACTATACATACGTCGTGACCCTCATAGCCTCCCTCCCTGAATTTTCTAAAAGGAACAAGTCAATCCAGCTTTTACTGATACTATAAGGGATTATCCATGTATAAAATTGAATCAAAATCGCTATAGAGTTGTTTTAGAAAAAAAATATTTTCCAGTTTTTGAATTTCCAAATACTTAATCCATCACTGCAGAAAATATTGTTTCAGGTGACCCACTAATTAGTCAATTCAAAAACAGAATGATTTATTAATATTATATAAATATGAGTTTAGGTACTGACGAATATATATGGAAAAACAAAATACCTACGGAATAAGATTACTATTATTAGGTACTAATCCTTATCTATCAAATCAAGTAAAATTGTCACAGGGAGAAACCAAAAGGTCTTAGAACTCTTCAAAAATGTTTAAAACGTTCTTATTATTGAGTTGGAAAATTTCGAGTATTGACCGTCTGGAAATAACGTTTTAAGACATCGGGATTAATGAGATTCTTAGCTTTAATATTAAAAATCTTTCAGGACATCTGTATATACAGTGTGTCCACAGACTCATCCTCAACATGGGGATCTCCGTTGTTATGATAGATAGAGATTTGGTTAAATGAGACAAAATGTGCAGAATCTCCAGTACTACTACCCTGTGTAGTCAAACTTTCCATGTTTTGCTTGGTTCGCGACCGACAGTTGAAAAACGAGATTTACCCATTTTCGTTTTTTGTTTATAACTCGCTTATTAAGTAAGTTAGAAAAAAAATATTTTCACTTTCTTAAGGCTCTTTTTTATGAAGATTTCAAATCTCTTTTCATATTTTTATTTACTTTTATAGTTTTAGAGATACATGTATTAACTTTGTTTTTTAAAATACACGTCAAAGATGGCCATGACACCATTCGAAAGAGATTTTTTTTCTCTTTAATTTGATATGAGGGTCGATGGATTTATTTTAAAAAATAACAGAGTTATACGTAAAAAACTGATTTTTAATAGTAGGCTATGCTAAATTAATTGATAAAACAACAGAAGGCTTAGCAAACAGTTGAAATTCGCGTTGGCCTAGTAAACGGCTGTTTTGTTTTAGCTGTCAAAGTGTAGTTTGCTGCTAATTTGTCAGTTTACTAAGTGATTTATTAAATTTACTTTTGTTATCATGGAACCATTTTGTAACAATGAAAAATTTGATATGTTATCTTGTTACATTCTATGTCACAAAAATTCGACCAGAGCTGCAGAAATGTACTTCGATCAGTATCCAGAACGAAGACAACCTCATTCGTCTATTTACAGAAACTTACGAGTAAATTTAATAAACTATGGATCATTTAAAAAGCCATTTATTAAGTCAACGCGAAAGAGTGAAGAAGACAAAACTACTGTTTTACGATCAATTGTTGAAAATCGCTTATTTTTCATTTTTACAAAATGGTTCCATGATAACAAAAGTAAATTTAATAAATCACTTAGTAAACTGACAAATTAGCAGCAAACTACACTTTGACAGCTAAAACAAAACAGCCGTTTACTAAGCCAACGCAAATTTCAACTGTTTGCTAAGCCTTCTGTTGTTTTATCAATTAATTTAGCATAGCCTACTATTAAAAATCAGTTTTTTACGTATAACTCTGTTATTTTTGAAAATAAATCCATCGACCCTCGTATCAAATTAAAGAGAAAAAAAATCTCTTTGGAATGGTGTCATGGCCATCTTTGGCGTGTATTTAAAAAAACAAAGTTAATACAAGTATCTCTAAAACTATAAAAGTAAATAAAAATATGAAAAGAGATTTGAAATCTTCATAAAAAAGGGCCTTAAGAAAGTGAAAATATTTTTTTTCTAACTTACTTAATAAGCGAGTTATAAATAAAAAACGAAAATGGGTAAATTTCGTTTTTCAACTGTCGGTCGCGAACCTAGCAAAATATGGAAAGTTTGACTACGCAGGGTAGTAGTACGGGAGAGTCTGCACATTTTGTCTCATTTAACCAAATCTCTATCTCCCATAACAACGGAGATCCCCATGTTGAGGATGAGTCTGTGGACACACTGTATAAATACATTGAATAGACATACTCAGAGCAATACATTTTAATGTAACATACATAGAAACCAAATACACTCTGCTACTTTGTTTTGCCTTAATAGTGACACGCAATATGCGGACTCCAAGCCTTTTGCCGGCCGACAAATCGATTCCCTCTTTTATCCACACTATACACAAATATTATATTATGTAGCGGACATACGCGTGTTGCGGTGGAGGTAGCGGTATATGCCACTACATAAACTATACATGATTGGTAAAATTTCTTTTATTGACGAATAAATGCTTTTTGCTTTTATTCATGCACAGGTCTGGATTCGGCAATCAGGACATGCATCGTTGTTTATAATAAGGGTGAAGTTAAAACATAACCAGAGTAAGCTTAACCAGAATAGATATAGAAGCAGGGACATGCCTTGGCATGAGGGATAGATGCATACGGTGGAGGCCGAAACGTATAGTTAGAGCAGAGCCCAGATGCAAAGTTTATCCAGAAATAGTTGTCAAAAGTAAGGGCGTGGAAAATACTTCGCCGAAGGCATATCTTGACCAAAAGAATAGTTGGAACAGAGGCAAAGCTTGTCCAGAATAATAGTTGGGGCAACGACATGTCTTGGTAGGAAAGATAATTAAGGTGGCGCATAGCTTGGCAAAAAGAATAATTAGGGCAAAGCTTAACTAGAATGATAAGTTGGGGCAGATGTTCACCTGAAAGACGGAGACAGCTTAGCCAAAAGAACAGTCAAATAGTTCGCCAGAACGATAGTTGGAGCATGAAGGATATTTAGAGCAGATGGACACGTTATCCAAAACTCATAATAGAAGTTAGCCTTCCAAATATATTTCTAACTCCAGTAACTGGTACAAACTATTAGTTTCTTTTCAATTAAAATACGTTGGTTCAAAAAAAATATATATTAATACAATTTTCTCCCGGAGAAAGTAAAACTTTGCGAGGGAAATAACTATGTAATTACTGTTATAATTTTCTTTTTGTTCGATCATTGTCACTATATTATTGCTATTTGAGATACAGGATAGATTCATATTTAATTTAAATTTCCTTAACCACCGAAAGCCGATACTGTAACTTTCTACGTGACAGATATTAGATCGGTTTGAACGAAAGCACGTACCGATATAGGATATGGAGTATTATATATAGGCAATATAGACAAGCATTACAATAAAACCAAAGTAAAAATAATGGCATATTTAGCATTCATACGTAAATCGCTACACGGAATACAGAATATCAGTCCATATACCGGGAGTTACTTTCACCTCATAACAGTTATCATCAGTTAAAACAGTGAAATAATATTTAAAAAATCGGTATGGGGACCCACATAACTTCCATATTCCAAAATCATTTTTCAAAATAATTTTTAACACAAATAAATGCTTCAGTTCACATTACTGTTTAGAAACACCCATCGAATCGAAATTAATAGTGTCAGTGTGGAGTAAATGATAACTCATGCCGCGATAGTGGAAGATTCGAGTTAGAGTCCCGACGGTGACATAGGTTTAAAATGATTTTTTCTAGTATTTCCATTGTAACGTTACGTCATTCGATGGGTGTTCCTAACAGTAATGCTAACTTTAGCATTTATTTGTATTCAATAGTTGCGAATACTTCGATCGTGTGAACATTTAACTGTATAATTTTGAATATGAAAAATTCCGGTGGAAATCGCCAAAAACATATTTTGCAAGAAATTTAGGCAGGCGATACTGTTATTACAGGTACAAAATATGCATAAAATTGCGTATATTTTTAAAACCACTCATCCGATTGGCACCAAAAACAGTAGGCCTGGAATCTGATACAAACATTTAAAAAAGATCATTCAAATCGATGTATTTTTGCAAAAGTTATTGTAAACGAAAGAAAATTCCACAGACTGTGTCTATGTAGAAAACAATCTTTCTTTACGTTCGCCCCAGAATTTTTTTGTCTGTTTTTTGTACCGACATCACTCCAAAACAGAGTGGTTTTGATAAAACTTGGTACACAATTTATTGGTATCTAAATCTAAATAATAATGCGTTTAACGTCCATTTCTCGACAATTATGTCATAACAGACGCCATTCGAATCATTACTATTTGCCAATTACCACTTTCCCGTTATTTTCTACATGTTTTTAAACTTTAACTTAATTAATAGCAATGTGCGAATGAAGGAGTTATAGGAAATTAGGATAATGGTAAGCAATTTTGGGAGCACAGGAATTTGACAGGCCTTGGATAAGGAACCATCTCGATATTCATCTGGAATTATTGAGGGAAACCATGGAAAACCTCAAGAAGATAATCGGTACAGGAATTACCGTTTCTGGGCGTACGGCAGTAGGAAAAAGTCTTAGCCACATCTGCCCTCGTCGGATTTCGAACCCAATACCTTCCGAATGCGAGTCTAGTGCTCTACCACTAAGCTACATCGCTCGGTATTTAAATCTAATTAAGTAGTATTATATTTAGATGCATAATTATAATTCCAAAGAAACCGTTAATTTACGAAATTTACTAGAAAGTATAGGTGAGTTTTAAATCAAACATACTGTATACATGCATCACATATGCAAAGCCAAAGGTGATGGGGTTGTTGGGAGAACTGGGGTGGTCTGATGGACATCGCTGCAGCGTGTACGAATAGAAAATCGAGAAGGTAAACTCATGTATGTATTTATGTGTGTCTGTATTGACTGTATTTGTGTTTTATATATATAGCTATATCGATTTGCGAGCAACTAAAATAATTGACGCTCATAAAGAATGCATAGACTACCAATACTGGTAATGGCCATATAGATTTGTTGTGTTCAACATTAGTGATGCCCCATGTAAATAGCGTCGGATGGTATCGCTGTAATGAATTATGCGCATTACTATAAAAAAGTACATTTCAGTTACTCCTATTTGGTAATATTATATTGAATTGATAAGTTATATCAACATTTAATCTAAAAAATTCCTTCGCTCTTTTTATGTCCTTCTCGGTAATAAGTATTACTAAAATTGATTGTGGTCTGTGAACGGTAATAAAAAGGTCGAATTGATGATAATAGATTTTATTAAATTATAATACAAAAGAAAACAGGGCCTTAATCACGTTCCAATTATATACAAAGCTTGTAGATTATAAAAGCTCGACAGCTGAAGTCATCAGCGTCTGTCATTTATTTTCGAACTGCCTACTAGGCTGTTACGCAAATCATGTAGAATATGCTTAGGGAGGATGTGTCCTGGCAAGCAAAAATTGAAACTTGTGATCATCTAAAGCAGTAAAATGTATTTTTTCAAGCTTTATCTCTCAACAATGTGAGAAACCATGGATAAGGCAAGATGGTATAAAATCAAAATTTGATAGGGCCAGAAAATCTAGTTTTCAATAAAACAAAATATAAATGTTGTTTAAGCTTATTTAATGAGCAATTTTCCTGAGAGTAGTTCTTTCAATTACCCACGAGAGGAAGCATTTGTAGGGAAAAACATTATTAATTATTCCCCATTAGTGTCGTGTCATGTATAACTTAATTATTCTAATGTGTGGGTTTTTTCAAATTTTTTCCCCCAAAAATTAAAAATTATAAATTATATGTTACTTTGCACACTGAAAGATCAATTCATTCAAGCAGTGGTGCTATGGAACACTGAGCATAAAAATGTATAAATGTTTATGTAAAAAAATTTTATGATATGACAATAAAATCTTATCTATCTAACTTAATTATTAAATTATTATTATTAAATTAATTAAGTTATGCCACTAAAACGACACGACACTAATGGGGAATAAATAATGTTTGTCCCTATCACAAGTGCTGCCTCTCGTGGATAATTGAAAGAACTTTTTTCAAGAAAATGGCTCCTGATATTAAATAAATAATTTCGATTAATTACAATCAACAACAGTTACATCTTATTTATCCCAAAATAGCGCAAACTTCGTCTATTCATTTTTTTTATCGAGGCAAAAATTAATTAACGTAATGGCACTGTTATGATTATGATAACGACGATGTAAATACAGCTTTAGTGAAATGTCGTGTGTACGTGAAATTAGAAATTATGTCTGTATGTATGTACATTTTTATACGAAACACACAAAAACAAACCATTAGTGAATATCGACAGAATAATGAACTGTACAGATAAAACTATAGTAGGTATACGTTTATTACGTCACAATATAATGCAAAACTATATTTTATTAATGTTAACCTACTTTCTTATTTTATCAGGATGACCAGTCTCAAATTTAAATATCAAACAGTAACCGAACAAAATAGCAAATACAACTTATAAGGAAGTACAGCAGACCCTACTTTCCCGACGGGAAAGCAGGGTACGGAAACGGGAAATTCCCGTATCCGCAGGGATTTGGTTCCACCGTCTTCCGCGCATAGTAGCGAACAACTAATTGTGAGACCCAGATTTTTACTTACATGTAGCAAACGTGAAACAGGAAAAATCAAAGAGAAAATTATGAAATAATTTTTTTGCCATACTCGCTATAAAATAGCTGCTTTACATGCATGTGTAATGTGTTGTGTGTGGGAAAGCATGCCATTTCCATAGCTATTACAAACTCCTGTGCGTGCCTCGGCCTACTATAGGTACGAGTGAAGTTGGCGACACAAATGAACTGTCAAAAGTTTTTGAAATTACTGAAAATGAAGTGAATAACAGCTATTTTATAGTTATCTCGTGCGTAATGATATTATGACTCGTGTGACAGGTAAAACTCGCTGGCGCTCGTTTTAACGTATTATCACTACTCGTCAGTAATATACAGGGTGTACCATAGAAAACCGAACATAGGGAAAACTCCATTGTGCAAATTAGTTAGGATCAGTGATTGCTGTGCCCTTTTTCATGCTTAAAACCATGATAATGAATTTAGTTGAGTTAACCATGTGTATTCTATATCTTTGTCACGCTACCCATTTTGTTTATGTCTTCCCTGTTGCACTCATTTATTTTCTATGTCCTCAATCCTGTGATACACCCTGTATACCTCATTATAAGATACAAGAAATACAATCTATACTAATTACGTCATTTGAACTGAGTACTTTTTGAATGATCATCACTACGCTACTCGCTCGGCGCAGAGAGAACGATTTTAGATTATAGACGTTCGACAACTGCGTTCGGTTATAGTCTACGTAATGTTTATGAATAAGAGAACGTAAGTAAGACATGTATAATACGATTTTTTTATAAATTATTGTACTATAAACTTTTTTTAATTTCTGTTTTGTGTCACACGAGACTGGTACTCAGCGCCACCCACACATTTTTAATAATTACCGGTAATGATTAATAACGTACGATTACATGACTGTGGATGCCACATTTTTATATTACGAGTAGAGTTGAAACA
The DNA here is from genome assembly GCA_039654895.1 of Mongoloraphidia duomilia. Taxonomy (NCBI): domain Eukaryota; kingdom Metazoa; phylum Arthropoda; class Insecta; order Raphidioptera; family Raphidiidae; genus Mongoloraphidia; species Mongoloraphidia duomilia. The sequence continues at coordinate 10,984,860 of CM077524.1, forward strand.
TTGTTAATGTAAGTTTTCTGAACACCCACTTCTCCTTTTGTTTCAATTATTTATTAGTGTCTTCACCGCTGTAAGCTGTTCCTATAATGCTCAGAGCCCACTATATTTTGTAGAATACTAGCTGACCGACTTCTCCCGGATGCAAATCGGATTGTGCCGCAGTGTTTTCCGTAAATCCGTAGCACTACGTCTTTTGAAATTTAATTAAATTTTTAATATGTACAGTCGCGGGCTTAATAAAGTTTACACTTGAGTTTTTCAGTGTGAGTTCACGAAAAATCAGTAGTTTAGCAACAAATTTAGTTTTTAATAGGTAAATGTCAAAAATTAAAAGAAATAATAAATTGTCGTTTAAATGCCTCGAAATTATGAAAACGATGAACAAAAAAGAATACTCATTGCAAGATTGGAGGAAGGAATTTGATAGTATCAAATATTATCAAATCTTTTTATGTTTTAATTGAATAATATTGAGTAATTTGGATTGTATAATAAACAAATGAGGTGTTTTGAAAATAATTTTTTATTGAATTTTTAGGATGTAACCTTAGTAATTGATGCATTACTATCAAAAGCCAAATTACAATATGCAAAAATTAAAAAAACGGGTAACTAGATGATACAGGTGTAAACTTTTTTAAGTCCGCGACTGTATACATACTTCTATGTAGACACAATTAAACTGTAGTACAGTCTGTAAATAAAGATTATTATCTGTCCTATATTCTATATCTTCCGATGTTTTTTAAAATGGTATAATCCAGGGATGGCGAACCTTTTCACATCTACGTTCCAATTTTTTTCAAAAACAAGTTTAATGTCGCTTGACGTGCTCACAAACAACTAAAAAAATTTAGTGGACAAAAAATTAATCAAAATTACTTGTCGTGTCGATTTCATATTTGTTATTTGAATAATAGTAAAATTTTTTCGATAACGTCTAACATATTTTTAATTATTTCGTCCCCAATTTTTTGGCTATAGTGACTAGTGAAAGGCTGATTTTGATCCTAATTGATAAATATTACCTACTATTATACATATACATACCTAAATGTTTTTTTTTAATTGTAGATTATAGACGCGTCGATATCTCAGGACATTAGCGATGTTTTTTTTTCAAGTAGAGTAACAAACATTTACTTCAATAACTAGACACACAGTGAGAAATTTCAAATACGGTATATTAACAATGAGATAAACAATCAATATGATTAATTCCCTAGACCGTAACTAAATACATAAGAATATCAGACGACATTATCGCCGTGATATTTATATAGAAGGCTGTATAGGAAAAATGTAAATGCACCGCCGGGATTCGAACCCAGAACTTCCGATTTCGTGTCGGGAAGTTTCCACTTACTACACAGTGCCCGACAGTGAACATTTAATCTTTCCTATATATAGCGACGATGTACCGCAAATCCACTAATTGCGAGAGCTATTAATTTTATAACAACATTACAATGAATGCTGCTTTCTCAAAATGGCTGGGAGTGCCTTATAATCAAACACACAAGTGAGAAATTTCAAATTATGTATTTAGTTACGATCTAGGGAATTAATCATATTGATTGTTTATCTGATTCAATAACTAGGTTAAAAAATGACATTTTTTACTCACTTTTTCTGCTTTTTGGAGCGCTGTAAAAACTATCAAAGATACGACAAAATTTTAAATGAACAATTTTGTAGAGCTTAAAATTTTAGGGAGTTTAAAACTCTACAAAAATATTTATATACAATTTTGTCCTACTTCTGATAGTTTTTGCAGCGCATCGCCGAAAAACAAAGAACGTCATTTTTTCACCGTTATTACTAATTTATTTTTTATTGTAGATTATAGACGCGTCGATAACAATTCTCTTAAAACTAAATGACATCACATAACATCCCGTTATTATTAAGTAAATGTTTATGTTCCCCTTCTTGAAAATTAAAAAAATGTTCATGGTTATATTCAGAATAACATAATTTATCGAGTAAAATCAAAATCAGCCATTTGCTAGCGATTAGTCAATTAGGTCCTCATTGTCTACGCATCTTTTAAAGGGTAACTTTCACGCCTAATACCTCAATCAATGCCGTGCGAACAATATTCTGTCTGCCAATGCTGGTATAAGCTAAGGCTTAACTCATACGTACCACAATACAACGACATTCTGTGGTTACGCTGTCGCAGCAATGAACCACTTTTCAACCACATTTTAGTTGGCGTGCAGACGCACGTGTGAGCAGATCGCTTTGCCGACAATACACACCAAACTTGCAGAGCATACAGTCAGTCTGCGTTGACACAACACAGACTGCCGGCCTGTTGTTGGTGTGTCGCTGAAGAATCGCACGTGTGAGTTATGTTGGCCTGCCGACTGCGACAATTTTGTGGATGATACCGTCAACACATTGCATTGTCGGGCAATGTGTCGGACGTGTGTGTGCTGCGACCCAGTTTCCATACTTTTAGGTTAAATTTTAGCTACTGTCCACAAACGACGACTTTATTGTGGTTTTGATGTCGTCAGAAAGTGGTACGTGTGAGTTAGTCTGAGGCTACACTAGAACCGTGTCAGACCAGATCCGATCAGACCAGACCAAATCAGACACTTCAGACGAAGTGGCTACATAGGGAGTGGATAATATCCGACGGGTTTAAAGTAAAATGATGCGAAACAAATTAGAGAAGACCTGAACGTTTATTTTAACGGGCCTATCGGATCGGTTCGGTTTCAAACAAACTGTTTATCACCTTTGTAAAATTATTAATTAAAATGAAAAATGTGCAGAATATGTATTGTACATATTATAAACTAGGGCTCCGAATTTATTCGAATAAATGAATATTCGAATGGTCGAATACTTTCAAAACAGATTTATTCAATATTAGAATATTCAAATACATATTTGAATAGTTTTTATATAAGCTCTAAATAACCGAAACAGTTTTTCTTTGTTGAACAATAATAATTTTTGATGTGCAAATTTTGAATATTTGGATATTTAAATATTTGTCATAGACTGTAGTTAGCTTCTTTCCGGATTCAAATGAAAATCAAAATGCACTGCTTTTATTATTTTTTATCGTTGTTCAACAATAACATTTATTATACATTTATACAACAGCTGTTCTTTGTTTTTGGCGTCCCTGAGTCCTGAGTATCGTTTGTCGCCAATTATTGCTCATTGCTCTGTTTATGTTTTGTTTTCAATATGCGATTTATGATTTTAGATTAGCGATAGAGATAACAATTTTTCCAGAAATATAATGTATTTTTTTTCAATCATTTAACAAATAACAATAGTTATGCTATTTGTTATGACTGCCCAGCATTGTTTGATTTAAAAATTGTTGGGAAACCAGTGTAGTGAGGGCCGTGACTATTTCGATCTCGGCAGACTGCCGGATCTTTGTAAAAATTCAAAAAACAGCAAAATTTTGGACCTTTTCCAGTTTTTATTAATTTTAACTATTCGAATAGAAGTTTAAATGAATATTCGAATACTTTAATTTGAAAAATTCCGAGCCCTATTATAAACAACAAACAAAACAAACTTCAACAATGCGTTGAAATCGATCAGAGCTCATTTACTTTCAATTTATGGATCATAGATTAAACAAATTATTATGCTTTTAAATCATACCTGAAAGATTCATTTTTTCGCCAATATCTCTCCACAAAAGACCTTTCACGTCCCTGTTGTGGTATCTTAAATCTTTTATCCCAAATAGGAGGATTTTCACGTATTAGATCAATTAAAAGTGATTTGTCCATACTCACAATTGATATTTAAACACGTCTTTAAATAAAATGGTAATAATAGCTAGCATAAATTTAGGATACACAACACTGTTTGTTGAAAATTGTCAAATGTACGGCCGTAGTCTGACGAAAATATCAAACATGTTTGATATCGTCCGACCGTCGGAAAGTGTCTGTTGCAATCTGACATCTGGCGCGGTCTGAAGTGATAACTGTAGCCACTTCAATAAGGTTACTGGTGTTTGTTCACATCCGACAATACGGATCTGATCTGGTCTGATCTGATCTGGTCGGAAACGGCGTCAATGTAGCCTCAGCCTTAAGCGCAACAAACGCACATTCAAAATTTTAAATTTAACGGGACTTCTTTGGCTTTCAAATGACACCTCAAACATAATTAAAAGTTATAGCGATTCTGTCTGTTTCATAAAAAGCGTTGCATGAATAAGTCGAACTCAGTAGCATATATCCGCGAACGACCTACGTCAGATAATCCTGACAGACAATAACCTTAAAATCAGTGAAAAACAACTGAATTACTTATCATTCTCATAACTTGGGATACTATTAAAACAAACCAATGGTTGTGAAGGTTGGCAAATAATGTGTTAAATAAATAAGCAAAATGTTTAAACTTTCAGTGTTATAATACTTATTCTACACCTCTACTGATAAAAAGAAGTTGTATTATGTGGATTGTTAGTTGTCAAAACGTCACTTTGTCCGCAGAAACTCGATCGTTTTAATATGTTCTGTAGTCTTTATAGTTTATTGTGATATCGGTTTACAGATTCATTTAAAAAAAAATCGAGAGTATGATCCATAATATGTAACATGATATTTGTATCTATATTGAACGGAAGGTGTAAAATAGGGTTCTGAAATATCTATTTAGGAGTGCATTTTTGGGATTTCGGTTTAATTACGATTTATATCGGATGAAACAAAACTCTAAACACGCATAAATAAAACATGTTCTAGATATGGTTTCGTGAAAACAAGCAGCACATATGTCCTCAAATCTACAATCCACTACCGCCTAAAGTTTTACTTCAATAAAATCAAAATATAGTTAGTATTATGCTCAAATAATCGTGACTGTTGATGATTTAAAAAAAATCAGGTCCCGTTAACGAGTTTGGACTCAGTATATAGTATATGAATTTATGACAAATGGAAATGTATAATATTTTTTAATTTAAAATCATTTTAGTAGCAATTTGTAGAACTTATCGCTGAATTTCAGTATACTATGTACAAATGTAAGTCTCGATTAACACGATTTCGATTTACACGATATTTTTGCAGATCTATAGTCGACCGTGTAAAGCAAGACTTAGGTGTAAGACACCTACTTATTATTATAATTTCATACTTTCTAATCCCATTTTTATTTATTTATTTATTTACTTAATAAGTTTTCCTACCCAACTTGGCAAAGCCAGTTCCAGGGTAGTTTTCAGGATCTGTTAAAAATAAAACTAATTACTGAAGTAAATATTTTTCCTATATTCTATAATACTAATTTTACAAACGATACATACGTATGCAAAATTAAAAATTATGATGTTTTATTAGTTTATTTTGTAGATATTAATCTTTCTAAGTTGTTTTTTTAAGAGTACTGCAAGTAAGGTACTATATACTCGTATATTGTGTAATATCAATCATATTTTCACCCTATGTTGGCATGTTTGCAGTGTGAAGACTGACACGTCTATCATTCATTAAAAATTTATGACAAAAAGTCTATATAAACTAGCTCAAGTCAACAACTTATTGGTCAGTAAATGCAACAAACAACTAACAATGAAATGCAGTGATGAGTGCACAATAATATGTACAATATACATACGGGGTGTTTAAAAAATAATAAAAACAAGCCGTGAGGTGGGTCCTTTATTAGGACTAAAGTGTGACCCTTGAGGTCCACACGACGAACTTCCCAGTTTAATAAACATTTAATAATAATAATTAAATTAGATTACACAGAAAAGTAATCATTTTAATCATTAAAACATAATTATTATTTATTTTTAACAATAATTTTAAAAAAAACGGCTGAACCGATTTTTATAAAATTTATGTCGGATCAAAATGACGTTAACACGCCTCGGTTGACATCCTTACGAAGTCGATATCATTTTTTATTCGCGACATATTGTGTAAAATCTACTTTTTTGGAGGTTATTTGGTTAAAAGAAAAGAACGGCTGAACCGATTTTGAAAAAATTTCTTTCAGATAATATTTACGTTAATACGCGTCGATTGGCACCCTAACGTAGTCGATATCATTTTTCATTCTCAAGATTTCGTCTTAGAAAGAAATGGACACATACACACACACAGACATCTTTCTAAAAATAGTGTAAAAATAGTGTGGTGACCTTGAAACATAAAAATTTGTTATACATTTTGATTTCGATTTTCGGACCCATTACAATAACTTCCAATGGGCAGTTAAAAAACTTTTAAAATAAACGCTTTTATTATTTTATAAATGTACTAAAAAGAGTACGAAATTTTTCTCTGAGCTTACAAGACATTTTTTACATAGTCTACTAGAACAAAAAGTGTTGAGCATTTCTTAAAATTTGCAACTTTTCGCGCCCAACCCTTTTAGTTTTATTCCACTTCTTCAATTATGATTTATAGACAATAAATATTAGATACTATTTGACAGTATCTTTAAAATCTGTGTCAAAATTAAAGTTCATACAAGCCGTGAGGTGGGTCGTTTATTAGAACTAAAGTGCGACCCTTGAGGTCCACACGACGAACTTCCCAGTTTGATAAATATTTAATAATAATAATTAAATTAGATATTACACAGAAAAGGAATCATTTTAATCATTAAAACATCAATAATTAAAAAAAAAAAAAAAAAAAAAAACGGCTGAACCGATTTTTATAAAATTTATGTCGGATCAAAATGACGTTAACACGCCTCGATTGACACCCTTACGAAGTCGATATAATTTTTTATTCGCGAGATATTGCGTAAAATCTACTTTTTTGGAGGTTATTTGGTTAAGAAAAAAGAACGGCTGAACCGATTTTAAAAAAATTCCTTTCAGATCATATTTACGTTAATACGCGTCGATTGGCACCCCAACGTAGTCGATATCATTTTTCGTTCTCGAGATTTCGTCTTAGAAAGAAATGGACACATACGTACGTACGTACGTACGTACGTACGTACGTACGTACGTACACACACACACACACACACACACACACACAGACATCTTTCTAAAAGTAGTGTAAAAATAGTGTAGTGACCTTGAAATATAAAAATTTTTTTTCCTTTTTGATTTCGATTTTCGGACCCATTACAATAACTTCCAGTGGGAAGTTAATAATTATTATTATTAACCGCAAAAATCTTCCGCAAAACAATATTATTATCGCTTACAGAGAAAACACAATTAATGCGATATTTTTATGGGATATAATTTTGGAAGGGAAGTTATCATTTTTCTGTTATTATCATTTTTCTGTTATTATTATTATTTTTTTTTTTTTATTAACAAAAACAATGTGTGCATCGACCTTAAGGTCATTAGCACTGGTACAAGTTATTAATTTTTGTTTTTTTTTTTTTAGGTTTTCCTGAAACATTATGTAAGTTATATCATCATTATTTTATAGTATTAACCTGTTATGCAGAAGCGGTTCGTAGTTTTTTTAGTATAAAGTAGCGAAAAAGTTAATCCTTACTAATATTATAAATGCGAAAATAACTCTGTCTGTCACTCTGTCTGCAGTCTGTCAATCTGTCTGTCTGTTACCTTTTCACCGCTGAACAGATTTCGATAAAATTTGGCAAGGAGATAGATTGCATCCTGAGGAAGGACATAGGCTACTTTTTGTTTTAAAAAAAACCGGCTTCGCCCGAGTGAAAAAGTAATCTCCAGAACTACTGAACCGATTCTAAAAATTCTTTCACTAATAGAAAGCTACACTATCCATGAGTAATATAGGCTATAATTTATTTTGATTCTCGCGGGGGAGGGGGGGCTATAAATCATAAATTCTTAACTCTGGAACTACTGAACCGATTCTAAAAATTCTTTCACTAATAGAAAGCTACACTATCCATGAGTGATATAGGCTAAAATTTATTTTGATTCTCGTGGGGGGAGGGCGTATTAAATCATAAATTCTTATCTCTGGGACTACTGAACCTATTTTAAACATTCTTTCACTAATAGAAAGCTACGCTGGGAAAGAGATTCTTGCGGGGGGCTAATAAATCATAAATTCTTATTTCTGGAACTACTAAACCGATTCTAAAAATTCTTTCACTAACAGAAAGCTACGAAGGGGGAGAGATTCTCGCGGGGGGATAACAAATTAACATTAGGTTACTAAATATACGTGAACGGAGCAATGGGTGACCGCTATTAAATCATAATTACACACCACCAGGGCGTAGGCGGGACGGGCCGCTTATAGTATTGTATAATAAGAGTTCTTGTTGCTTGTTATATAGGTATTCAGAGTGGGCGATCCAACCTGCTGTGCCACCACTGTTAAAATAATATAATAATGACACTACCAGAACTGGCTTACAATTTTCGTACAAAATGCCCTCTCTGTTTTCAGACAAACTATATGTTACCATATTTTATGCTATTCATCCACGCATAACAGTCATATTCCACTGATATGCCGTAAATAGGATGTGTTTTGGGCTGTATTTTGATGATAAAAACGCACCGAACGTAACAAGGATGGGTTGCTTTCATAAAATCGACAATTTCATCTTGGAATATTAGTGTACAGCTATTGAGGTCCAGTTATATAGACCCGTTTAGTGTACGTTCTGGATTTATTTATTGTAAATTATAGACAGCTTAGGTCATTAGCGTCTTGAATACATTAAATAACAACTCACTTAAAACTAAATGACATCACAAAACATTCATGAGCGGAGGCGGGATTCGAACCCACGACAGTCTGATCCAGAGGCCGCGACGCTAACCACTGGGCCAAACTGTCCTCTACGTTCTGCAGGACGTCTTTATACATATTTGTGCATGATTTGACGCCCGGAACCCACACGAATATTGGACCTTTAATATAATATCCGCAGAGACAGGAAAAGATCACCAGGGTCACCGGTCACTATATAGGAATGATGTCACTCACTGCGATAAGTCATAGTGTCACTCACCCCCCTGAACCTCCTCCCGTACGCCGCGCCGTATATAAAGATTTGAATACAGATTTGATAGATTTGTAATAATAGCAGCTCTGATTAGAGCGCTTTAAAAAGTTAAAAAGTACATTTTTAAATTTAGTTTAAGCCTTGTGGGTATATTAATGCATGTAAACTGGGCTTACTAAACCGTTTTTGTTACTAAAATAAATATTAGTAAAAAAAACTTTTTAGAGACAAGCTTTTATTTAAATGCACTAAAAAGGAAAAAATAATTTTTAATAATATTATGAACCTAAATTATTAAAAATCATTTTTTCCTTTTTAGTACATTTAAAAAAAAGTTTTTTTTACTAATATTTATTTTGTTCATTTTAGTCTTTCAAAATTTTACGTGCCAAATTTCAAGATAGGAAGTACCTATTTTATTTTATTTATTTTTATTTATATTCACTCTACAGACCTACGGTCCACTTACAGAGTGACAAATTAAGTGCACAACGCAATAATACATTAATAATACCACACAAAAAAATATATAAATACAAAATAAGATATTACAACAAAGTGAAGACATTACAGAGAATTATCTTAAAGCATAAATATAGTCGATCAGAAAAAAATAGGTTTTGATGAGTGAATCAGTGAGTCAGTATCAAAATACATGCTTTAAAAGTCCGTATCTTTTTATTGCATTGACTTAAAAGCGTGAATTTTTTACAGGGCTATTGGGTTGCAAACCTTAGTATTTGATATTAATTTCAACTTGATACCTCTAGCCGTTCCTGAGAAAAAGGGTCTTGACAGACAAATAGACGGACAACAAAGTGATCGTATAAGGATTCCGTTTGTTTCATTCTGAGGTACGGAACCTTATATATAATAAATTTCTGCTGAAACACTACACAAAAATATATTGACAGTCATTTTGGTGTCATTCCCTCCGATGATGTCAGCCGGTGCTATTCGCGCCCTCCAAGTAAATTCACTGCATCAAATCAAGGTTATTGTCATAATATCTTAAGTGAATTTACAAAATGAGACGTTTTAAGAGTATTCGATACCAGAAATTTCCCCTACGCTATTTTTAAAGACGAAAAATTGAAAAACATTTTTCTGGAAAAACAACTTTAAAAAAATTCGACTGATGACCAGTCCTATACTTCCCACCTAGTAAATATTTGCAAAAAATAAACACTCTTTTTTTATTCTTTGAAAAAAAGCATGGCCCTCTTTTTTGTTTTGTGATCTACTGATAGCTAGCTTAATATAGCAAAAATCATGGTTACCTTGATTTACGTACAATTTTCTTTTTTTAGTAAAATATTTTTTTTCTCGAAAACTATACATTTTAGAGAAAAAAAATATTTACATTTTTTTTTCATATTATAACATCTAGAATTCATTTATATTTTTTTATACCTATGTTAATATGTGACATTGAGAACGTTTTTTTTAATATCTCAGAATCCAGTGATCCACTGAACCGATTTGACTCAAAATCTAATCAGATCTAAGTTAAAGGCTGATAAAACCAAATATAACAATCGGCATGGTCGTATGTTGTTCCATTTTTATGATATCTAAGGCGAAAAACTGACCACATACGCACACACACACACACACACACACACATACATACATACAGACATCAGTTAGAAAATGTCTTTGATGTCTTTTTGTCTGTTTCACTGGTTGTATATCTATATAGCTACTGATTTAGATTTCTTGTCTTTAAACGGTCCTTTCTGTCAAAACTTATTGATGTTTAATACATTACCCATCCTTGAAACGGATCGGATGCAATATCGTTATCGAAATATGGGTATATTGAACTTCCACATAAAACGTTTACGTAGTTCCTAGAAATACAATAAGTCACAAGCATTTCGGTTGAGCATCAATAACTGTTTATACTCACACTTATAAACACAATGCACTCCTTTGTTTTTGAAATCAAATAATTCACAGGTCATTGGTTGTGCATTCTGATGCATTTCGCTCGGATTACAGGGTATTTTACAGGTCAGGTTGAAAAACAAAGTCGTTAAACATTTTCAATAAAATATCCTTTTAAGGAAGCGATAAAATACTAACGTAAAAATTAAGTTCGAGAGCGAGACTAATTTTTCATGTCGTTAATTACTTCGCAGCTACAGTTTCGTAGTGGCGCGCTTATCGAAAATCTTATGTACATAAATTATTGTTGAAATTGAAAACTTTGCAAAAATAGAAACACAAAATAAGTATAAATACTTAAATTGCCTTAAAAGATATTTTAGTATTTCCTATGTACAGTCGCGGACTTAATAAAGTTTACACTTGAGTTTTTCAGTGTAAGTTCACAAAAAGTCAGTAGCTTAGCAACAAATTTAGTTTTTAATAGGTAAAATATGTATAATTGTCAAAAATTAAAAGAAATAATTGTCGTTTAAATGCCTCGAAATTGTTAAAACGATGAACAAAAAAGAAGAATTATTGCAAGATTGGAGGAAGGAATTTGCTAGTATCAAATATTGTCAAATCTTTTGAATAATATTGAGTAATTTGGATTGTATAATAAACAACTGAGGTGTTTTGATAATAATTTTTTATTGAATTTTTAGGATGTAACCTTAGTAATAGATACATTACTATCAAAAGCCAAATTACAATATGCAAAAATTAAAAAAACCGGTAACTAAATAATACAGGTCTAAACTTTTTTAAGTCCGCGACTGTACTTATAGCATATCATAGTATAATAATAAAAATAAAAGAAAGTTTTCGTGTAGGTGTCTGTCTGTACCTACCGACTAATCTCGAGGACTACTAAACGGAATTGAATGCTGTTTGTACCATTCAATAGCTTATTTCTTGGGGAAGGTTTAGATCTAAAATAAGTGTCCGGCTTACAGATCTGAATACCGTTTTTATCATTCGATGTTTTATTTCTTGAGGAGGGTTTAGGTCTATACTAGCTGTCCGGTCCGGGCGCTAATCGGATTGATTCCAATTTGGATTGAAATCAAATTTATGCCAAAAGCGATGTGAAATCTAATGCCCCAATAATAATGCGGGCACTTAATTATAAATTCGAGCGAATGAGTAAAATATTAATTAATTATAAACTCGAGCGAACGAGCAAAACGAGTTAGTAACGTATAAATTAATTATTAATTCCACCGAACGAGCAAAGCAAGTGAACCCTGCAGGCGAAGCCAGACGGGACATATAGTTGTTTTTGTTTATATTACACGCGGATATCTCAAGCTCAAAAAAAACAGATGAACTGAAATGAAATGATGTGTTAAGTTAAATTAAAGTGAAGAATGCATCTGGTCATTGCAGATATTTTATATAAAAATACACTCAACTGATACGAAGAGGCATAGCTGTAAAATAGTGTTATGTAATTTGAACCCAGTGTGAAAATTTCGTCCACATCAATACTCTGGGTGTATTGTTTCTGACAGCAATATTATTTCCAGTCATTCATTTTAAAAAATGACCGAATTGAAATTGTTGTTATTATCAAATCTGACAGCAAAACACCAGGTTCGGAAACAGTATTGAACGATTTTTAATGGGTTGCACACGATATACAGGGTGTTAAAAAGGAGATCGGAAATTATAAGAATAGAATAGAATTAATTCTTTCGAATTACAATAGCACTGTACATTTTATAACAAAAAAAAGAATACATTTGAAAGATATAGGCTCCTTCTAAGGTAGCACCTGAGAGAGCGTACAATACTGATTAAAATGAATAAAAATCCTCAAATCACCATGAGTCCACAAACCAACTCCCTCAGAGAAATGAACGACTTTCAAAACAGTATTTTGAATCATTAATGACTACAACACATGGTTACCGTATTAACTGCGAGAAAAAAACATAATGTATAAATATTAATTGAAGATTCATGTACATGATCATTTCTTAATTAAATGATAGAATATAGATGATAGGTATTTGGACAGTTATAAAAAAATATAGCACTTTTTGAGGAATAGCCTTTAAATTAATTTCCATGAAAGCATTTCTTGATTCAATATTTATTTTAAAACGCATACATCTGATAAAAGTTGACCTAGATATGATAAGTCTGTCAAAATAAAGAAGATCTGCACTCTATAAGAGTTGTAAAAAATAGCACTGGCTTACATTAACGCGAATTTTATATTCAACCATGGGCGTAGATGTGGGTAGTCGTCTTAAGTTTTTCAATAAAAAATGGCACGCTACTGACTTCTTTAAAATTTGAAAGCTTTGTCGGTTGAGTCAGATAAAAATACACAAAAAGTCTTGGTAATTTTTGATAGGATGAACCGTTTTCTAGAAAATTTTCTTTTTTTTTAACTTTTCTGGGAAAATATACATTTACAGACTATATAGTAGGAGAGCCGACCATGTGAAACTCCCCGATGTAAAATAATAAGATGAGTGGCATATCAGATGAAAGAGCGTCAAAATCCTTATACTAAAAGTACTATTTGCCACCCGTCATCCTGGCAGGGGCCACTGGCCGTCCCTTTGAAAATAGAAATTTTTGACAAAAGCCACCCGGGACAAAGTAATAAGATTAGTGTCATATCAGATGAAAGAGCGTTAAAATCCGTACACAAAAAGTATGACAAAAGGATGACGGGTGGCAAATTGTACTTTTTGTGTAAGGATTTTGACGCTCTTTCATCTGATATGACACTCATCTTATTATTTTATACCGGGGAGTTTCACACGGTCGGCTCTCGGACTAATACACCTACATGTTAAAAACTTAAATATTTTGTTAGAGAAGTGTGAAAAAACTATACTACACCCATTGTTGAATTAAAAACAATTTAATACTTGCAAAATGTCCTCTCTGACTATCTATTAGTGTGTCCAAAGTTTTAATTAAGTAGCTGGCACTATTTAAATAAAAAATCTTAAATTTTTCAAACTTTAGCACTCTGGTATCTGGATAACAGATCCGTTGCGGACCCATACTTATATGAAGGTTTTGTCTTAAAATCAACCAAAGATTAATTCCTTAAAGTTTGTGCACATACTTAATTAACATCCTGTACATTGTTATACTCTGTTGTCAGCCACAAATAAATGATGATCGAATACAAGTGTTCTCACTTTGAAACTAATATTTTTTAATTTTTCTTCGCACCGATAAAGTTAACAATTATACATACCCTTATTATTTTCTTTAACATGACATAATATATAATAAATAAAATAATATAACAATGATCGAACGTTGGTAAGCAACGCATTTACCTTATCATTCTTTAAAAACCTACCCTATTAGTCTTAAAAAATGACTTATTGAGTGTAAATCATCTATTTTTAAAAATGAAAAATTCGCGACACCCTAGTTTCAACAATTCTACTCTTTAATCAAAAATTCATATTCCGTACCATCGATAATTTAAGTAAGTTCAAGGAAATTGCTTTATAGCAATTAGTAAACGTGTAATTACAATTTCTATGCACATCAATTAATTATAACTGATGATAATTCACGTTTTAAAGTTAAAATTATACGTAGGTATCATTAAAAGGGGCCTAGTCCCTTCCCTCCCTCCTTAGACTTTATTACACGCTCTCGATCGTATTTTTGATTCGAGAAAAGATTTTTTTGTGTCAAATTGAAGAATCCTCTTGGACCGCTACAGGTCAAATTAAAAAAAATGTCTAGTTTAAACCACACAACGTCCTTCTGAATAGGTATTAGATAATTTGACGTCAACTCTACTAATCTTTGCAATATTTTTTAAAAAGCGCCTTACAGTTCACCTAGACGCATCCTGTATATTTAATGCAAGACCAAAACGAATCCTTTCAGTTTAAAAATAAGGTCACGAGAGTGCAAATAGTGAACGCATGTTTTTACTTTTTTAGGTTACAAGCGACACAGTATTTTTTTTGTCGGCTGCATTTAAGCTTGATAAGGTAGATAACTGAGCCTGTCAGCGTCAAATCACCATAAGGTATATTTTATTATAGTAATTTTATAATCGATATTTTGTCTGTATATATGGTGTTTATCGCAAGGATGTACTTGGTCGTCAGTGAGAGAGCCCTCTTAATATTTTTAACTTCCCATTGGAAGTTATTGTAATGGGTCTGAAAATCGAAATCAAAATATATAACAAATTTTTATGTTTCAACGTCACTACACTATTTTTAGAAAGATGTCTGTGTGTGTATGTGTGTGAGTGTGTGTGTGTGTACGTACGTACGTATGTGTCCATTTCTTTCTAAGACAAAATCTCGAGAATGAAAAATGATATCGACTACGTTAGGGTGCCAATCGACGCGTATTAACGTAAATATGATCTGAAAGAAATTTTTTCAAAATCGATCCAGCCGTTCTTTTTTCTTAACCAAATAGACTCCAAAAAAGTAGATTTTACACAATATCTCGCGAATAAAAAATTATATCGACTTCGTAAGAGTGTCAATCGAGGCGTGTTAACGTCATTTTGATCCGACATACATTTTATAAAAATCGGTTCAACCGTTTTTTTTTTTTTTAATTATTGTTAAAAATAAATAATAATTATGTTTTAATGATTAAAATGATTACTTTTCTGTGTAATATCTAATTTAATTATTATTATTAAATATTTATCAAACTGCGAAGTTCGTCGTGTGGACCTCAAGGGTCGCACTTTAGTCCTAATAAACGACCCACCTCACGGCTTGTTTTTTTTATTAATTCCAGCTAATTCGTATAGTATATACAACTTATGCGTTCGGTATTTTTAATTTCACAACCAAAAAATGCAGTCTAATATAATCTTCATGAATGGTATAGTGTTGTTCTTTATCAATGCAATACAAAGATCACAAGTCCAAAGTATCTGCCTGTCATTATAATATTGCTGATAATACAAAACTAATGTTACAAGTTTTTTAAAAACCAGTAAAACAATATGCATTCAATTATTATTTATATCACTTAAATTTATTAAAACACTTTTGATATTACTATGATTTGATAAAACATAAACAGCTATTGTTAGATAGGTATAATTATAATATTTTAATTACACAACAATGCAATTTAAAATTTAAAAATTCGCTACACCGTGCTAGTGATGTGTCATAACTCATGAGTCACGATCAATATTTTATTCCAAAATTCATACTAAATTCTTAGATCCCCAAAATTCCCTTGATAAGTTTGTAGTGAGAATAAACAATGAGTTTAGAAAATTACGACATAATGTTGATAAAATTTCTGTTTTCAAGATTTACTTCTTCGAAAAAAGTCAGTTTTATTGTTTACGAGATTCCTATATCGAATTAAAAAAATAATTATAAAGACAATATTATGCAAATTCCTAGAAACTTTAAGTCAGAGGGTTGGGAAGTATTAAAAATTGTTTATCGATACTATCGCATAATATAGGTATTAATTATCTACCTATAGGTGTCTAAAATATATTTTTGACCAGCTTTGAATTTATTGTAATGTTTATTACAAAAATGTTTAATAAAAAAAATCGGTATGATGCACATGTTCCAAAATTATTTTTCAAAATAATTTTTAATATAAAAAATTTTAATGGAATTTGTCAGAAAGCCAGACGATATTGTTTTAGCCTCTAGGTTTTTTGCACAAAATTTCATATATTTTCAAAATCGCACTGATTCGATTTGCATCAAAATCAATAGGGAACATTTAAAAAAAATCATTTAAATCGACAAAAGCCATTGTGAACAAATCCCACCGAAATCCCACAGACACCCGAGCAGGCAGACACATACACACTCACAGCCACCATGCGGACAAGTAGTATGCTTTGCATGTAGCACAATTACCAGAGTCTGACCTATCTCGTATACGAGTTTTCCATTTCCATTTCCTTACGAAACATGGAAGTAAAAATCAATTTTTAACCGATTTCAAAAAAAGGAGGTGCTTCTTAATTCGAGTGTATTTTTTTATTTTTTTTGTATGTTTGTTATCTCAGAACTCCATCATTTATAAACCGATTTGAAAAATTCTTTTTTTATTGAATAGGGTATACCTCGAAGTTGGTTCCATATAAATTTTACTTAAATCGGTTCAGTAGTTCGGCTGATTTTAATAATAGAGAGTAGCGGCGTGTGATCCCTTTAAGGTAAATGTCACTTTTTGACACATCACACAGCGTAAGAAATCAGTTTAATATAAAATAAAAACTGAGTAGCGGCGTGTGTTTAACTAAAAAGTAAAAAATAAAAAACTTTTTAACAAAAAAATAAACCTCCTTCAAAAAGCCACAAAAAAGAGGAAAATAATAACACTTGAGGTCTGCACCATTTTAATAAAATATGAAGTCGGTTAAAAAGTGCCAATTTAATTAATATCTACTTTTTAACCGACTTCATATTTTATTAAAATGGCGCAGACCTCAAAGTTTTATTATTTTCTTCTTTTTTGTGGCTTTTTGAAGAAAGGTTTTTTTTGTTAAAAAGTTTTTATCTTGAAAATAATGTAAGTATATAGGTACACAGAGAAATATTTTTAAATCTCGTTTGATTATTACTTTTAGTAGGTACACATTTTACATAATTATAAATATACTAGCGGACCCGGTCCGGCTTCGCTCGGATGGTATGAAATTATGATTTAATAGCGGTCACCCATTACTCCGCTCACGTATATTTAGTATAGCTGACCCGGCAAACGTTGTTTAGCCATATACGTTATTTCCAGGAATAATTACATTACTCACTCGCTTCGCTCGTTCGTTTGAATTTTATTGATATACTACTCACTCGCTTCGCTCGTTCGCTTGAATATAATAAATACACTACTCACTCGCTTCGCTCGTTCGCTTGAATATAATAAATACACTACTCACTCGCTTCGCTCGTTCGCTTGAATATTATAAATACACTACTCACTCGCTTCGCTCGTTCGCTTGAATATTATAATTACATTACTCACTCGCTTCGTTCGTTCGCTTGAATATTATAATTACATTACTCACTCGCTTCGCTCGTTCGTTTGAATTTTATTAATACACTACTCACTCGCTTCGCTCGTTCGCTTGAATATTTTCGCCTACTCACTCGCTTCGCTCGTTCGCCATATATGTATTTTTTAAAGCTTAATATAAAAATCGCGATTAAAAATCAGGGGTTGATCGTATAAGGGTGAAAATTTAGAGTTGTATGTATTTTTCAATGCTGAATCATGAAAAAATTAAAACAAAAAATTTTGTCCAAAAAATAAAGGAAAAAAATTTGGGGTGGACCACCCTAAACATTTAGGGGGATGAAAAATAGATGTTGTCCGTGTCTCCACCCTACCCGATAAGCACACAAAATTTCATCAAAATCGGTCCAGCCGTTTCGGAGGAGTTCAGTAACAAAAATAGGGGTTGATCGTAGAGGGGTGAAAATTTAGGCTTGTATGTATTTGTGTATGCTGTATCATAAAAAATTAAAAACAAAAAATTTTGTCTAAAAACTTAAAAAAAAATTTTTGGGGTGGACCACCCTTAACATTTAGGGGGATGAAAAATAGATGTTGTCCGTGTCTCCACCCTGCCCGATAAGCACACAAAATTTCATCAAAATCGGTCCAGCCGTTTCGGAGGAGTTCAATAACATACACCGTGACATGAGAATTTTTTATATTAGACAGGGGTTGATCGTATAAGGGTGAAAATTTAGAGTTGTATGTATTTTTCAATGCTGAATCATGAAAAAATTAAAACAAAAAATTTTGTCCAAAAAATAAAAAAAAAAAATTTGGGGTGGACCACCCTTAACATTTAGGGGGATGAAAAATAGACCCTACCCGATAAGCACACAAAATTTCATCAAAATCGGTCCAGCCGTTTCGGAGGAATTCAATAACGTACACCGTGACACGAGAATTTTATATATATGATAACTAAAAACGCCTTGTGGACATTACTGAAAAAAATACGGACGTATATAGGTATCGAAAATTAGTCCCAGCCCTAGTATGTAATCTTCCATTCAACAATTTTACAAAAAGTTTTAGTGGAAATGCATCAACACAATTATAGATACTGATAAACAAATAAATTGAATATTTTCAATCAAACACTGTCACGTTTTGACGTCGTTGGTTTTGTAAATTTATACACAAAAATAAAGTCATCATTATTACGAATAATAATAATTAAAAATGTTCATTTGGAAAGGAATGCAATTATCTTTTCAGCAGTTTTATTCTCATTTTGTGCAAATCGAGACGTTTTCGTTTAAATTTATCGTAGGTTTTTACAACAACTTAAACAAAACTTTTCAAGGTTTGTGGCCTCAATTAAAAATATGATTTAGTTGTCTATTTTTCGAAATCTGGTTTACGAGGGTTAGAATAAGATATCTTCGTACCTATAGTTTGATGATTTTTTAGTTTATTTTCCAAAATTATTAATCCAAATGTGCAATATTTATTTGACAAATATTTTTCAGATATTTCACAATGATTATTATTGCTTTAGTACACATGTTTTGAATACTACTTTTAAGCAAATATTAACATATTGATTGGCGATTGCTCAACAATTTCGATAAAAATAATCACCTAACCATATATGTTAATATTCTTTGTGATTTTTTTGTCAAAAACTTACAATTATTTTTATGAAGTGCTATTTGCCATTATTATTATATATACAGGGTGTTTCATAATATATGCGCAGAACTTCAGGATGTGATAGCTCGTCCAAAAATATAAAAAAAAGTTTATATTAACTTACCGTCTAAAATGCACCATTTTAGAGATACAGGGTATTGATACAGGGTGTTTGGGGAATTTTGAAAAGACAACTTTTGTATCATTTTTTCATTTTTTTTAATTTTGCAATTATGAAGTTAACGTTTGGTTTTGTTACTTGTTCTAACGTTTAAAATAATTTTGTTTAATTAGTAAGAAAAAAATGTTCAACATAAAAGTTGATTTTTCTCGAAAACGATCAACTTTAGAGCTTATGACCAAGAGTACCTTTTTTGTGTATAAAACATTGCCGGTTCAAATGGGCGTCTCAAAACCGTACTTTTTCCAGTAGCGTAGAAGTTGGGGAGAAAAACACCCACTACCCCTTCAAAACCTTCACCAATTATAACTTAAAAAAAAAAAATTTTCTGCACAAAACATAGCTTACTATGAGTAGAAAATGCTTACAAAAGCTGTTTTCTGTACGATAAACGGTTCCGGAGATATTCGCAAAAAACGAAATTTTTTTTCAATTTCAACACCCTGTATCTCTAAAATGGTCCATTTTAGAGGGTAAGTTAACTTTTTTTCATATTTTTGGACGAGCTATCACATCCTGAAGTCCTGCGCATATATTACTAAACACCCTGTATAATTACTTCATTTATAAGTAGAATAAATTATTGTAAATAAATAAACATTATGTTAAATCTCTAGTTAAAACATCAGATATGAAACTGCAATAAATGCACTGACTGGAACTTAGAGGGTCCGTTTTTCATCTTAAATTGGTGCATCTAGGCCCACTACAAGACACTTTATAAAAATATTGAAAATCGTTTTCACTAAAGTTCCCATCTAATATTTAAATGAACATTATGCGTTCTGAACTCAAAAATTTTAAAATTTGGCCTTTAGCGCCCAAAGAAGAGACAATTCGCTTCAATAAACTCTAGACATTATTTGCTGATTCGTATAGTTTACTTAATTTGAAAAGTACCTACTTATAAAAAATATTGCATAATATTGAAGGGATGTTATTATCGTTAGGACTATTCCTGAAATAACTAATAAAAAAGATAGAAAAATAAAAAAATGGCTTTATTAATTCTTAAAAATTTTATTTCGCCACATTTTTATAATAATGAAAATCAAATTCAAAATATAGGTACAAATAAAAATTGAATATTTGGATATAAAATATACCATATTATGAGGTTATCAACATTCAATACTAAACATATTTAAATAAGAATTATGACAATTATTTATGCCAAAAATTATGGACACAACTCAATATTTGTGATTTAAATTCCGTGCTATTTTTGGCTGTTTACATTTTCATATTACGTAAACAATGTAATCAATGTAAATAGTAAAGTACAGTATAAATATGTCATTAACTGAACATAATAATATAAAAGTCAAAATATAATATTTTTTAGAATTTTACTTGTAGATGATTTTTTAATATATTATGTAGTCATTTCCGTCTTCTGAAAGGACAGGTAATAGGGAATGCAATCTCGATCTCGCGAGATCTCGAGCCATTTTTCGAGATTTAATCTCGTGGGCAGGCAATCCCGTTTTTGAAATCTCGTTCGAGATCTCAACCCGATATGGTCGAGATTTCAAAAACGAACGCGCTTGAAAAAAAACTTATACGTAATAGTTTTTGATAGTCGCGCTAATTGATTCTGTTTGTTTCTCTGCATATATTGTTTTAATTATTGTTTTCTTGAGTGAAATTGACAGTTATTTAACTTATAACAATTGCATTAGATGGCTTACAAATTACAAAGTTAAGTGAATACTGAATATATCTAAGAACAATTCAAACACAGTGCACTACGCAATAAATCACACACGTACACAGTGACACAGTCACACTGTTCCAAGTAAGTAGTTTTCATTTTTAAGTAAGTATTTTAGATACAAAATAATACGTTCTTTTTAAAAGTAGGCGAAATCTCGATATTGTCGAGATTTATCAAGATCTCGCCAGACAATCTCGCGAGATCTCGAATTGCCAATCTTGAACCCAAACTTATCTCGCGAGATCTCGAATTGACAATCTCGGCTCGAGATTGCATTCCCTAACAGGTAACTACTTAATTTACTTAACGACGCGTCGATGTACAAAACTAATATGCAGTTAATTTCACTTAAGACGCAACAGGTGGGTTTTATTTACCTGGTAATTATGGAAAACATAATGCATTAAAGAAAATTGTTTCATTTAAAATGCAACATCCACTGAACAAAAACATACATCTCTAATAATCTTTTAATTTAAAAAAGTTTGCTGTATTGTAATTAATGTAATTAAAATAACGATAGCGATTTATGTTTTATCTCTGTAGATGTTGTATTTTGAGTGAAACAATTTTCTGTATATTGTATTAATGCTTTCCATAACTACCATAGATTAAAAAAAACTCGCCTATGTTGCGGCTTACGTGAAATTCACTGTATAAAACATTTATTATTATGAACAAACATTAATTGTTATTCACAAGTGACTCCAATTTTTTATTTGAACACAGTATATAATAATTTTATCCCCAAAGCGTTATTGTTCTTAAAGGATTCATGTAGCAATATACACTGGAATTTATATTTTTTAAAGACATTTATTAGGTGCACATTAGTTTATTATTTAAACTGAATAAAAATTTGTAAAACTTTATAGAGCATAAGTAGAGTTATATTGGCACATCAGCCAAATTACATAATGTATTCTGCAATATTAGGAAAAATAAAATTTAGCAAAATCGCAGGATAGTGGACAAAATAATTTGATTTATTAAATTAAATGTACGACGTTTCGTTTATAGATTTAGACTTTTTCAAGTACAATCATAAAAAAAAAACTCGGGTCGCAGTGCCAAAACCCTGCCGACAATATAGTGTATTTGCTAATACAGGCATTGTGGCATTATTATGTAAACTTAAGTTTGTTTTTTGACAAAATAAAAAATTTAACCCCTTAATACAGCCCTTAAAATAATTAAATTTTTCTAAATTTCAATATTAGACATGGATTTCATCAATACACCCAATTAACTACACCCTTCCATATCTAAGTAAATCCGTATCAACAAACTAGTGTTTTCATAAAATTTGAAAGTCCGGTCCTGTCGGGCCGATTTTATTAAAATTTTAGCAGCACATTTTAATCTTTACTAAAGAGTTAAATTTCAATTTTGAAACGATTCTGACAAATTTTTCGGTATTTTTGGGCCCAAAAACTTTTTGGAACCCCTAAATACAACCCTGAAAATGGTCCGATCGGGCCCATTTTAAATAGGCTTCTTGCGGTGATGGGTTCCAATGTCTGTACCAAATTTCGTTTCAATCGATTAAGTCTGTCGAGAGTTATCGTGTACACACATATATAAATATATAAATATATATATAAATATATATATAAATATATATATATATATATAAATATATACATACATATATATATAAACATTTTCAAAAATGGTGCCAAAGTGTTCAGGAGGCTATGAAACGTTGAGAAATTTTGGTCCGACCCCTAGGTCCCGCCATCCGACCGACGCCAATAGTGTATGTGCCATATTATGGCAAATACACTAATAACGATAGCGATTTATGTTTTATCTCTGTAGATGTTGTATTTTGAGTGAAACAATTTTCTGTATATTGTATTAATGCTTTCCATAACTACCATAGATTAAAAAAAACTCGCCTATGTTGCGGCTTACGTGAAATTCACTGTATAAAACATTTATTATTATGAACAAACATTAATTGTTATTCACAAGTGACTCAAATTTTTTATTTGAACACAGTATATAATAATTTTATCCCCAAAGCGTTATTGTTCTTAAAGGATTCATGTAGCAATATACACTGGAATTTATATTTTTTAAAGACATTTATTAGGTGCACATTAGTTTATTATTTAAACTGAATAAAAATTTGTAAAACTTTATAGAGCATAAGTAGAGTTATATTGGCACATCAGCCAAATTACATAATGTATTCTGCAATATTAGGAAAAATAAAATTAAGCAAAATCGCAGGATAGTGGACAAAATAATTTGATTTATTAAATTAAATGTACGACGTTTCGTCTATAGATTTAGACTTTTTCAAGTACAATCATAAAAATAACAATATTTTATTTTTATGATTGTACTTGAAAAAGTCTAAATCTATAGACGAAACGTCGTACATTTAATTTAATAAATCAAATTATTTTGT
Source organism: Mongoloraphidia duomilia (assembly GCA_039654895.1). Taxonomy (NCBI): domain Eukaryota; kingdom Metazoa; phylum Arthropoda; class Insecta; order Raphidioptera; family Raphidiidae; genus Mongoloraphidia; species Mongoloraphidia duomilia. The sequence continues at coordinate 11,008,692 of CM077524.1, forward strand.
CCACTATCCTGCGATTTTGCTTAATTTTATTATAATCACGATGGACACGATTTCTAATATAAATTAGGAAAAATTTATCTTATCAACCGACTGTGACAATAGGTGCGTTTGGTATCAAGGTGTAGTGTAAAAAGTGTAAGCACTTTTGACACTATTACGTTTGTTATACAAAAGTGTAAAATAACTGATCTGTTTGTTATTTCAGTGTGGGACTAAAAGTGTAACAACTATTAGTCCTGACTTTTGAGCAGGTGCACGTAGTGTAGTGTAGGTCACGTGATATATGTCTGAATTGACAATCGCTTTGACAGATTTGATACTTTTTTCGTACTCAATTTTTTACATTTTTTGTCTCTTAAAAATGAATGAGTTTCAAAATGTAATGGTACAAGATAAATATGGCAGTGAGTTTAACATTTTTATGACCAAAAAAAACTGTAAAAACTAGAAATAATGAACTCAGCCAATCTGTCATTAATTTATTTTGTAATGCGCATGTACAATCTACTCAGAATGTACACTAGCCCGTTTGTTACAAGTGTACATTTAGTTTACACTTTTGGTGAACTTTTTACACTTTTCAGTGAAAAATTATCTACACTACACTACACTACACCTTGATACCAAACGCACCTATTGGTTGATAAGATAAATTTTTCCTAATATTGCAAAATACATTATGTAATTTGGCTGATGTACCAATATAACTCTACTTATGTAATTCTCAGTCGTACTAAATTTACTCTTTAAAATTTATAGGTAGAGCATGTTTTTCTAGGTACAAATATTTTGAAAATTTGTGGTACCTACCATTTGCTAAAAATATGTGCAAACAAGAAAAATATGTAACAGCATACAGCAACTACGCTGGAAAAACTCAATATAAACGTACTAAATAATGTAAACGTGCCAGGTTAATAACATTACCAAAGTTACATAAGATATCTAACTTATTCTATATTACCCGTTTAATTTGCAAAAATCAAAATTATATTGACTCAGTGTTTTATTAGTGTTTGAGCAGTCAGTATTGAAATGTTAATAAAAAAAAAAACAATATATATATGTATTTTTTTATTTTGAGGGTACCATGACATATACTCATACATAGATGCCCCATTTTCGCGTAAAGGACATTACTAATTATAAAAATATTTATGTGTTGTACTAAAAAAGTCAGTACCGTCTCTTGGTAATTTCAACGGTTAATAAGCTTACAACTTACAAGTGTACAAAGATTGTCATACATGGTGTTAGTGTTTTGTAAATTAAATAAATGTTCATTTGTGAAGCCAAATATGGAGCTATACTATATTTTAGGTGAGTAACGTAGCGAATTCCAATTTTTTTTAAGGAACCCAACTGCCAAGGTTATATTTAGGCCGAGTACCAATTCATATACAGTAATGTATGGGTAATCCGAACACCCCAATAGTGTAAAGTGGTATCCATAATCCGAACTCCTTTGTTCTGTAATCCGAACTACCAGTTATTTATCTCAGGTCTATCTTTATTTTGTAGGTACACAAATATTATTTTATGTTATGTATTAATTGTGTGTTTTTTTTTAATAAATATGTATTTATATAAGTATAATATGTACTTGTACATTCAATGTAGTAATTGCGTATAATTTTATCTGTGTAATGGAACCATTTTATGTTTTAATAATTGATATCTATAATCCGAACGGATCCTGGCAACTTTCTGTTCGGAATATCCATACATTACTGTATTACGTTTTTTTTTAAATTAAATTTAAACCGATTCTATTCGTTCTCGGATTAGTACCAGGGGGGTTTGTACTAGACGAGCCATATAAACAACGGCGGCCTTACAAACTCGGCTATTCTCATGTCCAGTGGCAACAAAAGTTTTTATTTGACGCTTGTAATTACTTGGACGGACAAACAATAAATTATATAATAATTGATGCTATTTAAAAATTCTCATATAAATAAATGATCAGTAATTTGAAGGAAAATCTAGAAATTATAATAAATACAACAAAAAACATTTTTACTGTAATCTAATTTATTATACTCGTATAAACAGCCAATTAAATTATCTATGGCGCTAAAGTCACGGGATCAAATTATTAGTCAAATATTTTGCAACAAAACAAAATAAACAACGATGACCTTATTTTAAGTCTCTTTTATTTAATATTTTATTTAGAAATTTTTTCATTCTCGATTATATATTTTATCAAAATAGCATTAATAAACAATAGTATTTTGTTTAATTAAAAAAATCCTTTTAAAATAATCAAAAGAAAAAAGTTAAGTATTTTTTTCTGTGTTTTATTGATTATATCTACAAACAAATTTCAATTTAAAAAAATTGTATTTAAAAAATGATACAAAATGAAAATTCTTCAGTTTTATACTTAAACTAGTTTTCAAACTGAATTCCGCCAAATAAAAATTTTTTATCATTTTTATTGCCAGTCGACAACCTAATTAGCAATATTAGAAGAGAACAAATAATTACACGTCTCTGATGGTAATTATTAAGATAATTAGTTAAAATAACTGTTAATAAGTTGTAAGTATTTCTAATACTATTATGTATATATTTTTACAATTCATTTGAAACTATTCAAAATAGTTATTTCAAGCTGAAAACCTTGTCACCTAATTGCTTTTATTACTTCACTTCCAATAGAGTACCTAAAGATTAAAGATACTATGTAACGTTAATGATTTAGTTATCGGGCGTCTGTAATTCATAAGATACCTGGACTTGAGAATGGCCGAGTGTGTAGCAATTAGGGAATGCAATCTCGAGCCGAGATTGGCAATTCGAGATATCGCGAGATTAGTCTGGGTTAGAGATTGGCAATTCGAGATCTCGCGAGATTGTCTGTCGAGATCTCGATAAATCTCGACAATATCGAGATTTCGCCAACTTTTAAAAACAACGTATTATTTTGTGTCTAAAATACTTAAACTTAATGAAAACTACTGCCTTGGGACACTCTGTCACTGTGTACGTGTGATTTATTGCGTAGTGCACTGTGCAGATGATTATTATTCATTACTTTTCTTAAATAAACGTTGATTTTTTTGTTTCAAGATTCAATTAATGTTTTGTTTCATTTTCAAATATAACAGCAATACCCCAACTCACACAGCACACTATATGTCAATTAATTATTTTGGAATTAACTTCTTAGGAGTTACTATTAGTAACGTTCACGAACATTTGGTTTGAATTGTTCTTAGACATATTCAGTATTCACTTAACTTTGTAATTTGTTAGACATCAATGCTTGTTATAAGTTAAATAACTGTCATTTTCGCTCAAGAAAACAATAATTAAAACAATATATGCAGAGAAACAATCAAAATTAATTAGCGCGACTGTCAAAAACTATTACGTATAAGTTATAAGTTTTTTTTCAAAAGCGTTCGTTCTTGAAATCTCGTTCGAGATCTCGAATGAGATTGCCTGCCCGCGAGATTAAATCTCGAAAAATGGCTCGAGATCGAGATTGCATTCCCTAGTAGCAATGCTGTTGTTTACATGGCGTTGCTATGGTTCCTCTATTACAAGTCCCTAGTTCCCGGGTTCTAGCCCGAGAGCTGGTAAAAGTGTCAATTGGATTTTCAATTTATTATTAAAACAAATAATGAAATGAAAATATGAATTGGTGCTAGGCCCAAATAACCTTAGCTATTGGTGGTCTTTAAAACACAATTTATTTTTATCATAAGACCTGCAGTGTACATCAATGATGATATTTATAGAATCAGAAATTGACAGTACCAACATTCTTGAAAAAATATTGTCATTCGTCGCTTAATATTATCAACTGTACATGTTTCAAATTGTTTTTATCTCCTTTAACAATAATACCCCTCCATAAATATGGAATTATAATTTACGAAACGTCGGTAAATGGCCCTGAATTTTACCATGGTAATTCTAAAAGTACTTTGAACGCAGATTTAGCGTTGAAAATCGCACCAGAACCCAACCTATTGTTGGGTCTTTTTGTATCAACATTAATTACTCAACATTGTCGACCACAACATTGTTTTGTTTTAGCAGTTTCTATGAGCTACGCTTTTGAAACAAAGAAATTAATCCAAATTTAAATCTCGTGATCAGACGTATTTAGAACTAGTCTTGATTAAATCAAATTTTGCTGTGTTTTATTTATTTATTTTTATATTTTATATAGAGATCAGTGATAATATTAAATATCATCAAATATAGATCTTTATACCTATCTTTAAATATATTGGATTATGCATTTTTTTAGGATAGTGTAGCTTAAAAAGCGAATTTATATGAATACTAGCCGTTACCCGTGGCTTCGCCCACGTATTTTTCGATTTATGATTTATTACCCCCCCCCCCGTGATAAATTCTTCTCCTGCGAAACGAAGCCGGGCTGGTGGTGTTTATTCGCTCGGATGTTATTAATACATTATTCACTCGCTTCGCTCGTTCGCTCGAATGTTAATAATACATTACTCACTCGCTTCGCTCGTTCGCTCAAATTTTATTAATACATTATTGCACACCTACGTTATATAAGGAACTCCTGTGCAAAATTTCATGCTTCTAACTTCAAAAATGACGAATTTCCATACAAACTTTCATCCCCTATTTAACCCCCTTAGGGGACGAATTTTCAAAAATCTTTTCTTATTGCTCACCTATACGTAATATAAGGAACTCCTGTGCAAAATGTCATGCTTCTAACTTCAAAAATGACGAACTTCCATATAAAATTTCATCCCCTTTTTAGCCCCCTTAGGGGATGAATTTTGAAAAATCCTTTCTTAGTGGGTGCCTACGTCACAAAAGGAACCTACTGTCTAAATTTCAAGTTTATATCTTTAGCGGTTTGACCTGGGCGTTGTCTGTCAGTCAGTAACGGAACTGTTTTATATATATAGATTAAAAAATTGAAAAACAAATTTGCCATACTTACATAGTAAATATTATACTTCCTTGAAACAGAAAACAATAGAAAACAACAACGTATCACAAAAAATAATATAGCGGTATGCACTTAGATGAAAACTGGCCCAAATCGGTGACCGTTTTGAATGCAACTGCATTACGATGATCCTGTTATAGTTTAAATTCGCGGTTAATCGTCCTTGAGACCAAACACATATTAAATTGGCATATGTATTTGTGCCATTATATACATCTTTTCACATAACATACGTATGTATGTAAAATGTTTTTATATTGTTGTAGTCACAAGGCAAAATCAGTTACGACGACTAAATTCTAATATTTTTAACTTCCCATTGGAAGTTGTTGTAATGGGTCCGATTTTGCGAATGAAAAATTTGGACATATCTGCACGTTTTGAGATCCCTAGAGCCTGAATCTACTGTTTTTAACACGCTTATATTAGCTTCACCTGTATGCGGGCTTGCTTGCTTGTTTGTCAGTTTGTAACCGACTTCTTTGAATTTGATTTTGACCAAGTTTGAACGGTCAGATTTAGTTTAAACTTTGTCGACTTATCAAGGACCGACGACAATACAATAATTCAATAAGTTTGTCCCATTATCCTGACCAGGATCTCCAGGACTAAAAAAAAAGCAAAAAGTTTCAGATTGAACTAAAAATTTGCACACTTATCAAGGACCGACGACAATACAATAATTCAATAAGTTTGTCCCATTATCCTGACCAGGATCTCCAGGACTAAAAAAAAAAATCAAAAAATTTCAGATTGAACTAAAACTTTGCACACTTATCAAGGACCGACGACAATACAATAATTCAATAAGTTTGTCCCATTATCCTGACCACGATCTCCAGGACTAAAAAAAAAAATAATTATAATTTAAAAATACTAAAAAACACGCTTCAATGAACTAAAAAGTAAAAAATAATTAATTTTATTGTAAAAAAGCGTGGGGTGCTTTGTATCATATTTTCGTACTACCCCACGCTTTTTTACAATAAAATTAATTATTAGAGAAATCTCTCTCTCTCTCTCTCTCTGTGTGTGCGTGTGTGTGTGTGTGTGCGTACGTTCGTTCGTTCGTACGTTGGTGAACTTTTTTTCCGCTCGCATATCTCAAGAACAAATAATGATATCGACTCCGAACCAATTTCATTTGCCATTGCATAATGAACCTGATTAGGGTTTGTAAAAAATTTGAATTGGCAGTTTTTTTTTATAACAAAAAACTACTGTAAAATTGTTGTAAAATGTTAACCTGTATTGCAAATAGTTTCTATACGGTAGACTGGTCTCTATAATCTCTAAGGGCACCAAATGGGAAGTTAGCAATGTGGTTTTACCCACACACCAAGCGTCTTTTTTACTTCCATTTTCCGTAAGAAAACGGAAGTATCGTGTGCGAGATAAGATCAGATTCTGGTTGTACTACCCTCAAAACTAAAGCCACCAATATCGGATCATCTTCAATTCCAGAACTGGTTTCGGTATTTCTCTAAGTTCCGATACCAAGAAAGGTCTACAAAAATGCCGCATGGAAAAAAAAATGTCTTTTTTTGATCAGAATTTATTTATTGACGCAGAAAACGGTGAGAAAAATTTTGGGAGTCGGAAATATTCAAACTAACAAAAAAATCTTTATCGATTAGTAACAATTAATTAGGAACACTTCGAATATATTAAACTAATATTTTACACAACTCGGTAAAAAATCTTTATTAAGGTTCACTTTCTGGTCGGAAAATTAAGCAAGTTAATTCATTAATTTCGGAATTCCGATATTAAATTCCGGAATTGAATGTTGTCCGAAATTCTGGAAATGTGAAATTTCAGAATTCCGGTTGAAAGTCCTATAAAAACGTAAAGAACTCTAGTTTTTTGCATGGTGGCTGTGCGTGTGACTGTATAGTATTTCCTCCCAGGGGGGACATTGGAATGTAGTGGCTATCGCAAATTACATTCCAATGTTCTTTGGGAATTAGCGCTCCCGCAGAGATCCGAGCTCGTACCAGTCGATTTGTGTATGCCGGCTGGCGGATTCTAATACACAAATTGATTTTTGTTGTGTTGAAGACGCTAATGACCTGAGTTGTCGACGCGTCTATAATCTACAATTAATTAATTGTATAGAATTTCTTCGTTTGCATAAAATTGTGTTTTTTTCTGCCTAATCCTTATCGTGTAGGTATCTTAGGCAAGACATTAAGACTGACTGGGTTATGTCATAAACGTGAATTTTAATTTTGGGGACTGCCCCCTTTCGACATAAGTGGTTTTTGCCTTTTAACCACAAATGTGAATGTATTTAAAATGCATAATATATAATGTAAAGATATAGGAGCCTATAATGCGTGGTAAATGCAACAGGCACACATGAACATATTGTTTATGATTGTGTTGTACGTAAACAACTTTATAATGCATCTACTTATAACAGACAAATAACGAGGGCTGCTGCAAAATTTTTCCAATTCCACCATACAATAGTCGCTCTATTTAAATTTATTATTTTCATAATTACTTAGTGGAAAAGTTTTATTCGCAAAAAATTAAAATTGTCAAAAATGTATTCATTTGAATAATTTTTGAAGTGAAACTTCTATACGCACGGTAGAGTGAATTGAATTCATGCGGTTGAACGTGAAACGCACGATGTGTAACGAAACATCGTTACTAAACGCTCCACCACCACCGCTGTTGACGTGTGTGTGTGTCGGTACAAGTTTGGTTCTATCAAAATATTTTTAGATTACCCACGATTTTCACCCGGACGATCAGTTATTATAGCCTATGTCCTAAACCAAAGTATCACCTATCGAACAGTAAAAAAAATTCACAGATTTCGCAATCCTTGCAACCTTCGAGGACATTGGAAATGATAACAGCATATATGAAACATAATTAACTGTTTATTATACACACAATATTTATCCATGCACTGTTTAGTTTTGTCAGGAATAACCCTATTATTCTTCTGTTATATACGCGTTCACTTTTGCTTGATTACTTAACTTTTAAATGGATTTTTCTACAGTATTTATTAACATTTGCTCAAAAATAACATCGCAGATCGTCGCAAATACCTCTCAATTAACTAGACATGATATAAAACACATTTCGAAAAAATTGCACTTGTTCAATTTTGCATGATTGCTCCTCACTTGATCGCGACACCGTTGTCTTTTGGCCTTGAACGAAAACTCGTAACTCTGCCTCCATATACGAACATAAACATTTCCAATGTTAAAATTTGAAGTCAGTCTTCTGAGATTACCCCCGACTTTCATTCAGGCGATGATTATTTCACATCACCTCTCGTATAATATGTGTGCAGAGCAGTGTTGTCAATGTGTTTTATTGTATATGGTGTGGTGTGCATGTGTTCGTATTGTTGATATTTGCAAGCTGTAATTGCAAAACACCAAGTTGTCGGTCACTGCACTGCATTGCTGCTGTCTGCATCACACACACACATAAAAACAATACATGCAATACAATGACCTGCGCAATATTGCGAATCATGTGTTAGGTCGCGGATCTCTCCTGGCCAAAGACCCACGAGGGGAAGTGAACGCACACAAACTGGGCGTACTTGTTTATGAATGGGAGATATTCGCAATTGCATTTTGTACTGTGAATGATTCTCTCTAAGTTTTTGCATACGTAAATTTGCAACATAAGGAGCATCTATATGAACAACCTCCTGTTATTTAGCAGCACGTAGATAATAGTAGATTGTATATCTAGATGCGTAATGGGATATATTACTGACGAGTGATGACAGTATGTAAAAACGAGCGATAGCGAGTTTTTAGTCACACGAGTCATAATAGCATTACGCACGAGATATATTATGTATATATGGTATTTTTTAATTTTTGCCACACCCACTACAAAACACCTACTTTTAACTTCATTTTCAAAAAATGTTGACAGGTCATTTGCGTCGCCATCATTTCTTTTACGGTAGGTCGTGAAGGTCGTGAGTATGTAATCGCATCAGGCGAATAAATCGAAGAAACAGAAGCTGCTATGGAGGAACGTGTGCTGTAACGGTTAGCGTAGCCAACCTTTAAATCACACTGTCGTTAGTTCGAATCCCACCTCCGCTCATGGATGTTTTGTGATGTCATTTAGTTTTAAGGAAGTTGTTATTTAATGTAATTAAGACGCTAATGACCTAAGTTGTCGACGCGTCTATAATCTACAATAAATAAATAAATAGAAGCTGCTATGGCAACCGTTTACTTACGGCACTTGATATGTAATGGAAACACTTTCGGCACGCCTGCCTGTTAAATGAACCAATACAGGCCGGTATACATGCATCGAAAGTAGCTATTTTGTAGTGGGTATGGCAAAAGTCTATTAATTAATTATTATCTTTATTCTTTATAAGGGTCCATTCAAAAGATAAAATTACCTGTCGGAATTTGAACATGAATGTGATTTTATGATTTCGCGTCAGATGCGCTGACCACAGCGTGTGTCGCGAAACCAAAGTCATTGTAGCTTGAGTCGATATTTTTCTCGCCAGGAACGGACCTGGAAGGGTCAAAAAGGTTATGACCCTCCCCCAAATGCAATTGGCCTTATTAGAAAAAAATCGGCATAACTATAGAAAAATTATTAGAATAAAACATAGATTAAATAGTTACCTATATAACGATTGCATTATAATGCTGTATTGCCAGCCGGCATAGGCACAACAATATAAGTTCCAGCACCCATTCGGTTCGTCAGCCGGTAGACGTTAATGACCTCAGTTATCGAGCGTCTATATCTATAATCTAGGATCCGTCAGCCCGCGCTCTGCTATCGCGATTTCCACTCGCGTCGGGTGAGTTTTGACATAAATTTAAAAAAAAGTGTATTTCTTTCTTATTTCTTAACGCCCCGAATTCACGTATTAAAGCCATATCCGCGCCTAATAATATAGATACAATATTTTTGATTTTTAAACACTTATACAAAGCTTGGTTCGTATTCATAAATCCATATAAATGCAATTTTAGACGTGTCGTCCTGTCGTGAATAAATTGCAATTGCAAACAGTTTTTAGTTTTTAAAATACGACATTGCGTCGCATGATTTTTTAACTGATAAACCCAGCGATGTAGCTTAGTGGTACATTGGGAAGGTACTGGGTTCGAATCCCGACGGGGGCAGATGTGGCTAGGACTTTTTCCTACTGTCTCACGTCGAGAAACGGTAATTCCTGTACCGGCCATCTTGTTTGAGGTTTTCCATGGTTTCCCTCAATTATTCCAGATGAATATCGAGATGGTTCCTTATTCAAGGCCATGGCCGATTACCTGTCAAACTCCTATGAACCCAAATTGCCCACCTTATCCTAATTCCTCCATTCGCACATTGCTATTAATAAAAAAAAAAAAAAAAAAAAAATTGAAGTTTAAAAAATGTAGAAAACAACGGGAAGTGGTAAAATGGAAAATAGTAATGGTGCGAATGGCGTCTGTTATGACATAATGTCGAGAAACGGACGTTAAACGCATTATTATTATTATTATATTATTATATATTATTATATATTATTATATTATTAAGAGTATATAAATGTTTTAAAGGTTTAGACATTACCTACCTATACGTAATTGAATTTTTTTTTCTTTGTAATTATTCCGTTCACTGCTTAAAAATTCGAACGGCTTTTTTGCAATATTCTCTGAATAAATTTGAGAATATTTGAAGGGAGAAATGCCACCGAACTTGTAATTATAGTGAAGTCTAGCATGTCTGGCATTTCCTTTACGCACGTCACGTCGACCGACTAGACTAAAATATACAAGTGATTCTTAAATAGTTTTTCAACAAAAGTATTTCTTATTTGGGAATTGATTAAGAGGGATTTATAGCGCCATCGCCCCGCCAAAAACTTTATTACACGCTCCCGATCACAGTTTTGATCCGAGGATTTTTGCGTCAAATTGGAGCTAATTGTCCTCTCTTGAGGCGCTAGACGGGCTGAATTCTGAACATGTATTAGATTGTTTTGCCTCAATTATACAGAAAAAACTTTCCAATATTTTTTATTGTTTAATAAGTACGCCTAGACGCATCCTTTATCTTTAATCTAAGACCAAAACGGATTCTCTATCTTCAAAAACAAGGCCGGGAGAGGGTAAATAGTGAACGTCTGTTTTTCAATTTTTTGCGTTAAATTGGACACTCAGTATATAGTTGTTTGTCTTATACTATTGTTGGTTGCATTTAAACCCCATATAAAAAGATGTATTTTATTAGTCATTTTTAATTGATATTTTGTATGTAGTGTTAATTGAAAGGATATCAGCGCAGAGAGAGTCCTCTTAACATTATATGACACTGCCGGAATTCGAACTCGAATTCTCTACTTTCGCGGTAGCTATACAGATTGTATCAAATTAAAACTGTGCATAGGGCATTCTGTGTGTAAGGCAGAGATTGATACATAAAGCAATAAGAAAGAATGAGATAAATGATCGCTAATAGGAAGTTACTGTGGTTACTGTAAATAAATAATACCGAACAACCTGATAGCGTCATCGTTGTTTTCTAAAGTAAAAATAGTCACTACTGAAATTATTGATAAAATGACAATTTATACTGTTCGGGAAAAAATCCAAATAATTAAATGGTGGTAATTCAACAGCCGACATAATAAAATTATTTGTAGCTGCCTTTGAAAATAGACCGTCTCCTTCTATCACAACAATTCGCAATGTCATAGCAGAATTTGAATCAAATGGTTGCCTATCTCCGAAATATTATGGTTTAGTTGCTTTAATTGGTAAACTGGTAAAAGATTTACATTTTTACAGCATAGAAGGAGCGAAAAAACAAAGATGACGCTATTAGGTTGTATAAATATTATTTATGTACAATAACCACAGTAACTTCCTATTAGCGATTATTTATCTCATTCTTACTTAATACTTTATACATCGATCTCTATCTTACACACAGAACGGCCTATGCACAGCTTTAATTTGATACAATCTGTATGTTACTAACCATGGTAACCACGTTATGTCATATTAACAGACAGTAGGATGCAGCGCACTAAAATATGTCCATAGTCCAAATTTCAGGAATCACTTATAGAACAAATAAACCCATCAAAAATATTCTTGTAAAGAAAAAAAAAAGCCAAGTCTCGCAACACTTTCGCCGTAAAAAGTTTTGAGATCCCGAAAAGTACCAAGTCAGCCATTCTATTACCATTGACTATGAAGTTAGCAAATTACTCGATAGTTGCCTTAAAACTACACAGGTAAAATAAAGAATAATTTATAAATAATATTTTATGACTGTAAACTTGTAGTACCTTTTGAACTTGGCAATCACGTGGCATAGGTGCACTGTGATGAGATATTGTTTTTATTAAAACTTCGCACGGTATCATATATCCTGATGCCACGTGATTGCCAAGTTCAAAAGGTACTACAAGTTTACAGTCATAAAATATTATTTATAAATTATTCTTTATTTTACCTGTGTAGTTTTAAGGCAACTATCGAGTAATTTGCTAACTTCATAGTCAATGGTAATAGAATGGCTGACTTGGTACTTTTCGGGATCTCAAAACTTTTTACGGCGAAAGTGTTGCGAGACTTGGCTTTTTTTTTTCTTTACAAGAATATTTTTGATGGGATCTCAGTTCTTTTTGTAAGGTTGGAAAGGGAAAATCACAAATAATTGAATTTTCTCGTTCCTCGTACGCGAAACCCCGCCTCCATACCAAATTTCAGCTTTCTCTGACTAAGGACCTATAGAAATCTGCAACACCCCCTTTTAGGGTTTGGAGGGGGAAGATCACACATGTTTGAATTTCCTCGTTACTTGTACGCGAAACCTAACCTACATACCAAATTTCAGCTTTCTCTGACTACGGACTTAACCTATAATAATAGAAATATGCACCACCCCCTTTTAGGGGTTGGAGGGGGAAAAACATAGATTTGTTAATTTTCTCGTTACTTGTACGCGAAGCCCAGCCTGCATACCAACTTTCAGCTTTCTCTGACTAAGGACCTATAGAAATCTGCAACACCCCCTTTTAGGGGTTGGAGGGGGACGATCACACATGTTTGAATTTCCTCGTTACTTGTACGACCTAGCCTGCATACCAAATTTCAGCTTTCTCTGACTACGGACTTGGCCTATAATAATAGAAATATGCACCACCCTCTTTTAGGGGTTGGAGGGGGAAAAACACAGATATTGGAATTTTCTCGTTAGTTGTACGTGAAACCCAGCCTGCATACCAAATTTCAGCTTTCTAGGACTACTGGAAGTGCGCTAGCTTTTTGATGATCGCTATGTCAGTGAGTGAGTGAGTGATGACAAAATAGACAATTTTGAGGGTTGAAATTTTCTGAACTATATTTATTAGAAACTTGTAATTTGGGGAATTACTTAAGACCGTTAGGTACAATCTCCAGCGAAATTTTCAGCCTTCTGCTTGCATTTGTAACAGAGATATAGAAAGTTGAAAAGTGCCTTGAGTTGCTTCGAGAAAAGGTATACACGGTAGCGGCCGTCTGTTGTTTGCTCGACTTGGCGGGGGCCACTGCCGTGGCCCCAGATGATACATTTTTAATATATAAATAAAGTTAAATAAAATATTATTGCAACTGCCTAAAATAATGAAATCATAAAATTTATATTCACATACATTTATAAATTTGAATACTATTTTTGTCAAGGTTAAATTATTTAAGCTAATGGTACCTATCTATATAAATAGACTATAATAATGAATTTAGTTTCTATACATATCTTTATAATGTACATTAAATCTACAAAAATAATGTAACTAAAATGTCCCATTTCTTATAATTATCATTTTTAAACATTACAATTTATCTATGGTGCAAAAAAAACTTCAATTAAACATACGTTTTAAAGCTAGGATGCAGCGCGTATTATAAGAAACGTATCAAGGATTTATTTACAAAAATTCCTAAAATCAAACATCATAAAATCGTCAATCATGGGACGCTAGTGACCTTAGTTGTCAATTGTCTATAATCTACAATAACCTATTTTAAACCGTCATCTCCATTATTTCTCTACCTATATTGATGAAATTTGAATTCTCAGAGGCATCCTAATTTCATTTCCAAATTTACTTTTACAGTTTTTATTATTTTCACATATACCTATCAACTTTATAAACCCTAACCCTCACAGCCACTCTCTCTAAATTTTCACTGGTATTCAGGGAGTATGTCTAAAATTTAATCAAAACGTTAGTCATTTTCGAAAAAAAATTATTTTCCAGTTTTTTAATCTGTTTTTACCGACTTTTAGGGAGCTACTTCTCCCACATTTGAGGTAGGAATGATTTTGAGAATTCGCCTGTAGATATGACCTTGCAACCACAGACAGACAAACAGACAGACAGACATTTTTAAAACGACTTGTTTGGGCTTCAGAAGACTATAAAACGTATTCATCAAAAAATCAAAATCGAATTTTTGCACGATCACAAGACTTCCCCTATATAGGCAGGGCCGGCTTTAACCTATTGGAGGCCCTGGGCACTTTAGGATAATGGGGCTCCTATGACTATGACAGAGAACTATTTTATAACAACAAAACTTTAAACAATAATTTAGGGGAATTACCTTGTAGGTAGGCAGCCAGATAGAATTGCCAGTGTTAGGCCCCTTATTCATTAGAATACCAAAAAAGCTAATCAAACGGTTTATAACAAATAATTACCGACTATAATACCTACGTAGGTACTTATAATAAGTAAGTAGGTATTATAGTCAATTATCTGTTATAAATCGTTTGATTTTCGCAAAATAAATATATTTATCGTTAATATCGGTTAGTAATCTGGCAGGAACTAGGGGGCCACATCGATCCTGGGCACTTGCAGAGTGGCCAATGAAAAAGAAGGGCCTGTATATAGGTACTCTGTATATGAGTAAGTAAACAAGTAACTGAATGGTATATGATAAAATCAATCGATTTAAAACCCCTTATATCCACACCATATTATTCACATAACAATTAGAGGTGAAAATAATAAATATCTCAGACAGCTAGGCTGCCATGATTTTTGAGCTATATCTAAGAAAAAATCAAATGACCACTGTCGGGACTTAAACCCGAAACCCCCAGTGTGGATATAAGGGGTTTTAAATCGATTGATTTTATCATATACCAATTAATTACTGTCCACAGAAACTCAAAACGTTGTTTAAGTAACTGAATATCAATCAAAAAAAATAATAAAAAATTTAAATAATATAGAGTTGTTGATATGAAAATATTGTGCGGCCCTGTTTTGTCTGCAATCAAACCCGGCTCTAAATATACAGCAAAATCAAATATCATTAAATGTTTATGTAAATATTACTAATTACAAAAAAATAGTATTAATCAACAAAATAATCCTGAAGTAAATGATAACAGTAGAAATTTTCCAAACACGGCGTAAAGGCAAACTAAGGGTCAGTCACCTATAGGTGAGCACGTATCAGCAGGAAACAAGTTTTTTATCGAGAGTAAACGATAGCAGGGAGGGCATTGGCACACACTATAGCAGGAGGAGGAGAAACAAAAGTGCAAAAACCTCCGATCGTTGCCACATACCTAACTGGCGAATAATCGCGAAGTGAGATTCGCGGATTCGCGAAGGAGAAGTTTATAATAATGGTGGTGGTGGTCATAGCGTACACTACGGAGGACAACGTACTCCCAATGTTCTATCTATATGATGTCCTCCTCTCCTAGGTCTGTGTCTGTTATGTTGAACCTCTCCACATTCATGAGTGCGTAATACACATAATATTATGTATATACATTTATTATATGCGAATCCTGCAACCCGTTCTCTCTATTTGCAGTTTGTCTTGCAAACTGACAACATCGTATATGTTTTTTTCGAAGACTTTTTGATCTTTCAAAATTAATTAATATAAAACGAAATGCTGTGAATTTTACGAAAACGAAGATTTCGTTGAGAAATTGTAACTCAACTTATGAGTATTTTTTATTTAATGAAATGTGAGACGAGTTTTTAGAAAATTTTTAATGAATGTAAAATCAAAATTATTACGACTTTTGATAATTTTTGATCTTACTAAATTGAAATATATCTATTCATATTTGTTAAGAAAAGTTGTGAATTTTGCGAAAATGAAGATTACAACCTCAAAATGTATATATAAATAAGTAATATTTAAATAGTGTGCGCATCCGTCCATTTTTAACCGATTTCAAAAAAAGGAGGAGGTTTTCAATTCAACGCGCTTGTTTTTTTCAATGGATTTTGCAGTTTGCGGCAACGATCTTTCAGAAAAATTTTACGGAATCTAAAAGCAAAATTGTCACGTTTACAGGAATTTTGCTTTTGTAAAAAAGTGCTGTGAAAATTTCATTTTCAACAACGTGGTTTACGACTTCATGGATCAACTAAACAACGAGTTTTTGTGAAGTTCTTGTTCAGTTTTTGTTTTTTTAGTTGTTTAATTTGGTGATTTATACTTCTGTGGAATATTTCGGCCAATACTGGATTACGGTTGCTTGTGTGTTGTTTGTGCAAATATATTTTGTTTTCACCTAGGGCCCTCGCGCCCCTGAGTGCGATGTGTGCGATGCACGCGGGCGGCACATCCAAGGGGCGGCAAATGGCCTAGTTGAGTTATGTTTTTTGTAGTGTATAAAAAAAATATACAACTGATATTATATCAATTTTATTTGTATACTCAAGCCTACGTGAAAACTCTTACGAGTAGTTTCTTTTTTAATAAAATTCGAATTCGAAATATTTTGCGCGCAGTTTTCGATTCGATCGTTAATTCACATCAGCGCGTAGACAGGGCGCCCCTATCGAGAGACTCCCGCGTATGTTTATATCTTGAATTTTCCTGTCGATTCCTGGCAGGAATCGACAGTTCATCCCCAATAAGGGGCGTCTGTTTTCACCAATATTTTTAGATGACGTACAGCGTTATTAATCTATGCTGATCTTATTGTGCAAAAGTATGGAGCTAGCAAAGTCATTTCCTACAAATTAATCATCTATATTTTTTCCAATAATCTACAGATGTGTACTAAAACAAATGCATACAAATAACTAAAAATTGAAGAGAAAATGCAAATTTTGCCGGAAGATTATGAAAATGAGCCTAATTATTTAAAAAATGTAAAAAGGTAGTTAATGTAAAAATTTTACACAATTTATATCAACATTTATGTTGATAAATTGCGTATTTTTTCGATTCTTGTACTCAACTACATTTTTACAATTTTTTTATGCGATATTATTATTCCAAATTACATTTAGACTAAAGAAATTACCTCGTCGTGAAGCGTTTTAACTAATATAAGATTTATTTCCTGTTTTTAAACATTGAGTACGCGATATTAGTTTATTATAAATCTATTGAAAATAGGAGGCCTAAAAATGTATCTAAAAAAGTTTTACGTCAATTGGACGTTTAGAAGAGGATAAAAATCGAGTTGCAAGATTTTTTTATGGTATAGACTATTATAGTACATACATTATACAACATACAAGTGTAGCTAATATTTAGCATGTTAAAAAAAATATTGCGAAATGAATATGACAAACATCGAATCGTTTAACTTGTCAGTCATGCGCTGTCTTCAAGTAGTATACTTACTCAATTCGACTTCGATACTTACGACTAGAAATATTAATTTTACAGCGAACACGTTATAGTTATTTTTAACTTGTTATTGCCTTTGAATTTATTCGCGTTCACATAAAATGATAAAATTAAAATGTGCTATAAAGATAATAATATATGAAAAATAAACTACTTCAGATAGCACATATTATTGTGATAAGATTTCAACTAAAACGATTGCCCAAAATGCCAAACATATAAAAATGTGATAAAATGACATTAAAAATGTATTGTTTTATTAAAAAGATTTTATTTTAAATTGTTTAAAAAAAAGTTCCAGAACTGTATTCTAAAATTTAAAAAATGTAACAACAAATGTTGCTTAATTTTTATTTTCGAGTAACCGTAGTTATAAAAAAGTCTTGTAGGTAATGGTGAGGTAAATCGAATTCGAGATTTCGACTGAATTAAACATTTCATGGTTAATACGGCTACGTATCGAAAAAGGGAGTTTTGGATGTCCGTCCGTCCGTCCGCGAGACCTAGCTGACACATCATTCAACGGATCGAAAATAAAATTTAAAATTAGGGCTTTTGGGGATTCTTCAGATTTTTTTATTTTCACCTACTTTTCGAAATAAGGGTAGTTGAAGTATAGATGAACGAAAATTGGAAAAGCTCAAACGATTTAGTTATTTTCCAAAAATCGATGTGCCATTAAATATATGATTGAAATTAGGAGAGGAAGTCTCTGTGGCCAAGGATCAAATGAAATGTGATTTTTCTATAATAAAATCACATAATTCATGATGTTTTATTACTTGTATATATAGTGTACAATATACTGAATTTTTGACAGCATTGAAGCTCTGAAGATGGTGTAAAGAGCACCGAAACGTTAACTAAGAAATGCAATTTTAATCATCAGTATTGCTATTCATTTGATTCTTGGCCACAGAAGAGACTTACTCTCCTAATTTCAATTATCATCAACGGATCACCTTATCTCTATATCATAGAGTTTTTTAACATTAAACATATACCTCACTTGCAGGGCCCTCGCGCCCCTGAGTGCGATGCACGCGGGCGGCACATCCAAGGGGCGGCAAATGGCCTAGTTGAGTTATATTTTTGTACTGTATAGAAAAAATATACAACTGATATTATATCAATTTTATTTGTATACTCAAGCCTACGTAAAAACTCTTACGAGTAGTTATTTCTTTTTTAATAAAATTCAAATTCGAATTCGAAATATTTCGCGCGCAGTTTTCGATTCGATCGTTAATTCACATCAGCGCGTAGACAGGGCGCCCCTATCGAGAGACTCCCGCGTATGTTTATATCTTGAATTTTCCTGTCGATTCCTAGCAGGAATCGACAGTTTATCCCCAATAAGGAGCGTCAACTATGAATCCGCACGCGGGCGGCGTGAGGCCTTACGAGGGCCCTGCTCACTTGTCTCAGAAAAATCTGAAAAGAATAGTTTACTGATGAATGAAAATCCGTGGTCACATTTGAGCAAGAAAGTTAGTGCCGTGGAGCAATATCATTTCTTTTAATTACCTGATTTCTTTAATAATCATTTCAATTAAATAGTAAAATTTACCTAAAATTCAAATTTCGACTGCGCTCTTTTAACTTTTTTAACAGGCATAACGCTTTAATGACGTATTTCGGAGATTTATTTCTTAATTTATTAGCTTATCTTAGATCAGTCTTATAATCTTGAGATATTGCAATCAAGAGTAGCTGTAAAAAAGACGCTCGCGATTTCTCGCCACAACTGTATAAATAGTCAATTTATTAACAAAATTTAAGGAAAAAAACTATAAAGGAAGATATCATTCCACAAGTTTATATTTATTTAAACGGTTCTTTTACCACCACAGTCGAATGAACGCAAATCAACAAACAGTGTGGTGAAATCGAGGGTTGTTCTTAGGATATGTTTATATAAATGTGAAATTGACAGGGTTGAAATAGGAATAAAAATTCACTTTTCACGTACGTGTCTTGTCTGTATGTCCACGATCAGCGATTATAGTTTGGTTTTCATCGTTGTACAGAGCATTATCCTCTGAAAGAGTTTTAAGACAAAAATTCTGCAATAGTTAGATGTCTAAAAATTTGGTTCTTACACATTTTCGTGCAAAGATGTGGCCAAAAAAACCAGAATGTCGCGCGCTTTCGTCGTCTTGGAAACCCATGGCTAAAACGTGATGCTATTATGTTATTTTTCTAATTTTAAATAGGCTACAGAAGTAGGCGGTCCTAATTTGAGCGCGAAATTTAAAGTGGAGTCGATTGACGTTCAAAAATGTATGGGGTTTAACGGAATATTCATTACTATTCTCTTAAAATACATTTCTTACCAAAACAATGGCTGCTTAATTAATTATTAACGACGACGTGTTTAAAAAAAACGAGGTTATGTCTGTAGAATGAATGAAATTTGACAGTTGTGTCGTGTTAAAGGGTGAAGGGGAAGGAAAAGACTGATTCAAATCACAACGTACGTTTAACGCAGATTCTAGTTAGAAAGAGACGGTTGCGACACAGCATATTTTTAGGTAGGTATAGTAAAGAACGCCCTAAATCATGCGATTTATCTCTTATCGTTATCTTTAAAAGAAATCAAAGTTAGATAAACAAAAAACAGAAGTTTAGATTCAAAGTTGCCCTGTCCTGTATTGTAAGCACGCATTTATTTTGTGGTAAGGGTGACCTATACAACAGTGTCAACGTAACCGTACAGTCTGCATAACGCAGCATCCTTTTCATCTGTCATGCCATTGATACCGTGTTTAACTTGTTGCTGACAGATATGGTTGAACGGGGCGCGCCCACCCTATTATGTCCCTCTATACGTTTACACGTCAAGTATGAAAACAAATGACGGTGATATAAAAACAATAGGTAGGCTATTAAATAATAGCGAAGACCTCACTGATTAATGACGTCATTTATGGACGTATAAGATAGTTCATTCGATCGATATCGAATTTACTTAAATGGTTTTTCAATTTGTAAAAATTAACTGAAACTGTCTGCAGTTTAAAGGATAGTTGATGGTATTTTTGTGACTTCGTTATAATAATCATTACAACATTTTGTTGTTTTAATTTTTTTTTTTCACAATTAAAATTACAGTTTTGGAGAATTTAGAAAATTTCCATGGTTTGTTGTTTTAATTGATTATAAATCAAGTCACTAAATATTTTATGACGTAAAAAAATTATCTAAAGAATATGTATCAATGCTATTTGCTTAATATTTTAAACATCATTAAGTATTTATATATGATTAGATAATATTTTAAAAATTTAAAGTTGTATAAGTCCGTGGAAATTTAAAATGTCGAAGTGCCATTTTTATTTAGGTATTTAAAAAAATTCTAAAATCGCAATAAATTGTAGTGATTTTTAAAGAAACTAGTTTTTTGGAAATAGTTATAGGTATTTATGTAGGTAAATGAAAAAAAATTGTATAGTATCGTAAATATCTTGATTTATAAACTTTTCGACACACTGTAATATAAATATTGATCTAACGCTCCAGTTGCATTGACTGTCTTAAAAAAATACATCACCGCTGCCTCAGATCTGTTTTCCAGATCAAGACCTCTCCCTTAGTTTTGTTGGTTTAGCAGATTAGGATGAGGGGTTGGTGAAAATTTAAAAATGATAGTATTCTCAAGAAACACTAATACTATATCAAGGATATTAAAATAAAAAGTCGTGGATGCATCAATAACCATTGCGGAGATTCATTTTTCGAAAATTACGAAAAGAAACTAAAAAAGAGACTTTGTGTGTGGGTAAAACCACACTGCTACTTCCCATTGGTTAGACACCAGTCTAAGAAAAACTATTTGCAATAGAGATTAACATATTTTACAACCATTTTAGAGTAGGTTTTTAGTTATAAAAAACCGCCAATTTTAATTTTTGCAAACCTTATCAGGTGTTTATTATGCAATTATGCGTCGAATGAAACTAGTCCGGAGTCAATATCGCCATTAGTCCTTGAGATATGCGAGACGAAAGGAGTTCACATATATTCATATTATGTTTTTTTTAAGTTTTTTTTTGTTTATAATCAAAAAACCGGTAATTGAAATTTCCTGCAAACCTAATCAGGTGTTCATTATATAATTATGTGTCGAATATCATTCTTTCTTCTTGAGATATGCGAGCGGAAAAACAGGTCACCAAACTACGAACGAACGAACGTGCGTACGTATACACACAGACATATCTCTAAAAACAGTAGATTCGGACTCTAGGGACTTCAAAACGTGCAGATATGTCCAAATTTTTCATTCGCAAAATCAGACCCATTACAACAACTTCCAATGAGAGGTTAACAAAAATACAATTACGTACAACCAAAGAACCGGTTCGATTTATTATTTGTAATTTGACTTTTTAAATGGTATACTATTTTCGATATTACGCTATTACTGTGGGCATTTCAATAATAAAAGAATAACTAATGGAACTGTTAAATATTTATGAGAATATTTACAACATATGGTGGCCCATATTATAGAAAATATAGAACATAAAACGTATTATAAATCGAATTTTATTGTTATGGTCTTTAATTTAAATACAATTCGACATTAACTTAAAGAATCGGTGCCTGTACTTTAGTTAATATCTTTTTTGATTGACTCAATGTAAATTTAAAGTAACGCCCCCATTTATAATATTTTTTTACCAGGACTACCCTGAAAAACATTCAGCCTATATGAGCATACACTGAGAGAAAGAAAACTTCATTTTAATATAAACCAATTTAATTTTAAATATGAAGAATCTTTTTGGTGCAATGTGGCAAATCATTTAAAAAGGACAAAAGCAAATATTTATCGAATTTAACATTTTCATTAAGATTAAAATAATAACGACCTAAAATTATAAAATTTCTAGTCAATTTCTTTAGATAAAAAAATTTGTCAGCAATTACGAGTATGTGGCGAGAAAAGGTGTTGATTCCTTTAATCCTTGTTAGTTTAATCCTTATCATTTTGTGTCAGGCACATGGGATTAAATCCTTGAAACCAAGGGGGGATTTAAAAAAAATATATATATTTGCGAAAATCAAAATGAGATATGTATCAAATCACTAGCAAATTTGACATTTAGATAACACATTTAGAAAAAATTTTGCAGGGTGATATTGATACGCACTAGTAATGTTATACCTTTAAAAAAAATAATACATAGCAAGACTATGGACAGAAACAACCGACTACCCAGCTATTATTTAAGCTGTTTCCCTGTTTAAATTTTTGTTTCTTAAACAAACAAGTATGGATGACATGATAAAAAAACAAACCTGCCAAAAAGCAAATGCCAACTTCTTCCGCAATAAAAAAAATATATACCTTTTTTAACAATTCGCAACAGGTAGAAAAAGAATCCCCTTTTATCGATATTTTATTGCAATGGTCAAGAAGTTTATTTAGAGGGGTTGGTTTAGTGCAAATAAATGCACCCTGCGGTGTCGACTTTGTCAAGTTTGGTTGGATTGGGGTGTGGATAGAATTACACTGGCAATTATCTCTGTATAGTATAACTGTTTTTAAGATATTTTACAACAGCCGTTTACTTTTAGAATGAAACCTTTTTTTTTGCTGACCACATTTTATGTACCTGAAATACTAAAAAAGTAAAGTGTGAAAACGGTCCATTGTTATGAAGTAACCAGACCATTATATGTTGAATAATATGCAGATTAGTCGCATTAACCAAAACGATAAGTATTTTTTACATTTTAAATGTACCTTTGAATGTTGTTTTCGAACAGTACTGGGAGATACACTCGATTTTTTAACACGCTTATATTAGTTCCACCTGTATGTAACGGATTCTTTGAACGCGATTCTCACCCACTTCAAAACTTCAGATTGAACTGAAACTTTGCACACTTATCAAGGACCGATGACAATACAATAATTCAAGTTTTTTAGTCATGGAGATCCTGGATCTCCAGGACTAAAAAAAAAGCAAAAAACTTCAGATTGAACTGAAACTTTGCACACTTATCAAGGACCGATGACAATACAATAATTCAATAAGTTTTTTAGTCATGGGGATCCTGCATCTCCAGGACAAAAAAAAGCAAAAAACTTCAGATTGAACTGGAACTTTGCACACTTACCAAGGACCGATGACAATACAATAATTCAATAAGTTTGTCCCATTATCCTGACCAGGATTACCAGAACTAAAAAGCAAAAATAAATTATAATTTAAAAAAACTAAAAAACACGCTTTAATGGTAAACTGAACTAAAAAGTAAAAAATAATTTTTATTGTAAAAAGCGTGGGGTGCTTTGTACCATATTTTCATACTTTATAATAACTGATAGCGGTCGAAGTGTCCTCCTTGGCGGCTCACAGGTCAGTCCTGTGAGCCGCCAAGGAGGACACTTCGACCGCTACCACATCGCCTTTGAGAATGACTACCGCAGTTGTAGACGAAACGTCAGGTAGAAATACCACCGGACCACGGCCTACAAGCCCGAAAACCATGAAGACTTGGAACAATACCGGCCGTGAAAGCTTGCACACCTGGATAAAACTACACATTTTTCTTGAAGGATACGAGTAATTTAGAAAATACGTCTGATGATTTCTATACATAATAATATAAATGAAAGACTCAGTATAGGTGTCTGTCTGTGTGTCTGTACCGCAGTTAATATAATCTCGAGAACTATAAGAACGGATTTGAATGCGGTTTTTACCATTCGATAGCTTATTTCTTGAGGAAGATTTGGGTCCATAATAATTGTCTGGCTCGGCTTCGCTCGGGTGCAGATCAAGTTTATGTCAAAGGAGTGAAATATAATATTAAATTCAAGCGAACGAGCGAAGCGAGTGCATCCGCGCAATGCCGGACGGGACATCTAGTTTTTTTTATAAATCTTGGTAAATGTTCATCTAAAAATTAAATTAATAGTATAAAGACAGTATTTTATGATGCTTATCGTCTTAGACGCGTAAAACCGTTGTTAATTTCCAAGTGAGCAATTACGCACAATTTTCGTTCACACTTCTATGGTTCATTAAAATCATGCTTCAGTGAGTTATTTTAGTAAGTTATAAAAAAATTATTTGTCACTACTATACTGTAACGTTGATCATTTAACATTATCAAAACGATAAAAATATTAGGGCTTGGGAACAGTTAAGACCTCTCAAACATCGCTATTGATACTACGTTATCACAATTTGTCAATTACGAACCCTCAGTTACCGGTTCTAATCGGAGGACTAGTAAAGTATCGATTGGATTTTCAGGTCATTATCAGCTATAAGTCTATACTATAATTCATTTGAATTCTCAAAATTGAATCTCATTGAATATCAATGTTGTTTGGCCTTCAAAAAGTAATTTTAAATTATTTTTTGCCATACTCACTACAAAAAAGCTATACTATCCATATACATGTATACCGGCCTGTATTGGGTCATTTAACAGGCAGGCGTGTCGAAAGTGTTTTCATAACATAACTAGTGCGGTAAGTAAACGATTGCCATAGTAACTTATGTTTATTCGCTCTATTCGCCTGGTAATACATACGCGCGGCCTGCTGTGAATGTAAAGATGGCGACGCAAATGAACTGCAGTCAAAATTTTTTGAAAATACTGAAAATTAAGGGACAAGTAGATATAGGTATTTTGTAGTGGGTATGGCAAAAAATACCATATATATCTCGTGCGTAATTGTATTATGACTCGTGTGACTGTAAAAACTCGCTATCGCTCGTTTTTACATACTGTCACTACTCGTCAGTATTATACCCCATTACGTATCTAGTTATACAATCTATTATAAAACTTTTTCAAGGTTGTTTTTTCATATGTTATCTTTAGTTAATAAAACATGATTTTGATTCGTAAGTTTCGGAATTCTGATATGATAACTCATTTAATTAAATATTAATTTTTACGGTTGAAAGTTAGATAATGTAGGGACCTTTTTGAACACCTTAAGAATTTGTGATACACTGATACATCATATGTCTGATAAAAAAACATTAACGCTACACATGTAATCAGCAGAGCCTTATAATGTATTACAAGTTTTTTTATAACAATAGGAGCAACATTCTTGCTAGTTGCTATTTAATTCTTATGAACTTCCGGAGTTCGAACTGATAATTAAACTAAATTAACAACACCATTTACCACAAACTTAATTTATTATAAACACAATATAGAATTTATCATTCCTAATTACTTTTATGGTCTCATGCAAACGAAAATGCAAATTAATTTATTTTTAAGTTACTAACTGCATAAATGCAATCTTAATGGTTGAAATTAATTAATGGTTATTGTTGCTGATACCTTCATTCATAGTATTCATTCTTTAATATAATATTATACATGATCCTTTTATCTATTATTATATACAGGGTGTATCACAGAATTGAGAACATAGAAAATAAATGAGTGCAACAGGGAAGACATAAACAAAATGGGTAGCGTGACAAAGATAGAATGCACATGGCTAACTCAACTAAATTTAATTTATTGTAAATTATAAACGCGTCGACAATTTAGGTCATTAGCGTCTTGTTTACATCAAATAACAACTCACTTAAAACTAAATGACATCACAAAACATCCATGAGCGGAGGCGGGATTCGAACCCACGACAGTGTGATCCAAAGGCCGCTACGCTAACCGTTACACCACTCTGTCCTCTCAACTAAATTAATTATCATTATTTTAAGCATGAAAAAGGGCACAGCAATCACTGATCCTCACTAATTTGCACAATGGAGTTTTCCCTATGTTCGGTTTTCTGTGGTACACCCTGTATAGTACTAAGTGAGTTTCCCTAGTACCAACTTTGCTCGCTTCGCTGATTGATTAATTATTAAATTATAATATGATATTTAATTTTGAATATTTATTATTTCTATAAGCTCTAAACCGTGGCTGATAGTGACATTTCATTTTTTTTATTTTATTATAATAAATTATGATAATATTTAGGATTAGTACAATAATTTTTCCGTTCATTTAGCTATAGTTTGAGGCCCTGATGATGAAAATATATTTTTCGAAACGTTGGCCTGCACAAGCGCTACATTGGTAAAGCTATTTTATTGATCCTCAACCAAACTTTATCGCGACAATTATGATAATTATCTTTTTTCCTTTTACTGGCGAGTGGATTTCCGAAAATATTTTTTTTCAAAAAAGTTTTTTAAAAGATGACTTTTATGTATCTCTACAAGGGATAAATAGTCTGTCATTCCAAACGCGGGGCAAAACCACTCTTGTGAAAAAAATAGACTTATGTGTGTTTATAAGACTTGAAATTTGGACAGCTTTTTCTTTATCATTAGTAAAGTCTAGAAAATAACTGACAGACTGTTCGGACGGAGCTAACTCCCTGACAGACAATGTTCGACTATCAGGGAGTTAGCCCCGTCCAAACAGTCTGTCAGTTTTTTTCTAGACTTTACTAATGATAAAGAAAAAGGTGTCCAAATTTCAAGTCTTATAAACACACATAAGTCTATTTTTTCGCAAAAAAAAAATATGGAGTGGTTTTGCCCCGCGTTTGGAATGACAGACTATTTAGCCCTTCTTTTAAAAAAGTTCCAAGTTTTATATAAACACATAAAAAAAGTGTTATCAGCTCTTTGTCTATTAAGTCGTAACGGTACAAAAGTAATACAAAATTATTCTTTTCATAATTTTAAATGACATATTTAAAAAGATATTAACTGTAAAATATGCGAAAATAGAGCATTCCCTTCCTTATTTCCGAAACTACTGGATCTAAAATTTAAAAAAAAAACAGGTAATATAACGTCTTACAAGTTTCTAGGAAAACTATAGGTAACGAAAATCCTAGGTCTTATTATAGATTTCTAGAAATTAATTCTACAAACTTACAATTTTATTTGCGGTCGATTGCGATACAAAACATTAGAAATGCAAAATTATTTTCCTAAAGACCTAAGTTTGTATTTTCACAAATAACAGGTCATCGTTCAAAATATGATACGGGCAACCCTATGCGCGTTATATAGAGATAATGCGTTTCTTTTAGTTCGATATTGGATACCAAATTCTGCAAAGAAAAACCGAGCAAGTGGTTTTTCATTGCAGAATTCGGTATCCAATATCGAACTAAAAGAGACGCATTATCTCTATAAAGAAATGGTCAATTTTAAAAAAAGCAGAAAGGAATCCATTTCACATTGCGTGGAGGAAAAAAACACTCTAAAAACCGTTATTATTATCTTTTTAGAAATAATGTACATAAACATAAGTTAGCTGCGAACACCGTGACGACGGATTTGTGTTAAACCGGATATCCCACAATAACAAACTGAAGTATTAAATATTTTTACAAAAACTTAGAAAAAATGTAAATTCCCGAACGTAATTGACCAGTTTAAATAAGTATTTAAAAACGCTAAATGAATATAATTATTCAGTTCGGCCATTGGAAATATTAAATGCATTTTAATTTATTTTACTGTAAGTCTGCGGTGCATTTACTTTTCTTATTATTTTCTTACAAAAACCAAAATTAATCACTGTAATTACATATCGATTTTTATAATTTCTGAAATTTCTAAAAAGGTCTTAAAAGTTGATTATAATGGTACAATCTTAAAGCAGTATTATAATAATAAATTAAAACACATTCATTTAGAGACAAATGATGTTCTTCTGGCTCAAGTTATTACAGTATAGAAAATTAAATTCATTTTTTTTAACCGACTTCAAAAAAAGAGGTTTCTCAATTCGACCGTATATATTTTTTATGTGGTTATGTTTTATGTGTGTTCGCGGATAACTTCGTCGTTTATGAACCGATTTTGAATTTTCTTTTTTATTTGAAAGGATATACTTTTAGAGTGGTCCCATAGAAATTTCATCAAAATCGGTTCAGTAGTTCGGCTGATTTTTATAAAAGTAAGTAACGGCGTGTGATTCTTTAAGGTAAATGTTACTTTTTGACACTAAAAAGTAAAAAATAAAAAAACTTTTTAAAAAAAAACCCCCCCTTCAAAAAGGCACTAAAAAGAGTAAAATAATGAAAATTTGAGGTCTGTGCCAATTAAAATATGAAGTTGGTTAAAAAGTATAGTATAGTGATTAATATCTTTTTTTTTTAACCAACTTCATATTTTAATTGGCACAGACCTCAAATTTTCGTTATTTTACTCTTTTTAGTGCCTTTTTGAAGAAGGTTTTTTTTTGTTGAAAAGTTTTTTTTAATTGCTTTTATTTAGTATATGACTGCTACCTAACAATCAAATCTTGTAATCGAATTTTTACCCACATCCTGTTAACCGATTGAGTTGAAATTTTGCACACTTCTGTACTTCTGATGACAATACAATATTATGGTAACTAGCTAACCGCCCCTGCTTCGTCCGGGTAGAAATCGCACTTTAAAAGAAATCCTGTAATGTGTTCAAAAAAAAGCGGCCAAGTGCGTGTCGTACCACGCACAGTGAAGGGTTCCATAGTCGGCCGAAAATACCCAATATCTCAAAAACTACATAACATATCTTATTCAAACCACTTTTCGTTCAAAGTATATTTTTATAAGTTCTACTTCCTTAAATTTTTTCAGAATTTTCTACCCCATAGTTGAAAAGTTAGAGAGGGGCACACTTTTTACGACTTTAGAAGCGCATATCTCACCAACTATTGACTTAAATAAAAAAGTCATTTTGAAACTTCTTCATCATTTTCGAAGATCTATCTAACGATAACCACACGCTTATGTGCACTGGAAATTTTTTTGTTCATCCATCATTTACATGTATGGAGTGCCACTCCTAATATTTTTTTCATAATTTCACTACATCATTGTGTAGCTGTTCATAGAAGAAACCTACCTTCCAATTTTCATCTAAATAGTGCCAATAGTCTCCGAGTAAAATGGCTGTGACATACGGACGGACAGGATGAAATTATTAGGGTTCCGTTTTTGTCATTTGGCTACGGAACCCTAAAAACAGTGAGTGGCGCCTATGCTTGACTTGAGAATTCGTTTCCATAGAAACATAGCTTAGATTGTTTACATCATGTGTACATGGGTACAGTGTTTTAAACGATTTTTTTTAGTTTCACAGCTACGTAGCTAACAATAAAATCTTCTAATTAGAAACTTAAAAGTTAAAAATAAAATAAATAAAATGTTTTTTATGTAAAACGCTTTTATTTTCAATAAAGTTTTGCATAATTAATGTAGGTACTAAAAAGAAAAAAAATAATATTTAATTTTAGTTCATAATTTATTATAAAAGCGTGGGTCGTGACTGTAATAAATTATCGATCCACGCTTTTATAATTATGAACCTTAATAATAATAATAATTATGAAACTTTAATAAAAAGAACGATTACCTATGTGAAGTACCTAAATATTAAGCGTCAGTCGTTTTCTATAGTTAAACTGTATGATACTAATTTTTAGTGGAAGTCCGAAGTTGTACCGGGAGATTCCTGCTGAAGTAGATAATAAATTTAAATTACAGAGGATACAAACAGTAAATAGTCCCCACGAAAAGTCATTAAATGTATATTCTAATCCATTACTGGCAACAACACCCGACTAATTTCGTGTGTCCAGAATTTTTGTCTATCTGTCTGTTTGTATCAGCATCATTTGAGATATGACCATTAGTATTGATTAGCCTTTATAGTTTTAACTGCAGAACTTCTATTTCTAAATTAATTAATTGTAGATTATAGACGCGTCGACACAACAAATAATCCATTTGTGTAATAGAATCCGCCAGCCAGCATACACAAACCGACTGGTACGGGCTCGGGTCCCTGGGAGCGCTAATTCCCAAAGAACATTGAAATGCAATTTGCGATAGCAACATTCGAATGTCCCCCCTGGGGGGGACTTCTATTTCTACAGTCGTAATCAAAATCAATCCAACCATTCTCGTATTATTCTAGAATCTAGTACAACCAGATAAACAAACATTCTAGAAACACGTTTCCCCATCTAGATGTCCATACAAAATTTTCTAAAACCTTTAATAGTCCGCAAGGCAACGAATTAGACGGAGATCCCATAAGTATCTATCAGTATAGATTCTAGAATATCTCTCTTTCTGAAATTCTGGTCACCCAGAATAAATACCTTATCTGCAGTATCGTAAAAAAGTCACCACATTCCGGTACATCTGTATTATCGTTCTTTTCGAGTCATTCAATACATGTTAAGGTGTATGCAGTAAAGCAGTCGACGATGATCACGATGTTGTGCCGTCGAATGTATCGGAGCCGACAGTCGGCGAAGGACACAGACATTGTGGAGGAAACGGCTGAGAGGTAAGGGGGACGTCGGTGCATCGAGGATGTACATTGTACATTTTGTACAACACGACACAACCGGGTTTCGTGATGATGGTGTTTAATGAGTCAGGCGAGCGAGGGGAGTGAAGTTTCCTCTCTTGCGATACGTTCAATGGACAACGCTAGCAGAAGTTGATTCTTTCTGCGCCCGCGGTTTTCGGCACTGTTGACTTCGTCAAGAGGTTTTAAACTAGCATGTTTAAAACGCATTACATACAGAGAAAAAATATTATTTAAGATAAATTAATAAGATTTATACGGCTGAATTGCAATTGAAAATTTTCGTTGGAAAGCAGCCAATTATATAATCGATTCGAAACATATTGGAAAAAATCATTTTACCAACCATAGTCACAGTCAGGATTCTAACCTGAACCTTTCCACTTTCACGGCGGAATGAGCTTACATTTACTCAACCGTGACAAGATTACTAAGCAAACATTCTCCTTATATGCTTCAGAATCAATTGATTTTCACTACATGCGAGAGTTAATTTATTATAGCTAGGTAATAGGTGTGAATCTTCGTTCTAGCGAGAGCTCATCATAGTTGGTAAAATGATTTTTTCCAATATGTTTCGAATGAATTATATAATTGGCAGCTTTCCAACGAAAATTTTCAATTATTTAAGATATTTTACACAATTCATTATTTTACCTAAACCTAAATAAAAGCGTGCAAAGGTATGAAAAAATCGACTCTGCAAATAAAATTATTCCTTCTTATTACATGCAGCTTCAAAAGTAAGCCCTCATGATGTTTGGGTCTTCCTTATTTAGTTTTCCTTAAGACGCTCAGTTAGTATATCATTTTTTCAGAAAATTAATTTATGACATTCGTATCATCTATATAATTAGGTATTTAAGTTTAAAAAAAATTATTAATTTTTTAATTTTTTCTAATAATTTAACATAAATAATATTGAAAATCTAAAAGAAATAATTTTTTAAAGCTATAGATAAATTACTAAAAATTAATTAAAATGTATAAAAATTTAAAAAATATCACGTGACTTCAAAACGCGCCAGGAATGTTTGTGACGTCGTTATGTTAAAATGTGTCTGCATTTGTTGGTATTTGTGTATATGTATTACACATACTATCAAAAATAATAAATTTTTAACTTGGTAACCATGGATACAAAGACCATAGATAACATAATGACGTCACACGCGTTCGGATTCTTTCGGCGCGTTATCGGAACTGAGTTTAAAAATTAATTTTTATTTAAATATAACTTTTTAATTAGTAAGCAAAAAAATTAAATAAAAACAGTTTTGCTATAAAACTTGTATGTGGTCCTTCCATTTAAGTAAAAAAAAAAATTCATTTAAAAACCCAATTGAACCATATGAGATCTTTTATGTATATCGTGACTCGAGTCTCCTCATTTGGTAACTATCTAATTCATCAAATCATAATCGTAAATCGCATTTCCATTTATTTATTTACACTGAAATTATAAAGCTTGTAAAAATATAGACCAAAAAAAGTGAAAATACATTACAACAAAATCGCTATGATGTACCTAACACAAGACTTAAATGAAGGTTTCATCTAATCCCAAATAAATCCATGATTTATTTTCAAGCAATCGACCAATTCATGTTTCAGCAGTATTAATTCCAAAAATATCTTCAAGTTTTTTATTTTCAGAATGTGTAAAATGTCATAAATTCGCACAGATGTCTTTTTCTCATTCTCAATCGCTTCGAAGTGTAAAGTTTCTAAACCAGGCAATAGATTGGTTCTATTGGAAGACACTGATGCAGGAATGGTGTGGTGCAACTAGTGAGTTGTAACAAGCACAACACCTATATACTTTGTTGTCTATACACAGTTGTTTTGTATATAAGTATTCAGTGGGCTGTGGGATGCAATGCTGCTAAGATTAGGCCAGGACCTAGGTCGTTCACCCGTTCGTTGCACCGAATGTGTTAATGCAGGAGAGCGGAGGGCCAGCAGGCAACAGAGCGGGGCGCGGCTCACTTCAAAACTAAACAACACTGCAACCGCCTCGCCTGCACCACACAAGTTGGGTGGACCGGATCCCGCTAGCCAAATCATCCTGCTGAGAACTCTGAAAATAAGACGCAGTATAATTGTTATTTTGAATCCGGCATTGATTATCTGCTGACGTGTTAATAATATGCTCTGTAAAAAATAAAACCAATATCTCTCTACTTCATTAAATAGTATCAAGGGACGAAACACAGCAACTAGTGTGAAGCAGCAGACCACACGCGTTGCATTCGCTGTGTTTCGTTCCTAGTATAATGCATATTATTTTTCACAATCACTCTATTCGATTTGAAGTACTGACCTGCAATTTGGGTGCGCAAAGAAGCCGAAAAAATCTGTCAGATCTATGATGTGAAATTTCGAGTATAGAGCGAATTGAAGTTGGCGCGACTCAATCAATCTATCTCTCTCTTAACAACGTTAAAAACAGAGAAAACAGACAACTGAAACGTTTCAACCCTAGGGTTGGAACTCTCAGTTTCTACCCGCTAAACAACTACCGAAAATCGAAGTTTCAATAGGGGCGTTGTGAAAAATGAATATTTTTCGAATGGGAGTAATCAAATTTATAGCAGCCTATATCTGTAATC
The DNA here is from genome assembly GCA_039654895.1 of Mongoloraphidia duomilia. Classification (NCBI taxonomy): domain Eukaryota; kingdom Metazoa; phylum Arthropoda; class Insecta; order Raphidioptera; family Raphidiidae; genus Mongoloraphidia; species Mongoloraphidia duomilia. The sequence goes on from CM077524.1 coordinate 11,042,242, forward strand.
ACATCGTCTACTAATCAAGACAAAAGTGTCAACGCTATTATAACATTAACATTAAAATAATTATAAAAACAACACTATAAAATTTATACCAAAGATACCTTTAAGCTTTAAGGCAATGGAACAATAATCAAAGACGCAATATCTTTGAATTTATGAATATTAATTTTACGTAAAACCGTCAAAACAAGTTTACTATCTACTGTAGCATATTATTTTCGTAAGCAAAATATTTAAAATTCTTCCATTAGATTTGGACTTACTGCAGTGCAAGTCATAAAGCCTAGCATGAAATGTGATAAATGATAGATAAAGAAGTAAAACTGATAACATAATACAATAATAATACAATTTCTGTATGTATGCGTGCAGTCAGAGGTGATTGTATTGTGTATTGCTGTGAATAGTTGTTGTTTATCTGGCAATGTATATTTTTGGACACGCACGCAGTTCGTGGATCGTGCACAACCCATAGTCGCGGTCGCATCCGTCCGTCCGTCCGACAATCGCGTTGCAAGTCCATGAGACGAGTGCGGGGGTTCGAGAGGTGCCCCTCCGTTTTCGAGACTGCTCGAACCATCATCAAAGGTGACTCGTCTAGCGCGACAACTACAAATTAAACTGTTCTACATTCACTCAGATGTTCTAAACGGAATAAGTAATTATTTCGGTAGTACATAGCCAAATTATTGATTAATATTTCGTTTGTCGAGCGTCTATAATCTACAATATCTTATTTGAGTTTCCTTCCTCTTGTTGTAAGGATATATTTTTCGATGATTAAATTAATGGAAAATGCATCTTTATTACAATGGGAAAACTAACTTAAGAAGAGAAAATGATACAAATTAAAAGATAAAATAATATATGCACACACATATTCATGGAATTTGTTGCAATTTTCTTAAAAAACTTTTTAACAAAAAAAAAACCTCCTTCAAAAAGTCACTAAAAAGAGGAAAATAATGAAATTTTGAGGTCTGCGCCAATTTAATAAAATATGAAATCGTTTAAAAAGTATAGTATAGTGATTATTATCTTCTTTTTAACCAACTTCATATTTTATTAAATTGGCGCAGATCTCAAAATTTCATTATTTTCCTCTTTTTAATGGCTTTTTGAAGGCGGTTTTTTTTTTGTTAAAAAGTTTTTTATTTTTTACTTTTTAGTGTCAAAAAGTGACATTTACCTTAAAGGAATCACACGCCGTTACTCACTTTTATTAAACCGACTTTCTTACGCTGTCTGATGTGTCAAAAAGTGACATTTACCTTAAGGAATCACACGCCGTTACTAACTTTTATTAAAATCAGCCGCACTACTGAACCGATTTAGATTAAATGTCTATGGGACCAACCTGAAAGTATATCCTTTCAAATAAAAAAAAAAATTTCAAATCGGTTTATAAATGACGGAGTTCTGAGGTAACAAACATAAAAAAACAACCGAATTGAGAACCACCTCCTTTTTTTAATTCGGTTAAAAATTAATAAACTAGCGCTCATGGTTTCTAGGTCCTAATTTGAAAACTTTTAGAAGTATCAGATCGATTTTCAATTTATTATTAAAATACTAATCATTTTTCTGGCTGAATAGATAAATTAAATTGTGTTTTAAAGACCACCAACATCTAAAGTTATTTGAACCTAGCACCAATTCATATTTTCAATTCATTATTTTTTAATAATAAATTGAAAATCCAATTAACACTTTTACCAGCTCTCGGGCTAGCACCCGGGAACTGGGGACTTGTAATAGAGAAACCATAGCAACGCCATGTAAACAAGAGCATTGCTACACGCTCGGCTATTCTCAAGCCCTAGACTGAATAGTTAGTTGAAATTAAAAAAACAAATGTGAAACCAACATCAATAGCTTTTTCTGTGCCTCATGTGCCAGCAAATATGATTTAAGAATCTGAGAAAATCGAATGCTTTCAAGAGACATTGTCTCATTGAAAACGAACGCCTCTGATCATGCCACTAATACGACTAGAACCTTCCCTACATTTACATACATTAGTTCTAGCTTCTAACCTTCTAACAATTCTATGCAGTGCTTACACATTTGATTAAAACCAATTTTGTACCAGCGAGATGACACATTCTTACCAGTTCCCTAACCAAATACTCAAACAACTATAATCAAAATGTGTTTGCATTAGAAACAGTTATATAATCTGACTGAATTTAGATGTGATAAATAATATTTAACCTCAAATATTGAAAAAAAAAACATTTTCAACTAAGTAAGACTAATTTTTTCTATTCTTCCATCTAACCGTTAACAATTTGAAAATGATATGAAAGAATTTGACTTTATGAGGCTATTTTAAAAAAATAATTAAAACCATTGCAGAGAATCAGAGTAATCAAGAGAAAAAAGTGTCATCCTTAACAGAAAAGAAAAAATATTGCTCTGCTGAACTTGTATCCTTAAAATAACGCAGATTTTCACATATTTCGGTTACTATCGGAAATTTCTTAAAACATAGCTAAAAAATAAAAACCAATCATAGACGAGGTGCAGAAAATAGGGAAATATCAGCTATAACCTTGTTAAAAAATATTTTTTAAAAATGCTAAAAAGTAAAGTAATGAATTTTTACCCAATATTTCCATAAGACTTGACTGTCGCAAAATGGAAACAAACACAATACATTATACTAGTATACCCGTGCAAAACTTTTTTGCGACGACTTAACACTGTCTTCAAAGAACAATGGTTTAGTAAAGGCTATCGCCAAAAAAAAATGTTTGCCAACACAAACCTTTTTTATATGTAATATGAATCACTTTATTAAGAAAACAATAAGAAATATATATTTCAAGCTTTCTCAATATCATTGTGTATACGAACGCGTGAGTAAAACACATAACCTAGCTTTTAACGATATGTTTTTAATATAATTTTTGATAAATATTTTTGATTCAAACATAACTTTAAAGTGTACGTAAAATAGTAGTTTTTTAGAAGCTATAGAACGTATCTATCAGTGTAATACTTACGTACGAATAGGGCATGCAAATATTCGGATATTTCAGGTATTCGAATATTCGCTCAAATTTTAGCCAATATTCGAATATATTCGAATAATTGGTAGAAATAATAAAAACACTCGAACTTCAATAAATGACTTTTAATTATTTAAAATCAACACGCCTACTGCACGTCCATAAATCCAATCAATATTTTAACAACAAAAGCAGCTTACTTCTAATTAAAAAGAGATCAAATAATCATTTTTACTTTACTTAGTTACGTAAAAATTCAGATCAAATCAACTAAATATTAGAGCGCACATAGCTTCCGAGAACCATAGATCAAATGAACATATTTAAGTAATCAAAAAAATTCAAAATTCTTTCTTTCTGTTTTTCCTATTCAAACAAAAATATTAAATGAGCATCTAAGACGCATTTTTATTAATTAGTACCACAAAAGTATGGGGTATTGCTCCCCTATAAAAAAAATACTTCACAAATAAATAATACGTCTATTAGCACGTGCGAAGAGCAAATCAAGCAATTAAGTACACGTACGTAACGTAACGTAAGTAAATAGTTATATCAAATAAACATGCAATAATTAACAAAAAACAACTTTTCTCGCCCCGTTTCGATTCCCCTCCCACGCCCTAGCGCGAACTTAGAGCTAGTGTAGCGTTTGTAAGATGTTTTAGCGCCGCCGTAAACCGTTTTTAAACAATTTTAATTCTTAACAAATAATTCGAATATATTCGAATAATAGGAATTACTATTCGAATAATAAATGCAGCCGAATATTCGCTTTATTCGAATATTCGAATATTCGAATTGCATGCCCTACGCACGAATGATCTTCAGAAAAAAATCGATGAGTTTGTCGGTATTTGAGAAACATCGGTTTTTCTTCCAAGTTGCCAATCACTTTCTTCGTATTTCAGCTTATATTATAAGGCACGAATATGAATACCTTTTTTCAGGTGTAGTTATAGAAGTATTACAACACTGAGGTATAATGTCATTGTCAATGGACGTTTTGTCAATATAAAAAACTATTAATAATGTGTCTAAACTAAGTACTATATTTAAAAGAGAAAAAAAATTTACACGTACATATACATCTTTAATGTTTAATTTTAAATACTTTTGGAAATTTTGTCAATATAACCCTATTAAAATCTGGGCTCTAAAAATTAAAATGTACAACTGTCAAGTTGTTTCATTGTTTATTGTTTGCATAGCCTATCCACGACATGCGTACATATTTGCATTTCTCTCACACTCATGTATCGTGAACGCCGATGGATTTTCTCTGTTTACGTTTCTCTTCACCCCACTGCCCCCCTCGTCATTTTTACTATTATCGCTTGAAATCACCCCTTTTAAAGAAATTTCACAAAAAAAAAATAGCGATAACATATCTGTGGACTAAAGGCCTCAATTTAAAAAAAAATTATGTCAATCGGTTAAGCAGGGGTTGCTGGCGGATTGTCTAGAGAAATAGGGCTTGTGTTTTAAATATATAGATATGAACCAGAATTGTTTTCTATTTACAGCAAATAATAAATATACCGAATGTTTTCTTTTGAGCAGGCCATATATTATTCTCAGACAGACAGCTTTTTTTTCCTTTTGCCATTTTTTTAAATGTTGAATTCAATATAATAGACTTTGCTCCGTCATCGATGGGTAGGCACAGTCAGTAGTAATTAAAAACATGGTAACTTAAAAAAAATTAAATATAATCTAGGATATATGTCAAATATATAGCAATTCTATTGAAATGTTGCAATTTATAAACGACAAGCGGCCCGAACCGGCTTTGCCCGGATGCTATGAATTTATGATTTATTAACCTCCGCCCTCGCGAGAAATTCTCCTCCTGCGAGGCGAAGCCGGAATAGTGATGTTTATAACATTAGTAGGATTCCGCCAGTATGCTAAATTGCAAAAAAATGGCAGTTACGTTTTGTTACTATCCCACAGGGGATTATCTCCCCCCCCCCCGAGAAATTCTCCCCCGCGATGTGAAGACGGGCTGGTGGTGTTTATAATATTAGTAGGATTCCGCCAATTCGCTAATTTTTTCCGACTTAATCGACAAATATCATCATAACATTAGCTAATTTGCACAAAATATTCATAAATTATATACCTACCTAAACCTTCCTTGTGAATCAGTTTGTCTATTGGTGAAAACCGAATGAAAATCCCCACAGTAGTTTCTGAGATTAGCGCGAACATACATACAGACAGACGCGGCGGGGACTACAATTTATAATAATATGTAGTGATTTCGTTGTTTTGATAAATTTTCTTTTGTAAATGAATGAATGAATTGTAAATTATAGACGCCCGACAAAAAAATTTTGTAAAATTATCACGATCTACTTTTATGAAAATGTACGGTGTATATATATTTTGCGTGTTCATAAAAGTTAATTTTATCCCAAAATATGTATATTTTTTTCACATAAGGAGAAAGAAAGGAAGTAATTAATTCTGAGCCTACATATTGTTAATGTTTATAGATTTAATGTTTAGTTCAACACGCAGTATCATCAGCAGGTGCTAGTAAACAACAGCCATTGTCAAAATAAAGTTACGTGAATTGATGCTACCAAATTTTAATATCAAATTTCACAACAGCAATAAGGCAGCTGGTTTTCATTTTGTAATTTACGATTTTTTTTTAGTTGACGTACATACGACTACCTCCAGAAAATTATTTGTACACTCTTGTAAAAACTTTTGTAAAATTTAAAAATCAAAATGTTGATCGTAAAAAAGTTTAAGATACGAGTTATGGCACACATACCTATTTCATTTTAAATATTCAGTAATAAAATATTAAATTGCTACTTATTTAGTTTTTGATTTGTCGTATATTTTTGATTCCCACAAAAATAGATATAATATTTTTTTTTCAAGCAATATAAGTGGTCGCAGTAATTTCAATGATCACGTAGACGATTATCCTTAGCAAGAAAAAGTATTATGACGTATGTAAATACATTTGATGGACTTCCAAAATCGAAATATTTGTTAGATCACTATAAGATCGTAATGCAAAAAAACTACTTTTTATTTTGAAAAAAAGTTATAACTTATAACATAAGCAAACAAGAATGTTAACAAATAAAACACACAAAACTGGCTATAGCTGTCCAACTTTATTTTTAATACTGTCAGTAGAAGCTAATAAGTGAAGAATATTAACAGTTTTGCTATTAATAATTAATGAATATTTGTGTATTTCAAATAATTTTAAGTTTTAACGAAATATCAAAATTATAATTCTGTTTTTTTTTTTTATTTTGATAACTAGTTTTACCTATTTATCTATTTTTTTATTAAAATGAAACTTTTCTTCCTCTCAATCAACACAGTGAATTGCTTAATTTCTTTATATTACAATATGTGATTGTGTATGTTTGACTTGTCATATATTCAACGTACATTTACTATGTTATTTAATTAATAAATATTAATATATTTCTTTCAATGAACCTTGTTCAATGGCTTATGAATGACAGTTTTTTTCATTCATCCTTAACTATTTTTATAAAGTGTAGAGTGTAAAGTATTAACGAGATCGGAAGTTTTATTTAATTACATGCCTCGTCGTCTACAGGTGGCAAACGAGGTTAAATTGGCCAATTTCACGACAAAAAGGGAAGATAAACGATTTTATAAATTAACGTATTCCTTGACACTAACTAATACCTATACAATCTATCTTTGGAAGTATCTGCTAATGTTTACAATTACGCCTTTTTGTAAAATGGTGCAGCCGTTGTTATTTCGCCATTAGCAACCCGATGACAGACTCCATTAGTTGAATTTAAAAGATTTAAACAATTTTTTTCCAAAAAACGGCTGGTTCGATTTTATTACAACTTGGAACAATAACTGGTATCCAAACTTAAATTATTTATTTATATTTCATTTAATTATTATTATTAAATTATTAGTGTATAGGGTACTTTTTACTATAATCAAATATTAATATAAGATTTGTGTCTAAATCCGCGGGTAAAGGCTAGTATCAAATCATATTGTCTTCTAAAAATTAATAAACAAACACTTGAAAAATTCTACACATTTATTCATCTCAACGATCGTTTCGGGCTTCTAACCCATCATCAGGAGTTTACTTTAAAACTGGTTTTAAAGTAAACTCCTGATGATGGGCTAGAAGCCCGAAACGATCGTTGAGATGAATAAATGTGTAGAATTTTTCAAGTGTTTGTTTATTAATTTTTTTTCAATCATGTTCTACCAAGTGCCTAGCGATAATTCTATAGAATTTATATATTGTCTTCTATTTATTAAGCGACTTGTTGATCAATATAAAAATATTTCAGCAACAACGTATTAATTCTGTTTTAAGATACTCGAAAATATTATTATGTAAAAGAGAAATTTCTTAATTATAATTTTCTAATTAGAAATAATAATATACACGCTCTAAATCAGTATTATATAATAAAGTTAACCAATAATACTGATATGCAAGCAAACACATGAAACTTTTTATAAAAAAATTGAACTTCTTTCAAAACAAGCCACCAAAATGAAAATTTTGAGGTCGTCGCCAATTTAATAAAAGTATTTAAACAGTTTTAGTAATTAAATTGGCGCCGATCTCAAAATTTAATTGTTTTTCTCTTTTCGGTGACTTTTTTTGAAGGAGGTTTAATTTTTTTAATAAAAAGTTTTATTTTTTAAGCTTCTTAACGCACGTTTGGAATGGGGACCCAAATCACAAAAAAAACTGGCCAAGTGCGAGTTGGACTCACGTGGAAAGAGTTTCGTATTATTCCGTTTCCCATGGGGATTTAAAGACTTAGGATTTTCGTTTAGGTTTTCCTGTAAACTGTGAATGAGGCCCTATATTCCCTATTTTTTTCAGTAATTTCGGAGATAGGAGGGAATGTTCGATTTTCGTATATTTTCTTTAATATCTTTTGACGCTAATGACCTAAGTTGTCGACGCGTCTATAATTTACAATAAATAAATAAAATTTAATATCTTTTAAACTGCATTTTAAAATTATAAAAAAAAATATATTATTTTGTATTCCTCATAACGAACCCTTTCATCCTCTATTACAAGTCCCCAGTTCCCGGGTTCTAGCCCGAGAGCTGGTACAAGTCTCAATAAATAGAAAATCTTATTGATAATTTTACCAGTTCTCAGAATAGAAACTGGGAACAACCATGGAAGGCAAACGCCATAATATTAGCAACGGCATTGCTACACGCACGACTATTCTCAAGTCCTGTTTATTTATCTAATTACATGTTTAGTAGTGTTTTAGGTTATAAAATTCTAAATTGTCTTCGCATTACACTTTTCTACACCTGATGATAATAATAGAATAAAAGAACTTTACATAATTCACACATCCGAAATTCGAAAACACGATAATCGTTTATTCTTTTTAATTGTAATTTTTTGTGTGAACATTTATTTCGTAATTATTATAGTATCAATATTATAACAGTATATTTACAGTGCTACTCAACCGATGTACCTACAGTATACATCGATCTGAAACCTGACCGATAGGTGGTCCAAATGCCCCCATAATAATTTTTTATTAACCGACTTAAAAAAAAAAGAAAGATTCGATTTTTCCCTAGTATGTATGTGCGCGATTTTTTCAGAAACTACATGACTGATTTTTACGATTCTTTATTTAATAGGGAATGCCTTGAGGATGGTCCCATTATCCCATATAAATTTTACTTAAATCGGTTCAGTAGTTCGAGTGATTTTATAAAAAAGTGAGTGACGGACTGTAACATCGTTAAGGTAAATGTCAGTTTTGACACAGCGAAGTCGGTTAATAAACGTGCAAACCACGTATTAAAAAAAATAAAAATTAAAAAAAAAATAGAACCTCCTTCAAAAAAGCTACTATAAAAAGAAAAAATAATAATATTTTGAGGTCGGCACCAATTTAATAAAATGAAAGTAGATATATAAAAAATTTTGGCAATTTAATTGACGCCGACCACATAATTTAATTATATTTTCCTCTTTTTTACTGGCTTCTTTGAAGGGGTTCTATTTTTTTTTTTAATTTTTGCGAAGTAATCAATTCATTTAGGTATAATTGTACCTATGTACCTCTATTGTATTTGTATACATATATTTTTATGCCCACGATTTTTTATAGTTTTTCTCCATGAAACAAGTTGAATTTTGCAGACTTGTTTCACGTTGATGGGGTTTTATATTTGTTAGAAATTAAAATGATTTCACAGTAAATAAATAGTTGAAATTCGAAGAGCAATGAAGAAAAAATATTGCAGAATATTTTATGACGTAAAAACTTCGGGATTTTATTATTGACTTTAATAATCATTGTTATTGCATTTAAATCACAACTGTTTATTTATGCATCGTACGTCAATGAAAATGTTAAATTTAAATAGATATTTAGCAACTTGTGTTGCCACTGAATCGAATCAAGGACTCGGCAATAAATGAAAGAAATCATATGTGGAACTAAGACCACTGTGTGAAATGATTGAGTAACACTGCGGTATAAAATATACAGATAATCTAAAAAGATAAGAATTCAATTAACAAGAATGTTGACAGAATGAAAAATGACAATATCTGCAATTCTTTTGGTATAGAAATGACAATGCCAATCAATCATGTCGGAGAGTTGTTGTACAGCTTTCTAATTTACTTAAATACTTGTGTGTTGTGCGTGAGTATAATTAATGTGTATTTAATTAATTATAAACAAAATTAATGTACTATTCGCGGTTTTATTAACACAACTCTCTCTTTTCAAATATTTCTTTTAAAATGGTAAAGAAAATGTAAAAATCTCAAATATATAAATCAAAACTGAAAAATAACCATCAGGTTAAGCACTTGGATGCTTCTAAGCGTTACCTGATTTTAAGACTCGTATAAAAATTAAAAAAAAAATTTATTAATACAGATATGTTAGCTAATCAAGTAATATTTTTAATGTATCATATTTGACGTTCCATATTACTTGGAACAAATTGACACCAATTATTCCTTCAGACGCTAATGACCTCTGTCGTCGAGCGTCTATAATCCACAATTCAATTCACCAATTATTCCATCGATCTAAATATTGGGTTAAATTATGGGTTATGTTTTCTAACTTCTCTCGTTTTCAATCGCTCTTTAATGGCTTAGGTTTATGTGAAATCCACTTACGAGCAAAAAAGCAACGCATTATTTTTGTTCTTGTTTTTGAGCGTAATAAATCTGATAGCCGCACCATTTACCAACAATAATATTGTAGCAAACCCCAAGAGTTACGCCGCTGGCTACAATAGGTAGCAAAACCCAAGATGTTACGCCGCTGACTGCGATGGAAGCGTCGAGAACAGGTAGCGGTGGTGAGGCGTGGAGTGTTGTCGAAGACACGGGTAACCGCGAGAATATTCTGGAAAGCGCGCGAAAGCTGCTCGAACTATATAAACGAAGTACGAGGGTATCAGGGGCCAGTCGTGAAACAGTGTCGAGTTGAATATATCTACGTTTGTACCGTCACAGAACCGTGCAAGGTTGATGTATGCGCACAAAACCGATAAAAACAGTTTCGTTACCGTTTCAAAACGATCCATTTATGGTAGGTTGGAACATAGCTTATATCGACCGAACATTGAAAACATATATTTCATATGAATGAATTATAAATCAAACCGTTTTCATTTAAAAAAACAGCACTTGAAAAACGAGTCAACGAATTACATTCACAAAATGTACCTAGTTTAATTTTTTATTTATATTAAATTGCAACTGGTTTTGCAAGTCTATCAATGGTTTGAGCGTCTATTCAAATAATACATAACGGCGTACCGTTTGTGAATAATATTATAATAATGCATTGTTATTTGCAATAGTGAAATAGATTCCCATAGCTAGTTTTATATACGTGGTCCCGGGACCCTTTTGCTGCTAAACTTCGTGCGGGACCGTGTAACGTACGGTACTACTAGGTTGGTTATTATGCAATCTGTTCAATCTACTCATTTGCATAGCTAGTTTCTAAATCATATTATTCGTACATCTGCGTCCCGTACTGGAATTTGCAACAGACTTTTCAAACTCAAAGACGTTTCGCTTAATGTCTAAGCTCTGAACGTAAAACACTACTAAAATTTTATTATTTAACTAGCGGCCCCGTCCGGCTTCGCCCGGGTACTAAGAAAGCCCGGGTGCAATACACTACTCACTCGCTTCGCGGGTTTGAGAATAGCCGAGAGTGTAGCGATGCTGTTGTTTACATGGCGTTGCTATTGCAAGTCCCCAGTTCCCGGGTTCTAGCCCGAGAGCTGGTAAAAGTGTCAATTGGATTTTCAATTTATTATTAAAAAAAAATAATGAATTGAAAATATGAATTGGTGCTCGGCCCAAATAACCTTAGCTGTTGGTGGTCTTTAAAACACAATTTAACAATTTTTCACTCGCTTCGCTCGTTCGCTTGATTATAATAAATACACTACTCATTCGCTTCGCTCGTTCGCTTGAATATTATAATTACATTACCCACTCGCTTCGCTCGTTCGCTATATATAAGTATAAACCTTCCGTGAAAAATTATCTAACTGATGGTGAAAGCCGCATCAAAATCCGTTATATTTTAGTTTCAAAAAAATTATAATTATTGTCAAAGAAAGAATATAACAAAAATAAAAAAATATATACATAAATATCATATAGAATTTAGAAGAAAAAAGCCAAAAATTCTACGATGCCATCAGTTTCCGAACCCGGGTCCCTTGTGCATAGAGTGCTGCAACGTAACCTCTACGCTACGAGTGGAACAGTTAAGTACAGTCGTTTTTATGATATAAGTATGTTGCGAATTCTTACGGTCGGGTTACGAATTTAATTTATTAATTATTATTATTTATTAATTATGATATATATAAAAATCTTCCGTGAAAAATTATCTAACTGATGGTGAAAACCGCATCAAAATCCGTTGCGTGGTTTAGGAGGAGTTAGCGGTTAAACAGACAGACAGACGCGAAAAGCGACTTCAATTTATACTATGTAGAGATATGAATTTAAAGATATTTACGTCAATTACATATTTGTCTGGCAGATAATGATGGGGCCTAACTGGTACTGAATTTGATACAATCCTTAAAAAAAATTCATTCACAACTTCATCGAACTATAAACAACACGTCATCGATTAAATAAAAACAAGTGAAACCCCCATCAGGCGACATCGATGAAGATTGAAAATAACCAAAGTGTTTATTATAGATAACACCATATCAATGCATTTTGACATGTTAATTATTAAACATCGTTGATTGTATTATTCCAGACAAGATAGGTGCGTGGCAGCGTTCAATAAATCATGTTCAATAACCCAATTCGGACGGTTCCGTTAGACTCTTATGTGCATTCGGATATCAAAAACTAACACCTATCATACCTGTACCTATGCTTTGTACGTATGTATTTACATAATATATTAGTATAATAATATTATATTATGTATGTATAACCTCGGCCTGATTTCACCCGAAACGATGCCTTTTCTCGTCATGTTGATAAACACAAAACGCCTAGCGACGAGAAAAAATATTACCGAGAAACAGCAAATTATAAGAAATAAAATTAAATTAAAAATTTAAAAACCCAACCCAAAAAAGAAACCTTTAAAAAGTGAGAAATAAATATCTACTATATCTGGCCCGATGCACCGTCTATTTCTTCGTTTAGATGAAATATTTTATTCGTAAATGCGTCGGGGACCGCTGAGACATTGGTATTTTTGTCATTTTACAGTCATGGTCCCCGACGCATTTACGAATAAAATATTTCATCTAAACGTAGAAATAGACGGTGCATCGGGCCAGATATAGTAGATATTAATTACTTCTCACTTTTTAAAGGTTTACTTTTTTGCGACGGGGTTTTTTTTAAATTTTTAATTTAATTTTATTTCATACTTTTTAAACTAACTAATCAAAAACTGATTATTTGAGTTCAAACTTGAAATTTCTAGCTGTAACACTGCGATGAGAGCTGAAGATCTTGGAAACGGCTGAACCGATTTCAATTAAACATGGCTAAGAACCATCTCGCAAATACCATCTTTCAAACAAACAAAACCGCTTTTAAATCGATTGATCCGTTTGGGAGCTACGATGCCACAGACAGACACACAGATACACACGTTAAACTTATTACACCCCTTTTTATCTCGGGGGTTAAAAATATTTGTAATAACCTTTCGAGACGAAAAAATGATAAGTTTCCTCTTTGAAAGCTTACATTGTAGAGTATTAAACATACAATATGGGGGAGACTTGACGCTACTTTGGGGGGGGGGGCCACTCCCCCTTCCGTCGCCAAAGCTCGTCAGTAAATAGCAGTTGTTTGAAAAAAACATTTTTATCTAGCAAAATAACATGAAAGAAATTGAGAAAAATGACATTTCTCGTTTTGGAATGGAATCAATGAAATAGGTAGGTATATTATCAAATATATTACCTACGTAAGCTTTTCTTGATACCTATCTCTGCACATTTGAGTTGAAGAATCAGTTCATTGTTTTATTCATTTCTTTGCTGAACTCCAAAGCAGTGCAGTACAATATATTATGGTAATTATTATCCCGTAAAATAACACATATTATGTTTGTTAGTATAAGTTCTTAAAAGAAGAATTTTCATGATAAAATGTTAAAATAATTTATATTTCATGTGTTTACAAAAAATTGTAATCTCTTGGTGCATGTTTTTAACTCTTTCAATGCACGTTTCCTAATTTGGTAGTCAGTGGCCGCGGTCCACAAAAAAAAAAAAGAAATAAGAAAAAAAGACAAGCGAACATATAATAAACAACAAGCATCGTTTGATGAGAGCCAATCGCAAGGCTTTGCTGTAACGACTGCAGACTGTTTATGAGCCGAGTTGACTGAGGCGCGATTGTATTTCTTTTCTTTTTCTTTTTTTTTTCAGCGACAAAAAAAAAATAAAAACCACGCAATGCAGCAGGGCAACGCAGTCAAACCACGCATGTTTTATTTCTACAGTAAAGCTGGATTCATAATCTGATACGCACTTTGATTATTTTTAAAAACCAAAACATCGCTTTATTTTAACAAAACATTATTTTTTTAAATTTTTTTTTTAATTTTTTTTAATGGAACTGCGTATGGAAAACATTTTTGCAGATACCGCGGCAACATTGATGAGCGTCACAACTCACAAGGTTACAAATATTTAAATTGAAGTGACTATACGAGCGATGACCATCAGAGCGTGAAAGCTGACCGCTAGGTCGGAAAAATATTTAGCGCTCGATCGATAAACGTTAGTCACTTTTCTACACGATAGTTGTCGAGAGTCTATAATTTATACGCAGTGTCGTCTGATAATGATGGCGATTACAAACTTCCACACGATGACTGAAATTCTAGCATATTATATTCAGAGTTAATTAGTGTATTTGCCATAATATGGCACATACACTATTGGCGTCGGTCGGATGGCGGGACCTAGGGGTCGGACCAAAATTTCTCGACGTTTCATAGCCTCCTGAACACTTTGGCACCATTTTTGAAAATGTTTATATATATATGTATGTATATATTTATATATATATATATATATTTATATATATATTTATATATATATGTGTGTACACGATAACTCTCGACAGACTTAATCGATTGAAACGAAATTTGGTACACACATTGGAACCCATCACCGCAAGAAGCCTATTTAAAATGGGCCCGATCGGACCATTTTCAGGGTTGTATTTAGAGGTTCCAAAAAGTTTTTGGGCCCAAAAATACCGAAAAATTTGTCAGAATCGTTTCAAAATTGAAATTTTACTCTTTAGTAAAGATTAAAACGTGCTGCTAAAATTTTAATAAAATCGGCCCGACAGGACCGGACTTTCAAATTTTATGAAAACACTAGTTTGTTGATACGGATTTACTTATGGAAGGGTGCATTTAATGTGGTACAGAGGTTGCATTGATAATAATATTGAAATTAAGAAAAAAATATTATTTTAAGGGATGTATTAAGGGGTTAAATTTTTTATTTTGTCCAAAAACAAACTTAAGTTCACGTATTAAAGCCACAAGGCCTGTATTAGCAAATACACTATATTGTCGGCAGGGTTTGGCACTGCGACCCGAGTTTTTGTTTTTTAAAGTCATCAACTGTAAGCGGTTATTTGGACCTAATATACCAATTTGTTAAATAATAGTTTTATACGGCTGAAATGCAATTGAAAAATGTTTCGTTGGAGAGCAGCCAATTATATAATTGTTTCGAAACATATTGGAAAATATCATTTTACCAACCAGTGGTCACATTCAGGATTCTAACCTTTCCACTTTCGCACTGCCGCGAAAGTGGAAAGGTTCAGGTTAGAATCCTAACTGTGACCACTGATTGGTAAAATGATTTTTTCCAATATGTTTCGAAACAATTATATAATTGGCTGCTCTCCAACGAAAAATTTTTCAATACCAATTAGTATTTTTAATTTACAATTAAATCATACTTTTGTATTCAAATAATTTGTCTTTTCTCATTTCTTCGTGAATGGATTCGTAAAGATTTGACAACGTCCTGGACTTTCGGAAAACGTCAATTATTGGTGCAAGCTAACCTTTTCTTGCGGTTTCCCTCGCGTTAATGTGGATTTTTTTCTACTGTTCATTCCCCTTTAGTATACTTACCTATATAAAGAGCGATGATATCCTAATCTATTCCCTAATATGGTTAACGTTTTTAAGTGAACATGGAAGAAACAAATAGAAAAAAGAAAATGGCTAGATCAGCCAAAATATTTTACAAACTGTACGTCTAAGTCGAAATTTCGTTAAAAACTGAAAATTTTAGTTACGATTTTATTTATTTCCGTTGTAAATCGGGCTAAAAACGGATCGGATAGCTGCGCTATGCATTCACGAGTGGCCAAACAGGTTCGCGTTAACTCGCGCGATCGAATCACTGGTATGTGAGTGTGTTTTGGACTTTGGTAAGGTTGGATTATATTGTGCGTGTGTTAAGAACGCAGCTTATTTCTATGTCAAAAATTTACACTTATAAAGTTCCAGCGTGCGTGTTTTTCAAGAAAAGAAGAATCTCTCAAAAGCTTTTCAGATTAAAATTGTACACTAAATGCAGTGAGCATACACACACACACACATTGCAATTTTTTTAGATTCGGCCATGGGGACTTTTAAAATTGTTCATGGCCTACAACTTCTAAAGAAAGGAAAATGGAGAAAAACATGTGCTTACTGTTTGTCACGTTTATCGTGCCGTGGAATATGCTCGATTTGTAAATGTTTTTATAATTCGCGAAATATTTACTCAAATCATTAAATTACACAAAATCTAATAAAAAGAAATATATGTACTGGGGAAAAGTCAGAATCATTTGAGAAGTATACTCGTAGAATAATTAATTCAAAATAATAACTCGCAAATTAATTCTCGGTTTAGTAACGAAAACAAAAATTATGAACTAATTCTAGCTACTAACCTGCATAAAAAAAGAAGTATTCCATTTGAATTGCAGAAAAAAGAAGTATTCCATTTGAATTGCAGAAAAAAGAAGTATTCCATTCGAAAATGATCTGCAGAAAAATTATCCGAAGTGAAAAATTATATTTCTTAGGCTAACGCAAAAAATCATGAACAAAGCTCGAAGAAATATAATTTTTCATCAATTTGGAAAAGCAATGTAAATTTAGCAAAAAAGTATATTGGACCTTGGTCGGAGTATAATTTTTCAAAGTTTGAAAAATCCGAGAAAAATCTCTTAAATCTTTTTCATATAAAATGCTTGAATAAAATCACATGATCAAATTAATGGTCCGTCAATGTAAGTTGGACTTTGATAAGGTTGGATTATTTTGTGCATGCGTTAAAAACGCACGCAGCAGGCCCCCCTATATTGCAGCATGCATGTATACAGTATTATATCTACTTACGTCTTACATACCTATAAGTATATAAGTCCATATTATTATAATAATAGTATACATATCAGCAAGACGGCTGAAAATTTCTGTGTCGACTCTCCAAGTCTCTATACACACATTTTATTAGATCACTTATACTTCAAATCACCATTCACACAAAAATTTCATTTCTGGAAAAACCGCTGATTGATTTTTTTTCAAAAGACTTCTTATGCCAAACAGACAAACACTTAAGTAACTTCCAAGTCTTCATGGTTTCCGGGCTTGTAGACCGTGGTCCGTTGGTATTTCTACCTGACATTTCGTCTACAACTGCGGTAGACATTCTCAAAGGCGATGTGGCAGCGGTCGAAGTGTCCTCCTTGGCGGTTCACAGGTCAGGGTGTCAGTGACTGGTGTCCTCCCTTCTTTTATGCCTAGTACCAGGAAAATGTCTACCGCAGTTGTAGACAAAACGTCAGGTAGAAATACCCCCGGACCACGGCCTACAAGCCCGGAAACCATGAAGACTTGGAACAATGCCGGCCGTGAAAGCTTGCACACTTAAAAGTAACTGTGTTTATTTATTATTTTTTCTATAGCTTTGGCTCGTTGTTTCGCAGTTCGCTTTCGTGGGTTAGTGTCTGTTTTTCCCGCAGATTCGCTCACGTTAATGTTGGTTTTAACGGGGACCTTTGTCTTAATCCGAGCGGAACCTACTTAAAGTCTGGGTAGATATACCAATAATAGTGATAGTATAACAAGTTTCATCAAAATCGGTCCGGCTGATTTTCAGATATCACTATAAACAGTCAGAAGAATTTCCGGTCTTCTGTCTTGATATCATACAAATTACCCGAGTCCCTTTGCATTTTTATTGAAATTTACTGATCAGTAATGAAATTGTTTCTCAAACAACAGTTTTTATAGACTTGATAATGTTGTTTACCAAATCAGAAATTGCTTTAATAAACTTGTAGCTTTGGTTACTTTAAATGTTGCAACATTTTACTATCGCTTGAGCAGATTTCCAAATTACAATTATATAGTTATGAAATTGTTAAGTATTACACGACAGGTATTGCATTTCTCTTAAAGATAAATCTTCTCTATAATATGATTGATGGAATCCAACATTAATATATTACACGTGAAAACTCAAAATAGCTTGTCAACAATAGTGGAACTACATATGCGCTGAACACTGCGGTGGAAAAGGAAATCTATAGGGCACCAAAAAACCCACATCTAGATGTTTTTGATATTTTTTGAGGTTAAATTGGCGACAACCATTTTAAATAAATATGTCTACATAAAACATTGCTCTTTTGTGGTGGAATGGGAGCCTGAATTATGTTTGAGGGTTTAAAGTTCCGCCACTGGTTCTGCATCCAAAGTATCAAGGTTTTTCATAATTTGCTAGAAGAACGGAAAAATACAACTCAAACAGTGTGCTAGTTTTGCTTCTTTGAAGTTTTTAAGTTTATACAAGTGTTTTAGTTTTTATTAATACCTATCATAAAAAAGTTTAGTTGATAATCCCATTTTACAAAGAAATATAATAGTGACATATAATATTATATTGACCAGAAATTTTTAAATGAAAATTTAATTTAATACATTTTTTTATTTCAGGCCAACCAACACGGGATTCTACCGTAGAAATCGAAGTCAAGCCTCTATTTAGTAAGTTTTTTAATGATTTTTTGGGTGCTTACGTTACGTTTTTTTCAGTGCTTTTTTTTGTGAAGAAAATATTACATTTAAATATCCCCCGTTGAAGGAAAGTATAGACAGTCGAAACAATAAGTCATGGTTACAATATTCCAGATGATGCAATATTTTTGAGTAAATGAGTAATATATTTTGACAAAATATCCTAACAATTGAAGATTAGTGTAGGGGGTAAAAGAACAAGGTTAATTTTCAAAATTGTAATAGTTACATAAAAATACCTTTTTTAAGCTTGTCGTGATAACGAATTTTTACAATAATATTGAGAAGTGACAATATTATAGAACGTAAGGCAATTATTGTCAATCATTGGTTTTTTAAGGCCACTAACAACTAAATTTATTTGCGTCTAGCATCAATAATTTATTATTTTTAATAATAAATTAAATATCCAGTTGATACTCGGATTAGGACATGAATTAGGACTGGGAACTGGCTACTTGTAATAGAGAATCCATGGAATTAATTGTTTAAAATTTATTATTAAAAATTAATGCCAAAAATATTTCAAAATTACAATAATGTGACGTGACGTTGATCTTTTACCCAATCCTTCATTTATTTTTAGGTGATATTCGTAGCTAAAATTTGGCATAAATCCCCTGAATCACCTCTTTACAGGGTGATTCAAATCGATCGCCTGCGGACAGTACAATGAAATAGAGAAAAAAAATCTAAGAAATAAAGTGCTTAGACATTTTTTGATTCGATGTACCGTTATTTTAATTAATTATCACCAATAAGTTAAACTGAATACAAAAGAATATTAATAAACCACGCCTACTCCCCCACTTATTGGTGATAATTACGGTACATCGAATCAAAAAAATGTCTAAAAACTTTTTTTTCTATTTCACTGTACTGTCCGTAGGCGATCGATCTGAGATACCCTATGCATATATGCATATGCAAGTAACGAAAGGGACGGAAGGCTGTGATATTAAATTATTTATCCATGCATTAATTTGCTTACACAACTCAGAATAAAACCGTGATTGTTTCCGCCGATTCAATAAATGCATTGCCAACCCTTTTGTGTTACCTTTCATCAACTTATAAATTGATATTTCAAGGTCGCATACTATCCTGACATCTCTGGCCCTGAGAAAGGATTTCAACCTTTATAATATAATAATTTGATACACTTCGCGTGACCTGGTTTCCTTTAAAAGTCTACCTACGTACAGTAATGCTCTTTTTTACACGTAACTGAAGTATAGTTAAGACTTTATTACATGTATGAATCTCGAAACGGTGTTGTTACTTATTCAGTAAGCCCAGCTCTTATTCAAGTATTATCAGTAATTTTGAAAAGAAAATTTTAGTAAAAATCATTTTACCAACCAGTGGTCACAATCAGGATTGTGACCACTGGTTGGTAAAATGATTTTTTCCTATATGTTTCGAAACAATTATATAATTGGCTGCTCTCCAACGAAAAAATCTTTCATTATAGAAGAGGTTTGGAAAAATTCAGTCATTTAAAAAAGCCAAGTACCAAATGAAAATTTTAGTAAAATTTGTCAAAAACCGTATATTTGATAAAATTTTATCAAATATACGGTTTTTGACAAATTTTACTAAAATTTTCATTTGGTACTTGGCTTTTTTAAATGACTGAATTTTTCCAAACCTCTTCTATAATGAAAGATTTTTTCGTTGGAGAGCAGCCAATTATATAATTGTTTCGAAACATATAGGAAAAAATCATTTTACCAACCAGTGGTCACATTCCTGATTGTGACCACTGGTTGGTAAAATGATTTTTTCCTATATGTTTCGAAACAATTATATAATTGGCTGCTCTCCAACGAAAAAATCTTTCAATTGCATTTCAGCCGTATAAAAAAACTTTATTCTCTTCTATAATATTAAAACAGTCGTACTAAATTTCTACGTATGAATAATAATCATCTGCACAGTGCACTACGCAATAAATCACACACGTAAGTACACCCCGACACAGTCACACTGTCACACTTGTCCCAAGTAAGTAGTTTTCATTAAGTTTAAGTATTTTAGATACAAAATAATACGTTCTTTTTAAAAGTAGGCGAAATCTCGAAATTATCGAGATTTATCTAGATCTCACCAGACAATCTCGCGAGATCTCGAATTGGCAATCTCGAACCCAGACTTATCTCGCGAGATCTCGAATTGCCAATCTCGGCTCGAGATGGCATTCCCTAGTGAACGTTTTCGATATTTCAGAACACAGAAAAACATTAAAAACTTTCTCTGGTGTAATACGGCCAGAAGATATCATCTGCGTAGCGTTTTTTCTGAACACTCTGCATGCAATACATTATACAACGGCATTTGTTATGTTATTTAACATGCAGTTTTACACAAAAGGAAAGGGTTATTTTTGTCTGCCTGGATTCTATGCCCTGAGTATTTTGTATCTACACTATGCGGGAGGGTTCACTTCACATCTTTATATATTACATAATGATTGAATTGTGAAAGCTTTTATATCAAATATTATTTTTTCAGTCTCTTGTTTGGATTTTCTCAAGATTTATGCTTTTGCAACGACAGGTAGATTTTTATGAAATTTAATGCGTAATGCAAATATAAAACTACTTATCTCAAGTATGTATAGAAAGGAAGGAGTGTTCTATTTTTACGTAATAGAAAAAGACGCGATTGGTATTTTTATAAATTATAAGTATTCTAAATTTCTTTCATGGGTGAGTCCATGATCGACCAGTTTTCCGTTGTCCATTGATCCAATGATCTATCCTTCTTTTGTGTCCGTGTCTGCATTATTATGTATAGACAAGATTTGGAGTATTTGGACAAATCTACTTATAATCAAATCAAAATACAGAAGATCTGTAAAGTAGTTACGGAAATATTATAATTAACAAAGAAATTATTAGTCCTATCCGTAAATAAAATCACATATTAGTGAATAACACAATATATCAGACGACATAATATATTATCGCCATGATTTTTAATAGAAGGCTATACGAGTAATATAAGAAAAATGTAAATGTCACTGTCAGGACTTGAACCCGAAACTCCCGATTACGCGTCAGGCAAGTTTCCAATTACTCCACAGTGCCAACAGTAGACAATTTTAATTTCTCTTATATATGCACAGTGTACCGCAGAAAGCACATACCATGCGAGAGCTATTTTTATAAATGGCTGGATGCCTATTATAATCAAATCAAATTTCGCTTTTCTCTGTCGCTGGATGATTATTTTAACAGACAAAATTAATTTTTACCCCAAAATACCAACATAATAAATTTTAGAAACGGGACGAACGTTTCGCTAATAAATCAGAATCATCGGGACGTAGTGTAATATTGAATTGGTATTTAAATAAATTATCCTCTTTAAGTTGAACAGTGAACAGCTTCTTTACAGCGATTAAAAATTCCTTGTAAACTTACACTGTTTTAGATTAAATATTGCAATGGCCAATGGAGTGTAAAATATTTTGCTCTGTCAAATCAACAAGTTGCAAGTTAAAACATCATTCCCCACTTTCACAAACATCTAGCACGATTCTTAACAACGCTTTTAACAATAAGTTCGTAACCGCAAATTATTTTTAAGGAGAACAAAAGTCAACTTTCTAATTTAATAGCCAGAGCATTCTGTGAGCATAACATTTTTTAATATAATTAGTAAAGGTGCGAGGCGCATTTGGCTCATTAGATGAAAAAAGAACATTTATATCACTGCGAGCAGGAAATGGAAATGAATAAAAACTAGGTCAAACAAATAATAATTGATACAAGCCTAACCTATCAAAAAATAAATGGATACAAATCACAAATGTATCCTTTGTTGTTTGTTAAGCGAATCCAATTTCTCAATACAAATGATATTTTATTCTATATTTTGCATTTCATTTCTCCGTCATAGTATATAATACTGTAAGAGAGAAATAGAAGATCGCTTAATTTCTTACAGAATACTTAGGAAGCTTGTTGCGTTGTCGAATTCTCATCCCCTGTCTTGCCATAATTATTATCAGCACAGCCGCCACCCGGCAAAAAAAATATACACAGACAATTTCAACCCTTTTCCCATCACCCCAGATTTACGTTATGCACCTGCTGTACTTTTTATGCTAACCCTTTTTTTCAACCCTCTATATTTCTTTTTCGACATGCATTTCTCTTTATCTGGAAATATATTTAGGTCAAAACGCAGCAGTTGATTTTATCTTAATTTCAAATATAAAATTTAATTAGTACGAGAACAATGTGAAGTTCATTTTAATAATCCTGCATTTAATGTTTCACGCTAAGGCAGGTGAATTTAAGAAAGTATTATTTTAGAATTATTAAATTTTTTGTTTTATTGTTTTTCATATCGCAAACAGGAATTTTAAATCTCAATGAAAATGTTAAAAAATGAATTCTGGATAAAGGCACTTCGCAAAACCAGTGTAAATTATTTCAAATATCAAAATTTTCTATTCTATTTGAGGAAATGCATACTAATTTATACAATGTGCAATGTGCATCAAAATTTTTGTGAATTTTTAACGGAAAAGGGGCTCTCTATCTTATGAACTACATTACCTAGAACAACAATACTAAAATAGGTACCTACTTCTATGGAAAGACTACAAAGATAGCGACAGAGTACCAACTATTGTTAAAAAAAATTAATAATTAGAATTTTAAACGTCGCGGTCGCTAAAATGTTCTATAACACTGACATTTTATTCAGAACCTTTCAGATGAAATGCCACATGGATTTCATACGCTATTTAAATTTTTGTAGCAAGTTACAGTTTTGGGGATTGACTTTTATATAAACAAGGACCACATTACATGGGTCAAAAATTATTTAATAATTTGCATGTATGTCTTAAAAATCCAAAACATCCAAAATTTAAAAAAAGTATTTTGAATAATATATTAAAAGAAAACTGTTTTTATGACGTAACGTCTTTTTTGATAGCCCTGTACGTTGTGCTTGTACACCGATCGTATAGTCTCTTTTATATACAGTCGCGGACTTAAAAAAGTTTACACCTGTATCATCTAGTTACCGGTTTTTTTAATTTTTGCATATTGTAATTTGGCTTTTGATAGTAATGTACTCAATTACTAAGGTTACATCCTAAAAATGCAATAAAAAATTATTATCAAAACACCTCAGTAGTTTATTATACAATCCAAATTACTTAATATTATTCAATTAAAACATAAAAAGATTTGATAATATTTGATACTAGCAAATTCCTTCCTCCAATCTTGCAATAATTCTTCTTTTTTGTTCATCGTTTTAACAATTTCGAGGCATTTAAATGACAATTATTTCTTTTAATTTTTGACATTTACATTACCTATTAAAAACTAAATTTGTTGCTAAGCTACTGACTTTTTGTGAACTTACACTGAAAAACTCAAGTGTAAACTTTATTAAGTCCGCGACTGTACTTCTACTAACTCTAAGATTACAACAACCATTTGTTTTTAATTTTTTTGTTAAAATGTTATAATGCTGTATTTTGTTATTATAACGGTATTATACAGACTAGTCTGTCGCAATAAAGTAATCTATCTATCTATCTATCTATCTATAATGGTCAGCGTGCTAACCTTTGGAGCAAGCTGTCGTGGGTTCAAATCCCACCTCGTTCATGGATGTTTTGTGATGTCGTTTAGTTTTAAGTGAAGATGATGATGTTATTTGATGTAATTAAGACGGTAATAACTTAAGTTGTCGACGTATCTAAAATCTGCAATAAATAAAAAAATCCATCCCAAATTTGGATATTCTACTTAACAGCAGACGTGAATTTTTGGCGCTGAAAGCATGTCAATTATATGTAATTAGCAAATGTTTTTTTAACCCTTTTTATATAAATATATTCAGACAACCTACATCCGACCCTTTGCATTTCTTCTACTGGCCTTTCCTCGTCAAAACAACCACCAGACAACATCGCCAACCCTCGCGCTGCAGGTAGATTGCGCAAGAATTTCATCCCTCTAAGATTTTAATGGTGCATAATATAAGAATATATAAATTCTTTTATATTTCCTACAATCTTTTATGTCCTCACGCTGTTAAAGGATATACGAATATTTTAAATTTTTCGGTACAGTAAATATTTAAATGACGTTCTTGTTGATTTATCGACAACATTTTTAACTTTCGGTTGGAAGTTGCTGTAATGGGTCCGATTTTGCGAATGAAAAATTTGGACATATCTGCACGTTTTGAGGTCCCTAGAGTCCGAATCTACTGCTTTATGTCTCTCTCTCTCTCGCCCAAGTGCGGTAAGTCAGACACTGTCCGCACACCTGCTTGTCAAATGATTCATTAAAGGCCGCTATTCATACATCGAAAGTAGCTATTTTGTAGTGGGTATGGCAAAAAAGCTTTTATTTAACTTTACTTGCTAGTTAGAGTCAAATCTTGTAATCCAATTTTGACCCATTTCAGCATATCCAATCGACCTGAACCTTTGCGTAGTTCTATACGTAGTTCTGAGGACAATACAATATTTTAATGTCTCCGACCTGAGTGGGTATAATACCCTTTGGAACCTCTCAATGGTGAACAATATATATTATTATACAGATCTACAGTGATTTTACTCATTTTGCTTATCTTTGCGAGGAGTTTCCATATGGATTTTTCCCTTTTAACCCCCGAGAAAAAAAAGGGGTGTTATAAGTTTAACGTGTGTATCTGTGTGTCTGTCTGTGGCATCGACCAACCGATTTTTAGTACATTTTAATAATATTTCAATACAAGCTTTTATTAAATGAAACTATTCAGACTTTTTCAAGGGCTTATAGATGCCAAGAGATAGCAAATCAATATTTAAACTAATTATAAAAGAGGACAAATGTGGTCCATTGCTTAGCATCGCGGCCTCTGAATCAGACTGTCGTGAGTTCGAATCCCGCCTCCACTCATGGATGTTTTGTGATGTCATTTAGTTTTAAGTGAGTTGTTATTTAATGTAATCAAGACGCTAAGACCCTAAGTTGTCGACGCGTCTATAATTTACAATAAATAAATAAACTTATAAAACTGTAGAAAATGTTTTCTTATAGATCAATACATAAATATTTTCAGTATAGGTATTTGTTGTGTTTTTTTTAAATAAGTAATTTTAATTTTATATACAATTTTCTTAAATTGAGTACAATTCAGTTTGAAAATATTGACGTGTCGATGCATAAAAAACATTCCCTACAAAATCATACAAATTGTAAACGTAGGTATTTAGTTTAATCAATATGAATAAAATATCAAATTGATATTAGAAAAATATTTATACTATTAAGTATTAACCCCTTGAAAACTAATTTTAAATTTTCCCAGATATCGTCAGAAACAGCGTATGTATTACTAATAAAAAATAATAATATGTAACAATGGAAAAATTATTTCTACCTAGTCTTCTTCATGACCACGAGCAAAAACATTTACATTTATGCTGTCTACAAAAATCTATAATCTTAAATTTAAACACATCTATTAATCTGATATATATTAGGTGCAAAATACGTTTCGATTCTGGAATATTTTAATACTGATTTAATAAACAAATGAGTTTTACGAAGTGCGTGATTACACTGAGTCTCATTCATTAACGCCATGAAAAAAAATATCTTTTCCCTTAAAAATTAGTAAGTGTGCACACTGCAGCCATATGTTTAAAACCTCAGAAACGACTCTATCCCGAAACAAATATACTAATGCTGGGTTTCTGGTACGACTGTCAGCCTTAAATCTAAATTTAATAATACACTAAAATCTAGAATTTAAGACTGAAAGTGGTACCAGAAACCCAGCATAAAACATTAATGAAACAGAGTATTATCATAAATATGTGCCAACATGATAAACCTCTATTTTAGTTTCAAGGCAAACGTGATAAATACCTACTTTAAAATTCTCATCCTTGACTCAAATCTCAAATAAAATGAAATATTTTGCAAGTAAATGTTATATCTAAATTCTAACATTATTATTATTAGATGTTAACGTATACTAAAGTCCAAGGACGGTATAAATATTAGTTTCGTAAACAAGTTTTTTTTACATTATTGAATTGTCTTTTATGTTAAAAATATGTAAAATTGATGTTTTGACATATAATTGATTACAGGGATTAGTTCAAGATAATTTAAGATACAATGTCGCTTGCTATGTGGAAGTTACGATTTTCTTCATCTCAGAATAAAAAATACATGTTGAATAATTAATAATAGATTAGGTATAGATTATAGACGCTCGACAGCTGAGGTCATTAACATATATCGCTGGCTGATTACATAAATACTTATATTAATAAAAAATAATTCACGTATTTTCAGGACAAAAACGAAAAAAAATAAATTGTTAAATCTTTACATTTCGATATTCATCGCCCTATTTTTAAATCATAGTAGAGCAAAAATTTACAAAATACGTATATAGGTTGTAAATTATTTTATTTATAAGTATTTAAAAATAATATGTATATTTAGAACTTCTAAAAGCGAAAAGACAAAAATTTTGAGAATTTAAAGTTGTTTTCTATTTTTAAATAATCCACTTTGAGTTTTTTCTACAAAAATTCAGTGGACTCCTTGGCTCGTTTTCTTCATTATAAATAAATTTTAAAAAAAATCATTCAGCAGGTATATTGCATTGTTTTGTTTCTAAAATTTATAAATATTAAAAAAAGTTTTAATCAAATTTCATTTGACCTATTTTTTTTCAAATCAAAACAAACGGTAGATAGAAGCATCCGTAAACTTTGACAACTAATAATAATGTGTGCACTTAGAACACAGTCAAAAACCAAGAATATAAAAATACAAATATGTTGTATAACTTGACATTTTGTAAAAATTTCTGCGTATCAATGTTTTTGTTATCATGTTTTGAAAACCAATAAACTTAGTCATATCTGTAGTTTATAAGATAACAGCACATTTTAACTGATAAATAAAATAATAAAGTACCTATAGCGTAAACTATTCAGTTCAAATGCAACAATTATTAGCATATTTCGTCATTTGGCATACAAATTTAAGTAAAAGAAAAAAAGAAATTTTGTTACATTTTGTAGGGAACATTTTATGCTTTTTAATATAGGTGCACGTTTTGTATTTTTCCACTAATACCTATACTCAAAAGTGGGCATTAACTCGTTAATCCGTTAATCGTTAATTAACGAAGTTAACAATCTGCTGAACGGATTAACTTTTAAGTTAACTTCAAAAAATGTTAACGCTCTTGTTAACTTCCGTTAAATTGAACTTCCGTTAACTTTAGTCTGTTACATTACTGCTATCCCATCTAGTGCTGCAGTAGAACGTCTTTTTCTACGGGCAAAGATATTTTACGGGCTAAACGATCATCGCTGTCGGATGTCAATTTTAATATGCTAATTTTTATGAAGGGGAACATGCATCTAAATTACCTAATGCAAAATAACGATGAATAATAGCCTTATTCCTATCTACTTTATTATCGACATAAATAAATGTGTGTTTAATTCTTCTTTCTACTTGTTTTTGTTTTATTTACCTATTTCTCTCAGCCCAAAAGCAGTATAAGTTTTAAATGGTTAACTTTTAACGGTTAACTTTAACTTGCGTTAAATTTTCGAAAATTTAACGCTCTACCTATTATCGAAGTTAACTTTTTATCTAACGAATTAACGATTAACGAAGTTAACTTTTGGATTAACTGTGCCCACCTATGCCTATACTTAGATAAAAAAATACTTCCAAGAAATTTTGGAATTTTTCAGAACTTTTTTTAATTGGCAATTTATGATATAAAGGCTTATTTATATTCCCCAAATTTCCTCTAGAGTGACTTGACGAAATATCACAGAAGTGTGTCGCAGAAATGATACAATTCTTCTTTGTCGCTGTCAAAAAATTTGAGGTTTATATGTAGCTGTCCGCGTATTCGATTCTGAGTGTTTACACATGTCTTGAGAGTAGCATTCACTGTTTTTTTTACTTTTATTATATTTATTTACAAATTATGTGTGTGGTGTTTTTAATGAATAATTGAACATTTTTAAGGACAAGCCTCTATATAAATTATAACTACAAATCAATAAGAAGTACATAGGTACATATTATTTAATTTATTATGTATTGAACGTTTTTACAGTGCATTCAAATAATAAAGATAGAAATGCGTAAAAATAGATAAATGATCATGCATAAAAACACTTAAATATTATAGGTACGTACTGCATTGTTGGGTAGTAAAACTCCATAAAAAGTAAAACTCAAACACTATATTATATCAATCAAATATTAACATGCGTTTATTTTGTTATCAAATATGTTATAGTTAAATCAGCTATTTCATATGTAATTTTTTGAAATAAAACTTCCTTAAGGTACGTGCAGTACGCAGCTGGGATTCTAGATGGTTGCATGTATGGTAGATGGTGGCTGAAATTATAAGCGCTTATAGGTTTGCACAACGAAGCTTTGATACATTGATACAAGTTTTAATCGCGTTTGAAATGTCAGATAGCGAAGACGAATATTTATGTTCTTCTGCTACAAAGTGGTATATTTTAAATAAAAATTTTGGTAGCAGCTCTCATGTTCACCGTATTTATAGAAAATGATCTAAACATGGCGAATTTCATCATTTATACCAAGAATTAAAATTTTACCCAAACCGGTTTTTTGAATATTTACGTATGGAACCTAACACTTTTAAATACGTCTTAGAAAAAACTCAAAACAAATTAAATAAAAACTGGCATAAACTAGTCACATCCATTGCGAAACTTGTATAACGACCATTTGACAGTTGTCACACGTTGATTGTAGTAGTCAGCGCGCTGAAAGAATGGTGAGATACATTCTTGTATCTAGCAGCTCTTGTAACAGCGCTTATACCTGCTACACTCACTGCTTCGTTGTGTACGCTCGCATATATAACAATGCATTAATTTAAGCAAGCCCTGCTATGATCTACGCTACCATCTAAAATCCTAGCTCCATACTGCAAGTTCCTTTACACACGCGGTAGAGAGAAAATTGGATTCATGTGGTTGCATACTACACTTTGACAGCTAAAACAAAACAGCCGTTTACTAAGCCAACGCGAATTTCAACTGTTTGCTAAGCCTTCTCTTGTTTTATCAATTAATTTAGCATAGCCTACTATTAAAAATCAGTATTTTACGTATAACTCTGTTATTTTTGAAAATAAATCCATCAACCCTCATATCAAATTAAAGAGAAAAAAAATCTCTTTCCAATGGTGTCATGGCCATCTTTGACGTGTATTTAAAAAAACAAAGTTGATACAAGTATCTCTAAAACTATAAAAGTAAATAAAAATATGAAAAGAGATTTGAAATCTTCATAAAAAAGGGCCTTAAGAAAGTGAAAATATTTTTTTTCTAACTTACTTAATAAGCGAGTTATAAACAAAAAACGAAAATAGGTAAATCTCGTTTTTCAACTGTCGGTCGCGAACCAAGCAAAATATGGAAAGTTTGACTACGCAGGGTAGTAGTACTGGAGATTCTGCACATTTTGTCTCATTTAACCAAATCTCTATCTCCCATAACAACGGAGATCCCCATGTTGAGGATGAGTCTGTGGACACACTGTATATTTCACAATCACTGCGACCTATAAGATCTTTTGTGAGTCCCCTAATAGTTTATTCCCAGTCGGGTAAAATGCTTTTTATGAACCTTATAACCTTTCTGGGGGCTTCTCTCCATATGTCTTCAGGCTTTAGAAAAGGCCTGTTAAGATGTTGCAGCCTTTTGGAGAACACTGCTTCACATTCACATAGAATGTGTTCGGCAGTTTCTTTTGCTTCTTTACAGAAGCGACAGTTGTCATCCTGGACTTTACCCATTTTTGAGAGATGGTATCTCAAAGGGCAGTGGCCTGTGAGGAGTCCTGTCATTATTCTCAGTTCTGCTTTGCTGAGAATAAGGAGTTCTTTGGTCCTTGTTGTGCTATGCGATATAAATCTCTTTGATTGTTTCAGTCCTGGAGTGGACTTCCAACGAGAGATTTTCTTTTCTTCCTCCCATTTGCGAACCTCTAATTTGATGTGGCTTTTAGAATAGCCACAGAAAGGTTCTGGGCCTATAAAGGTTTTAGTTCCTCCTTCTTTAGCGAGGGAGTCTGCTACTTCATTGCCTTCGATGCCTGTATGCCCTGGAACCCACATTAGGGTTACTCTGTTGTATACACCCAGTTTATCAACAGTATCTAGGCATTCCCAGACCAGTCTTGACTCAATTTTGTGTGAACATAGAGCCATAATAGCTGCTCTGCTATCCGATAGGATAAATATTTTTGCGTTTCTGTAGCCTTTATCCAGACAATTCAGAGCGCAAAGTTGTATGGCATATATTTCTGCCTGGAATACAGTGGCTTTGGAGCCCATGGGAGCTGATATCCTTGTTTTAGGACCAAAAACACCTGCTCCTACTCTATTGTCCATCTTGGATCCGTCTGTATAATATATCAGTGATCCTCTGGGGAATTTTATTTCACCTTCTTTCCAGAATTTGCGACTTTCTATAGTAGCATTGAACCTTCTGTCAAATTTGAATCTGACATCCATCAGATCCACTACTGTACAGGTCATTAGATTAAGATTTCTAAGAATACTTAGGTGGCCTGTTAAGTCTCCAGACTTAAAATTTTTTGTCCGTTGCAATTGAGTTGCAAAAACTGCTGCTTCTTTTTCCAAATAAAGCGGGAGGGGCGGCAGATCAAGTATCACCTCCAAGGCAGCAGTAGGACATGTGCTGGAAGCACCAGTAATCATGAGACATGCTAGTCTCTGTAGTTTGGTAAGTTGGACTTGTGTTCCTTTACTTTCCAGTTTTGGCCACCATACCATAGCGGCATAACTGACCATGGGTCTCACTATAGCCTTATAGACCCAGTCGGTCATTTTAGGCTTTAGTCCCCATTTCTTACCTACCATTTTACTGCAGGTAAATAAAGCTCCTCTAGCTTTGTTATTAACTTGCTCGAGGTGTAAGTTCCATGTGAGTTTTTGATCCAGTGTAACCCCCAGAAACTTGACGCTGTTGGAAAAGTCGATTTGTATCCCTCCCAGACTGGGTGCTTTGATTGTAAGCTTCCTTCTCCTGGTAAAAGGAACAATTGTAGTCTTGTGTGGGTTAATGTTGAGCCCTTCACCAAGGCACCAAGTATTGGCGATCTTTAGGGCATCTTGCATTCGTTCGTAAATCGTCCCGTCATGCTTACCCCTAACTATAATGACGATGTCGTCAGCGTATCCGATGGTTTCAAAACCGTTAGCTGACAGTTTGTTTAACAGGTTGTCGACTACCATTGACCACAACAGGGGCGATAGACATCCTCCCTGTGGACAACCTTTAATGGTTTTCACTGTACTTGACTCATCTCCAAGATAAGCCGTTATTAACCGATTTGTGAGCATGGAGTGTATCCATTTAGCCATCGTAGGGTCCAAGCCCCTATTTATTAAGGCTTTGTGAATGGATGCATGTGAGGTGTTGTCAAACGCACCCTCTATATCCATGAACACGCCTAGTGCAACTTCTCCATGTTCTCTAGCCTTTTCCAGTTTCCTGACGAGGCTATGTAGAGCAGAGATAGTGGATTTACCTGACTGATAGGCAAATTGACTCGCGTTAAGAGGAAATGAAATTAAGTATTCACTTCTTATATACTGGTCAATAATTTTCTCCATCGTCTTCAATAGAAACGATGAAAGACTAATGGGGCGAAAGGATTTGGGGTGGGTTTTAAGGCGTTTCCCTACCTTTGGAATGAACACCACCTTAACGTCCTGCCAAGATTTGGGTATATGTCCCCAAGCAAAGCTGGATCGGAATAATATCAATAGATCCGCTATAATGATCTCTATTCCTTGCTGGAGGAATGCTGGATAGATTCCGTCCCCACCTGGGGATTTGTAGGGTTTGAATGATTTTATAGCCCATTTGACTTTACCCGGGGTAAATATTTTACCAGCCATTTTGTAGGTGTGGGTCTGAGGTCTTTTAGTCCCCTCTGAATAGCCCATACTTGTTGGGTAGTCATTGTGTATCACTTTTGAACCTGGGAAGTGTGTTTCAAGTAAAACTTGAATTGTCTCCCCTTCGGATTCAGTGAGGTTGCCGTCAGTTTTAACTAGCTGACCTATACCATTTGAGTGATCTTTCGCTAGGACTTTATGTAGTCGTGCCGCAGTGTGTGTATTATTAACACCTTCGCAAAACGTTCTCCATGACCTTCTCTTAGATTTCCTCAATTCATTGTTGTACTCTGTAAGCGCTTTTCTGTATTCATCCCAGTTTTGGGTGATTTTAGCCCTATTAAAGAGTTTCCTAGCGTTTTGGCGAAGTAGGCTTAATCCTTTATTCCACCAGGGTACGTCCCTATTCAATCTTGTCTGCTTTAATGGGCAGCTTTCTTCAAAGGCGTTATAAATACGGTCCCTTAGTTTATAAGAGGCATCGTCAAGAGCTTCTAGAGACTCTATTTTACCCGGTTTTATCCTATCCTTGGACTTTAAGATACTACGAAAAGTATCCCAATCGGTAAGTCTAGGATTCCGATGTGCCTCTATTATATGGGTTTTTACTTCCAGATCGAATCTAATATGCATATGGTCCGATAGGGATGCATAGGCAGACACGTGCCAATTTTTAACCCTATCTACGAAAGCAGGGCTAGCCAGTGTTAGGTCAAGAACTTCTTCCCTAATTGCATTAATAAAAGTAGGTTTGCCTCCCTTATTTATAATGTCAATATTACTAGTTAACAAATATTCAAGGAGTTCCTCACCTCTTTTATTGATGTTTGTGCTGCTCCATAGCGTATGATGGGCATTTGCATCGCACCCAATAATGAATTGTAGGTTCATTCTTTTACAGTGAATAATGAAGTCGGCTACCGCCTCTGGAGGTGATGAGTCAGCCTCAGGGAAGTAGGCTGAGGCTATTGCAACCTTAAGCCTTCCTCCCCTAGGTGTTGTATCTATTATCACTGCAGCGATGTCGCGTTGAATAAATCTAGAAAAAGGAGTACAATTTATTCGTTTGTTAATCATTATGGCGGCTCTAGGATTTTCACAGCCGCTGCAATATATTAATTTACTTAACTGGGTCTGTAGACCCCTAACATTGTTGGCTACCAGCCATGGCTCTTGGATTAGTGCCAGGTCCAATTCTTCTCGAATAAACCTCCATGAAAGCACGTCAGATGCAGGTTTAGCATGGTGGAGGTTTATTTGTAGGCACTTAATGATGTCGCCCATCATCAGCCTTCCGATGCCATGGTTTCTCGGTTTTCTAGGTCCATATGGTTCCCACGAGAAGCTAGGGAAATAATCTGTCCACTTCCGTAGAGCCCCGCATACGAAAGTAAGGCTAAGTGCATCCGAAGGTCGCCTGGTATTCGGAGCCATCGTTATCGACTACACTAACGCAGAGCCATTCATCCTTTAGGCACGATGGGTTCCACCTTAGGATTGCGGATTTATTTTCTGGGTTTACTCCCATAGAACCGACATGTTCTGTTAAAACAGGGGCACCTCGAGTAGGGTGCGATTCTTCATCGCGCATGTCGGTCTTGAAAAAGGAGAGGCTGTGGTGGTGAACTAGCACCTTTATATTGCGCTTCACTTTCTCCTGACGCTTGGTCTAAAAGTTGCCTCCCAGACCTCACATCCGCCCCCCATATTAATAGATAATATTCATATAGTAGATCCTGAAAAATAAACAGTTTGCCTCGGAAGAAGTCCTGATCTAAATGTGTTCCTTAATTCCCGATATCTATAAGTTGTAAAAGATTTAAATAATCGGGATAAAACAACTCCAAAAATGTCATCGTTTCGTGCTGTAATTTAAAAACATTGACAGCAACATATATTTTATATTCTACGCACACTATGCCTATCTTTGCATATATAATTCAATAAGAGACGCACGCTACTGATGACCTATTTTAATGTCACTCACGTATACCAACGCTGAGCGCGAAAAAAAATAATATAACTATAATTTCACCAATTTGTGTTACGGTATGGCAAATGGTTTGTATAGTGCGTATTATAGAGTGAATAGCATATTAACAGTAAAATACTTGCGTGTAAAGGTTGATTCACATTGACAATGTTGTCGATAAACAGAATCCCAAACCCCAGATTCTCGAGTGTGTGAAAAAGGTTTCATTGAAAACAATTTCCTTAGCTGAAATTCCTACAGGAAACTTTTTTTACTGTAAATATCTTTTGTAGGAATGTTTCCTCACCGAAACAATCGAGACTGTCTACAGTTTAAAAATTCCAATCAGGATATTCAAGTTATTTACGTAACACATAAACAATAAGGGACATAGCCCACTTCCTTGAGGCAAACGCACCTCAACAATATTAATTGTTTATTTTTACCATAGTATGTCTGACTTTATTAAATATTTTTCTGTCGTCAGTTCGAAACTTATTAAATTTATTTAGGTTCTCGATCATAAGCGATTAGACGCTAGTCGACGCTCTAGTAAAAAAAGTTCCACTACTATTTTCAAAAGTGCCGAACCAGTTTTGAAAAATTTATCCTTCCTTACACAAAGAGTAATAATTGATTATTATGCTAACCACCTGTTCAGCTACTGCCTACAAGTCATCAAAATTATATCGCAATTATGCCTATCTTCAAAAAAATCGCAATAATGCCTGTCTTCAAAAAAAACAGGTACGTAGCTTTGCGACTCTGTCTATGCTGCTGCCATAGTTACCGTTCATAAAACTATGGCAACAGGATCGGAAATCGGAATACTCGAGACCTTACGTACCTGTCTTTTCAGAACACGGGCGTTCTTACAAACATCAAATTATACATTAGCACTAGAACTACTGCAACAAAAGAAACGGTGCTGCACAATTACTACAAAACTTCGAATAGGACATTTAACAAGCACCTAGAAAGAATAATTTTTATACGGTGGCGGATGATTTTTCTTATCTCACTGTGTGGAGTATGCTGCTTCAATGATCCTCAAATATAAAATAGTTAGCACCAATTCTGGAATCAAATAATTTAAGTTGACTTACCTTAAACGGTTTTCTATGTTCGGCATTAAGGTAGACCTAAGTTCAGTTGAAGTACTTACCCTGCCTTCAGTTAATCAAGGATCGATTCACATCAACAAACTTTTCTTTTTAACACGCTTATATTAGCTTCACCTGTATGCGGGCTTGCTTGTTTGTCAGTTTGTAACCGACTTCTTTGAACTTGATTTTGACCAACTTTGAACGGTCAGATTTAGTTTAAACTTTGCACACTTATCAAGGACCGACGACAATACAATAATTCCATAAGTTTGTCCCACTATCCTCACCAGGATCTCCAGGACTAAAAAAAAAAAGCAAAAAACTTCAGATTGAACTGAAACTTTGCACACTTATCAAGGACCGATTATAATACAATAATTCCATAAGTTTGTCCCATTATCCTGACCAGGATCTCCAGGACTAAAAAGCAAAAATAAATTATAATTTAAAAAAACCAAAAAACACGCTTTAATGAACGAAAAAGTAAAAAATAATTAATTTTATTGTAAAAAAGCGTGGGGTGCTTTGTATCATATTTTCATACTACCCCACGTTTTTTTACAATAAAATTAATTATTTTTACTTTTTCGTTCATTAAAGCGTGTTTTTTAGTTTTTTTAAATTATAATTTATTATGGTGCTAACTGCGGAAGTTATATGGGCTTAGTGAACGATGCATTAATAATGGTCGACGCTAATAGTCTCTGTTATCCAGCGTCTACAATCTCTCTTTCTCTTTCTTGACCGTCTTTCAGTAAAGATCTACTGTTTCAGAATGACTAAAGAAAACCATAGGCGACCAAGAGGTGATTAAAAATATGAATATGTTTATATTGATATTGATATTGGTTTCCGTAAGCGGCTGTTTAAAATTTTAGACCCGTTTTCAGTTTTTGCTTTCCACAACACTCTGCAATCTGACGCAGCAAATTTCCACGCAAAGTGCGTGTAGATCGATCTAACGGTGCGTTCGCGTATACGCGTGAATGTTTGGCCTGGGTATTTAGATAGCGAAAATAAGGTCAATGCATATTTCGAAACCGCTACTTTGCGCTTGCTTCGCTCACGCAACTGCACGTGCAAGCGACACATTCAAATTTGCCTAAATAATTATCTTACAGTGTTGCCAATAGCTTTGTTGTTCCACAACTGCCAACTGTACCATACATACAAGGTGATTCACTAACTGGGACCGACAAATTTATAAGATTAAAGTAACTTTTACCTATTAAACGACCCCCCTCACGGCTTGTTTTTTATTATATCCGAAAGGCAATCGTTGCAAAAGTATGGTCAATAACAGACTTTCAAGGACACATTCAAAATGATTTTAATCTTATTTTGTGTGTAAATTTATTGATTTCTTTTAAAATTAATACTTTGTACTGTACAACGTGCATGACAGCGGCTAAAATAGATGTAGTTCTTCAGATCAGTTTTACATTTATCTGGGAAAGTCGAAAAAATCTTGAAACATTTCTAATTCAGACTTGCAGTAGCCTTTTGCTAACTCGATGCGGTATAAATTAACGTTTCACCTCCTGTACTTACTGCTTTCGACTTTTACAAGCCCCCACTCATGCACACCACGATCCTTATATTCTACGCATAACTCGATAATCGTCATAAATAACCTGAAAGTAAAATCAACAATTATTAAGATATATGTACACTGGATTTGGAACAGGATTGAAACTTAAGAGATAAGGCGACCCAGAAATCAGCGTGTACTTCCCCAACTGCCCCGTAGTTGCAGTGTTGCACACTTAGCATAACTGTATTCAGTTAATTTTACTGACGCTAATGACCTCTGTTGTCGAGCGTCTATAATCCACAATTCATTCATTCAGTTAATTTTACTTTTGTTACGTTGAAGACACACTGTATAAAGCTGCCTAATTGATATCGCACTTTTTAATCAGAAATTTCTAGTCTTTGTCGATATTACAGGGAACATACGTGTTGTCAAATTTACGACAATATTAACAACATACCATTATTGACATGCGACCATTTTTAGACATGAATATTTTTTTTTCATCTTAACCGACTAATGTCACAATATTCTCGAAACATTATTTATTTGACATGTTTGTCAATAATTGATTGATGCAACATTGCCACGCCAATAAAAATTTTCACTAAACAATTAATGAACTCGAATTGCGGATGCAAACGCTATTAAAAATCAAGACCATTACTTCCTTTATTATTAAAAATCTCAATTACGCACGGAAAAGATATTAGCCAATTGATGTAAAGATGCAATTATTATAGGTATCTCTTTTTCAATTGCGGATTTAAGATAATAGGTGGGTTTTTTTCTTGTAAAGATAGCCTTTTGAATGTTGCGCTCGCGACGAGAGACAATAACAGATAGATATTGTACATTTTAAACGCTCGACAACAGAGGTCATAAACGTCTTAGAGACAATAACAGTACAATGCCTAAAATATTATGACGTGTATTAAAGCCTCAGTTGCTGCGTGTCTAAAAATTACTACATAAGCAATTAATTAAGAAAAATTACCTACGTACGTTGCGTTAAAAAAAAATTAAATTGAGCGCATAATTTAAATTTTCTATAGAACTGTATTTAAACTAGGTCGACGAATTGTGTTGGCAACAATGCGATGTGCCAATGACGCATTATTTAAAAAATTAAAATAATTATAATCTCAGAGGGCTTTAGCCTAAATAAATATTTTTAATACTGATGCTCACAAACAATTCGCAGAGATATGAAAATATTTTGAAACAAATTTTGTAAACTACATTTTTCAAGAGGTTTAGCGATAATTTTTAATGCATTTCTTAATCACTTAAAAATTGTTGACATTTCATTTGTTTGCGTTATTTTTTTCGTAACTCGCTATAAACTTTATTTTGTAGTATTTTGTTCTTTTCAAAATTTTTTAGTTAATCCATTTTCTACTTTTAATAATAAAATAATTGTATTGTGAAAAAACTCTGAGGTCATTTTCTCGTAGCATAGATGCTTTACCTCATGATGGTACACACTAGCGTGCTTACGAAGAACGCCTTATTTACATCAAAATTGAGTTAAAGTCTTTTTTAGGTAAAACTTACTCAATTTTGTTTATGAAATGATATACAGGGTGAGTTCGACCACCCGTATCAGTCGTTTTTTTCGAAAACAGTTAGTCGTAGAGAGCTGTGTCAAAAATTTGTATTATGAAAGCCCTAATAAAGAATCGAATGGTGATAATTTTTTTTCCGGGAAGATCGGCTTCCCTATTAGTTTGCTCCAGAATGTCCAGAACTCCGGAATTATAAATGTAACGATAGGTCGAAAGTGGTATTGTTGAAAAAATCTTTAAAAAATTAGCAAGTTTTGTACGGATTTTTTTTTATTACTGCCGCCTCTGTTAAGTAATATTTGTTTGAAATTACTAAATTAAAATGTCATAATAACGAACTTTATAAAAGTCCGCATTTAAAATCTAGTTACCTATCTATCGATCATTAAACACCGAAGAAGTACACTCACAGTATAACCAGAAGAGCTCAGTAGTATGTATTAAAGAGTAAATGGAAGACAGTTTGAACACTTGTGACAATGTCTAAGGTTGCTAGATTTTTAATGCCGACTTCGATCGTTATTATGAATATTTGATTTAATAATTTCAAACAATTGTTACTTAACAGGGGTGGCAGTAATTAAATAATTTTTCCTACAAAACTTGCCTATTTTTTAAAGAGCTTTTCAACAGCACCACTTTCAACCTACCGTGCTTTCTAAAATTTCGGAGTTTTGAACATATAATAATTTATATTTATACTTATAACAATTTACAGGGGTGGCAGTAAAAAAAAATTTTCATACAAAACTTGCTTATTTTTTAAAGATCTTTCCAACAATACCACTTTCGACCTATCGTTACATTTATAATTCCGGAGTTCTGGACATTCTGGAGCAAACTAATAGGGAAACCGACCTTCCCGGAAAAAAAATTATCACCATTCGATTCTTTATTAGGGCTTTTATAATACAAATTTTTGACACAACTCTCTACGAGTAACCGTTTTCGAAAAAAACGACTAATACGGGTGGTCGGTGAGTTCGACCACCCGTATCAGTCGTTTTTTAGTATAGTGTCCAGATAAATCAACTTCTTCACGCCATCTACGTCTAGGCCTTCCACTCTTCCATTTCCCTATTGATACATATAATTATTCTCATAATTTTCGTGGCCATATATTTCTTCACTTTTCTTTTCATAATATGATGGTGAACTACAAATTTCTTTTGAAATTGTTCCAAAAGTTGATCCACGAATAGCTTGACATAACAACCATGCGGACTTCGAGTTGAAGGATCTTTGGTCCAATCAATTACGGGCATATACACAAATAGATTTTCATAGCACCCATGACTTCTAGTTATCACTGGTCCAGAAGTTGATAGATTAATAAGACGGGCATACACAAATAGTTTAACATAGCACCCATGAACTTCGAGTTGGAGAATCTCTGATCTAGAAGTTGATAGGTTAATTACGGACATACACAAAAAACTTGACTTTACTGTTGCCATCTAGACAAGACAAGACTTTCAAAGTCTTGTCTTGCCTTGAAATATCAAGACAAGATTTCACTAAGTCTTGTCTTGAAATATCAAGACTTCACTAAGTCTAAGTCTAGATTAAAAAACTCTTGTCTTGTCTTGAAAATTTCTAGACAAGACTTTTGCAAGTCTTGTCTTGAAAATCTAGACAAGACAAGAGTCTAGAAAGTCTAGATCTAGACGGCAACACTACTTGACATAGCACCCATGAACTTCGAGTTGGGGGATCTCTGATCCTTGGAATAATTATTATGTATTCACTTTGAAATACTGTTGATAATTAATTCGCATTTAATTAATTTAATTGATTACACTTTACAGCCATCAAATTGCATGTCAAAATATTTATAATAAGTCATCTGTGAAAAATAAAACACATTTGCATACGAATATTGTAAAATTAATTACACAAAGACGCGTGTCATTAACAAATTAACAACTCGTCATTTCCACACGACATAATAATGTTATAACTAGGTATATATAGTTTACAATAATAGTTATATGACATGTACAACTTCCGACACTGTGGTCTTTGAATGTGGAACAATATTAATTATCAGATAGCATTGACATGATACACCTTTAATGCTCAGCAGATGTGAAGCATGTTTTCTAATTATTACTGATCACAGGATCGCAGATGGCCAGTGCCGCATTTATGCGTTTCCTAATCGAAATATCTGTACAGAAGAAGGGTTAGAGTCAAATCACATTTTAAAAAAACTGGTAGCAGGTCTATTATAGCGAGAATACAATAAAATAAAATCCTTTGGCTATAAACGTGTGAATTTGATTAATGCAGAGGAAAATGCGATGAAATGTTAAAATCATAACCCATCCTTTTGGCTTTGCCGTAGTCAAGTAAAATAGAAATAGGATAGAGAGTGTATTATATAAATAGAGAGATTGATTTTAGATATCTAAGCGCATAGAGTGCGCCGACTTCAAATCGAGCTAGAGCTTTGAAATTTGGAACGTAGATATAATATTGAAGGTGATAATTACGAGACAAATCAAAAACCATTAAAAATCCAACATATCAGATTAAAAATTCAACATGGCGGATACTGACACGAAAAAAAATCTAGGGTACTTCCAATCGAGCTATAGAGCTTTAAAATTTGGAGCATAGATAGTGTTCAAGGTGATAATTACGAGAAAAATAAAAAATCAATAAAAATACAACACGGCTGATTCTGCTTTGTTTGGAAAATTACGGAGTACAGATAGTCGATCTGCAGTAGGTGTACGGGGTATGCACATTGTACAGTCGGTGTATAAAATAGTAGGATGGGATGTGATAGTGGGATAGTGCTATTATTTGCTAATATATACCTGAACAAAAAGTTACGAAATCCCACCAAAAATACACATGTAAAAAAACAGGCTAAGTTTCATTTCAGCTATTTTTTTTTTTTTTTTTTTTTTTAGATAACAAAACATACAGTTCTGACGAGAACTTGGCCTGTTTTTTACATGTGTGTTTTTGGTGGGATCGAAATTACATGAAATAAATCAAAACAGGCTGGAATACGAGGCAAATTCGTCTTCAATGTAGAAGCATTTGCTTATAGAAAAAAGTATTTGTTTTTTTAAAGCTGTGTCACGAATCCCCAGATGAATAATACTTTACAAATATCAGAATAGACAAATCTTCAATGAGCAAAAGTATAAAAACACATTTTTACCATAGAATGATCAAAGTAAAAGTGTATGTGGTTTCGTCAAATGTTGTTGACTTTTCATGTTAAAAAACAATATTATTAGAAATCAAAATTTGACATTGATTTAAAATTTAGGCAGATATAATTAGTATATTTCATAGATAGACGATGGAGGTCAATGGAAACCACCTTGGCACATATTTAGCATTAAAAATGGCATTGCCAAACATTGACTTAACAAATGACCTTAGACTAGAGTTAATTCATAGTTCTTTATTATTCAATCAAGGTCTCTCATGAATACACTGTGATGAAAAAAACATATGCTAAAAGAATAATTACAATAGGTCAAATTATGAATTTGTCTGAACGAAAAGCGAATGTTATATTATAATAAGGACAAATATCGCTTCAAAACGCTTATGACCTCTGTTTTTGAGCGTCTATAATTTTCTATATCTATCGAATATCGCTTGATATTCACCAATTTTCACCAGGTTCTGGATTCACAGTTATTCTTTCTAAAGAATCTTCTAAAGTATCTGTTGTTAATATTCCCCATATTTGAACAGGCAGCTGCGGTTTTTTTTTCGTGTAGATGAAGAAACGCTTCAATCGCACAATTTGCTAGTTTTTTCAACTTAAAAATCATATATAATTCGTAAAGTTTATTTTTGAAACGACAGAAATACTGATATAACAGTTCCAATATAAGTAGAACCTAAAAATAAAGTTGCATAAAAATTATTCTTGGTAATAAACCTTTGATGATTTAAAAATATCGTAAATATTGACATACATTTTACTGTAATCGTTTGTTACCATATTAGTAACTATAGTTCCAGAAACCGATCATATAATTATTGCAGTAGATAATCTAACGCCAAATCTATGACTACAGATTAGATATGTCTAATTTTAATCACGAAATTGTGTAACATGTCTTTCATATCCAATGACTTTTCTCGCCGTTAAGGTCATAATTAAGATATGTCAAAATAATGCCGTAATTTAAAAACACATTTTCTGTGAATGTAACGCCTCGAGCTTAAAAAGTAGTTGCTATAAAAATCAATTATGTCGAAATCAAATAACTTGTTTCTTAAAATAGCCAACACTATTGCAACGTCACGAAAAATATGTAATAAATAATTGCATGTATATTTTTCTGTGTGAATTCAAGAATCAGAATCTGGTTTTTAAATTATATACGTTTACATTGCGCTTCATTTAAAATAAATAAAATATTTCTATTGATTGTTGTGA
The DNA here is from genome assembly GCA_039654895.1 of Mongoloraphidia duomilia. Classification (NCBI taxonomy): domain Eukaryota; kingdom Metazoa; phylum Arthropoda; class Insecta; order Raphidioptera; family Raphidiidae; genus Mongoloraphidia; species Mongoloraphidia duomilia. Next base: position 11,085,507 of record CM077524.1, read on the forward strand.
CGACAATATAAACTAGATGGTATATCAAGGGACACTTTTAAGAAAATGGGACATTCTCTAAATTTATTATAATTTAAACAATTTTAAGATAAATTTTAAATAATAAGGATAGCGTTATTTCTGCTCATCTCCCTTTTGTCGTAGTGCAATAATATGTAAGAAATATTTTTCCTTTTTTCTAAGGAAAATTTTCTATTTAGGGACAAATAAATAAGTGTAAAAAAAGGCGTCTCAAATTGTTTCACCAAATTGGCGTCAGAAAAGAAGCTGCAGCACACACCTCCTTACATCGAATCACAAATGAAAATAAGGCATAAAAATAGCCGAGTTCGTTAGAATGCTTTTTAAATGGTGTTTGCAGTTTCCCATTGCCAAGTTTCATTATCAGAACGGATGAAAGTATCAACTAGATTTTTAAAATTATAATAAACTGAAAATATGAGTTGATGTCAGGCCCAGACAGCCTTGATAGTTGGCGGCCAAAAACCACTAGGTTACCCACTTTTTCATACAGCTTCGTTCGAGTAAATATTAGTTTTTCTCAGAGATTTTCTCGCGTTAAATAATAATTTTGACAGGAACTCTATTTTACCCTGGTCATATCCGGATAAAAAGTACCATATATTTTAGTTTGACCACCAAATGTATCAAGTTTCACCGAGCCATTTTCGAGTGATACCGGTTAAAAATTCTGTCAACGAGTTCTTGTCTCTATTTTGCATAATTCTCAAAAAATTTGCAAGAAAACGAAATTACAATAATATTATTGTGTTTATACGGGGTGTCCTAAAATTACTGGGACACAGAGCTACCACGTGTAGTAGAGGTCAAAATAAGTCGATTGGACCCAATTTATGTATATACCAAAATGTACCGTTTGCCCGTGAGAAGAGTTCAAAGTTTACATAAAATTTTGTATTACAATTTTAACTACTAGGAATATCTGTTAGCATTATTTAAGAAAACATTTTTTTCCTTCGGAACTATGCGGAATACAAAATTTTTACAAGAGTAACAAAATGAAGATAATTAATCAGTCTTCTCGCTAAAAAAATTTGAGAACCGTATTACCACCCTTAAGAAAGTTCTGAAAAAAATATCAGGAGGTGAGGGTGGTTTTAACCCTTCCACAATTTCTTTTGGGTTTCTTTGATTACCGAAAGGAAAGTAATCCTCTAAAATGCACATTTGTCAAATTTCATTCAATTTGTTTCACTCATTTCTGAACAGCGTACAAAAATGTGTTTTTTTAAGTAAACTTTGAACTCTTCTCACGGGCAAACGGTACATCTTGGTATATAAATAAATTGGGTCCAATCGACTTATTTCTACTGCACGTGGTAGCTCTGTGTCACAGCAATTTTGGGACACCCTGTATATTATGTATTTGATAATCTAAAATGTAAAGTTGGCGAGTTTGTTTTTAAAATAAAACAAAGGTTGTAAGCGGTGTTACAAATATCGTAATATTTGCGTGTTTAGTGTTAAAATATTTTCGGTTTTGCATTCATAGCCAAAGAAACACGTTTATATGCTGCCAGAGTTTTTCTAAATTTGTTTTGATAACGTGAGTCGTTATAGATGAGGCACGCAATAATGTCGATATGCGAACAAAAAAAAAACTCCAAACTGCAGGGCGACTGCCGAACTAATAAAAGATTGCGTGAAAAAATAAATAAAATGTTCTCCTATAACACAAGTCGGTGTTATCAAACGATTTGTGTATAATGAATTACCCCTGCATAAAATTATGTATTCAGACGGAAAAACTGTTGCGACATGTTTAAACCCTTGATACGATTAATTTTAATGGTTATTTCACAGGAAAAATCACATCAATCCGATATAAAAATATACCAAGAAATATTGGTATACTTACGTAGTGTACATATACAGGAAAAGATTTAAATGTCTTGAGAATCCAACCCAAAATATCCTGTATCGTACATTGCGCACTGATACTCGATTTATGGTATGACTTTGAAAGTACAACAGTACTTTTAGCACTGAATTTCACCGTACTATCAGTGCTAAAAATTGCTTTCAAAATTAAGAATACTAAGAACACTATGGTTAGGAAAACAACAAGTTTAATCTCTTTTAAAAGCTAAAGGGTTCAGTTCAGGTAAACGCCAAATAAAGGACCTAGAATCAGACTACAGATCTTACAGGCGAAATTTTGGGTTACTTATGAAAGATTACTTAAATTTGTTTTTTAAATCTGTAAGTTTTTCCAGGAAAATGTTTTTCAATTTTTCGTCTCAAGGGTCTGTAGTGTGATTATTAGTCCTTCATTTGATGTTTACCCGAAATCTTTAGCTTTATAAATAGCGTCGGGAGAGCCATAACCATTTTTAAACAAGGAGAAAATATTTTAGTTGAAGAGTGCAGTGGTATTTGTAGGTATCGAATGCTCTGAAGGGCGCAAAAATTTTCAGGGAAGGCTAAAAATTTTTCACATTTTTAAAAAACGAATTTACGCAGGGGCAGTGGCGGATCGAGAATTTTGGTTTGGGAGGGGCTTGACCCAGCCGAGGGAAGGTTTTATCAAGACGTAAACACTAAAAAAGCACACATTTTATTTAAATTGAGATTTGTCAGGAGTGGACCCACATGCTTTGAGGGGGTGGGGGGCTTGAGCCCCTTAGCCCTTTCTGGATCCGCTACTGCGCAGGGGTGCGAATGTTTAAAAAAAATTCAAAGGGGACACGCGAATATTGAAGTGAGTTTTAAAAGTTTATTCACCGCTGAGTTAATAGATCAAAACATTTTTGTCATATTGATTGAAAAAGAAATTATAGTTATTATAATACAAAAAACTTTTAAACCAAAATTATACCACTTAGGTAAAAGTTGGAATGTTTTTGCACTTGGAAAAGAGTCATCAATCTGTCATTTTGTATACCTAAAATTAGCCATATTAGTCTTCACATTTCTATTATTAATGTTTGTGTAATTGACCCTACAAATAACCGCATCCAATCTATAAATGAAGCAAAAACAGTTAGGTATCTGTAAATCATTAATCAACAATAAAACTACACACGAATTTTCAAATATACCTGCAAAAACTTAAAACCGTTCTTTTCACACCACTAACAGCACATTTCAATTCCCAACTGGCTAATTAACTCAATAACTTAAGGGGTTGATGTGATATCTGCGTGAGAAAATCAAACCGCAAGGGTTTGGCCATATATATAATTTAGATTGGCAGAAATTATATATCGTCTGTTAATTGCGTTTTGCGGTGTACCGTTAGAGGACAGGCAGAATCCACCAGCCGATAAACATCTGGTGTAGGACATTTACCGCTACAGGTGAATATCATCTCAAGGATGAGGTTAACATTCTGTTAACTTTTAAGGACTTGTAGGCGTTTTGTGTCACTTTTCCTCGTGGTCACATAGTAAGGATTTGTTGCCGTTGTACCTACTATATATAATTTATTGCTCCGATTCTTTTTAAATTAAGATTGCATCAAGAATAAAATAAAGGACAAATTTGCTTTTATTTTGGTGACATGTTGAAAATGAAACAAAAGGAACGAATGATTTAAGGACCACATAAAAATGGTTTTAATAGTATAAATGCATTTCGGATACCCTTGATCTCAAGTCCGTTCCCTTCGTCACAGTGATTTTTTTATACATATGTATAGATTAAGGATGAATTTTTTTTAAACACTTTCCTCAGCATTATTTCTGCAATGTAAGGTTTTCGTTTAAAAGTTCCAAATTTAAAATATTTCAAGAATTTCAATTTCATTTTTCCCATTAACAATTTTTTTTAAATACTTATATGTGTATTTATATTAGAAATCGTGTCCATCGTGATTATAATAAAATTAAGAAAAATCGCAGGATAGTAGACAAAATATTTGATTTATTAAATGTACAACGTTTCGTCTATAGATTTAGACTTTTTCAAGTACATACGTAAAAATAACATTATTTATGAAAATTTATATGTGTATGTCGAAGCGGCTAGCCGTTTCATAAAACAGCGCTGTTTTATAAAAAAAAGTTAATTAACATTCAGCCGAATTATTATCACATCGCATTTTGCAATACAGCTGACTACTTTTAGCCGTCTTGTAAAGCGGGAAAATATCTGACGTACTAAATTGTGCAAAATTAAACTTAAAAAAAATGAAAACACAATTGCGCCTATAGTCTATACTCTATAATCCATAGCATTAAAATGTAAAGCAACTAATCTTTGAAACAGCCGTATTGCAGAACGTGAAGCGTTCATTCGACATTCAATCCGGCGGTTGCTGGCTTAGCCTCTTTGTAAAGCGGCTGAACGTTAGTTAACTTTTTTATAAAACAACGCCATTTTAAGAAACGGCTAACTGATTTATAATTTGCAGTTCGGCTACGACTAGGGTTGCCAGATTAAAAACCAAAATTTTCGGGACATTTCTAAGGCAATGGTTGAATTAAATCTTGTGTTAAAATCTTAATAGGTACCTAGGCAATTTATTTCAGGGGGGAAAGTTATTGTGAAAAAAAATGTTTTATTATTTTACTATTTTTTGTATTTAAATTTTATTCATCTATCACACACCAGTACACGGTGAGATGTGGGACGCGCTTCTGAGTGTGTAAATCACGCATAATTTCGTGTGAATCTTTAATAATTCATTTTATTGTTCCCAATTTGTCTTTACCGACATAGGGTAAGTCCGAAGAATACAATTAAATACAAGTAAAAAAATATATAATATGTACAGAAATTGCAGATAGTGCTAAATAAATAAGTACTACTTAGCATATAACTTAGTGTCGTTTCTTGCGATCGCGAGCACGAATTCGTTGAACTTATGCATTTCCGGGATAGAAGACTTAAATTTCGGGACACGGGACAAACCAACGAATTCCGGGACATTCCCGGAAATCCCGGCCACCTGGAAACCCTAGCTACGACACATATTATATTCTCACAGTTCAAGCAATATTTCCGAGATGAAAAATACGTCTTATTGGAATTAGTTTTCAATGATGAATCAATTTCGTACAGCAGTTTTATAACATGTTTAATGTTTATTAGTCAATGAATGTCAAAACTAAGAAGATTCTAACAGCATAGTGCAACTGATTGAACGTAATTTGCAAACAGCCTTGGCACATATCTTCAATAAGCGTTAATTTATATTCTGGCGAAAGTAGTTTTACAATGATTGTTTTAAATTGAAGGCTACTTCACCATAAACACTATAGATTTCGTTTATAAATTAAATATAATAGCATGCATATTTGTTTGCTGTCATAGAAAATATTAATCAATAAATTGAATACAGCAACAACAGTGTTGCCAACATTTGAATCTCCCCCTAAGAATGATTTCAAAAATCCCTAAAATCAAACTGAAACCCCCTAAATAACAAAATTAAAAATTCTCGAAGTTTCAGAACAATAAAATAAGAATGCGAATTTTACAGACAAAGGTGCCATTCAAATATACAAGATTTGAGTAACTGTGGGCAACAATATTAGATAAATAATTAAATCAAACGTTTTAAAACCCCTAATATCTACACCGTAAAAGATGCCGACTGCCGTTGTTACAATTTATTTATATATCTAAGTATTGATTTTCAAGAAAGTGATAGAGAATAAAATTTTATATAGGTAAATCATTATTTATGTCAATGTCTGGCTGTATTAAACTGTTTTTATCCGTACACCAAGTTCCACATTATTACAAAAAAAAAGTAACAATAATAATATCAATTCCATTATCTGATATTATAACTACAATTTGCTTTATTAACTTCAAATATTGTTTTTTGTTGTTTATTGCAGTTAATATATAAGTATATATGGAATATAACGGCTTAACGACAATGAATAGCAAAAAACAAATACATAGTTTGGTCCAGTTTATAATTAAGTCAATTACATGTATTTAAGTGTTATTTTTAAAATACAGCGTGCATTATTTTGTAGGTTATGACGTATTCATTTGTTCTTAGAAAGGAAACAGAGCGAACCAGAAAGGTTCACAAGCAAATAACAGCTGTGATACAAGAAAACACGACATGCATCAATAGTGTACGTCGCGTCGACAGGAAAGGGTTAATAATGAAGCTGCACTAATGCCAGCTTTATAATATGGGAACCCCCTTTTCAGATGCAGAGTTGTAGACCAATTTATTAATTAACTTGAGTACTGATATTATGACATGAATACATGGATAAATTATTATCAAGTGTATTTCATTTATCAAGTGTTATTAAACGAAACCGCACATAAATAGAATAAAGTAATATTTAAACGATGCATACAGGATTAATCAATAATAATAGTTTCCATGTCAGAATTCCGATATTTCGCAAATCCGCAATCTCGGACAAAACCCCGGAATTGAAGAAAGTAATATCGGAATTCCAAAATCAATGGAAAAATTAAAAATCAAAAAATTTTTGTTCAGTTTGCCGGCTAGAAAGTGGGCCTTAATATAGATTTTTTATTAATGATTGATGAGCTATCTAATGTCTATAGTTATAATATTATAAAGTTTTTTTTTATTTTATTTTAATTTGTAAATCTGACAGGCTAACAGACAAAAGTATAAGGTACTTTTTATCAAGCTATACTTCATTTTAAAATAAAGTTCTCATCACAAGTCACAACTGACATTAATATGCAAAGCAACGAGAAAAAGCCAATAAACTCCCATTAAATATCATTAAAAACGAAAATTTATTTTTTCTGATCGATATATTATAGTTAGACTGCTTTGTGTTACAGCCTACGTGGCTTGTCTGGTATCCACCGCGTTATATTTGGCAGCTTATTACAATGTTGTGTTATATAACGTGGCACTATCGGTTTTGACGTCACAAAATGTAGTTTCAGAAAACAGGTATCGTGACCAATTGAGGTTTAGTCTACAAGAAAACGGTTATTACTACGTTTTATCATTATTTAGATTTTAGAGCCACAGAATTAATGGTCTATTGTACAAAAAACTAATCCAATAGCACAACCCTTTATTTTAGCTACGGCAATCTGTGCGAGCAAAGGATCGTCCTTCCTGGATCATTAAAAGGAAGTAGGGCAAACTTGAAAGGGTTGATTTATAATATGTCTGTATAACATACATATGCATGGGACTGGCGTAGAAAATCACCTGCAAGGCCTACCACAGAAAACTGCATCCCTTACAAATGATATCCATGCACAAAAAATAGAGAAATCAGTAGCGGATGTAAATTCTTCCCAATTACCAACTGCAACCACTTTTTTAAACTAAAGAATGAAAAATAATTTTAAATGCAGTGAAAGACAAAGTTAAGAAATTGAATAAATTTTGAGTGGTCTCTTATTTATTTTTAAATAAAAATTATATTGAATCACTTGCTCTGAAAATTCACCAGTTTGATCTATTGAAATTTGATGGAAGGATAATTCCACTACTATGATACTGAAAAATATAAAATGTGTTATGAGACAATGTTTTAATCAGAATATTATAGCATCGTATTGCCATTTTCGATTTTTTTGCGAAAAGACGAATGTCGGTAATTCTGCTTGATATATCTTAGATATTTTAAAAATGGTCAGAAAAGTGCCAACATATATTATTACAAAGTGGCGCAGAACCGACAGGCGAGTTACAATTGGCTATATCGTAAAAACGATTGATGGTTCGAAAACAATCGATGCACAAGAACTGTCACAATAATAATGTAGTATTAGTCATAATATCAGTTTAAATAGATACTTTTAGTGTATTTTTGTTTCAAAATAAAACCATTGTTTTTTAAAAAGTTTTTTTTAAGTTATTTTTATAGATATATCTGCAGGCGCATGTCATCGGAGGACCGTTTGAAAACTGAATAATGCCATAAAAAATGAAATTCTTCTGATAGATCATGAATTATTAAATTTTTAATAATATATGCATATAATATTTTTTATTGTCAGTTGCAATCTGTCAGTAGGCTCTGCGCCACCCTGTATTATATATTCTTAGTTATTCACTGATATATTTTTATTTACTTAGTTTTTGTCTGATTAATTTTAAAATATAGCTTGTTTCCTGGAAGTATAGATTTATGTTCCAAATCACTAATTTAATAATTCTAACCACGTGCGTACGCTACTGATTTTGAGACGGATATCAGTGAAACCATATGTCATTGAAACAGTGCACATTACATAATGCCGGTGCAACTGAAGAGAAGGCTGATTCGATTTTTTGTCAGCCTTTTTAGATATACACTTTTTTTATAGAGCGTGGGAGACAAATTATGTCTTATTTTTTTGTAGTATAATATTCAGAACAGGTTGTGATTTGAAAAAAAGGGGTATTGTAATAAGAGGACAGGGTTGTTTCCTTATTGTGCATATGTCTAGTTAACTTCGTAACTACTCTACTCATACAAAATGACAGGTGAAAGGCATATGTCTTTCTAGACAGATTTTTTAATTTCTGTTATTTACAAAAATTAAATTTTTAACAGTTTTTGGCCAAATTCTGTTTTAATGATACAGCATAAGAGTCGAATTTGGGAAAAACTTTAACTGATTCTTTTGTTCTAAATAAAATTAATCGAGATTGATTTACTAATTTACTAATTACTTAGAATTTTGATTAGTAATGATTAAAACACAATATAGCTATTAAAAAAGTATTTCTTTGCTTTTTCCAGGTAGTCTAGACAAAATAGGAAAAATAGAGGAAAAACATATTACACAGGGTATTTTGCGGAAAATTGTCGAGAGTGGTCCCCTTACTATCATACTAAAAATCCCACCCTTCACCCCCTCTGCTTAATTTTGTATGAAGCTGAAACTACCCCCAAAAGTGTATTTTTGCAAAAATCTAGAGAACTATCTATTTTAGGACAAAAAAGGTCATAATCAATCTCAAAGCTGATAAAATTTCGAACAGAAATGTCCTAAACTGTTATACCCCGTGTCCGGTCTCCAAGGTGAACATAGGGATTTGACATGGTATAGTTAATTTTTGCTAATTCGTGTTCGCCATTTCAACGTACAAGAAAGGTATTGGTACCTCTCGAAAGATAAAATTATCGTGCATTAAATGATTCTAAAAATAAGACCAAGAATGAAATTTTTACTTTAAAATACCAATTTGAAATTTACAGATTTTGCAGTAATGATTTCAAATTAAGTAGGCGAAAAACAAAACGTTAGAAACTCTTTTTATAACAGACTGGGATATTGTTTAGTTGAAAATGGGCGGTTATTTGAATATTTTTTATAATTTTATTTTCTTTATTAAGTATTACATTTCGTTGTTTAATAATAAAAAACCAATATATTCTTCAATACTTAGATTGGTACCTGTTTGTATTCTTAATTCTTATTATAGTCTACACGAGTAGAAGTAAAAGCCAAAATACTTAAACATGGCACACAACGTTAATTCTCTATGTTCGACTTTGAGACCGGACACCCGGTAAAAATTGATTTTTTTATTTTATTGTAAATTATAGACGCGTCGACAACTTAGGTCATTAGCGTCTTGATTACATTAAATAACAACTCACCCAAAACTAAATTACATCACAAAACATCCATGAGCGGAGGCGGGATTCGAACCCGCGACAGTCTGATCCAGAGGCCGCGACGCTAACCACTGGACCACACTGTCCTCGGGTATAAATTGAATATAGTAAAAATTAATAGGTACAGTCGCGGACTTAATAAAGTTTACACTTGAGTTTTTCAGTGTGAGTTCACAAAAAGTCAGTAGCTTAGCAACAAATTTAGTTTTTAATAAGTAAATGTAAATGTCAAAAATTAAAAGAAATAATTGTCGTTTAAATGCCTCGAAATTTTTAAAACGATGAACAAAAAAGAAGAATTATTGCAAGATTGGAGGAAGGAATTTACTAGTATCAAATATCAAATCTTTTTATGTTTTAATTGAATAATATTGAGTAATTTGGATTGTATAGTAAACAAATGAGGTGTTTTGAAAGTATTTTTTATTGAATTTTTAGGATGTAACATTAGTAATTGATACATTACTATCAAAAGCCAAATTACAATATGCCAAAATTAAAAAAACCAGTAACTAGATGATACAGGTGTAAACTTTTTAAAGTCCGCGACTGTACATGTTAAAATATATCTTATAGACATTTTTTTTTATATAATTTAGGGACAGCCTATAGATAAAAATCACACGTATAGATAATATTGCAGCAACCGTTGCAACTTTCGCTGATAACTTACACCTTAAGGCGATATTTGTACTTTAAAAGAAACTTTAATGAACCTCTCTGCTGGAGAACATATTGTATTATTCAACTGTCATGTTGTCTAAACCGTAAAACTGAGTTTCGTCACTGTTTATCTAAACATCAAATTACAATATGGTCAAGACCGCCATTGCAGAATTATTGTTCATCATTATCTAACTAAATGCTAAACGTATGGAGTTGGAATGAGACAAACAATACAATAAAATTGCAGATTGAGAACGTATAGTGTTTCGTAAACGAAATTAGAGAGATCGATTGAGTTGATAAATTGATTGTCGGGTTGAAAATTATTAATAACAGTGTCGATAAGTTGATAACCATAATATGATATGCATATGCGTGTGGTATAGTTGCGATGCAGATAATGTACATACCTAATATTTGGTTGGTTCATTGTCCGTGCGTACATAACGACTATACGCATGTTTAGTCGTTTTCACGTTAGAATTTCATCGATAAAAATGAATTAAGTAATACAATTCAATGCTACTGTAAGAACTTAGAACTTTTTCCGCCACATAAGAATCTTTTTAAGTTATAATTCTTTAGCAAGGGCATTGAATTAGGATGCTCCCAACTCAAAAATTACCGGCTCAAAAATTATCGACTCAAAAATTATCGACTCAAAAATTATCGGCTCAAAAATTACCGACTCAAAAATTAATGAAACGCTGTAATGTACACTGTACAGTAACGCTGATGGATAAAACGGCTCTAACGATTTGGATGAAATTTACTGAAAAGGGGTTTTGGGGGGCAAAAAATCAATCTATAGCTAGGTCTCATCCCAGGAAAAATTCGTTTTCTTATAGATTTTATAATTTTAAAAATCAATTTTTTGACGGTTCAAAATAGTGTAATATTGTAAGCAGGCTTTGGATACTTATGTATAGATGTTATGATATCCATAGATTTTATTAATATCTAATAGTTATTTATTAATTTTAAAAATGCTGAGAGGGAAAAAGCAAAAATGTAAACGTATGAAGTATAACTTCGACCGTGCGCTTATGTGGGTCAGGCGTAATACATACCATTTTTTAAGAAATCTCCAATATTGCGTTAAAAAAGCAGCCGATCAGTTTTATGTAACAACACGCCAAGTCCACTACATGCGAGAGCTATCAGTGTAAAACTGGAAGTTTAGGGTGTGAGTACTGCGACAGTGGCAATTAATGTTATACTAAACTACTGGACAAATGAAGGAATTATAAGACTAGAAATACGTTTTGTTTTCTAATGAAATCAAGGAAAGCTTGAAATCAACCGATGGTTATGAATGAGTATGGCCAGGAGAAAGTTTTGCTGTCTGCAATATCTCTGTCATAGAACTATTCGGTGGTGGGTCAAGAATGTTCTGGGAAGGCATTTGCTTTAACACCCGCACAGAGTCGTAGAGATATTTCAGGCAACATATCTTTCTCCATAGCCTTCGCAATACTCGTTCATGACCATCTAGTGCAGGGGTTCCCAAACTTTTTTGATCATGACCCTGATTTAAAATTGCAAAAGCCTTCGCGACCCTTAAAAATTTTTTCCCCACAATGTACAAACTAGTCTATAAAAAAGATTTTTCAGTAAAAAAATTCAGCAATTCATAATTAAGTCGTTTATTCAAGAATTTGAGTACCTATAAAAAAGTACAGTAAAAGTAATATGGAAATTGAAAATTGGGAGGGCTTACTCTCTCTTTATTACCCCAGAGACCCCCCTCCCGCCTCTTCACTCCGTTTTTATTTGATTTCGTGTTCTTATTTAGTATTTTTTTTCTATTATTCGAATTTAATGGTGTAATCACTAGAGTTATAATATTCTATAATCACGGAAACAGGTCTTGACCCTAAAAAATCAGCCCGCGACCCCGACTTTGGGAACCCCTAATCTAGTGGTTTCAAGCGAACCCTGATTTCATCAGAAAATTATTGCTTTAATATAATAATCAATATGACAGAATAACCGAGTGGTGCGTTATTTTTGGCCAGGAATGTATATGCCCTTAAATTCTTATTTTCATAACTAGTTCTTAGTTAAAAACTATCATATAATGAAATCGGCACGTGGCAAATGTTCGCGTTCTAAATTGCAGAGCACCATTAGAACGGAGCGTTGCAACATCATGAACCTTATACTATTCAAAACATACGCCCGGCCCCAACATTTAAATTTGTGAATATATTAACTTAGAAATTAAATGTTATTTAAAGGCAATGCAAAGTTTTGTGTGGACAACTATTATTACCTATGTGAAGATTATAATATTATGCTAAAATTCGTAACTATCTATTTATAAATATTGTAAATTATAGACGTACGAAAGGTATCTATATCTACTGTGTTATTTTAAGCCAGTAGATGTACAATCAATTCTGAATTTATAAAGTTTGAAAAAAAATTGAGGTAAAATCGAAAAATGAGATTTACCACATTATTCATGAGTCTGAATTTGGACATATACGTTTTTTTTCTTAGAATTTTCCTCGTGAATCAATCTATCTAATCGTGAAAACCGGAACAAAATCCGTTCAGTATAGTTATGGACAAAACAGACAGATAGATTTTTTTTATTGTTTGTCCAAACTTAATTTCTCGAAGGGTTTCCCGATTTGAATGATTTTTAACTTCCCCTTGGAAGTTGTAATGGGTCCGATTTTGCGAATAAAAAATCTGCACGTTTTGAGGTCCCTAGTTTACTTTGAGTTTTTCTTGATTTTTAATACATCTTTTATTATTTAAATGCGATAAAAATGGCACAACGTGACACGAAATTTTTACATCGACCAAATGTAGAATATAGCAAAGAGAAAGTTCTGTGATCACAGCGGCGCACCAGATGCATACGATTAAGTTGATGATGACGGCGACGTGCCGCGTTATTATTTCGCTTATACATATTGTATGCGTTTCGCGGGTTCATTGCACCGTCAGGTCGCATCATTACGAAATCTAATCCATTCCGCGCACATATGCTAACATATTTACATTATAAACACACACGATGCCATAAAGTCATTCTGTACTTAATCACTCGTTTATGAAAATATCCGTATATTTTGATACAGAGGTTAAATATCCTGAAAAAATGCGACGGACTCCCGTGGAGAGGGTTCCGTACACTGTAAAAAAGAGATGTAAAAATACTTTGAAAGTTAAGGTAGAATTCGCTCGATTTTCTAAATGATTTTACATTATTATTTATTTTTACACAGAAAACTTTATAAAAACTTGGACTTTTACTGTAAAGTTAAACAAATTTGTGGTTTTTACAAAAAGCAAATTAAAATTACATAATTTGTGTAATATTCCAATAAAGTGTGTAAAAATTACGAAATAAAATGTATAGTTACATTTATAAAATGGATGAATACAAAACAAATTAATGTAAAATTAGTAACCACGCATGCGCAATGTGTTTTTACGGAATCTAGGCGATGTGACGATATCTGCAGTTGGCAACGTCATTGTGTCTTTGTGTGCCTATTACCAGATCAATCGCTGGCTACAAATGGACCATCGATAATCTATGTAATCGGCCTTCTCATTTCTTACAGTGTACTATTAAGACTTAGGACTTTCGTTTAGGTTTTCCTGTAAACTATGAGTGAGGCCCTATATTCCCTATTTTTTTCAAAATTTTAGGCTCAATAGTTTCGAAGATAGGGGGGGGGGGAAATGCTCGATATTCGTATATTTTCTTTAATATCTTTTAAACTATGCATTTTAAAATTATAAAAAAATATATATATGTATTTCTCATAGCGAGCCCTATTTCATTTGATATGTCGCATGATGCATTTGAATTTTTTTTCTACTTTGCCCCCCAATATTAACCCTCAAAATAGACTTAGGATTTTCGTTTAGGTTTTCATGTAAACAATGCGTGAGGCCCTATATTATTCCTTATTTTTTTTTTCAAAATTTTAGGGTCAGTAGTTTCGAAGATAAGAGGAGGGGGAGATCAGACGCCGCCTTGACGAGACGAGACCAAATTCAAAAAATATCGAGTCGATGCCGAGACTTACGCACTTGTCGTTATGAGAATCCGCCTATACTAAGTACCTATAACTAGCAAAAAATTCACAGTAATAAAATTTTTAAAGTGAAACTATTATAGTGATAGCTGACGAGACGAAATGATATAGATAGATTAAGAAAGAAAGAGATAGAGCACAATCAACAAGTGACGCACTATTTATGAACTACACATCGCGTTTTCTTGGCACCTGACCATGTGGTTGGGTAGGCAAAGTAGTTAAAAAGTTTCACTTCTAACGCGTGATTTTAAGCACATACTCTCGATTTGATTTATTCTTTTTATTTACATGTTATAAGTAAATCATAAGTTTTTGTAGTATATCCTCGCTTTATCTATAAAATAAATTTTAACCACGACTTATACGATATTTGAAAGCGTGCTACACGAGTCGAGACCTAAACGAATCCAAAACGAGATTTAAAAAGACGAGGCGATATTGTCGATATTCTCATCTAGTCTCATAGGAAGCCATAATAATATTTTATATTTAGCATTGTTGAAGAAAATATATTTTTACAATGCTTTCATTTACTGTTAATTTTTACTTAAAAAGTGCATGCATAATAGAAATTATAATTTTATGAACATTTGCAGCAATAATGGTATGTTGCAATGCGTGGAAAAATATATGCTGTGTAATTTAGTTAATTGGACAATAGTGCCAAGCAACATGTAACATGATCCAATTTAGTTTTTTTTTATAAATTAGCATTTTAAATGACATCATCATTGCACCAAAAACAAGTTTTACATTTTTAATGCTACATTTCATTAACATCTCCTTGTATTACTGAATGTGTTCAAAATATGATCTACATTATTTTGTACTAGAAACATCATCAACATATATTGATATACAGAATGTCCCGAAATTCCACAGAGAAATCAAATACCTTTGTTTTCTTGAATCTCCGATTCGCTTTTGATAATATTTTATGCAAGGAATATTATAATAATATTATTCAAGGAAAATGTAAGTATATACTCGTATCATCTATATGCTGAAAACATTTAATTAGTGTGTTGATTTTTAATGTCCATGTTATATATGACGATAACCAAATTGTTGTGGGATACGGACGATGAAAAAACAAAAATACATACATTCTTAATTAATGTTTCCATTAACACTTATACAACTAATGTCTACGGCTAAATCTAAATTTGGACAAAACAAAAATTTATACATCTAAGGTACCTACCTACTTAAAATTATTATAATTTATAAGTTAGGTTAAATTTGTATATTTCTGTACATTATTTGTAATTATTTATGCATTTGTTACACATTAATTATAGATGCCTGAAGAAGTTAACATTGATTAACGAAACGTTGCTAAATTAGAAATTCAATTTTTGTTTTTTCATCGTCCGTATCCCACAACAATTTGGTTATCATTTAATTAGTGTTTATAAAAATATATAGTTTCAAAAAAATCTAAAAAACACGCTTATGTCAACGCATTTCTGCTGTATCTTCTATAACGTTTAAAAGCATGGGACACTCTACCTATATTTCATTTAATTCATGAATTATGCCCCACTTTTTTAAATATTATAGAAGAGAAAGAAATTTATTTTCTACTTTTAAGTGCGTTGATATAAGCATGTTTTTTAGATTTTTTTGAAACTATAAATTTTGTTTTTTAATCTTTGATAAATTTTAACTCTTGCGAAACTAGAGTATACAGTCTAATTAACTGATATGGAAGAGGTAGCTCTTTCATTAGGATATCTACGCGACCTAAGACACGTTTTCCCACCGTAAATACCGTCTCTTCCACCATATGTTTTTTTATTTCTATTGTTTTAACTTGTTATAAAAATATTATTATACCCAAATTATCAGAATATCGTATTGTCATTAAAACTGCATACGACTGCAAAGTTTCCCGTCAATTGAACGTTTGGAAGAGAGTGAAAACCGAATTGCAAGATTTTTTTACATACAACATACATACAAATCAAGCTAATATAAGCGTGTTAAAAATGCAAATGTGTTTGAAAATATGCATTCCAGACTTTTGAATAATTTAATATCTATAATGAAAAAAATGCATTATAAGTAAAGCAAATGTTTGCAAAGCAGTGCCAGTACATTCCGTGAATAAATAATGATTGAACTTTTGATTAAATTACAGTTGCAGATATTGTTATTGTAGGCATGCAACATTTGATTATTCGTTTATAATTTGTACTCCAGAAACCAAACGTATCATTAAACCCTTGCAAAAGTATTGGTTATACTAGTTCCAGCTGCTCTTTCGTTTTCATTAATAAACTATTATCTGCAATTTTGTTGACAGCTGATTTTGTAACCTTTAATTTAACAATGTGATTAAATCAATATTTAAGAGAATTCTATTTTTTGCCATCAACCGTCAGATATTTTTACCAGTTCTCGGATTAGAATCTGGGAACTGGGGGCTTGTAATAGAGGAAAAAGTTTTTTCAATAAAAAGAAATAAAACTCATTATATTGAAATAAAATTAACGTTCAGTATTTTTTTTTCAGACTATTATAAAAATTTATTTATATGACGTTTAATAAATTGTTATAATAAAGTCTGAAAAAATACTGATCGTTAATTTTATTTCAATTTAAATAATAATCAGACGTTAATACAACATTAAAGCTCATTAGTATAATTCCGAAACAATATACCTAGGAGACTTTACGGCACTCTAAAAATCTATTTTTATAAGATTGATAATAATGCACAGGTAATTCGTATATTTTTATACAAATTAATATCCATTTCATTGCATGCAAATTATATCACGATATCACCAGGTTTGAAATAACTTAATTTGATAACTAATGCAAACAGGCTACCCATGCTAAATAGTAAATTTTATTATTTTTAAGAACTTCATAATGTAACAGTGGTAGAATATTTGTTTGAAAATAAGTAGTTATACTATACATTTCGCAAAAGATAGAAAATTAATATTTTCGAATTTCGCATCGATAGAGAACATTATTTATTTATTGGTAAAATACGAAATTTCAAATTAAATACATATTATAATAAGATTATATTTTTTTAATTACGTGTTATGTTAGATACCTAATAAAGATAAAGCATGGTTAGATGATCGAGAATCGGTCCCTTTACCCTACAATACAATAATTTTCCGAGCATTTAAAGTCTTGCATGTTCAAAACGGTCACACTATTTTATTATCAAAGAAAATATGATCAAAACGACATTTACAAAAATGAATAATTGAATTGAATTGTAGATTATAGACGCTCGACAACAGAGGTCATTAGCGTCTAAAAAAATAAAAAATAAAAAAATAAATAAAAAAGTAAACAAAAGAAACGCAAAAACAATAAAACCAAAGCAAAATAAATGCAAAATCAAAAATTGACACACAACAAAATAAAATCATAAGTACAAATAAAATGTGTCATATAAAGTAGTAATATAAAAAAAAAACAAACAAACAAACATTAAGGCTGTAAAGGGGCCTAAATGTATACAATAAATAAAATCAAATAAACCTGTTAAGACCGGTTTCCTTTAAAAATCGAAACAGCAGATCGACATTGTCAGGATCATTTCCTAAAACAACCGACAGATCACCTGACAATCCGATCCTCTGTCGTGTGTCCCTAAACTGGACACACTCTATTAAAATATGCGAAACGGTAACACGAGTGTCACACGTCTCACAGAGAGGCGGTTCCTCACGAGCCATCAAAAAACCATGTGTCAATCTACAGTGACCGATGCGCAGCCGTGTAAGGATCACTTCCTCCCACCTGGAGGGACGGCAAGATGTGAACCATGGGTCAACTGTAGATTTTATAGATTTTAATTTGTTTTCTTCGACAGCACTCCATTCATCCTTCCAGAGCTGCTGAACTGCTGAAATCAGGACGCTCTTGAGGTCGTCACCGATAAAAATGAATAATATGACACCGTAGTCCACTTATCCATTCGTCATAAAAACAAAATTGCAAAGATAATTTAAATAAAGTATACTAGACGAAAAAGAATTTTAATTTTTGACATGACTATAATATATTTTGTTTATTCACGAAAAATTCGAATAAATTAGCGACAATCGTGTTAATAAAGACATTTTTATTCCAACATGGGATGCATATATTACTGACAAAAATTAATTAAGTGTAAGTCCTTTAGGAATTTCGTGAATTTATTGTCAATTTATTAAAGTTACTTTTTATTGAATATATCTAACATTGTACATACGCATGCATCCTATTTTGTGCGTGTATTTTTATGGAATAAAATTAAATGATTTTAACTGCAGCTGCCCTAACGCTGTCAGTTTTATATTTTCAATAAAAAATTATTTTTTAATGGAATACATGGAAAACGATATCAAGCTTAGATTATTTAAAGACAAAAAGGTTTGCAATTAAATCTACAGAGTGTCCATAAACTTAATACACTATTTTTAACTTCCCATTGGAAGTTATTGTAATGGGTCCGAAAATCGAAATCAAAATGTATAACAAATTTTTATGTTTCAAGGTCACTACACTATTGTTACACTATTTTTAGAAAGATGTCTCTGTGTGTGTGTGTGTGTGTGTGTGTGTGTGTGTGTGTGTGTGTGTGTACGTATGTACGTACGTACGTATGTGTCCATTTCTTTCCAAGACGAAATCTCGAAAATGAAAAATGATATCGACTACGTTAGGGTGCCAATCGACGCGTATTAACGTAGATATGATCTGAAAGAAATTTTTTCAAAATCGGTTCAGCCGTTCTTTTTTCTTAACCAAATAGACTCCAAAAAAGTAGATTTTACACAATATCTCGCGAATAAAAAATTATATCGACTTCATAAGGGTGTAAATCGAGGCGTGTTAACGTCATTTTGATCCGACATACATTTTATAAAAATCGGTTCAGCCGTTTTTTTTTTAAATTATTGTTAAAAATAAATAATAATTATGTTTTAATGATTAAAATGATTACTTTTCTGTGTAATATCTAATTTTATTATTATTATTAAATATTTATCAAACAGGGAAGTTCGTCGTGTGGACCTCAAGGGTCGCACTTTAGTCCTAATAAACGACCCACCTCACGGCTTGTTATTGTTTTTATTCAAAAATATTTTACCAACTACAGAACTATCCTCTAAGAATTTTAGTCAAAGATCATTGGGTGTATAAAGCATGCTTTTTCGTGAAGAAAGCAAGGCTCTTTTTTCTAAATACGTAGAGATACCGAAATGCCTTGGTGCTACTTTTAAAATGGCGGCCATTCTTACGTTTTATGGGGAAACGGTCTGGTATATACATGAAAATTAATTTTTCTCAGCTTACCTGTTTGCATTGGCATCGCTCGAAAATGGTTAACCTAGATTTTGATAAAACTTGATATACCTACTATCAATTGATATACCATAGCAGTTGTATTATATGTGCTAATGACCATTGTAGTCGAAGAACATTTTTTTTCTCCTAAATAAAAAAAAGAATAAGCACGGGTTAAGAGGTTTCCGTCAAAACAGGCGTTAACGCGAGCGAATTTGCGGGAAAAATATACGTTCATGAGAGTGAAGCCGAGAACAAAAGTAGCATTTATGAAATTGTACTATTATTAACTTCCCGCAAAGAAAATTGAAAATTTTCAAAAATAGGGAAATTATTGATTTCACCCCGATTTTCAAAAATCGAGTTTTCATCATATCTCGACGTTTTGTGATCCTAGCGCTTGAAAATAGCGGGAAGTTCCAGGGATGGCCTGCAGGGTCAACCGATTTACAGATTTTTTTGTAGAAAATTCATGTCACAATTTTCATTTCATTTCTTATATGTACTCTTATAAACAAGCAATAACGGCCATTTTTCGTATGACCCTTTATTAACACTTACATGCTAAGAATTTTCGGATTTTGGATTTTTCCCTTTAATTTAAGGGTAGGTACTATGCAACAATTTTGATCGGAGCATTATTAAATTTCATTAAAAAACAAACAGGATCGATTAACATAAAAATAGATGAACTTAATAAGTTAGCAAAAATACGTTAGCAATATAAAATGAAATTAATAAAAAAAGGTGGTAGCCTTGATGTGAAATGGGGGTTTGCATAATAAATACTCATAATGTTATAGTTTGCCATATGTTGACTGATACCGAACATGTCGTAATTGCATGCATCACTTGATTTAACGTGCAGATAGCTATTTTTCCCTTGTCTGTTTTTATATTTTATTAGAAAACGTAAATTACATTTATTTATATTTATCTACAGGATGATTATCCTCATCAGAACGAAATATCTTTAGAAAATTGCAAGAAAATTAATTTGACAAATAATTCCAAATTTTCAAAATAGTGAACAGTGTTATTAATGGTAAAAATATTTTTTTCGATGCTGAAATTATTTTTCCCGGAAGCGCGAGCTTACAAACACCCAGTGTGTAAGCTATAGCTCTTAATAAAATATAATAGGGTCTTTTCCGTTAGCATTGCATTTTAGGTT
Source organism: Mongoloraphidia duomilia (assembly GCA_039654895.1). NCBI lineage: Eukaryota > Metazoa > Arthropoda > Insecta > Raphidioptera > Raphidiidae > Mongoloraphidia > Mongoloraphidia duomilia. The sequence goes on from CM077524.1 coordinate 11,106,269, forward strand.
CCGGATTTTCCTGTTTTTCCTATCATCCTCTTGATTCAGATTTTTATCTTCCATCGCTTTTTATACATCACTAGCGGCCCGGTCCGGCTTCGCCCGGACTGCAATACACTACTCACTCGCTTCGATTGTTCGCTTGAATATTATAATTACATTATCACTCGCTTCGCTCGTTCGCTTCCGGATAGTACATTACTCACTCGCTTCGCTCGTTCGCTCCCGGGTAGTACATTAAAACTCGCTTCGCTCGTTCGCTCCCGAGTAGTACATTACTCATTCGCTTCACTCGTTTGATGAATATTATATTACATTACTCACTCGCTTAGCTCGTTCGCTCCCTGGTAAATTTTTCCGGTGTGCCGTCAGTTGATCCCAGCAATTTGATACCACGACATTTGATCCCACGACAACTGATCCCAACGACAATTGATCCCACGACATTTGATCCCAAAAAATTGTCTATAAACTAACAGAGCCTGATAAGTAATAAAGTTATTAAATTTTATTAATTTAATGAAATAATTTAATCGAGGGAAATTTGTTTGAATTAGATTTGTAGACATTATGATATATTTGTAATTACATTGATATTCGAATTCTAACGAATGTAATAGTAAATATAATGTGTTTATGAGTTAATAATCCTTTAAAGATTATGTAAAGATCAAGTTGAATAATTCACTTTTATTTATCATTTCCCGGGATACGTCGTAATTTTGTCAAATATCGTATTTTTTAAATTTTGTTGAAAAATTACCTATTGTACATAGAAACTTCGAAACATCAGATGTGCAGTCAATTTGGTCTTTCGTGCTTTTCACATTATAACGAATTGTTAAATATGCCATTAAAGTTTATGAAAATTCAGCGTGATAATTTGTTATTAATTCATAAAATACAATATTTGACAAAATTACGACGTATCCCGGGCAATGATAAATAAAAGTGGATTATTCAACTTGATCATTATAGGTCGAGAGGCAGGCGTTAATTTATATAGCTCATTTGTGACAGGATGAAATTTTCAGGGAAGGTAGTATTTAGTACGACAAAGAATAAGCGCTAGGGTTGCCTCGTCAAATCCTGGTGCGACGGCCGGGAGGAGCTCACTTCCGGTGCAAAATACACATATTTCATTAGCTCATAATTATTTTTCGTCATTATATGACAGCATACAATTGACGCCATATTGTAGATCTCGAAGAGCTGTATTGAAATACATAGGGTTGCCTAAGGAAATTTTGGTTAGCACATTGAAAACTTATAAATTATATTTGTTTTTTTGACATTTTTAAAGCTGTCAAATAACATTATGTATATATGTATACTTATATATTATAACCGTTCTGAGATGAGTTATCGGCCTTGTGTTTGGCAAACATTCATAGGTATGTCTAGTTATGTATAACTTTATGTTTTCAGCGCATTTGGTTTCTAATTCATATCCGCATAATTACGCAGGAATTGCCTGAATCTGGTATTGACAATTTTCCCAAGAATTTATATATTTTAGGGTAGCAATTTCTTATTTTTATTTTTCAACGTAATTCAACGTGCACCTCTTATATAAATTAGTATAAATTACTTACTTGAAGGTCGTAGTAACCTGTAATAAAAGTTTTAAAAAAGGTGGTTTGGGGTTTGTTTCGAAAAGAGAAAAAAGGTTGATTTTTGTTTGTGATTTTAAATTTGGTTTGACGTTAAAAATTAATTGAAGCATTTGACTTTACTGAACCTCGATGAATATTTTTTCTTGAAATTCAACTTAATCAGACGCAGGTATAAAGTTAACTAAGCGAATATAAAACCAAAATAACTATAATGAAAAAATGGAAAATAATAATAATTTACTATAATAAAAGAAAAAACCGGTTGATTTGTGAGTCAGAATTGTCAATCTTTATTATGGCAACTTTTCAGCAACTATTTTGTTGCCTTCTTCAAGCCTAAAATTACATTATTAGAATTATGTAATTTTAGGCCTGAAGAAGGCAAACATTGCCATAATAATGATTGACAATTCTGATTCACAAATCAACCGGTTTTTTAATTTTATTATATTACATACGTGAGTGATCAACATGAGTTTCAATATAGTTTACTATACATTAAACTATTCAAAAATGTATCCGAGCAAAGGCAATAACATTTTATGAATTATTATTACTTAAATTACTTATTCTAAGCATACTTATATTAACGTGCTATTAAAATATTGATTTTTTTTACAATATGTAAACATTTTTAAACAAAACGTAGTTTAAGGTAGTTGCTTTGATAAAAAGTCAAGAAAATCATGAAATAAAAATTATATATTTTTTTTTTAATAAAGGTATCTCTTTATGCTAGTTAAATTAGAAAATAATTTACATCATTGAATGCGAGATATTTTTTGTTGGAAATTGAATTTTTAACATTTTTAATATAGGTAAGGTGCTAAAAAATATCACATTAATAATTTTTCAATAAGAAAAAAAACAAGACATAATAATCTATCTGTTTTTTTAATAAAAAAAAATAAAACGATGCATGACACATTACGCGCTGATAATGTTAGTAAAAAAACTATAATTATTGACCACGTAGTTTCAAAATGCAATAACAAATGACATTTGGCGACGTTCCATTCAAACGACTTTACACTCGTACCTAAAGATGTTTCACATCAAAAATTTAAATTTTTAACCGACTTCAAAAAAAGGAGGTGGTTCTCAATTCGGTTGTATTTTTTTTATGTTTGTTATCTCATAACTCAGTCATTTATTAATCGATTTTGAAATTTTTTTTTTATTTGAAAGGATATACTTTCAGATCGGTCCCATAGAAATTTCATCAAAATCGGTTCACTAGTTCGGCTGATTTTAATAAAAGTGAGTAACGGCGTGTGATTTTTTAAGGTAAATGTCACTTTTTGACATATCAGACAGCGTAAGAAAGTCGGTTTAATAAAAGTGAGTAGCGGCGTGTGATTCTTTTAAGGTAAATGTCACTTTTTGACACTAAAAAGTAAAAAATAAAAAACTTTTTAACAAAAAAAAAACCTTCAAAAAACCACTAAAAAGAGGAAAATAATGAAATTTTGAGGTCTGTGCCAATTTAATAAAATATGAAGTTGGTTAAAAAGAAGATATTAATCACTATACTATACTTTTTTACCGACTTCATATTTTATTAAATTGGCACAGACCTCAAAATTTCACTACTTTCCTCTTTTTAGTGGTTTTTTGAAGGAGGTTTTTTTTTTGTTAAAAAGTTTTTTTTGCATATACTGATACTACTTTACAAAATGTATAACTTTTCTTTTCCGTGATACAGGAGTTAACTATTATATTTTATCCAATTTTGAGCAGTTATTAACAATTTATAATTTTCGAAATGTCATTTTCTTAAAAACTATGGTTACCATGCTGGACTAAGGGCCACTTTGTAATTTTGAGCTGTTTCAATTTATACATATATACATATACATATAAAAATTGACATTTTGCACCGGAAGTGGCTTATCCCGGCCGTCGCACCAGGATTTGACTAGGCAACCCTAGCGCTTTTTCTTTGTCATAATAAATACTACCTTCCCTGAAAATTTCATCCTGTCACAAATGAGCTTCATATATTAACGCCCGCCTCTTGGTCTATTACATAATCTCTAAAGGATTATTAAATAATAAACACATTATACTATTACATCCGTTAGAATTCTAATAACAATGTAATTACAAATATATCATAACGTCTACAAATTTAATTCAAACAAATTTCCCGACAAAGGGAATAATCGATTAAATTATTTCATTAAATTAATAAAATTTAATAACTTTATTACTTATCAGACGCTATTAGTTTATAGACAATTTTTTGGGATCAATTGTCGTTGGGATCAAATGTCGTTGGGATCAATTGTCGTGGGATCAAATGTCGTGGTATCAAATTGCTGGGATCAAATGTCATGGAACCAATTTTTCCGATATTTTAATGGTTATTCTGTTAACCAGGGCGGAGACAAATCCAAAAAATCAAAGATCATGAAAATCGGTCTAGCCGTTCTCGAGTTATAAATGGTGTAACTAACACGACTTTCTTTTATATATTAAAATTATTATGATTCGACAAAATTAACTAATTGACGCAAAAATTGCCTATTCTGAAGCACACTTTTGAGAACCTTGAGAACCGATTGTTTCAAAACAGACATCCTTATACGCACGATCTTTTTTATATTCCGACATTTCTCAAAGCCATGTCCGTGGAAAGATCCATTTAGTCTGTTACATGATATACTTACATAAATTTTAAATGTGTATCTAATATATATTTTTCAGCATCATATTTTCGACCAAGACTTCATTTATTTCCATTGATTTTATGGTCACCAACTCATACCTAAAGTAATCAGAGCCTCCAATTCATATTTTCAATTTATAATTATTTTTTTGTAATAAATTGAAAATTCAATCAATACTTCCATCAGACATCAGTTCTCATTTTTTTTTCATTGGAGAGCAGCCAATTATATAATTGTTTCGAAACATATTGAAAAAAATCATTTTACCAACCAGTGGTCACAGTCAGGATTCTAACCTAAACCTTTCCACTTTTGCGGCGGAATGAGCTTACAATACTCAACCGTGACATAATTGCAGCTAAATTAATATTCTCCTTATATGCTTCAGAATCAATAGATTTTCACTACATGCGAGTGTCAATTCATATATGCTAATTCATTCGCATGTAGTGAAAATCTATTGATTCTGAAGCATATAAGAAGAATATTAATTTAGCTGCAATTATGTCACAGTTGAGTATTGTAAGCTCATTCCGCCGCGAAAGTGGAAAGGTTCAGGTTAGAATCCTGACTGTGACCACTGGTTGGTATAAAATGATTTTTTTCAATGTTTCGAAACAATTATATAATTGGCTGCTCTCCAACGAAAAAAAATTTTTCAATTGCATTTCAGCCGTATAAAAACTATTATTTATCAGTTCTCATATTTCAAATGTGTCGGAGACGCAATACCTTACAACTCCTTTGCTAACAATCCATTCCAGTGAGTGGCTTCCCGAAAAAATAATCATAGAAATAATTTTTATTTTTATGTTAGGACGACTGCATACAAATGCATTAGCATGACGAACTGCAATAATGGTCAACTAGCATTCGCATGAATCCATTATCAGTAACATTAGACTCCCTTCCCTCTTTACCATATGTGTAAAAACTGATATAAAATGCAAACGACAGTCGTGTGTATGTGTTTAAACAAAAATGCATGCACAAATACACCCACCACCCACACAAGTCACCCTTGCATGACATATGCACAAACACACCCCCTTCCCAACATGTAATCAGTAATCAACCCTCTGCAGTAAAGAACATATTGCATTAGTTAGCATGATAGTGTAATGTGCTGGCAAATTGGTAAGTCTAATAGTTAAAGAGCTTTTAATGAAGTCTTGCGGGAAATGTTCGAAAACAAAAAAAATGTACCTAGCGAAATTCATTACTTTAAAATAGGCGTACCAATCTAATCAATATAACAAGCCGTGAGGTGGGTCGTTTATTAGGACTAAAGTGCGACCCTTGAGGTTCACACGACGAACTTCCCAGTTTGATAAATATTTAATAATAATAATTAAATTAGATATTACACAGAAAAGTAATCATTTTAATCATTAAAACATAATTATTATTTATTTTTAACAATAATTAAAAAAAAAAAAAACGGCTGAACCGATTTATAAAAAATTTATGACGGATCAAAATGACGTTAACACGCCTCGATTGACACCCTTACGAAGTCGATATAATTTTTTTTTTCGCGAGATATTGTGTAAAATCTACTTTTTTGGAGTCTATTTGATTAAGAAAAAAGAACGACTGAACCGATTTTGAAAAAATTTCTTTCAGATCATATTTACATTACGTTAACACGCGTCGATTGGCACCATAACGTAGTCGATATCATTTTTAATTCTCGAGATTTCGTCAAATGGACACATACGTACGTACGTACGTACACACACACACACACACACATCTTTCTTAAAATAGTGTAAAAATAGTTTAGTGACCTTGAAACATAAAAATTTGTTATACATTTTGATTTCGATTTTCGGACCCATTACAATAACTTCCAATGGGAAGTTTAATAACTTTATCTCTATCTGTTTTCCTGCGGGATTTTGTGGTGTTTTGGGCATTTTCAATGACACCTTAACGAGAAAATTTGTGTCTGTATTTATATATGTCTCTCTCGAGTCTCTCTATACCAACATGACGCGAGAACGCCTGGCCCGATTCTGAGGAAACACCATGTATAGTTAATACCGAAAGTATAGGCTACTTTTAATCCGGTTACGATCGGGTTAATGTAAGACTTCAGTCAAAATCGACATTAACGCAAGCGAAACCGCTGATAAAGGCAAGTGTTTTATCTAAACACTACTGTCATTACATCATTATCAACCCAGATATTCAAGGCCTATACCGCGTACGATGGACAGTCTGTTAGACAATCGGCGATAGACAATTTTGTCGGTCAGGTCACCGTCCGTCGGATGTTTGAAGCCCATTACTACCTAGTCACTTTTGTGGAATGTTGTTGTGATGTCTGCCATCATGGAAGATTCCATATTGGTCCATTTTCAAAGATTAATATTCATAGATCCAATGAAAATCGGTGATGATAATTAATAAAACAGTAAGAAGAACTTACCCGATTTTGATTTATTCAGTTACAATAATTGAAGTAAATTATATTAAAAACGTTTCGACATTAAATTTTGTCATCTTCAGTTCAGAAACAATTTATAACTCTGAAAGATTTTAGATTACAGAAATTCAACTATTGTAACTGAATAAACAATTTCTGTAATCTAAAATCTTTCAGAGTTATAAATTGTTTCTGAACTGAAGATGACAAAATTTAATGTCGAAACGTTTTCAATATAATTTACTTCAACTATTTAACTGAACAAATCAAAATCGGGTGAGGTCTATTTACTGTTGTTTTATTAATTAATATTTATTTTCAACAATATATTGCTAAGATAACGCCATAAGAGAAAGTATCTTAATGGCAAGTACCTATTGATTGCTTTATTAATAGTCAACGATTATGAAAGGACTGTTCCATTATATGTTCCATATTTTATTTGACGATCTACTTTCCCACCTGTTTTAATTTCAATGTTTTGCTTGGAAAATGACTTTCAATATCTAAATGCGAAAGTGCATGTCTCTGGTTCGACTTTTTTTGTCGGTCGTGTGCGCGTCCACGTTTGAATACGGGATACCTATCCCAGCACCGATAATTGTGTCGGTGATCATTTTTAAAGCCGTCAACAACTACGGAGCTGACACGATTAGCTAAAAATTCATATCGTAATAAATGAATAACATTTATATAGATTGGTATTACCTATTTATTATTTTTTAATATTGTGGAGTAAGAAACTATTTATGATATAAAAAATAATAAAAATTTTAATTCAAATTTATTAGCTATATTTTTAAAAAGAACTAGGAACTAGATATAATTATTTCTTTCAAATTAATTAGAAAAAAATAATTTTATAATTAGATAAGTATTTTTTTTAACATTTTTTATAACCTTATAAAAACAGATTAATTTTTAAAATTCATGTTATCAATTTCAGTTGAATGACATTTTCATTAGTTCATTTTAATAGCAATTTACATACAAAAAAAAGAAAACCCTTGATAATTTGGTATTTGTGAAGCTTAATATTTATAAGCTGTCTGAAAAATATAAATATTAAAAGATATTTTTGTGAATGACATGGTATATTTGTTATCTTCAAGTGGTCACACACATTTCTACACAAACTCAAGGTGACCGTTCTCATCCCCTCTGACCGCAACCCCTGCTCACCTGTCTGGCATCTCTAGCTCAAGGCTACAGTACCGCAGGCTCCCTGGGATATGTCCACCATATTCTTACGGGGCGAAAAGGGTGAAACGGCAAAACAAGATTCAAATACATAAACGATCCCCCACCCTTAAGACGGTGTGTTTACATGCGTAAGCGGAATACTGCACAAAAAATGCATTTCACACGCATAATATACCACCCTCTCTCTTGTAACGTCTTTGTCTATCTGCCTTCGACGGTAGATACCTCTATGTTGTTTTTAACCCCATGGAGGGTGACCCTGAATTGTCGTAGGAGAAACGAGGGATGATTTTTTTACAAAATGTAAAATAATTTACTCATTGTTGAATATCACGCTATGAAATGAATTTACATTAACATTTAAGATCCATTATAGACGAGAAGAGTTTCTCGCTCGTTTGTGGCGGAAAACGAATAAACGATTAAAAATCGCATTGTGTAGGAGATTTTCTTCTATAGAAAGACGAGAATCATCTTCTGACTCGAACGCAAATGACATCTGTGTAAAGAACATTGCTAAATTCTCGTCTGTAGAGAGGCGAGAATCGTTGTCTATACCACACCAGTGTCGGACTGACCATAGAGTCAGAGTGGCTTACTATCTACACGCAAAATAGTGCATACACGGAGAGAAATGAAACATTAAAACTAAAAATTAATTGAACTTTTTTCTTCTGCTCTGATCCTAGGCGGGCGGCGGGCCCTTAAAATCATAATGGCACCCGGGTCCCTTAGGCCCAGTTCGACGCTGTACCATACTGTCAAGCGAGACTCGCTTACAATCGGTGAACAACTCTAACTGGATCTTTAGAATAGGTAAAAAAATTGTTTAGCTTGCGTCAAATTTTTAACTTTATTTTTATTAGCATTCCTCCGGATTGTATTTGTTTTAAAAAAGTCATTTGTTTTGAAAAAAATTTCCATGGAACCTTACAACTTTCAAATCAAATTTGAAAGTTTGCCAAATCACTAAACAAATTCAATATTAATCATTATAATTGAATGTTATAACAATTTTGAAATAAAAGGACATTTTTGAAGCTATGCTTTTATAGGCGCGTTAGACGATTCCTAGGAGGGGAAAAACTTACGGTTTCGCGTCACGTCACCGACATGCTCATGTTAAAAGTATATCTACTGTCCGATCCTTTTGAAAATTAATATCTGAGAGTTTTATAGAACACAAAAAAATAAAATGGCGTCAAATTTCAAAATGGTCGCCAGTATGTACTTTTGTAAAAATTATCCGATCTTTTTGAAAATTGATATTTAAGAGTTTTATAGGACACACAAAAATACAATTGCATCAAATTTCAAAATGGCGGTCAAATAATAACTTTTCAATTGTATTGTCTATAGCTTTGATAAATTCGGTTTTATTTACATTGCGTAAAAAGCATAGCTTCTGTCGGGTGTCCCATGACACCTTTTTTTTTAATTAAATGAGTAAGATTTCCCATCCCTAACTTACATAATATTATTCATATTATATTTCAGTGTGACGATACTTTTGACTGTTAAATGAATATTATCAGCTAACCTTTTACTAAATGAAACGAAGTGTTAAGTTTTTGACAGAATAACGACCTCTTTCGTATAAATTTTCAGGGAATGTATTTAAATTAAAGTTTCTTAGCTAATTTAAAATCTACGAAAAGCATTAATAAGATTGTTTATATAACACATGCACGCTTTTAGTGTTTTTTTATATCTGTTTTGCGAACCTTAAATAGCCGTTTATTGACTAGTGACCATTATGTTACGTTTTTCAGTGCTATAATAGTTCATTATGTAACTAGTTACATAATGATCCATTATGCAACGCTTTTCAGTGCTATAATGAAAAAACAGTTGCATAATGAACCATTATGTAACTAGTTACATAATGAACCATTATGTAACTGTTTATTTAATTCAATTAAATTCTAAAACCATGCATGTGTTATATAAAGTATAGTGTGCAACGCGTGTGCTAAATATTTATGCGTCAGGCGCGATGTTTTCAGCACTCGTATGCGGCTCGCGATGCACACTCGTCAAGGCTCGTGTGTGCTCGCCTACTACTTGTGCTGAAAATATCGCGCCTGGCGTATAAAGATGTATTTAGCACACTAGTTACACAATATACTACTAAGTACTTAGTACGGGCTCTTAAAAAATTTATTGGTTTCGACAAATTTTAGTTATATGTAAACCGAGTGGTAGGTCTTACCTCTGAACATAAATCTGAACCTGAATCAAACTCTAAAAATACACCTAGTGATCACATTCTATTCTCATTAACCCTTTGACTGCTCCAGACGTATATATACGTTCGGGCTGGAAAAAATACTTACAGCGATTAACTGCTACCGTCGTATATATACGAGCAACGCCTACCAGATCATACTGGCGCATCCGGAAGTTTTTTGCGATTTCCCGCATAATTTTTTTACAGCGATAAACTGCTACCGCCGTATATATACGCACAACGCCTATTAGAATACCAATTTTGAACTTTGTTGTGGTTTTTTTCTTTTAAAGTCAATGCGTATGTACACGTGTTTTACACGTGTATACATGCACTGACTGTTCTGTTTTTGATAAAAATATATGTTTTAAACAAAAAAAGCAAAAAAAAACAATTTGATATGAGTTGACGGGATTTAGCTTCATTATTTTACCCCACTGATAACAACAGTAGACTGCTCCAGACGTATCTATACGGAACGGCCGAAAAAATTGCGCACACAGCATGCACTCCCGTAAAATAAATGCGCAGTGAAAAGGTTAAAATGTTAATACAATAATCACCGTCTCATAAAAATATATCTGTTCTCAAAATGCCCACTTATAGAACAATTTTTCTCAAGGGGTCGTCATTCTAATTTCGCATGGCTAGGGGAGGAGAGATTATAGACGGTCGACAACTGAGGTCAATAGCGAGGCATGTATACTGTATAGGGAGTCGTACATAGAAAAGTTTGAAAAACACTGGCATATATTGTACAAACAATATTTTCTCACACAAGTCATTTTAGTATTTTTCATAGTGCGATATCGTAATCTCAAATTCAACACAGCTATTTATCATCGCCAGCCACCACTTAGACTACGTAGCAATGGTATGCCTGTGTTCTCAATTCAACCCTTTATTCCACATGTCGTTCGTCAGCCTCTTGTCGCCCACTAATGCATAAACAGACACCATCAACCCCCCCTTCACCCTCCAACAACTCTGCATCACAAGCATTATCCGCGTTTTATTACACATTTTTTGTTCGTCTGGCTTGATTATAAAAAACGAAAGTAAGTAATCCGTTCGATGACAAAAAAAACATTTCTTAGAAGAGAGAAAAAAGTCCTTTAGAATAATTCAAAGGGAAACGCCCCCTTTATTCACACCCCTATATATTTTATATTGCATACTATTAAAATTAAACTGTATAAAATCTATACATTACTATTGCTCCTCCAGGGGGGGAATTGGAATGTGGTTACTATCGCAAATTGCATTCTAATGCTCTTTGGGAATTAATGCTCCTAGGGACCCGAGCTCGTACCAGTCGGTTTGTGTATGCCGGCTGGCAGATTCTAATACACAAATGAATTATTTGTTGTGTTGAAGACGCTAATGGCCTGAGTTGTCGACGCGTTTAATCTACAATTACATAACTATTATTATCACCGTAACTTTATCACGCATAATTCTATTATGCATTTGAAAATTTAAATCATCTTACTGATCATATCAGACGCTTATGATCTCTGTTTTCGAGCGTCTATATCTATCTTTTTGATCATAAACCATTTTTATATTAATAAATATCAATTAAGAAGCCGTTAATTGTTTTAGGATGGAATTGAAAGGTAAAATATTTTTTTCACAACGCCGCTATTGAAAATTCGATTTTCGGTACCTGTTTAGCGGGTTGAAACTGAGAATTTCAACCCTAGGAATAAAAATTTTCAGTTGTTGGTTTTCTCTGTTTTTTAACGTTGTTAAGAGGGAGACAGAGCGATTGAGTCGCGCCAACTTCAATTCGCATAATATTAGATCTGACAGATCTAATATTTCTGCGACTTTTTTGCACGCCCAAATTGCAGGTACCACAAATCAAATTGTCAATAAAGCTGTTGTGAAAAATAAAATATGCAATTATTCGGAACAAAACATTGCGTTTGCAACGCGTGTGATTGCTGCTTTCGTACCTCGGGTAGCAAACCATACTGGTTGCAAACGTTATATTTCGACCCTTGTAATGCATTATACTATTGTCATACCCACAATAAATTAGTTACTTTACATGCGTGGGAATTAAGCAAGCCATTTCCATATAGTGATTTATGTTTATTCGCCCTGATCCTGCCGCTATTACCTACTGACAGCTATAAGTATAGTCTCGGCCTACTATAGAAGTGAAGTTACCATACATACCTATCTCTTGTTTAATGGTAACACCCGTGTGACTTAAAACTCGCTATCGCTCGTTTTAACATACTGTCACATCTCGTCAGTACAATACCTCATTACGCGACTAGATATACAATCTACTATTAATTTTGATTTATGAAACGGTATAACGAACGATATTTCAACTGAAACATAAAGTTTTAAAAATTTAACAGATTATTATCTTTTTTTAGTTGCATCTTCGCTCGCGTGAAAACGATTTTACCCGCAGATTCACTCGCATTAATGTGGGTTTTGATGTGAGTTCGAAATTAAGTTTTTCTACCAATTAATAGTGTGCCAAATTTCTTCAAAATCGATCCAGCCGTTAAAAGTAAAATAAAATAAAAATTTCACATTAAACGGAAAACGGAAAACCAGGGTAAACCGGGTTTACCGCCATTTTTTAACACGGTTTTAGATAAGGCAAAACCGAGTTTTTCGATTTTGTCAGTTTTATTTCAAATACCATGTTTTTAAACGGTATTGACTCAATATGGTATTGACCTTGACTCTATACTATTGAGTCAAACTCAATACCGTTCAAAAGGAGTGTTTTTGTTTTGCATTTGGTTTTATATTATTTTATTTTTAAAGATAATTGCGGACTGCCCTAAGCAATGTAGCGTGTAGAATAAGGTCTTCTGTGTTAATTTTTACAGTAAGGCTGCAGATTATAAAGATTAACCAATAAAGTTTTGAACATTTGACATGTAGTTGTATTTCAAAAAATAAAAAAAATCTATATCACCGAAAAATCCGCAAACCCGGGTTTGTCACTGAATAAAAACCGCAAAACCGGTTTTCTAATAAACCTCCGGTTTTTGTGACCCCTAATAATATCTATACCTATTAGATACTACTTTTAACACCTTGCTGAAATGACTTCGGTATAGTTTTTAAAAATCTTTTAAGCACAACGGGCTCAGCCTCCATGGTTTTTAAATAAAAAAAATAATAAAAAATATTTGTAGCAGCTGTGTAGCATTTTAAACGATTATGAACATTGGTCATTGAAAAAATATATTTTGTGAGTTAAAACTCTAGTTTAATAGCAATAAAACCAATTAAAATACATGAAATAATTACTAATCAACTTCGTATAATTACTGGACATAATATTGCTATCGTGATATCCGTGTGCAGTGGCAATAATTGCATTCTATTTTACTCAAACATTTATATATTATGCCACAAAGAAAAGTGGCTTATATCAAATTTCTGATTTTTTTTACTTTCCCATATACAACGTATAATACAGGGGAAGTTTTGTGATAGTGAACAAAATTCGGTTATTTTCCAAGTTTTCAAGTCCCCTTAAAAAAAGTGATTTAAGAAAACAGATCATGTAGTTTACACTATATACAGTACATAAGTGAAACTTATTTACGCAAAATCTTCATTTAAATGTTATAATATTATGGAGATTTACAGAATAATATATTATGTTTTTCGTTGTCGTAATTAGCGTTAAATATTTAACGCAAACGTTAAACGGCTCCGGACTCACATATAAAAAAAGATTACAATGCAACAAAATCGTGAATTAAATTACGTGGATTTTGGAATTGTGAATTATAGACGCTCGACAACAAGGGTGGATTTTGGAGGCTTAAATCGTCATTAATATTATTTTGGGCTTGAGAACATCAGAATACCGTTGTTTATGGCGTTACATGATTCGTCAATTTCAGTCTCCCAGTTTCCATGATCTAATCTGACAACGGATGAAAATATATTACTTAGTTGTTTTCCGAATTCCGATGTATTATTAAAAAAAATAGTAATAAATTAGAAATATGGCTATGATAAGCATATCAGTTGTTAGTCTTAAATAAATAAAAAAATATTATTTTACTAAAAATACGACTTAAGCCATGTCTTCTTGAGACCACAGTTATTATGCCTGTCTTGTAGGTTTAAGAAGAACTGGCACCTGTTGATTTCTCTATATCCAGGCTTAAACATTTTTCGTAATGTAACAAAGTAAAACATTTCATATAATTAAATTACTATAATATATATAATTAATTATTACTTAAATACTTTTAACATTTATTTCCAGGTTTGAACTTTCATTTTTGACATTGTAAAATCAAAAATGTGGAAACCGGTTAATCCTGCGCGCCAATCCGAAATTTTTCCGCTGTTTTCGAGCCAAAAGAGCTCGAAAACGTTATTATTTATATATTTTTGAGCTCTTCGAGCTCAAAACTAATATTTTTTTTATTAATTATGAAAAAACAAGATTTAATTAAAAAAAAATGTTTTTGTCGTGCGATATCTCGTAAAGCAATTGACCGATTTTGATGAATCTTACGGCAATTGATAGAGCTATTCACGACTTAGATTTTGAGTGCAATCGCATAAGTAGTTTTCAAGTTATTCAAAATATTAGAAAAAAAATATGTTTTTACGTTTTTGATGTATAACTCTCAAACCACTCGTGATATTGGGCTCAAAATTTAATCAGATCTAAGTTTGCCAAAGCCAAATCGTCGTATTTTGATCGTCCAAATCGATCATTTCGTTCCAAAGATATCTTTTGTTTACAGACACACATACACAAACACATTCGGACGGCAATCCCAGAATGGTCAGAATAGCTTCCTAGGACCTCAAAACGTCGATATCTAATAATTATTAATTAATTCAACAATGAATTTTTAATCCACAAGGCATCCACTAAGTAGTGAATAGTATTTCTTAACATATCAGTCAGCATATTATGCCATCATGATTGTTAAACGTCAAACGATTGTTATAAGATATATAAGGAAAAAATCAGAAGCCACTGTCGATATATATCTGTTGAAAATTCGATTTTCGACAATCGGACTGAAACCAATATTTCTCGAATTTTTGAAAATCTTCCATTTTCAGTACCGGGAAGTTAAAAACGGAAGAAAATACAATAGCCGCTTGTTTTAGAACAAACAAGTTTTTATAAAAAAATGAATTCAGTTAAAATATTTCTTGTAGTTTTTGAAAAACGAGTTAATCTAGAAAAAAACATCCAGTATATATGAGTAGGAATTCGGAATATGTTAAAGATAACTTATTTTAGTGTACTTGTGGAAATTTTACGCTATCATCGAGCAAAACAAAGCAATTACTATGTATATAAATAATATGCAATAATAATGGTATAATATAATATGTGTCTATCTTTCAAGTGAAACTATACATTGTATTAAACAATATTATGTACTTACCTTAATCTATGTCATTAATTATATTTTTTTGTAGTCTAATAACGGGAAAATAATACCTATATTATTTTTCTCATTAAATCAATTTAGTTTTTAACAAAAAGCTAAAATAGTACGTATTTAACTTTTGCTTAAAAAATCGGAACAAACAATTCAGTACTACATGGTGTATGAGTTATACTGCAGGGCTCTATTGTGGGACCAGGTATATACTGTGGTAATAAGGCAAATTAGGTTATGTGACCTAAGTTGTTGACGCGTCTATAATTTACAATAAATAAAAAAATAGAAATAGGCAGCCAACTGATATCCCCTATTGTGGCACCTTTTTATTTTAAAATCAATAGGTACAAATAAATATTGATTTTGTTTGTAACTGTAATTTTTTAACAAAATTTCGACTTAAGATGTAATTTATAGAAACCTAGACCTAATTGCCAGTTTCAGAATTTTTGTCGGTATATTTGCTGGTCTCTCTCCCGAAATTCCCAGTCTCCGGCTGGTTGAGTTACCAATTACTCACACAGTGCCCGAGAGTGGAATCTGTTCTTTCCCTATATACAGGATGTCCGGATAAGGTGAGCAAAAAATTCAGAGGGTGATTCTACGTGAAAAATTAATGCCACAAGTTCATGTAACATTTTTTTCGAAAACTCAAAAATACCGGATAAATCCGATATTTTTGAGTTTTGGGAAGGAATGTTTTTTTAAATCGTTTTTTTCTAATAACTTTTTTGCTATAGCCTACCGATTGTCTTCAAATTTGGCACACTTACCACTAATGTTCTTTTGTATACGTGTTCCAAATTTAATTTAAGTCCCCTAAACCCAAAGGGCCTAAACTGCCCTTGACCTTTAGATAATGACCTATAAATTTTGTTTGAAATTTTTTTTTTAAATTTTGACGACACACAATTAAAGGGCATCAACATTTGCGTTGTAACCAAGTTTACGTGGAATTAATTTTGACAGATAATAATTTGACGCTGTTTTTGGTGAATTGTTGAGTTTAATAATAAGATGGATAATAATATTAACTATGGTAACAACGATTTAAAAAAACATTCTTTGTTGCCCTATAAATCCGGTATTTTTGAGTTTCCGGAAAAATGTTACATCAACTTGTGGCATTAGATTTTCAAGTAGAATCGCCCCATGAATTTTTGCTCACCTTATCCGGACACCCTGTATAACGATTTCAACACCGAATCTCACCTCATGCGAGAGCGGATTTTTTTTTAAGTTATGATCTTAACTTTAACTATTGCGTTTAAAACATAGGAGATTACCTCCATATATAGGGAAGCGAGAATCACCTTTAGCTTACGATTAGGTATTGCCCACGTGTAAACGGTTGAAGGCGAATATCGTATAGCTATTCTCGCATTCGATAATCGATTTCTCACCCCAAAACGGTCAAGAAACTCTCCCCGTCCAAATGGGCATTTATCACTATAAAAGTTTTACTTAAAAATCTATAAAAATTCGACTGTATAGTCATTTTGTCTCGCGGCCACACGTAATACACTCTCATATGTATAATAAATAATTTCTTTCCACACAATCGCATAACCAACATATCCACCCTAATGCATAACACAGATTGTACAAACACAGACGTCTCAAGGCCAGATTATGCTGCAGCATAAACGCGGGATGGCGAGGGTGTGTTGTGTTGCATGGAAAAAAAACTGTAAACTAAACGTCGCGTCTCTGTGATCCACAAGGATGGGCACCAAACATAAATCACACAAAAAATACTCGCTGAAAACTTCTCTTATTATATTATCTTATGGGAATAGATTGGTTATCGCGTAATGGTAATCAAACACGGGGTATTTTTTTTATACAGACACATTTTTTACGAATTTTCCAGTGGTTGAATTGTTTAGGTTCATTTAAAATAGTATATCTGAAGGTTTGAGAATAGCCGAGATAATTAAGGCGTTATCAATACCAGGGGGGTCTTGCCTTACGGGAGAAAACGGCCGTCTTATGAGCGCCTTTATTGAATGATTTGTGTCATTTTATGGAACTAAAAACATAAACAAAATAAAGTAGATACTAAACCTTTGGTATTTTAGATAATATCCATTCCTGGCACCTAGTGGCAAAAATGGTAACTGCAGATTTCTATTTTTTTTCGACAAAAAACGATAGAAAAAATTCAGTTCACAACTTACCCTATCGAGGATCTCAATTTTCAAAATAGTTTGAAAAATGTGTTGTTACTTTTTGAAAGCTTTATTTTTAAAAGCTTCAATCTAAACTCCCTACCCTCAAAGCTCTCCTTTCTCGTCCGCAAGTCGCAGGGCTACCAGGGAGAGCAGTATGTATTCAGGTAAAAAGGTAGTACGACCCACCAAAAAAATTAATTGTTGGCTTCTTTAAGATTTTTCTCAACCCTAAGCTTAAGTTTTTATATCCCTTGTTTGTTGCCAGGGTCGAAGGGCACATTAATCTCAAATGATTTTATTGGATTTACATAGTGATAATAATTGGGACAAGCATAATATATATTTCTCTGGGTTATCGCTTATCGCAATATGCATATAATGTCAATAATGTCAAAAAGATGCGGGTATCGTGTTAGATATTAATATTATAAATATGTGAGAAGCCACAATGTAAAGTACAAAAGACGATATTTTTGACACTAATAAATCAAAGAGATGAAAATCGATTTACTCAATTTACAAAAGATTAGTTCGGCTTTTAATTTTTTTATGAATTTCTAGCCTTTACCCACAGCTTCACTCGCGTTTTAATCGGCTTCGACAGGAATTTTATATCTTAACCCGAGCATAGTCAAATAAAAAGTAGATACCTACCCCTATAAACTATATATTTATACAAGTTTGGGTACCAAATAATAGCTTACAGTCATTCTCAAGTGATGCTGGTGAAAATATACAAAAATTCTGAAACATGTTTTTCCGGCCAAATATCTTGCAAATTATCCAAAAATCCGAAAAAACTGGCAAGGAAACAAAAGGTCTCGTTTCTACATATTAATAAATATAATTATTGTAGTGTTGATGCTAAATGTGGGGTTTATCAAGGACCTATTTTTTTTTCAAATTAACACGATTTTTTTTGTAGATGCCTGCACAACTATCGGGGTTGTCGAGACTAGGTATCAATAATATTTCAATTATTTATATGAAAACATCCAATTAACGAATGATGGTAATGCTATAAAAACACGGACATCCCAACGATCTTGACTATTCTCAAAAAAATACAATGTCAAAATAAATGTTTTTCACATAATTGCAGATCTAGTTCCATTACATTCTACAAAATATATTCATAGGTAATATCGATGAATGACTAATCAGGATTATGGAATAGCGTGATTTTTTCATATTTTCAGAAAAATATGTAAGTACCTACAGGTACGAAATAAAACGTTTAAATTCAGTATCACAAAAAAAATTGATACATAAATTTCAGTTACCAAAAGTAAAAAAGCTTCTTAGATATGCAATGTTAAAAAATAATGAAATTAATTTTGAAACAAAAAAATCGTAAACAAGAAAGCGATGTCAACAAGATTTAGTAAAGCGTTTAATAATAAATCAATCGCGGTTTCAACCCTGTTTCTCAAGACAGTTTTTTTTTGTACGAACCCTTATCAAGTTTTCTTATGTGCCCTTATAATATACAACATCAACTACTGGCTGCACAATTAACCCTTCTGGCTGAGCAGTGCGCAGCACAGATATATTATGCAGACCATAGAAAGACATACAGACAGACAGGGTGCGGCCAGACGAAGGCATTCCTGCTAGTCATCATTAACATCATTGGCTTGCATGTGCATGGTACGTCGATACTTTGACCTTGAAACACAAAACCCGCGCTCTGCACCAGCTATAAAAAACCGTTCTCCAACCATCTTCACATTAGCGTCATTTTTTATCGTAATTAAAGATTAAAGAAACAACAATAGGAATAATGATTGGTCCGATTTCCATTTTTAACCAGATTTTTAAAAGAAGTTATTTTTCAGATTAATGCAGCAGACCGTCTCCGCGAAACTAAACTTTCTTATATAATTATTTAAAATATTTACAAACATTAGATAGTATAAACGCATGTCAACATCGTGACGGTAGTATTGTTTCTGTTTCGCAAATCGTATCAAACTTTTAAATATATTTTTGTATGGCAATGATACTAATTCCAAAACAACGCAAATAGTGTACGTATATCATATTTACTATGTGTAATGTAGGTATAGGCAAATATACAAGCAATTACTTAACTCTTAAGAACAAAAAATTGTTTACTACTTGAGACAAATGATCTGCGTTTTTATCGTATTTTGAAAAATGTGAAAAATTGGGACAAACTTTCCTAGCGCCTTACACACCTATTTTGTTTTGAAATCCGCTGCAAAAGCATCATATATCATCATAACATTTAATGATACATCGTAATATTACTATTACTATAATATTTATTAGTCAAAACACAATAAAAATTGTGTAGACATTGTCAAGTGTTACGAATACTCAATGTGTGTTTTTTAAAAAATAATTAACCACACCTGAAGATGGCAACTCGTTGCTGAAACGCGTAGTATAAATTCACAAGAAGTCACAACTCACAAGACGGACATAATACAAGGTATTTCTAATATTTCATAATATAACATTTAAATATACAATAAACGAGTTTCTGAAGCATTGAAATCATTATACAAGTTCAAGACTGAAGTTCTTCGGCCGCCGTTCTCTTCCTGGTACAGGGTGGTATGTTATGACGCGGTCGAAGTCTGTCTGTTTGAAGGGCAGGGCGGAAGACCGCAAGGTGTACGGAGGGATGTACACAAAACACTGCACAAATGTAGGTCTGCACCGGCAACCCTACCGAATAAACAACACAGGTGCATATGTCCAGTGACGTGCATATAACACTGGAATATTTAAATGTTAAACGCCTCTGGCTAAATTTGGACCTTTTATTTTTTGTTATGTTTATTGGCGGCAGACTGAATTTTAAAATTCGTCCATATACAAATGACGAGCGACCCATCAATTAAATGTAGATTATGCTGATGAATTTAATACAACAAAATACAAACATGCGTAGACTGAATCTAATTTGAAATGTCAACGAATCAAATGAATTTTCGCAAATTTTTCAGTGTTAAAAATAAATATATAGTCTATATCTCTATAACATTCGTTTTTACGGGATTTTAGAAACAATATTTTCTAAGATTCTTATAATTTTTAACACGCTTATATTTAGATTCGCTTGTAATTGACGTGAAACAATACAGTCGCATGAAGTTTTGATGACAATACAATATTCTTGTATTCTGGCTATAATAATATTTATGTACAAGTTTTAAAAAAATGGAAATAACAACATGTGGTGGAAGTGACGATGTTGATGGTGAGAAAACGTGTCTCGAATATTATATTTTTAAATGTTAAACGACCCGAGACACGTAGTGATTATAATATATCATATATTATAAATTATATTATAATTAATAATAATAATAATAAATGATTATAATATATTATATTATTAATTATATTATAATTAATAATATAATATATATTATAATCACTTATAATCAGTACGAGTTTAAAAATAAAAATATTTATAAGTATCTACCTATTTAAAACAACAATGTTTTCTCTTTTATGACGTTTAAAAGTCTGGGACACTCACTATACTATATATTTTTTGCAATATACTGCACAATTTTTTTGCAGTTAGGTCTATGGTTAATTTAGGATTAGTCTATACTCCTGAACATGAACAAGATGTTGTCTGCACGACATACGATCAATTAAATTATCCCCTCCTACTTCCCCAGCTTTCCCCCACTTCATGTGTTAATCTGTGAAAGTTACAATCACATCGACCACGTGAATTACCTATCAAAATGTACATTAAATTAAAATTAATAATAAATAAAAAGGTTGCTTTTTGATGCGTTTAACCGCGGCTACGTCACTGTTAATGGGTATAAGCTATTCCAGACGGACAACGCGGAGAGGGTTGTTGCGAACACAGGGGGATGATGCAAGCTGCGGGGTGTCACGCTGGCGTAGCACATTCTTTCCCAGACTTTGGTCTGTCGGTATGTGCGTGTGTGTGTGTGTTTTTCGCCCTCGCGACCCGCGACCCCCGCAACGGATCGCAATCGTCGACAGGCAGACAAACAAAAACATACTAAAATATACAGTACGTGTCTACGAGTCTCAGCTATTACGAATTTTATATTTAGAAATGATAACGATACTATTTTCAATAAAACGCGAAAACATAACCATGAGGAAGTACTTAGCTTCACTCTGTAAATAATTATCTCTACTTTTTCTCAGTACATATTATATTATATAAAATTGAACAGCTCTCACTTCCTCAACTATCGTTTTGTTATAAAACTAGAGTTGAGAAAATGCTTTTATAAAAACATTTTTAATAAATGCTTTTATAAAAACAGTTTTTATAATTTAGTTTCATACACTAGACTCGCATTGGGAAGGTACTGGGTTCGAATCCCGACGGGGGCAGATGTGACTAGGACTTTTTCCTACTGCCTCACGTCGAGAAACGGTAATTCCTGTACCGGCCATCTTGTTTGAGGTTTTCCATGGTTTCCCTCAATAATTCCAGATTAATATCGAGATGGTTCCTTATTCAAGGCCATGGCCGATTACCTGTCAAACTCCTATAATGCTCCCAAAATTGCCTACCTTATCCTAATTTCCTATATAATTCCTCCATTCGCACATTGCTAATAAAAAAAAGGTTGAAGTTTAAAATATGTAGAAAACAACGGGAAGTGGTAAAATGGAAAATAGTAATGGTGCGAATGGCGTCTGTTATGACATAATGTCGAGAAACAGACGTTAAACGCATTATTATTATTATTATTATAATTTAGTTTCATAATTATAAAAGCGTGGGTTGTAAACTCTACGATATTTTATTAGTCACGACCCACGCTTTTATAATTATGAAACTAAATTATTAAAACTTATTTTTTTTCCTTTTTAGTACTACATTTAAATAAAAGCGTGTCTTTAAAAAGTTTTTTTTACTAATATTTTATTTTGTTCCTTTTAGTCGTTGAAAAGTGTATCCCCTTTTGACTCCCTTAGGGATTGAATTTCGAAAAATTCCTTCATATAGTGGGTGCTTACTTCACAAAGGAAACCTACTGTCCAAATTCCATGTTTCTAGCTTTAGCGGTTTGGTCTAAGCGTTGAATAAATAGTCAAAAAACCCTACTCCCTCGTTTGACCCCCTTAGGGATTGAATTTAATTCTAAAAACGATTGATTCATGTATTGTCATCGGGAATGCGTATGTGTACCAAATTTTAAATTGATCAGATACGTGAAAGTCGTTCAAAATTGACTTGCAAGATTTGACCTAAACAAACAAACTAACATACAAACATTGCAAGTTAAATATAAGCTTGTAAAAATGGGAATATCTTCTTTGTAACTTTTCTTAAATTTAAAGTAGGTAGGTACCTACAGTAAAAATTACCTTCATTTAATTGCACCAACATTAAGTTGAAGAAATTATATAAAACTATAAACAAAACCACCCTGTACCGTTCTATTAAAAAAACATTCCACCCCTGTAAATAAAACACAGCGGGGGTTTGTTACTCTAAAATGACACCACTGCGAATACAAGTCAGCAGGTTATACGCAAAAGTCGACGTAGAAAAAAAATCTTTTGCACCCAAAACATAACGGTAAACTGACAGGATTATTAGTTAGGTGTGTTTTTTGTGTATCTTAAATCTTTACGGTGATTATCATTTTTTGTAGATTTTTTCACGCAGTGGCGGTGCAAATATAGAGCCCTCTCTTAAGCATAGTTTTATCATAGCTCTGGTTAGCTTAGTCACGCTTCCAGCGTAAGTTACCAGAGGAACCCCAGAGTTTACGTTAGATTCCAAACTATAGAAAATACTGTTATTTCCCAGTTTTTAATAAATTTTGCCCTACATCTTACTTAATATCCAAACTAGGGGAAGTATTTTGATTTTCCATTTTTTATAATTTTTTTACAGGATTTTAACCGATGATGTTCTGCTAACGTGGCGAAGACTTCGTAAAGAAAACCGACATTTATTTATCTTACAAACAAAGAAAGTGCCTGTCTCAGTTTCTTTCTGTGCAGATCTGTTATTTTCAAACTCTTTTTTAAAATCTTCAGATAGAATTATTTTAACCCTTTAATGGGTCGCGTCATTTATTTATATATTTTGTAAGTAACTGATAAAATTTCGATTAGTATTAAAAAACTTTTTCACAAAAAAATAACCTCCTTCAAAAAGGCACTAAAAAGAGGAAAATAATGAAATTTTGAAGTCTGTGCCAATTAAAATATGAAGTTGGTTAAAAAGAAGATATTAATCACTATACTATACTTTTTAACCGACTTCATATTTTAATTGGCACAGACTTCAAAATTTCATTATTTTCCTCTTTTTAGTGCCTTTTTGAAGGAGGTTTTTTTTTTGTTAAAAAGTTTTTTATTTTTTACTTTTTAGTGTCAAAAAGTAACATTTACCTTAAAAAATCACACGCCGTTACTTACTTTTATTAAAAAATCAGCCGAACTACTGAACCGATTTTGATGAAATTTCTATGGGACCAATCTGAAAGTATATTCTTTCAAATAAAAAAAAAATTTCAAAATCAGTTCATAAACGACGAAGTTATCCGCTAACATACATAAAACATAAAAAATATATACGGTCGAATTGAGAAACCTCCTTTTTTTGAAGTCGATTAAAAAGATATCTAAAAGCATGTAATCACTCCACATCAAAAATGAGTCTATATAGCTCTTTAAGCACTACACCACTAACGCGGTTGTATATTATAGCGATATATGATCAAGCATATTCTAATGTATTTGTTAATTTAATGCGCAGATATAGCATTTCTAAAGAAAACTTATTTATTCCAAAGTACGCCGCCAATGTATTCAGTAAATTGTAAGGGTGGAGTGTGTTATAGCATTTAAGATTTTAGACAGAAAATAGCCTAAAGCAAGACGCTAAAGACCCGTGAAGTCTGCAATATGTTTCGCCATTTATAAAACCTAACGGAACTGTTGCACCATGAGAATCCGAACAAGCATTTGATTCCTCTTCGCGCACACACAAAGAAATACATTTATCATAAATAAATGTTTTACTATAACAAGACATGTCAATTGTGAATAGCTCCAGTGGACAGATTACCAAAATTTATAAGATTTTAAGGTTGAAAAACTCCTTTATACCTGCAGATAGTTCTGAATCAGGTGCAGCGAATATTTTTTTATATGATTTGATCAAATAAAATACTAAATATATCAAAATGTAGGTAGAAAGTTTCTAAAGAATATTTTTGAATGGGATGTATTGGAAAAGATGATATTATAAATTTAAGTAAGTATAAAATAAATTGAAACCTAATAAATTATAATTTAAAAAAACTAAAAAACACGCTTTAATGAACTAAAAAGTAAAAAATAATTAATTTTATTTTTAAATTATAATTTATTTTTGCTTTTTAGTCCTGGAGATCCTGGTCAGGATAATGGGACAAACTTATTGAATTATTGTATTGTCGTCGGTTCTTGATAAGTCGACAACGTTTAATCTAAATCTGACCATTCAAAGTTGGTCAAAATCAAGTTCAAAGAAGTCGGTTACAAACTGACAAACAAGCAAGCAAGCAAACATACAGGTGAAGCTAATATAAGCGTGTTAAAAAGGGTGTGGATCTTGGGACCCCCGACAGATGTGAAACATCAAAGAAAACGTTATTGAACTCGGTGGTATATTCTCTACGTAGTGGCATAGCAGCAACTAACTAACGTAATCCTATATACTGCACTGTAACACCGCGTGTGTTACAGTGCACGCCTGAGCCAAGAGAGAGAGAGAGTGCCGCAGTGGTGGGGAGAACAGCAGCGAAGGAGCGGACCAAACATTTCGTTGCATATTTCCCCTCACGCGGCTGTTCACAGCCCGACATAAGATGTTTCACATCAAAAATTTAATTTTTGTATAGCAATTTCGCGCATGCTATTGACATTAAAAATTCATTTTGTACTATATTTTTATTCTTTCTGAAGATACCTACTGCTTAAGAACGAGCGTATCCCATCACTGTTTCTTATAAGTTTTGTGGAAGTTTTTCCCTAGATTTGCAATGAATATATTTTATTTAAATCGGTTCATTGATTGTTGTTTTTAGTTAACATTTTATATAATATGTTACCTCATATTCTCCTGCATTTGTAAACCGATTTGAATGATTCTTGTTTAATTTAAAAGGACATACTTTCAGGATGGTCTCACGTAAATTTTACTTAAATCGGTTCAGTAGTTTTTTTTTTTTAGTTTAATAATCAATTATCAAGAAAGAAGTCCGTTAATAACATACAAACTACGTATTGCAAAGCCACTAAAATGCAAAAAATAAAAGAATTTTTATAAAAAAAAACATCATAAAAAGGCACTGAAAAGGCGAAAATAATACAGTTTTGAGGTTGGCACCAATTTAGAAAAAGTAGATATTATAGATATAAAAAGTTTTAGTAATCAAAATAGTTTCGTTTTTTTAGTGGCTTGTTTTGAAGGAGGTTTTTTTACAAAAAGTTTTTTTCCAATAAATATTGTGAAATGTGAATATTTGTTTGTTTGAATATTTTTTGGAAAACTATCAACCACATTGGTATCTGTGTTCAAAAATTTACCTAATACGAGTACCTATATTTAAATTTAGACGACTCGAGACACGTTTTCCCACTATCAACACCGCAACTTCCACCATGTTTTCTATTTCAATTTTTAACTTGTTATGTAAATATGATTATAGCCAAAATATCAGAATATTGTAAGTATATTGTCATCAAAACTACATAATATACGACTGCAAATTTTCACATCAAATGGACATTTGGAAGAGGTTGAAAATCGAAGTTGCAAGATTTTTTTCATACAACACATACAATTGAAGCTCATATTAGGCGCGGATTCAAAGGGGGGGGGGAATGAGGGCAATTGCTCCCCTGAGCCTTGACTATATATATAACATATAGACTATAGTTAAATAATAATATTTTACCCAATTTTTGATTTCATACACACTAATCACAAAATCAGAACGAATCTCCTGAAACTGAAAGATAAATAAAAATCGTCCCTCCCCTGAGCGAAAACCTGGATCCGCGCCTGGCTCATAATATAAGCATGTTAAAAAACTGGAGACGTCGTTGAGGCCATAAGTAATTTAGCCCGATTAACCTTTACAAATAGCCAACCAGCATGTAGACGAAAACCTCTCCCTATTTGTAATTGAAGTGAACAATTTATTTATCTCCTTCAACCGACAGTGCATCGCGTCGTATGTTTTGCTTCTGTCGTCATTGCGATACATAAAACCTTTGCGTGTAGAATTTTATAGTTAGATAACCTTATGGATTTCTTTGCCATCCAATGTTATCCTGTTGCTATGAACGAATTACCGATTTAAACTTACACATATAAAATTATCAATTTTATAGAATAGAAATCAGCAATTCAATTGAGCAACGTCTGGTATTTATAAATATCTTAATTATTTTAGTAAAATACTTTTTGTTGAATTTACATAAACATGTTCCATCCAAATTTCATACTAAACATTTCGTGGCTTAAAAATAAAATTTTTTAAATTACTAACGAAATTTGGTAACCTTACTTGTAAAATCACAGTTAAAATAAGTATGAACGGGCAATTTTTCCTCGACGCACGTATTTCAAACCGCGTTGCGATCATCGGGAGAGTTTAATCATCTTTTTTGATGATGCTAGCACGGTTAGCGAAAGCATTAAGAAAAAAGTATTCGTATTTTGATGTTTTGTAGAAACTTTTTTAGTATATTCAGTGTCTCCACACCAAAGGTACCAACTCTCTTGAAGAGATTCGTGACAAAGTATGCCAAAAATATGTATATAAAACCACTGATCCTATTGGCATCAAAATTAATAGGTCTGGATAAAAAATATTAAGATCACTGTGATAGGAAACTACAAATTATTTTATTATTGGATGTATATTTCAAGAGCAATTCTCCCATCGCGCCATGGAAGTAAAATGAAAATTTATTCCACCTAACTGAATGACTGAATACTTTAGAATAACTTTTTTGATGTGAAACATCTTATGTCGGGCTGTGAACAGCCGCGTGAGGGAAAATAAGCAGCGAAATTTATGATCCGCTCCTTCGCTGCTGTTCTCCCCACCACTACGGCACAGTGCAGTAGGTATATAGGATTACGTCAGCATAACAGTTAGTTGCTGCTTTTGAAAAAATATATACTACTACATAGAGAATACCCCCGAGTTCAATAACGTTTTCTTTGATGTTTCACATCTGTCGGGGGTCCCGAGACCCACACCCTTTTTTTAATATAGAAAATATATGAAATGAAAAATAAGTAAAATTAACAATTATATCAAGTTCTGATAAGTCACCGACGCGATCCCTTACCCAAATAAGTTATTGTTTGTGC
The DNA here is from genome assembly GCA_039654895.1 of Mongoloraphidia duomilia. Lineage (NCBI taxonomy): Eukaryota > Metazoa > Arthropoda > Insecta > Raphidioptera > Raphidiidae > Mongoloraphidia > Mongoloraphidia duomilia. The sequence continues at coordinate 11,134,378 of CM077524.1, forward strand.
CTTAAAGTCAAACCCATTGATTTTATGAATCATTAGCTAACTACAACTACAGATATCACTTGTGTAATCTGTGGCAGTCACTATAGTGATAGTCCTGATGTATAAAAATATATACAGTGCAATGTAAACAGACGCATATAACCAAGTCTACTTTTATTTTTAGAGATACATCAACAACGCACTTTTTAACTACTGAGCGATTTTACACAGAATTCTTGTTTGAACTTTGAATACCTATACTTGATTCTTAAACTGCAAATAAAATACAGCGCTTTGACTTTGACATTAGAACTTAAGTTTTTTTGAAGTCGGTTAAAAAGATACTCTTGTATGTATAAAGAGAGAAGTTTGTTTGTTTGTATATAGAAATATTAATCTCCAAAACTACTGCACCGATTTGAATGAAACTTTCACTAACGTAATCCTTGGTTCGTCAGGCTATTCAATCCGATTTGTATCCAGGCGAAGCCTGGTCAACCAGTTAGTTTACCTACAACTGGGAATTTCGGGTTCAAGTCCCGACAGTGGTCATTTGATTTTTTCTTAGATATAGCTCAAAAATCATGGCAGCCTAGCTGTCTGAGATATTTATTATTTTCACCTCTAATTGTTATGTGATTAATATTGTGTGGATATAAGGGGGTTTTAAATCGATTGATTTTATTATATACCAATATTACCTACATAGTTAACAGAGTCCCTTTAATAACTCGTACTTTTTTCTTTTTTCGTAGTCGGCTAAAAAGAACGAGCCGTAAAACTCAGATCTGTTCAACCCTTTCGTATGAAGTTAATTACCGTACAGTCTGCGGTTTGCACACACAGAACATCCATGCGGTGCTCCTGTAAACATTGTGCAGTCGAACAGAGTGCAGCATTCACTGCAGCTATTACTAAAACAAGCTGTGCGCAACGGGCGTTGCACAAAAAAATAGTGATGCGCGATACGAGATGTTTTAGTCGATTGTCTCGATTGTTTAAACATCACGATGGTTGTCACTTGGACTCGATTGTTGTTGTTTCATAGTTCACAGAGACCGAGTCGCATAGTACTGAATCGTACACATAATATACAATCGTTCATCACTCAACAATTGTGGTCGAGTCGATTGTGCAGTAATCCCATAATACGAATTCAATAGTGAAGAGATTAGAGTAGTGAGTACCGACTGAACAATGTGAACAGTGAACAATCAACGAGTCGCGTGAACGTCAGTCGACTAGCATGTAACCTTGAATCGCGATTATATGTATTCTCATTCGTTGCTATATTGCTATAACCTTGGCAAATAATCAACTTGAACAATCGAACATTTCGATTGTAAAATCAAACTCCGAGTCGATTGTGGACTCGATTGTTATTATGAACTATTACGATTGTTTCGATTGTAAAAATATCTCGTAATCGCCCATCACTACATAAAAATCCTGTAATAATTAACGGAAACAGAGATAAACGCATGGTAATTATTTATCCGTTTCGATGTATTATATCGCAGCCATCTGGTGTAAATGGACATTTCATGAAGTAACTAAACGTTTCATGAAATGATCATTAGTATAAAATTGGTACAAAATGTCTAGAGATTCCAGATGGCTGTGACAGGAATAAAACAACGTTGTGGGCCCGCTATTCTAAAAAAAATGTTAAGAACTTACCAGTCGAAAATTGTTTTGCACCCATTTAACGAGTCAAAAAACGTTTTGGCTCAACGAGTCGAAAATCATTTTCGGCCCGCAATTTAAAAACTTTTTGGATCTGCGAGTCGAAAATCGTTTCAGACCCCGTGAATGGAAAAAAACTTTTTGAAGCCGCGAGTTAAAAAACTGTTTGAACAAGCGAGTCGAAAAACGTATTGGAATCACGAGTCGAAAAACCAATGAAAAAACATAAAAATCTAAAGCCAAAAGACAGAATTTTTAGTTGTTAAATTAATCAATTAAAATTTTAAAATATAGTATTTATAATGAAGCCATTTCTAGATAGATATTGTAAATTATAGACGCTCGACAGCAGAGGTCATAATCGTCTTACCGAATCCTTTTGTTACGATTAGTGAGTAGGTAATTCATACAATTTTTTTTCAACATTCGCTCCACATTTTTGAACGTGGGTAATGACCAATAGCTAATCACAATTCCATTGGCGTAACTAGGGATTTTTTCCAGGGGGGGGCATGGCCCTTTCAATCTGAGAACTGAAAATCACTATTATGAGATCTTTTATTGTCAGTAATTTAATAGTCATTAAAATTTAAATGCTATGTTTAAAAAAAAACAGTAAAGTTGCTTGTCTTGTATGAAGTTTTTATTTTGAGTGGCTGCTATTTTTTAAGTATAATAATGAAAATACAAAATTACAGAATATATGGCGCTTGGTTCCAGTTTTGGTACTCCCAAACGGTTACTTTCAATAGTTTGTAATAATTTTAAGTCGACTTTCTTTATTCTTACGTCAGCACCCTGAGCTACGTGCCGTAATTATTCTACGGGGGGGGCGTCACCTTCCAGGGGGGACTGGCCCCCCTTGGCCACCCCCTAGTTACGCCAATGCACAATTCACAGCTGTTGTGTATTAGGTACCTAATAGATATCTATATAAAAGTATCTCAAACCTTAACTCGACCTAATTTTGAAAATGCATAAATCAAGCTTTACTTCATCGAATAAACAAAAAAAAAACAGAACTGTTACCAAAAATAAAGTTAACAGCTATAAGCTACTATGTTATTACAAATATGGAACAGATTTAAAACTGTTTAAGTAAGCTGTGTGTAATAAATATTATATAAGGTAGCTAACAATAACATTATAATTTATAAATTTCATTCAAACGTACATATTATTTACAAACAGTGCATAAATATTGTAATTATAACTGTTTTATTAAAAGCCACTATTGTGTGAAGTCACAACTATACGCGTATGCTACACTATGCTTCAATAAAAAAGCAGCACTTTTAACTTTTGTACAATAGCATCATCGTCTAACGGACAAATCAACTTTTCTAATTTTTAGTGTGCTTGCCTATACATTGTATATTGCATATTCATTAAGGGTGGGCTTGAGAATAGCCGAGCGTGTAGCAATACTGTTGTTTACATGGAGTTGCTATGGTTTCTCTATTACAAGTCCCCAGTTCCCGGATTCTAGCCCGAGAGCTGGTAAAAGTGACAATTGGATTTTCAGTTTATTAAAAAAAAATAATAAATTGAAAATATGAATTGGTGCTAGGCCTAATTAACCTTAGCTGTTGGTGGTCTTTAAAACAATTTCACTTTTTTTTTCATTAAGGGTCCCAATTTTTTCTGGAATATAACGAAATAATCAAGTTATATTTTTCTTTTTCGCAACAAATAAAAAATAATTCAGCTGATTGTGGTGATTATCACCGGGTACGCTATTATTATTTTTAAGGTCTTGTACAAATATTTTATAAATAAAACAGTAAAGTATTATTTATTTATTTATTTCCTTTAAGGGCGTGAGTAGTATGGTGAGATCATCACCGAACGAAACCTATTTAAAATTGGCGACATGGGACCACTTTAAGTGTTTATTTAGGAGCTGAAAGAAATTATTTTGGGTCTAAAAACAGCAAAAAAATTTGCGAAATTATTTCTAAATCGAAATTTAACCCTCTAGTAATGATTAAAATGTGCCCCAAAAATGTTAACAAAATCGGACTTACAAAACGTATGAAAACACTAGTTTACGGATAATTTACTTACAGAAGTGTTTATATAATTTGGTGTGGATGTTAGACTAATAAAATACTTACCGAATAATGAAATTGATAAAACATTTATTATTTTAAATCAACTTTAATTTTATAATAATTTTGCACATACATATTACAAAAACATTTTAAACTTGCTTTTTTGTAGAAAACAAGCTACAGAAAAACGTCCTCATCAGTGTTACTAGACCTCCCAATTTTTTAGCTAATTTCACAATTTTTCTTATTTGGTAAAATAATTGTCTAGCAGCGCTGAGCCTCATGTACTTTTTAGAGTTCCGTACCTCCGAACGGAACCCTATTACTGAGCCTACAATATTTGTCCGTCCATCCGTCTGTCACAAGTCACAACGCTCTATCTCACAAACGGTAAGAGGTAGCTAGTTGAAATTTTCACAGATTGTATTGTTATGGCATGAATCCTGGCAAATAATAATCAGAATTAAATAATCAATTAATTTTAATAAATTAATGTTGTTACATGCTCATAGTACAGTATAGCAGTACGGCAGAACTCGTACTGCTATACTGAACTATGAGCGTATAACAATATCGTCCGGCAGGCTCAGTTGGTAGAGCGTTTGACTGAAGATCTAAAGATCCTTGGTTCGATCCTGGGGTTCGGATCGCAGTATTTTTGTTTTTTTTTTATTCATCCAATCTTCTGTTAATATATTTTTTTTACTTTAAAATACTTTAATTTGATACGGAAAAAAGATCAAAATAAAATAGGTATAAAAAACTTTTTAAAAACAAATCTGTTAATTTTTTACCCCTACCTAACTTCGTATTTTTATTATTGTGCGGAACTCTCGGTGCGAAGCCTGACTCGTATACTTGGTCGCTTTTTTTATTTTTACCACCGTTATTCGATTGCACAAATGGTAATGGCAGTGTTAAATATGTGTCGTACACGTGGTTGCGGATTACGGTATTATGGCAATACGCTATGTCGGTCACTGAACTTGTGGTTTTTATAAGTAATAGAAGTGTATTATATTATGATGTACCTATATTATTGTAATTGTATGCGTTAGTAATGTACATAAATATGTGGGCATAAATGTGTATTAAATTGCATTAGCCAATCGACCGTTATGTGCAACTCATTATAGCAATACACACCTTCGTTACAGGAGTTCTCAAACAATCGCTACAAGAACTGTTATTTGGGCACAACAGATCGCCATAGTCCGTATTTTTCAGGACATTTCCGGGATTCTAACACTTTTTCTAGTGCAGAAAGTAAACCATTTTCCGCACATCTGTCTGTTAAATGGCTCATTATGGCCGCTATACATACATCGAAAGTAGCTATTTTGTAGTGGGTATGGCAAAAAATAAATTATCAACCACTTCAGTCAAAATATTTATTAACAGAAATACAAAGCTTAACACTTAATCATTTTAGGCATTATATTTTTCACAACTTGTGATTCCGCGCAAGATGTCTTCTTTATTTGAAATCATCTTATAAAAATCGCCCGATAGGGAAAAAGATGAAAAATCAGAAATTAATGTTCTGGGAAAATAGAATTTTTTCCGGAAATCTATTTTTTTATATTTTGAATCCAAGGCACAGGTTGTTTATAAGTATACTGTACATAGATTCACATCTAGTGGAGCACATTGTCCTTTACGCCCTTACGGCATACGCAAAGAAGTCATCTGCCTAGTGCCTAAAGCCCCAAAATCACTGTTTCATCTTTTGGACTAATATTTTTAAGTGATTTTGGTCGGAAAATAACTTCATCTATTAGTTATACCTTTAGAAGTGGCCTCCAAATTGCATTTTGGCTTTATCAGACAATCAAACTATAATTGTTTGGCAAAAAATCAGGCACAAAAATAGAATAATTCTCAAAAATTATATTTTTTTTTTATTAATGTGAACTCTATACGACTAATTTCGTGCGTTGGTCATTACGAAATCAATATTTGCTACGGTACAAAAATGTAAAAAATTCTCTAAAATATACTATCCTGAGATCACTGTTTAAGGACGACGAAGTACATTAAATGTCCATAGGAAAACTTTTTGAGAGACACTGCATTATATTGCATTTTCGTTTCGTATATATAAGCATTGCCCAATATAATAAACCAACACCCAACCCATGTAATAATTTCCACAATCAAAATAATATATAAATAGAAATCGTATAAAATACAGAGACGACTGAATATTAAATAATATAATTGCCGCAATTTAGAGTCTCTTCCGCAATTTGTTTAAATATTTATATTCAATGCTAATGATTATGTACAATTTATAAATCTCTTCATTTCCGTATTCTTTTGTAAACCATTTAAATCCTATTTTTTAAAATGTTGGCACCCGCACTATAGCTTTTGAAGGGTTCTTTTCTCATGAATAATTATGTAGTAATACACTAACTTTTTTGTACACCAAAAATCCTAAAACCAATATCTTTTTTTGTGTAATTTCAGTTATGGATAAAAAATTGTCAGTATTATTAATAGTAGTATTATATTCGATTTTTACACTCAAATTTCAACCAACAGAACGGACAAGAAGCATTTCTGATGTTGACATATGCTTTGAATATCCGAAAATCAACCTTTTTTACAAGCTTTTATTTAACTTGCAATGTATGTTAGTTTGTTTAGGTCAAAACTTGCAAGTCAATTTTGAACGACTTCCACGTATCCGATCGATTTGAAATTTTGTACACAAATGTATTCCCGATGACAATACATGAATAAATCGTTTTTAGAAATAAATTCAACCGTTAAGGGGTTCAAACGGGGATGTAGGGTTTTTTTGACTAATGAACGCCCAGGCCAAATCGCTGAAGCTAGAGACTTGAAATTTGAACAGTTGGTTCCTTTTCTGACGTAAGTATCCACTAAGAAAGGATATTTCGAAATTTTTTTTTCGAAAATTTTGAAAGACAAATGAATAAAATAAAATATTAGAAAAAAACTTTTTAAAGACGAGCTTTTATTTAAATGCACACTAAAAAGGAAAAAATAATTTTTAATAATTTAGGTTCATAATTATTAATTATCTAATAAAAGCGTGGGTCGTGACTAATAAACTATCATAGAGTTTACGACCCACACTTTTATTAATTACGAACCTAAATTATTTTTTCCTTTTTAGTGCATTTAAATAAAAGCTTGTCTCTAAAAAGTTTTTTTATACTAATATTTTATTTATATATTAATTTTTTTTAAACTAAATCATGGTTTGAAGTTTTATTTACTTCAGGAGAACGGTATACCTACAAGGCAAAATAATAACGATATTAATTATTTGCTAAATTTTTTAATGGCCAACGTTCAACACTATTTTTGTCTTCTTCAGGGCCTTATGTTTTCTACAATTAAGTAGAAAATTTCTTCTTTCTTATACCTACTATAATTTCTGGATCAAGAAAAAATGTCTCCATTATTATTATATTTAAATAAATTTCTTGATTTTGCCTATATGTATTCACATATTTAGAGTATAAAAGAGCGTGTCCCCCCTTCACTTTCTATCTATTAAATTCGAACCCATTGTACAAACATTTCAAAGTCCGACATAAACAAATTCGTGGAAAACCTCGCTCGCTCGTCGTTTCGTTTTTGCATTAAATATTCATGCAGCCCTCAATAATGACGCATATAGCTCGTTCACAATATCATTGTATTGCCATGATAGCAAAGTGGTTTATGCCGAATTTTTGCTGATTTATTTGTATCAGATCTACATTTTTGTACTTCTGTTTTATGTAATAACTCTTTATCCCTACAATGTTTTACGTTAAATTTAAAGTGAATTTTAAAACATCTTATTAATCCTAGAATTGCACTCTATGGCCTATCAAACGAGTCGATTTTTCAAGCATTGTTAAAACAATAGGCACCATTTAACAGTGTTATTTTTTAAGGTAGCAAAATCGCTAAAACTATTTTTTAACTTCCCATTGGAAGTTATTGTAATGGGTCCGAAAATCGAAATCAAAATGTTTAACAAATTTTTATGTTTCAAGGTCACTACCTTGTCTGTGTGTGTGTATGTGTGTGTGTGTGTGTGTGCACGTACGTACGTACGTACGTATGTGTCCATTTTTTCTAAGACGAAATCTCGAGAATGAAAAATGATATCGACTACGTTAGGGTGCCAATCGACGCGTATTAATGTAAATATGATCTGAAAGAAATTTTTTCAAAATCGGCTCAGCCGTTCTTTTTTCTTAACCAAATAGACTCCAAAAAAGTAGATTTTACACAATATCTCGCGAATAAAAAATTATATCGACTTCGTAAAGGTGTCAATCGAGGCGTGTGAATGTCATTTTGATCCGACATAAATTTTATAAAAATCGGTTCACCCATTTTTTTTTTTTTTAATTATTGTTAAAAATAAATAATAATTATGTTTTAATGATTAAAATGATTATTTTTCTGTGTAATATCTAATTTAATTATTATTATTAAATATTTATCAAACTGGGAAGTTCGTCGTGTGGACCTCAAGGGTCGCACTTTAGTCCTAATAAACGACCCACCTCACGGCTTGTTGAAATTATATTTTCCGCACGCATACACGTTAGACAACTGATCGGGTAAAATAAAACTGAAAAATAGGTAGGATAAAAGAGACAAATGTGATATGAAGGGACAAAAAAGACAAAATAGGTACTACTACTACTATCTGCCTAGAGGTACCTCAAAGACACGTTTTTTTTTGCACAAAATGTTTTTTGGTACCCTATAGGCTATTCCTCAGATGTCTCCGCCTCTAAGATGCCGGTTTCTCCCCTTTCTTGCGAAAAACCACTCCCAACTAATTTTTCGCGTGTAGTTATTCGGACAATAAAAATAGACAAGTAAAATATTTGCTATAGAATTTTACAAAAAAAATGTGCCATTTAAGATTCAGTTTTAGTTTTCAAGGTAGGTAGTTCTAAAGTTTGGAGTGCGCAGTGGCAAATGCGTTTATCGCATTCTTTGACTGGCTGGTTTGTTAAATAAATAATAATAATAATAATACATTTTTATTAATTCATAAAAACTGAAAAATACAGATATGAACAGTCAATGGAAAAATATAATTGATTACATATTTAAATATTCAGGGATGTCATAGAAGCAGTTTTTAATTAGGTATAATTTCAAATGTTTGCAAAATAGCTTTAAGTCTGTAAATGCTCAGAATAGAAATTCTAGGGCTGACTTTCCTTGACATGATACATTTTTTAGATTTTTATGTAAAACATCTATTGGCGCGCTTGGATGGGAGTGAAAACGTTTTGATGGCACGTCGCGTCGTGCCATTCAGCCAGCCTCGCGTCTCGTCGGCTCTTTCCAACACGCTTCCTACTCTGCTACACTACACACTCGCTACTTTACGAATATGTTAGTGTGTCGGCACTATACTCGTCAATATCTGTGTAATGGAACGAATTTAACCAAGCGGAGCTCATTCCGAGCTGTTTTAATACCTTCGCAGGAGGAGAATTTCTCGCAGTGGTGGGGGTAATAAATCATAAATTCTTATCTCTGGAACTACTGAACCGATTCTAAAAATTCTTTCACTAATAAAAAGTTACACTATCCCTGAGTGATATAGGCTATATTTTATTTTGATAAATTTCTCGCGATAGTAACAGAACGTAACCATTATTTCAAGTCCTACGACGGCTCACATTTTTTTTTAATAATGAAAATATATTAAGTATAAGTATTGGATAAAAATTTGAATTATAAGAAAATAAAATTACAATTATATTATTTATTATATTTTACGAACATTTGATTTTATAAGAAACAAAAGTGGACATATTTCTTTCCATGACAACGAATACAATTATTTGTGTTTAATGACATTCACGTCATCTGTCTGTACCCACGATAGAAACATACTCATTTTTTAAATCAACAATTTGACATTAGCCACTTGTCCGCTGACCGCATACATAACGGCCAAGGTTTCGCAAACACGCGGTCTGCTGGAGTGCGATGGCGCGATAGGAAGTAACACATTGGCACGGACCGAACTGTATGTACAATGTACATACTGTATATTATGAACAACAGTAGTCAATTGACTTTCGCCGATATTATCTACTGTTATGTTTACATATGCTTGTTTTAAAACGACTTATGTTGTTTGAATATAAAAAATGTTAAGGTTACTTTTTATATTTTGACGAATCCTCGTGTAATTGTATTATGGATTAATAAATGTCTATATTCTATTAAAAATTAGGTAAATAATTACCTAAACCTAATGTACATACAAAATTTAGTTAAAATCGGAGGACTGTTTTTAAAAATTGCATCCGTTATAATTTGATCACAATGTAACTTATAAGTTGTTCACTTTAGGAGAAACTGGTTACAAGGCAGAAGAACAACAATATACATTTGCTAAAAATGATAATGGTATGCTCTCGAAATGTAGATAATAAGTACATCTAATAATAATAGTACATTGTGCTACAACCTACAAGGGAGGAAAGTGCTATATTTCCTCCCGTGTTGCGCATACTATTTTTTCTCCTGCCAGGCGGAAAGTTCGCAAAATTGAAAAAAAAAATATTAAAATTATTATGAGACAGAAGCAGGTGCGTGAGAGCCGGCATAAGTATTAAAGAGCGACTTTGTTCCCGCTTGGCAGCGACGAAAGTACGAACTTTCGGCCTAGGTAGGAGAAAAGTTCTTTTTCATAGTTTCCAATCACATGTAGTGCTCCAGTAGGCCGGATTTAGGAGAGGGCAACAGAGGCTGAAGTCCCTGGGCCTCCACAAATTTTGTTAATAACTTGCCAATTGGAAACAAATTATTTAAACACTGTAACGACTTCTATTTGACTTAAAAATAATTAGGGGCCTCCAGTTCTTTGATACCCCAGGGCCTCCACAGTTCACACCTTTAATTTCGGCCCTGAATTTAGTACCTATAGTATCTCAGGGGAAGTACATCATTATATAAGAGAGACGCCCAATGACTTCACGTTACAATGCACTATCAGAAAAATTTTATTTACTTAACCCGTCACCGTCGGGGCTCAAACCCGAAACTTCCAGATTCGCGTTGAGTTACCAATTACTTCTACAGTTACACGTCTAATTGTCCCTTTTTTTCTTATATAAAGCACTTAAGTAAACGTATTTTTCATACTTCATGCAAAAGATAATTTTTATCTTGTAAAGTTAGAATTGGGTTTTTAAGTGAATTTTTTTTTTTACTTAAATGGAAGGACCACATACAAGTTTTATAGCAAAACTGTTTTTTTTAATTTTTTTGCTTACTAATTGAAAAGTTATATTTAAATAAAAATTAATTTTTAAACTCAGTTCCGATAACGCGCCGAAAGAATCCGAACGCGTGTGACGTCATTATGTTATCTATGGTCTTTGTATCCATGGTTACCAAGTTAAAAATTTATTATTTTTGATAGTATGTGTAATACATATACACAAATACCAACAAATGCAGACACATTTTAACATAACGACGTCACAAACATTCCTGGCGCGTTTTGAAGTCACGTGATATTTTTTAAATTTTTATACATTTTAATTAATTTTTAGTAATTTATCTATAGCTTTAAAAAAAATTTCTTTTCGATTTTCAATATTATTTATGTTAAATTATTAGAAAAAATTAAAAAATTAATATTTTTTTTTAAACTTAAATACCTAATTGGTTCTTATCACATGCGAGAGCCAATAATTATGGGTGAATAGTAATGACATTTTCCACTTGTAATATTACAGTCAAGAGTCATAGAATTGTTCTACATCGTCGAAAATCAAGAACAATTAATAAGATTTAACCTTAATTTAAGAAATTAATAACTTTTGTGTGGAAGTAATTGATAACTCAGTCAGCGCGAATCTGGAAGTTTCGGGTTTGACTCCCGACGGTGACGGACTAAATAAATAATAAATACAAATTTTAACACGGACGTCGTGAACAAATACATAATTAAATGAATGCATAATGACTGCAAACAGTACATGAAATACCTGAGTAATAAGAACAATGACGTAACACAATGCTGTAATCAGGAAAAATTCATATATTCAAACCTATGTCACCGTAGGGATTTTAACCCTAAACTTTCCACTATCGCGGCGGACTGAGTTGACATTACTCACACAATGACACATTTTCAAACGATCGACTTTCTCCCTTTAAAGCATTCTGTCGCTGAATGGAATATTGACTCTCGCATGTAGTGGTTTTTCAGTGACAGAATGCTTTAAAGGGAGAAAGTCGATCGTTTGAAAATGTGTCACTGTGTGAGTAATGTCAACTCAGTCCGCCGCGATAGTGGAAAGTTTAGGGTTAAAATCCCTACGGTGACATAGGTTTGAATTAATGAATTTTTCCTAATTACAGCATTGTGTTACGTCATTGTTCTTACTCAGGTGTTTCATATACTTGTTTGCAGTCATTATGCATTTAATTAAATAAATAATGTTTTTCTAATATAACATTGTAACACCAAGTCAGAGGAGATCTCTCTTATATATGAGTTACGATCATTTTTCGTAGGTGATATAAGATATTTTGCTATTATGATGTAAGAAAAGTACATCAAGTATTCGCAAAAGTATAAAGTTTATTTTTCAGTGAAATGTAAACGAAAGAAAATTACCTTCAACAGTACAATACACGCGGGTACATTATGTTGCATAGCGACGTACCGAAAACACGCATATTGGACAGCGACGCTGCACCCCCGCACCGAGGGTAGGTAGGCGTCGGTCCGCGTCGTATGCAGGGAGAGGGGCAGTGTCCGCGTTCCCGCTAGTTGAGGGAGGCAATCACGCACGCACCTGCCGAACAAAAACACACGAATGCCACGTACTTTTGCGACTGATATGAATAATATTGCTAACAAAAATTACCACAATACAGACCATTCTATTATCATTACTTGTTTATCAATTTACTGATTTATTTGTAGCCGTCATAATTTAATAAAATTTCGGCTAACCTCTCTCTCCCTGCATACTCGAAGCGTCGTCTCGCCCATAGAGTATATGGGAGAAATTTCCAAAAGGTTTAGCACAGCTCAACTAGCTAAATCACTCGAAGTGTAAAACCGCCATGTTCTTAGCAAGCACGACTGTCAATTTTGACACAAAATGTAGTAAAATTATTAGAGGGGAATTAGCGCGTGCGTAATATCGCTGTGCCGACAATTGACTGAACTGGCTTTTTGAGAAGAGTTCATGTTCATTTTATAAATAATAAGAATTGGAATAACGGAATAAAGTGTGAAAATTCATGAAGTTTACTTCATATATTATAATTTCTTTTATTTACCGTTATTGAATTTTGGCGCCTTTGGAAATTTGAACTACCGTTTATGATCTAATTGCAGTATGATAACCGAATGTCCAAGTCCACTCTCATATCCCCCCCCCTGAACAAAATTCTGCGTACACCTTTGACTCTAACTGCAGATATATTTTCCACATATTCTTTCGACTGTTCGCGAATTGACACAATTTAGCTATAACCTGTACGTTTTTTTTTAATTTTAAATCGATAGACGATAGGTATACCTAAGTTTATTCTTATAATTACTAAGAAGAATATAGAACACGTGGTGGTACCAGACTTCCTAACACTACGTATAGAACATATGCCATTGCCATTAAATATAATAAAAATTATGTATAGTTTGTTGCGAGAAAATATACTATTATTGATTTCCCAAAACAACACAAATTATTGTTTATAGAATTATGAAACTTCTTTGCATATAATATGCAATGACCAATTTTTAGTTACAATAGTTTTTAGATTAAAAAACTGCAGAACTCTTACTACACAAGTATTAACATTGTATTTGGTTTGTGACTTGAATAGAGAATTGTTATTGAAAAAGGCAGGGTTATCAGTACTTTGAACAAACTAATTTTTCGCGAACTTAACGTTGCTTACTTTAAGATAAATTAATAAGATTTATACGGGTGAATTGCAATTGAAAATTTTTCGTTGGAAAGCAGCCAATTATATAATTGATTCGAAACATATTGGAAAAAATCATTTTACCAACTGTGACTATGGTTGGTAAAATGATTTTTTCCAATATGTTTCGAATCAATTATATAATTGGCTGCTTTCCAACGAAAAATTTTCAATTGCTTACTTTATATTGAGAAAAAATCCATACACATTCCAAGACGCCATGGTGCCCCAGAAAATTACTCGAGGTACCTTAAGCGGGTCTTGAACCCTCAACTAATGTTTAATAATATATTGAGCTTCTATAGCGCCTAATGGAGATATTATTATTCCCAGCTAAAACGTGCATCATTTAGAAATAAGTAGTTTTGTGGTCAAAAAATGTTTTGCCTGTAAAACTAACCAGTGGCGGGGCAAGACCTAAATTTGATGTGGGCAAGATATATTTTGCGAGGCCCCCTGATGGATGACGCAAGAGGACGGATTTTGTTGAGAGAAAAAATTTTTTGATACTCAAATTTTTATTTATAAAAATGCAAACTTATTCATTGTAATTATTTTACATTATTAAGTATACCTCAACTAACAGTAAAGTAAACAATTAATGAAACAGAAATTTTCTGCTTTTAGCCTTACTGAACTTCCTAATAACTGTGTCGTAATCCAGATTAGATGCTATATTTGCCTCGATAGATAAAACTGCCAACGCTGAAAGTCTTTCCTGACCCATTGTACTTCTTAAATAATTTTTTATTAGTTTTAATTTTGAAAAACTCCTTTCAGCTGAGGCTGTACTTACTGGTACTGTTAACAAAATGTGATAGGTTAGTATTGCCAGATACTTGCTAGCCGGTTTTTTTTATTATTTATTGCTAGATGAGTGATTATATCGATATTTGCGTTCGCGGGCTTTCGAGGCGCGAGGCCCCTTGGACCGCGAGGCCGTAGGCGGTGGCCCACGTCGCCCACGCCTTACGCCGCCTCTGAAACTAACCTATTTCCAGAAATCGTAGTTTAATGAACAAAAAAATATTTCATGCTGTACAATTTCAATATTAACTATATAATATTCAGGCATGTACGTACAGCAACAAGCAGTTTGGCTATTTACATATTAATGATACTGACGTGTCACTGGTAATAACTAGAGATGTATCGTTCACGCTGGAGCCGTTCACTGTGAACGGGTCCAATAAGTGAACGATTATGAACGAATCTGAATTCAGTTCCCAATCGGATCTGGTTCAGTTTGTAGGTAGGTAAACGGTTTAACCAACTCCGAGACCGACTGACTGACGAACGATGCAAACGAAATTAATAGGTCCTTATCAGGTAAGAAGTAAGAACAGTCTGTAGGTAAACGGTTTAATGCGTACCAACTCCGAGACCGACTGACTGACGAACGATGAACGAAATTGATAGGTCCTTATCAGGTAAGAAAAAAAGTTTAAAACTACCAGTACATTCTATTCTTACTAGAATCTATTGTTTTATATGTGAATTTTTTGTTTTTTTTCATCTTTATATTGAATTGGAAATTTTAAGTTTTGTGTGTTTTTTTTAAAAATGTGGCATGTAGAATGTATCCAGATCTTTATTTTGAATTGAAAATTTTGAGTTGTTTTTTTTTTTTTAATAAATGTGACATTAATGTAGGTATCCTTCATTGAATGAATATTATATGAATTTTGTTATTACTAATAAATAAACGCGCGTTAAAATTAATAAAATAAATACGGTAATCAAAAATCATCAGTCATCACATTTAGAAGACCGAATCACCGGATCCTGTAACAGGCTGTAACACAGTGTACGTAAAAGGAATTTCGGTAGCGCATACTCATACACATTGAGATCATGGATCTATGGAGCCACTGGATCACTTGATCCGTTCAATCAGACCGGTTCATTAGGTGAACGAGATCCGGTTGGAACGAATCTTCGTTGTGACCCGGACCGCCCATCTCTAGTAATAACAGTGCAAACATATCGTACCTACTATATAAGATTTACAGTCAGTCCCATAAGTATTCTCCCATCTAACGTCAAACTTTCATGAACGGTAGGTACTATTCACTGACACAGATAAGTACCGAAGTTTTAATAAAAAATTCAAAAAATCACAATAATTTACAAATTTAGTTAAAGTAGTATCGCTCGATGGTTACAAATTTAATAATGATTAGTATTTCAACTAGGTGCCGTCCCAGTGGTCACCATTTTTCCCAGAGGGCGGCCAATGGGACGGCACCGCAGCGTGACCCCTGCGAAGCGCACAACGGGTTGTGCGCCTCGTAGGGGCCCACTGCCAATAAGATTAAGGAAATATAATAAATAATCGTAAATAGCAATTAGCCACCCTACTAATTGTAAGGTGGCTAGTAGAAAGACGTAAAACTTTTAATAATACTACTTACATAATAGAGCTAAAAATAGAAATATAAAAATGTTTATAAATATAAAATGATAATAAAAGATAATTAATATAACGAATAAAAGAATTGAGACAATATCAAGAAGTGAGTGAAAACAAGAATATAACAATAAGAAAAATGTAACAAAATAACAATAGTAACAATAAACATAATAATTAATAATAACGAAGAACGTAGAGAAGAAGTGGTGTCGCACGCGACAAGGCAGCGATGGGATCAGTAGAAGAACTTGGGCAATGGTGGCTGTCCCTTCACATCCTTTTCTAATCAGAACAGACCAATAGCATTCACGGAAATTTGCAGACTCAGACCAATATCGTTCACAAAAGTATGATATGTAATTAACAATCAAAAAAGTCTAAAATTAATCGCCCAGAGATTTGGCGCGACCTTATGAAGACAAATGGGACAAGAAGAGTTCGACAATTTTATTTTTTTGCTTTATTCTTTGTATAAATAAGAGAAATAAATACAATAAATAACTTTATAGCTCAGAATCGATAATTTTATTATTTTAAGAAGATTGTGCAAAAATATTGCCAGCTTGATACCCCTAGAAAGGAGACGTCTAAGTCGTTCACGCTGGGAAGAAAACGTTGGTGAAGCAAATTCCAAACAGCTACGAACTGGATACAAACATGGAGATTTAATCACAAAACTTTAAATTTCAGAATTTTAATCAATAATGAAAAAGCAATTGCATTTTCTGAGAGGAACCCCACAATTCTCCTGTATCTCTTTATGCACCTCACCTAGAGAAGAACAATCCATGATATTGTTACGGATCACCCTGTATATGAACGGCGGGCAACAATTCTGAGAAGCGATGTCTGACGTTGAACACACTGGTGTCTATGCGCAGATTCTAGACAACGCTAGAGAATACGAGGACGCACTGAGCGTACACCGCACGCAGTGTGTCGTGTTAGATCGATCAGTGAATGGTGAGTCGTGCCATCAAGTGGATCAGTGATATAAATATTAATCAATCAACTGTCGAATCAGTCAGTACAGTGATATAAATAGTGGAGTGGATGTAAATAAATAGTACTGAAGTAACTGAGTAAATGACTGACATAAATAAACGTTAGAAATAAATCTGACATAAATACAGTGACATAAATAATTACAAATAAATAATCCTTGTATATATAGTTATTTGTTAAGTGTTATTTAAGTGGCTCGTTTAGTTCAATAATTACCGTTTAAGTTTTTTTATTGTTAAAATTGAATTTTCGTTGTTGCATTTATTGTTATTGTATTTTTTATTATTGTAAATAAATATTTATTCCGCCAACTCAGAAAACAGTTTTGTAACAGTATTAATAAGTGCAGCCTAAAAGTCTCAGCTATCTGAAAATTAAGATATATTAATACATTTACTGAGCACCTGTACGTATTGTTCATTTCATTTGTATATACAGGTGTCGTATTGATCGGAAAAATGCGTGCAAGTTTTTTATAAGCCTCGTAAACACTGCCATACATAGAGTGGGTTGGTACCTGTACTGGGGGGAGACCTACATATATCAGTTAGAATTGAAAATGTCATTCGGATATTGTACTTTTTATCAAAACAAAATTACAGTTATTAACTTAAGCTTTTACTTCAATTCTGTAAAGTATAAGTACATGATCCAATTTTGAATGTTATTCAAGTTCCTAAATAAATAATTTGATTGTTATTACTTTTGTAGTTTGGTTAATGTACTTTTGCAAAAAATAAAAAAATATATACGGTCGAATTGAGAAACCTCCTTTTTTTGAAGTCGGTTAAAAATACAATAAAATCGATCATATGATTATTTGAATCTACTTAGATAGAATACGGACATTTTCTTCTGCAAATTGAAATATATTATGCTTAAAACAGTCACCGTAACAACATATTAAATTTTGAACCTTGAACTAATAATAAAAATTTCGTCGGGTACATGACACGTTTAGGGTAATCTGCCACCCTTTTAATACTGACCGACCGGTCTGCTAATATTATAATGACATTATGGGTTCTGCACCGGCAAGCTATACAGGCAATTTCAGATTTCAGCCTTGAAGTAATAATAATTGTGACCATTTTTTTGTTATATGTTGGGGGCGGTTTGCATCCCTCCCATACCGCTATCTAGCAAAATTCCTTACTCAGGCCACTTTAATATGCCTCCCTCAACATATTCACAAAAATAAGGCTTGAATAATCACTGAAAATTGTCTAATAGGTAGGTAAATCTAATAAGTACATTGACTATGAAAAATTGTGAATTATGAATTATGAAGAATGTAAGTGTTATTATTCGGAAATGAGCACTTTTAAAATATAAGCACTAATTACATAGGTACTAATTTAGTAATTAATAATTTTCTGTTGACATTTATTATTTAAAAATTATTACGCAAGTCTATAATTTAATGATATAAATTATTTAAAGATTTACAAAAAAAAGTTCATCAACGATAATTATTAAATTATTTAAGTTATGCGTTTACGACCATCAAGTAACTCTAGTTCAATAAAAAGTATTTAAAAATAGAAAAATATGTTTAAAAACTTCAAAAAGAATGCCGACAAACAGCATTCAACCCTTGATAGTAACTTTAGAAGAAAGATAATAAAAAAAACTTTAAAAACGCAAACCCTTTCCTAAAAGCGTGGAATGTTGCAGTCTTATAAAAAAACGGCATTGTTTATGATATCTGACCCTCCGAACTAAACGCAAGCAAGGGATTTTATACATTTTGCTACTCAGATTTATCAACCCTTCAAGTACCGTTACAGAGGAGCGTGGGATTCAAACGATTAAGTTAAAATACAATTTTCTGTCTAATTACGGAAGGAGTAAAACTAAAAGGTATATTATCTCAAAAATATTCTTCGTGACATAAAATTTACAGTGGTGAAAAAATGCAATTAGATTTTTTTACTAAAGCAATTATTACATAATAACTTCTAGAAATAAAGCCTATTCTTCTATATACATTTTTGTCCCTTATATAGTGGTGCGTCAGGCCTGGACAAATGTCAATATAAATAAATATTAAGTGTTTATGGGTCGATTCAATATTTTTGTTTTTATTATTTTTTTTAACTCGGCTAAACATTTTTTATCGGTTGGTAAAAATAGTGTATGCTCTAAAATCTAAAAGGAGCTAATTAAAATCGATTTAGCTCTTTTAGTGTACGAGGGATAGTAAAGTTTGATTTGATCGAAGAGAAAAGTATCTTATTATTATCTCTTTTCTTTTCATCCTACAACATTTTATAAAGAGATTTCCTTTTGTCTTAAAAAGTAAAGATATACTCTTGGACCACCGAAATTAAAATGTTCCCCTAAGACTTTATCAAAATCGTCCAGACAAGAACGGAAAGGTGTATATAATTTGGTGCAGATATTGGATTGATAAACTGCATGTCGAATATTTTGAGGGATGTATTAAACAGTTAAATTTTTATTTTGTCCAAAAACAAATTTAATTTTACGTAATAGTACGTTTAAATATCATAATGCATGTATTAGCAATTTAAATATACTATTTTTGTCGATAGGATTCTACAATACAACCCGAGTTTTTTTATTTTACAATTTTAATTTCACACAATTAATGCAAAAAGAAATCATTGAATAAACCTTTTTTTAAAAACACCTGCATCACTCCATTCTACCCATACATAAACCTTTTAAACCCTTTACCTGCCTGAAGATTGTGGATACATAAAAAATCACAACTTTATATTACCTTTATGGCGACTTGCGACATGGCAACCGTTTTATTTTTATGCGTTTCGGTTTATATAAAAACTGATTGCGGACATAAGATCTTTTATTTTGATTAAACCCCTTTGCTTCTTTAATTATTTATTATTTTACTGTGTAGAATGCAATACAAAATTTAGAAAAAAAAGTCTTATTACGTATAAAAACATTTCTGCATCAATAATAATTAATGCTTTCATTTGGTTCTACGATTCAACACTGAAGCGAAAATATTGTGTTATTGAAAATGTTTATACTTGCTCCGCCAGCAATTTTTCATACCTATACACTGAAATTGGTTTTTTATTATAAAGAAGTTTCCGCATAATTTCGTGAACCATTGACTGCATTTTTTTTCAAGGAAAAGGCAATGAAACTTAGACAATTTGACATATAAAAATGCAGTAAGCTATTTACACTAGCTTTTACCCCCCGCTTCGTTTGTGCCATAATTAATCTCCAATCAAAATCGGTTCAGTAGTTCTTTTAGTTTCGCAACAAATAAGTTGACAAACAGACAGACGGACAGACCAAAGTTCTGAAAATGCTAATTCGGTATAAATAGGCTATATTTTATTTTCAGAAATTTCTCGCGTGGGAGGGGGATAATTCCTGTGGGATAGTAACAAAACGTAACTCTGACATTCTTTTGCATTTTAGCGTATTGATGGAATCCTACTAATAACACCACAAGCCCGACTTCGCTTCGCAGGGGGAGAATTTCTTGCGGGGGGGATTATAAATCATAAATTCTTAGCACCCGGGCGAAGCCGGACGGAACCGCTAATATATTAATATTTTCGTATTTTGTACAAAACATGGAATTACCTAACATAGAAATTGTGGATAGAAATCAAACTAGATTGAAAAAAACACAATCTATAAAATATACCTATCCATTACCAACCGATATGTTACAAGTCTTTTACAAGTCCCCAGTTCCCGGGTTCTAGCCCGAGAGCTGGTAAAAGTGTCAATTGGATTTTCAATTTATTATTAAAAAAAAAATAATGAATTGAAAATATGAATTGGTGCTAGGCCCAAATAACCTTAGCTGTTGGTGGTCTTTAAAAATAATTTTCGTTTAAAAAAACTCTTTAGGCATTCGCTTCAAAGTTAAAAATGCAAAAATGTCAGTTGTTTTGTAAGTATATTATTGTTACAAAACTTGCAATAATACATATTATCTACAATAAAAAAAGGGGTGAAGTTGTAAACATTTTAAATTTTACAAGCAGAAATCAATAAAATGTCGGCAAAATAAGAAAAAAAGAATGCATGTGCTGCACAATAAATACAAAAAATAGCAACTTTACACATAATTTCGTACAAAACACAAAAGTTTGCAAGTTTCTAACCCTTTAACGGACAATTTTATTAGTGCAAGCGGAAGAAAAGGGTTTAGTTTTTATAACATCTCAAGGAAACACATTGCAATGCAATAATTTGTGAAAAAAATAGCACAAGACTATTTGGTAGAAAACTTAAAAATAAACTTTCTTTTTTTAAGCAAACTGTATTCTGATTAGAATTTCTAACCCTTTCACCGTATGCTGTAGGTACCTTAATAAATTACAAATAAAAAGGGTTAAGATATTTGCACTTTTATTACTTTTTTCAAGAAATAGCAGGTTTAAATTTATGATAAAAAATTGTAAAAAACTTTCTTTTCTGGAAAGTGTCGTACATTTTGAAATTTATTGTTAACCCTTTCATTTTTTTACTATCTTTTATATTATAGTAGAATGTGAGCAAATAAAGTTCAATTTAGGGTGAGCTGTGGGTCGCTAAAATAATACTTCACTATAGTTCTTGCCCGCACCTCAGCCTGTGTAGAATAATTAATATAAAGGAGAACATGGATTTCATATTTCATAATAAAATCCATATTCTCTTTAATATGAGGTGACCATAATTTTAAAATTGCTCAGGAGGACACCAACTGGACACAAAAAAAACTACTTTTGCCGAAAGTGAAACATGAGACCTTATTGAAGCAGGTGATTGGATAAGCAGCCAATAGACCAATCATAACCAATTCCTGCATTTTCAGAAAGAAAAAATCATTTTATAACCTATGTCACAGTCGGGAACCGAACCCGAACCTTTCCACTATCGCGGCAGAATGTAGAAAGGTTCGGGTTTCTTTCTAAAAATACAGGAATTGATTATGACTGGTCTATTGGCTGCTTATCCAATTGGCTGCTTATTCAATTTCATAAATTCAGCCGTATAAACAAATTGCTTTATTAGACCTTATAATCTAAGAGTGAAACACACAGGAGTGGCGCCATCTAACAGCCCATAGCCGTATTCGTATTACTATTTGCTGTATAATAATATAATCCTTAAAGAATGCTGTGACCGGTTGTGAGATTGTCTACCCATAGTTACGTACAGAACCACAAAAACATTAATTGTTAAAATCGTTAAAAAGTATAGGACAAATATAAGGTCGTTATGGCGTTATCATTCGAAAGGAGGATATAGGAGGACACTATCACTGGAAAGGAGGACATACTATCACTGAGGAGGACAAATCTCAACAAAGGATGACTGCCTCCTCAAAGGAGGACGTCTGGTCACCTTACTTAATATTATTTTCATATTAATCGCAAGCAAAAAACAAATAGTTGTAACTCTGGAACTATTGCACAGATTTCAATAAAGTTTTCAGTTCCAATTAGCGTTTAAATGATAAACATATTTTCTCGCTGAAAATTTTAAGAAAATGCATAAAATATGTCACAAATTCTCAGCTGTGAATAGCCCTAGCGTGCCGAACCGGAAAAACGACAATTTCAGTTTAAAGGTATTAGGTAAATCGGGGTGTTTTTAAAATTTCTAATTTACTTTTATTTCTGAATAACTACAATCAAATTTTAACATTTCAGTGTTCTAAAAGGATTTTAATAGAAATTTCAAGACCTGTATATTCTTTACAATTTAAACTTAATTAAAATACTAGACGAAATAATATTAGCTAATAAAAACTTGGATTTATTTTGTGTCCTGAAAACATAATGTTATTGTATAAAATATGATCCTACTACGAAAAAACTTGTTTAAATTACCACTGTGAAATGCAAAGGAGGACTTTTTTATCAGTTTTTTTTTGGTCCACCATTTTGTCTACAGGATAGGATTAAAATATTTTATAATTAGGAAAATATATAAAGATTTATAATTTGTAAAAAAGTGTTTCTTCAATAAGATCAATGATGGGATCAAATCATATCGACCTCATATATTTACAATTATTTTTAGAATGGAAAAATAATGTTTAATGTAATAAATCTCTATTAACACTTAGGTATTATAAATTCCTACAATATAAAAAAAATTAAATCTATATATTATCATATTATGTAAAAGACAAACCGTTTTCTTTTGACAGTTCGCCAGCGGTTCCTACTTAACCGATTGACTTTTTTTTATTAAAGATTTTTGGAAAGACCAAAGTTTGATATCCCAAAAAAATATCTATATTTTCGGTCATGTGGGGTATTATTTGAGAGGGCTTTTCTTAAGAATCTCAATACTATTTTTTTCAAAATTGTATGTTACGTGCTTTTCGAGATTTTCCTGAAAACGCATCTCGAAAACTGATTACCCCACTCTATTTCCAAAAGTAGAACAGCTAAAAGTTAGAGGTATACGTACTATATAGGTACTTTACAGGGAAACTATTGAGATGTCAATAAGTAAAAACAACAGACGGGTTTGAGAATAGCCGAGCGTGTATGCATGCTGTTATTTACATGGCGTTGCTATGGTTCCTCTATTACAAGTCCCCAGTTCCCGGGTTCTAGCCCGAGAGCTGATAAAAGTGTTAATTAGATTTTCAATTTATTATTAAAAAATAATGAATTGAAAATATGAATTGGTGCTAGGCCCAAATAATCTTAGCTGTTGATGGTCTTCAAAACACAAAAAAAAACAACAGACCTTACCCGATTCAGAATTTATTCAATTACAATAGTTAAGTTAAATTATAATCGAGGGGTAAATATCTGCCCAAAATTGTGTACACCATAAATCCTTTTTGGCAAATAAATCCTTATAAATCCATATAAATCACCAATAAATCCCTTTAAGTTCAATAAATCCTCATAAATCCTCGTAAATCCTCATAAATCCCCATAAATCCTCGTAAATCCTCATAAATCCTCGATAAATCCTCAATAAATCCTCATAAATCCCCATAAATCCCCATAAGTCATCGAATGTATAAACAATAACAAAACTGTGTTTACCTTATTAATCCAGTTAAATGGTACTTTTAAACTGCGTTAATTAGAAGTTTGATGAAATTTTCCGCAAGGGGTGGCCGCCATCTTGAATTTAAGGGATGAAATCATGTAAGTATCTTGGTAAATACTGCTTGTACGTTAAAAAATACTATTACAAAAATTGTTAAGGAGGATCTATCCAACAACTTCTGTTTAAATTTTTTTTTAATTTCTTATTATTCAAAAGTTATAAATTCTCAAAAATGACACTGTTGGGGGTGGAAACGGTTTTTTCGATTTTACAACAAAACGGTCAATCGGGGCGAAAAATGATTATAAGAAAAGTTGTAGCTTTTGAGTTTCTCTACAATATACATGTGTTCAACATTTTTTTTGCTTGCTTGATGCGAATATAGAGGGCGCCAAAAGTCGACCGGCGCCAATATTTTTGAAAATTTTTGAGTTTTGCACATAAAAAATTAATTCAAGTCATCGCATTTTCACCAAATACATGATTAGGGGGTTTTAGGGGTCGTTGATTAAGAATCCGTTATCAAATTTTCAAAAAACAAAATGGCGGATGATGAATTTGGTGAAAATGCGATGAATTTAAATGGGAGACGTCCGCCATATTGGATTCGCCATTTTGTTTTTGGAAAATTTAATAATGGGTTCCTAATCAGCGACTCAGAAAACCCCCTAATGAGTATTTGGTGACTTGAATTAATTTGTTATGTGCAAAATTCAAAAATTTTCAAAAATATTGGCGCCGGTCGATTTTTGGCGCCCTCTATATTCGCATCAAGCAAGCAAAGAAAATGTTGAACACATGTATATTGTAGAAACATTCAAAAGCTACAACTTTTGTCATAACCATTTTTCGCCCCGATTGACTGTTTTGTTGTAAAATCGAAAAAACCGTTTCCACCCCCAACAGTGTCATTTTTGAGAATTTATAACTTTTGAATAAGAAATTTCAAAAAATTTTCCAAACAGAAGTTGTTGGATACATCCTCCTTAATAATTTTGGTAATAGTAATTTTTCACGTACAAGCAGTATTTACCAAGATAAATGATTTCATCCCTTAAATTCAAGATGGCGGGCACCCCTTGCGAAATCAGAGGGGGGGAAACTTGGCTGGAGTGTTCTAGTGGCACCCTCTATCTACAATTAAAATTTCATCAAACTTCTAATTAACGCAATTTCAGACCTATTTTTTCGACCATTTGATTGGACTTATATATTATGTATATTATAACAATAAAGCTGATGAGTTGGTTTGTTTGTGTGTTGGTTTGAACGCGCTAATCCCAGGAACTACCAGTCCAATTAAAAAAAATTTTTTTTCTTAGATAGCCCGTTCATTGAGGAAGGTTATAGGCTTGTTCAAGTTTTTAAAATTCAACCCCAAAGGGGGTAAAACTTGAGTGTAGGATTTTTTTATTATCTATACTAATATTATAAAATGTAGGTATGTAAGTTTCTGATATAATTAGCATCGAGTTAGTAGATAGAAACGTACTTTCATAAAAAATATGACGTCATAGATTCGTGGAGCAAAAACGGTTATTAGCGAGCGGGGCTCACATAAATATTTCAAAAATTATTTTTGAGCTAATTTGAAATCATAATTAAGTGATTTAGATGTCATTTTGTACAGAATTTACCGCTCTATTAATATAACAAAAAAAAACTTTTAGTCAAATACCCTATTGTATGTGGTACAATAATGCCAACACGAGATAAATATAATAATAAACTTACCTTGGAACTCACACAAACTTACATTACACCACCAAAAACAAATTTTATTCACAATGCCGCCAGTTTATGCGGTCGGGCAAATTAAAAAATGTTACGCGCACGCGCATAACATAAACAGCTGATTTAATTCTTCTGTAAATCCTCGATAAATCCTCAATAAATCCTCATAAATCCCCATAAATCCCCATAAATCCCCATAAATCCCCATAAATCCTCATAAATCCTTATAAATCCTCATAAATCCTTATAAATCCTCATAAATCCTCGTAATTCCTTCACGCTGTACACCATAAATCCTCAGATATTTACCCCTCGATTATAATAGAAGACGTTTCGACATTACTTTATGTCATTTTCAATTCTAAACAATTCATAACTCAAAGAAATGTCGAAACGTCTTCTATTATAATTTAACTTAACTATTGTAATTGAATAAATTCTGAATCGGGTAAGGTCTGTTGTTTTTACTTATTAATATTCATCACCGATTTTCATTGGATCTCAAAAACTATTAACATATTTCCAACAGCTATATAGTTAACGAAATTCAGAGACAAATAATAGGGTAGCTGGTAATTAACCCACGGCGCGCGAGTTAAACTCGCACTTGTCCGATTTTTTTTTTATTTCGACTTGAAGCCGGATCTGTCAATAGTTATGCAGAGTGTCGTCTTGGTCTAACTAAAAGAGTGTCGAACACCACACCGGGAAGTTTGTCGAAGAAGGTGACCGGTTTGGTAACTTTTTGTATGCATATATCTTGGTTGATGCATTTTAAGTCGCGGAGTCGACATTCTCATTAGATAAGCACGATAATGCATCAGCATTTAACTCTGTAGTTGCCATGGAGCCCAGTTTTGTTAATTTAATGACACACATAGACATCTCTCTAAAAACAGTAGATTCGGACTCTAGGGACCTCAAAACGTGCAGATATGTCCAAATTTTTCAATCGCAAGAACGGACCCTTGACAACTTCCAATGGGAAATTAAAAAATACGTTTAAATTTTTTGATCATTCATGTTTTTATTTTTTATACACCTAGATGTTGTATGCTTGAAATATTTTCAAATATATCGCTATAATAATTTTTTGTTTTTCCAAAGGGACTTCTTTTGATTTATGAGAATCAGGAAAAATAAATAATTATTATATTATAATAATTATTATATTATATTATATATATTATATTATTCAATAAATTATATAATATATAATTTATTGAATCAAGCCGCTAAAAAGAACGACAAGAAATTCGGTCAACAGAAACTATAATTAATTATTATTTACTGCACAAGTTCAAAGTTTCCTGATTCTCAAAAATCAAAAGAAGTTCCTTTGGAAAGACAAATAATAATAATAGTGAAAAATTTTGATTATCCTCAAATCGTATATTATACGACTTGAGGATGATTAAAATTTGTTACTATTTCTGTCAAGACTATCGATATTCTCTATACGCTTTCGATGTCATATTAATATAGATTTTATTGTTGCAGATGCTGTAAGACTTCTGAATTCTTGTTCTGGTAAGTCCACTTTAAAACATATTATGTAAGTAATATTTATATTATAGTTATAAGAGTATTGAAGTGTTCAAGAACAACTGTATGGTCAAAAGGCAAAGTGAATTATGCCAAACTTTTTTTGGTAAAATAAGATTAATGAAGATCTCT
The DNA here is from genome assembly GCA_039654895.1 of Mongoloraphidia duomilia. Classification (NCBI taxonomy): domain Eukaryota; kingdom Metazoa; phylum Arthropoda; class Insecta; order Raphidioptera; family Raphidiidae; genus Mongoloraphidia; species Mongoloraphidia duomilia. The sequence continues at coordinate 11,161,924 of CM077524.1, forward strand.
AACTATTCAATACAATACATTTTCAGTTGACCATTTTTCGCTGCAATGAAAAAAGATAACACGCGACAGTGCAATGTCTTTTTAACAGACTTCAAAAAAACGGAAGTTATTAAATAGAAATGATTTGTTTCGGGTTTCTGAGCCGTGGTCTACTGGAGTGAATTTTACTACCAGACGTTTCATTTGCTGCTGCGGCAAACATCTTCAGTGCGGCACTTGCAGACGTAGTCGAAGAGTTCTTACGTCTTGTATTCAGTAAAAAAAATATTCAGTCACCTTCTCTATTGCCCATATTCATAGTTAACCCTTAAGGTAAGTGATAAGGGTCCCTTCGCTGAGGGTCACTTAAGTGCTGAGAGCACCTTATTCAAAGGAGCGTTTCATAGTAATTTCCTTGAGTGAGGGAAGAATTATAGTAAACCTCCATGATTTTTTTCTTTAGAACAGTTGGTCATACTGCAGACCGATTGTGTTTAGTTGTCATTTTTGATATAAATGCGTGTTTTTCATGTGTTTTACTGTTTTTACTTTTTCGACACTTAGGGGACATACTATCCACCCTTAAGGTGAGGGTGATGTAAGGGCCCTTACAGACGTCAATTTTGACTATGAAACGCATATTCGATTTGAGGGTATGAGTAAGTGTCCCTTACTACTTAAGGGTTAACTATGAATACGGCCGTATGATTTTTTTGCTCCGTTTTTACTTATGTCTGAACTTAAGTAAATTTGGTTATCCTATGCAAAAGGTCGCCTTTGGAAATGTTGCCATACATCCAGATTTTTCCGGACACGTCCGGGATTCTAACACTTTGTCCGCAATGCGGGCAGAATTCTGACTGTCCGTAATTTTCGTAAATGTAAATGAAAAAATAAAATGTCAATCACTTCAGTCAAAATATTTATTAATAGAAATACAACGGTTAACACTTTAATCATTAGATATTATATTTTTTCGAGAAAAGTCCGGAAATTGTCTGGAAATTTTCTGGGAATTTTCTCCGAAAAGTTATTTTTTCATTTTGGTAATCCTGGTAACCTCGTCACTATTTGTTCTGCTAGTGCCTTGAGCCTGCACTGATCACACTGATATCCGAGCTCCTACCGTACAAAAGTCTACTAGACAAAACTAGTAATATTTTATTAGTGAATCTAATGGCCGGTTTATCGTACATTTTATAAACACGATGTTTTTTAATCACACTGTTAAATTTTTATTGCTATATACGTGTTCTTTGGTTGCTGCGTTTCGTTAACAGTGTGATTAAAAAAACATTGTGATTAAAATGTACGATAAATCGGCTATTAATCTTAATAATATTATAATTAATGCGAAAGTTTGTGTGTGTCTGTGTGTATGTTTGTTACCACTCAGCTCCGTAACGGCTGAACGGATTTTCATGAAATTTGGTATATAACTACTTTAGGTCCTGCAATAGCACATATAGGATACTTTTCATCCCGGAAAAATGTATAGTTCCTGTCGGATAGTAGCTAAACGTAACTTTGCAATTTTTTGCATTTTAGCGTATTGGCGGAATCCTAGTAATATTATCAACACCACCGGCCCGGCTTCGCTTAACAGGGGAAGAATTTCTCGCGGAAGGGGATAATAAATCATAAATTCTTAACACCCGGGTGAAGCCAGACCGCTAGTTTAATAAATAATATATGATGGAGAACATCAAATCGGTGGCATGCTAATTTAATTATTTTAATCATTTTTTATGGTCAGTATCTCGTATGCTGGTCAACAATACAGATTATAGAGAAATCTCAATAGTTTACTACAATTGGGTTTTTAAATGAATTTTTTTTTTTTACTTAAATGGAAGGACCACATACAAGTTTTATAGCAAAACTGCTTTTATTTAATTTTTTTACTTACTAATTAAAAAGTTATATTTAAATAAAAATTAATTTTTAAATTCAGTTCCGATAACGCGCCGAAAGAATCCGAACGCGTGTGACGTCATTATGTTATCTATGGTCTTTGTATCCATGGTTACCAAGTTAAAAATTTATTATTTTTGATAGTATGTGTAATACATATACACAAATACCAACAAATGCAGACACATTTTAACATAACGACGTCACAAACATTCCTGGCGCGTTTTGAAGTCACGTGATATTTTTTAAATTTTTATACATTTTAATTAATTTTTAGTAATTTATCTATAGCTTTAAAAAAATTTTTCTTTTCGATTTTCAATATTATTTATGTTAAATTATTAGAAAAAATTAAAAAATTAATATTTTTTTTTAAACTTAAATACCTAATTATCATTGTCAGCCCTACAAAATTTTTTGCATACCCGGCAGACCTCGCCCAAAATGAATAAATGTTCAGTATGAAGTTTGCCAACCATGCAAAAAAAATTAGAAGGCAGACTGGCAGACAATGATATTAGATTGTGTATAAAATAATGAGATTATAAAAAAAATACCAAAAAATTGATTTTACCAACTTTGTCTTGTGGCACGGAACTTGGGATGCATTTACAAAAAGTTCATTGTGCATGAGTGCAGTGTACATTATGCATATGACGGGCGGAGGGGGACGTGGGAGGGTCGGAGGGGAGAACTAATACAGCAAAGAGATGGGAGATGTTGTGGAGATGATGTGGCGGCCAGCGCAATGCAACTTCTGTTTGCTCAGGTCGACGACCTTGTATGTTCGTGTAATGATGCACGTTGGAGATTTAAATGCGTTATATGAAACGTAGGCTCAAAGTTGTAGAAATCAATGTGTTTTCTTATTTTATATATATTTTTCATTTTCTATACTTCAAGAAGCAATTTTGTTATCAAATTCCTTTTGGGTGGTTTCGCTTAATCATAAGAAAATGAAATAAAATGTATATCGATTATAGTTTGGAGCTACAATACATTTTGCTCATTTCGAATCATAAAAACGTAATATACCTAATAATATATGTTTTACAAAGACCAGCGACTAGGCCCTGCAGTCAGGATCCATTCTGATTGGTCGGATACCCCATCTTGATGTCGTTTGACACACACACACCTAAACGAAAGTAACAACTAACTAGTGAACTCTGTATACTAATATGGATAGTTGATAGCGATTAAAAAATGGATTTTGTATGTGGACAATGTTCAAATACATATTCTTCAAGACAGGCATTGATGCTCACAAAATTAGAATGAAAACTTCAGGTAAGGCTTGTAATCTAATTCTTTCCTAAAAAGTCGATCAATTTTTTGACATTTCAAAATAAAACCTAATTTAATATTATTATTTGAGATATTAGGATGACCAAAATTTATACAATAACAGTGTTCTTGAGAAATTGGAATAGAAAAATAAATTTTAATTAAGTTTTATTTTGAAACGTCAGAAAATTGATCGACTTTTATAGAAAGAATTAGATTACAAGCCTTATCTGAAGTTTTCATTCTAATTTTGTGAACATGCCTGTCTTGAAGAATATGTATTTGAACATTGTCCACATACAAAACCCATTTTTTAATCGCTATTAACTATCCATATTAGTATACAGAGTTCACTAGTTAGTTGTTACGTTCGTTTAGGTGTGTATGTGTGTGTCAAACGACATCAATATGGGGTATCCGACCAATCAGAATGGACCCTGACTGCAGGACCTAGTCGCTTGTTTTACAAAGAACAAAAAAAGATGAAAAAAAATTCCAAAGTGTAATATTATTTTTTATTATATGAAACTGATCGATTAAATCACAAATTAGAAATAAATGAGTTTTTATAGATACGGGGAGTGTCATCACGAGAGCAAGAACGTCCCTGAAAAATCCCTAGAACTATAGTGTTCGAAATATTATCTCGTTTCTCGAACATTTAATATCGATCTTGTTTCGGATTTCAAGATAAGAACAGTTATTATTCTCGTCTCGGAAGCAACACTGCCTAAGAGACGGACGCTGGTGAAAGTTCGTGAAAATATTCTTTGATAAACGGCTCAACGTTTTAACGTTAATACTTACGTTACTTCTGATATAATTCAAGCTTTACATGCGTGTAGTCAGTACAGTGTATGTAGCTGTATGTATGCACAATATTCTCGTTTGTGTATACTGTATACTGTGCTAGAGACGAAACGCATGCACGCAATATGTGTCGCATTCAGTGGTAGCTTAAGTATTTGGAGAGCCTTAAGGCTAATTCTCACACATGGCGACACGACACGAAAAAATGCTACTTCCAAAAAAAAACTTGTTAACAAAATAAAAACCTCCTTCAAAAAAGCCACTAAAAAGAGGAAAATAATAATAGTTGAAGACGACGCCAATTTAATTACTTTATTACCAATCTATTTTTATTTTATTAAATTGGCGCCGACCTCAAAATTATATTAGGTATTTTCCACTTTTTAGTATCTTTTTGGAAGGAGGTTTTTTATTTGTTAAAAAGTTTTTTATTTATTACTTTTTAGTGACTTTACAATACGTAGTTTGCACGTTTTGAACCGACTTCTGTTTTGATATTTGATTACTAAATAACTAAAACTGGCATTTCCCTTAACGGTATTACACTCCGTTACTCACTTTTTATAAAAAGCAGTTTAACTACAGAACCGATTTAAGTAAAATTTATATGGGACCACCCCGAAGGTATGTCCTATTAAATAAAATGATAATCATCAAAATCGGTTCACAAATACAGGAGAAATCGGTGAACATACATTCATTCATAAGTAGGTACCTACCTACAAAAAAACTTTTTAACAAAAAAAAACCTCCTTCAAAAAGCCACTAAAATGAGGAAAATAATGAAATTTTGAGGTCTGCGCCAATTTAATAAAATATGAAGTCGATTAAAAAGTATAGTATAGTGAATATCTTCTTTTTAACCAACTTCATATTTTATTAAATTGGCGCAGACCTCAAAATTTCATTATTTTCCTCATTTTAGTGGCTTTTTGAAGAAGGTTTTTTTTTTGTTAAAAAGCTTTTTATTTTTTACTTTTTAGTGTCAAAAAGTGACATTTACCTTAAAGGAATCACACGCCGTTAGTCACTTTTATTAAACTGACTTTCTTACGCTGTCTGATGTGTCAAAAAGTGACATTTACCTTAAGGAATCACACGCCGTTACTCACTTTTATTAAAATCAGCCTAACTACTGAACCGATTTCGATGACATTTCTATGGGACCAATCTGAAAGTATATCCTTTCAAATAAAAAAAGAATTTTCCAAATCGGTTTATAAATGACATAGTTCTGAGGTAACAAACATAAAAAAAATTCGACTGATGACCAGTCCTATACTTCCCACCTAGTAAATATTTGCAAAAAATAAACACTCTTTTTTTTTATTCTTTGACTAGGTCCAAATAACCTTAGCTATTGGTGGTCTTTAAAACACAATTTAATTTTTATTCTTTGAAAAAAGCATGGCCCTCTTTTTTGTTTGGTGATCTACTGATGGCTAACTTAATATAGCAAAAATCATGGTTACCTTGATTTACGTACAATTTTTATTTTTTTTAGTAAAATATTTTTTTTCTCGAAAACTATACATTTTAGAGAAAACAAGCCGTGAGGTGGGTCGTTTATTAGAACTAAAGTGCGACCCTTGAGGTCCACACGACGAACTTCCCAGTTTGATAAATATTTAATAATAATAATTAAATTAGATATTACACAGAAAAGGAATCATTTTAATCATTAAAACATCAATAATTAAAAAAAAAAAAAAAAAAAAAAAAAAAACGGCTGAACCGATTTTTATAAAATTTATGTCGGATCAAAATGACGTTAACACGCCTCGATTGACACCCTTACGAAGTCGATATAATTTTTTATTCGCGAGATATTGCGTAAAATCTACTTTTTTGGAGGTTATTTGGTTAAGAAAAAAGAACGGCTGAACCGATTTAAAAAAAATTCCTTTCAGATCATATTTACGTTAATACGCGTCGATTGGCACCCCAACGTAGTCGATATCATTTTTCGTTCTCGAGATTTCGTCTTAGAAAGAAATGGACACATACGTACGTACGTACGTACGTACGTACGTACACACACACACACACACACACACAGACATCTTTCTAAAAGTAGTGTAAAAATAGTGTAGTGACCTTGAAATATAAAAATTTTTTTTCCTTTTTGATTTCGATTTTCGGACCCATTACAATAACTTCCAGTGGGAAGTTAAAAATATTTACATTTTTTTCATATTATAACATCTAGAATTCATTTATATTTTTTTTTACCTATGTTAATACGTGACATTGAGGACGTTTTTTTGAATATCTCAGGATCCACTGAACCGATTTGACTCAAAATCTAATCAGATCTAAGTTAAAGGCTGATAAACACAATAGAACAATCGGCATGCCCGTATGTTGTTCCGTTCTTAAGATATCGAAGGCGAAAAATTGACCACATACACACACACATACACACACACATACACACACACATACACACACACATACACACACACACACACACACATACAGACATCAGTCAGAAAATGATCTTAAACGATTGCTAGGGTCTCAAAACGTGAAAATCTGTTAAAATCTCGAAATATTGTTTTCGGACTGAATCCATTACTTCCCTACCATAGTAGAGGTGGGAAGTAAAAAGAAAAAAAAATACAACCGAATTGTGAACCACCTCCTTTTTTTGAAGTCGGTTAAAAAGTTTCAAACGTGGCGATCATTTGAATTTTGAAATTCAAAAAAAATTTTGCGAAATTTTAATAAATCTTTGAAAAAAAAATGCCTTTTTCGACAAACTAGGTACCTATACACTCTCATATATTTTTCAAATGGATAACTCATATAGAAAACAAGCCGTGAGGTGGGTCGTTTATTAGGACTAAAGTGCGACCCTTGAGGTCCACACGACGAACTTCCCAGTTTGATAAATATTTAATAATAATTAAATTAGATATTACACAGAAAAGTAATCATTTTAATCATTAAAACATAATTATTATTTATTTTTAACAATAATTAAAAAAAAAAAAAACGGCTGAACCGATTTTTATAAAATTTATGTCGGATCAAAATGACGTTAACACGCCTCGATTGACACCCTTACGAAGTCGATATAATTTTTTATTCGCGAGATATTGTGTAAAATCTACTTTTTTGGAGGTTATTTGGTTAAGAAAAAAGAACGGCTGAACCGATTTTGAAAAAATTTCTTTCAGATCATATTTACGTTAATACGCGTCGATTGGCACCCTAACGTAGTCGATATCACTTTTCATTCTCGAGATTTCGTCTTAGAAAGAAATGGACACATACATACGTACGTACGTACATACACACACACACACAGACATCTTTCTAAAAGTAGTGTAAAAATAGTGTAGTGACCTTGAAACATAAAAATTTTTTTTCCTTTTTGATTTCGATTTTCGGACCCATTACAATAACTTCCAATGGGAAGTTAATAAGATGCTGATCCCAACGAGTACACGTTTATCTCTGTACCTATCTCTTTTTGTTTAGAAATCTATGGGCGTTCAAATTTTCTCAACTATAATTAAAATAAATCTTTGAACGCTCATAGGTTTTAAAAGAAAAGAGACGCAGTTTTATTTTGCCTATTGGAATCAGCGCGCTTTCTTCTATAAGTAAGGTAAAAAAATCTAATAAATTTCTTTTTTGTGATTTTTAGACGCATTTGTTGGGCCTATTTAGTGTTCCGCCACTGGTTGTATGCTTGCATTTATGTACGTATACAAAATAAGTTGTATATGTACGCATTTAAATGGCTTGAACAAACATTAAGATGTACGTATAATCAAAGAATTCCAAGTTTAAACAAATTCTTAACAACAAACACTAACTTTACTCAGAAAAAGTTAAAATATAACTTTAGTGCATACTAACACTCGATCAAAATGAACCGTATTTGATGTTCATTTGTTACACATCTTTTACATTTTTACTTCCCACCTCTACTATGGTAGAGAAGTAATGGATTCAGTCCGAAAACAATATTTCGAGATTTTAACAGATTTTCACGTTTTGAGACCCTAGCAATCGTTTAAAATCATTTTCCGACTGATGTCTGTATGTGTGTGTGTGTATGTGTGTGTGTGTGTATGTGTGTGTGTATGTGGTCAATTTTTCGCCTTCGATATCTTAAGAACGGAACAACATACGGGCATGCCGATTGTTCTATTGTGTTTATCAGCCTTTAACTTAGATCTGATTAGATTTTGAGTCAAATCGGTTCAGTGGATCCTGATATATTCAAAAAAACGACCTCAATGTCACGTATTAACATAGGTAAAAAAAAATATAAATGAATTATAGATGTTATAATATGAAAAAAATGTAAATATTTTTTTTCTCTAAAATGTATAGTTTTCGAGAAAAAAAATATTTTACTAAAAAAAATAAAAATTGTACGTAAATCAAGGTAACCATGATTTTTGCTATATTAAGTTAGCCATCAGTAGATCACCAAACAAAAAAGAGGGCCATGCTTTCTTCAAAGAATAAAAATTAAATTGTGTTTTAAAGACCACCAACAGCTAAGGTTAATTGGGCCTAGTCAAAGAATAAAAAAAAAGAGTGTTTATTTTTTGCAAATATTTACTAGGTGGGAAGTATAGGACTGGTCATCAGTCGAATTTTTTAAATCGTATTTTTGAGAGTTTTCAATAACTTTTATTTGAAAATTGTAAAGTTGTAAATCCTAATTTAGAAAACAAAAAACGAAATCGTCATAAACATAAATTATTATAGCCTTATAGTGAAATCAAGGAGTCGAGATTTTGGCTCAAAATCCGAACATTTTGCTAGAATTACAAGAGCACCTATCTCCACCGTTTTCAAGGGTGCTGAACACGGTAAAAATAGTAAAAAAGTTTTTAGCCATTCGCTACCCCTAAAATGGCTGAAAACCAACCCTTTTTGCAGTATTTCTGCACAGACGCCTGCGGTTTACGCCAAAATTCGACTTTTCATCATTTTGAGGTGAGTAAGTTTGGCACATGGTAGGACCCGTGATCACCCTCGGGGGTTGATTCTACCCTCCCAGGGGGTTGAAATTTCAACTTTCCCCTCTCGCGCTAAAAGTTACGCACTCCCCCGTTTTAGAGGGTGCTGATCACAAAAAAAATATTTTTAATCTAGTTCTACCCTTCCTACCCCCTCAAACGTTCAAAAACACCCGAATTTACAGTGGGAGGGGTTGAATCCGGGTAAAAGTATTTTTTTCGTGATCAGCATCCTCAAAAACGGAAGAGTACATAACTTTTAGCGCGTGAGGGGAAAGTTTAAATTTCAACTCCCTGGGAGGGTAAAATTAACCTCCGAGGGTGATCACGGTGTCCTACCCGGTACCAACCTTCACCACTCACCTCAAACTGATGAAAAGTAAAAGAATTTCGGTTATCGTTGTGTTTTAAAGACCACCAACAGCTAAGGTTATTTGGGCCTAGCACCAATTCATATTTTCAATTCATTATTTTTTTTTAATAATAAATTGAAAATCCAATTTACACTTTCACCAGCTCTCGGGCGCTGGGGACTTGTAATAGAGGAACCATAGCAACGCTATGTAAACAACAGCATTGCTACACGCTCGGCCATTCTCAAGCCCAAGAATTTCGGCGTCAACCCAGCAAAAAGGGGTAGTTTTGGCCGTTTTAGGGTTAGCGAATGGCTAAAAACTCTTTTCACTATTTTTACCGTGTTCAGCACCCTCTAAAACGATGGGAGTAGGTTATCTTGTAACTCTAGCAAAATGTTCGGTATCCGCCCGTCACTCCGACTCCTTGATTCGCTCGTTCGCTTGAATATTGTAATTAGGTATTTAAGTTTAAAAAAAATTATTAATTTTTTCTAATAATTTAACATAAATAATATTGAAAATCGAAAAGAATTTTTTTTTTTTTTTTTTTTATATATATAAAAATACAGTTTAAAGCTATAGATAAATTACTAAAAATTAATTAAAATGTATAAAAATTTAAAAAATATCACGTGACTTCAAAACGCGCCAGGAATGTTTGTGACGTCGTTATGTTAAAATGTGTCTGCATTTGTTGGTATTTGTGTATATGTATTACACATACTATCAAAAATAATAAATTTTTAATGTGGTAACCATGGATACAAAGACCATAGATAACATAATGACGTCACACGCGTTCGGATTCTTTCGGCGCGTTATCGGAACTGAGTTTAAAAATTAATTTTTATTTAAATATAACTTTTTAATTAGTAAGCAAAAAAAATAAATAAAAACAGTTTTGCTATAAAACTTGTATGTGGTCCTTCCATTTAAGTAAAAAAAAAATCATTTAAAAACCCAATTACATTACTCACTCGCTTCGCTCGTTCGCTATATATAATAAACCTTCCGTGAAAAATTTTCTAACTGATGGTGAAAACCGCATCAAAATCCGTTGCGTGGTTTAGGAGGAGTTAGCGGTTATACAGACAGATAGACAGACGCGGAAAGCGACTACATTTTAAACTATGTAGAGATATTTTAAAACATATGGAACACATTGCATAATCCTTTAAATAAGTAGGTATAGTGAACGATAGATAATAATTTATTGTATTTTTGTAGTTATGACGGACGGTCGTACCTATACCATTATTCTAAAATAAAAAAAGTCTGATTTTGTTTTCAGAGGCGTTAATTATTATGATTTCAAAATATTTACTTCTTGAAAAAAGCTTGTGCAGTATCTACTACTCGTAATATTATTATTTATTTCTAAAATTCTAGACTTTTATATTATTACTCCAGTAAATGTAATAAAAAGAATAAAAAGCACCGTCCAGGTAAGGTAATTCGATAACTTTGAAGACAGTTTTTGTACCAAATGATAGTTTACAATATGATTTTATTCACGAACACTTTTGTTTTCTTTAAATGGACGTTTATATGAAAAATTATTGAAAAAATAAAAACTACGTCTGGACTAGACCAAATATCTGTTTCCTGAGATTTTTACTTCCATCCTAAGTTATTCTTTAAAGGATTTTTTTTCTTCATCTGTGTATTATATTGGTAAGCTGCGTATAGGCAGGTATGATTTATTTTTGAAAAGGATTTCTGCAGAACAATTAATTTCATTACTTCCACAGTTTTGACTTTTATGTAGGACTTCATTATTATACATTAGTATAGGTATTTTTCTTCACCTGTAAAGGAAATTATAAAAGACGTTCAGATTCCTTATAATTCTATTTTTGAAGAATGATTGTGAGTACCTACCTACTTTTCCTAGCACTTTTGTCTTCTATATTCTCTTATAGTAAATATTTTTGTTCAACACCCGCAAGAAATATGTAATTTCGTGGCTCTACTGAGAGTGGGGAAATAATGAATTCTCTGACTGTAGACGCAGAGAGAGTGGGCGAAATACCATTTCGCCCACGCTCATTACGGGGAACGTTTACGCAAGTGTTGATTGTTTCGTCAATCAATCAGGTCACCCATTATTTCGTCCACGCTCAGCAGAGCCACGAAATGACATATTTCATGCGGTAGTTGAACAAAATATTGTGTGCGACTATTGGTCGGAAGAGGAGATTCCACTCGTGTGTTTTACCGCACTCGCTACGCTCGTGCGGCAAAATCCACACTTGAGGAATCTCCTCTTTCTCTCCTCTTAATTCTCCCACAATATACTATATGCTTCATCTCTTATTAACTGAAACAAATAAAAATATGTCCGAATTAATCCATTCTACTTCTGAAGAAACTTTTTTAGTCGTTTCCTCGAAGTTTTTAATTAATGTCAGACTAGATATTTTTGTTTATTTGTCTGACGCTGATCACGAGATGAAAAATACGTCTGAGTTCAGTATCCTTTATATTTAGAGCTTCAACGTATTTGAACCGTTCTAAGATAAATTGGAGTTGGTGCCTATTTGCATATGTCACTGTTTTAGAGAAGCAATCGCCGGACGCCGTTCTAAATTAAAAATAGAAAGTGGTACGCAAATAATCGAGTGCATGCCGACGCGACTGACGCCTATAGTCTGCACTCATGGCGAGCAGCGGTTGAGTTGAAAGAATCGAATTATGCGTATACTTACATATTTCAAGCAGAGTAAATACTAAATACAACATACCACCATCTTCACAATATATTGATACTGCTACTGAATGACTAACTCAAGAATATCTTCGACGTGTTTCACTCCTCGACTACCATGCGCTTGATATATTTTTGTAATGTAAATTAGGCTCGTTTTGTTCTATAAAATAATTTTATTGAGCAAAACGAGCCGAAAAAGTCGTCATATATATGCGTCACACATGTGTGACGCACATATATGCCGACTTTTTCTCCGATTTTTATGGGTTCTGTACCTAAAGGGTATAATTAGAGCCCTATTCTGTCTGTCTGTCCATTTGTTACAGCCTTCTAGTTCCTAAACTGCTACAATAATGAAACCAAGCCAGATAAACAAAATGAAAGTGTCAAGTTTCCCTCTAAGAGAGGGGGTTAATACCGACATTTTGTTCTGAAAATTGAAATATATGCTTAAAACAGTCGCCGTAACAACATATTAAAATTTGAACCTTGAACTAATAATATAAATATCGTCGGGTACATGACACGTTTAGGGTGATCTGTCACCCTTTTAATACTGACCAATCGATCTGCAAATATTATAATGGCATTATTGGGTCACCGACAAGCTATATAAACAATTTCAGCCTTGAAGCAATAATAATTATGACCATTTTTTTTGTTACATGTTGGAGGTGGTCTGCCGGTACCATTATCTAGAAAAATCCCTTACTCAGGGGACGCTAATGACCCTTGTTGTCGAGCGTCTATAATTCACAATTCATTCATTCATTCCTTACTCAGGGCACTTTAATATGCCTCCCTCAAAATCTTGACAAAAATAAGGCCTTGAATAAATAACACCAAAAAATTGTCACTAGCTCTCGGTCTATTAGTATTGAATGATTTTATTGAGAATACAATTTATTTCATTAGATAATGTGATGAATAGTGTAATAATAATATCTTATTTAAAATATAACATTTTAACAGAGATTATACGAAACCCGATTGCAGAATGCAAGCATGTCCAACTAAACGCACAGTACAAAGTATAAATACGCAAGAGTCAAGAGGTGTCTGAAAATAGCACGATGCAAGAATATCATCGCAACGTGTGCATGCCAACATCCGCTATGTCAACATCCGCGGCATTAGAAATTGTACCCAAAGTGAAAAGAATTATCAGCACCAGCGTGGCGGTTCTATCTTTAATACCGAAGTACTGGCGCGACAATCCGCGATTCTGTATCAACGCACTTCCTCAAATACTATCACTCTTACTAGACAGTCACAGAAGTTTGATATAACTTTGTTTGGTAAGTGGTAAACACTTCCTAGAACTGCAATCACTGTAAAAAGTGATTCAGTGACAGCAATTTAGCATTGGAACAAACAGAATTTGTAATATGTAATACCGAACGCTTTAAAACATCGTTAATTTTGACAAGAAATATCTTAAAAAACAAAAAAATAATGATCAGCAATGTGGCGACGTTTTGTGAAACACAAATATAACGAAAATAAGGTGTCGTCTCATTTCAGGACCTCATTTTTGAGGACCTATACAAAATGTACCTGTTTTTGTTTTATTTGCGGACCTGGCCTACAGGTACAAGCAGTGGCGTAACTTTACTTCGCGGGGCCCAGGTGTAAAATTTTTTTTGGGGCCCCCCTCCCCCACTTTACCCAACTAAGAAAAATTTCCAATTATTCATGACATCATCATCCCATCAACATTTGATTGTATTCTCAAAATGTTCTACGTCATATATAAACGACTCTGTAATTGAAAGAAGTTCTACTGGTATTCTTCAGATAATAATATTGCGCTCTTTTATATTTAAGGATAAATAAATAATAAATTGAAACAATAGTATTTGAATCTAGAAAGTAAATGCAATCTGCGCTTAGATCATATATAATTGGACTGAGGAAAAAATCGAGTGTAAGGATTAATCAATCAGTAGTTGACCCAAAAATTGGGGGCCCCTCGAGGTTAGGGGGCCCCGGTGATTGCCACCTGGAACACCTGTGGTAGATACGCCACTGGGTACAAGTCTGACCTGAATCACTTGCGGACCCAACTGAAACATTTCCCCAAGTCTATTTTGAAGGGTTGCCATTTCCACTCCAATCAAAGTGTTTGGCGGACTAGCGCAAAAATATAAAATTGAAATTGACGTAAGACGGCAAATGATAAAATGTGTGCTGCGTTATCGAAAGAATCGTTGATGGATGCACTTCTCATCATGGAATCTGCACCTGTGAACACTGCACTGGATCAGTTTAATGACTACTTCGTTGGGCAGTGGCTCGAAAATGACGCAATTGGGAATATGTGAAATTGCTACAAGGAAAAACTCTTTGGAATCCTGGCATAGCAAGTTAAATAGAAGGTTGGGAAGAGTCAATCTCAATGTTTGCCAATTGGTCAGTGCTCTCAAAGAAGATGCCAAACATAACACTTTTTTACGAAACATGCTAGAAATCAATATTTCACCGAGCAAGCGAAGAAAAGTCTATTCCAATCTGGATTCAGCCATTGGAAAAACCATTACCGACTTGGAACAAAACAAAGTTTCACTGGCTCGAACTATGGCCATTTTCCAACATGTGGTTTCTGGGTTCAATTTGGTTGAAATTATTAGAGGTCCTGAAATGGGAATTTATATTATTAAAAATTTTATGGCTTTTGACGAAGGCCCTCAAATGATGCAAACTTGACCGAGGTCCTCAAGTGTAAGGTCCGCAATTGAGACTAACCCGAAAAGAATGTGACTTATTCGATCAACAAAAAGATAAACAAATTTTAAAAAACATAAATCCGCTTCAAAAAAAAAAAAGAATTAGTATGCGTCTAAAAAGGATAAAATATGTTTTGCTTATAGCTTTTACCATCTTTCCTAGTGAATCTAAGAGCCAAATCGTCATTCACACGAGCGAAGCCGCGAACAGAAAGTATAGTAAAAAAATCTCGATAAAAATTGATTTTGCCTTATTCGAGTAAAAACTGCTGACTAGAAGATTATTGCCCGTCTTCTGAAAGGAGAGGCACATAACTTCGCGATGGTACCGGTGCTGCTGCTACCATAGTTACCAATCATAAAACTATTGTAACAGCAGTGCATCGCAAAGTTACCTACCTGATCATTTAGAACCGAGGTTCCTAAACTTTTTTTTCTCATAGACCACTTTAAAAATTTTGCTGGTTCCGGTGGGCTCCCTGCAGCTATATTTCTACCATATTCCCAAAACTCGACAAAAAATGTGAAGATTGGATCTAACTATGAAAGTCTCGACACGTTGTACTGAATATAGAATATGCAAATTTTTACAAGTAACAGTCGCTGAGCTTCTTAAAATATTATCTGCCAACTATCGAAACCAGATAAATTTTCGTGAACCCCCGCTTACGAATTGTGAACCCCCATTTTTTTGTCACGCCAACGTAGACCCCCGTCGAGTCTCCCGTGGACCCCTGGGGGTCCACCTGGACCACTTTGGGAATCAATGATTTAGAAGACGCGGAGCATCACTAAAACAAAAAAATAGATTTAATTTAAAAACACTCATGATAAAAGATTGTGGCTAGTTTATAAAAAAATGAATCAAATTATGTACGGGTGCATTGCACACATCCAGGGGTTCTTATCTGGTTATAAACAGCTATTGAATGAGACAAAATGCCTAAACTGCATAGATATTAATAGTGCAAACGTTATATATGTAATGTCTATAGCTGCATCATTATGAAGAGCATGTACACTGTACTGAGGTTAGATAATGATTCTCTGGGCTATGAGGGTTGTTAAATGGAGTGTGGATGTCACCCCACGCCATTACCCTGTCAGATCATAACACAGGATGATCGTTATCAATGTTACATAAAATACAAACAGAAGAGGATTTCGATTCAGTGACGTCCTTTAAAATTTAACATTTGTGGTTCTTTGAATTTGGCACTAAACAAACTAACTTGTCAATATCTATTTTCTGGTGAATTTTGATTTGGATGGCGTGATCTCAGAATCTTTGTTTATCACTTGAGAATGGCCTGATTTTAATGAAACTAGTACACTATCAATTAGAACTTTAATTTAAAATATAGAATACTTTTTACCCTGCAACTATGCTCGAGTTGGTCCCATCAAAAATATCAATAAAACTACACGAGTGAGACCGCGACTAAAAACTGATTCTTAATAATTTTGATAATAAACATGTAATTATAAACGCCTATTTTGCTTAAAAATTCCGTTTTTTTAACTTAAACATGCAGTGTTTCTTGTAATCGACCACTGAAAATACATTTTAACGATATGGATTTAAAAATTAACCCTTCACAAACTGAAACTAGAGTATCTCAAAATTTAAAAGTAATAGAATGAAACACAAGGCGAAAATAGTTTTATTGATGAAAAGAAAATAAAAAAAACTCGGGTCGCAGTGCCAAAACCCTGCCGACAATATAGTGTATTTGCTAATACTGGCATTGTAGCTTTATTATGTGAACTTAAGTTTGTTTTTGGACAAAATAAAAAATTTAACCCCTTAATACATCCCTTAAAATAATTAAATTTTTCTAAATTTCAATATTAGACATGGATTTTATCAGTACACCCAATTAAATACACCCTTCCATAAGTAAATCCGTATCAACAAACTAGTGTTTTCATAAAATTTGAAAGTCCGGTCCTGTCGGGCCGATTTTATTAAAATTTTAGCAGCACATTTTAATCTTTACTAAAGAGTTAAATTTCAATTTTGAAACGATTCTGACAAATTTTTCGGTATTTTTGGGCCCAAAAACTTTTTGGAACCCCTAAATACAACCCTGAAAATGGTCCGATCGGGCCCATTTTAAATAGGCTTCTTGCGGTGATGGGTTCCAATGTGTGTACCAAATTTCGTTTCAATCGATTAAGTCTGTCGAGAGTTATCGTGTACACACATATATATATATTTATATATATATATATATATATATATATATATATATATATATATAAACATTTTTAAAAATGGTGCCAAAGTGTTCAGGAGGCTATGAAACGTCGAGAAATTTTGGTCCGACCCCTAGGTCCCGCCATCCGACTGACGCCAATAGTGTATGTGCCATATTATGGCAAATACACTAATAATATTGCCATGCATTGTTTTTAGTGTATTTGCCATAATATGGCACATACACTATTGGCGTCGGTCGGATGGCGGGACCTAGGGGTCGGACCAAAATTTCTCGACGTTTCATAGCCTCCTGAACAATTTGGCACCATTTTTGGAAATGTTTATATATATATGTATGTATATATTTATATATATATATATATATATATATATATATATATATTTATATATATATTTATATATATATTTATATATATATGTGTGTACACGATAACTCTCGACAGACTTAATCGATTGAAACGAAATTTGGTACACACATTGGAACCCATCACCGCAAGAAGCCTATTTAAAATGGGCCCGATCGGACCATTTTCAGGGTTGTATTTAGGGGTTCCAAAAGGTTTTTGGGCCCAAAAATACCGAAAAATTTGTCAGAATCGTTTCAAAATTGAAATTTAACTCTTTAGTAAAGATTAAAACGTGCTGCTAAAATTTTAATAAAATCGGCCCGACAGGACCGGACTTTCAAATTTTATGAAAACACTGGTTTGTTGATACGGATTTACTTATGAAAGGGTGTATTTAATGTGGTACAGAGGTTGCATTGATAATAATATTGAAATTAAGAAAAAAATATTATTTTAAGGGATGTATTAAGGGGTTAAATTTTTTATTTTGTCCAAAAACAAACTTAAGTTCACGTATTAAAGCCACAAGGCCTGTATTTGCAAATACACTATATTGTCGGCAGGGTTTGGCACTGCGACCCGAGTTTTTTTAAATAGTGTAGATACCTACTCAAAGAAAACGTCACGCAATCCAACCTACCAATTTTGTAATGAAATAAGCAAACATGAAATTTTTCCGTAATTGCGTACCTCCAGTAATTTAAATATAGGAAAAAACAATTTAATTTGAAACTAAAAACCAGGTTAAAAATGAATAATTCAACCGATTAAAAATGTTAATTTTAATATGATTTTAATGAACAATTGAACGTCCAGAGTTCAAGACTTCGAGCTTTTGAGTTCAAATTTTGGACCTGACCTTAACCAATGCATATACACAAAATGATAGTGAAACCTCTGTCTGTATTTTTGTTTCCTTGCGGGTTTTTCTGGGTTTTTGGGTATGTTGTATGACAGCTATAGATAAAATAACAATATTCACAGATTTTTTATCTGTCTTTTTAGATAGATTGTACATTATAGATGCTTGTCATCAGCGATTGTTTATTGTTTTTTTGTACCGGCATCACACTCGAAAACGGGTTAATATAGGATTCCCGTCAAAACCGACATTAATACAAACGAATCTGCGGGTAAAACCGGCGTTCACGTGACCGAAGTCGCAGACGAAAGCTAGTATCAGTAGCGGACTAAGGGAGGGGGGCGGAGGGGGCGGCCCGCTCTAGGCCTCTGATCCTGGGGGGCCTCCAAATCTCGAGAAGTCCTTCTTAAGCAAATCCCAAACAAGGCCAAAATATGTTTAGTAAGTAAGAGGCAGTTTGGAGTTGGAGGCCCCGTACATATACAAAATATAAACTTAGGTAGGTCGTTTATTATAAATATTTGATTTCTTTGTTCAGCCATTACCTACATTATTCATTTTTTACGAAATTTACACTACAAATACATCAATTTCTAAGCAGAACCGGGGGCCTCATTTAGTTCTGCCGCCTCGGGCCTCCGACGGGCTTAGTCCACCACTGGCTAGTATTTCATACTTTTAAATGGGATATTTAAAATTTGAGTTTCTGGTTTGATAAAAAAAAAACATTTCTATTTCAAAAGCAGGTCTTTAGTTTTATTTAATTTATGTATAGCGATAATGGCCACAGAAGCCAAGTCGCATAGTATTTTTTTTTCTCGCTTCCAAATAAAAAAAAAAAAAAAAAAAGTTTTATTTAAACTGTTGGCACTTGGGAATGAAATTAATGTTATTGTTGTTCTTAATTAATCATCCTGTAGGTGGTTATTGCAGTATCAAATGAATAATAAATACCCTGACCTTTGATAATCTTTATTACTGAACGTATGTATGCAGTGCAATTATGTTATTTATTGCCTACGTATCTACAATGCACAAAAAATGTCTAGACACTTCGTTAGTTCAACTATTATTTAATTTGTTTATGTTGGTACCTACAAATATACGATTATGATTTTAAAATATCATTGAAGCATATAAATATAGCCAGAAACGATTACGAAAAATTATATAAAAAAACGAAACAGACAAGCTTCGAAAATACTGAAAAAGAATAAAAAATAAAAGGTACTATATTTTGAGAACTAATTAAAATTAAAATGCCTATCAGCAACAAATAGTCAATGATTTTTAGAAATGGACCTGCACATTTAAAAGTGAGCGTTTAGTGGCAGCAGAAATAGTTATACAGGGTGTTTGGGTAAAGGTATTCAGAAATTCAAAGGCATGTAATACTCATCAAAATAAGCCAAAATGTTCATATAAACGTATGGCCTAAAACGCACCCTTAGGGAAGTATAGGCCCTTGTAATGGTGGGGGGAGCAAAAGCTTTTTACCCTGTAACTTTTTTTTTCATTTTTTTCTATAAATTTAAAATTTGTGGACATTTTTACGTAAAAAAGACATTTTTTTTAATCGATATCGCCAACCGTTTTTAAGTAAATTGGATTGCCATCTTTTACAAATTATAATTTATTAATATTCTCTGCAAAGGTTAAAACTCGATTTACTCGAAAACTGTAACCGATATCAATTTAAACAAAAAATACCTTTTTGACGTAAAAATATCTAATAATTGACAATTTATGGTAAAAATAGAAAAAAAATTGAACAAAAAAAAGTTACAGGGTAAAATGACCCTCCCCCCTACCGAAAGAGACGCCCCAGATTTTGATAAACAAAAATGAACTGGCCCATCTTATTCAGCCTGAAAAATTAGGTAAATGCCCAGAAACTTGTCTATTTATCTTTTACCATTCTCCAAATAATAGAAAAAAACCAATTTCATCTGAACCCCTTTAAGGGCCTTTGCTTCCCTAAGGGTGCGTTTTAGGCCATATGTTTATATTAACTTTTTGACTTATTTTGATGAGCACTGCATGCCTTTGCATTTCTGAATAACTTTACCCGAAGACCCTGTATAAGATCAGTATGATAACATTGCAAAGAAAATTTATATAACACATTCAAAACTTTTTAAAAATAATGCATTTTAACATTAGCATGAAATGATGTACAGTTTCAATTCTAAATGAATATTGAGTAGAAATGACAACAAGTGGTATAATTTAGTCAATAGGAATTTCTGCACGTTTCAGAATTCACACTCCTGGTCACATTTTTGAAGTTAGGAACTTTGAATGAACGGATTCTGAAAGTAAAAAAAAATCAAGTTGGTTGTTAGTTTAAAAAAGTAACAGCTTTACAATAACTCTGTTTGGTGCACTTGTCAGTTGTCCCAAAACTTTCAGTCATTGAAATTTAAGTAAAATCAGGTCAGTGGGTACTGGTATTCCAGGGACAAATACCAAACAAAGTTAGTTTTATGATGTCGCCGATTCATTGATCTATAACCTTGAACCAGAATATAATGAATAGTTGCTTTAATCGAACTGCACTTCTTTAATTTAACAAAAAGTTTCGACGTACAATATGGTGTGGCGTCTAAACTGTAGTGCAATATGTTCTGTAATTTATTATAGCCCTCGCAAGTCTCTTTGTGATTATGATTCCCATGTTACGTATTTTCTGTGGTGCTGTTGCGACATTATAAGGGCTCCCGGATGATATCAAAATATATTGTTATTAATTGTTTAAAAGCTTTTACCATGTGCCCAAAATATTTAACTGTAATGATGGGGTAATCACTAATACGTTGTTTGAGGTCATGTCATATTATCATATCGCGGTATTCATGATTATTCATAATAAAATTATTCTCAGCATTAATTAATTTATGGTTAATTTATAACTTCATTAATTTCTATACAAAAGGATCGGTCATCGAATAACTCAAGCAGGGTCGAATCTATATAAGGGCTTTTTGGGCTGCAGCCCAGGGCCCCGTGGATATAAAGGGCCCCCAGCCCCCATTGAAGACAATGGACACCCTAGTAGAAATGAAATCTAGTTTCTGTCTAGTAACTGGCTTGTTTGACTAAACTTAAGCCATCGGGCGCTGGCCAGTATAATATCGAGTCACTGTCCAGTAACTGTCAGTTTGACTAGAGATCCAATGAAATGTGGCGGCTATTAAAAACTGTCACTTTTAAATTGTGGATTTTAAGGTTATTAACATTTTCATTTGCCCTTACCCGGAAAAAAAAGATTTCTCTAAACAATGCATCATCAAAATTTCAGATTAATTAAAATTAAGGCAAACCTTCTTAAAGTTAAGTTAAAAAACCCTCTGAAACAGACAGATATAAAATAATATAACCTAAAAAGCGTGATTTTATACAAATCAATAAATTAATTTGTATTAATAGATATTAAAAAAAAAATTTTATTGTCCTATTTTTTTTCCTATACCGTGTACCTAGGTCCTAGATTCTAGAACATCATTATCGAAAACCGTTTTTTGACAAAATGGCAATTAGGTGATTAATTAGGCAGGCACCCAAGTTGTATTAGCCCAGGGCCCCACAAACTCACGGTCCGCCCCTGCACTCAAGTATCATCAGGAATAAAAATAACACTTTTTTTAATGAACCATTTTCCTGATAGTAGTTCTTTCAATTATCCACTAGAGGCAGCACTTGTGGTAGGTACAAAACATTATTTATTCCCCATTAGTGTAATAGGGAATAAATGATGTTTGTACCTACCACAAGTGCTGCCTCTCGTGGATAATTGAAGGAACTACTCTCAGGAAAATGGATCATTAAACCGACTTCAAAAAAGGAATCAGAATGCCTCTGAAAATGATACAATCATTTTTCCCCGGGCCTCCGACGAGCGTCGGAGGCCCGGGGCGGCAGAACTAAATGAGGCCCCCGGTCTGCTTAGAAATTGATGTATTTGTAGTGTAAATTTCGTAAAAAATGAATAATATAGATGTAATGACTGACAAAAAAATCGAATATTTATAATAAACGACCTACCTACGTTTATATTTTGTATACGTACGGGGCTTCCAACTCCAAACTGCCTCTTACTAACTAAACATATCTTGGCCTTGTTTGGGATTTGATTAAGAAGGACTTCTCGAGATTTGGAGGCCCCCAGGATCAGAGGCCTGGGGCGGGCCGCCCCCTCCACCCCCCTCCCTTAGTCCGCCACTGAATATTTTCTTGTTTTTTGTATTAAAATTCGTTCTTCTGTAGTATGTTTATTAGCAATACGGGTGTATGCACTACGTTACCTGCACCTGCGTTCATTGCGGCAAGACAATGTGTTTTTACATATTATTCTGTGTCTGTCGACAAAGCACCGCTCAGCGCTCATTCATCTGCATATATACACCACCGGAAGAACAACTGCAGCTCTGTTACATGCATTATACGTTTGTAATTGAGTACGGTTATGTCACATAATATTACCATACGGATGCAGTGATTGCATTTTAATGTACCGAACATTAAAATGGTCATGTATATAATATTATACCATTGTTTCAACCCAGTCCGATTGTTTAAGGCCGGTGGAAAGTATAAATGAACTTACTGCCATTAAAAAATTTATCATGGCCGACTAGCATAAACTTGACTAGCTATGCCTACCAGGCGATGAGGGGCAAAGTCTGTAGATGGATTAAACATTGAAAAATTGCAAAACAAAGTAGAGTTGGCTACTCTACAGTTGTACTATTAATTAATATAAAATAAAAATCGGTCAAGTGGAAGTCGCTGAAAGTTCTCGGATAAAAAGCACACCTTGTGTTTTAAATATGCCTACATATTCTCTGAGACTCTGATGAGCAATGAATAAAATAGTGAAGGGGGCACCGCCGGATGAATACGGCTAATATTATTTTCGTAAAATTTAAATTGAAAGTAGGTAGGTAGTACGTAAATAAAATATTTTTTTGTATACCTACACGGAACTAAAGAATAGTATATTGTGCGACTTGTGGGAGAAAGGGGAGATTCCTCGAGTGTGGATTTTGCCGCACGAGCGTAGCAAGTGCGGTAAAACACATGAGTGGAATCTCCTCTTTCGACCAATAGTCGCACACAATATTTTGTTCAACTACCGCAAGAAATATGACATTTCGTGGCTCTGCTAAACGTGGGCGAAATAATGGGTGACCTGATTGATTGCGTAAACGTTCCCCGTAATGAGCGTGGGCGAAATGCTATTTCGCCCACTCTGCACGTCAACAATCAGGGAACTCATTATTTCGCCCACGCTCAGCAAGGCCACGAAATGATTTATTTCTTGCGGGTGTTGAACAAAAGATTTTTTTGGAACGCAGAAAAGATCATTATTAGACAAAGTAGTTTTCATTAACTAATTTCATAAAAGAATATCTTAGACAAGAAACAATATTTGTTTAGTCTAGAACCTAGAAATAATAAACTTTGTTTATCAGTGATGCATTCAGCATTGGAACAAGTTGAGGGCTTAAAATGCAACGAAAAGAGTTTAGCTATCCGCCATCCACCGTATAATATAGAAGTTAAGCCCTGTCAAGGACAACCACGTCCAAATACATTGACCCAATGTTTAGAGGTTAAATAGAGGACACGCATTATGTATACAAAGAATTGTATGCAACTCGACGCAGCCAAACGCGCAGGGGTGGCGATCCGTGGAACGTGATGGCGTGCGGGAAATCAAATCAACCAATGATCGCATCAATACATTAATTATTTATAATAATTCTGAATACTGGATTTAATGGAAAACAATAGCGTTTATAGAAATCGGATATCATTAAGAAAAAGCCTTCGTGGTGCCTATTAAAAATCATAAGAATTACTAATATTGTAGATATAGACGCTAGACAACAGAATACATTAGCGCAATTACTAAAAACTCGGGTCGCAGTGCCAAAACCCTGCCGACAATATAGTGTATTTGCTAATACTGGCATTGTGGCTTTATTATGTTTGTTTTTGGACAAAATAAAAAATTTAATCCCTTAATACATCCCTTAAAATAATATTTTTTTTTCTTAATTTCAATATTATTATCAATGCAACCTCTGTACCAAATTAAATACACCCTTCAGTAAGTAAATCACTATCCTCAAACCAGTGTTTTCATAAAATTTGTAAGTCCGGTCCTGCCGGGCCGATTTTATTAAAATTATAGCAGCACATTTTAATCGTTACTAAAGGGTTAAATTTCAATTTTGAAACAATTTTGAGAATTTTTTCGGTATTTTTGTGCCCAAAAACATTTTTCAACCCCTAAAACCCACCCTTAAAATGGTCCGATCGGGCCCATTTTAAATAGGTTTCGTGCGATGATGGAATCCAACGTGTGTACCAAATTTCGTTAAAATCGATTGAGTCTTTCGAGAGTTATTGTGCTAACACATATGTCTCTATATATATATATTATATAAACATTTTCAAAAATGGTGGCAAACTGTTCAGGAGGGTATGAAACGTCGAGAAATTTTGGTCCGACCCCTAGGTCCCGCCATCCGACCGACGCCAATAGTGTATGTGCCATATGGCAAATACACTAATAATGCAGTAAAAATAATAATTTGTTAACTATGTGGGGCCGTGTCTAGGGTTTATCGCATCTTCGACGTTTTATAATAATTACCCAACTACGAAAAAATGAGGGTTATGATTTTAATTTTTTAACATGTAGGTATGCATATTGCATATATCCATGATCTATCATGGTATGTATCTATAATATATATATATATTATACAGTGCGTCTCACGGCGGTATATAATAATATGCACCGTGTCCCAGATTCATGTATACCTACATAGGAAAAATAACATTGAGAACATTTTACAATTTTGTAGTAAGCTATGGACCTAAGACCTAATAAATATTATGTGATAGTAGTCCATTGAAATGTTACATTAGGTTTGTATTTTTGGTAAGAGTAGGACAAGATTTTTTTTCGTTGCGAAGGGGGGGTGTAAATTTAAAATTGAGTTTTCGGGGTCGTCGGCCACCCCATTTGGCCGCCATCTTGAAAAAGGGGTGCTAACAGGTTTTGCACTGTACCTCCGTAACGGTAGGTACATCTTACAGAAAATTTGTAGAGAGGTTTTTTGTTTAGAATCGAATTCTCTACAACTTTACTAGACATACTTTTTGTGGTAAATTAAAAAGATATGCTTTATTTAAGATAGAAAATATTTTGTTTTTCTGTTTAAATTGAAAGAAAAAAAAATATTTTTTTTTCTTTCAGTTCGATTTGTCTTAATCTTAATATTTTGTTCTGTAGGTATAACTCACGCACCAATTTTAAAATTTTCAGGTTCACCTTTCAATAAATACTTAATAATGTAAGTATTATAGGGATGTGACATTGAGTAAAAAAATCGATTATTTAATAATCGATTTTTCTCTTTTCAATATAAATCGATTTGTAAAAAATCGATTTTTGAAGAAATAATCGATTTTTGTGAAAAATCGATTTTTTCTGTTATTCGAAAAATTGCATACTTGTATAATGAATGAAAACAATTGGAAGTGTATCGAAATGAAACTATTTTACATAATACATACAGATGGCGCCATTTTCCGACTGATTAGTTTACGTTTAGTGAACTTATTTTACGTTTTTTCATCCGTCGCACAGATGGCGTTGTTTACAAAAATCGATTAAAACGTGTAATTTGTAAATGTTGGCTGCATTGGGTTTCCCAAAGCCTATATTCTTTCTTAATATTAATATTAATAAAAAAAAAATAAACATAAATAAAAAAAAAGTGTAATTTATCTAAGCGATTTAAAAGTGTAGTTTATATAATCGATTTATAAAAAATCGATTATTATTATTAAAAAATTAATCGATTTCTAAAAAATCGATTATTATTATTTAAAAAATCGATTGTTAAAAATCGATTATAAGAAAAAAATAATCGATTAATATAAAAATCGATTATTTTTTCACATCCCTAAAGTATTATTGACTACATTTTACATAGAAATACAATATAAGTATTATTATAATTAGTATACAGCTTCTGAAATCCACCGACACACTCTAATGCGGGTGCCCCAGAAATCGTACGAGTTTCTGGAGCATCAGCGTCACAAAAATTTAATACCTATTCACCAGAAAAAATATGATAATGGAACTTACGGAATTTTAAAAAATATAGATGATCAAGCATTAGAAACAAAAATTTAAACCTGTGAAGTAGGTCGCTAGCTGCAAACCGTGCAGGAATTCCACTTCCAGTACTTGCTGGGCAAAGTGGTTCAAAAAAGAAGAATTGTAAATTATAGAAGCTCGACAAAAGTGGTTCGAAGTCTGGATACTAAATTAAATTAAAATTTTAAAAACCCCCGACGCAAGAAGTAAACTTTGAAAAGAAAAAATAAATAATTTCTACTATAATATCTGGCTCGACGTACCGACTATACCTTCGTTTGAATAAAATATTTAAATCATAAATGCGTCGGGGACCACTGTAAAATGACAAAAATATGTCTCAGCGGTCCCCGACTCATTTATTAATTAAATAATATGTAATCCAAATGAAGAAATAGTCGGTACTTCGGGCCAGATTAAGATATAGTAGAAATTAATTTATTTCTTACTTTTTAAAGGTTTGCTTTTTGCATCGGGGGTTTTCTCAAATTATGTTGATTTTTAATTAAAAATAGTAGAGGCACCTTTTACAGGATATTTGAACTAGTTAAAATTGTTTGGTGTATAAGCACGAAGTCTATATTACCGATCGTTAAACCTTTACAACTCACAAGTTTAGTGAACAAATAATAGGTGACTCTGGGTCCTCAAATAATATAGTAAAATACATCTTTCGAGACGTAAACGTCGGAGAATGTAAGTAGATTTTTCTTTAAAATTATAATAAATCTGCAATCATCTCTAAAAATTTGCAAATATTTAAATTAAAGGCAATAAATACTGAATATCTGTGTTATATAACATAGTTCAAGTATGGTATTTTCTTATTTTACATGGCCGATTCACTATTTTGCACATGGTATTATAACCTGTTTTTTCTATGTTTAGTTCAAAATGGCAAAAGGTGAAAAAAAAGGAAAATCTGCGATCAACGAAGTTGTTACTCGTGAATACACAGTAAATCTTCACAAAAGACTCCATGGCGTTGGTTTTAAAAAACGAGCACCTAGAGCAATCAAGGAAATCCGTAAATTTGCCCTGAAACAAATGGGCACCCCAGATGTCAGAATAGACACACGTTTAAACAAACAATTGTGGTCAAAAGGAATCAGGTGAGCATATTGAACCTTTTTTGTAATTAGCAGTATTCACAATAATTAACTGCAGAAATGTTGATAAAATTGTAGTTAGCAAACTTTCTAAGTATTAACATAGTCCGTACTTCCCTAGTCTTTCAGTGTTAAGGCTGTTAAATTGGTCGACTACCAGTGCATATTTTCTATAAACATTGATTAGTTCTATGAATTTCAGTTTTTAAAATGTTTCCATTTATGAACATTACGCAAGTTCTAATTATGAACAAAATTGTAAATAATTAAATTGTTTCCTGCGAACTCCTTACGCGGTTGCTTATTTTCCCCTTCCGCTTCGCCCTTCACCCATTCGAAGCACTCCGCCCGCATTTCAATACGAAAATTCGATTTAAGCGATATTTGTCGGTTCCACCTATCCCGTAACTTCACGGTATTACTATATTTTATTGCTCGTTGGAATCACATCAAACTGATATTAGTGTAGTACCTACATAGTTTTTTAGTCCAGAGAAATTCGACTGTTACAGACATATGGGTTCTGTTTTTCTTTTTGAAATACGGAACCCTAAAAATAAAATAAAGGGAATAATTGGAAAAAATGATAATGGCAGTACTATGTCGATTTCTATTACTAGCTGTTTGAGATTCACGATTTTTAAGAAAAAAATTCTTCAAATGCTGCCAAGATTTCACCGAATATTAAATAATGCTTTTTTCTACAGAAACGTACCATTCCGTATTCGAGTACGTCTGTCTAGGCGACGTAATGATGACGAAGATAGTGCGAACAAGCTGTACACGTTAGTAACATTTGTTCCGGTAGCAACATTCAAAAACTTGCAAACAGAAAATGTTGACGCCAGTCAAGAATAAATTGTATTGAATAAGCGTAAATAAAATTTTGAAAAAAAAATTGGTATGTTTTCTTTAATTGCCGAAAAACTTAATTTTTAACACGCTTATATTAGTTCCACCTGTATGTATGTATGTAAGTAACGGATTCTTTGAACGCGATTTTCACCCACTTCAAAACTTCAGATTGAACTGAAACTTTGCACACTTATCAAGGACCGATGACAATAATTCAATAAGTTGGTCCCGTTATCCTGACCAGGATCTCCGAGACTAAAAAGCAAAAATAAATTATAATTTCAAAAAACTAAAAAGCGCTTTAATGAACTAAAAAGTAAAAAATAATTAATGTTATTGTAAAAAACTGTGCGGTGCTTTGTACTATATTTTCATACTACCCCACGCTTTTTTACAATAAAATTAATTATTTTGTACTTTTTAGTTCATTAAAGCGTGTTTTTTAGTTTTTTTTAAATTATAATTTTTGTAAAATAACATTAAGGGAAAAACATTTTAATTTGTTTTTGTCAATCACATACATCAAGTTAAATTGCCCATGATAGATTTTGGAAATTTTTTCTGACAGCTGGAGGACCACGATGAGTAAATTGTAGTTTATAGAAATTAGAAAACTGCTGCAAGGATGAAATTTCTCAATGTTTATTATATATCATTATCTTTACAATTTATTTTTATAATTATAATACAAGTTTATAGGTATATAACAATTATTTACCACTGAATAATTTCGCATTGAGTTCTTAAGTATTGTTTACAGCAATAAAATCATCTATGAAAATAATATATTACCTAACCTAATATTATATACAGATTGTATCAAATTAAACCTGTGCATAGGGCATTCTGTGTGTAAGACAGAGATCGATACATAAAGCAATAAGTAAGAATGATATGATCGCTAATAGGATGTTACGTGGTTACTGTAAATAAATAATATTTATACAACCTAATAGCGTCATCTTTGTTTTTTCGCTCCTTCTATGCTGTAAAAATGTAAATCTTTTATCAGTTTAATTTACAGTAACCACGTAACAATCTATTAGCGATCATTTATCTCATTCTTACTTATTGCTTTATGTATCAACCTCTTCTTACACACAGAATGCCCTATGTACAGGTTTAATTTGATACAATCTGTAGGTATATCCACCATCGACATTCAACTGAACGTGCCTTAGCGGTGTAAAATATGTCCTCTTAAAAGAAAGAAAGGATTTATGTTCGGTCAATTCCTATTTCTCAATATAGTACCGTAACATCATGTCGGGCCGAAACAATGCTCTATCTTAATCCCATAAAGCCAAAAATTTACTATTACGATATACTGCTAGAGCACGTCCAAGAATGTATGTCAATTTGTTTCACTGTAATTTTTAACCAAGTGTTTGTTGCATTTATTAAGCAATCAGAAAAGTGTTAGATAACACAATTATTTCAATGATACAGCTAGGTTAGTAATAATTCATCAGTTCTGAATTAGGAAGTTTCCGTTTTTTATTTTTTTAGTCCTAATCATAGTTCTAAAAATTATAAAATTAATGGCGGAAGAATTTTTGAAACATCTTTAAAAACAACAAAGTTATGCTACCTCAAAGTTTGAATTGACAGTTCTCCAAGAAATGCCGTTTTCAGTCCAGGTGACGTCACGCGGCACGATATTTTTAAAAGTTATTTTCAGTTTGTATATGTGGTAATTTAACATGGTAACTTCCGATAAATCTCTTTCTTTAAACTCGTAAATTGTTATGGAAACACTAAAAACAAACCAGTTGATGACGGAAAATATTGACATATTTAAATTTTTGACAGTTAATTTTAATTTAATATAAATAGAAAAGTCTGTATTACAACAAAATAGTTACTAAGTAACTTAGGTTCTAATTACTCACAAAGCTAAAAAACAGCAAACTCGTACCGCGTGACGTCATATTCAAAAATCAGTTTCGTTTGCGACCCCACGTACAAGAAATTGAATATCTCCGTTGAAATTCAAGATATCAAAATAATTCTTTCAGAATTTTTAAAGTTATCCTTATTATAATGATGTGACAGTATCATAATTAGTATTTTCGTCCAATGGAAACTTCCTAATTGTATTCTGTGTTTCAAACATTTTTAATTTATAAGAATCTCAAATTGCAATCGCGTTTAATTTTCGGTTTATAACTACATAATTTGATTAATAGTGAATTTTAAATAAAAATATAATCGGGAAGAGTGGCAACCTTAAGAATAGTGTAATACTTCTGTGGGCAATATCATCAGTACGCGAATTGTTTAAATTCTAGCCTAGTGACGCGTCCATCCAATAGGTCCTGGGGAGGACATTAATGCTGATAAAAATTTTCACAATTAAGGAAAAATATTTTCAGCTACTGCTTAGCAGATAATAAATACAAAATGGAATGGAGTTAATATAATTCCAATCCATTTTGTATTTAGTTTTTGCGTATTATTTTATCAAATTTGACTCCGACCCAATGTCGAATATTTTTAATTCATCTTATATTTGATAGTTTTAAATATGAAACGTTTGTAAATTCTTTAAGAGCCATTTGTTTCTTCTTTATGACATATATTTTGTTAATATGATATTTGGACCTAATGATGGCGTACTGTGTCGAAACATGTTGCCGTTACTAATTAATAAAAATTCAACTATTATCTTGTGTGGATTTATTTGGTAAGGGTAAGTTCGGTTTTACGCTCGATTGATCGAACCGAGCGAACAGATTTTTGGTCAC
Organism: Mongoloraphidia duomilia; assembly: GCA_039654895.1. Classification (NCBI taxonomy): domain Eukaryota; kingdom Metazoa; phylum Arthropoda; class Insecta; order Raphidioptera; family Raphidiidae; genus Mongoloraphidia; species Mongoloraphidia duomilia. Next base: position 11,193,023 of record CM077524.1, read on the forward strand.
GTGACAAGCGAGCAAATCGAGCCATCTAAACAATTCCGAACGTTATCTAGTAGATTTTTCCAAACGTCAGAATAAAATGGCCCCAGCAAGTTAAATTCTTATTACTAAAGCCGAAATACATTCTTTATTGCTCCTCATTTTGATTTAATTCAACATTGTTATAATAATAAATCATGATTCACAATTTTTTTCGTTTTTATTCCTTTATTTTAAAATTAATAGTACTACCGGTTGTTGATTTTTTCGACCCATAGATATAATAAATATTTTATTTAATCATTCTGTGCGTTATAAGACTTATTGGTTATTACTATTCTTTGAATAAATATTATTCGTGTATTTTTACCTACTGAAAAATTACCTCATATAAATAAACTTCGAAATTTATCCATTCTCACAACAAAGGTTTCCGCTCATTTTTAAAATTAATGCTCTGAAGTTGGTTAAATCTGCTTGCTCGCTCGCTTTCCTCGGAGCTCATAGAGCGTGCTCGATCTCCTCCAGATTTTAAATCCGAACGCAGGATACAGATCTTTCAGAGCATATAAATGTTAAATTCGAACGCATTAGATCACTCAGATCGATCTGAGCTCAAAACCGAACTTACCCTTACTGATTTATTCATAAAACACAAGTGGTAAAGAAGTACTTTATTCATTATTAAATTTCATGTAGGAAAAAAATGTAATAGTGTTAAATTTTCAATAATTCATGTTATAAATCTGGCGTAACTAATTTAAAACTTCGGCTTAAAATAATATGGTTAAATAATGAGAAACCAATATATATGTTTATCTTTCTCTAAGCCTAAGTATAATGGCTTTTTAATTGAACTGAAATGATAAAATTACTGATTCTGTTGATACGTATGTGAAGGTGATCTGTGAGCGTACGGGGTTGGTCCTTTAGCATAAGGATTCATTCCAGGAACCGCATTAGCCAAAGTAAAAGTGGGCGGTGGTCCGTACCCAGCTTGTGACTGGGGAGGAGCAACCGATTGTGAAGGAGGCTGTATGCCGTAACTGCCTTGTGGTTGAGGAGAAGCAACAACGGGAGCACCATATCCGGCTTGTGGCTGAGAAGACGCAATTACCTGCAGGGTTGGAGAGGCACCATAAGCGGGCTGAGGCCCACCGTATCCAGTTTGCGATTGCGAAGAGCTAACATACTGTTGAGATGGAAGTGAAACATACTGTAAAGTTGCAGAAGGTTGCTGCATCTGATTAGTGTAGCTCGACGGAGCATAAGTCGCTTGTGTTGCTTGATGCGTGTAAGCCGTTGTTCCTACAGATGCTGATTGGAGTTGAGGTTGATTTGCCGGGTAAGTGCCGACAGATGTATTTACGGGTGATTGTTGAGGCAGATTTGCATATTGACTTGTTTTGAACCTTTGAAAATTATATTTTCCATGCAAAAGTTATGATCATAGTTTAACCAGAAAAATCGGGCCACAAAACAAAACCGTTTATGTCAAATTTTTTGTATATTCTTCTAAACCTTCAGACATAATTTTTAACTCCATTTTTGCTTAAAACATTTCATCGTTACATAAATTCTAAATTTAGACTGAATTCCAAAACTACTTATTAACCCTTCAATAGGTATGAGAGTTACCCAGTCTATTTTACGCAACAATGAATAAAAACAACATCATCGATCACATGCCTCAAGGTACCTTCCACACGAGCATTATGAACACCAAAAGTCAAATGAAATTCACTCAACATTTTAAACCTTGCAAAATTGAAATGTATGTTGAGAATGGATTTCGTTTAACTCGTTATTTGTGACAAGCTGCCTCAAGGCATTTAAAAGTGGAGAACGGGTTGATTCAATTGTTACTAATTTTATTTTATTACAAAAAAAAAGTTTTCCCTTCTGACTACCGTACTTTAAACCATATTACATAGCTTCAAGCTCTCAGATTACACAAAAGCGACTTTTTAATCTGTACACGGGCATTGTTTCATTTACACATATCTGTGCGTCTGTGTTGTAGGTATGTATAAAATGTAATTTTTTATCACAAACAATGTTTTATTAATAGGGTAGATGACTAAAATTTTTTTTGTGTTACATTAATAGAGCAGCAAATTATGAACAAAATGACACCTAAATCACTTCATTCTGATTTCAAATAAGCTCAAAAATAATTTTTGAAATATTTATGTTAGCCCCGCCCGCTAAAAATCGTTTTTACTCTCCGCAAATATGACGTCATAATTTTATGAAAGTTCGTTTATATTTAGCTACAAATATTATTTAAAGACCTAGAAATAGTGTTGAAAAATACCGTTTTGTACCTATGTAAACATGATGTAAGCAATCTAAGCTCCGTTGCTATGGATACATTTAATATTCTACATGAATTGACGTCACGCGGTTTTTTAAGTCACGTGACAAATAGATTAAAAATCAAGATTTTATTTATTAATTTAAATATGTTTACGAAACTTAATTAATAAAAATAAAAATTCTAATAAATATTTTAGAGCATAAACTTTCATTATAACAAAGTTTTATATTGATCACTGTCCACTGGAATGTACCCTATTATCGCAATGTATCTGTACATACGGTAGGTATGTGTAATCTGATAGCTTTGGCTACATTTAAAAAAATATTTCTGTTAATTACAGTTTTATAATTTAAAATCGTGATAATACGTAAGAAATAGAAAAATTCTCACCCTTCACTATACGACGGAGCGGTATTAGCTTTCACGGATTGAGTTCCGTATGAAGATGCTTGATTTTGATATGCTGTCAAAACAAAAACATTAATTCTAAATATGTATCAGATTTCCAAAAACATAAAAAAATCAGACTTTTATAATTACATTGTTCTCCAGAATAGTATTCCCCATTTTGCAATTGCGACTCTTGTTTTGATTGCTTTTCTACTTGGTTTGGTTTCGAAGTAATAGTTTCCTCAACTTTCACAGCTGGATTCGAAATACTTGCTTTTTCCATTTTTACTTGGAGAGGATCGAATTCCTTAGAATTAATAGAATTAGTGACAGCAGATATCGGCGGGGATATTTTTTCAGATGTAATTTCTGAAAAATATGTATTTGGTCATTTATTATTTAAAGTGACTCGAATGATTCATTTTTATTCTAAAAAAATACCTTTCGAAACTGAATGGCAAATATCACTTTTCGAATCTAAAAAATCGAGGACCTTATTGACTTGATCCCGAATATTTCTTAGCTGATATTTAATGTCATTTACATGTTTTTGATTAACGACTAATGGCACAATTTCTTCTGATTCCGGAAGAAGTATTTGTAGTTTCAAAATTCGACTGTATTGTATAGCGAACGATAAATCGGAACTATCGAATATCGTAATTAAATCACCATCTGTAAATAATTATTATTAATAATTCTAAATTTACACAACGCTTGTCGCTATTGCTAATAACCCATGACAACTCAAATATTTTAACTGTACTTCCCACCTCTGAAAAAAAGAAACATTCCCAAACTAGATTGTAATTTTTTTCACAATAAAATAGAAAATACTCGTATCTGTCCATCACACAATAACTCCAATGGTAAGCCCTTGGCGTCATTAAATTTACAGTTCATTGTGCTTGGAAAATCCGGAAGAATGTGACTATTTTCAGCTCGCTATGTTGTTTCCTTTTCGATTTATGTCACAGTAAGTTAGCTCTACCCAAATGAAACCGGGCTGGACAGCCAATATACTATATAGCATAACAGCTTTTAAAATAGTCCTAAACTGATTCGACCAATGTTACACTTTCGTGTTAATGTAGCCGTTTTAGGGTGGTGCTCAAATAGATAGAATTGGAATTTTATAAAAGTATAGATAAATATGGTAGAGATCTTAAAAAAATAGACAGGTAGAATGATTTACAATAATTTATTTAAAAATTGTTATTCATTTATAGATACCTCAGCTCTGAAATTTTATCTCCGTAAAATCAAGGTGCAACATTACATATTTTGTCATTTTTTCTTTTAATAGCTATTCCTTTGAATTTATACATTATTATTTATTATTGACTCCTATGCAACAACTGGTGCTGTTAAGCTTCGGGACTACATATTTTTTGTGTACATAATATGCACTCATAATTGCTGGATATAATAGTAATTAACTTTTAACAGCTAGTAGCTACTAGCCTATAGCGTCAGTATTATGCTGGTTTCACACACAACGGTTTTGGACGTACGTCCACATTTCATTAGTGGAGTGAAGAAGCGAATGAGACTTTTCAGACAGGACGGCAATGGCACGGCGCTGTAACCATGCCGTTCAGCAGCCGTCTATTGCCACTGCAATGGACAGCGATCATGCTGTTCCAAGAAGACTGGTCTACGTGGTTTTCACACTCAACGAATTTTAGTCGTAAGTCAGCTGTCTGAATTACCGATTTGTCTGATTGAACCCAAGCATTTTTGCCCGATTCATTGCAACACACTTGTCATTAATGACGTCAAGAGAGCTCAACCAACGGCAAACAATCATTGTGTGTTAGAGTGCCCGCGGTGAGAGATGAAGCCAGGCACGTTATCAATAATATGCTAGTGAACGCCTGCTTGCCCGCAGACAGTGCCGTGTACACAAAACTGCACATTGGGTTTTATGACGTTACGTACAATTTTGGCAAACCGCTCATGGATCTCCAAAACAGCCAATAGTAAGCTAGAAGGCGGGCGCAATGCATTCACGTTACTATGACGCGGTGGCTTCATCTTTCGCGGCGCGAGGTCTAAATCAAGACGCTACAATAAAATATCGTACGTCGTTTTTACGTAAGTCCAAAACCGTTGTGTATGAAACTAGCGTGACTTCACGCAAACAAAGCAATTCTGGCATAAATACAGTAAGAATTAAATAATACAAAATACCACCCTAGCAATGGCTTGCCAAGTTGGGTGGGAAAATTCCAAACATTTTGTATTGTTTTTTGATAAATATGTACTCTTGAAGGAATAAATAAATAAAAATAATGAAGTAAATACCTTCATCTTTATATTTAATTGTAATGTCATCGGTACTTGACAATTTGCCACGAAAGACTCTCTGCATCATTAACACTAATTCATCGTAAGTAATTGCTTCATTATGTATTGGTATCCTACGAATATCATCTCCTAACTGCACTTTAATAATTAATTTTCCAGTTAAATCTATTGGTGAATCCATTTTTCTTTAAATATGTTTCTGATTTAAGGTTATAGCAGCCAAATTTTATTTGATTCGGTAGAAATATATTTTATCAAGTAATTGATCACTTTGAAAACTACATAAAAAATTATAATTTTTTAAATATACAAAAACTATCGAATATGGGCACAAATTACAAAACAAATTTCGAAACGTGTAATGTTTATTGAAACGTCATTAAATTTCATTCCTGCCACTTGCCAGGTTGTCACTGTCAGACCATGGTGTGCTCACTCTTATAGAAAAGCTCAGACCATGTTAGTTCTGACTGCAAAAACCGAAGTTATTGGCGCTGCTAACTTTTGAATATTAATGATCACAATATCTTAGGTAACGCAGTATATTATTAAATGAATGCATAATGACTGCGACATCATAACATAGCTGACTACAGCATTATGTTACGTCATTGTCAAAATGGATGTTTCATTGTATACTGATGCAGTCATTATATTCGTGTTTTGTAAAAGTGAAAAAAAAAATGGTTTTTAAGTGCTGTGTTCCGAATTGCAATAATGCTAATAGTGGGAAGATTACATTTTATTCATTTCCTAAGGAAACTGAGGTAAGAATAATTTATTTATCTATGACTATGACATGAGTAAGATATTATAACTTAAAAATCATATAATCACGTTGTTATATTTTGTTTGAATTAAATAATAATATTTACAGATGTTTAAAATATTAAAAATCTGGGATTGACAAGTGTTTAAAATACTTTAAATAATGTTTTAATTACAGAGATTTCATCAGTGGATTTTTGCGATCAATCGTAGGGATTTCCTTGATAGTCCTATGAATCGAGTCCGAAAAAATGTCCGAGTGTGTGAAGCTTATTTCTCTGAAGATTGCAAATATGAAGCCGTGAAAATCAATATTAATATTATGAAACAATTCTGAAAACTATATTATTAATATTTTATTGTATTATTTTATATTTACATGACCTGATAATATTATAATAATTTAGTTTAGTGACTTATTTCATATTCAAATGTTATTTTTTTTAATGTTAATATAGTTTGTTATTGTGAAAAATTGTAATAAAACTGGAAAAAAAACATTTCTTTTATTTTTTAATTAACCTTTTCAATTTGTACGTCATTTCTAGGAAAATTAAATTTAAAGATACGAGTAAAATATTTGAAATTACCGCTTTTTCATTGTTGCACACTAGCGCCATACTCCATAGTGGCAGTAATCAGTACTAAAAGGATAGAGTGGGATATCTATACTACTCTATCTATGGTTGCACACTAGCGCCATAAGTTTTTGCAGTCAGTACTAAAAGGGTCAGAGCATTCATCATAGAGTGGGCTATCTATATAACTCTCTTATCTATGTGTCAGACGCAGAGATAAATGTCAGACGTCACTGCAGTTAAATAATCAGATCTGTCAAATCAATTTTAATTTTTTGTACAGAATTAAAAACAAATATCAGCAATTAAATGAAAGGTATATTGAATTGAGCATACCTAGAATTTTCCTAAAAATGACTGTTTGGGTGATATTTAATATATTAATTATTTTTATACTTCTAATATTAGTTAGGTTATGTTATCTACTATATAAAATTCATAGCGGCAAATCTAAATATTCGTTTAAAAAACGCGAAGATACATTAAAGACATTAATATGTATTGGTTCAGGAGGCCACACGGCCGAAATGTTAAGAATAGTGAAAAACTTATCGATGAACAATTATTCTCCACGCATATACGTTATGGCTTCATCAGATAGTACGAGCAAAGACAAAGTGATTTCGATTGAAAATGTGTTCAACGATGATGATAATTATAATATTTTAACAATACCCCGTAGTCGAGTTGTAAATCAATCTTATTTTACATCAGTTTTTACTACTTTATATTCGATAATTTATTGTATACCTTTATTACTGAAAATCAAACCAAATTTAATATTGTGTAATGGACCTGGAACATGTATACCCATATGTTTGATTGCATTTGCTATGAAACTGTTTTTTATTCATACAGATAATAGGATTGTGTTTATTGAGAGTATATGTAGGGTTCAGAATTTATCTTTCAGTGGAAAAATATTATTGTATTTTGCTGATAATTTTATCGTACAGTGGAAAACCCTTAAAAACAAAGTTAAACGAAGTGACTATTTTGGAAGAATTTGTTGAATTACAGTGTACACAATTGTTGAACAATATATGAATATGTAATATTTTCTATTAATTCAAAAAAGTGTATTTATAATTTTCAATAATTAAATTATTGATAAATGATAGAATATTGGTTCTTTTTAATTATTCTTTTAGTACCTATTTTTATGAATGGTCAACGATTCTGAACTTATTTGGTTCTTGCACCAAGGACTTAATATTTGTATTAATATTTGTATTTGAAGAAAAATTATGGATCCAAAAATAATTTTTACAGTACAATTCCAATAATGTATTTGCTTATACAGATTGTATCAAATTAAACCTGTGCATAGGGCATTCTGTGTGTAAGACAGAGATTGATACATAAGCAATAAGTAAGAATGAGATAAATGATCGCTAATTGGATGTTACGTGGTTACTATAAATAAATATGTAATACCGAACAACTGTCATCGTTGTTTTCTACAGTAAAAATAGTCACTACTGAAATTATTGAGAAAATGGCAATTTATACTGTTCGGGAAAAAATTCAAATAATTAAATGGTTTTATGGTGGTAATTCAACCGCCGACATAATAAAAAAAACTCGGGTCGCAGTGCCAAAACCCTGCCGACAATATAGTGTATTTGCTAATTGGCATTGTGGCTTTATTATGTGAACTTAAGTTTGTTTTTGGACAAAATAAAAAATTTAACCCCTTAATACATCCCTTAAAATAATATTTTTTTTCTTAATTTCAAAATTTTTATCAATGCAACCTCGGTACCAAATTAAATACACCCTTCAGTAAGTAAAGCACTATCCGTAAACTAGTGTTTTCATAAAATTTGTAACTCCGGTCCTGTCGGGCCGATTTTATTAAAATTTTAGCAGAACATTTTAATCGTTACTAAAGGGTTAAATTTCAATTTTGAAACGATTCTGAGAATTTTTTCGGCATTTTTGGGCCCAAAAACATTTTTCAACCCCTAAAAACCACCCTTAAAATAGTCCGATTTGGCCCATTTTAAATAGGCTTCGTGCGGTGATGGATTTTAACGTGCCTACCAAATTTCGTCAAAATCAATTAACTCTTTCGAAAGTTATAGCCCGCACACATATATATATATATATATATATATATATATATATATATATATATATATATATATATATATATAAATATATAAATATATATATATATATACATATATAAACAGACATTTCCAAAAATGGTGCCAAAGTGTTCAGGAGGCTATGAAACGTCGAGAAATTTTGGTCCGACCCCTAGGTCCCGCCATCCGACCGACGCCAATAGTGTATGTGCCATATGGCAAATACACTAATTATTTGTAGCTGCCTTTGAAAATAGCATAGAAGGAGCGAAAAAACAAAGATGACGCTATTAGGTTGTATAAATATTATTTATTTACAATAACCACGTAACATCCTATTAGCCATCATTTATCTCATTCTTACTTATTGCTTTATGTATCAATCTCTGTCTTACACACAGAATGCCCTATGCACAGGTTTAATTTGATACAATCTGTATACTATATTATACACATGAGCGTCCAGCGTCTATAAAGTACAAATCCGGAATGTAAAAGTTTAGAATTTCAATTGATGATTAAAAAATAATAAATTGAAAATATGAATTGCTACTATGCCCAAATAACCCTGGCTGTTGGTGTACCTACGCAATATCACCTTTTATGACGCGCAAGTCCTCTATGCTAAGTATCTTCCAAAAAAATGCTTATGAAACTTTTATTAAGAATGAAAAATCAATGTATTTGTAAAGATTGTTTATTTATTGGTTGACCTGTACTACATAAGAATTAAAATCATTTATTAACAGCATCGACAGAAATATTTAAAATTTATACGTATTATAGTAGATTAATATTCTTCAATGTTCGGTATGCCTGCACTGATTGAATCTTCAATACCGCAGTGATCTTGGCCTCTGAGGATTTTGAAGTATCCGTTGTCACCCCAGTCGGTATTCCATGAATTTGCAATGAGCCAATATGGCGTATTATTTTCTACTCCCCACCCTAATATTCTAATCGCGTGACCTCCAAGCATTTTGCCTTCTACATGTTTATAAACACCTAAAAAACAAAAAAACAATTCTGAATAATAATTTAAGGTCGCATTATTTTTCATGATATGGATAAAAATATCATGTCAAATTTCTCAACAACAAATAGTACATAGTAATAATTAAGCTATCAAGATTGTTAATGTGACGTTTTCTTGCATCAACATTAAACTTTCATTTTTTGTAAAGGTATTAGATTTTTATCTTTTATCGTAGCGAGGACCTGGCAATTGGGGCCCGCACCAGGGGCGCTAACCCCGGAGAGAACGCAATCAGCGATGCGTATATAATTATTTTCAAGCAAAGAGCGTGAAATCAGAATCTTGTCGTGGGCCCCGATGATCCTAGCTACGACGCTGATAATATAAAATAATACAGAAAAGCTGTTGTCGAGCATCTATTATTTATATTCTCAATAAAAAAAGTCCTTTGAATATTAATCCTAGAACCACGCTGTTCAAATCGGTAAATTAGTGCATTTTCAAATCGTTAGCAAAAAATCAATGTTTTGTCACAGCATACAGAAATACCAGCACAATCACTCAACTGTCAGCACTTTCAATTTCTATGATCTTGAACACAGTGTTAAGCACGCGCTAATCCCACCTCTACACAACCGATACAACAGTTTGATTAACAATTAGATTAACAATCAATATTGTTATTACTTCCTATACTGTACAAATTCACTATTTTAGTGAAATTAACATAAGGACATCAGACGATATTAATCGCCATAACATGCCCTTATTAATTATTGTAGAAAGGCTACATAAGAAAAATTTTAATGCACCGCCGGGAAAAATTTTTCTTATGTAGCCTTTCTACAATAATTAATAAGGGCATGTTATGGCGATTAATATCGTCTGATGTCCTTATGTTAATTTCACTAAAATAGTGAATTTGTACAGTATAGGAAGTAATAACAATATTGATTGTTAATCTAATTGTTAACTAAATAAGATACTGTAAGTAATTTTCTCGCAAATAATTGAAGTTACGACAGTTTGAGTTAGAAATTGTGGCGTCCACGGGATCCCAGTCTAGTTTTTGAGACTGAATGTTAGATTATCGAGGGTTTAATTAGCTGAAAAATCACGTTTATATTTAAACTTTACTGCACCTGATTTGTAATGTACAAAGTCTTCATAAACAGAGAAGGCTCCTTCCACAGGTCCATTTGTCATGATTTCTTTCTGTATTTGCTGTACATCATTGTCAATAGAATATGAAGATTTGCCATGATGCAAATCTTTTTTATACGGAACATTATAGTTTGTAGAAGTGCACGCGTGTTTACATTTTGGTGTTTTTCCAGTTTCCTTGCATGCTGGGCGCGATCCGTTCACGTGATGTTCACATGGAGCGATTTCGTATGATCGACAACCCTGGAGAAATAAATTGAAAAAATGAAACCAGATAGATTATAATTTTCCATTCTGAAAGATATTGATTTTATATCGCCTTTTAGAATTAAAGTTAAAATTAAATTAAAAATTAACTTTTATATTACGATGAAAAGTAATCTTACGGTTCAAATTACCCGACGTTTTTCTATATAAACCCTGTATTAACTTAAAATTAAGCTTTAGAGTAAACAATAGAAAAATGATCAATGAACAATAAAAAAAGCATTATATTTTAAAAATACCTATTTTGCACTTTGTATTTCAAATGTATTTTTCAAAACCATCTTACATTTTGTACTTGAAAGAGGGAATCATTTCATATTTTGCATCTTCTATAGTACTAAATCTAATATATAAAATGCAAGTCTGTCTGTCTGTTTGTGCGCTTATAACTCGAGAACTACCAGTCCGATTTGAAAAATTTTTCTTTTGTTAGATAGCACGTTTATTTGGGAAGGTTATAAGCTATTCGAGTTTTTTTAAATTCAACTCCAAAGGAGGTAAAACGGGGGTGTAGGGTTTTTTGACTATACTAATGTACTATACTAATATTATAAATTGTAGGCAAGTACGCGAAGCGAGAACGACAGGCGACTTCGCTTTGCAGGGGGAGAATTTCTCGCGGGGGGGATAATAAATCATAAATTCTTAGCACCCGGGAGAAGCCGGGCCGGGCCGCTAATCTATTTTAAATGCATCATTACAACCATTTTGCACATCTCTGTCAAAGAAATAGAAAGAATATTACTTATCGGGTACCTGATTTGATCCATATGGTCCACCACTAACAATGCCACTTTTAACCCAGTATTTCCACGCTGATCCAGGGAATCCACCACTACATCCAAATCCACAAAAGTGACAACACGATACCAAATCGTCAGCAGAAAAACGGAAATGTTTTTGAGCCTTTGAAGCTACACATACTCTGTCTGACATTGATTCAACGGCACCAAAAGCCTATGAAAAGAATATTGATTATTTCCATTCGGATTATACCTATTATTTTTTTAAGTATATAAAATCTATTTACCCAACAAGATCCACAACCTCCCTGATCCCGAATTTCTTTAATTGTCGGGCAATTAGGCCATTCGCTTCTAGAATCAAAACTGTCTGGAATCTCTTCTGCGCTCAAATCATGAATTTTCAATGGCAATTTCTGATCTTCGGGTTCCGTTAAGGCTCCCATTAACCCGCGGATATATTCCATAGAAATGTCCGGGGCAAAATTTCGGCCAGCTTTCCATGTTGACTGATGCTCATTTATTTTATTTATAAATTCGTTAGATAGGGGATGAAGTTCATTGGATTCTGCTGTTATTGTAATTGTTGAAAATGATTTTGCGAATATAGCAGTTACAAATAAAAACTGCAGTGCAATTAATATCTTCATAATTGCTCTAAAATAAAATAAAATATAAGAACTACGCAATGCATAAATAGAACAAAATATAAATAAAAACATTAATTAAAATAACTTACTTTATGTAAAAAAAATATATAAATAATAATACAGCAGCTAACACTTTTTAAACACAATCAAGTACCAACGGAAATCTATAGAGTAGAAACAAAAATCGAACATTTCCAGTAACAAAACAGAATATGTATTTATACAGGCATAAATATAAATATTTACTTATACAGATGACTGAAAAATCATTGTTCAATTAATGTAATATGAGTACTTATTTTTTTATATGAAAAAGGTTTTATTAAGTTTATTAGAACTCATGTTGCTTTTAAAAATGAACGTCTCATTATTGTTAAAAAATAGGGTTTTTTTTGTAAATGTTAATAGACGAACCAACTGCTAATTGGATCACATAATAGTTAAAAACCGGTCAAGTGCGAGTAGAACTCGCGCCCCGAAGATTCCGTACCGTTACAATTTAATTAGTGTAAGCTGTGTGTATGTTAAAAATCACACGGCTGACATTTATATATAATATTATAGTTTACTAGTGGCGTCATCGTACTACTTATATCACATTGAAAAGCCTGTCCTTAAACTTTTTATAACCTGTATTTATTTTGTGAACTATACCTACTATTTTTTAGTCAGCTGTATAATATAGAATATAGACGATAAACTAAAAAAACAATAATATATTAACAACAATAATTGATAATATTTTAGTTTAAATAAGTCAGAAAGGTTATCCACTGTTAAAGATAACCAGTTGCATATTGCGAATTACCACAAAATAGAAATTATATATTATATTATTTATTTTGATCACTCAATGCTGTACCTACTACATTATCGCTTTATTATTACTTATTCACTGAAAACTATTTCCAATCTATATAGAACTGACGTATATGCCAATGAAATATAAATTATAAATATTCAATAAAGCAAGGTTTTATGACGCATAGTTGCATTGTTCTCTATACAGAATGTTACATTACGTACTGTACAAACTTGAGCATATTCCTGAGGTCATTTCAAGCAGAAAATGTCCTATGAACAATTAATGCCCATTGTCCAATTCCATGATTACCGAGTACTCTGACTATTCTTGATCGCTCTGTAGAGTGTATAATATGCTGAAGCTGATCATTTTTAACAGACTTCAAAAAAAAGGAGGAGGTTCTCAAGTCGACACGTATATTTTATTTTTTATATATGACCACGATAACTTTTTACAGAGTAGTCCGATTTTGATGATTCTTTTTTTATTCGATAGGGTATACCTCGAAGTTGGTCCCATATAAAAGTTACGTAAATCAGTTCAGTAGTTCGGCTGATTTTAATGAAAGTGAGTAACGGTTGTGATTCCGTTTAGGTAAATGTCACTAAAAAGTAAAAAATAAAAACTTTTTAACAAAAAAAAGACCTTCAAAAAAGTCTCTAAAAAGAGGGGTAAAATAATAAAACTTCGAGGTCTCACGAACCTTGGCGAGTGAGCACCGCGAGCCGAATACGAGTGCTGAAAACATCTCGCCTGACGCATAAAGATGTATTTAGCACACTACTTGTAACTATTCGTTACTTTTAGGTACAATACCGGTTAGTTACTACTTGTTACAAGTCCTCGGACTACTCGGGAATTTTACGTAAATGTTTGTTACTTTTAGGTACAATACTCGTTAGTTACTACTTGTTACAAGTAGGTGCTCGTTCTACTCGGGCATTTTACGTGTTAAGACGAAAAGACTGTCTCTGTCTGCACATATTCATGTAATTCGTCGTTGCATAGGTACCAGGTGGCAAATAGGTACTGAATGTTCGTCCGTCCGACAAACTATAATATGAACCATAGAACAATAACATAATATTATGAAAGTTCACCAGGTGATGTTATAATACTATTGGTATAGGTAGTTAAATGATTTGAAATTCGAATACAAAATCTAATCCGTTACATAGTAAAAAGTTACATCGAGTATCGAGTAACTATTTGTAAAAAGTAACAATTATTGATGTGAAATATCTTATGTCGGGCTGTGAACAGCCGCGTGAGGGGAAATATGCAACGAAATGTTTGGTCCGCTCCTTCGCTGCTGTTCTCCCCACCACTGCGGCACTCTCTCTCTCTCTCGGCTTCCGCGCGCTCGGGCAACCGCATCTGTTACAGTGCAGTATATAGGATTACGTCAGCATAACAGTTAGTTGCTGCTTTTGAAAAAATATATACTACTACATAGAGAATACCACCGAGATCAATAACGTTTTCTTTGATGTTTCACATCTGTCGGGGGTCCCGATACCCACACCCTTTTTTTTTTTCATGTTGGTATTCGTTACTTCGGATCTTGTCGGGTAACGAGTACTCGAGTAACGAATAGTTACTTTTCATGCATATCTACTAAGTTGTAATGGTTCTTATCGACCTCTAAAATAGATAAAAGTTTCCAAAATAAATACAGTAATATTTTAAATAGTGATATTTATTAATGTAAAAATAATGTTACAATATTTATAAATTGCAGTTGTAGGTACATACATAGGTCATAGACAGAGAAAGGTTGTACTCATTTATCAGTTTTATGAGTGTCATCCTTCGACCATAATATACTGGTATATGGTCGATAAAAAACAACAGGGATAGCATTTTTATATATATATATTATATAGCTCTGTAAAAATTGTGTGGTATTCTCTAATAAAAAGATCATACTCGAATTTTGTCCCTAAAGGCGTTTTGCGGACCTTAAATGGACGTTTATTGACTAGTGACCATTATGTAACGCTTTTCAGTGCTATAATGAAAAACAGTTACATAATGAACCATTATGTAACTATTTTTAATTGAATTAATGTCTAGACATTAATTAAATAAAAGTCTAAAACCATGCATGTGTTGAATAAAGTATAGTGTGCAACGCGTATGCTAAATCTTTATGCGTCAGGTAGGATGTTTTCAGCACAAGTAGTAGGCGAGCGCACACGAGCCTTGGTGAGTGTGCATCGCGAGTCGCATACGAGTGCTGAAAAAATCGCGCCTGACGTATAAAGATGTATTTAACACACTAGTTACTATTTTGGACAATATAGAAAAAATTACCCATTAATAATATCCCTTAAGATGATTCAATTTTTCTCAATTACAATATTCAGTAATCATTTTATCAATCCAACATCCGCACCAAATTACATAAACTCCGTCACAAATAATTCACTATCCGCAAACTGGTGTTTTCATAAATTTTGTGACAGATTTTTATAAAATTTTAGGGGCACATTTTAATCTTTACTAAAAGGTTAACTTCCTATACTGACGTTATTTCAGAAAATGTTTGCGGTGTTCTTGGGCCCAAAAACTGGTTTTCAACCCCTAAAATGATCCGATTGTGCTCATTTTAAGCAGACTGCGTGCGGTGATAGATTCCAATACGTACCTATACCAAATTTCGTTTAACTCGATTAAGTTTTTCGAGTTTAGGACTTTGGGTACAGAATCCTAAAAATGGATTACATCAAATCAAACCTCTAGGAGTCTAGTGACTAGATTGTAAAATGTGCAACAGTTAATACATTTTAAAAACAAATGTGTAAATTATGTTTACAGCTTTATTAAGTTATAAAAACAAAAATCAATATATAATTAAATGACTAGAAATAATCTACAGGGTTATGAAACAATATGTGATGGTTTTAAATTTTTAGCGATGATGAACGTTGACAATGGAATAAAAATATGAAAGAACTGTCAATTATATTTGTCAATAATATATAAAAATTAGGTGCTGGCACACAGAGCACATTTTCACGTTGGATAAAAAAAAAAGGTTATCTGCAAGAAAGAACAATGTATTCCTTTTTTAATAGATATCAATATTTTATAATAAAAAAAATGTAACTTTGCATTTGATCTATTAAAAGACATATTTTAAAGTTGTGAAAAACTACTATAATTTCGATCTTTTTCCATATTTCAACGTTTTTTACAATAGTGAAGAAAATCAAACCATGTTGCATAACCATGTATTATACAATGTGGAGATAATTTAAATGAAAACAGGCTGTTTCAATATAGAATTAACTCATTGACTAAGTAATATGGGTAAGACATCTAATGTCTGTTGTTTGAAACGTGGAGCCTCCAATTCATAAAGAACCGACAGCCTAACTATGTGCATCTCTCTCAAGAGCTTTATTTACTAATCATGCATCTCTATTTGAGTTGAGGCTCGACCGGTGCTGCCACAAAAATCAGCGGTAAAAAAAAAAAAAAAAAAAAATGACTCATTCCGATTAAAAATATTTTCAAACCTCCTTGTTGCAATGGTGACTTTCGTGCAAATCGCGAATGTGCTAACCTCCATGGTGCTAACCTTGGCGAATGTGCAGTAGCTTTGAAATTATATTTGAATTTATGACATTATTTTTTGATGTTCATAGGGGACTAGATTAATTAAATATTTTTCAAAAAAAAGACATCGCGTATTGGGCACAAAAGAATTTTGTCACCATTTGTGGGCTCCGTTTTTTACCATTTTAGTACGGAATTATTTTTAGTAAAATAAAAAATTATCAAAATATGCTGTTTTTTATAAAAAAAACTGAAACTGAACATTTCTATTTGTTCTAAAAAAATATTATATTGCTTGTTTCAAAATTTCACGAGTTTTATCACAATCATTCAGAATCTTAATTTGAGACTATGCAGGTAAGAATATATAAAAGTGGACAAAATACCCCAAAAATAATAACTGTTCTTGAAATTCAAAATAAATTCGAAAAAGTATTTCAGCATTTAATATAATATAATATATAGTGCAACTGCAACCTCCTTACTCCGAATATTAAAAAAAAAAAAAAAATAATGAATTGAAAATATGAATTGGTGCTAGGCCCAAATAACCTTAGCTGTTGGTGGTCTTTAAAATACAATTTCCTTACTCCGAATGCGAAAATTGCGAGGTAATTTGGACGTGTTTGAAATATTAATAGAAAGTAATTTGTCAGAAATTTTAAAATGCAAAATATTACACAAATTGAGAAAAAACAGTATCAACTCAATAACATGATTTAACAAAGAAAACGTTACCACGGTTATTCAAAATTATGTTAAAAATTTCAGAGCAAAGATCATAGACACTACAGCCAAGATCTTGAAATGCAGGACGCCGAAAAAAATAGCTTTTTTATATATTTTAATTTTTTCAAGGTCTTGTATTTATTTCGTAATTAATTGTTGTGTAACCATGGTAAACGAGAAATTAAGTAAAGTCCAAGGAGGTGTTATAAAGTCTATTTTTTTACCGTAGAAATGTATTTGTTTGACTCAAGTTGGTACCACAAACATTTAGTTATATTGTAAGGTTTAAAATTTTACAAAATAAAAATTGGAAACTAACCATGGTAATAGAAAACTAATATAATTTTTTTTATAACCAATTCTTAATTTGAGTGTTCAAAAATTAAATAATATAATAAAGAAACCGTGCTAATTTTTTGACGACAAATTTGCTTTAGAAAACAGTTATAAAGAACTAAGCAAAATCGCAGGATAGTGGACAAAATAATTTGATTTATTAAATTAAATGTACGACGTTTCGTCTATAGATTTAGACTTTTTCAAGTACAATATTAAAAATAACAATATTTATGAAAATTAATATTAATTACTAACCATAGCAATTAACATAAGATAGGGTACATAAGACAAAAACATGGTAACATGGTAACAAATTATGTTGACTATAAATTTTAACAATCAAATAATAATAATACAAAAATTATTATTATTTGATTGTTAAAATTTATAGTCAACATAATTTGTTACCATGTTACCATGTTTTTGTCTTATGTACCCTATCTTATGTTAATTGCTATGGTTAGTAATTAATATTAATTTTCATAAATATTGTTATTTTTAATATTGTACTTGAAAAAGTCTAAATCTATAGACGAAACGTCGTACATTTAATTTAATAAATCAAATTATTTTGTCCACTATCCTGCGATTTTGCTTAATTTTATTATAATCACGATGGACACGATTTCTAATATAAAGTTATAAAGAACTATGAAAATAATTGTAACAGAAACCATTTTTATACCTACAAGTTTTCAAAATCGTATCTAAACGTGACAAATGTCAATATACAATATTAAGAATTATTATCACAATATTAAACTTTCGTAGCTGTTCATTATTTTAAATAAATTAATTCTTGCGGTTATTTATTATCTAATATGAATTGTTCGCTTATGGTTCGCTCAAAAATGGACATACAAAAAAGATTTATGACAATGACTTGCTGTAATTTTTTTTATAAGCTATAAATTCTTTTTATTGTGTAGTTTCACAAATCATTTATTCAATATGTTGAAATAAAACTCTATATTTAATAATAAAAATAGGTATCTACAATGAAACGAATATAATACACACGCACAAAAAGATTTACTTATAAAAAAATGCACATAATGTCAATTATATTAATTCTTCAAACTTCATAATATACAACATATTATAAAACAGCTATAAAACATTTAAATTATTATAGGTACCAGAAATTTCTAAAATTTAGTCAAAAAAATATAATGAAAAACACAATTCTGGAAATTTTTAAACAATTTAGCTTTTTTCAGATTTTTGACATTTTAAATATTAATTGACAGTCATTTATTAAATAAATTTAAATAAACAGTTTATGGATTGACCGCTGGAATCGCATGATCGTTGCGCTCTACACTAGCGACACCCTTATTTCTGTCCATAAACTAAACTGCCAAACCCCTAGAAACAGAGAAGTATGGTAGCTTTAATATTTTTCTTAACCTATGGTTTGGCAGTTTAGTTCATGGAGAGAAATAGGGGTGTCGCTAGTGTAGAGCGATCATGCGATCCTAATAGTCTCTCCAAAAACTGCTCACGTATTACGTCATAAGGAAAGGTATCTTCCTCAATGATTACTTGATCTATGATTAACTACAAATAGTAAATACAGTAAACCCTCATTCTTATGACTTAACTGGTCCCTGAATGTGATGACTGATAGCTATATTTATAAATTATTTATTCATCTTTGGTTATCTAATAGAGCCTGTTATGCAGTAGAGCCCCCCCCCCCATAACGAGATGTCAAGGATAAGAGAAAAATCCTCGTTATAACCGAATTTTGTTATACAGTAGAATCCGGATAGAACAACTTTCAAGGGACCGGCGACATTACGTCGTATTAACCGGACGACGTACAAAGCGACCGCATAATTTAAGCTTGTTTTTATATAATACATATAAGTGTACAATAGATTAATTTCTATGAAAATAAAACAAAATATATTAACACTTACAAATACATATGTATGTATGTATTATGTAACTTTAATGAAAATTAAACATTGCACATATGTGTGTATTACAGATCAGAGGAACAATATGTATTGTAATTTTGTTCTAACCGGACGATTATTATAAAATTAGGTCGCTAAAAGCAGTTGGTCGCTTAAACCGGAGTCGTACTATACGGATACGCTTTCATAGTACGTTTATATGAAACTAGTATATGTCATCTGTGATGAAACCTAACTTGAGTTTGAATTTACGTCACTAAAAACGGTTAGCCGTTATAAACGAATTCGTAATAGACGGACTCTACTGTATCTGATTTTACAAAAAAAGGAATGTTAAAACACTTAAAGCATATGTTCAACACATGGTTCATAAATATAATTACTATGAAGATTGTAACATGTACCAGCATTCTATCGTTGAAGTCACTTACGGCAGTCTTAGGTATGCAAACGTTAATAACGAAAAGTAATAAAACCAATAAATAGGCCTTTTCTATAATTTTTAATCATGTTCAGCCTGAGTTTGGAGAAATGCTTGTTATAAACGAAATGAAGGGAATTTAGGTTTTTCTCGTTATAGATATTATGTTCTATTGTATTCGGATAACATAAACAAATCAATATTTTTCTATTCAGGTAATAAATCATCTCCCAATTCGATATCTCCAAAATCATCTTCAAATGATTTACCAGCAGATGTCCTTGGTCGCATTTCCATTGGTCCAAGAGGGTCAGTATAATTTACATCTGAATTAATAAAAAATATTTCGTTTAAATACTTGTAAATATCAAGATGTCCACAAATTGGGAAAGTAGTGGATTTTTTCTCGAATATTTGTGGCCACCCTGAAATATTATGCTATAATCTGTGTTCACCTCTTACCTATAACCCCTTGGGAAAATCCACTGTTTAGAGATTCTGAATCTTCCCCAGTAAATGACGTCACTCTTTCAAGTTGTTTTAGATTGCTGTTTATTGAAGAACGCATTACCTGTGGACTGTTCTGTCTAATTCCACTCTGTCCCGAACCACCTCGGGATGATAAACCACTGCCGGATCGTCGTGAAGCTGAAAAACAGTTTTAAATATTCGTCTTTTTAATTTCATGCATGGGGTAGGGGGTTATGTTTGATTTTGAAAATTTTAATTTAACAAAAAGATTTCGATAAAAATTAAAAATAAAAACGTGTGTCCCAGAAATCGGTTAATGTTAAGTTTATAATAATACTATAATATGGTAGTATATTATTAAAATCTTTAGAATGCTCATTTAAATAATTCTAAGTACAAAAAAAAGCTTGACACGGCGCGGGAACGTAGCGTTTCCGACAAGACAAACATTTTTACATGCATTTCAAATACGAGTATTGATACGTGTCTGAACAGACAGGATCCGCTAAGTATAAATATTCGTATTTGAAATACATGTAAAAATGTTTGTCTTGCCGGAAACTCTATGTTCCCGCGCCGTGTCTGACCGGATAATATAAATCGACCTTCAGATGATGATTTAATGTAATTTGATCAAGCAAATGCATTTTAGCAATCGCTTGTATTTCTGAGATAATATTAGTGAATAGTGAGTTCTTTTTTGTGAACAAAAAAAACAAACTATTTTCACACCTGCAGTGCCAGGTCGCGAAGTTCCCGGTCTGCTACTTCCAATTCTCTCTCTAACTTCCTTACTCTTTTCAATCCTTCTTAATTCCACCGCATATTCAGACGCTTCTTTCAATCCTAAGTCTGTACATAACCTTACTAAAAATCTCAAGCAATCTTCATTATCGGGAAACGTTTTGTGTACTTCCTCATACACTTTTAAAGCTTTATGCAAATTGCCGCTTTGTCTATAACAGCTAGCAACCATTAACTTCCATTTTGGTTCACCTGGCTGTAACAATGCAGCTTTCTCGAAATAATACAAAGCTTTTTCGGCTACATGTAAATCAATAAAATATGAACCTAGCCAATTAATCACATTGAAATCGGACGGATAATTTCGGAATGCTTCTGAATAATAATTATAAGCAAGTTGTGGCTCGTGTAATTTTTCCTGAATATCTGCGAGACCTGTTAATAAACCTGGAGCAGCTGGACAAACGCCTAATGCTTCATTAAACATTTCAGAGGCAGCATCAACGTCTTTAAGTTTTGTTAAAACTAGTCCTGTTTGATACAAAACCCATGGTGTCAATGGAACGGCACTATTTACTTCATTAAAACATTCAAGCGACTGATCCACCTCATTGCCTTTCATGTAAAGCAAACCTGAAACAATCATGACATCAATCTTTCGGGAAGTCAAGGGCCATATTGTTTTAATCTAATTAAAAGTTGACTACAGCAGAGCGATTAGGCCAAATAGGTTCGACTCAATGGGTCCAACAGGAATAATAGCAACCCTGTAAACATATTTCTTCATATCAATATGGTCTGTTCCAATTTAGTGTGAGGAACTGTTACTTTTTTTAAAAATTGTATTTGTCCAGAATGATACAGTAATTTGAAATTTAAAAAAATTGACATATCTTTAGGTATACCAAGATATTGTTGGTACTTGGTAGGCATGTCTAGGGTCCTGAGGAGAAGTTAAAACGTCCCTGACAGGACTTTACAAATTGTATTAATAATAATAATACCTAAATTATAATGTGCTTCAACGCTGCTCTGTTCCACTTCTGCAGCAGCTATGAAGTGTTCCTTAGCCTTCTCTATATTGTCTTTAGATAATTCAATACAACCCATATTTATATAGCCGTAACCTTTGTAATCTTTTGATTCAATAGCTATATGAGCGTATTTTTCTGCATTTGATAAATCATTTTGCTAAAAAACAAGCATTTATTTTAACTCAAATTTAAATTAACAGATCTACAACTCAGAGAGGATTGTTTTTTTCCCAAAATTAAATAAGTTCAGTCCTACGATGACAAAAATATTGCATTGGTTTTAGGCTAGAAAAATACCTACTGTAACAAAATGTGTTATCTTTTTTCTTATTTGTTGATAATACAAATTTTTATTTATTTTGTTTTTAAAAAGATATCGGATTAATGCCGATGTTGACAAAAACTTTATCTTAATCTAACTGTAGAGACAAAAAATACCATAACGTTTGGGTACTGGTAGATAATGCACATAGTGTCATCAAAATCGATTCAGCCGTTCTCGAGTAATGCCAGTACAAACAGACAGATTCTGAAAACGCGTTGTCCTATCTAAGTATCAAAATATAAAAAAAAGGGTGTGGGTCTCGGGACCCCCGACAGATGTGAAACATCAAAGAAAACGTTATTGAACTCGGTGGTATTCTCTATGCAGTAGTATATATTTTTTCAAAAACAGCAACTAACTGTTATGCTGACGTAATCCTAGATACTGCACTGTAACATACGCGGTTGCGGCGTTTGAGCACGCCTGAGCCAGAAACGCAACTAAATACACAGCAAAGTATCTATATTACATACCTACACGTGTATACATATACTTTTGCTTTACAGTACGTTCGTATGTATACTCTCTCTCTCTCTTCCCGTGCCCGAGCGCGCGGAAGCCGAGAGAGAAGTGCCGCAGTGGTGGGGAGAACAGCAGCGAAGGAACGGACCAGAAATTTCGTTGCATATTTCCCCTCACGCGGCTGTTCACTGCCCGACATAAGATGTTTCACATCAAAAATGCAAGACAACGAAAATAGACACAAATACCGTTACGATTTTATATAATATTAGTAATGATAACAAAACAATTACCTACCAAATAATAAATAAATGACAAATTAGTAGCAGCAGCTCCAGCAATTTTGTTTTCCTGCTTTTCAAATCCCTTTAGTGTTTCAATGGCTTGTTGTAAATCTCTGTTTTTTAAATACATTATAGCTTTACTGATTTCCAAATTTCCGGCAAGTTGTGAATAATTCGATACTTTTATTGCTTCAATACACCAATCATAACCCGCTGATATTGTATCTTCAATTATCGGGGCAATTAATTTAGCTGCGGTTAAAATAGTATTTTCTGCTTCCAATTTTAAATCATTTTCATATTTACTCAACTGATCATTTTTTATTGCTTCATGTATACTTTCTTTGTGTGATTTTGTCTAGAAGCAATATACCTATGTTAATGTAGCAAAAAGGTTTCGCAATTTTTCAAAATTCATTTAAGGCTGGACTTCGACGATTTCAGTCTTTTGACACAAATCTGACAGTTGTGTGTTTTAAAGATCACCAACAGCTGTTAACTAAAGTTATTTAATTTTTTTTTATATTAAATTGAAAATCTAATTGACACTTTTACCAGCTCTCGGGCTATAACCCGGGAACTGGTGACTTGTAATAGAGGAACCATAGCAACGCTATGTAAACAACAGCATTGCTGCATGCTCGGCTATTCTCAAGCCCAAATCTGACAGTTAGTCAGTTTAAATGGCATTAGAAGAATTTCCAAAAATTAGTTCTGCTCTTTTTAATAAATCAGTACAGAAAAGTAAAACTACAGATTTCTCAAAATCACGCTACGTCACGCAACTAATTTTAAAATTATTTATGTTGGTGAACAGACAAACCTTCCCTCTATCAATTTTACTGCCACTTAACTGAAATCTAAGTCTTGCCTTAACAGAGAATAAAAATTTGAGACATGCTAAATACAGTAGAGTCCGTCTATTACGACTTCGTTTATAACGACTAACCGTTAGCCACGTAAATGCAAACTCAAGTTAGGTTTCATATACAGTCGACTCTCGTTAATTCGAAACTCGAGGGACTCTTAAAATATTACGAATTATCGAGTGTTTGAAATATCAAATGGTTCGAAACAAAGGCTCAACAAACAAACGTTGATACAAGTTTGAACTTGTCGCAAAATGTATGTATGTACTTACAATCTTTCCGCCTCTTTCTCTCTGCAACTTTGAATTGTCGAGTGTTGGACGCCGATGAGTTCGAATTAACGCGTCGTTTTGTTATATAGCAATGATTTTTTCGTACGAATTACCAAGTGCATAAAAATGTATTGATTTAGTTCGAAATATAAAGAGATTTTGTAGGGAACTCGTGATAACTTTGAATTATAGAGAGGTTCGAATTATCGCAGGTTTGAATTAACAAGAGTCGACTGTATATATATATATATATTACGCGTCCGCTTTGTGCGTCGTCCGGTTAATACGACATAATGTCGCCGGTCCCTTGAAAGTCGTTCTATCCGGATTCTACTGTATTATAAAGAAACGACCACATTTAAGACATTTTACATTTTGTGAGTCCATGTGTTTGTCTTCTTCGTCCACTTCAAGTTGAACATCTAGGATCATGGCCAGGGCTCGTTTCATTTTATCTTTATCCCTGAGTGCATAATAACACAACAAAAGATGAAGTCCACTTCGAAACTCAGGTTGTTCCGTCATTATATACTCAAAATTTATACAAGCCTCTTCATATTTCGCCATTTTTACCAATAATACGCCAATGTTATGCATTATTTTCATTCTTAAAAAATAAAAACAACGCAAGCATTATTTTACCAATCTCCTACTTAGGGTAAGTTCGGTTTTATGCTCGATTGATCGAGCCGAGCGAACAGATTTTTGGTCACGTGACAACCGAGCAAATCGAGCCATCTAGACAATTCCGAACGTAATCTAGCAGATTTTTCCAAACGTCAGAGTAAAATGGCGCCAATAATTTAAATTCTTATTACTAAAGCCGAAATATATTCTTTATTGCTCCTCATTTTGATTTAATTCAACATTGTTATAATAATAAATCATGAATCACAATTTTTTTCGTTTTATTCCTTTATTTTAAAATTAATAGTAGTACAGGTTGTTGATTTTTTCGATCCATAGATATAATAAATATTTTATTTAATCATTCTGTGCGATATAGACTTATTGATTATTTCTATTCTTTGAATAAATATTATTCGTGTGTTTTTACCTATTGAAAAATTACCTCACATAAATAAACTTCGAAATTTATCCATTCTCACAACAAGTGTTTCCGCTCATTTTTAAAATGAATGCTCTGAAGATGGTTGAATCTGCTTGCTCGTTCGCTTTCCTCGGAGCAAATCGAGCGCGCTCGATCTGCTCCAGATCTTAAAACCGAACGCAGGATAGAGATCTTTCAGAGCATATAAATGTTAAATTCGAACGTATTAGAGCACTCCGATCAATCTGAGCGTAAAACCGAACTTACCCTTAAAGATAATAAATTATAATTGCTAAATTATTTCTTCTGATATAAAATATTCCCTTATAAAGATTTTATAAACTATTCGAGTGGCGTTCTAAGGCCGCTTAATGGGCAAGTATGGACAACAATTTCCAAAAAATAACAATCTTCTATCATTACGATTTTTTCGTTCACACCCTTTATAAAACTGATCGCGTAATTGTAAGTAAGAATTCGTCACCTTTGCGAAAATTGTCCGTTGACACCGTTTTAAGTTAGGTCATATGATTTTATTTAGAGATAGACCTCGCGCGGCGAAAGATAAAGCCACCGCGTCATAGTAACGTGAATGCATTGCGCCCGCCTTCTAGCTTGCTATTGGCTGTTTATTGTCATGAATAGCAGTTTGCCAAAATTGTACCTAACATCATAAAACCGAATGTGCAGTTTTGTGTACACGGCACTGTCTGCGGGCAAGCAGGCGTTCACTAGCATATTATTGATGACGTGCCTGGCTTCATCTCTCACCGCGGGCACTCTACTAAACTTCAGTATAGCCTTATATCAGAAAAAAATACTAGATTCAAACAGTTCACTACTGAACAAGTTTGGGGGGGGGGTGAATGATTGGAAAAAAGCGGGGAAGGGGAAAGTGGCATTAGGTATAAGATTTTTTCGTTGGAGAGCAGCCAATTAAGTATATAATTGTTTCAAAACATATATAGGATAAAATCATTTTACCAACCAGTGGTCACAGTCAGGATTCTAACCTGAACCTTTTCAATTTCGCGTCGGAATGAGCTTACATACTTAACTGTGACATGATTGCTAAATTAATATTCTCCTTATATGCTTCAGAATCGATAGATTTTCACTACATGCGAGTGTCAATAATTTCATATCTGCTAATTCAATAGCTAAGATATGAAGTGAATCCTCGTACCAGCGAGAGCCCAACATTAGGTATAAGGCGACTTGACTGTATAGAATAAACCATTGAATTATAATTAAAAAAAATATAAACCTTAATTGTTTTTGACTTGCAGGCGCTTGATCCATTGCCATTTTAAACATTTTAATCGATTTAGTGAAATGACCAAGTTTATAATAAATAATTCCCATATTAATTTTCAAACGATTTGAATTTGGAAACATTCGGTTTTTAGTTATTAACTGAAATGTTTTTATTGCTTCTGTGTAGAGTTCGTTTGCTGTGTACTGGTTGGCTAAATTAAATACAACCTAAAAATTATATCAGAATTATTAAAGTGAAACTTCTTTACGTACGGTAAAGTGAACTGGATTCATGTGGCTGAGCGTGTAACAAAATGCTGCACTCCACTCCTCTGCGCTGTTGAGCTAGAGTGAGATGCTGGGAAGCAGGCAGCTTGTGCGTGTGAATATGTATGGATGTGTGTGTGTGTTTATCTAGTCAACTCGACTAGAAGTTTCATTTCTGTAGTGTGTGGTGTAAAATGCATGGTTTCGTTCTTTAATATGTTTCATCATAGACTAATAGGGGTGCACGAGTACTCTAAAAATCGAGTATCGGTTAATCGTAGAAAAAATTACTTGAAAATGAAAGAATTGAATTATAAGCAAAGGAACAACGTTTCATGACTGCCTATAAAAATAAGGCTGATAGATGAGTCAAAATGATTGGACCTGTTTTCGAATTGAATTAAAGAGTGCAAGGAGAAAACTTTTACAATCTAAAAGATGTTTAAATGTATTTTGCTTGATTGACTTTCCACATAGTGAATTTTCTTTTTTTGAGGCGAGTTTAGGATTTGATAAATACTCAATTTTTCTTTTCCAAGTCTAATCGAGTAGTACAGAAAAAAAAGTTATGAATCTTTTTCCGTATTTTTTCTTCTCATACTACTCCGTTCGACTCAAAAATTGAGTATTTATTTAATACTTGACTCAACTCAGCTTAGATATCGAGTATTTATTAAATATTTGACACGCGTTGACTTGGAAAAAAATTCACTATTTGCACGCAACACACTCCTATAAACTAAGGTAAATTTACCGAATAAGTCAAATCCATGTTATGATTATCGCTCATGCCAGATTGTTCTTGCATACGGATCAAATTTCGCTCTTTTGTTGACGCCTCTTTTGCTAAAGCCAATGCATGCTTTTTATTATTTTTAGTATTTGCAATAATTGATTCTTCGACCAATTTCATAATGTTAGCTTCCATGTTTTTAAATTTTCTCTCTTGACTGTTTTGTAAATAATTATAAATTTTAATGAGTATACTTAATCGCGCTTGCAGAAAATCTAACACCAATTTTAGAACAACTCAAGAGTATTAAATTGAAAAGTTTTCTTTAGAGGTATCATCTGAATTTTTCATTTCAAATTTATTCCCACATCTACAATCTCTTTCCGACATTCTGATACTGTTTTTTCACCGAGCTGGAGCAAATTTTTTTGAAGATATGACCTCTCTCCTTTTTAGTTTAATATTTTTCAATTACGTACTGCAAACTTCTGAAAAATCGCTTATCTCTAATGTCGGTTTTAAACGCTATTCTTTCAGTTTAATTATCTACTGACAGTTTACCAAGTATCATCAAAATTGGTTTAGCTGTTTTTGAGTGGTGCCGGTACAAACAGACTAACAGACAAAAATTCCGAAAGCACAATTCTCCCATTTAGATATCAAACAAAACATCCGAAAAATCCGCAACAAAACGAAATTACAATATTATGGTTCTGTTATAATTATATTTATGTGTATCAATTAGATGAAATACTGATTAGCGATTTGTAACATACGTTTCTTTAAGAGGTGAATCACTGCTGGAAACATCTTCTTCGGGAGTTTTGCTTAACAGATCCGTGGATTTTCTTCCTCCAGATGAATAACCGGCTCCCCTGACTGCAGTCATGGGTCTATTCATCCCGTCCCCATATCCGGTAATGGGTCTTTTAATGTCTTCTCCTGTTATGGGCCTAAAACCTGTTCCTGGTCTAAGTCCAGTTCCTGGCCTTTGTCCAGTACCAGGCTTATAACTTGTTCCAGGACGGAAACCAGTTCCAGTTCTTAGGCCACTACCAGGACGATAAACAGTCCCTGGTCTATTTGAGGTCGACGGCGGCCTAAATGTTGTTACTGGACGAAAACCAGCCTTCGAAGGTAAATTGTGACTAATCTAAAATATTTTTTTTAATTTCAACATGAAAATCGTCGACAATACACCTTGTAAGTTGTAGATACTTAAAATCATTAATGACGTCTGTCTTAAAGGACGGTTTGACTGTTTATTTTTAATTTTATTTAAATTTTGATTTTTTGAAGTTTTTTTTATAAAAATACAAAAAATACTTACATTGCTAGTTCCTAATCTTAATTTTGGTCCAAAATCTGACCTGAAATGTTCTTGCACATCTGGAGCTGCCATTTTATGGTATCTTACTCGATATTTTTAATTACAAAATACGTAAAAAACAAATTTAGTTGTATTTTGACATTGACAGCTCGGTGACGTTTTCTTCCATTTGTAAACAAATTCCAAAGAAGCTTACAGTGTACTCCGAGAGATAGCGCTTGCAACAATTTGCGCGCCTAAATAACCTCATTGTTATTACTCTTTGAATGAAAATATGTATTTAAAATTTATTTTATTTGACTTTTGATATTCAAAGAAGTAAATACTTTAGCATTTATTCGTAACATGTTTTTATACTGAGCTTTTAGAATATAATACGTAGCTTTTTATTGCTCAAAACACGAAGCTGCTGTTATTTCCAATGGAATGAATTGTTGAAAAAATTTTATTTACTGAAGCTAACTACAGCCTAGAGGTAAAGACATAAACAGTCAGTAATAATACAGTATTTAATGTTTAAGCATTATTACATCATGGTAAATGACCCTTGATGAAACAATAAGAAGAAAAATTATGCTCAAGAAAATTTATATAAATAAAAATTGTTTGTACATTTGTTATATCTTTGGCACATGAATAATATTTGATAAACAAGTTTATAAAACAGAATACACAGTTTTTAAAAAAATAAACAATTTTCAATAATACATTTACAATAAATCACTCTTAATTTACATTTGCATATACATATTTCATTGTTTGTATATTTAATTTTCTTTGTTTTCTTTTTGATCTGATCCTGACATTTCTTTAGTTTGAAGAGTATTTTCGGCAAGTTCCATCTTATTTTCTTCATTACTTGCTTCAGTTCTTAATTCCAAATTTTGAACCGTATTAACTGTTTGTTCAGTTTGCGTGTTTTGTTTAATTTGAGAATTGTCAGTTTCGTTTATTTGGCTTGATGTATTATTAGTCTCATCACAGTTTTCTCTGGTCACGCTAGTTTCTCTGGATGGCGAATCAGAGCCATATTGCTCATGTAATGTTTCGAGTCTTGTACAAATTTGAACACTTCTGGCCGATGTGTTTGATACTTTCCTCACAAGTAACTTGCATTGCTCTTCAAGTCTTTTTATTCTTGCTTCTCTTGCCGATAGAATTTCTTCAGGCGTTTTAGTTTTATGCGTTGTTGTCTCCGCTACTGGATTTTTGGAACAAGATGGCTGAGGATCGTTATTGTCATTATTTAAAACAGTTTTGTCTTTTTTGGTTTCAGAGGAATATTCTGAAGCAGTCTTTGAAATCGTAGTTTTCTCAACTATGTTTGTATTTAAAATATTCGATTCAGTACTATGATTTTCGTTTATCACAGAATTTGAAATTACATTATCTTGCAAATCACTATTTTGTATATCAGTCATTATTTCAGGTACTGTAATTTGATTTACATTGTTACTACAATTTTCTAATGTCTCTTGTTGAACTATCTCATTACAAGATTCATTTTGACAATTTTCAACAGCAATATTTTCATTCGAATTATCGATGTGTCTATTTGTACCCGTCAGAGATTCAGAGTTTTCCGACTGCGAGATACATGCTATGGCATGATCTGTCAGTAATTGATCAGTTTGATTTTGTTCATAATTTTTATCCTGAGAGCTCTGCCCAGAATCATCATCTAAACTCTCCGTGTGAGAAATACTACTTTGGTTGTTTTCTCCTAATACTTCTTGACAAGATGCAGAAGCAATCACAATATCTGAATTAGAATTATTACTGTTATTTTCTATAAAAGTTGTTGTGTTAGGAATTTGTAGTCTATCACTTTCGCAGTCAATAACTATTTGTTTCATAGTTTTCCCTATTAGTTTCAAATCTTCATCACAATGGCAGTCACTTTCTTCTTCACTGGAACAACCTGAAAATAAAACCATTATTAAATAAAATAATTTAAGACTTTGTTTTCCTTTTGTAATAATGTGAAACTTGTACCTGATTGTTCATCACTGTAACCGCTTTCTCCACTGTTATTTAAATATTCTGATGAATCATCGATTGCTTTCAGTTTTCTTGAAGCGAATTCAGTGCGTAATTTTTGGCACTGATTTTCTGATTCGCTATTCTTTTCACGAGCTTTTTCCCATTTTTCACGACAATATTCCAACTCTTCTTTTAATTCATTAAGCATTTTACGTTTTTGACTTAATTCGTAACGTAAAATTTTTTCATGTGTATGTAATTGTTGATGCTGTCTTTGTAGACGCCCAACCTAAATAAATATTTAAATATAACTTAGATTTATTTTGAAATTTCGATAATAGAAAATTATATACAGTTTTCTTATTAATTAATTACCATGTGCCAAGTTTTACTTAGTTCCATTGAAACCGCGCCTAGTCTTTTTTCTTGATCCTGAAGCCTTTGTTCTAAGTGATTGTTAAGTTGTTTCAGTTTTGACATATCCTTTTGTAAAGACTTCTTCTCTAAAATGAGATCCTAAAAAAAGACATACCACTCATTATATTTTTTTCTTATGAACACAACAGCTGTAATCTCATTTAACACTGGCTCAATTTTCAGCAAAAGAGAAAACGCGATTAAAATTTTAAAACGCTTTAAAGTATACCTTTAATCTAGTATAAGTTTTGCTGACACTTAAAACATAATGTTTTCCGGATGGAGTTTCGACCGATTTATAACAAGGATTTTTTCCTTCCTGTGGCCGGGCGTAACTTTCAGCCAATGCAACAGGTTGAATTATTTGTTGACTTTGCTGACTCAATAGTTCAGTTAAAATTCTCCAGACTTTTGGCAAATTATTTGCTATTTCTTGTGGATTGCTGAAATGACTTGACGTCTGGCACGCGTTCTCTTCAGACTTTGCAGAATTTTCAGTGGTGTTCT
Source organism: Mongoloraphidia duomilia (assembly GCA_039654895.1). NCBI lineage: Eukaryota > Metazoa > Arthropoda > Insecta > Raphidioptera > Raphidiidae > Mongoloraphidia > Mongoloraphidia duomilia. The sequence continues at coordinate 11,225,050 of CM077524.1, forward strand.
CTTCTTGTTCTTGAACTGTAGCAGTAACATCTTGGTTACTAATTTGATTCACTAAGTCAAGTAACACTTTGGGTAACGCTGAAGATATTTCAGGCGATTCTTCATTTATAACTATGTCTGTCAACAGATCGTGATTTTCTTCTAGAAGTTTAATTAATTTATCCAAATCTACATCTTGGCTACTATTAAACCCAAGTAAAATTTGCGAAAATAACTGGAAACAAAGAGTCAAATGAATATATATATTTTATATCTATAGGAATTAAGATGTTTTTAAAGTTAATATGAACAATTTTGATTCCCGCGGAAATACGGACATCTTATGCGGGCGATCAACATAATAGAAAAATAGTGGTTCTGAAAGAAAATAATTGTCAACTTAATTAAGAATGGTCTTTGTACGGAAATTATCGATTTAACTAGTTTCAGTAATTGAAGGAAGGTTTGGTTGAGGGTCAAAATAATGAAGCTTTACCAAAATATCGCTTGTGGCCAACTTTTCGAAACGTTGACCACAAGCCAAACCTTCCTTCAATTATTAACATTCATTGGGTCAACACTACTATATACTGAAGACTAGTTTCAATGTATTATAATATGTGATTTTTTAAAATACGTTTTACTTCCATGTTCTCGCAAGGAAATATGGTGAAGGGTCGAAAAATCATGTCCGAGATAAGGTCAGATTTTGATTGTACTATCCTTAAAACGTAAAGAAAACTGGTTTTCCGGTGACTGTGCGTATAGATACGTGTCTGTGTGTCTGGAATGTTCTTTCGTTCACAATAACTTTGCAAAAATATACCGATTTGAATGATTTTTTTAAATACTTGTCTCAGTAAAGACTCCATCAGGGCCTATTGATCTTGGCACTAATCTGATCAGTGATTTTAGAAATATACGCGTGCATATTTTTTTAACAATATTGTCCAAGTATCATTTAAGGATTTTCTGATAAATTTTTTTGAAACATGGAAGTCGTGGTATGGTACTTTTATATAATATGTAACTAGATGCCCTGTTTGGTTTCGTTCGGGTAGCAATATTTATAATTAGTTAATACGTTACTCACTCGCTTCGCTCGTGCACTTGAATTTATAATTAATTAATACGCTCCCCGCAATTCCAATCCGCGTTTAATAGTTCTCGAGATTAGCCCCGTTACAGACAGACAGACACCCACCTATGTATATAGCTGATATTATAGATACCTGATTTATAACAGTCATTTCGTTTCTTAACCCTTTACAATCTGCGTGTGCAAGTCCAAGTTCCGACTGTATGGAAGATACAGTATCTTGTTTTTCGGAAACATCTGTTTCTAATTCTATGATTCTTTGTTGCAGCTCACTGGAAAAATAAAACAAAACATTTTAAAACATACAAATTGATCAAAAAAAACATGTTTAGCTAAAAACTTTCTCTCACTGTAGAGTCTAGACTCTATAAACCTGTTATTTATATCAAAACATGAACTTGTAAAGTTTGGTTTTGAAAAAGTATTTAAAAATAAATTGGAAATGTTGCGCATATTCTTTGCCAAACAAAGAATTTTAATTATAGAATTATTATTATTATTTGGAAACATTCTGTATAAGTCTTTACGTCGCAGAAACAAAAAAAAATTGGCAAAATTCCAACTTCGTCAAGTAATGATCCTTCAATAATTACTAGATAATGGCATAATGACAAGCAATATGCTTTATTTTAATTCTATTTTCATATGTTTATTAGCTTAAAAGTTCGATCACCGATCTATCATAATCTAAAATAACAGGGAAGTCACTAAACTCTTTAGTTCTTAAATTGACAACTGAATGTATAACGTTATAAGCAAAGCATCTACTTATTAGTTTTCTATTTATTTATTGTAAATTATAGACCCGTCGACAACTTAGGTCATTAGCGTCTTGATTATACATTAAATAACAACATACTTAAAACTAAATGACATCACAAAACATCCATGAGCGTAGGTGGGATTCGAACCCACGACAGTCTGATTCAGAGGCCGCGGCGCTAACCACTGGACCACGACTGTCCTCTTATTAGTTTTCAGTATTATTAGTCGTCTATATAGCGGCAAGAGCGTTTTTGAATCTTCCAAGGCGGAAAGGAAACAAAAATTAAAAGTTCGATCACCAATCTATCGTAATAAATAAGTATCTCTTCAAAATAGGTAACACAGAATATGTTGGGTTTCTGGTACGACTTTTCAACGCTTAAAGTACTTTTATTATTGAATTGCTATGGACTTTAAAAGTTCTTTTATCTTTGAAAGTCGTACCAGAAAGTAAAAACCTACTTTAATAATAATTTGTTCATTGATTATAAATTATGCAAACGCTGGACAACTGATGACATATAATTGTTTATTAGTTTTTAGCCATAATGAGGCTATAGAGCGGCAAAAGTGTCTTTCTGTCTTCTCAGACCACTGAACTCCGGAGTTCAGTGTCTCAGACGTATGAAGGAAAAAAAACAAAAATAAAGATAGTTACTTCTTACCACAACAGTTTTATTGATGGATGTACATTTCGAAAGCTATATGCTTTCCATCAATAAAACTGTTGTGGTAAGAAGTAACTATCTTTATTTTTGTTTTTATTCCAACCACAGTGCTCATATATTTTTATATACGTATGGAGGAAACAAAAATGATGCTTGTCGTGTAATTTTTAATCTTGATTTTCGTGCAAGTTGTAAACAAACTTTTATTGATAAATGTATTTTAACTGTGCCGTCTATATATGTCTATTTTGCCTTGTGCTTTGTCAAGCAACGCATTCAAAATTACGATACATTTCAGGCTGTCCATGGACATGACACTAGAAATAATTCTAATGTAATTTTACCGAAGTCTTCAATGACATTATTTAATAATAGCGCCGAATATCATGCCTTAAAAATGTTTAATATGTTGCCGCATGATATTAAAATTTTGAATTTTAATAAGTTTAAAAAAGTAATAAAGGCAGCTTTAGTCAGTCAATGTCTTTATAACATTGATGATTTCTATATTTAATATGTATTTTATAGTGGACCGATTTGTATTAGGTGTTTTGACGAATCCTCATGTAATTGTATTATGGATTAATAAATTTCTATTCTATTCTATTCTATTCTATTCTAAGGGCCAGCGCACACATGCTACTTTTTGTAGCGAAAACGCGCAATTTAGAAACTGTATCGCGACTGCATCGCAATTTGACGATTACTCAGCTACACGAAATCGCTCGTTCGATCGCGCGAGTTGGCAACAACATGAAGACGTCTGTTATTTGAAAAAAATATCGGCACATTATTTTTTCGTTGAGATTTTTAACAAAACCAATCTGCTTAAAAAATAATAAGAAGTATCGATTAAAATACTGAATACAAAATTTAAATACAGGAAATGCCAAAATAAAAATATCTATATGTGTAATGTATTAACAACAACAGCTTTTTTACGGATCATATAAATTGGAATTTGTTTTGTGCCAACTGCCAATTTTTAGATTTTACTTTTTTTCGTTTACGATACTTGACACACTTGACGGTACTCTTTCAAAATAAAATCTAAATGCTAACTTTTTATTAGAGTTGGTGATTTTCCAAATCACTTATCAGTGTTGTTAAAAAAACTCGCGATTGTCTAATATTACCGTTGGCAGATTTTAGAAAGGTGGCCTAGAAGCCCGGGTTCATTTGTAGGGTATAAAATACTTCATAACGATTTCACTTATTATCGTTTACGCTACGTTCAGATGACAGGCGTCAAGCACGCGTTAGGTTTTTGTGTAATGTTTTTCGAGCGTTAACCGCGCGTTGCCATAGTCCATTTTAGCTTTCTTAAATAGAACCGTCGAACCTAAATACGTCTTAACGCATCGAAAGCGCACGTTCAACTGATAAAGTCTGAACTAGTGATGGGCGATTACGAGATATTTTAGTCGATTGTCTCGATTGTTCAAACATCTCGATGACTCTCGATGGTTTCACTTGGACTCGATTGTTGTTGTTTCATGGTTCACCGCGACCTAGTCGCATAGTACTGAATCGTACAGACGATGTACACTGTCGAGAGCCACATAATAATATATAATCGTTCATCACTCAACAACTGTGGTCGAGTCGATGGATGGTCGATTATGCAGTAATCGAGTGCTCTGAGACCGACTGAACAGTGTGAACAGTGAATCAACGATGAACGAGTAGCGTAAACGTCAGACTTCAATCGACTACCATATATAACCTTGAATCGCGATTATATGTATTCTCATTCGCTGGCAAATAATCGACTTGAACAATCGAACATTTCGATTGTAAAATCAAACTCCGAGTCGATTGTGGACTCGATTGTTATTATGAACGATTGCAATTGTTTCGATTGTAAAAACATCTTACAATCGCCCATCACTAGTCTGAACGACTGTACGGAAAACCAATGATCTCAAAGCGCGCGTCAACGCGCGTTTACAAGTGTCGGGCGCTAGCGCACTGCGCAGCGTCGAACGCGCGTCTAATTTAAACTCGCGTACGCGTTAGCATGTGGAAAGTTTGATATAAATTTTGAGTACTTGTTAACGCGCGTTAGCAAAACACGCGCTCAACTCCTGTCATCTGAACATAGCCTAGTTACCTACTTATTTATTTTTTGTGATTAAATAAAGGCTAACGTTTTGGATTATAGTGTCACAATAATAATTATTGCTTACCAATTTTTGCTGTGTTCCGCCTCGAATTTCTGTTTTGTTTCCTCCAGCTGTTCACTCATATTCTCTCGTTCAATTCTGGCAATTCTAGCGCGTTCTTCGTAAAGAGTTTTAAGATTTTTTATATTTGTCAATTGACGTTCGTATTCAAGCCTCAAATCTGTTGATAATGCCTGAGTCTCTCGGTCATTCATTGCTTGTTCGATGTCTGATATTTTGCTACGTAGCTGAAATTTAAACGTTTGTTTTTTAGGTAATTAATATATAGTTGACGAATATTAACAACAAAAAAAAACAAATAAATAGAATCCAACCTCTAACAGTTGAGCTTCGCGAACTTCGAGCATTTGTTTTGAAACTTTGATGACTTCTTTAAGAGCTGCAACGTGAACTTTATAGTCAGATCTTTCTTTGTCGAAATTTGCGAACTCCGTATTTATTTTTTGAAGTTCTTGTTGTGAATTAGCTAAATCAATCTTAAATTAAAAAGAAAAAAAATAGGTATATAAATATGAAATCAGTTGAATTAATATTATACATATAAGTTAGGTAGGAATGTTGGTAAAAAATAATAGTTGAGTTCCAAAATTCAGGAATAAAACAATTTATAAGTTGTAGAATCAGATTCAGATTGAATGTAGTATTTACCCTTAGTTGGCGATTCTTGTCACAGATTTCATCTTTATTTTTCAATTGATCTTTCAATTCGTTAATTTCATTACGAAACTGTTGAATTTCTTGTAACAATATGCTTGTAGTTTTTTCACTGCTTGTTTTATTTGGATCTTCATTGTCATTTTGTGCTATCAACAGTTTTAACTGTCTATTTTCTTCTTTCTGTTTTTCCAATTCCAATCGAACTTCTTCCATTTCGCGCTTCTTTTCTTTAATAATTGTTTGTCGTTCTTCTTCCTTCTCAGCTAAATATTTTTTGAATAATTCTAATTTTTTTGATGCCAACGATTTATTTTCTAACATTTCGTCAGCGGACGTTGATTTTTTTATAGCTCCTGTTGAACATTGTTCCTCTGATAATTTCTTTTTAGTTGAAACACTGTTTTCAGATGTTTCGTTGCTCACGTGTTTTTCTATTGTTATTTTATCTGAACATTCATTTTTTGTTTCGTCTGATATTTGATCATTTAAGTCTACATGATTTGAGTTCTCCATCGTATTATCGTTACATGCTTCCATATTATATTTTTCTGATGTCGATTTGTTTGTCTGATTTAAATTTTTTGCTTTAGTATCGGTATTAGGATCGGAAGTTTGACTAGCATTATAGAAATTTGTCCAGGGTTGACTATAGGCACTTCCCATTGTACGGGATAAGTTTCTTCTATTTTATTTTTTATATACACTTTTGATTCACTTATCTGTAAATGAATGCAATAGTTAAAAAATGTATTTTTAACCCTATTAATTTTTATCATGAGACGATGTAGTTGAATGTGAAAATTGTTCTATAAAATCAAATTACAAAATGCAACAAAAATAGAAAATATTTCATCGTATTTATAATGCGTTGTACTCTTTCGGAGAAAATTTATTTCGTACTAAAGTGGACTTACTAGTATTTACGTATCTATTCATTAGGTGTTGGCTTGTGGCCAATTAAGTCCTATATACGTTATTCCTTTGTTTTTGTGAGACAAATTTGTAAATATGTATCATGACAAGCTAGAATATATTATTACGCGAACAATTCTGAATCATTAAAAAACAAAAAATGTTTGTTATTAGTACCTAACTTATAGAAAATGTCCCCAAATAGTTTTATAATTCGCATTTTTTCTAACAAAGGATAGGTATACGGTATGGACTGTTTTTTTGAATATTTTCCTTTGTTTTTCTTTCAAATCAATAATTATTAATGTATACTGCATGTATAGAGTTAACACTTTACTGTTCTCAAACTTTAATTCAATTTTTAAGTAATAAAATAGTTCCTATATTGCGTAACAAGTGTGAGAAGGTGCCTTTTTTAAAACGAGTGAGATATTTTAAAGCGAGTTGGAGGCGGAAACGAGTTTCGCACGAGTTTTAAAAAGGAGGCACTTTTCACGCACGATACTTTTTATAAAAGTGACAGCCGTGCGTAAAAAGTGAAACAAAAGAGAAATCTGTGTCGAAAAAGGACTTTTTACACAGGGCATAATGCAACTGTTTACACACGGTTCGCGGTAACCATGTAAAAGCACCATTTTACATGTTCGTGTTTTAAAATAAAAATATTTTTTCATAACGTGATATCCAATATGATAATTATTATAATATTATAATAGATAGAATTATTATTATTATTATTATTATTATTATTAGATGAAATTTCATGCTAACCGCGACGTATTTAATTAATTAAAGATGACTTTGTTTTTAAAAAGCTTGTGCGAGCGCTTTTCCTGCCATTTATTTTAGTGTAAAAAACAAGAACAACCGAATATAGGTACCATTTGTAATATACCTAATATTTTATAAAAGACGTTTTAAAATTGCCATTACTTTTCAAACAAAATTACAATATTTCACAACATTTCCATAAATAGTGACCAAGTTATTGTATATTATATTAGTATGAAAAAAATATGAATAAGAAAAAGCTGTGAAATATAAAAATATATTATTTAAAAATTAGAACATCACTCACTGTAATGTAAAATAAGTAAAAAGGATAATTCACTAAGTCGAAATAATTAACGTACGTTCGAATAAGACTGAAGTCACACAACTAACTGAGAAAGTTGCATGATGGAGCTTTACGAAAGTCAAATTTTATTTATAGCCTGTGACGTAAATGGTAAGTCTAGTAATTCAGTCCATCATGTAAACGCAATTTTGGTTATTTTTAGAAATAATTTATAACAAACTACGGATGTGTATAGGTATACATTATAATTGGGACGCAATTAGATTAGAACTGAACATCAAATTAAAAACTAAATAATTAGCATACGTTTAATGTCTGGACATAAATGAAAACCATGTTGTTACATATTGTTGCATAATATATATTGCCAGAAACGTAAATAAATACATAATTGTTTTATTCTTCCTTATATTTTGATAACAAATTTCAAAATAATTTATTTATTAACATTATTAAACATTAACAGTCTAGACGTTCTGATATTTTATTAGAAAAGTCGCCAAATTTGAACATGAATATGCTGTTTGACAACATTGATGCTAGTGAAGTTGTCTGTTTACAGGAGTAAACGAAATAATTTTTCATTAAATTGGTTTTTTCAGTATGAATTTTCATGATTTTAAAAATATTTTTACAAATCATTTATGTTAATGTTGAGTATTTTAACAATAATTAATTACACGGTCTTACATTAAAACTAACCACACTTCTTTTGAAGAAAACTTCTCACGTCTCTGATACGTTTACATTATTGAACAAATAAGTATGCTGTGCCTGTATTTTTACCAAAATATTCAGTATTTTGAAAATACTGGAAACATTTGATTAACAAAAATTCCTTACTGAACAATACAATACGAAGAGTCACTTTACATGATCAATTGCAAAACGCGTAGCGTTTGTTAATCATCTAAACGAGTTCTTTTGTTTAAAAAAACCTGAATACATTTTACTACAGCCTTGTAACTGTAAATTTCAAACCATTTTTGTATGTACTTGTTACGAACCTTTGATTGAGAGGGGCTCCGGTTAAATTACTTCTATGGGTTAAATTAAGTGAAAGTTTCATATAATATTACTGGTATATACACTGCAAATTGTTGACTGGAAGTTGACAATGCTTGCTAAGTGGTTAATAAAATTTAATTATGTTTTCTATTTTATTGCTGCAAAAACAATTTCTTTGCTGTCAGCACCGAGGTTAAAGCTATAGAGGAATTATAAGCATTTAAAAGTGAAGCCAGTCGCCATTGTAATTCGACCCTCATTTTATATGTGATGAGAAAAAGGAGAAGAGACTAATATCCCCAATCTATCCCGTGTTTTGCCGCCATGTTTGATCGGCCCTATGACGCCAAACCTGGCTTCAATTTTGTATAAGCAGTAGAATACGGTATGCGTCCTCTATAGATTTTACCTCAGTGGCTGTCAGTAATAAAATTTAACAAATGATTTTAATTATATTAAGAACTAGTGGCCAGGATTCAATTCGATTTGCACCCGGGCGAAGTCAGGCCGGACAGTAATTAATTGCTTATGTCCTATGTGAAGTATCACCTATCGAACAGTGAAAAAAAAATTTGAAATCGGTTTAGTAGTTTCTGAGATTTTCCTGCACAAACAAACTCATAAACTTCTCATCTATATAATATTATTATAGTGGAGACAATGAGTCGAGATTTTGTCTCAAAAACGCCAATAATTCGGGCACCTGCAACCCCCCCCCCATCGTTGTCGAGGTCGCTGAACCCGAATATCATATTAAAAAAGTTTTTATCCGTGCCCACCCCCTCAAACGACCAAAAACCACCTCTTTTTTCGATTTTCGCGCACGGACGCGCGACAGCATGGTTTCTGATGGAAATTGTTGATGACTTGACCGAGATATAACAAAGGAAGAAGGATATTATTGCAGTGGCCAGTGACATGACCGTGACTACCCTTGGGGGTCGATTCTACCCTCCTAGAGGATGGAAAAGTGGTTTCATCTATCTTCTGAATTTGATCGTCCCCCCAACCGTTCTCCAGAACGCTGACTACAAAAAAAATAGTTTCGGATGAGTCTGATCCTTTCTACCCCCTCAAACGGGCAGAAACCTTCCCTTTCGCGCGTTTCCTTACAATACTGCTCGGCAATGATTGTTCACAAGGGAAAGGGTTTTAATTTGATACAGGTGGGATCATAAGGAAAGGGAATAGGCCAGGGAGCTTTGTAACAATCCTTGGGGGTTGACACTACCCTCCCAGGGGGTGTAAGTTGATCCGTTTATCTCCTTTTTCAGAAATCGGTACGTAATATAAAAAAGATGTAGAAACTTAATAAAAAACATTGTTTTTTATAATAAATTATAAATTCGCCGAATCACTTCAGAAAAGGTGGGCTAGGGAGTGCTCGACTTGGTGCCTGGTGGGTGCACTACCGTGCAGCCCAGATAATATAGATTAAGTATAGAAGGTGTTTTTTTCCGCAAAAAACTACTCCCAACGGTGACATGACGCTAGTTTTTATATATTTTGAAATATGCATCAGCATGCCGAATTTTAACCGCTTCGGAATATTTTTCTTGAGAAAAGTCTAATTTTCCTGTACTATGAGTGCTACGTGATATAGCCATTGACCGTTGAGTGAAAGAACTATCCTATAGTCACGCATTGACTAAGATGAATACAATATATCTATGATATAGCTGCTGAGTTCTTCAATAAAATGTTAATATCAGATATGAAATACGCAATATGCAATACTACGTCATCAGCACACGGTAAACATGACAATATAAAAAGAAAGAAATATACACGTGTATATCTTTTTCCCATTCGTTTGGAATAATCAGAAATTCAAATTCATTTAAATTCCACGTCACACTTAAAATGTCCACTGATCAATATAATAGTGACATCTATTATTGCATTTGCAGAAGGCTACTGGAATTATGTATAGTGTAACAGAATGTTTTCTGGATGAACAGACTTGCACGTCTAGCTTCTAGTGTAAAAGAGTAAGATATATATCGTGATCATTATTTAATATAATTTTTTATAATCGTTGTTCGGAGTTCGGACGTCAGAAATAATCTAATGTTGGGGATGTAATGCAATAATTAAGTAGTAGAATTTTTAATTATATACCTATATTTAACGAAAAGTCATTTTTGCAAAAATGTTGGATGGTAATAAAGATGAAGCCGATCGTTGTATTAAATTTGCTGAAAAACATTTGACTGACGGCAATCGAGATAAAGCTGAAAAGTTTTTAATGAAAGCTGAAAAACTGTATCCATCACAGAAGGCCAAAGGTTTAAATAATTTATTATTATAGTTTTACTAATAAATTTTTGTTGACACATATCTTTTTCTGTAAAAATAATGTTTTTTACTTATTGGTATGTATAGACTTCAGTTCGTTATACATTGATTTTGAGAAGAACGCAGTACAGACTGCATAATGGATGGTCTACTTTTACATTTTAGATTTATTATCAAAATTGTCTAAAATGCCTGAAGCACCAACTGAATCTGCGCAGCCACGTAAGAGGCACCCGTCTGCATCAAGACAAGAAGAGCCAAAATCATCATCAAGTACTCTTGATTATACAACGGATCAGCTTGATGCGGTAGGTACCCTTATTTTAGTGTCACAGTATTACCTTCGTATCACAATCAGTCTAGTATGTTAATATTTATAAAAATTGTGCAGGTCAAACGTATAAAACGTTGCAAGGATTATTATGAAATACTTGGAGTTACTAAAGAGGCAACTGATTCAGATATTAAAAAAGCTTATAAGAAGTTAGCTTTACAACTTCATCCGGATAAAAATAAGTGTCCGGGTGCAGCTGAAGCTTTTAAGGCAATTGGTAAGTACAAAAATTATAAGTTAATCATTCAATTTTTTGTAGGTAGTTTATGCAACTAGGTACATAGTGTATTTTTATTAATGATAATCATTTGTAAATCATAGCAAAACGTTATTTAATTTTTGTAACACGGTGTCTAAATTGTACAGGTAATGCTGTGGCAGTCTTGACAGATCCAGAGAAAAGAAAACAATATGATTTGTGCGGAACCGACAATCCAAACATGAGTAACTATCGGTCTACTTCAAGCCATCATTATAGCCGAGGCTTTGAGGCAGACGTTACTGCTGAAGAGTTGTTCAATATGTTCTTTGGGGGAGCTTTCCCATCTGGACAATCAAACGTATACGTCAGACGTGGTGGAAGATGGACAAGACCGGAAACTCATCATTCACAAGCTAGACACGAAGTAAATATTTTATTTAAAATATTGTCTTATATATATTGAATTGTATATTATGAGAATTAATTAATAGTTCTTTGGTTTGTAATGCATTTACTGTCTTTTTTTTTCAGCAACAAAGTGGCTACACAGCATTTGTACAGATGCTTCCAATTTTGCTTTTAATAGTCCTCAGTATGATGTCTAGTTTTTTTATATCAGATCCAATGTACAGTTTACATCCTAGTCAGTAAGTACTTTTTTTTTGTTTCCTTTATGAGATTTAAAAAAACATGTGAATAGTATTATTTTATAAAGAGTTTTATATAACACATGCACGCTTTTAGTGTTTTTTCGTATCAGTTTTGCGGACCTTAAATGAGCGTTTATTGACAAGTGACGTCATGATCCATTATGAAACGCTTTTCGATGAATAATGGAAAAACATTTGAACAACCCGTTATCTAATGAACATTATGTACCTCTTTTCGGTGTTATAAATAAAATATGGTTACTATGGTAACAAAGTGAATAAATATTGTATTGAGCTCAATGTTTTTATTATTATTATTATTATTATTATTATTATTATTATTATGAGATGTACTTCTGTCAGTGACATTAAATTATTCAATTAAAGTCTAATACCATGCATGTGTTATATAAAGTATAGTGTGCAACTTGTGTGCTAAATATTTATGCGTCAGGCGCGATGTTTTCAGCACTCGTATTTGGCTCGCGATGCTCACTCGCCAAGGCTCGTGAGCGCTCTCCTACTACACGTGCTGAAAACATCGCGCCGGACGCATAAAGATGTATTTAGCACACAATATACTATTATGCTCAACAAAAATACATTTCTCGGTAGTATAAGTTGGCTGTGCAGTGTGCATGTCAAAATAGAATTTTGTCATTTTGAGGGTGTGAATATTCTTGTCTGTTACTTTGCAGGAAGTTTAATGTTCAGAGACGTACAGCGAGCCTGAATGTACCCTATTATGTAAAAGAAACGTTCCATACTGAATATCAAGGCTCATTGCGACGTTTAGAAACATCAATTGAAGAAGAATTTGTTACAAATCTAAGACACGCGTGCCACAGGGAACGACAGTATCGTAAGTATTTTTCTTGCATATTCGTACTTTTTATTTTAAATTTCTATTACAATTTAAACTCACATTACCATCTTTTCTTTTCATAAAATAATATTACCTAAATCTGATGTAAACATTTCGTTTTCATTGTTTTACAGGCGAAACAATGCTTTGGAAAGCTCGTAATTTTGGCGATCGAGATTTGTACGAAAAAGCTCAAGCTATAAAAACGCCATCTTGTGCAAGTTTACAAGAACTGACAGTCCGTTAAGTGTATAATCAGAAATGTATTATAATGTAATGTATATTTTAAGGTGTATTATTTTTATTTATTTAAAATTGTAGAAAAGTTGTTAATATTTTCAACCAATGGACACTTTAAATAGTTACTTAATGCTTATTGACACTGCAAAACTTCTGCGTGCCAATAATTTAGAATGCACTCAGATGGATTTTTATTACTAAAACTGGGTGTAAACTTGAAGAGTTCGCCTGTTCGCCACTTAAGGCGTTACAAGCAATTATCAGTAATATTTCTTGATAATTTGTTTTCAACGAGAAAGTGTTAATTCTTGATATACCTACATAAAGACAATGTTGTATTTTTTTTAGTAATCTAATTTAAATTTGCACATTAGTATATCGCAAGCTATCAAATTTATATTGTCGGTGACCTGAAATAACGTTAACAAACGCCTGAGCCTGTGGACTGCATTTGCGTTTCTTTATTAAGACAAAGTGCTATGCACAAAATGAAATGTTATGCATCTATGATAGCGTCTTCAAATTTTGACACTTTATAGTGTCATTAATGACGGGTAATGTACAGTGACATCTTGTAAATTACATAATATTTTAAAAGTGTAAAAACTAGTAGAAATTTTTTTATTATTAAATTTAAATGTTTACAAGATTACATTTTCAAAATGGTAATTTCAGTATCTAAAGAAAATATGAATAAGCGTTGTAAGATATTTTTCTTTTCCGGAGTCAGAAATTTTAAATATACTGAGCAAAATATGTAAACAGTAAAAATTAATAAAACTTTTCATGTTATTTTTTTGTTTTTATTATGAAGGTTGAATTTTGTTTAAACAGTTAGTACATAAATAAAGCATTACAGTACAAGCAAGTAAACAGTAGGTAGTACTAAATTCAGTAAATAAGTACATGCATTAAATTAAATTCTTTATCGCTGAAATGATAAAAATATAAGTTGCATCGCAAATATTTAGAATAACTTTATAGTATGTCATGATAATCTAGATTCTAGACGCTATGATCTCAGCTCTTGATCGTCCATAATCTACAATTATTTATCCCTATGGATCAAACTTTCTTTGGCTTTTTTTCGAATTATTCAGTATTAAAAAATATGGATTTTTGACATGTTTTTAACCTTGGATGTACATTGTACAACGAAACTCGAAACAGAGAACACGCCTCGAAATTCTTAACAAGAATAAAAATGTTTATGGTCAGGTTTATAACCTGTAATATTAATACCTTATTTTATTTACAATAGATGGCTCGGCATGTACCTTTGCGCACAATAAAGTAGTCCAATTTATTTATCTACGACTGTAATTATTGATGTGGATACGTACATTTATATGGATGCATGGACTAAAGTGAGACGGTAAACGTCAAGTACTTTAGTAATTTTTGTGCAAATTTGTGTTCGTGTGGGTCATATTCCAAATCTTTTTCGTGACTCATCTGTTCGTTACTGTCATATAAATAGTTCTTACTTCTTATTGAACCTTGAATTGTGAACATCGATTAATCGAGTGTTCAAGTTTCGTGTATCGCATTGTATAAGCAATTTAATAAATATGAGTCTTCAGTGGGCAATAATTGCGGGTTTTTTATACGTAGAAATAGCAATCGTTTTATTATTAGTTTTACCAATTGCTAGTCCTAAAAGATGGCAAAGTGTTTTCAGATCTCGATTTTTGCAAGGTATAACACATCAAGCCGGAGTGTATTTTATGGTTTTGTTAGCCATTCTTGTATTATTCCTTCTCGACGCTATCCGGGAAATGAGGAAGTATTCAAGCAGCGGTAAGTTAAACATAAATTTTGTTGTATAACCTTCGGTATCAATAATTAATAATGGTTTATATTCAGGTAGATCAGATACTACTGCAAATTTATCTTTTCTAAACTTTGATTTTGATATTTCTAGATCCATCTGATCACCAACACTTGGATGCTGAAATGCAAGGAAATATGCGTTTATTCCGCGCCCAGCGTAATTTCTACATTTCTGGTTTTGCTTTGTTTCTTTCGTTAGTTATCCGTCGTCTTGTGACACTGATTTCAGCACAAGCGACATTGATGGCACAATGTGAAGCCGCTATGAGACAAGCTGTAAGTGCTTCCAGTGCTGCTAAAACGCTTCTTACGAACAGAGGTGCCGGAGAAGTTGCACAAAATCATTCAAATGAGGCTCACGACAAACAGGTAATATTTGAATATCAAGTTCTAGTAAAACACAAGGCTACTAAAAGAACTGAAGAATAATGTCCAGTATAAGCATGATTAGTTAATTTTCATAATATTGTTTAAGATATTGCTTTGTCAATATTTAGGATCAAAGGTTTGTCATTTTATGATTCCATATAAAGATGAAATACTAATCATTTGTTTAATTATAACAAAACACATTAACAAAAACAATATTAATACATATAAAAATAAAATCCATTGATATTGCATAAAAGAGGGGATGAATCATGAAGAACACGTCAGCTTTCAGGGTATGAATATAAACAAACAATTTGATAAACCACAGAATACAACTGTATTTAGCGTTATTTAGCTCTTCACATTAAAATAAATCCAGGTGTGAGTTATTTAATGGCATTTCTTTCATAGTAACGTTTTGTTTAAGGTTACTGCTCTGAAAGAACTATTGGCCGATATAGAAAAGAAACTGGAAAAAGAACAAAAAGATAAAGAAGCATTGAAATCACAAGCTGAGAATTTGCATAAGGAGTATGACAGACTTGCGGAAGAACACAGTAAACTGCAGCGCTCTATAACAAGCACTGGAAGCAAAAAAGATGAGTAAAATTTGTAATGTAAGCGTTGACTGTTGTTTGTTTTTCCTTGCAAATTTAAAGTAGTTATGGGACTTCGACTGAAACTTGTCTTAAAATATATTAGAGACATTTCTGTCAACATTAACATTCTTACATAATTTGGAAATCGCCACGTTTGTGTAAGATTCTGTTTTTTCTTGTAGAAACGGTAAGAAGGGTAAAGTTTTTTTGTTAGAAAATAATATTTAAAAATCGCTAAAGGAAAGTTTTTATCTTACCATTTCGAAGTATTAAATTATGAATCTAAAATAGTTAAACCTTTTACCGAAGACTTTTTTAAAATGATTTTTTGTGCACAGAGATCACATTACATTTTTGAAAATCAGGTTTATTAGCAAAATTGGTTTCCAAAAACTTTTTTGTACGCGTTGTTAATATTTTTATATGTTCATTAATTTGTAGCCTTAGGAATGTTTCTTTTTTATTATTTTTATTTAATGTAATAATAATCCAGTGTTAAAAATTTGCTATAACAATTATTGAATTTACTTGTTAAGGTTTATGGCATACGTTTTAAAATAAATATTTTCCACACATATTTTTGTTCTTTTTTAATATTTTAATGTTTTTCATTTTCCTTGATTGTGTATTGTATTAGGGTATATAATTAAGTAATTGCACTTTTTATTACGTTTTTCTGCTGCAACGCCCTTATGAATATTAGATGATTTTATCCTGCTCTAAATGGCTTTCAAGTTCAAAAATAAGGTTGTGGCTAAATAACGTCTGTTTTCCACTTTTTTTTTGCAAAATTTGTACTACCGGTTATGAGGCGCACATTATTATTTTTTGACCTTTTCGTGTGCATTTAAACCCCATAAGGTATGTTTTATTAGTAATTTTTTATCGGTATTTTATGTGTAATGTGAATCCAAAGGATGTATTTGGATTTAGGTCGTCATTGAGAGTCTTCTTAAAAATGCATTCGGCCTTGAGACACGAACAGATAACCAAACAGCGAAATGTTTTTCTTTTACAAAGAAACTAATGCCATTCATTTATCAAAAAATAAAAGTTAATTTTAATGTTTTTATTCAAGTACTAGGTATATGCAGTTCGGAAATTTCAGATATAATGTTTTGGATATTTTAGACATAGTCACTTTGTTTTTATTTTTCTTTATTTATTTTAATGCCACCAAAAACTTACAGAAAAACTAGGCTCAAGAGCGGTAATGTGATGCCACCATTTTGGAGGCATGTATAAAATTTCACCTGGATTCAGTAAACATTTGTACATTTTGGTATTTCGTAAGTTTGGAAATTTTTCAAAATCGGGTTCCAGCGGATTAACTTGAGCTGTATTATTTAACATTCCTTCATGAGGATATAAATTCGATGAGTCATCTGGTGAAAATAAAAATATTTGCTTTGTACCAAATACCTGAAAATAATTAAAAATTAGAAACAAATCTGAACCATGGAGTCTTTTCATTAATTATTGGTAGAAGTCAGTGTATTACTTGTGCTAATAAATTATGTTTTGGATCAAAATGTAAAGGAGAAACTGTTCCTTTCGGTCCAAACCACGCATTTATATCGGGTTCACTAGAATTTTCGTAATCTTGACTTAAGCAACAATAATCTGGTATTATAATGTCACTTTGTAATTCCGGAATCTAAAGCAAACAATGTACATTTTTATCATTATTTTGAGATGTAAAATTTTCAAATAATGCCTGGTCCAAAATTCTTTTTGAAATGAGCTATTATGTAGGGCACTGGGAAAATTTCGTCGCGTGGGACGTTTCATCATGATAATGCGCTGCGCCCTCTGCACGTCGTGTTCAAAAAAAGAGGAATTTATGGCTCAAATACGACTTGAAATGTTAAATCATTCTGCATCATAATAAATATAGCTCAAAAGAAAATGGGACAATATAGTTTAATGAGTTGTTTATACATAAAAAAATGTACTGGCAATTATAGAAAGTATTTTGGAAAATTTTATGAAATATAAGTAATGTGACAAAACTTTTCCAGCGCCCTATGTAGGTACTATTTGAGTTTTATACTTGATCGAATAAATTATGTTGAGCTAAGTATCCTAGATTTTCAGTTTTATCGCTGTCAATAAAATGTTTTTCAATAAATTCCTTCAGTGTCATTAGTTTCTGGGACCAATTTTCATCCACATAATGTGATCCAATTTCAACAGGGACCGTTCGTTCTCCAGCTATTTCAATAAAATAATTTATGTCTTTCCATTTTGTAGCAGCTGGCCAATTGCTCATGCAGTCTGGAAAATATATATTATGACAAAAAAAAAACTGAATCAAACTGCAGGAAATATTTTGGGTGACAGAACAACAGCAATTTGCTCATAGATAAAGAATTTGCGTGAAGGCTAATTTCAATTTTCAGTTGATCCATGTATATTTTAGTTCAGACTTCAGATAAAGTGTCATATAATGATACATTTTTAGAGTGTCATATAATCATAGCCGTAACTTACTCCAGAGTACCGTCTGGCTCTCCCTAGAAATAAGGATTATTAAAAAAAATAGGTAAGTAATACGTTTTTCCAATTATTATTCTCAACAAAAACTGATACTGACAACGACCCACTCCAATTTCAAATCCTAGTTACGCAAATGCATATATAATTTGTAGGCATTCATATATATGAATTGCCGAATTATATAAGAGATGCCTATTAAGCGGGCCTTATACAGTCAACTACCAACAAAAATTTAAAAGAAATTCATTCAAATACTGTCACCAATACCAAAAAGAAAATAAATACACTGAAATCGAATTCTCATGACTTAAAGAAAGTTTTAACACAATATACAGTATTTTTTGGCGAGAATTGTTATTTACGAAGACTATAGTCATGATTGACCGTGTATGGCGTGCTTTAGTTTAAATAAAAATCTAGTGCATAAAGACATTCAAATCAGTTTGTGTAAAGTGTTTGATAAAGTTGATTATAAATTATTAATAATATATTATAATTTAAAAAACTGAAATAAACATTTTTGTTTCGTGTTCTAAGAGTGAATTTAAAATTATTGTTCGTTGTGAATAAAAATAAATAGTAGGTAATGTAGGTATAATGTATTAAATAACCCCTTGTTTAATATTATTACAGTTCAGATAATTACATAATTTTATTGAAATTTAATTAAATATGCTGGCAAAATAATGTATATTTGATAATGCATGTATTGTGAATATAAAATGTTTAATTATGACCATATTTTATTTTTTTTAAGTTTACATTTACAGCTGATGCTTTTCAGTTGAAAGAAAGTAATAGTGCCAACTGCCAGTAATTGTTCTCCGGTACCAGTGTATGGATACGTTGGTTTAAAATTTACGGTTTATCATGCAGACATAATTTAGTTGTTCATTAGTGCAGTGAACTTTAATTTGTGAAGTTTAAGCTTACCTAACAATTTAACAGGTTTTTCGGGTGTAAAATAGTTTTTATGAAATATTTCAACTGATGGACATTTTACAGTGTTAATTTGATCAGCATCGGTTATTTCAAATGACTTTTTTAAACACGGTCTCTTTGTTACTGGTTGATTACAATCCAAATGTTCGCGGTTTTTCAATTTAGTTTTTTCTCTAAAATCTGTGTCAAAATTCAAAGATTTTAAATGTTTTATTAAATGTGTAGCTGTGCTAGTCAATACATTTTCATTGGGGCTTGGCAGAGGTGCACCCATTAAAATTCCAAGGTCTGTACATTGTATTATTTTCTTCATATTTTCTTCTGTTTGTTGTAAAATGCATAGTTGTATACAAGTCTGTGAAACAAATAAGAAATATTTAATATTGTGATGGTTATCACATTAAATTGCATCTGGATAATTGATAGAAACATTACGCAATTTTTTGTACAAAAATATATTTTATTGTATTTTAGCATTATTAGTTATTTGAATTGCATCACAATATAGCATTGTGACAGTGACGGCGTTAGGGTTTTTTGTTAGGGTGGGCCAGTGTTGGGGATGGTGACCCGAATGTGGGCCAATTACATTCATTTCCAAAATTTCAGCGCTCTATAAAATTTTAACCCAGATTACTTGCTATAGAATTTACAAGAAAAATTGTTGAAATTTCGAGGGTTAAAAACGTATTTAAAAGATAACCTAGACTCCTAGAGATAGGGAGTTATACCAGGGTGGGCCAAGACAGTTTAAGGTGGGCCATGGCCCACCCTCTGGCGCCGCCACTGCATTGTGGGTTTAGGACGTTTTGGCAGAAATAGGGTACATTTAACATTGTACGATATCGGTAGTTGGTACAGTAATTGACTATTGTTTCCCATCGGATGTGTAATTTTGGAGCACCCAAATATACCTACATGAACGAATTAACTTACTTTTATAAAACTGGCAATTGTAAAAGCGTGTCTAATTGCTATTGAGACTTTACTCCAATGCCCTGTATTTAATTCATCATGCAAAAAATCTATGACAGATTCAACTTCTACTAAATCGTCATATTTGAGGTTAGGTGTGTTATTAATCTTCTCGAAGTTTTCATTTAATGTAGTTAAAATAAAATTTGGTAATGTGTTAATCTGAGAAAATATGTCATCTTTATTTATGATCAAGTCTTTTAAAACACGAACAATTTCCATTTTTATTTTAACCTAAAAAAAATCGTACCATATTTTTATCTGATTAATTACGAGGATTAGTTTTTTGAAAACCAAATTTTAATATTAGTAAATTATGTAACCGATTTATTTTTAAAAATAAGCCAAAATATAAAGAATATAATAATTATTATTGTCAAATTGACAGTTGCTGAACTCAATAACCACTGATCTCTATAGTTACTAACTGGATAGCTGATGTATACAGCTGTCCACGAAAGTTCTTTACAAATGGAATTTTTTTTTATTAATTATTGGAGGAAAAATTTTTTTCTGTAAAAAAGTTCTGCTTCGTCCAAAACCTCTAAAACACCAAAGAAAATTTTTTTCGGCCTAAAGTTATACGAGGGAAATCAAACAGTTTTATTTTACTAAAAATAAAAATTATTTGTGATATTCAAGATTTTCGCAAAATTAGTTACATAATCAAATTTAATTCAAAATTATAACATAACTAACTTGTAAGTAATTATTTATTCAGAATTATAAATCAGAATTCAACATGTCCTCTATCTCTCTCCATACAAAGAACAGTTCTTCTTCCAAAATCCAAAAAAATTTCTTTGGTGTTTTAGAGGTTTTGGACGAAGCAGATTTTTCCACAGAAAAAAATGTTTGCTTCAATAATTAATAAAAAAAATTCCATTTGTAAAGAACTTTCGTGGACACGCTGTATATGGAATATGGAAAAAAAATTAAAAACTTGCAATCATCGAGTTACATGCAACCATCATGCAACCAATTGATGTAGTAGCCAGCGCCACATAATATCGGGCTGAGAACTAAAATGAATTTAATTGCGCGTGCAATAAGCATTAAGCACTGATCTTCATGGCAATATAACGTATTAGTACGGGAGGCAGCGTTGCATTTTAGGTAGTGATTTCATACCGACCAATTCATATTTCTAGTAATTGTTTAAGTATCAACAGCAACCAAAGTGAGCGTCAGTCGTCGCACCCGCGGTGGGTGTAGTAGCTAGAGGGTGTCGAAGTTGCTAAAAAAATTAGATTTTAAAATTATTTCCTAATTATTTCATACTGCACCAAACTTGGTACGGTGATTCTTTATATAATAAACAATAAGAAAATAACTGTCAGCTGCGTAGACAGTGGGGGTAAAGAAGTCAGTTTCGCCATAGAACATATCGTGTTTAGATAATTTAAACGTCATTGAACAGTAAATGTCACGGTGTGTTCATTTTGAAATATAGATGTCGTTTCTGTTCAATTGCGTTCAAATTATCTAGACACGGTATGTTCTATGGCGAAACTGACGTCTTTACCCCCACTGTCTACGCAGCTGACAGTTATTTTCTTATTGTTTATTATATAAAGAATCACCATACCAAATTTGGTGCGGTATGAAATAATTTGGAAAAAATTTTAAAATCTAATTTTTTAGCGACTTTGACACCCTCTAACTACCACACCCACCGCTACTAGCGCAGCTGACGGTTGGATGTCTCATCAGGTGGACGAGAACAAACGTTGGTATAATTATCAGCCGGTATGAAATAATTTATTCATTTGCAACGCTGCCTCCCGTACTATATGTTTTAGTTACTGGCCCGATTATCCAGGCGCGGATCCAGGTTTTCGCTCAGGGGGGCAGGGGGCAATTTTTATGAGAGTTACCTATCTTCCAGGAGAATCGTTCTGATTTTGTGTGTATGAAACCAAAAATTGGGTAAACTATTATTATTTAACTATAGTCAATATATATAGTCAAGGCTCGGGGGGGGGGGGGGGGGCAACTGCCTCCTTGGATCCGCGCCTGCGATATTCTGTGGCGCTGATTACTCGTTCAAATTGGGACACCGGACAATGGCGGACTGCAGGATCAGCTATCCAGCTAGTAAGTATATAGAGATCAGTGACAATAACCATGTTTTATGAATAATTTATGATTCTTCTCGTTCTCTTTGGAACCATGTATCGACGTACTCGGTACTACTTTCTTATCTATAAGTACCAGCGTATTTAAACTTTAAGGAAATGCAGTTTGTAACTTATCGATAATATTCTGGCTAACTTCAGTTCAGGTAAGCCAAAATATGTCAAAAAAGGATTGCATAACACCTTGAACCATACACTCATGGACGACTCAAGCCGTATCTCGTCTAATAGAAACACACGAACGGCGTAACCAGCATATTATTAATACAAGTTGATCCAATAAATCAGTGTTCGCAAAACCGTCGATCGTAAGTTACCGATAGCCTGCCGTTTGAGGAGGCATTTTTAGTAGCTCGCGTAAAAATTAATATAATAAATACATGAAATTATAACTAAGTAGTTCAAGTGGTAATTTTTATATTCTCTTTTTTTCGACAATAAATATTAGAGATGAGGACTCAAATCTTATAATTTATTTTACTTCAAAAGTTGTTAATGGCACCTCGTTAAAATGTAGAATCAGAATATTTATTGACAGGAAAATAAAGCGTTTGTTTTATGTTTAAATCGTTTTATTTAATGTCGACGTTTCGATGTATATAACACCTTAATCTTTTGTCATAGGTCATGTTTAAGGTGTTATATACATCAAAACGTCGACATTAAATAAAACGATTTAAACATAAAACAAACGCCTTATTTTCCTGTCAATAAATATTCTGATTCTACAATTTATTTTACGTTACGCATATTAGGCGCTGACAGGCAATTTTTAGTCGGCCGATTGTTTAGTTGCACTAATTCTTATGAACATGCGCTCATCTGCAACTGTTAAATCGGCCGGTTAAATAGTTTATGATATCTTTAGTTGGGTGTGCGAGCGCTGACCGTCGATCGGCCGACCGAATAATCGCGCAATTAAAAATTACCTGTCAGCTTCAAGACTTATTATAGGTTCGAACAGTCTCGTATAGGTATGTAGGATGAACCAGAGAATTGGATAATCGGGACTCTACCAGGGGCGAACTGGCATATCGGGCACAGCCCGATCGGCCGGTAGGCTGATGGGCCGGTTGACTGATGATCAACATTTTTCCTTTTACACATTTTTTTTGTATTTTTATTTACTCTGTACCTACCTACTGAAAAGTAAAACTTTTTAATTATTACTGTAAATTTTCTGTTATATTTTTTTATTTGCCAGATTGTTGTAAAAAGGTTAAAAATAATATACAGACAGAACGACAGAGAAACAAACAAAAATAATAAAAATGACTGATTTGGTTGTGGCATCTCATATACTGTCCATTTCAATCCAAATTTTGTTAAAACTTACAATTACAAAACATATTATGTAGGTATAGGTAATCTTGTTTAAAAAAAGACTGGAAAGTTAGTTAATATATGCAACCGGCCGCCTTTATAGCCCGGGCCGAAATTGAGTCCCAGTCCGCCCCTGGACTCTACTGTATTGTTTTGGTGACAGTAAAATTACAGGTGAAATAAATTTATGCTGATGAATGCAACCTAAATGCAATAAAAAAAGAAAATAAAACGGTATATGTAAATAATGACTAAACACGTAAATATTTAGACTTTATTTCAACATGCTTTTTTCACCAGTACTTAAATTACCTAATAATAATAATTTAGTAATACATAATACTTAATAATGTAGCGGCACAACTATTTTCATTATTATAATATTTGCATTTTTCTTATATAATAGACTTGAAGGCAGAAGTATTAGAGCAGCGATTTTCTAAAACATTGAAAATTGAAATTTTAGGTTTTAGAAATATTATACAATTCTATTATTTTCACTTTTTTTAATTTCGGATTGAATATAAAAAAATTTCCGTAGTGTGATAACAAATTTACTGGAAATGTTAACTGAATTTTCTTTTTTCATATTGTGTCTCAAATATTCTCTTTAGTTTTTGTTTTGGTAGGTATTTGATTTTTATTACAAACCCTAAAAATAATTAGAACCATTTTTTTCATTTTCACTGATTTTAAATCGTATGCAGCGATCTAAAAATAATTAAATTAAAAAAAACTCCAGCTCGTAAAACCACTTTTTTGCTTTCGAGCGACCATATAGTAAAGAAATTTTGTCATGATGAAAAAAATCGAATTCGAGATTTCGATAATTTTTTTTTAAACAGTGGTAAAAAATTTTTTTTTCGAAATTTATTTAAATTTGCGAAAATAAGGCGTTTATATTTCTCACATACTTTTATCGTGATTTCATATCTTTTTGAACATGTATTAGCGCAGTTATTCCACGATTAACGATCAAAAAAGCTGGATGGTGGAGGAGCGGGTATAAACGGTGGAAGTACGGTTATTGTCTCTGAAATATAAAAACAATATTTCATCCTATTTTAATGAATGGTAAAGTATTTTCGTATATTTATTTATTTATATTAAGACTTGCAAAATACGTAACAAGTCGAATATAGTATACAGTGTGTCTCATAATAGCGTTCTTAAAAAGAAAATAAATCTGCATACTTAGAAAATTTTATTCTTTACTTTTAATAGCAAATACGTCTGTGAATAAGACGGGGAAAACAATTTTAAAAATTCTGTCAAGTAAAATTCGCGTACCTATTTGGTTAAAATTGTTTAAAACTGTTGCTTAAATTGCAAAGTAATTGTGATAAACAACATTTCATGTAAAAATTACATTTCTAATTTTGTTTAGATAACATAAACTTTTCATTCAGAAATTTATGTCACTATTAATTTGAAATCTGAACTTTTATTAATGAAAATTAAAGTTAGGTCAATTATTAGAAAATAATTAACAATTGAACACTACTGTTATCTATCTGTAATTTGTTTTTATTTACGGATATTTCAGATCAATGAAATTAATTTTGTACATCGAAAATATAACTTCAATAAAGACAACATTTTTTCAGTGATACTCAGTAATAGTATTATGTTAAAGTTACAATTTCTAAAGATTTTTGTATAATTTGGAACACAATATATTTTGAAGAATAAATTTGATACCGTTTTAACGCACTGTTGGCCTTGTTGGTGTTTATCATATATTTTTAAAATTAATTGTAAAAAAAAACTAAAAAGTATGAAATTGACGGTAAATCAAAAACGTATGAAGTCGATTTTAAATTAAAATTGGGATGATGTGTCAGTAATGAACGAAATAGCTTCATCTCAAAATTTGAAAATCCAATGTTTCTTATATTTGTTTTTATTTATTTTTAAAACAATCGATAGTGCATTTTTTCAACAGTTACTATCTATAATTATATTAATTAATAATATATCTAATTAATTTCATAAGACATAATTACATATTCACGTATATGCAGCACAAGCTTTTAATTAGCATGTAATAGCGATTTTCTGGCAATAGAATGTTCACTCAAATCGTCGACAAAAATTACACCCTAGGTAATTTCAAATCACAAAATCACTACATACAAAGAAAACGCGCTATTTACAAAAAAACTTTTTAACAAAAAAAAAACCTCCTTCAAAAAGGCACTAAAAAGAGGAAAAGAATGAAATTTTGAGGTCTGTGTCAATTAAAATATGAAGTTGGTTAATTAATCACTATACTATACTTTTTAACTGACTTCATATTTTAATTGGCACAGACCTCAAAATTTCATTATTTTCCTCTTTTTAGTGCCTTTCTGAAGGAGGTTTTTTTTTTGTTAAAAAGTTTTTTATTTTTTACTTTTTAGTGTCAAAAAGTAACATTTACCTTAAAGAATCACACGCCGTTACTTACTTTTATTAAAATCAGCCGAACTACTGAACCTATTTTGATGAAATTTCTATGGGACCAATCTGAAAGTATATCCTTTCAAGTGAAAAAAAAAATTTCAAAATCGGTTCATAAACGACGTAGTTATCCGCGGACACACATAAAACATATATACGGTCGAATTGAGAAACCTCCTTTTTTGAAGTCGGTTAAAAACTGCCTTGACTGCGTGATGAAACTATACTAAAGGTAATAATAAAAAATGGTGGAACCTTTGGTGTAAAGATACGAAATGTTATAATTACCACAAAACACCAAATCATAACAAACACTCTCGACGTACGTTTCGCCAAGAGATGATTAAAACTAACTGTTAGTTTTAATCATCTCCTGATGATGCCAACTTGGTTGGCGAAACGTACGTCGAGAGTGTTTGTTATGGTTTGGTGTTTTGTGGTAATTATAACATTTAGTAAACTAAAGGTTACTTTCTCGTCAACATATTAATAGCCTTCGAAATGCTCCTCAATCTGGACTCATTTAACTATTTTACACGAACTTTTTAACATTTTTGAAGATTTATTATTTTTCAACAATTCGTTTCAAGTCTGTTTCGTTTTTTTTAACACTTCAGTGGCCGCGTGAATCACACTAGTATTTATTTAAAGTGAAGGTGCTATTCATTGTTTAGAATTTCTATTTTCAAAACTCAATTTTCTAGACGAAAATCTAGTCATCATTTTTCAAATTCTGACTCAATTTCTCTTTGAAACTTTACTAAGTTGGTGTAACTGATTCGTAGTGTCCTATTTAGAATTTTCAAATTGGTATATAAATAAAAAAAATCAAATATAACAGCTTTAAACAAAATTGTGTAAACCTTTAATTGCATAGTTTGTCCTGATTTGGATGTCATTTTGAATAAAATTTACTGCTCAATTCATTTGAATAGAAACGTTATCCACGATTTGTGTGAACAAACTATAAAGTTTATTTTTGACCGTTGGCAGTGGTTTTGTACATACATAATTATTTTTTACGAACGTATATATTGATATTTGATAATTTTTTCAATTTTTATTCATTCTAAAGTATACTTTCTGCAGCTTATTTTCTGTAATATACCTA
Source organism: Mongoloraphidia duomilia (assembly GCA_039654895.1). NCBI lineage: Eukaryota > Metazoa > Arthropoda > Insecta > Raphidioptera > Raphidiidae > Mongoloraphidia > Mongoloraphidia duomilia. The sequence goes on from CM077524.1 coordinate 11,252,225, forward strand.
CATTATTAATACACTGTTGATCTCATTTAAATTAAGAATACTGACTGTACTTTTCATTTCAAAATTGCATTGAAAATGATGTCTTATTTAAGATTTTTTAAATATTACAGAAAATAAACCACAAAACTTATTTATACAAAAAACATTACTGGAGTCTGGACTTTGTTAATCTGAAACTCTTCATTGACAGAATGTCAACCCAATTAAATCTGTTCATATAATTATCATTTCTTATACGAATTCAAATATTTTAATTTCACGTTGTCATTCACTAAAATATACAAACAGTTGAGTCTAGAGTCTATATTTATATTTTATTTTATTCACTTGGATTTTTGAAAGCTTGATTGGATGTGTATACGTTCGAATCTAATAAAACAGTTTCTGTATAAATGAAGCACTAAAATTAATTATCAAATATTTACATATAGGTACTGATTTGTTTTCTACGTTTTGCTACACTAGTGCTGGATGCATCACTTGATATTTTAAATATTACCATACATAAACTAGTCCTTCGACGGTATTATATAATCTTAATGCCATATTTAAAGCGATACTTTGAAATCTTTCTTTTTATTCTAAAGCCTTGTCCAGATTAATAAATATTTGTGTTGTAGGTATGTTGAATTTGAAAATTCGACGCACAAATTTTCACCGCAAGTTAAATTTTCTTCCCAGGTAAAAATTTACCCTATAACGTGTCTCTGTGATTACAACTCGTGCATAATTTCATAATCTAAATCAGTGCACCTTTAGATACATTTACATTGTAGTAACTACGTTTCGGCGCAAGTGCTTTTGAACTTGGTAGAAAAATTGACAACGTGTGCGCCAAATGTCACGCAAATTTTTGTAAGCACCTACGTTCACATTCAGATAAATTTGTTAGCACACGCACAAATTTACATCAATAGGTACAGCACATAATACAAATATTTATTAATGTGAACAAGGCTTAATGTACCGTATTTTTAGCTGAAAGTAATTAAAAAAATCAAACACAATATTTTATAATAAACAATATAACAAGCAAACATTTTGTCTAAAATTCTAGGTTAGTTCCTTTTACTGCTACTTAACATCGAAAAATTTCTTTAAGTCAATTCCATTATCTGTAATAAATAAATGCTTCGCACTTTACAAAATATATCTATACACTAGAACAGCAAAACGATTGCCAGCAAAATGATTGCGCATCAAAACAGTTGCGCAGCAAAATAACACTTGTGTTTAACATAACAGTTCTTTCATGTAGTGTTTTCACAAAAATTCTCACTTTTATTATTTTTATGTAACATTATTATGTATAGGTACTATAAAAGATTCACAGTTGAATGTTTTGTTCAAACCGTTTTTCTAAGTATTTACTTATTTTTTTGTCGAATATTTCAAAATCAAATCTTTGGAAAAAATCTCATCGGCATCGCATTAATTACGAAGGAAAATATTTATTACTTTTAAAAATATGAATTTTTGATACGATCCGAAACTAAATCTATATAACATTTATTTATAAAATTTGCTCTAAAATTGAAATGAATAAGTAATTTGAAATTTTCTCAGTCCAAAAAAGACGAAATACTAAATATAGGTATATTTAATTAAAAGTTATAACCTTAATTATTAATGCTACAACTTTTAATTAAATACATTTTAGTATTTCGTCTCAGATCCTTGGATAAATTATTTATCCAAGAATCTGTACCTACCTGTTGAAAGATTTTTTTGTAACATAAAGTGAATTTGGAACTGTTTAAACCTTCTGTCTTGATGATTGTGTGTATTGATTAAAGATCTATTTTCGACACAAAATACGTGACACAGTTCCTGGTTGATCCTCAGTTTTTGTATTATTGAAAAACAACTGTAAATCCTTTGTTTTGTTAATACAAATTCTGGCCGTTATTATAGTTCTAATTATTATATAATATTTAGGTACTAGGTATATTTTCTAGTATCAAGTCGATGAGTTTGGATCATGTTGGTACCAAGCAATACAAATGCCACATTTCCTGTGGCAGTCGATGTTTTTTTTCACTCAAACTGAATTCTGTTTCTTGTAATTTCCATATTTTTTGTTTTATTTGGGGTTATAGCTTGCGTTATATTGTGTACACATTATTATACACTTATAGGCCATTTAAAATCTTCTCCTCAAATTATTGAACATTGATTTGATAAGAAATTCTCACTTTTGGCAGCAATCTTTAAACTCGATCAATAAAATTCATTTACATTCTAGGAACATTTTTAGAGAATTAACAATTTAATTATAATTACAAATTTTATTTATACCTACTTTAAAGAATATTCATAAATGATGGTTCGTACAGTTTTTACTGATTTAGTTTTACTAGGAAATTAATTATACAAACTTTTGATGTCAAACTTTTATTAGGCCGTCTATTACACAGCAATATACCACCCGGACACTTGTCGACGCGTCTATAATTTACAATAAATAAATAAACCACCAGGACAAAATTGATTCTAAACTCGACAGTATATCCATATGTAACACTTAATAAAAATCAAACTTAAAATTTTAAGGGGTGCATTTTCAAGACTTATCTTTTCGTTTTTATTCGCATATATTAGCTAAAAAAATTAGTGCGTTGATTAGTCGATTTCATTTTTAATAATTCGGACTCTTAACACGTCATGCCGTGATCGAATAATCCGTAAATTATTTTTGAAAAAAAATGTAAATATTTTATTTACATATTTCAATAAATTAATTTTGGAAACGAATGCTTTAATAATTAAATATGTAAATTGAACTTGGTACCAACATAATTATTTTTAAAAAATATCACTATTCCAATACAAAAATATTTCCGACACTTATTATATTAGGTTGATTATTATTAATTTTTTAAAATACACTTTATTCCAAAATTTAAAATAAAAAAAGTTAAATAGTAATTTATACAAATAAAAATTTCCGTCTTTAGTTTTTTTTTTTCGTTAAATCGATGATAAAAAATTATTTGTCTGTTATAATATATTTAATAGTTTATAAAAGAGTATGCACGAGTCTTCAAAATCATTCGCATTTTTGTTTTTTTTTTTTAATAAAATTTGAACATTCTATTGCTTTCAAGTGTAATGTTATTTAGACTAGCAATATTCCCCAGGGGGAACATTGGAATGTAGTTGTTCAGTGTTCTCGTAATTGCATTCTAATGTTCTTTGGGAATTGGCGTTCCCAGGAGCCCGAGCTTGTACCAGTCGGTTTGTGTATGCCGACTGACAGATTCTAATACATAAATGGATTATTAATTGTTGTGTTGAAGACGCTAATGACCTGAGTTGTCGACGCGTCTTTAATCTACAATAATAATAGACTAGTAATAGACGAGCGTACAACACGCCGCATGCAGTATGCGGCGTTTTCTCTGTCAGAATGAAAATATTATATTAAATTGAAGGAAATACACAATCGATAAACACGTTCGAGTCCGCGGGCGGAACGTTGACGATCGCGTTTTGTATGCGTCGTGTAGGAAACGCCGGCAATGCGAAACATTGTTTATTATACATGTGGAAACACGAGCGTCGAGCAGTGATTTTTCGCGGACAAGTACAGTCTTCAACAATTCTCATTTGAATAAAATAATAAATTAGAAAACGCGCGCACGTAATCAAAAAACGACAGGGCAGGGCATGCGGCACGGGGGTTGTAGGTACGCTCGTCTATTACTAGCCTAAAGTGTTCAGTTTGTTGTGCCACTTTATGTATTACTAGTGGCCCTGTCCGACTTCGCCCGGTTGCTAAGAAAGCCCGGGTGCATAACACTACTCACTCGCTTTGCTCGTTCGCTATATATAAACCTTCCGTAAAAAATTATCTAACTGATGGTGAAAACCGCATCAAAATCCGTTGTGTGGTTTAGGAATTACATTACTCCCTCGCTTCGCTCGTTCGCTATATATATAAACGTTCCGTGAAAAATTATCTAACTGATGGTGAAAACCGCATCAAAATCCGTTGCGTGGTTTAGGAGGAGTTAGCGGTTATACAGACGCGGAAAGCGACTTCATTTTATACTATGTAGAGATACATTCATGGACAAAATTATCGATTTTTTTTATCGCTGTTACTTGTAAATAATTTTAAAAGAATTTATTTCTTCACAAAGAAATTACAAACATTTAAAAATATTCGATAATTTTGTCCATGAGTGTATTTTTATTTATTGGATTAGACAATGTCCATAGCAAAATTGCCAAAAAACAATACCGTTCCTTCGTTATTTCATAGTTGTAAATAAGCAGCGAGACTTTTTGAGTTCAACTTTATTGAAAATCTATTCAAAAATCATAAAATAATTTCTAGATATTCAGGACGGAATAAACTACACTAATGTTTGTTTGTTTTAATATTATTATGCAGTGTACGGTGTACCCCTTTGAAAATAACATTTCACATATCATCGATTAATTTCCTCTGAAGATTATTGTTTTATTTTTTTAACGAGAGATGGGTGATGGATATAGGTACAAATTTTTTTTATTCTCAGAAAACTCTCCGATCGTAAATTTTCCCTCTCTGTATGCATCTCTTTTATTGATAATTTTTCGCTTCTTCGTTATCATCATTAATAAATTTGTGATTTCAGTTGTTCATTCATGGTTAATATACATTCACACACAAAAATATTGCATATTTTTTTATGTTTATTTCTTTTCGTTTAAAACGTTATGACGTATTGCTATACAAATTTGTTGTAAAGTCGCTAATGTAAATTATTTGACCATTAGTACCCAAAGGTGGACTAGGAGTTTAGGCCAGTCAGTACCAGCCACCCCTTTCTGCGAAATGTGAAGTTGTTCGTACAACTTCACATTTCGCAGAAAGGGGCAGCTGGTACGAAAATCAGCATTGCGTTCGGGTCAATCCGCTAGAGATATTTTATTTCTGAGTTATTGCTGTCTCTGATAGTTATAAGACCATATAGAGTTTTTTCAGTGCACGCCGCCGTGCCACGCTCTCCGCGTCCCGCACGTGCTTCAGCTCGATAACGGGCGCAGATTGGCCGCCCTATGCCTGGGTCTAGTCGGCCTTATGGAAAGTTCACTACTGTTAGTACCTATACGTAAAACACCCTATAGGGTAAGACATTTAGCAAAAAAAAGTACATAAATAAAAAACTTTTTAACAAAAAAAAACCTCCTTCAAAAAGGCACTAAAAAGAGGAAAATAATGAAATTTTGAGGTCTGTGCCAATTAAAATATGAAGTTGGTTAATTAATCACTATATTATACTTTTTAACTGACTTCATCTTTTAATTGGCACAGACCTCAAAATTTCATTATTTTCCTCTTTTTAGTGCCTTTTTGAAGGAGGTTTTTTTTTGTTAAAAAGTTTTTTATTTTTTACTTTTTAGTGTCAAAAAGTAACATTTACCTTAAAGAATCACATGCCGTTACTTACTTTTTTATTAAAATCAGCCGAACTACTGAACCGATTTTGATGAAATTTCTATGGGACCAATCTGAAAGTATATCCTTTCAAATAAAAAAAAATTTTCAAAATCGGTTCATAAACGACGAAGTTATCCGCGAACACACATAAAACATAATAAATATATACGGTCGAATTGAGAAACCTCCTCCTAGCCGAGAGTGTAGCGGCGCTGTTGTTTACATGGTGTTGCTATGGTTTCTCTATTACAAGTCTCCAGTTCTCGGGTTCTAGCCCGAGAGCTGGTAAAAGTGTCAATTGGATTTTCAATTTAATATTAAAAAAAAAAAATTATGAATTGAAAATATGAATTGGTGCTAGGCCCAAATAACCTTAGCTGTTGGTGGTCTTTAAAACACAATCACAATCACGAGAAACCTCCTTTTTTTGAAGTCGGTTAAAAAGAAATAAACAAAAAAAATATGCAATATTTTAGTCTGTGAATGTATTATTGATACAATTTTTTTACGGTTATGACGCTGACATTTGCATTAGCACAGAGAGTATATCTCTAACATAGGATGATATTGAGGTTCCGAGTCGGTAGAAAACGTTCCGTCTTACGTTATTGCCCTAATGTAATTCTATGAATATTTGGGTAAAAATGAGTAAAGTACAGTAAGAATCAAAAATAAGAAATTTTAGCACCCAGTTATTATCAAACACGTGTCTTTACAGTCTAATATAATAATAGTGATATTTTTTATTTTATGTAATTATTTCTTGTTTAATATAAATTATTAAATATTAGTTATGATTAAAATATGATAATCTAAAATATGCATTTTTTTTGATAGGTGACTTTATTTTTTTTTAGGCGTAGCTAAAATAAAAATATCTATGTATTTTTTTATTCATGTTTTTATTATTATTTTAAACGTAATTTTTTAAAAGCTCATTAATGTAATCTAAGAATAACATTTTACATTAATTTATTTTCACAATTTCATTTCTTGTTTATATTGAGGTACATTTTGACATTAATTGTGTGAAATTGTCATGTGAATTCTCAATTTTTTTTCATTGCGTAAGTATTTATCATTTCGTCCCCATTTTTAATGTAAACTGGGATAACATACTATTTTACAGAATTGTTTTGTTATTTTTTTATACACATTATCTACAATAAATAATAACTTGGCAGTATTAACATTTTTTTCTAGAAAATAATTGATGTTTATAAGGAGATATGATTTTTTTATTTATAGAGTAATTTTTCGTATCTTATTTCTCCTGAAATACCATTTTGTTGGACAGTGGTTCTTAAATTTTATGTTTTACAATTATTTGTCAAAATGTAAAACAGCAATTTTTACTGGAACAGTTCGGTACCCGTTATCTAATATTATTAACATACTTATTTTTCCATATAAGTTGTAAAACGTTCTACGTAAGATATTAAGAATTTAGTCAACGTAAAATAATCAATGTAAAACAATTTTTTCCTGTTTGTATATTGTATAACCACAGGTATGTAATTTCGCAACAAAGAAAACAAATTAAAAAATTCAGTTATTTGTTAAAAATTCGTGTAGGAAATTTGTTCAAAAATCCTTTATAGTAGGATAAATAATGACTAGTACATTTCAAACGAAAATAATCTTTTTTCCCAGCAATTTAGGTATAAAATTTTGTTTTTAAAAAGGTCGTTAGTTAAATAATACACTACTTTCACGGAAACCCATATTCTTCAATTATCTAATATATTATGTAAAAAACGTATGCAGTGTCAATTTCTCCGCAGCGAAAGATCGATTTTTTGGCGGTCTTTCAGGCTAAGAAAATATACATTTAAAAAACTGAATTGGAGGTATTATAAAGAATGAACCTATTTAGGGTTGGCATATAAAAACTACTGAACAAGAAAAATATCGACTGGTATTACCAAACGACGTCAAAAATTTTATTTATTGTTCAACTTATTTGTTATTCTACATAATTAACTGTTTTTATGTATTATGAAATTAATTATATAATTCAAAGAGCCCAGAAATACAAAATACAAAAAACACGTTCTAAAAGGACCGCATTTTGTTAGTTTTCTTTTTGTAAAATCTGCTTTTAACATATTTTAATAGCAACAATAGGTATCACAAAAGAAATCAGACAGGAAAAATATGTGACACACAAACTTCCAATTTGAGATCAGTAAATTTAAAAGTAATTATTATTAAATTTATCGTGGAAAAAACAAAACCAACAATAATTTTTGATGTGTAAACATCTTAGTTCTCGCTCCGCGGTACGGCCTTCATGGAAGTTCGAGCGTCAGACGTAAGTCATCTAGATGTGACCGCGTATACTGTTCAAGCGTCAGAACGTAAGTCGTGTAAATTGTGACTGCTTATAGGTACTGTTCGCGCAGGTGCTCACGCACACAATTGACTATTTATATAATATCAGCGGCCCCGTCCGGCTTCGCCAGGGTGCAATGCACAACTCATTCGCTTCGCTCGTTCGCTTGAATATTATAATTACATTACTCACTCGCTTCGTTCGTTCGCTATGTATATAAACCTTCCGTGAAAAATTATCTAACTGATGGTGAAAACCGCATCAAAATCCGTTGCGTGGTTTAGGAATTACATTACTCACTCGCTTTGCTCGTTCGCTTTCTCACTCGCTACGCTCGTTCGTTATATATATATATAAACCTTCCGTGAAAAATTATCTAACTGATGGTGAAAACCGCATCAAAATCCATTGCGTGGTTGAGAAATTACATTACTCTCTCGCTTCGCTCGTTCGCTATATATTATATATAAACCTTCCGTGAAAAATTATCTAACTGATAGTGTAAACCGCATCAAAATCCGTTGCGTGGTTTAGGAGGAGTTAACGGTTAAACAGACAGACGCGGAAAGCGACTTCATTTTATACTATGTAGAGAAGATACATTTGCAAACGTAGTGAAATCAATATGAGCTCACCTGCTTACACATCAACTCTCGTGAGTATCGCGCCATTCGCACCTTTTCTCAAATGTAATTAGTATGTTATGCGCCTGGACATTTTTTTTCACACATCACCCAGAGGGAACAATTTAAATTTTACTGATCCAGATTGTCAAGAACTTCTTTATTGAACAGAAATCAATCGTTGTTTGCCTTTTGCCATTATGCTTTAGCGACAATATACATGTTCCGTAACGTAGCTTTACGCTTGAAAAACATGAATGCGCACTGAACTCTCTCAAATAATGGCGACAGAGTTGTTTGTTTGTATCGGTATTCCATTTAACCATTAATAATTTTACTTCAATGTTATAAAAACACAACTAATGTCTAAATTTTTAAATATAACAGAAAAGCAGAAAATGTCTTTAGTTGCCTTTATTTTTATTAATCAGGTACTACTTTATGCATTTTTTGGAATGTTTGATACTGAAATGTTATATTTTTCAATTAGTAATTAAGTACATTGATACCACTTGTTGGTTAGCTATTTCTTTTAATTCTCCTTTTTTCGAAGAATAAGACGCCATTTTATTTTTTTTCAGCAAAATAAACAACGAAGGAATGCTGTATCTAGTTTGTGCAGTCTGTGTTTTAAACTATTTAACAGTAAAACTATTTTCCATTTTTATTGCACTGACCTGACCCTTAGATTTTATTAAAACTTATTCATTTCCACGTTATTTTTATTACAATATTATGTTTTTAATATTAGAGGCCACACAAATATTGTTTCAGATCATCTCACTTTCATTTTGTTTAAACTGCATAAAATAATGGATACGTAACGAAATTGTTTTTTTAATCTGAAAAAATGAATACAATCCAAATTCCAGTTTTAAAATGTGTTATTTTCTTTTCACTACATGCTGCTATAAACTTTTTTTTAATAATCTGTCATTATTTTATGGACAAATTGATTTTTAAAATTTATTTTATGTTGATAATATTCCTTTTCTAGATTTACATTATAAACACAGCTTTTAATAATTTATATTTTTTCCTTTTTTGGTATTTCTAGGAGTAAAATGTTTATATAGCAATTGGTTAAATCTAATGCGTAGTACTTTAGTTACTATAAATGTCACAACGCTTGTCTAAAAAAAATAATTCTGCGGAAGATATATTTCTAGAAATTGAAAAGACGATAAAATATTTTGTATGAGAATTTTCAATTTCTAGAATTATATTTTTGTATTTAAGTATAACGCTTTTATTAAATTCCATGAAATGATATTATCTACATAGATATAGTATCCTAGAAATATTTATTTTTCTAGTAATTTCCACAACTTATGTATATACCTATAATTCTAGAAAAATGGCGTTTTTCTGTCCTAGAAAAAACAATAACAATCTTATGATGATGATGATGCTATTCTAGGAATAAACATTAGTTTTTCGACAACACTCTAAAAATTCCAATATTGTTAGAAATGTCAAGCATCAATCGATTTTTTCTTTTCATTTTTTATAATGGTGTTTGTGATTAATTATTTGTCTTCTTATACCTGTCGTATTCATCAAATTCTCAGAAATTTCAAGAAAATCACGTTTTTGTTCCTAATTGATATTACTTTTTCTGACTACAAATCTACTTAAATTTTTTCTGTCATATGTAGCTAATAGGATTGCGTTGGGGATGACTTTTTCGATGTTTTAAACTGTGATATTTATACATCTTCATTGTTAGTGGTTTAAAGTAAAAAAATACGTACCAATTATAAAAAGAGAAAAAATAACGCAAATAAAGCAAAATAATTTACACAATAAATAGCAAATGGACGTAACGAACTATCAAATAATTAATATTATAGAGGATTATACAGATCTTCTGCTTAACTATAGCTTGCATCTTACATCCTACTTACATAACGAAATCGCATCAATATTCGAAAGCACCTACCATTATAACGACTCGAATAATATTACATTATAATGCTTGATGTTAATAAAAGTAGGTAGGTACTCAATTATTTATTGTATCTATGAGATTTCGTAATGCAAGTATAAGCTGTATTCTAGTAAAAACTGTACGACTCATGTACACAACGTTTTTTTTCCAACCATTATGCGCATCCGTCGTACAGAGATAACAACGACGGAAACAAAACAAATTTTAGCGATTTAGGCTCACTTTACAGTACAAACAGCTTTGTCCGATTTACAACAATTACGCAACTTAAAATAACAAATCTATTATCAACAGCTGCAGTTAATTATATTGTATGAATTGTGTACTATTGTTTTTTTTTTGCTGACTGATTTACAGTAATGTTAATGTATGCGGTTGGGTTGTTAATGTTTACGCGTTCGAACGCAGTGTTAGTAGAAGTGTGAGGCCGGCAGTTAATAACGCTAAACGGGCGGGCAGTACTGGCACTGAAGCCGTGTTGCATAACGACTTGGTGCATGAACAGTAGAATGCGAACACATCGTGTGTTCCGGAACGTTTGACACACTGCTTATCGTCGCGGTCGCTTGTAAGATAACCGCAGTCTCGGATTATGCGAAACTTGCCATAAACTGAAACATCAATGAAACATTAACGGCGATACCAAATAAATCTTAAGTTGGTGTGGTGCTATACAAGCTGTATTACAGGACTGAGAAAATAGAAAATTAATGAGTACAACAAAGACGGCATATGAATACCTGGCAGTCGGTAGCCTATAAATAAAAATAGTATATTGTGCGACTAGTGGGAGAAAGAAGAGATTCCACTCGTGTGTTTTACCGCACTCGCTACGCTCGTGCGGCAAAATCCACACTCGAGGAATCTCCTCTTTCGACCAATAGTCGCACACAATATTTTGTTCAATTACCGCAAGAAATATGCCATTTCGTGGCTCTGCTGAGCGTGGGCGAAATAATGGGTGACCTGATTGATTGACGAAACTATCAACACTTGCGTAGACGTTCCACGTAATGACCGTGGGCGAAATGCTATTTCGCCCACTCTCTACGTCTACAAGAGCGTGGGCGAAATGGCATTTCGTCCACTCTCTACGTCTACAGTCAGAGAATTCATTATTTCGCCCACTCTCAGTAGAGCCACGAAATTACATATTTCTTGCGGGTGTTGAACAAAATATATTAAAAAATAAAAATAAAAAACACGTTTAATATCAACCCACCAAAAAATAGAAAATACCTACATTTCTTTCTCTTCTATAACGTTTAAAAGCGTGGGACACTATGAATCAAATGAAATATAGGTATTAGGCAGTGAGTGTCTCACGCTTTTAAACGTTATAGAAGAGAAAGAAATTTAATTTCTACTTTTTGGGGCGTTGATGGTTTTTTATTTAAAAAAAATATATTTTTTAGTCACTTATGTATATTATAATATTACATATATTTAAGTTTTAAACGACACGATACGCGTTTTCCCACCATCAGCACCGCCACTTCCACCACCTGTTTTTTATTTCTATTTTCTAACTTGTTAAATAAATATTATTATTGCCAAAATATCAGAATATTGTTTTGTCATCAAAACTACACACGACTGCAAAGTTTCACGTCAATTGGACATTTGGAAGAGGGTGAAAATCAAGTTTTACACACAACATACAAGTGAAGTTAATTTGAGCGTGTTAAAAAGACAAAGGCCGAAACCAAACAGTTTCATTTCGTCTGATATGGTTTCGGTATTTTTTGTGTTCTGTACCAAAATTCGTAAAATTGCAACACTTATGGAATCTTCTAGGTGTCTGTCTGTCTGTCACGCATTTTTAATATTAACTTATACTTTTTAAAATAATTTTATCATTTATACCGTACAGCAAAACGTTTTGCTTTGTTACCTGAATCTATACCGAACATTATTATTATTATTTTATAGTTTTAAATCTATTTAAAAGTTTGTTTTAAATAATAAATCCTCAGTTTTTTAAAATTTAAATAATAGCTTTTGGTATGCAAACCGCATGAGTTGGGTCCAGTCTGCAGGGATTGTGAAAATCGTAGGCAAATTGGATCGACTTGTTAATAATTATTTATAGGTAATTATTTCGATGTCGGGCGATTGATTCTCCTGACTCCAACATTCTGAATGTCGAATCGCATGTAAGACGGTTGGGCCCAATCAGCCCCGGATCTTCAATTTTTTTTAGCCGGGGCAAAAACTGAAAAATGCCGCCCCCGCCCACTTATATTTATTTTTACTTTTATCATTTTTATAATTTCAGCTATCAGATGTCCACTAATTGATTGACATTTGGTTAAAGTTAAGTAAATGATGAGTTGTCCATTCGTCTGTAAAGTGTGAATTTGAATTTGGCTGCCCTCTGAACTTGCCGCCCGGGGCATAGGCCCCGGCTTGCCCCCCCCTAGATCTGGGGCTGGGCCCAATATATATCGTGGCCACCTAGTGATTGAAAAAGTCATAATGACACGTCATGTTTTCTACTGCCAGGTGGGGTCGTGTGAAGAATATCACCCGATTTATCCTCATTGGGTACCCCGCAGATCGGTCTCAGCAGATTATGTCATGTGTAGGGGGTTGTTTGCACGCGGATCTCTTGAAAATAAATTGTTACTTGAATATAGTATAAGTAATTGATTAAAATGTTTCATTACCGTGAGTGGTTTCTTAATTAATTTAACTTAAAATGATTGGCATAATATGCAACTCTGATATTGTTCATTACTATAATTTGAATTTAAGCGCATCTATGGCGAAAACCTGTATTTTAATACTGGTTTGCACAAAACGTCAAAAAATCTAGATTGATAAAAACTAGATTGTGGCCATAATATATATTTTTCGTAAAAGAAGCATCAAAAATTTTAAATCGATCTTTAAAAACGAACTGTTCCATTAACACCTTTTTTTGTAAATTGTAAGAAGTTATGTATACTTATATATTCGTACTTTTTATAGATCTTCCCCTTCGAATCAATATTTTTTAGGCATGTTTGCCAAAATTTAGCTTGCAAAACGATCTCTTTTTATATAGATTTTAGGTTGTAAAACGATGTTTTTTTATTAAATTCGCATTGGAAGTTATTGTAATGGGTCCGAAAATCGAAATCAAAATGTATAACAAATTTGTATGTTTCAAGGTCACTACACTATTTTTACACTATTTTTAGAAAGATGTCTGTGTATGTGTGTGTGTACAAGAAATGGACACATACGTACGTACGTACGTATGTGTCCATTTCTTTCTAAGACGAAATCTCCAAAATGAAAAATGAAATTGACTACGTTAGGGTGCCAATCGACGCGTATTAACGTAAATATGATCTAAAAGAAATTTTTTCAAAATCGGGTCAGCCGTTCTTTTTTCTTAACCAAATAGACTCCAAAAAAGTAGATTTTACACAATATCTCGCGAATAAAAAATTATATCGACTTCGTAAGGGTGTCAATCGAGGCGTGTTAACGTCATTTTGAACCGACATAAATTTTATGAAAATCGGTTCAGCCGTTTTTTTTTTTTTAATTATTGTTAAAAATAAATAATAATTGTGTTTTAATGATTAAAATGATTACTTTTCTGTGCAATATCTAATTTAATTATTGTTATTAAATATTTATCAAACTGGGAAGTTCGTCGTGTGGACCTCAAGGGTCGCACTTTAGTTCTAATAAACGACCCACCTCACGGCTTGTTTTCTAGGTAGTTGGTTCCGTGTTCATACGATATGTGTGGTGGAAGGACGGGTACACAAGTGGTGGAAGTGCAATGAATATTTTAACACTGTTACCTGCCGATAAGAGACAGTTTGTGTTTATTATTTTTATTTAAGTGGGCTGTCGTAAAATCTCTAAGAAAAGGCAGTAAAAAATTGAAATTGTAACATATAGGTGTATCAGAAATAATTCCTCATAGCCCATAAGATTGTACGTTTTATAACATAGCATATATAAAGAGTTGTTAGAAGCCTGCATCGTTTATAATATAAAAATATAGGTAGTCTGTCTATGCTATATTTATCACTTCTATGATTTCGTGCCTTAACCGGGTATCGATTGTGGGCACTAGGCCAGCAAAGCAATATGCTATTTGTATGTTATATCTGTACAGGGTGTCCGGTCATGTGATATCCATATTGAAAAGACGCTGTGGTCATTCTGAACCTAGAAGTCTTAATAGGTACACATATTATGCCCAAAAGTATTTTTTTATGTAATCGCGTTAAGTTTAATAAATAAAGCCGTTATAATTTTTATTTTTTTTTTCACTATAAATTACAGACTTTTGGGTTCAGAATGACCCCAGTAATACGTAATTTCAATATGGTGACGGGACATCCTGTATATGTACCTTATTTATAACTTTAGTGATGAGTTAATATATTTTAGTAGGTGTAGTCAGAAGCGGATCTAGGTTTTTCGGGGCCTATAGGGCTTATTAAAGACCAATGGGTCCCAATTTTTTTTAGATTAAAAATCTTTAAAAATTTATGATTATAATTCCATTTTTGTGGACTCTTGACACTTGGGGGCCCAGGCCTTAAGCCCTATTAGTCCCTATGTAGATTCTCCCCTGGGTATAGTGGGAAAAATTCCATTTAGCTGTCTTCCCGTCAATTATAGAGCAAAGTCAACATTAAAAAACCCGGGTCGCAGTGCCAAACCCTGCCGACAATATAGTATATTTGCTAGTACACGCATTGGCATTATTATGTGAACTCGTGTGAACTTAAGTTTGTTTTTTGACAAAATAAAAAATTTAATCCCGTAAAATAATTAAATTTTTCTTTCTAAATTTCAATATTAGACATGGATTTTATCACAATTTTACGATCACGATTTTATCACTTTGGAATAATATTATTTTTGTGCATCATCGCTTTATAATTTTAGATATTTTGTATAATTTTTCAAATGTTTTATTTCGGAGCACCGTGTAATGCAAAGGCCTCACGTTTCATTGTTGTCATTGTTCAGTTAACTGTGATAGGTCACGAAAATTAATAATTTAAGTAAAATATTTAACAGCATTAAACGCAAACAGATAAAAGTTACATTATAGCAAACAGTTAGAGATATTGCTTGCTGAAAATGATTTATTCATATAAATACTATTTTTATTAGATATTTTACAGTTATATTCTTACTATTATAGTTACAATAATCAAATGATTGACCACAGTTCAGTTTACCTTGACATACGATAGCTAAATTAAATGTTTGATTGATTTTGATCTTTACTCAAATCGTATTCTTTTTTATCAGGAGGGAAGGCATTTTAAGAGAAATTATATCGATAATGTTTGTATTTCTTGAGTTAGATACTTTGCTATATAGTCTTCATTTTTCAATATTTCTGGTTTTATTTATTAGAAATTGAGGTATCGGTAACACAATTTATGTAACCCTGTAGCTCTGGCGAGAATTCCTTATGGTCGTTTTTTTTACGGAGCCGAAAAAATATTCTATTTCAGAGAAAATTTCGGCTTTACAAAATGTCGTATAGTGTTTAAAAAACAGAATTAAGTATTACCTTTCTGTACAGTTTTCCTACATAGTTTCGGTTCCATATCTTCGGGATCGGTGAAGTGAGGTGGTGGCGGTCTCATCGAGCAATTGACGATGCCTATTGTGTATGGATCAAACGGATCACCGCACCGTGGGTCGAACTCGCTGTTGCATTTGTAGCACGAAATGGTCCTAGTGGGACCGGCGTAGTGTTGACGAGCGTTGTGGTGATCGTGACGGTGGTGGACATTATCTGGATAAATTTACGATATATTAAAAGAAAAACAGTGAGTCCTTTGTGCTCTCAAGGGATGTGTAAACATTCAGATTCGAATACGATTACAGCTACATATATAGGATGATTCTTACGCATAAACTATAGGGGAATGATAGCTTATGACAAATAATGCAAAAATGTTATTAAAAGTTTTTTATTTACGGAAATAATCCAGTGAATTTGAAATAAAAATTAAAAAAAAGTCAATTTGAAAATAATAATTGAAAATGCATTATAAATATCATGAGGCAACTGTTTGAAGATATTTCCACCATTTTCAATATACCGGGTGCTGATTTGATTTGCGGGTAATAGGGATTTTACATGTAAAATCATGTTTATGAATTTTCCTGCTTCCCTTTATATTTTGGTGAAAAAAACAAATACATAATTAAAAACTTAACCTGACACGTATGTTTGCAAATTATCAATATGTAGCTTTTATAATTACAAAATAATTATTAAGCAACTGATAATTAAGTTTAAATTAAAAATATTTTATCCGAATAGCCATGATTTTGTTTAAGTCATGGCTATTCGGATAAAATATTTTTAATTTAAACTTAATTATCAGTTCCTTAATAATTATTTCGTAATTATAAAAGCTGCATATTGGTAATTTGCAAACATACGTGTCAGGTTGAATTTTTAATTATGAACAAATTTGGTATTTGTTTTTTCACCAAAATATAAAGGGAAGCAGGAAACAGTTGAGCTTGCCGAACCAATGAGTCATTGGGGCAATGAGTCCCCACATGCACGGTCTATCGATTATCCACCCTCCCCCCAAAGTTTCCAATATCTTAACTCAAAGACAAAACAATGAAAAGCGTGGAAAGTTTGATAACGGAGGAGAGATACTCAAAAAGCACCTCTTCAAAGAGATCTGCTCGGCACTTCGGTCAGGGTGGGACAAGACTGACAATGCGCGGGGTTAGAATAACAAGGCTCTAACTGCATTTTTAAAAAAAACAAAAATTATTGTGGAATAAGGTTCTATCTGTCATTACGTTTCATGTATAACCTTCACAAAATTCATATTTGGCGCCTTAAGCGAGATTCTGAAAGTATAAGGTGGTAACTGGTACGGGTGTGATCGGACTGCTTGAGGTACGGAGTTCTATTAGCACGTCTTGGAACCGCGACAGCATTCGAAAACTTGAAGGTGCGTAGATAGAACCTTATACTTTGGTTTAGCTGCAATTAGAATATTTTTCTTTCATTATTTAGACGTTATATTATGTTCTTTATTGTAAGTTGTCAGAAATGTTCTTTTGTGGTGAATTATTATGAAAATGTCTCAACAACTACTAATTCATTAAAATAAAAATTATGTAACTTGTCTTCGTTTTAATGAATTTATAATTAATACAGCTTTAAGCAACAAGATAGAACCATATATCATCTCTGTTTAAATTGAAAAACTAGGGGAATCAGGTTCTATATGCACTTTATTGTCTCAAAAACTTTAAAACTAACCCAAAATGTGTACATTGTTTACTAAACAATTGTAGTTCGTGCTCTAGAATGATCAGTTACATTATTATTACAAAAAGAGTGTTTAATTTAATTATTTAATGCCATTCTAACATTGATCACCCTTTTTCTCGAAATCATACTTGATCCAGTTAGAACCTTTTTATTCTAACCCCGCGATTATTTATTTATGATATTCTTAAAGTATTTTTCTACAAATCCATGTAACATTTATCCGAATGTTATATTATGACAGACGCCAGGTGCTACGTATAATAACCACTACTTAAGGTTCTAATTAATTATTATCGTGCCAGGATTTGCTCAAAATCAAATGCGGTTTCCTTTTCCGTGTACTGTTTCCTTTCATTATTTTTAGCTGACCGGATGTCCTATGACGGTCAACTTTCTACTATCAACGCTTGTACTATTATGTTTTAATAAATTTTAAAAGAACATTTTAATTCATACTGTGAATTCCAGTTTTGATTTTGAAACAATTCCGGTCATTTTTCGGTATTATTGGGCCCACATGTTTGTTTTAACCTTTAAATACATCTCTAGTGCGATTACGTTCTTATTAAATAGGTTTTGAGCACCTGATTACCCTAAAGTCTCGCCAACAGTGCCCTTTTTGAATAACATATTTCACGTAATTGGTAAGGGATCACTGTATATCAATACTAATGATTAATGAATAAAACTATATGAAGGGACCTTTATATTATTATGGTTTAATTTTCTTTCGAGTTTTTGTTAAGTATTTATCAAATATTGAACTCGTATATATAAGGAAAAGTGAAATTTATTGATGTGTCAATATTTAAGCTCGCGCTCATCCCAAAAAATGTATAGGTACGAGAGTAATCTCAGAAAAGGCGTAGATATATTGTTTGTTCAACACCCGCAAGAAATAAATCATTTCGTGGCCCTGCTGAGCGTGGGCGAAATAATGAGTTCCCTGATTGTTGACGTGCAGAGTGGGCGAAATAGCATTTCGCCCACGCTCATTACGGGGAACGTTTACGCAAGTGTTTTACGACCGCAAGTGTTTTACGACCCAAAAATCACTTCCACCATAATTGTTCCTGTTCATTAATTGTTCACAATTCGTTTTTATACTGTTTTAATAACCTGCATTTTATTTTATTCATCACCAAAAACAGAGATTCTTCCTTTTAAAAATTTAAGTTCACGATATAGGGGGATGGGGGTGGCCACCCTTGAATCCACGGTCAGGGGCTTCGCCAGCTGTACTCCGATCAAGGGCTTTACCTCTGGATCCGTCTCTCTTGGACCTGACCCTTAACCTCTTTCTATAACTAGTATTTCATGACAATTCTGAGGGCGATAGTTTCGTCAATCAATCAGGTCACCCATTATTTCGCCCACGCTCAGCAGAGCCACGAAATGACATATTTCTTGCGGTAGTTGAACAAAATATTGTGTGCGACTATTGGTCGAAAGAGGAGATTCCACTCGTGTGTTTTACCGCACTCGCTACGCTCGTACGGCAAAATCCACACTCAAGGATTCTCCTCTTTCTCCCATACTAGTCGCACAATATACTATTACTCTCTTTGTGGGTTATGCTCAACTCTCATTGTTGAAATAGGAAAGCTTGGTACATATTTTATACGTTCATAATGTTTACACATCCTACGATAGCACTAATTGGACGGACACACACACACACAAAAGATGTTTACATGTATACTGTGGGAGTATTAATTGAACTCACACATTTTTAATTTAATGTCGAATGAAGACAGGCACTGCCAAACTTTACCGCTGGGGTGCCAGCTATATAACTACCGTGGTCTGTGGACCGTTCATAGTAGTGTGTATACAGAATAAGCTTATTTAAAATAATAAATCATTGAACAATACCGATGTGCTGTGTTTACCAATGTTCAAATCATAGAGATTTTGTTTTTCCAAAGGATCCGGAATTGAAAAGAACTGGTTGCATGCTATCAGAAGGGAAAAACTTGATTTCTCGCGCGTTTTTCTATGAAAACCAATGATAACTTATAGTGCAGAAGCTTTAGATGCGTCTAATGATGATAAGCAATTAATAACATGAGACCTTTTTTACTGGACTCGTTTCATCTTTAAAAACCCAAAAAATTGCTTCTGCCAGGTTTTTTTTCCTGGATCATTACTAAAAAAATGCATTTCCTATGTATTTTACAGCAAATTAAAATTTTAACCAAATGGCTTTAAATTAATTCGAAAGTAGGGAGTAATGAGTCATAACGTAATAAGCGCTTCTGCCGACTTTCTTACATCCGGAAATTGTGGCAGAAGCGAATTATTTGATATCTTTTTCGGTTTAGTTCTATTAGGACCCGTCAAATGAGCATATGACATCTGGTGGCAGAAAATTGTATCAAAACGGGGGAAAATTTTACATGCTAACAGTGCAAATTTATCGTGAAATTGGTTATTACAAGAATAAAACAAGTAAAATAAACAAAAAGTTTACCGAAAATGGAATTTGCGACGTTTTCTAATATCATGGCATTAAACACTATCAGTTATTGCCTTGTAAAACTTACTTTACAGCGAATTCTTTTTAATGAAATGTGGAAAAACTGTATTTATATTAATAATAAGATGTACTCATTATCATACTGTACTACAATAGTTAAATCTCTGAATATTGACAAAATTAGGACTAATTATGTGTATACAAATATTTTGAGGTTAGTAACTTACCTACTTATTACAATATAATATTACAATATAACATATTATGTTGCAGTTTTGTGTTTACATTATTCACCTAACACAGCCTTAAAGGAGCATTGAACGGATAATTAATTTCGTGGAGATTTTCTTTTAATTTTGATGTTTTTAAGCAATATGCCGTAAAGATTACTACTTTTGACAGTTCATTTTTCATGTATTTTTCTCGTTATATTTGATAATATGTTCGGCTTTGAGAATCTGTTTCCTTGAACGAAATTCCTTTGTTTAGGATTCGTACCGGCCCAATTGCAAATTGCACTTATATTTATATTTATTATTTCTTATCACTTTGAAAATCACAAAATTACACGCAAAAGTATATAAAAGTATATAAAATTTCCCCCCCTTTGCGCCATGTTTTTTAAGCTCCACCCATTTGACGGATCCCAATACAAGTTGATACGTTTTTAACATAAATATTTTTTAACTCGTAAACTTATCAATAGAACTAAACCGAGAAAGATATCAAATAATTCGCTTCTGCCGTCATTTCCGGATGGGAGAAAGACGGCAGAAGCGTATATTACGTTATGACTTATCGCTCTCTACTTTCGACATTAATTTAATGTCATTTGGTTAAAATTTTAATCTTAGGAAAAATACACCAGAAATTCCTTTTTTTAGTAATGATCCGGGAAAAAGAAACCTGGCAGAAGCAGTTTTAAACGAAATAAACAATAGTTTAGACACTTCTTACCACAATAATTTTATTCGTGAATGTACATTTCAAGAGCTAAGCTCTCATCTTCAGCACATACTCAAAGTTTAGTATGTGCTGAAGATGAGAGCTTAGCTCTTGAAATGTACATTCACGAATAAAATTATTGTGGTTAGAAGTGTCTAATCTATTGTTTATTTTGTTTAAAACCACAGTGCTCTTAATATTCCTAGTTTTAAATGAGTCCAGTAAAAAAGGTCTCATATTATTTGCTTATCACCATAGGTTAGACGCATCTAACTCCTGGACTATTAGGTAGTTATATACCTGCTGCCATCTATGTATTACGTTTCTCATGTGCCTATCTCCATTGCGCTAAAATATTTTTGAGAATGAAAATTTTTTGATCATGCACTATTTGACTTATATATAAGGCAAATAAATTATATCCCTATATTATTAAACGAGTAAATCTTGTATATATGTTTCTATGTATCTATATAAATATTTTCTCGAAAACGGCTCTAACGATTTTGATCAAATTTACCGAAAAGGGGTTTCGGGGGGCAAAAAATCGATTTAGCTAGGTCTCATCCCTGGAAAAATTCGTTTTCTTATCGATTTTATCATTTTAAAAAACAGTTTTTTTAACGTCATAAAACAGTGTCGTATTGTGAGTAGGCTTTGGAAAAAACAAACTGTTTTCATTATTTATGTCAAAATTACTCTGACAGTCAATCTTTATCTTATTAAAATAATCAGTAATTATTTGAAAAGTAAAAAAATAGCAACAATAAAATCTAAACATAATTATGTAAGTAGTTTTAGATAAAATTTAAATAAATAGGTATCTTATTTTTATATTACCTATATAAAATACGTATAGGTAAGTACGTTAAATGTGGTATGACGTATAATGTAGACCTTTTTTTCTCAAAAACGACTAACGATTCTGATGAAATTTACAGAATGGGGATTTTTCGGGGCGAGAAATCGATCTAGGTAGGAATTTTGGTTCCAGAGGGGAGCAATTAAAAAAAAGGTGTTTTTTATTTATTATAACTCGCTCAATTAAAGTCAGATTGATTCGAAGTCTATTTCTACATAGATTTTATATAATATATCACAAGTGTTAAAATTGTAATTGAACACTAATATAAGAAGTGTCTTGCACAATATGTAAATAATAACGTTTGTTATTAAAAGAATCGATTTTTGTGAGTTTTTCAGTAGGTACCTACGCAAAAAAAATATTTGAAATTTACTGGAAGTTGTTAAGATGACATCACAGAGAAAAAGTACTTCGATAAAGTTGATATTTGGTATCAATGCTTAAAATTGGATTGTTAAAATGGTAACGGGCGAGCAAAATTTCATCTGATTCGAACATTTTTACAAGATATTCAATCTATGAAAATCGGTTTTTGCGAGTTCTTCAGTCAACAAAACAATAACGGCGGTAGATTTGAAAATGGCGACCTAAATAATATTTACAGGAAAAAATGCTTGATTCAAGTTGATACTTAGTTTTTACGCTTAAAAATACACATAGGTAGTTAAAATATCAGAAACAATTATTTTAAATTATGTTACAGAAATAAATTCGTTTCGGAATAATATTCTGAGAAAATAATATCTCACACTCGATCTCACAGCATATTAAGTACTGTTTTTATTGAACTCATCCGAGCAAAGCTCGGCCACCCAGATATTATAAGTTAAATGAATTTTAAAAAAACATACTGCGATGATTTTTCTGATGTCCAACCATCATGTCGGTGTTATCGTGCTCACCGTTCGTGTTGTGATCGTCGTTGTGATCGTTGTATCCGTTGTTATATCTCACTGGACCATTGTTGTAGTCGATCGTGTGACTGTTGTCTTCACCATAACTGTTTTCATAACCGTTCATGTTGTGCAAGTTGTGATGACTGGCCGTACCTGAATTTAAACAATACAACATTTAAATGACAATATAATTAACAGTTTCGTACGACAATAAAAAAAATTAAACAGGGAATTCCATTGAATTAATTAAATTAATTAGTTTTGTTTCAACATGTTATAAAAAAACTTGAAATCAGTGATTGGTTGAAATAGCAGTAACGGTTATTTTAGAACTGTTACTTGAAAAGAACCGGTTCTAAAAATAACAGTTTATAGAATTATGGCCTTCAGTAATAAAAGTTCTTAAAGAACAGGTTTATAACCATTAGTGATGTGCCGGATATCCGTATCCGTATCCGCGGATATCCGAGGGAAAAGAAAGATCCGGATCCGTATCCGTTAGTTTTTTTGGCGGATCTTTTACCTTATCAATTTTCAATTCATAGATAAAATTTTATATATATAGGTGATTAGGTAATAATGAAAAGCAGTTAAATTCCATTCAGATTATTTTTTATTTTTTAATATCGTGGTCAATAACTTTTTCCCATAACAGATAGTCTCTTTCCAAAGGTCGATGTGCAATATTTAGTATTTACCGCCGCGTACTCTAAGAAAGTTAAGATCCGTATCCGCGGATATACATTTTTAACGATCCGGCACATCACTAATAACCATTACTATTTTGTAAGTAATGTAAATGATAAGTAAAAATAAAAGGCTAGATAAAAAATTAATTACTTGACATTTTCTCTGAACATTAAAGAAAGATAGTGAAGAAATAAGGTTATTATACGAGTAGGTATAGGTAACTCGCGAAATCACAAAATCAATTCTCTGATAAACGGAGGATTGTCGATCCCGACATTTTGACATAAAGTTAGGGGACATTTAGTATACAGTGCGTTTGACTTCAAACAACATAATGTTGACTTTATATGTTAAATATATCCATTTGATTTACATTGGATTCAAGTTAAATAAAATATTAGTAAAAAAAACTTTAGAGACAAGCTTTTATTGAAATGTATTAAAAAGGAAAAAATAATATTTAATAATTTAGGTTCATAATTATTATAAAAGCGTGGGTAGTAAATTCTATGATAGTTTGTTAGTCTCAACCCCCGCTTTTATAATAATTATGAACCTAAATTATTAAATATTATTTTTTCCTTTTTAGTACATTTCAATAAAAGCTTGTCTCTAAAAAGTTTTTTTTTACTAATATTTTATTTTGTCCATTTTAGTCTTTCAAAATGTTACCCCCCTTTGACACTCGTAGGGGTTGAATTTCGAAAAATCCTTTCTTAGTGGATGCTTACATCAGAAAAGGAACCAACTGTTCAAATTTCTAGTTTCAGCGATTTGGCCTGGGCGTTAATTAGTAAAAAAAAACTTACATCCCCGTTTGAAGCCCTTAGGGGTTGAATTTATTTCTAAAAACGATTTATTCATGTATTGTCATCAGGAATACATATGTGTACAAAATTTCAAATCGATCGGATACGTGGAAGTCGTTCAAAATTGACTGCAAGTTTTGTCCTAAACAAACAAACTAACATGCAAAACATTGCAAGTTAAAAATAAAAAAAAGCTTGTAAAAACGATTACTCTTAGAATGACACAGCTTGACGTCATCAGCCTCACTAGCGACCTCTAGCAACGGACTATCTGCTAGACAACCGTTACCCTCTCTGCTGCTTTCTAATGGTTTTTACCATAAACGGTGTCGTGTATGAGTTCTAGTAGGCGGAGATCGGAACACTTGAACCTACTATTTGATGTAACTTGAATCCAATTTAATCAAATGGAGATATTTTACATGTAAAGTCGATATTATAACGTTCAGAATCAAATATCTACCCTGTATCCGACATTACGCAAATTACCTCTCTCCACCACATTACAGTAATATCAGTTGTCATCTGTTAAGTTATAAAAATGTGTTTAATTAGTTGGTCATTTGTTCGGAGGGGAAATATTATTGTCTCAATTAGAGTAGGTATTATACAAATTATGTTTGTTTTTTATTGTCATAAATACTCGTAATGTTTTCGCAACTTTAAAGCTAAAAATACGTCTGATGATAACATAAAAATTGTCGAAACATGTCGCTATGGGAATAAATTTATTTATTCTGTAACAATTTATCTTGTGAGGATTTTGTTATCAACCACATTAATTTCATACACAAGTGATTAGAAGTACCTATTGATTACTAAAAATACTTAATTTTGAATTTCTTTACTAAATGTGATTAAGCTAGTGGCAGAAGTACCTATAGTGCTGAACACTATTAAAAATTGATTCCTTTTAGATTTCGAAAAAGAAGCCGGAAATCGGGTCCAACGAGAACGTGTAACCAATTTTTTGAGATTAAATATAAAATCTTTCAAGATAAATCACAAAAAAATAATTTCTCTAATTTTCAAAATATTATTGTAATCTATATTAGAAATCGTGTCCATCGTGATTATAATAAAATTAAGGAAAATCGCAGGATAGTGGACAAATATTTGATTTATTAAATTAAATGTACGACGTTTCGTTTATATATTTAAACTTTTTCAAGTACACAAAAATTTTTGTGTACTTGAAAAAGTTTAAATATATAAACGAAACGTCGTACATTTAATTTAATAAATCAAATATTTGTCCACTATCCTGCGATTTTCCTTAATTTTATTATTGTAATCATTTATAAAATAGTTAGAAGCTAATATCATAATTTTACGCAAAGGTTTGTTTTTTGTATGCAATTCAATTTTCCACAGAAATCATACCATTTATAAACGGTATTTGACAAATTTGTTAGTTCAAATTTACGCTTCCATTATACGAGGCCACTGAAATAACGTGTATTAAAATAAACTGTATAATAAACTAGTGACATAGTGGAAGGAAAAAGTAGATAAGTTATATAATAAGAGGCGATGCTCGGAGTAATTTCATGATGTTAATCATGAAATTTTCTAGTGTCCCTGAAATGTCGAGTCCCTTTCAATTGGTCGTGTATGAAGAGTACAAATTGTAAATACCGCATCGCGATTGTTAGAAAATCAAGCGTGAACACTTGCAGTACAATATATAAATTATTAATTTTATTTTAGAAGTTCTATATTTAGGCTTTGTGTTAGCATCTATTTAACGCACGAGATTTTAATATCACAAGATAGCAAAACGTATATTGACAATGTGTCAAGTCAGTATAGTAAGTAAGAGTAGAGATTTACGGACTACCGTATCTTTCTCTGATTAGTAGTAAAGACTAGTGATGTAACGAATGTCAATTTTTAGGCATTCGCAAATGCGAATATCTGTCGACGATTTTCGCGAGTGCAGTTTTCAAAGCTTTATTACCTAATATTAAAGTAAAGGCTGATAAAAGATATAATGTAAGGTTAACTTAGCGAAAAACTTACGTTATTTTTTAAAAAAGAAGTAAGAAAAAAACTTTTCTAATGAAAATGCTAAGAAATTAATATTTTTTGTCTTATTGGGATCCGTCAAATGAGCATATGACATCTGGTGGCACAAAATCGTACTCAAAACGAGGGAAAATTTTACATGCTAACAGTGCAAATTTATCGTAAAATTGTTTATTACAAATATAAAACAAGTAAAATAAACAAAAAGTTAATCGAAAATGGAATTCGCGACGTTTTCTAATATCATGGTACTAAACACTGTCAGTTATTGCCTTGTAAAACTTACTTTATAGTCGCGTCAATGAATACATAAAACAGGCAATCTTCGGAAGTCCTCAAGAACAGCTCCGATTTTGATGATTTTTTTTTTGAAAATTTTGTTTTTTTATATTATTTAAAATCAGAAACCTTTTGGATCGTGGACAGAATTATTTCTATTGTTTAAACAATATTTATACTATTTATGCATGAAAGATTTTTTTTTATACAATATCCATTGAAAACTTGGATAAAAGAGATATTCATGTTATTTTTTATATTGCTATTGTAAATATTTTT
Organism: Mongoloraphidia duomilia; assembly: GCA_039654895.1. NCBI lineage: Eukaryota > Metazoa > Arthropoda > Insecta > Raphidioptera > Raphidiidae > Mongoloraphidia > Mongoloraphidia duomilia. Next base: position 11,279,123 of record CM077524.1, read on the forward strand.
AAATTATATCTCAATATACCAACAAATTTTATAAACAATTACCTATAAGTTTTTTTATGTAATAATGACATAAAATTAATTTGTGGAACAAAATTAAGAAATCTTTATAACTGAAATTTATTATTTTATATACAAAAAAAGCAAATTTAGGATGACTTCCTCTTGCCCTAATAACATCTCTCATACGATTAGGCATAGATCTAATCAAGTTCGATATTGTTTCTTGTGGGATGTTAAGCCAATCTTCTACTTCTGCAACAATAAGCCCTGGGATTGAGGTTGGGGCACGAACTCTTCGTTTTAGCTCATCCCATAATTGTTCGATTGAGTTTAGGACGGGACTGCATTCTGGCCACTCCATAACCCGAAAACCGAAAAATCCTAGTCTAAGGGTATAATAGATCCTGAAAATGCGTGATCATACGCACCAAGTCGAATGTAACCGAAAATTTACGATAAACCATAAAAACAGTCGAAAACCATGATTAATTTCCCTGTTCGAATGTCGCCTCTTACCTACTCTACCTAACGTCACCAGCACATTAATATCGCGTGTTCGATGCTAGACATGGAAGCAGGAACAAGCAAGCACGAGTACGTGGAATCCATGGCGACATTATTATTATTATTTTATGTGCTCATGTAGATTGTGTCTAAAGGTACGTGCAGTACGCAGCTGGGATTCTAGATGGTAGCATGTATGGTAGATGGTGGCTGAAATTATAAGCGCTTATAGGTTTCGAAGCTTTGATACTAGCATTCATACAAGCTTAAATCGCGTTTGAAATGTCAGATAGCGAAGACGAATATTTGTGTTCTTCTGCTACAAATATAAATTTGGGTAGGAGCTATCATGTCCACCCTAATAATAGAAAACGATCTAAACATGGCGAATTTCATCATTTATACCAAGAATTAAAATTTTACCCAAACCGGTTTTTTGAATATTTACATATGGAACCTAACACTTTTAAATACGTCTTAGAAAAAACTCAAAACAAATTAAATAAAAACTGGCAAAATTTCACTTATTAAACTAGTTACATCCATTGCGAAACTTGTAACGGCCATTTGACAGTTGTCACACGTTGATTGTAGTAGTCAACGCGCTGAAAGAATGGTGAGATACATTCTTGAATCTACCAGCTCTTGTAACAGCGCTTATACTTGCTACACTCACTGCTTCGTTGTGTACGCTCGGATATATAACAATGCATTAATTTAAGCAAGCTCAGCTATGATCTACGCTACCATCTAGAATCCCAGCTCCGTACTGCACGTACCTTTAGTCTATACAGTGAGCAGTTAAGTCTGGATACATGCGATTTAAATTTTTGCTGAAACTTTTTGAGAAAAATGCTCGGACACGTGTATTTTGTTTTTTTAAAAATAGGCATATATTCTGATAAATTCACTTTTCGATCGTGTTTGGTTTTTGAGTTTCGACGTCATCGGCCATTTTTTTAAATGACATTCCCAACTTTTTTCGGCGGTTTCGGAAAGAGAATATTTTTTTGAGTATAGCAATGTCAAAAAAGTAAAATGTTGAAGAGGAAAGTTTTTGCGATATTTGACCTCAAAGTTCAAAAAAATAAAAAATCGAGTCGACTATGAATTTTGACAATTAATCTATTTTACTAAAGCATGGTCATTTAGGAAAAAACAATCAAGCGAGGAGTTAAAATTGACTTTTATTGGCTTCCCGGCAGTATACAAGCCTATTTTTGAAATTCATAACCAACTCGATTTTCTATTTTTTTGAACTTTGAGATCAAATGTCTCAAAAACTTCTCTCTTCAATATGTTACTTCTTTACACAAAAAAAAATTATCTCTATGATTCCCTCGAAAAAAGTTGGGAATGCCATTTAAAAAAGATGGTCGATGACGTCGCAGCTCAAAAACAAAACACGATCGAAAAGTGAAATTTATCAGAAGGAATGCCTTTCTAATTAAAGCCTTTTTAAAGAACAAAATCAACGTGTTCGAAAATTTCTATCATAAATTTTTAAGAAAAATTTAAATCGCACATATTCAGACTTTACGTGTTCACTGTATGTATATAGGCATTGTATAGTGACGCGCTGGTTCAGTTCTCTGTATAGTAGAATATACTGTGCAGGCCCGGATTTAGAAATTTGCCGCCCCTATGCAGTTGCGAAAATTGCCGCCACCGCCCACCCCCCTCGAAACTTCTTCAATGGTGGAATAAGTTTGGTACGAAAAGTTTTTCAATAAATAAAATGCACCTTTCTGAGAGCAAATATTCTATTTTATTATGGTCAGTATCCTTATAATCATGAAGTATATGATATCATTCAACAATTACCATTATATGTATTATGTATGCGATTGTTTTTTGTCATACGTACTGTTATGAACGATTATTAACGTTATTGTTAATTTATTGTTAACAGTCTGTTAACAATAAATTAACAATAACGTTAATAATCGTTCACCAATGTTTAGTAATAATGACAGAGGAGGTTATGTGTATCACGATATACTGTAGGGGAGAAAATAAGATGATTTTCGATACAGAAACTTATCGAATATTCGATATTAGGCCAATATCGAGACTTGAATAAATCGTTGCTTTTCTCGATTCGGGCATTGTCCACTTATAATGTTGGTACGCGTGCCAACGAAATAGGCGGGAAATTCAATTCCCACGAATATAACAAGTTTTCAAAGTTTCCGTCAAAATTTACCGCCCTTCAATTCTTGCCGCCCTAGGCAACTGCCTACCCTGCCTGCATGGTAAATCCGGGCCTGATACTGTGTATAGTAGATATTAGAACTGGGTCGGCTGACGTTAGCTTTAGTTAGCTATGTACATTCCACTTCAGACAGTATTGATCAGCACTATTATAACCAAGAGAATATACGAAACCGGCTTCTTGTTCAAATCCGAATTGACCATATGTTTTTTCGGCTGATTTCCCTATGGACCGAACTGACCTCTAAGAAAGACCATAAGCAACTTGTCATCAGAAAAAATATTGATAAGTTCTTAAACGAAAACAGTGTCCTTGTTTCGATTATTTTTAGACGTTGCGTTGGAATAGTATACCTACAAGTTATATTGACCATTTTCATGAATTAACCACTCTTGAACGTTGACCACATTTTCATGGGCCCACAATCCTTCACCAGGGCCGTCTTTAACCTATTGGAGGCCCTGGGCACTTTAGGATAATGGGGCCCCTATGACTATGACAGAGGACTATTTTATTAAAGCAGGCAAAATAAGTACATAAGCAAAATTCTAGATTTATTCAACTGTAATCCGGAAAAGGAACTCTTTTAGCATTCACAATGTTAGGCTCCTTGTTCATTAGAATACCAAAAAAGTAAATAAGTTACTTATTAGCTTTTTTATAACTACTGACTATAATACCTACTTACTTGTAATATTGGTTATCGGTTGGTGATCTGGCAGGAACTAGGGGCCCCATTGATCGCGGGGCCCTGGGCACTTGCCCAGAGTGGCCAATGGAAAAGAGGGGCCTGTCCTTAACCGATAGTTATCAAGAAGTTTCGATATATGTGTAATTATAGTGAGCATGTCGTTTATATATTTTTTGCTATACCTACTATAAAATAACTACTTTACAGGTGTGTTGAAACTTGAAAGTGTTTTCAAAACACACTAGTGTGGAAAATAAACAGTCTCCATAGTGATTTATGTTTATTCGCTCTGGTCCGCCCTCTATTACGTATACTCGCGGCCCACTATAAATGTGAAGTTGGCGACGCAAATGAACTGTCAAAATTTTTTGAAAATACAGGAAATGGAGTGAAAAGTAGCTATTTTATAGTGGGTTTGGCAGAAAATACTGTGTATATCTCGTGCGTAATGATATTATAATATGACTCGTGTGACTGTTAAAACTCTGAGGCGTTTTTAGCCTCCAATAAAACGTTTTATATTTGGTCTTTTTTTTTAAATAAATTTTCTAACAGACATATATTTGGTACGCAAATAGTTCAAGTAAATATTTCAACTTTTAAAAATTAATTTGGCTATTACTTAATCACCGTTGTCTCCTTACATAACATTTAGTTTTACTTTCGATTGAAATAATTTCATACTTACGAACACTTCTTGAACTGATTTTCAATAGCCCGGTCGCATTATAAGCTGTTTGCTACAAAATATATTTCTGTCGTATAAATTCATAAATTCATTAATCGGTTATTTCGTATATTGTCACTAATTTATCTTGTTTTTCAATAATAAATAATAATTTAAATAATTAAATTTTAAACCTGCATTGTAAAGTATAGACAAATTTTAGTCTGATAACTTTACAATCAGGGTGTGGTTATTTCACTGTAATTAGTTCTGATTCCTGAGTTTGGCGAGGCTTTAAGCCGTCTGAAACTCAGAAAATCTCAGTAAACTGTTACACATGTATTTTTGATGTTATCGGGATTATTAAAGATATTGTTTAGTTAATTCGTATTTGCTTTATTGATAAAATTAAACCTTAACGAGGAACTGGGTGGGCCCAGCGGTTCCAAACCTTAATAATTAAAAATAAATAAACAAATAAAAGAAAAAAAGATAGTGTAGGGTTCAGTAATGGTAGCAGAGCTATAGTTAAGTTTAAAATCTGTTCTTAACGAAGTAGATCTACGCGTTTAATTTTGTCTCATTTAGCGTTTGTGTTGCGTAACCGTGAATCCGTATTACGTCAGGTTTATTAACCTTTTTTTCGTTCAACGCGTTTATCAGTTCAAGAAGCATTTTAAGGTTTTAATTTAATTATTTAAATTCATTTTGTTTTGTTTTTCCACATAATTGCATTAAAATGCCGAAACCTTCTCTTCGAAGTGAAACTACAAGCAAGACGCCGATAGAGTTAACTCAGTCGCCAATATCTGACAAAAACGAGCAGTTTCACACGCCAGAAGCTCAAATAAGTCAACGTCAAACGGGCGCCATCCCTAAAACGACAATCAGTACCACAATTTCATCTACTGAGAGAGAGGATCAAGCTGCTTCATTGCCATTTGTACCAAGTACTTCAGCGCAAACTGGATTTGATCATTCTCCGTCTCGTGTTTTCCAGTTTATGAAGACTCAAACTGAACTAAATATCAAATCTCAACAAACATTAAGCGATTTGTCTACAGGGTTAAATTCGTTATCGCAAAATGTGAGTCAAGTCGTCAAGGAACGCAGTATACAAGAACAGCTATTTATACTTCAAGCTCAAATGCAAGCAATGAATCGCAGTGATACTGAAAATCGTTATCATACCGCAAGTTTAACGCCTGTACCTATTAAAATGGGCATTGATATATCTGATTTATTGAAACCAGTACCGATTTGTGACGGGAAAAATCTAGACGTCATACTTTGCTTTATTGAAGAAGTAGAAAGAATTGTTGACAAGAAGCTGGTTAAAGAAAAACCGTTGATTTTTCAGCTTATATCGTTATGTCAAGGCAGTTTTCTGGAATGGTTGTCCGAAGTCGCTCATCGTGTTGAATCCTGGAATGAATTGAAGATACAAATACTCGAACGTTTTTTAACGCCAGTTGATAAAACACTGTACACCGCCTCACTTATAGAGAGATGGCAACGTTCAAATGAACAGTTCGATGATTACGTTGCAGACATTCGTCGAAAGGCACGTGTTCTTAATTCTTCACTAGCGGAACAAGAAATTATTGTTAATATTTGGGCAAGGCTTAACAAAACAACGTACGATTTCTGTCGACTTCGCACTATGCCAACCAATTTCAATGAGCTTGACACACTGGCAAGAGAATATGCTCAAGTTTTAAGAAGAGACCGAATTCATTTTGAAGCGGAAGCAAATAAATTTGTCAAATCTAAGCCGTCAAAAAACTAAATAATTACGAAATAACCGAAGAATCGTCATCAAGATACCCGCATAGTCATTGTAAATATCCAGTCATTAAATTTTTAAAACGACCGTCACCGATTACAACTTTACCTATAATTAAACTGTCTATAGGCCATTTAATGTTCGACGCTCTTCTAGACTCAGGAGCTACGCATTCTATTATTTCCAAGAAAGTGGCTAACACAATTAGTATGTTGAAGCTTGGTAAGATTATACCCGAAACAACTCGGATAACTTTAGCTGATGGCCACTGTACAACTGTTAAGCATCGTCTTAAATGTCACATCAAAATCGAGGAGTTTTCTTGGGACATTTTGTTGATCATCCTACCTAATCTTTCGCACGATATTATCATGGGCGTTAATACACTTCGTCAACTGAAAGCTCAACTTGACTTTTCAAAACTTGAAGTGAAATTCGACTTCAAGCCTGAAGTTGGAGTTCCATTTACTACCGATTCTCGAAGTGCTAAGCTGTTCAGCATCCAAGATAATTCATCGATTAACACTGAACTTTCTGAGACTCAACAATCTCAATTGAATGAATTGCTGGTTTCCTATAGTGATGTTATTACCAAGAATATCCTGGGTAGAGCGAACGATTATACTTATACAATACATATGAAAGACAATATACCCGTTCGTCGTAGTCCTTATCCGATGAATCCAATCAGAGCTCGAGAGATGGATGCCCACATTCAGAAACTATTAGACCAAGGAGTCATAGAAAAATCTTGCAGTCCTTATGGAGCTCCAGCGTTCTTTGTTCCCAAGAAAGATGGAACTAATCGACTTGTCATTGACTACCGACATTTGAATTCTAAAGTTGTCTTCGACGCATTTCCATCACCGAATATGGACGCCGTCTTTCAGAGTCTCCACGGATCAAGAATATTTTCGTCCATAGACTTAGCCAGTGCCTTTTACCAAATTCCTTTGTCTCCTGAAAGCAAAAAATATACAGCGTTTGTCACTCCGACCTCTCAATATCAATTCCGACAAGTTCCCTTTGGTTTAAGTGTTAGTCCACAAGCATTAAATCGTATTATGTTTCAGATATTCTCGGATCTGCGCTATAAATGCTGCATACCGTACTTTGACGACATACTGGTCCACAGTTCAAGTTTTAAAGAGCATCTTGAACACCTGAACATCGTCTTCAGTAGACTTAGACGAGCTGGGTTCACCGCCAACCCAGATAAAATGCAGTTATGCCGACATCGGATCAAGTTTCTGGGCCACATAATCTCCGGCTCAGGTGTCCATGTAGATCCAAGCAAGGTTGCCGCAATCAAAGAGCTTCCTGTTCCGAGAAACCTAAAACAGCTTCGTCAATTTCTTGGTATGGCATCATTTTTCTCACGATTTATTGAGAATTTTTCGCTTATAGTCTCACCGCTCAATCGATTAAAAAAGAAAGGCGTTCACTTCCACATGGGACCTGATGAAATGAAGGCCTTCGAAGTAATCAAACGAAAGCTAGCTTGTGCACCTGTACTTACGTATCCTGATTTTGTAAGGCAATTTATTGTCCAAACTGACGCCAGTCAAGAAGCTCTCGGCGCAGTGCTGTTGCAAAAATTCGACGATGGCCTCCATCCGATACAGTTTGCAAGCCGCAAGCTCACAGATGCAGAGCGACGCTACTCGACCTATGAATTAGAGGCCTTAGCTGTAGTGTGGGCGCTAGAAAAATTCAAGGAATACTTGCTGAGTGGAAAATTTCTTCTACAAACTGACAGCTGCGCACTCACATGGCTGTTGAAACATCCTCGACAACTGGGACGCATTGGAAGGTGGGTTCTAAAGTTGTCTCACTTCCATTACGACGTTGAACATATCCGTGGGAAGCTCAATGTAGTCGCTGATGCGTTAAGTCGACTCTACGCTGATGAAGACGTCCAAGATGACAAGAACCACGCTACATGTAATGCAATTCGTACAACAGAAGCCTCCATCAACCTGCTGGACGAGGTCCCGCAATCGTTTGTGTCAATTCGGACACACCAGCTCTCCGATCCGGACTGCCAACTCATCATTGACCGACTCAATAACGGTGACAATGATGTCACAAGTTATCAGTTACGCGACGGGCTGTTGGTGCGGCTTGTTGGCAAAAACAAATTGAAGCGAGTTGTCGTCCCAAAAGCCGTTCAAAAGATGGTCGTATTTTATTTTCACGATACGAAAACGAGTGCGCATCCTGGAATAACTCGTACTTACCGACAGATCGCTCGCCGCTTCTGGTGGGCTTCGCTATATAAGGACGTCCGGGACTACGTACGTTCGTGTGATGCCTGTCAAAGCTGCAAACCGCACAATCAACGAATTGCAGCTCCACTGGCGTCGACATTACCACAGAACGTTTGGGAACGTGTCTACATTGACCACATTGGTCCTTTGACTGTTACTAGCACCGGATGTCGCTATGCACTTGTCGTCATCGATGGATTCAGCAAGTGGCTGGAAATTATACCAGTCAAACGCACCACGTCAGCCGCCACCATCCAAAAGCTAATTGCCGTCTGGACAAAATATGGACCACCAAGAACGCTCGTTTCTGACAATGCTACATGTTTCAAGAGTGCGAGTTTCCGCTACATGTGTTTACAATGGGGCATAAGCCAAGTCTTCACATCCCCATATAGACCTAGCAGCAACGCCGTCGAACGCGCTAACCGGGATATCAAAGCTGGATTGTCAATATTGCTGAAAGAGTATGGCAGCTCACATAAACAATGGGACAAGTTTACATCATTCGTGGCTTATTCTCACAACTCGACCATTAGCGAGGCCACTAACACTTCTCCGGCATCGGTGTTCCTTGGTCGCGAGCTCACACAGCCGCTAGATCTTAAATGGGATCTCTCAAGTTTTGTAGACGATGGAAGAGTCGACGTCGAGAGAGTACGCACTGCCTTGGAGAGAAGCCATGCTAAAGTTCGCAAATACTATGACCGCCATCGGCCGGGTCAGCATCCTTTCTACATCGGCCAGTTAGTACTACAGCGTCTCCACCAGCCGAATGCTCCAGGAGATGACGTTCGAAAGTTTCAAGCCCGTTGGTCCGAGCCACGCCGAATAACAAGATTTACATCGCCTGTTTCATGCGAGCTAGCTGATCTACACGACGCCAACCACAAATATCGCTGTCACATAGAAGACCTAAAACCATACATCCAACGAGAAGCTGCCTGAAGCAGTTCTCTGTCACGCGGGGGTGCCTGAGGCGTTTTTAGCCTCCAATAAAACGTTTTATATTTGGTCTTTTTTTTTAAATAAATTTTCTAACAGACATATATTTGGTACGCAAATAGTTCAAGTAAATATTTCAACTTTTAAAAATTAATTTGGCTATTACTTAATCACCGTTGTCTCCTTACATAACATTTAGTTTTACTTTCGATTGAAATAATTTCATACTTACGAACACTTCTTGAACTGATTTTCAATAGCCCGGTCGCATTATAAGCTGTTTGCTACAAAATATATTTCTGTCGTATAAATTCATAAATTCATTAATCGGTTATTTCGTATATTGTCACTAATTTATCTTGTTTTTCAATAATAAATAATAATTTAAATAATTAAATTTTAAACCTGCATTGTAAAGTATAGACAAATTTTAGTCTGATAACTTTACAATCAGGGTGTGGTTATTTCACTGTAATTAGTTCTGATTCCTGAGTTTGGCGAGGCTTTAAGCCGTCTGAAACTCAGAAAATCTCAGTAAACTGTTACACATGTATTTTTGATGTTATCGGGATTATTAAAGATATTGTTTAGTTAATTCGTATTTGCTTTATTGATAAAATTAAACCTTAACGAGGAACTGGGTGGGCCCAGCGGTTCCAAACCTTAATAATTAAAAATAAATAAACAAATAAAAGAAAAAAAGATAGTGTAGGGTTCAGTAATGGTAGCAGAGCTATAGTTAAGTTTAAAATCTGTTCTTAACGAAGTAGATCTACGCGTTTAATTTTGTCTCATTTAGCGTTTGTGTTGCGTAACCGTGAATCCGTATTACGTCAGGTTTATTACGTCAGGTTAACCTTTTAAAGCTATCGCTCGTTTTAACATACTGTCAGTCTGTCACTACTCGTCAGTAATATACCTCATTACGCTTCTAGATATGCAATCTATTTTAATTTTTATCAGAATGAAATTTTTGACAGATAAAAAGAACGAGAAGCAAGAATAAAAAATTGGTGTTATTTTTTGGAAGATAAAGTCGACCGTCATATTCTCTTGCAGTTCTAAATACAGGCTGATGGCCTTTCCTGTCGAGTGTCTATAATCTATATTCTATCTCTTGCATTTCTACTAGTGATGTGCCGGATATCCGTATCCGATCCGTATCCGCGGATATCCGAGGGAAAAGAAAGATCCGTATCCGTATCCGTTAGTTTTTTGGCGGATCTTTTACCTTATTAATTTTCAATTCATAGATAAAATTTTATATATATAGGTGATTAGGTAATAATGAAAAACAGTTAAATTCCATTCAGATAATTTTTAATTTTTTAATATCGTGGTCAATAACTTTTTCCCATAACAGACAGTCTCTTTCCAAAGGTCGATGTGCAATATTAAGTATTTACCGCCGCGTACTCTAAGAAAGTTAAGATCCGTATCCGTATCCGTATTCGCGGATCTTGAGACCAAATATCCGTATTCAGATCCGTATCCGCGGATATACATTTTTAACGATCCGGCACATCACTAATTTCTACATATCTTTTCAAATTTGCAGTTTAGGATCACACAATATAATATTCAAGAAACAACTTTCTCTTAAAAAAATATCAGGAACCAAATTTATGCTGAAAAGCTTGGAAAAATAATAAGAGCTCACGAATATACATGATAACATGACATACTGACTATTCACTAGGCCCTGTTATTATATAATCACCCATCCCCCCTTTAACCGAGCAGTTTGAAAACGATAGTCTTCAATATTATTTTCAATCGATGCTCATGTTCTATATTGAAAAAGTGAACGTAGATTTTATTTGCGGTTACAAGACAAAATGAAATAAGTTAGATTTTTGGTTCTCCTTTGAATAATAGATTACCTCTAAAAAAACAAAAATGCCATGAAATATTTTTTTGTCTGCTAGAACTATTTTTTTTTTATAATTTATTTATATTATAATATGTAACCATAATATAAATAAAAATAAATAAACAAGCCGTGAGGTGGGTCGTTTATTAGGACTAAAGTGCGACCCTTTAGGTCCACACGACGAACTTCCCAGTTTGACAAATATTTAATAATAATAATTAAATTAGATATTACACAGAAAAGTAATCATTTTAATCATTAAAACATAATTATTATTTATTTTTAACAATAATAAAAAAAAAAAAAAAACGGCTGAACCGATTTTTATAAAATTTATGTCGGATCAAAATGACATTAACACGCCTCGATTGACACCCTTACGAAGTCGATATAATTTTTTATTCGCGAGATATTGTGTAAAATCTACTTTTTTGGAGGTTATTTGGTTAAGAAAAAAGAACGGCTGAACCTATTTTTAAAAAATTTCTTTCAGATCATATTTACGTTAATACGCGTTGATTGGCGCCCTAACGTAGTCGATATCATTTTTCATTCTCGAGATTTCGTCTTAGAAAGAAATGGACACAATATACATACGTACGTACGTACGTACGTACATACGTACACACACATACACACACACAGACATCTTTCTAAAAGTAGTGTAAAAATAGTGTAGTGACCTTGAAACATAAAATTTTTTTTTCCTTTTTAACTTCCCATTGGAAGTTATTGTAATGGGTCCGAAAATCGAAATCAAAAAGGAAAAAAAAAATTTATGTTTCAAGGTCACTACACTATTTTTACACTACTTTTAGAAAGATGTCTGTGTGTGTGTATGTGTGTGTGTGTGTGTGTGTGTGTACGTACGTACGTATGTATGTGTCCATTTCTTTCTAAGACGAAATCTCGAGAATGAAAAATGATATCGACTACGTTAGGGTGCCAATCGACGCGTATTAACGTAAATATGACCTGAAAGAAATTTTTTCAAAATCGGTTCAGCCGTTCTTGTTTCTTAACCAAATAACCTCCAAAAAAGTAGATTTTACACAATATCTCGCGAATAAAAATTATATTGACTTCGAAGGGTGTCAATCGAGGCGTGTTAACGTCATTTTGATCCGACATAAATTTTATAAAAATCGGTTCAGCCGTTTTTTTTTTTTAAATTATTGTTAAAAATAAATAATAATTATGTTTTAATGATTAAAATGATTACTTTTCTGTGTAATATCTAATTTAATTATTATTATTAAATATTTATCAAACTGGGAAGTTCGTCGTGTGGACCTCAAGGGTCGCACTTTAGTCCTAACAAACGACCCACCTCACGGCTTGTTGATTTCGATTTTCGGACCCATTACAATAACTTCCAATGGGAAGTTAATAAATATAACTAGTTACATAATGAATCATTATAGCACTGAAAAGCGTTACATAATGGCCACTAGTCAATAAACGGCTATTTAAGGTCCGCAGAACAGATTCGAAAAAACACTAAAAGCGTGCATGTGTTGAATAAAATGTTTTTTAAAGAAATTGTGCATGTGGATATAAAATCTACCGTATAGAAATCTGAAGTATCAAACGAAACTTCTGTAAGATTTTTTTCAATTGTGTGTACAAAAAATTATAACCTATATGGTGATGCAAAGGCCTAAATGACGATTTAAACATCTATCGTAGATTTGTATAGGTACCTAGTAAAAATTTTTCGCGGTAAAAACAGCACGCCTTAAGGCAGCTTCCTACGAGATAAGCTTCGCGAATAATATGAATACCAACGTATATTTTAAAAGTATTCGATAGCGGAACGTATCCCCTGCACCCTTCATCTCAAATCCTTTCCTCTCGCATATAAAACGGTTCCCACTCTCCGCACGCTATTTTTAAAGCTAAAGGGTTCGGATAAACGCCAAATGAATGACCGAGAATCACACTACAGATCCTATACAGGCGAATTTTTTGAAAAAAGTTTTGGATACGTATGAAAGATTACGTAATTTTTTAAAAAGTTGTAAGTTTTTTCAGGATTTTTTTTTCAATTTTTCGCCTGTAGAATCTGTAGTGTGATTCTTGGTCCTTCATTTGGCTTTTATCCGAACCCTTTAACTTTAGAGCGGGAACCGTTTTTAGGCGAGGGGAAAGGATTTGAGATGAAGAGCGCAGGGGGTAACTTCCGCTATCGAATACTCTTAAATCTATATTTTAAAGTAAAAAAATTACAACAGAAAATAGACTACCACCTACTTAGTAATCATCATTCATCGCGCACGTTGTAGAATTAATAACCGTATTTAAAATTCAGTTTTAATTTTATTTGGGCTTTAGATATTATACCCGAGATTTTTGGAATATTGTTATTTAAATGGTCTTACCATGGTTCCGCAAAACCCATTTTCTAGGTATTATTCTGAGAAATGGTGATAGGGTCAATTGAATTTTCATTTTATCATCTCTACATAGTATAAATTGAAGTCGCTTTTCGCGTCTGTCTGTCTGTTTAACCGCTCATAAACCAGGCAACGGATTTTGATACAGTTTTCACCATCAGTTAGATAATTTTTCACGGAAGATTTATATATATAGCATAATTAATAAATAATTAATAATTAAATAATTAAATTCGTAACCCGACCGTAAGAATTCGCAACATACTTATATCATAAAAACGACCGTACATTACTGTTCCACTCGTAGCGTAGAGGTTACGTCGCAGCAATCAATGTACAGGGACCCGGGTTCGGAAACATGGCATCGTAGAATTTTTGGCTTTTTTTTTCTAAATTCTACATGATATTTATTTATATATTTATATATTTTTTTATTTTTGTTATATTTTTTCTTTGACAATAATTATAATTTTTTTGCGAGTGAGTAATGTAATTATAATATTCAAGCGAACGAGTAAGTAGTGTATTTATAACATTCGAACGAAGCGAGTGAGTAGTGTATTGCACCCGGGCTTTCTTAGCACCCGGGTGAAGCCGGACGGGGCCGCTAGTTTATAATATTACCAAAATTACAAATATTAAAGGTGCATTTTCAATTTTCATGTGACGCTTGACGCTGGTTTCTAGCGTCAAATGCGGTCACGTGATAAAATTTCAACATGAACGCCAACTCGAAAAAATGTAGCGTAAAAGCGTTGTTTAGCTTTTACGCTCGAGTTCTACATGTTCTACAGCTGTACTTAACATATAACCAAAGATTAGTCTGTATAATATATTAATACATTTTATCTCAATAATAAAACTTATTTTGAAGAATTTCATCGAAAAAAATAAAATTTTGACTTTGAAATCCAATTTTCATCTTATTTCACTAATTTTATCTGTTAAAAATAGCGTTATTTAGGTAACCCAAATGTGTAATTTAAAAAAAAGTTTTTAACATTGAGAAACCAGTTGACCTGTCAAGGTTATTCATAAAGAAATGTTACTTAAATCCTAATCGTTTGTTAATAATATTAAGATTTCTGCAAAACCTGATATTTATTTATTAAATTTAAGACGCTACATTTTTTCGAGTTGGCGTCCATGCTGAAATTCTAACACGTGACCGTATTTGACGCTAGAAACCAGCGTCAAGCGTCACATGAAAATGCACCTTATGTAGATATATTATTATATAATATTGTCTATTGTAGCAAAATTTAAGGTGTGAGTCATGCACTTAAACAGACGCGTCCCATGCATACAAACTGTGCCCGTATAAATGCACGAGTCATTCCTTAAATTTCGGTACATCAGCATAGGTCAGGGATGGTGAAGTTTACCATTATATGTGGCACGCGACAGAATATTGTCGACACGGCATTGATTGAGATACAAAATCGAAATTACTAAAAAATATGTTAGATGTTAATGTCTAAAAAATTTAAACTATACGTATCATTCAAATAACAAATATGAGATCGACACAAGTCGACGAAAGTTTCATATAGCGCTCAATTTTACAGTAATTTTGATTTATATTTTTTTGTTCACTAAATTTCTTTGGTTGCTTGTTGGCACGTAATGGCCACATTAAACATTTTTTGGAAAAAATAAGCACGTAAATGTGAAAAGGTTTGCCATCCTTGGCATAGATATTATTATGTATCAATTGATGCTAGGTCCAGATAACTCTATAGCAGTTCGTTTTGTTTCAAATTTTCGTATAGAGATGTAATGTGTTAAATTAATTAATTGTAGATTATAGACGCGTCGACAACTCAGGTCATTAGCGTCTTCAACACAACAAATAATCCATTTGTGTATTAGAATCCGCCAGCCGGCATATACAAACCGACTGGTACGAGCTCGGGTCCCTGGGAGCGCTAATTCCCAAAGAACATTGGAATCCAATTAGCGATAGCAACCACATTCCAATGCCCCCCCTGGGGGGATGTAATGTGTTTACACCTTCCACAAATAATATAGCAACAAAAAACTAAACAAACTACATTTTTAGAGGGTTGGGTTTCCAAGTCACTATATATGAATACTCAATGTGTGTTTTTAAAAAAATAATTAACCACACCTGAAGATGGCAACTCGTTGCTGGAACGCGTAGTGTAAATTCACAAGAAGTCACAAGACGGACATAATACAAGGTATTTCTAATACTTCATAATAAACAAACTAAATAAATGTACAAAAATTGTCAAAAACTTCACGTAACCCATTTTACTTTGTGATCACAGATTTGTCCTCTATTCTTATCTCTAATCATTATTTCATTTTGCGTGATGAAACATCGTCTGCCCAAACGTACTCATGCTTGTATTTTACTTATAGGTAAAGGTATGTTATCGACCTATCAATAAAAACCTAGGCTATAGAATTTGTACTATATATGACCAGTTGACCCAGTCATGTTAAAAATGGACAAGCCTGACCTTCGCTGACTCAAGCCAACGTTTTATGTTTGAAACAACTGTTTTTATAATTAAATACGTTTTCCTTGCCTCATTTTTGAGTTGCAAATAAAAACGATGATACAGTAGGTAAATTAAAATTAAAGATTATAAAATAAAAAAAAGAGTGTGGGTCTCGGGACCCCCGACAGATGTGAAACATCAAAGAAAAACGTTATTGAACTCGGTGATATTCTCTATGTAGTAGTATATATTTTTTCAAAAGCAGCAACTAACTGTTATGCTGACGTAATCCTATATACTGCACTGTAACACACGCGGTTGCGGCGTTTGAGCACGCCTGAGCCAGAAACGCAACTAAATACACAGCGAAGTATCTATATTACATACCTACACGTGTATACATATACTTTTGCTTTACAGTACGTTCGTATGTATACTCTCTCTCTCTCTTCCCGTGCCCGAGCGCGCGGAAGCCGAGAGAGAAATGCCGCAGTGGTGGGGAGAACAGCAGCGAAGGAGCGGACCAGAAATTTCGTTGCATATTTCCCCTCACGCGGCTGTTCACTGCCCGACATAAGATGTTTCACATCAAAAATGTGACTTGACAGATAACATTCCGTGTAGGTACTTCTAGAGACAGATTATTTATATTTCATTTCTGTAGTTCAAGTATTAGTCTAGGCGAATAGACCCGAAAGGTTCCTTACTTATTGAAATGCATTGAATTAATATCAAAAATTGTAATTCATTTCAGTAAATAAAACTTTAACAGCATTGCGTTAACAAAATTTAATAATGTCAATAAATTGTCATTCTATTTGACACCATAACCTTTACCCTTTAATTCTACTCAAAGTTAAGTGGCGTACTGTTCAATTATCTCGATAGCTGAAGTCGTTTCAATGATGAACTTTATCTCTTGCTTACTTGACATAGTTGCTGTTAATTTTTTTTATATTTAACACAATAATGAAGCTTGTACTGGAAAAGTTATGAAGTTTTCCAGTTTTCCTTCTGCCGCCATGATTATAATATCGTGAAACGTGACTTGAATACATTATACAGGGTGAGTTCGACCACCCGTATCAGTCGTTTTTTTCGAAAACGGTTAGTCGTAGAGAGTTGTGTCAAAAATTTGTATTATAAAAGCCCTAATAAAGAATCGAATGGTGATAATTTTTTTTTTCGGGAAGGTCGGCTTCCCTATTAGTTTGCTCCAGAATGTCCAGAACTCCGGAATTATAAATGTAACGATAGGTCGAAAGTGGTATTGTTGAAAAGATCTTTAAAAAATAAGCAAGTTTTGTAGGAAATTTTTTTTTATTACTGCCACCGCTGTTAAGTAATATTTGTTTGAAATTACTAAATTAAAATGTCATAATAACGAACTTTTTAAAAGTCCGCATTTAAAATCTAGTTACCTATCTATCGATCATTAAACACTGAAGAAGTACACTCACAGTATAACCAGAAGAGCTCAGTAGTATGCATTAAAGAGTAAATGGAAGACAGTTTGAACACTTGTGACAATGTCTAAGGCTGCTAGATTTTTAATGCCGACTTCGATCGTTATTATGAAATTTTGATTTAATAATTTCAAACGATTGTTACTTAACAGGGGTGGCAGTAATTAAAAAATTTTTCCTACAAAACTTGCCTATTTTTTAAAGAGCTTTTCAACAGCACCACTTTCAATCTATCGTGCTTTCTAAAATTCCGGAGTTTTGAACATATAATAATTTATATGTATACTTATAGAAATTTACAGGGGTGGCAGTAATAAAAAAAATTTTCCTACAAAACTTGCTTATTTTTTAAAGATCTTTTCAACAATACCACTTTCGACCTATCGTTACATTTATAATTCCGGAGTTCTGGACATTCTGGAGCAAACTAATAGGGAAGCCGACCTTCCCGGAAAAAAAAATTATCACCATTCGATTCTTTATTAGGGCTTTTATAAAACAAATTTTTGACACAACTCTCTACGACTAACCGTTTTCGAAAAAAACGACTGATACGGGTGGTCGAACTCACCCTGTATAATAGATTAGAGAAAATGAGGAAAACAATTTTTCTTTTAGTTTAACAACTTTGATTCTTGGATAAAAGTTTGTTTAGTTTTATATTATTTATCCTTTAAATTATCCTTTTTGTATAATGTTAGCAAGTATGTTCCCATTTAGGGTAGGTTGTAGATTTCCTTACGTCCATCATCAATATACTGTAGCAAACCCCAAGATGTTACGCCACTGCCTCCAATAGAAACCACGAGAAAGAAAGGTCACAGTGTGTGTTTTAAAGACCACCAACAGCTAAGGTTATTTGGGCCTAGCACCAATTCATACTTTCAATTCATTATTTTTTTTTTAATAATAAATTGAAAATCCAATTGACACTTTTACCAGCTCTCGGATTAGAACCCGGGAACTGGGGACTTGTAATAGAGGAACCATAGCAACGCCATGTAAACAACAGCACTGCTACACTCTCGGCCATTCTCAAGCCCGAAAGGTCACAGTAGTAAAGCGTGGAATGGTATCGAAGATTCCAGGCAACGCTAGAGGATACGAGGACGCACTGAGCGTACACCGCACGCAGGTATATAAACAGGAGTGTGTCGTGTTGAATCAGTCACTGAATGGTGCCATCAGTCAGTACAGTGAAATAAATATTGGTCAGTCAACGAGAATCAGTCAGTGTAGATTGTACTGTGACAGTGGTGAACAGCGAAATAAATCTGATATAAATACAGTGACATAAATAATTACAAATAAATAATCCTTGTATATATAGTTATTTGTTAAGTGTTATTTAAGTGACTCGTTTTGTTCAATAATTACCGTTTAAGTTTTTTTTTGTTAGAATTGACTTTTCGTTGTTGCATTTATTGTTATTGTATTTTTAATTATTGTAAATAAATATTTTTTCCGCCAACTCAGATAACAGTTTTGTAACAATACTAATATGCATTGTCAAATACACACATTTGGGATTTTTTTAAGTAAAATACACACTTTTAGGAATTTTTTATTGTAGAAAAGGCTTTCAAAAAATTCTCAAAAAATTGTTTTATATTCTAATTCGTAATGTAGATTCCAACCCTTAAAAAAAGTGAGATGACTTCATTGTACCGATCATGCGTTTTTTCTTACTTCGTCACGTCACTTTTCCTTGATAATTTTAACGTTTTGTTCATAATTGCCAAAAGAAAATTCAATAGATTGAGTCCCGGTGTGAACACGGGGCATTTTATAATTATTAATAAAAATTCACTTGCTTTGTTTAGTAAATGTAGGCCACATGGACACGTTGCATCACAGAATAAGACTGTCTACGTAATTAATAATTATATTATTGTGACGTTGCAGAACACTAATTAATTAAAAGTTCTAAACATAGATCGCCGTGATATTCTATTTAACGTACGTGAAGTGTATGCATAGACATGAAGTGCTTCTGAAAACCCGAAGCAGGCAAATCACAATCAAGAGCATCTCACTGAACTTAATTTACATACATTTTATATTTTTTTAAATGTTACGTATTTTTTTTAATTAATTGTAAACACACTTTTTAAAAGGGTTTTATTCATAAAAAAATGCTATGTGACACTGTAATTGATACCGAAGATCGGCGATAATGAATAAATTGAGTGAAAATATCTTGTCGAAAAGTCGCCCTGAAAATTTGATCAATAAATTATTGTTGGTCGGAAGATTTGCTCCCGAATTTTTCGTGGTAGACGCATTAACTAGTTATAGATCGTGAGCTAGTGACAATTTTTTGGTGTTATTTATTCAAGGCCTTATTTTTGTGAAGATGTTGAGGGAGGCATATTAAAATGCCCTGAGTAAGGGATATTGCTAGATAGCGGTATGGGAGGAATGCAGACCGCCTCCAACATGTAACAAAAAAAATGGTCACAATTATTATTGCTTCAAGGCTGAAATTGTTTGTATAGCTTGTTGGTGAACCCTATAATGCTATTATAATATTTGCAGATCGATTGGCTGATATTAAAAGGTTGGCAGATCACCCTAAACGTGGCATGTACCCGACGAAATTTATATTATTAGGCTAAGGTTCAAATTTTAATATGTTGTTACGGCGACTGTTTTAAGCATATATTTCAATTTGCAGAATAAAATGTCGGTATTAATCCCCTTGCAGAACGATATAAACACCTAGGCGAGCAAGTTTCCCTCTAAGAGAGGGGGTTAATTCCGACATTTTGTTCTGCAAATTGAAATATATGGTAAAAACAGTCGCTGTAACAACATATTAAAATTCGAACCTTGAACTAATAATAAAAATTTCGTCGGGTACATGACACGTTTAGGGTGATCTACCATCCCTTTAATACTGACCAATCGATCTGCAAATGTTAAAATGGCATTATTGGATCACCGACAAGCTATACAAACAATTTCAGCCTTGAAGCAATAATAATTGTGACCATTTTTTTTGTTACATTTGGGGGCGGTCTGCACCCCTCCCATACCATTATTCAGCAAAATCCCGTACTCAGGGCACTTTATATGCCTCCCTCAACATCTTCACAAAAATAAGGTCTTAAATAAATAACACTAAACAACTGTCACTAGCTCCTCGGTCTATTATGCTAACACCCGTTTAACAAACTATTATAGGTATACCAACACGAACACCCATCTAAATAGAATCTCAATAAATATTTAATTAGCCATTTCATGAGAATTATTTTAATGTAAATAAATTCAGGAAGAGTTTGTTTATTCACTATTTTAATTGCTTTTGTGATTCAAAGATGTAAATTTGTACCTACTTTACTTCAGTCGTATAAAGTTAATTTAAGCATATTGCATTTCTGCCAGGTATTATCAATCTTTATTTGGTTAAATCTACAAGGACCTCTTATTAAACCTTAAAAGGTTGATAACACTAGTTACTATGCCCTAGGGTATGAGATCATTCTGCACTCCTAAAATTAATCTTCATCTTAAAATTACCCCCATCGCTAATTTTATAAAAACTCGGGTCGCAGTGCCAAAACCCTGCCGACAATATAGTGTATTTGCTAATGCAGGCCTTGTGGCTTTATTATGTAAACTTAAGTTTGTTTTTGGACAAAATAAAAAATTTAACCCCTTAATACATCCCTTAAAATAATATTTTTTTTCTTAATTTCAATAATATTATCAATGCAACCTCTGTACCAAATTAAATACACCCTTTAGTAAGTAAATCACTATCCGCAAACCAGCGTTTTCATAAAATTTGTAAGTCCGGTCCTGTCGGGCCGATTTTATTAAAATTTTAGCAGCACATTTTAACCTTCACTAAAGGGTTAAATTTCAATTTTGAAACGATTCTGAGAATTTTTTGGGTATTTTTGGGCCCAAAAACTTTTTTCAACCCCTAAAAACTACCCTTAAAATGGTCCGATTGGGCCCATTTTAAATAGGCTTCGTGCGGTAATGGGTTCCAATGTGTGTACCAAATTTCGTTTAAATCGATTAAGTCTGTCGAGAGTTATCGTGTACACACACACACACTATATATAATATATATATATATATATATATATATATATATATATATATATATATATATATATATACATACATATATACATAAACATTTTCAAAAATGGTGGCAAACTGTTCAGGAGGGTATGAAACGTCGAGAAAATTTGGTCCGACCCCTAGGTCCCGCCATCCGACCGACGCCAATAGTGTATGTGCCATATTATGGCAAATACACTAATAATCCGTTCGTCCTTCATAAAAGATCTAACAAATGTAGGTATTTGCTTTATAGACATATGCAGTGAATTTATATTTTTAATACAAAATAGTCTCAGAGCTGACCGTCCGATTTCCTATATAGCTATGTAGGCAATAGGTATCGATTAGAAAGAAACTATTGTATTAATTAGCCTTTCTTCTAGACTGTGTGCTATTAGTAGGTACCTATCTAATTTTAATTTCCTCTTCGATGAAGTACATACGCTGTTGTTACAATCAGAACCTTAGAATTACTTTTACTACGGATCATTACAGTTGACTACCAATGTTCATTTTTAAAATTGCACAGTTCAATGCCTTGCTGTCACTTTCAATGTAGGAATTAACTATAGTATTATATTAAATTATCATCATGGCCGCAGAAGGAAAACTGGAAAACTTCATAACTTTCGCAGAACGCTTCATTGTTGTGTTAAATAAATAAAAAAAAATAGCACCAGCCAGCAACTATGTCAAGTATGAAGTAAGCAAGAGATAAAGTTCATTATTGAACAGTACCGTAGTTAGGATCATCGGCGCCCAGAGCAAGATTCCAATTTCGCGTTCTTTGCTCGAAAATAATTTATTCGCATCGCTGATTTCACTGATTGCGCCCTCCTCCGGGGCTAGCGCCACTGGCGCGGGCCTCGGTTGCCAGTCCCTATAGCTACGACGTTGTCATTGAAACAACTTCAGCTCGCAAGATTATTAAACAGTATTATAAAATTATATAATACTAGCGGCCCTGTCCGGCTTCGCCCGGGTGCAATACACTACTCACTCGCTTCGCTCGTTCGCTATATATATTATATATAAACCTTCCGTGAAAAATTATCTGATGGTGAAAACCGCATCAAAATCCGTTGCGTGGTTTAGGAGGAGTTAGCGGTTATACAGACAGACAGACAGACAGACGGGATTCCAGTTTATACTAGAGATACTAGAGATAATAATAATATAATTCTTTATTAGTTCAAAGTACAGAGACAAAAGAAATTATATTCAAGTCAGTTACGAACAGTGGATGGTACAATTACAAATATATTGTAGCAAACCCCAAGATGTTACGCCACTGCCTCCAATAGAAACCACGAGAAAGAAAGGTCACAGTAGTAAAGCGTGGAATGGTATCGAACATTCCAGACAACGCTAGAGGATACGAGGAAGCACTGAGCGTACACCGCACGCAGGTATATAAACAGCGAGTGTGTCTTGTTGAAGAAATCAGTGAATTATGGTGAGTCGTGCCATCAAGCGGATCAGTGATATAAATATTGATCTGTCAACGGGAATCAGTCAGTGTAGATTGTACTGTGACAGTGTTGCACAGCGAAATAAATCTGATATAAATACAGTGACATAAATAATTACAAAAAAATAATTCTTGTATATATAGTTATTTGTAAAGTGTTATTTAAATGGCTCGTTTAGTTCAATAATTACCGTTTATGTTTTTTTATTGTTAGAATTGACTTTTCGTTGTTGCATTTATTGTTATTGTATTTTTAATTATTGTAAATAAATATTTATTCCGCCAACGCAGAAAACTGTTTTGTAACAATATAAACAAAATGTAAATAGTCACATGTTAAAAAAATCATTTACAGACTAAAAACATTTTTCAGAAAGAAAAGGTTTAAGTTTTTTCTTAAACTGTCAACAATTAATTTACAGGTAGGTACTGTTGAAACGAGAAAAGATCAAATCACAGGAAGTGTATTTTTTCAACAGTTAGGGTTATTTTTGTCTAGTTCCAATTATTATTTTCAATTTATTATTTTTAAATGATAAATTGAAAATAAATTCATACTGTCACTAGTTCTCAGATTAGAACCTGGGAACTGGGGGCTTGTAATAATAAATAGAAGAATTCACTCTATAAGTAGCTGATACACCATTGGCATTGGTCGGATGGCGGGACTTAGGTACACTTAGGTGTCGGACCGTTTCAACGTGTCATCGATAGCGGAAGTTACCCACTGCACTCTTCATCTCAAATCCTTTTCCCTTGCCTAAAAAAGGTCCCCGCTCTCTCGACGCTATTTTTAAAGTTAAAGGTTCGGGTAAATGCCAAATGAAGAACCGAGAATCACACTACAGATCCTATAGGCGAAAAATTGAAAAAAATTTCCTAGAAAAACTTACAACTTTTTAAAAAAAATTATAAATTACGTAATCATTTACATGTAGCTAAAACTTTTTTCCAAAAAATTCGCCTGTAGGACCTGTAGTGTGATTCTTGGTTCTTAGCTTTAAAAATAGTGTCGGGAGAGCGGGAACCATTCTTGGCGGGGGGAAAGGATTTGAGATAACTTCCGCTATCCAATGCATACTTTTAACAACATTTGTTGAGAATATTGTTTCTTTCAAATGTCTATTCGAAATTCGTAACTGCACAAAGAACCAGAAATTCATATTCTTCCTTAAAATATTTATCATTAATTTATTTACTGAATATTTCACTTTATCTCTGAATTTTCAAGAAATATTTTCTGTGTAGCAGCCTAGCAGGTATCTGTTTTTATTATTTTTCAAATTAAAATCCACGTCGAACGTTAAAAAAATATGTACTTCCACATAAATGGTCTTCTCCAAAATGTATATTTTTATAGGTAGGTACCTACATATTGTGTGAATCTGTTAAAGCTGTTATGAACTCTAGTTAGTAAATTAGATTATAACTTTTATGGATTCTTCTTCTAGGGCAAAATTTTAATTACATTACTATTCAAATTAAAAATCAATAAAGAAGCAAGTGTGAAAAATTGCATAATATACGCAAATATTATGTGGTCAAACTCATTAATTAATGATTTTCCTTTCTTTGCAGTTCGTTTTTATCCATTTATTAATTACTAGTGGTCCCATCCGGCTTTGCCCGGATGCTAAGACTTTGATTTATTATCCCCCCCACGAAAAATTCTTCCCCTGCGAAGCGAAGCCGGGCTGGTGGTGTTTATTTTTTATTTATTGTAGATTATAGACGCGTCGACAACTTAGATCACTAGCGTCTAAAATTAAATTAAATCACAACTAACTTAAAACTAAGTAACATCACAAAACATCCATGAGCGCAGGTGGGATTCGAACCCACGGCAGTCTAGTCTAGAGGCTGGTACCAAGTATGCTATCCACTAGGCTACACTGTCTTCTTGGTGGTGTTTATAATAAGTATTAGTAGGATTCCGCCAATACGCTAAAATGAAAAAAAATTGCAGTTACATTTTGTTACTATCCCACAGGAATTATCCCCCCACGAAAAAAATAAAATATAGTGTAGCTTTCTAATAGTAAAAGAAGTTTTAGAATCGGTACAGTGGTTCCAGAGATTACCCCCTATATACAAATAAAACAAATTTTACCTCTTTATAATATTAGTACGGAATATAGATTGTTACTAGTGCAAATATACGAAAAATCATTATTTATTTTCTATTTAACTTGAAATTGACATTATTTCTTAATAATATTAATATTTTCTGTTGAATACTAATTGTGAGCCAGTCAAGCTCAAAAAATGTTCATAACATAATAATTTTTTTCTTTTTTTCAGATAATGTGCAATCTCGTCCACATGTAAGTAAAAGAAATACATTGCTCCAAGAAATTAACACACCACAATATTGAATATTTTATTAACTTCCCATTGGAAGTTATTGTAATGGGTCCGAAAATCGAAATCAAAATGTATAACAAATTTTTATGTTTCAAGGCCACTACACTATTTTTACACTATTTTTAAAAAGATGTCTGTGTGTGTGTACGTACGTATGTGTCCATTTCTTTCTAAGACGAAATCTCGAGAATGAAAAATGATATCGACTACGTTAGGGTGCAAATCGACGCGTATTAACGTAAATATGATCTGAAAGAATTTTTTTCAAAATCGGTTCAGCCGTTCTTTTTTCTTAACCAAATAGACTCCAAAAAAGTAGATTTTACACAATATCTCGCGAATGAAAAATTATATCGACTTCGTAAGGGTGTCAATTGAGGCGTGTTAACGTCATTTTGATCCGACATAAATTTTATAAAAGTCGGTTCAGCCGTTTTTTTTTTTAATTATTGTTAAAAATACATAATAATTATGTTTTAATGATTAAAATGATTACTTTTCTGTGTAATATCTAATTTAATTATTATTATTAAATATTTATTAAACTGGGAAGTTCGTCGTGTGGACCTCAAGGGTCGCACTTTAGTTCTAATAAACGACCCACCTCGCGGCTTGTTTAATTTTAATCTTACGACGTAAATAACAAACCTAAACTTTATACAGTAAGTATTTATGATAAGACTAGCTTGTGTCAATATAACCCTACGATTAACATTTAACAAATAAAAACAAATTAGAAAAATAAAAGTCGTAAAATTCCAAATTTTTCATATTGAAATAAACATCATTTTCGGGTAATAGTGCAGGGGTATGAATAAATATTTCCTAGCCAGTAGGATTTTGAATGAAGGAATAGTGTGGCTACGTGAGATGGATAGCTCATGAGTCCTACCAGGTGCTTTGCATATTTTTTTGGCGGACAGGATTCTATCATTCTGCTGCTTCCTAATGACCTAACAATGATTTGTACCTTGAATTTAAAATTAGACCTTTTAAGCTAATGATTAATAAAAATTTTATCGAAATTGATGCAGGGATTCTCGAGCTATAAGCAAACAAACATACAGAGAGATAATTTTTTTTGAAAATGTGACATTCATACTTTTTTTTAAACCATCACCAGTGACTTCAAGAGCATAGCCTCATGTGCCAGCACTAATTCCAAAATAACCATTATCATTGTAAGCTTATCATATATGATTACACAGAAATATACCATTAACAGCACAGAATTTATTTAAAAGATCATAAATTTCGAAGCTCCCAGATTCCAGAACATAACAAATGTTAACTGGAGACACCAAACCTTTTTCGAGTAGTAGCTGATGTAGTTGGTCACAATTATTTTTTTAGAGGCCAAGAATATATGATTGAGATCACCAATCGAGCTATTGTCACATTCACCAACTGAATTTTCACTTACACCAATACGATAAAAATGCGCAGGGAAACTGGCATGACCTAGTCTCATTCTAATAATTTGTACTATTAGTCCAAGCGGCAGGTAATAAATGAAGGGGGTTACCTGGAAAGTATTCCAAAGTTAATGATATTTTGGTGCGTTGTTTGCGGGTACTCTGTGGAGTAGAATCTGAGTTTTCGACCTCGAGGACCCTGTGCTAACGAGGGGGGGGAGCCGAAAAACCACGAAATTTTACCACCTTTTTTGTTTTTTTCGAAATCTCTCAGAAACAGTCGATTTAAGCAATTCTTTCTTTATGTAATGTTTTAAAGAGGATAACATTTCCTACAATTTTCATTCCCACAACTTTTCTGTGGTACTAATGGTAAGCGCGCTGCAGCTTCTTGAAAATCACCCGCTCGGCTTTTTGTAACCTTGGTAACCAATGTGTAACATGTGTATTTTCAATTTAAAGTTCGATGAAGAACAAAATAAATAAAACTATTGAAAAGAACATTACATTTTAACCATTGGTTACCAAGGTTACAAAAAGCCGAGCGGGTGATTTTCAAGAAGCTGCAGCGCGCTTACCATTAGTACCACAGAAAAGTTGTGGGAAAGAAAATTGTAGGAAATATAATCCTCTTTAAAACATTACATAATGAAAGAATTGCTTAAGTCAACCGTTTCTGAGAGATTTCGAAAAAAGCAAAAAAGGTGGTAAAATTTCGTGATTTTTCGGCTCCCACGTTAGCACACGTTAGCACAGGGTCCTCGAGGTCGAAAACTCATATTCTACTCCACAGAGTACCCACAAACAACATACCAAAATATCATTAACTTCGGAATACTTTCCAGGTAAAAAGTACCTGACTGCTGGACTATTCTTTCTGTTTCTATTGTAGTGTTGAAACCATGGTTTTTTAACGGAACTAGCAGTAAGACATTTATACTTGACATCAATTACCTATAAAAAACTACCCCTAAAGGAATTTAGTGAAATTTCGAAAATTGCAGACTTATAATATAATATATAAGACTATTATGAAGGTCGTGAATTTAAGAGTACCAGCTGACAATTTTCACAGACCATTCATTTGTTATGTATTTTTATCGATCGTTAATCAGTTTGTTCGCGTTTGTTATTTTTATTTTTTATACACGTACTATATTCTATTTTATTTTTCCACCGGAAGTTGATCGTGATAGACAGCAAGGGGTGTTGTGTTCCGGCTAACACCCTTTGGTAGCATGAATCTATAAATAGTTAAAGTCGCTTATAAGAATGATTTGTAATACATATTTTACAGTTGCGTAAAGATTTATGGCTATTTTCTAGTGTCTAGTATAGGTGCGTTACGTTATTTTCATGGTCTTTTGAATTTTGTTACCTATACTCCCCTCATGTTTCCGAAATATATTTAAAAAAATCTGCGAAGCCGCATCGCTTAATTTTGATATTAACCCGTGCCCCAAGCTGATCGAAATTTAAAATGCAAATTACATAATATACAGGGTGTCCCAAAATTGCTGGGACACAGAGCTACCACGTGTAGTAGAGGTCAAAGTAAGTCGATTGGACCCAATTTATTTATATACCAAAATGTACCGTTTGCCCGTGAGAAGAGTTCAAAGTTTGCATAAAAAAACACATTTTTGTACGCTGTTCAGAAATGAGTAAAACAAATTGAATGAAATTTGACAAAAGTGCATTTTAGAGAATTACTCTCCTTTCGGTAATCAAAGAAACCCAAAAGAAATTGTAGAAGGGTTAAAACCACCCTCACCCCCTGACATTTTTTTAAGAACTTTCTTAGGGGTGGTAATACGATTCTCAAATTTTTTTAGCAAGAAGACTGATTAATTATATTCATTTTGTTACTCTTGTAAAAATTTCATATTCCGCATAGTTCCGAAGGAAAAAAATGTTCTCTTAAATAATGCTAACAGATATTCCCTAGTACAAGTTTAATAAAATATTGTAATACAAAATTTTAAATACAAAATTTTATGTAAACTTTGAACTCTTCTCACGGGCAAACGGTACATTTTGGTATATAAATAAATTGGGTCCAATCGACTTATTTTGACTTCTACCACACGTGGTAGCTCTGTGCAGTGGCGGCTCCTCTATGAGAGCTGCGGAGCTGCCGCACTGCCAGAAAATAACGCACAATTAAAAAAAAATTATATTATAAATCTGCATAATATGTTTTAATTTCATAATTATGAAGCCTAATTATGAAGCCATCACATAACATAATTATAAATGACGGCATGCCACGGGGCCTATATTCTATAAACCGTCCGCAGCCGTACTAATTTCACTACGCAAGTGACGCGTGCTGCATTATATTTTGCACCAAAATCAATGTGTTAAATAGAGTAAACAAAGTACAGAAAGAGACAGATTTGTATGCGTTAGCAAGCTTTTTAGGTTCACAGGACGCGGTACAGTACGAACTCTTACCATATGCACACAGGGTAACCGTATTATAATAGCTGTGGGATTAGATGTATCTGTAGACTAACGAATAACGTAGTGGCTTTATATCCAACAGGTTTCGGGTTCAATTCTTAAGACAAGCATACTTTTTTTTTTTTTTTTAATAAATAATTAGATATAAATATCATAAATAAATATATTTAATAAATTAATAATTTATTAAATTAAATTAATTTATTTAATATCTTTATTTTATTATTTTATCGTCTTTTACAAACGTTTAGTACTAGCACGCGGGATAAAATTTTTGGAGTTATTTTTGTTTTGTTACGTAAAAGAAGTATAGCTTCTGACGTGCGTACATAGTACACACACACACTCTTTTTTTTAATACAATAATAAATATTGCTATAAAAATCACTTATTTACGATTTTAGCGCTAGCGAAATCAATGTGTACACAAATTATTCAGATCAAAAATACACTTAAAAATTGCATCAAATGTATTTTTGAATTTTTTTTCGAGGTTCCCTCATTAGGGGGGTCTACTCCAATCTCCAGGTTGACTCTGCAGAACACCCATTTAAAATGTTCACGCGCCGCCACTGGCTCTGTGTCCCAGCAATTTTGTATTTTGTATTTTGTATATTTTTCACGCTTGCATAAGATTTATGAAAAATATTGAAATTTGATAGAGGTATTGCATAGGCACAGTAAGAGGTAAAAGCACAAATTTTTACAATTTTTTTAACAATAATTTTTCGAATTAAGTATATCTAAGCTTGACAAATATTCTTATTTTTCGTTGTGAGTTCTCATATTCGAAAAATTATTATTAAAAAATTTGTAAAATTGTGGACTTTTACCTGATATTTGTGAATGATCACGGTTTTGGTACCGCCTCAACTTTTGTGATAAAGAATACCAGAAGAAAGAATGATAAGAATGAACACGTATCGGTAAATCGGTCGCTACTCGGTAAGGGTATGTTAACCCTATGATAGGTACTTTAATAAAAAAACTTTTTAACAAAAAAAAACCTCCTTCAAAAAGGCACTAAAAAGAGTAAAATAATGAAAATTTGAGGTCTGTGCCAATTAAAATATGAAGCTGGTTAAAAAAAAGAAGATATTAATCACTATATACTATACTTTTTAACCGACTTTATATTTTAATCGGCACAGACCTCAAATTTTCATTATTTTACTCTTTTTAGTGCCTTTTTGAAGGAGGTTTCTTTTTTGTTAAAAAGTTTTATTATTTTTTACTTTTTAGTGTCAAAAAGTAACATTTACCTTAAAGAATCACACGCCGTTACTTACGTTTATTAAAATCAGCCGAACTACTGGACCGATTTTGATGAAATTTCTATGGGACCACTCTGAAAGTATATCCTTTCAAATAAAAAAAAATTTCAAAATCGGTTCATAAACGACGAAGTTATCCGCGAACACACATAAAACATAACCACATAAAAATATATACGGTCGAATTGAGAAACCTCTTTTTTTTGAATTCGGTTAAAAAGAGGAAGTTCTGCGTTTTTACGAAAAATTTTCTACTTACAATTTTGTATCCATAATAACCATTTTTGGGATACAATAAAAATATTAAGGGATGCAATTTTTTATTTAGACTGTAAATGATGTAGGTATATACTTAAATTTTCAGTGAGATCCGTATATGAAGATGTTTATTTGAAAAAAAAAAATTAAGTGTTGTATCCACTATCCTGACAGTGGGGCATGCAAGGGTATATTTACACTCTCCACTCGCAGGAATGTAGTAATATTTTAATTTAACGTTTTATTGATGAAAAAACTTAGTTACATATTATTATACAGTACTGTAAAATACTTATTTAGCATACTTCAGTTGGCTATGGCTGCTTGCATCAACGGCGCCCTTTGATGGAGTTTAAAAAAATTCGACTGATGACCAGTCCCATACTTCCCACCTAGTAAATATTTGCAAAAAATAAACACTTTTTTTTTTTTATTCTTTGACTAGGCCCAAATAACCTTAGCTGTTGGTGGTCTTTAAAACACAATTTAATTTTTATTCTTTAAAAAAAGCATGGCCTTCTTTTTTGTTTGGTGATCTACTGATGGCTAACTTAATATAGCAAAAATCATGGTTACCTTGATTTACGTACAATTTTTATTTTTTTTAGTAAAATATTTTTTTTCTCGAAAACTATACATTTTAGAGAAAAAAAATATTTACATTTTTACTTCCCACCTCTACTATGGTAGGGAAGTAATGGATTCAGTCCGAAAACAATATTTCGAGATTTTAACAGATTTTCACGTTTTGAGACCCTAGCAATCGTTTAAGATCATTTTCTGACTGATGTCTGTATGTGTGTGTGTATGTGTGTATGTGTGTATGTGTGTATGTGTGTGTGTGTGTATGTGGTCAATTTTTCGCCTTCGATATCTTAAGAACGGAACAACATACGGGCATGCCGATTGTTCTATTGTGTTTATCAGCCCTTAACTTAGATCTGATTAGATTTTGAGTCAAATCGGTTCAGTGGATCCTGAGATATTCAAAAAAACGTCCTCAATGTCACGTATTAACATAGGTAAAAAAAAATATAAATGAATTCTAGATGTTATAATATGAAAAAAATGTAAATATTTTTTTTCTCTAAAATGTATAGTTTTCGAGAAAAAAAATATTTTACTAAAAAAAATAAAAATTGTACGTAAATCAAGGTAACCATGATTTTTGCTATATTAAGCTAGCCATCAATAGATCACCAAACAAAAAAGAGGGCCATGCTTTTTTCAAAGAATAAAAATTAAATTGTGTTTTAAAGACCACCAACAGCTAAGGTTATTTGGGCCTAGTCAAAGAATAAAAAAAAAGAGTGTTTATTTTTTGCAAATATTTACTAGGTGGGAAGTATAGGACTGGTCATCAGTCGAATTTTTTTCATATTATAACATCTAGAATTCATTTATATTTTTTTTTACCTATGTTAATACGTGACATTGAGGACGTTTTTTTGAATATCTCAGGATCCACTGAACCGATTTGACTCAAAATCTAATCAGATCTAAGTTAAAGGCTGATAAACACAATAGAACAATCGGCATGCCCGTATGTTGTTCCGTTCTTAAGATATCGAAGGCGAAAAATTGACCACACACATACACACACATACACACACACACACACATACAGACATCAGTCAGAAAATGATCTTAAACGATTGCTAGGGTCTCAAAACGTGAAAATCTGTTAAAATCTCGAAATATTTTTTTCGGACTGAATCCATTACTTCCCTACCATAGTAGAGGTGGGAAGTAAAAATATAATACTTATAACAATATATTAGATTAATAACTCAATTTGAAATGAGATTTTTCACTTTCCATTATTATTTGTTTTAACCTTTGAAAGTTGAAGTTTACCGGCTTTTAAATCTCCGATTTTTTAAAATGAAAAAATTGAATGAATTCTAATTTACTTATAAGTTATAAGATATGATATTTTAGAATATAGACGCTCGATAGCTGAGGTAATACGCGTCTACGTTAATTTATTAATTGATGAACATTGCTTATAAGTTCTTGTTGTACGGATTTCTTAGAAGTATTTGTTCTGTTTGTACATATAGCACATATTGGGTAATAAGAGGAATTTTCCATTCTTTCAGTATCTGAATTCTGACGCACTCTCTTCAGATTATCAATAATACCAACCTTGTTATTTTTTTATTGCTGTTGAGTTTCCGGATCCAAACTAATTTATTATTATTGTTAAGCTTTTTAAGATTTATGATGATTGGTGAATGGTGAAGTATGATGTAATTTTATGTAAATGTATAGTTAAAATACAAAAATACTCACCCCTTAAAGTAAGGAAAACAATGATGACGTAACCAATGACACTGAACCATACATGTACACCCTTTTTCATAATTATAATCATGTTTTAAATTGATTGATTTAATAATAAAAATAATTAATTAATATAACAATATAAATTGACGCCGAAATTTTAAAACTGTCTTTCTCGATAATTTATTTATAACATGTAACGATTTTTTACAAAATTTTTTCCACAGCCTTAATCAATATTATGTCAATTTAATGATTTTTTAAATATAATATTAAGGCCACATTAAAAATTATTATTAAAAAATAATTTTATATTAATACATAATAAAAAAAATTATACATTTTCTAATTAACACCCACAAAAATTGGCAATGCACATTGTTTAAAAAAAGTGAAAAGGGAAACAATGAAGAAAGTTTCAGACAATTAAATTTATTTTATATCCGAAAAATCAGTATGAGCTGTAGACTCCGCTCGTGTCTGGTACATGCTATACATATGCGGACTTTTTTTTTGAAAAATAAGTGTTTAAGTAAATATTTAAATACTTTTCCTCCACACTCAAATCGAACCGAAACCAACTACGTTATCCGGCTCCAGTGTCCACAGTGTGCGCTAGCACTAGAAACCGGTGGCGAAAGTCGTGCGAGAACCAAAACCAAACGAACGTCTACCAGGGATGTCAAACTAAACCGTATCCGCGATTCGGTTTAATCATATTGTGTCACAGTGTCATTTATTCTAAAATAATTTAATAAAAATTAAAACTAGTTGTAAATATCTCTAGGGGAGATCCGTCGAAGATGGCGTACCTAAGCGGAAATCCTACCTATCAATTTATTTATAGGTTTAGGAACTTTATATTTGGCCAAACTATAGTTCAAAATATATACAGTGTGTCCACAGACTCATCCTCAACATGGGGATCTCCGTTGTTATGGGAGATAGAGATTTGGTTAAATGAGACAAAATGTGCAGAATCTCCAGTACTACTACCCTGCGTAGTCAAACTTTCCATATTTTGCTTGGTTCGCGACCAACAGTTGAAAAACCAGATTTATCCATTTTCGTTTTTTGTTTATAACTCGCTTGTTAAGTAAGTTAGAAAAAAAATATTTTCACTTTCTTAAGGCCCTTTTTTATGAAGATTTCAAATCTCTTTTCATATTTTTATTTACTTTTATAGTTTCAGAGATACTTGTATTAACTTTGTTTTTTTAAATACACGTCAAAGATGGCCATGACACCATTCGAAAGAGATTTTTTTTCTCTTTAATTTGATATGAGGGTTGATGGATTTATTTTCAAAAATAACAGAGTTATACGTAAAACACTGATTTTTAATAGTAGGCTATGCTAAATTAATTGATAAAACAACAGAAGGCTTAGCAAACAGTTGAAATTCGCGTTGACTTAGTAAACGGCTGTTTTGTTTTAGCTGTCAAAGTGTAGTTTGTTGCTAATTTGTCAGTTTACTAAGTGATTCATTAAATTTACTTTTGTTATCATAGAACCATTTTGTAACAATGAAAAATAAGCGATTTTCAACAATTGATCGTAAAACAGTAGTTTTGTCTTCTTCACTTATTCGCGTTGAATTAGTAAACGGCTTTTTAAATGATCCATAGTTTATTAAATTTACTTGTAAGTTTCTGTAAATAGACGAATGAGGTTGTCTTCGTTCTGGATACTGATCGAAGTACATTTCTGCAGCTCTGGTCGAATTTTTGTGACATAGAATGTAATTTTTTCCACAGCCTTAATCAATATTATGTCAATTTAATGATTTTTTAAATATAATATTAAGGCCACATTAAAAATTATTATTAAAAAATAATTTTATATTAATACATAATAAAAAAAATTATACATTTTCTAATTAACACCCACAAAAATTGGCAATGCACATTGTTTAAAAAAAGTGAAAAGGGAAACAATGAAGAAAGTTTCAGACAATTAAATTTATTTTATATCCGAAAAATCAGTATGAGCTGTAGACTCCGCTCGTGTCTGGTACATGCTATACATATGCGGACTTTTTTTTTGAAAAATAAGTGTTTAAGTAAATATTTATTTGAAATTCGCGTTGACTTAGTAAACGGCTGTTTTGTTTTAGCTGTCAAAGTGTAGTTTGTTGCTAATTTGTCAGTTTACTAAGTGATTCATTAAATTTACTTTTGTTATCATAGAACCATTTTGTAACAATGAAAAATAAGCGATTTTCAACAATTGATCGTAAAACAGTAGTTTTGTCTTCTTCACTTATTCGCGTTGAATTAGTAAACGGCTTTTTAAATGATCCATAGTTTATTAAATTTACTTGTAAGTTTCTGTAAATAGACGAATGAGGTTGTCTTCGTTCTGGATACTGATCGAAGTACATTTCTGCAGCTCTGGTCGAATTTTTGTGACATAGAATGTAACAAGATAACATATCAGATTTTTCATTGTTACAAAATGGTTCCATGATAACAACAGTAAATTTAATAAATCACTTACTAAACTGACAAATTAGCAAAAAACTACACTTTGACAGCTAAAACAAAACATCCGTTTACTATGCCAACACGAATTTCAACTGTTTGCTAAGCCTTCTGTTGTTTTATCAATTAATTTAGCATAGCCTACTATTAAAAATCAGTGTTTTACGTATAACTCTGTTATTTTTGAAAATAAATCCATCAACCCTCATATCAAATTAAAGAGAAAAAAAATCTCTTTTGAATGGTGTCATGGCCATCTTTGACGTGTATTTAAAAAAACAAAGTTAATACAAGTATCTCTCAAACTATAAAAGTAAATAAAAATATGAAAAGAGATTTGAAATCTTCATGAAAAAGGGCCTTAAGAAAGTGAAAATATTTTTTTTCTAACTTACTTAATAAGCGAGTTATAAACAAAAAACGAAAATGGGTAAATCTCGTTTTTCAACTGTCTGTCGCGAACCAAGCAAAATATGGAAAGTTTGACTACGCAGGGTAGTAGTACTGGAGATTCTGCACATTTTGTCTCATTTAACCAAATCTCTATCTCCCATAACAACGGAGATCCCCATGTTGAGTATGAGTCTGTGGACACACTGTATACTATCGATATGACAAAGCAAATTTTGTTAATTGTCAACAGTCTGTTTTTGATAATTTTTTTTTAATTCCGTTTTTGCGCCGTCTTTTCCGACCAGACCGAAAAGATGGCGCATGTGGTGGGTGAAGATGGCGCACCGTATTATTTCAAGAAGGATGTATTTTTGGGTCTATTATGAGGTTCATTCAACATCTCTAACTTATGATTTCAAAGCTAAATAAATCATAAATTCTTATCTCTGGAACTACTGAACCGATTCTAAAAATTCTTTCACTAGTTGTCTTCGCAGGAGGAGAGCTACGAAAATGTTTCACATCTGCCAGACGTCCCACGACGACTCACATTTTTTTTAAGCAGGATCTATTTAAATTAATTCTACAATGCTTTTCTATAATGAAGAAGTTTGTGTACGGTTACCAGACTTTTAAAGGCCCCAAGCACGTCTTGTGGGCCCTCGGCTCGTTGATTTAGAACAATGTTTTTCAACCTTCTTAAATACGCGACCCCTTTACAAGAAAAAAATCTGACGACCCCCCAGGACCGTAATTAAACTATGTTAGTGATTTCAAAGACGACGTATCAATTTAATTTTCTTTCTATTGAGACTATACTGATCGAGAAAAATGCATCTCAAAAATAGAACCACGATTCGACAAATTGTTAAAAAATAAACAGGCACAGTCTTCTCACTGAAATTGTTGTATTTTTATTGTAGTATAAAACCTACAACCCTTGCTTTTTACTTTTACCTGGTTTGCGACCGCGGCGTCCCGAGTAAGACTGCGACCCCCTGGGGGGTCGCGACCCACAGGGTGACAAACACTGATTAAGAAGATAGAAAGTAATACAATGTTTCCTGGAAGACTATAAGGGCCCTCAAGCACGTGCTTCGCCATTGATTACAATCTACAAGCTCATTTCCAAGCCAGATTTTCTGACAATGCACTCTGCGACGCAGCATTAATGTTTCAGAGCAATCATTGAAAAAAAAATGATCAAAATTCTTAGGATTTCAATATCATCATATCTGTTATACTGACAGTCTTTGGACAAAATAATTTATTATGAACAGTCGATGTACGTCAAAGAAATATTTTACTCTATTCTTTAAATTATTGTATTCCACAATACGACGCGATGAACAATATTTATTTACGACCTAAATTAAAAATATATATTTGCGCATAGATCATATTTGCTCCCTACTCGTCGTAGAATTACTGACATGATTGTGCGACCCTGGTTCGACAGCGTCGCATTACGTCATTTCTCCCGCGATGGTGGAACCAACCCCCGATAGCCGACTGTTTTCCGTTCTTGTTCTGTTGAGTATCGTTCTCTGTCTCTTTTGCCTATCGCTGACGTCACTCCGCATTGTTGGATCGATCCGCGGGACACCGGCAATCGGCATGTTCTGCTGTATGCGCGCGCGCTCCACAGGCTTCCGTATATCCGACGTCGCGGCGAATGTTGCCGGCGCGGCGCGACGCGGCGGCGGTAGTGCTGCAGGTGGAAGTGAAACCCGACAAATCGATTTAGACCGAATCTTGGTTTCTAGAGTCTGTTCGCACGTTCGTGTTAAATTCAAGTCGTTCTATTTGAAATGTCAAGAACGAACTATTATGGCATACATCAATACAAACGATATGTAAATTAATATGCTTGATTTTGATTCTTCAAATTATTGTTTTATTTATTGATTTTTTTATTTTTGTTTTGTTTCATTTTTATTTTAGTTTTATTTTTGTTCCGTTTTATATATATTTTTATTCAACACATATATATGCACGCTTTTAGTGTTTTTTCTTCGTATCTGTTTAGCGGATCTTATAAATAGCCGTTTATTGACTGGTAACGTCATGATCCATTATGTAACGCTTTTCAGTGCTATATAATGAAAAACAGTTACATAATGATCCATTATTTAACGCTTTTCAGTGTTATAATGAAAAACAGATATTTAATGAACCATTAATATAACTTGACATTCTTTCAATAAAAGCCTAAAACCATGCATTTGTTGAATAAATGTCGGTATTAACCCCCTTGCAGAACGACATAAACATGTAGGCGACCAAGTTACTCTCTAAAAGATGCGTGAAAAAAATCAAGTAACTTAATCATTAGCGAATGGCTAATGTTGATTGTAATCGATAAATTATATTATTCTAAACATAATAATGTTTTTTTTTAATTTTCAAGTGGGCGAACATCCCCAAATGGCGTCCTCAACGTGAAAAATTCATTAAAAATGTGTTTTCCAGCTTCCACTCAACTTATAGGTGAAAATTGCATACCAGTAATTTTGTAAAGTATAAAATTTTCTACAAAAAAGTCCGCGACGGCATATGTCTAAAGTCAATAGTTTAGAAATGCGGAGCGCTCGAAATTAATATTATTGCGTAGGGGCGAGCTGCAGGACAGACGCCATTTTTATATATTCTCTAACAAATTTAGCATTTTAAAGCATATTCTTTAAAAAACACAGATCTAAGTGGGCCATCTGTCTTTGTCATACAGTATATTAAGACTGTAGTGGAACAAGGACAGGTAGCCCTTGTAACTATGCCTGTCTTTACTCGCTTTCCACACATAGAGTGGTATAGAATATAGACTATAATAAACTACAGGCAGTGCATATTCCAGCAATATTGCGTATTTCAGTTATTGATAGTTGATTTATAGCAACGGTGCGATCAGTAGGGTTGCCATAATTTGTTAGAGTTAAGTCCGGACGGTCCAGCAGATCTGGGGATAATTCGCGGCGACCGTGAAGCGCGAGCCGCGAAAATTTTTTTTGGTATTTTAATTCAAATGTCGGTTGTAGAAATTGGGAAAACAAGAGTAAAACTATACTGACAAGTGTACAAAAAATTGAAATTGTGTTTTAAAGACCACCAACAGCTAAGATTATTTGGGCTTAGCACCAATTCATATTTTCAATTCATTATTTTTTTTTCTAATAATAAATTGAAAATCCAATTGACACTTTTGCCAGCTCTCGGGCTAGAACCCGGGAACTGGGGACTTGTAATAGAGGAACCATAGCAACGCCATGTAAACAACAGCACCGCTACACTCTCGGCTATTCTCAAGCCCTGAAGAGTGTACAGATGAGGTGAGGTAGGTGGGTATTACTAATTAAAAAACTCAAAATCAACATAATATGTATTTATTTAAATTTAAAACATACAATATTATGTTAAAAAACTCTATGATATAGACTATAGAGAAATGGTGATCCGTAGATGATGATTGAAATTAGGAGAGGAAGTCTCAGTGGCAAAGGATCAAATAAATTGCAATACTGATGAATTAAAATTGCATTGTTAGCTTACGTTCGGTGCTCTTTACACCATCTGTATGAATTTAACAGTACTGTTAAATTCATACAATTTTAAACAAATTATAACTTCAAACTAAATTTTTAGATGCTCTGAAGATGGTGTAAAGAGCACCGAAACGTAAGCTAACAATGCAATTTTAATTCATCAGTATTGCAATTTATTTGGTCCTTTGCCACTGAGATTTCCTCTCCTAATTTCAATACAATATTATGTTCGTGTACTTATCTTATATATAAAATTCTCGTGTCGCGGTGTACGTTATTATACTCCTCCGAAACGGCTGGACCGATTTTGATGAAATTTTGTGTGCTTATCGGGTAGGGTGGAGAATCGGACAACATCTATTTTTCATCCCCCTAAATGTTAAGGGTGGTCCACCCCAAATTTTTTTTTTTTATTTTTTGGACAAAATTTTTTGTTTTAATTTTTTCATGATTTAGCATTGAAAAATACATACAACTTTAAATTTTCACCCTTATACGATCAACCCCTGATTTTTAATCGCGATTTTTATATTAAGCTTTAAAAAATACATATATGGCGAACGAGCGAAGCGAGTGAGTAGTGTATTTATAATATTCAAGCGAACGAGCGAAGCGAGTGAGTAGGCGAAAATATTCAAGCGAACGAGCGAAGCGAGTGAGTAGTGTATTTATAATATTCAAGCGAACGAGCGAAGCGAGTGAGTACTGTATTAATAAAATTCAAACGAACGAGCGAAGCGAGTGAGTAATGTAATTATTCCTAGAAATTATTAACAACGTTTGCCGGATCAGCTATACTAAATATACGTGAGCGGAGTAATGGGTGACCGCTATTAAATCATAATTTCATACCACCCGAGCGAAGCCGGGACGGGTCCGCTAGTTATTATATATAAATGGCTACTAACTCGGTCCTTCTTCATCCCCAGCTTCATTTTCACGTCTTCGTTTGACTCTTTCTGATTCTGAGTACCATTCGTAGGTACTTTTCAGATGTAAGGACTTTCTTTAATAAAACTTTTGTTTTTATTTATTAAAAATCCGGACGTAATTACGAGTCCGCACATGGTTACCAAATTCGGACTAAATC
This sequence comes from Mongoloraphidia duomilia, assembly GCA_039654895.1. NCBI lineage: Eukaryota > Metazoa > Arthropoda > Insecta > Raphidioptera > Raphidiidae > Mongoloraphidia > Mongoloraphidia duomilia. Next base: position 11,319,526 of record CM077524.1, read on the forward strand.
CGGACGTATGCAAGTCTAGCGATCAGTGTTAGGCGGCCTTGTTATAAAGTTTATAAAGCCAAAGCGACGGGTGTTGTGACGTAAGCAGCTTTTAAGTATTGAAATTGAAATAAATGCCATTGTGTTTGTGGCAATGATTTCTATTAATAGGAAACAGCCATATCTAAATTTTTAAATTTTTTACAGCCTCATTACTGTTTGCTTCGTCGGGTAGTCATCATTTATGATTTAAGTAATGGTGTCGTCCACACTTTTTTTTGGGGGGGTCTATATAGACCCATGTAGCTTTCCCCCCAGACCCGCCCTACCGCCGCCAATGATCAACACCTGACCATATTACAAAAAAACCTTCAAAAATCAATTTCCATTATAGCTATTTTCGGTGGATTTTTTGACAATACCTACCTTTAAATTCTACTTCAAGGCCATTGAAAGTGCAATGCCGACGATTCATTACGCGAAGCCAGTCATTATAGTGTTTATGGTTCATTTTCACCTTACAGTTGCTGTTTATTTCCGTTTTCACCGATTCGTGAAAATGAACGTTGAACGATATGGCACAGGTTACCTTTTGTGACATACAGACACACTTATTGACTATTCGGCTAGGAACTTGTAGGTATGTATGTGTCTGGTATATAAAAGCAACTATATAATATGTACGATTCCTTGATATTGTGTCTTATTTTTATATTATATAAAAAAAGATTGACATCATTGACATGCACTGTATTGATTTAATTTCGCCAGTTAAAAAATATTTTTACTTCCCACCTCTACTATGGTAGGGAAGTAATGGATTCAGTCCGAAAACAATATTTCGAGATTTTAACAGATTTTCACGTTTTGAGACCCTAGCAATCGTTTAAGATCATTTTCTGACTGATGTCTGTATGTGTGTGTGTGTGTGTGTATGTGTGTGTGTATGTGTGTATGTATGTGTGTGTGTGTGTATGTGGTCAATTTTTCGCCTTCGATATCTTAAGAACGGAACAACATACGGGCATGCCGATTGTTCTATTGTGTTTATCAGCCTTTAACTTAGATCTGATTAGATTTTGAGTCAAATCGGTTCAGTGGATCCTGAGATATTCAAACAAACGTCCTCAATGTCACGTATTAACATAGGTAAAAAAAATATAAATGAATTCTAGATGTTATTATATGAAAAAAATGTAAATATTTTTTTTCTCTAAAATGTACAGTTTTTGAGAAAAAAAATATTTTACTAAAAAAATAAAAATTGTACGTAAATCAAGGTAACCATGATTTTTGCTATATTAAGCTAGCCATCAGTAGATCACCAAACAAAAAAAAGAGGGCCATGCTTTTTTCAAAGAATAAAAATTAAATTGTGTTTTAAAGACCACCAACAGCTAAGGTTATTTGGGCCTAGTCAAAGAATAAAAAAAAAGAGTGTTTATTTTTTGCAAATATTTACTAGGTGGGAAGTATAGGACTGGTCATCAGTCGAATTGTTTTTTAAATAGACACAAACTATCTATTTAATTTAAACACGACTAGTAAATAATTTATGTAAAAATACTTATTTATTTTATGGTGAATACATAAGTATTATAAATATTAATTATTTGAGTTATTCAAGTTTTTTAGAAATTTTTGACAAGTGCAGACCTTTACCTAAAATTCGACATAGCCAAAACAGAAATCTTTATCAAACTGAAATTTTGAGGATCACTAGATAATGGACGGACAAATTAATGTCTGTCCTAAAAAAATTGATTTATTATACAGGATGTTCAAAATAATTTAATTCTTTTACCTAACTTCAATCACGTGTAACTTTTGATTGTTAAATACAACGAGGTTATTCTTTTATTCTTTAGGATATTTATTAACACTTTTATTAAGGGTTGTTCAAACCTAAACCTAATATTTTCATATTCAAATATTAGGTTTAGGTTTGGACAACCTTTAATAAAAGTGTTAGTAAATATCCTAAAGAATACAATTCCAGCAAAAAAATAACCTCGTTGTATTTAACAATCAAAAGTTACACGTGATTGAAGTTAGGTAAAAGAATTACATTATTTTAAATTACAGATTTATCTATTTTTCTTTTTCAGTTTATTAATGGCCAAAATATCTGAACTGAATCAAGACATTGTAATATTTACATTAAGTATAAAAGTATATTTTGTAAAAAAAAGAAAAGAAATTGAAACAATGAATTTACGGGCCCATTATACAAACTACTGAATATAAACTCGTTTTAAACTAATTTCAGATAATTATTATAGCCCCATTCCCTCTTAGTAAAGTAATTATTTTGCGCACGGCACACCTGTAATTGACTTTTTTATTATCCACTTCAATCTAACAAATAGAACCCAACCACTCTATAGCCACGGATTAATGAATTTAATCGGAATAATTAGGCTACACCTCGTATAAAATCCATCATTAAAACAAATGTAATGAAAGTACGTGTTATCGCGCATCAGCCATTATGAAGTTTATTTATTTATTTAAGCACTAGCTTTTGTTTATGACAATCTCACGTGTGCGGCGTGCCTGCTGATTCGATTGCGTATGTCAGTTTTGGCGGAAACGTCTAATTAACCTCGGCTTGATGGAGTAAAAACTACACTAAGTTTGGATATCAATTTATAAGTGTACCAAGTTTCATCAAAATCAATCTAAGCTTTTTCGAATGAAGTTAGTATAAACAGACAGATAGAAACTATTAATCTCTTGAAGAAGGCACCCCAGGGGGAACATTGGAATGTGGTTGCTATCGCAAATTGCATTCCAATGTTCTTTGGGAATTAGCGCTCCCAGGGACTCGAGCTCGTACCAGTCGGTTTGTGTATGCCGGCTGGCGGATTCTAATACACGAATGGATTATTTGTTGTGTTGAAGACGCTAATGACCTGAGTTGTCGACGCGTCTATAATCTACAATTAATTAATTAATCTTGAAGAAGGGTGGAACATTAGAACATTTGGTGTGAAGGCTGAATAACCATGATGTTTAGCATCATCAGGATTTATTTTTATTTATTGTAAATTATAGACGCGTCGACAGCTTAAGTCATTAGCGTCTTGATTACATTAAATAACAATTAACTTAAAACTAAATGACATCACAAAACATCCATGAGCTGAGGTGGGATTCGAACCCACGACAGTCTGATCCAGAGGCCGCGACGCTAATCACTGAGCCACACTGTCATCAGCATCATCAGGAGATTATTAAATAAGCATTTCCTTATGGTTAGCGAAACGTGCATCGAGAAAACATTTTTGGTGGAGAAGCTTCTAGAGAACATCGGCAAACAATTTATTTATCAAACTTAGCGGGGTGTGTACTTTTGGCTTTGCAACGATTGCAGGGGAGTAATCGCTTAAAATTATATGTTAACATGAAATATTTACTCTGAATAATATCTTCCACATCGCACTTTTTCAGTCACTTCAACGCAAAGTCTGTAAAAATTGTTTAAATCGGTCACAATTTTGCTCACGATATGACGCTAGTACAATGCTTCGCATAAGTCGCCACCTCAAGTACCTGATAGGGACTGGTAATGAGGTAAAACTCTTGCAATAACGGTACAGTCAATAAATTCAGATATTTAACGACTTTAAATTTTGCTATTTTGACTACTTTTAATTAAGTGAAATTCTCTGTACCTATATTTAGTTTTACATTCTTTTGTTCAAGATTTTATGATCTTATGGCTCACTTAAAACCACACAGGCTTTGATCCATTGGTTAGTAAAACTGCGGTAAAGCTTGCTAGTGGATGATCCACTAGCAAGCTTTAGGGGAGGGCAACCGGGGCTACAGCCCCGGGGCCTCCACAAAAGAGGGGCCCCCACAATAGAGACTTCGGAAAAAAAAATTCTCTGAATTCTCGGTTATTAAATTTTGTCGTTGAAAATATGCTAAATCGCGTTAATAATTTTATTAAGTAATCATGAGGAAATGTTTTTTGACTTCCACTGCACAATAATTACGTGGTTTTGGCATTTCGATGAGTAAATAATTTATTGGAAAACTCGAAGGAAAAAAATTGTCCATTTTATTTGGAAAATAATTTGAGGCCAAGGGGCCTCCACTCCTTTGTTGCCCCGGGGCCTCCAGACCTCTAAATCCGGCATTGAGTGGATCATCAATAAAACCGCGGTTAAATAAAGACTTCGGTCAAGTTCGTGGCTCGTTAAGTTTGTTTGAAATTTTGGTGTAGCGTGCAATACCGCAAATGGCTCCGCAAGCCGAGTCTACAGTTTTCGCCGCTAAATAGTCTGTACTTGAGATTCGACTGTTTGATTTGCCAGTGAAGCACCAAATCAAGCCGACGACTATAAATGCTTTCAGCAAGTAATACTGTAACGGTTTTAGTCGCTAATGGATCAGGGGCTGTTCAGTAAACTTTCGTTATGACAGCCCTTATAGATAGATAGATAGATAGATGTCTTTATTTGATTAGTACAAATGTACATAAATAGTGTCAATTGTCAAACAGAAAAAAAATTATAAAAACTCGTTCAATTTGTAGTGAGCTTTAGATAATAAATATTTTTTTAAATTATTCCTAAACTGTTGATTGGAATTTGCAGTTTTGACCTCCGTAGGTATATTATTGTGTATTCGTATCATAGCGTTGCGGACACCCTTGTGAGTCACCGCAAGTGTACAATTAGTAGTTTTTAAATTATTTTTGTATCTTGGAGTGTATTCGTGATTATTTTGATTTTCATTAAACAAAGATGCATAAAATTGTACAAAATTTGCACAATTTAGGATATAAAGATCTATTAGTGTTAGGATGTTGTACTGAATAAATAAATTTTTACAATGCTCTCTAGGTGCCACACCCGCTATGATACGAATATAGGTACATTTTTTTTGTATTAGAAAAATTTTTTGTGCCCAGACCGAATTGCCCCAAAAGATTATTCCATATTGAATAATAGATTGGAAAAATGCATAGTAGACACTAACAGAGCTTGTTCTCTTTATTTTTTAACCGACTTCAAAAAAAGGAGGTGGTTCTCAATTCGGTTGTATTTTTTTGTTTGTTACCTCAGAACTCCGTCATTTATAAACCGATTTGGAAATTTTTTTTTTTATTTGAAAGGATATGCTTTTAGATTGGTCCCATAGAAATTTCATCAAAATCGGTTGAGTAGTTCGGCTGATTTTAATAAAAGTGAGTAACGGCATGTGATTCCTTTAAGGTAGATGTCACTTTTTGACTAAAAAGTAAAAAATAAAAAACTTTTTATCAAAAAAAAAACCTCCTTCAAAAAGCCATTAAAAAGAGGAAAATAATGAAATTTTGTGGTCTGCGCCAATTTAATAAAATATGAAATTGGTTAAAAAGAAGATATTAATCACTATACTATACTTTTTAACCGACTTCATATTTTATTAAATTGGCGCAGACCTCAAAATTTCAATATTTTCCTCTTTTTAGTGGCTTTTTGAAGGAGGTTTTTTTTTGTTAAAAAGTTTTTTTCTTAGTTCAAACCATACAGAGAAGATGGTTCAAACCAAACATTTTGTGAGATATAAATTATAACAGTTTCATAACGGCACATCTAACATGATCTAACGGTTAAAAACCGTACGCGCAGGAGGGAAAGGGCAATAGCGCTGCGTTAACGAATGACGACTTTAAGGAGAGGCCACAGTACACTTTTATAAAAAAACGCTTTTTCTTAAATTTATTCATTTTAGTACTTACTGTTTAAAATGCATGTAAATTTTCTGTTATTATATTATGTATTTAAGGCTATGCAAATTATAATCATTATGCAAGGCATTAATATGAAAATTTTATGTTCTTTTACGTATATAATAATAACGTACGGTATTTACGTGACGTAACTGTTAAAATATTATGTGTTCACAATTAACAACGACACAAATCGGTTTAAATGAGTTAAGGCAACGGACTACCACACACACGACACAGTTGTGGAGGTCTGATTTATTTTGAATATTGCGCGCTATTTTTATCTTCTAAGTGACTAAAAATAAAAAGTTAAACAAAAAAGGTTACCTATCGGCTATACTTAATTATGCGGTTGCGGGTTGCCGAAATTATTATGGATAAGAATCAATGAATTGTAAAATAGATTAATATATTACTTAAGTACATTTATTCGTTTGTTAGTTGTATTGAACCCCTGGCACGCGAATTACATTATAAAACCGATCAAGCATATCTACGTTTTTTAATTCGCTGAGGGTAAAAATTACAGGATAACTATATAATAAGCGAATGATAGACGCTTTCGTTATTTTGTGATCTTTGTCAGCTTCTTTACTTATATGCCTGATTTTTTTCAAAACTTTTGACCTAATCCTTTTGGAGATGAAGAGGGGAGAGACAAACTTTTTTTGGTGCGTGATGTACCAAAAAAGCATGTCTTTCCCCTCATTAATTCTCAAAGTATTTGATTTAAAATTTTGAAAAAATCAGGCATATTATAAAGAGGCTGGCAAAGATTACAGAAAAATTATAGCAAGCATCATAATCTTTACCCTCAAGCCTCCGCGCCCTTCGCCTCGCATCGCATGAAAGTACGTATGCTTAATCGATTTTATGGTGTAACTCGCGCGCCAAGGATTTTATACAACTAATAAAAAATTTTCAAAAAATCGGGCATATAAAAAAGCTGGCAAAGATTTCATGAAAACTATAACGAATGATGTACGGCACCCTCACCGCATGAAGAACGTTCCTGCTTGACCATTTTAAAAAATTAATTCTGTGATAATGAAGTTACCGTTTTTAACTTTGTAATTTTTTAGCAGTTTTTTCCAGTCCTTGCACAATAAGATGCTTTTAATTTATTGAATAATATATTTATTTATGTAGGGCTTGAGATAGCCGAGCGTGTAGATAGATTTTGTAAATTATAGACGCTCGGCAACAAAGGTCATAAGCGTCTTGGCCGAGCAATTTCTTCAAACTTCATACAACAAATCAAACAACTATAAAACATTAAAAAAAAATCAAAAAAATTTACAAATTTTTAAAATTTAGTTAATAAAATATAATGAAACAATACAATTCTGACAACTGTATAAAAAAATAGACACTGTATTTCATTGTTGTTAGAAGTGTCTGTAGTCTATACTCCTAATTAGAAATATTTTATTTTTATGTCTCTGGAAATTTATTGACAGATTTACATGAACTGTCAAGTCACCAAGTGTCATATTTTGGAATTTGAATTACAAAATGAGAAGGAAAATGTCATTGTTAGAACCAAAAATACAATAATTACTATTAAAATTAATCATAAACGTATAAGAAAAATATATACATGATATAATAAAGTTTTAGTGTCAATTATAACCTAAAAATGTCTGAAAATTCTCAAATTGTAGTAAAAAGACAACGCGTTAGTAAATCTGTGTTTGGACAAATTGTTATAGGACCACCAGGTTCAGGAAAAACGACTTACTGCGGTGAAATGTGGAAATTTTTGAATAGAAAGTTGAACCGTAAAACTGTCGTAATAAATTTAGATCCAGCCAATGAAAATATGACATACGAAACAGATATCGACGTAATGGAACTAATCACAGTCGAAGATGTTATGAATAATTTGAATTTAGGTCCAAATGGTGCATTAATGTACTGTGTTGAATATTTAGAAAAAAATTTAGATTGGTTGCTGGAAAAACTGAATAGTTTGTCTGATTCCTATCTAATATTCGATTTACCGGGGCAAGTTGAACTGTATACTCATCATAATTCGATCAGAAATATTTTTGACCAAATACAAAAATTAGATTATCATTTATGCGCAGTTCATATGGTGGACTCGCACTATTGTTCCGAACCTGCTAAATTTATTTCGACTTTATTATTATCTTTGTCAACAATGCTTCAAATTAGTTTACCACACGTCAATGTATTAAGTAAGGTACTTACCTATATAAATTTATTTTTGTACAAATTTAAGAAATATTTTATTTAACACCGGCCCTGAAGATATTTTAAGATGGTGCGACATGTCAAACTCATTTCTGATGAGTCGATCAGTTTTATATAAACACATTATTTTTACTGAAATTTTTTTTCTCATGTTCATTTAAATTTTTTTGACATTTTTACGCCTGGAGCGACCGCACCGCTCCTAAGTCGCCCTTACTATGAGATAATACTTTAATATACATATTATTATATATAATATGAAAGTTGTTTTCATAACTAAAAAAATTAAAACAATTTTAGTCTAGATTTTTTTATTGTTTAGGCTGATTTGTTAGTCAAACATTCGTCAGAACTACATTTCGATATCGATTTTTATACCGAAGTACTAGATTTGCAATATTTACTTGATGTATTGGACGATGGCATGTTTACTTCAAAATACAAAAAACTAAATAAAGGTTTAATTGATTTAATTCAAAACTACAGCCTTGTTAGTTTTGTATTATTGGATATAAAAAACGAACGAAACCTTTTATCTGTTAAAAACACTGTAGATAAGGTAAGCAATAACATTTGGTTTTAAAACTTTTTGAAGTGAAACTTCTTTACGCGCGGTAGAGTGAATTTGATTCATGCATCTGAATGTGTAACGAAACGTTGCACCCCCACTCCTCTGCTCCGATGGGACATTGTGAAGGGATTGCTGCAGCGATCGTTACAAGCAGCTTCAGGAATACATATGTGTGTCTACAGCTGACGCGACTGGAAGTTTCACTTTTGTAAAAATTTTAAATACGTATGAACAATTGCACTAGCCATAACATAACTTGAAACTCGGATGCGCGTTAAACTAGCTGTGAAATAGTGAGGAGAGACCATTTCACACAGAGCAGCTAGTGCTTGTGTCTATATAGAGCTTTTCCATTCTTACTATTTATTTTATTTTCTATTTTGTGATTGGTAAATGAAATGGTTTTTAAAAGTAGAGTTCGACTTAAGAATAAAATTTTAGGCGGACAAGCTAATTATCACTATTAACTGTAGTAAATCTTGCCATATTGAGTTTTCAATTTTTATACGCACTATAAAATAAATAATGGTAACACTTATTAGTTTTATTTTAGAAAAAGACGCATCAGAACTTATTTGGATTATTATTTTTTAGGCAAATGGTTTTGTGTTTGGGTCAGGGGAAGAAAGGAGCATTCAAGCTTTATTGTCATGCGCTGTTGGTGCCCGGACAGAAACTGAAAAATATGACGCTGATTTTATGTCTTAATTTTAGTTTTAATTATATTATATATATTGGTTAAAAAAAAAATAAGTTTACGGAAAACATTTTGTATTCATAATTTATAAATATATCAAAAACCAAAACACAAACTGAGATTATTTTGAAGGTGCTCGTGTTTGTTTTTCCAGCTGTGCCCTGTGAAAGAAATTTGTAAAGTTTTACTTAAATTGCTTAAAGTAAATTTAAAATTATACCGCTACAAGTTCTTATTAATTACCTTAATTGTTTGTTGAAATCGTCTTCAACATTATCGTCTTCCCAGTTATCTTCCCAAACACTAATATCTTCCTCATCTTTATCCTTTCCAGCCCAATCTAAAAATATAAAAAATATTGTGGCAAAAAGTTTTTTTAATAAATTGCCAAATGAAAGGACGGTGACATTTTTTAAAAAACTAATGAAAATTTTGAGAGCAATGTTCCTATAACATGCAAGGGTTCTTTTACTGTCACCGTGTATGATATTACTTATACGCATGCCAATAATTTTATTTACTTTGTTCGAAATTCAACTAGCATAACCCTAAGTATATTACCTTCCACGGGAAATTCTTCGAATTCGTCATCTTGTTCGAGAAGACCAAGATCAACTTTAGATTTTTCTGTAGTCATTTCTTTATTTTAAAAGAGCTCACAATAAAATTCTTTCGAATTTCGAAAGCAATGTTCCTTCAAAAATGCTGAATAGTGAAATGTCATGGATAATGGCCAATCGGTTTCAGGATTTCTTCTGAAGTTTGTTAAAAATTATACGGATTGAAAAGTCCCTACACAAAATTGAAAAATAACTAAACGAATGAAGGACTCAAGGAGGTTGTAGAAAATTATTTCAACCTTAAAGCTACCGTTATTTATTTTATTTATTTATTTCATGATAGAAATCTCAACTATCGGAGACATTTTTCTTGGTGTGTTTATACTATGACATAAATGGCAAGTGAATAAAATGCTGACATTTCTGGTTGAGAAAAAATGTCGATATAAATGTAGGTACAGTGTTTAGACTAGAGGTAGAGAAGTATGTCAAAACTTCTCTAATCTCTTCACATTTCCACAATTTTGATCATGCCTTGTACTAAGCGCCAGGCGGCTGCAGCATGCATTAATAATTTTATTATTACATGTATGAGAAAAAAGGAAAGTTTGGGTGCGAAATTGGTTACTGAGAAGAAGTTCCCTAGGAGCTTACTCACAGTTATGCAATGAATTGAAGATCCAATACAATTACAAAATTTTGCAAGAATGTCTTCAACGGATCTCGACGAATTAGTAAATCTAGTCGGACTATTGATTGAAAAAAAACAGTACCAAAATGAGAGAAGCAATTTCAGCTTCCAAAAGAGTGCTTGTCACGTTAAGATATTTAGCAACAGATAAGCAAGTCTCTATTTCTAAATATAACTACATATTATATACTGCCTTTTTAAGTAGTGATGAGAATATCTCGAAATAAAGTACAGAATCATTCGATTATTAAAATATTTCGAGATACCTCGAGAGGCTATTCAAAATCATTCGAATGATTTTTATAGTCATACGTATTGCGAAGCAGGAGCCGAGAAATGACAATGTGTGCCAGAGGAATGCAAACTTCATTCAGAATGTGTTTATACTGCAAATGGATTTTGTGTGTTTATAAGATAACGTTATAATTCAATCAAAGTAATATTTTAGGTCGAAGAAAGTTACAGACGCTAATGACCTTTGTTGTCGAGCGTCTATAATTCACAATTCATTCATTCGAAGAAAGTTTCATTTTGTATTCATTGCTCACGGCTAGCTTGTAGTTACATCGTTCGAGTACCTAAACCGCTCGAAATATACCTATCGAGATATTACTCAATGAGTGAATTTTGTCCAATCTCTCAATTGGTTTTACTGCAGCGTTGAGCGTATTGTGTTTACGAGAAATACATGTACACACTACACAGGTGACAGTACACACTACACTTTATAGTTAATTTACACTTACACATACTCATACTTCGTCAACGTAGTACTTACTAGTTACTACTTACCTACATTAGTACTTAATAGTATTAATATTTAATAGTTACTACTAATATATTACAGCACACATTGAAACACAAAACTTTTATTTTATAATTTTATTAGCAAAAATAATTAGAAGAAATACATAAATAAAACAAATTATTCAATTTCACAGAGAAACCATTTATTCATCTTCTTCTGAAATTTCCAATATAAGTTGTTGAATTCCCCTTTTCAATTTTCTTTTTAAAAAATCGTGACGTAGTTGTCTCAGTTCACCAGCAACAAATGAACCGAATATATCCCATTCATCGTTCGAGAGTGCATCCCGAGCTCTTGCCAGTAAGTGTTCCCTGTCATCAACTTTCATTTTCTTCACGAATTGACTGCTCTCTTGACGTTTTCTTGATAAATCGGACACGGTACAGTTGTATTCATTCCCAGTTTCAAAATCCTCACCAACTTCGCTGTCACCATCTTCTGTAGACTGAAAATAATAAAGTATTGTATTCTGTTGCTCACATATTTATTATATGATAAAAAATTTCAGCAAAGACCAGTATTCAGTTGTTTACCTATACAGTAGATACTAATTTACACTGTTAAATGTTAGGTACCATCAACAAATGAAGAATGGTCAAAAGTGGCTTATGATTTCGAAAAAAAATGGAATTTTCCACATTGTCTAAGCGTAATGGATGGCAAACACGTAACTATTCAAGCAGCTTGAAACTCCGTAAGCTATTATTTTAATAACAAGGGGTTTCACAGCAATTATACTTTTGGCCTTAGTAGACGCAAATTACAAATTTTTGCTTGTTGACATTTGGTGTAATGGACGAATTTCTGATGGAGGAGTGTTTGCTGCCAGTGCAATGCCTGGTATCATTCAAAGAAGTAGCAAAAATCTACCAAAGACACCCTTGCCTGGACGTCGACTAGCTGTACCCTACGTGATTATTGCAGATGATGTGTTTCCCCTTCAAGAGTACATTATGAAACCTTCAGTACAACACATACACCAGGTTCTGGAAGAATTTATATCGAAAGCACGCCGGCTAGTCGTAAATGTTTTCGTTATAATATCAAACGTTTTCCGTGTATTACGAAAGCCGATACTTCTGAAACCTGAACGAACAGATTCTGTAACATTAGCTGTGTGTGCACTGCATAATTTTATGATGACAAAAAAATCTTCAAGAAAATTTTATGCATCAGAAAATGTATTTGATAGAGAAATTGATAATGGCGAAACAGTATCTGGTAGTTGGAGACTAGAAGGATTTCCAGAAAATAATTTATTGTCAGTACCTCAACAAGGTTCCAATAATTATTGTCATACTAGCAAGGAAATTCGAAATGAGTTTAGAGATTATTTCAACTCTCCAGAAGGAGAAGTTCCTTGCATTCCTTGGCAGTACAAGTTCATATAAGTAAAAAGAACATACCTACATAGGTGTAATTCGTAAATAATACTATAGTCCATTCGTTTTCAATTAATTAATTAATTAATTAATTGTAGATTATAGACGCGTCGACAACTCAGGTCATTAGCGTCTTCAACAAAACAATTAATAAGCCATTTGTGTATTAAAATCCGCCAGCCGGCATACACAAACCGACTGGTACGAGCTCGGGTCCCTGGGAGTGCTAATTTCCAAAAAAACATTGGAATGCAATTTGCGATAGCAACCACATTCCAATGTCCCCCTGGGGGGCATTCGTTTTCAAGATAGAGTAGACATGCGGAGAGCGCGTGATTACTGCACGGAGCCGGCATCAACTAAACCAATGAATTTAGAATTTCCGACTAATTTTATTAATAATGTTTCAATAAATGACTATAAACAAATTTGACATTAATATGTCACTATCTTAAATTATAAATGAATAGACTATAGACAAGTGGGTGCATTCCACTTGGCGATCGCAACGCTTACAATATTATATTATTTTATTATATCAATGGCAGAGAAATAATTGACGAAAATTCGCGCCCAAACATTTCAACAATTGAAATTCACGCCAACAATGATAGGTACCTATATTATTTTTTTTAGTATTCAGTATGTTGAATGTAATGTATATTAGTAATTATAGGGTACAGATGTTGATATTTTTCGAAATGTGCTTTTAGTTTTTTTCAGGAATCAAAATCTATGCGTTTAATACTTACCATATTTCTAATAATTGTTCGTCGTGTTAGTAAAGAGGTTTTAATAAACAATAAACTTTTGAAAAGTGGCCATTTTGATACATAGTTTTCATCACCTTGTCCGGATTTTTTGGAATCAATTTTTTTCAATTCCGTGTTAAATTGGTTACGCAGATTATGAAGTTTTCTGCTGATCTCTTCTGGACTGGTGATAAATTGTTCACTTAATTGTTTAATGGCTTGCGACTTCTTTATTTTGTTTTTATATTCCTTACAATGTACATTCCACAAACAGGGATGTTCTTCATAAGAAGAGATCAACTCTAGCACTTCTGTACGGGTCCACTCTTTTTTTTTCGACATTTAGAAACGTATTTGTATACACACAATCACAACATATCTCGAGAGATCCTACAAAAAGTAAACGGCTGCTCAACTTTTGATATTTATGTCAGAGACTAGTTGATTCATGTCTCAGCACCGTTTACATTTACTACATTTTATGTCAAGTAATATAATATCTCAGCTTTGTGATCTCCGATAGCTTATATCAGCAAGGTTTCTGGTTTACTCAATATACTTATTACAGAGAGAAATGTAGGGAAATAAATCTCTAGTATAAACGTACTTTACTTCAGACATAAACAAATGTCAGAGAAATCTAACCTAATTTCAATTTGAGACTTGAGTGTGAAAGTGAATGACTTGGACTGTTGACTGAATAGTGGAAAACAAAGAATTTTTCTTTGCTGGCAAATAATTACTACATTTCTTTCAATTTACTTTAAAAAAAATCAGTGAACTTTTGAAGAATTGTGCAATGAACGGAAACGCTGAAATTTTTTTATCAAATTCTTTAGCCGGTCTTAAATTAATTGACGACCGTTCTATAAGAGACACAAAAAGTAAAATTCATATAATTAGTGCTAAAATCAACGATGTTGAAACTAATATTGCTTATTATGTTACTACACGTATATTTACACTTATTGTGACACAAAGTGGGAATGTTGGTACAGTAATTTCAGTACGAAAAGAATATGTTAACATTGAGAATCTTGACCAGACTGAACAAACACCTGTTTATAATATAAAAGAATGCTTTGGGCTCAGTGGTGTATCGAAACATGGAGCTGCTGCAAGATATTTGGCTGAACATCTGAACTTCGACTCAGAATTGATATTGTCAATTCATTTACAGGACTATAGTGCAAGTGTGTTAAACGCCATCATACAAATTGTCAACGATGACTTGCAGAGACATTTTCGATGACATGTCTCTGACGATGACGTTAATGAAGTCGCAGAATAATCAGATTGATCACAGCTCGAACTAGATGTGTAATTTTTAAGTGTTTTGAATATGCCTACTTTTAAACTTCATTTAACTTGTAAACAAAAATGTTATTTACTGCTGAATTAAACCGTTATGTTCGTAGTAACTCAGAATAATTGTAAAAATGAATTTATCAATGATTTTGATGTACTCTTCGCCAAACCTGTATCTGCGTATCCACACAGAAGTCAAATTTATTTTTTAATTTTTTTATAAACATGATTTTGAAACGGGCAACTGTGTTTCTGTATATTTGACTATAAGATCCCGCCTTAACGTAAGCATGACAAATTACGGTCTCTTGTAACTCCGTTAACGGCGGACAGCTGTCTTTGACGGACAGTTTGGGCAGGTCCCGACCGAAGCCTGTTGCTATTTACTTTTCCGGCTTTGAATATAATACACTTCCTTGAACTGACGCGGGGAGTGGACAAGAAACTATATACCAAAATCTCTCTTTTGCACACAACGGGTGCAGGCAGTGCGCGCCTGCTCGTGGCGTCGATTTCAACGGGAATTCTCCTTATTTTACATGCAAAGAGACGGAGGGGTCTGAAGTGTACATTTTCGCTAATATCTCAAATTTAAAAAAACCCAACGCAAAAAAGAAAACTTTGAAAGAGTAAGAAATAGTTAATTTCTACTGTATCTAACCCGACGCACTGACTATTTTATCCGAACGAAGAAAAAATCAATGTGTCGGGTCAGATATAGTAGAAATTAATTATTTCGTACTTTTTAAAAGTTCGCTTTTTACGTCGGGGTTTTTAAATTTAATTTTTGTTTCATTCTTTTTAAACTAACTAATCAAAAACTGAATATTTGAGTTCCAACTTGAAGTTTCTAAGCTGTAACAGTGGCTTAGATTTCTACACAATCTGTGATGAGATCTGAAGATCTTGGAAACGGCTGAACAGATTTCCATCAAACATGGCTAGGAACCATCTTGCAAATACCAACTTTCAAACAAAACAAAAAAGGCATTAAAATCGGTTCATCCGTTTTGGAGCTACTATGTCCACAGACAGATCGACAGACAGACAAAGGCTTCAAACTTATAACACCCCTATTTTTGCATTGGGGGTTAAAAATACATTTATGGAATCTGTAACAAGAGCTCTTTCATATGATAACTCACTTGACCAGTAAAAAAAAATTATCCGAAATTTTTAGTCTGCCAAAAAAGTCGATAGTACTTATACAATATACATAGTTCCTGAGAAAATTGGCAGTGAGTTGTGACACAGACAACGAAGTCTCATCATAAGGGTTCCGACGCTAATGACCACAGTTGTCGGGCGTCTATAATTTACAATTCATTCATTCATAAGGGTTCCGTTTTTTTACAATTTTGGTATGACAATAAAAAGTGGTGGAACCTTTGGTGTAAAGATACGAAATGTTATAATTACCATTGTTATGGTTTGGTGTTTTGTGGTAATTATAACATTTCGGAATTTTGGTATGGAATCCTAATTATGGTGACGGCGCCTGGGCAGAAATACATTTCAAATGGTGTATGTGTAAATATCAAAGGTCACGTATTTTTTTTCATCAGATAGCGCTAGTGAG
This sequence comes from Mongoloraphidia duomilia, assembly GCA_039654895.1. NCBI lineage: Eukaryota > Metazoa > Arthropoda > Insecta > Raphidioptera > Raphidiidae > Mongoloraphidia > Mongoloraphidia duomilia. The sequence continues at coordinate 11,335,798 of CM077524.1, forward strand.
AAGTGAGGTATGCGTCAAATGCTTACATTTTTTATTCGTTAGATGGCGCTAGTAGCAAGCAAGATATGCCTAAGGTTTAGTGATTAACGGTTTGTGTTTAGTCATTCTTCATTTGTCCATTATTAAGGAATGAATAATAAAAAAAATACAAAATTGCGATTTAGCCGTTAAATAATTGAATGACTGATAATTTACTTGCTTGTGGCGCCACCAGGTAGTGGAAAATATAAACAGGACTGACATTTAAATGTCATAAGTGATGTATATCTTACTAAAGTTACTATAGTAACTTTATACCTCACTTCCCACTAGGGCTATCTGATGATAGAAAAAAACGTGGCCCTCATTAGGTATGTACACAGCTTTAACTATGGGTACGTTTATTAGTGATATTTGGTCGTAACGTGAAAAGTTTCATTAATGTTCGGGGGTTGTATAAAATAACACTTTTTATTTTACTTTTATTTTATTTAGACATTATATATGATATCTCACAATAAACATAATATTACAAGGTACAACAGTAATTTGATTTGGTATAAAAATGTTTATGTATATCACATTTTAAAAAGAGAATTTAGTAATAAAAAAATATACATAATATATACAATAGGTGTACAGCTGGTGGGGGAAAATTTGTAGTACTTCAAACAATGAATGGCGTAAAGGCAATGGTTCCTGATCACTTTGTGATCGACCGCTTTTATGTTAGTTGACAGAGTAGATTATTATAAATAATATTATATTAATATTTTAAATCTATAGTCTATTATGGGTAAAATACAGATATGTAAATAATTAATAACGTTGTAATATTCTTTATTAAATTTGTTATTTATTGATCTAATTATGTCAATTATTGACATAAATGGTTGACCGAAGATGGGTGGTTGGGAAGCAGTGCCTTCATTCTATAGCAAAATTCAATTTTAAAAACCGCATGACAATGTTATTACGTTATCAAAGGAGACAATTACATTTTCCCATATACATACAGAGAGAGGAGAGATTAGAAAATGGTATCAAATGATTCCTTGAGTATCAAAACGTGAAGATTTAATAAAATCCCGAGAAAAATTCAGACTAATTCCAGTACTTACTACTTTCTTACCATGATAGTAGATGTGGGAAGCAAAATAATCGTTATATTCAATGTCTAAAGTATTACAAAGTAAGTTAAGTAAAAGTTGCCTACCTAATGATAATTATTATTTAGTTTTATTTTAGTTTTCGCTATAAAACTGCTAAATTAAAATGTATTCAAAGTTGTAACTATGTACAAAATTAAGACCCCAGCTGTACATGTTTGTGAAAAAGTAATAAAAATTATTATATATCATAAAAATCTTACATTTTATTTTGTCACGATGTTACAGTATTTATCCTACTTAGAAATGTGTAACATTTATACATATATATTTTTTTTCCAATCACCATATGGCTTCAGGAGCATTTATATATTATTATAAACAATAAACATCGATATGCTTATATCAAATCTATCAAGTCGAAAGTTATGATAAATATTGATAAAATAAATTAATAACTGATAAAATGGGACACGCATTGTTTTTAAAAACTCAAATACTTCTCTTAAAATATTGGATTCTGTTCGCAAAATACACTCTGATGCAGTGCTTATTTTTATGGTTGTGGCAGCATGCTTATCATTTCCATTCCTAACTGCGGATCGGATTTACTGAGTTTCTCATGTTCTTTGTCAAAATATCCATTTAGATCGAGTGTCTGGAAAACAATTAAAATTTTTAATTATTTTGTTAGAATTTAACATTTTAGGTCAATTTTTATTATCCGCACTGACACGTATGGGTCAGCACCACACCACCCAATTTATTTTTAGTGTATAATGCAGTTTGCATAAAAATGCCATGATAATAGTGATGGGCGATTACGAGATATTTTAGTCGATTGTTCAAACATCTCGATGGTTTTCATTTGGACTTGATTGTTGTTGTTTCATAGTTCACCGAGACCGAGTTGCATAGTACTGATTCGTACAGACAATGTACACTGTCGAGAGCCACATAATATATAATCGTTCATCACTCAACAACTGTGGTCGAGTCGATGGATGGTCGATTGTGCAGTAATCGAGTGCTCTGAGACCGACAGAACAGTGTGAACAGTGAATCAACGATGAACGAGTAGCGTGAACGTCAGACTTCAATCGACTAGCATATAACCTTGAATCGCGATTATATGTATTCTCATTCGCTGGCAAATAATCGACTTGAACAATTCGATTGTAAAATCAAACTCCGAGTCGATTGTGGACTCCATTGTTATTATGAACGATTGCAATTGTTTCGATTGTAAAAACATCTTACAATCGCCCATCACTACATGGTAATAACTACATAGCTGAATCATATCTGTACGAATAGTATAAATTAGACATTTATACAGGGACGGACTTGCGCAAAAAAGCGGCGCGGGCGGAAAACTCGACAGCCGGTGCACATAGCTTTTCTTTGAGGGAGGGGGAGGTAATATAGTGGCCATGCAAGGAACTAGGTAAATATATAGCGTTAGCCCACTCACTGGGGGATGCGGGGTGAAGAACACCTCCCAGCAGGAGGGGGGTCCGGAAAAATATTTAAAAAAATAGGACCCAAAAACGCAGATATGAAGCAAATGTCTCGAAGCAAAAAAATTACATTTTTCTAGAAATTAGAATTAATAATTGTAGAAAAATTGAATTCCAGATCGAAACGATGGTTTTCTTAATCAGGGCATTAATTTATTCGAGAAAGAAAAATCGCCAAACTCGCCCGGCGCATGGGTCGACGCCCTTTCGCCCCTGGGCCCAGTTCGCCCCTGCATTTATAATGCAAACCTGGACAAATCATATAAAAGTACGTGACAAAATACATAATACAGTCGACTCTTGTTAATTCAAACCTGCGATAATTCGAACCTCTCTATAATTCAAAGTTATCACGAGTTCCCTACAAAATCTCTTTATATTTCGAACTAAATCAATACATTTTTATGCACTTGGTAATTCGCACGAAAAAATCATTGCTATATAACAAAACGACGCGTTAATTCGAACTCATCGGCGTCCAACACTCGACAATTCAAAGTTGCAGAGAGTAAAGAGGCGGAAAGATTGTAAGTACCTACATACATTTTGCGACAAGTTCAAACTTGTATCAACGTTTGTTTGTTGAGTCTTTGTTTTTGCTATGATTTGACCATTTGATATTTCAAACACTCGATAATTCGTAATATTTTAAGAGTCCCTCGAGTTTCGAATTAACGAGAGTCGACTGTATACTAATAACTGTCCAGTTTTGCTTTTATGTAAATAAAGATGTACCTGAAGTCCATTCAACTCTGCAATCTGCAACCGAATTTTTACTTTATAAATCGTTTGCAAAATTATTATTAATCAGTCTAAATAAATTTATTTAAAATTGATAGCTAATAATTAAGTAACAGGCTAATTCTTAAAATTTTTTAAGTTCCCTTTGAGATGCCTATGTGGGATGTAAAATATTTTTTTAAACGAATTCACAGAAAAAAAATATCATTATCCAACTAACTGAAAAGGATTTTTATTTCTTTTCTGTTGCAACATTTAAAGATGTAGATAATTTTCGAGGCCCCGCAAAATTAAGGGTTCCAAAATTATGAATATTTATCGATATCTTAGTCATTAGTGCATTACATGCGTCATTAATTTTTATCCTACTGAACCTGACACTTATATTTAAGACGTTAATTAATTTTCTCGAATGAATTTTTTATAGATTAGTCATTTGTGGTAAAAAAAATTTAGGCCGAGGGCCCCTTTTTCTAGTTTGCAGATTATAGACGCTCGACAACTGAGGTCATCAGCGTCTAGTCGCAATTTAAACCTTTTTTTTAAACAATATGTAAGATATTAATAAAAAAGGTAAATAAAATATTTACATGTATACTGGTTGTGGAACAATAACTCAATTGTGAATTTTCTGTATATCTCGAGCAAACAGACGCACAGTTTCTCATGTCTCGAGTGCTTCTTCCTATTCGGTTTCCTGGCCTTTGCCACTGAGGCTCTGGCCACGATGTCGATAATTTAGCTGATCTTCCTCGTCTACGCCTCTCTGATAAAAACAAAATATAAACTACTGTTATTTAAATGAAATTAAATGTATTTACTTTGACACTCAGTGACAGAGCGGTTTCTATTAGGTACGACTTTCAATGCTAAATCTACTTTGAAAGTAGATTTAGCGAAACCGAACATTAGTGCGTGTAACCATAGTAAATATGGGTATAGTTTTACGCTGTAATTTTTCGGCTTTAGGACTATCATATTTAAAAAATATTGACTATAATATTTAAAAAATATTATAATTCCTTTTTTGCATCAAAACTAGGTACGAACAAAAACATTGAAATACAGTAGAATCCGGATAGAACGACTTCCAAGGGACCGGCGACATTATGTCGTATTAACCGGACGACGCACAAAGCGACCGCATAATTTAAGCTTGTTTTTATATGACATACAAGGTGACCGCCGGCTGTGGAACGCTGTGAATAAAAAATTTCCTGAAGATATGTGTTAAAAATGCTTGGACACATCAACCTTAGTTTTTGAACGCGCATCTTTCCTTGTAGTTGTAATTTGTTTTTACCCCCACCCTTCTGTGCAATGACGTCATCGACATTTTTTTTAAATGGCAACCCCAATTTTTTTTACGGATTCTGATTCTACTCGAAATTCTGGATTCAGCAATATTAATGAATCCAGAATTTCGAGTAGAATCAGAATCCGTAAAAAAAATTGGGAGTTGCCATTTAAAAAAACGTCGATGACGTCCTTGCACAGAAGGGTGGGGGTAAAAACAAATTACAACTATGAGAAAAGATGCGCGTTCAAAAACTAAGGTTGACGTGTCCAAGCATTTTTAACACATATCTTCAGGAAATTTTTTATTCACAGCGTTCCACAGCCGGCAGTCACACTGTATAAGAAACATTGCACATATGTGTGTATTACAGATTAGATGAACAATATGTATTGTAATTTCGTTCTAACCGGACGATTATTATAAAATTAGGTCGCTAAAAGCAGTTAGTCGCTTAAACCGGTGTCATACTATACGGACACGCTTTCATAGTACGTCTATATGAAATCTAACTTGAGTTTGCATTTACGTCGCTAAAAACGGTTAGCTGCTATAAACGAAGTCGTAATAGACGGACTCTACTGTAATTATAATATGGGAAAAATTGGACATCAGAAAATTTTTACAAAAAACACAGTAAAAATTTTATTTGTCATATAGCACATGCATGGAAAATGCAGAAAGAAAGTTTAGAAATATCAGTATTACTAACAGCGACAATTATTACAAAATTGTTCCGTTTTGAATAAATAAAATGTTGACTTTGTAAAATACCTTCTATAACAGGACTAGTTTTTTTGAAACACAAAAAATTCCATCTATTATTTTTTCGGTATTTGTTAATTGGACCTCCGGCACTTAATGACATAGTGTTACACAGAGAAGAACAAGACATGCTAGTACATACTGAAGCTCTTACAGGATCAAATCTGAAAATGTACACAGAATATATGAAAATAAATAAAAATAATTAGTGTCCGGACCTTGCAGGACATACCTACTTTCGAGATCGACATTACACACGACTTTTGGACTTCTGTATACAGGATTCCATTTGCCACAGTCGACCACTTTAAATATGTGCTACAAAGTCTGGACTAGAATAATAATTATAATAACAGTTGAATTTAAATACAGACGCGGTCTTTTATGTTTGTTATTTAATTACTAGAATTCGGATTGTAAAATGGTATCTCCTAATCCACGATTCTTTATTTATATGGACAGTGGATGCTGGTCATTTTGTGAAACCAACTTTATGCGTGACTTAAAGCGCAGACGTCGAAATTGGTTGAAATTTTAACTCATGCAGCGCTGTATTGAAACGTGACTTTATTGCTACGTTATTTCTGTTTGAGAAATAACTAAATCTTTACATTTTTATCACTATTTTGAAGACATTGAAAGAAAAAGAAGTTGTAGAATATAGTAAAATAATTGCAAAAAGATATAGGAAGAAAAATAATTATAAACAAAGCAAACATTGTACTTATTTCATTAGGCATGTTTGTTTTATTTTTGTTTTTGATATACCTTTCAGTACTATTATCATCGTGATATGAACAGCAAGAAAATTTACATCGACATGCATTTTCATAAACGCCTTGATCATCAGACGGTTGGAAAGTCTTATTCCATTCTGATATCACATATTTGAAATTGACCCATATGTGACCCAACTCTGATCTCACTTCGCCATTTACAAATACATATAATAAAGCTACGAAAAAACCCTGAAAACACATTTTTATTACAAAAAGATCTTTTCATAGAATATATTATTAATCTATCTATAATCTCTGGATACATTTTGGGCACGTCCGTGATATACAGGGTGTCCACGGCGACGTTGGCTAACATGGGTATCTTTGTTATTAGTGGAGATAGAAAGTCGGTTAAATGGGCAAAGTAGTGCAGAATTGTGTGCTCATTAACGTCCCGTCGAAAAAGCAATTGAATTTTGACACACTATGGATTTATTTAGAAAATAGTGAAAATTGCCGTTTTTGAAAACTGGCCATAATTTTTTTATTTATGAAGATATCTTAAAATTTCTTTAACCATTTATTGATAACTTTTTAAGATCTTTCCAGTGGCGTAGGTTTAATTTTTTTATATTCACTACATAATCAGATATTGACATGAACTTTAGTTTTTCTTATGGGCGCCATTTTGGATTTGTAGATATTTGAATTCCGCTTATTTTTCTGATTAATTTGGTGTATCATATACCACATTTAAAAAATTTGCATTTAACGTCCCATATTAAAGACACATTAAAAACAGTCAAATTATAATTCAGATCTGCTAAACTACGATTTATTATTAATTTTACACTTTAAAATTTCGCACTACTTAATTATAATTTGACTGTCAGTCGTCTCTAATATGGGACGTTAAATAAAAAAATTTTAAATGTGGCATATGATTAGGGCATGCAAATATTCGGATGTTTCAGGTATTCGAATATTCGCTCAAATTTTAGCCAATATTCGAATATATTCGAATATATTCGAATAATTGGTAAAAATAATAAAAACACTGGAACTTCAATAAATGACTTTTAATTATTTAAAATCAACACGCCTACTGCACGTCTATAAATCCAATCAATATTTTAACAACAAAAGCAGCTTACTTCTAATTAAAAAGAGATCAAATAATCATTTTTACTTTACTTAGTTACGTAAAAATTCAGATCAAATCAACTAAATATTAGAGCGCACATAGCTTCCGAGAACCATAGATCAAATGAACATATATTTAAGTAATCAAAAAAATTCAAAATTCTTTCTTTCTGTTTTTCCTATTCAAACAAAAATATTAAATGAGCATCTAAGACGCATTTTTATTAATTAGTACCACAAAAGTATGGAATATTGCTCCCCTATAAAAAAAATACTTCACAAATAAATAATACGTCTATTAGCACGTGCGAAGAGCAAATCAAGCAATTAAGTACACGTACGTAACGTAACGTAAGTAAATAGTTATATCAAAAAAACATGCAATAATTAACAAAAAAAAACTTTTCTCGCCCCGTTTCGATTCCCCTCCCACGCCCTAGCGCGAACTTAGAGCTAGTGTAGCGTTTGTAAGATGTTTTAGCGCCGCCGTAAACCGTTTTTAAACAATTTTAATTCTTAACAAATAATTCGAATATATTCGAATAATAGGAATTACTATTCGAATAATAAATGCAGCCGAATATTCGCTTTATTCGAATATTCGAATTGCATGCCCTACATATGATACACCAAATTAATCAGAAAAATAAGGAGAATTCGAATATCTAAAAATTCAATATGGCGTCCATAAGGAAAACCAAAGTTCATGTCGATATCTCATTATGTAGTGGATATAAAAATATTAAACCTACGCCACTGAAAAGATCTTAAGAAGTTATCAAAAAATGGTTAAAGAAATTTTCAGATATCTTCATAAATAAAAAAGTTATGGACAGTTTTCAAAAACGGCAATTTTCACTATTTTCTAAATAAATTCTAGTGTGTCAAAATTCAATTGTTTTTTCGACGGGACGTCAATGAGCACATAATTCTGCACTACTTTGCCCATTTAACCGACTTTCTATCTCCACTAATAACAAAGATACCCATGTTAGCCAACGTCGCCGTGGACACCCTGTATATGTTAGTGTATAATAGTTTTAACTTAAAATTACAATGAATTTAAAGATGACTTATTTTATAAGAGTTGATAGTTATCTAATTTGCTTGCACAGGGCCTTAGGCATAGATAAAGCCGGCTGGGCGTATACACACAATAGGGTAGATGACTAAAATTTTTTTTTGTGTTATATTAATAGAGCAGTAAATTATGAACAAAATGACACCTAAATCACTTCATTCTGATTTCAAATAAGTTCAAAAATAATTTTTGAAATATTTATGTTAGCCCCGCCCGCTAAAAATCGTTTTTGCTCTATTCAAATATGACGTCATAATTTTATGAAAGTTCGTTTATATTAGCTACAAATATTATTTAAAGACTCAGAAATAGAGTGTTGAAAAATACCTTTTTGTACCTATGTAAACAATCTAAGCTGCGTTGCTATGGATACATGTATTTTTTACTTAAAATTGACGTCACGCGGTGTTTTAAGTCACGTGACAAATAGATTAAAAATCATGATTTTATTTATTAATTTAAATATGTTTACGAAACTTAATTAATAAAAATAAAAATTCTAATAAATATTTTAGAGCATAAAGTTTCATTATAACAAAGTTTTATATTGATCACTGTTCACTGGCATGTACCCTATTGTTTCCATGACTAAACAGTTTAGTCGAGTTGTGTATTTGTCGCGATTTCAACTCGACTAAACTATTTAGTTGTTAGATCATGTTAGAGGTGCGCATACAATCAATCAGTTGTGCCATAATTTCACTATTAAACTAATGGGCCGCCGAACAACTATTTAGTCGAGCATATGCTAGCGTCGATACACAGCTGTGGACATAAGCTGCCGACGATAGTTGTTCAACAGAAAAGTCAATAGACGATCGATGCGGTTTTATGATTTTTTTGTTGTTGTCCCATCTAATCCCATAGCCTTTTGACAAACAACTAGACAAACGACTAGACGACTTGGCATATTGGGTCACTCCGAATCCGACACTGCATTCATTCATATTTTAGAAAATATTAATTTGTAATTTGTAATTGTATTGTTAGTTTACCTGAAATGAAGCAAAAAGCTGATCGCATATTAGCCAAACCAATTGCACTGTAGGACTGTTATCGATGTAATGTATGACTCTAAATAGAGTGTATGGTACACCAAACAGAGGTACCAAGACTAATGTTGATCGTGCCCATCTTCTGTATCTTTGAGTTTCTTCACTTATTGATGATGATATTTTTATATACAATACACGTGTTATGTTTATAAAGAGTATAAAGTTTATCTGAAACAATGTATTTTTTTATAATCAACTCCATAACTCGAATTATTAAAGTTACAAATTAGTAGAGATGCGCCGAATAGTGGTTTCATCGAATAACCGAATACCGAATACTATTCGGTTTAACCTTTACCGAACCGGATATTCGGCCGAATTATTCGGTTTACCATTTCATTGTTTTGCCGCGTAAACAGGTTCTAACATACTGGCTAGTTGATAAGCAAGCCGTACCTCACCGCCCGCCACCCGCGCACACCGCGCTATCACTTTGCTTCAAAACATCGCACGATTACGTTAAAAATACGAACAGAGGTGCTTATCATTACAAAAATATTGAACCAAATATATTTGGCACCAAAACCGAATAATTCGGCCGAATACAAATAGTGAAAAAGATGCCGAATACGCTGAATATCGAATACCAAACGTATATTCGGCGCATCTCTACAAATTAGTATAATACCGGCATAGTATTATGCGCAGATGAAGAAGATATTAAATTAGTTTCGAAACATTCATTTCTTTAAAACCTATTTTCGTCAACGCGTTCGAAAAAAAATTCGAAACTATTCAATTCGAGATGAAAAATGAAAATTCGAAATAAATTTGATTTTAAAATACTGCAGAAAACTCAAAACTTACCACTATGGTAATTGTTATTGGTATACTGATAATCATAAATAAGTTGGCTTCGTTATGAGCTGTCCAACAAAATGTATCATCAAGTAAAATTCGCGAAATTACCCATGCGACTGTGTCTACAAGTGGTAGGCCTAAAAATATGAAATCTCTTAAAATATGCATGTAACTCTAAAAAGAACTAATATTATACTTTTTGAATTTCTATTGGGGTCCGTCAAATGAGCATATGACATCTGGTGGCAGAAAATTGTATCAAAACGGGAGAAAATTTTACATGCTAACAGTGCAAATTAATCATGAAATTGTTTATTACAAAAATAAAAAAACTCGGGTCGCAGTGCCAAAACCCTGCCGACAATATAGTGTATTTGCTAATAATTGTGGCTTTATTATGTGAACTTAAGTTTGTTTTTGAACAAAAAAAAAAATTAACCCCTTAATACATCCCTTAAAATAATATTTTTTTTCTTAATTTCAATATTTTTATCAATGCAACCTCGGTACCAAATTAAATACACCCTTCAGTAAGTAAAGCACTTTCCGCAAACTAGTGTTTTCATAAAATTTGTAAGTCCGGTCCTGTCGGGCCGATTTTATTAAAATTTTAGCAGCACATTTTAATCGTTACTAAAGGGTTAAATTTCAATTTTGAAACGATTCTGAGAATTTTTTCGGCATTTTTAGGCCCAAAAACATTTTTCAACCCCTAAAAACCACCCTTAATATGGTCCGATTGGGCCCATTTTAAATAGGCTTCGTGCGGTGATGGATTCCAACGTGCCTACCAAGTTTCGTCAAAATCAATTAACTCTTTCGAAAGTTATAGCCCGTACACACACACACACACACACACACACACACATATATATATATATATATATAAATATATACATATATAAATAGACATTTCCAAAAATGGTGCCAAAGTGTTCAGGAGGCTATGAAACGTCGAGAAATTTTGGTCCGACCCCTAGGTCCCGCCATCCGACCGACGCCAATAGTGTATGTGCCATATGGCAAATACACTAACAAGTAAAATAAACAAAAAGTTTATCGAAAATGGAATTCGGGACGTTTTCTAATATCATGGCAATAAACACTGTCAGTTATTGCCTTGTAAAACTTACTTTACAGAGAATTATTTTCTAATGAAATGTGGAAAAACTGTATTTATGAATTAAAAAAATATTTTATAGTAATAATAAGATGTACTTGTTATCATACTGCACTAAAATAGTTGAATCCCTGATGATTAACAAATTTATAGGATTAACTTCGTATACAAATATTTTGAGGTTAGTAACTTACCTACTTATAACTTATTATGTTGCAGTTATGTGTTTACATTATTCACCTAACCCAGCCTTAAAAGCGCATTGAACGCGGATGATTAATTTCGTGGAGATTGTCTTTTAATTTTGATGTTTTTAAGCAATATGTCGTAAAGATTACTACTTTTGACAGTTCATTTTGCATGCATTTTTCTCGTTATATTTCCGACATTTGATAATATGCCCGGCTTTGAGAATCCGTTCTCCTTCAACGAAATTCCTTTGTTTAGGATTCGTACTGGCCCAATCACAAATTGCACTTATATTTATCATTTCTTATCACTTTGAAAATCATAAAATTACACGCAAAAGTATACCCCGTATATGAAATTTCCCCCCGTCTGCGCCATGTTTTTGAAGCTCCACCTATCTGACGGATCCCAATAATCAATGACAAATTTTTAACGTTTTTGAAAACATAATTTCTTACCCCATCCCATTGCTATGTACCATCCAATATTACTGCTTCCATCTGTAAATAATGCTAGAAACACTAGATTATGAAGATATAAGCCTTCTACAAAAATCCATGAATAATTGGCCACAATGAAATACTGCCACAAACTTATCACTAATTTGCAGTCCCAATTTTTTGTCTGAAAAACAAAAAAGCAAATCTAAATTCTAAAACAACATACATGTCTGTTTTTTGGGTACTGCTCACTTTTTGTATAAGCGCCAGGATATAATATATTATTGCTTATTTTCTTCCCTAAGTGAAAGTCCGATGAAAATTGGTTCAGTAGTTTTTCAGTTAACGCGGAACAAACTGACAGACAGATATACAGACTGACAAAAATTCTTACAATGACTGGGTAAAAAAAAACTTGAAACATAGATTGTGACTAAAATAGTATATTTTGGTTTATTGGCGACGTCAGTTATTAGAAACTTTGGTATAAAAAACAGCTATACTTACATTAACTTGTTCAACGAAATAAACATCTCCATTCTGACTTTTAATATCAGAGAGCAAACCTAGTCCTCCAACAAAAAGCATATCTTTTAGAAAAAACATGAATGCCTTTAAAATGAACGATATGAACAAGTGCATGTGCAATGTATTCCTTGCGCAGTGCAGTTTCCTGAAATTATACATTCAAAAATTAAACGAAATATTCTAGGCGTCAGGTTTCTGAACTGTTTGTGGGTGCAAAAGATATTAAAAATCAAATAATCATTCGATGAAGGCCAGTTTTGTGGCCAAAGCAGACTTCGGTTTTTTTCTCACCTTTGGCCGACACTGAAAGTATTGTATAACGCCAAAAAAGCAAGGAAAAATACTTAATATTGTAAGGTGAACGCTATTGCGTTGAAGTTGAGAAGTATTTTTTTCTTTTCTTGTTTTATTTTTTTAAATATTCTTTGTTTGCACAGTTATGTGTGTGATTTAAATTTGAAGCCGAATGTTTTGCCGAAGGTTCAACTATTGGCCGAATGTGGTCGAAGCTTCGATCGGGCTCTAGTAATAATAATGGTTTCAGTTTAAAAAAATAATCTATTTTATTTTATGCTTATCATCAAGTGATATATTGAGATTTTTATTGAAATTACAAAGTTTTTCTCTAGTTGTTTAGGACACTACCTCCACAGAAAAAAATCAGTGGGTACATCTACCCGACCAGAAAAGATATAAAATTAAAATGTCATACTTACTTTATACATAATAGAATAAAAAAAGCGATTAGTAATGATACTAGAGATATAGAATAACCAATCCTTGGAATTGTTTTTAAAATTGGCATATATTCCTAAAAAGATTTATTCATGTTACTTTTATAGCAATAATCGTTACGTAAATTATGATAATTATTTTAAACATACTGTATAAAAAGATGCATTTGGCGGTCTTGTAAAATCTACTACCACAGTTGCAACTGCGCTGCTATAACATTGGGTATAATTTGTCCATATTGTCTTGTGACCAGAATGATAAAACCACTGCCCATCTTCTTGACATATTTTGAAAGCCTTTTCCTTAAAAAATAATAAATTTTTAGTTGATGTCGGCTGCAGAGCCATTTTATCCATTTGGAAAGGGTCTAAAGTGAAAATAAAAATTCGCAAAATTATTCGGTTCTGTTTCTAAACGACCGCAATTATTATGATATTGATGTCAGTAGTACATATTATGCAATATGTTGAAGGTCAAGTTTTAATTCGTGTGGGAATTTAAATATTGCAAGTGCTTATTTATTATTCAAATTTCTCCAGTCGTTTTTGGTTATATTTTTTTAAATCATCTTTGGACAATTTTTTGAAAATTAATCGCTTATCGCGCTGTTTTGTGTGTCCATTGATATATTGACCCAAAACTATGGAGGCACATGCCGCATTGTATAGTGCTGCCACCAGTTCAGTGGTAAAACCGTAAACGGCGTAAACTGTATAATTGACAGCTAGCTGTACGAAACGAAACACGTTTTTGCTGGAATTTTAAAATACTTTTTGAAAGATATATTATTTAAATATAAAAGAAAAATATGCCGAAATCAAAAAGAGATAAAAAAAGTAAGTTCAAACTTTACTGCAAATATGTGCACACATAGAAACTACTGTGATTTTTTTTAATACCACATTTATCATTATTTTTAACCTTAAAATATAAATTTCTTTTTCAGTTTCTTTGACAAAAACAAGTAAAAAAGGATTAGTCTTAAAACAACAGATAAAAGATGATATTCAAAAATGCGTGGAGAAATATAAAAGTATATATGTATTTTATGTTGAAAATATGAGAAACGATAAAATGAGACAGTTGCGTATGGAATGGAAACCGAGTAGATTTTTCTTTGGAAAAAATAAGATCATGGCATTAGCACTCGGCAAATCTGCAGAGGATGAAGTTGAACAAGATTTACATAAATTATCAGCTCGTGTAAAAGGTCAGTGTGGGTTACTATTCACAGATAAACCAAAAGATGAAGTAGTTGACTTTTTTTCGGATTATCGAGAGCCTGGCTTTGCTAGATCAGGATTTAAGGCAGTATATCCCGTTACGATACCAAAAGGACCGTTAGAACAGTTTTCTTTCGCTATGGAACCATATTTACGTGGACAGTTGCAATTACCCACCACATTACAAAAAGGCGTTGTAACGCTATTAGAAGATTACGAAGTATGTAAAAAAGGAACCATTTTAAATCCGGAACAAGCGAAAGTTTTAGAATTGTTAGGACATCAAATGGCCGAATTTAAACTTATACTGAAATGCGTATGGACCAGAGGAGAAGGTTTCGAAGAATTGGTAACAGATAAGATAATGAGAAAGAAAACGGCGATGAAGAAACTAACGAAGTAGAAATGGAGAGTGATAAGAGCGATAATGATTAAAATAAAATTTAATTTTGTTACAATAACAAAGAAGTGTACATAATTATTACTAATTTTTATTATAATAAAAAAGAATTTTGATACTTCGTTTTTATTTTTTTCTATTTTCCCCAGTTAGTGTGTCGAAGCTAGATATGAGCGCCGATGGCCAATTTCACGGCGGCGGCGTGGTCTGAAAATTTCGACGGCGGCGTCGCGGCGGCGTGGCCGTTGGTCTTAAATTTTTTATCAGGGATTGATTTACTTAAATAAAAAAATAAGTAAAACCATATTGTTTACACTTACTTTAATATTAATCAAAATATTTGCATTTTAAGTAACAAAATAAATGGTTTTTTATCGTTAACAAAATATTTGTATCTAAATAATATTTCTTAATTGGAAGTTAACAGTCTTACCTATATAAAATCAATTAGAGATCACAATTACTGAAAGTTTTAGTATTATTATAAACCATTAATCGTAAATTAAACTGAGCATAAATTTTAATCATAACACTGTTCGTAAATTGTTATAATTCGTAAATTATTTGCAAAAAAATTACTTGTTTATGGATTCTTTGCAAAATCCATAATTGTCATGGATAAATACTATCTTATTTAGCCTTAATGGATTTAGTCGTGCACGTTTCGCGGTTAACACGAGTCCAGCTGTGGAAAAGACTCTCTCGCTCGGCGTGCTGGTAGCAGGTATATTTAAAATCGAGCGTGCAAGAGCATAATATAATGAAGGCATAGAAGTTTTTCTGTCGTGCCAGTACTTTAATACGTCTCCACCGTAAGCGAGACGGCGCGCCGATATGAACTCGCGGCGGCGACGGCGCGCCGGCGCGGCGCTCATCTAGTCGAAGCTAATACTACCAATAATAATTTTTTTCATTTAGGTATTTAAATTGCAAACAATACTTTTACCAGTTCTCACTTTAGATTGTATCATAACTGGGAGGTGAAGTGAAGTTGTAGGTAGATTATAGATGCTCTATAACTAAGGTCACTGGGAGCTGAAGGTTTGCAATTCGAGTGAAACAAATAATAGTTTCTTAATTTTAGTTATTTTCAAACTCTTGTTTGTTATTAGCGGCTTCGCCCGGATGCTAAGAAAGCCCGGGTGCAATATACTACTCACTCGCTTCGCTCGTTCGCTTGAATATTATAATTAGTGATGTGCCGGATCGTTAAAAATGTATATCCGCGGATACGGATCTGAATACGGATATTTGGTCTCAAGATCCGCGAATACGGATATTAACTTTCTTAGAGTACGCGGCGGTAAATACTAAATATTGCACATCGACCTTTGGAAAGAGACTATCTGTTATGGGAAAAAGTTATTGACCACGATATTAAAAAATAAAAAATAATCTGAATGGAATTTAACTGTTTTTCATTATTACCTAATCACCTATATATATAAAATTTTATCTATGAATTGAAAATTGATAAGGTAAAAGATCCGTAAAAGATCCGCCAAAAAACTAACAGATACGGATCTTTCTTTTCCCTCGGATATCCGCGGATACGGATATCCGGCACATCACTAATTATAATTACATTACTCACTCGCTTCGCTCGTTTGCTATATATATAAACCTTCCGTGAAAAATTATCTAACTGATGGTGAAAACCGCATCAAAATCCGTTGCGTGGTTTAGGAAATACATTACTTACTCGCTTCGCTCGTTCGCTATATATATAAACCTTCCGGGAACAATTCCGTCATACATGATTTTTGCGTAACTTTAACCGTTTACGCAGCGCACGCAACGGAAGCTCTCAAAAGGAATAATTTTTACCGTTTTTGCAACATTTTTCATTGATGCTCCGCTCCTATTGGTCGTAGCGTGATATTATATAGCCTTCCTCGATAAATGGACTATCCAAGACAAAAATAATTTTTCAATTCGAACCCGTAGTTCCTGAGATTAGCGCGTTCAACCAAACAAACAAACTCTTCAGCTTTATAAAATTAGTATAGATTAACTACATTTTCCAAGGGAATTCATAACAGAGATCCTATTTAAATGTGAAAATATTTTTTGGTATAGTATCTACCTTAAGTCGATCAAAGCCAGCAATATATGATGGACATTGTTGGTAGGCTGTATCGCCAGCTATAGTTCTGCCCCAGCATAATATACCATCCCATATTGGCGGACACCATAATTCTAAAACAAATGGAAATATTTACAAATTAATAAAAATATAATATAAGTAGCATAAAAAGAGAGTATGTGGAGCTAAGACTACATGTTATAAGTGAAACTTCTTGACTACTTTGCCAACTAATTCCTAACTATAATAGATTGCATTTGGCAATGCCAATTGTTGATTGTAACCTATCTCAATCTATCTATCTCTTGTCATGTGGCTTTTTCGTTTCATCGCCTCACGAACAGGGCTGGATTTACCCTAAGTGGAGCACCGTGAAAAATGCCGCCCCACACTGAAGTTTTTTTCACAATTTTGTAAATAAAACTGCAGTGTTCATAATTTTACATACATTCTTAATAAAGAGAAAAGGTATTTTATTTATTTTAATTTATTAATGTTTTCACGTTCCAAATTTTGCCGCCCCTGAAAATTTGTCGCCCTGGGCACTAGCCCCTAGTGTAAATCCAGCGCTGCTCACGAACAGCCTTATTCACTTATTTCACTTCAAAAAAACAACGGGTGAAAATAAAAAACTAGTAATAGTTTTCATAAATAACTTAAAAAAAAAAACACCATAAATATAGGTACCTACAGTGATTGAAAAAAACATTACATTTTTAGTCTTGGGTTTCAAAGCGACGCCACAAGGTGATTTTTCGCGCACTTTAATTTGTTAAAGCGCGCGAAAAATCCTTGTCTTTAAAAAAATGTAAATAAAGACATTTTTTTAAAGACGTAGGTTATGTTGTTCGAAATTTTATCAGCTTTCAGATTATTTCGAACTATTTCCAAATAATTACTGTTTTTTGGACACTGCGATCTCCTGGAGACCTGCTTTTTTTCATTATGACTGGACTATATGAAAAATTCCGAAATTTAGTTTCTAAGTACTTACCTGTGGATATGGAGATGGCTGTCGCATTTGTGTCGAAAATAATTTCTCCGTAACGGTCAGTGCAATTTTTTTTAGCTTCTGCAATTTTCAAAGTTTGTTCAATTTGGCCTTGGAACACGTGTTGGGTTCCAATTTCTTGTATTGGTTCAGTCATTTAAAATAAATCTGTAACGAAAACATATCTGTTGTAATGCGTTTAGTTATATTATGTAGGTGCTTGTTTTGTCCAGGGTCGCAATTTACCGAAGTTACATTTAATTTTTATTCCCTGTATTAAGAGGGGTCTAGCACGCTTTCTGTCACCCAAAACTTTGTTACTCTCCCGATCGTACTTTTGATCCAAGGATAGAATTTTTTGCGTCAAATTGGAGGTAATTGTCCTCTGTTGGGGCGTTACAGGCCAAATTTTTAAAATTTTGTATCCAGGCCACACAACGTCCTTCTGAATATTAGATGATTTTACGTTAGCTTTACAAAGAAAGTTTTTCAATATTTTTAAAAAGTGCCATGTAGCGCGTCTAGAGTTAGACGCATATCCTTTATCTTTAATGTAGGATCAAAACGAACCAACTATTGTTTAAAAATAAGATCGGGAGAGTAAATAAGTAGTGAATGTATGTATTTGTCACTTTTTGCGTTACAAATGAAGGACAGTATAATTTTTTGTTCTTGTCGGCTGCATCAAACATTATTAATCTAGGGAACATTCCGACGATGATTACCGGAGCGGCGGTTTGTTCGCGACGATTCGAACGAATGAAAAAGAACGAAATGTATGGGGGACCTTAAAGCCCAGGTTATCCGAGCAGTGCGGTTGTATTTGTAGATATAATTCACGTAAATATTTTAATGAGTACTTAAATGTTCATTTAAGAAATATTTTTATTTTAAAGCCTTAAAATGCCGTATTAGGTATCCAAGTTTTTCGATTATTCGAGGCAGGAATAGGATAGGTCTAGAACAAAGACGTAAAAATATAATTACGTCTTTGGTCTACGATTATTATACTTAGCTCGTATAATCAAACTTCTACTGTATTTATTTTAGTATACAAAAACTAATAAATGCACAATTAACCCGTATAATCGAGATTCTATTGTATTTTTTTAGTATACTTACAAAACTATTGCGTAATTAATAACTTTGTAGGTATGACTAAATAATTCGGCACTGATGTGTTAATTTCTGAATTATTTCGTTAGTTTCGGATTATCAGTCGTTTTTTAATGTGGTGTTCTTAACAAAAATTAATATAATAAGGTTCAGTTAATTAGGTAATAAAGCTATCGGATGTGAAGTAAATGTACGTTTTCGTATAGGTATACGTACTTATTATTTATTTTACGTTTAGTGATCTTTTCGTCTATAAAATTTCAATCTAAAATACTTCGAACTAGATTTTTATAAAACATAATATCACATTTAAATGTTAGGTAATCGTTACGCATGTTGTGAGAGAAGCTTCAAGTTGGTATTTAATAAATTCTAGTGGTTGTGCCTGACATTTGTTTCTTTCAGTTTGTTCTTTTATTTTTTTTTTTGCAAATAAAGTATAAACTGTGAATTTGTAATACTAATAGGTATTATGAAAATAATATGATAGTTTCTAAAGTGCATAAAATAATTAATAAACAATACTCTAAGCTTTGTTAATCATTTGAGTCGGTACCTACATAGTAATCTGTAGACACTAGAAGTGGAATTAAAAACGTACTTATAGGGTTACCAAAAATATATATTGCAGTAATTTCCACACAATTGTTCAGAAATGTAAGTTTTTTATTGTTTTTATTTTGTTTGTTTTCAATAATTTGTAATATATTTTAGGGTTGCTTATAAAAGCAGAGACCAATTTGAATCCAAAAATCTGTATTAAATAGGCAGATGCCTACCTATATATTATATGATTATTTTTAAGCTCGTTTAGTTTAGTCTTATTACTTTAAGCTAGATTTAAAGCATTTTGTGACTAAAGGTTACATAAAATAGTATCTTTTTAAAACGTCTAAATGCAAAATCAGAGCTGTATCTAATGGCTAATATGGCCCTGAAGGCCTGAAATGAAATAGTAGATACCTACTACTTCATTTCAGGGCCATATTAGCCATTAGGCACAGTTAGGCCGTTCATAAGGGCTCCAAATCGGTGCCAAATTACAATAATAATTTTGAAAATTGGAAAAAAATACACGAAAACTAAATCATTTTTAACTTCCCATTGGAAGTTATTGTAATGGGTCCGAAAATCGAAATCAAAAAGGAAAAAAAAAATTTTATGTTTCAAGGTCACTACACTATTTTTACACTACTTTTAGAAAGATGTCTGTGTGTGTGTATGTGTGTGTGTGTACGTATGTATGAGTCCATTTCTTTCTAAGACGAAATCTCGAGAATGAAAAATGATATCGACTACGTTAGGGTGCCAATCGATGCGTATTAACGTAAATATGATCTGAAAGAAATTTTTTCAAAATCGGTTCAGCCGTTCTTTTTTCTTAACCAAATAACCTTCAAAAAAGTATATTTTACACAATATCTCGCGAATAAAAAATTATATCGACTTCGTAAGGGTGTCAATCGAGGCGTGTTAACGTCATTTTGATCCGACATAAATTTTATAAAAATCGGTTCAGCCGTTTTTTTTTTAATTATTGTTTTTATTTATTTATTGTAGATTATAGACGCGTCGACATCTAAGGTCATTAGCGTCTTTCAACTACACTAAATAACAACTAACTTAAAACTAAATAACATCACAAAACATCCATGAGCGCAGGTGGGATTCGAACCCACGGCAGTCCAGTCTAGAGGTTGCAGCGCCAAGCACGCTTTAATTATTGTTAAAAATAAATACCTAATAATTATGTTTTAATGATTAAAATGATTACTTTTCTGTGTAATATCTAATTTAATTATTATTATTAAATATTTATCAAACTGGGAAGTTCGTCGTGTGGACCTCAAGGGTCGCACTTTAGTCCTAATAAACGACCCACCTCACGGCTTGTTCAAGATTCGTTTGGGGTGGGAAGGGGGTCACTTTAGGATTGAGCCTATAAGGGCACCACAAGGGGTTAATTCGGTAATTTTGTAAAATATTAATTTCAGTAATTGTGAAAAGCATATTAATTATATTAATTTCGTAAAATAATAATTTAATTATGTTTATTTATAGTTAATCGATTTTGTTGAAAGTGAGGTATAATGGGTATGCCGTATGACCGATATGATCGAATTATCACGAAATTATTCATATTTCCTTAATAAATATCACTTAAAATTGTTATGTATAATTGATTATTTTTTTAATTTGATTATTGCAAAACAATGCTATAAAGGGACGCCGAGCTTACAAACGTGTTAGAATATCCCCTTTTAGACCAAGAGGCGGGCGTTAATATATGAAGCTCATTTGTGACAGGATGAAATTTTCAGGGAAGGTAGTATTAATTATGACAAAGAAAAAGCGCTAGGGTTGCCTAGTCAAATCCTGGTGCGACGGCCGGGATAAGCCACTTCCGGTGCAAAATGTCAATTTTTATATGTGTATGTATATATGTATAAATTCAAACAGCTCAAAATTACAAAGTGGCCCTTTGTCCAGCATGGTAACCATAGTTTTTAAGAAAATGACATTTCGAAAATTATAAATTGTTAATAACTGCTCAAAATTGGATAAAATATAATAGTTAAATCCTGTATCACGGAAAAGAAAAGTTATACATTTTGTAAAGTAGTATCAGTATATGCAAAAATTTAAATTTTTGATGTGAAACATCTTTAGGTACGGGTGTAAAGTCGTTTAAATGGAACGTCGCCAAATGTCATTTGTTATTGCATTTTGAAACTACGTGGTCAATAATTATAGTTTTTTTACTAACATTATCAGCGGTAATGTGTCATGCATCGTTTTTTTTTTTTTTTTTTTTATTAAAAAAACAGATAGATTATTATGTATTGTTTTTTTTCTTATTGAAAAATTATTAATGTGATATTTTTTAGCACCTTACCTATATTAAAAATGTTAAAAATTCAATTTTCAACAAAAAATATCTCGCATTATTTTCTAATCTAACTAGCATAAAGAGATACCTTTATTAAAAAAAATATATTTAATTTTTATTTCATGATTTTCTTGACTTTTTTTCAAAGCAACTACCTTAAACTACGTTTTGTTAAAAAATGTTTACATAATATTATTGTAAAAAAAAAAATAAATATTTTAATAGCACGTTAATATTTGTTCGGAACATTTTTGAATAGTTTAATGTATAGTAAACTATATTGAAACTCATGTCGATCACTCACGTATGTAATATAATAAAATTAAAAAACCGGTTGATTTGTGAATCAGAATTGTCAATCATTGGCAATGTTTGCCTTCTTCAGGCCTAAAATTACATAATTCTAATAATGTAATTTTTAACTATTTTGTTGCCTTCTTCAAGCCTAAAATTACATAATTATAATAATGTAATTTTAGGCTTGAAGAAGGCAACAAAATAGTTGCTGAAAAGTTGCCATAATAAAGATTGACAATTCTGACTCACAAATCAATCGGTTTTTTCTTTTATTATAGTAAATTATTATTATTTCCCATTTTTTCATTATAGTTATTTTGGTTTTATATTCGCTTAGTTAACTTTATACCTGTGTCTGATTAAGTTGAATTTCAAGAAAAAATATTAATCGAGGTTCACTAAAGTCAAATGCTTCAATTAGTTTTTAGTATCAAACCAAATTTAAAATCACAAACAAAAATCAACCTTTTTTCTCTTTTCGAAACAAACTCCAAACCACCTTTTTTAAAACTTTTATTACAGGTTACTACGACCTTCAAGTAAGTAATTTATACTAATTTATATAAGAGGTGCACGTTGAATTACGTTGAAAAATAAAAATAAGAAATTGCTACCCTAAAATACATAAATTCTTGGGAAAATTGTCAATACCAGATTCAGGCAATTCCTGCGTAATTATACGGATATGAGTTAGAAACCAAATGCGTTGAAAACATAAAGTTATAAATAACTAGACATACGTATGAATGTTTGCCAAACACAAGGCCGATAACTCATTTCAGAACGGTTACAATATATAAGTATACATATATACATAATGTTATTTGACAGCTTTAAAAATGTCAAAAAAACAAATATAATTTATAAGTTTTCAATGTGTTACCCAAAATTTCCTTAGGCAACCCTATGTATTTCAATACAGCTCTTCGAGATCTACAATATGGCGTCAATTGTATACTGTCATATAATGACGAAAGATAATTATGAGCTAATGAAATATGTGTATTTTGCACCGGAAGTGAGCTCCTCCCGGCCTTCGCACCAGGATTTGACGAGGCAACCCTAGCACTTATTCTTTGTCATACTAGATTCTACCTTCCCTGAAAATTTCATCCTGTCACAAATGAGCTATATAAATTTACGCCTACCTCTCGACCTATTTAGATATGTATAGGCACTACTGTTTAAATACGTATTTTTAGGCGCGATCTTAGCGAAGCTAGAAGCGCCTATAGGTTGTGTGCACGAAGCCTACTAGCGCCGCTAGTGGGCAAAAGTGTACGATTGAACTATTTTTTATTGTTGTCTTATATCGGGAAATTTTTTAATAAACGAATACCATTTTATCTAGCTGTGTGCAAATAGTATAAATAGCATAGCATAAAAGGTACGTGAAAATTATTTATTTTAAGTTTTTTTCTTCTTCAATTTTGACGTAAAATAGAAAAATAATCGTGTATGTTTTCTACTGACAGCTGCATAACCTCAAACTATGGCGCCGGTGATCTTGTGGACTGGGCTTGAAAGTATTAAGCACGCGATCTCTTTTATTGAGGCTGCATTGAGAAAGGCGAGAAATTAGCTTTCTGTCATATTAAACATATTGAAGAATTTCGTGATGACACCGTTAAGAATAGAATTATTGCAAAGTGCATCCGGCAAACTTCTGCCACCGAGACACCGTTTTTGAAAAAAAAAGACTGTTACGGGTGGTCTGCCTCACCTATATATTATAATGTTGATCATTTATATAAATTATATTAAAGTTGGTGCAAATTGAATAGTTTAATAATTGTATGAAAATACGTTTATTGTGATTTTGTCATTGAAAAATATAATTATTTATTTACATGTAATTATTAAGAAATAAAAAAACTCGGGTCGCAGTGCCAAACCCTGCCGACAATATAGTGTATTTGCAAATACAGGCCTTGTGGCTTTAATACGCGAACTTAAGTTTGTTTTTGGACAAAATAAAAAATTTAACCCCTTAATACATCCCTTAAAATAATATTTTCTTCTTAATTTCAATATTATTATCAATGCAACCTCTGTACCACATTAAATACACCCTTTCATAAGTAAATCCGTATCAACAAACCAGTGTTTTCATAAAATTTGAAAGTCCGGTCCTGTCGGGCCGATTTTATTAAAATTTTAGCAGCACGTTTTAATCTTTACTAAAGAGTTAAATTTCAATTTTGAAACGATTCTGACAAATTTTTCGGTATTTTTGGGCCCCAAAACTTTTTGAAACCCCTAAATACAACCCTGAAAATGGTCCGATCGGGCCCATTTTAAATAGGCTTCTTGCGGTGATGGGTTCCAATGTGTGTACCAAATTTCGTTTCAATCGATTAAGTCTGTCGAGAGTTATCGTGTACACACATATATATATAAATATATATATATATAAATATATATATATATAAATATATACATACATATATATATAAACATTTGCAAAAATGGTGCCAAATTGTTCAGGAGGCTATGAAACGTCGAGAAATTTTGGTCCGACCCCTAGGTCCCGCCATCCGACCGACGCCAATAGTGTATGTGCCATATTATGGCAAATACACTAATTATATCTGCATTACATTATTGCAAAAATAAAAGTAAAAAAACTAAAACCCGACTACGTAAAAAGAAGAAAACAAGCAAATCAAAACGTAAGACAGTATTTTTACTTCCCACCTCTACTATGGTAGGGAAGTAATGGATTCAGTCCGAAAACAATATTTCGAGATTTTAACAGATTTTCACGTTTTGAGACCCTAGCAATCGTTTAAGATCATTTTCTGACTGATGTCTGTATGTGTGTGTGTGTGTATATGTGTGTGTGTGTGTATGTGGTCAATTTTTCGCCTTCGATATCTTAAGAACGGAACAACATACGGGCATGCCGATTGTTCTATTGTGTTTATCAGCCTTTAACTTAGATCTGATTAGATTTTGAGTCAAATCGGTTCAGTGGATCCTGAGATATTCTAAAAAACGTCCTCAATGTCACGTATTAACATAGGTAAAAAAAAATATAAATGAATTCTAGATGTTATAATATGAAAAAAATGTAAATATTTTTTTTCTCTAAAATGTATAGTTTTCGAGAAAAAAAATATTTTACTAAAAAAAATAAAAATTGTACGTAAATCAAGGTAACCATGATTTTTGCTATATTAAGCTAGCCATCAATAGATCACCAAACAAAAAAGAGGGCCATGCTTTTTTCAAAGAATAAAAATTAAATTGTGTTTTAAAGACCACCAACAGCTAAGGTTATTTGGGCCTAGTCAAAGAATAAAAAAAAGAGTGTTTATTTTTTGCAAATATTTACTAGGTGGGAAGTATAGGACTGGTCATCAGTCGAATTTTTTTGTTATCAATAGTCGGAGATTCGAATACCGAAATTCTTTCTTCAACTCCCAAATAGGTTCCCGACTATTGATAACAAAAAAACTGTCTTACGCTTTAAATAGTTTGTTTTCTTCTTTTTACTATTCGAATATCTGCTTTAATTTGAAAAATTCGGAGCATTACTGTACTATCTTTTTGCATATCATTCCATTTTCTTGTATTAGTAAGCTTAGTGTTTTCCACTTCGAAACCGTTTGAGTTTTGACTCCTCCGCATTGCTCTCGCAAACCTATGATAGAAAAATAAGTAGGTATAAAACGTGTTTTTTTTCATGAAAAATAAATGTCAATGATTTCATGCCTGTAGTAGTTAGTCATATGGAGTATAATAACTATTTAATTTATAAATTGTGTAACTCTTTAGTCATTACGATTTACGAATGAATTGTAAAGAATATTATTTTATGTTAAAATAAACCGAATATCGTATAGTAAAGTATTATTTAATTCCAAGTTATCACAATGCCTATTTTGTGCTTTTAATTGCATCAGCATCAGCACTAAAGAAAGACGAAAAATTTCTTTTACAGATTTACATTAATAATTTCCAAATAAGTTGTAAGTAATATCATGGTTTTACTTACTTTACTTTTATTAACGTTTTGATCCACTTTGGTCGTTTTTCGAGGTTATAACTCCGCGCGGAGAATCTATAAAATTTTATTTACTTGAATCGCTATTAACACAACAGCCTGGAACACAAAAAGTATTTCCAGAACGCGTAGTTTTTCCCATGTTTTGTTTGTAATAATAATCTCTTCTCTATGTTTGTAATCGAAAAACTTTATGACATTTGTAAATAACAATGCTGAATGCTCACTGGACTATAGTTCAAAGCTTACAATAGATCACACTACAAACGCTCGCATCGATATTTTTATAACTCCGCCCCCCTGCACACAGTCTATATACACTCGCTTTGTCTGTGAATCTGTGATTCTGTGAATCTGTGAATCTGTCACGCTATTTTGTGTCACGCGTACAGCCCAAACGGATGAAGCAATTTTCAAAAACTTTTTTTTGTTCGATTCCTCTCGGGGTCTATTTGATCCTAACGTCGCCCGATTTTTGAATTTTGGCCCCAGAGGGGAGCAAATTAGAAAAAACGGTGTTTTTTGCTTATAGGTTGCTCAATTTCAGTCAGATCGATTCGAAACCTGTCTTAAACGAAAGAGGAGAAAATTTTAGATAGATTTTATGTATAATATTGTGTGAAAACAGTTTTTTTATACAGATTTATATGATTATTAAACGAAATAAATGCGACTTTATCTAATAAATCGCGAACTTGTTTCGGTTGTCCTTGTCTGTTGCACAGTGTGATATGGATACTGGAAAATAGCGTATGCTCTGTCTTATAATGCATTATTTTAATATAGTTATTCAATTTTTTGACTGCTGATGTTTGAATTTAAGTTTAAAAACCCTGGCCTACTGAGTTAAAATGACGTATAACTAATTATTGACGTCGATCGGATGGCGAGACCTAGGGATCGGACCAAAATTTCTCGACGTTCATACCTTCCCGAACAATTTGACTTTCTCTGTCTGTATGTCCCTTTGTACGCTTATAACTCGAGAACCACTGATTCGATTTACATGATTTTTTTTCAAGTAAATAACTTCTTATGCGACTGCGAGTTTTAAAATATTCTGGCATCACGCAAAAGCAACCGAACTGATTCTCAAATAAAAACGTATGTTCTGGCATCACGCAAAAGTAAGTAGGTAGTAGATGCTTTGTTTTTTAAACGGTGGTTTTATTTAGCTTGATCCCGTATATTTGTTACAAATCTTGCGACCGACTGAGTTGAAATTTTGCACACATGTGTAGCTCCGGTGACAATACAATATTATGATAACTAGCTGACCGGCCCGGTTCGTCCGGGTGCAAATCATACTTTTGAATTTTCACCCACTTCCTATGATCCGATTGAGTTGAAATTTTGCACACATGTGTAGCTCCGGTGACAATACAATTTATGGTAACTAGCTGACCGGCCCGGCTTTCGTCCGGGTGTAAATCGTACTTTTGAATTTTCACCCACTTCCCGTGATCCGATTGAGTTGAAATTTTGCACACATGTGTAGCTCCGGTGACAATACAATATTATGATAACTAGCTGACCGGCCCGGCTTTCGTCCGGGTGCATATCGTACTTTTGAATTTTCACAGGCAAAAGGTCTTTCTCCGGTAACGTTTCAGTGGATCGGATAAATGTTTTAAAATCAGACTAAGGAAATAAAGCATATACTAAACAATTAAAAATAAAAATAGATAAAAAACTTTTAAGATAAACGGTTTTATAAATGTACTAAAATGAAAAAAATAAAATTTAATTTAGGTTCATAAGTATAAAAGCGTGGGTCGTGACTGTAATAAATTATCATGGAGTTTACGACCCACGCTTTTATACTTATGAACCTAAATTAAATATTATTTTTTTCTTTTTAAAACATTTATAAAACCGTTTAACTTAAAAGTTTTTTTTACCTATTTTTATTTGAAGCTATGCTTCTTAACGCACGTTTCAGATG
Organism: Mongoloraphidia duomilia; assembly: GCA_039654895.1. NCBI lineage: Eukaryota > Metazoa > Arthropoda > Insecta > Raphidioptera > Raphidiidae > Mongoloraphidia > Mongoloraphidia duomilia. The sequence continues at coordinate 11,363,977 of CM077524.1, forward strand.
GGGACCTAAATAATAAAAAGTGAAACGTCACGTCACGAAGTAGTGTAACGTCACTTTTGTAAAAATTATCCGATCCTTTTGAAAATTAATATTTGAGAGTTTTATAGGACACAAAAAAATAAAATGGCGTCAGATTTCAAAATGGCGGCCATATGTACTTTTTTGTAAAAATTATCCGATTCTTTTGAAAATTAATATTTGAGAGTTTTATAGGACACAAAAAAATTAAATGGTGCCAGATCTCACAATGGCGGCCATATGTACTTTTTTGTAAGAATTATCAGATCCTTTTGAAAATTTATATTTGAGAGTTTCATAGGACACAAAAAAATAAAATGAGGTCAGATTTCAAAATGGCGGCCATTATATATAATTTTTTGTAAAAATTATCCGATCCTTTTGAAAAAAATAAATAAAATGACGTCAGATTTCAAAATGGCGAAAATATGTAGTACTCATTTCTAAAAATTATACGATCCTTTTGAAAATTGATATTTGAGAGTTTCATAAGACACAAAAAAATAAAATGGTACGTCAGATTTCAAAATGGCGGCCGTATGTACATTTTTGTAAAAATTATCCGATCCTTTTGAAAATTGATATTTGAGGGTTTCATAGAACACAAAAAAATAAAATGACGTCAGATTTAAAAATGGCGGCCAAATGTACTCTTTTGTAAAAATTATCCGATTCTTTTGAAAATCGGTATTTGAGAGTTTCATAGGACACAAAAAAATAAAATGACATCAGATTTCATAATGGCGACCGTATGTACTTTTTTGTAAAAATTATCCGATCCTTTTGAAAATTGATATTTGAGAGTCTCATAGGACACAAAAAAATAAAATGGCGTCAGATTTAAAAATGGTGGCCATATGTACTTTTTTGTAAAATTTATCCGATCCTTTTGAAAATTGATATTTGAGAGTTTCATAGGACACAAAAAAATAAAATGACGTCAGATTTCAAAATGGCGGAAATATATTGTACTCCTTTCTAAAATTTATACGATCCTTTTGAAAATTGATATTTCAGAGTTTCAGACGCAAAAAAGTAAAATGACGTCAGATTTCAAATTGGCGGCCGTATGTACATTTTTGTAAAAATTATCCGATCCTTTCGAAAATTGATATTTGAGAGTTTCATAGAACACAAAACAATAAAATGACGTCAGATTTAAAAATGGCGGTCATATGTACTCCTTTGTAAAAATTATCCGATTCTTTTGAAAATCGGTATTTGAGAGTTTCATAGGACACAAAAAAATAAAATGACGTCAGATTTCAAAATGGCGGCAATATGTACTTTTTGTGTAAAAATTATCCGATCTTTTTGAAAATAGATATTGACGAGTTTTATAGAACGCAAAAAAATAAAATGACGTCATATTTTAAAATGGCGGCCATAGGTATATACTTCTTTGTAAAAATTATCCGATCCTTTTGAAAATTGATATTTGAGAGTTTAATAAGACACAAGAAAATAAAATGGCGTCATATTTCAAAATGGCAGTCAAATACCTAATTACTTTTTAATTGTATTGTTTATTTCTTTGATAAATTCGGTTTTATATACAATGCGTAAGAAACATAGCTTCTGTCGGGTATCTTACGACACCTCATGACTTTTTTTATTTAGCAGGTTCCGAGTTTCGCTTAATAGTCAACCGTTGCTATGGAAAATTGATTAAAAAATTCACTGCACTATTTTTTCTATGTAATCCAATACATATTTACATTAGGTCTTATGGCCATAGCCTACTACAAAATTGATCATCTTAGTGTTATTTTCCCTATGTTCGGTAAAACCGTTTACACACAATACCTACATGAATATCGCGCCTTGTAATTCTTGAATTACTTGTATGCTCCAAAATTTTTTGTTATATAGACTGTCCCGCGACTCGAGTGACATAGTTTTTAAGGGTGTATTCCGGCAAATGCACATCACATAACGTTTTATTAATAAAAAATATAACTTTAACGCAAAATTAATTACGGTAATTATTCAAAATGCCCTCCCTCTGCCTGAATACAATTTCTAGCTCTTCCTATAATTGAAAAGTATTTTTTATTTACAAAATGTTACGTGATTTTGTGATATGCGTTTGTTTTGCTTACTCTTTATTTTAATATCGCCGATAATTCGGTTAATATTGAGTTTTGGACATAATTATGTGTATAAGGTATTTTCGACTTGAAAGTTGAAATTGTCTAGAAACACACCCTTATAAGTTAAGTAACTCGAGTTGCGGGACACCCTGTATCTTTGTGTCATATCAATTCCTCGTATAAAATTACTTTTTACATCAACGACGGTCGACGGACACTATTATCTTCAAATATCTCTGGTATTATTGTTGATTAAAATACGGTTTTAAATACTTTCACATATACCTGTAAGTCTATACAATACATACATTGTCACCCCCACAGCCTCTTTTCCTAGGTTGTCTAGAAGGAACTTAATAGTCATATCGCGTCTCATATTTATTGTAAGATTTAACCAATATACCCAGAATGCTCGGTGCCCCCCCAGAAAGGTGCGATTTAATGTACCTAATTAAAAAAATATAACATATAACGACAAAAATATCACGAAAATATCATAAAATGTAAACTATTGTTTTCAGGGCCGGCGCGTCAAAATATGCCGCCTAAGGCGAATACAACTTTTGCCGCCCTCCCCCACATATTAAAAAAAATAATAAACCGATGGTATATTTTATTTACTTAACAAATAAAAGCGACTGGACGACATGCGACATCTTTTATCTAGTAGCAGAAGGTAGAACTAAGAATCGGTGAAAACTCGAACAATATAATCATTTTTAAAAAGTAGAATACCGCACGAAAAATTCGTTGCTACAAAAATATGGCGCCGTAAGGCGATCGCCTGTCCGACCAGGCGCACGTGCTGGCCCTGATTGTTTTATTATCTCGGCCGTGTTGACCGGCTGCCTCCCCCCTCCCCCCAGAGAATAATGCTAGCTACGCCAATGTCGATAGCTATTGTATATTAAAGAATTTTTTATAAAAATATTTAGCAAATACTAGTATTTAGAGTGCTATTGGATCCACAAGGGAAGCATCAGAGATTAAACTTCCATGAACTGGAAATTGAATGTATGTAGTGATGTGAAATGCAATAAAATATAATTTATTTTTGAACAAGTTTTCGCATAGCTAGTTTGAATATTTTTTATCGATTTTATTCAAGTGATTTCAGTTCTACAATAAAATGATGCAAAGAAGATTAAACTTCTTTCTTTACATTCAAATATATGTGCAAGACGAATTTGAATTGAAAATTGTTAAATAATTTTATACTTTCAAATTCAGTTTTTATTCTATCGAGCAAAAGATGAGCGCCGGGAATATAAATTTTAAAGTTTATTTTTTTATTTTTCAAAAAATATATTTGAAATTGTAATTTGTAAATAGGGTAATTCCGTATTGGCGCCTGGCAGAAAAATTATATTATACGGTAATTCTTTTTGGGTCGTTGTCGAATTGACGTATTCAGTTCGCGTTACCCCACAAGAATCAATATATTATTATGATTTCCTTGCCGTGCGTCACTTTTACGTTTTTTTAATAAAGTAGATTCATCAATATATAGGTGTGTTTGTTGATAAGTTATGAACTGGTTCCCAAAGCGTCTGTTGGCAATACAGGACTCTTCGGACACAACTGCGTGTTTGTTGGTTAATTTCTCGGACTCTTCATTATATTGAAATTTGAAAGTGGCTGTTTTTTTACGAATATCATTGTACTCTAGGTGTATAATTAATATCCATTTTTGGTAGGAATATAGAAGTGTTTATAATAATTTTTAACTTCCCACTGGAAGTTATTGTAATGGGTCCGAAAATCGAAATCAAAAAGGAAAAAAAATTTTTATGTTTCAAGGTCACTACACTATTTTTACACTACTTTTAGAAAGATGTCTGTGTGTGTGTGTGTACGTACGTACGTATGTATGTGTCCATTTCTTTCTAAGACGAAATCTCGAGAATGAAAAATGATATCGACTACATTAGGGTGCCAATCGACGCGTATTAACGTAAATATGATCTGAAAGAAATTTTTTCAAAATCGGTTCAGCCGTTCTTTTTTCTTAACCAAATAACCTCCAAAAAAGTAGATTTTACACAATATCTCGCGAATAAAAAATTATATCGACTTCGTAAGGGTGTCAATCGAGGCGTGTTAACGTCAAAATTTTATAAAAATCGGTTCAGCCGTTTTTTTTTTTTTTTTTTTTTTTTTTTAATTATTGATGTTTTAATGATTAAAATGATTACTTTTCTGTGTAATATCTAATTTAATTATTGTTATTAAATATTTATCAAACTGGGAAGTTCGTCGTGTGGACCTCAAGGGTCGCACTTTAGTCCTAATAAACGACCCACCTCACGGTTTGTTTTTAAATAATTTTATTTTACAGTAAAAATTGCCAACGTGCGTTACTAAAGTGTTAGTTGTTATACTTACTGTAGTCTGTTCATTTTCAAGATAGAGTAATTTCAAAAAAATACGTTCCTAAACAGCTTACAACAAAATAAATAGATCAATACGGTCCAGTACATTTGCAAAATTTGAAATTTTCCCGACGACCAATCACAACTCAAACAAAGGTATACGAGCTGATCACGCACACAGGTCACTCTATCTTGAAAATGAATAGACTATAGTCAGTATCAGAAATCTTGTTATAACTGGAAAACAGTTGAGAATCGGACATGGATTTATTAATATTTTGTGCTTCCTTTAGCATTGCCACTCACTCTTTAACGTACTAGCGGATACTTTTTTGTTACACCCTGTATACTTAATGGGATTGTTGAACCAAACCATCTTCCAGGTGGACTTGTGCATTTTACTGTTCTTTTAATGAAAACTCTGTCACTCCCTTACTAGCTTTAGTTGTTTTGCCATTAACTACCTTTCCAACTATTTTTAACCTTACTGGAGGACAAAGGTGGTATACAGGTTCGCGTGTAAAGCTTTCTGGATTTGACATGATGCGACCTTCGTAATGAATTTTCCTTTGTGTACACACATACAGGGGCGGCGCTAGGATTTTCGGGCCCCGGGTAAGCGTTCTCAGGCCCGTCCCCTCTAAAAATGTTATTCCAAAAATTGTGGGTTTTTTTTTGAAATAGAAAATTTTAATGCAAAAAATCAAATAACATCTTTTTTGTTGGGAAAATGTTTTAATGCTCGCAGTTTTAAACACGGTACTCACATATAGTAGGTAAGTCCCGGGCCGGCGGGCCCTCTTCGGGGGCCCGGACCCGGGATACCGTTACCCTGCTTAACTCCCCCTAACGCCGGCCCTGCACACATACATACATAAAGACATACAGATATCCACTTGGAAATAGTCAGAATAGCTTCCTAGGACCTCAAAACGTCGAGATCTGTTGAAAACTCGATTTTCGAAAATCGGACTGAAACCAATAACTTCCCGAGTTTTTGAAAATTTACAATTTTCTTATCGGGAAGTTAAAAAATAGTACAATGAATTTTTAAACAATTTTCCATAGCAACGGTTGACTATTAAGATATACTCGGAATCTGCTAAATAAAAAAAACAAACAAAGCATGATAGCATCTACTGAGGGCAGTTTAGCCTAGTGGTTAGCGTGCTTTATAGTGCTGCAACCTCTGGACTGGACTGCCGTGGGTTCGAATCCCACCTGCGCCCATGGATGTTTTGTGATGTTATTTAGTTTTAAGATAGTTGTTATTTAGTGTAGTTGAAAGACGCTAATGACCTGAGATGTCGACGCGTTTATAATCTACAATAAATAAAATAAAAGATAGCATCTACTATACATACCGGATGCTGATTTGCTTTGCGGGTAATAGAGATTTTACATGTAAAATCATGTTTATGAATTTTCCTGCTTCCCTATATATTTTGGTGAAAAAATAAATAAATACAAAATTGGTTCATAATTAAAAACTCTACCCGACACGTATGTTTTCAAATTACTGATATGCAGCTTTTAATTACAAAATAATTATTAAAGAACTGTGATTAAGTTCAAATTAAAAATATTTTATCCGAATAGCCATGACTTCAACAAATTCAAATTGTTTTTGACGTTTCAATTTATGACTGTGGTTAGTAAATCATAGCTCTTAATCGCCGTTCCTTAATTATTATTAGTGTATTTGCCATATGGCACATACACTATTGGCGTCGGTCGGATGGCGGGACCTAGGGGTCGGACCAAAATTTCTCGACGTTTCATAGCCTCCTGGACACTTTGGTACCATTTTTGGAAATGTCTATTTATATATGTGTGTGTGTGTGTGCGTGCGTGCGTGCGTGCGTGCGGGCTATAACTTTCTAAAGAGTTAATTGATTTTAACGAAATTTGGTAAGCACGTTGCAATCTATCACCGCACGAAGCCTATTTAAAATGGACCCGATCGGACTATTTTAAGGGTGGTTTTTAGGGGTTGAAAAATGTTTTTGGGCCCGAAAATACCGAAAAAATTGTCCGAATCGTTTCAAAATTGAAATTTAACCCTTTAGTAAAGATTAAAACGTGGTGCTAAAATTTAAATAAAATCGGCCCGATAGGACCGGACTTATGATTTTTTTTTTAAACATTAGTTTGCGGATACGGATTTCCTTACCGAAGGGTGTATTTAATTTGGTGCAGATGCTGTAATGATAACAATATTGCAATTAAGAAAAAAATATTATTGTAAGGGATGTATTAAGGGGTTAATTTTTTTATTTTACACAAAAACAAACAGTTCACATAATAAAGCCACAATGCCTGCCCCTGCATTAGCAAATACACTATATTGTCGGCAGGGTTTGGCACTGCGACCCGAGTTTTTTTGTAATTAAAAACTGCATATTGGTAATTTGCAAACATACGTTTCAGGTTGAGTTTTTAATTATGAACAAATTTCGTTTTTGTTTTTTTTTCACCAAAATATATAGGGAAGCAGGAAAATTCATAAACATGATTTTACATGTAAAATCCCTATTACCCACAAAAAAGCAAATCAGCTCCCGGTATATTTACATTAGATTTTATAGCCCATAGCCTACTACAAAGTTGTAAATGTTCTCAATGTTATTTGCCCTATGTTCGGTAAAACCGTTTACACTCTGTATGTAATATTATATTGTTATTGATAAAGTGATGATCGGTTGATTATATGAAACAAAGACATCAATAAAATACTATTGCTATATACTAAGATAAAATGATGAAAGTTTACAGATGATCAATTTCTGTGAACATTTTGAATCTACAGAGAGAGAGTAATATTGGCGGAATTGATGGCGTATTAGTTGAATAGGTTGACGTTCGAGCTATTGTTGTTTGATAACAAACAACAAGGTGCGACTGGAGGCGACGTGCGGACCGACGTCTCGAACCGTGCACAGTGCTCTATTTACAGGATTAGCCAATACAATATTATATTGTGTTCTTTTTACTGTTTCGCACGAGATATAATGAGATTTTTGAACATAATAATATGCTTCGTTGAGACAGAAAAGTATTATCTCTGGTTTGATATCGTCTCAGTCTTGATTTTTTTAAGTAAAACTTCTTAGGCGACGATTTGAAGGATAAAATGCTGGCTCAATGAAACGAAAATGGGTGACAACAATGACGTGACGCGAATTACCATAACAACCCTAAATAAATCAATAATATTGATGTAGTCGCATGGCTCATTCTGATCGAATTATTTTAAATTATTCATACATAAGAAATTTTACTTCGGTCGTGTGCCCCAACGCAATTAGAAAGTTTCCTTTTTTATTTTTTTGGTCTAAATCATAGTTCTAAAAATTATAAAATTAATGGCGGAAGAATTTTTGAAATATCTTTAAAAACAACAAAGTTATGCTACTTCAAAGTTTGAATTCACAATTCTCCAAGAAATTCCGTTTTCAGTCCGGGTGACGTCACGCGGCACGATATTTTTAAAAGTTATTTTCAGTTTGTATGTGTGGTAATTTAACATGGTAACTTCCGATAAATCTCTTTCTATAAACTCGTAAATTGTTATGGAAACACTAAAAACAAACCAGTTGATGACGGAAAATATTGACATATTTAATTTTTTGACAGTTAATTTTAATTTTTTTTTTTTTTTTTATTTGAGTTACGTGCGCAGCGCCTAAGGCTATGTGCACGAGTCTATAATATATAAGGTAAGTATAATATACGTATATGACTATTATTTGTTAATTTATTCTAGTACTTCACATTTGTTAAATTATATTTTTTCTTTTAGGTTAGTTAGGTCCAAGAATTTCAGCACTTTTGATAATTTTAATTTAATATGGTAGATATAGAAATAGATGGGCTTGAGAATGGCCGAGAGTGTAGCAATGCTGTTGTTTACATGGCGTTGCTATGGTTTCTCTATTACAAGTTCCCGGGTTCTAGCTCGAGAGCTGGTAAAAGTGTCAATTGGATTTTCAATTTATTATTAAAAAAAAAATAATGAATTGAAAATATGAATTGGTGCTAGGCCCAAATAACTTTAGCTGTTGGTGGCCTTTAAAACACACACACAATTAGAAATAGATAACAATAAAAGTTGAAAAAATCTACAAAATTAATTTCCTCCATCTTGGATACGCCCAAGGAAGTATTGGAATCAGTCCGCATTTTTTTTCGGGATTTTAATAGGTATTCACGTTTTGATACTCTGGGAATTGTTTGAAACTGCATTTTCTGATTTATTATGTCTCTGTGTTGTGTGTGTACCTATATAGTAAAATTTTTCTCCTTCTGATTTAGTGTATTGGGATCCGTCAAATGAGCATATGACATCTGGTGGCAGAAAATTGTACTCAAAACGAGGGAAAACTTTACATACTAACAGTGCAAATTAATCATGAAATTGTTTATTATAAAAATAAAACAAGTAAAATAAACAAAAAGTTTATCGAAAATGGAATTCGCGACGATTTCTAATATCATGGCAATAAACACTGTCAGTTCTTGCCTTGTAAAACTTACTTTACAGAGAATTATTTTCTAATGAAATGTGGAAAAACTGTATTTATGAATTAAAAAAATATTTTATATTAATAATAAGATGTACTTATTATCATACTGCATTACAATAGTTGAATCCCTGGTGATTGACAAATTTATAGGATTAACTTTGTATACAAATATTTTGAGGTTAGTAACTTACCCACTTATTACAATATATCTTATTATGTTGCAGTTATATTGTGTTTACATTATTCACCTTACCCAGCTTTAAAGGCGCATTGAACGCGGATGATTAATTTCGTGGAGATTTTCTTTTAATTTTGATGTTTTTAAGCGACATGTCGTAAAGATTACTACTTTTGACAGTTCATTTTGCATGCATTTTTCTCGTCATATTTCCGACATTTGATAATATGCCCGGCTTTGAGAATCCGTTCTCCTTCAACGAAATTCCTTTGTTTAGGATTCGTACCGGCCCAATCACAAATTGCACTTATATTTATCATTTCTTATCACTTTGAAAACCATAAAATTACACGCAAAAGTATACCCCGTATATGAAATTTCCCCCCCTCTGCGCCATGTTTTTTACGCTCCACCTATCTGACGGATCCCAATAGTGATACTTTATTATAAAAATAAATCGATTACCAAACACCCTGTATATAATATGTATTGTAGTGTTATGTACCTTTGCGTCGATTTCTCATTATCACGGGACAGGAAATGTCGACTCACCAACATTTTGTTAACAAATTAAACCTTTTTTCGCCGAAAAACTGAACTTATACGCCTCGTAAATTTAATTTTCCGCGTTGGCTCTTGTTGTTTAAGATAGTATGTTTCTGAAAATGACAACAAGGTTTACATTGTTGAAAGTGTATTGTCAGTGTATAAGAAAATTCATTTTTACAACGCCTGCTCTGGAAGTTGACTTTTCGAGCGCTGTATGTCATCTCCGAAATACTCAATAATCGCATACTTGACTATATGTGTTTCATAAACGCACATGTTCGGTTATATATCACATAACTGCACGGATTTCGCCTAAACTATACTACTATAGAAATATAACCTCACGAACACAATCTGTACTTAACTCACTCTATCTTTTTCACTTTACTAGAGACCAGGGTTGTTACGGATTCAAAAATTTAGACATCCGCGGATGCAGATGCGGATTATTAGAAGTTCACATTCGCGGATGCGGATTTGATGCGGATACGGATGCGATGCGGATGCGGATTATTAGAAGTTCACATCCGCGGATGCGGATTTGATGCGGATGCGGATTTGATGCGGATTTTTAGAAGTTCACATCCGCGAATGCGGATTTGATGCGGATTTGATGCGGATGCGATGCGGATGCGGATTATTAGAAGTTCACATCCGCGGATGCAGATTTGATGCGGATGCGGATGCGGATTTTGGGATTTTAAAAGGATTATTATTTAAATTTTAAGTGCATAAATAACTGAAAATCAATTTAATTTTAACTTTTTATTTATTTAATCATATTTTTAGAACAAAATTACACAAGTTTTTAGTTTTACTTATGACACAACAGAATTTTAAGCTTCGAGTTTCATAATCAAAAATCCGTAAAAACTCCGCATTGATTGATGCGGATGTGAATGCGGATGCAGATGTCTGAATTAATGCGAATATTCCGCATTTACGGATGCGGATGCGAAGTAACACCCCTGCTAGAGACTACTGAAACGCCATCTAATGTCGACCGCGATAATAATTTACTTTTTATTAGGTGTAAAAAAATGAAAATTCAATAAAGAATCATTTTAATATTGCAATTTTTTATAAATTAACTCAAATTTAAACTGTCCAAAAACGGTGCAAAGGTGGCCAAAAACGCTACTTCTACCCTATTTCTCTCAAAGTCAACTTCCAGAGCAGTAGTTGTAAAAAGTATTGTATGCTACAGGTGGGATAAGTAGCAAATATGACAGTCGTGATTACGACATTCGCTGTAAGGTTTATGGGGCATTCGTATGAAGACCCCATAAACCTTACGCTCATGTCGCAAAACACGACTGTCAGATTATTTGCTACTTATCCCACATGTAGCATAAATTACTATTTTACTTTTCCATATACCGAGTATATTTTTATTTATTGTATAAATTTATAGACTCGTTGACAACTTAGGTCATTAGCGTCTCAATTACATTAAATAACATATCACTTAGATCTAAATGACATCACAATTCACAAAACATCCTTGAGCGAGGTGGGATTCGAACACACGACAGCTTGCTCTATAGGCCAGCACGCTGACCATTACATCAAGCTGTCCTCTATACCGAGTATATCGGAAAAGTCTTGTGATCTTGCAAAAGTTCCATTTTGAGTTTTTGCTGACTACACATTTTATGTCTCCTTGAAGTTTGAACCCAAATAAGTGGTTTAAAAAAATATCTATATCTGTGGTCACACTCACACCTGTAACAATCCAAAACACTGGATCGATTTTAATTGTGCATGCGTCATCGAGACGATCACACCTCGAGACGAAATTGAAAAATCGATCGAAGACAATTAGTGAAAGCATTTTTAGAATTGGTTCAGTATGTTCCAGAGATAAGAGTTTATGATTTATTACCCCGCCCCCGCGAGAAATTCTCCCTCTGCGAAGATAATTAGTGACAGAATTTTTAGAATTGGTTCAGTAGTTCCAGAGATAAGAATTTATGATTTATTACCCCCCACCCTCCACGAGAAATTCTTCCCCTGCGAAGACAATTAATGAAAGAATTTTTAGAATCGGTTTAGTAGTTCCAGAGATAAGAATTTATGATTTATTACCCCCCACACCCCGCGAGAAATTCTCCCCGTGCGAAGACAATTAATGAAAGAATTTTTAGAATCGGTTTAGTAGTTTGAGAGATAAGAGTTTATGATTTATTAACCCCCCGCCTCGCGAGAAACTCTCTCCCTTTGAAAGTATTGAAACAGCAATATACACAGATGTTTACACACATACATGTAACATAGCGAGACGTAAAATAGCGAGTATCTTGTATTTATTAACCCCCCTTCCCCCACCCCCCGAAACGGCTGAAAATCCCCTGGCAATTCACACACACGTAACAGCTACACACACACGTAAACTGTGTAACAGTATACATATAGATATGTAAAGACGCGTCGCTCCATTCAAACGAAATCACATCAAAAAAAAAAAAACGTTTTGCACGCTCGTGGGTACACTCGAAGTTGACATTTTCTTGCAATTTTTTCCCGGTCCGCTTGGAAGTGGTGCAGCGCCGTACAGAAATGTCCTCAGGGAAATTGAATGTTAGGAACTGAAAGTCGAGGCTTTTCCAGTCAAAATGTATTCAATAAAGCGATTTTTTTTCGCAAGTTACATGAGTTTGAAAATTTATAATTTTTGACTTGGTAAAGTTGATCCTTTGTTTTGAGAAATTTAGAAGACACTTTTTTCAAATAGCGTGGATTTATGCTTAGGTGTGCGAATATGTGCCCACCTGGCATTAATGTCTTCTCTTTGTAAAAAAATCAGGCTTTGTAAAAAAATCCTGATTTTTTTACAAATTTTAGACAAATCAAGACAAACAGGTATGGAATAAAGCGAATTACAATATTTGGTAACCAATTCGACTCTTCCCACTTAATGTATGAATTAATAATATCATTAATATAAAATATAATAGTTTTATACGGCTGAAATGCAATTGAAAAATTTTTTCGTTGGAGAGCAGCCAATTATATAATTGTTTCGAAACATATTGAAAAAAATCATTTTACCAACCAGTGGTCACAGTAAGGATTCTAACCTGAACCTTTCCACTTTCGCGGCGGAATGAGCTTACAATACTCAACCGTGACATGATTGCTAAATTAATATTCTCCTGATATGCTTCAGAATCAATAGATTTTCACTACATGCGAGTGTCAATTCATATATGCTAATTCAATAGCTATGATATGAAGTGAATCCTCGTACCAGCGAGAGCCCAACATGAAAGTGAAAATTCCGCCGCGAAAGTGGAAAGGTTCAGGTTAGAATCCTGACTGTGACCACTGGTTGGTAAAATGAATTTTTCCAATATGTTTCGAAACAATTATATAATTGGCTGCTCTCCAACGAAAAATTTTTTCAATATCATTATAATATTTTTTTGTTTTGTTATTTACTTATATTTATTTTATTTATAAAGTAGTAATTTAAGATTGTCTTTGAATCTTGTATTAGAGTGGACATTAGAGCTAAAATTCACTCTGTGACAAACTTCTAAAATCTAATACGAAAATACATTATGTAATTAATTTAATTATTGAAGTTTCATATTTTATATGTGGCACCCTTCAACAGTTCAGATAAAGCATTGAAAGAGATTATTCCGAAGAAAGAAGTTCACTAGGATCTTAAAACAGTTTTAAATTGAATCGTGCATAAAATGTCAACGGTTTAGATATCAGACAAGGAATGCGTAATCCCTAAAGGCGTATATTATGTTTTCAACTGTTTTGAAAAACAAAAGCGTGGAAAAACAATTTAATCCGACTTTAAACAGAAAAATGACAAACGAATTTTAACTGCCTTATTCATGTAATGTAAAATTGTTACACGCACTCTTTTTAATTACCTTCGCTCGGCGCAAATTTAATATAGCTTTTACTTGTTATTATTTTTGGATATGTATAATATTATATTTTACACCAATTTTGACATAAACTTGATGTCAATCCAACTTGGATTCAATTTGATTAGCACCCGGGCAAAGCCACGGGCTGGGAACCTATAGTATGGACCTAAACTTTCGTCAAAAAATAAGCTACTGTGTGATAAAAACCGCATTCAATTCTGTTTCAATCCGATTTTCACTCGGGCGAAGCCGAGCCGGACAGTTATTATAGACCTAAACCTTATACAAGAAATAAGCTATCGAATTGCAAAATCACAATCACAATCCGTTCAGTAGTTTTCGAGATTAGTCGGTACAGACAGACAAACAATTCTTGAGACCTCCTTTAGTACTACGAGCCCCATCCCACTTCAGTTGGCCCACTTACCAAAAAACTTAATTATTAGTCCTCAATTAACAGAAATTGAAACAATAGTGTAATATAGGTATTTTTTATTTTGTACCTCGTTTTGTACCAAACATTTTACAGACATTTTGTCATAACCTAAACCTACTAAGATAATGTATTCCTACTAAGATAGTAAATTAAATAGAAAAACGAATAAAATGTAAAATCAGAGAAACTAAAACTCGAAACGTATTTCAACTTAGTTAATACTATGCCTCGAAGAATAATGGCCGTTATAACCATTAAAGGTGATGTTACCCTAACTTTTGAAATATTTTTGGAGTTTTAGTTTCTCTGATTATATTTTTTTCGTTTTTCTATTTAATTATTTATTATCTTAGTAGAAATGCATTATCTTAGTAGGCTTAGGTTATGACAAAAAGTCTGTAAAATGTTATATTAGGTACAAAATAAAAAATACCTATATTACCCTATTGTTTCGATTTCTGTAAATTGAGGACTAATAATTGAGTTTTTTGGTAAGTGGGCCAACTGAAGCGGAACGGGGCTCGTATGTATATATTATATATATAGATTACAATTTTATTTAGCAAAGGCTGGTTTGGAGGGAAGGGACTTAATTCGTGCGAAGCGAACTGAAGGTATTACAGAGTAAAGAATAAAATCTATTGTGGTGTTGTTACGGGATTAAAATTAAATTTGTAATTAGTTTTGTGCAACGATGCAAGTACTCCTTAATTGAAATAGTTTCGTTGATGCGCAGAACATTTTCATTTAACTTAAAATAATGTTTCATTGATTCAGAGCAGATGTTGTCAGAATAATAATTTGTTGATAACATTTGTATGTTAAATTTAATAATGTTTTTAATTAAACTGCAAATAAATGCAAAACTTATTTGTGTTTATGAAAACGCTTACTATTTGTTAATGGATTTAGCATTCGCAGCGTTACATATAGCGCAATGTGTACTGAACGATATACTAAATCGACATGAAGGCAGCGGAATTTGTCAAATACCAAACACCGAATGATATTTGGCGAATATTTCAGATCCACACATGCGCGAAGTGGCAAATGTTGGTATTTGATAAATGTCAAATATTTTTCCATCAACTGTCGGTAAATTAGCACAAATCAAAGCAAGCGAATGTTGATGTTCCCATTCTTATTTGTGATTCGCCAAAAAAGGCCAAACGTCAATCATTCGCTATTTGAAAATTGCCGGATGTGTGGCGCTGCCTTGACGTTATAATTGCTTGATAATAAATTGGAAATATGAATTGATACTAGACCCAAATAACCTTAACTGTAAGTGACCTTGAAAATATAATCGCGTTAGTATTTTTACCCGACTTCAAAAAAAGGAGGTGGTTCTCAATTCGGTTGTATTTTTTTTTATGTTTGTCACCTCAGAACTCTGTCATTTATAAACCGATTTGGAAAAAAAAAATTTTATTTGAAAGGATATACTTTCAGATTGGTCCCATAGAAATTTCATCAAAATCGGATCAGTAGTTCGGCTGATTTTAATAAAAGTTAGTAATGGCGTGTGATTCCTTAAGGTATAATTGTCACTTTTTGACACATCAGACAGCGTAAGAAAGTCGGTTAAATAAAAGTGAGTAACGGCGTGTGATTCCTTTAAGGTTAATGTCACTTTTTGACACTAAAAAGCAAAAAATAAAAAACATTCATATTTTATTAAATTGTCGCAGACCTCAAAATTTCATTATTTTCCTCTTTTTAGTGGCTTTTTGAAGGAGGTTTGTTTTTTGTTAAAAAGTTTTTTATGTTTGTCGCTAGAAATATTATAGTAGGTAACCTCAAAATAATTTGACACAATATGTAACTTATAAGTATACAATATTTTTTTTAACTGCTATCAAGTTGTAGCAATTCAAAAAAACGACCTACCGCAATATTTATGAGCTTTAAATTAATTAATCAGCGCTACATTGTCGTTGAACGCGTCGAGTAATTTTCTACAATATTTCAAAGACTCTACCCGCTCTTCCACCATGTATACCCGTTCTTCAACCATCGGTACTCCCTACCGCAACTGTTTAATTGTGGCAACACAAACTAGTTTGTGTACATATTTTTGAATTCTTTCTTAAATTTATCCTCTTACGCAAACACATCAATATTGTTTATAATTAGAATATTGAATTCTGTATATTTATAATGCCTTTTAATCAAACCATGAACCATCAAAAGTTTAATTTTTGATACTACTTTCAGCCTTAAATCTAGATTTAAAGTGGAGAGTCGTATTAGAAAGCAAGCATTAAACTTTTTTTGTTGCTTAAAATAGATGAGGCTAATTGCTCCCCACCCTCCCGGTCCCGGTACTAAATAAATGCTGGTCACCCGATGATTAAAAAGCTAGTTGAAAACGCCCCCATATATATAATAGAATGAAATAACTAATAGAGGCTTGTAAGTAGCCGAGCGCGTAGCGATGTTGTTGTTCATTTCTGATACGACTTCCGGTCTTAAAGATTTAAGAGCATTCGATAGCGGAAGTTACCCCCTGCACTCTTTATCTCAAATCCTTTCCCCTGGCCTAAAAACGGTTCCCCGCGCTCTCGCGACGCTATTTTTAAAGCTAAAGGGTTCAGGTAAACGCCAAATGAAGGACCGAGAATCAGGTTACAGATACTACAAGCGAAAAATTGAAAAAAATTTTCCTGAAAAAACTTACAATTTTTAAAAAGAATTATAAATCACGTAATCATTCACACGTAACCAAAACTTTTTTCAAAAAATTCGCCTCTACGATCTGTAGTGTGATTCTCGGTTCTTCATTTGGCGTTTACCCGCACCCCTTAGCTTTAAAACTAGCGCCGAGAGACCGGGAACCGTTTTTAGGCGAGGGGAAAGGATTTGAGATGAATGCAAAATATATTATATGATTTGTTTTTCGTTACCATGGTTACATTGCTAGCGTTAAATATTTAACGGAAACGTTGAACGGCCCGAACTTGTATAAGAAGTTACACTTTAAAAAAACCTGATAGAGCTTTGATTTCTTTAACCGGTTGAATGAATGAATGAACTTGGAATCTGAACTCTGTAAAGGTCGTTGCTTTCTTGTTTATTCTTCTTTGTATACATTAATGATTATTGATTAGTTTGCACCCCCGATCTCACCTCACTGATTTTTAACTGACCAAAGAGGCTATATACATGCGCAAATTACACGTTAAATAAATTGTCCCCGAGGGACTAATAGAGATGCTTCAAGTACAGCTTATCTTAAAGCAGGGGTCTCCAAACCAGCGTTGCCAGCGGTTAGAATTTTTTAGTAATAGATGGGTCTGTCAGTTCGTACTGGATTGTAAAATTTCGTATTGAAACTAAAAAGTAAAAACTTTTTTTAAAGGGGGATAAAAGTTTTTTTTTTTTGTAATGTTTATAGGCCTGACTCTCGTCTTTGGCCAGTAGCCGAATTTGTATACTTTGTTCTATTGATCGGGATAAAAGTTGAGAATGGCGTCGCCATTACAGGTCGCTAGTAAACAAACCCTACCATATGAAAAATTGCGATAAAAAACTGAGTCCAAATTCATAAAATAGTTATTTTCGATACGTGTGCGTAAAGTGAGATATTCTAGTAGGCTTAAATTGAGACACGAGCTAAGGGACTGACGCATACACAACGAGATCTCGTTGTGTATGCGTGTCCCTTTAGCGAGTGCCTCAATTTAAGCCTACTAGATATCTCACTTTAAGCGGACGTATCGAACATAATTTTTTATAACAACTGCTTCTAAAGTTTAATAGAGAGAAAAAAATGATGAAAACGGAAAATTCGCTCTTCTAGTCCTTAGAACTTTACAATTATAGACTAAGTTACAATTTAGTTTATTTTTATTAAAGTTATTAACTTCTGTATAAATCATTAAAAACATGACTCTCTCATGATGTGGACTTTGTATGCGCGATACTGTATATAGGAACACATCGATCGATAGCCAGTAAGTGCTTGTATTGTACAAAGTGCGGAAATTTCGAATTTATAAGATGTAGAGATTGCACTTTTACGCACGCTTTGGACTTTTACGCACTGTGACGCTACTTTTACGCACGCTTAGGACTTTCACGCACGGTGATTGTACTTTTACGCACGCTTACTAAAATACGCCTCTTCACGCCCGCCTCACAGTGCTCGAATATTGAACTTTAGAAGGAGTTATAAAAAACACATTGTATACCTATTACAACGCACTAAAATGTAGAAAAAAAATAAAGTGAGGCGTTCACTGTATCTATTTTTTCATCGAGCACCCCAGGCTTCTACATGTAGTAATAAGTTACTTAAAACCAAAAACTTTATTTAGAAAAAAGGTAAATATTGCATACATCTTTTAATGTTCTAAAAACGAACTAGATTTGTTTGCGGAGAACTGACGTACTAGAAAATAAAATTTAGTATTAGATCTAGTACAAATGTAATGACACTGACAACGCTGCTCCAAACTTTTTAGCCTAGGGGCCACACTGACTCTTCCACTAAGTCCCAAGAGCCAAGACCTAGCTAGCTCATCATACCAACGTACTGAGCAGAATACGATAAGCTACGTGACGCCATTCTAAATTCAAAATGGCGGACGTCCCAAGATGGCGGGTTACCTATTACTTCAGAACTCCCATGACATGGGTATCAAATTAAATGGTTTGAGGAGTAGGATACGATAAGCTACATGACATCATTCTAAAATTAAAATGGCGGACGCCCCAAGATGGCGGCTAGCTCATCATACCAGTTTTGAATTACGCGCAAATTTTCGTATTGGGACACTATGGCGCACGACAGTCTCATAATTATATAATGTTTAATTTCATTATGTAAATTACTTATGCATGTCACTTTACAATGTCTTTAAAATAAACTATGGCTGGCCAGATACCGGGCATGTCTGGCCCGGTACCGTGAGCCGGATTGGTGGTGCTCGCGGGTCGGTGTTGGCACGCGGGCCGTAGTTTGGAGACCCCTGTCCTAGAGAATGGACTGAGCATTTCCAAAAACACTATTGTTCAATGAGCGATGTAAAATAAAGTAGCTGCTATAATCTCTGCGAACTCTGTTAGTTAGTCTGGCAACAGTAGGTAGATTTATTTGCAAATAGATATATAATAATGTTACAAAACTGTTTTCTGAGTTGGCGGAATAAATATTTATTTACAATAATTAAAAATACAATAACAATAAATGCAACAACGAAAAGTCAGTTCTAACAATTAACACAAGTAACAATAACTAAACAGTGATTAACACTTAACTATATACAATTGACTATATACCAGGACTATTTATTTCTAGTTATTTATTTTATCAATTTATATCACGGAACTATTTATATTACTGCACGATTTATATCACTGATTCACCGATGACTGATTAATATTTATATCACTGATCCACTTGATGGTACGACTCACCATTCACTGATTGCCTGATTCACTCGCACTCCTGTTTATATAGGCTGCGCGGCTCAAACCTAGCGCTTTCTCGCTGTTTCTAGAACCTTCGCGCGGTTACTAGATGTTCGGTAAGCAGACCCCCGTTTCTCAGAATTCTTGCCTGCCGCTTATATACAGGGTGATCCGTAACAATAATATACAGTGTGACGTGAGAATATACAATTAAAATTAATAGTTTAAAAATTCAATACTTTCATAAAAACAGATCTATGTATACCTAGATACTGACGAGTAATAACGAGTTTTAACAGTCACACGAGTCATATCATTACGCACAAGGTATATAAGGTATTTTTTGTCATACCCACTATAAAATAGTTACTTTTCACTTCATTTTCAGTATTTTCAAAATTTTTTGACAGTTCATTTGTGTCGCCAACTTCAGTCCTATAGTAGGCCGAGACACGCATACGAGTATGATCTAATAGTGTGCGGATTAGGCGAATAAATATAAATTACTATGTAAATGGCTGCGTTCTCGTACACCGGCCTGTCAAAAGTCACTTTACATGCGTAAGCAGCTATTTTATAGTAGGTATGGTAAAATAAACCACTGAATCGATTTAAATAAAAATTTTATGGGACCATCCCATAAACACTCTGAACTCAACGGCGTCGAAATTATTCAAATCGGTCAACCCCTCGAGAAGTTAAGCCGCTGAACAAACATTAAAAATAATAATAAAAAAATATGCATGCCGAATTGATAACAACTATTTGTTTCAAGTCGGTTAAAAAGTATTTTCATTCTTTTTTTTAATTTTTTGTTACAGATTAAAAAACAATTAATTTGAAAATAAGTAGAAAAGTTTAATTGTAGATAAATTTCAGGTCAACGGACACTACGCAAACATGTTTGTTTTAATTCAAAAGCCGGTTTTTTTGTTGTATGTAGGACGTAGGTAATATAAAAAGTTTGTTAATTTATAAAAAACGAATAAACGGTTTTTTATTGGATATTAAAATGACAATGAATACATTGTCTGCAGATATAACACGACTGTATTATTATTCCGCCTAATTACGTGCTTACTAAATGGCTCGCGAAGAACAATCATTAAGATGGTACATGATCTTGCTTTCCAGCTACCTTAAGGTTGTACGCGCGTTAAAGCAAAGTACAGATAACGAGCTGAATTTTTAATGTTTTAATCGATATTAAATACATATAATTTAATTTTTACTTCCCACCTCTACTATGATAGGGAAGTAATGAATTTAGTCCGAAAAAAATATTTCGAGATTTTAACAGATCTTCACGTTTTGAGACCCTAGCAATCGTTTAAGATCATTTTCTGACTGATGTCTGTATGTATGTATATGTGTGTGTGTGTGTGGTAAAGTTTTCGCCTTCGATATCGTAAAAACAGAACAACATACGGCCATGCCGATTGTTCTATTGTGTTTATCAGCCTTTAACTTAGATCTGATTAGATTTTGAGCCAAATCGGTTCAGTGGATCCTGAGATATTAAAAAAAAACGTTCTCAATGTCACGTATTCACATGGGTGAAAAAAAATATAAATGAATTCTAGATGTTATAATATGAAAAAAATGTAATTATTTTTTTCTCTAAAATGTGTAGTTTTCGAAAAAAAAAGTATTTTACTAAAAAAAGAAAATTGTGCGTAAATCAAGGTAACCATGATTTTTGCTATATTACTAGCCATCAGTAGATCAGCAAACAAAAAAGAGGGCCATGCTTTTTTTCAAAGAATAAAAAAAGAGTGTTTATTTTTTGCAAATATTTACTAGGTGGGAAGTATAGGACTGGTCATCAGTCGAATTTTTTTTGTAAGATCTTACGTGTAGTTTCTGAGTAGGTAATTAATTTTTTAAAACTGAATATTTAACATGTAGACAATATAGGCAATCTCATTTTAAATGCACATTTTTCATACAATTCAATCACAACTGCTAAAGATTAAAATCTAGAAAACTGAAGTTTATATTAATCAATTCTCGTTAGATTTTAATTACTATGTCAGTGCATTTGAAAAAGAATATTTTTGATACTGAAAAAAGTTGTGACTGGTGTGCACAGCCTTAATTGGTTCAATTAAATGTTGCAGAGAGAGTCTTAATGACTGGATATAATCATACGGTTTTAGTGTTATCTGGCATCCTACGTCACTTAATCTTATACAGGATCTAGCAGAAGTACGAACCAATTTCATTTTGAAAATAATTCTAGATTTCGACGAAAAAGTTTATAAAAAGCCACTAAAAAAAGAAAATAATATAATTTTGAGGTCGGCGCCAATTTAATTGTTAAATTTTTTATCTACTTTAATTTTATTAAATTGATGCCGACATCAAAGTTTTATTATATTCCTCTTGTTTGAAGGAATTGTTATAAGTTTTTTATTTTTCACTTTTTAGTGGCTTCACAATAAGTATAGTTTGCACGTTATTAACCGACTTCTGTCTTGATATTTGATTATTAAACTAAAAAAAGGAAACCACTGAACCGATTTTAGTAAGATTTATGTGTAACCACCCTGAAGGTATGCCCTATTAAATAAAACAAGAATTATCAAAATCGGTTCATAAATGCAGGAGAAATGAGGTGACATACATACATAAAAATACATAATAAATAAAAAACTTTTTAACAAAAAAAAAACCTCCTTCAAAAAGCCACTAAAAAGAGGAAAATAATGAAATTTTGAGGTCTGCGCCAATTTAATAAAATATGAAGTCGTTAGTCGATTAAAAAGTAGTGATTAATATCTTCTTTTTAACCAACTTCATATTTTATTAAATTGGCGCAGACCTCAAAATTTCATTATTTTCCTCTTTTTAGTGGCTTTTTGAAGGAGGTTTTTTTTTTGTTAAAAAGATTTTTATTTTTTACTTTTTAGTGTCAAAAAGTGACATTTACCTTAAAGGAATCACACGCCGTTACTCACTTTTATTAAACTGACTTTCTTACGCTGTCTGATGTGTCAAAAAGTGACATTTACCTTAAGGAATCACACGCCGTTACTAACTTTTATTAAAATCAGCCGAACTACTGAACTGATTTTGATGACATTTCTATGGGACCAATCTGAAAGTATATCCTTTCAAATAAAAAAAAATTCCAAATCGGTTCATAAATGACGGAGTTCTGAGGTAACAAACATAAAAAAAAAATTCAACCGAATTGAGAACCACCTCCTTTTTTTGAAGTCGGTTAAAAAAATCAGTCGAACTACTGAACCGATTTAAGTAAAATTTATATGGAACCACCCCAAAGGTATGCCCTATTAAATAAAATAATAATCATCAAAATCGGTTTACAAATGCAGGAGAAATCGGTGTACATACTACATAAAAAATAGATGCCGAATTGAGAACCTCCTCCTTTTTTTGAAGTAGGTATGTTTATGAATCGTTGCAAACATACCCAACCAAAATCGGACTGGCAATTATTTAGCTAGAAAATTTTTTGGAGGCGGAGAAAAAATAAAATGCATGTTATTAATTTTTGGTATAATATTTTTCCAGTTATTATTATATGATAAATCATGATAGTCATTTATTATGATATTAAATAATTTTAGGTTATTTTTTTGGGGGAGGGGTCAATTACCCTATCGTCTTGACCTTCCCTGGATTCTGTCATAATTTCCAAATTCAAGTGTAATTTTTTACAATAGCAATTTTTATATCGACATTTTTTTAAATTTTTGGTATGGTGGCACTCCATGTTCTATTGAGTACCTATGTGATGTTATTTGTAGTTTGATTCAATTTTAAGAGGGCTCATTTTAAAGGTTATTTTTAAGCTCTAAAAAAGCGTTTATAATATTTTGCTATAAAATTATAATGGTTGTTCAAAATAGAGTTTAATTTCGTTTTCGTATTTTCCGGATAAAAATTAAGTATTTGCGTGACACTTTTAGTAAAGGAAAGGTGCAGAGATTGTGTTTTTTTGATCAAACACTATTTACAATTAAATAATTTTCGTTATATTTTTGGTAGAACACAACTTAGTGAAATTTATATAATATTTAATTATGTTGTTATTACTCGGTTAATGGGGAACCTTTGTCATCTCCCGTCATTGTTTTTTTGTCTGTTCTGTCTCTTGTATTCAGTGGCGGCGCTAGGATTTTTTGTTAGGGTGGGTCAGTGTTGGGCATGGTCAATAACATCCCCAAATTTCAGTGCTCGATAAAATTTTAACCCAAGTTACTTGCTATAGAATTTATAGGAAAAATTGCGTAAATATCAGGGTTTAAAAACGTATTTAAAAAATTAGACATAATATTGGATATTAATTACACACATAGGTAATTATATGCACATAAAGACAAGTATATATTTGAATAAATCTTTAAGGTTCAAATGTGTTATTAATTAGTTTATAATAATTCGTGAGTTGACTGATGTATGATGATTTATATGTTTCTATTATTTCATTTTTAAAATAATTTAACCTATATTGGGGATAATGCCAGGGTAGGCCAAGACAGTTTAAGGTGGACCATGGACCACCCGGCCCATCCTCTGGCGCCGCCACTGCTCGTATTTCTGTATTTAAACTATTTAATATTCTTTCACTGACGACCAAATACCCCTTTCCGATTTACACTACATACAAAATATCGTTGATAAAATGACTAGCAAGCTGTGAGGTGGGTCGTTTATTAGGACTAAAGTGCGACCCTTGAGGTCCACACGACGAACTTCCCAGTTTGATAAATATTTAATAATAATAATTAAATTAGATAATACACAGAAAAGTAATCATTTTAATCATTAAAACATAATTATTATTTATTTTTAACAATAATTAAAAAAAAAAAACGGCTGAACTGATTTTTATAAAATTTATGTGGGATCAAAATGACGTTAACACGCCTCGATTGACACCCTTACGAAGTCGATATATTTTTACTTCCCACCTCTACTATGGTAGGGAAGTAATGGATTCAGTCCGAAAACAATATTTCGAGATTTTAACAGATTTTCACGTTTTGAGACCCTAGCAATCGTTTAAGATCATTTTCTGACTGATGTCTGTATGTGTGTGTGTGTGTATGTGTGTGTGTGTGTATGTGGTCAATTTTTCGCCTTCGATATCTTAAGAACGGAACAACATACGGGCATGCCGATTGCTCTATTGTGTTTATCAGCCTTTAACTTAGATCTGATTAGATTTTGAGTCAAATCGGTTCAGTGGATCCTGAGATATTCAAAAAAACGTCCTCAATGTCACGTATTAACATAGGTAAAAAAAAATATAAATGAATTCTAGATGTTATAATATGAAAAAAAGGTAAATATTTTTTTTCTCTAAAATGTATAGTTTTCGAGAAAAAAAATATTTTACTAAAAAGAATAAAAATTGTACGTAAATCAAGGTAACCATGATTTTTGCTATATTGAGGTTATGTTCCGATATGTACTGGGACCACTGTACAGTATGACGTCAATTCAGTATACTGTGAAGCCGTTCCTTTATAGCCAGTAATACTGAGTAATACTGGTTACTATTTAAAACGGAACGCACTCCAGTATACTGTCAGCATCGTTTTTTGACGCAGTTTTCAAATGAGCGTATTAAAGATTTATAATAACAAAATCTATTTTCCATTATTTTCAGAAGTCCAAAATAATTTCAGAATTTTTAATGTTTTAACTATGAGTCAACTGTTTAGCACTCAAGCGGCTTTGACTGATCACGTGATCAAAGTACTGGCGAGTACCTTACCTCGAAAACGCCAGTGCTCGCAGTAAGAATATATGGTTATTTATGACGTCATATATTTCCCTAGGGTACTGCGGCAGTATACTGGCGTTCATAACGGAACGGATTTTTCTACAGTAAGAGCACTGGGCAGTGCTCCCAGTGTATATCGGAACATACCCTGAGTTAGCCATCAGTAGATCACCAAACAATAAAGAGGGCCATGCTTTTTTCAAAGAATAAAAATTAAATTGTGTTTTAAAGACCACCAACAGCTAAGGTTATTTGGGCCTAGTCAAAGAATAAAAAAAAAGAGTGTTTATTTTTTGCAAATATTTACTAGGTGGGAAGTATAGGACTGGTCATCAGTCGAATTTTTTTATTTGCGAGATATTGTGTAAAATCTACTTTTTTGGAGTCTATTTGGTTATGAAAAAAGAACGCTGAACCGATTTTGAAAAAATTTCTTTCAGATCATATTTACGTTAATACGCGTCGATTTGCACCCTAAGGTAGTCGATATCATTTTTCATTCTCGAGATTTCGTCTTAGAAAGAAATGGACACATACGTACGTACGTACACACACACAGACATCTTTCTAAAAATAATGTAAAAATAATGTAGTGACCTTGAAACAAAAAAAATTGTTATACATTTTGATTTCGATTTTCGAACCCATTACAATAACTTCCAATGGGAAGTTAATAAAACATACCTTATGCGGATAAGGACAAAAAAATAGTACTGTGCGTCTCTTGTACGCAAAAAAGTGAAAAACAGACGTTCACTATTTACACTCTTCCGACCTTAATTTCAGCTCTGTGGATCCGTTTTAGTTTCAAATCAAAGATAAAGGATGCGTGTAGGCGCGTTACCGAGCAGTTTAATTTGGTCTGTATGGCCTTAAGAAGAGACTATTAACTTTAATTTGATGCAAAAAATCTGCCCTCGGAATAAAAATATGATTGGAGCGTGTAATAAAGTTTTATGTGGGAAGGGAGGGGATATATAGACCCTTGTTAATATACTGTTAATACTTCCGTTATTTAATTAAACCCCAAGTCATATATTGGAATATTATGTTATACTTACTGTATTTAATTATCATTTATATGTAATGATAATATAGTCGTCATGAAATGAGTTTTTTCTAAAGAGATAAGCTTTTTATTACCCCATAAACTGCATTACGTAACATGGATGTTTTTAATACTACTTTTTGATTAAAATTTTATTCTACAATAACATTAGTATATTTTATGGATTTATTCAGATTATATGTGCTCACAAAACGTTCGATAAAATTCATATTTAAAACAAGCCGTGAGGTGGGTCGTTTATTAGGACTAAAGTGCGACCCTTGAGGTCCACACGACGAATTTCCCAGTTTGATAAATATTTAATAATAACAATTAAATTAGATATTACACAGAAAAGTAATCATTTTAATCATTAAAACATAATTATTATTTATTTTTAACAATAATTAAAAAAAAAAAAACGGCTGAAACGATTTTTATAAAATTTATGTCGGATCAAAATGACGTTAACACGCCTCCATTGACACCCTTACGAAGTCGATATAATTTTTTATTCGCGAGATATTGTGTAAAATCTACTTTTTTGGAGTCTATTTGGTTAAGAAAAAAGAACGGCTGAACCGATTTTGAAAAAATTTCTTTCAGATCATATTTACGTTAATACGCGTCGATTGGCATCTAACGTAGTCGATATCATTTTTCATTCTCGAGATTTCGTCTTAGAAAGAAATGGACACATATACGTACACACACAGAGACGTCTTTCTAAAAATAGTGTAGTGACCTTGAAACATAAAAATTTGTTATACATTTTGATTTCGATTTTCGGACCCATTACAATAACTTCCAATGGGATGTTAAAAATAAATTAAATTTATTACTATTCTTAGTTGTACGGAACCCTTTGAGCGCGACTCGAACTCGCACTTGACCGCTTTTTCGTTTACTATATTAGTTTCACTTCAAAAGGTGTGCATACGTACTTTAATTTTAGAGTAATATGATTGTGAAAACGATCAAATATTGTGTCAACTGATATCATTGTTTGATATCATGACAATTAAATGTGTGACAATTTACTAGGAGCTATAATAAGTAGATGAGTGATGATGGGTGTCAGACACATTCTATAGCTCCGTCTAATTTAATCGAAGTGCTTATAAGGCGCGCGCACACGCTCTACCTTTATCTCCATCCATTCAATTGACGTACAATACCCACCTACTGTGAACAATTATTATCACAGTGAAGGACGATGCACAATGGAAAGTTGATGCAATAAGTTACTATCAAAGCTGTCAGATTGCACACAGTCGGGACTCGGGAGCAGTATAATTGATGAGGACAGTTTATTTTTTATTTATTTATTTATTGTAAATTATAGACGCGTCAACAACTTAGGTCATTAGCGTTTTGATTACATTAAATAACAACACACTTAAAACTAAATTACATCACAAAACATCCATGAGCGGAGGCGGGATTCGAACCCACGACAGTCTGATCCAGAGGCCGCGACGCTAACCACTGGACCACACTGCCTTCGGTGAGGTTAGCGTAACGACCTCTGGATCTGCAGACTGTCGTGGGTTTGAATCCCTGTACCTCCGCTCATGAATGTTTTGTGATGTCATTTAGTTTTAAGTTTATATGTTATTTCATTGTATTAAGACGCTAATCACCTAAGTTGTCGACGCGTCTATAATCTACAATAAATATAGTAAGTATAATAATTATTGATGTCAGTTGGGAACGAAACAGAATGTTTATAATAAGTGACCTTTCAGACAAGCGACTTGACCGTGCAGTCAGGGTCCATTCTGTTTGGTCGAATACCCCATCTTGATGTCGTTTGATACACACACACACACCTAAACGAACGTAACAACCAACTAGTGAACTCTGTATACGAATATGGATAGATGATAGCAAATAAAAAATGGGTTTTGTACGTGGAGAATGTTCAAACACATATTCTTCAAGACAGGCATTAATGTTCAGATAAGGCTTGTAATCTAATTCTTTCTATAAAAGTCGATCAATTTTCTGAGATTTCAAAATAAAACTTAAAACTTATTTTTCCATTCCAATTTCTCAAGAATACTGTTACTGTATAAATTTTGGACATCCTAATATCTCAAATAATAATATTAAATTAGGTTTTATTTAGAAATGTTAAAAAATTGATCGACTTGTATATAGAAAGGGTTAGATTACAAACCTTATCTGAAGTTTTCATTCTAATTTTGTGAACATTAATCATTAATGCCTGTCTTGAAGAATATGTGTTTGAACATTCTCCACATACAAAACCCATTTTTTAATCGCTATCAACTATCCATATTAGCATACAGAGTTCACTAGTTAGTTGTTACGTTCGTTTGGATGTGTTTGTGTGTGTCAAACGACATCAAGATGGGGTATTCGACCAATCAGAATGGACCCTAATTGCAGGGTCTAGTCGCTTGTACTTTTTAGACTATCAGGTTCAGGCTCGGCGACCGGCTGCAGCCAGATCGGTCGACTAAAGCATCAGGTTCCCTGACGCCGGATAAAGTGGTGGTGGGGTATTGCAGCAAACGCGCGCTTTCACACTTGTCCGATTTTCGTCTTCAATTTTGGTTTAGTTTTGCTTCAACTCTGGCAAGAAAGGTGCGAAGGTGATTTCAAAAATAATGTCCAACGAATTGGAATTAAAGTTTTTTTAATAAAGATAAAACCGGACCTACTGAAAACCTGATCGCGTCCGGATATTTAATTTTTACTTCAGGATATCGTCAAGTTCAAAACCTGATCGGCAAGCCTAATAGTGTGAAAGGGCTCTTAGGCCTCTTTCTCACAATCGACTGCGACGCTATCTCCTTTTCAAACAAAACTTCTTCATGTTTAATGACGTCATTTAATTTAATTTGATTTATGTAATTTGATGTAATTAAGACGCTAATGACCTTAGTTGTCTCTAAATCGCATATTATGGGTGGGACAATAGCCTAAGGCTATAGGGATTTGACATTGGAGGCGTGGCCTAATAGTGAAGCCACGTTTTGTTATACATTTTCATCCATCGAATGTCGTAGCGTCTAATGTTAAATCCCCATACTCTATAGAGCAGACAAATGTTGGGTTTTTTAGCTGACAACTCTTACGTACCTATTAGTTACGCCATCGAAGAAAAACTTAGACACTGAAAGCTTAGATTCTAGAAGAAAGGCTATAATTAATAGTAATGCATCGAATGTGGATTTTGCCGAATGTTCGGTTCAAAAAACTGCCGAAGTTGACATTCGGTTAAATTCAGTACGGTTTATGGATTCTTGGATTAAAATAAATTATTATTATATATAACTCTTTTATTTATCTTCGTACGACGTTTTGTCTCTTTCGAGACTTTATCAAGTACTGTAACAAAAATATAAACAATTACATCAAGTCAAGAGTTGTGAAAATTTAACTGATTGGTTAATTTTAACAACATATAAACAATAATTATTTTTACGAACAATGACAATTAAATAAATCACAATAAACTATCGAAAAGCCATAAACAATATTAACAGTTTTTCGATAGTTTATTGTGATTTATTTAATTGTCATTGTTCGTAATAATAATTATTGTTTATATGTTGTTAAAATTAACCAATCAGTTAAATTTTCACAACTCTTGACTTGATGTAATTGTTTATATTTTTACTTCCCACCTCTACTATGGTAGGGAAGTAATGGATTTAGTCCGAAAAAAATATTTCGAGATTTTAACAGATTTTCATGTTTTGAGACCCTAGCAATCGTTTAAGATCATTTTCTGACTGATGTCTGTATGTGTGTGTGTGTGTGTGTATGTGGTCAATTTTTCGCCTTCGATATCTTAAGAACGGAACAACATACGGGCATGCCGATTGTTCTATTGTGTTTATCAGCCTTTAACTTAGATCTGATTAGATTTTGAGTCAAATCGGTTCAGTGGATCCTGAGATATTCAAAAAAACGTCCTCAATGTCACGTATTAATATAGGTAAAAAAATATATAAATGAATTCTAGATGTTATAATATGAAAAAAATGTAAATATTTTTTTTCTCTAAAATGTATAGTTTTCGAGAAAAAAAATATTTTACTAAAAAAAATAAAAATTGTACGTCAATCAAGGTAACCATGATTTTTGCTATATTAAGCTAGCCATCAGTAGATCACCAAACAAAAAAGAGGGCCATGCTTTTTTCAAAGAATAAAAATTAAATTGTGTTTTAAAGACCACCAACAGCTAAGGTTATTTGGGCCTAGTCAAAGAATAAAAAAAAAAAGAGTGTTTATTTTTTGCAAATATTTACTAGGTGGGAAGTATAGGACTGGTCATCAGTCGAATTTTTGTTACAGTACTTGATAAAGTCTCGAAAGCGACGAAACGTCGTACGAAGATAAATAAAAGAGTTATTAATCAATAACAATTTATTTTAATCCAAGAATCCATGAGCCGTATTGAATTTATTAAAAAATTGATATGAACCGAGTAAATTCGGTTAAATGTTCGGTTCAAAATTTGCCGAAGTTGACTTTACTAGTTTTTTAACTTAAAAAAGTTATTAGTTAATAGTTATTACTTATTACTTATTAATAATTAATATTATATTACTTATTAAGTTATTAGTATTATACTCTTTTTACGAAGTTATTTTAATAAACATAATTTTTTTTTATTTATTCGAAACCAGCAAACTAAAGGTAATTTTTGTTTATTATTTTCAAGACATTCTTAATAATTACAGTAACCGAAATTCGGTGGTTCATTCATCATCATGTACGCATACATTCGGCCAAATCTGAAGTTCGGTAAAACCTGCCGAAATTCGAAGTTACCGAATGTGAACCGAATTTCGGTGCATTACTAATAATTAATACAGTATACCATCAAAAATATTCTTGTAAAGAAAAAAAATGCCAAGTCTCGCAACACTTTCCCCGTAAAAAGTTTTGAGATCCCGAAAAGTACCAAGTCAGCCATTCTATTACCTTTGACTATGAAGATAGCAAATTACTCGATAGTTGTCTTAAAACTACACAGGTAAAATAAAGAATAATTTATAAATAATATTTTATGACTGTAAACTTGTAGTACCTTTTGAACTTGGCAATCACGTGGCATAGGTGCACTGTGATGAGATATTGTTTTTATTAAAACTTTATCGCACGGTATCATATATCCTGATACTATGTGATTGCCAAGTTCAAAAGGTACTACAAGTTTACAGTCATAAAATATTATTTATAAATTATTCTTTATTTTACCTGTGTAGTTTTAAGACAACTATCGAGTAATTTGCTATCTTCATAGTCAAAGGTAATAGAATGGCTGACTTGGTACTTTTCGGGATCTCAAAACTTTTTACGGGGAAAGTGTTGCGAGACTTGGCATTTTTTTTCTTTACAAGAATATTTTTGATGGTATCTCAGTTCTTTTTGTAAGGTTGGAAAGGGAAAATCACAAGTATTTGAATTTTCTCGTTACTTGTACGTGAAACCCAGCATGCATACCAAATTTCAGCTTTCTCTGACTATAAGGACTTTAGAAATCTGCAACACCCCCTTTTAGGGGTTGGAGGAGAAAGATCACACATGTTTGAATTTCCTCGTTAATTGTACGCGAAACCTAGCCTGCATACCAAATTTCAGCTTTCTCTGACTACGGACTTAGCCTATAATAATAGAAATATGCACCACCCCCTTTTAGGGGTTGGAGGGGGAAGATCACACATGTTTGAATTTCCTCGTTACTTGTACGCGAAACCTAGCCTCCATACCAAATTTCAGCTTTCTCTGACTACGGAATTAGCCTATAATAATAGAAATATGCACCACCCCCTTTTAAGGGTTGGAGGGGGAAAAACACAGATATTGGAATTTTCTCGTTACTTTTACGTGAAACCCAGCCTGCATACCAAATTTCAGCATTCTAGGACTACTGGAAGTGCCCTAGCTTTTTGATGATCGCTATGTCAGTGAGTGAGTGAGTGATGACAAAATAGACAATTTTGAGGGTTGAAATTTTCTGAACTATATTGATTAGAAACTTGTAATTTGGGGAATTAGTTAAGACCGTTAGGTACAATCTCTAGCGAAATTTTCAGCCTTCTGCTTGCATTTGTAACAGAGATATAGAAAATTGAAAAGTGCCTTGAGTTGCTTCGAGAAAAGGTATATACACGGTAGCGGCCGTCTGTTGTTTGCTCGATTTGGCGGGGGCCACACTACCGTGGCCCCAGATTTGTGATAAGAATAATTAAGAGCACTGTGGTTTAATTTAATAATGAAGAGTTTAGTCACGTCTAACCACAATAATTTTATTAATGAATGTACATTTCAAGAGCTATGCTCCCATCTTCAGCAAATACTAAACTAGTATTTGCTGAAGATCGGAGCATAGTTCTTGAAATGTACATTCATTAATAAAATTATTGTGGTTAGACGTGACTAAACTCTTTATTATTAACAGTATTTGTGGTACATTCAATTTAAAAATACACAGTTTACAAGGCTGTCAGGTTAATATGCAATAACATATTGTGATGATATTTATTAATAAAATAAATTCACTGTAGTTTTATTATTTTTTCATTGAAGTATAACTCAGGTGTTGCGACACTTTTTCTGCGTTATAATATTATATTGGTTTCTTTACCCTTGTTGTATTTGATTTTTATTGTATGAGAAAGAGAAACTGTGTAGGATTAGCAGACGCCATCATAATATTATGTTTTCGTAAACAATTCTCAGATCTAGGATATAAATCACATATTTAATGGAGAGTTTGCCTGCAGTCAAAATTTATACAAAAGAGTATTCGCGGAATTTATTGTTAGTATATAAAACATTTTTAATTTTTTTTCTTTTATATATTATGAAAAACAAATCCATTCCAATGAATAGTGTTATAAATAGCGCTGATTTCATGATTAATTGTATTTACAAAAACTCGGGTCGCAGTGCCAAAACCCTGCCGACAATATAGTGTATTTGCTAATTGGCATTGTGGCTTTATTATGTGAACTTAAGTTTGTTTTTGGACAAAATAAAAAATTTAACCCCTTAATACATCCCTTAAAATAATATTTTTTTTCTTAATTTCAAAATTTTTATCAATGCAACCTCGGTACCAAATTAAATACACCCTTCAGCAAGTAAAGCACTATCCGTAAACTAGTGTTTTCATAAAATTTGTAACTCCGGTCCTGTAGGGTCGATTTTATTAAAATTTTAGCAGAACATTTTAATCGTTACTAAAGGGTTAAATTTCAATTTTTAAACGATTCTGAGAATTTTTTCGGCATTTTTGGGCCCAAAAACATTTTTCAACCCCTAAAAACCACCCTTAAAATAGTCCGATTTGGCCCATTTTAAATAGGCTTCGTGCGGTGATGGATTTCAACGTGCCTACCAAATTTCGTCAAAATCAATTAACTCTTTCGAAAGTTATAGCCCGCACACATATATATATATATATATATAAATATATAAATATATAAATATATAAATATATATATATATATATACATATATAAACAGACATTTCCAAAAATGGTGCCAAAGTGTTCAGGAGGCTATGAAACGTCGAGAAATTTTGGTCCGACCCCTAGGTCCCGCCATCCGACCGACGCCAATAGTGTATGTGCCATATGGCAAATACACTAATAATGTTTTAAATACCAATTATTTAATCATAACTGCCAGCTTTCCAGTGATTTTTTTTATCAAAACAAATACCTACTGAATCGTTATTTCATAAGTCGATTGGTGCACCAGCACTTAAAACTTTAAAGCTCACTAACAAAGTTGTTAGCGATATAAACTGGGTCATTAGCGATATTGCAACTGTGTATAAGAGTGTATTGTCTTAAGTGGGAGATCTTAATAGCGAGGAGGAGATATAAAACACATGCTTTCGCCGGAAGGTATAGTGTCGAATAGCGTAGTTCTCTGTTTGTGAAGATGATAAAGTATCTGTAAACGTAGTGCATATATACATACAAGCAATAAAAGAGCCATCAACTGGATCAATTCGCAGAGTAATAAATTATACGCTACTGCCTGCTAGTTACTACTACTTGTAATTGAACCATTTCCTCCATAAAAGTTCATTGTTTAAGGCTTAACTCGGCCGAGAACGCAATTCTCAATACGCGTAAGTCCGACCGAAGAAGATGTTTTAGCCGAAGCTGAAACCCAAGTCGAACTTCGATTTTTTTCATCTTCGGCCGAAGGAACTGTATAAAACAAAAAAAAATAAGAAGAAGAAGAATAAGAAAACACTTCTTTCAAGATAAAGTATTTATTATTAACAATTAACATTTTTTTATGTGCGAAAAACAGATCTTTTTTGTGAGCCTTTTTTGTTGTCTATTTGACGAGAACTTAGCGAATGGAAAACGATGTGTCATTGATATCCGCTTGCGACTGGCCGACGGCACTGAAGTTCTCTCCATTATGCACATTGCACACTGTACAGCCACACATACGCGTTGGGGACAGTAGAAACAAATTACTTATTCACTACAGTCTGCACCTATTAACTGTTATTATAACTATATTATATTACTAGCGGTCCCTATCGACTTCGCCCGGGTGCTATAAATTTATGATTAGTTACACATTTTTAGCTTGAGCAATTTCAGAGATACAGCGTGTCCTTCATGAAAATTTTCACCCCTTAGGATACGGATTTCCATAATTTGTTGAACAACGTTCTCTTCGATTTTAACAAAGAATATACTTAAGTCAATTAATTTCGTGTATCTAACTCAAGCAGTTTCGGAAAAAGACTATTTTTATAATTCCCTTTTTCACCCCCTTAAAGGTTAATTTAAAAAAAAACATCGAACCTGTATTTACTTATTTTTAATGAAGAGTTCGTATGTTGAATTCAATACCTCACTAACGTTTTTTGAGATATGAACAATTTGTCAAAAAACAATACACTCTCTTTTGACCCCCTTGGGGGTAGATTTTCGAAAAATTCCTTCATAATTGGATTTTCAAATTTCAAGTTTCTAGCTTTAGCGGTTTGGCCTGAGCGTTGATTAGTCAAAATACCCTACACCCCCGTTTTACCCCCTTAGGGGTTGAATTTAAAAAAAATGCACGAATATAGGCTTGCTTATTTTTAAAGACGAGTTAGTATGTCGAATTCAATACCTTTCACCTTAACGATTTGTGAGATATGAACATTTTGTAAACTATACACCCCTTTTTGACCCCCTTAGGGGTTGAATTTCGAAAAATCCTTTCTTAGCGGATGCCTACGTCCTATAAGGAACGTACCTTCCAAATTTCATGTTTGTAGGTTTTATAGTTCCAGAGATTTAGTGATGAATGAGTCAGTCAGTGAATGATATTTCTCATTTATATTAAGTATATGAAAAAGATTATTAAAACTGAAACAAATTTATTAAATTTTACAACAATCAGTCGGAGATAAGGAATAAAACATACATTTCAAACTGGTACCTGAGCTATTTCCACATACATTTTTAAGTAAATTCGTTCAGTAGTTAGGGCAACAAACGCAATTTTTATTTTTATATATTAGTAGGGATTATGTATAGCCTGTAGGGTATTACTCGCGTCTGTTGTTTTGTATGATATATTTAATCCTAACAATATACACTAACGAGTAATTAATATGGAACAAGGGGTATAGAATCAAGATTGTTTGAATTGTAATTAGTTATGTTGCGTTACTAAATTACTGACTATGTACATTATTTGATAGTATTCACTATAATAATTTCCACGCATTCCTATAAATACGAATCTTGAAACGTGTAAGTTTTTACAAGCGACTTTGCTTGCGTGAACGTTGATTTTCTAACCATCATACTTTAGGTTTGAACATTATTTGATAGTGCAACGAGCAGGGCCGGCGGATAACGTGGCTACTGTGGGTAGTACTAGATCTAGAACTGATTGTTGAAATGAATATTGAACTTAACTACCGACCTGAACCGATCATTGTTAATGAACTGATTGTTGAAATCATTTCAACAATCAGTTCGTTACATAATCAGTTCATTAACAATGATCGGTTCAGGTCGGTAGTAAAGTTCAATATTCATTTCAACAATCAGTTCGTTAAAAATCAGAAAAACTTTGACTTAATTCCGATACCTACATGTTTTTGAATTTATGTGATTGATGCTTACGTATCAATAAAGGCGCTGATGAAAAATACTTGCTGACGTTTTTTGAAATATTTTTTTCTCTTAATGACCCCACCCCCCGAAAGTAACTCACTACCCGAAAAAATCGCGAAAAAATATTTAATACATTATTCTATAATCATAGGTAGGTACAACATATTGAGATGTATGTGTCGCCAGTGGTTAAAAATTCGTTAGGTGTATTGCAGTGGAAAAAAGGTTGAGAACCCCTGCGAATAGTGTACCAACTTTCATCAGAATCTATACAGACTTTTTCTAGTCATATCAGTACAAACAGAGAGAAAAACAAAAATTAGGGAAATGCATTCTCCCGTCTAGGTGTCCTACAAGACATCCGAAAACTCCGCAAAAATTGAATTATACACAGAGGTCCCGTGACAATTATTTTATTCATTAGTATTGATAATATTGTGGCGCCTAACTGAAACTGCCGGACAGAAATTCTGAAAACGCGTTCTCCCATGCATTTTATACAGGCTGTTCCAAAATTAAATCGCCATACATTACCCCAATCTATTACAGCACATAAAAAATTACACAATTTCAAAAAACATTTAAAAATATTTTTAATTGAACATACTTTCTATAAAATAGATGATTTTTTTAACATGACTGTCTGAGTTTTTAATGAGCTCATTCAATAATTAAGGACGATTTCTTTCCATATCAATGGCTAAACAAATAAAATCATTATTATTATTATACCATAAATAGAAAATTCAAAGCTGAGTAAAAAATGTCTTATTTGCTGTGGTTTGGAAAATATGTGTCAGCAAAGGGTGCCATAGATTTAACTTTTTGTAAAAAAAAATGGATTAATGCAGACTTAATATAAAACACAATCTATGAAGATTGTGGTAATTACTGTTGTATTAATTAATCCGTTCTATCAATTCATAATAGAAGAAAACAGAATAGAAAACAAATTTATTGTTTAACCAAATTTGGATACAACAAGTCATTAAATTAAAATACAATCAATAAAAGCAATTATAAAAGTTCTTTTAAGCTATATGGCTCCACCTCTATGAGCCATTTTTTTAAACATACATTAAATTTATTTTTTTTTGTGCAGTTTTGCAATTCATTTGGCAATTTATAAAACATTTTAAAACCGGTGTATACTGGACATTTTTCATAAAAAGTTGTATTATGTTTAATACTAACCTCATTCGTTCTTGTATCATATTTTTTTTTAATATTTGTTTTAAAGAAGTCTTGTTTATTCATATATGTTAAAATTTCATAGGCATATATTGCATACAATGTTAATAAATTATTTGTTTTAAAAATATTTCTGCAAGTATCTCTTGGTTTCATATTGAACATACAGCGAATTACTCTCTTTTGAATAACAAAGACTCTATTAATGTCTGTAGACCTACCCCAATTTATAATTCCGTATTTAAGACTTGGAAAAATGAAAGCATTATATATTAATAATAAATTTTTTGTATTAAAATAATCCCTATCATCAATCTGTATTCCTAGATACTTTACAATAGTGCTAATTATTATTTCATTATTAATATGTAAAATCTTTTTGTCTAGATCAATTGTTTCTTTTAATTTAAATTGCAAACATTTGGTTTTACTAATATTAACAATTAACTGGTTTTTTTGACACCACTCAGTAAATTTATTTAACACGTTAATGCTTTTTCTTTTCATTTCGTACATCGACGATGCAGAAATTAATACTGTCATGTCGTCCGCATACATGATTATTTTATCCCCAGGAACATATTGTGGCATATCATTGACGAAGCATATAAATAATAGTGGGCCTAGGTTACTTCCCTGCGGTACACCCGTTGTAATTCCTTTGCATTCTGATTTACTTCCAGCTATTTCCACATAAAATTTACGATGACTTAAATAACTATTTAACAAATCTTGACATTTCCCTCTAATTCCCATTTTGATAAATTCTAGGCACACTTTGCTGACGCATATTTCTAAGCCAGCATTTCTCGAACTATGAGTCCCACTAGTGGGTCACGAGCGAATATTGGGTGGGCCCTGAAAAATAGGACGATACATCTACCGACCGGCCACTGACGGACGGCAAGGAAACAAATACATCCTCCTCTTTAAAATAGAACTCCTTGTATTTAAATTAAGTATTAAAATTTTCGATTGTAACTGAATGTTTTTTTTCTTATTTGAACAGTCCTTCATTCATATAGTTATGCCCCTTTTTTCTTCATGACAGCCAAGAGATAAGTCCAGTCAACTTTGGGAACCATTGTTCTAAGTTACAGCAAATAGGACACTAGTTGGCATATTCTGCTGACCCATAAACCACGACAAATAGGACAGTAGTTCATTGAACATTTTTTTACTCAGCAATGAATTTTCTATACATGATTTGTGGATGGCGGTTTACTTTTGGGACACTCTGTATAGGTACCAATCAAAATAGCGAAAATAGGTTATTTACTATTTTTAACCGACTTCAAAAAAAGGAGGTGGTTCTCAATTCGGTTGTATTTTTTTTTATGTTTATTACCTCAGAACTCATTTATGAACTCATTTATGAACCGATTTGGAAATTTTTTTTTATTTGTAAGGATATACTTTCAGATTGGTTCCATAAAAATTTCATCAAAATCGGTTCAGTAGTTCGGCTGATTTTAATAAAAGTTAGTAACGGCGTGTGATTCCTTAAGGTAAATGTCACTTTTTGACACATCAGACAGCGTTAGAAAGTCGGTTTAATAAAAGTGAGTAACGGCGTGTGATTCCTTTAAGGTAAATGTCATTTTTTGACACTAAAAAGTAAAAAATAAAAAATTTTTTAACAAAAAAAAAACCTCCTTCAAAAAGCCACTAAAACGAGGTAAATAATGAAATTTTGAGGTCTGCGCCAATTTCATAAAATATGAAGTTGGTTAACAAGAAGATATTAATCACTATACCTACTATACTTTTTAATCGACTTCATATTTTATTAAATTGGCGCAGACCTCAAAATTTCATTATTTTCCTCTTTTTAGTGGCTTTTTGAAGGAGGTTTTTTTTTGTTAAAAAGTTTTTTCAGTTTTGTATTTGAGATTTTTTCAATAGCTTATTAAATAGGGTTGCGCTGAAAATCAAAGATGAAGAACCTTTATCGTTGTTAAGCGTGTCATTGCCACCTTCACGCTGTATTTCTATATTTTTCATTTTCTGAATAAAAGAAGAAAAAAAGATGACGTTGAGACGTCGGATGATAAATAACCGACGTTTAAAAAAATCCTATATGATTTATACGTAGCTTTGAAAGTGATCGGATTTAAAGGAAAAATAAGTCTTAAATGTTTTTTATGTACTATTTAGACAATACAACACAAGTAGATTAAGCTTTAAGCCACAGAAAAATATAGCTACAAGAACTGTTTTTCTTAAAGATAAATTATACAGAGTGTTCTTAAAACATGTAATCGAATTTCGTCAATTTTGAGGTATCCAATTAGTGATAAAAATTCCTAAAAACATTATATTGCGCTTATTAAAAATACATTGTGCTTATGAAAAAAATATCGACAGGATCAAAACTTTCCTGAAATAAAAACCCATTTCATTGTATTAGGGAACGTTCAAATATTACGTAACGTTTCTATCTGCAAGGGGGTTAAACGTTACGATATGTTATGGTGAGAAAGTAGGGGGGTTGGGTTAAAAACAGCAAATAACGTTACGTAATATTTGAACGTTCCCTTACAATAAAACTGGTTTTTATTTCAGGAAAGTTTTCGTTCTGTTTATAACTTATTTTAATTTTTAATATATTTTTTTTAATTTCTGCTTAAGCTTTGTCGAGTTGTTTTTTTTTTTATAAATTTATTTCAAATGTAAAAAGTAATTAATCTTGGTAAAGAATTGAATATTATTGTCTCCTATTGTTTACAAAATTAAAAAGTTCAAATACCACTCTTGTGAAATTTTATTACTAAGTATATTTTCAGCATTTTATACATCTATTTTATTTGAAACAATGATAGATTTATAATGATAATTTTTAAACTTTTAAACACAGAGTATATGTAGATTTATGTATTTTAAGACGCATAAACGGTTTAAAACAGGCTACCTTTTTAAAATTGGTATATAACGATCACAGAACGATAAATTCGCTAAGCTCTTTACTGCGAACCCGTCTTGCCCACCACAAACCCTTAACGTCCACCATATTTTTTTTGTACCTTCTAAAGCTTGTATTAAAAAAATATTAACTTGAAATAACTGCTGATTATATTTTAACAGAACGTCACGACATTATAAAATAATTCCATCTTTGTTAAGAATTTCACATTAAACAGAATTTTGTACTAAATGATTTTGCGCAGTTGAAAATTTGAAAATGAAAGTGTATATTTAAATACAATGCAATATTAAATACTAGAAAGTATATATACTAGTTTTATTTCAATCAAAGAAAAACCATATTTTAGTCTTTTTTTAACTCTTACACAGTTCTAATTTGTAAAGAAAGTACTGCTTAAAATAAATATCTATACGTAGTATTTCATCAAGAAAATTACACCACAACGAGTCTTTTATATTCATTTTAATTGATGTTAGCTCGCAGATGTTCGAAATAATTACTTGCTTTAAATAAATTTCAGAAAATTAATATCTGTAAATTCTTTAATTATTTTTATGAAAAGAACAAAACATACTTTTAGAAAATATGAATGAGTGAAAAGTCAACTTCATTCAAAATCCATTTACGAATTCATGACATTGCATAGTGTAACAGTAGCCGTGTTATTTTTGCCTAAATTTATAGGTTTTTCTACCATCGTGAGTACCTTGTAGTATCGAATCCGGAAGTATTGGGTTCATATCTTAACGTGAGTTGATGCAACACCATCCAAATTTGCAACCGCAACGGGAAACAACGACACAAAAGAGAAACATGGGACAGCGACAGTTCTCAAAAACGCCGATTGAATGGAATTGAATATGAATCAGTTCGAGATGAGCGACCTTGACGCGCGACACATCGGCGTCTTTGCATGTGCGACGCGAGGAACTATGTCATTGTCTCCTGTCGCGGTCTCTAGTTTTGAATGGCAACCTTTACATTAATAGGTTATTTTACACTATGAGAAATTAACTGTCAAATAATGTAAATATACGATGTTCTGTGCATTGAGAAACACAAACATGTTGGTTTTTATTCATAAAAATATAAGATGAATTTATTATTCAAGTTTTAAAAAGTGAGATTTTTAGTCTATATATGTAGTGATGTAAAAATACGGTATTAAACTTTTTTGTGTAATTAAACCCATGGTATAATATCGTATTTTTTCAGTATAAAATGTTTTTTTACTTTTTCACACTACGGTTACGGTGCATTTTTCAGTATTACCAACTGCATAATAGGAAAAGTTCCTGTTCTCATTTTGGTATTAAACCGTTTTAAACGGTGTTAAACGTTTTATACGTGCTGTATAAAATAGTAAAATAGGTAGTATTCATACCTAGTATAAAACTGAGGTATATTATTTTTTTTACGTACCGTATAATACCGTTTTATACAAACGTTTTATACCAGAGTATTATACGCATTTACTTCTCTATCTATATGTCACATGATGTGAAATGCTAGCCAACATGATGGTTTCGTGTGTTACGTCACTATTAAGTATAGGAAACAGAGCAAGGATTTTTTAGAAATAGCGTTTCAGCTTGCGTTTGTTTATTGTAATAATGACGTCACGCCAAAACAAATCAACGACGGCTAGCGTTTTCGCGCGAAATTTCAAAATGCCATTTTAGGCTATTTAGAGATTTTATTGTATGGGAATAAAAAATCAATTGCATCATTACTACCACATAAACAATTTAAAACACTTTC
Organism: Mongoloraphidia duomilia; assembly: GCA_039654895.1. Lineage (NCBI taxonomy): Eukaryota > Metazoa > Arthropoda > Insecta > Raphidioptera > Raphidiidae > Mongoloraphidia > Mongoloraphidia duomilia. Next base: position 11,406,285 of record CM077524.1, read on the forward strand.
TGTAAAATACTCATTATACCATATATCATTATTATGAACAACAACGGCGAGAGAAAGAAATAATTACATAATTATATTTAAAAAATAAATTATTAGTCCTATCCGTAAATAAAATCACATATCAGTGGATAACACAATATACCAGACGACATAATATTATCGCCATGATATTTAACAGAAGGCTATAATATAAGAAAAATGTAAATGTCACTGTCGGGACTTGAACCCGAAACTCCCGATTACGCGTCAGGCAAGTTTCCAATTACTCCACAGACCACAGTGCCAACAGTAGACAATTTTAATTTCTCTTATATATGCACAGTGTACCGCAGAAAGCACATATACAGTGAGAGCTATTTTTTATAAATGGCTGGATGCCTATTATAATCAAATCAAAATACAGAAGATCTGTAAAGTAGTTACGGAAATATTATAATTAACAATAATTTCTTTGTTAATTATAATATTTCTGTAACTACTTTACAGATCTTCTGTATTTTGATTTGAACATAATTATATGTTTTCAATGATAAACTGATGAGTATACTTCTTATCTACACGGGTTTATTTAAATTTCCATGGATACATTTTTTCTATACCTAGCGATATCATGATAGCAAATGTAACAGTGAACTCATGAGCCACCCTGTATGTGTTCTGTGCCATGAAAGATGCGTGTGCAATGTGTATCACGTACATTATGTCTTCATTTCAGGCTCCACGGGTTTCGGGGCAGCAAATGTTATTTACAGTCAGACGTTTGAATATGAAATCTAAGACTTGAAACTGCTAAAGTCTGGGCAAAATAAAATTCATGACGATAATCGATCAAATCCGGTTCATTTAATATTTGAATAATTCATATTCCTAAGACAATGCAAACATCTGCGGTTGGATTCGTGAGATTGAAAAACGTAAAAATATCGCTACACATCTTTCGAGATTAACCCTACAGAAAAGACAGACAGACGTCTAGCAGGGACTTTATTTTGGGTAAGTTCAGTTTTGCGCTCAGATCGATCCGCGTGCTCTAATGCAATCGAATTCACAGTAATTTAACCATAATGTAACATTATTTTATATGCTCTGAAAGATCTCCGTCCTGCGCTCGGATCTATCTGAACGCAAAACCGAACTTACCCAAAATAAAGTTCTTGCTTTAGGCGTCTCTCTGTCTGTTCTGTAGGGTTAATCTCGAGAAAAATTTTTGAATTAAAAATTTATTAAAACTGTTTTGTTACGGAAATTATTTATACCGTTTTATTATGTCCGTAAAAATACACTTTTATTAGCTACGTAGTTATACACGTGTGGAACGCGCGTCGCCGTTCGCCGGAATGCCCCTGACCTCCCCCCATCCGCCTGGGGACCATTCACCGTGTGCCGTGTTGGCACAATTAGTTCTCGCCAGTGCCAGTGTTTATGGTTGTGGTAATTTTCTATGGTTATACGCCAGTGCAGAACCTAAGTCGGTAGTACAATAGTCATCAGCCGAACTGAAGCGCCACTGCTCTTGATGCGTGTAACAATTTTTAAAATTTTGATATAACACGTTTATTTCTTCCTGAGCTCGAGTTGTATATTTTGACTGACATGTTGTATACCTACATTATTTTCGATATATCTTTTATTTGTGCACAGTCTGAGCAGATCTTTGTTCTTCCTTATTTATTTAAACGATAGGACAACAGATCTGTCATTGTAACTGACGTTTTATCAGTGTTTCTGTCAATAAAAAAATGTCGCGCGCGTTTTGTATTTAATATACCTTAATATTACAATGTGACCGTACTCCGTAGTAAAACTCAAAATAAAAAAAAGTATTAAAGAGGTGGCAGATCACACTAAACGTGTCATGTACCCAACGAAATATACATTATTAGTTCAAGGTTCAAATTTTAATATATTGTTACGGCGACTGTTTTAAGCATAGGGTAAATTGGGGAGAGATGGTGATAGCGGGTGAGATATAGTGAATCGGGTTTTTTTTATTATTTAGTCTATAGATGTTTCTAATGGCACTGTACGCTCATTCTACATAACCAACCTGTCAAACATGTGAGTAGAGCGCGGTTAAAAAAACTTCAGAGGATAAGTAAATCACAAAATATTATTACATCGCACCAAAAATTTTTTTACCATCGAATATATATGTGAAAAAAAATTAATCACGATATTAGGTGAGTTATTATTTTGGCATATACTTGTGATTTAGAGTCTATTTAAGTAGTTTAATCTCAAAAGAAACGCATGGAATGTACGCGACTGTTCATAAATTCATTCACCATCTCTCCCGTTCAAATGGGATAGACGGTGAATCCTATGTACGGTAGAGATGGTGAGTACATAATGTGAATGCGAAACAGTAACCATCAGTTTTAGCACACAGATCATCATGCCAAAGTTTTTTACAAGGAGCGGCTGGAGTCTGGACAGAGGAAGCATTGAAAAATGCAGAGAAAGCCATTGAAAATGAAAGTATGAGTTTGCATCAGGCATCAAAATTGTTTGGAGTGCCGTGTTCAACACTGAAGCGACGAATTTCAAACAAATGCCTGAAAAAAAACCTCTTGGTCCGTTATCAGTGTTAGGCATCGTAAACGAGAAAAAACTTGTGTTGCGTATTAAGAATTACCATTCACCAACTAACCCATAGTGATATGGGTGAGATGGCGAATCATACATTTTTTTGTAAATGTAATATTCAGTTTGTTTAAAAAATATTTTGTTTTTCCAAGTTCAAATTCGTTAGTCTTATTTATATAGAAGACCATGTACCATTTATTTTGCTTTAATTAAATTTCGACAAGAAACTACAGTCACTTAAAGTTTTATTCACCATCTCCCCCCAATTTACTATATATTTCAATTTGCAGAACAATATGTCGGTATATTAACCCCCTCTCTTAGAGCGAAACTTGCTCGCCTAAGTGTTTATATCATTCTGCAAGGGGCTTAATACCAACATTTTGTTTTGCAAATTGAAATATATGCTTAAAACAGTCGCCGTAACAACATATTAAAATTTGAACCTTGAACTAATAATATAAATTTCGTCGGGTACATGACACGTTTAGGGTGATCTGCTACCCTTTTAATACTGACTAATCGATCTGCAAATATTATAATGGCATTATAGGGTTCATCGACAAGCTATACAAACAATTTCAGCCTTGAAACAATAATAATTGTGACCATTTTTTTGTTACATGTTGGGGGCGGTCTGCATCCCTCTCATACCGCTATCTAACAAAATCCTTTACTCAGGACAGTTTAATATGCCTCCGTCAACATCTTCACAAAAATAAGGCCTTGAATAAATAACACCAAAAAATTGTCACTAGCTCTCGGTCTATAAGGTTAAAGTATTCTAAAAATAGTTTTACTTAACGAAAACACTTATTAAAAATATATATATATGAGCACTGTGGTTGGAATAAAAACAAAATAAAATATAGTTACTTCTACCACAACAGTTTTATTGATGGATGTACATTTCGAAAGCTAAGCTTTCATCTACAGCGAACACTACATCATGTAGTGTTCGCTGAAGAAAGCTTAGCTTTCGAAATGTACATCCATCAATAAAACTGTTGTGGTAAGAAGTAACTATATTTTATTTTGTTTTTTTTGAAAACACTTATTGTAAAAATAGTTCTAGCTTTCTTTTTTAATATTATCTGTAGAAATTCTTGATATGTGCTTTTTTATTTTATTTATTCTCAGCTATTGATATTTAAGAGCAAATAATGTAGTCTACTTAATTTAAGAAGACATGTACTACTTACATAATTTTCTTTTTAATTAACCAGGATTATCTAGACTATATAATATATCGCAAACTTGCATGGCGTCCGTGTTTGCAGTCTTCACTTACCTACATAATCCATTAGGGTATTAAACTCATAATTGGCTAAATCTTCCTCTACCTATTAAGATTTAAGTTAATCCCCTAGGGCCTAGGTATTCATCACTGTATACAGCAGATTTGTATGATGTTAAGGAATAACTCGTAATACTTCTTTTTTATAAAGCTTTCAAATCTATTGACCTTTCGTGTAAATGAATTTTCTTTTATAGTTTTCACTTTTCTGCATTACAAAAGGTTTTATCTAAGCTAGGCTTACAGATTATTCTATCTTGAAGAGATCTAGTCGCTATAGTCCATGTTCCCACCGCACAATAGTCTACTGGACAACACTACTAAAATTTTATTATTGAATTTAACAGATAATATGATGAAAAACATCAAATTGGTGGCACTGATGGCAAACTAATTCATTTTTTTATCATTTTTTGTCGTCAGTTTCTCGAATACGGCTCAACACAACTTGATGATACAGATTATAGAGAAGTATCGATTATTTACAATTATCTTCGTCTGCCTTGCAAATTTTTTTGCATAACTGGCAGACCCCATATTGAACGTTTATCCATTTGGAGAGAGGTCTGGCAGAGATGCAAAAAAATTTGCAAGGCAGACGAAGATAATAGTAAATAATTCATACTTCTCTATAATCTCTATCATCAAGTTGTATTGAGTCGCATTCAAGTTACTGACAACAAAAAAATAATAAAAAAGGGTGTGGGTCTCGGGACCCCCGACAGATGTGAAACATCAAAGAAGAAAACATTATTGAACTCGGTGGTATTCTCTATGTAGTAGTATAGATTTTTTCAAAAGCAGCAACTAACTGTTATGCTGACGTAATTCTATATACTGCACTGTAACACACGCGGTTGCCCGAGCGCGCGGACGCCGAGAGAGAGAGAGTGCCGCAGTGGTGGGGAGAACAGCAGCGAAGGAGCGGACCAAACATTTCGTTGCATATTTCCCCTCACGCGGCTGTTCACAGCCTGACATAAGATGTTTCACATCAAAAAATTGATTAGTGTGCTACCGGTTTGATCTTTTTTATCACATGATCTGTTAAATTCAATAATAAAATTTTAGTAGTGTTCTCCAGTAGACTTTTGTATGCTGGTATTCTAGTGAGCAAAATGTCAACTGAATTTTAGTATTATCTTTAATATCATTAGTGTTAAAAGGGCACTGCATAACAAGTTGCCGGTAATAAACCGTTAGAGGCGCTGTCGTCGCTGTAATTGTAATATTTTCTAAAATATTGTGAGTATTTCGTCTACTAGCGTATAGAGGACACTAATAGAACAATAATATTTATAATAAGAGTTGATCTATGATAATTGTTTTTCAGAAACTTCTATGGAAATAATGTAAATAAAAAATTAAAATTTTTTAGCAAAAATGTGTCAAAAAAATTATTATTATTACCTACTAATATGATAATATCTATATAATTTAAAAAGGAAGTCCAGACTGACAGATACGTCAAATTGATTGATCTAACCGCTGAAGCTATAAACTTGTAATTTGGACAGTAGGTACATTCCTTTTTTGACGTAAGCACATAACTAAAGTCTATCCCATAATAGGGGTGTAGACACTTTTTTGAAAATGCTTTTATTTTGTAGCTTTATGTATATTATACCTAAAAAAATATATTTCATAATTTTATATTCCCATTTTCATTTAAAAAATATGTTTTGTATTATTACTTTAAAATTTCCCACTAAAGCGTTCATAAACTATCATGGTGTCAAGATGACGTCACTCCCCGGTAAACGTGGACATTTTTCTTCTGTGATAGGGTGTTTTTTCGTATAAAATTAAAGTACAAATTATTAATCATGAATACCAAGTTCTACAAGTGTTGTACTGTGTCCATGTGTCCAAATACTTCTGCAAAAACACCTCATAAACTATTTATGTACGTACCAGAGGATAAAAAAATGCGTAAAAAGTGGTTTCGGCTTGCCAAAAGAGATAAACCACTAACATCAAAAAATTCTCAGTACTGTGATCCAAAACAACCAGTTTTTGTGAAGATCACTTTGCCGTAAATGCTATTTTATTACATTTCTATGGTATTTGATGGTACCTATATAGTTAGTTTAGAAGTAAAATATTAATGTGCTTGCAACCATACATTTTTAGGTTATGTCATCAGTGGACTTTATTATATTACTCTTCTCTATGCTTTATTATTTCAGATTAGTGTTGGGCGATACGTATCGATCTTTTGGAATCCGATACGCGATATTTTGTATCGATACTTGTCCTTCTGAAGTATCGGCGGATCGATCCAAAAGTAGTAGGTATCGAATAAAGGGTATCAAAAAAAAACGCCCAAGCTAAACAAAATTAAATGCGATACGCAATCTCTTATAAAATATAAAAGCCGGGCACAATAATAATTGTTACAAAAGTTAATAATAAAATTGTTGTTCAATTATTCAGGTTTGAAAATTGTTTTTTTGCGTGTAGATCACCAGAATATTATGTTTTCGCTAATAATTTATTTCTTATCACTATCACTTTCTTATCACTAGTACAGCCTTCCAAGATCTATAAGATCAATAAAAACGTTTTCTTTATTTAAAAAGTCAGTGTTTAATTTTTTGATAGATGCTGAGTTTTACTCGTTAAATGAATATTTCTTATATGTTTAAACTGTATTATTGTAAATTACTTGTTACATACATCACTGTCACTGTAACTAATAAATATTTATCTATCTATCTATATTTTGTTTTCGTTCATGTCTTAAACACAACCTAAATCTAATTTATTATTTAATTTATATTGAAAATGCCAGTTGCATTTCAACAAAACAAGAAAGTAAATCTGATTATTATTAAAATACATCTACTAAATATAAGCTAACAATTAACCCGTTGATTTAAATATTCAACAATTAACCTTAAAAATAAATATTAAAATGCCAATATCACAGAATCTATAGTTTTATGTTTCTGGATAGATATTGTGTGATATTAGTTCATAGATTAATACAAAGAATTCTTAATAATAAATTATTTTAATCTATAGGTCAATTGTTGGCAAATTTGAACTGCTTCCTTTAATAAATCCGGGCTCCATTGTTATATAATAATATATTCCTTAAAATAACGCAGGTTAATCAAAGAATTTCTGTTCAGTTCGTAAAAAATACCACAATGCAATATATTATCTGATGTTGATGTGTCAAACGTCAGAACAGAGTGTTTGCAGGGTCACCAGGGAGTGACGTCACGCGCTGTGATTGGTGTTTGAGTTCACGTGACAACAAGAAGGAATTATTAATTTTTTATGTATTTATTATAAAAATATGTTGAATATATAAATAAAAATTATATGATTTTCAGTTTTTAGATATCATAGACTATCGAAAAAAAATTAAAATGTATTTGTTTTCTTTTTTATCCTCTGGTACGTACATAAATAGTTTATGAGGTGTTTTTGCAGAAGTATTTGGACACATGGACACAGTACAACACTTGTAGAACTTGGTATTCATGATTAATAATTTGTACTTTAATTTTATACGAAAAAACACCCTATCACAGAAGAAAAATCTCCACGTTTACCGGGGAGTGACGTCATCTTGACACCATGATAGTTTATGAACGTTTTAGTGGGAAATTTTAAAGTAATAATACAAAACGTATTTTTTAAATGAAAATGGGAATATAAAATTATGAAATATATTTTTTTAGGTATAATATACATAAAGCTACAAAATAAAAGCATTTTCAAAAAAGTGTCTACACCCCTATTATGGGATGGACTATATACAGTGATACACTATAGACTTATAGTGCCTATAGCGGCGAATTATAGCCCTCAATCTGCAAGGAGTATAGATGACAGCTTTATAAGTTAATCTCTATTTTACGTTTTATAGAGACCGTACAGAATGTGTTGATTGTTCTCTATAAAATAATATAAATAATATTTTATAGAGCTCTGTACCTTATAGGCTCTATAAATTTATAGAGTTATTGACAGAAATTTCAGAACCTATAGTTATAAGAAATACTTATTTTCATGTGCGTCCAACAGCAGGCGCGAGAGTACGAGAGATAGCTATATCATATATGAAAAAAATAAACTTTAGTAACAATAATCCACGTAATCATGCATATTTTTTTATACTATTATTATCTCAAAGAAAATCAACTCGTTGGTTGATTTCTATATCGTGTTTTATGTATATATCTTACATGTAGATTATCTTATGATTTCTACAAGATATGATTGTTTCTAGAATATTATGTGGTAATACCGTTTATAGCATCGATATATCTAGGTACCTATGTATTTATTAATATATCCCATTACTGGATATTCGAAATAATTTTCACTCTCATGTTAGACTCTCGCTGGTACGAGTATTCACTTCTTATCATATAGCTATTGAATTAGCAGATATGAATTGACGCTCGCATGTAGTGAAAATCTATCGATTCTGAAGCATATATGGAGAATATTAGTTTAGCAATCTTGTCACGATTGAGTATTGTAAGCTCATTCCGCCGCGAAAGTGGAAAGGTTCAGGTTAGAATCCTGATTGTGACCACTGGTTGGTAAAATGATTTTTTCCTATATGTTTCGAAACAATTATATAATTGGCTGCTCTCTAAAGGAATTATATGCTATAAAAAAATAAAATTAAAAAATTAACGAACTGAACTTAATTACCTATTTCAAAACGTCAAAAAAATATTTAATATTTTCAACAGAAAGCAGCCATGACTTTAATTCTTTTTTAAAGTTATTATAGCTCGAAATACTTGAAAGGTGTTTAGGAAATTTATTATAGAAATACGGTCCAGTGAATGCGAAATGTCGTTGGAATCTGGTTTTATGAGCCTTTGGCACAAATACAGCTTGTTGTCTAAATGAATGATTAGTTACTTTATAATTGACACAGCCACATCTTAAGTATAAAATTTTTAAGACCTTATAAACATACAAGGGTCAAATAGGTAGAATAAACAATTTTTTTTAAATATTGGAAATGAAAGCTCAGTTGCGATTTTAAAACATATGGATCAAGCTATTTTTTATGAATTATTGTAATTGATTTGAAATGCTTATAATAATATGCACCTCCCCAGCATTTAAGTACATAACCCAGCTTAGAGTAAATAAGCGCATGGTATACACATGCATTAAAACTACATGACATTTTTTTCTTAAATAGTACATTATACTGAGCGAATTATGTACAGACGTGCAAATATTTGATATCTGATACTGCCAGAAAAGTTTGCAATTCAAATGAGAGACCTTTTCTAACTTGATGCATCCTATTGTCTTTGCAATCAGAGCAGACAGGTACATGATAAACAATATCCCAATTAATTCTGAACTCTGAAGAACTATGAATTTCAGATATCATATGTTTGGATTTGTCGCTTAATTTTAATTTGTGAGCATGGAACCATTTATTGATCAAATTTAAATGTGTTAACACTTTTAACTAAGCAAAACTGAGTTTTGATTTCGTATAAACGCTTTAACCAATATTATTGAACATGTTGATAAGACATTTAGAGAATAAAACTGAACTGAACCAAAACTTTCCATGGTCCTAGCCAAAACGAAGTTCACCAAATAAAATTTTTTACATGTTAATATATTTCATATCCTTTTTTTCATATAAAATTCTTTACTTATTTGTTATTAGAACGATGGGTATCACAATTAACGTCAAATGTGTTTTCACATTTGAGTTTGACAGCTGATGACAATGGACGATGTAAGCAAAACGAACGTCGCGCCCTGCGCCATCTCTTAGATAATAGCTACACTTTTTTAGTTATTGATAACACCGCGGTTGCATTATCTGTCATTAGTGACTTTTTACTAAACAATTTGCTGTTATTATTAACAGTTTCGTATTGAACTTTAGCATATCCATTTTTTGTCCTTCAAAGTATGTTTTAAATGTCTTAAAATCCTTTTTCATTGAAAAAAATATTTCAAGTTCAATCTGAATTCCTACTTTTATTAATTTCAATACATGACCCCAAATATGTTTAATACAAAGAATATCATCTATAGAATCTTACAGATCTCACAAATTGATTGTATTGTTTATATAAAAGCTGATTTTTTGATTAAAAAATTGGGAAAAATTACATATGGTAGCGCCATCTTTTGAAATTGGTGCTAGGCAGATTCCTATAAATACCAGACAAAAAATGCCGTCAACGCTTAAAAAGGGTTTAGCGCCCTCCCTCCCGTATTTTTGATCCGACGATAGATTTTTTGCGTCAAATTGAAGCTAATTATCTCCTCTTTGAATTTTAAAAATTTTGTGTTCAGACCACACAGCGCTATTTTGAATATAATTAGCTAGTTTTGCGTCAGTTCTACTGAAAAGGATTTTCAATATTTGTAAAAAGTAATCGAGAGAGTGCAAATAGGGCTTAAGAATAGCCGAGAGTGTAGCAGTGCTGTTGTTTACATTGCGTTGCTATGGTTCCTCTATTACAAGTCCCCAGTTCCCGGGTTCTATCCCGAGAGCTGGTAAAAGTGTCAACTGGATTTTCAATTTATTATTAAAAAAAAATAATGAATTGAAAATATGAATTGATGCTAGGTCCAAATAACCAATTCGCTGTTGGTGGTCTTTAAAACATAATTTTGAGAGAGTGCAAATAGTGAACTTCTATTTTTCATTTTTTTGCGATACAAACGACGCACAGTAAAATTTTTTATCCTTTTTAACTGCACTAATTTGAGTTTTGAAATCATTACAAAATTAGTAAAGAAATCGTTTTGCTTTTTTGTATCTTCTTTAATCTTATCTTTACAATTTCAATTAGGTAATCTGATGCATCTACAAAGATTTGTACTGAATGGAAAACTCTTTGTAGTTAAGATGTTTGTCAAGAGTAAAGCTCTTTTTTGTTTACGTAAAATCTTACTATAAGTATAGCTTATTTGCAGAAGCACGAACTTTATTTTTTCTAGTTTATTACTGGGTCACATATTTTTACACCTATAGAAAAAGACAGCATTCTTTAGTGGACGTTGTTTATAAATATATATTTTGTCGAAACGTTTACCATTATAGGCATTAAACATATTTAGAAAATAACTTCTCAATGTACTGGGAAGTTAATAATTTGTTGATTGATTTGCCTTGTGTACTGACCTATATTACTATTTCGATTTACTCTATGTACTTATATTTTGAAAGTATGCTGCAAAATAAACGGTCAACATTGAAAGGTACCGAGTATTAAATAAAAGTTACCGACGAAATAAAGTTCGCGTATCAAATTTCTTATTTTTAATTTTTAAATAGCCTAATTTTTAGCACTGTATATATTTACATTATTATGTTTTTCACAAGTGACGCATTCATTGATAAAGATTATTATTAATTTATTTAATAATAGGTACTAATAGGGTATTTTTGACGCAGCATTAACTATTTGATAAGGATGTGCGATTATTCGTAAAATTGAGTACCGGTTGAGTACAAGTACTCGATCATCGAGTCGAGTAGAAAAAGAAAAAAAAATGAATCGTGTAGTAAACAAAAGAACAATGTTATCGTTGTCTGAATAGAAGATACTGAAAAATGTTAAAACTTGTAGAATATTCTGATCATATTGCTCGACTCGTATCAAAAATGCATATCAACTTTCCGTGCATAATCTGAATATTTATCGAAATGTACCCCATTTGAACATTTCTCGATAATCAACATAATTTTTAAAGATTTAAATTATAACTTTCAGTTCATTAAAAATTAAATATAAAATCAAAGGACAAAGTTGAAAAAGTAGATTGTTTATCTAGATGCGAAATGAGGTATATTAGTGACGAGTGGTGACAGTATGTAAGCACGAGCGATAGCGAGTTTTTACAGTCATACGAGTCATAATACCATTACGCACGAGAAAAGTATGGTATTTTTTGCCATACCTATGCTACAGAATACCTGTACTTTTCACTTCATTTTCAAAAAATTTTGACAGTTCATTTGCGTCGCCATCTTTACTTTTACAGTAGGCCGAATGTCGTGAGTATGTAATCGCAGGCGGATAGAGCGAATAAACACAAGTTGCTATAGCAACCGTTTACTTACCGCACTTGCTTTATAAGTTGTGGAAACACTTTTGCACGACCCAATACAGGCCGGTATACATACATCGAAAGTAGCTATTTTGTAGTGGGTATAGCAATAAATACTAAAAATTATCAATTATTGCCACTGTCGCCGTTATGCTGTTGTTCTCATTGTTTTGACAAAAGATAGATAATATCTATAAAAACAAACACAGTATAAAAACAGATTGCAGCAGCGAGGGCGTGATATTTTGTGGTGGTTTGTGTACAACAGCTACAGCGGTAACTATATTTGAAATGGGATAAAACAGTAAAAAGAACTTTATAAAGAAAAGTTCATATAAACGTTTATACGTATTTTATTCGATGTCATTATAGTTTTTTCCTTATTATAATAAATCAAACAATTGTTTTTGAAATATTTGATTACCGTAGTCCGTAACGTCTAACTAAAAGAGATACAAATGTTTTTGCTATTGGAATCAGGATGCATTCTTCAAGTAGGTACCTATATGATAAATTTGGAGAAAGGAATATGTACCTACCCTTTTGAAAAATGTGTTTTTTAACAAAATAAAAATTAGAATAGTGCTGGTATATAGCGGAGCTTTGCGTTATTTTCGCAACACATCATTTCGTGATATATTTCATCGAGTCACTATAAGACATTTTTATAAGTTGAGCAGTAAATATGCTTACACATCAAAAATGTTTGAACGATTGTAACTTCTAAATTAAAATACAGGGTGGGGCAGAGTAAAAAAAAAACAAATACCATCAATTTTTCAAAATTGTATTTTAACCACCTTAAAGTACATAAAAAAGCATTCAAGAAAATTAAGTGAATATAACTAAGTTTTAAAAATAACTCCAACAAGATGACGACCGTTCAAGAGTAGACATTCTACCAAACGAGCTATTTGAAAGTTATTCATCACATTCCACTGCATTGCCAGTGGGATTTGTACCACCTCCTGTCGGATACGTTCTTTCAGTGCTTCAACTGTTCTTGGTGGGTTATACTGATAAACTTTGCTCTTCAGGTAACCCCACAAAAAATTTGAAAATGGGTGCGAAAATCACGACGTGCTTGCACGTAAGAGCTGCCATTTTGATATAACGCTTTGACAGCATACGCGCGGTACTGAGGTGTCCACCGCTCCATTGCTATTGAATGCCAACGTGTCAGGAATATGGCCGACTGTATCCCCACCACCTTCCATCAGCTGAGCACGATTCCCGTGCTTTTCAAAATCGCTCTTTACTCTGCCCCACCTTGTACATTCAGAAGTTGGCATTTGCTTAAATAAATAAATATATGATAATAACTATTGCTTAAGTTGCTTTTAATGTAACAACAGCTTTATGTTTTAAGGATTCGGCAATTTAATTCAGGAAACTTAATTGGCTTTCGCACAATAAAGGAAATAGAACCATTTTTCAAGTGATTCGGTTAGTTTCATAGATGTTTCTAAATTGTTTTCTTTTTTTATAGTTTTCGTTGCGTCACGTCATGGAGAAAGAAGTTAGTACCGTCGTAAATTGGTGAGTGAACATTACACTAATTATTTTTATTATATAGTATTCTAGTTTATTGATGTTAAATGTTTATAGAACCACGAAAATGATACCTACACCTACTAGAATTTTTATCGTAATTTTTTGCAAGTGAATCCACTAGTAAATTTCTTGGTTAGCGAACAGAAAAGAAAATCATATTTACGGCTTTTCTTAAGGGATCATAGTTAAATATGCCAGAACATCCGCTTTTATGTATTTAATAATTTAATGAATTTAACTTGTTTGCTCGAATATGATAAAGGTTTGAAAAAAAAAAGAAAGTGACTCAGAAATGTACATAAAATGATTAAAGTTTTAGTAAATATTCCTCAAGTGTTATTAAAATTTTATTTGTCCTTTTTAAGCGACTTCAAAAAAGGAAGGTTCTGTTTTTCCCTAGTACTATGTATGTATGCATGTGTGAATGTGCGCAATGTTTTCAGAAACCGATTTTTATGATTTTTTTACGTAATAGGCTTTGGGAATGGTTCTTATATAAATTTCACTTAAATTGGTTCAGTAGTTCAACTGATTTTAATAAAAAGTGAGTGACGGAGTGTAACATTGTTAAGGTAAACGTAAATTTTGACACAGCGAAGTCGGTTAATAACGTGCAAACTACGTATTTTAAAGGCACTAAAAGGTAAAAAATAAATTCAAAAAAAAAAATAGAACCTCCTTCAAAAAAGCCACTAAAAATAGAGGAAAATAATAAAATTTTGAGGTCAGCGCCTATTTTATAAAATATGAAGTCAGTTAAAAAGTAGATATTAATTAAATTGGCACTTTTTAACCGACTTCATATTTTGCTAAATTGGCGCTGACCTCAAAATTTTATTATTTTTCTCTTTTATTAGTGGCTTTTTTGAAAGACATTCTATTTTTTTTTAAATTTTTTATTTATTAAATATATAGGTCTTACGTTACTTTTTCTTCAATGTTTGATATATTTAGAGGGTCCATAATTTATTATAATTAATTCATTGATATATTTAATTAATAATTACGAATAGTATAGTACTTCAATCCACAGTTTCGCTTTATTGAAAAACGTAGGTAAACTAAAATACAAAATGAAATAAATACATTTAAATAATTCACCCTCCATTTTCAAAACAAAATGAAGTTCTTATTTCGAGTTTGTAAATTTTATTTATTGTAAATTATAGACGCGTCGACAACTTATTCAGAAACAAAAAACACTTCTATTTTTGTTTTGATACCAGGGGCTGTACATAAACTTTAATATATAATAATAATATATTATTCACAATGCTTTAATCAAAATCCGCTGACTTATTTCTGAGCGCCTCAGAAACTCGCGAGAAAATAGTTGCAAGCACGGAATCCCCCTATTAACGTCATCATAAATTGTCTAAAATCTAAATGGTGGCATCATTTTCTTCTGTCCAACTCAGAAACGTTGGGGTTTTTGCAACATAATTTTTGTTATTCAGAAATCTTTGATCGCAAATATCGCACTTGTATGGTTTCTCACCAGTATGTATTTTTTTGTGTGTCTGTAACGTCCCTTTATTACCAAAGTCTTGTTGACACACTTCGCATTTGTAGGGTTTTTATTATACCGCTCACGGTGAGTCGCCTTGTGGCTTTTCAGAGACCTTGGATAACGAAAATACTTTTTACAATAATATCACACTGATAAGATTTACTTTCATGTACCTACCAATTTATGAATTTTTAGGTTACTGCGATCACTGAATAGTCTGCCACAGTTGTCACATTTATAAGGTTTAACACCACTATGTACACGATTATGAATTTTAAAAAACATCTGTAGTTGAAAATCGTTTATTGCATAAATTACACTGATATTTATTTTTGTGAAGAAATTTATGCGAATTTAAATTTTATCACATATTGAGCATCTTAGTAACTCATCCTGTATATCCGCATTAGTGCCGTAATCTTGAAAGCAAAAAAAGTATTATCCTATATACAAAAATATAATTAATTCGTATTGAACTGAAAGACCGTAAGTAATAAATAAAATTGATTTCAAACCTGCATTAGCTGATACTCCAGTAATTAACACGCTTATTTTAGACATTAAAACGACCCATCTGCAGAATAATTCCCAGTTAGCTGATTTTTTTATATACCTTCGTTATGGTGTTCTATAAAACGTGTAAAATGTCCCCATCGATATCTTGCCGGCGTTGCCAGATATTCGAGGTTCAAGTTCACGATAGACGATTTTTTGCGAATTTCTCGGTTCCGTTCTATTTTTTGTAAAAAATGGTAATTATCAATCTTGTAGAGGACGAAATTATCTACCACTTTTGTATAAACATTTTTTGTCTACGATTTATAGTTTTTCTTATTTAAGTACCCGCGGCTTCCTCCCCCTCGATTTTACATAACGGGATTATGTTGCTTCCCGAGGGCCTAACAAAATGATTTGTAGTTTTATTTTAAGTTGAACTTTAAGCTAACGATTAACTATAATTTTTATCGAAATTAATTCAGTAGTTCTCTAGTTATAAGCAACCAAACATACAAATCGACAGCACTCAATCAGACAGACAGACTGACAATTTTTTTCGAAAATACCATATTTATACTTGACATCAATAATAAAGACCATTCGTAAAGTAATTTTGTAAAAAAAATTACAAGGGTGCAGATTAAGTACGAGTATGCATTTGCATACCGTATAACGCACTCTAGTAATAGTAGCCACATTTTTAATTTTTTTTACAAAATTCCTTTACGAATAGTCTTTATAACAAATATAATGACTATTCGCAAAGGAATTTTGAAAAAAAAATTAAAAATATGGCTACTCCGGGGTATTCTTAGTAGAGTGCGTTATAAGGAATGCGAATGCATACTCATACTTAAATCGCATTCTCTCAATCCTTTTAAATTTTTTTTACAAAATTACTTTACGAATGGCCTCTATAATTGATGTTAAGTATAAATATCGTATTTTCCAAAAAAAATTGTCTGTTCGTCTGTCTGTTTCACTGTTGTCGATTTGTATGTTTGGTTGCTTATAGAGAGCTACTCCATTAATTTCGATAAAATTATAATTAATCGCTAGCTTTAAGTTCAACTTAAAATAAAGGTACAAATCAATATGTTAGGCCCTCGGGAAGCAGCATAATACCATTATGAAAAATCGAAGGGGAGAAAGCCACGGGTACTTAAATAAGTAAAACTATGAATCGTAGACAAAAAATGTTTATACGAAAGTTGTAGAGAATTTTGTCCTCTACAAGATTGATAATAACCATTTTTTACCAAAGATAGAAGGGAACCGAGAAATTCGCAAAAAACCGTCTATCGTGAACTTGAACCTCGAATATCTGGCAACGCCGGCACGAAATAGATAGGGACTTTTCACACGTTTTTTAAAACATCATAACGAAGGTATATAAAAAAAATCAGCTAACTGGGAATTATTCTGCAGTGGAAATCTAAAATTAGTGGACTATGATACGTTTACAAAAATCATACAGAAATTTTAAAGGTAATAATATAAAGGTTGTGTTCAGCAATTATTGTCGAGTAAAGGAAAGTAAAATAAGTTAACCTTGACATTTTTGTAAGTAGTTTTATTCGTAGTAAAAATAATATTATACAATACACTGTTGAACTGTACTTTAATATATTTTTTTCCATACCCCCTACAAAATAGCTACTTTCGATGTATGTACTGCGGCCTGTCATTAATTAACAGGCAGATGTGCGGAAAATGTTTTATTTTCCGCACTAGCGCAGAAAATAACGGTTGCCATAGCAACTTCTGTTTATTCGCTCTATACGCCTGCGTGCGCCTATCATTACTTACTTGCACGAGCTTGGCGCCACACTGTGGAAGGAAAGATGGCGACGCAAATGAACTGTCAGAATGTTTTGAAAATAACGTGAAAAGTAGGTATTTTGTAGTGGGTATGGCAAAAAATACCATATATGTCTCGTACGTAATGGTATTACGGCTTGTTTTTAGATACTGTTATCACTCGCCGTAATATGCCCCATTACGTATCTAGACATACAATCTACTATAATATTTTAGTTTTACCTTACCAAACGAAAAAAAAAACTAATCTCCGTTTTCTGAACGGTACCAGTGGTGTTACCATAGCCCTAGTACCTACTGTCAAAACGTAAAAATAGATCTAAAAGTACCTAAATGAATTTTTATTCCGTTATTAATTTGAAATTTCTAATAATTTTGTTTGCATAGTTTTTTTCCTAGCTAGGGTACATCGGTCAAATGTTCACTTTTATGCAGATTAAATTTCCTTATCTCTGTAAACTGTTTGCTACAAACATCACACTGATACGGTTGCACATCAGTATGTCTACGTCTATGAGCTTTCATCGTGCTGGGCTGAGCGAATCTTTGATCGCAAATATCGCACCGAAACGGTTTCTCTCCGGTGTGTGTCCTTCTATGTGACTGTAACGATCCATGCTTAGCAAAACTCTGTTGGCACATGTCACACTTATAAGGTTTTTCACCTGTATGCACGCGTTTATGTGAAATGAGATTAGCTATGTGTGCAAAACTCCGATAACACACATCGCACTTATACGGTTTCTCGCCTGTATGTACACGTATATGTAGCTTTAAACGTTGTTTTTTCGAGAACAATTTTTTACAAACAGTGCACTCGAAAGGTTTCTCGTTAGTATGTGTACGTTTATGTGCCTCTAAATGAATCAACTGCTCAAAACCTTCGTAGCAAATACCGCATGTATACGGTTTATCACTATCACTTCTGTGTGATCTTTGATGCTTTTTTAAATTACCCAGTTGACTAAAACGTTTATTACAGACGTCACATTCATAAGTATGTTTATTTTCTGAATGCGAACGTTTATGCTGTTTCAACAAACACGGTAGAATGAAACTTTTGTCACACACGTCACAACGATAAGGTTTATCGGCATGTTCACATTTGTGTTGTTTGAAACTCGTTCGTTGATTGAAACGTTTGCCGCACACATCGCACTGGTACGGTTTCTCACCTGTATGTAGAAATTTGTGTTCTGTTAAGTTGCTGTAATTTCGGAACGGTTTGTTGCAATATTCACAAGTGTATGGTTTTTCACCAGTATGCATTCTTTTATGGATTTTCAAATTGCATAATTTTGAAAACATTTTGTGGCAAATGTCGCACTGATACGCTTTTATACCTGTGTGCGTAATTTTGTGATTTTTTAATGTTCCCTTATGAAGAAAACATTTTTTACAAATCTCACACTGATAAGGTTTATAACCGTCATGTATTTTTTTATGTCCACTTAAGTTGCTACGATCTCTAAATTGTCGATTGCATATGTCACATTTATATGGTTTTACACCGCTGTGAATAAATAAATGTTTTTTTAAATCCGACATTTGAGAACAATTTTTATTACAATGTCTACACTGATATTTGTGCATTTTTTTATGCGCATTTAGATTCGTAACAGTTTCACCGCATATTTCGCATAAACAAGGAGTGTGCTCGGTTTTGTGTTTAGTTAACAATATTGATTTTGAAAATTCATCACTACATAAATCACATTTATAAAATTTATTTTTTGAAGTTTGATGGCTTTCATTTCTTTCTTTACTGTTCGTATTTTCTGGTAATAATAATAATGGATCGGTTTCATCACAAGTAGTCGAAGAAATCGAATGAAAATCGTTTTCAGATTTTATAAAAATATCACTTTTATTATCAACTGTTTCGTCATTGAGATTCCATTCCCACGATTCATTCGATTCACGCAGATTTTTTGCAATTTGATTTAAAGTTACGTCCGACTGTAATGCTAGCATTCGAAACTGATATGCAATTTCCAATTTTTCATTGCAGAAGGAACATATTAGAGGAGGAATCACATCATTTGTTGTTATCTATTTAATCAAATATTATAATCAATACTAACATAACAATAATACTTTATTAAAACAAGTAGTAGTATTATATTTAATTATTCTAAACGCATGCAGAATGCAGATAGAAGATTCAAATTTCTATTCTGACGTTTTTATTAAGGAATATTTAAGCGTTTCAGATTATATTAAAAATCCTAAGGGGTCTTCAAACAATCAATATTTATACTCTATATAATTGAAGACAAATATAGAAGGATTAAAATTAGAACAATGAATTGACAATACCAATATCTACAATAAATTATGATAAATTGAGGGCAAAATATCGTGCAAAAATACTTACTACAACGGTAGCACACGCTTGGTAAGCGTCTTGTAATACTACTCCCAGAGTCCACGAATTTTCTAACATGTTAATTAATTGCACATTTTCTGATAAGCATACTCGACACATTTTTGTTTCACTACTGCTAGATAACATAAGTGTTTCCATTTTCTCTCTTTTTGTTCTATCGTTTTCCACGATACATACTGGTGTCAGCTTCACAGTTCACAGTGTTCTGTTCATCAGAGTATTTAGCGCCTTTTGAATTCTTTTTGAGCAATGCCATCTGCGTTTTTATAAAATTAATGTTCCTCAAAAAATTTAAAAACATTCTCAACGATAAGTTTTTTCTGTGATTCTTGTTCCTTTAAAAGACATTTTCTGGAAGCATCCTTCTTGAGAGCCTTCACTTTAAAATTAATAAGAACTATTAGAAATACCTTGTGTCCGTCTTGTGACTTCATGTGTTGTTAACACGACGCGTTTCAGCAACGAGTTGCCATCTCCAGGTGTGGTTAATTTTTTATATTATAAAACACACATTGAGTATTCGTAACACGTTATAATATTATGATGCGCACATGTCTATTATGTTGTAGATTGTGAAGTACTGATTTAATTTTAAATTTTGAGATTTTATGGTTTATATAGTAGGTAGATAAAATGGAAGTGTGAGTGTGTATGTATGTGGACGATTAATGAGTATTGGGTGTTTGTGTGTTCATTATTGTGTCGTATATTATGTTCGATTTTAACGTTAGTTTGTCATTAAGAATGTTGGTATTCATACTAATTAGCCTGATAAACATATTCGATATATTTTAGTAACACTTTGCACGTTTCACTGTATCCATTTTATGGAATTTCTTATGCTTATCGTTCCAGCCTAAGAATACGTTGAAACTTAAAGCTGAATTTATAATCGACTTTTTGTTTTTATATATCCGTAATAGTGCCGTATTATGCTTATTATAAATAATCAACTTTTCATTAGAAAACAAAAGAAAGTATAATTTTAATAAACAATAAATAACTTAAAAAAAAATTTTAAAAAACAATGGTTTTATTTTGAAACAAAATTGCACTAAAAATTAGAAAATAATTTTTTTTAGTGATTATAAGTTGATCAGAATAGTTTTCAACATTTGTTAAAGAAAACCATTGGGCGCTCATAAAATATTTGTACTGATGCTGTTATGATGTTTTAACGCCCAATGGTTTTCTTTTAACAAATGTTGAAAACTATTCTGATCAACTTATAATCACTAAAAAAAATTATTTTCTACTTTTTAGTGCAATTTTGTTTCAAAATAAAACCATTGTTTTTTAAAAAGTTTTTTTTAAGTTGTTTATTTGTTACTTTTTAGTCTTTATTAATTATTTTAATTTTATGCAATAGAAAAATATAGAAATTCTTCACTTTACAAAAATGTAAAATCTAAGTCCTAAATTTTCAATTTTATATTAATCAGCTAACCCAGTTATCTAATTTATTAAAATTTAAATTAAAATTGGGCCGCCATCTTGGGGCGTTCGCCATTTTGAATTTAGAATGACGTCATGTAGCTTATCTTATTCTACTCATCAAACCCTTTCATTTGATACGTCGGGGGTTGTAAAGAAAAAGGAAATCCGCCATCTTGATTTTAGAATGACGTCATGTAGCTTATCGTATTCTACTCCTCAAACCATTTAATTTGATACCCATGTCATGGGAGTTCTGAAGTAATAGGTAACCCGCCATCTTGGGGAGTCCGCCATTTTGAATTTAGAACGGCGTCACGTAGCTTATCGTATTCTGCTCATGAAACCCTTTCATTTGATATCCATGTCAAGGGGGTTGCAAAGTAAAAGGTGAGCCGCCATCTTGGGGCGTCCGCCATTTTGAATTTAGAATGGCGTCACGTAGCTCATTGTATTCTACTCATGAAACTCTTTCATTTGATACCCATGTCAAGGGGGTTGCAAAAAAAATGGTAAGTCGCCATCTTGGGACGTCCGCCATTTTGGATTTAGAACGATATTAGATATACTATATTGCATTGTCACCGGACTTATACACGTGTGCAAAATTTCAACTCAATTGGATAACGGGTAGTGGGTCAAATTTCAATAATTAAATTTGACCTAAATATACTTACGTCATGTCGAACTTAATAAAACCATTGAAAAACATTGAAAACTGAATATTCGCATTTGCGAATGCCTAAAAATTTACATTCGTTACATCTCTAGCTAATCTTACAAAAATCATACAAAAATTCTAAATTAATAGTGTGTTCAGCAATTATTGTAGAGTAAAGGAAAGTAGAAAGTAAAATAAGGTAACCTTGAAATTTTTGTAAGTAATTTTATTTGTATTAAAAATAATATTATACAATACACTGTTGAACTGTATTTTAATATATTTAATATTTTAGTTTTACCTTGCCAAACGAAAAAAAACTAATGTCCGTCTTCTGAACGGTACCAGTGGTGTTACTATAGCCACCGCCCACCTTTATAAAAATATGGTAACAGCACCGGTACCTACCTGTCAAAACGTAAAAATAGGTCTAAAAGAACCAAAATAAATTCTTATACCGTTATTAATTTGAAATTTCCAATAATTTTGTTCGCATAGTTTCTTTCCTAGCTAGGTACTCGAGTGTTTGCTTTTATGCAAATTAAATTTCCTAATCTCTGTAAACTGTTTGCTACAAACATCACACTGATACGGTTGCTCACCAGTATGTCTACGTCGATGGGCTTTCATCGTGCTCGGCTGAGCGAATCTTTGATCGCAAATATCACACCGAAACGGCTTCTCTCCGGTGTGTGTCCTTCTATGAGACTGTAACGTTCCTTGCCTAGCAAAACTCTGCTGGCACACGTCACATTTATAAGGTTTCTCGCCTGTATGCACACGTATATGTATCTTTAAAAATTCTTTTTTCGAGAACAATTTTTTACAAACAGTGCACTCGAAAGGTTTCTCGTTAGTATGTTTATGTGCCTCTAAATGAATCAACTGCTCGAAACCTTCATAGCAAATATCGCATATATACGGTTTATTACTATCACTTGCATCACATTCGTAAGTCTGTTTATTTTCTGAATGCGAACGTTGATGCTGTTTCAACAAACACGGTAGAATGAAACTTTTGTCACACACGCCACAACGATAAGGTTTATCAGCATGTTCACATTTGTGGTGTTTGAAACTCGATCGTTGATTGAAACGTTTGCCGCACACATCGCACTGGTACGGTTTCTCACCTGTATGTAGAAATTTGTGTTCTGTTAAGTTGCTGCGATTTCGAAACGGTTTGTTGCAATATTCACAAGTGTATGGTTTCTCGCCAGTATGCACTCTTTTATGTTTTTTCAAATTGCACAATTTTGAAAACATTTTGTGGCAAATGTCGCACTGATGCGCTTTTATACCTGTATGCGTGATTTTGTGATTCTTTAATGTTCCCTTATGAAGAAAACATTTTTTACAAATCTCACACTGATGGGATTTATAACCGTCATGCATCTTTTTATGTACACTTAAGTTGCTACGATCCCTAAATGGTCGATTACATATGTCACATTTATATGGTTTTTCACCGCTGTGAATAAATAAATGTTTTTTTAAATCCGACACATGAGAACATTTTTTATTACAATGTCTACACTGATATTTGTGCATTTTTTTATGCGCATTTAGATTCGTAACAGTTTCACCGCATATTTCGCATAAACAAGGAGTGTGATCGGTTTTGTGTTTAGTTAACAATATTGATTTTGAAAATTCATCACCACATAAATCACATTTATAAAATTTATTTTTTGAAGTTTGATGGCCTTCATTTTTTTCTATACTGTTCGTATTTTCTGGTAATAATAATAATGGATCGGTTTCATCACAATTAGTCGGAGAAATCGAATCAAATTCGTTTTCAGATTTTATAAAAATATCACTTTTATTATCAACTGTTTCGCCATTGAAATTCCATTCCCACGATTCATTCGATTCACGCAAATTTTTTGCAATTTGATTTAAAGTTACGTCCGACTGTAATGCTAGCATTCGAAACTGATATGCAATTTCCAATTTTTCATTGCAGAAGGAACATATTAGAGGAGGAATCACATCATTTGTTGTTATCTATTTAATCAAATATTATAATTAATACCAACATAACAATAATACTTTATTAAAACAAGTAGTAGTTTTATATTTAATTATTCTAAACGCATGCAGATAGAAGATTCAAATTTCAATTCTGACGTTTTTTTTAAGGAATATTTAAGCGTTTCAGATTATATTATAAATCCTAAGAGCCTTCTAACGATCAATATTTATACTCTATATAATTGAAGATAAATATAGAAGGATTAGGATTAGAACAATGAATTGACAATACCAATATCTACAACAAATTATAATAACTGAGGGCTCCGTTAAATAGTATCGGGCAAAAATACTTACTACAACGGAAGCACACGCTTGGTAAGCGTCTTGTAATACTATTCCCAGAGTCCACGAATTTTCTAGCATGTTAATTAATTGAACATTTTCTGATAAGCATACTCGACACATTTTTGTTTCACTACTGCTAGATAACATAAGTGTTTCCATTTTCTCTCTTTTTGTTCTATCGTTTTCCACGATACATACTGGTGTCAGCTTCACAGTTCACAGTGTTCTGTTCATCAGAGTATTTAGCGCCTTTTGAATTCTTTTTGAGCAATGCCATCTGCGTTTTTATAAAATTAATGTTCCTCAAAAAATGTAAAAACAGTCTCAACGATAAGTTTTTTCTGTGATTCTTGTTCCTTTAAAAGACATTTGCGGGAAGCATCCTTCTTGAGAGAATTCACTTTCCATTCCCATGAATTTTGCGAATGCGAATGACAAAAAATGTGCGAATAGCGAATGCCAATATTCGTTAGATCACTGCAAATGTCACATACGGTTTTTCACCAGTAAGTATGTCTACGTCGATGTTGCCTCATTGTACTTGATTGTGCAAAATGTTGATTGCAAATATCACATCGATACGGTTTCTCTCCGGTATGTATCCTTCTATTGACTGTAGTGTGCTTTGATTCGAATAACTCTGTTCACACTATATAATATGTAATACTCCTATATTGCTTGCGCCCGTAAGTGGGAGTATCAAGGCCGCAAGTGAGAAAGCAAATGACTGTTTCTATCTTTGTTGAGAAATCCATCTCGTTGTGCGCAAGCGTTGCAACATTCGATTCACATTGTTTCCATAGCAATTTTCGAAATATTATCACTACTAACCATGGCGGAAATATTACATGGTGTGCTCATCAGGCAGGGTTCTCTCTCTAAAAATCGTTTCTCTCTTGCACAATTATGTAAAATAATACTCAGGTGTGCCAACTCATAAAAATTCCTAAAATGCGTGATGATTTTTACATTTTAATGTTTTTGGAACCAATAATTTGACATATTATTGTGTCAAATTAAAATAACGAACGGCTATAGAATTTAGGTTATCAAGAAAATATTAAAATAAATAATATAAGATTTTAAGGAATCTTAATTAGAAAGTGGTTGTGAGGGCAAATAAGGAAGCTTTTGATGATTAATCAGTATGCAGCACACTAGGCGCTATGAAACTCGTCAAAAAAAATTTGTCGATGACATGTAAATATAGTGTCTCATCCATATTTTATATGCCTATATAAAGCTACACCCGTCCGGTGATGCGCGCCGATTAAGCATCCTGAATGCATTTTCACCTTCTATTAACTTTATTTTATTTAGTTTTAATGGAATCAAAAAAAAATCTAACAGTGGTGTATCTGTTTGGAACGTAACTAATAATAAGAGTATGTTGAAAACGGCCTCGGCTAAACAATTCCCTAAATAAAAAATGTATTATTATTTATTAAAGAATTTTGCATCCACAAGCACCCACAACTTCTTGTTGCGCCGAGACGTACCTGCTCGCCGGAGCCAGAGTTCAAGCGCGCACGACAAGACAAAAAGAAAAATAAAGAAAATTTTTAATTATTTTTATTGAAAATAATTAATTCAGAAAACGTCAAAAAAATATAGTCATGAAATCAATGTAAGGTGTGCATAAATTATAATACATGAATCATATGTAAGAAATCATAAAAAAATTATACACAAAATCAGTACAAATTGTACGTAATTTATATATGAATCGCATATGAGAAATCAATCCAGAATTATATGTAAATATTAACTTCTCCAATTTCCTTCATCCAACCTACGCGCATTATTACAGTTTCCGGTAATTTGAAAAAACGTCTATGTTTTTCGCTGTTGCTGTTGTTGTCACAACACGCACTATGCTCCTCATCTTAATTGTTCACACAAATTGCTCTTGACAAAATATAATTTCCGTCAGTTATATAAATCAAATATTTTATGTCAAAATATTATATTGCGTCACATATTGTATCCGTAGTTACGGTTTTCTAAATTGAAATTTGAAAGAGATAGCCAGTCGAGTTGAGTGAATGCAACAAGGACAAACGGCTAAGGCACACCAATATTCTAATGTAAAACGATTTTTTGTCTTGAAGTTGTCAGCCCTGGGTATTATTTGCACTTTGAAACGATATTTAGAGAGAGAACCCTGCCTGATGAGCACACCATGTAATATTTCCGCCATGCTACTAACCTTGTTATTATCATAGATCAATTAATATTATAAATTGTTTATGCGCATAAGACTCAACGTCTTGCGAGAGAGACAGACATATATATGTCTGCACCGTAGGCTTTTCGTCCGACTCCAGACCCCGGCTAGCAATATAGGAGTATTACATATAAAATAGAATAGAATATATTTAATTGTAAGAGAAACCGAAGTCTATTACATAGTCATATAAAAGTGTAAAAATATTAATATTCGTTCAGGCTGTAACAATTTTTTGACAGCAGATATTTTTTTAAAGCGCACTTAAATTTTTTGCAATTATTTATATTTTTCAAATAATTCGGGAGTTTAATATGCCCTCGTATCATGGCGTTAGTGATGGTTCACACAGAGGTCTTTCACCTGTATGAATACGTTTATGAATTTGCAATTAGTATTGTGCGCAAAAAATTGTTCACAAATATTACACCTGAAAGCTTTGTTGCCACGATGCCATTGTTTGTCTTATGATCTTCTAGAATCTAGATCACTCGATAATTCGACTTTCAATTCACATGTCGCACTAAAACAGTTTATCACTTTTCTTATGCTTTCTAATTCACCTGGGTGACTGAAACGCGTACTGCAAAGATCACATTTGAAGGGCTGTATTTTTTCTGAATGTGAAAGTTGATGGTTCTTTAAAAGTGACAAGACTACGAATCTCTTATCGCAAACGTCAACCGGTATGTTTTAAGACTTTTGTCAGTGTGTTGATTATAAATGTGCGCTTTTAAACTGAACTTTGGTTGAACGTTGATCACAATGATATGGTTGCTCACTGGCATGCAGTAGTTTATGTTCTGTTAAGTTGCTACTATTTCAGTATGGTTTGTCGCAATATTCACAGACGTACGGTTTCTCGTCGGTATGAACTCGTTTATGAGCTTTCAAATTGCTCGGTCGTGCAAACCTTTTGGAGCAAACGTCACATGAGTAAGGTTTTACACCGGTATGAAGTATTTTATGATTCCTCAGGTTCTTATTTTAACGAAAAGTTTTATTACAAATTTCGCATTGGTGGGGTCTTGAATCATTTTATGAGCCTTTAAATTACTACGATCACTAAATTGCTTCTCGTACACGTCACTTATTTATATGGCTTTAGACTATTGTGTACACGTTCATGAATTTTAAAACTCTCTGGAGAAGAAAATCCTTTATTACAAAAGCACACTGATATTTCTTTTTATTTTTTAAAGTTTGATGTTCTTCCTTTAAATCGTTTTGATGTCGACTGTCTACTGACACGTTATCCGACAATAATGGATCATATTCCACATAATTCTGATAATGTTTAGGCTCACATTTAATAAAAATAGCGTTTTTGTCATTAACATTTCTTGATTCGTTAGAATTACGTAGATTTTCTGCAATCTCTTTTAGATTCCAGATTCTAGAAGCGCCGACTTATATGAATCTCCGGTGGGGCCCGACTTATACCCAGTGGCGGATTTAGGATTTTGGTTTGGGGGGGTGTAAGATTGGAAGGGACAAACAGTAGCGTTAGCCCACAGACCGGGGGAATACCCTTCAGGGGGAGGAGGGCTTCGGGGGTATCCCCATGAAAAAAATTCAAAAAAAGACTCAAAAACGCAAATTCGAAGCAAATCTTTTTCACAAATATAATACTTATTAGAAGTTAATTAAGTTTTAATTTTTAAACAAAAACATTACTTATGTTACTATTTTCTAATTTATTCTGTCACAAAATAAAACAATAAGTAGAAGGTACGTAATTCTACTATTTTCTAATTTATTGTCGCAAAATAAGACGTTTTTAGCAAAAAAATACAACTTGCAGATTAATAAGAAGTATTAAAAATACCTTGTGTTGTTAACACGACGCGTTTCAGCAACGAGATGCCATCTTCAGGTGCGGTTAATTTTTTATATTATAAAACACACATTGAGTATTCGTAACACGTTATAATATTATGATGCGCACATGTCTATTATGCTGTGGATTGTGATTTGTGAAGTACTGATTTAAAATTTAAATTTCGAGATTTTATGATTTATATAGTAGGTAGATGAAATGGAAGTGTGAGTGTGTATGTATGTGGACGATTAATGAGTATTGGGTGTTTGTGTGTTAATTATTGTGTCGTATATTATGTTCGATTTTAACGTTAGTTTGTCATTAATAGTTTGTCATTAAGAATGTTGGTATTCATACTAATTAGCCTGATAAACATACTCGATATATTTTAGTAGCACGTTTCACCGTGTCCATTTTATGGAATTTCTTATGCTTATCTGAATATTCGCATTTGCGAATGCCTAAAAATTTACATTCGTTACATCTCTAGCTGATTTTACAAAAATCATACAGAAATTCTAAATTAATAGTGTGTTCAACTATTATTGTAGAGTAAAGGAAAGTAAAATAAGTTAACCTTGAAATTTTTTTAAGTAATTTTATTTGTATAAAAAATAATATCATACAATACACTGTTGAACTGTATTTTAATATATTTAACATTTTAGTTTTACCTTGTCAAACGAAAATAAAACTATTGTCCGTCTTCTGAATGGTACCAGTGGTGTTATCATAGCCACCGTTATAAAAATATGGTAACAGCACCGGTACCTAACTGTCAAAACGCAAAAATAGGTCTATAAGAACCTAAATAAATTCTTATTCCGTTATTAATTTGAAATTTCTAATAATTTTTTCCGCATAGTTTTTTTCCTAGCTAGGTACATCAAGTGTTTGCTTTTATGCAGATTAAATTTCCTAATCTCTGTAAACCGTTTGCTACAAACATCACACTGATACGGTTGCTCACCAGTATGTCTACGTCGATGGGCTTTCATCGTGCTCGGCTGAGCGAATCTTTGATCGCAAATATCACACCGAAACGGCTTCTCTCCGGTGTGTGTCCTTCTATGTGACTGTAACGTTCCTTGCCTAGCAAAACTCTGCTGGCACACGTCACATTTATAAGGTTTTTCACCTGTATGTACGCGTTTATGAGAAATGAAACTAAATACATGTGCGAAACTCCGATAGCACACATCGCACTTATATGGTTTCTCGCCTGTATGTAGACGTATATGTAGCTTTAAACGTTCTTTTTTCGAGAACAATTTTTTACAAACAGTGCACTCGAAAGGTTTCTCGTTAGTATGTGTACGTTTATGTGCCTCTAAATGAATCAACTGCTCGAAACCTTCGTAGCAAATACTGCATATATACGGTTTATCACTATCACTTGCGTGTGATCTTTGATGCTTTTTTAAATTACCCAGTTGACTAAAACGTTTATTACAGATGTCACATTCATAAGTCTGTTTATTTTCTGAATGCAAACGTTGATGCTGTTTCAACAAACATGGTAGAATGAAACTTTTGTCACACACGTCACAACGATAAGGTTTATCGGCATGTTCACATTTGTGGTGTTTGTAACTCGTTCGTTGATTGAAACGTTTGCCGCACACATCGCACTGGTACGGTTTCTCACCTGTATGTAGAAATTTATGTTCTGTTAAGTTGCTGTGATTTCGAAACGGTTTGTTGCAATATTCACAAGTGTATGGTTTCTCGCCAGTATGCACTCTTTTATGTTTTTTCAAATTGCACAATTTTGAAAACATTTTGTTGCAAATTTCGCACTGATGCGCCTTTATACCTGTGTGCGTAATTTTGTGATTCTTCAATGACCCCTTATGAAGAAAACTTTTTTTACAAATCTCACATTGATAAGGTTTATAACCGTCATGTATCTTTTTATGTCCCCTTAAGTTGCTACGATCTCTAAATTGTCGATTACATATGTCACATTTATATGGTTTTACACCGCTGTGAATAAATAAATGATACTTTAAACCCCACGCACCTAGAAATGTCTTATTACAATGACTACACTGATATTTGTGAATTTTTTTATGCGCATTTAGATTCGTAACAATTTCACCGCATATTTCGCATAAACATGAAGTGTGATTGGTTTTGTGTTCAGTTAACAATATTGATTTTGAAAATTCATCACCACATAAATCACATTTATAAAATTTATTTTTTGAAGTTTGATGGCCTTCATTTTTCTTTTTACTGTTCGTATTTTCTGGTAATAATAATAATGGATCGATTTCATCACAATTAGTCGGAGAAATCGAATCAAATTCGTGTTCAGATTTTATAAAAATATCACTTTTATAATCAACTGTTTCGTCATTGAGATTCCATTCCCACGATTTGTTCGATTCACGCAGATTTTTTGCAATTTGATTTAAAGTTACATCCGACTGTAATGCCAGCATTCGGAACTGATACGCAATTTCCAATTTTTCATTGCACAAGGAACATATTAGAGGAGGAACCACATCATTTGTTGTTATCTATGTAACAAAATATTATAATCAATACCAACATAAGAATAATACTTTATTGAAACAAGTAGTGGCAGTTTCAATGCTGTCTAATCTAAGATTTATCCTCAGAATTATATTTACACGCATGTAGATAGAAGATTTAAATTTCAATTCTGACATTTTTATTAAGGAATATTTAAGCGTTTCAGATTTTATTAAATATCCTCAGGGGCCTTCAAACGATCAATATTTATACTCTATATTATAATTGATGACAAAAATAGAAGGATTAGAATTAGAACAATGAATTGGCAATACTGATATCTACAATAAATTATAATAAAAAGAGGGCCCCGTTAAATAGTATCGTGTAAAAATACTTACTACAACGGAAGCACACGCTTGGTAAGCGTCTTGTAATACTACTCCAAGAGTCCACGAATTTTCTAGCATGTTAATTAGTTGAACATTTTCTGATAAGCATACTCGACACATTTTTGTTTCAGTACTACTAGATAACATAAGTGTTTCCGTTTTCTCTGTTTTTATTTTATTGTTTTCCACGATAATTGACATACTCGTGTCAGCTTTACAGTTCACAGTGTTCTGTTCATCAGAGTATTTAGCGCCTTTTGAATTCTTTTCGAGCAATGCCATCTGCGTTTTTATAAAATTTGTGATGTTCGATGAGTAATGTTCCTCAAAAAATTTAAAAACATCCTCAACGGTAAGTTTTTTCTGTGGTTCTTGTTCCTTTAATAGACATTTTCTGGAAGCATCCTTCTTGAGAGCCTTCACTTTCCATCGCAGATGAATTTTCCTTGGTGTACTTGAACTCAAAGATTTGGATGTTTGACAGGTGTTATCCATAAATTGTTGCAGTTGTTGTTGTTGTACAGTGTCATTCTCTTCACAGAAAACTGTAGATACTGGGGGTTCGCAAAATTCTTCTATAATAATTGGTTGCAGTTGTTCTTGTACAGTGCTGCTCTCTTCACAGAAAACTGTAGATAACGGTTCGCAAAATTCTTCCATAATAATTGGTTGCCGTTGTTGTTCTTGTACAGTGCCACTTTCTTCACAAAAAACTGTAGATATTGACGGTTGCAGTTGTTCTTGTACAGTGCCACTTTCTTTACAGGAATCTGTAGATGTTGACGGTTCGCAAAATTCTTCTTTAATGATCGGTTGCAACGGCTGTTTATTTCGAGAGCCACTCTCTTCAAAGAAAACTGTGCTGGAACTACGTTCGGTAGCTAGTCTATCGAATAAAACTGGTACGGCATCTATATTCAGCCTATTCTGTGATTTTCCAGCAAACATTTTTTCTTCGAAATGTTTTGAACAAACTCTAAGAGTGTTGTAACAATAATCAGGCGTATACTTTGGGAGCTGAGGACAACCAGTCGAATCAAGAGCAATCCGAAGCCATGTCGTACACCTACAAGTATAAAAGAAATTAGGAATTATGCATACGTCTTTGCATTTTCATCGTAAATAGATTTTACGCTTCTGTGTATAAATTAGTGACAAGCCAAGTCTATTTTAGTCGCAACTTTCAATTGAGATTGAACATTCGACTCCGATGATTTTGGAACAAAAAAATTCTAAGAGCAGCGGGCGGAACTCGCCTCGAGCAAATAATTGGACTAATTATCTTTCATAATTTTGTTATTTATAACATCATTACGTAAATCTTTCCTCAGCCTCTATCTCAGACTTCGGATAAAAACAACAAACAACCTTCGACTCAGACTTCGGTTCCGATAACACCACCTCCGTTACATCATTGATCATGAACAAATGTATAATAATAAAGATATTTAGTTACCAGATATTTTATTTAAAAAGGTATCTATACAGTGGTATAATTACTAGAAGGGAAACCCTGGGTTAAACTTCTAGCCTAACCTAACAGATTTTAAATGTGTTTGGACATATTTTGACAGGTGGCAAGGGCAACATTTTAACAGGCGTACACGCTACACACTCAACAAACCATTCAGTTGAAATCAGCGTTAAGCCTCGCGTAAACAAACCAACTAAGAAAAATTTACTGTTAACACGAGATTTGAATTTAATGGGATATTTTTTAATTTATAGGTTAATATTTTTTTTATTTCAGCAATTAACATTTTTGTTAACTCAGCCTGTCAGTAAATACACCACTGCATCTATGCCCACGATTCTTACCTTTTCTCGTCTTTAGGAAATCTAAAGAAACTCAAATTGCGATTTGTTTCACTATTTCTTCTACAAATAAAACAGTACACAACCATTTTCTTGTTAACAGTTGACACAATAGTCAATAATTAATACACAAATCACAGTATCGGTTCCTTTAAACACAATAATAAAACGAACAATTAATAACACTTTCACATCACAACAGATCTGAAGTGTCAAATGGACGCTTTATGAGAATAGT
Source organism: Mongoloraphidia duomilia (assembly GCA_039654895.1). Taxonomy (NCBI): domain Eukaryota; kingdom Metazoa; phylum Arthropoda; class Insecta; order Raphidioptera; family Raphidiidae; genus Mongoloraphidia; species Mongoloraphidia duomilia. Next base: position 11,439,411 of record CM077524.1, read on the forward strand.
CAGTTAACTGGAATCTGGAACGAAGCATTTATGACTGACAGACGAAAGTTTGGTTATATTAACAAAGACAGCCATTGTGGGGTTTGGCCAATGAATTACAAACTAGTACAATGATACCGTCACAGTGTAAAGCTTACAGTACAGTGATTTCACTAACTGTCGGCACCTTTGATGTTCTGTTCTGCTCCCAGTTTTGTTTTTTTTGCTTTATACCAGCGACGGACATGCGCGTTATACAGCCAATGAAAAGCCAGCGCTCTGTGGTTGAATTTCTATAGAACAGGACCTGATTCAGTGCCATAGATCAGAATTGTTTCATAATAATAATATTGATTTTCACGGCTTCATATTTGCAATCTTCAGAGAAATAAGCTTCACACACTCGGACATTTTTTCGGACTCGATTTTTAGGACTATCAAGGAAATCCCTACGATTGATCGCAAAAATCCTCTGATGAAATCTCTGTAATTAAAACATAATTTTAAGTATTTTAAACACTTGTCAATCCCAGATTTTTAATATTTTAAACATCTATAAATATTATTATTTCATTCAAACAAAATATAACGACGTGGAACTTGAATAAATGTGATTATATGATTTTTAAGTTATAGTATCTTACTTATAATATCATAGTCATAGATAAATAAATTATTCTTACCTCAGTTTCCTTAGGAAATGAATAAAATGTAATCTTCCCACTATTAGCATTATTGCAATTGGGAACACATCACTTAAAAACTATTTTTTTCACTTTTACAAAACACGAATATAATGACTGCATCAGTATACAATGAAACACCCATGTATAGACACATTAGCTGTATCGTGCATAGGCCATACACATAAATCACTGTCTTCAAAATTATACCAGGACGAAGCATGCGCACTGAATTTCTGGGCACAGAAATATTGCCGAGTGGAGAAACTGATTGTATACGTTTAATGCACTATCAGAAAACAGTATTTTTGTCCTACACTCCAACCCACTATAAAATAGCTGCTTTTCATGCATGTGTAGCATACTGGTCGTAAAATGACCGATTTCAGGCCGGTCACGAGAGCCGGGCGGTAAAGTAACTTTTTGCCATATACCCACTATAAAATGGCTGCTTTGCATGTAAAGTGATTTTTGACAGACTGGTGTGCGGGAACGTATCTTTTCCACACTAGTGTGGGGAAGCAAACCATTTCCATAGTGATTTATGTTTATTCGCCTTGTTAACGAATTTTTTTTCGTTATGACTGTACCTTTTAGGGTTACCTACCCCCTTCTGTCACTGGGCTCTATCTCACTTGTCTCACAAACGGTAAGAGCTAGCTAGTTGAAATTTTCACCGATTGTGTGTTGTTATGGCATGAAGCCTGGCAAATAATAATTAGAATTAAATAAAGAATCAATTAATTTTACTAGATTAATGTTGTTACACGTTCATAGTATAGAGAATATTAGTAACTCTTTATTATGACTGCACTATGCGCGTGTACAGTATGATTGCTGAGTCGTACTTATACTGCATTATGCGCGGGTAATAACATCATTCGGGTGGTTCAGTGGTAAAATGTTTGACTGAAGATCGAACGGTCCTTGGACCTTGGTTCGATCCTAGGTTATGAATCGCAGTATTTTTGTTTTTTTACTCGTAAAAATATATAAATATATTTTTTTTTCTTTAAAAATAATTTAAATAAATTTGATACGGAAAAATTTTGAAATAATATCAAGAACAAAATAAAATATAAGAAAAAAAAAACTTTTTAAAAATAAATCTGTTAATTTTTTACCCCTACCTAACTCCGTATTTTTATTATTGTACGGAACATTTGGTGCGCGAGTCTGACTCGCACTTGGCCTATTTTAATATTATGTATATTCGGGTATATCTAGATATAATAAATGATATAATTTATTTATTTACTTATCTGATAAATTACATTGTTTTATATCTATTTTTACTTCCCACCTCTACTATGGTAGGGAAGTAATGGATTCAGTCCGAAAACAATATTTCGAGATTTTAACAGATTTTCACGTTTTGAGACCCTAGCAATCGTTTAAGATCATTTTCTGACTGATGTCTGTATGTGTGTGTGTATGTGTGTATGTGTGTGTGTGTGTGTATGTGGTCAATTTTTCGCCTTCGATATCTTAAGAACGGAACAACATACGGGCATGCCGATTGTTCTATTGTGTTTATCAGCCTTTAACTTAGATCTGATTAGATTTTGAGTCAAATCGGTTCAGTGGATCCTGAGATATTCAAAAAAACGTCCTCAATGTCACGTATTAACATAGGTAAAAAAAAATATAAATGAATTCTAGATGTTATAATATGAAAAAAATGTAAATATTTTTTTTCTCTAAAATGTATAGTTTTCGAGAAAAAAAATATTTTACTAAAAAAAATAAAAATTGTACGTAAATCAAGGTAACCATGATTTTTGCTATATTAAGCTAGCCATCAGTAGATCACCAAACAAAAAAGAGGGCCATGCTTTTTTCAAAGAATAAAAATTAAATTGTGTTTTAAAGACCACCAACAGCTAAGGTTATTTGGGCCTAGTCAAAGAATAAAAAAAAGAGTGTTTATTTTTTGCAAATATTTACTAGGTGGGAAGTATAGGACTGGTCATCAGTCGAATTTTTTCAAATATAACAGTAAAAACTGTACAAATATACATGGATCTAAAGGTGTGTAAATGAAAACAATTTTTTTTCCAAGTTATTAATTTGAAATTTCTAATACTTTTGTATGCATAGTTTTTTTAGTCAGGTATATCGCTTGTGTGTTCGCTTTTATGTAGATTAAATTTCTTAATCTCTGTAAACTGTTTGCTACAAACATCACACTGATATGGTTGCTCACCAGTATGTCTACGTCGATGGGCTTTCATCGTGCTCGGCTGAGCGAATCTTTGATCGCAAATATCACACCGAAACGGTTTCTCTCCGGTGTGTGTCCTTCTATGTGACTGTAACGTTCCTTGCCTAGCAAAACTCTGCTGGCACACGTCACATTTATAAGGTTTTTCACCTGTATGCACGCGTTTATGAGAAATGAAACTAAATACGTGTGCGAAACTCCGATCACACACAACGCACTGATACGGTTTCTCGCCTGTATGTACACGCTTATGCACTTCTAATTGAGTCTTTTGCGCGAACAACATTTTACAAATCGTACATTCGAAAGATTTTTCGCTGTGACATCTTTGATGGTTTTTTAAACTACCCAGTTGATCAAAACTTTTTTTACAGATACCGCAGTCATAAGTCTCGTTCTTTTCTGAATGTGAAAGTTGATGCCGTTTCAAAAAAGACGGCAAAAAGAATGTTTTGTCACACACGTCACAACGATTAGGTTTATCGCATTTATTGGTATGTTGATAAAATTTGTGTCTTTTGAAACTTGATCGTTGATTGAAACGTTCGCCGCACATGTCGCACTGGTAAGGTTTCTTACCAGTATGTAGAAGTTTGTGTTCTTTTAAGTTACTCTGATTTCGGAACGGTCTGTTGCAATATTCACAACTGTATGGTTTTTCGTCGGTATGCATTTGTTTATGGATTTTCAAAGTAATAGATCGTGAAAATGTTTTGTGGCAAATGTCGCACTGATGTGCTTTTATACCTGTGTGCGTAATTTTGTGATTCTTTAATGTTCCCTTATGAAGAAAACATTTTTTACAAATCTCACATTGATGGGATTTATAACCATCATGTATCTTTTTATGAGCCGTTAAGTTGCTACGATCTCTAAATTGTCGATTGCATATGTCACATTTATATGGTTTTACACCGCTGTGAATAAATAAATGTTTCTTTAAACCCCACGCGGCAGAAAATATCTTATTACAATGACTACACTGATATTTTTGAGTTTTTTTATTCGTATTTAGATTCGCAACAGTTTTATCGTATATTTCACGATCGGTTTTATGCTTAGGTAACAATATTGATTCTGAAAAATCTTCGCTACATACTGTATCAGGTTCGTAAAATTTATTTTCTGAAGTTTGATCGTCTTGATTTTGTTGTTGGCTATCCGTTAAATTATTTTCTGATAATAATAGATCTGTTTCATCACAATTAGTCGGAGAAATCGAATCAATATCGTTTTCAGATTTTATGAAAATATCATTTTTATTATCAATTGTTTCGTCATTGACATTCCACTCCCGTTCGTTCGATTCACGCAAATTTTTTGCAATTTGATTCAAAGTTACGTCCGATTGTAATGCTAGGGTTCGAAACTGATAAGCAATTTCCAATTTTTCGTTGCAGCAGGAACATATCAAAGGAGAAATCACATCGTTTGTTGTTATCTATTTAACAAAACATAATAACTCAAATGAGATTACTTATATATTCCTTAAAGGGCTTTTTAACGATCAATATTTATCGTCTACATTCTTGAAGACAGATATGAAGGTTTAGAATTAGAACAATGAATTGACAACATCAATAAATTACGATCAACTGAGGGTCCCATAACAATACTGTCGTGTAAAAATACTTACTAAAACGGAAGCACATGCTTGGTAAGCGTCTAGTATTACAACTCCTAAAGTCCACGAATTTTCCAGCATGTTAATTAGTTTTCCATTTTCTGATAAGCATACTCGACACATTTTTATATCACCATTGCTTGATAACATAGGTGTTTCCATTTTTAATTTTTTGCTTTCCACAACAATCGACATTACTAGTCAGCGATGTGACTTTGACAATCACAGTAAGGTATTTGACTAAAATTTTTTTGTGTTATATTAATAGAGCAGTAAATTCTGAACAAAATGACACCTAAATCACTTCATTCTGATTTCAAATTAGCTCAAAAATAATTTTTGAAATATTTATGTTAGCCCCGCCCGCTAATAATGGTTTTTGCTCTACGAACATATGACGTCATATTTTTATGAATGTACGTTTATATCTACTAACTCGATGCTAATTATATCAGAAACAGAGTGTTGAAAAATACCGTTTTGTACCTATATGAACATGATGTAAACAATCTAAGCTCCGTTGTTATGGATACATTCATTTTTTATTTAAAATTGACGTCACACGTTCTCACACGGTGTTTGAAGTCACGTGACACATAGATTAAAAATCATGATTTTACTTATTTATTTAAATATGTTTATGAAACTTAATTAATAAAAATAAAAAACTAATAACTATTTTAGAGCATAAACTTTCATTATAACAAAGTTTTATATTTTATTTTGATCACTGGTAAGTACCCTATTGTGACAACATCGATTGTCGGTCGTGTCGGATTACCAGATGCTTTGTCTCGTTACTTTTTCGAGGATACTTGCCTCCCTCATCTTGGTAGCGAGAATTCTCGAAAATTCGATTTGTTCTGAACATGTCATCTTAAAATCGAATTTTGTTTGAATTATGCTTTCGACTGTTTCTATTTGAAGGCGATTGCGTTCTTTGGTAGGTAGTTAAAACAATAAAACCCCAATATTTTTATACACCGGGACATTTTGTAGATCAACCGGGACAGAAGTTCCAAACCGGTGACTTGTTCCGATGGGTCGGGACGGATGGCAACCCTACCGTGAGATCCTAGAGGGGTGAAAAAGGGTGTCGTGAATGTGTTTTTTACAGATTTAACAATTCGGTTCATATTATTGGCCTTTGAAACATAAAATTTGGAGAATACATTTCTTTTATAACGTAAGAGGTAAATGTGTTTTTACCATATATGTAATACTATATTGCTAGCGCCCGTAAGTGGAAGTATCATGCCGCAAGTGAGACAGCAAATGACTGTTTCTATCTTTGTTAAGAAACCCATCTCGTTATGCGCAAGTATGGTGGGGAAAGCCCGGGGGGAATTAATCACACAATAATAATTATGTTCGTTGTCGGTATTGATATTTATTTATTTCCAAATAATTAATTTACTATTTGCTATTTTATTTTTCATTATAATCTTTTTTTACTTGTCAAAATCACTGGTTACAGTATTATTTTGGATTGTTGATCGTTACAAGCCTCCTCTGCTCGAAGCTTAAAGCCTAGTTATAGTAAACATCTCTTTGTATTCTCGGACATGCGCATAAGACTCGACGTCTTTTGAGAGAGGCAGACATACATATGTCTGCACCGTAGTCTTTTCACCTGACTCCAGATCCCGGCTAGCAATATAGGAGTATTACATATATGGTTTTTACAGATTTAATCATTCTGTTCACACTATTGATCTTTGAAACACGAAATTAGAAGATAAAATTCTTTCTTAGTGTGTGCCTACGTTATAAAAGAAATGTATTCTCCAAATTTTATATTTCAAAGGCCAATAATATGGACAGAATTGTTAAATCTGTAAAAAACACATTCACGACACCCTTTTTCACGCCCCTAGGAGTGGAATGGATCTCACGGTAGGGTTTTCACCGGTTTGGAACTTCAAACATTGTTTGACGATGATGGAGGTTGCCGATTGATTATGTTAAGAAAAGTAATGCTTGTGGATTGGTTTAATTGTTGATTTAATAATTATTGTATATTATTTACCTATCAGATAAATTACATTTTTTTATATCTATTTTTTCAAATATAACAGTAAAACCGTAAAAAATACATAGATCTAAATTCTAAAAGTATCTAATTGAAAACAATTTTTATTCCAAGTTATTAATTTGAAATTTGCAAAACTTTTGTCTGCATGGTTTTTTTCCTAGTCAGGTATATCGCTTGAGTGTTCACTTTTATGTAGATTAAATTTCCTAATTTCTGTAAACTGTTTGCTACAAACATCACACTGATACGGTTGCTCACCAGTATGTCTACGTCGATGAGATTTCATCGTGCTCCTCTGAGCGAATCTTTTATCGCAAATATCGCACTGAAACGGTTTCTCCCCGGTGTGTGTCCTTCTATGTGACTGTAACGTTCCTTGCTTAGCAAAACTCTGTTGGCACACATCACATTTATAAGGTTTTTCACCTGTATGAACGCGTTTATGCGTAATGAGATTAGCTATGCGTGCAAAACTCCAATCGCACCTATCGCACTGATACGGTTTCTCGCCGGTATGTATACGTTTGTGATCGTTTAAATTAGTCTTTTGACTAAAACGTTTGCCGCACATATCGCACTGGTACGGTTTTTCACCTGTATGCAGAAGTTTGTGTTCTGTTAAGTTGCTGTGATTTCGGAACGGTTTATTGCAATATTCACAAGTGTGTGGTTTCTCGCCAGTATGCATTCTTTTATGGATTTGCAAATTGCCCAATTTTGAAAACATTTTGTGGCAAATGTCGCACTGATGTGATTTCATACCTGAATGCTTAATTTTATGGTTCTTCAATGAGTCCTTATGAAGATAAGATTTTTTACAAATTTCGCATTGATGGGGTTTATTGCCGACATGCATCTGTTTATGAGCCGTTAAGTTGCTACGATCTCTAAACTGACGATCGCATATGTCACATTTATAAGGTTTTGTACCATTGTGAATAAATAAATGCTTTTTTAAACTGCCTGCGGTAGAAAATATTTTATCACAATTACTACACTGATATTTGTGTACTTTTTTATGCGCATTTAGATTTGTAACAGTTTCACCGCATATTTCGCATAAACATGTTTTGTGAACGGCTTTGTGTTTGGTTAACAATATGGATTTTGAGAATTCATCGCTACATAAATCACATTTGTAAAATTTATTTTCTGTTTGATCGTTTTCATTTTGTTGTTGACTATTCGTTAAATTATTTTCTGATAACAATAATAATGGATCTGTTTCATAACAATGCGTCGGAGAAATCGAATCAAAATCGTTTTCAGATTTTATAAAAATGTCATTTTTATTATCAATTGTTTCATCATTGACATTCCACTCCTGTGATTCGTTCGAGTCGCGCAGATTTTTTGCAATCCGTTTCAAAGTTACGTCCGATTTTAAAGCTTGTGTTTGAAATTGGAATGCAGTTTCCAATTTTTCGTTGCAGAAGGAACATATCAAAGGAGGGATCACATCATTTGTTGTTATCTATTTAACAAAATATATAATAGGTAAACGTCAACGCCACAATACTTTACAGTTATTCACTTTAAGACAAATTGTTGGCAGTTTTGATACTGTCTAACATTTATCTTTAGTATTGTATTTAATTATATTAAACGCATACAGATTGGAAGGGCTTGAGAATAGCCGAGAGTGTAGCGGCGCTGTTGTTTACATGGCGTTGCTATGGTTCCTCTATTACAAGTCCCCAGTTCCCGAGTTCTAGCCCGAGAGCTGGTAAAAGTGTCAATTGGATTTTCAATTTATTATTAAAAAAAAAATAATGATTTGAAAATATGAATTGGTGCTAGGCCCAAATAACCTTAGCTGTTGGTGGTCTTTAAAATACAATTTACAATACAATTTACAGATTGGAATATTAAAAAGTTTCAGATTATATTAAATATCCTAAAGGGACTTCAAACGATCAATATATTTTATGCTCTATAATCTATATTATTGAAGACAAATTACCAATATTTACAATAAATTATGATAAATTGAAGACCACAATATAACAATACTATCGTGTAAAATACTTACTAAAACGGAAGCACACGCTTGATAAGCGTCTAGTATTACAACTCCTAAAGTCCACGAATTTTCCAGCATATTAATTAGTTTTCCATTTTCTGATAAGCATACTCGACACATTTTTATTTCACTATTTCTAGTTAATATAAGTGTGTCCATTTTCTCAATTTTTTATTTATTGCTTCGGCAAAATTTGTCATTTGTCAATTGTTGTCATACTAGTGCAAGTTATGTAGTGAGTAGTGTGAAGTGTCACTGTTAGCGGTGTGTCGTGTGACATAGGTACCTATTGAGTCTTGACAATATTGACATAATATTATCAAGTCAACTGCCGGATTATCCGGGGTTACCGTGCTTCGTCTCGTTACTTTTTCGAGGGTGCATTTCTCGTCTTGGTATCGAGAATTCGGTTTTTAGTGTATTTGCCATATGGCACATTACACTATGCCATATGCCATATACACTATTGGCGTCGGTGGGATGGCGGGACCTAGGGGTCGGACCAAAATTTCTCGACGTTTCATAGCCTCCTGAACACTTTGGCATCATTTTTGGAAATGTCTATTTATATATATATGTGCGGGCATTAACTTTCGAAAGAGTTAATTGATTTTGACGAAATTTGGCAGGCACGTTGAAATCCATCACCGCACGAAGCCTATTTAAAATGGGCCCAATCGGACCATTTTAAGGGTGGTTTTTAGGGGTTGAAAAATGTTTTTGGGTCCAAATATGCCGAAAAAATTCTCAGAATCGTTTCAAAATTGAAATGTAACCCTTTAGTAACGATTAAAATGTGCTGCTAAAATTTTAATAAAATCGACCCGACAGGACCGGACTTACAAATTTTATGAAAACACTAGTTTGCGGATAGTACTTTACTTACTGAAGGGTGTATTTAATTTGGTACCGAGGTTGCATTGATAAAAATATTGAAATTAAGAAAAAAATATTATTTTAAGGGATGTATTAAGGGGCTAAATTTTTTATTTTGTTCAAAAACAAACTTAAGTTCACATAATAGAGCCACAATGCCAGTATTAGCAAATACATTATATTGTCGGCAGGGTTTTGGCACTGCGACCCGAGTTTTTTAATAATTTTTTTTGACAAGTGGAAAGAGCACATACACGCTTTGAAGCGAAACTATTTTCACTGTTAAGAAATACCCCTTAGGTGACGTCACGTTACGAAGCAATATCAGAAAAATCAAAAAAATATTTTTGTCCTATACTACTCCCTATAAAATAGTTGCTTTTCATGGATGTATCTATACCGGTCGTAAAATGAGCAATGACCCATTTCAGGCCGTGACGAGATTCGGGTGGTAAAGTAAAGTTCAATAATAATTTTATCATTTTCTATTTATGATTTTTGATAATAAAGAACTCATGTCCAGGTGTCGGCTTTAGGAGAGCAACCCGGGCGATCGCCCTGAACGCTAAGGTCAAGGAGGCGCCGCACGCTAACGGGGCACCTTATAACCCGCCAATATGCTATTTAATAATAAGAAATAACGGGCGCTGAAGAGTATCTCGCTCGGGGCGCTCGAATGGCCAACTTCAGTGATGTCCTTTAATATTCTCACTGTAATTTCAGAAACTGGCGTATGTTACGTCACTGGGCATAGTTGTGTTACATAATAATACCTATAGTCCATAGTGTATGTGTAGTAAGTGCATAATTATGTATAAATGCGTTGTAAATTGTAATCTTAAATTTGCGGTTATTGTTCAACATTTATGCGGTTTCAACTGCTGTGCCATTTCTGGTGTGTAATGTAAGACGTATTTTATTGGATTAAATCTAAATCATTAAATTTATTGCTATAGCCGCTTGTTGCTACGGCGGTTAACGAATTAAATTGGGATTTAATTGTACCTACACTTAGATTTTTTCAGTTTCTCTATTGTGAATTAGAAAGAAAGCAGAAACATATCCATTAAATTGGCAGTTAAAATATGACCTGCTGTTCGCCCGTGCATTTCTATTGAGGACAAGACACGTCGGACTTTTTTGACCGAAACTTTGAACGTCTTTTTCTTGAAAACACTATTTTGAAGCTGGTGGAAGTGCTATACGATTCCCAAATTATCCAATTATCAAGGTATTGGGCTTAAAATCAGTAACGTTGTCTTAATGTTTTAGACTAATTAAATTGCAAAATAATATTAAAAAATTTTTTTATAAAAAAAACCGTTGAGTGAAATAAAATCCTATAGTCACTGAAAAAACCTATTTTTTTATATCTTCTTTTTTTAGTCTATTTTATGTGCAAACATCTAAAGATTATAAAATTGGTCGCTTTTTTAATTTTTGACCATTTCTGGAGACTGTGGAAATTCCACTGTCCCACTTACCACGTCAATTTTCAGTCGGATCCCCCCTCTTTTGCAGTTCAAAATAATATGGCAATTTTTTTATTTTTGTTAAAGGAGATATTTATATGTATGCCAAATTTTTTCTTCTATATCTTCAATAGTTTCTTTGCTAAAAAATACTAAAAATTGTCTATTTTTCAGCCTCAACAAAGTAGAAAACCCCCTTAATTGCCGTGCGAAATTTAGTTCACTGTGTCGAGTAGTTGTGTGAACAATCTTTGTTTGAACACGTGGAGATAAGCGAGCCGATGCGGCCGTTAACGATCTTAACTTGCGAAGCTATCGAAGAAGACAAAGTAGTAGGCAATGTTGATATTGGATACGTGCCGTTACGCTCCTTTGAAAGCTAAAGACGGCTTAATAATTTACACCGTGTTTAATGTTTGATTTTGCCATGGTTTGTACACTATTGTTTAACAGTTTTGTTTTATAATAATTATTAAATAGACAGTAGCCATTCCACAAACAAATACATTTCTTAACGTAATCAGTCGGCGAACATACCATCGTGATGTTAAACGTCAAACAATTAAGATATACAAAGACCACTGTCAGGACTTGGACCCGAAATTCCCAGTTTCGGGCTGGTTGAGTTACCTCTTACTCATCACAGTGCCCCGAGAGTGGGATCTGTTCTTTTCCTATATATACCTATTTCAACACTAAATCACACTTCATAAGTTCATGCGAGAGCGGATTTAATTTTAAGTTATAAATATAACTAATAACTCATAAGTCGAGACACGACCGTTTTATAAATACAACAATGAGAGTTGAGTTTTTTGTGGTTATAATATAATAGTGGGGCCGTTAAGCGTTTCAACCTTGCACTTTGTGATAGAGAGATGCCACTCGGTACGAATGTTGGTCGAACCCATATCTTCACTTTAAGACGTGAAGGCATTTTGGGCCCCGCGACCGGGCCCCTAGACAGGGTGGTTGCGTAACTTTCAGGGGTAAAACGCCTGTAACTCAGCAACCGTTCCTCGCACAGCCTTAAGAGTAGTCTCATTGGATTCAGCACACTCTATTTCATACGGAACGGTCCTCAGACCATCTTCAAAACCTCCACCAGGCCGCGTATAGGTGTGAAATACAAGTAATCCATTGAAATGTTAAATTTTTTTAAGGCTACGTTTGCATTTTGGGTAGGACAAAGTTTTTTTTTTCGTTGCGTTGGGGGAGGCGGTGTAAATTTAAAAATGAGTTTTCGGAGTCGGCAGCCACCCCATTTGGCCACCACCTTGAAAAGGGGGTGTAGTGGGTCCGTTAAGTGTTTAAACCATGTACGACGTGATAGAGAGATGCCACTCGCTACGAATGTTGGTCGAACCTATATCTTCACTTTAAGTAGTGGAGCCTTTTTGACTTTCTCATGTCATATGATATAAACATTTCCTCATATTGTACGATCATTTGCACTTACGTCCTTATATATCACCTCTATACGCGGGCTGGGGGGTTTCGAAGGTGGTCTGAGGACCATCCCGTATGAAATAGAGTATGCTGAATCCAATGAGACTACCCCCAGAACTGTGCGAGGAACGGTTGCTGAGTTACAGGCGTTTTGCTCCTGAAAGTTACGCAACCACCCTGTCTAGGGGCCCGGTCGCGGGGCCTAAAATGGCTCAACATCTTAAAGTGAAGATGTAGGTCCGACCAACATTCGTACCGAGTGGCAATTGTCTATCACGTCGTGCAAGATTAAACGCTTAACGGCCCCAACAACCACCTGTCTAGGGGCCCAGTCGCGGGGCCCAACATGGTTCCACTTCTTAAAGTGAATATATGGGTCCGATCAACATTCGTACCGAGTTGCATCTATCTATCACAAAGTGCAAGATTCAAACGCTTAACGACCCCTACAACCACTTGTCTAGAGGCCCGGTCGCGGGGCCAAGGTGCCTGCACTTCTTAATGTGAAAATATGAGTTCGACCAACATTCGTACCGAGTGGTATCTCTCTGTCCCGTCGTGCAAGATTCAAACGCTTCATGGCCCCATCAACCACCTGTCTAGGGGCCCGGTCGCGGGGCCCAAAATGACTCCACTTCTTAAGGTATGGGGCCGACTAACATTCGTACGGAGTGGCATATCTCTATAACAAAGTGCAAGATTAAACGCTTAACGGCCCCGACAACCACCTGTCTAGGGGCCCAGTCGCGGGGCCAAGGTGCCTCCACTTCTTAATGTGAAGATATGGGTCTGACCAACATTCGTACCGAGTGGCATCTCTCTATCACGTCGTGCATGGTTTAAACACTTAACGGCCCCACTACACCCCCTTTTCAGGGTGGCGGCCAAATGGGGTGGCTGCCGACCCCGAAAACTCATTTTTAAATTTACAGCGCCTCCCCCTACGCAACGAAAAAAAAAACCTTGTCCTACCCAAAATGCAAACGTAGCCTAAAAAAATTTAACATTTCAATGGACTACTTGTATTTCACCCCTATACGCGGGCTGGTGGAGGTTTCGAAGGTGGTCTGAGGACCGTCCCGTATGAAATAGAGTTGCTGAATCCAATGAGACTACCCCCAGAACTGTGTGAGGAACGGTTGCAGAGTTACAGGCGTTTGGCCCCTAAAAGTTACGCAACCACCCTGTCTAGGGGCCCGGTCGCGGGGCCCAAAATGCCTTCACATCTTAAAGTGAAGATGTGGGTTCGACCAACATTCGTACCGAGTGGCATCTCTCTATCACAAAATGCAAGGTTGAAGTTGGATTCGTCGCTTGGCGGCCCCACTATAATAATTATTAAATAGACAGTAGCCATTCCACAAACAAATACATTTCTTAACGTAATCAGTCGGCGAACATGCCATTTGTTTTATTTATTATATTTAGCTAATAAATTATTTTCTTTACTTTACAGTTCGCTGGTTGCCTCCTACCTATTAGTTGTATAACACTGAAAACTTAAAAAGCTAAGGCCTGGTGCTGACAAGCAATTTTAATCGACAGTCAGCGCACGCACGTCGCACACCCAATTAAATGGTTCACAAACTATTTAATCGGCCGACTTAACAGTTGTAGGTGAGCGCATGCTCATAATAAAAGCTTGGTATAGTCATTAGTCAGTCATGCAACTAAACAGTCGACCGACTAGAAGTTGCTAATCTTCATTTATAGAGTTAGTTTTTTATTATTTTAAATACTTGTTAGAATGCCACCGTTTTGCTCATTCTAAATAGTAATACAAAATTGCATAGCTTTAACGCTGTCACGCAGGTCGGGTGTGCCTCAGTCACTCGTTTGGGTCTTTATTCTCGAAAAACTGTCGAACATATTGCATTTCTTTATTTTTAAAAAATAATATTTTTCCCTAGATATTAGCAAAAAATGATTATATTGTAACGGATGTAGCGCACCGTTTGACGTCAGCCAGTCTTCTCGAATAAAAGAATGTAGGCTTTCACGGCTGGCGTTAATAGAATTAAGATAAGAATCTTTCGGGCTTATGAGCATCTTCAGTGGTGTGTTCGACGTCAAATACACCACTGAAGATGCTTGCCGCAGTTGCAAGCGAAACGTCTTGAAGAAGAAGAAGCCATTCCAGTAGACCACGGCTCATAAGCCCGAAAGATTCTTATCGTAATTCTAGTATTCTCGAATATTTGATTGCACAGCCTTGAAGTTATGCGCACGGAATATTCTGACGTGGCAATAATGAAGAAACCGCCACCCTGGACTGACAATGAAATGAAAAGGTTATAAATATAAGTGCATCGATTGTCGGATTCTGTTCTACTCTGGAAAGTCGACGAGAGAAGATGTGTGAACAGTGATAATTAAATACCAGTTCTAGATAAATAAAGTGACAGATAATAGGTGACAGACAAATACATAAGTGACAGATGAATAAGTGACTGATAAATAACAGTAAGTGGACACTGGCCATAGTGGACAATTGGTGGTCAAGAATAGTGGACATAAATTAACAAGTTTATAAACGATAAATATAGAGAGTATGTGTTAGTTCAATGTACCGTTGACGTGCAGTTTAAAATAAAATAAATAAAGATTTTTTAACATCGCAGTTTTGTTACAATATTTTCTCTTTTCTCCAAACCAGCCGGTTAGACATGTGACAGACACCTTTCCAGTTCTTTAAATAGAGTTCCTTTGCACCAATCAACCCAAAAAGACATGTGTCCCATTTACATTAATGTAATCGTACGGAAATATGTCATTGTGCGATATAAAATGTAAATAGAAAGTGTGTTGGTGGGACTTAGTTCATTATACACGGTGCCCCAATAAAAACGTGCATCTCCGAAAAACTCGGCAAAATAAACATTTGACAAAAACCAAAAAATTACAGTCGAACCTCTATAACTCGAACTTGAAGGGACAACCAAAAAAGTTCGAGTTATAGAGAGTTCGAGTTAGAGAAAAACCACGTGAATATTCCCAATTTTTTTTATTAAGTACCTACATAATACGTATTTACATATAATATGTAATAAAATACTATAATACATAATATATGTAATGTAAAAAACCTTTTGTTGTCTTTTTTTGGCGGTAAGATTCGTATTTTGGTCTAATTTTAATGTCGTCGTAATCATCATGTACCAACTATTGCAAAAACAATATGAAATTTCTATAATTTTGCTAGTGAAAACGGTTATTATGTTGGCAGTAACCTAGTCCACACCGACAAATAATTTGCCTCTAAAACTGTTGAGTGTTGAGCGCCTGTTTTAAATAAAAAAACAAAAACACGTCAATTTTTATATCAAAGGGTAAAAATTTGTATGTAGTAAGTAATCTATCTTGCAGCTTTAGCCCTATATGGGGGATAGAGCCTCTCTCCGAATTTCAAACAACACGGGGGGTCAAATAACCCCTCATTTGAAAGCGTTTTATTCAATGTAATATTTTGATAACTGAACGCAATGACTGTACGATTCAATATAAAAATTTATTCTTTGATAAAAAATACAAAAATGAAAATAATTCTAATTGGTTACATAATAAAATAAAATAAAATAATTATGTAATAATTCATTTTAGTAGAACACTACATTCCTCCCGTTTTTCGTAAATAAAATTCATTACTATACAATATATACAAATTGAAAAAAAAAAAGAAATTTTAATACGTTAACCGTGTTGGTGGTTTTATGTTCCTACGTTCTCTTCGTAGTGCAAGAGGTATGTCCGATGTAGATTCCGTTATTATGGCGTTGTGATTTGGTGAACCTCCAACATTGTGATTTTCAGGGTGCAGGTTTAAATTTGTTTCATCTGTATGAACTTCTTTTTGCGGTGAAGAAGCCTTCCTGGTGTCTTCCAATTTTATGTGAGATTGTATACTGCTTGAAACTGGAACGGATGGTCCGACTTCTCGCAGTTGGTCCGTATGACGCCTCCAAAGTTGATTGTTCACTGAAACTGTATAGTTTAGTGTTCCATCTTTTGAGATCACATGACCAATTTCCCACTTACGATTTGGATTCTTAAAACTCCTTGCTGCAACTTTTTGTCCAATTTCGAAATGTTTATCTTGAAAGATAACATTATTTCGTTGAAGCTTTTTAGAATAGAATAGAATAGAATAGAAATTTATTAATCCATAATACAATTACACGAGGATTCGTCAAAACACCTAATACAAATCGGTCCACTATAAAATACATATTAAATATAGAAATCATCAATGTTATAAAGACATTGACTGACTAAAGCTGCCTTTATTACTTTTTTAAACTTATTAAAATTCAAAATTTTAATATCATGCGGCAACATATTAAACATTTTTAAGGCATGATATTCGGCGCTATTATTAAATAATGTCATTGAAGACTTCGGTAAAATTACATTAGAATTATTTCTAGTGTCATGTCCATGGACAGCCTGAAATGTATCGTAATTTTGAATGCGTTGCTTGACAAAGCACAAGGCAAAATAGACATATATAGACGGCACAGTTAAAATACATTTATCAATAAAAGTTTGTTTACAACTTGCACGAAAATCAAGATTAAAAATTACACGAATTGCCTTTTTTTGAAGTACAAATATTTTTTTAATGTCAGAACAATAACCCCAACTAACAATACCGTATTTCACAAGCTGATAAAAATAGGCATAATAGACAGACAAACAAACGTTAGAATCAGTACAGCTATTTTTAATGACACGAAGTGCAAAAACACTTTTGGATAATTTAGCAGATAGATTATCAACATGGGCGTTCCAAGACAGAGTTTCAGTTATCATTACACCTAAAAAGTTAACTTCTGATTTTTTATTTAAACATTTATTATTTAACACAAGATTGAGATCTAAATTACTCTTATTTTGTTTAGTATGAAATGACATATAAACAGTTTTATCGGGATTCAACATTAAATTGTTTTCTTGACACCAATTAAAAATATCATCAATAGCAGTTTGTGTTGCTATTACTAGATTGTTGATTTTTTTTGAAACAGATATAGAGCTAGTATCATCTGCATACATAATGAGCTTATCGGAGCGAACATTGTTTGATAAATCATTAACATATAAAATAAACAAAATAGGACCCATAACAGAACCTTGGGGTACACCTGAAGAAATGTGCACAGGATCTGACATAGCGTTATTAATACACACTCTCTGCGTTCTGTTAGATAAAAAAGATTTTACCCAATCATGGCTGGTACCTCTAACACCGTAACATTCAATTTTGGCCAATAGTTTTTTGTGATCTACAGTATCAAATGCCTTACTCAAATCGCAAAAAACAGCCGAAGTACAATTTTTATTATTTAGACTACTAGAAATTACGGTTACTAATTCAAAAATTGCATCTTCGGTCGATTTGCCACGACAAAAACCATTTTGGTTCGGACAAATTATATTAAAATCTTGCAAGAAAGATATTAGTCGAGTGCAAAAGGCTAGTTCAAATAATTTAGAAAATGTAGATAAAACAGAAATAGGTCGGTAATTGGCAACATTAAACTTTTCTCCTTTCTTAAAAACAGGAACAACTTTTGCCTCTTTTAAAACTTTTGGAAAGACACCTGAAGACAGAGATAGATTAATTAAATGACATAATGGTGGTATCAAGAATGAACAATTTTTTACCAGAATAACTGGCACGCCATCAGTACCGCATGAAAAACTATTCTTTAGTTTCAAAATTAGGTTAGAAATTTCAATTTCAGTATACGGTGTTAAAAATACGGAATTTTTATTAATATTTATGTTGGAATCATTATCAGTTGTAAATTTTTTTCCCGTGTTCAAATTTGAATCAATATTCTTAAAATAGCCACTAAATATGTTAACAAGATCAGACGGATCATTCACTATTGTGTCATTTGATAACAAGCAAGGTTGGCTAGAATCTGACTTTTTTAGTTGATTATTAATAAAAGACCAAATAGATTTCATTTTATTATCCGAATTATCAATTTTTTGCCTAACATATTTGTCTTTAGCAGACTTAATAAAATTTTTATATGTGCTTTTCATTGCAATGTATTGTTTTTTCAACGCAGGGAAATCTTTAGATAAACGAAACAGATCATTCAATTGCTGTTTATATTCAACAATTTCAGGAGTAATCCATGGACATCGTAACTTAGTACTATTATTTTGATTTGTATCAGTCAATGGAAATGCACAGTTAAAACAATATAAAAAAGAATCATAAAAAAGACCGAATGATTCGTTTAAATCATACGAGTTAATCACATCAGTCCAGTCAGTAATTGAAATTAAATTCACCATAGCGTTTATATTTGGTCTGATAGAATCCAACTTTGAACGTAGTTCCCTTTTTAGGAACAATTTGGCAGGGCTTTCTCCTGTAACGATGTGGGGTGCTCTTCTGTAAGAGAACAGGAACGTGTTCAGTTTTTCTTGCATTTTCAGTGGGGTATCTTTTAGTGAACGTATAGCTTGTTTCATTGAAAATACATAGCGTTCCGCTTGACCGTTTGATGCAGCCTGAAACGGTGCTGATGAGATATGGTGTATACCCATTGAGTTTAAGTACTTTTGAAATTCAGAACTTATAAATGTGCTCTGATTGTCCGTTACTATAGTGGCTGGATATCCCTAACGTGCGAACAGTTCATTGAGACAATTTATGACTGTCGTAGTTGTCATGTCATTTACGATGAAGATTTCTGGCCATTTCGAGTGAGCGTCAATTATCAGTAAAAATCTATGTCCATAAAATGGCCCAGCAAAGTCCATATGTAGACGTTCCCACGGTGCTGCTGGATATTCCCAGTAATGCGTTTTTTGTTTCGGTGGTATTGAGTGATGTTGAGAACACTCACTACAATTTTTTGTCAATGTTTCTATGTCTGCATTGATTTTTTGCCAATAAACATGTGAGCGAGCAAGATTTTTCATTTTTACAACGCCCAAATGTCCCAGGTGAAGTTCATTAAGAATTGTTTCTCGGAAGATCTTAGGTACATATACGCGAATACCATTCAGTATGCATCCACTTTGCAGATCAAATTGTCCATCCTTATTTTTTACAGTGTTTCCTAACCGTAATTTTTCCAACAATTCCCGTAGTTCTTGGTCTTCCGCTGTAGCTTTTGCTAATTTGTTCGAAGTGATTGGTAATGCCTGAAGGTGATTTAGCTGGAAGAGCTCGACATCGTCCATTTTGAATAGTTCCTCGGATGTACTTGGAAGTCTTGACAGACAATCCGCATTTCCGTGTTCGTTTGATTTCCTGTATTTGATATTGAATTGAAAATTTTGTAGATATAATGCGTAATGTAATAAACGTGTTGTACACAATGTATTTTTCTTCTTTCTTTTTCCGAAAATATGTATTAACGGTTGGTGATCCGTATATAATGTAAACGTACGTCCATATAAATAGTAAAAACATTTTTGAACGGCCCATTTTATAGCGAGAGCTTCTTTGCATATCTGAGAGTAGTTGCGTTCCGTATCTGAGAGCGTCCTGGATGCAAATAATATTGGACGTTCGGTACCGTCAGGTAGCTTGTGGGCGAGAACTAATCCCAGACCTATCGGTCCTGCATCTGCACTTAAAATTACTGGTAGTTGTGGGTCGTAATGTATTAAAATTCTATCGGATGTTATTTCTTGCTTAATAGCTTCAAAACTCTTTTGACAATTTTTTGACCATTGGAACTTAACTGATTTCTTGGTTAGTTCATTTAATGGATTAGCAATTGTTGAAAGATTGGGAAAAAATTGTCTGTAGAATGTGACGATCCCAAGAAAAGATTTAACTTGTGTCACGTTCTTCGGCGTTTCAAATTTTAAAATAGCATCTATCCTGTCTGTAGTTTTCTTTATTCCTTCTGGTGTTATCAGGAATCCAAGATATTTTACTGAAGTAACAAAAAACTTTGATTTTGACAAATTCAGACGTAAATTGCTTGCATTAAATTTCTGAAATACTTGTTCAAGTCGTTGTAGTAATTGAAGTTTGGTAGTTCCCGTAAGAAGAATGTCATCATAAAAGACACACACACCTTCTATGCATTCCAGTATAGATTCTATGTAGCGTTGCCAGATGGCTGGTGCGGCACTTATGCCATACATTAATCGATGACATCTGTACAGTCCTTTGTGCGTATTTATGGTAAGTATTTCTGATGTTTCTTCTGAAACTTGTAAATGTAAGTATGCTGATTTAATGTCGAGTATTGCAAAAACTTTTCCTCCAGTAAGTCTTGAGAAAATCTCTTCATGCCGAGGCAGTGGATGTTGCGGAATGTGTAGTTGTGGGTTGACTGTTTGTGAATAGTCCCCGCAGAGACGTATGGATCCATCTTGTTTTACCACTGGTACGACCGGTGTAGCCCAATCAGAAAATTCCACTTTCGATATGATTCCTTCCCTTACTAAGCGTGAAATTTCTTCTTCAACACGTGCACGTAAAGCGAATGGTATTGTTCTGTGTTTCATAAAGCACGGTGTTGAATTTTCTTTTAAGTTTAATTTGGCCACATAGTTTTGCACCAAACCTGTTGTATCGTCAAAAATCTTCTTATATTTTTGAATTAGTGCGTTTAAGCCTTGTTGGTCTTCTTGTATTTCGACTGATTGTACTCCGTTCCAGTCAAATTGTAATTTGAAAATCCAATCTCTTCCGAGTATTGACGAAAAATCTTCTTTGACCACGTAAAGTTGTAGGTTTTTATGTTGTCCGTTGTAGTGTACGTTTACATAAACAGTTCCCATTGGAATTATTATTTGTTTGTTGTAACTTCTCAATCTTGTCATAGACGGTAGTAGGTCCTTGTTAATTGATAATGATTTGTACGTTTCGAAGCTTATGACTGTAACGGCGCTGCCTGTATCGAACTCCATTTTGCAAGATTTTCCTTCGATGTCAACTTGTACGTATATGGGAGTCACGCTTCTCGAAATATTATTCTTAATTGAATGTACAGGTACTGTATCTTCAACATCGCTTTCATCAACTTCACTTTCATTTTCGTCATTTGTTATCTGTCGAATGTTTTCTTTTTGTTGCGGAGCCTTTTTAGCTTTAAAGCACACTGAAACGATGTGTCCAGTTTTTTTGCAATATGCGCAGAATAATTTTTTAGCTCTGCATTCTGAAGCCTTGTGTCCCTTTTTTGCACAGCGCAAACATTGTATTTCTTCATCTGTAGCTGAATTGTTAGCATTTCTTGAAATTTTATTTCTAAAAGATTTGTTTCTGTTTTGTAATTGTACTTTGTTCACTGTAGACGTAATAGTGCTCTTATGTAATATTTCATTTGTACTTGCGTTGGCTTTTTCAATAGCTAGAGCAATTTGCACTGTTCTATCAAAATTTGGATCATCTTCTTCGAAAAGTCGATCTAGTATTGATTTGCAATTTAATCCACTGACGAAAACATCGCGTAACATGATATTTAGCATGCTGGACGAATATTTGCAAGGTGCTGCTAATTTGCGAAGTTCAGAAACGTATTGATTGACGGTTTCCCCTTCACATTGCTTCCGGTTCAAGAAAGCATGTCTACTTGTTTTTATATTCAATATATGTTCTACTTGGTATTATTAGCGGTTTTGGACTTAAATGTTTTATTAATACATCTTTTAATTCGTCGAAAGATTTATCCTTGTAACTTTTTGGATAGATAAGATTCTTAAGTAGAGCGTATAATTTTGGCGTAAGCGACGAAATTAAAGTTGGAACTTTCTTACTTTCTGGAACGTTTTGTAGATCAAAATATGCTGTTAATCTTTCTAAGTAATCTTCAAAATTTTCTTGTTCGTCGTATTTTTCTAAATGAATTCCAGGAACATGCTTTGTATTTGCATCTTCATGTTTTCCGACACTTTTAATCAGTTCGATTACTTGTTTTTGTAAATCTGAGTTTTGTTTTAAGATTGCTTCTAATGTCTTTTCCGTCGCCATTTTATTTTCTATAAATTACCGACTGCGCCAGTGTAATATATTCAATGTAATATTTTGATAACTGAACGCAATGACTGTACGATTCAATATAAAAATTTATTCTTTGATAAAAAATACAAAAATGAAAATAATTCTAATTGGTTACATAATAAAATAAAATAAAATAATTATGTAATAATTCATTTTAGTAGAACACTACAAATTACTTACACAACTGTAATTTTTTTCAATTTATCGATCTGGTACCAAGAAATTGCTTCTTAAAATGCCGGATATTAACGTACCTGAAATATTTTTCTTCGTAAAGTTAAAAATCATCTCCACGAAATTACCATACAATAATACAGTCTGAATTCAAATCTTACCTACATTTATAAAAATTTCAGGTGGCAATAGCCGACATTTCAAGAAGCAATTTCTCGGTAATAAATCAATAGATTAATAGTAGATTGTATGCCTAGATACGTAATGGACAATATTACGGCGAGTGGTGACAGTATATGTAAAAACGAGCGACAGCGAGTTTTTACAGTCACACGAGCCGTAATACCATTACGTGCGAGACATATATGGTATTTTTTGCCATACCCACTACAAAATACCTACTTTTCACTTCATTTTCAAAGAATTCTGACAGGTCATTTGCGTCGCCATCTTTCCTTCCAGTGTGCCGCGAAGTTTGTGCAAGTAAAGGTACGTGCAGTACGCAGCTGGGATTCTAGATGGTAGCATGTATGGTAGATGGTGGCAGAAATTATAAGAGTTTATAGGTTTGCACAACGAAGCTTTGATACTAGCATTGATACAAGCTTAAATCGCGTTTGAAATGTCAGATAGCGAAGACGGATTTGTGTTCTTCTGCTGCAAAGTGGTATATTTTAAATACAAATTTGGGTAGGAACTATCATGTCCACCCTATTAATAGAAAACGATCTAAACATGGCGAATTTCATCATTTATACTTACCAAGAATTAAAATTTTACCCAAACCGGTTTTTTGAATATTTACGTATAGAACCTAACACTTTTAAATACGTCTTAGAAAAAACTCAAAACAAATTAAATAAAAACTGGTAAAATTTCACTTATTAAACTAGTAACATCCATTGCGAAACTTGTAACGGCCATTTGACAGTTGTCACACGTTGATTGTAGTAGTCAGCGCGCTGAAAGAATGGTGAGATACATTCTTGTATCTACCAGCTGTTGTAACAGCGCTAATACAGTTATACCTGCTACACTCACTGCTTCGTTGTGTACGCTCGCATATATAACAATGCATTAATTTACATAAGCCCTGCTCTGATCTACGCTACCATCTAGAATCCCAGCTCCATTATACTGCACGTACCTTAAGTAATGACAGGCGCACGCAAGCGTATAGAGCGAATAAACAGAAGTTGCTATGGCAACCGTTATTTTCTACGCTAGTGCAGAAAGTAAACCATTTTCCGAGCACCTGTTAAATGGATTATTAATGGCCTCTATACATACATCGAAAGTAGCTACTTTGTAATGGGTATGACAAAAAAAATACGTTTGCGTAAGATATGAAAAACCCTTTCAAATGAAGGGTCATTTGACTCCCCGTATTATTTAAAACTTTTGAGGGGGTTGCTACCCTCCGCACAAGACTAGAGTTGCACATAATGATTTTTGCACAAAAATTGATTCCCTTTGATAAAAAAATTGTCATGTTTTTGGATTCTTGTCAAAACGCGTTTATTTTGTCGGGTTTTTGGGGGGTGCAAGTTTTCGTTGGAACACCGTGTATGTTAGATCCATGTAGCATCTTGCCTGTCATTTACATTCTATCTGTTCACTTATTGTTTACGACTGAGTGACGTGATGTATTATATTGTGTACCTGCGTTATATATTATGTAGTGTCTATTAATCAGTGTCGTGTAACATGGTCACCATTGTAATAAGCCATATAAGGGATGCTTTAGAAATGTGCCGTAGCGGGCATTATAACTGGCAATATTGCCGAAAAATGGAAATATACATCTTGCTTAATTATGAAGTAATTAATTTTTTGAAAATGATTTTTACTCCCCACCATACTATGGTGACGCTGATGACCTCCGCTGTCGAAAGTAGGCATGTACTCTGTCTATCTCTACAATTGTAGGAAAGTATTGGAATCAGTTTGAATTTTTTTTTCGAGATTTTAATAGATCTCCACGTTTTCTTATCCTAGGAATCATTTGGGACAATATTCTAATATTGATGTCTGTGTCTATTTTTCTGTCTTTCTGCCTGTCTGTCTGTCTGTCTCTCTCTCTGTGTGTGAGTGAGTTTTACTATAGTGTTTGTTAGATATCATGAAAATACAGGATATTGTGCTGTATTATAATATTATCCTCTTCTATCAAAGGGGTCGTTGATCATTAATAATAAAAAAACGCGAGCACAGTCGGGAAAACCTTATAGGCGCGAAAATACAACCCCACGCCCCTGCTGCCAATTCACCCACACACGATTTTATTATTATATCATACGTCATATTTCTTTTCTTTTATGTATTCATGTTTGGTGAAAAGTTAGAAATACGAGAATATTTTCAGTTTTTTTTTGCATTTTCATGTATCTACTATATAGGTGGCCACTTTCTGGAAAACCTGGAAAAGTCAAGGAATTTTACTGGTCAGGGAATGTCACGGAATTTTGGCGGAAGTCAAGGATTTTTCTGGAAAAAAAAAGGTCAAGTCCGAGTCGGGAACCAAACACACTGAACAAAATAATGTCGACCAACTTAACTTTGGTACCTGGCGCCATATAAAATCTTTGCACGTCATTAAGTTGGTCGGAAATTTCTCTGAAACGCAAACATAAATTGTTTATTTCTGTATTTGTTGTTGCTGTTAACTATGTTAGACATATACGTAAATTCAGAGAAAAAACTGAAAAATCGCCTAGAAAACCGGGAAAAGTCAGAGAAATTTGTTCTGGAGAAAAGTAGCCACATTGTAAAGAACTAACGTTTGTTTGTAATTGTAAGAACAAAAACTTTTTGTTTACTATGAAATTTATAATTGTAGAAAAATAGGACAATAAAAGCTTTAATGAATTTTTGTTAAAAACATTTAATATTATTTCCACTTTGTGACGTCTGTTTAAAATTAATTCAAAATCATGATTAAGGTACGATGAGTACCGAAACGTCGGCGGCGAATTAAATGTTTTTAACAAAAATTCATTAAAGCCTTTATTTTCCTGTTTTTCTGCAATTATTAAGCTATTGAAAAGGTGCAACTTTTTTCTAAATTCATGAAATTTATTGCTGATATAGCTCGCTGACTTCACTAGGGGCGACACAGTGAAGTTTCGCTCGTAGTGGACGAACCGCTTAACGAAACTATGCACACTTAAGCTTTTATACATAGAGGGTGTTTCAGGAGAAATGGTATATATTTTAATATGTTATAGTATCATTCATTTTGAGCAAAAAAGTTCATATAAACATGTGACTAATTCTCATTGGTTACTGAGATACAGCGATTTTAATGTAGTGTTCTATTACGGGTTTCGCAATGGAAGGCTACGTTCTGCCGGTGAGAAAAAATTGAAAATTTGCCACATGTTTATATGAATTTTTTGCTCAAAATGGACGATACTATAACATACTAAAAATAGGCACCATTCCTCCTGAAACACCCTGTATTTCGAAATTATAAATTGTTTAATTTGAGCTGATCTATTTACAAGCCGTCAGTTCGCAAGTTCAAATCTGAAAACTGATAAAAATATCAATTGGATCTTCAAGATTAATCCTTGAAGTTGTAAGACTCGATACGTCCTAAGCAAAAAATTCATTTTAAAATTATCACGAATTCTAAAAAGTTTTGACTTATTTTACTGATTTCGTCACTGAAGAGACGACTTTCATATCAATTAAAAATTAGCATTCTGCAAGTTTGAATATTCTTGCTAATTACGGCTTTGAACGCATCTTGCATAATAAGGCTGCCCTTCGCAAACGAATTCTAATCCTGCGTAATTCGGAGATATGTGTGCAAAGTGAATTTCAAATTAGAGGTATTATGTTTCACTTTTAATAGAGAATAATTAACTGTTAAATGTTTGGTCTTGTGATACACAAAATATCTATATACGTTACAGGGTAGAACTGCTCATGTGTCAATATAGACCGAGAGCTAGTAACAATTTTTTGGTGTTATTTATTCAAGGTCTTATTTTTGTGAAGATGTTGAGGGAGGCATATTAAAGTGCTCTGTGTAAGGGATTTTGGTAGATAGCGGTATGGGAGGGATGCAGACCGCTCCCAACATGTAACAAAAAAAAATAAATGGTCACAATGATTATTGCTTCAAGGTTGAAATTGTTTGTATAGCTTGTCGGTGACCCAATAATGCCATTATAATATTTGCAGATCGATTTGTCAGTATTAAAGGGGTGACAGATCACCCTAAACGTGTCATGTACCCGACGAAATTTATATTATTAGTTCAAGGTTCAAATTTTAATATGTTGTTACGGCAACTGTTTTGAGCATATATTTCAATTTGCAGAACAAAATGTTGGTATTAACCCCCTCTCTTTAAGGAAAACTTGCTCGCCTAGGTGTTTATATCGTTCTTCAAGGGGGTTAATACCGACATTTTGTTCTGCAAATTGAAATATATGCTTAAAAAAGTCGCCGTAACAACATATTAAAATTTGAACCTTGAACTAATAATATAAATTTCGTCGGGTACATGACACGTTTAGGGTGATCTGCCACCCCTTTAATATTGACCAATCGATCTGCAAATATTATAATGGTATTATTGGGTCACCGACAAGCTATACAAACAATTTCAGCCTTGAAGCAATAATAATTGTGACCATTTTTTTTGTTACTTGTTGGGGGCGGTCTGCATCCCTCCCATACCGGTATCTAGCAAAATCTCTTACTCAGGGCACTTTAATATGTCCCCCTCAACATCTTCACAAAAATAACATCAAATAAATAACACCAAAAAATTGTCACTAGCTCTCGGTCTAATAGCAGAGATGTGTGATTCTCTCAAAAAATCGATTTTCTGGAATGATTCAGATCGCAACAGAATGAATGAATGAATGAATAGTGAATTATAGACGCTCGACAACAAGGGTCATTAGCGTCTGTCAGATCGGAACACTACACATAAGATCGATACCATAATAATCGTAGTATAAAAGATCGATCTTTCAAAAGATTTTTATAAAGTTAAATATGGATCAATTTTATTATCATTAATTTACTTTAAAAGTGTTTTGAATTACCTAGGTTAAAAATTTAACACATTAAATAATAAACAAAATATTAAATGTATTGAATGCTCAATTTTTAATCTATACCTAATGAAAGTAAAGGGTTTTTCAATAAGGACATAACAATTTTGTATTTAAATAAAACACAGAATAATTGAGATATCGGGCTGAAATTTATTCCAGATGTAGTACACATGTTACAATTATGTATGGAATTCGACGTCGCTCATATGACCACCACGAGCACGACGGCAGCGATCGTTTCTTTGGATCCAATTTTCAATCACTCTTTCACACATATCAGCTGGAATGTTGGCAATTTCGCGTTCAATATTGTTCCTGAGCTCCTCTAACGTTGTTGGAATGTTGGCATAAACCTTAGACTTAAGGTCACCCCATAAGAAAAAATCCAACGGCGTCAAATCGCATGAGCGAGGTGGCCATTCGACTGGACCATTTCTCGAGATTAAACGATTACCAAAGTTGCGACTACCGACTCAGAATTTCGGTAGTAAGTTTTAACGATTTCCAAACGTTGCTCGTTCGTGAACTTCACCATGATAAAAAAGTAAGCCTTGACTGACGTTTTGACTTTGACAGATCATAAAAAAGTTTGTAGGTTATGTTTCGTATTATAAAACAAAATTGTTATGTCCCTATTGAAAAACCCTTTATGAGTGCCGAATATATTTAACAATTATACAGTCCAAGATCGGAAAGCCGATCTCCCGCCCCAAAAAATCGATTTTATAAAAAATCGGTGATATAAAGATCGATTCAAATGATCAAGAATCGCAAGTAAAAGGATTGATTTTCTGCAGAATCGATATAGATCGCACGTCCCTAGTAAATAAGGATTTAACATGTAAAATTATAAATATGCAATTTTCTGCTCTTCTGATTTTTTAGAGCAAAAATTCATTGAATTAAAAATGGTTACTGTTAAATTTTCTACTTGATAGGTCACTTACGTTATAACGGACATAATTTTTATACAGCTTGGTTACAAAAAAATCATAAATTTAACCTTAACGGTAAATGGAGTCTCATTATAAAGATTTTCGGGTTCAGCGACCTCGAAAACGGTGGGGGGGGAGTTGGTCTTGCAGCTGCACGAATAATTTGCGTGTTTGGGCGAAAAACCCGACTCATTGACTCCATTTCATAGACATATAAATCTATAGGGACGTAGTACAAGCGAGTGGGGAGGTTGCTGTTAGGGGGGGCGGTGTGAAAGCAAGTGTGCACACATTCTATTGGTCGCTTCAGTTACGCAAGCGCTGTACGAGCAATTGAGCATGCGCAATGACGCGACCAATAGAACGTGGGCACATGCATAGCATGGACATGTCCATAAGACAGGCATGCACCCTCCGCTGAATTGCTTCCCCCCCTCGTCTAAAGTGACACTTTATACTACATCCCCAGATTTCAATATCTATGCTCCACTTATAATGATTGTAATTTTGTAAAAGGCAAAACCAATATTCCACTCAACTCTGTTGACAGTCTATTTCACGGGTCAGTTTTTCAATATCCACATTCCACAAGTTCAGTATTGGTGAACACAGATTGTTATTATATTATGTGGTATGATATAGATCTCTCAAATAAATTTAAGAATAATTTATATGCACTGCAGTTTTATCCTTTTTTAGGCCTTTGCTAAAAATCTGTTATATCTGTCGAATTTTTATACATCATGTATATTAAAATTGGTTGATTACTCTGTGTGACAAAACCTGTGTCGTCTCGGCTCTCGAGTACTAAAATGGCGGGTTTAAGTACACGTAATATAGTAAAAACTATCGCGATAGTTACTGTCGTGAGAGTTACTTCTTCAAAAAATGTTTACACGATGAATTGGATTTTATAGGTACTATATTGATAGTAACGAGACCAATTATCGCAATAAAATATGTCGACTATTTCGTTAATTGTAACTATTATTCGCGTGATTCGTGTGATTACGTCGTTCTTCTTATGCGGTTCTTATAATCCGGGCAACTCTTTTGCTACAGGCAAGGAAAACGTTCAGATTCTCCCAAGAAATTTAAAACATTAAAATTATCAATTGTCAACTCAGTCCGTCGCGATAGTGGAAAGTTTAGGGTTAAAATCTTTACGGTGACATAGGTTTGAATTAATGAATTTTTCCTGATTACAGCATTGTTTTACGTCATTGTTCTTACTCAGGTGTTTCATATACTGTTTGCAGTCATTATGCATTCATTTAATTAAAATTATCGTCTGTCTTGGCAAAGTCCATTTTTATTAATATTAAGCACGTGCACGTTTTGATCACTTTATTTTCTAAACAATAAACTCGGCAGTGCAGTGAGAGTTACTATCACAACACTTTTTCACGTTGAGAGTTGGTGTTGCTCTCACGAAAGCTACTCTCAACTATCACGTCAAACATGATAGTGTGACAGTTCAATCGCGACAGCGCGATAGTGACTATCAACCAGTTTGCACGAG
Source organism: Mongoloraphidia duomilia (assembly GCA_039654895.1). Lineage (NCBI taxonomy): Eukaryota > Metazoa > Arthropoda > Insecta > Raphidioptera > Raphidiidae > Mongoloraphidia > Mongoloraphidia duomilia. The sequence continues at coordinate 11,469,476 of CM077524.1, forward strand.
GCAAGTTGTGTGAGAGCAACTCTCAGGCTGAACTACCATCGTGAAAACGGGTCTTTGTTCAAGGGCGTAGCCAGGATTTTGAGCCGGGGGGGGGGGGGGGCAAAAGCAAGGTGACGGGGGGGAGAGAATATCTGGACCCTCGGGGCCGCACCGGGCAGTTCTCGTGGTTAGTGCTGCGGACGATTTTTTTTTAATTTGGGAGGCTTGGGCCTCCCGAAACCGCCCTAAGGTTGGGTTACCATACATAAGCGGAGGGATGCCTGTCTAGGGTGCCTGGAATGCTTGATTTTTCAGAAAAGTGCCTGTCTAAAATAAAAAAGCTGTAGGCCGCCAGTCAATCAGTTGCGCCTGCGCGTTATCGATATGTACGCACACGTTCAAAGTGCGACGAAGTTACGAAAGAGCGCGAAATTTTAAAATGCCTGTCTCTGAGACTCTGACCAGCGGCGGCTGTACGCCTGTCTAGACCTTAAAAAATGCCTGTCAAATGCGGCACACGCCTGTCCGATGGTAACCCTACCCTAAGGTAACCACTGACTGTGTGATACTTAGGAGTATAAGTACCTATATTACATACAAATGAAGATGATTTGAGCATGGGAAATGGAATAACCAAATTCATGTAGGTAGGTACCTATAATTTAAAAAATTTGATATGAAATGTTGTGTACATGTACATTTAATGGATTTTTGCTCATGCCGAGAGGAAGGGGACACGTGCCCACTGCCCTCTTCTGTCAGACTGTCATCCCTTGGCTACGTCCTTGTATTTGTTTACGTTCATAAAAGAAAAATTGACGTCAAAAAAATTAATTGATTGTTCTTTATGCTCTACGGGCTATTTTGTGGATAAAATGAAATATTTTTTTCTAAAGATTTATATAACCTGAAAACAACAAAAATCGTTTATATAGAGTATCGCGTTTTTGTTAATTTTTTCATCTCTCCAAGGTTTCGAGAAAAGAACTGTAAGCATTCTTTTAACTAATATTAAAATATTATTGTAATAACCAAAAGGCTTTCTGATTTTTGACGTTCTGGGCTTCAAGGTGGTGGCTACTCTTTCCATAAAGTAGCAAAAGGAGAAAAATGGCTTTTTATTATCGAAACACTTTAAAAAATCCCATTTTGACAATTTTAGATTTTGTTAAATTTTCTGAGCTTCCATTGCCTGAGCAGCCTTACTGTTAAATTTGTCATTAAAATCATCCATTGCAAAACTACAGAAAAAAATAAATTGTTTGAAACTTTTTGCAAGGGGTTTACCTTAGGGCTTTCGGCTATGATTGTGCAGGATCAATAATACTGAACAATTCAGTAATCTTTAAACGTCCCACTGGTCCCACCACACGACAATCTCATCTGAACTGGCACAACCTACAGTAAGTAGGGAATGTTATATTTGTGCGTGTCCCATATGTCCCACTACCGAACTACATATCTCATCTTCCATTCTCACCCCCATTCTTTCATCTTACACATATAGCTATGTATATTGTATAATATACAGGGTGTTAAAAAAAGTGTAACATATTTAAAGAGGTAATAGTATGGACCAAAAATAGTTAATTTTATTGTAAAAAAGCGTGGGGTAGTATGAAAATATGATACAAAGCACCTCACGCTTTTTTACAATAAAATTAATTATTTTTTATTTTTTGAGTTCATTAAAGCGTGTTTTTTAGTTTTTTTAAATTATAATTTATTTTTGTTTTTTAGTCCCGGACATCCTGGTCAGGATAATGGGACAAACTTATTGAATTATTGTGTTGTCATCGGTCCTTGATAAGTGTGCAAAGTTTCAGTACAATCTGAAGTTTTTTGCTTCCTTATTTAGTCCTGGAGATCCAGGATCTCCAGAACGAAAAAACTTATTGAATTATTGTATTGTCATCGGTCCTTGATAAGTGTGCAAAGTTTTAGTTCAATCTGAAGTTTTTAAGTGGGTGAAAATCACGTTCAAAGAATCCGTTACATACATACATACATACATACATACATAAATACATACATATATACAGGTGGAACTAATATAAGCATGTTGAAAAAACAAAAAAGTCTTAGTAAACATGGGTCCGCAAAGTAACGGTTTCGGAGATATGAAAGGGGGCGGACCTGTATTATGGCCTGCAAGATCGCCTGATTTAAACCCTTTAGATTTCTTTTTTTGGGATATTTGAAAACATTAGTCTATGGTACTCCTGTAAATAGCCTCGAGTAGCTGCAGCTACGAATTAATCAAAAATGCCAACAAATCCGAGCCAATGAGAGGTTTTTAGAAACAGTTCGAATATCTTTCAGACAAAGATGTAGATACCGTTACTTCGTGGACCCATGTTTACTAAGACTTTTGTTTATTTTGGTCCATACTATCCCTATATTATTAAACGAGCAAATTTTGTATATATGTACCTATATAAATATTTTCTCGAAAACGGCTCTAACGATTTTGATCAAATTTACCGAAAAGGGGTTTCGGGGGGTAAAAAATCGATCTAGCCAGGTCTCATCCCTAGAAAAATTTGTTTTCTTATCGATTATATCATTTTAAAAAACAGTTTTTTAACGTTATAAAACAGTGTCGTATGGTGAGTAGGCTTTGGAAAAAACAAACTATTTTCATTATTTATGTCAAATTACTCTGACAGTCAATTTTTAACTTATCAAAATAATCAGTAATTATCGGAAAAGTAAAAAAATAACAACAATAAAATCTAAACATAATTATACTTACATAATTATGTTTAGATTTTATTGTTGTTATTTTTTTAACTAATATTTAAATAAATAGGTATATTACTTTTATATTACCTATATAAAATATGTAGGTACATACGTTATGTAGTATGACGTATACTGACGTACAAAGGTGGGCATTAACTCGTTAATCCGTTAATCGTTAATTAACGAAGTTAACAATCTGCTGAACGGATTAACTTTTAAGTTAACTTCAAAAAATGTTAACGCTCTTATTAACTTCCGTTAAATTGCACTTCCGTTAACTTTAGTCCGTTACATTAGTCGTTTGTTGACATGCTGTCGTCATTTTGTTTGTTTGAATTACGCGCCATGCCACGCTCGTATGTTCGGCGACTGTCGGCAAGTCGAATGGTGAACGATATCATATATGCGAAGTGCGCGTGTGATGCATATATGTATAATTTATGCTAGGCATGGCGTGAGTGTAAGTAAGCAAGTCTGCTCAGTCAGTGCCACTGCCAGTGAATACGACAAATTGTAACCCAACTTTTTTGTAAGCTACTTAACTAAACTTCTAATTGTGTATTTTTTAGTTTTTTTTTTCATTTGTGTTGATTGGATGGTTAGTGGTGTCAGGTGTGAAACTGATCAAATTGTCGTTCACATTCATAAACTCATTACACTTACATCATGGACACTAGTACTGAAATTAAATCAAATTTTAAATGGTTAACTTTTAACGGTTAACTTTAACTTGCGTTAAATTTTCGGAAATTAAACGCTCTACCTATTATCGAAGTTAACTTTTTATCTAACGAATTAACGATTAACGAAGTTAACTTTTGGATTAACTGTGCCCACCTATGCTGACGTATAATAATATTATCTACTTATAGGTATGTAATTTTTTTTCTTAAAAACGACTAACGATTTTGATGAAATGGGAACTTTAAGTACTATTTTTTTCGAACTCATCCGAGCAAAGCTCGGTCATCCAGATATTTACCTGTTTAAATATGTAACACTCTTTTTTTAACACCCTGTATAGTTTATCCGTTCTTTCAATATCGGACGCACATTTGTCCTACATGATTGTGCACTACTGTAGTACAAGCAGGACTGGAATTTCTTGGGTATTGATAAATTATAGTAAACTCCAGTCCAAGGCTAAAACTAACGTTAGTCTTAAACAGGACGTGCATTGAATCAACTTGGCTGCTCGTATATAATAATCGAAAGCCCTTAACATAACATCGGTATGATTCGGCACAGAACTGATGCGATGCCGTTCCTAGCCGAACTTAATCGATTCAGTGCACGTTCGGCTTGACATTTTTTTACTCGACTACAGCGACGCCAAAAGGGGGGGGTTATGTGTTACGTGTTTACATGGTATCATCTAGAGCAGGGATCGGCAACTGGCGGACCGCGGTCCAAGTCCGGACCGCGGATGGTCAAAAACTAAACCACCAAATTTTTTTTGAATTATTTAAAAAATATTTTTTTGTACTTTCCGCTACGAAAGTTTTATTTTCGAGTGCTTTGTGGCGGTAACAAAGAGGTACATTTTGAAGAACCAATATCACTCAAGATTAACGACCGCCCACCTTGAAACACTCTTCGCATAAGCTGCTCCCCGCGTGAACCTAACTTTAAAAAACTGACTCAAGACCGCAAATGTAATTTCTCTCATTGATTTTTGAATACAATTATGCCTATCTATTGTATTTCATATTATTTTGTGAGTGAAAATTAAAATAAAAAATTAATAAAGAATATGAGTGGTTTTTTTTTTTGGATCTCGATAAAAATTTTCAACAGTATCTGGACCCCACCTATAATTACTTGCCGATCCCTGCTCTAGAGTCTAGACTCTAGAACCTAAACGGCTGGAGTTACCGATTTTGATAAATGAAGTACGGAAAAGTGTGACTCAATCGCGAGAATAACACTGGATAGTGGATATATTATAGCCAAACATTTTGAAAAAAAAAAACAGCGTATAGGTACCTCTTACGGTTTTCGAGATATTTGAGACTTTTGATGAATAAAGATACCTTTAAAATTGAAACTGAAAAGCGTACAATAAAAAAGTTATAAAAAACCTACTACTCCTAGCACAAAAGTACAAAACAAGCTTCCAATATGAAAAAGTTGTCGGGTAAAAAAATTTGAAAGTTTAGTGTACTAGTGTACTATTTTTCATATTGGAAGCTTTTTTGTACTTTTGTGTTAGCAGCAGTCGTTTTAGGGTTCCGTACCTCCGAACGGAACCCTATTACTGAGCCTACGATGTCCGTCCGTCCGTCTGTCACAAGGCTCTTCTCTCAAACGGTAAGAGATAGCTAGTTGAAATTTTCACAGAATGTGTGTTGTTGTGGCATGTTTATTACATTTTGAACTGAGCCAGGCAAACACAAAGAACATTTTTGTCTATAACAGTGATTCTCAAACTTGTGTTTAGACTGTCGCGTTCTGAGCGAGCGAAACAAAGGAGAAATTAAATTGTCATATGACGATAGTTCAGGCACAATGGGTATGCCCATTCAGCAATCCAAATTTCATGATTTTGTACACAATTAGGAAGTTTCCCCTTTTTATTTCTTCAGTCTAAATCATAGGTCTAAAAATTACAAAATTAATGGTGGAAGAATTTTTAAAATATCTTTAAAAACAACAAAGTTATGCTACTTCAAAGTTTGAATTTGACAATTCTCCAAGAAATTCAGTTTTCAGTCCGGGTGACGTCACGCGGCACGATATTTTTAAAAGTTATTTTCATTTTGTATGTGTGGTAATTTAACATGGTAACTTCCGATAAATCTCTTTCTTTAAACTCGTAAATTGTTATGGAAACACTAAAAACAAGCCAGTTGATGACGGAAAATATTGACATAACTAAATTTTTGACAGTTAATTTTAATTTAATATAAATAGAAAAGTCTGTATTACAACAAAATAGTTACTAAGTAACATCGGTTATAATTATTCACAAAGCTAAAAAACAGCAAACTTGTACCGCGTGACGTCATATTCAAAAATCAGTTTTGTTTGCGACCCCACGTACAAGAAATTGAATATCTCCGTTGAAATTAAAGATATCAAAATAATTCTTTCAACATTTTTAAAGTTATCTTTATTACAATGATGTGACAGTATCATAATTAGTATTTTCGTTCAATGGAAACTTCCTAATTAGTGAACAATTTTTTGGGTATTTCAAGCTAGGCCGCTGCACTATCGTGCAGGAACTGTCAGGACAATCTAGGTACCAAATTTTTGGCGGATGTTCAGTGGCTCTGAGAAATTGTAAAATGCTTGGTACACAGAAAATAAACGATTTATAATATAGCTGTTTCATTCAAACTACTTTTATAGATAGATAGATAGATTTATTACGCAGCAGTGACAAAACTGTATGCCGTAAGTCATACAATAATAAAAATTACATATCAATAATAAAAATTACAAAGCAATAACAAAATATGCATAATATTAAAATTGGTAGTCATAAAATTCAGAGATTTTATAAAACTCTTGTTGGACTAAGAATTTAAAAATTTCGCTTATAAAAGCATGTAATCAACGGTTATTTTTCCATTGCAGTGAAAATAGTACAGAATGATCTATACGCGCGCACTAAAAAGCTGAGAAATAATTGTGCACCACTGGTGGGACAGAGTAAAGCTGGTGACAATCAGTGAGAGGTTGTTAGCAATTGTGCTGAAATTGGATCTAAACGGCCCGTTTGATTGGTTTACCAATATCATCTAATACCAATACAATCAGAATGGCGAAATGCTCTTCCTGTAATGTACACATCGTCTTTCTCACTCTCCCTTTTTTCTTTCTCTTGAACAAGGTGTCTTATTGAATTATCCTGCTGATACATATAAGGTAATGTGATCCTTTTGAGCGCATTATAATTCTCATCTTTCACCAGACCTCAATCAAATCACCCACCAGAAATTAAATGTTTCTTCACGTGAGTCTGGGTGTCGATTCAATGCGGAATTTTCCTAGTGAATTTCAGAGACGGATCTCGGAGCTATTTTGATGGAAGAGGAATGCAATTTGCTTACTTAAATGTATTTTTAATTTTGTAATTATGAAAAAAAAATATTATTCTGTTCTGAAAGTGATTATAATCCCCGTAGGCCGTGGCCCAGTTTTTCTTTTATTAATTTGCGTGTGTGTTTTAAAGACCACCAATAGCTAAGGTTATTTGGGCCTAGCACCAATTCATATTTTCGATACATTATTTTTTTTTAATAATAAATTGAAAATCCAATTGACACTTTTACCTGCAACTGTCGGGCTAGAACCCGGGAACTGGGGACTTATAATAGAGGAAGCATAGCAACGCCATGTAAACAACAGCATTGCTACACGCTCGGCTATTCTCAAGCCCGTCCGTATACCAAATTTTATCTTAATCTATATATATAAAAATGAATCTTCGTTTCTTAAAAATTGATAAGTTGTGTTTTAAAACCCACCAACAGCTAAGGTTATTTGGGCCTAGCACCAATTCATATTTTCAGTTCATTATTTTTTTTTTTAATAATAAATTGAAAATCCAATTGACACTTTCACCAGCTCTCGGGCTAGAACCCGGGAACTGGAGACTTGTAATAGAGGAACCATAGCAACGCCATGTGAACAACAGCGTCGCTACACTCTCGGCTATTCTCAAGCCCAAGTCGGGGTGAGACCGCTAGTAGGTATATAATATAAATGAGTGGATGGGAGGTCTGTGACATACAGACAGACGCATGGACTGACCGAAACTATAAGGGTTCCTAGTGTCTCTACGGAACCCTAAAAACGTTAAAATCATGTGTAAAACAGTAATCTGCAAGCATATGTCTACACAACGTGCGCCACTGATTTCTCCATTATTCGTGAAAGATCAAAATTTTCATTCATTTCGAGTTAAGCGCGTCTTGGCTGGATGCAGTACTTGTTTCACGTGACTATTTCAAGCGTCGCGACTAGGGCATGCAAATATTCGGATGTTTCAGGTATTCGAATATTCGCTCAAATTTTAGCCAATATTCGAATATATTCGAATAATTGGTAAAAATAATAAAAACACTGGAACTTCAATAAATGACTTTTAATTATTTAAAATCAACACGCCTACTGCACGTCCATAAATCCAATCAATATTTTAACAACAAAAGCAGCTACTTCTAATTAAAAAGAGATCAAATAATCATTTTTACTTTACTTAGTTACGTAAAAATTCAGATCAAATCAACTAAATATTAGAGCGCACATAGCTTCCGAGAACCATAGATCAAATGAACATATTTAAGTAATCAAAAAAATTCAAAATTCTTTCTTTCTGTTTTTCCTATTCAAACAAAAATATTAAATGAGCATCTAAGACGCATTTTTATTAATTAGTGCCACAAAAGTATGGGATATTGCTCCCCTATAAAAAAAATACTTCACAAATAAATAATACGTCTATTAGCACGTGCGAAGAGCAAATCAAGCAATTAAGTACACGTACGTAACGTAACGTAAGTAAATAGTTATTTCAAATAAACATGCAATAATTAACAAAAAAAAACTTTCCTCGCCCGTTTCGATTTCCCTCCCACGCCCTAGCGCGAACTTAGAGCTAGTGTAGCGTTTGTAAGATGTTTAAACGCCGCCGTAAACCGTTTTTAAACAATTTTAATTCTTAAAAAATAATTCGAATATATTCGAATAATAGGAATTACTATTCGAATAATAAATGCAGCCGAATATTCGCTATATTCGAATATTCGAATTGCATGCCCTAGTCGCGACGTCGACGGTGTGGTAAATAGCTCGATCCGCTGTCAGCACGTAAATGCGGATTCTGATATAGGCGGTTCGACAGCTTGCTCTCTTTCCAAATAGATATTTGTCAATCAGGATTATCGATAATATATTTTCAAGAGATATCAATAATACTACTACTGAAATAAATTACGCGAGTATTTTAAAGGAATTTTATTTTACGCTAAATTTACTCCATCGACGCGACGCCTAATTGTATATAAACTGATCTCCAAAAAAAACCGGACACCTTGAAATAGGTTTAATAAACACATACACGTTTAATAATTTAACTATAGATTGGCATTAAGTTAAAGAACCATTAGTTTTTTATACGCGCAGGGCCGTAGCTAGGGGGGGGGGGCATTAAGGGGCAATGCCCTACCTTAAAACATCCAGTGCCGTACTTTAAGGAATTATAAACAAGCCGCAAAGACTGTCACGACAGAATGACAGACTTGATCTATCTGGCATTTGGAAAAACAAGATTAAATTCGTTGGACTAAATGAAGTTCTTCGAAAATTTGATAACATGGCAAGCTCTGTATTTTTTTTTTTTTTTTGAATAAATTGTCATTTACCGTTTTCTTGCTTTTGTAATTTGATATCACCAGATGAGGTGGGCAATCCAATTAAAAAATTGTAGTCTTTTGCTTCAGCCCTACTTTAAACTTTCAGTGCCCTATCTTGAATTCAGCTCTAGCTACGGCCCTGGATACGGTCTTTACAATTTAGTTAATAAATAATGGCAAATAAACAAAGAAATAAATTTTATTTACAAAGTAACATAAAAAAACGAATTTTTGTTATTGCAAAAAAATAGAGGTGACTGTTTTTAATGGCTATCTTCGAAGTTGTTAATAGGTTGTTAATAGCGAGTGTGCCCTCCTCGAGCCTGCATTACGGCATTTAACCGTCTTGGCATTGAGTTAATCAAATTCCTTATGGACATTTCAAATTCTTCTTGAAGGGCTACTCTCAGCTCTTGAAGAGTCTCTGGCATGGCTGGACGATGGAGAATCCGTCTCTGTAGTTGTACAGCCCGTATCAAAAACTAATGGTTCTTCAACCTAATGCTAATCTATAGTTAAATTATTAAACGTTTATGTGTTTTTTAAACATATTTCAAGATGTATGGTTTTTTTGGAGGTCAGAGTAGTACACTGTAAGAAATGAGAAGGCCGATTACATAGATTATCGATGGTCCATTTGTAGCCAGCGATTAATCTGGTAATGGCACACAAAGAGACAATGGCGTCGCAAACAGGTATCGCCTGCACATCGCGTAGATTCCATAAAAACACATTGCGCATGTGTGGTTACTAATTTTACATTAATTTGTTTTGTATTCATCCATTTTATATATGTAACTATACATTTTGTTTTGTAATTTTTACACACTTTATTGAAATATTACACAAATTATGTAATTTTAATTTAATTTATGTAAAAATCACAAATTTGCCTTACAGTAAAAGTCCAAGTTTTTATAAAGTTTTCTGTGTAAAAATAAATAATAATGTAAAATCACTTAGAAAATCAAGCGAATTCTACCTTAACTTTCAAAGTATTTTTACATCCATTTTTTACAGTGTACAATATTAATCTGAAAGTGTTATGTCGTCGCTTGAAAAATATAACGCGGAAAAAAAATAATGATATGTCAGAATATGGAAACTGAAAAAGTATACTATGTATCATCAGTAATCCCTACCAATCAATAAAACTCGGGTCGCAGTGCCAAACCTTGCCGACAAAATAGTGTATTTGCTAATACAGGCTTTGTGTCTTTATTATGTTACCTTAAATTTGTTTTTGGACAAAATAAAAAATAGCTCCTTGATACATCCCTTAAAATAATATTTTTTTCTTAATTTCAATATGATTGTCAGTCCTTCAGTACCTAAGTAAATCACTATATCCGCAAACTATAGCCAAAAGCACTTTTCAACCCTTAAAAACAACCAAGAGTATTCTCTACCGAAAGTTACCGCCTGCACTCTTCACCTCAAATCTTTTCCCCTCGCTTAAAAACGATTCTGGCCCTCTTGATGCTACTTTTAAAGTTAAAGGCTTCGGATATACGCCAAATGAAAAGCCAAGAATCGCAATACAGATCCTACAGGCGAATTTTTTGAGAAAAAATTTAGCTACGTGAAAGATTATGTAATTTTTTAAAAGTTGTAAGTTTTTCCAGGATTTTTTTTTTAATTTTTCGCCTGTAGGATCTGTAGTTTGATTCTGGATTCTTTATTTGGCGTTTACCCGAACTCTTTAGCTTTAAAAACAACGTCGGGAGAGCTGTAACCGTTTTTAGGCGAGAGGAAAGGATATAAGATGAAGAGTGCAGGGGGTAACTCCGGTAAAGAATACTGTCTTTCGAAACGAATTTCTTTGAAATGTTGAATGTTATATACAATATTATAAATTAATAGATTTACACGGCTGAATTGCAATTGAAAATTTTTCGTTGGAAAGCAGCCAATTATATAATTGATTCGAAACATATTGGAAAAAATCATTTTACCAACCATAGTCACAGTCAGGACTCTAACCTGAACTTTTCCACTTTCGCGGCGGAATGAGCTTACATTTACTCAACCGTGACAAGATTACTATAATCTAACATTCTCCTTATATGCTTCGGAATCAATTGATTTTCACTACATGTAGTGAAAATCATTATTGATTCCGAAGGTGGTAATTCACTAATCTAACATTCTCCTTATATGCTTCGGAATCAAATTAATTTTCACTACATGTAGTGAAAATCAATTGATTCCGAAGCATATAAGGAGAATGTTAGATTAGTAATCTTACCACGGTTGAGTAAATGTAAGCTCATTCCGCCGCGAAAGTGGAAAGGTTCAGATTAGAGTCCTGACTGTGACTATGGTTGGTAAAATGATTTTTTCCAATATGTTTCGAATCAATTATATAATTGGCTGCTTTCCAACGAAAAATTTTCATACAATATTATAATATACATAGGTACTGGGTTAGAATATAGGTTATACGTATCATTCGTTATCATAGTGTTACTAGTCTTTACCTCTCGTTTTCGCTCACGAATTGATGTCGCTTTTGACAGAAACTTTAGACTATATTAACCGCATAGAGATATCATAGATAGAGTAGGGAAGTCATAGGCACAACTGTAGGTGACAGTGTCAGGTTGGAAAAGAGCGATAGGAAACGGATAGTTTTCCTTGTCTTCTGACGCATTTGTGAATTTAATAATTGATAGTAGGTAGGTATTGTTAATTTACATCTGTAACCATGGTTATGTATTCGTGATAGAAAAAGATAGAAGTACACTTCTATTTTCCATCTCTATATTTTGCACCGACACTTTTTTAGGGGGCTTCTCTCCTCTATCTATGATTAACCGTCGTTGAATAAAAAGTATAGTACCTATAATAGCATAGATAATCAAACTTAATTAATTAAGAATTTTTATCTGTTTGACTCTCTGTTTGTATCAACATCACTCAAAAACGACGGGACATATTTTGATTAAACTTGTAAAACTATCAATTGGTATCCACGGCGTGCTCGTGAGGACAGTATGGCTCAGTTGGTAGCGTCGCAGCCTCTGAATCAGACTGTCGTGGGTTCGAATCCCACCTCTGCTCATGGATGTTTTGTGATGTTATTTAGTTTTAAGTGATATTATTATGATATTTGTTGTATTTAAGACACTAATGACCTAAGTTGTCGACGCGTATATAATCCACAATAAATAAAAAATAAATAAACGGCATGCTCGTTTTATAAACTTCGACGCAAAACAGAGTATTTTAATTTAATTTATTGTAGATTATAGACGCGTCGACAACTTAGGTCATTTTAATTACATTAAATAACAACTTCCTTAAAACTAAATGACATCACAAAACATCCATGAGCGGAGGTGGGATTCGAATCCACGACAGTGTGATCTAAAGGTCGGCTGCGCTAACCGTTACACCTCTGCAAAACAGAGTATCAGATAACTAATTTTTCACAGATGAGTTGTGCGTTTTTGATGCATAAATTTGATAACAATAATAGCTAAACTTTGCCTATTTAAAATATAACACCGAATATCACAATATTTTGTATGCATTTAAACTTAATTTGAAAAATGTTTAATTTCATTGAAACTTTTGAACTATTTGTATTGTAACAATTTATCAAAAAATAAATTTGGAATTTAATGACCATCGTTTTGTGAAAAAGTGAAATGTATCAAGTTGTGCACACAAAGCACAAATTGTTTTATATTTTTTTGCTTCAGGCTCTATATATTAATTATTATATTAGCCTAGGAAAAAAGCAAAAACGTGAAACCCAGGTCAATTTCTATGACGAGTTTTTCGTCAACAAATCGAATTCTGTTACAGTTACAAAAAACTATTCATATAAGTTTGAAAGGGCATTAAATTTCACACAAAAAAAATTTTAAAAAATTTAAAGTTCAACCTTTCTAAGTAAAAACGTAATAATAAAGCTAGGATAGAAAACGGAGTTTTGTCACTGAACTTATTTAACGTTTAGTTATAAATCATAAATAATAATTTCAATTATTATTATATTTACCTATATAGAATTTGTCGTGTGGTCTCATTTTTTGTATTTTGTGTTGTTTTTTGACATTATAAAGAAAATAAGTAATTCCATCTTCTTCTCTTCTTCACGGTTAAATGTAAGAACGGCTGATATTTGAACGTTTTTTCACTGACTCAAAAATAAACAATCATAAAAAAGAAAAATTACGAATTCATACAAATGTTAAAACATGTTCAACGAAGAGTATCAATTTATTGTATAAAGTATAAACCACGATCTCGGATAAACGATACATTTTCAAACAGCTTCTTTCCTTTTCATCTTTCATGCCCACAACATCCGTTGCCAATAATACATTTGCATTAATAAATTATTCAGTAAACTCTAACATAACATTCTTTACATTTACGTAGCATAGTGCTTGAGAATAGCCGAGCGTGTAGCCATTAGCAATGCCGTTGTTCATATAGCGTTTCCATGGTTCCTCTATAACTGGGGCGACTAGCTATAGCAGTAATTGTCGTTTCTGATTGGTTGTTGTTTACCCACTCTGCTTTCGTTTGACACACGCAAACACGGATACATTTTACCAGTAGGTATCCGAACTGTCGAACCCAGTTCTATCTAACGTCACTTTTAAATAATAGGTTTGTTTAAAATTTATTTTTCTATTGGGATCCGTCAGATGGGTGGAGCTTAAAAAACATGGCGCAGAGGGGGGAAAATTTCATATACGGGGTATACTTTTGCGTATAATTTTGTGATTTTCAAAGTGACATGAAATGATAAAATATATAAGTGCAATTTGTGATTGGGCCGGTACGAATCCTAAACAAAGGAATTAGGTACGTTGAAGGAGAACGTATTCTCAAAGCCGGACATATTATCAAATGTCAAAAATATAACGAGAAAAATGCATGAAAAATGAGCTGTCAAAAATAATAATCTTTACGGCATTTTGCTTAAAAACATCAAAATTAAAAGAAAATCTCCACGAAATTAATTATCCGTTCAATGATCCTTTAAGGCTGGGTTAGGTGTATAAAGTAAACAGATAGCTGCAACATAATATGTTATATTGTAATAAATAGGTAAGTTACTAACCTCAAAATATTTTTATACACATAATTTTCTCAATCATCAGAGATTTAACTATTGTAGTACAGTATGATAATTAGTACATCTTATAATTAATAAGTATAAAATATTTTTTTAATTCATAAATTCAGTTTTTCCACATGCCATTAGAAAATAATTCGCTGGAAAGTAAGTTTTACAAGGCCATGATATTAGAAAACGTCGCGAATTCCATCTTCGATAAACTTTTTATTTATTCTACTTGTTTTATTTTTGTAATAAACAATTCACGATAAATTTGCACTGTTAGCATGTAAAATTTTCCCTCGTTTTGAGTACAATTTTCTGCCACCAGATGTCATATGCTCATTTGATGGATCCCAATATAATTGTCCCAAGACAATTCCCCAAGAACACTCTTATTGTATAAATTTTGGGCATGAATAATATTTCAAGTAATAGATAATATTAAATTAAGCTTTATTTTGATAACATTACAGATTCACTATCATGTATTTTGCCATACAAATGTAATTTGTTTTTTCTAAGTTCCAAAGCTATTTTGAAACGTAAAAAAATTGATCGACTTTTAGTGTTTTGAAGAAAGTTCACGTGTTTACGTCTAGAAGGATAAATTTTAAACAATTATTTATTAGAAAAATAAATTTTAAACAAAGCTATTTTAAAAAAATGTGTTGGCACACTTCCCACATATAAATTTACCACGAAATTTACTCATATTTTAAGTATTGGTTTTTAGGCCATCTTTGTAACACATAATGTAAACAATATCTCAATGGAAAACAAGACTCATCGGTTGGATCTTAGTATAGGAGTCACTGGTTAGTTGTTATGTTCGTTTATTACGTGTGTGCGTGCGTCAAACGAAAGCAAGGTGGGTAAACGACCAATCAGAAACGACAATTACTGATATAGATAGTCGCCCGTCCCTATTACAAGCCCTCCGTTCTCAGGTTCTAATCTGGTAAAAATACCAATTGGACTTTCAATTTTTCATTAAAAAATAATAAACTGAAAGTATGAATTGGTGCTAGGTACAAATAAGTAACTCTAGCTGTTAAGGAAGGGCGATGAGGAAGCAAGTGTGCCCACATTCTATTGGTCGCTTCAGTTGCGCAAGCGCTGTATGAGCAATTGAGCATGTGCAAAGACACGGACGACTGCATCTGGCGCAATTGAGCATGCGCACAGACGCGGCCAATAGAACGTGGGCAGATGCATAACATGGACTTGTCCATAAGACAGGCATGTACCCTCCCCTGAATGGCTTCCCCCCTCGTCTAAAGTGGCACTTTATACTACATCCCAGATTTGTTACACACGGCAGAAGTGAATACTTCTTACACCAAATTACTTGAATCACGTAGAAGAGCAAAAGAAAGAGAACGTTGATCTTGCCATGCCTTGCGTTGCTCTACTCGATACTGACCCCCCGCGTCTATCTCTCATGGAAAGTAGTGGGGGGCGCGTGTCATCTTTTACGCTTTACGCAAACCTCAAACGCGTCCAGAGTCACATAAGAACTATTCACTTCAATAAAATAAATAAATACATTGACGTAGCGTATGTGTACTATTTAACGGTATAAGTAAAAGTTCCGTATTTTTGTGATCTACTGATTCGGTAGCGTAAAACTACGGGGTGGCAGGATTGAAAATATCCAGGGGCCCCAGCAGGCTTAAGGGGGCACCGCAACAGCTAACAATAAGTGGATGTCCAGCGGGCCACTCGACAAAAGTATTTATCAATTTCAAATCTAGGGTTGTTTCTTTTCATTGGCGAGCTTAAATTAATGTTCGATATGCTAGAGAGTCCATCATAAAAATGTGCCAGGAGCCCAAAATTTGTCGTTACGTCACTGAGTCTATTATACAAATATTAGCAGGTTTTCTCAAAGGATATCTCAGGAAACTTAGATGGAAAAAAATAAATAATTTAGATTAGAGATTTTTAAAGTTTTGCACTGATTTTTTTTATATGAAAAAAAAAAATGCAAAGAGGAAAGGTGAATAGTTGAATCTTAATAGGGTCGCTGATAAGTAAATCATGAATTAAAAAAAGTTTTAAACAGATAGGATAGGGAAAACAATACTAAGGGTTCCACTCTTTGGATATGGAACCCTAAAATTAAACATTACCATGAGTTGTGATTCGAAAAACTATATAAACAGATTTCGGTATAATACTGACAAAATTACAAAGAGAAAAAAATAAGAAATCAATACGGAGATAATTCTGAGGAAATGGTGTCAAGTTCTCGGTTACGAAAAATTATTGCTTAACAATATTATTTGACCTAGTTGTGAGAAATTGGCATCAAGTTTCTCTATGTTATAATAGACCGAGAGCTAGTGACAATCTTTTGGTGTTATTTATTCAAGGCCTCATTTTTGTGAAGATGTTGAGGGAGGCATATTAAAGTGTCTTGAGTAAGGGATTTTGCTAGATAGCGGTATGGGAGGGATATAGAACGCCCCCAACATGTAACAAAAAAAGTGGTCACAATTATTATTGCTTCAAGGCTGAAATTGTTTGTATAGCTCGTCGGTGACCCAATAATGCCATTATAATATTTGTAGATCGATTGGTCAGTATTAAATGGGTGGCAGATCACCCTAAACGAGTCATGTACCCGACGAAATTTATATTATTGGTTCAAGGTTCAAATTTTAATATGTTGTTACGGCGACTGTTTTAAGTATATATTTCAATTTTCAGGCGAAATGTCGGTATTAACCCCCTTGTAGAACGATATAAACACCTAGGTGAGCAAGTTTCCCTCTTAGAGAGGGGTTAATACCGACATTTTGTTCCGCAAATTGAAATATATGCTTAAAACAGCCGCCGTAACAACATATTAAAATTTGAACCTTGAACTAATAATATAAATTTCGTCGGGCACATGACTTTTTTAGGGTGATCTGCCACACCTTTAAACTGACCAATCGATCTTCAAATATTATAATGGCATTATTGGGTTACCGACAAGCTATACAAACAATTTCAGCCTTGAAGCAATAATAATTGTGACCACTTTTTTTTTTTTACATGTTGGGGGCGGTCTGCATGCCTCCCATACCGTTATCTAGCAAAATCCCTTACTCGCAGGGCAAATTAATATGCCTCTCTCAACATGTTCACAAAAATAAGGCCTTGAATAAATAACACCAAAAAATTGTCACTATCTCTCGGTCTATACTAGAAAAGAATATTTGTCTGTTCAATTATTTATTGGTTATATTATTACACGATATACAATATATATACGAGTATAGTACATGGAAATTCACAATACAAGTGAAATGTATAAAACACAAGTTTCAACATTTATGTTGCTTGTTTGACCAGCTTTTTTATGTGAAGTAAAAAAGTAGCTTATGTTTTCTGTACAGTGCTTATAACCCACGACTTCATATACTTACATTTTGTTTTCTTTTTCGTAATAATAAAAAATAGCTAAAAAGAATCCAATCTATAACAACTGACGTTTAATCTCGACTAACGTAAAATTAATGTTATACAGGAGAATCCCGATTATCCAACATGAACGGAGCCGACAAGGTGGTCGAATTAAATGAAAATGCTGAATAAACACAAATGGTGGTGTTGGATGAAAGAAGCGCAAAGTAAGTTTGAAATCTTGTTTATCTGGGGCCACGGCAGTGGCCCCCGCCAAGTCGAGCAAACAACAGACGGCCGCTACCGTGTATACCTTTTCTCGAAGCAACTCAAGGCATTTTTCAACTTTCTATATCTCTGTTACCAATGCAAGCAGAAGGCTGTAAATTTCGCTGGAGATTGTACCTAACGGTCTTAACTAATTCCCCAAATTACAACTTTCTAATAAATATAGTTCAGAAAATTTCTACCCTCAAAATTATCTATTTTGTCATCACTCACTCACTCACTGACATAGCGATCATCAAAAAGCTAGGGCACTTCCAGTAGTCCTAGAAAGCTGAAATTTGGTATGCAGGCTGGGTTTCACGTACAAGTAACGAGGAAATTCAAACATGTGTGATCTTCCCCCTCCAACCCCTAAAAGGGGGTGTTGCAGATTTCTATAGGTCCTTAGTCAGAGAAAGCTGAAAGTTGGTATGCAGGCTGGGCTTCGCGTACAAGTAACGAGAAAATTAACAAATCTATGTTTTTCCCCCTCCAACCCCTAAAAGGGGGTGGTGCATATTTCTATTATTATAGGTTAAGTCCGTAGTCAGAGAAAGCTGAAATTTGGTATGCAGGCTAGGTTTCGCGTACAAGTAACGAGGAAAATTCAAACATGTGTGATCTTCCCCCTCCAACCCCTAAAAGGGGGTGTTGCAAATTTCTATAGGTCCTTGGTCAGAGAAAGCTGAAATTTGGTATGCAGGTTAGGTTTCGCGTACAAGTAACGAGGAAATTCAAACATGTGTGATCTTCCCCCTCCAACCCCTAAAAAGGGGTGTTGCAGATTTCTATAGGTCCTTAGTCAGAGAAAGCTGAAATTTGGTATGGAGGCGGGGTTTCGCGTACGAGTAACGAGAAAATTCATTTATTTGTGATTTTCCCTTTCCAACCTTACAAAAAGAACTGAGATCCCATCAAAAATATTCTTGTAAAGAAAAAAAAATGCCAAGTCTCGCAACACTTTCGCCGTAAAAAGTTTTGAGATCCCGAAAAGTACCAAGTCAGCCATTCTATTACCATTGACTTATGAAGTTAGCAAATTACTCGATAGTTGTCTTAAAACTACACAGGTAAAATAAAGAATAATTTATAAATAATATTTTATGACTGTAAACTTGTAGTACCTTTTGAACTTGGCAATCACGTGGCATCAGGATATATGATACCGTGCGAAGTTTTAATAAAAACAATATCTCATCACAGTGCACCTATGCCACGTGATTGCCAAGTTCAGAAGGTACTACAAGTTTACAGTCATAAAATATTATTTATAAATTATTCTTTATTTTACCTGTGTAGTTTTAAGACAACTATCGAGTAATTTGCTAACTTCATAGTCAATGGTAATAGAATGGCTGACTTGGTACTTTTCGGGATCTCAAAACTTTTTACGGCGAAAGTGTTGCGAGACTTGGCATTTTTTTTTCTTTACAAGAATATTTTTGATGGGATTAATATTGTCTGTTAAAAACTACTTTTGCAAAACTGCTATTATTTAATGTTGTATGAAATATGAACGTCTGCATCAATCATTTAAGACAGATAAATAAAATAGAAATGTGTGTCTATATGATTTTCGAATTTTAAGCATTTAAATACTTTTTCTTTTTGTTGTATTATCGATTACTAAACCAAATGTAATGTTAAAAAAATGTTGGTCTGTCAGTCTGTACGAACGTATTTAACTCGAAAACTATTGAAGCTATTGACATAAACTTTCGTTATAGATAATAACCCTGGAACGAATTTAGTTTTCGTTTCATCGTGAGATCTCAAACGGTTTCTAAGATATGACGATGACCAAGGATGTAGGTTCTTAGAGTCCGTTAAGCAGTTGGCCTGCAGATATATATATCTGCAGGCCAACTGAATGCATTTGATTTGCATTAGGTTATAACCTAATGCAAATCAAATGCATTCAAACGTAAAACCAACAACGTAGGGTACAAGGAGGCTTTAGTCTAGGTTACATTGTAAATACGCATAACAGAGTATTTTGATCTTTTATTTTAAACAATAACCTGCCTATTCAAAAGTCCACGCGAACGAAGTCACGAGCACAGCTATTAATTGTTAATAAACATAAATATTTCAATAAATACAAATTTTAACACGGACGTCGTGAGTAAATACACAATTAAATGAATGCATAATGACTGCAAACAGTATATGGACACCTATTGTAAGAACAATGACGTAACAATGCTGTAATCAGGAAAAATTCATTAATTCAAACCTATGTCACCGTAGGGATTCTAATAGTGGAAAGTTTAGGGTTAGAATCCCTACGGTGACATAGGTTTGAATTAATGAATTTTTCCTGATTACGGCATTGTATTACGTCATTGTTCTTACAATAGGTGTTCATATACTGTTTGCAGTCATTATGCATTCATTTAATTGTATAAATATTTCAGATTTTTTTTAAATTTCTGGCCCAATTTAAGGCAGAAATGTATGATGCTGGATTGCAGAAAGCATTGCTAAAAAATCTAGTTTGACAATGACCCATAAGAAAAGCATTTTTTTTATTTATTTATATTGTAGATTATAGACGCGTCTTTCAACTACACTAAATAACAACTTTTATTATATGAATTATATGATCACAATGTAAGGTGATTGTCAAATCAGGTTTTCTGACAATGCATTCTGCAACTCAGCATGAGTCATTGTAATTAATATAATAGAGTATTGGGTAATAAGGACCAGTTAAATGTATAAATTCTTTATTATTTGCCAACGTTTCGTTGCGAATTTGCAACTTCTTCAGGGCTCTACAACAATGAAGCACAAACATAATTACTTTATGAATTATAAAAGAAAAAAATATATATCTAACCTTTAAAACTTCGTACCAAATGGTCATTATTATACATTAATTGTCAAAATTTCTTGTTACTTATACTTGATGGTGATTGTAGAGCCCTGAAGAAGTTGCAAATTCGCAACGAAACGTTGGCAAATAATAAAGAATTTATACATTTAACTGGTCCTTATTACCCAATACTTTATTATATTAACATATGTGTGGACGTAAAAAACAGAGATTGTAATTAATATTCGTTTAATATAAAAGATCACATTTTATAATAAAAACAACGGATAGGAGTTAACTGCGGAGCGTGTGCGGTTAACAAAAAAATATATTTTTATTTTTATTAAATTATTTATTTATAAAATTACTTATTGGTTACAATTAATTATTGATATTTTCGTTTTCAATAATAGTTTATTATTTATTTATTTATTTATAATATTGTTTATTATTTGTAAAATTGTTTATTAGTTTATCCTTTCAGTAATTATTTATTTATTGTTTAATTTTGTAGGATTGAGTTTAGGAGTTACTTATATGCAACTTGTTTCCTATTCTCAAAACGGAGTCAATTAATTAATTATACATTTGCGCTGTATAAATTATTATAATTAACTGGGCTTTATTTCTAACGCATCTTGTGGTTTTATTGAAGTCGACTTAAGATAAGTCAACCATCGTAGGTGTCTATATCTGTGTGCTATGCACATTAGTATACATAACTCCTCCGCCCTTTAAGACAGGAAATTAATTTTTATTAAAATAAATTTACTGAGAAAGGATAATATTATTTTACAATGAAACATTTGCATCCGTTTCTAATTCGGTTTCAGGTTTCTGTTTGATATGAAAACGTTTCATTAGAAATATACGTTTATAATATATGTAGATAAGAATACTTATTATTAAAATAATATATATGAGCGCAAAAGAGAATTTCAAAATTTGATTGAAAAAATCAAATGGTTCGAATTTTATCTCTTGTGCATCCAATGCTAATTTATGTATATCTCTTAAATTAATTTTATCTAGTTTTACAGTATTGTATTTATTCGTACCATTGTATACGTGTATGTCAGGTAATACTAGGGGTACCTTCTGCTTATTGATTTGATTGTTTGTGAACAATTGATTTTTAATTTTTATGTAGCATCCCACTGGTAGGGTTAGCAAAGTTTTTCCGTTTATTAAAAGGTTGTCTGCACAATTGGAGTAAACCTTTTGAGTGCTTTTTGACAGGACAACATAATGTTGTTCGTCTATTGGTTCGATTAAAATCTTTGAAATAATTTCAACAGGCAGAAGTTTACAATTTTGTGAGTTTTCTTTTAAAATAATATTTGGTATACATTGGTTTTCAATAACAGACAAGTTGTAGTAATGAGCTGTTTGATAAAAGGATTTGAACAGTTTAGTGGGTCCTAACGAAAAGGATAGAATACCGGGATTTTCGTCAAGTGGTTTTATTTCTATCTTTGTCTGTATTGTTAGTCCGATTATCCTGAAATTTCAATGGTCGTTTAACTTCTTTTTTGTGATAAGTTTCAATATTAGCGGTAGCGGGATTTTGTAAAGTTAATTTGTTTTCTGTCTGTTTTAGGATAGTTCTTGAATTTGAAGTTTTGGGCTTAGATTTGGAACGGGGGGACAGTTGAATTCGAGCCGTTTCGGTTGTATATTGAATCGGTTCGTGGCGCGATTCATTTGCCTTATTTATGTATTTTTCTTTCTGTGCAGCTATTTTAGCGTGTACAGCTTGATAAAGCAATTTAAATTTTTCTTGCGACTCTTGTATAAAGTTATTATAAAATTTTTTATTAACGTCTATTTGTGACAGGGTCGATTCAGTATGTTGTGGATTCATAAGTTCGTATGGAGTATATCCGGTGGAAGAATGGATAGAGGAATTATAAGCAATGATAGCATATTCAATATGATTCTTTTCATAGGAAAGATTTTTCGATTTTATTTTGGCTTGTAATAATTTAAGATGTTCGGCTAAAGTACTGTGGAATCTTTCAATAGTTCCATTCGATTCGTGGTGACGGGCTGTAGTTTTATGTGAGGTTATTTGAAACATTTTCAATATTTCAGCAAAGAGAGTGTTGTTAAATTCAGCAGCGCTGTCGTATTTTATAACAGTCGGTACTCCGTGATGGGATATGTATTTCAACAATAATTCGTTAATAATAATAGTGGTGTTGGATGAAATTGGATAGGCTTGACCATATTTAGTAAATTCATCAATTATTGTAAAATATTTTTGGTTATTATATTGGAAAATGTCGATAGCTACAATTTCAAGTGGAGAACTTGGAGTTGGAGTTATTTCGAGGAACGGTTTTTGTGGGTTACGGTCATATTTTAAACGTTGACATGTGTCACAGTTATTAATAAATTTCGTCACATGATCTTTTAGATTGGGCCAATAATAGCTACGAGATAAATGTGTGCAAGTTTCGACTATTCCACGGTGGTTAGTTTTGCCTAAATGATATTGCGAAATAATTTCTTCTTGTTCAGAAATAGTTTCGATATCAGTTATAAAAGTTTTACATAGCCGTAAATTATAAGCATTGTTTTTAAATGTTTCTTGCAGTGTATTCACGATTAATTCGATATAATTTTGGTCTTCTACATGAAGCGCGAGAGTTTGAGAGGGCTTTAGAAATTCTAAAAACAGTGAAGTTAAATCGTTTTTGAAATTTTGCCGTGTTATTTCGAATTTATATCTCGTTCTTTTCTTATCAAATAAGTAGGTTATCGAATGATTTTTCGTTTTAACATTTTTGGTATGAATTATTACTTGGGTAGCAAAACAATTTAGAGGTTGATCCGAAAATGGTATTTTTAAAATTGGGTTTTCTAAAGCGGAATGTTGAGTGTTTCCGTCTTCAATGTCAATTTCCATATCAGGATTAGGTGGATTGTGAGAAGTACTGGGGATGGGATCAGTATCGGTCTCTGGTAAATTTTCTGTTGGTATTACGTCAAGTAATAAATCAGGATTTTCTAATAAAGCATCGGCTAGCTCTTCGTCTGTTAAAACTGGAAGATCGTCGATGTTTATTATCATTGAGTCGGAGTCATTTGGTAAAGTCAGAAATTCTCTAATGTTTAATTCTATGCGAGAAAGCGCATCTGCATTTGAATTAGTTTTTCCTTTTTTATACAAAATTTCAAAGTCATAGTCCATAAGTTTAACTTTCCAACGCATTAAGCGCGAGTGTGGTTCCTTTAATCCGTTTAAATATGTTAAGGGTTTGTGATCAGTAACTATAAAGAATTTTCGTCCATATAAGTATGGTCTGAATTTGTTTACAGCCCATACTATAGCTAACAATTCTTTTTCGATCGTACTGTAGTTACGTTCGTGTTCATTTAAGGTTCTACTAATATATGCGACTGGCTTGTCTTTACTTAAGGGTCCTTGTGAAAGAACAGCGCCTAAAGCAAAGTTACTAGCGTCTGTAGTCACAATAAAAGGTTTTGTAAAATCAGGGAATGTCAAAATGGGGTCGTTAGTCAATAAATTTTTACAAGTCTCGAATGAATTTGTAAAAGTTTCGTCAATTATAACTTTGGATGTTTTCTTTAAACACTTTGTCATGGGTTGAATGATCTTGGCTAAATTTGGTATAAAGCGGCGATAATAGCCTATCAAGCCTAGGAAAGCTTTTATTTCTTTTGGTGTTTTTGGAAGAGGATATTCTGTTATCGCTTTAATCTTTTCTGGATTTGGCTTTATTCCATCTGATGTAATAACATGACCTAAAAAGTTAACGGATTTTCTAAAAAATTCACTTTTATCAAGTTGAATTTTTAAGTTTGCTTGCCGAAGACGATTAAAAACTTGTTTCAAATGTTTTATATGTTCATCTAATGAACTCGAAAAAATTATTATGTCGTCCATAAATACTAAGCAAAAGTGGTTTTGAATACCGCGTAGTATATTATCCATCACTCTTTGAAACGTGCTGGGCGCGTTTTTTAAACCGAATGGCATTCGTGTGTATTCGAAATGACCATTCTCTGTAACGAATGCGGTTTTTTGAATATCATCAGGTGACATTTCGATCTGATGAAATCCGCTAGTTAAATCTAGTGTTGTAAAATACACTGATCTGCCTAGTTTGTCTAGAATATCATCGATATTTGGAAGTGGGTATTTGTCTGAAATAGTTTTTTCATTGAGCCGGCGATAGTCAATGACCATGCGCCATTTCTTTTTTCCGCTGGCATCTAATTTTTTTGGAACGATTAAAATGGGTGAAGACCAAGGGGAATGACTGGGCCTAATTATTCCTTGGTTGAGAAGTTTTGTTATTTGTTCTTGTACTTCTTGCTTGTGAACGTACGGTAGTCTGTAAGGTTTGGAATAAATTGGTATTTCATCAGTGGTCCGAATTTCATGTTTTACTTCGTTTGTAAATGTTAGAATACTATCGTCAGTGGATAAAATGTCGAAATAGTTAGAACATAGTTCTGTTAGTTGGTCTTTTTCTATGTCATTCAGGTGTTCAGTCCGAATAATGTCTTGTATTTGATCTTTAATATTTTTGGGTCGTTTATATTCGACATTGCGAATTTCAAAAGTTTCGTCATTAAAAATTTTAAATTTAAATGGTTCTGTTATCTTTACGTGAGAAGGTTTAGTATCATGATTCGTAAATTCAATTGTAGTGAGGCCATTTTTAACACGGGTTAACATTGGTGTAATTTTTACTGTACCAACCTTTTGACAATCAATAAAAACATCCGCGTCAGGGCTGTTTAAAGGCACTT
Source organism: Mongoloraphidia duomilia (assembly GCA_039654895.1). Lineage (NCBI taxonomy): Eukaryota > Metazoa > Arthropoda > Insecta > Raphidioptera > Raphidiidae > Mongoloraphidia > Mongoloraphidia duomilia. The sequence goes on from CM077524.1 coordinate 11,494,911, forward strand.
GGCAGATTTTTGACGATCTAGCCGGTATTATGGCTTCGAAAATAATAAATTGTCCTGGTTTAAGATAGTGGATAGGAAGTTGCGTTTGGTTAGGCGTTTCAAAGCAATTATATTCTAAATTTAATTGAGCTCTTAATTTTCGCATCGCGTCAAGACCTAGGATGCCATCAAAAATTGGATGAGCATCTAGTAATAGAAATTCAAGTTCTGTATTTTCTGTTTTAAATTCATCGAAAGCAGGTATAATAATTTTGCCGTTGCCTGTAACAGTTTTTGTCAAAGCTGTAACAGTATATTTATGGTTTCTGATTAAATTTTTATAGTATTTGTGTGCAATTTCTGGATTTAAGAAAGAGCGTGTAGCACCTGTATCTACCATTAATTTAAGGGGTGGATCATTAATAAGAATATAGCTTAGGACATTTTGTTGTGATAATTCAAATTGAGAGTTGTTTGTCAAACAATTTAAGTTGACGTAGTTAAATTCGTTTGAGGTTCCGAGGCAGGTTCCTGAAAATTTTCGACTTCATTTTCTAAATATTCAACAGGTCGATCTGTCGGTTCTTCGTTGTAAGGCTCGTTGTACGCAAAGTCTGAGTCTTCATAATATGCTGAATTATCGTCATTAGTTTCTAAGTTTCTGAATTCATCAAACCGTGGTGTTCCAGAGGGTTGAACAAAGTTTCGGTTATGACTTTCGTTACTGGGTTGGAATCTATTTTGTTGTTGCGGGACTCTAATAGTTCGAGGGTTAGAATAACTAATTGACATCGGAGTGGCTGGGGGGAGATTTGCTCTTTGTACCGGGTTAGGTCTGAAAACATTTCTATTATTTTGTTGCGAGTTATAATTATTTTGGTTATTTGGTCCAAATGTTTGACTAGCCGTTGGAAATCTTTGGTTTACGACTGGGCGTGGTCTTAAATTTGAAAACGGGTTAGCAGGTAATGTTTGCCAAACATTAGCTGGTCTATTTTGAGGGGGGTATCGATTTGGGATTTGAGGTGACGTTCGAATATTGGAATTTAAATTATTATTAGTATTTGGAAGAGTTCTGGTATGTTTAGGATATGGACCTATGTTTTTAGTTTCGTTGTCTATTAATAATTTAACTTCAGTTAAAGTAGTGGGTCGTACGGTGCGTAACAAAGTTCCTATGGGTTCTAATGAAAATTTTAACAAATTTTTCAATGCCAAAGTATGCGCAATTTCACTTTTAACAGCATTTCTTTCAGTTTCTGATGGGGGTAATTTGGAAACGTACAGACTGACATATTTGTAGGTGTCATTATAGTATTGTATGAATGGACATGAAGGTTTTGGTCTAAGGTTAATCAATTCGTACAGGATTTCGTTCTCATCACGGGGATCGGAAAACGTTCTACTGAGAATATCTTTAATCGAATGCCAATCTTTACACAGATTTGCTGTAACTACCTGTTTTGCTTCACCTTTAATTTTGGATAATATTCCGTTAATAATTTGGAAATTTTGGTATTGACCGTCAGAGTTGAGTGGTTGCGCTGTGACTGCAAACCGTGCAACAATCAGGTCGATGCCCTGAATAAAGTGATTAAGAATGTCTGAATTTTTGCCGTCAAAGTCCGGAATAAATTCAAAGGCATGTCTATCGAGAGTTGGTGTAGCCATTGTTAATAATGTGTCGTTATCAATAATAGAGGAGGAAGATATTTCAACAGCAATTTCTTCTAATGACTCATTTAATTGACTTAAATCAAATGATGACATAAGTTGAAAGATCTTTCTCTGGTTACAGATAAAATTGACTTACGCTAAGAAAGTTATGCAAATTTTCATGTTGAGCGAAAACACGTGGATGTTGACGTTGTTGTTGTGTTGTTGACGATGTTGTTGTATTGTTGACGTTGTCTATGTTGTTGACGTTGTTGTTGTGTTGTTGGCGTTGTTTTAAAGCTGGTAAGGGCTTACCCGCCTTACTGAGCAATATGGCTCTAATTTTAAAGATGGTGAGGTGAGAGGTCTTACCGGCCTCTATTGATGAGTTACACTTAAACTTTTGTTTAATGTTTGGTTCGAAGGATTGCTTTTATGAATACACACAAAATATCACTTATGGGTACTCACAAAATTTCACTTAAGCAATCCTACCCGACTGCGCCAGTTAACTGCGGAGCGTGTGCGGTTAACAAAAAAATATATTTTTATTTTTATTAAATTATTTATTTATAAAATTACTTATTGGTTACAATTAATTATTGATATTTTCGTTTTCAATAATAGTTTATTATTTATTTATTTATTTATAATATTGTTTATTATTTGTAAAATTGTTTATTAGTTTATCCTTTCAGTAATTATTTATTTATTGTTTAATTTTGTAGGATTGAGTTTAGGAGTTACTTATATGCAACTTGTTTCCTATTCTCAAAACGGAGTCAATTAATTAATTATACATTTGCGCTGTATAAATTATTATAATTAACTGGGCTTTATTTCTAACGCATCTTGTGGTTTTATTGAAGTCGACTTAAGATAAGTCAACCATCGTAGGTGTCTATATCTGTGTGCTATGCACATTAGTATACATAACTTAGGCACACCGAATTATTATGTACAATGTCAAATAAGACAAACGAAGTTACGTAATGTCGTAGGCTGACGCTTGCTCTACCAACAAAAACTACAGTTCTGCAGTGACCGCGTGTCTTTTAATTAGTCTATTAATATATTTTGATGAAATAGACAAAAAAGAAATAAGCACAATTTTCACAGCTTTACGTGGATCCAAAATCTTTACAAATTAATCAACGTACCTAATAAATAATAGTGCTGTTAATTTTTCGTCACTGTCTAACCAATTCAATAAAACAGCGTAATCAATATAATAATTATTTAACGCATAACAGGTATATTGTGTCTAAATAATTAATTAATGAAAACTTTCGTTTACATTTTTTTAGTTGTTATGAAGTGTTGGTTTTCAGTTTTTTAATAATTAAATTTCGGTTTTAATAAATACTTTTTTTATTTCGTGTTGGAACGAATACATTTTGAAAGTGTAGGTACCAATTATCTAAATCCATTGACTTTCTATAAACGCTAGTGATAAATCAATTTTAAATTATTGCCATTATTGGTAAGTACTTATTTGAATTACTATTAATTTTGGATCAGTGATAGAAAACTGATTTTATAAAATTTCATAGGGATCCACATTTTATAGTTGAACGAGAAATGTTCATTCAATGGAACCGTTCAATACTTTTATAAAATATCTCTATCCTGAATTCAGAAATTCAGTTGTGCTTAGATCAGATTACGTCCAGCAAAAGTCGGTAGTTCACCCTTTTTTGTACATATAGTATATAATATAAAAATGCTGAACTGCATTTATTATATAACAGACTTTTGTGAAACACGAATATATATCGGTGGTCGCAAAACAAAACTACTTATGTTTAATTTTTGCTAATTTTTTTGTAAAATCAGACAGTTTTAATTCGAGATATTGTAGATTTATAAACGCTCGACAACTGACATTATTAGCGTCTATTACATACATTAATTTTAATTTAAACTTCATTGAGTCGGTATGTGGGTTAATTTCGTTGCAATGAAAAGAAACAATAAATTTAAATACAGTTCGAGTTTATCATCATTTGCATAACTATTATAAAACAAAGTCCGTCGCGTCATCTGTGCCCGATTTTCTCCGTAACTGCTGAACGGATTTTGTTCCGGTTTTCACTATTAGATAGATTGATTCACGAGAAAGGTTTAGATATATAATTGAAACTGACCGGCCCGGCTGCATATATTCGTAATTACCCGACGCTTTAGATGCCCGAAGTTGCTTCGTAAATAGCAGATGTGTTGAACTAAAGGTACATGCAGTACGCAGCTGGGATTCTAGATGGTAGCATCAAGCATGTATGGTAGATGGTGGCTGAAATTATAAGCGCTTATAGGTTTGCACAACGAAGCTTTGATACTAGCATTGATACAAGCTTAAGTCGCGTTTGAAATGCGAGATAGCGAAGACGAATATTTGTGTTCTTCTGCTACAAAGTGGTATATTTTAAATACAAATTTGGGTAGGAGCTATCATGTCCTCCCTATTAATAGAAAACGATCTAAACATGGCGAATTTCATCATTTATACCAAGAATTAAAATTTTACCCAAACCGGTTTTTTGAATATGTACGTATGGAACTTAACACTTTTAAATACGTCTTAGAAAAAAACTCAAAAAAAATTAAATAAAAACTGGCAAAATTTCACTTATTGAACTAGTAACATCCATTGCGAAACTTGTAACGGCCATTTGACAGTTGTCGCACGTTGATTGTAGTAGTCAGCGTGCTGAAAGAATGATGAGATACATTCTTGAATCTACCAGCTCTTGTAACAGCGCGTATACCTGCTACACTCACTGCTTCGTTGTGTACGCTCGCATATATAACAATTTAAGCAAGCCCTGCTATGATCTACGTTACCATCTAGAATCCCAGCTCCATACTGCATGTATCTTACGCGTCAGTTATTTACATGCCTGGATGAAAATCGAGGGTAATCTCAGAAGACTGATTTCTCCGTAACTACTGAACGGATTTTGTTCCGGTTTTCACGATTAGATAGATTGACTCACGAGGAAGGTTTAGATGTATAATTGAAACTGACCGGCCCGGTTTGCCCGAGTGAAAATCGCGGGTATTTTCGAAGACCGATTTCAAAAAAAATTTCACTGCTCGATAAACGATACTTTGCAGTAATGTATTAATAAATCATCAATAAAGCACCCTAAGTACTTCGTTTGACTAGGCCTTTGCAACGTTCGTGTATAGCAAGAAGGTACCTAGAGGCATGGACAGCGATGTTTCTTGTCATATCAGCGAAAAATGGGAATCTCGCTCAATAAATTAACTGAACATTCAAATAATCATACATTTTATTTTCCTCAAATTTTGACATAAATCCTTTTGTCGTACGGTCACAAATATGGTTGATATTTCAGTGGTTTTGATATATTGAATTCGATTTTGTGTTACTTTTTGTATCTTTGAAGAAAGAATTTATTTTTCAGTTTCTACGGTGAACATTACTATAGCTTTGTCGTAAAATCGGAACGTTTATAGAGGTTTTGTTGTTGAATGAATTTTACTACTTTTGTTATACCTCGCACGTTCGGAAAATTCCGTGTCAACTCTTTGTGACAATTTACCTCTTCTACTAATAATGACTTGAAAAACTAAATTGGTTCTGTATTTGAACCAAGGCAGTCAAGGCCGTAGCTAGAACCAGATTTTAGGTAGGGCAACAGAAATTTGAAGTAGAGCACAAATATTAAAAATTACAAAAGACGGGATTATACTGTATATTGGCTATTTTTAAGGTAGGGCATTACCCCTCTATGCTTCCCCAGCTACGACTCTAATTTGCACGAATCTATTTTTGAAAAGATAAAAATTGTCTGAAATTTTTGTGATGCTAAATAAATAAGGTCTGCGTAAAATGGCTAAATATATAAATAAAAGAAAATGTACAAAAATTAAATAATAATGCACAAAACAACGCTCATATTTTTGAAAGGAGATATTGATTCAAGAAGTAGATCAAAGATACTTTTTTATTTAATGTAATTTTTTGATGCGTGTGAACTGTGAATCATATTTTTTAAAAAATATCCACGAAAATGAGAATATTCTTTTAATAGAAATTCTCAAAATGTTCTCATTCTTGCATATATATTTTTAGGAGACATGTGTTTTTTATTTAGAAAAAGTAACATCGAAAAAAAAATGTTAACATTTTTTTGGAATCTTTCTAGTTTAAAAATTGCATATCTAAATGTTCTCAAAAAGTGTTTCTCAGCATCAGCTATATTTTTCTTTTTTGTTAGACTATAGCAACTATATTATACGCGTCGAAAAATAACTAGTGCGTTGATCTTGATAGTGAATTAATCCATAAGTCACTGTCACAAACCAGTGTTTTTATTTTGTTTTTTTTTCCGTTTCCAATCTTATTAGACTATTGGGATCCGTCAGATAGGTGGAGATTAAAAAACATGGCGCAGAGGGAGGGAAATTTCATATACGGCGTATACTTTTGCGTGTAATTTTATGATTTTCAAAGTGATAAGAAATGATAAATATAAGTGCAATTTGTGATTGGGCCGGTACGAATCCTAAACAAAGGAATTTTGTTGAAGGAGAACGGATTCTCAAAGCCGGGCATATTATCAAATGTCGGAAATATGACGAGAAAAATGCATGCAAAATGAACTGTCAAAAGCAGTAATCTTTACGACATATTGCTTAAAAACATCAAAATTAAAAGAAAATCTCCACGAAATTAATCATCCACGTTCAATGCGCCTTTAAGGTTGGGTTAGGTGAATAATGTAAACACATAACTGCAACATAATAAGTTATATTGTAATAAGTGGGTAAGTTACTAACCTCAAAATATTTGTATACAAAATTAATCCTATAAATTTGCCAATCATCAGGGATTCAACTATTGTTGTGCAGTATGATAATAAGTACATCTTATTATTAATAAAAAATATTTTTTTAATTCATAAATACAATTTTTCCACATTTCATTAGAAAATAATTCTCTGTAAAGTAAGTTTTACAAGGCAATAACTGACAGTGTTTAATGCCATGATATTAGAAAACGTCGCGAATTCCATTTTCGATAAACTTTTTGTTTATTTTACTTGTTTTATATTTGTAATAAACAATTTCACGATAAATTTGCACTGTTAGCATGTAAAATTTTCCCTCGTTTTAGTACAATTTTCTGCCACCAGTTGTCATATACTCATTTGACGGATCCCAATAGAGAGACACCATGCTGAAATAAATTTCAGCTTATATTTATGAACAAGCCGTGAGGTGGGTCGTTTATTAGAACTAAAGTGCGACCCTTAAGGTCCACACGACGAACTTCCCCCCAGTTTGATAAATATTTAATAATAATAATTAAATTAGATATTACACAGAAAAGTAATCATTTTAATCATTAAAACATAAATACTTATTATTTATTTTTAACAATAATTAAAAAAAAAAAACGGCTAAATCGATTTTTATAAAATTTATGTCGGATCAACATGACGTTAACACGCCTCGATTGACAGCCTTACGAAGTCGATATAATTTTTTATTCGCGAGATATTGTGTAAAATCTACTTTTTTGGAGTCTATTTGGTTAAGAAAAAAGAACGGCTGAACCGATTTTGGAAAAATTTCTTTTAGATCATATTTACGTTAATACGCGTCGATTGGCATCCTAACGTAGTCGATATCATTTTTCATTCTCGAGATTTCGTCTTAGAAAGAAATGGACACATACGTACGTACATATGTACACATACACACACACAGACATCTTTCTAAAAATAGTGTAAAAATAGTGTAGTGTAGTACCTTGAAACATAAAAATTTGTTATATATTTTGATTTCGATTTTCGGACCCATAACAATAACTTCCAATTGGAAGTTAAAAATGCATTGAGAAGATGAGAGTCTTATTTTAATTAAAACTAATTTCATTGGGTGAGAGAAAGAGAGAGAGAGAAAGAAAACTACAGCAAATGGTTTTAGGAGCGGGGCTCCACGTGCTGGTTCGAAGTCCACTATTTACAATTAATTCTCTAAATGTAAATCTTTTAAAATTAATGTCAGTGTGAATAGAAATATTATTTTATGTGGAACACAATTTGTTTATGGAAACATAAATCTCGGTCTGATCTAATTCAGAAGTTCTGTTAAAAGAAGAAGCCAAAGTTTTATCGAGTAACTGTTATTGAAAATCACTGACAATTTATTTTTCATTTATTTTATTGTAGATTATAGCGTCTTTCAACTATCTTAAAACTAAATAACATCACAAAACATCCATGAGCGCAGGTGGGATTCAAACCCACGGCAGTCCAGTCTAGAGGTTGCAGCACTAAGCACGCTAACCACTAGGCTATACTGCCCTTAAAATTTATTTTTCATACCCAACATGTAAATCACAAATAATTGAATTTATTCTTTGCAATTTTTTTCCGGTCGATTTAATTTTGAACTGATGTTCTAGATATGACACTTAATTTATTCCAGCATCATACGGAGTTATTAGATTCATGCGTTGTTAGAAATCGTTCTACGTACGAAATATTTAAAACTTTTAATTCTTAAATAGATTAAATTAAATGAATGCATAATGACTGCAAACAGTATATGAAGACACCTCAGGGCCGTAGCTAGGGGGGGGGGGCATTAAGGGGCAATGCCCTACCTTAAAACATCCAGTGCCTTACTTTAAGGAATTATAAACAAGCCGCAAAGACTGTCACGACAGAATGTCAAACTTGATCTATCTGGCATTTGGAAAAAACAAGATTAAATTCGTTGGACTAAATGAAGTTCTTCGGAAATTTGAGAACATGGCAGGTTCTGTATTTTTTTTTTTTTTAATAAATTGTCATTTACCGTTTTCTTGCTTTTGTAATTTGATATCACCAGATGAGGTGGGCAATCCAATTAAAAAATTGTAGTCTTTTGCTTCAGCCCTACTTTAAACTTTCAGTGCCCTATCTTGAATTCAGCTCTAGCTAGGGCCCTGAGACACCTGTTGTAAGAACAATGACGTAACACAACACTGTAGTTAGGAAAAATTCATTAATTCAAACCTATGTCACCGTAGGGATTTTAACCCTAAACTTTCCACTATCGCGGCGGACTGAGTTGACATTACTCACACAGTGACACATTTTCAAACGATCGACTTTCTCCCTTTAAAGCATTCTGTCACAGAAAAAACACTACATGCGAGAGTCAATATTCCAACACTGGTGTTGGAATTTTTCCTGATAACAGCATTGTGTTACGTCATTGTTCTTACAATAGGTGCCTTCATATACTATTTGCAGTCATTATGCATTCATTTAATTATGTATTTGGTCACGACTTACGTGTTAAATTTGTATTTATTAATAGATTAAATATTTATATACTTTTCTTACTGTTAAGAAATTTTTAGAAAAAGCCCGGTCTTCTTATAAACTTGAAGCTCTTTAATCTTAACTAGAAAATTACTGCACCGGTTTGAACGAAGTTTTTATAATGTAGCTTTTTTCCGGAAAGCTGCATCATCTATCTCATTGTGAGAGGAAATTCTGGGAGGGAGATATTTAAGCTAGAAAGTCTGAAAAGTTCCTGTTCAGTATAAAAATATTTTCAAGGAAAAAAAAGAAATCAAAACGATGAAACACTTAAAGCAGATAATAGAGAAAATAATTAACTTGTTCTATTTAAAAATTTGAATATTGACAAACATCAAAATGTTCAGCTATAACTAACTGTACTTTTTGGGTACTTTATGTGACATCGAAATAGGAAAACATGTTTCTAGAATATTTGTCAAGCATAAATCGAGGACGACTGGACCGATTTTGACTAAACTTGCTATACTATTTACCTTATTTTTATTTATTGTAAATTATAGACGCGTCAACAACTTAGGTCATTAGCGTCTTGATTACATTAAATAACAACACACTTAAAACTAAATTACATCACAAAACATCCATGAGCGGAGGCGGGATTCGAACCCACGACAGAGACCACACTGTCCTCTACTATTTATCTAAAGTGTAGGGTAATTTTTATCCAGCTAAATCGATCGGGTTAAGATAAGATTTCTCTTCCGAGCGAATCCGCGGGAAAAAGCTATATATTCCTTCAGTCTGCAGTCCTTGCTACGGATAATTTAACTTTATTGACGCGAACGAATCCGCGGGCAAAGGCTAGTTTATTTTTAAACGACTTCAAAAAAAGGAGGTGGTTCTCAATTCGGATGTATGTTTTTTTTATGTTTGTTACCTCAGAACTCCGTCATTTATAAACCGATTTGGAAATTTTTTATTATTTGAAAGAATATACTTTCAGATTGGTCCCATAGAAATTTCATTACAATCGGTTTAGTAGTTCGGCCGATTTTAATAAAAGTGAGTAACGGCGTGTGATTCCTTTAAGGTAAATGTCACTTTTTGACACTAAAAAGTAAAAAATAAAAAATTTTTTAACAAAAAAAAACCTCCTTCAAAAAACCACTAAAAAGAGGAAAATAATGAAATTTTGAGGTCCGCGCCAATTTAATAAAATATGAAGTCGGTTAAAAAGAAGATATTAAGAAATCACTATCCTATACTTTTTAACCGACTTCATATTTTATTAAATTGGCGCAGACCTCAACATTTCATTATTTTCTTCTTTTTAGTGGTTTTTTAAGAAGGTATTTTTTTGTTAAAAAGTTTTTTTATATTCAATCATTTTATAATTCAATAACTCTTTGCTAGGTATACAAATAATAATTGATGATTTTCATCAGTTAAAGGCATAAATCGGTAGATCGGTCGTCGCCCCCAGTTTGTTGTGTTCATATCGGATATTCTTTTAATATTTCAAAACTATCAGTACTACAGGTAGAAAGATCCTTCCTCTGTATAGAATTTCAAAAGTAAGTTGTGAAGAAACGCTGTGAAATTATGTGAAAACGGCTGACAGTAATATCTACGGCGTGTAGAAATATTATGTTCGATAGTGAATAATTTATTTTACCATTTAGATATACAGGGTGTAAACGGTTTTATTCAACACATGCATGCTTTTAGTGTTTTTTCGTATCTGTTTTGCGGACCTTAAATAGCCGTTTATTGACTGGTGACTCATGATCCATTATGAAACGTTTTTCGATGATATATTGAAAAACATTTGGAAAATCCGTTATCTAATGAACATTATGCATAATCCGATTACTCTAAGAATGAATCGTTTTTAAAAAGATTTTTTTTGTTCGATTCCTATCAGAATTATATTTTTTATAGCTTTGATAAATTCGATTTTATTTACAATGCGTAAGAAGCATAGCTTCTGTCGAGTGTCCCACGATACCTCATGCTTTTTTTTATTTAGCAGGTTCCCAGTTACTCCTAATAGTCAACTATTGCTATGAAAAATTGTTTAAAAAATTCACTGTACTATTTTTTCTATGTACCTAATCAACTACATATTTACATTAGGTCTTATGGCTCATAGCCTACTACAAAATTGTAAATGTTCTCAATGTTATTTTTCCTACTATTATTGAATTACTTGTATAATTGAATTACTTGTATGCTCCAAAATTTTTAAAAATATTATTACTCAGGGAAATACTTTTTTAGGCGCCCTGATGACGCCAATAAATATCGGCAAAGTTTTGACAATTTGTTTATACGCTGTGTAGCTACTATGTCTATATAATTACCTTTGGCCTCTTTTTAGGGTGAAATTAAAATTGCCAATTACGATTTGTCTATATACCCTTGTCTGGTAATAGAGCTTACACTATACAGGGTCTCTCAAAAGTAACGCCGGGGATTTTGATAGAATGCTCCTTGTGAAATCTAAGAACCGTTTATCATTTTTGTTTCTGATGCGTGTAGTAAAGACAAAAAAACCTTTGTAAATATTAAATTACATTCGTTAAATTTTCGTGAAAGATGTACATCAGTGATGGTAAATGATAACAAATAAATATCTTATCATCATGCCAAATTGTAGTTGTTCTCGCAATTGCATTCCAATGTTCTTTGGGAATTCGCGTTCCCAGGAGCCCGAGCTCGTACCAGTCGGTTTGTGTATGTCGGCTGGCAGATTCTAATACACAAATGGATTATTAATTGTTGTGTTGAAGAGGCTAATGACCTGAGTTGTCGACGCGTCTATAATCTATAATAATAATAATAATATCATGCCAAATTTAAAGTCGATAGCATATTATGCTATCGACTTTAAATCGATAGACAGACATAATCTCATCATGAGTTTTCCGTTTTTTAGCATTTTGGTACATAACCCTACTTGCACAGCGTACTGTTTTATTTTTTGATTAACAGCCATTGTTTTGCTTGATGAACGGCTTCGGGCTTGTATAACATAGAACACTTGTCGATGTTCCCATTTTTAGTGGGAATGTTATTTTTAGTCGTGTCATATTTTACAAACAATTATAGTATGATTTTCAATCACAAGGGACTAATTAATTCCGTCTGACATATTTTACTTTATAAAAAAACGTTTCGCGAACAATTATTTTATGTAGAGAATGTTTTACTGTGTTCAGGATCGGATTTAACTTCTTCTCATCGGTAAATAAATTTAATTCCATACTTATTTTTTCATTTTTGTTTTATGAACATATTTTATCAATTTTTTAAAACAAAGCTAGCCGTAATGATAGCCCCCTGTTTTGATAACGTACAGTTGGAAGGTTTTATATAATAATAAATAAAGTTTTATATAATAATAGTTTTATATAATAATAATAGTTTTATATAATAATAAATAAAGTTGATAAGACTCCGTCAGATGACGCTAGTACTACTAAACTCGCTATTTTGCTCACTGCTCATCCCCCTTTGGCGTATAGTGATAAAATTATACAACCTATGTTACTCGGGAAGAAGTAGGCTTATAAACAGTGACATATACGTCTTGGCGGGTAACATAGGCTATATAATATTATTACATTACGACAAAAAGGGGATGAGCAGTGAGCGAAAATAGCGATTTGCATCCGGGATAAGTTGTACAGGACAGCTAGTATACCTACAGTAGTATTATTAATAGAAAACAGCAATGCTTTAATAGAATTACATAATATTTCGTAGATTTTCGAAAATAATTTCCTCATCTTTTAATCGTACTTCAATCTCTTTCGAAAGATGCATATCTTTCAGTAGATTCGAAGTAGAGAGGGCAACGTACGTTGACCTATGGCTCACATCTTGCCGTTCCTCCAGGTGGGAGGAAGTAGTTCTTACACGGCTGCGCATAAATATTTAATCTATTTTACACGGCTGTGCATCGGCTGTAGATTAAGTCATGGTTTTTTAATGGCTCGTGAGGAACGCCCCTCTGTGAGACGTGTGACACTCGTGTCACCGTTTCACATATTTTAATAGAGTGTGTCCAGTTTAGGAACACATGACAGCAGATCGGATTGTCAGGTGATCTGTCGGTTGTTTTAGGAAATGATCCTGACAATGTCGATGTGCTGTTTCGATTTTTAAATGAAACCGGTCTTGACCGGCTTATTTGATTTTATTTGTGTTACAGCCTTTATGGTTTTTCTTTATATCTTTCTTTATACATTACTACATTATATTATGACACATTTTATTTGTAGCTATAATTGTTTTACTTTGTTGTTGTGTGTCAATTTTTGATTTTGCTTTTGTTTTTATTTACATTTATTGTTTTAGACGCTAATGACCTCAGTTGTCGAGCGTCTATAATTTACAATTCATTCATGCAAACGTACGTTATAAACTGTTGCAAAATCTCGTGATTTAAAATAAAATTATGTTACCGTACATTTTTCTATCAAAATTTGACCAAAATTAGTTATGTTAAAATCTGATAATTATTATGTGACAATTGGCAACGCTGCTGGTGTGTGGTTTTCATTTAATTAATTAACGATTTTTGATGCAGACGAACTCGCTCGAGTGAATTGAAAAATTAACAGAAAATACCTCAACGATTTTCTCAAGATGTTCATTTGACAGCGCAGTTCATTAAAAGTGTTTTGTATCGCTGTTAAATTAATGAACCAATTAATTGAGTTTGGAAAGAAAATTGAAAATTTTAAATTATATGGCATTGAAGACTTATTTTTATATCAATAAATAATTTTAAAAAATTGCATTTATAAAATATTATTAATTAACGTATATTATTATAATGCTTCTCTTGAGTCGATATTTCAACGTTCGGTTTTGAATATTAATTGATAATTAACAGTTTTTAAAATAAATATTAGAATTGATTAACGAAGTTAATGCTAGGTATAAATATTTCTAATATTTTTAAGTGTGATTATTGTGAGTTGTTTTACTATTTGAAAAAATGAGAAGAGAATTGAGAAAGAACTAATTAAAAATCACACAGAAAAGATCTTTTAATGTTTGAGTTTAACCTTAGCAAGGTCGTAACGACAATTAATTGAATAATTGATTGTGTATTGGATAATTTCTGTTATACATTTTATGAACAAAATATGCTGATTTTAAATTTTTTTCAAAAATATTACTTTAAATTTTATTTTAACATATTATGAAAAATAATATTTTTATAATATGGTACAATGGTAGACGACGGCGAATTTACAGTTAAACAGCATTTTAGATAATTTTAGAAAATTGTAATCAACGTAGTTTTCAACAAAAATAAATTTTAAATGGTTTTTGGCGCCAGAAACCAGTCTGATGGTACTTGATAGATTTTTATTAGAAAATGTGATAAAAACGCCAGTCCTAGTGTTCGACCACTTTTATACAGGGTGAAACATTTTAAACAATGCAGTGAAATATGTCGTAAACGGTACAAACCATAAATAAACAAAGGTTTGAGTTCTTGTGGACAGTAATATTAGGTAAATGATAAAATCAAACGATTTTTTAACCCCTTATATCCACAACAATATTATTCACATAACAATTAGAGGTGAAAATAATATATATCAGACAGCCAAGCTGCCATGATTTATATAAGCTATATCTAAGAAAAGAAAAAATCAAATGACCACTGTCGGGACTTGAACCCGAAACTCCCAGTTTCCGGCTAGGTGAGTTACAAATTTCTCCACAGTGCCCGAGAGTGGCAGCTTGGCTGTCTGATATATATTATTTTCACCTCTAATTGTTATGTGAATAATATTGTTGTGGATATAAGGGGTTAAAAAATCGTTTGATTTTATCATTTACCTAATGGTACAAACCATAAAAAATGTTTTATACAAAAGTTATAGAGTGTCAAGGGGGACAGAAGACTGTGATATCAGATTTAACATAGGTGGTGCTGTGAAGGTCAGACGAAGGTCAGCTTCGATGTTTTAATTGTAACAGTGCATTTTTATTCCAGAATACGATACAGTATTTAATAGTGGACAGTAAATTATTAAGGTACATATGAGCTAAAGAAATATTGAGATATTTACAAATTAAACAGCAAATTTAATTTGTCAATTCGGTTCTTTTATGAATTGAATTCAAGCCAAGAAGGCCGGTGCGTAATATCATGGCTATCTGCTATGACATAATTTATCTAATTTCGTTCATTTTTGCCGTTATTTAATTTCTAAATATCTTAATATTTATTAACTTTAGCTGATATATACCTTAATAATTTACTGTTCACTATTAAATACTGTATCGTATTCTGGAATACAAATGCACTGTTACAATTAAAAAATCGACGCTGACCTTCGCCTGACCTTCACAGCATCATCTATGTTAAATCTGATATCACAGTCTTCCCCCTTGACACTCTATAACTTTTGTATAAAACATTTTTTTATAGTTTGTACCGTTTACGAGATATTTCACTGCATTGTTTAAGATGTGCCACCCTGTATATTTTATAGTCTACAGAATATATAAATTACATACCATATAATGTAATATTAATAGTAGATTGTATGCATGCGCAATGAGATATATTACTGAGACAATTACACGAGCCATAATATGGTATTTTTGCCATCCCACTATAAAAAAGCTACTTTTCACTTCATTTTCAGTATTTTCAAAAATTTTTGACAGTTCATTTGCGTTGCCATATAGCAGGTCGTGAGTAGGTAATAATTAATAATATTGTTACAAAACTGTTTTCTGAGTTGGCGGAATAAATATTTATTTACAATAATTTGTAACAATTAACTATATACAATATAATTGCAACAACGAAAAGTCAATTCTAACAATAAAAAAACTTAAACGGTAATTATTGAACTAAACGAGCCACTTAAATAACACTTAACAAATAACTATATACATATACAAGGATTATTTATTTGTAATTATTTCTGTCACTGTATTTATATCACGGAACTATTTCGCTGTTCAACACTGTCACAGTACAATCTACACTGACTGATTCCCGTTGGCTGAGCAATATTTATTTCATTGCGTGACACCGTCGACTGATCCTCTGACTGACTCGTACTTCGCTTATATAGGTCGCGCAGCCCAGCCTAGTACGTTCTCCCGTTCTCTAGAACATTCCGGCAGGTACTCGTTGTTCAGTATCTTCGATACCATTCCACGCTTTACTACTGTGACCTTTCTATTGGAGGCAGTGGCGTAACATCTTGGGGTTTGCTACAATATTTATTTATCACGTAGAGTAACATAGTACATCGAACGTGACAAGTCAAGTAGGTACAGAAAAATTAGAAAATCAGATTATCATCCAGATAGCAGGCGGATCAGAACGAATAAACATAAATCACTATGGAAACTGTTTATTTTCCACACTAGTGTGTTTTGAAAACACTTTCAACACACCTGCCTTGTTAACTGACCCATTCCATGCATACATACACGCATGTAAAGTAGCTATTTTATAGTGGGTATGGCAAAAAAATATAAAAGTTATCGACTACAAGTCGGTGGCAGGAACCAATTTTCTTTGATTTGACACCATTAGTGATAGGTCATGCTGACATGAAAAAAAAACATAAATGTGTATAACTGTAGCGCTTATTAACTTTTAATACCACATACAGAAATACAGAAAGATTTTTGTTCTTTATGTTTGAAACGTACAAAAAAAACATCACAGACAAACTTTGAAGTAGTCTTTCATGTTATTTCAAACGTTTGTCCTCAGCAACGATTTCTCTGTTATTAACTATCGACTTAAATGTAAAAAAATTTAAGAAACTGTTTTTGTTTTGTTGAAAAAAATTTCAGAGGTCAAACTTTAAATACGATTCCTAGAGAGGTTTTTTGTTATATAAATGTCAAGTTACGCTTTTTTAATAGACTACAGAAGTAGGCGGTCCTAATTTGAGCGCGAAATTTAAAATGGAGTCGATTGGCGTTCAAAAATGTATGGGGTTTAAAGGTGCAACCTCATGCGGACGCTTGACGCTCGTTTAGAGCGTCAAATTAAGTCACGCGGTGCAATTCTAATTTCCCGCAATATGAAAAAGTGTAGCGTCAAATTGCAGCTTCAACATGGCTGCTTGCATAAATAGACGTCAAAATAAATCGATATATTTTATATTGCTTGTCCCTAACCTCATTTAGTAGTATATGTAATAATATACAATAAACAGAAATATAAAATCATTGTAAAGCTGTTATAATAAATACTTAGATATTAATAATTTATATCGAAATTATTATACATTGGTTATCAACATATAGAGCGATTTCTGATATCAATAAATATCTATCAAATGTGGGTTTATTAATATTATTTCGTACTATTATTATTGACATTTTCCGACAATCAAATGAAAAAAAGCGTACTAAAACGTTTTTGGATTCATCCATTATTAAAATTGCGAGGAACTCATGGGTTTTTTGAAGCGGCTTCCAAGCGACAAAAGTAAACTTTGTTTCAGGAAGCGACGGAAAAATACTTAATTTTTTTGTAAACCCTGTATATAGTAATAGCTTTATTTTTTTAAAATTCTACATTCATCTAAATATTTTACGGCTTCCCCCATATTTATAGAATATTTTGTACTTACGTTGAATATAACGTAGGTACTTATAAAATATATTTCTTTTTTATTTCTTTTTTGAAGCTACATGAAGTTAAAGGAAATTTAATAATACCTAATCTGCATTTAGGTTTGCTTCTTTCTGTGACCTGTTTTCATGGTTCTCTTTTTCTTTTGTTTGTAATTTTATTTAAGTTGTAATACTGATTAAAACTTTTCAGTAATATTATTATTCTCTTTATTTGTGTTTATTTAATTTAAAATGTAATAATGTTTGCATATTATATTCTAACATACTTGCTTTTTTCTTGTAATTTCAATTTTCGTAGGATTTTGATTGCTTAACCGCGTTGGTTGTAATTAAGAAAATTTGTATTGTTAAATGTCTTTATAAAATGTATAATGAATATTCTAGGGGATTTTTATTATTCGCAAATCAATAATTAATTAAACTAAATTATAATAAAAAACCGCTTATAATTTTTTATAAAAACATTCGACTGATGACCAGTCCTATACTTCCCACCTAGTAAATATTTGCAAAAAATAAACACTCTTTTTTTATTTTATTCTTTGAAAAAAAGCATGACCCTCTTTTTTGTTTAGTGATCTACGATGGCTAGCTTAATATAGAAAAAGTCATGGTTACCTTGATTTACGTACAATTTTTAGTTTTTTTAGTAAAATATTTTTTTTCTCGAAAAAAAATATTTACATTTTTTTCATATTATAACATGTAGAATTCATGTATATTTTTTTTACTTATGTTAATACGTGACATTGAGAACGTTTTTTTTAATATCTCAGGATCCACTGAACCGATTTGACTCAAAATCTAATCAGATCTAAGTTAAAGGCTGATAGACACAATAGAACAATCGGCATGACCGTATGTTGTTCCGTTTTTACGATATCGAAGGCGAAAAATTGACCACACACACACACACACACCATACAAACATCAGTCAGAAAATGATCTTAAACGATTGCTAGGGTCTCAAAACGTGAAGATCTGTGTGTGCACCGCAATGTTTTCCGTAGGACTAGTCTTTTGAAAACGTCTATAAATTTTATAGTAGGAGAGCTGGAACCGAGTTTGTGTCGTCATTCGGAATATGGACAAACTTTACGGTAATATGTTCCGATACAAACGGATACTACGTTTCTGCGTTGGCGGACAGCCCATAGTGGATACGGAGGGTAGATATAAGGGGTGAAAGTAGCGTTTTTTATTTAATCAACGTCATTGAAATAGCATTTGAAAATTTACAGAATTGTTACAAAACTGTTTTCTGAGTTGGCGGAATAAATATTTATTTACAATAATTAAAAACACAATAATAATGAACGCAACAACGAAAAGTCAATTCTAACAATCAACACAAGTAACAATAACTAAACAGTAATTACAAAGTAGAACAAAACAACTATATACAATAATTCGTAATTATTACCACTACACTCGTATTTATATTTATCAATTTGGTTATTTATATCACGGCACTATTTATATCACTGATCCACCGTCGACTTGACTGCGTGACTCACCGTTGACTGATTCCTCACTCACACGTACTGCTGTTTATATATAGGCTGCGTAGCATAAACCTAGTGTGTTCTCGCTTTCTCTAGAACTTTCGTGCAGGTACCAGTTGTTATACAGTAAGCGGACCCCCGTTTCTCAGAACTCTTGCCTGCCGGTTATATACAGGGTGATCCGTAACAGATTGAAATACCACGATATACTGAAGCGAATATCCGAAGGGCGGACAGCTAAGTAGATACAAAGTAAATGGCGGACAGCAGTGAAGTTACCCAAAATTAATATAAAAAACGTCATCTGGAATATGTCTGCAAATTGCACAGGTTGCCATAGTAACTTATGTTTATTCACTCTATGCGTTTGCTGTTAAATACTCACGGCCTGCAGTGAATATAAAGATGGCGACGCAAATGAACTGTTAACATTTTTTATTACTTACCGGTGTCTGAAGTCCCAGCTGAAGATATAATTTTTTCATAATCATCAACACTTTTTATACTTATCTACCCCCTGAGGCTGTCCGCCAGCACAGAAACGTAGTAATATGGGACAGGCTACATAATTGAAAATATTTTTAGGTTATACACCATTAAAATTTATACAACTTTTGTATTTAAACTTTTTTTCTATCTTCACCCAAAATCAATATATCGGTCGACAACGCAAGTCTTGGACACCCTGTATAATTATATTGAAAATCGATTTTGTTTAACGAAATGTTATCGTAAATTGAATTCTTTGTTTTTTTTTTAAATTTTTAATTATAGGCGTCAATTAAAAATGTTGAACACTTTGGAAAAGAACCAATTATTTTTCTAATTTTCTTTTATAATGCACTGCCGCTTAATTTACGTGTCGTTAATTATTCAGTTTCAAATAATAATATATTGAACGAGGAATGCGAGAGGTTAAATGTTTGCTCTTTTATTTCGTTTCTTTATCGATTTTGCAGTAAATTTATGGCAAAAATATATACGTTACTGTATAGTATTATATCTGCAGGGTGTCCCGGATCAAGTGATGTCAATATTGAAATTACGTATTCTTGAGGTTATATTTTGAACGTATACCCTAATGTTTAACGTTTAAGTTATAAAATTATAGAAACAAAAAATTCAAAATTATAACGGTTTTACTTATCCCCCTATATCCCCCTATATTATTAAACGAGTAAATCTTGTATATACCTACCTATCTATGTTTCTATGTATCTATATAAATATTTTCTCGAAAACGGCTCTAACGATTTTGATCAAATTTACCAAAAAGGGGTTTCTGGGGGCAAAAAATCGATTTAGCTAGGTCTCATCCCTGGAAAAATTCGTTTTCCTATCGATTTTATCATTTTTAAAAACGGTTTTTTGACCTGTCAAAACATTGTAATATCGTGAGTAGGCTTTGGAGAAAACAAACTACTTTCATTATTTATATGTCAAAATTATCTGACAGAATTTTTAACTTATTAAAATAATCCGTGAACTATTTGTATAGTAAAAAATAACAGAAATAAAAACTAAACATTATTATGTAAGTAGTTTTAACTAATATTTAAATAAATAGGTACCTAAGTATGTTATTTTTATATTACCTATATAAAATATGTATATTATGTACGTTAAATATAGTATGACGTATAATCTTACCTAGACTTTTTTTTCTCAAAAACGAATAACGATTTTGATGAAATTTACAGAATGGGGATTTTTCGGGGCGAGAAATCGATCTAGGTAGAAATCTTGGTCCCAGAGGGGAGCAATTAAAAAAAAGGGTTTTTTTATTTATAACTCGGTCAATTGTCAGATCGATTCGAAGCCTATTTCTACATAGATTTTGTGTAATATATCACAAGGGTTAAAACTGTAAATGAACACTAATATAAGAAGTGTCTTGCACAATATGTAAACAATGACAAACAGGCGGCCCGAAGGGCCGCACTTTTGGCACCGCGAGTCTGTGTAAAAACACATCGATTTTTGAAAACTATTGTTAAGATACATACAAAAAAGTTTTGTTTAAAAATTTGCACGGCGGCCCGAAGGGCCGCACTTCTAGCGACGCAGGCATGCAGTATATCAAAACACATCGATTTTTAAAAACTATGGTGAAGATGCATGTAAAAATGTTTTGCGCTGCAGGTTTATAGTCTGACGTTTGTTATTAAAAGATATAATATGAATTCTATTTCTTCGAAAATCGATTTTTGTGAGTTTTTCAGTAGGTACCTTCTATGCAAAAAAAATATTTGAAATTTACTGGAAGTTGCTAAGATGATATCACAGAGAAAAAGTACTTCGATAAAGTTGATATTTGGCATCAATGTTTAAAAACGGATTATTGAAACGGCAACGGGCAAGCAGAATTTCATCTGATTCGAACATTTTTACAAGATCTATGAAAATCGGTTTTTGCGAGTTCTTCAGTCAACAAAACAATAACGGTGGTAGATTTGAAAATGGCGACCTAAGTAATATTTACAGGAAAAAATGCTTAATTCAAGTTGATACTTAGTTTTTACGCTTAAAAATACACATAGGTATTTAAAATATTTAACAGAAACAATTATTTAAATTATGTTTCAGAAATAAATTCGTTTCGGAATAATATTCTGAGAAAATAATATCTCACAGCATACAAGTACTATTTTTTTGAACTCATCCGAGCAAAGCTCGGCACCCAGATATTTTTTATTAAGCACCGATAAGGTACATAAAATA
The DNA here is from genome assembly GCA_039654895.1 of Mongoloraphidia duomilia. NCBI lineage: Eukaryota > Metazoa > Arthropoda > Insecta > Raphidioptera > Raphidiidae > Mongoloraphidia > Mongoloraphidia duomilia. Next base: position 11,516,710 of record CM077524.1, read on the forward strand.
AAAAATAACTTTAGGTCATAATAGTTATCAGACACGTAATAACAACCTGATTTTACTCCCTAAACCGAACTTAAGTCTCTTTTGCAATAGCCCAGAATATTCAGCTTTAAAATTTTTCAACAGTCTTCCTGCTGAGCTGAAGTCACTTCCTTTCCCTAAATTTAAAAGAAAGTTAAAGACTCTTCTAATTAAAACATGTTTGTATTCAGTTAATGAATTTTATTCAATTAATTATAATTATTAAATATTTTTGTACGACGAATCCTGCTCACTGCTATATTGGACAATAAATATATTCTATTCTATTCTATTGATATGTGTAGCGATGCTGTTGTTTACATGGCGTTGCTATGGTTCCTCTATTACAAGTCCCCAGTTCCCGGGTTTTAACCCGAGAGCTAGTAAAAGTGTCAATTGGATTTTCAATTTATTATTAAAAAAAAAAAAAAATAATGAATTGAAAATATGAATTGGTGCTAGGCCTAAATAACCTTAGCTGTTTGTGGTCTGTAAAACACAATTTCAATTTATTGATATGTGTATTAAAACTTTTAGGTTCAGAATGACCCCAGGAATACGTAATTTTAATATTGACATCACATGACGGAACACCTGTATAAACAGTGCATGTCAATCAATAGTTTTTCCGTCTTGCTATATTTTGAACAACATTGCAATAAAATTTATAGGAACACTTTTATGAGGGAGAGACGAGTGTGTTAGCTTCCAAAGATAAAATAATAATTGAAATACGCCGATAAAATGTTTGGGAAGTTTGTGTTCAAATTGAAAAAACAAATGGACCGTCGCACGACCCCAGATTCCACTTAAATATTTTGAGTAAAGTATAGATAAAAAATTGCAAAGGAGAACTCTTGGCTCTCACAATATTTAGAGTTCATAAAGGCGCGAATTTCTTAGTAAAAAAAAAACGGAAATCGTACTTCAGAGGTGGCTTTTACATTTTTTAATTTGCGTGTATTCATTAATGAAAATTAATCTGCATAATAAATTAAAACTGAATAAAATATAATCCTCCTTTTTTCGTAGTCGGGTAAAAAACAGGTGGCCAATTAAAAGATACTTTTTTCATCGTTTCAAGATTTATTAAATGATAGTTCCACGTGTTGAGTCGCATCCATGTTGATTTAATATTAATAATAATAAATTCTCGGGAACTTGGATAAAAATAATTTGATGCTACATTTTCAAAATTTGCAACGTTTCGTTGATTTATTTTCCAACTTCTTCAGGCAATATTTGAGGTTATAGCATCCTTGTTGAAATATTTTGGTTCATACTACTACAAAGTCTTTAAAAATAATATAAGACCAGATAAATTATTACATGCATAGATATCTTTCCCAATAGCTTGTCGAATAATTTTCAATAATAATGAATAAATAAAAAATTATTTAATGAACAACGTGTCAGACGTAGTGACGACTTAATCACAAACTGTCTGACACGTTGTTCATTAAATAATTTTTTATTTATTCATTATTATTGAAAATTATTCGACAAGCTATTGGGAAAGATATCTATGCATGTAATAATTTATCTGGTCTTATATTATTTTTAAAGACTTTGTAGTAGTATGAACCAAAATATTTCAACGAGGATGCTATAACCTCAAATATTGCCTGAAGAAGTTGGAAAATAAATCAACGAAACGTTGCAAATTTTGAAAATGTAGCATCAAATTATTTTTATCCAAGTTCCCGAGAATTTATTATTATTAATATTAAATCAACATGGATGCGACTCAACACGTGGAACTATCATTTAATAAATCTTGGAAAGATGAAAAAAGTATATTTTAATTGGCCACCTGTTTTTTACCCGACTACGAATAAAGGAGGATTATATTTTATTCAGTTTTAATTTATTATCCAGATTTAGTTTAGTCGTGATGAAGTAATATGTACTTCTTTTGCTCATCTTTAAGTACTATAGTGAACAAAATTAAAGCCAGCTGATGGTGCTAAGTTTAGTTTTATAGTTGTCACAGATCTCTAATTAATGGATAACGGATATACAGCTGGTTCCTATACAATGTCTGAAACCTCTTAAAAGCGACAGGACAAAGCAAAACATACTGGGGGAGAGGAGGGGATCATTAGGTGACAGCTGGGAATTTTAATTATCTATACATTTAACGCAAGTTACGTTATAGTCCTTTGAAAAGTTATATTTTTTAGGCTAAGTTCGCATTTTTTAAATTAAAAATATTTTTAGCCATGGCTATTCGGATAAAATATTTTTAATTTAAACTTAATTACAGTTCCTTAATAATTATTTTGTAATTAAAAGCTGTATACTGGTAATTTGCAAACATACATGTCAGGTAGAGTTTTTAATTATGAACAAATTTTGTATTTGTTTTTTTCCACCAAAATATATAGGGAAGCAGGAAAATTCGTAAACATGATTTTACATATAAAATCCCTATTACCCGCAAAGCAAATCAGCATCCGGTATAGGCGCTTCTAGCTTCGCTTAGGTCGCGCCTAAAAAGAAATATCGTTTCAATCGATCAATTATTTTTCGAGCAGGATCGATTGAAAATTCTACAATGTTTTTTAACCGACTTCCAAAAAAGGAGGTGGTTCTCAATTCGGTTTTTTTTTATGTTTGTTACCTCATAACTCAATTTATAAACCGTTTTTGAAATTTTTTTTATTTGAGAGGATATACTTTCAGATTGGTCCCATAGAAATTTCATGAAAATCGGTTCAGTAGTTCGGCTGATTTTAATAAAAGTGAGTAACGGCGTGTGATTCTTTGAGGTAAATGTCACTTTTGACATATCAGACAGCGTAAGAAAGTCGGTTTAATAAAAGTGAGTAATGGCGTGTGATTCTTTTAAGGTACCTAAATGTCACTTTTTGACACTAAAAAGTAAAAAATAAAAAACTTTTTAACAAAAAAAAAACCTTAAAAAAACCACTAAAAAGAGGAAAATAATGAAATTTTGAGGTCTGTGCCAATTTAATAAAATATGAAGTTGGTTAAAAAGAAGATATTAATCACTATACTATACTTTTTAACCGACGTCATATTTTATTAAATTGGCACAGACCTCAAAATTTCATTATTTTCCTCTTTTTAGTGGTTTTTTGAAGGAGGATTTTTTTGTTAAAAAGTTTTTTTCTTATAAAGTAATATCACAATTTATAGTAATTTATGCTACATGTGGGATAAGTAGCAAATAATCTGACAGTCGTGTTTTGCGACATGAGCGTAAGGTTTATGAGTCTTCATACGAATTCATAAACCTTACAGCGAATGTCGTAATCACGACTGTCATATTTGCTACTTATCCCACCTGTAGCATACAATACTTTTTACAACTACTGCTCTGGAAGTTGACTTTGAGAGAAATAGGGTAGAAATACCGTTTTTGGCCACCTTTGCACCGTTTTTGGACAGTTTAAATTTGAGTTAATTTATAAAAAATTGCAATATTAAAATGATTTTTTATTGAATTTTCATTTTTTTACACCTAATTTAATTACTATACATGAACGATAAAAAGTAAATTATTATCGCGACATTAGATGGCGTTTCAGTAGTCTCTAGTAAAGTGAAAAAGATAGAGTGAGTTAAGTACAGATTGTGTTCGTGAGGTCATATTTCTATAGTAGTATAGTTTAGGCGGAATCCGTGCAGTTATGTGATATATAACCGAACATGTGCGTTTATGAAACACATAAAGTCAAGTATGCGATTATTGTGTATTTCGGAGATGACATACAGCGCTCGAAAAGTCAACTTCCAGAGCAGGCGTTGTAAAAAGATCATTACGAGGACATAAACGTTGCCGCAGAACAACTACAATTGTTTTTAACCGAAACAGTTAACTGGATGGATAAATGGCGTATAAAACTAAACCCAGCCAAGTGCGAAACAAAAATCTTCACACTCCGCCGGCCGCAGGACCCACCCTGTTTAAAAATTCATGACACGGACATACCTTGGAAACCTAAAGATGAAGCAGTCAAATATCTTGGACCGAAGACTTACCTGGGGGTATCATATTAACAGCAAATTAAACCAAGGATACGCACGCTTACGGCAGCTATACCCGATTCTTAATAGAAAATCATCACTAAGAACAAAATGCTCTCTACTATTATACCAATCAGTACTCCGCCCTCTGGTTACCTATGCATCATTTGTCTGGGGCTCCGCAAACCAAACACATATTAAAAAAATACAGATCTTTCAAAATAAGATACTGAGAATCATCACTAACTCGCCATGGTTTATTCGGAACCATCAACTACACAGAGAACTAAACGTACCGACCATCACCGAATTTATCCGAAAAACAGCAAAAAAATTCTTTGACAACATTAATCAATGTCCCAGCGCGACCTACTTCCAACTAGGCCAAAAAAGCCACAATAACAGGCTTAAAAAACGCCTGCCACAAGATGTGCTACTAAGCGAAAGTGACTGATTTCAAACTTTTCATTATAGTGAACAATCAGATTGTTATTTATTTACCAATTACCAATATAATAATGTATTATAAATCATAGTGCAGTGGGCAGAACACCCTTTATCGTTACATCTCTGTAGTGCTCATTACCATGTAAAACATGTAATATGTAGATCTGGTATTTAATATTAAAAAAAAAAAAAAGATCATTATAATCAAATCAGATTTTCTGACAAGCTATCTTATCTACAAACCCAGCATAAGGGAAACTAGTGCACACCCTGCTTAAAAGAAATTTCCTCCATACTTTTTAGTTTTTACAGAGTAGTAAAATTTTTCCAATTGTACTATTCTCATCTTATTGTAAAGACTGTTTTTTCCATAATAATTATTCATAAGAAAAAATAATTACATCACGTACCTGTGATCTTGGTACAAATGTAGAGCGTCCAAATTCAGGCTGGTTCTATAATGTAGTTTGTCTGAAAAAAAAATATTTCCCATGTAAAATATGTTATTGTCTTCAGATATATCTACGATATTTCAAACGTGGTTTGAATATTTATCAAGTCGCCTGATTTATCACTTCAATCGTATAAAAGTTCAGTCTCATGTGTTGAATTAATGGTACTTTACTGTGCTATATCTATTGACATGTAATAAACGACTCAAAGAAACTCCACGTATTGAGAAGCGGTAGTGACAATTTGTTACTTCACTGCAGTGGCCTAGTTTATGTCTCTGACAACTTTAATATATGCGTCCTAGGAGCATTGGATGCCTGCAAATACCTTCCGCACTCTTCATCTCAAACCCTTTCCCCTCGCCTAAAAACAGTTATGGCTGTCCCGACGCTATTACGCTATTTTAGAAAGGAGGTGGGTTCTCACGGTTGTATTTTTTTTTTTTTTATATTTGTTACCTCAGAACTCCGTCATTTATGAACCGATTTGGAAATTTTTTTTTTTTATTTGAAATGATATACTTTCAGATTTGTCCCATAGAAATTTCATCAAAATCGGTTCAGTAGTTCGGCTGATTTTAATAAAAGTTAGTAACGGCGTGTGATTCGTTAAGGTAAAATAATGTCACTTTTTGACATATCAGACAGCGTAAGAAAGTCGGTTTAATAAAAGTGAGTAACGGCGTGTGATTCTTTTAAGGTAAATGTCACTTTTTGACACTAAAAAGTAAAAAATAAATAACTTTAACAAAAAAACCTCCTTCAAAAAGCCACTAAAAAGAGGAAAATAATGAAATTTTGAGGTCTGCGCCAATTTAATAAAATATGAAGTTGGTTAAAAAGAAGATATTAATCACAATACTGTACTTTTTAATCGACTTCATGTTTTATTAAATTGGCGCAGACCTCAAAATTTCATTATTTTCCTCTTTTTAGTGGCTTTTTGAAGGAGGTTTTTTTTTTTTTGTTGAAAAGTTTTTTATTAAAGCTAAAGGGTTCGGGTAGACGCCATATAAAGGACCAAGACTACAGATCCTACAGGCGAATTTTTTGAAGAAAAGTTTTGGCTACGTGTGCAAAATTACGTAATTTATTATTTTTTTCAAAACGTAAGTTTTTACAGGAATTTTTTTTCAATTTTTCGCGGATCTGTGATGTGATTCTCTTTATTTGGCGTTTACCCGAACCTTTTAGCTTTAAAAATAGCGTCCGGAGAGCGAAAACTGTTTTTAGGGAAGGAGAAAGGATTTGAGATGAAGAGTGCAGGGGGTATTTGTAGGTATCCAGTACTCTTAATTTTAAGCGTACGAAAGATTTAAGGTTGGGAATCGACGTATAATTCGAGAGAGGTAGAGCAGAGCTGTCTCTTTTTGCTCCTCGGACACGAAAATAAGTGATATGTCGATAGTTGCAAAATTTCGTGAATATTAACAGTGATCTTGAGATAAAGAACTAGCAATAGCCAAGTTGGGTTGGAAAATTCCGATTGTTTTTCCTTTTTTTAAATTTCATATATTTTTATTTCGAAATAAAATTGTATTTTATATACGATGTTACAATATCACAAATCCTTCACTAGCAGGATGTTTGTGAGAAGTGATAAAAGCATCAGCTTGGTTTTTGGTTTATTTTGTGTCTTTCATATTTTCAATTTATCTTAAAAAGACAAGAAATTGAAAATATGAAACGCTCAGATAATCTTATAGCAATTTGATATCCTTTTTAAACGCTTTTATTTAGTTTCATTGCTCTACCTACCTAGCTAAACTAACAATCAAATCTTGTAATCGAATTTTCACCCACTTCTCGTTAACCGATTGAGTTGAAATTTTGCATACTTTTGTAGTTCCGATGACAATACAATAAATTATGGTAACTAGCTGACAGGCCCGGCTTCGTCCAGGCACTAGAAAGTTCGTTTCCATAGAAACATATAGCTCAGCTTGTTTATATTATCGTTTTCAGGTGGTATGCACTTTTTGACACTAGTGGCGCGTAGTTTTGCACGAGTGTAGCACTAGCACCGTGTGGGTGCCAAGCAGTGTACACTGTACACGCTCTTCGTATTTTTAAACGATTTTTTTTAAGTTTGACAGCTAACTAACAATCAAATCTGTTAATTAGAAACAAAAAAGTAAAAAATAAAATAAATAGAAAAATGTTTTTAAGTAAAACACTTTTATTTTCATTAAAGTCTTGCATAAATGTACTAAAAAGAAAAAAAAGATTTAATTTAGGTTCATAATTATAAGAGCGTGGGTTATGACTGTAATAAATGATGAGTTTTTATAATTATGAACCTAAATTAAATAGATATTATTTTTTTTCGTTTTAGTACATTTCTGCAAGACTAATTAGTTTTTAACGAAAATAAAAGCGTTTTAATTTAAAACATTTTTTTATTTATTTTATTTGAAAATATATTATTTTATTACCGAAACTTGTTAAAATTAACCCGCAATAACGAGTTCTGTGTACAGGAATAAATTTTAATTATTGAAATAATTGTTTCGTGCTTCTTATTTACCTAGTCTTTAACGAAAATAAAAGCGCTTTAATTTAAAACATTTTTTTATTTATTTTATTTGAAAATATATTTTATTACCGAAACTTGTTAAAATTAACCCGCAATAACGAGTTCTGTGTAGAGGAATAAATTTTAATTATTGAAATAATTGTTTCGTGCTTCTTATTTACTATTTGGCCAGATTCGTTTATATAATTAATTACAATGTTTGTGCAGCAGATACTTACAAATACTTAGTAGTAACTAAATTGTGGGGTTGTTTGTTAAGATTGATGATTCTAATTGGGCGTGTAAAACTATTTATTGCTTCATAAATCAGTTACTAATTGACTGATTAATTTTAATGGTATCTCTTGGAAAGCTTTTGAAGATGAATGTGTTTATCAATATACTGTTCTACAGAGGACCTTTCCGTTGAGATGGCTCGCGATAACGGAACACTAAATGTGTATTTCTATAGAATCATAGTACAGTAAAACCTGTGTATCCAAGTCTTCATTGTTTCCGGTCTTGTAGGCCGTGGTCCGGTGGTATTTCTACCTGACGTTTCGTCTACAACTGCGGTAGACATTCTCAAAGGCGATGTGGCAGCGGTCGAAGTGTCCTCCTTGGCGGTTCACAGGTCAGACGTCAGTGTTTGTTGCTCTCGTAGATGTTAGTAAGGGGGACTTGTAGTTAGTCAGTTGCGCGTCTGACTAACTATAAGGATCAGTTTATGTTTGACCTGACCTGTGAGCCGCCAAGAAGGACACTTCGATCGCTGTCACATCGCCTTTAAGAATGTTTACCGCAGTTGTAAACGAAACGTCAGGTCGAAATACCACCGGACCACGGCCTACAAGCCCGGAAACCATGAAGACTTGGAACAATGCCGGCCGTGAAAGCCTGCACACCTGGATAAAACCTGTGTATGTTGGCTACCTATATGGTTCCACCAAAATATGGCCATGTCACTGCTAAAAAAAATTAAATTGTGTTTTAAAGACCACCAACAGCTAAGGTTATTTGGGCCCAGCACCAATTCATATTTTCAATTCATTATTTTTTTTTTAATTATAAATTGAAAATCCAATTGACACTTTTACCAGCTCTCGGGGTAGATCCCGGGAACTGGAGACTTGTAATAGAGGAACCATAGGAACGCCATGTAAACAACAGCACTGCTACACGCTCGGCTATTCTCAAACCCCATGTCACTGCTAAGACTTGTTCAGCAGATTCACTCAACTGTCGACACTTTGATGTTTGTCAGCCAATTGCCAAGACCTTGAACTGCGTTAAGTGCGCTAAAATAATTAGGGAAGCAGGAAATCGCAAAAGTTTGATTTTACGGGTTAAATCCCTATTACGCGCAAAGCAATTCAGCACCATGATTATGGTTTTGTTTCTTGTTTTGCTATAATATAAGTGTGCTAAAAACATCTCGCCTGATGCATATTAAGATTTAGCACACGCGTTGCACACCATACTTTTTTCAACACATGCGTGGTTTAGACTTTAATTGAAATAATGTCAAACAGCTTAGATTCACTGACAGCAGTACATCTCATAATAGAAACATTCGCCTTGATACAATATTTCTTAACTTAGTTGCCATAAAAACCGCATATTTCATTGTATCATATCGAAAAGAGGTACAGTCGCAGACTTTAAAAAGTTTACACCTGTATCATCTAGTTACCGTTTTTTTTAATTTTTGCATATTGTATTTTGGCTTTTGATAGTAATGTATAAATTACTAAGGTTACATCCTAAAAAATCAATGAAAAAATTATTATCAAAACACTTCTATTGTTTAATATACATACCTACAATCCAAATTACTCAATATTATTCAATTAAAACATATTTAGACGACAATTATTTCTTTTAATTTTTGACATTTATATTTACCTATCAAACTAAATTTGTTGCTAAGCTACTGACTTTTTGTGAACTTACACTGAAAAACTCAAGTGTAAACTTTATTAAGTCCGCGACTGTACATATAATGATTCAGTATATTACGGGTTTTTCGAATGTTTTTCATTATAGCATCGAAAAGCGTTTCATAATGGATCGTTACGTCACCAGTCGACAAACGGCAATGAAAAACCCACCTTTCAGACACGAAAAAAACATGTGCATGTGTTGAATAAACATATTATTTTGAAGGTTTACAGCTTTGTTGACTGTTTTAATAAATAATCTAACAAATACTGTGAAATTTATTCTGTGCAGAATCAAATTCGATTTACTATTTTCTGGCCCATATAAAATGGAAAACTAGTTACGAACAAAACAAGGAATTGTATGTACTATATAAACAATAGAGAACAACTACATAATTTTACTGTACTATATGTTTTATGACTGCCTATTGTTTTTGTGTCGATAGCAATGAAACAAACAAAAACATTTTATAGCAAATGTAGTAAGTACCTAGTTCACCAAAATAATTAACTATTCTAATTATTCCTTTGATTTCAATGGATATGTAAAATGAATAAAAGCACTCGCTGACAACGAAAGCTGATCTGTCACAGTCCCCTAACTCCTAAACGCACTTAAGGGCTTGAGAATAGCCGAGAGTGTAGCGACGCTGTTGTTTACATGGCGTTGCTATGGTTCCGCTATTACAAGTCCCCAGTTCCCGAGTTCTAGCCCGAGAGCTGGTATAAAAGTGTCAATTGGATTTTCAATTTATTATTAAAAAAAAAAATAATGAATTGAAAATATGAATTGGTGCTAGGCCCAAATAACCTTAGCTGTTGGTGGTCTTTAAAATACAATTACAATAAACGCACTTTAGCAATTTGGATTATTGCGGTCTGTAAATATTGAGGTTGCTTTGCGCATCTGCGCCTACTAAAGTGAAAATAAAAAAAAATGTATAGTAGTATCGTTGGAAAGATCTTAATTTTTTTTAATGAATTTTATGTACCTAGATTATTTTATAGAAATGTACTATTTATGAATTAATTAAATCAGAGATCGATAAAACTAGGACTTATTTAAATAACTGAAAGAAAGGCATTTTAGTTTCTTAAATGTAACAAATGGAATCAAAAGTTGATATTACGTACCTAATTGATTTGACAGATTCACAGTCTAGCAGTTTTCCAAAGGGTATTTATTGCCGCTTCTTCATTTTCATTTATTTATATTTTGTATGTTCATGCTTTATACGAATTGTTTGTTGTGGATATAGCAGAACAATTCAATACGGCCGATCAACTACTAATTACGAAATTAATTGATCTAACGTGAATTGAATCAACTGAATGCGCCATCGTCTCTATACCCGAAACAAACACAGGACAAGTAACATTAAATTTAATTGAAAATAATTTGTCCTTATTATTTTGATATCGTCAATTTATCGCTAAAACTGGTCGAACTAACTGTTTAGTGGAATCAGAGAGAGAGAGAGAGAGAGAGAGGGAGAGGAGAGGGAGGAGAGAGAGAGGGAGAGAGAGAGAGGGAGAGAGAGAGAGGGGGAGAGAGAGGGAGAGAGAGGGAGAGAGAGAGGGAGGAGGAGAGAGAGGGAGAGAGAGAGAGGGAGAGAGAGAGAGGGAGAGAGAGAGAGGGAGAGAGAGAGGGAGAGAGAGAGAGGGAGAGAGTGAGAGAGAGAGAGAGAGAGAGAAAGAGAGAGAGAGAGAGAGAGTGAGAGAGAAAAAGAGTGAGAGAGAGAGAGAGAGAGAGAGAGAGAGGAGAGAGAGAGAGAGAAAGAGAGAGAGAGAGAGAAAGAGAGAGATTGTAGATTATAGAAGCTCAACAGCTGAGTTCTAAGCAATACAATTTTAAGGCCCCACTCCAAAAACTTTAAATACCTACTGTTTTCACAACGCCGCTATTCACGACGCCGCTATTCGATTTTTGGTACCTGTTTAGCGGGTTGAGTTTTAACACTATAGGGATGAAAATTTTTAGTTTTCGGTTTTCTCTGTTAATTTTATAACCTTGTTCAGAGGGAGATAAAACGATTGAGTCTCGCCAACTTCATCTTCAATTCGCATATAATTTTCAAAAACGTCAAAATGACAGACATAACCCCTCATAAATTTCACATGGATCTGACTAATCTAATATTTTTGCGGATTTTGCGCGCCCAAATTGCAGGTAAATAAATATTGTGTTTGCAACGCGTGTGATTGCAAACTTTACACTGGTTGCAAACACTATGTTTCGATCCTAGTAATGCAATATACTATTTCAGGGTTCCGTACCAAAACGGTAAAAAACGAAATCCTTATGATGAGACTTCGTTCTCTGTCTGTGTTTATGGAACAGTCGATTTTCTCAGGACACTACAATATGCTATCGATTTGACATAGTTATAAAGCTTGTGTACCCACACATAGTCCAGTTGTCAGAATCGGAAAAATATGTTTATGTATTTTTGGGGACTACAATTGAAGGTAAAAAAGTAGAGATTACAGGAAATTAGAATAATTAATCATAAATTCATAGCACATAGGCGAAGCCGGATCGGCCCGCTTTATAAATACTAATTTTTGAAGTATTTAATAGTTTTTTATAATTTGTCTCGGTTTTTGAGCCTAAATTACGATTAATTTTTCACATCCTAAAATTCCTAATTTGGTAAAATAATGATCTGACAAGTGACAACGCTGGTATTGACCTTTTTAAAACATTGAAGTTATTTTTTGAATGCTATTTTATTAAACGGTTTTATTTAGCTTGACCCCGTATACTTGTTTGATTGTTTGTTTGTTACTATCTTTGTTTCAAATCTTGCGACAGATTTTTACTTCTACTTAACCGATTCTTATGAAGCTTTGCACACACATTGAGTTCCCGTGACAATACAATATTATGATAATTTCAACTTGATAACGAGGATCTGATGATGGACAGTTGAAAGTATGAGGAGTTTGCATAATGATACGGGCCAGAAATCAAACTAAAAACTATAAAATAAAAATATGTAAAAACACTTTTAAGTTAAACGGTTTTATTTTAAATCATCAGCTGTACCAAAAACTAGAAAATAATTAGGACACAAACCAAGGGGCATCTTGTGTCGTTGCGTCAGCGGAATAAGTAATAAAAACAAATCTGTATAATTATTAAATAAGAACGGCATGTCTAGAAAAATGTGTTTCCAAGCCCACCAAAAGAAATATTTCAAATGCGCCCCACGTTTTTATTACTTATTCCGCTGACACGGCGACACAAAGTGTCCCTTGGTTTGTGTCCTAATTATTTTCTAGTTTTTGGTACAGCTGATGATTTAAAATAAAACCGTTTAACTTGAAAGTTTTTTACCTATTTTTATTTCTGTATACACTATTTACCTATATTTTTGTGTACTCGTATTACCGGGAAATAGTACAGGAAGTTTTCATTGCGGTGAAACAATTTATTTGATGGATTGCTGTCACCAGAACAGCGTAAACTATAGACTGTATATAACTGGAGATGCGAGAGACAGTTGGTGCGTGTAGCGTCGTTAAACGTAGCGTCGCTAACAGATCACCGGTGAACAGACGTTTGGTGAGAACAGAACAGACAAAAAGCTCACTTGAAACCGTTCATATAGTAGATGCGCGTTCTCATGTTTCAGGAATTATTTATATACCAATTAGTTAATACAATATACAGAATGTCAGAGTCGCGGTCGTAAGTAACAAACATACATTTAAAATTAATCAGTCTAATCTAGAAGTGACACGTCGCGGAGTACAACAATGGCATGATTCGAATGTCCAACGCCATTTTAAATAAATGATCAAGTGCGTGTCGAGCCACGGAAAGAGTAGGGTTTCGTACTATGTAAGTTATACTAAACCTACAGTTTTGATGAAATAAAAACACATTAATATTGTTACGGATCACCCTGTACACAAACGTCAAGTAGAGAAATCGAGAAGCGGTGTTTGCATACTGAACAACGAGTACCTGCTGGAATGTTCTAGAGAACGCGAGAAACACTGGGCTCCAGTCCACGTAGCCTATATAAATCAGTGAACAGTGAGCGCGGGATCAGCCAGTCAGTCAACGGTCGAATCAATCAGTGAATGGTGAGTCGTGCCATCAAGTGGATCCGTGATAAATAACTAGAAATAAATAGTCCTGGTATATAGTCAATTGTATATAGTTAATTGTATAGAGTTAAGTGTTAATCACTGTTTAGTTATTGCTACTTGTGTTAATTGTTAGAACTGACTTTTCGTTGTTGCATTTATTGTTATTGTATATTAATAATTGTTGTAAATAAATATTTATTCCGCCAACTCAGAAAACAGTTTTGTAACAATATACTCAAAAGTCCCTTTTCAACGATATACTCCACAAGAATAGATATAACCAAATTTTTTGTCCCCCGTTTTATGGGCGTTTTCTTTTTTCTGTTTTTAGAATTTGTTGATGTGATACTTGACGTGAGTTACAGCTTTATAAGATAATGGCGTTGTTAAGACACATCTGGTAACAAAATAGGTCTAAAAATTTGCAAATTTGACGGTCTGTAAAACCTATAATTTTGATAAAATAAATAAAAATAAATACACATTCATAATGTATTCAAAAGGCCCTTTTCAACAATACCCCACAAGAATAGGTATAAAACAAATTTTTTTGACCCCCGTTTGCATGTATGGGCACCCTTCTTAAATAAACATTTTTAATCTTTTGTTATTCTCTCCGTCTTTGGGTCGCGGTAATACATATTTTGTGTCAATTCAAGTCCCTATCTCATTTAGTTTAGAAGTTAAAGGCCTTTAACAGACAGATAGACAGAAAGACAGACATAGTTGGCACAACAATAGAGTTCCTTTCTGGTGCGGAACCCTAAAAAGAGTTAAAAAATTTTTGTTTGAAAAATAACCTGTAAAATTTAAAGAATAATTGCAATGTGAGATAAAATGGGCCACTAAGGTCACTACGGTGATCCTAAATATTTTCCCGTAAGAGTGATTAAGGATCAAACAAGTTTGGTACTCTGAGGATGAGACTACAGGACTTCGAAACGTTAGTTAATAAATGAAAAGTTCAACAGTAATAAGTATTGTATTTCTTGAACTTCATGCCAATCTTACCGGAAAATATCTATCTAATATCTTTTGTATTTTTATGATGCAATTATGTATTTAAAAAATGCTAAGACCATTTTATTTTTATCATAATTTAATGATGTTTTCTACGAATCTACAACCAAAAACATGATCACACGCATGCATGTATTTAATGGGCGTACGATTCGTACATTTTTCCCAAAAGAAAGTGGACGAATAAAGTAAACAGATTCAATTAGCGAGAAAACATTTTAAAATAAATATTAGTAAAAAAAACTTTTTAGAGACAAGTTTTTATTTAAATGCATTAAAAAGGAAAAAATAATTTTTAATAATTTAGGTTCATAATTATAAAAGCGTGGGTCGTGAACTCTATGTAGTTTATTAGACACGACCCACGCTTTTATAATTATGAACCTAAATTATTAAAAATTATTTTTTCCTTTTTAGTGCATTTAAATAAAAGCTTGTCTCTAAAAAGTTTTTTTTACTAATATTTATTTTGTTCATTTTAGTCTTTCAAAATTTTACCCCCCTTTGACACCCGTAGGGGTTGAATTTCGAAAAATCCTTTCTTAGTGGATGCTTACGTCAGAAAAGGAACCAACTATCCAAATTTCAAGTTTCTAGCTTCAGCGATTTGGCTTGGGCGTTGATTAGTCAAAAAAACCCTACATCCCCGTTTGAACTCCTTAGGGGTTGAATTTATTTCCAGAAATGATTTATACATGTATTATCATCGGGAATACATATGTGTACAAAATTTCAAATCGATTGGATACGTGGAAGTCGTTCAAAATTGACTTGCAAGATTTGACCTAAACAAACCCACAAACATACATTGAAAGTTAAATAAAAGCTTGTAATAAAATGAGTCATTCGTTCACGGTACACTATGTTGGACCTGTCATTCATGAGGGACACACCATTTCCACCATCATAGTGACTTATTTTGCACTAAATCTAAAACATTCATGAAAATCTGACCGTCGCTATTGTTTTTTCTGTAATATTTGTTGAATATTAAAAATCAAACCACTAAAACAATTTTCTACGTTTCGCTAACTATATTAACCATATTATCTCTTCATACTAAAGGGCTTGAGAATATCCGAGCGTGTAGCAGTGCTGTTGTTTACATGGCGTTGCTATGGTTTCTCTATTACAAGTCCTCAGTTCCCGGGTTCTAGCCTGAGAGCTGGTAAAAGTGTCAATTGGATTTTCAAAAATAATGAATTGAAAATATGAATTGGTGCTAGACCCAAATAACCTTAACTGTTGGTGGTCTTTAAACACAATTAAATCTTCATACTAAAAGTTCCATCCCTCTTCAACAGATTAAATAGTTTCTTTATATACATGATTGTTTTTCGAAATTTTAGACTTACTTTTGGAAATAAAGGGGGGACATACTATTGTGTATTGATCTGTAAAACTGCAGTCTTTCAATTCTTTATATTTTCCGATACTAACATTGATAAACTGCACTATATGAATTCATGAAATGGTTTTGTAACGTTCAAATAACAAGTAGGTGTATAATTGATATTTGTTTTAACGTTAGGCCGTTCATCCTAAGAGATTATTATTTGACACGAAGCACGTAATTATTTTATACTGTGTTTGAATGTGTCCATTGCGATATAGCTGCAAATAAAAATTTATTCAGATTTGTTTCAATGATTTATATAAAAGAACACATACCGTAAAGCCAGCTGTCCATTACAGCAAATTAGATACAATATACAAGTCCCCAGTTCCCAAATTCCAAGTTCTAATTCGAGAACTGGTAGAAGTATAAATAATTGAATAAAAATTAATAAACAAACACTTGAAAAATTCTACACATTTATTCATCTCAACGATCGTTTCGGGTTCCTAACCCATCATCAGGAGTTTACATTAAAAGTTTTAATGTAAACTCCTGATGATTACATTAAAAGTTTTAATATGTAAACTCCTGATGATGGGTTAGGAACCCGAAACGATCGTTGAGATGAATAAATGTGTAGAATTTTTCAAGTGTTTGTTTATTAATTTTTATTCAACCATGTTCTACCAAGTGCCTAGCGATAATTCTATAGAATTATAATAATTGAATATTAAATTTATTATTAAAAATAACAAATAGGAAATATGAATTCGCTCAAGGCTCAAATAACTCTAGCTGTTGATGGCTTTAAAAAAAGAAAAGACATGCGGCAGTATTCAAAACGATTTTCATTGTGAAGCGAAAAAGTAAATAATTTGTTATCCAACGAATGTCAACACCATTCAAATATTCCGATATCACGGGGAGTGGTTACGTTGTAATATCGTAGGGCTTCTTTATCGATATTTAATAGATTTGCTGACAACACCTTTTGAGGTTGCATGACACAAATTGAGTTACTGGATTAATTAATGTTTTATTTTAATTCGAATCACTAATAGGGTATCAAATTATTCTTCTCATTTTTATTGTGCAAAACGAAAAAGTCAGTTTGGACAAAATCCGATAAACATTGAGTGATTTGCTAAAGCGCAATAATTTATTACAATTGCTGTGCTATTTAAACGACTTGTGACGTCACTCTACTGACATTAGAGGGGCTTTTTGATGTGAAACATTATGACGTGCCTTGGGAGTAAAAACGTTTAAATGTCACGTACACTGTTCACACTCGCTTTGCTACGCGCGTGTGTGTGTGTGTAAATATCTGTGTATTGCTGTTTTAATACCTTCGCAGGGTGAGAGTTTCTCGCGGGTGGGGGTAATAAATCATAAATTCTTATGTCTTGAACTACCGAATCGATTGTAAAAATTCTTTCACTAATAAAAAGCTACACTATCCCTAAGTGATATAGGCTATATTTTATTTTGATAAATTTGTCGCGGGGGGTTCAAGCTATGAAATTGTTTCACATCTGCCAAGTGTCCCACGACGGCTCACATTTTTTTTTTACTTAATTCGGAATAATAGAATCAGATACAGTGATATTTTTGACTAGTTTCAGAACATCAGCCAAACTCTGATATTAGCAGAATGCTTTTAGTATTCCAATCTATTTTTGAAGCCACAAACAGCTGGGGTTATTTGGGCCTCGTACCAATTCATATTTTTAATGTAATTACAATCTGTTGTTTTATTTAGGAAGACTTTATTGGTACCAATTTCCCCCAATTTTAATTTCTAGGTACGCCCCTGGTTGACGGTACTCATTTGTCAACGCAAAAAAACTAAAGTGAAAAAAGTAATAACTTTAGTTCTAGCTTTTTTTATGTAAAATAAGTCTGCATTTTACTGTGACATCGTTATTCAACGCTTGCTTCTGAAGAAATAAATAAATAAATGCATTTGCACGAACAAAAATAAAACACGAGCTTTTTGATCGACAGTAGGTTTGTGTAATTTCAATCATATAAACTGTCGGAGCATAAAATTGTCTGCGCGACAATTCAATCATGATTTTAACACTTTTCAACGGTTTTATTGTGAATTACATCTGATTTTATATATTATTTTTTTATGTAAAAAATACATTAGATCTCACAACGTTGGACGCTGACAGAAATATCTGCGTGCTCGAGGCATTTTATCAATTTCTCTTGATTTCGAATAAATTTATTACACGAACAAAATTTTAATGCTGTAAACAAAACTATGATTTTACATATTGTAAGGCTGCACCTAAGTGACCTATAATAGTTATCTTCTATACATATAAAACAGTTCTGTGACTGACTGACTGACTGACTGACCAGCCCCGGATCTTCAATTTTTTTTAGGCGGGGCAAAAACTGAAAAATGCCGCCCTCGCTCACTTATATTTATTTTTACCTTTATTAACTTCCCATTTGAAGTTATTGTAATGGGTACGAAAATCGAAATCAAAATGTATAACAAATTTTTATGTTTCAAGGTCACCACACTATTTTTACACTATTTTTAGAAAGATGTATGTGTGTGTGTATGTACGTATGTACGTACGTACGTACGTATGTGTCCATTTCTTTCTAAGACGAAATCTCGAGAATGAAAAATGATATCGACTACGTTAGGGTGCCAATCGACGCGTATTAACGTAAATATGATCAGCCGTTCTTTTTTTTTAACCAAATAACCTCCAAAAAAGTAGATTTTACACAAAACAAGAGTAAAATTTCTGTACTTGTACTAAGTATTATTTATTCTGTGGTCAAAGTTAAGTAAATGATGAGTTGTCCATTCGTCTGTAAAGTGTGAATTTGAATTTGGCCGCCCTCTGAACTTGCCGCCCGAGGCATAGACCCCGGCTTGCCCCCCCCCCTAGATCCGGGGCTGTGGCTGACGGACAACACAGCCTAAGACACTGAAGATAGAAACATGAAATTTGGAAGATATGTTTCTTACACTTTATAGTGAGTAGAGATGCATTAAGAAAGAATTTTTCGGAGATCAACCCCTAAGGGGGTGAAATGCGATGAAAATATTCGTATAGAAAATCGTATTCCCTGCGTGTATCAACTTGAAACTTGGTATAAATACTCTTCAAAACAAAACATAAAACACGTATTTTAGAATTTTTTATGACAACCCATAAGGAGAGGTGCAATGAGGTGTTGAAGTTTGTATGGGGAATCATAAAAAATCGTGTAACCACTAGTAGTATACATAGTTAAAAATGTTTGCGACAGTTTTGGATGCTAAGTGAAATGCTTTAATTTTAAAATATCTTTTTCAAATTACAGTAGAACGTCGATTATACGAGCTATTGTGGACCGACTCTAGCTCGAATAATTGAAAAGTTCAGAATACAATACGGATTTTTTACGGATAAAAAATACTATATACAGGGTTAATCACAGGATTGAGAACATTATAGAACACTAATGAGTGCAACAAGGAAAACATATTATACAAAATGAGTAGCGCGAGAAAGACAGAATACACATGTCTAATTAAATTATTATTAAAAGTGCTTCTATGATTATTATGCCTCACTGTGTGTAATCTGATAGCTTTAACAAAAATATTCGGACATAATGGTCAGTGACTTATACTTAGTTAACAAGCTTAATGGAGAGGAAAAGCAAAGAAACAATGTAAGACATATATATACCCGTTCTTAGATAAAAACTGTGCCGCTTATATTGCATTGTGAAGTATAAGTGTAGGTATCTCCTTAACCCATTCTTATAAAATTTTGCACACACATTGAGTTCCCGTGACAATACAATATTGTGATAATTTCAACTTGATTACGAGGGTCTGATGATGGAATCAGGAGGTGGACAGTTGAAAGGATGAGGAGTTTGCATAATGATACGGGCCAGAAATCAAACTAAAAAAAATTAGAAAATAAAAATAGGTAAAAAAACTTTTAAGTTAAACGGTTTTATTTTAAATCATCAGTTGTACCAAAAACTAGAAAATAATTAGGTCACAAACCAAGGGGCACTTTGTGTCGCTGCGTCAGTGGAATAAGTAATAAAAACGTGGGGCGCATAAAAATCTGAATAACGACTGTGTAATTATTAAATAAGAACGGCTTGTCTAGAAAAATGTGTTTCCAAGCCCACCAACAAATATTTCAAATGCGCCCCACGTTTTTATTACTTATTCCGCTAAGGCAGGTACACAAAGTGCCCTTGGTTTGTGTTCTAATTAATTTCTAGTTTTGGTACAGCTGATGATTTAATATAAAACCGTTTAACTTAAAAGTTTTTTTACCTATTTTTTATAATATTATATTAATATTAAGATAAAGAGAAAAAAGGTGATTTTGAAGAGCTACTAAGAACATAGATTTTTCTGTCACCATTAAAAGTCTCGATATAAAAAATATAATATGAATTTATGTCGGTATAGGCAATTTTATGTACAGTTTATTTGCGACCCGGTTAGTAATTACGAAGTAAATAATATTGGAGTATCGCTCTTCATAAATGTCAGTCTTATGGAAGAGAACCTTTTGCCGACAATAATGTTTATTTTTCTCGTAAAAATATCAAATTTCCCAGGACCCACATCATATCATATTAAAGGGAAAATGTGACGTTTCTTATACGCGTTAGTTTTTCAAGCGATGTAGAACATGACGCCTAGGAGGGTCTAACTAATTTAACCAACGACTAAGATGGCTGGGTGGCGAAACGCAAAAAATCTGACTTGACAATGACCGTAGATCGTGATCACACAAATTTCTTCATAAGAAAAGCATTATAGAATTTTATCGATCCTGCTCAAAAAATAACTGATTGATTGGAACGATATTTTTCAAGTGAAAACTTCCTTAAGGTACGTGCAGTATGGAGCTGGGATTCTAGATGGTAGCGTAGATCATAGCAGGGCTTGCTTAAATTAATGCATTGTTATATATGCGAGCGTATACACAACGAAGCAGTGAGTGTAGCAGGTATAAACGCTGTTACAAGAGCTGGCAGATACAAGAATGTATCTCACCATTCTTTCAGCGCGCTGACTACTACAATCAACGCGTGACAACTGTCAAATGGCAGTTACAAGTTTCGCAATGGACGTGACTAGTTTAATAAATGAAATTTTGCCTGTTTTTATTTAATTTGTTTTGAGTTTTTTCTAAGACGTTTTTAAAAGTGTTAGGTTCCGTATGTAAATATTCAAAAAATCGGTTTGGTATAAATGATGAAATTCGCCATGTTTAGATCGTTTTCTATTAATAGGGTGGACATGATAGCTCCTACCCAAATTTGTATTTAAAATATACCACTTTGTAGCAGAAGAACACAAATATTTGTCTTCGCTATTTGACATTTCAAACGCGATTTAAGCTTGTATCAATGCTAATATCAAAGCTTCGTTGTGCAAACCTAATAGCGCTTATAATTTCAGCCACCAATCTACCATACATGCTACCATCTAGAATCCCAGCTGCGTACAGGCGCGTTAGGCACTCTGCCTGGGTAGACCGTTCGTATTCGCACGTTTGCAGTCCGAATGTGACGCGGCTGACATACTTATATCATAAATAAAAACGGTACGCAGTACAGTTGCACCAATAATGCAGTTGGCAACGTCTTTGAGTTGTATGCATATGGACCTCGGTTCGAAACCTGATTTGACCGTAGACTTTTTGGAGTTTTATTTCTAATTTTATTTTTGTTATATTCTTTCTTTGACAATAATTATAATTTTTTTGAAACCAAGGTGGAATAAATAAAAATATAATTTTTACATGATATTTATTTATATATTTTTTTATTCATTAAATTTAATTGTAGGTATAGGCCAATTTTAATATATTTATGATTAAACTGTGTGGTTAAAAAATTATATAGGTATATATTTTAAAATTAGAAAATCTGAAGTTTTCACTTCCGTCTAGTGGTCATAAGCACACACCCATTTTTTTAAAATTGTGTATGCATGTTTTTTAACATAACAACTTTTTTATAAACTTCCGCTTTCTAAACAACATTTTTCTAGGCATTTTGATCAAAATTTAGTTAAAAAGCGATCTTTTTCGATGTAGATCAGTAATTTGTTGTTCTGTGAGTATACAGTCTAATGTTCTACATAGGGAATGCAATCTCGAGCTGAGATTGGCAATTCGAGATCTCGCGAGATTGTATGGCGAGATCTCGAGATTTCGTCTACTTTTTAAAAGAATGAATTATTTTGTGTCTAAAATACTTAAAAATGAAAACTACTTACTTGGGGCAGTTTGATTGTGTCACTGTGTACTTGTGTGATTTATTGCGTAGTGCACTGTGCAGATGATTATTATTCATTACTTTCCTTAAATAAACGTTGATTTTTTTGTTTCAAGATTCAATTAATGTTTTGTTTTTTTTTTTCAAAATATAACAGCAATACCCCAACTCACACAGCACACTATATGTCAATTAATTCTTTTGGAAATAACTTCTTAGGAGTTAGGAAGCATAGGGTAAGTTACTATTAGTAACGTTCACGAACATTTGGTTTGAATTGTTCTTAGACATATTCAGTATTCACTTAACTTTGTAATTTGTTAGCCATCTAATGCTTGTTATAAGTTAAATAACTGTCAATTTCACTCAAGAAAACAATAATTAAAACAATATATGCAGAGAAACAAACAATTAATTAGCGCGACTGTCAAAAACTATTACGTATAATTTTTTTTCAAGCGCGCTCGTTCTTGAAATCTCGTTCGAGATCTCGACCGTATCGGGCCGAGATCTCGAACGAGATTGCCTGCCCACGAGATTAAATCTCGAAAAATGGCTCGATATCTCGCGAGATCGAGATTGCATTCCCTAGTTCTACATAACCAAAAGTTTGAGTTTGAGTTCCTGCATGTATAAAAACTGTAATTATATGATCACAGTCTGAGGTCATTATCAAATCAGATTTTCTGACAAAGCTTTCTGCAACTTAGCATTAAACTTTGCGCGCTTTATGTCAAAGTTCAAGGTCATCGAAACTCTACGTTTAACATTAAAGTCGCCACTCGAAGCGACATCTCTTATAGAACCGTTTTATCATTTGATCTAATAAAATAAAGATCCACTCAAGTTGACGACCTCAAGAAATGAGTTTGACAAGCCTGTTCTGCATCTTTGAATGAAATCCTTTCCTCTACATAATATACACAATATACCTATACATATTATATTATATAGTATATACGTATAGTCAGCTGCAGGTTCTTCGTGTTATGTAAATTAACCAAAATGTTACTCATGTTTTCTCTTAAAATAATATTACTTTAATAACATGCATACACTTATTACAAGAAAGCTTTTTGAAATGTAATATCTGTAGGCAGAAGGCAAAATCGCTTATATAATTTTTTTGTATCCTCTGATAAATTTCTTAACTTTTTACGACCACCAACTGCCAGGGTTATGTGTATCTAGTACCAATAGTCCAATCACGAGAGGAAGTCCACCTTGCGTTTTGTGCAGCAAATGATTTTATTTTTTTGTGTCCTCAAGCATGTTTAGAAGATGTCAAATCCAAGTTTGCGACCTCTAAAACAGGGCGGGGGAGTTTTGGTGGGCTAAAAACCACGATTTTTTTGCACTATTTTCGGTTTCTTGCTTATAACATGGAAACGGCTGGTTCTATCGAAAAAAATGATTCTATTCAAAATTAAAGGGCACTAGTCAAATATGTTTATGTTCCCATTTTTACCGGCTCTACAGAAAATTTCCAAAATTTACCAAAATGAAAAAAAATTTTGAATAGGACCATTTTTTCGATAGGACCGGCCGTTTTTATGTTATAAGCAAAAAACCGAAAAAAAGTACAAAAAAATCGTGGTTTTTAGCCCACCAAAACTCCCCCGCCCTGTTTTAGAAGTCGCAAACTTGGATTTGACATCTCCTAAACATGCTTGAGGATACAAAAAAATAAAATCATTTGCTGCTCAAAACGCAAGGTGGACCTATACCTTTTTAAGCTCTCGTGACTGGACTACAATTCATATTTGCAGTTTATTATTAGTAAATTACAAATAATATTGATATTTTAAGATTAGAAATTGTGAACCGAAGGTTTGCAATATATGAGTCGTAGAAATGTCATAATATACAGGATGTCTCATTTGGATGTATATACATACGATTTGCATATAAATTGTTATTGTTATTGTAACCAAAATGCCTTGGATTTAAAATTAGTTATTTACTACGTAATCATTATTACATTATTCAAATGTACTTTGATGACTGAAGGTAGCGTGAGGCGTGAGACATAATCGACAGTGCTGCCCCGTTTCATTAAAAAGCTAAAAACTGGCTCGTAAAAATAACAGTAGACGATAAGAACCCCATTTATTTTATTTTACGGAAAATTTGTTATAAGCCCTTTTGCCTTACGATTGCAAATATAATGAATGCAATTTCTATGCTTTAATTAAGTGAACTACTACAGTTTTTGTATACCATGTTAGCGTATTTTTGTTATGGTGAAAACTCAACGTGAAACACGGTTTGTATTTTGATGTAAAAGGAAATAATTATTACTTTAAAACTAAAATCAAACTTCAAATTAAGGTAAAAAAAAATGTGTGCTTAAGACCATACGGTATAAGTGAAACTCTCTCATTCACTCTCTGTTGTCAAGCGTCTATAACCTACAATTCATTCATTCTCATTCACTCACCGTTATACTTTCGCGTCCTGTCTTGTTCACATAGGTACCTATAGTACCTACCTACATTAAAAATAATTACAATAAATGTTAGGTAATCATCTCTATACAGTCAGCTATAAATATTGTGACCGATGACAGGCAGCGCTGGCCCGAGCTTGTTATAGATCGAGATTTCCGTTTGGCGCCTTTAATCGACACCTTTCGAATCAATTCTAATTCAAATTCTCTTAGGCGACTAGAATAATTTTTCGAATTTTGCCACCCTTCCTGCCCCGACGCCTGGAGCGGTCGCTCCCCTCGTTAGCTATAACCTTGGGCCGGCACTGACCACAGGTGTTGACTGTTGGGAACTGGTGCTTTTACTCGACTATTTTTTTGAATCGTATAAAAATCTAAACAGATCGTTTTAAACCATTTTTTAACTTCCCATTGGAAGTTATTGTAATGGGTCCGAAAATCGAAATCAAAATGTATAACAAATTTTTATGTTTCAAGGTCACTACACTATTTTTATACTATTTTTAGAAAGATGTCTGTGTGTGTGAGTGTGTGTGTGTGTACGTATGTACGTACGTACGTACGTATGTGTCTATTTCTTTCTAAGACGAAATCTCGAGAATGAAAAATGATATCGACTACGTTAGGGTGCCAATCGACGCATATTAACGTAAATATGATCTGAATTTTTTTTTTTCAAAATCGGTTCAGCCGTTCTTTTTTCTTAACCAAATAGATTTTATAAAAATCGGTTCAGCCGTTTTTTTTTTTAATTATTGTTTAAAATAAATAATAATTATGTTTTAATGATCACTTTTCTGTGTAATATCTAATTTAATTATTATTATTAAATACTTATCAAACTGGGAAGTTTGCCGTGTGGACCTCAAGGGTCACACTTTAGTTCTAATAAACGACCCACCTCACGGCTTGTTATTTTAAAGTTTTCATTGTTTTTAAATTTAAATTCTTTTTAAATGTTTGCTTACGTTAAAGAAGTACCTAACTGTTGTCGTAGAACTCAGCTATACAATTTTATCCATTCTTTCAGAAACGACAACGAGAGTTTTTTTGAAATATATTTTATAACGAGTTTTTCGAATTCATGTATGTGAGTAATTTTAAATAAATAACCCGTTCCAATTTTAGTACGATTTGTTTGAATTATTATTTAGCATATTTTATAATTTAAAATAGTGAACGTCAAGTACAGATAAAAATTTAAATGAGACTCGTGTATACTGTATGCGTGCATCTCTTTAAAAGGAATCGAGCCATTGATGTGAAGACTGAATATTAAAATAAATATTAGTAAAAAAAACTTTTTAGAGACAAGTTTTATCGAAATGTACTAAAAAGAAAAAAAATAATTTAGGTTCATAATTATTGTGTTGTAAACTCTATGATAGTAGTATATTAGTTGCAACCCCCGCTTTTAAAATAATTATGAACCTCAATTATTAAATATTGTTTTTTCTTTTTTAGCACATTTCAATCTTGTCTCTAAAAAGTTTTTTTTTCTAATATTTATTTTTTACTTTTTAGTCTTATTCCTACGCTAAAATGCAAAAGAATTTCAGAGTGAAAAAAATTTGAATCGGCGCTTTTTTTTATAACAAAAAAAACATGTTAACAAGTATTGCAATTAATAGTTTCTCTATGGTAGACTGGTCTCTAATCTCTAAGGGCACCCAATCGGTTTCACCCACACACCAAGCCTCTTTTTTATTTTAAATTTGTCTGGAGTAACTCTAGTTCACAGATATTTTTTTTAGATTTTCAATGTTATACTCGTATTATACCTACATGTAAAAAGTTCATGTTAGGAAACCAAGTTTTTGTAACTTTTCAAAATAAAAAACGAACACCCCCGCATGGTCCACTTCAGAGCCGCCTTTACCTAAAACTTATTTTTACGCATTTGCTCGCATTTATAATTTAAGGTGACTGTCTAATTTATTATCCTTTTTGAAATACATATTTTTTGTTACGAAGTAACAAAAAGTAGGTATGTGCCATATAGATTAGCATAATAAAATTTTGTTTACGATACGTATGGGAACTTACATTTTAAGTTAAATAAAACAAAGCGTTTTAATTTTTTTGCACAATAAGACCCACGCGTACGCATACAACTTTTAATTATTAGTTATTTGTCAAAAGGCTATTGGAGCAGATAAGACTGCGCATCAACACGATAGTTATTCGACTAAAAAATCATAAAACCATATCGATCGCCTTTTGACTAAACTATCGAACAACTATCGTCGGCAGCTTATGTCTACAGCAGTGTATTGACGCTCGCATACATTCAACTAAACAGTTGTTCGACTGCCTATTATAGTGCGAGATCGCATAAGAAATATATACCCTCATCTGTTATTTAATGATGATAAAGATTATATGCTAGATAATATATACATTGATACATCGCAAATAGGTTGCCAAGCTAAATCATGTACCCATGATGTTAAATAATAAAAATAAAAATACACATGTGAGAAATTTTAAATACGGTATCTAATAATTATTAACAATGAGATAATCAATATGATTAATTTCCTAGACCGTAACTATGCATTCAATCAAAAGCCAACAGTGTCATTTTTGAGAATTTTTTTTTCGATTTTACAACAAAGCGGTCAATCGGGGGCGAAAAATGGTTATGACAAAAGTAGTAGTTTTTGATTGAATCCATAGTTATGGTCTAGGAAATTAATCATATTGATTGTTTATCTTATTGTTAATAATTATTAGATACCGTATTTGAAATTTCTCACATGGGTATTTTTATTTTTATTATTTAACATCATCGATACGCGATTTAGCTAGGCAACCTATTTTCGATGTATCAATGTATATACAGATTGTATCAAATTAAACCTGTGCATAGGGCATTCTGTGTGTAAGATAGAGATCGATACATAAAGCAATAAGTAAGAATGAGATAAATGATCGATAATAGGATGTTACGTGGTTACTGTAAATAAATAATATTTATACAACCTAATAGCGTCATCTTTGTTTTTTCGCTCCTTTTATGCTGTAAAAATGTAAATCTTTTATGAGATTAATTTACAGTAACCACCTAACATGCTATTAGCGATCATTTATCTCATTCTTTCTTATTGCTTTATGTATCAATCTCTCTCTTACACACAGAATGCCCTATGCACAGGTTTAATTTGATACAATCTGTATTATCTAGCATATAATCTTTATCATCATTAAATAACAGATGAGGGTATATATTTCTTATACCGAATCATAGACTATTAGTTTAATATTCAAATTGTGGCACAATTGATTGATTGTATGCGCACCCGGCAGCATGCCACCCGGCACCTCTAACAACTAAACCTCTAACAACTAAACAGTTTACTTGAATTTAAATAGTGACACGTGTACAACTCGACTAAACTGTTTAGTCGTGAAACAATTGTAATTGTTTGCGTTCGACCTTAGGAACTTTATTATCTAACATTTTGTTTCGCACAACACAGTGGGGTTTGTCAGATAACAATCTTAAATTTATCTTTGCCGGACGAAACATCTCAACGGAGCAACCGGATCAGAATGAAATTTCGCATGGAGGTAATTTATAACCCAGTTTAACGCATTGCTATTTTTTATCCCGATTCAGTAGTTTCCGAGGCATATTTTATTTTCTGTTTGTTACTTCATCACGACTAAAGCGGATAACCGATTTGAATTAAATGTTACAATAGAGAGTCTATAACTAGGAGTAATACATATTATATATTTACTCTGCGCCTATATAATTATAATGCATTTTAATTTTTTAATAATAAGGCGCTCCTATATTATAGGAGCGCCTTATTATTAAAAAATTATAAAATTAAAAATACGAATTGGCTAAGTTTATTTGGCCCTATAGCACCAATTCGTATTTTTAATTTTATAATTTTTCAATAATAAAACCTGGGAACTGGGGGCTTGTAATAGGGGACCCATGACAACGCCATATATAAACAACGGCATATTGCTACACCCTCGGCTATTCTCAAGTCCTGTAAAATGTGAATATATAATTAATCAATAAATGCATCGGTTTTGAACCGTATTACGGACGATTATTAGATTAACTGATTTCTATTTTATATCAAGTGACAAGTATAATATTATGTAATCAGCTGAACCTGCGCAATAGTTCCACCGTCTGGAAGATCGTGATTATGGATTAATAAATTCTAATTCTAATAAAATTCGCAGTCCGGCGCTGCACCACATATATGTATGCTAGGATACTAGTAACTTTTTTTTATAAGATCAGCATAATATTATTCTGCGTGATGTCGGTAGTTTTATTTTACTTCGCACGTACTACCGGGGTTGGTTTAGCCGTGTTCTATCACCATCATGACCAGACCCCCACTGCATTTCGTTCTACCTACATAATACGTGAACCAGTTGCTCCCCAAGGAAATCAGACCCATCGTAATCCAGTTAGATCTGTCAGTTCATTGACTCTGATGTGTTGCATTTAACGATAATGCTTGCAGCTTGTCCTCACCATTAATCTTCACCATTCAAGCTCATCTAAATTGTGATGTGCAAAACTGTCCGTTTTTATAACAATAAATTATAATTTATAACTTAATAGTTATTTTCGATACGTGTGCGTGAAGTGAGGTATTCTAGTAGGCTTAAATT
The DNA here is from genome assembly GCA_039654895.1 of Mongoloraphidia duomilia. Lineage (NCBI taxonomy): Eukaryota > Metazoa > Arthropoda > Insecta > Raphidioptera > Raphidiidae > Mongoloraphidia > Mongoloraphidia duomilia. The sequence goes on from CM077524.1 coordinate 11,545,922, forward strand.
GAGGCACGAGCTAAGGGACTGACACATACACAACGAGATCTCGTTGCGTATGCGTCAGTCCCTTTAGCGAGTGCTTCAATTTAAGCCTACTAGATATCTCACTTTAAGCGGACGTATCGAACATAATTTTTTATAACGACTGCATCTAAAATTTAATAGAGAAAAAAAAAATATGAAAACGGAAAATTCGCTCTTCGAGTCCTTAAAACTTTACAATTACAGACTAAGTTACGATTTAGTTTATTTTTATTAAAGTTATTAACTTCTGTATAAATCATTAAAAACATGACTCTCTCATGATGTGGACTTTGTAGGCGCGTTACTATATATAGTAACACATCGATCGATAGCCAGTAAATAGTGCTTGTATTGTACAAAGTGCGGAAATTTCGAATTTATAAGATGTAGAGATTGTACTTCTACGCACGCTTTGGACTTTTACGCACGATGACGGTACTTTTATCCACGCTTTGGACTTTCACGCACGCTGACTGTACTTTTACGCACGATTACTAAAATACGCCTCTTTACGCCCGCCTCACAGTGCTCGAATATTGAACTTTAGAAGCAGGAGTTATAAAAAAAATATTAAAAGCACTGTGGTTGGAAACTATAAAAATCAATTAAGATGAGATAAGATAGATTTATTCCACTAAAAAGGTTTAACATTTTCAAATTAAAAAGTAATAAGTTGGAATTTTTCAACCCAACTTAGTTATTGCAGGTTAATATTCTAGGGTTAGACTTGCAGGACAACTTAAAAAAATATATAGAAAGCTTCCTATTCATTGTCGACATCTAAAATTGTCTTTGCTATCTTTCTTCTTATAATCACATCATATTGTATTATTGGATGAGAATTTTGATAGCTAATATGGTCCCTTCATCAGCAAAAACTAAACTGAAAAACTAAAAATTAGAAAAATTAGAAAATTAGAAAGTTGACATTTGGCATAATAATTGTTGTGACTTGTGAATCAATTGTTGTTTCTGAGTTCATTTCTGCTTTCCTTTCTAAGATATCAAACACACTTCGAATTTTTGGACTTCGATAGTGCGCCTGACGAAGACAGGCTTAAACATGGGCGTACCCAGCTTTTGGCCTAGGGGGGAGGGGAAAATTAGGAATTTTCTGCAAGTTAATAAATTATATTTAACTTAAATTTTTTTTCAATAAACTGGTACTTTTTTCCGCGAAAAAATTATCAGAGGCCGCCATTTTGTTTGTTTTCAAAAAAAAAACTTCGATCAGGCACTAAATTAACTATTAAACTAATGTAAAATGTTTTTTTTTTGTTTGATTGATTTTAAATGTTAACCAACAAAATGTTATGATGGTCACCGCTAAGCACGACTTGTGAGTTGTGGGATTATCACCTAACATAGTTACATATGTAATTAGTTGTCATGTCCCAGTTCCCATTAATCTCTTATATATAGTTACATATTAGTCTAGGTCCAGGGGAAGGGCAGCTGCCCCCCCCCCCTCGGTACGCCCATGGGCTTAAATACTATAGTGTTCTTAGATTTTGAAAAAAACACGCGATTGTTGGCTGTACAAATTACACTGCTTTTCATAAAAGTTAAAAACACGACTAGAACTTTAAGTTTAGTTAATTAAGTTAATTTTCAGTTTGTTTTATTTAATTAAAACCTAGTTAACTTTAACATAAATAAATCGCTTACTGCAATCTATGAAACAGTTTTGAACAGTTTTATCTTCCTCACAAATAAATCGTGAGAAAATTATTTTAAAACAAAGTTTACAAAGACTAAAGTTTTGCATTTTTAAAAATACATATATTAAAGAAAATAATATTATACAGTTCAATTTTATTGTCTTTTTACTTTTTTAAAATCTTTAACAGTTTTGAATCATTGATATTTATATTTATTGCACCCGTTTTAAATGGGTTCAAATATGTAACAAATTTCGCTTAGATTGCTTTAATAAGTAAATATTTTGAAATATTTATATCCAGATTCTTTGTATATAATATCCAAAAACGGTTTTAGGGTAGTCCAAATGATATGAAACGTCGGCTAAGTATAGGCCCAACGACTCCCCAAAACGTAAAAAAAAAATAAAATTTACCCTACGCGAACCCTCAGCAAAAACTTAAATTCCTTCACAGGATTAGCATTTTCATATTTCTACCAAGGTGAGCACTTCCCCTCCCGTTACGTCACCGCAGTCACCCTGGGGGTGGCGACCCACAGGTTGAGAATATTATGGTATGTATAGGTGAATACAGTAAAGATTATTTGAAGAATCAACATAAATAAAAAATTTATTTTAAAAAACAAAAAACCCGACTGCGTAAAAATCGAACTTAAAAGATGGAAACAAGATCAAATGATAACATGCAGTCGGAGGCATAGTAGTAACAAATTGAACAGAAATACCTCCGACTGCATGTTATCATTTGATCTTGTTTCCATCTTTTAAGTTCGATTTTTACGCAGTCGGGTTTTTTGTTTTTTAAAATAAATTTTTAATTTCAAATGTTTTTAGTTAAAAATAAATCGATATCGATCCTAAACGGTCAGTCGAATCGAAAAATGTTGAGGGAAAACTAAAAATGATTTTTAAATACCTATTCAACGATACCCCACTTGACATAGTTTGTTGACTTTCATTTTTTTTCATTTTCACAATATGGCGTCATGTAGTCGCCATATTGAATTTTCACTAACGTCATGTCTTTAGTGACACTCGCCGGACTAAGGGGAATCGATTGACGTGTGAATCATAAAAATCGGCCCAGGCGTTTGGTCTGTATAGTGCTTCAAAGGAACATTTCATTTTTTTCATTTTCACAATATGGCGTCCTGTAGTCGCCATATTGAATTTTCACTAACGTCATGTCTTTAGTGACACTCTCCGGACTAAGGGGAATCGATTGACGTGTGAATCATAAAAATCGGCCCAGGCGTTTGGTCTGTATAGTGCTTCAAAGGAACATTTCATTTTTTTCATTTTCACAATATGGCGTCCTGTAGTCGCCATATTGAATTTTCACTAACGTCATGTCTTTAGTGACACTCTCCGGACTAAGGGGAATCGATTGACGTGTGAATCATAAAAATCGGCCCAGGCGTTTGGTCTGTATAGTGCTTCAAAGGAACATTTCATTTTTTTCATTTTCACAATATGGCGTCCTGTAGTCGCCATATTGAATTTTCACTAACGTCATGTCTTTAGTGACACTCGCCGGACTAAGGGGAATCGATTGACGTGTGAATCATAAAAATCGGCCCAGGCGTTTGGTCTGTATAGTGCTTCAAAGGAACATTTCATTTTTTTCATTTTCACAATATGGCGTCCTGTAGTCGCCATATTGAATTTTCACTAACGTCATGTCTTTAGTGACACTCTCCGGACTAAGGGGAATCGATTGACGTGTGAATCATAAAAATCGGCCCAGGCGTTTGGTCTGTATAGTGCTTCAAAGGAACATTTCATTTTTTTCATTTTCACAATATGGCGTCCTGTAGTCGCCATATTGAATTTTCACTAACGTCATGTCTTTAGTGACACTCTCCGGACTAAGGAGAATCGATTGACGTGTGAATCATAAAAATCGGCCCAGGCGTTTGGTCTGTATAGTGCTTCAAAGGAACATTTCATTTTTTTCATTTTCACAATATGGCGTTCTGTAGTCGCCATATTGAATTTTCACTAACGTCATGTCTTTAGTGACACTCTCCGGACTAAGGGGAATCGATTGACGTGTGAATCATAAAAATCGGCCCAGGCGTTTGGTCTGTATAGTGCTTCAAAGGAACATTTCATTTTTTTCATTTTCACAATATGGCGTTCTGTAGTCGCCATATTGAATTTTCACTAACGTCATGTCTTTAGTGACACTCGCCGGACTAAGGGGAATCGATTGACGTGTGAATCATAAAAATCAGCCCAGGCGTTTGGTCTGTATAGTGCTTCAAAGGAACATACAAACATACATAGGCTGTTAAACACATTACCACTCCTTTGCGTGCGCAGTCGGGTAAAAATAATATGTACTATATTAACTATAAAAATAAATTAATAAAAGCCAGACAATCAAGATACAATCATGACAATATTTGTTCAACTTCAAACGTTATTAAAAACTGTACATACAAGCTTTGTATTAAATTTTAATGATGTGAACCGTAAACCGATTATTAATAATCCATGTCTAAAAAGATTTTATGTTTTTTTGTTCTATTTAATTTTAAGGCGCGTCGTTAGCATATCTGGCGAATGCCTTCGCTTTGTCTGTGAGGCTTTATGTCACGTTTTTTGACAAGCGACTAGGCCCTGCAGTCTAGGTCCATTCTGATTAGTCGAATACCCCATCTTGATGTCGTTTGACACACACACACACACACCTAAACGAACGCAACAACTAACTATTGAACTCTGTATTAATATAAAACTCGTTCCTTTTCTAATTTGAATACTACTCTAATTCAGACTCAGATAGTTTCTTCCCACAAAGTAGACGTAACGATATTTGGAACTGTATTTCAATAAACGGATATTGCCTTTGACTGTTTTCCTTAAATGAACTAAAAAGCCATTTTATTAAAAAAATGATTATATTTATAACTAATTGTTAAAATAAACAGTAGATTTGTATTATCATTTAATTTTTTTTAAATAAAATGATGACTGATTCTTTTATTTTTAAAACGACATTTAAAATTCATTTTTCATAAAAAAAATTGTAATTATCTCAAAAATGTTTATTTAATAATAATAAGTACCTATACAGATAATGTACATTAACAAATTAAACGATACATTGATGTGACTCAGTGGCGTACATATATTATTATTGGACAGAAAGTTTGCTGGATATAAATAAGTAAATTATTATTATAGCGCATACAAAAAACGTTCGCAGTGTTCCGACAACATGTTTATAAAAAAACTTTTTAACAAAAAAAAACCTCCTTTGAAAAGGCACTAAAAAGAGGAAAATAATGAAATTTTGAGGTCTGTGCCAATTAAAATATGAAGTTGGTTAAAAAGAAGATATTAATCACTATACTATACTTTTTAACCGACTTCATATTTTAATTGGCACAGACCTCAAAATTTCATTATTTTCCTCTTTTTAGTGCCTTTTTGAAGGAGGTTTTTTTTTTTGTTAAAAAGTTTTTTATTTTTTACTTTTTAGTGTCAAAAAGTAACATTTACCTTAAAGAATCACACGCCGTTACTTACTTTTATTAAAATCAGCCGAACTACTGAACCAATTTTGATGAAATTTCTATGGGACCAATCTGAAAGTATATCCTTTCAAATAAAAAAAAACTTTTCAAAATCGGTTCATAAACGATGAAGTTATCCACGAACATACATAAAACATAAATGAAAGTATAGCCTTTCAAATAAAAAAAAATTTTTCAAAATCGGTTTATAAATGTCTGCGTTATGAGGTAACAAACATAAAAAAAAAATACAACCGAATTGAGAATCACCTCCTTTTTTTGAAGTCGGTTAAAAATGAACATTTAAATTATCTATAAATTAAACATTTTATTTGCTCTCACACAACTTTTATTCTATATATGTATTTTGATTTTTAACAATTTTTATATGGAAGTTAAACTTCTAAGGTAAAGAGCTTCATTTTACTGACGCTTTGCTACGACTGCGAGAGCCAGAGCCAGAGCACTGGGTGGCAAATATAGGCGTTACACTTTTCGTTACGTTCCTTTTTCTTAACATGCGAACTTACACTACTGTGACATCGGAAGTTTCACATCAAAAATCTCTCCTATGCACTCCCTATTATTTGCACGCTTGAAGCGACGCAACGCGATCACGACGGTACAAATACTGTTTGACGATTGACTGGATCTCTAACATAGGATGGCGTGCCGAGTTGGTAGAAAACGGTACGACTATGGTTTTACTTTTATCATATACTAGCGGCCCCGTCCGGCTTCGCCCGGGTGTTCGCCCGGGTGTTAAAAAAGCCCGGGTGCAATACACTACTCACTCGCTTCGTTCGTTCGCTTTCTCACTCGCTACGCTCGTTATACTATGTAAAGAAGATTAAGAAGATAGATAGACGGATTACTACAGGGATAGTGACATCGGACGGAATTCTGTAAAACTATGAGCGCAAACTAAACTAAAAAATTATAATTATTGTCAAAGGAAAAATATAACAAAAATAAAAAATATATAAATAAATATCATGTAGAATTTAGAAAAAAAAAAGCCAAATATTCTACGATGCCATCAGTTTCCGAACCCGGGTCCCTGTGCATAGAGCGCTGCGATGTAACCCCTGCGCTACGAGTGGAACAGTTCAGTACGGTCGTTTTTATGATATATAAGTATGTTGCGAATTCTTACGGTCGGGTTACGAATTTAATTAATTAATTATTAATTATTATTATTTATTAATTATGCTATATTATAATCCTCCGTGAAAAATTATCTAACTGATGGTGAAAACCGCATCAAAATCCGTTGCGTGGTTTAGGAGGAGTTAGCGGTTAAACAGACAGACGCGAAAAGCGACTTCAATTTACGCTATGTAGAGAAGAGATGTAAAGATACATAATCGGGTTCGTACAATTTCAAAGCGTGATTTTGTTGCAGTTTGTATAACTAATATTGTTAAGGTCATTTATTTCTTAATTACACTATCGTAACTGATAATTTAATACGATAAATGTATGTACATAATATTATTATCAGAATACATAGACAGTAATAACATTAACATTTCTTTTATTCTAGATTTCGTATTGCGGGGTCACTGCTGATAGAACAGTTTTGTACTTTGAATATTATCATTTTAACTAGTTTTTGTTATTTGAAATCCTACCAAAAACATAAATATGAAAAAATGAGCCAAGTTATCTTCACATTATGTTTTTGGTAGAATATCAATATTTTTGTAAAGTTAATAACAAATTAATATACATTCCCTAGTTTAGAGGTTTAGGACGATAAAGTTTAGTTAAATGAATGCATAATGACTGCAAACAGTATATGAAACACCTGTTGTAAAGAACAATGACGTAACACAATGCCGTAATCAGGAAAAAATCATTAAATCAAACCTATGTCACCGTAGGGATTTTAACCCTAAACTTTCCACTATCGCGGCGGACTGAGTTGACATTACTCACACAGTGACACATTTTCAAACGATCGACTTTCTCCCTTTAAAGCATTCTGACACTGAAAAACCACTACATGCGAGAGTCAATATTCCAACACCACTGCTACACTACAGACAACTCAACATGTAAGTAAACATAGCAGCGGCAAATGCTTTTTTGGTAGATAGGCACCTTAACAGAATTCAGTGTTCACAATACGTGCTGTCCCATTTAAGATATGCACTTTTATAGTTTTGGCATAATGGTTTAACAAGGAGAGTTTTTTTAACGTAAAAATATTAGTTTAATTAGCGAATTTCAACATAAATTATAAATAATATCAATGTTTGCCGCAAAATTGATTTTTTGAAATTGCGTCCTGTCTGGTGTCTCTTTTGGTAGCTTTGTTGACAGCCTAGAGAAACCACGGTAGCGTAACCAGTTGCGCTGCTATGGCAGCCCTTAGAGTACTGCCCTGCTTAAATTCTTACGTCACATATTTCGAGGACACTTGCACAGAAATATGATGAGACAAAGAGAAAGTTGAAGATATTTACAAACATAAGGTACATTAGTTATAAGTGCAACAGAAAAAGAAGATATCAAATGACCAATGATTGATTTCTGAACATCTTCGTTGTCGCATCCGTTTTAAGAAGCACTAGTTCATTATATTAACAAGCAAAGGGAGAAAGTTGTTGTTCATTAGAACGACTAAAAATAACCCCGCGAACCTTCAGTTTTTAACTAGGTATATCAAAAGAGGGTGCGTATAACCAAACGATGGCGCAAGTTGGAAGACATATATTTTCACTGTTAAATAGATGTTCAATTTTCTGGGAACGAATTCATCAACGCTTAATGCTTATAATTATGTTTACATTATAAATGAAGTCGGTTAATAAATATGTTTAGCTTTCAGCTAAATTAAAATTTATATTAATTGGAAATTAATTAATTACATAGATTATTCACAAAATTTTGCGAACTTCACCAGTTTCACAAACATCCAAGTGAATTAACTAAATTATAGAGGTTAATGCTATAGAGGTTAATGCAGGAGATAGTAGATTCAAATCTCAGCTGGTTAATATACAGGGTGTTAAAAAAAGATTGTAACATATAAATATGTTACACTCTTTTTTTAACACCCTGTATATTAACCAGCTGAGATTTGAGAGGTAATAGTATGGACCAAAATAAACAAAAAAGTCTTAGTAAACATGGGTCCGCAAAGTAACGGTTTCGGAGATATGGAAGATTATTTCTTTTTTGAAACATTTATTTGCAGTTATTTATTACTTATTTATTATGTAGAAACAAACAAACAAAATAAGCTTCTAGCAAAACCAAAACATAAAGTTACATAAGATGTTCAAAGTGCCCTCCCTCCATTTTTGTCTGAAAGATATTCGAACTCTTTCTAAAACCCTCTCATTGACTCGGATTTGTTGGCATTTTTGATTAATTCGTAGCTGCAGCTCCTCGAGGCTATTTACAGGAGTACCATAGACTAATGTTTTCAAATATCCCAAAAAAAGAAATCTAGAAGGTTTAAATCAGGCGATCTTGCAGGCTATAATACAGGTCCGCGCCCTTCCATGTCTCATAAGTTTACTAAGACTTTTTTGTTTATTTTGGTCCTTACTATAATAAACACTAAATAACAACCAATTTTGAAACGACTCAAATATGCGAGGTAGAAAAACGTATACAAAGGCTTTATGAAATAGCCTCGAAATTTTCGGAATTTCGTTTTCTTGCGTTTTTTTTTTTTGGAATTTTGTATGATACCTAACCGGGAAAACGTGATTCCAGAATTTTTCTACAGAAGACACTCAAGAACGGCTTGACCGATTTTGATGAAACTTAGTTCACTATTAATCTCTATATCTAAACTTACAGTAGAAGGTACTTTTTATCCGGCTACGATCGGGTTAAGATGAAGTTTCTGTTGAAACCAACGTGAATGAATATGTAGCTAAAGGCTAGTATATTTGTATAATATAGGTCCTTAACTGAAACAATAGGAGTAAAGTAGGATTGTTTTTTGAGTGGATAAATCGGCTTACATTTTCTAAAGATTTTCTGAATTATTATATTTATGTGAACAGGCGAAGAAGCTCCTCGAGCGCCGGCATTGAGTGCCTATATACAGTGTGTTTCACTTTACATGAAACTTTTTGAAGTTATACTTCTTTTGGCGCGTTATGGAAAAATGATGAGAGTGAATTTTTACGTTTAACACCATGAAGTTAGTCGGAAGTTCATGATTATAATACCCTGTTATCACCAGTCACAATATGACAAGAGCGTTTTCAGTTTTGAATAACATTAATAAAAGCTATTGCTATACAAACGCTCGTTTATGCCGCTTTCGTTAAATATGAGTTCGTACTCCAACATCCGTACGTTATTATAACCTTCATCAATTGTATTTAAGATCTTTATTTTATTATTTACTGCTATGTAAGATGTGCGTGGTGTAACGGATAGCATCGCTGCTTCATACGCAATAGGTCTCGGGTTCGAATCTCAACACAAACATGCTTTTTTTTAATAAATAATTAGATATAAATAAATATATTTAATAAATTAATAATTTATTAAATTAAATTAATTTATTTAATATCTTTATTTTATTATTTTATCGTCTTTTTTACAAACGTTTAGTACTAGCACGCGGGATAAAATTTTTGGAGTTATTTTTGTTTTGTTACGCTAAAGAAGTATAACTTCTGACGTGCGTTTTTTATTTTAAAAGCAATTAATATAAAAATTTTACCAGTTATGCAGGCCATTAAGATGCGTCTTTTTGTAGGACTGAATTTTTTTAAAGTCAAAATTTATCCAACTATGATTAAAATAAAAAGTAGCGTTTCAAGTAAAGTCATATGTGCGATCAAGATAGCGCAAAAGTTTGTTAAGGAAAGTTGTACAGAATCACAAAAAACTCATAATTGGTATGAAGTTTCGTCAAAAAATTTTCAGTTCTTAAGTTTCTCAAAATTTTTATGCAGTCTAATTAATTTTCTATTTTATTAACAAGATTGCCATGAAACAATAAAACAATTGAAAATTGTTTGTAAGCAATCTAATAAAACAATTTTCAATTGTTTATATTGTTTCATGGCACTCTTGTTAATAAAATAGAAAAGTAATTACAGACTGCATAAAAATTACGATTTACGAGGACGAGTTTATCTCGAGTAGCACATAGCGGACAGACACTACCGTTAGCGTAGCGGCCTTTGGATCACACTGTCGTGGGTTCTAATCCCACCTCCACTCATGGATGTTTTGTGATGTCATTTAGATATTTTAAATGAGTTGTTATTTAATGTAATTAACACGCTAATGAACTAAGTTGTCGACTCGTCTATAATCTACAATAATTAAAATAAATCGAGTAGCACATTGCAATAATATAATATGGTATAATATGAATATTTGCGTAAAGTATTACGTTTTTATAAGTTACATTTATCATTCGCCGTAATAAGCTTCAGTCTTATTATTAACCTTTGTGTAATCAATTCACTTAATGGATGTTGGAACGGCACTTGTTTACGACAATCAATATTTACATTTAATATACTTACAAGTTTAGTGTTGAAAAAAATATTACATTTCAGTACCTAATATTAATTAATTAACCTTGAAACATTAATGCTGGGTTGCAGAACAATTACCACCAAAAATCCATTTTCAGCGAATGCTTGCACATGTAAATATTTTGTTTTAATATGTCTACACTTAACAATTATTCGCATACAGTATAGATTTATATTAGTTATTTGTCATCGATTCTTGATATATTGTGCAAAAAATGGCTCCGAAAAGAAAACCTGTTGTTAGTGCCGTATTTTTTTACATAATATGTGATTTAATTGAAAGAGAGAACAAAGTAAAATATAGATTCCGTATATCCCATTTTTTTTTTAAACAAGAAATTCAGAGCAACTGCTTACTGTTTTAAAAACAGATAAAAGGAGTAGTTTTTTTAGAAATTTCAGTCGTGCGTCACTAGAAGGGAAATATGTAAAAAAAAGATACAAACTACAGAGACAGGTAACGTCTCCATAAAAAAGCTCGAAATGCACGGACAACGAATGCGTCTTCACTGCAAAAAAAGCATCGAGTTTGCAAACATTTTGCGCAGTTGGTTACTAGCCTTCAGATTGTGACCACACATAATTGTAGAATTTTAAATCGACTCTGCTCAAAAAATGGGTAGGTATGTCTATATCGCGGGTACAGACAGATGAGTGAATACCGTTAAACACAAATAATATTTTATATTCGTTGTGATAGAAATGAATAGTTCTACTTTTATTTATTTTACATAATATAAAATCAAATGTTCATAAATATAATAACCGTAGTTTTATTTTTTTATATTTGTTATCCAATACCTATATATTTTTATTTCGGTAGACTCGTACTTTTCCACACGGCCACCTGGCTTACTGTATCTGAGACCTTAACATAGGTATACATGCTGTGTTTTATTTCACATGCCAACCACTTCCGACTATTTCCGTTACATTTATTAACTTCCCATTGGAAGTTATTGTAATGGGTCCGAAAATCAAAATCAAAATGTATAACAAATTTTTATGTTTCAAGGTCACTACACTATTTTTAGAAAGATGTATGTGTGTGTGTGTGTGTATGTGTGTGGGTACGTATGTACGTACGTACGTACGTATGTGTCCATTTCTTTCTAAGACGAAATCTCGAGAATGAAAAATTATATCGACTACGTTAGGGTGCCAATCGACGCGTATTAACGTAAATATGATCTGAAAGAAATGTTTTCAAAATCGGTTCAGCCGTTCTTTTTTCTTAACCAAATAGACTCCAAAAAAGTAGATTTTACACAATATCTTGCGAATAAAAAATTATATCGACTTCGTAAGGGTGTCAATAGAGGCGTGTTAACGTCATTTTGATCCGACATAAATTTTAAAAAAATCGGCTCAGCCGTTTTTTTTTAAATTATAGTTAAAAATAAATTATAATAATATGTTTAATGATTAAAATGATTACTTTTCTGTGTAATATCTAATTTAATTATTATTATTATTATTAAATATTTATCAAACTGGGAAGTTCGTCGTGTGGATCTCAAGGGTCGCACTTTAGTCCTAATAAACGACCCACCTCATGGCTTGTTATTTCTAAAATGCCACCCCAATATGAGAAATTAGACGTAATATTGACGGCAAAAATAATTGGTCGATTGAATCGATATTTTTTTAACATACATTTTTTGTATCTACGATTTCCACTTCGAAACAACATTTTTCTAGGCATTCGTGGGATATAAAAACTAAATTTTCTTCAAATTATAACGAGAAATCTATATACGGTTTTTAATATAAACATAAGAAATACAATCAATATGATTAGACACCTATACCGTAACTAAATTCACTATATTAGTGAAATTAACATAAGAATATCAGACGAATTATCGCCATCGCCATGATATTTATATAGAAGGCTATATAGGAAAAATGTAAATGCACCGCCGGGAATCGAACCCAGAACTCCCAATTTCGCGTCGGGAAAGTTTCCAGTTACTACACAGTGCCCAACAGCGTACATTTAATTCTTCCTATATATGCAACGATGACCACAGATCCATTAACTGCGAGAGCTATTATTTTATAACAACATTACAAATGAATACTGGCTTTCTCATGGCCCGGACGCGCCTTATAAATCAAATTATAACGAGAAATCTATATACGGTTTTTAATATAAACATAAGAAATACAATCAATATGATTAGACACCTATACCGTAACTAAATTCACTATATTAGTGAAATTAACATAAGAATATCAGACGAATTATCGCCATGATATTTATATAGAAGGCTATATAGGAAAAATGTAAATGCACCGCCGGGAATCGAACCCAGAACTCCCAATTTAGCGTCGGGAAAGTTTCCAGTTACTACACAGTGCCCAACAGCGTACATTTAATTCTTCCTATATAATTTGATTTATAAGGCGCGTCCGGGCCATGAGAAAGCCAGCATTCATTTGTAATGTTGTTATAAAATAATAGCTCTCGCAGTTAATGGATCTGTGGTCATCGTTGCATATATAGGAAGAATTAAATGTACGCTGTTGGGCACTGTGTAGTAACTGGAAACTTACCCGACGTGAAATTGGGAGTTCTGGGTTCGATTCCCGGCGGTGCATTTACATTTTTCCTATATAGCCTTCTATATAAATATCATGGCGATATTCTTATGTTAATTTCACTAATATAGTGAATATAGTTACGGTATAGGTGTCTAATCATATTGATTGTATTTTTTATGTCTAAATTTTCTTGTTTTTTTTCGTCGTCGTTACATCACTGTACAAACACACTGGTTTTTATTTTGTTTGACGACTTGTCTTTCATGACATTTCCTTCCGGCTTAACCAATGTAGGCACGTTTTCATGATAATATATGAACGACTACAATTGTGCATATAAAAGAGTTAACGCATAGACGTCATAAATGTCAGCACGTATATATTTTCATTCGTTCGCTGCGCACATCCCACTTCTGCAACTTTCGCATTTCACTCGTCCTCTCGAGCGAATCAAGTTGTTAGGCCTATATATACCTATACTTGCATCATTTTATAGTCGCTTTTTTCTAAACAGCAGATTATAACAGAACTTATAATTTTTCAAAATTATTTTTAATATTTATATTAGAAATCGTGTCCATCGTGATTATAATAAAATTAAGCAAAATCGCAGGATAGTGGACAAAATAATTTGATTTATTAAATTAAATGTACGACGTTTCGTCTATAGATTTAGACTTTTTCAAGTACAATCATAAAAATAACAATATTTATGAAAATTAATATTAATTACTAACCATAGCAATTAACATAAGATAGGGTACATAAGACAAAAACATGGTAACATGGTAACAAATTATGTTGACTATAAATTTTAACAATCAATAATAATACAAAAATTAATTTTCATAAATATTGTTATTTTTATGATTGTACTTGAAAAAGTCTAAATCTATAGACGAAACGTCGTACATTTAATTTAATAAATCAAATTATTTTGTCCACTATCCTGCGATTTTGCTTAATTTTATTATTTTTAATATGTTTGTACTTTTCTTATTTTGAAGATTTTACGGGATTTTTGAATATTTTTTGTATGATATCAAGGTGGAAAAACATATTTCCAGAATATTCTTTGCCTTTGAATTTCTAAAACTACAGCTGTTGGAAACATCATAATAGTTTTCTTGTAAACTTCTAGCACTTGCACAAGTTTTTTTCGAAATTTTAGCTGTATTAGTTTTGGAAATAGAAATAATATATTTATCTCTTATAAAATTCTATACAGCACACAAAATCTGTACTAGATTGCATAATATAAAGAAAGAATACAACGTGTTTTCAGAAATTAATCTCGAAAACTATATGGCATAAAATTCTGAAAAAAATAATTTTAAGGTCTTTTAGAAAGCACTTTCAAATGATACCTCGCATATCCGAATACAAAGATTTTTTTTTGATGTCAAACTTTGGTTCTCCCAAATTTATATGACGGGAAAATATTTTTTAGGTTCTGACTATTGGAATATATTATATAATTTATTATGTTTTGAATCACGTCCAGGAAAAATTAAATATAATAAAAATATTCACAGGTAGTCAGGACATTTAATAAAACAGAACTCTGTTCTGATTTTAGTTGAACGTTTCGTCCTTTTATTAGGAATTCCTCAGCAACTCAATCATACGAGTTCACAGTTCAATACATAATGTCGAAACATTGTTACGTATCATTTTTTACAGAAAAATAATAAGATTATTACTTTATTAAACAGTATTCGAAATTATTTTGGTAGTTATAAACTATCAACGACATGTGCTGCAATACCAATCACTATTATTTTTCTGTAAAAATGATACGTAACAATGTTTCATACGTTTCGACATTATATATTGAACTGTGAACTCGTATGATTGAGTTGCTGAGGAAGTCCTAATAAAAGGACGAAACGTTCAACTAAAATCAAAACAGAGTTCTGTTTTATTAAATGTCCTGACTACCTGTGAATATTTTTATTATATTATATAATTTTTATAACTATATGACAAACAGTTTGACGCATTTATTTATTACACAAAAATTTGACTATGACACACGTACGGACGGACGGACAAACGAGTGATCCCGAGGGTTCCGTTTTTTCATTTTAAGGTACCCTAAAGAATTGAGATTTAAAAACGAATCATTGATTTTCGGAAAATATAAATTAAGTAATTAACCTAGTATGTTGTTAACGTAATTAAAAGTCTTCACACTTTTAATTAATAGCCGAGTGCACCCGAGCGTGTAGCTATGCTCTTCTACAGGTCCCAAGTTCCCTGGTTCTAACCGGAGAGTTGGTAAAAATGTCAATTGGATTTTCAATTTATTATTAAAAAATAATAAATTGAAAATATGAATTGGTTCAAGGCCCAAATAACCTAAGCTGTCGGTGGCCTTAAAAAACAAAAAAGGTTTTAACAAAAAAAAAAAACCTCCTTCAAAAAACCACTAAAAAGAGGAAAATAATGAAATTTTAAGGTCTGCGCCAATTTAATAAAATATGAAGTCGGTTAAAAAGTATATTATAGTGATTAATATCTTCTTTTTAACCAACTTCATATTTTATTAAATTGGCACAGACCTCAAAACTTCATTATTTTCCTCTTTTTAGTGGTTTTTTGAATGAGGTTTTTTTTTTGTTAAAAAGTATTTTATTTTTTACTTTTTAGTGTAAAAACGTGACATTTACCAAAGAATCACATGCCGTTACTCACTTTTATTAAACCGACTTTCTTACGCTGTCTGATCTGTCAAAAAGTGACATTTACCTTAAAGAATCACACGCCGTTACTCACTTTTATTAAAATCAGCCGAACTACTGAACCGATTTTGATGAAATTTCTATGGAACCAATCTGAAAGTATAGCCTTTCAAATAAAAAAAAATTTCAAAATCGGTTTATAAATGACTGAGTTATAATGTAACAAACAAAAAAAAAATACAATCGAATTGAGGACCACCTCCTTTTTTTGAAGTCGGTTAAAAAGTGTGAAGAACGCAGTTGCTGGTGTAGTCTTCAGTTTGGAAAAAATTTACTGTATACTTTAATGAGTATAGTGAGGTTTGTTGAATAATAACGTCACTGCGTGAAGCTGAAGGGTTTTATTTTAATCAGTTCGCATTAAACTGTCTTTAATTACAATTACACCATACTGAAAAAGGGTGCGAAACGCTAATTACTGCCTTGCCAATTTGATTTGCGTAAATTGACAAAAAGTTAAATCTAACAAGATCAAAAAGAGAGATTCTGAGAATAAGCCATTGATGTTGAAACTCACAACGTTGCGTAATTTATAATCGAAAAACCCTTTCGGTTTTGCGAATTCGTCATAATGTGGTTTTTATACCATCAGTTACCAGGGTTATTTGAACCTAGTACCAATTTTGTTATTTAAATTTGTCATTATTTTTAATAGTAAACTGAAAATACAATTGTCACTTTCACCTTTTCTTAGCCGTTCTAACATAACAATGTCATGCTAGAACACCATCGCATGTCTTGTTTTGTCTTTAAAAGTAAGCTGTACCGAGAGTTACCCTCTGCACTTTTTCTCAAATCCTTCCCCCTCGCCTAAAAACGGTTACCGCTTTGCCGACGCTATTTTTAAAACTAAATGGTTCGGGTAAACGCCAAATGAAGGTCCAAGAATCACGCTACAGATCCTATGGGCGAATTAAAAAAAAAAGTTTTGGCTACGTGTGAAAGATAACGTAAGTTTTAAAATGTTTTTGTTTTTCCAGTACATTTTTTTTCAATTTTTCGATCTATAGTGTGATTCTCAGTCCTTCATTTGGCGTTTACTTGAACCCTTTAGCTTTAAAAATAGCGTCGGGAGAGCGATAACCGTTTTTAGGCGAGGGGAATATAGATAGGCATTCCTTGCCCGGTTTGGAACTTCATAATTATGGTAAGCCTAATCATAAGGTATCCATCAAAAATTACAGACCACCAAACGGGCTATTTTTGGGGTCACTCTTTCATTTTTTTGTGTTTGTTTTTTGCCTCAAAAATGATATGTGAATTTGGTTACTCTGGTATTTTTTTAACCTTTTTTGACAGTACCGACAAATAATTTGCACCACCTTATTTTTTTTAATATGGAATTTCTCAGATATTTAAGAAACCAATTCATTTTTGTGTTTTAGCACCAATTCATATTTTCAATTCACTATTTTTTTTATAATAAATTGAAAATCCAATTGACATTTTTACCAGCTCTCGGGCTCGAACCCGGGAACTGGGGACTTGTAATGGAGGAACCATAACAACGCCATGTAAACAACAGCACTGCTACACGCTCGGCTATTCTCAAGCCCTCCAATTCATTTTAGCATAGTACTTTATTGTATCTAAAATGCTCAAATTGAGGTCCTCTTTCTGAATACGTTGAAAAAATGTAGGGTGCAGCTACAAAAAATAATAAAGTTGTGTGTGCCGGGGGTGGTCTAACACAAAAGGCAAAACAATGAAATACGTGGAAAGCTTTCGCGTGGACACCCTGAATAAGTATTTCACCCCGTATATAAGTCTGAAATTATTTGGAACATCTAATTAAACTGATTGAACAGATTATTTATGTATATTGTATAGCCATGGGACCTGGGGTATCCGAGAGGCCCACTATACTTTATAACCGTGACAGTTGTCGATCGTCTATAATTTACAATATATCTTATAACCGTGATGATACTAGACTTAACAGCGCGCTTATAACTTATCACAAAATATGATAAATCTTTAGAACAATATCTGAAGTTTTCTTTTTTTGAAAATTTTTATTTATATACTTTATAGGTACCTACTAATATTATAAAATTGGTAATTTGTGCACTTTGTACAATAGAAGCACTACTGGCTATCGATCGATGTGTTCGTATATATAGTAAACGCGCCTACAAAGTCCACATCATGAGAGAGTCATGTTTTGAATGATTTATACAGAAGTTAATAACTTTAATAAAAATAAACTAAATCGTAACTTAGTCTGTAATTGTAAAGTTCTAAGGACTATAGAAGAGCGAATTTTCCGTTTTCATAATTTTTTTCCTGTTTTTCAAATTTCAATCTATGTATATCTATTTGTTTGGTTGAACGCGCTAATCTCAGGAACTATCAGTCTATTTGAAATTTTTTTTTTTTGTTAGATAGCCTATTTATTGAGGAAGGCTATAGGCTATATAATATCACGCTACGACCAATAGGAGCGGAACATCAATGAAAAATGTTGAAAAACGGGAAAAATTATTCCTTTTGAGAGCTTCCGTTGCGTGCGCTGCGTAAACGGTTAAAGTTACGCAAAAATTATGTATGACGGAATTGTTCCCGGAAGGTTTATATATATATAGCGAACGAGCGAAGCGAGTGAGTAATGTAATTCCTAAACCACGCAACGGATTTTGATGCGGTTTTCACCATCAGTTAGATAATTTTTCAGGGAAGGTTTATATATATAGCGAACGAGCGAAGCAAGTGAGTAATGTAATTATAATATTCAAGCGAACGAGCGAAGCGAGTGAGTAGTGTATTTATAATATTCAAGCGAACGAGCGAAGCGAGTGTGTAGTGTATTGCACCCGGGCATTCTTAGCACCCGGGCGAAGCCGGACGGAGCCGCTAGTATAATATATATGCTCTCCGGCCGTCACAAATGATTAAATATGTCAACATAATATTTAAAAGAAAAACAGTATTTTTATTGTGTTTTTATTAAAGTGATTACTTTAGCGTCGTTGAAAATAATTTTGTGTTATTAATTTAAATTTAACACGTCTACGGTTTACTTCAAAAGTTCCGGGTGATACGAAAATGTAATAAATTATTCAAAGGACTGCAAGTGTTATTAAATTTAGTTTTAAATAGGGCTGTACAAGACGTATTGTCAACTTATCATCGTCTTTCATTTTATTTGAAACTTAAATTAATTATTTTACAATTTTGGTTATAAAATAAAATGCATAAACAAATTTTCATATTTCAGATACTAAATGAAATTTTAGTAATTCTTAATTCAAAACAAAAAAAATTGCTCTATAAGTTACAAATTTATCATTTTTAATAAAAAAAAATGGGTGCATGTAACCTTTACTTGCGGTTGAAGTGAAATTTATATAACATCTGACCCGTAACGCTCTGACTTAGAACGATGACACACACAGCGTTGTTCACTCGGCGGCCAGGCGTTTCTTGTGGAGAACGATGTGTCGAGGCGGCTGAGAGTCGGCGTTCAGTTGGCAGACAATTATCGCAGCTGTGTGTGTTTTGCATTAACACAGGTGCCGACTCGGCAACCGCCTCGGCACAAACCGCTGTGTGTGTCATCGCTCTAACGCTCTGACTTAGTCTGCTACGGAAGTTCAAAACGCGCATAAAGAAGTTTCACTTAAAAAAAAATTAAGTAGATTAAAGATTAAACATATGGATATAATATTTAGTTTGCTTCTGAGAACGGATAAATAATGCAGAAATAATATTTTTGCCATGCCCACTACAAAATAGCTACTTTCGATGTATGTATAGCGGCCTTTAATGAGTCATTTACCAGGCAGGTGTGCGGAAAATGTTTTATTTAACGGTTGCCATAGCGACTTTTGTTTATTCGCTCTATACGCCTGCGTACGTTTGCGTGCGCCTGTCATTACTTACTTGCACGAACTTCGCGGCACACTGTGGAAGTAAAGATGGCGACGCAAATTAACTGTCAATTTTTTTTGAAAATGACGTGAAAAGTTGGTATTTTGTAGTGGGTATGGCAAAAAATACCATATATGTCTCGTACGTAATGGTATTACGGCTCGTGTGACTGTAAAAAATCGCTATCGCTTTTTTTACATACTGTCATCACTCGCCATAATATGCCCCATTACGCATCTAGACATTCAATCTACTATTTTCAGTGCACCTGAAATGAATAAAATATGTAACATAACCTAACTTTGAATCGTTATGAATTTTAATTGTTTTAATCTAGCAAGTCTACTACGTTTAGAATTAGAATTTTAATAGAAAAATACATATCTGGAATTTACGAAATCCAATTAACGTCGTATCTTTTAATTTTATCCTTATGCATATTTATATTTTGCTCTATAAAAACTTTTTATCGTGCAAATGGTCAAATGCTGACCTTTCGTTAACCTCTGGATCGTTCTCGAAATTTGTGACGGCATACGACTCCGTTGACACAATCTCAATGCAAAAGTACATTAATAAAGTTACCTAATTTGCGTTTTATGTAACCTTGTAATTTGTTAAATTAAAAATTATATTGTAATTTAGTCAGTTTGACTCATGGTGTGCTCACTCTTATAGAAAAGCTCAGACCATGTTAGTTCTGACTGCAAAAACCGAAATTATTGGCGCTGCTAACTTTTGAATATTAATGATCACAATATCTTAGGTAACGCAGTATATTATTAAATTAATGCATAATGACTGCGGCATCATAACATAGCTGACTACAGCATTATGTTACGTCATTGTCAAAATGGGTGTTTCATTGTATACTGATGCAGTCATTTGTTTTGTAAAAGTGAAAAAAATGGTTTTTAAGTGCTGTGTATCGAATTGCAATAATGCTAATAGTGGGAAGATTACATTTTATTCATTTCCTAAGGAAACTGAGGTAAGAATAATTTATTTATCTATGACTATGACATGAGTAAGATATTATAACTTAAAAATCATATAATCACGTTGTTATATTTTGTTTGAATTAAGTAATAATATTTACAGATGTTTAAAATATTAAAAATCTGGGATTGACAAGTGTTTAAAATACTTTAAATAATGTTTTAATTACAGAGATTTCATTAGTGAATTTTTGCGATCAATCGTAGGGATTTCCTTGATAGTCCTATGAATCGAGTCCGAAAAAATGGCCGAGTGTGTGAAGCTTATTTCTCTGAAGATTGCAAATATGAAGGCGTGAAAATCAATATTAATATTATGAAACAATTCTGAAAACTATATTATTAATATTTTATTGTATTATTTTATATTTACATGACTTGATAATATTATAATAATTTAGTTTAGTGACTTATTTTGTATTCAAATGTTATTTTTTTAATGTTAATATAGTTTGTTATTATGAAAAATTGTAATAAAACTGGAAAAAAAACATTTCTTTTATTTTTTAATTAACCTTTTCAATTTGTACGTCATTTCTAGGAAAATTAAATTTAAAGATACGAGTAAAATATTTGAAATTACCGCTTCTTTCATTGTTGCACACTAGCGCCATACTCCATAGTGGCAGTAATCAGTACTAAAAGGATAGAGTGGGATATCTATACTACTCTATCTATGGTTGCACACTAGCGCCATAAGTTTTTGCAGTCAGTACTAAAAGGGTCAGAGCATTCATCATGGAGTGGGCTATCTATATAACTCTCTTATCTATGGTTTGACTTGCATATACCTACGCGTTATAGCAGTCAGAAATAAAATGTTTAATGAATATTTTTATTTGGAGAATATTTAAATTTACTAGTGTTTCGGTTTCGGTCTCGTAATTTCAACGATATCGTCTCGGTCTCGATAGGATTTTCTCGGTTTTTATTCGCCTACAACGCCGCAATTTGACCGAAAGTGATGCACAGTTTTTCAATTCGTGATTGCGTATTAGCACTACTCTAATAATAATATTTTAAATGTGAGTAATATTTTTCGTTCTTTTTTGAAGATATTTTTTTTTTATTTGCTTTTCAATAATCGTCATTGAGGCTTCTTTATTGGGCAAATAAAATATGTATTTTTCGTTAAGAAGTATATTTGTGCCAAAGATCTTTAATTAAAACAAAATACTACTTATCTTATTTGTGTGCTTTTTACAAGCTTTTATTTAACTTGCAATGTATGTTAGTTTGTGTGTTTGTTTAGGTCAAATTTTGCAAGTCAATTTTGAACGACTTCCACGTATCCGATCGATTTGAAATTTTGTACACATATGTATTCCCGATGACAGTACATGAATAAATCGTTTTTAGAAATAAATTCAACCCCTAAGGGGTTCAAACGGGGATGTAGGTTTTTTTTTTACTATTCAACGCCCAGGCCAAATCGCTGAAGCTAGAAACTTGAAATTTGGACAGTTGGTTCCTTTTCTGACGTAAGCATCTACTAAGAAAAGATTTTCGAAATTCAACCCCTATGGGTGTCAAAGGGGGCGGGTAAAATTTTGAAAGACTAAAATGAACAAAATAAATATTAGTAAAAAAAACTTTTTAGAGACAAGCTTTTATTTAAATGCACTAAAAAGGAAAAAATAATTTTTAATAATTTAGGTTCATAATTATAAAAGCGTGGGTCGTGACTATAATATACTATCATAGAGTTCACGAGCCACGCTTTTATAATTATGAACCTAAATTATTAAAAATTATTTTTTCCTTTTTAGTGCATTTAAATAAAAGCTTGTCTTTAAAAAGTTTTTTTTACTAATATTTTTAAGTCCAGAGTTTGAATCCTGTAACTGTAACTCAATTCGAATCCCGAAATACATCGCGTGGAAAGTAATTTGTCCCGAAATCGAATTTTAGATTTATATAATTAGCAATAAAAAGAAGTGAACTTAATTTTTTAAAATTTGGTCAACATTTTTCATTTCAAGCTACCGTTGTAGTCCGGTCAAAATAAACATTTCAGTTTGCAATAATTCGCATAGAGCTAAATATTGGTATAGGTCCTGTTATAGATATGTGAAATAAAAATAATATAATTTTTATATTTAAATCAATTTTATTTTCCTTATCAGTTGATGTACAATTTAGTAATGTTCACACAAATTTTACAAACTTAATGCTATGTTCAATTATGCAAGTCGAATAAATTAATAATAATTTATATATAACTAAAATATAATATTCAACTTGCATTTGCAAATATACACTATAGGTCCTTTGGTACACTATTATAAGTAAAATATCAAAAGTCCCCATCGATTCCATGTGTGCTAAAAAATTTATTCAAGGTCAAAGGTCGCAAATATCGGTTTTTTGCATTTTTCTCGTAAACGGTAAGTGTTATCATAAAAATAGCTTATACAATCTTGTAGAGGATACAATTCTCTACAACTTTTGTATAAACATTTTTTGTCTACGATTCAGAGTTTTACTTATTTAAGTACCCGCGGCTGGAAAGTACAGCGTGTGTGATAAACAATAGATAGTTAATAGTTTCGTTACATCGACAAGTTTTACAGAGATGACAAAAAACGTTTTATTCTATTTCTAACAAAAATAGTAAAACCAAAATCTTAACTATATAATAGAATTTACGTGTATTTGTCCCTGATGTCCGTCACACAAAAACTCCCCAACGGTGAGCCCCGACGTCCTGAAATTTACACAGTTTATTCTGTTTGGCAAATCGACGGGATGAATATGACTATTTTCAGCTCGGTACGTCGTTCCCTTCCCGATTTATATTAAAGTATAAGTTAAATCAAGCCGGGGGCCGAACAGCTAGTATATCTTTTTTTATAACCCTTAGTCGCCCCCCCCCCCCGGCCTTAGCTATATGTGTAATGTAACGAAAATTATCATGCGCCTAAAATTTGCGATTAGATTTTGGAAACGAAAGAATAATGCCTATGTTTCTTTTTTTGCAGTCGGTTCGTTAAATCTTCATCGTCGAAAAGTTTACAGGTCCAAAATGACTCTTCGCTTATCGATTCATCTCTTCCCAAAGGAGTCGAGAGAAAATGAATTCGTGTCGAAGGTAAGAACAAACAGATCTATTTATTTTTTACTCCAGTTGTGGGATTACGGCTTTATACATATTGTGAAGAAAGCGGATCTTATTTTTAGAACGCATTTCGCCTAACTCTTTTCAGCAAACATTAAAATACCCTAGTGGTTAAAATAACAGATTCCAGTGGTATTAAACTGTAATTTGGTCAGCCCTAGCTGACTTTCTCGCGCAGTAACAAGTTGAGTGTGGGGTAAAGCTCAAGATTTGAGGTCGAACGTCTGTCGTCCGTCGCGTCCTAGTACTTTTATTGCAAGCGTTGTGTTATTTTAAAACTGTAAACAAATTTTCATTCCACCATATTTGTCGTGTCACAATGAAGTATTACAGGTTGTGCAGATTGTGTACCGTTTTAAATAAGTGAAGGGTGATGGCTGTTAAATAATATACATTCATATTTAGCTTCTTTATTTTTGCCATATCCGTTATTTTTCATATGACATTACGCAAACAACAAAGATTTTAAAAATCTTATAATTGTAAATTGTATATCGAGTGTCATAATGAGACATATTACGCACGAGTTGTGACACTATTTTAAAAGGAGCGAACAGTAGCGGCGCTAAGGTGGACCAGTGCTGGGCATGGTGATCTGAAGGTGGGCTAATTAGATTTATCCCCAAAATTTCAGTGCTTGATAAAATTTTAACCCAGATTACTTGCTATAGAATTTACAACAAAAATTGTTGAAATTTCGAGAGTTAAAAACGTATTTAAAAGATAACCTAGAGATTGGGGATTATGCCAGGGTGGGCCAAGACAGTTTAAGGTGGGCCATGGACCACCCGGCCCACCCTCTGGCACCGCTACTGGGAGCGAAGCGAGTTTTAACAGTCACACGAATGATAATAATATATTACGCACGAGATTTAAAAGCTGAGGCACGAGGATGTGAAAGTTTTCAGAACAGTATTGTAGGAAAAATTTTAGGCATAAGACGTATAATAAAAAAAATATCAATAAACACAGCTTAACACTTGCCATTTTTTGACAATTTTTTTTAAATTAGGTAAATTTTTACTTCCCACCTCTACTATGGTAGGGAAGTAATGGATTAAGTCCGAAAAAATTAATATTTCGAGATTTTAACAGATTTCACGTTTTGAGACCCTAGCAATCGTTTAAGATCATTTTCTGACTGATGTCTGTGTGTGTGTGTGTGTGTGTGTATGTGGTCAATTTTTCGCCTTCGATATCTTAAGAACGGAACAACATACGGGCATGCCAATTGTTCTATTGTGTTTATCAGCCTTTAACTTAGATCTGATTAGATTTTGAGTCAAATCGGTTCAGTGGATCCTGAGATATTCAAAAAAACGTCCTCAATGTCACGTATTAACATAGGTAAAAAAAATATAAATGAATTCTAAATGTTATAATATGAAAAAAATATTTTACTAAAAAAAATAAAAATTGTACGTAAATCAAGGTAACCATGATTTTTGCAATATTAAGTTAGCCATCAGTAGATCACCAAACGAAAAAGAGGGCCATGCTTTTTTCAAAGAATAAAAATTAAATTATAAACATAAGAAATATGAATAGACACCTATACCGTAACTAAATTCACTATATTAGTGAAATTAACATAAGAATATCAGACGAATTATCGCCATGATATTTACATAGAAGGCTATATAGGAAAAATGTAAATGCACCGCCGGGAATCGAACCCAGAACTCCCAATTTCGCGTCGGGTAAGTTTCCAGTTACTACACAGTGCCCAGCAGCGTACATTTAATTCTTCCTATATATGCAACGATGACCACAGATCCATTAACTGCGAGAGCTATTATTTTATAACAACATTACGAATGAATGCTGGCTTTCTCATGGCCCGGACGAGCCTTATAAATCAAATTATAACGAGAAATCTATATACGGTTTTTATAAACATAAGAAATATGAATAGACACCTATACCGTAACTAAATTCACTATATTAGTGAAATTAACATAAGAATATCAGACGAATTATCGCCATGATATTTACATAGAAGGCTATATAGGAATATAATGGATCTGTGGTCATCGTTGCATATATAGGAAGAATTAAATGTACGCTGCTGGGCACTGTGTAGTAACTGGAAACTTACCCGACGCGAAATTGGGAGTTCTGGGTTCGATTCCCGGCGGTGCATTTACATTTTTCCTATATAGCCTTCTATGTAAATATCATGGCGATAATTCGTCTGATATTCTTATGTTAATTTCACTAATATAGTGAATTTAGTTACGGTATAGGTGTCTATTCATATTTCTTATGTTTATATTAAAAACCGTATATAGATTTCTCGTTATAATTTGATTTATAAGGCGCGTCCGGGCCATGAGAAAGCCAGCATTCATTCGTAATGTTGTTATAAAATAATAGCTCTCGCAGTTAATGGATCTGTGGTCATCGTTGCATATATAGGAAGAATTAAATGTACGCTGCTGGGCACTGTGTAGTAACTGGAAACTTACCCGACGCGAAATTGGGAGTTCTGGGTTCGATTCCCGGCGGTGCATTTACATTTTTCCTATATAGCCTTCTATGTAAATATCATGGCGATAATTCGTCTGATATTCTTATGTTAATTTCACTAATATAGTGAATTTAGTTACGGTATAGGTGTCTATTCATATTTCTTATGTTTATATTAAAAACCGTATATAGATTTCTCGTTATAATTTGAAAAATTAAATTGTGTTTTAAAGACCACCAACAGCTAAGGTTATTTGGGCCTAGTCAAAGAATAAAATATTTTTTGCAAATATTTACTAGGTGGGAAGTATAGGACTGGTCATCAGTCGAATTTTTTAAGTGGGCACCATGGCTTTTATTCATTCTTTGATTCGTTGCCAAAGATCTTTTTAATCACAATACAACCCCAAAGTTTTAGAAGAGTGTATCGAGAATTATTTAACTAATTATTTAACTAAAATCTTTGAAGATTGCAGCCTCACAGTTTTTTCTCTCAAAATGTTTGGTTCTTATTGAACCTATCCGCTGTTGATAATTAATTAATTGGTAATACCCTACTATACCTACAATTACGCATGAGATTTTATTATTATTAATTATTTTCGGTAGGTACATATATATTATACAGGGTGTTTAAAGTTAAGTCGACACCATTGCGAACTTTGTTAATATTGGAGCTATGACTTTCGTTAAATGGACATATTTGTAGTATTTTTTTACGTAGATTACGATTGTGAAAACAAAATAATTAAATAATTTAGCATCGGGTTTTTGAGTTATTCACAAAATTTATTTTTTTTATAACAAAACGCCCTATATATTTTTGAATTTTTTGAAAGTGACATAAAAGTTCTAACGCATTAGTATCCTAAAAAAAATAAAAGTGTTTCTTTACTTTAAATTAATTGCCTACTTTGAATAGCTAAATATTATTTAAGATATTTAGTAGTTCATGTTTAATTGTTAAGTTTTTTAATTTTTTACCTTCGTAATCTATGTAAAAAATACTACAAATATCCTCATATAACCGAAGTCGTTGACGGTTGACTCCAATATTAATAAAGTTAGCAATGGTGCCAACTTAACTGTGGTCTGTGGACACCCTGTATACAAAAACATCATAGAAATTGTAAGTGCAATATACTTACTACATATAATTTTATCTTATCAGTTATTAATTAACCAGTTTCTACAAATTGTATACAAATTATTAAAAATAGATATCTAGTAATAAAAACACTTCAGTTGTGCAATTATAGAAAATCTGTGTTCACTGATATATCCCTTTGTTTTAAGACGCTACAACATAAATATTATTATTTTTAGCGTTGCGTACCTGAAGTGGAAAAAACGGAACCCTTATGAGATCACTCGTTTGTCCGTCCGTCCGTATGTTTGTCACCAATCGAATTTCTCTAAACTAAATAAAGGTATTAGCATTGAATAATGGATTATATTATACTATATACATACTTTAGTATCATGCTGAAATTTAGCATATTTATAAGGTTTACAAACCCGCATATATTCCAATTTCCAATAGTCAGAATGTAAAACATATTTTCCCGACAAGTGGAGGGGGGGGGCAAAATTACAACATTGACAGTACTTCCACTATTATAAGTATTTGAGAGTCGTCCTTTAAGAAATAACAAAGATATAAAAAATTACCTACTTTAATTTATTTAAACGAAAAAAATATTATAGAATTTAATTCATTCGAGAAAATAGAATACTTAAAATATCAAGCATTTTGGATTCAATCCTATCGGCGCCTATGACTTTATTGCAGTATTCTATTAAGTTTATACTTATCGTATCAATCATCAATTGCTTAATCATCAATCTCTTAACTAATTAATTGAACTCTTTTCACCCTTGCCTTTCAACTGCCATGTTTTTAATGAGTCAAGTCCAATTCATACACGTCTATAAATCACCATACTAATTGACATTTTCGTACCAACATGTTAAGGTAGTCGTTGGAGAGGTTAAATGTTGATTACGAAACTTTCACTGTAAACAAGCCGTGAGGTGGGTCGTTTATTAGGACTAAAGAGCGACCCTTGAGGTCCACACGACGAACTTCCCAGTTGGATAAATATTGAATAATAATAATTAAATTAGATATTACACAGAAAAGTAATCATTTTAATCGTTAAAACATAATTATTATTTATTTTTAACAATAATTAAAAAAAAAAAAAAACGGCTGAACCGATTTTTATAAAATTTATGTCGGATCAAAATGACGTTAACACGCCTCGATTGACACCCTTACGAAGTCGATATAATTGTTTATTCGCGAGATATTGTGTAAAATCTACTTTTTTGGAGTCTATTTGGTTAAGAAGAAAGAACGGCTGAACCCATATTGAAAAAATTTCTTTCAGATCATATTTACGTTAATATGCGTCGATTTGCACCCTAACGTAGTCGATCTCATTTTTCATTCTCGAGATTTCGTCTTAGAAAGAAATGGACACATACGTACGTACGTACACACACACACACATACAGACATCTTTTCAAAAATAGTTTAAAAATAGTGTAGTGACCTTCAAACATAAAAATTTGTTAAAAATTTTGATTTCGATTTTCGGACCCATTACAATAACTTCCAATGGGAAGTTAAAAATTATATTCTCATCGTGCATCCTGTGAATCATTACCAGCTTGGGGGGAGGGAGATTGATCGACCGCCTAAGGGTGGCGGAAGGATAGATTTTTTTTAAATCACGCATCGAAATCGTTGTTAAAGCCAAAAGTGTACAACCGCAAGTTGTTTTACCCTATCAACACGTAAAATAATCATATCACAATCTGCTCAATTTTTTCAAAAACTTATTCTAAAAAAATTTTGACTACTGACTCCATAAAGGACTCTCATAGACTAGACAAATTACTAAAACAAATAGGAAAATCATTGGGAGAAAAATATTTTTGATAGGGGGCGGCTAAAAAAATCACGCGCGGGGCATCAGATTCGCTAAGGCTCTCCTTGATGTGATTCATTCTTTTTAGGATTCCGTACCGAAAGGGAACTTGTTGATCTCACTACTCTGTATGTCTGTCTGTCAATCCATTTGAATTAAGATAAGAATCTTTCGGGCTTATGAGCCGTGCTCTACTGGAATGGCTTCTTCTTCTTCCAGACGTTTCGCTTGCAACTGCGGCAAGCATATTCAGTGGTGTGTTCGACGTGGTCGTAGTGTTCTTCTCGGTGTCCTGCTGTCGACACCAAGAAGAACACTACGACCACTGAAGATGCTTGCCGCAGTTGCAAGCGAAACGTCTGGAAGAAGAAGAAGCCATTCCAGTAGACCACGGCTCATAAGCTCGAAAGATTCTTATCTTAATTCTATATTAACGCCGGCCGTGAAAGTCTACAGTCTTTTATTGTCAATCCATTTGTCTAGCTCCTAAACTGCTATAATGAAATTTCAAATTAGCATAATATGGGTAGGAAACGTATCAATTAAAGCCGTCATGTCCGTTATATTTTTGGACTCCTACCTTAGTAGCTCCCATGTTGGGCAGGAAATCTTATTTTGTTATAATTTTTATACTGATTTTTATTTATTAGAGGAATAGATTTAGTTCAGTCGAATTAGATTAAAGTGAAGCAAATAGAAAAACTAATCGGTAAAAAGCTATACATTGCTGGATACCTTTATTTTGGCATACTTTTGAACATACTAAAAGTCCTGACCTCTACCTCCAAGGCTCGATCCGCCATCTTGAAAAAAAGGTGCTCCAATCCAGGTTTTTCATCATATCTCGGTAATCGTTGGTCCGATCGGGATGAAGGTTATTATAAAAATTAAAGCTCATTAGATTCTCTATAAAAAAGGTAGAATTCATTTTTTCCATATCTTCAATAGTATCTCTGTAACACATCGGTAAATTTTTTACTCATACGCTGTGCTCTTGAATCTATGCTTCTACGCGTTTAAAATATCAACAAAAAACTATCAGCAACATTTTTAAATTTCTCATAATGAATGTGATACTAATGTCGATGAAATAGGGTCTTACAATAGTCCCTATTTTATTTATTGTCAATTATAGACGCGTCGACAACTTAGGTCATTAGCGTCTTGATTACATTAAATAACTATTTACTTAAAACTAAATTACATCACAAAACATCCATGAGCGGGGGCGGGATTCGAACCCACGACAGTCTGATCCAAAAGCCGCGACGCTAACCACTGGACCACACTGTCCTCTACAATAGTCCCTGGTTATACCTGGGCCTGCTGCGTGGCGACAAAACGGAAGTGGGGAACGAAGGGGTCGAGGAAGCCTTAGACCTGCAAGGTCTATCCTTGCCATGCTAGTGTAAGCGTTCGGCCTTTTTGTCAACCGTTCACTGTCGAAACGCCCTACGATAATTCGAACACTCATGTTGGCGTCTTTCTCAATTTCCCCTTATTGGGTCCGACAGCACGTTACT
This sequence comes from Mongoloraphidia duomilia, assembly GCA_039654895.1. Classification (NCBI taxonomy): domain Eukaryota; kingdom Metazoa; phylum Arthropoda; class Insecta; order Raphidioptera; family Raphidiidae; genus Mongoloraphidia; species Mongoloraphidia duomilia. The sequence continues at coordinate 11,576,860 of CM077524.1, forward strand.
ACAGTGAAGTTAGGGTTACCGGATTAACCAGACATAGGCCTTCACCACGCCCGTATTAGAATCGTCTTCGGGATGCCAGTGCAAATTTGAATTGCACACTTATGAATCTACTTCCGCTTAATCAACTGTGGGGCGTATGGTGTAGTTGTAGTGTGCTCAGCTTCCCGTACGATTTCTACCCTTCACCAGTGATTGCTCAGCAGTGGGGATACAAATCGTCAGAGGCGGGGGATGTTGTGTAGGATAGCAAACTGAATCCCTGCTTGTCCGCTTGATCGCTCAGAGCCGAAAACCAGAACCTAGGTTGCTAACGTAAATTGTTGTGTACGATTGTTAACTATCAGATCAATAGCCGTTATTGCTCAGCATTACGACTAAGATAATCAACAATCGGAGTGAAGTGTAAGGAGGCGTGCCAGATTACTGCTGGACTGCCGCACCAAAATGGTCACTCAGTCTTGTGCAAGGAATCAAAAAAATTATCGGAAATAATTTCAAGGATGTAAAGTTTAAGCGTCTTGATAAAGTTCATCCTTTGGCTACAGTCAACTCTGCTATCAAAATCCACGACACGATGGTACCAATTGATCCTCTGTTGCTCTTTCAAAGAATTATTATCGCAAAAAAAGATGACGAACAGTTAGTCGATTACCTCGAATACGAATTGGCGCCATATCCGCTTTTTCTATTTAATGATGTAGGTATGCGCAAGACTAAAATATCTGCGCTGTACGATATTCTCGAAGAGTCGCGTGATCGTGTGAATTTCAGTGATTGTAGGCATGTCATTGACGGTGGGATACTCTTGCACCGTGTAATTTGGCATCAAAATAAGACGTACCTTTCAATATGCACGACGTACATAAACTATGTCAAAAACCATTTCGGAGCAACTGCCATAATTGTATTCGATGGTTATAACAACAGCGTTCCCAGCACTAAAACAGCGGAGCAATGCCTAAGGTCTGTAAAAAATACAAGTGCTGACATAATATTTGATGAGACAATGACAGCCACTGTCACACAAGAAAAGTTTCTGGGCAGTGAAAAAAATAAGGCACGACTTATTTCAATGTTGTCGGAAAAATTCGAGACCGAGGGTTTTACCGTCAAACAGGCTACAGACGATGCTGATACTTTGATCGTCACAAGTGCGATAGAAGTATCTTCTTTCCAAGAACCTGTGATTGTTGATGAGGATGTGGATCTCCTCGTTTTATTAACTATTGTAGAGGACAGTGTGGTCCAGTGGTTAGCGTCGCGGCCTTTGGACCAGAGTGTCGTGGGTTCGAATCTCGCCTCCGCTCATGGATGTTTTGTGATGTAATTTAGTTTTAAGTAAATAGTTATTTAATGTAATCAAGACGCTAATGACCTAAGTTGTCGACGCGTCTATAATTTACAATAAATAAAATAGGGACTATTGTAAGACCCTATTTCATCGACATTAGTATCACATTCATTATGAGAAATTTAAAAATGTTGCTGATAGTTTTTTGTTGATATTTTAAACGCGTAGAAGCATAGATTCAAGAGCACAGCGTATGAGTAAAAAATTTACCGATGTTTTACAGAGATACTATTGAAGATATGGAAAAAATGATTCTACCTTTTTTATAGAGAATCTAATGAGCTTTAATTTTTATAATATCCTTCATCCCGATCGGACCAACGATTACCGAGATATGATGAAAAACCTGGATTGGAGCACCTTTTTTTCAAGATGGCGGATCAAGCCTTGGAGGTAGAGGTCAGGACTTTTAGTATGTTCAAAAGTATGCCAAAATAAAGGTCTCCAGCAATTTATAGCTTTTTACCGATTAGTTTTTCTATTTTTGCTAATATGACTGGACTAATTAATTTGAATAAAAAAAAATAATTTGAATATTATGTTTCATATTATGTACAGTGTTACACACAAAATACCGATTATAAAATGACTAATAAAATATACTTTATGGTGGTTTAAATGCAGCCAACAAGGACAAAAAATAATAGTGTGCGTCGCTTGTAAATTAAAGATAAAATATTCGTCTAAACGTGGTACAAGGCACTTTTTAAAAATATTGACCTAGGAAAACTACCTGTATAGTCTTTCCTACCAACAGATATAGTAATCGCTATATTCTTGAACAACAATAGAGAATCTATTTACGTATCATTGATACGTAAATAGATCCTCCATCCTTGTTCCAGAATATATCGATTTCTATATCTATTGATGGGAAAGACTATATTATTAAGAAAAGCGTTGATGGCCTGAACTCATTTTTTTTAAATTTGCCTGTGGCGCCCCAAGAGATACAATTTGCGTCTATTTGATACAAAAATCTATCGTAGGATCAAAAATACGATCGGGAACGTGTAATAAAGTTTTAGGCGGGACGAAGATCTAGCCCCGTTCTAATCTAATTAGTTAATTACGGTTTAAGTATTATTAGTTCTGAATAAGCGATAGTAGTTCGATAACATATTTGAAAACAACCTCATGTAGTGATTACTGGAGATTTTTTTAACTGATAAGTGACCGATCGTTTTCTAATGAATTTGACGTCTGATCTGTTATTCATATACATATTTATTTGACAGTTTTGCAGTGATAATATATTTTTTTACAAATTGTAGTAAACATTTATTTTCTTGTTAAGGAAAACCTCAAGTTTATAGTATAGAGATAAAAATTCTGTTGATATTTACATATTTATTTTCTGCTTGTATTTATTCATAAATTTACATAATATTCATAGAAATGCATAATACATTTTATTTTTGTCGTCAACATATTTAAAATACAGGTCGCTAATTTCAATTTTAAATAATATTAGATGTTAAACTTTTAAATTAATATCTGAATTCGTATAGGTATACAAATATTTGTAAACTTTTCTGCGTAAAAACTACAATATAACTTTTAAATCTAACGACATTAAAAATTAATTATTTGTAAGTACAGTAATACCTCGAATTACGCTATTTCGTCTTAAGCGAATTTTACGTGGTTGCTTATTTTTCCTTCCCGTTTCGCCTCTCACCTTCCACTGGAAGCACTCCGCCTAAATTTCAGTTGTGCCTCGAGTTACGCGAATTCGATTTACGCGATCTTTGCGGTCCCAACTATAGCGCGTAATTTCGGGGTATTCTGTATATCATTTTTTTACGCTCGTTTTTAGTTTTCCGTACCTCCGAACGGAACCCTATATTATTGACCCTACGATGTCCGTCCGTCTGTCACAAGGCTCTATCTCACAAACGGTAAGAGGTAGCTAGTTGAAATTTTACTACAACTCTGACTCCAGTCGTACTTCTATACTGTACTATAAAGCGTGTACCATCATCCTTCGATTGGCTCAGTTGGTAGAACTTTCGACTGAATAAAAAAAATAAATAAATTGCGATCCGAACCCTGAATCAAATCAGGGGATTTGATTCAGGGTTCGGATCGCAATTTATTTATTTTTTTTATTCATCAAATATTTTGTTAATATTTTTTTTTGTCTAAAAATTAATTTAAATAAATTTGGTACAAAAATTTTGAAATATTAAAAAAAACAAAGTAAAATGTAAGTAAAAAAAACTTTGAAAACAACCTCCCGTACCTAACTTCTTATTTTTATTATTGTACGGAACACTCGGTGCGCGAGTATAATTCGCACTTGTGGCTGCAGTTATCATAATCTAGTTTTTTAACCGACTTTAAAAAGAGAGGTTAACAAATTATTCGTCGTGTATGTTTGATGCATTGTATACAGTGTGAGTTACCAAGAATGTCTCGGACGATATCTCATTAATAATGAGCATTAGAAAAGAAAAGTTTTAAATAAAAGTTAGATTGAAATAAGAGCACTATAGTCTATACGATAAAATTATTTTTAGCTACATAAGGTGTACGATGTAGTCATGGTACAACTGACATGAATTTTTATAAATAGAACAACCTGTATATTTTCTGGCCATCTCGTTGTCCATTCGGAAGCCTACAAAAAATTGTGCCATTTTTGAAATTCGTTTGCGACTTTGCCAAAATATTCAACTTTTTCTGCAAAATTCTACATTTTCGTTATCTACTAGATACTAAAATACACACCCACAACATTTTTTAAGTTGAGTCAATTTTTGCGTGTCATGTGCTACCCTCCAGATACTTCAGAGTTAAATTTAATTATACAGGGTGTCAGTGGCAATATTTGGAAAATTGACTTAAGTTAAGTTACTCACCTTAAGTCAATTTTTTTAAGTAGCACACCCTGTACATCTTTAGATATGTGAATAGAGCTCGTTTTCCTCTACACATATTATGCCTAAAAGTATACAGGGTGTGCTACTTGAATTTTTTTTTTAAATAGCACACCCAGTATATAATTTGACAATAAATGTGTAGAGGAAAGCGTGCCCTATATGCAGGGTGTGTTACTTATAAAAATACAATTCAGTTGTACCATCAGACTACATCGTACACACTGTAGTACAGCTAAAAATAATTTTAAAGTATAGTGCTCTTATTCCAATCCAACTTTTATCTAAAATTTTTTTCTAATGCTCATAATAAATGAGATGTCGCCCGAGACATTCTTAGTAACTCACCCTGTATAATATACAGTATGTAAACATGTAAGCTGCACATAGGGAAATTAGCATTGGGAAAAAATGAATGGATCAGAGTGAGCCATGACTCATAATGTACATATTTATATAGAGTTGCTATGGTTATTTTAGTGTTTTTATTTTAGTTTCAATTATTTTTATTTTACTTGCCGTTTAAATGTAAAATAAAAAAAAATAGTTGTAACTAAAATAAAAACACTAAAATAACCATAACAACCCTATATAAATACGTACATTATGAGTCGTGGCTCACTCTGATCCATTCATTTTTTCCCAATGCTAATTTCCCTATGTGCAGCTTACCTGTTTACATACGGTATAGTTATGGTCGCGATTATTTCAGGAACCACTGGACATGTACTGGACCTATTTGAAAAATTCTATCACTATTTTAAAAGCCTATTTCTAACTGAACGTAGGTTATATAATTCGACAAAAGAGAGATCAGCAGTGAGCGAAAATGTAAAGCAAGTCGGGAATATAAGTTTGTATGTACGACCACATTATCTCAGGAATAATCGAATTTGATAGCTATGCAAAAGTTCGGTCGTTATATCCCGGAATTGTCGTATTACAGTTCCATTGATTACACACATATGATTGCATTCCGCAGTCTAGTGACCTCTTGTCTAAGTTCAAATGTCTCATTACAATATTTTGCACTCTTAAATTAATTTTAGACCCCCACTTTTGTAACGATTAGATAGAACTGATTCCAATTTGATTAAAGGTTTTAGGTCAATTTTTAGGTCAGACGAAACTTAACAGATACATGTAATCCGTTTGAAGATAGTTCATAGAAGAAACTTGACTAAACAATTTTGAAATTTTCAAAAACTGAATAAGTTTGATTATTTGCAATTAAGATTAATTTCCTTTTGTTCGGGATTTAGTTTTATTGTATTTTTAGCCATCATGCCACTTCTTCACATAAACTTGAATAATGATAATATACAGGATGGCACATCTTAAACAATGCAGTGAAATACATTGTAAAAAATGGTTGTAAAAATACTTTGAAAGTTAAGGTAGAATTCGTTCGATTTTCTAAGTGATTTTACATTATTATTTATTTTCACACAGAAAACTTCATAAAAGCTTGGACTTTTACTGTAAAGTTAAAAAATTGTGATTTTTACATAAAGTAAATTAAAATTACATAATTTGTGTAATATTCCAATAATTAGTGTGTAAAAATTACAAAATAAAATGCATAGTTACATATATAAAATGGATGAATACAAAACAAATTAATGTAAAATTAGTAACCACGCATGTGTTTTTATGGAATCCACGCGATGTGGCGATACCATGTTTGCGACGCCATTGTCTCTTTGTGTTCCTATTACCAGATTAATCGCTGGCTACAAATGGACCATCGATAATCTATGTAATCAGCCTTCTCATTTCTTACAGTGTATCTCGTAAACGGTACAAACCATAAAAAAATGTTTTATGCAAAAGTTATAGAGTATCAAGGGTGACAGAAGACTGTGATATCAGATTTAACATAGATAGTGCTGTGAAGGTCAGCTTCGATTTTTTAATTGTAACAGTGCATTTTTATTCCAGAATACGATACAATATTTAATAGTGAACAATAAATTATTAAGGTACATATCAGCTAAAGTTAATAAATACTGAAATATTTAGAAATTAAATAAAGGCCAAAATGAACGACAATAAGGAAGTTTCCATTGGACGAAAATACTAATTATGATACTGTCACATCATTATAATAAAGATTACTTAAAAAATTCTGAAAGAATTATTTTGATATCTTTAATTTTAACGGAGATATTCAATTTCTTGTACGTGGGGTCGCAAACGAAACTGATTTTTGAATATGACGTCACGCGGTACAAGTTTGTTGTTTTTTAGCTTTGTGAGTAATTAGAATCTAAGTTACTTAGTAACTATTTTGTTGTAATACAGACTTTTCTATTTATATTAAATTAAAATTAACTGTCAAAAATTTAAATATGTCAATATTTTCCGACATCAACTGGTTTGTTTTTAGTGTTTCCATAACAATTTACGAGTTTATAGAAAGAGATTTATCGGAAGTTACCATGTTAAATTACCACACATACAAACTGAAAATAACTTTTAAAAATATCGTGCCGCGTGACGTCACCCGGACTGAAAACGGAATTTCTTGGAGAATTGTCAATTCAAACTTTGAAGTAGCATAACTTTGTTGTTTTTAAAGATATTTCAAAAATTCTTCCGCTATTAATTTTATAATTTTTAGAACTATGATTTAGACCAAAAAAATAAAAAAGGGAAACTTCCTAATTAGATAAATTATGGCATAGCACATAGCCATGATATTACGCACCGGCCTTCTTGGCTTGAATTCAGTTCATAGAAGAACCGAATTGACAAATTAAATTTGCTAATATCTCAATATTTATTAACTTTAGCTCATATGTACCTTAATAATTTACTGTTCACTATTAAATACTGTATCGTATTCTGGAATAAAAATGCTTTGTTACAATTCTTTTCAATTTGATATTGTAAAAAATGTTCATAGAAAAATAGCATAAAATCAATTTTATTCGATCCCTGTTGATTCAGTATTAAGCATGGGACGACTTTATTATTAAATAAGTATATAAATAGATGGAACGTCAAATGAGGAATCTCTATGTAAAATATGAGTTATTGGAATTCAGATACCACTTTTATTCCTGAAAATATATTATTTAAAATTCTTTCTACGTATTTTACGAGCATTTTATAAGGGATAATTATAAAGAGACAAAATATTTCAGTGATTCCCTGCGGGAATACTTCTTATTATAAGCTCTGCTTCATCGTCTGGTTACCATCTACCTCATTTCGCATTTATATAATTTACATCATACCTTTGAAATTTTACAGGTTGTTGAATTTTTTTTACATAATATAGCGTAAAGCGTTGGATAATCCCTACCAACGGCATCGAAGTTTTATTTTCTGTAATAAATATTGGCTTATTCTCATGAGACAAAATTATAACGTTCAAAATTAAATTTATTCAAATTATTACTATTTTTATATCCATTAATTCAGCACCGGTTTAGCTAATTTTGCTGTCCCATGCTAATAAAAAAATGATCGTCTTGCAAGTTCTTAAAAAAATGTTTTTCAACTAGGTATTTTCTGATTTAGTAATATAAATTTCGTGCATTCTATTATTTTATTAACTGGCAGTTTCCCAGTTTTACCACGAATCCAAGATCGCACATTTTCAAAACACTTAAAGCACCATTTTGTTTTGTGTAACAAATTAATTCTAAATAGAATAGGGTCGTCCCGCGTATCAAAATTTGATAAATTTGAAGAACAGTGTATGTTATTCTTCATACATAAATAAATAATTTAAACCAACTTTTTTGATCTTATATCCTTCCTCTTAATTATTGCAAACAAGAATTTAAGAAATGAGTTCATTTCAAACGGCTCTGTTTAGTCGCCATATGATGACGTAAAGACCAGACCAATGAAGCCAGACATACGTCCACGCATAGATAAGGAGAGGAATACTTCCTCGTCAGTCGTAACTCGTGAAGCCGGCTTGTCAACTGTACACAAACAAATCAGTGTACTATATTCTCTTCTTATCTATGGATCAGTGGGCGTGATTCAACTACAGCAGCCAATCACAGAAGGTTTTGTGATTGACGCGGTAATTTCCGAGGCGGTTTAAAATTACATTGAAAAATTCAAACTTTTGGGAATTTTTTTCTTGTAGGAAAAGCTTCCGAAAAATTCTCAAAAAAAATGTTTTATTATCTATTTGTAACGTAGAGAAAAAATGCGGGACGCCCCTATTCAAACATATAGAGTATAGACGCTATTATAGTTTCGTCAATTATAAATCTTTTTCTTCTTCTTCTTCACTCTTCCGGCGTTATTAATAAGATTTTTGCGAAATTAATTTATATTATGTGTGTGATTCTATTTTGAATTATTATTTTTACTGAGTTTTATATTTTCAGTAATAATATCTACAGAAAAGTGTGAAAATTCATGAAGCTAATTACTTCAGAATAATTTCTTTTATTTCCCGTTGACGCCTTACAACATGGACTATCGTTTATAACCTAATTGCAGTATCATAACCAGATGTCCGCGTTTATTCTTATAATTCTTGTCACTCCCCCCGAAAAAAATTCTGCGTACACCCTTTAATAGACAAATAGTAGATTATAGATTTTCAGCAATTATTAGATTTAATTTGAAATTGCTATAATTAAATAGAGCAGTGCGATCCTTGAAAACAGTGTAGAAATTGTCGGAAGTGAGCACTTCCTTGGCACATAGGATCAATAAAAGCAATACTGATTAATTCAAAATTTGCATTTAATAACTAACGTTTCGGTATTCTTCATACCATCTTCAGAGTCTACAAGAAAAATTATAATGTTGATACAATGGTTGTATGTAAACGTGGGTGAGAATATTTATATGGTGAAACACAATTATTTTGTGGAAATAAAGTTAAAGTTAACAAAAATTGAAATATGTTTTTATCTTACCAAAATGCTGTCAATTTCTTTCAGTATTTTGTTTGATCGGTTAATGAACATGGTGTTGACATTGTTGGTTTTTTTTAAATAAAAACTCATAAAAATTGTTAAAAGTAAAATGTAGTTTCACTGATAAAATTGGAAATAAAATCTATGTTCACCTCTAATTAATATCCGTTATACTGAAAGTTGAGAGTAGTGAAAACGAAAAAACAGCAATTTGATAGGATTTAACAGAGACAATTATGTAAAAGGTTATAATAAATCGATTAAGTTACTATATATATGGGACAAATTCTCAATATCTGTACGTTTGTTGACGCTATTTTTAAATTTTTTAATAAATACCATTTCTAAGAATATCCGTTTGAAATAGTTGGATTCTTTAATTAATATGCTCGTATTGTTGAAATCAAACTCATGATTGTTGTTGTAACTATGTTGTACTAGCGATGTTAGATTGGAATTGGGATAAAAGTATTTTTTAAATTTTTTTAGGTCATAATTATGTTGTTTTAATCGTAAGGACAGATATTGAGAAGTTTGACCAACATATGTAGCATCACAATTCTTGCAATCGATTTTATAGACTAATTCCGAGTTTTGTAGTTTTTCATTTTTGTTTTTAAGTTTGGAAAAGAAGTTTTTATTTATAGAGTTATGATTTTTACAAGAAATTTGAACATCCTCTGATTTGAATATATTTTTTATTTTCTCGGATAATATAGGGATGTATGGAATAGAGTAGTAGGTGTGTAGTTTATTTTTATTATTGTTAGTGTTACCATTGTTAGTGTTATTATTGTTGTTATTGATGTTACGAATCTTAGTTTTATTAGTAATTGTATTGATTAATGAGGACGGATAGTTATTTTTTAATAGAAATTGTTTTATTGTTTCAAGGTTTTTTTTGTGAAATTGTGGACTAGAGATGTGTGTTGATCGGTATATGAGGTTTTTTATTACATTAACTTTGTATTGAAACGGACTATCAGAGAAAAAATTCAAATATCTGCCTGAGTGGGTAGGTTTGAGGTACCAGTCTGTCAAAATAGAGTTGTCTAGTGTATGAATAACCTTTATATCTAAAAATGGAATGTAATTGTTATTTTCGGTTTCAAGTGTAAACTGAATGTCTCGGTGATATGAGTTGAAGATTTTAAGTGTAACATCTAATTTATCATTAGGAATTGCTATTAGCACATCATCTACGTATCTTTTGTATAAGATTATGTTATAAGGTAATGTAGGAATAAGTTTATTTTGTAAGTCACTCATTACTATGTCGCTGACTATTGGACTTAAACAATTGCCCATAGCTAAACCTTTGATTTGTTTAAAAAATTGATCTTTGTAAACGAAATACCCAGAGTTTATACAAAGATCAATTTTTTAAACAAATCAAAGGTTTAGCTATGGGCAATTGTTTAAGTCCAATAGTCAGCGACATAGTAATGAGTGACTTACAAAATAAACTTATTCCTACATTACCTTATAACATAATCTTATACAAAAGATACGTAGATGATGTGCTAATAGCAATTCCTAATGATAAATTAGATGTTACACTTAAAATCTTCAACTCATATCACCGAGACATTCAGTTTACACTTGAAACCGAAAATAACAATTACATTCCATTTTTAGATATAAAGGTTATTCATACACTAGACAACTCTATTTTGACAGACTGGTACCTCAAACCTACCCACTCAGGCAGATATTTGAATTTTTTCTCTGATAGTCCGTTTCAATACAAAGTTAATGTAATAAAAAACCTCATATACCGATCAACACACATCTCTAGTCCACAATTTCACAAAAAAAACCTTGAAACAATAAAACAATTTCTATTAAAAAATAACTATCCGTCCTCATTAATCAATACAATTACTAATAAAACTAAGATTCGTAACATCAATAACAACAATAATAACACTAACAATGGTAACACTAACAATAATAAAAATAAACTACACACCTACTACTCTATTCCATACATCCCTATATTATCCGAGAAAATAAAAAATATATTCAAATCAGAGGATGTTCAAATTTCTTGTAAAAATCATAACTCTATAAATAAAAACTTCTTTTCCAAACTTAAAAACAAAAATGAAAAACTACAAAACTCGGAATTAGTCTATAAAATCGATTGCAAGAATTGTGATGCTACATATGTTGGTCAAACTTCTCAATATCTGTCCTTACGATTAAAACAACATAATTATGACCTAAAAAAATTTAAAAAATACTTTTATCCCAATTCCAATCTAACATCGCTAGTACAACATAGTTACAACAACAATCATGAGTTTGATTTCAACAATACGAGCATATTAATTAAAGAATCCAACTATTTCAAACGGATATTCTTAGAAATGGTATTTATTAAAAAATTTAAAAATAGCGTCAACAAACGTACAGATATTGAGAATTTGTCCCATATATATAGTAACTTAATCGATTTATTATAACCTTTTACATAATTGTCTCTGTTAAATCCTATCAAATTGCTGTTTTTTCGTTTTCACTACTCTCAACTTTCAGTATAACGGATATTAATTAGAGGTGAACATAGATTTTATTTCCAATTTTATCAGTGAAACTACATTTTACTTTTAACAATTTTTATGAGTTTTTATTTAAAAAAAACCAACAATGTCAACACCATGTTCATTAACCGATCAAACAAAATACTGAAAGAAATTGACAGCATTTTGGTAAGATAAAAACATATTTCAATTTTTGTTAACTTTAACTTTATTTCCACAAAATAATTGTGTTTCACCATATAAATATTCTCACCCACGTTTACATACAACCATTGTATCAACATTATAATTTTTCTTGTAGACTCTGAAGATGGTATGAAGAATACCGAAACGTTAGTTATTAAATGCAAATTTTGAATTAATCAGTATTGCTTTTATTGATCCTATGTGCCAAGGAAGTGCTCACTTCCGACAATTTCTACATTAGATTTAATATTAAATATTTATAATAATATGTAAGAACGCTTTAAATTACATCATGTTTCATAATATTTCAGTTTGTTTCAACGAGTCCTTGATTTAAAATTTTTAGTTGTATTTGAGATAAGAATCCCTCGCAATCAATATGTGTCTGGGGCAGCGTTGCCAGACGTCCCGATTTTGGCGGGCCGTCCCGATTTTTAGCAAAAAATTAAATATCCCGCGCGGGACAGGCTCAGTCCCGCTTTTCGGGGATTACTCGATGGTGCGGCGATATTTATCTATACCATAATGGTATAGATAAATATCTAATTCTAATACATCCAACAAAGTTTTTATAATTAATTCTGACGTACTTACAGTTTTAACAATAAATGGTGAGGTGCTACGGCAGTACATTATGTAGTTGGCAAATACATTTTTTGATCTCTGTCATACACATAACCAAAACTTAAAATACGGGCAACAATAATGTTAACATTTCCAATTATTGTTTTATTATTGACAAACAATGCGTAAAATAATAATACTCAAATAAAAGGATAAGTATTTAAAAACTACTGATTATATACATTTTTTTAGTATGTCCCGCTTTCGACGAAAGAATCCCGCTTTTTTTACTCAAAAGGATTCAAAATCCCACTTTGCCCGAAAAAAAATCTGCCAACGCTGGTCTGGGGCCTCCAAGACCAAATACAATCCTCTACCGTACAGATAGCAATGTATTGCTTAAACTGATTAACGTATACGTCAATTTTTCTTTCAAAAGTTTTTCTTATCGAGCTGATTTCTAAATTGTTTTCCATTATACGTCAAGCGAGTAAAATGCAAAATCTGTTTAAAGTGAAAAAAGTTAATTTATTATAGAGAAAAAATCACCAATACATGGTGTCCAAGACTTGCGTTGTCGGCCGATATATTGATTTTGGGTGAAGATAGAAAAGAAGTTTAAACTCAAAAGTTGTATAAATTTTAATAGTATATAACTTAAAAATATTTTCAATTATACAGCCTGTCCCATTTAAGCTTGGCAGATCAAAGTTATGTTTTTTTTAACCTAGCACCCTGTTTTTATTTGTTTTTTCAATTCTGCACCTAAATGAGAACAGAAATTGTAAGGGAAGCCATGCTCGAAAATTCAGTAATTTTTGAGTTATTCAAGTTTTTTAGAAATTTTTGACACATGCAAACCTTTACCTAAAGTTCGACATAGCCAAAACAGAAACCTTTATCAAACTGAAATGTTGAGGATCACTAGATAATGGACGGACAAATCAATATACAATATACAGGGTGTTCAAAATAATGTACTACTTTTACCTAACTTCATTCTAGTGTAACTTTTGATTGTTAAATACAACGAAGGTTATTTTTTTTTGCTGGAATTATATTCTTTAGGATATTTACTAACACTTTTATTAAGGGTTCTTCATACCTAAACCTGATATTTTAATACGAAAATATTAGGTTAGGTATGGAGAAATAAAAACAGGGTGCTAGGTTAAAAAAACATAACTTTGATCTGCCACGCTTAAATGGGACAGGCTGTATAATTGAAAATATTTTTAGGTTATACACCATTAAAATTTATAGGTACAACTTTTGTATTTAAACTTTTTTTCTATCTTCACCCAAAATCAATATATCGGCCGACAACGCAAGTCTTGGACAACCTGTATACATTAGCTTTTAGTTGGCTGAGGCACTGCATCAGCTAGTGGTAAAATATTTTTATCTGTTCTGTTTTTATTACGAAACGATAAAAAATAAGAAGTAAACAAAGACCGACTGTATGAAATTACACGAACGATTTTTCAACTGTTTAACAGTAAAGCTGCATTGTATAATCATTAATTTAATTATAAAATTTATATGTATGAGCTGACGTTTCCACAGGACCGGCTATAACCACATAATTTTCAGAGAGAGAGAGAGATAGAGAGAGAGGAGAGAGAGGGGGGGAGAGGGAGAGAGAGGTAGATTATAGACGAACGAGAAATGAAGTCATTAGCGTCTATATAAGAAAAAAGTCAGTAAACAAAACAATAAAAAATAAATAAATAATTAGGTATTGTATAAAAAGTGCTACATAAAAACTAATAAAAAGAATAAAAAATAAATAAGATAAAATATATAAACAAAATCATACATAGCCCTGGGCTAGTAAGTCATCAATAAAAAATGGTGGAACCTTTGGTGTAAAGATACGAAATGTTACAATTACCACAAAACACCAAACCATAACAAACACTCTCGACGTACGTTTCGCCAACCAAGTTGGCATCATCAGGAGATGATTAAAACTAAAGACTAAACAAAAATTACTGTCTATTTATAGGCTACCTAATTTTAATTACCTGAAAACTAAACTAATTTACTAAATCAAAAAGCAGGCTACCTGGAATTGGGCCTTTGTCACTGTTCATAATATTATGTTTACACTTATGAATCTCTAGACTCTCTACGGCGTCTAGTTGTCTAATATTAATGACGTTTCTAATTAATTTTAAATTACTATTGTCTATTTTATGGTCATTTTCAAATGCATGTTGGGCAACACTAGATTTATCAAACCTGCCATATTTTAGATGAGCCATATGCTCTTTAAATCTTACTGAAATAGATCTTCTCGTTTGGCCAACATACTTTTTATTACAATTTTGACAACTAATTTCATAAATCCCGGACTTTTCTTTTTCTTCCACTTTTTCTTTAGGGTTCCCTAATTTTTCTTTCAAACTATTACTTGAAGAGTATACAATATTTAATCCTACTTCTTTAAAAATCTTTTTTAACCCTCTGGTGAAGCGCGATTCAAATGGAATCGATACATATCTAGAAATTTCTGTTTCATTACGAAAAGTCGAGGAATTTTCCAAAGCATTCTTAAAACTACGTTTTCTAATCATTTTATCTATTAAATCTACATTATAACCATTACACAAAGCTATGTCCTTAATTAAAGTTTTTTCTTTCTCAAACCTATCCTTGTTGAGAGGGAAGCTGAGTAACCGGTGTATTAAAAAGTTGAAACTTGCCATTTTATGTTGAGGGCAATGATGTGAGTCTTTAGGGATATATCTTAGTGTATTGGTGTCCTTTCTGTATATATCAAATTCTAAATTATTTGTCTCATTCTTTATGACTAATACATCTAAAAAAGGCAGTCTTCCGTTGTTTTCAATTTCATAAGTGAATTTTATTGAAGGGAAACAATTATTTAATTTGGAAACAAAATTGTCTACATTCTCACTTTTAGTGTCAAATACTGCGAAAATATCATCCACATACCTAAGCCATACTCTAGGGAAGTAATCAAAAGTTTCTTTTGCATCTGTTTCAAACTTATTCATGAAAAGACTGGCAATAAAAGGAGATAGAGGGTTCCCCATTGCTGTCCCTTCATGCTGTTCATAAATATTACTATTATGCAAAAAACAATTTTGTTTCATACAAATCTGAGTGAGTTTTATGTAGTCATTTACCATCTCACTACTAAATTTATTCCTATATAATAGGTCTTTTAAAAAATCTAAAGTTTCTGGAATAGGGACGCTTGGAAACAACGAGCATACGTCAAAAGAAATCAAAATTTCCCCTTCCTCCAACTGAATATCCTGGGTTTTATTAATAAACTCATTCGAATTAACTACCGCAAAACCAGTTTGAGTAACAGGTAACTTATCAAATTCTTTTGACAACCATTTTGATAAAAAGTAAGTTGGTGCTCCGATTGCCGAAACAATAGGACGCATGGACTTACCTGGTTTATGTACCTTAGGTAAACAATACAGTCGTGGTATAATTGGGTTGGATACATGTAGTTTTCGTTTCAAAGCCGGGGTGACAATTTTCTTACAGCTCTTAATCGCATCTTTGACTTCATTAATCATTTTTGTTAAAGGATTTTTCTTAAGTTTTGTATAAGGACCATTACTAATTAAGGTGTCAACTCTTTCATAATAATCTATTTTGTCTAAAATAGATTATTATGAAAGAGTTGACACCTTAATTAGTAATGGTCCTTATACAAAACTTAAGAAAAATCCTTTAACAAAAATGATTAATGAAGTCAAAGATGCGATTAAGAGCTGTAAGAAAATTGTCACCCCGGCTTTGAAACGAAAACTACATGTATCCAACCCAATTATACCACGACTGTATTGTTTACCTAAGGTACATAAACCAGGTAAGTCCATGCGTCCTATTGTTTCGGCAATCGGAGCACCAACTTACTTTTTATCAAAATGGTTGTCAAAAGAATTTGATAAGTTACCTGTTACTCAAACTGGTTTTGCGGTAGTTAATTCGAATGAGTTTATTAATAAAACCCAGGATATTCAGTTGGAGGAAGGGGAAATTTTGATTTCTTTTGACGTATGCTCGTTGTTTCCAAGCGTCCCTATTCCAGAAACTTTAGATTTTTTAAAAGACCTATTATATAGGAATAAATTTAGTAGTGAGATGGTAAATGACTACATAAAACTCACTCAGATTTGTATGAAACAAAATTGTTTTTTGCATAATAGTAATATTTATGAACAGCATGAAGGGACAGCAATGGGGAACCCTCTATCTCCTTTTATTGCCAGTCTTTTCATGAATAAGTTTGAAACAGATGCAAAAGAAACTTTTGATTACTTCCCTAGAGTATGGCTTAGGTATGTGGATGATATTTTCGCAGTATTTGACACTAAAAGTGAGAATGTAGACAATTTTGTTTCCAAATTAAATAATTGTTTCCCTTCAATAAAATTCACTTATGAAATTGAAAACAACGGAAGACTGCCTTTTTTAGATGTATTAGTCATAAAGAATGAGACAAATAATTTAGAATTTGATATATACAGAAAGGACACCAATACACTAAGATATATCCCTAAAGACTCACATCATTGCCCTCAACATAAAATGGCAAGTTTCAACTTTTTAATACACCGGTTACTCAGCTTCCCTCTCAACAAGGATAGGTTTGAGAAAGAAAAAACTTTAATTAAGGACATAGCTTTGTGTAATGGTTATAATGTAGATTTAATAGATAAAATGATTAGAAAACGTAGTTTTAAGAATGCTTTGGAAAATTCCTCGACTTTTCGTAATGAAACAGAAATTTCTAGATATGTATCGATTCCATTTGAATCGCGCTTCACCAGAGGGTTAAAAAAGATTTTTAAAGAAGTAGGATTAAATATTGTATACTCTTCAAGTAATAGTTTGAAAGAAAAATTAGGGAACCCTAAAGAAAAAGTGGAAGAAAAAGAAAAGTCCGGGATTTATGAAATTAGTTGTCAAAATTGTAATAAAAAGTATGTTGGCCAAACGAGAAGATCTATTTCAGTAAGATTTAAAGAGCATATGGCTCATCTAAAATATGGCAGGTTTGATAAATCTAGTGTTGCCCAACATGCATTTGAAAATGACCATAAAATAGACAATAGTAATTTAAAATTAATTAGAAACGTCATTAATATTAGACAACTAGACGCCGTAGAGAGTCTAGAGATTCATAAGTGTAAACATAATATTATGAACAGTGACAAAGGCCCAATTCCAGGTAGCCTGCTTTTTGATTTAGTAAATTAGTTTAGTTTTCAGGTAATTAAAATTAGGTAGCCTATAAATAGACAGTAATTTTTGTTTAGTCTTTAGTTTTAATCATCTCCTGATGATGCCAACTTGGTTGGCGAAACGTACGTCGAGAGTGTTTGTTATGGTTTGGTGTTTTGTGGTAATTGTAACATTTCGTAGTAAGTCATCAGCAGAGAGTTACAATAAAATGGCCGTAACATACGGACAAACAGACAGGCAGGGAGACGGACGGACAGGATGAAATTATAAGGGTTCCGTTTTTGCCATTTGGCTACGGAACCCTAAAAAGAAATAGAGATGTTGAAAAATTACTTCTAACATAATAAGTCGGAGATAAGCAATAACCCCCCAGGGGGGAGATTGGAATGTGGTTGCTATCGCAAATTGGGTTTTTAAATGAATTTTTTTTTTACTTAAATGGAAGGACCACATACAAGTTTTATATCAAAACTGTTTTTTTTAATTTTTTTGCTTACTAATTAAAAAGTTATATTTAAATAAAAATTAATTTTTAAACTCAGTTCCGATAACGCGCCGAAAGAATCCGAACGCGTGTGACGTCATTATGTTATCTATGGTCTTTGTATCCATGGTTACCAAGTTAAAAATTTATTATTTTTGATAGTATGTGTAATACATATACACAAATACCAACAAATGCAGACACATTTTAACATAACTACGTCACAAACATTCCTGGCGCGTTTTGAAGTCACGTGATATTTTTTAAATTTTTATACATTTTAATTAATTTTTAGTAATTTATCTATAGCTTTAAAAAAATTTTTCTTTTTGATTTTCAATATTATTTATGTTAAATTATTAGAAAAAATTAAAAAATTAATAATTTTTTTTAAACTTAAATACCTAATTGCATTCCAATGTTCTTTGGGAATTAGCGCTCTCAGGGAGAGACAGCAGAGAGTTACAATAAAATGGCCGTAACATACGGACAGACAGACAGACAGGCAGGGAGACGGACGGACAGGATGAAATTATAAGGGTTCCGTTTTTGCCATTTGGCTACGGAACCCTAAAAAGAAATAGAGATGTTGAAAAATTACTTCTAACATAATAAGTCGGAGATAGGCAATAACCCCCCAGGGGGGAGATTGGAATGTGGTTGCTATCGCAAATTGCATTCCAATGTTCTTTGGGAATTAGCGCTCTCAGGGACCCGAGCTCGTACCAGTCGGCTTGTGTATGCCGGCTGGCAGATTCTAATACACAATTAAATTATTTGTTGTGTTGAAAACGCTAATGACCTGAGTTGTCGACGCGTCTATAATCTACAATTAATTAATTAATTGGTAAGCAATAAAACATCCGTTCAATAGTTAGAGCGTGGATTGAGCAACAAATATACGATTTTCATTTATATTAGGTTAATGTTTCAAATATCCAAATGTTAGTTTATCTTTAGAGAGTATCATAGTTAAATTTAAGTTAATTAATTTGAATTAAACAGCCGGTCCTAAACATTTAGATCATTAATCAATTTTTAATTACGTCGTGAAAAATTTTCAACGGCAAGTAATAACTACATAAAATATTTTGTAAGTATAAAGATATTTATAATCAATCTTATAATTAAAAATGTCTGATGAATTTACAGAAAAAAAAACTAATCTTACATGAATGGATCATTGAATATGTCATGTGAAATGTAATATGAAATTTGAGTAAGAAAAACAATAAAATAATGTTTGTTTGTAAACTACACAAATTTCTTAATACATTTTACATTTATTTTAACCAGCTCTCGCATGTAGTGGAAATAAGATTTACAAGTGCTATATATTGGAGGTAGATTAATGTGTAGTTTAGAGCACTGTGGAGTAACTGACAACACAACCATCGCGAACCTAAGAGTTTCGGATTCGAACCCCGGCAATGAATTTTTTTTTCTTATATAAAAAGAGAGAGACATTGTAGATTATAGACACTCAACAACTCTTATTATATACGGGTGTTTCATAATATATGCGCAGGACTTCAGGATGTGATAGCTCGTCCAAAAATATGAAAAAAAGTTTCTATTAACTTACCCTCTAAAATGCACCATTTTAGAGGGTAAAAACACCCATTACCCCTTCAAAACCTTCATCAATTATGACTTAAAAAAAAAAATTCCGCACAAAACATAGCTTATTATTAGTAGAAAATGCTTACAAAAGCTGTTTTCTGTACGATAAACGGTTCCGGAGATATTCGCAAAAAACGAAATTTTTTTTTCAATTTCAACACCCTGTATCTCTAAAATGGTGTATTTTAGAGGGTAAGTTAATAGAAACTTTTTTTCACATTTTTGGACGAGCTATCACATCCTGAAGTCCTGCGCATATATTATGAAACACCCTGTATAGAGCCAAGTGTTAATGGCAACATGTTGTCTGGAAACTATTGTGGGAAGGGGTTATGAACATTTTATTATTTTAAACTATAGATAAAAATATGTAAATATACTGTGTGCTCTCAGTATAATCGAAACATTTATTTTAATCAATATTATTCAAAGCTGGCGTCGTCGCCAGTTAAATTCTTTTATAAATGCTGTTTTGATACATATTTACATTAAATATTTTTTTCTTTTTAAATGGTCAAGAGTTTTGTATATTTTATTTATTTGTTTGTAATTCAGAGTTATATTCATCTGCAACAGGATGTACGCACAAAGTGTTTTCCACTGAGATAACTGAAAAAAAACTCCATTATTAATTCACGTTATGAGAAAAAAGCTTTTATAAAAATGTAATGATAGAAAAAATAATTTCCACGTTTCCGAATACGACGAAATAGACGGAGAGCTAGCGACGTTTTTTCTCAAGTGCCTACGTAATTTGAGAATATTAATCTCCCTTGCGTTTTCATATGCAACACTTTTTTTACTCTATATATTAATGAGTAATAATTTAGTATATATACATCTAGTACAATTCAGTATAAGACGCGAGAGGTGAGTTTGCCACGCGAGCCGTCAAAACACATATTTGAAATGTACAACATTCAACTTTAGAGCTTTATTGAATGAGCCATTTTCCTGAGAGTAATTCTTTCAATTATCCACGAGAAGCGGCACTTTTGGAAGTACAATTATTTATTCCCTCATTAGTGTCGTGTCGTTATAACTTAATTAATAAATTATTATTTTAAGTTATACCACTAAAATAACACAAAATCGCTTTAATAAAACAGCTCATTGTGGTATGTTAGAAAGCGACCGAATCGTTAAACGCTTGGGTTAAAACCGCCGTGTCTGTGTGTACCCTTACAGATTCTCAAATGGGGAACACGTCTGTATAGGAATTGTTGAGATTATTTTGCCTTACGTAGACACTTCAGAAAATCCGTCGGTGCCTCTTAGACTAAAAATATTAAATAGTCTTATTTTTTGTTTTCGTTGTACTTTTTTTGTGTGTCAAAATTTGCATCATTGTAAAAAATTAACTTCCAAATATAAAATTGTATCAAATCAGGGTGTTGCATAAAAAAGTTAATGTTATTCAATAATAAGGGCAGAAATAACTTAAAAATCACCAACGTCGTATTAATTGTTTCTAGTCTTCTATTATTTTAGTACACGTGTTTAACGGTTAGTTGTGCAGACGAAACCACGCCCCCTTGCCTCTTTCAGTTTTTAGTCTGAGAACTGGTTAAAGTATTGTAACAAAACTGTTTTCTACGTGGGCGGAATAAATATTTATTTATTATAACTAACAATTCAATAACAATAAACGCAACCACTATATGTCAATTCTAACAATCAACACGATAATAATAACGACACAGGAATTCTTAAACAAAATGAAACACTTAAATAACACTGAAGAAGAAATAACTAGATTTATATACTGTATTTATTTTCGTTGTTCAACACGACACTGATTCACGACTGATTCCCGTCGGCTAACTGCTTATACAGGGTGCTTCATAATATATGCGCAGGACTTCAGGATGTGATAGCTCGTCCAAAAATATGAAAAAAAGTTTCTATTACTAACTTACCCTCTAAAATGCACCATACAAACACCCACTACCCCTTCAAAATCTTCACCAATTATGACTTAAAAAAAAAAATTCCGCACAAAACATAGCTTACAAAAGCTGCGTTTTTCGTACGATAAACGGTTCCGGAGATATTCGCAAAAAACGAACTTTTTTTTTCGATTTCAACACCCTGTATCTCTAAAATGGTGGATTTTAGAGGGTAAGTTAATAGAAACTTTTTTTCATATTTTTGGACGAGCTATCACATCCTGAAATCCTGCGCATATATTATAAAACACCCTGTATAGAGCTACGTAGCTTAAACACAACGCGTTCTAGTACTTTCCAGACGTCTAGCAGGTACTCGTATCTTCGATACCATTCCACGCCTCGCCACTGTGACCTTCCCTTCTGGACGCTTCTATTGCAGACAGTGCCGTAACATCTTGGGATTTGCTACAGTATCAATAATTGTATTTTGAATTTATTATTAAAAAATAATAAATTGAAAATATGGTTTACTACTAGGCCCACATAGCAATTTATGACTTTAGATTTAATAAAAAATAAGTCATCTTTGACTTATGACGTTCGTTCTTTAAAATAATAATACAGAAGAGACTTGATTATCCAACATAAAATAAATAAGTAGTTGTATAATCGTAAATGTCGGATAAAACGCATATATTCTGCGGGATGAACATGAACTTGCCCTTTTTAACGCTTCGAGTTTTTAATCAATTGAAGAGACCATTTTATGACACGAATTATTTACACGGGAGCTAGGAGCTAGTTGTACCAGGGGTAAGTAAACACTAGAACAAAAACACTAGAACAAAATCCCCCCAAAATTTTCCGAAGTCGCATCTAGCATTATATCAGAAGTCATCTATTTGGTAACGAAATAAACAATAATTATTTACGTGGTTTGTGTAAAAGTGTTGTTTACTTGTTTATGAATGAATAATCGTCAAGAGACGGTTCTTAGTCATTTAAACTGTCAAAAGGAAGGTCAGTACACTTTGTGGAATTCCCATAATCGCGTCGACGTATGAGCGAGTATATTGAATGGAAATTCAATGAGATGATTACACGTCTGTACTACATTTTACTCTAATTCTGGAAATGTCATTGAAAATAATAGATGTTTATGTTATATTTTATTGTAATTACTGTAGGTTTCCAGTTTCATTGATTAAAATAGATTGATAACATTTTAAACAAGAGTAATATTTAAATATAAATTTTTTTATTCAGCACACGTACCTACGCTTTTAGTGTTTTTTTGCCATACCCACTATAAAATAGCTACTTTACATGCGTGTATGTATGCATGGAATGGGACAGTTAACAGGCAGGTGTGTAGAAAGTGTTTTTAAAACACACTAGTGTGATAACTAAACATTTTCCATAGTGATTTATATTTATTTACTGTGCGTGCGCACTGCTACAGTATATACTCATGGCCTACTAAAAAAGTGAAGTTGGCGACGCAAATGAACTGTCAAAATTTTTTGAAAATACTGAAAATGAAGTGAAAAGTTACTTTATAGTGGATATGCCAAAAAATACCATATATTTCTTGTGCGTAATGATATTATGACTCGTGTGAGCGTTAAAACTCCCTAACTCGCTCGTTTTAACATTCTGTCACTACTCGACAGTAATATTCCTCATTACGACACTAGAAATACAATCTACTATTTCGTGTCTGTAAAGCAAACCTTAAATGGCCGTTTATTGACTGGTAACGTCATGATCCATTATGAAACGCTTTTCGATGCTATAATAAAAAACACTTGAAAAACCCGTTACATAATGAACCATTATGTAACTCTTTTCAATGCTCTAATGAAATATGGTTACTATGGTAATGAAGTAAATAAATATTGTATCAAGGTTAATGTTTTTAGTATGAGATGTACTTCTGTCAGTGAATCCACGGTGTTTGACATTAATTCAATAAAACTCTAAAACCATCCGTATGTTGAATAAAGTATAGTGTGCAACGCGTGTGCTAAATCTTCGTGCGGCAGGCGCTATGTTTTCAGCACTTGTATGCGGCTCGCAGATTCGCATTTGACAAGGCTCGTGCGCGCTCGCCTATTTCTCGTGCTGAAAACATCGCGCCTGACGCATAAAGATGTATTTATCACACTAATTGCACTATTTACTATTTAACCGTGATTAAATAAAACGAATACAAATCGAATTTTCAAAAATATCTAGATATATCTACGGAATATGAAAATTAAATATTTTAATTCTTTTATGACAAACCGAGTCAGTTGCTTAAAATCTAGATAATCAACGCTTTACTGTATAAGGAAAAAATACTTATAAAAAATTATGATTCAATCAATTTAAAAAATGCGCACTTATTTATATTAGAAATGTTTACTAAAATAAAGTTTTAAATGTTATTGGTAGTGCATGAGTAAGTAGGTACTCCAGAATTAACTTTTCTCCTAAAAAAACATTAGGTATTCTTCACAGTGTTCTGCTTTTAATAAGTAGATTGTATGTCTAGATACGTAATGGGACATATTACGGCAAGTGATGACAGTATTACACGAGTCGTAATACCATTACGTACGAGACATAATATTATATGGTATTTTTTGCCATACCCACTACAAAATACCTACTTTTCACGTCATTTTTAAAAAGTTCTGACAGTTCATCTGACAGTTCATTTGCGTCGCCATCTTTCCTTTCACAATGTGCCGCGAAGTAAGTAATGACAGCCGCACGCAGGCGTATAGAGCGAATAAACAGAAGTTGCTATGGCAACCGTTATTTTCTGCGCTAGTGCGGAAAATGTTATTTTCTCCGCTAGTGCGGAAATTAACATTTTCCGCACTAGCGCAGAAAATAACGGTTTCCATATCAACTTCTGTTTATCCGCAGGTGTGCGGAAAATGTTTTCTTTTCCGCACACCTGCCTGTTAAATGACTCATTAACGGCCGCTATACATTCATCGAAAATAGTTATTTTGTATAGTGGGTATGACAAAAAAATACTTACATATTCGGAATCATACCTAGCTTGATAAAAAAATTATGTGTATAAAAACCGCATTGTGTTATTTGTTTATTTATTAATTATTCAAAATATTTTTATAAAGATATTACAATAACAAAAAACTAAATAGAAAACATTTAAGAAATACCGAGTTTATTCTTTAAAACATTACTTTATTTTTTTTGACAACAATAAGTTTATTTTGGCAAAAATGTTAGCTATCTGAAAGGAAATACCTACATTTGACGGGAAAATAATTATTTTGTCGGGAAAGACGCCGCTTCACTCCCAGAATTTTAATTAATATAATTTAATAAATATAATGGCAAATATTATACAGCTTAATTTTTTAACGTGTGGATCGTGGCTTGTAACAATAAAAAACACATTGTTTTTTTCTGATCATATCTGCAAATAAATTGTCTACTCAATTATCGTTTTCATAAGAATTAATTAACTAAAAAACTAATCGCTGTTATGTATAGAATTCAGATTATATCGACATTAATTCTAATATCTTTTTGGTTTTTTTTTTAACTTTGTTCGCAAAACAAAAAATTTTGAAACCGGTTGATTCTACGGGGCAATCTGTAAACGTCCCGCTGTTTCCGAGCTAAAAGAGCTCGAAAACGTTATTATTTATATATTTTTGAGCTCTTATAAATCTAATTTTTTTCGAGCTCAAAACTAATACTTAATTAAATTTAATTAAAATTTTTTTTTTGTCTTGCGATATCTCGTAAACCAATTTACTGATTTTGATGAAACTTGCGGAAACTGAAAGAGCTATTCACGACTTAGATCTGATTAAATTTTGAGTCTAATCGCTGCAAGAGCAGTTTTCAAGTTATTCAAAATATAAAAATAAAAAAAATATTTTTTTATGGTTTTCACATATAATTCTCAAACTACTCGTACGATTGAGCTCAAAATTTAATCAGATCTAAGTCTTGATAAACCCTTTCGATTGCTATATTGATTGTCCAAATCGATCGTTTCGTTCCAAAAATATCTTATGTTTATCCATGCACACACATTCATTCATACGCATACACACACAAGCACGCACGCACGAACGTTCATTGCAAAATGATCGGAATAGCTTCCTAGGACCTCAAAACGTCGAGATCTGTTGAAATCTCGATTTTAGAAAATCGGACTGAAGCCAATAACTTCCCGATTTTTTTGAAAATCTTCAATTTCAAATAGAGGTACCTAAATTAATATTGTTAAGCTGAGCTTAGCTTTTGCTGATGATGGAGACATTGGTAGTTTTCCAATTACATCGCATAATGCGATTCAGTGGCGCACAATGCCGAGGTGTGTTAATGCTTAATTAGGAAGTTTCCATTGGACGAAAATACTAATTATGATACTGTCACATCATTATAATAAAGATAACTTTAAAAATTTTGAAAGAATTATTTTGATATCTTTAACTTCAACGGAGATATTCAATTTCTTGTACGTGGGGTCGCAAACGAAACTGATTTTTGAATATGACGTCACGCGGTACAAGTTTGCTGTTTTTTAGCTTTGTGAGTAATTAGAACCTAAGTTACTTAGTAACTATTTTGTTGTAATACAGACTTTTCTATTTATATTAAATTAAAATTAACTGTCAAAAATTTAAATATGTCAATATTTTCCGTCATCAACTAGTTTGTTTTTAGTGTTTCCATAACAATTTACGAGTTTATAGAAAGAGATTTATCGGAAGTTACCATGTTAAATTACCACACATACAAACTGAAAATAACTTTAAAAAATATCGTGCCGCGTGACGTCACCCGGACTGAAAACGGAATTTCTTGGAGAATTGTCAATTCAAACTTTGAAGTAGCATAACTTTGTTGTTTTTAAAGATATTTCAAAAATTCTTCCGCCATTAATTTTATAATTTTTAGAACTATGATTTAGACCAAAAAAATAAAAAAGGGAAACTTCCTAATTGGAACGTGCATTAGTTTTCATGGTATCCAATGCGCGCATCACCCCAAAGCAGTACTTTTCAAAGTGCTCGATTGTGCGAAAATTTGCTGTAGTTGAAACATCACCGTTGAGCACTATGCCGCATAATGCGCTTTAATGCTGTAATTGGAAAACTACCCTTGGTGTCGAAATGTACATCCAATAATAAAATTATAGTCTTATTTATTACTCATAATATAGTTTAATATTTTGAAAACTATAGTAACCATTAAATAAGAATCTTGACGTTTCAGAAAAAAAACGTATGATTGATCGTTTAACGCGTGTTATTAATAATGTAGAACCCCGTGACGTTACAATGTAAGTGTGACATAAAAACAAACTGCTATCAATCAAAAATACGTCGATTGACCGATGTGACGCAATTAGAGTAAATGATATTCCCATATGGCTTCGGCTTTTCAACGTCACGAACTAAATAATTGGTTTTATTAAATAAATTATAATTTAAAAAAAATAAAAAACACGCTTTAATGAACTAAAAAGTAAAAAATAATTAATTTTATTGTAAAAAAGCGTGGGGTGGTATGAAAATATGATACAAAGCACCCCACGCTTTTTTACAATAAAATTAATTATTTTTTACTTTTTAATTCATTAAAGCGTGTTTTTTAGTTTTTTTAAATTATAATTTATTTTTTTTTTAGTCCTGGAGATCCTGGTCAGGATAATGGGACAAACTTATTGAATTATTGTATTGTCATCGATCCTTGATAAGTGTGCAAAGTTTCAGTTCAATCTGAAGTTTTTTGCTTTTTTTTTTTTTTTTAGTCCTGGAGATCCTGGTCAGGATAATGGGACAAACTTATTGAATTATTGTATTGTCATCGGTCCTTGATAAGTGTGCAAAGTTTCAGTTCAATCTGAAGTTTTTTGCTTTTTTTTTTTAGTCCTGGAGATCCTGGTCAGGATAATGGGACAAACTTATTGAATTATTGTATTGTCGTCGGTCCTTGATAAGTCGACAACGTTTAAACTAAATCTGACCGTTCAAAGTTGGTCAAAATCAAATTCAAAGAAGTCGGTTACAAACTGACAAACAAGCAAGCAAGCAAACATACAGGTGAAGCTAATATAAGCGTGTTAAAAAACATACAGGTGAAGCTAATAAAAGCGTGTTAAAAATAACTGATGACCTTTAATTTAATTGTGTTCTGCAACAACCGGGTTACCCAATTTCTTTAAAATCGAATTTTTTATATTATAAAACCGTTTTCAAAAAAAAGCCACTAAAATGAGAAAGATAATTACACTTTGAGGTCGGCGCCAGTTTCATTAAGACTTTTTATATTGTTTTATTAAATTGGCGCCGACCTCAAAATTAAAATATTTTTCTCTTTTATAGTGGCTTTTTTTGAAAGCGGTTCAATTTTTTTTACAAAAAGTTTTATTTTTCACTTTTTAGTGGTTTGCACGTTTTTAACCCGACTTCCTTCTTAACATTTCATTATTGTAAAACTAGAAAAAAAACTACTGAACCGATTTCAGTAAATATTGTAGGACCACCTCGACATCTTCCTGAACAAAACGGAATCGAAATCATTCAAATCGGTTAACCCCTCGAGAAGTTATGGCTGAACATACATTTAAAAAAAAATTATAAATATACGCGTTGAATTGACAACCTCCTTTTTTTGAAGTCGGTTAAAAATAACTGGTAGGTATGCATATTTCTGCACTAGGCTTTATCCTTTTACCTACAATATAAACCTTGACAAATTGGTTGAGGCTTTCGCGGTCAGTTGATGAGCTGGTGTTGTCCTGATTCGGGTCTATAGGCCGTCGTTGGTTGGGATTGCTTCCTAACGTTTCGCTAGCACGAGTGGCGAGTTTCTTCAGAGGTCCTTCCATCTCCGATGCTGGATCCAGCATCGGAGATGGAAGGACCTCTGAAGAAGCTCGCCACTCGTGCTAGCGAAACGTTAGGAAGCAATCCCAACCAACGACGGCCTATAGACCCGAATCAGGACAACACCAACTCAATATAAACCTTATTTTACCTGATCGTATAGAGATGACATTATAAGAACCTTTAAAGTATTCGGATTTTTTTGTTGTTTTTGGTATTGAAGGAATAATCGAACTGAAACATGTTTTTTTCTGGTAAAATCAGGGTAAGTTTAAAAACATCAAATGGTCGTGAACTAATACGGCGAAGACCTGGAGAAATATTTGCCATTCCTGCAACATCTTTACAAGTCGCTGGCGTTGAAGCCAATGCCTTCTCAAAGCATTCTTAACCCACCACCGAATGGCAGGTAGGTATAGATTACGAGCAGAAAGGCGGATCTTACTTGAAATGGACTGCCAGCGATCGCAGTGGCAAATCAGTAATTAATTAATGTGCAAGTCAGTCAACAATCTAGGCTACGTTGCTATGGATAACATTTATTCGCCATATTATGGTGATTTCAAGCTTACCCCATGGTATATCGTCAGAAAACAAAACGTTTTGAAAACCACCACATCAAAACTTGAAATAATATTTAAAAGTATGAAATTAATAAAAAATAATGTTGTGACAGTTAACGAAAATTAAAAAACATATCCATCCATAAAAAAAATGTACGGTTAAATGAAAAAACGCATGTTTCCTGCAATGCCGCATCCATTATGATGCACGTTGACAGGTTATTTTTTCGATTAAAAAGGTTTTTTGTCTCCCTCATTTTTTATTTTATAGTGACGAAAGTACGTGTCATTGAAAAGATAAACACATTAAATTACAGAGACTGTTCAGAAGTTTATTGCTTGAGATTATTATAAATGTGCATTCTATTTACCAAAAATATAGTTATTCTAAGCAATTTTGTGTAGCCACGAGTATACTCTTTCGACTATTTTAAACACACAACATTTAGACCGAGAGCTAGTGACAATTTTTTGGTGTTATTTATTGAAGGCCTTATTTTTGTGAAGATGTTGAGGGAGGCATATTGAAGTGCCCTGTGTAAGGGATTTTGCTAGATTATAGCGGTATGGGAGGGATGTAGACCGCCCCCAACATGTAACAAAAAAAAATGGTCACAATTATGATTGCTTCAAGGCTGAAATTGTTTGTATAGCTTGTCGGTGACTCAATAATTCCATTATAATATTTGCAGATCGATTGGTCAGTATTAAAGGGGTGGCAGATCATCCTAAACGTATCATGTACTTGACGAAATGTATATTACTAGTTTAAGGTTCAAATTTTAATATGTTGTTACGGCGACTGTTTTAAGCATATATTTCAATTTGCAGAACAAAATGACGGTATTAATCCCCTTTCTTAGAGGGAAACTTGCTCGCTTAAGTGTTTATATCGTTCTGCAAGGGGGTTATTACAGACATTTTGTTTTGCAAATTGAAATATATGCTTAAAACAGTCATCGTAACAACATAATTTAATACTGACCAATCGATCTGCGAATATTATAATGGCATTATTGGGTCACCGATAACCTATACAAACAACTTCAGCCTTGAAGCAATAATAAGTGTGACCATTTTTTTTGTTACATGTTGGGGGCGTTCTGCATCCCTCCTATACCGCTATCTAGCAAAATCCCTTACACAGGGCACTTTAATATGCCTCCCTCAACATCTTCACAAAAATAAGGCCTTCAATATACAACACCAAAAAATTGTCACTAGCTCTCGGTCTAATTGTTCTGTGATTTTAAATAATTTTAATGATTTGAATTTCATTTTTAAAAGCAGCTTGAAAAAAATAACAATGCTACAAAATTAACAACACTGAAGCTGAATTGCAGAAAGCATTGTCAAAAAATCTGATTTGACAATGACCTCAGATTGTGATCATGTATTACAGTTTTTATACATGCAGGAACAGTCTAATGTCGTTGTCAAACTAACTGTCATGTAGATTGTAGAACATTAGATTATACTCACATAAAAAATTCACAGATTTCGCAATCCTTGCAACCATCGAGGACATTGGAAATGATAACAGCATATATGAAACATAATTAACTGTTTATTATACACACAATATTTATCAATGCACTGTTTAGTTTTGTCAGGAATAACCCTATTATTCTTCTGTTATATACGCGTTCACTTTTGCTTGATTACTTAACTTTTAAATGGATTTTTCTACAGTATTTATTAACATTTGCTCAAAAATAACACCGCAGATCGTCGCAAATACCTCTCAATTAACTAGACATGATATAAAACACATTTCGAAAAAATTGCACTTGTTCAATTTTGCATGATTGCTCCTCACTTGATCGCGACACCGTTGTCTTTTGGCTTTGAACGAAAACTCGTAACTCTGCCCCCATATACGAACATAAACATTTCCAATGTTAAAAAATGATTGATCTACATAGAAGAAGATTGCTTTTCAAGCTAAATTTTGATATTAAAATGCGTAGAAAAATGGTGTTTCAAATTGGAAATCGTATACAAAAAGTATGCTAAATAGATGTATACACAGTTTAAAAAAAATTATTTCAATCGATCAATTATTTTTCGAGTAGCTTTCTGCAACCGAGCATGACTGGATAAGTATAACTGAAACAACTACGTATCGTATGGAATCGGTTGTCGAGCGTCTATATGTAATATAATATCTATCTATCTACTAGAGGAGTTTGCCAAAGCTTTAGGATTTTTTCTCAAAATTAATGTATTAACCAAAACAGAAAAATGATTATTTATTAATGCCTGTTTCCATTTGAGATTTTGAAAAATATGGATAGAGGTCAGCTAACATTTTCTTATGTGTTCAAATAAACCAATTGAAAATATAAATTGGTGCTAGGCCCAAATAACCTTTGCTGTTGGTGGTCTTTAAAACACAATTTAACAATTTTATCAAATAAACCACGAACGGTCAACGTTTAAGAACAGCTGATGCCTTATAAGTTATAATACCTATACAGTTTCGAACGTTAGGTATAATACTAGTATATCACCTAATCTCAGTTTTAGATTAGCTTGAAATAATTGATAGGTTTCTAATTCTGTACGTACTCCGAGACCGAATCTCAAGCAGATTGAAATTCTGGTAACTAAAGCACATTAAATAAACATAACACCTTAACCTACTTATTAACAGCTCTACATTTTTGATGTAAGACTCATGCTGGGTTATTCGTTGTCAAAAAATCTAGATAAATTTAACCTACCGTGCCACTCACTATACACGAGCCCAGACCCAACTTCCAACCGACACGCGACTCATCCAGGTTTGTCAACACACTACGTGGACCCTGCAATTTCGTTTGACGTGAACCCGACCCTGGCCAATATGCCACCTGTCTCCCTTTATCATTCATTAGCGGATCGGTCGGCGGACAAGTCAAGACGGACCAATCCGATAATTAATTAATGGGGCGCCCCCCCCCCCATTCATTAATTATAGATTCTGACCATCAAATATAGTTTTTAGGCACATAATAACAGATTGAGGTTAAAAATTGGTATATGGAGATACGACATCCTTGTTCCAAAATAATTTTTAGCACGCTTATTTTAGTTCCACCTGTATGTATGTATGTATGTAAGTAACGGATTCTTTGAACGCGATTTTCACCCACTTCAAAACTTCAGATTGAACTGAAACTTTGTACACTTATCAAGGACCGATGACAATACAATAATTCAATAAGTTTTTTAGTCCTGGAGATCCTGGACTAAAAAAAAGCAAAAAACTTCAGATTGAATTGAAACTTTGCACACTTATCAAGGATCGATGACAATACAATAATTCAATAAGTTTGTCCCATTATCCTGACCAGGATCTCCAGGACCAAAAAGCAAAAATAAATTATAATTTAAAAAAACTAAAAAACACGCTTTAATAAACTAAAAAATAAAAAAATAATTAATTTTATTGTAAAAAAGCGTGGGGTGCTTTGTACCATATTTTCATACTACCCCACGCTTTTTTACAATAAAATTAATTATTTTTTACTTTTTAGTTCGTTAAAGCGTGTTTTTTAGTTTTTTTAAATTATAATTTGTTAATATGAAAAATTTCAGAGGAATTATGCGATTTTTATTAGATGATATTGTTATCAATCTAAATTTTCTAACAATGAGTTTTGCAACTCACCGAGAGCTCTCTTCACCGACAAACATTAATACATTCGAATAACATTACACTCAAAATACTGATTATAAAATGACTTAAATAAAAAAAAACATATCTTATATCTTATGGGGTTTAAATGCAGCCAACAAGGATACACAATAATTTATGTCGGTTTTAACGCAAAAAAGTGAAAAACAGACGTTTACTATTTACATTTGTTTTTGAACTTAGGGGGTTTTAATCTTATTAATGGATGCGCCTAGAGGCGCGCTAGAGGGCACTAAATAAAAATATTGAAAAGCTTTTACAGTAGGTATACCTTACATCAAGCCATGATTTAATATTCAGAAGAACTTTGTGTGGCCTGAAAACAAAATTGTTAAAATCTGGCTTGTAGCACCCCAAGAGGAGACAATTTGGTGCAAAAAATCTTTCCTCAGATAAAAAATACGTTCGGGAGCGTGTAATAAAGTTTTAGGCTGGAGGTAGGTGGATAGACCCTTCTTAAGGAGAAAGATTTTTTTTTTTTTGAAAATTAATGTGTAATAATTTAGTCACATTCTGTAAATAATAGTATATTGTGTAACTAGTGTGCTAAATCTTTATACGTCAGGCGCGATATTTTCAGCACAAGTAGTAGGCGAGCACACACGAGCCTTGGCGAGTGTGCATCGCGAGCCGCATACGAGTGCTGAAAACATCGCGCCTGACGCATAAAGATTTAGCACACGCATTGCACACTATACTTTATATAACACATGCATGGTTTTAGAATTTAATTGAATTAAAAAAACAGTTACATAATGGTTCATTATGCAACTGTTTTTTCATTATAGCACCAAAAAGCATTGCATAATTGATCATTATGTAACTAGTTACATAATGTACATTATGTAACTAGTTACATAATGAACCATTATATAGCACTGAAAAGCGTTACATAATGGTCCCTAGTCAATAAACGGCTATTTAAGGTTCGCAAAACAGATACGAAAAAACACTAAAAGCGTGTATGTGTTATATAAAAGTTTTTATATCGTCTACATATATTAAAATTCATTTTATCTAGGCGTTATTTGAATAATGTTTCGATCAAAATAATAGATAGGCATATAGGTATAATTTTCAAACCGTCTGTATAAGCAACAAAAATAATTCTTTTGTCTCTACATACCTCTTTCTAACGTCTGTGAAAAGCTTTGAAGATCTTCGTGGTAAAATCTTCTTGCGAAACGAAAAGAATTTGGTGCACGATATGAAATTAAATCAACAGAAAAGAGAAAAACCGACGCCTATATGTGATATTACGCTCTGTTGTTTCAAATGTTAAAAAAACACACACTTCTTACACATTTACACCAGACAAATATACAAATGTAATCTTTATTCTTTTTGTTACAAGAAGCTTATGTTTCTTTGATACAAAAATCCATACATCGTATTTTTATAACAGTGAAATTCTAGAGAGAAAAATCAATCGATTTTTTTGAGGGTTTTAAAAAGTAAAACTTTACAGTTTATCGTAATATTTGGAAGTTGATAATATTTTTTTTATATTTGTTGCATTGTAAAGATAATACTTTAAACTTTGTTGAACATTTGTTAAAAGTTATTGCATAAATTATCGCATTCACTACAGTATAAACAAATGAGTAATTTTGATTTAAATTTGGCGCCCGTTGCGTTCGTTACAAACAAATAAGTATCGTTAATACAGAGCTTTGCAGATGCGACCGCAACGTCAGACAAACGACTAACGACTGACAAACGCATAACGTCGTCGACAATTGAATAGCGCCACACGAGACGCTCTCTGATAGGATATTATACCGACCTTATATCTCGCATGTGCAGTTTACTATTTTGTGAAACAAAAAAAGACTTATCGAATTGATAAAGTAGTAAATAGATATCATATTTGTTTAAAAATAATATTATTAATGATAAACGGATATTTATGTTATTATTGCAATTAAAAAAACGACAATTGATATTATTTTCTTCAACTAAGTATTTATTTTTAATGTGGAAAATTATTTCAACTGTGTTTAATCATAGTGATATTTTTTCCCAAACACGTATAATATAAATGTTTACTGGCCATTTATATTAGCGGTTCCCAACAATTTTTTAAATCGCCATTAATGTATGAGAATTTATTTTCAGATTTGCCTGTAAGTAGGTAGTATACATAGTACATATTATGACACATCACATGCCACATTCACATACACTATTGGGGTCAGTCGGATGGCGAAACTTATCACCTAGGGGCGGGACCAAAGAATATCCACATTTCACATAATTTTGAACAACTTTTCATCATTTTTACCCGACTGCCAAAGGAGGGTAATATTTTTCGGGTGTATGTATGTATCTTTGCATTTTGGTCGGCGCCTTCTGTAGCCTAAACGGCTTGACTGATTTTGAAAAATGAACAAGTGCTACTGGGTATATGAAGTCACGGAAAAATCAATATGGCGGACTCTAGACCCCATTTTGTCAGAATGAAAAAGTAATTTTCCTTCTAAATACATCGATATGGGTATCAAAAGAAAGGTTTCGTTGAGATGATTTCAGATAGGATACATGACGTCACGGAAAATTCAATATGGCGGACGCAAGGCGCCATTTTGTCAATCAATACGCAAAAAATCGGCAAAACCTTTTGTGTGGAGTATCAAATGAAAAACCTTGATGAGTAGATTCAACTAAAAGGAAGAAAATAAAAATAAATTATTTAAAAAAAACAGAAAACCCGACTCCGTAAAAATAGAATTTAAAAGATGGAAACAACATAAAATGATAGCAAATGGGTATGGCGTTGACATGGTGTTGAATTTTTTATATATTATACAGGTTTTTTTGAAGTAAAAAAAAATAAATTTAAATATATTTTTTGAAATCGTATAAAAAGAAAAATAGTGTTGAGTGATAAATAAAATCGCGGAATAGAGACTAGAAATCGCTAGTAAACTGTCGAAAGAAAACGGCTTGTGTTTAAAATATATACACAGGGTGCATCACAGGATTTAGAACATTATATAAGGAAAACACAGCAGTGAAAATCATTAGGACAATTAAAGCTCCGTTTATAATTGTCGCAAAACGCAAGTCGAAAACGTAAGACGCAATGCAGTTCGCAAGTTGACGTACAGCGTCAGCTGTCTATAATAAACTTGCGTTTTACCTGCGTTGGCCAATCAGAGCAGTTGTTTATTTCGTCTGCCATAACCTCATACGTCAGCCACCTCTGATTGGCTGACGTAAAAGTTAAACATGAACCAACTTAGGCCCGATCTGTGTTTTAAGTTTAGCGTAAGGCGCTGCGATCTCTTGCGACGCCTTGGGTCAGTTTTACGTTTACGTTCGGAGTTTTGCAACAATTATTATGGACGGGGCTTAATTTAATTTAGTTGGCCATGTGTATTCTCTTTTTGTCGCCC
The DNA here is from genome assembly GCA_039654895.1 of Mongoloraphidia duomilia. NCBI lineage: Eukaryota > Metazoa > Arthropoda > Insecta > Raphidioptera > Raphidiidae > Mongoloraphidia > Mongoloraphidia duomilia. The sequence goes on from CM077524.1 coordinate 11,613,042, forward strand.
TACTAATTTTGTTTATGTCTTCCTTGTTACACTCATTAATTTTCGATCCTGTATAGATATTATAGAATTGAACAAAAAAATAAATAAATTTAAAATGAAACCTTCATTAAAAAATATTTCCAGCTCAGTACTGTTCGTATGAAGATAAAATTGCCGAATTTTGACATAGATTAGGCTTTATTTTTTGTCACAGTGTATAATGATATCCAGTGTGACACGACCCACGCTTATAGAGGCTTATCTACTAATTTTCTTTTTATCCAACGGTTCGTTATTTAATTTGCCACGCGTGTTAGCGAAAAAAATAATCCTGTTGGACACCTATGATTTATGTAACATTTAATATAAAGTGAACATTATAAATTATATGGAAATGTTTACAATTTTAATTATTTTTAGTAGCCGTAATTATAGGCGTGTAATATAGCGCGTATTTAAAACAGAAAAATAGTCTGTTAAACATTGAAATGTACCCTATTGCGAATTTTTAGCAAATACTGTTATAAAGTAGTATACAGTCAAGTTATAATATGACATTTTCATGACTCCTCTATTACAAGCCCCCAGTTCCCAGGTTCTATTCCGAGAACTGGTAAAAGTATCAATTGGATTTTCAATTCGTTATTAAAAATAATGACAAATTGGAAATATAAGTCGGGAGATATCATTTCTTTGTGAATTTTGTCCGGCCTCTTGTATTCTACGATTCCGCTACAAAACCACTTTGAACATTTATTATAAATAAAATATATATTTAATACAAATAAAATTCAAAGCGGTAACATAATTTAAAAGTTCTTATTTTCCTTCTGCATAGTGATTTTTTGAAAATAAATCAAAGTTAATAATTTAAAAAACAGATTACCTATATTAATTCTAAATTAAATTAATATGAAGGACCACTGCACACGTGCTACTTTTTTTTATCGAAAACGCGCGATTTTGGAAACTAAACCGTGATTTGACAATTACTCGGCTACTTGAAATTTCTCGTGTATTTCAGCGAAGAGTGAGCGACCTTACGCTACAACTGACGATCTTCAAGCGACATAATTGCAAAATCATGCGACATAAAGTAGCGTATGTGCGCTGGCCCTCAGACGATAAATATTCAATGGAAGATCTGAAAACTGATTGTAAAATTTCTCGTTAAATTAAATTTGTTTTATAGTTTATGCAATATATTTTATCTACTGGCTGGACTAAATGTGATCAAATGCATCCAACGCTTGCCTGTTTTTCTCATAAATAGTGTTGCCGTCTAGACAAGACAAGACAAGACTTTCAAAGTCTTGTCTTGTCTTGAAATATCAAGACAAGATTTCACTAAGTCTAAGTCTAGATAAAAAACTCTTGTCTTGTCTTGTCTATAATATCAAGAGTCTAGATTATTTTCAAGAGTCTATAGATTAACCGAGTGGTTTTCTTTAAATGCGCGCTCATCCTGGGCTTTGTGGTGTGAGGACGATCAGATACATGTGACTAGGGATAGCCGTCATCCTCGTTTAGGATTGGTCAGTTATCCCTACTGTTTTCGCTCGTGCTCTTGCTCTAACAGCAACTTGTTTCACTAATCATCTGCAAAATTCGCAGCTTCTGTAAAGACAGACAGCCCTATAAAAAGTATAAGTAAACCTTTTTAGTTAATAGGAACAGTGAGCAACGTCAATTTTACAGAAACTTCGTACCTAACTAATAAGTACCTACCCTCCAGTGACTATGAGAGTAAAAAAAAATATTTTTAACCAACTTCAAAAATAAGGAAGGTTCTGTTTTTCCCTAGTATGTAGGTATGTATATGTGTATGTGCGTAATGTACACGGCCGATTTTTATTATTCTTTTTTTATTTAATAGGACATACCTTGGGGATGTTCTTATATAAATTTTACTTACATCGGTTCAGTAGTTCGACTGATTTTCATAAAAAGTAACTAACATAGCGTAACACCGGTTAATAACGTGCAAACTACGTATTGTAAAGGCACTAAAAATAAAAATATATTAAAAAAATTTAAAAAAGTCAAAAAAAAGGGGAAAATAATATAATTTTGAGCGGTGCCTCAATATGAAAAGTTTTAGCAATTAAATTAGCGCCGACCTCAAAATTTTATTATTTTCCTTTTTTTAGAGACTTTTTTGAAGGAGGTTCATATTTTTATTTATTTTTATTATATATTTATTTAGTTTATCTACACTCTTGAAAATTGTCTAGAGTTTTGGCAAGTCTTGATCTAGATAAAGCAAGTCTTATCTTGTCTTGGAACTTTCTAGACAAGACTTTTGCAAGTATTGTCTTGAAAATCTAGACAAGACAAGAGTCTAGAAAGTCTAGATCTAGACGCCAACACTAGATACGAATCTGCTTTGTGGGTCCCACAGACCAACGGGGAGCAGCGGAAACGAGTGAGAATGGGGCGCGGAATCTAAATTATATGACGGGATTTTTTAGCCGGATATCGCTTGAGTGTTATAAATGCTAACATATTCCGCCATTTTGTTTGATCCCGCGTCGCGTTCGTTTTCTTTCCCGCTTCCCCGCGTTTGTCTGTGAGAGCCTTTATCTTGAAATTACATTTACCTTCGTAATTAAAATTCATTATCTTCGAAAAAATTGTAGTAACTGTTCCCCGAAAACGTTTCCGCACTCGTTTTGCAGTGATTTTTTTATCTCTATGCATATAAGATGTTGTTAATAAAGGTGCAAAATCATGGTAAAATTAGATAAATCTATGAATATTAATAATAGCATGCAAACCTATCAAAGTTTTCAGGTTTGTACAACTAAAAGACAAAGACAGAAGTATACAGTGAAGAAGTTTTAAGTGAATTTGTTGTCTGCTGTTGCTGCACAGAATACTAAAATATTGCGTTACGTATATAAAATGAAATTAAAAGTTACAATCTTAGTTATTGTCACTTAAGTTTTATAAATAGAGAGAGTCTAGTAAAGATTACAAGAAAAATAGAGCGATATCCGTAACACTTACACTTTTCGAGATAATGGATTTAGTCCGAAAAAAATATTTCGAGATTTTAACAGATCTTCACGTTTTGAGACCCTAGCAATCGCGCGCGTGTGTGTGTGTGTGTGTGTGTGTGTGGTCAGTTTTTCGCCTTCGATATCGTAAAAACGGAACAACATACGGCCATGTCGATTGTTCTAGTGTTTATTGTGTTTATTGTTCTATTGTGTTTATCAGTCAAATCGGTTCAGTGGATTCTGAGATATTAAAAAAAACGTTCTCAATGTCACGTACACATAGGTAAAAAAAAATATAAATGAATTCTAAATGTTATAATATGAAAAAAATGTAAATATTTTTTTCTCTAAAATGTATAGTTTTCGTGAAAAAAAAATATTTTACTAAAAAAAGAAAATTGTACGTAAATCAAAGTAACCATGATTTTTGCTATATTACTAGCCATTTAAGACGCTAATGACCTCTGCTGTCGAGCGTTTATAATCTACAATTCATTCATTCACTAGCCATCAGTAGATCACCAAACAAAAAAGAGGGCCATGCTTTTTTTCAAAGAATAAAAAAGAGTGTTTATTTTTTGCAAATATTTACTAGGTGGGAAGTATAGGACTGGTCATCAGTCGAATATTTTGTGTTAATGTTGATGAGATTTAATTTAATCTTTTGCAGTAGGTACATTTATTCGTTTGTTAGATGTAAAGAACCCTCGGCGCGCGAGGACTTAATGGGTTTCTTACCATTCAAACTCCACAAGTGGGGAATGGTAGGTACTAATTTGGGTCAAAATTCACTTTTCGCAATTTTAAAATATTTTTTCGTTTCGAGGTCACTAGGGTCCAAAAAATATATTTTTGGAAGAAGTCTGCTCTTTTGATAATCTGTGAGCACGATACAGGCCAAAACGGCTGAGCGGATCGAAACCAAATTTTGGTAGGATGTTTGACATGTAAAAAGGAAGAACGCTATTGTTTTTGGGGAAAATCGGTGCATGCGCAGAAGATATATTTGCTATAACGTTTTTTTATTACAGCAACGGTATACTTTTCATGGGGACCGAGCAGTAACTATAGAGGCAGCACTTTTGCCGAAAGTGCTGCGCCCTGGTGTTTAATTAAAGCAAGAAACGGGCAAAAATATAACAACAGCTTGACAGCTTGTGTATTTTTTAATAAATAATTAATGGAAAAAATAATAAAATATGGTTTTCAACCAATAACTAATACGCGTATTCAAGGTCAAAACGACATAAAAGGTAAAAAATTATATGAATCTGGGCATGTTTTTGATGTGGTCGAAAAAAAATCATTAAATGGTCTTATAACCATTACCGTTAATGTTGTTGCCCAGACCAGTGTCTCAAAAGCATATAATGTTAAAATGATTGTAAGTTTTAATTTATTTTTTATTCTTACTCTTTTTTGTACAAAATTAAAACTTAAATTAGATATAAAAAAAAATTCTGTTTACAATTCAATTTATTTCTTATTTTTTTAGCTAGATGACAATCGCAACGTAAGTCAGGCTGACTGTAGCTGTAAAGCTGGATTAGCCGGTAAATCTAAACACATTTGTGCTGTTGTTCATGATGTCAATTCACAGCGTCTTCTAAAACTAGTCGTAGCCAGGAATGGGGTAAACCATCTCAACGTCAAACCACCTCAACGTCAATTACAACAATATCAAAAATTGTACATTCTGTAATATGGAATAATATATTATGACTGACCTTGTGTATTTCTAATTATTTTATAATTATTATACGTACGACCGTTTCAGTTTGTGATTTTTTTACTTACAACTTCGTTCACACATTATAATATTATATATTTATCGTATTTTTGTATGCTTGAACTCGATAATATTTCACCTGCCAACACTTTGTTTTTTATTCAAATTTTGTGTAAATGACACTCCATACGGTTTGGTTTATTGACATGACTGTAAATTTTAATGTTTGCTGATGTACGCCGACTGTGGTATTCGATCTGAAAAACTATTTAACATTTGATTATTAACTACATTTTTATAATATACGTACTTACCAGAACAGAATCATATTCCCAAAGTTTATTTGAATGAATAGAAGGAATGATGGATGAAGTGGATGCTCAGATTTTGTATTATTTATAAAATGAGCACTACAAATTCTTGTATTTATAGTAGGGTCCTAGTCTTTCGGATTTTTGCTGAAATAGAAAAAGTTAAAGGTTAGATTTATGTAATTCAATTTATATTTATTTATTGATTTTTCTCTACTGCATATTAACTAAAATTCAACAGATCTTTTCTATACCTACTGTTTTAACAGAAATATTAATTATTTACTATAATTATTCATTACTTACACATAATTTTTTACTGCATTTATCCATTTCATACGCTTGTCATCTTTCCACGAGACACCAATAGTAGTTAACGGAAAACGATAAAATTTCACAGGTAAATTTATATGCCGCTCTCTGCGACGATTTTATTGATAAAGACATCGTGAATAATTTCAAAATTTATTTCAATAAAAGTAAATAAACAATTAATCACATACTACAGGTTAATATTTTTGCCCATAAGTTTACACTTTCTATCACCAGTTGGCGTGACAGTCTAGAGGCTCGTTCCCAATAGCGATTTACTATTCTACTAATTTTTGTAAAAAAGTTTTTTTTCTAAACTTTGTAGTTTCGTAGATATTTTGAAAATAAGTCAGTTGTTTTTTTGTTTTTAAGTAATTGATCAATCAGGAAAAAAATGAGTTAGCTGACAAGCATGCATTGATTATTTTTACATGTAAACCACGGAGTGGTAAGCAAGGCAATGGAACACAATTGTTACATTATGAAAATAATTTTCAATTATTGTTATTATTTGTCAGTTTATTTTGAGTTGTAATGGTCTCGTCGTCCAAGTGACTGGAATTTTTACAATGTTGCAGTTTGTTGGTTCTGGCCAAATAAAGAATTTTTAATATTTGTTGCCTTTTATTTCAGTCTAGCAAATATTAATTTATGCTTAGAATACATTTGAAATCTATTTCTTCCATTTTTAACAGACTTCAAAAAAAGGAGGTGGTTCTCAATTCGGATGTATTTTTTTTTTATGTTTGTTACCTCATAACTCAGTCATTTATAAACCGATTTTGAAATTTTTTTTTATTTGAAAGGATATATACTTTTAGATTGGTCCCATAGAAATTTCATCAAAATCGGTTCAGTAGTTCGGCTGATTTTAACGGCGTGTGATTCTTTAAGGTAAATGTCACTTTTTGACATATCAGACAGCGTAAGAAAGTCAGTTTAATAAAAGTGAGTAACGGCGTGTGATTCCTTTAAGGTAAATGTCACTTTTTGACACTAAAAAGTAAAAAATAAAAAACTTTTTACCAAAAAAGACCTCCTTCAAAAAGCCACTAAAAAGAGGAAAATAATGAAATTTTGAGGTCTGCGCCAATTTAATAAAATACGAAGTTGGTTAAAAAGAAGATATTAATCACTATACTATACTTTTTAACCGACTTCATATTTTATTAAATTGGCACAGACCTCAAAATTTCATTATTTTCCTCTTTTTAGTGGTTTTTTGAATGAGGTTTTTTTTTTTGTTAAAAAGTTTTCTATAATGTTCTTAGTCTTTTTTTACATGGAATACCCTTAACTTTGCCAAAACATGTGATCTGTAGACAAAACACTTCACTGTATTAATTTGAAATGATTAAGAAAACATCTCTTTAAAATGATGAACAATTAATATGCAGATTAGAGCGCTTACAGCATCCTTGTTTGAATATAATAATTGAAAATCAGATTAAAAATATTTTATATTCCTTTTACGTTTAAAAACTTTTTTCACTTTGTCGAGTTTTAACAATATAGGGAAATAATTTAAGTGGGCTTTGAAACGTTTTTTCTGTGAGTCTCACGCGTACTGCCAAAACGGCTGAGCCGATCTTAAAAAACCTTCTTTTTGTATGAATCTAATATATTTATATGCATTACAAAAACTGATTTTTTAATTTTGGCCCTAAGAAGAGCTAATTTTTATTTTTTTGTTTTTTCTATTAAATGAAGTAATAGAATTACCTGTGTAAAAGTTTACTTTGTGCATTTAGTCTTAACTAATAAATTTATATGTTAACTTATACTTGCCCCCCCCCCACTATTCAAGACTCGTACATAAAGCCTTAGGGCCTAGTTGCTGAGTACGTCAAAAATGGAAATTTGACTTTTTAAATATATTTTATTCTGATACATTTTTAGAGTGTTGGGTCTCCAAGTCACTATATGAATATTATGAATTAGTAGAAATACCTTGTATTTTTTGATGTCCGTCTTGTGACTTCCTGTGTTTTAACACGACGCGTTTCAGCAACGAGTTGCTATCTTCAGGTGTGGTTAATTTTTTTTAAAAATTACACATTCAGTATCCGTAACACGTTATAATATTAAGCACATGCGTATTATGTAGTGGATTGTGGAGTACTCCACAATCCACTACGACGGACATCAAAAAATACAAGGTATTTCTAATACTTCATAATATTTATATTTTATTCATTCAAAAAATGTTTAACAATGATTGTTTCGAATATTACTTATTCTCTGACATTTTGCATCTTCACCTAAGTGGTGAAAAAAAAATGATACATGCACTTATATTTTTTTATTACTTATAATTCTAATTATAGGTAATATCTATACGAAAGTCTAAAAATATCTGGAACGACTGGAGAATTTTGGATAAGTAAGTGTAAAGATCTTTTTGACTTGAATTAATATTATTGTAGATCTTCATATAAAATTAATAATAAATAAATAAAACACAACAAAATTTGATTTAATCAAGACGAGTCTAAATTTACGTCTGATCACAACTAGATTACAATTTTGAATTACTTGTTTGTTTCAAAAGCCTGGCTAATAGAAACTGCCAAAACAAAACAATGTTGTGTCGACAATGTAGAGTATTATGTTGACTCAAAACGACACAACATAACACCCCCCTTCGCATGGGAAAATTACAAATGAAAGTGGCCAGTTTTCAAAACTAACTGCAAAACCCACAGGAAGGAACCAAAGAGTAGATGTATAGTTTATTACGCATTAGTAATTACATACTAGTGTTTGTTATGATAAAAAAAATCAATATATCATGGTGATCTTCGTCTGAGAACCATAAATGGACAGCTAGGCACGTTGTAGAAGGCGTGACAAAAGCAGGAGTCCACTAGTGAAGTTCGTGAAGACGTAAATAATTGAAGTAAAATAAGTCTACGAATTGATGAAAAATAATGGTAAATAATAATTAAATCAGCTGAACATCATTCTGCTTTGAGCTTGCGTAAAAAAAAACACAGGGAGAACAGGTAATATCCTGGAAGTGTACAAACATATATAGGAGTGTATCGACTTCAGCAGGAGTAACCTGAAAGAATATAACGAATAAGAACTAGTTGTTCGCTTCGTAAAAATGACGGTAGCATGTCGCTAATCCGTTGCACGGAGGAAAATAAGGCAGCAAACCCATGTCCTAAATCAAAAAAGTAAATATTTGATAGACAACATAAAAAATGTTAAATACTGAATAATTATAAATACCAAATATCAAAATTCGCAGTGTTGGTGCAATTAGTGCAAATATAGATTTGAATTGTTTGATATAATGTTGTGAAATGTAATGTGAATAGATATAAATAATAAATATATGTTAAAAGAGCATAAAAAGCATAAAATTAAAATAGAAATGTCAAAATGAAAAAAATTATTAATAAAGTAAGTTACCATGGATGATAATCTGAAAAAGTAACTTAGGAAAATAAGTAAATAAATTTATTGTACTTAAAAATAAATGAAGCGTTTGCGAAAAAATAATTAAAAAGTCACTTTTATCCGTTTTTCCAATAAAATTCTCCATTTTAATATATAATTTATGTTTCTTCTAAAGCTTCTGTCCATGATATAATATTTTGAAAAAAATATAAGTAGTGCTCACTTGTCAGGGGTCACCAATTGTAAAGATCTTTTTGACTTGAATTAATATTATTGTAGATCTTCATATAAAATTAATAATAAATAAATAAAACACAACAAAATTTGATTTAATCAAGACGAGTCTAAATTTACGTCTGATCACAACTAGATTACAATTTTGAATTACTTGTTTGTTTCAAAAGCCTGGCTAATAGAAACGTGTTTGAATATGAAAATATGGTGGAAGTGATGGGTTATTTATTTGATGCAATTTTCAGTTTTACTAATAATTTACATTTTTTTAGGTGTCATTTGAAATATAGCTCAAAAAACTTTTTTTAGATAATTCGTAATAATATTAATAGTAAGATAAATCACAGATATTTCGACAAGAAAATAAACAAAAAACTGCGGAAAATACCTGTGATTTATCTTACAATTTAACAATTTTATCAAATTATCATGGACATGATTCATTAAATATTCTTAATGATATTGATATAATAAATAAAAATACTCTTTTTCGCCCAATTAACCTGTAGGATTTGAAATACACTCTCAACACTCGCAGACACCACATTGAGGTTCAACGGGCCTAACCATTTCATTATTGAAGTAATTCACCAGTGCGGTGGACTAAGCCCTTCGGAAACCCGGGGCGGCAGAACTAAATGAAGCCCTCAGTCTGCTTAGAAATTGATGTGTTTTGTAGTGTAAATTTCGTAAAAAATGAATAATATAGATCTAATGACTGACAAAAAAATCAAATATTTATAATATAAACGACTTACCTACGTTTATATTTTGTATACGTACGCCCCCTCCAACTCCAAACTGCCTCTTACTTACTACACATATTTTGGCCTTGTTTGGAATTTGATTAAGAAGGACTTCTCAAGATTTGGAGGCCCCCCCAGGATCAGAGACCTGGGGCAGCCGCCCCCTCCCCCCTTACATCGCCACTGTATTTCCCACTATTTTTTTTCGTTCAGAGTTTGTTTGAGAGGATTTGATATGAAATCTTAAAAAAAAAATTCGACTGATGACCAGTCCTATACTTCCCACCTAGTAAATATTTGCAAAAAATAAACACTTTTTTTTTTAATTCTTTGACTAGGCCCAAATAACCTTAACTGTTGGTGGTCTTTAAAACACAATTTAATTTTTATTCTTTGAAAAAAGCATGGCCCTCTTTTTTGTTTGGTGATCTACTGATGGCTAACTTAATATAGCAAAAATCATGGTTACCTTGATTTACGTACAATTTTTATTTTTTTTAGTAAAATATTTTTTTTCTCGAAAACTATACATTTTAGAGAAAAAAAATATTTACATTTTTTTCATATTATAACATCTAGAATTCATTTATATTTTTTTTACCTATGTTAATACGTGACATTGAGAACGTTTTTTTGAATATCTCAGAATCGACTGAACCGATTTGACTCAAAATCTAATCAAATCTAAGTTAAAGGCTGATAAACACAATAGAACAATCGGCATGCCCGTATGTTGTTCCGTTCTTAAGATATCGAAGGCGAAAAATTGACCACACACACACACATACACACACACACATACACACATACACACACACACACACACACACACACACACACACACACACACACACACACACACATACAGACATCAGTCAGAAAATGATCTTAAACGATTGCTAGGGCCTCAAAACGTGAAAATCTGTTAAAATTTCGAAATATTTTTTTCGGACTAAATCCATTACTTCCCTACCATAGTAGAGGTGGGAAATAAAAACGTCAAAATGAAAATATCATTTGCATCATTATTGCTTTTGGTTAATGTGCACATAGGTATATGTACATTGATTTATTCAAATTGAATTCATTGTATGCAATGTCCATAATATATCAGACAGCAGCAAGTAGAACGACGAAAAGGCCAGAACATTAAACAATGTTCCCTTATGGCACGCCAACAGAACAACAGAAGATGTGCTTGTAGCTACTGTAGCTACTGTATTTCTTGCCCTTGTTCAGAGCGACCCGAATTTTACGTAACTTCACGCAGGGTTGCCAACTAGTGAGCAATTACCCCCATTTAGTTTTTCACTTCAATAATTCAAGAACTATAAAAGAATGTAGGCTTTCACGGCCGGCGTTAATAGAATTAAGATAAGAATCTTTCGGGCTTATGAGCCGTGGTCTACTGGAATGGCAGTTGCAAGCGAAACGTCTGGAAGAAAAGAAGCCATTCCAGTAGACCACGGCTCATAAGCCCGAAAGATTCTTATCTTAATTCAAGAACTATTTTGGTGACTTCATATAGTAGAGCTTTTCATTTAGTATAATGTTGCCAAATGGTGAATTAAAAATTTTAATCGACTTTGATAAGCACTACCCTTCCTCAAGCTTCTCAGGATGACCCGAATCTGTTGAATAACTTTGCTGAGATACGCAAAAAATTTCTATTCAGAACAACGGTGTCATTAAAACGATCAACTAATTACTTTTATTGTCGAGCGTGTATAATCTAGATTCTAGAATAATCTAAAACTATCATCTACTACCTACTCTTGCCAAATACAAAGTAGTAATTCTATAATTATTTCTACATTCCACAATTTTGTCGAGTTTACTCGAAGTTCGTTTCTGTTACGGTGAGATTATCATTGATTTAATCTCGATTTCGGAATTCCAGACGGAAACAATGTTTTTTTTCGTTTCGGCATTAAGACATTAGACTTATGCTGGGCTGCAGAAAGCATTGTCAGAAAAGCTGATTTGACAATGGCCTAAGATTGTAACCACCCATATTTCACCATAAGAAAGCATTGTATTTGTAATTTTATATCGATCCTGCTCGAAAAATAATTGATCGATTAAACTGATATTTTTTTAAACTGTGTATTCATGTATTTAACATATAGTAAAAAAAAATTTTTTTTCGTTGGAGAGCAGCCAATTATATAATTGTTTCGAAACATCATTTTACCAACCAGTGGTCACAGTCAGGATTCTAACCTGGTACGAGGATTCACTTCATATCATAGCTATTGAATTAGCATATATAAATTGACACTCGCATGTAGTGAAAATCTATTGATTCTGAAGCATATAAGGAGAATGTTAATTTAGCAATCATGTCACGGTTGAGTATTGTAAGCTCATTCTGACGCGAAATTGGAAAGGTTCAGGTTAGAATCCTGACTGTGACCACTGGTTGGTAAAATGATTTTTTCCAATATGTTTCGAAACAATTATATAATTGGCTGCTCTCCAATGAAAAAAAATGTTTCAATTGCATTTCAGCCGTATAAGACCATTATTTATTTAACATATTATAGTGTTTTGCACAATTTCCACTTCGAGGCAACGTTTTTCTATGCATATTGAATGATCAAAATTTAACTTAAAAAGCGATCTTTTTCTTCGTAAATCAATCATTTGATTAAGTATATATGACCACAATGTAAGGTCGCTGTCAAATCAAATTTTTTGACAGTGCTTTCTGCAAGCCAGCATTAGAGACTAGAGTATTCCCACACTGCATAAACTTATAAAGTGTCAGCACTCAGCCCTACCTGTTATAATTAAATCGATATTATAGCTATTTATCATCTGTGCAATATTGTGTTTGAAATATGCAAATAACTAATTATCCTTTCCAATGTTCGCTTGACCTAAACACGACTTTGTAACATCAGGCGGCAGACTACGATATCCTTTCAAATAAAAATGTTAATATCTTTTTTCGTTTGGTTACATCGCTGCGTAAATTGCATTCCTAAAAGAATCTTTCTATCTCCGATTTGGATTCACCAAAAACGTACAGAATGTTCATCTGGGAATGTTGCATAGTCCAATAGTGTCGTGGTAAGAGGCTTAAATAGCTTGTCGTATCGAGAAAATCGTTCGTGATGTCAAAAAATACTTAAAGCGAGGCGCCAGCCTTAACTAGAAAAAGGGGCCATCGACTTAAATTTTTTTAACCACAATCTCCTCTAACACAACAATTTTTATTCGCAAAAATTAAGGTCTTAAATATTGAAGTGTTTCCACCCATATTATTACGGTGTTAATTAAGACTTGTCCATACAATCTGGGTATAATATTAAATCGGTCGTGTGGAAAATTAAAAATGTTTTATGTCTGATGTAAGGAAATTTAGTTTTCGATGAGCACAAATAAATTTTTAGATTAATAATTCTGTAAAATTATATTATCAGATAGAATTTTTCAAATTCACACATTTAAAAATTTTATCGTTTTTAAACTTTGGGGGGCTCAAACTACGACTTATTTTTAACTTCCCGCTAAGAATATTGAAAACTTTCAAAAATAGGGAAGTTATTGATATCACCCCGATTCTCGAAAATCGAGTTTTCATCAGATCTCGACGTTTTGTGATCCTAGGAAGCTATACTGACTGTTTTTACGATTATGTCAGTATGTCTGTTGTTGGTGTGTGTGTGTATGTAAACCTCTCATAACTTTTAAACGGCTTGAGCGATCGAATCGCGATTTACGGCATTCGAAAGTGTTCCACTGAACTTAGATTTCCTGAAAATTTGAACCGATTCGGCCCAATAGATTTTGAGAAATTCCAAAAAAACCGAAAAAAAAGTTGTTAAAACTATGTTTTTTCAAAATAACTTCTAGAATATTGATCAAAATCGGTTAATCCGTCCGAGAAATTATGTAGTTAAAAGATTTCGAATAAGTGTTTTTTCAAAATAACTTCGAGATTTCTCAACCAATCGATTGTGTACCTCTTACAATATTTTTAGAGCTTAAAAAACTGCGTCGAATGCCGTTTTAAAGATCAAAATCGAATAACGCGTTCAAAAGTTATAGCCGTTTAAACATTTAAAAAAAATGTTTTTTGAAGATACCTGCAACATTTGTCAACTACGAGATTTTTTTTTTGTATCAGTTTTTGCGGTAAAAAAGCCGCATTGAATAACGTTTGAAAAATCAAAAACGTTCAGCTTTTTAAAAATTAAAATGGTGTTGTTATCAGCAATTTTCAGATTTTTAAGCTCGAAGAGCTCAAAAATCTACTTTTGGGTATATTATCAAGTGCTTCGAACTCAAAGCACTTGAAAATAACGGAAATTTCCAGGGATGGCCTGCAGGGTCAACCGATTTACAGATTTTTTTTATTGTAAATTATAGATGCGTCGACAGCTTAGGTCATTAGCGTCTTGATTACATTAAATAACAATTAACTTAAAATTAAATGACAGCACAAAACATCCTTGAGCGGAGGCGGAATTTGAACCCACGACAATCTGATCCAGAGGCCGCAACGCTAACCACTGAACCACACTGTCCTCTCAAACTACTACTATTTATAGATTGTTGCCACTATTTATAATTAAAAAATACATACTGTGTGAAAAGTGCATGGTGTGCGGCGGATCTTGTTCAAATACAAAAAATAATAAGACATTTTGGGGCATCTTATATTTCAGTATTGGGATTTGACAGTATAAGTGTAGTCAGATTTGCATAGATTTAATACTTGAATCAACATAGTTGACGCCTTGACGGTTAAGATTTGATATAAAGTTACGATAAGATTGTTTCACTTCACGTTACACATTAAATCGCCGGCAGAAAATAAATTTTCAACAACGTTCTAAGAGAAAAAAATGTCTTCGCTTACTTCTATTGCTTCAACTTATATCAAATTGACTATAAAAATATGCCTGGTATCAATGTTTCAATCTAAATTTCTAATTTTGATGAGGCATCAAAATGAAATTATTTTGTTTTTACTCAGGGCCGACTTGAAAACTGCTAATTCAGTATATAATAGGTATCCCATAAACTGTATATCTAAGTCAAAATTTTCAAAAATTTAAGTACATTTGTAAAATTAAAATTTTAATTATTTACGATTAATTAAATTTTGATTATTACGAAAAAAATAATTACCACCAAAAGTTCATTTCCCTATACCTATCTTACACGTGGGTATCTAAGTACCTTACTAATAACAAAACTTTATTAAAAGGCATTAGAAAATAAAAACTCGGGTCGCAGTGCCAAACCCTGCCGACAATATAGTGTATTTGCTAATACAGGCCTTGTGGCTTTAATACGTAAACTTAGTTTGTTTTTGGAGAAAATAAAAAATTTAACCCCTTAATACATCCCTTAAAATAATATTTTTTTTCTTAATTTCATATTATTATCAATGCAACCTCTATACCAAATTAAATACAGCCTTCAGTAAGTAAATCACTATCCGCAAACTAGTGTTTTCATAAAATTTGTAAGTCCGGTCCTGTCGGGCCGATTTTATTAACATTTTAGCAGCAGATTTTGATCTTTACTGAAAGGTTAAATTTCAATTTTGAAACAATTCTGAAATTTTTTTCGGTATTTTCGGGCCCAAAAACTTTTTTCAACCCCTAAAAACTACCCTTAAAATAGTCCGATTGGGCCCATTTTAAATAGGTTCCGTGCGGTGATAGATTCCAACGTGTGTACCAAATTTCGTTCAAATCAATTAAGTCTTTCGAGAGTTATGCCGCGAACACATATATATATATATAATATATATATATATATATATATATATATATAAAAATAAATATATATATATATACATATATATATAAACATTTCTCAAAAATGGTGCCAAAGTGTTCAGGAGGCTATGAAACGTCGAGAAATTTTGGTCCGACCCCTAGGTCCCGCCATCCGACCGACGCCAATAGTGTATGTGCCATATGGCAAATACACTAAAAATACATAAACTAGGTACCACCGTAAAATTTAATGTGGCCATGCGATTTAAATTTAAATTTGGTGTTTAAATTTAAAGTTGGTGTTGAAATTTAAAGTTGGTGTTGAAATTTCGTTCGAGTCGTCATATATGACCAGTGCTGTTTCCATTAGAATAAAAAAAGCGGTCAGTAGAACTCGCGCCATGAGGGTTCCGTACCGTTATAACAATTTAATAAGAATTAAGTTTGTAACGTGATAATTCCATATAGAATTAGAAATTAATGATTTTCGGATTTTTTCCTTTACTTGTGCTATGAGACATTCCTTCGTGCCAAATTTCAAGATTCTAAGTCAACGCAATAGGTTTTGGTGAGTGAGTCCACTATAAAAAAAAATTTGTATTCGTCTTCTTATTGCAGTGAGTGTTTTAGCTTTAACTTTATAAGACTATGGAGTCGTAGAACTTAGTCTTTGATACTAATTTCAACTTGATACCTCTAGCAGTTCCTGAGAAAAAGGGTCTTGTTAGACAAACAGACAGACATACAGATAGACGGACAATAAAGTGATCCTATAATATAAGGGTTCCTTTTTTTCATTTTAAGGTACGGAACCCTTTTTTCATTCTGAGGTACGGAACCCTAAAAATGAAACGTTGAATCACTATTGCAACACGTTCACACACTGAAAAGTTGACCTATATTATTGATTTATACTTAATAAACTTCACTACAATTTCTTTGTAGAACTGTGATCCAGAATCTTCGTGTGGTAACTTTTTTAATTTATTATTTATTAAATGATTTTCTTTGTTTATATTATAGGAATTGCTTTTGCTTCAAAAGACCCGAATTGAATCGGTTGCGCGGCTAGCTACCGACGGCGCGGGGTCATGGGTCGAAAAACAAAAATTATTTTCTAGTTACGATCGCACTTGTTTTGGGAAGCAGCCTCTAAAATTTAAATACAAGAAAAGCCCTTAATGGGCAATAAAAAACCCAACCACCTACCACTCGACACTTAGGACAACACAAAAAGTGAACGCACACAATGAATCGTGCGTCAAAATAATTTAATTTAAATTTGAAGTCACCTCTACACTAGTATCACCTAACCAGAGACGGACCTCGATGGAAAATTACTTAGTGGGCCAGATACCGACCGAGAGATCAAAGGGCGCCAGAACTTATAGGGCCACACTGCGTAAGTCTCAGGTCGTCCAAACTGAGACGTAGAGAGTGGTCACAGTTAGGGATAATTCAAAAAAGGATAATCACGTTGGCCAAAAGAGATCCGAAAAATATTCCGGAACAGAGTCCAGACCCACAATCACAGTTATATTAAATCCCAGGCCTAACGCTGTTACTTTATTAGCAAGATAAACAGAAAAAATCAGAGGTAATTTCAATGGCCAAATCCACACGATAACTTAACATAAAATACTAACAAAACAATAGATTCCGAACACAATATCGGGACACACGGTATTCGAGATACAAAAAAATAAAAGCGGCACTGTAATCACAGACCTCACGGAACTTCCAACAATCGAGACAAAATTCCTAATTCAATAGGCCTCGAAGCCTCACAACAACCTACTTATTCAATCGCAAAACGTAGCGTGACGTTAGCGAGCGATAGTGAAACGATAACCTAACAATAGCGAAATTCTCAACAAAAACTCTTCATAAATAATGAATCGATACGGAACGATAACGAATTTCACATAATTAATTTTTAACAATTATTTCACACTTAATCCGGGCCTGTACAGAAATTCCGGAGCCTGAAAAGAAAATACATAGCATACGAGAGACATAAACACTTTAAAATCGCGAGACCGGCGACGTGGAATTCAAACTTAATTCATAATAAGATTCAAAATATTCCATAAAATTCCCAATGTAGTGCAAGAAATCCTACAGGAATACAATCGACGCAACATTAATCATTTTAATTCTGACGTAAATATCTAAAATTTACCCAGTACTACTCAAAGTGGTCGACATTCAGAAATGTAAAATGTTCATAAAATATTAGATTTGATCCTTTAATATTTTCGGGATATATTGTAGTACCATATCTATCCCACCGGGATAAACACTTGATAAAATTCTGGGATACTTTATGCGTCGTCATTTATGATAGCGAATATTAAAAATTTCGGAATAATTGCACAATCTTCAAAATTTCTGGAATAAATTAAATTATTCCCGTATTCCAGAATCAACACAACCACACGGAAATCCAAAAGCAGCAACTTATAATCCCTACTAGGAGAAGCGCTTGGCGCCTTTATGGTTAATGTTTGCACGGTAAACTAACTAAATCGAATACAATAATCCAACAATGGAAATACGGAAAATAAATCAATTTTCGGGAATTAGGAAAACTAAGAAGGTCGATCAATACAGGAAACGAAGCAGGAAACAACGCAGAATCCAAACTCCAAACCAAAAACAATATAGCTCCAAAACGAAAAGCACAAATCCAACTCCAAAATCCCAAAATAAAAAGTATTTTATTCGCCAGATATTCAATCAGTTTATTTTAATTGTTTTACAGACCGATGTGCCTGATACGGTCGCCAGACCTCGTCTGTCGTTCTTTTGCGAGTCTTGCCAGCTCCACGACGAAACACAGCGTAAGCGATCTCACTCTTACCCACACTCAAAACATGCTCTCATCTACCGCACTTATAGACATCATAGGCCGCCAGTCATGTTAATTTCTGTTGTAGTGTTGTCTGGTTCGTTCTCTAGTCTACATTGACGTCATAATATCACTACAGTGGGGTCCCACTTATCTCTAGAATTAATGATCAAACATAAAATACATTGAAGTTAAAATAAATGCCGCTATTTACTAAAGGTGCTAAAGGGCTAATTGCCCCCCTAACTACGACTAAAATTAGCCCCCTATAATATATTAAAATTTTTTGCATAGTACTAATTTATATCTAAAAATTAATAAGACTCATGTTGAAAATCACCTCTAATAATAACAATCTACTTACACAAAAATGACGGCTATCGAAAATCTTATTCCTTTTAAGAAAAATTGTAAACATAGCGTCCACAGATATATGTATTACAATCTACAACGGACTTTTCAATTCTATTTTGCAGTATGGACTGATTATATGGGGTGCTGATTCTCATGTTGATAGAGTCTTTAAATTGCAAAAGAAAGCAGTCAGAATATTAACTAAAGCGAAACATAATGCTCACTGTGCTCCTCTTTTCAGGGCTCTAAATATCATGACGCTACCCTCTCTTTTTGTTTTTGTCAATCTTTTGTACGTCAAACGAAATTTATCTAAATTCCAAATTGTTGAGGAAGTACATTCTCACAATACACGTGGTGCGAGAGACATCAGAGTGCCTTTTCATTCTGTAAACAAACAGAAATATGGACCTATAATTATTGGTCACTAAGATTATATAATTCTCTACCTTTGGAAACGCGTTCTCTTCCCGAAAATAATTTCAAAAAAGTTGTCAAAAAGCAACTAATGGAAATTTGTCTATACAATTTTAAAGATTTTTTGAATATTAATGTAACATGACATATTTTATATTATCATTGTATTTTGACGTTTTGTCAATCTTTATATAGCTGCGACAAATAAATCTTCTATCTATCTATCTCTGATGATGACAGGAACGCTGTCGAAACACTAAATAAATAACAAAACTTAGCATCAGTATTGCGTTTTTATTTTGATCCTTACGCCACACAAAGACATCGTTTTTGATCTTGTATCTAAAAATCTGACATAACTCATTTTACCTTGTGGTCTGCACAGTTACAAAGTTCTAAAGCTGATACAAGTATCTTCCATCTCCCTTTTGTCTGACATATTGCACGAGATATTGGCCTAAAGCAATGCGTTACTAACGATCAAAACCAAGCAGTGGGCATGAAGTTAAAACCTTATCTGTGTCACAAAATATATTACTTTTTTAGGCCATTGTTATCGACATAAAATGGTTTATTTTCTTTCTAGAAACTTCAGATACCACTACTACTGGTACAGTAATATCTACCTAATTATTGACCTTACACGATCCGCTCCAATATCCATTTCAATAATCGTCCATTTAATATTATCTAAATTAATATTCACGATTTTTCAATTGTTATAATAATATTAGGTATTGTATTTCAGTGTTAATAACTGAATGAATTGATGCACCTTTTGTTTTGTTTGTTTTTGTCTTTAAATAAAAAAAAATAATGACTGGCAAGGTCGTACCTTATCATAATTATAGTATATTGTGCAATAAGTGCGGTGTTGTCGATTGCCCACTCGAGCAAATGAGCACACTCACTTCGTTCGTGCGGTCAATTTCGCTCTCGTGGACAATCGACAACACCGCATGAGTTGCAGATACTATTTTTTTCTTCTACCTAGGCCGAAAGTTCGTACTTTCGTCCCTGCCAAGCGGGAACAAAGTCGCTCTTTATTCCCGTGGTACGGACAAGTGCGCGTGCGCAATAGTATTTATGCCGGCTCTCACGCACCTACTTCTGTCTCCTACACATTAAAATTATTTCCTATAAAATAAAATAAAAATAATAATTTTAATAATTTTTTTTTTCAATTTTGCGAATTTTTGGCCTGGCAGGAGAAAAAATTGTATGCGCAACACGGGAGGAAATTACTATATCTCCTCCCGCGTATAAAATTGCCACCCGAGCCGAAGGCGAGGGTGGCAAATACACGGGAGGAAACTTTCCTCCCTTGTGGCACAACGTACTATTTTTACTAATGCGGGATAAGTACTAATGCGTATTAGTAAAAAAAAAATATACTATTATTGTCAATTTGCGTGCGCCAAGCATAATTTGATTTTCTCTAAATGTATGAACTCTATGAAAGAATAGAGTTCGTAGCTCATCATGAGCGCGCTATAGGAATATTAATTCACAATTAGTGGTTAACGGCATCGCGACACTCTTCTGAAAACTTAAAAACGCTAGTGTAGGTACTGAAAATGCAAGTATTAAACTTTAAAACTAATATTGTCTATCATTGAATAAGTAGTTTTCAAATTCCACTTTATTTCTGATAGTTCAGTGACTTCGCCACATTTTAAACCGGTCACGCAAACTTTTCATTGTATTTTAGATGAAACGTTAAAACACTAGTCTGCAGATGTTATGTACAGAAACCTGGAACCATTTTTACAGGGTGCGCATTCTATCATGCAATCATACAGTGAAAAATGATACTTTCCTAAGACAAACACTATTATAGCAGAATATGCCACCTGCTCTAAAATTAATAGCAAAACATATTTCATCTTTGATGAATATACTTCTAATCACTTGCGTGTTTAATAAACAATAATTGGAAATGAATGAATCCTCACAAGATATACAATTAAGTAAGCAAATACAATTTATTTACCACTGCTACATGTTTCGACATAGATATGTCATCTTCAGGCAGAATCTTTTTCACCTAATTAGTCATTTAGCTAAAAATTAAACATTAAAATTTGTTAAAACATTGTTAAAAAACTTGATTCTATTACATTATGTTTTTGAAGTTAATATGGTAAAAATTAAAATATAATTAAAATTATGAAATATATTACCTTTGAAGTTGCAAATAAGGTCCCATTTCATCTTACTTTTTGAAAATTAGTTAGAGGAATTTTTACCATAAACCAGAAAAAATACCTGTTGCAATTTGTAAATCTCTAGCCTGGTAAAAATGTTCATTTTGAATTTAAGTTTTTTGATAC
This sequence comes from Mongoloraphidia duomilia, assembly GCA_039654895.1. NCBI lineage: Eukaryota > Metazoa > Arthropoda > Insecta > Raphidioptera > Raphidiidae > Mongoloraphidia > Mongoloraphidia duomilia. Next base: position 11,634,459 of record CM077524.1, read on the forward strand.
TTTTTGTTTAATTGTTTAAAAACATTTCATATATCTACATACTTATTAAATTCTCTTTGCATACCTCGACCCTTCCCCATTGGCGTAACTAGGAGGGGACCAAGGGGGGCCAGGCCCCCCTGGAAGCTGACGGGCCCCCCCCTAGAATAATTACGGCACGCAGCTCAGAGTGCTGACGTAAGAATAAAGAAAGTCGACTTAAAATTATCATAAACTATTGAAAGTAATAAGAATAACAAACATAAAATTATATATAGATAGTAGACAAGGAAGGAAGGATATCATAATAGTGATTTTCAGTTCTTAGATTGAAAGGTTCATGGCCCCCCCTGGAAAAATCCCTAGTTACGCCAATGCCCTTCCCTCCTTGAAAATTAGTCATAGTCATAATAACCTTCCAAAGTTTTTTTTGAAACACCATGTATCTACATTAAAAGCTGGTAAAAATGTTCGACTGAAAATAAACGACTTACATATTTGAAACAAGTTTGAAACTTCGACTGGAGTCTGAGGGTATCGTACGAAGTTTATAAATATACACGTGACGCTTGACAAATTATAAAAAAAGATAACTTTACTTTGGACAAACATCAGATACTTCCGAGCACGATGTAACTTCTTTGGAATCAATATTATATCACTCAATACATATTATATAAAAACAAAGTCCCCCGCCATGTCTGTCTGTCTGTGCCCGATTTTCTCCGTAACTACTGAACGAATTTTGTTTCGGTTTTAGCGATTAGATAGATTGATTAACGAGGAAGGTTTAGATGTAAAATTGAAAGTGGCCGCTTCGGCTTCGCGCGGTTGAAAATCGAGGGTAATCTCACGGTTTGTTAGGTGATACTTTGCTTTAGGACATCGGCAATAACTGGCCGGCCAGGATTCGTCCGGATGAAAATCGGGAGTAATCTCAGAAATTACTGAAGCGATTTCAATTTTTTTTTCACTGTTCGATAGGTGATGCTTTGCTTTAGAACATAGGCTTTAATAACTGAAGCAAGCGAGCGAAGCGAGTGAGTAATGTATTATTAAATCATAAATTCATATACCTGACCTAAGCCGAACCGAGGCTGCTAGTTCAAAAATAAAATGAAAATTGCCAATGTAAAATAATCGTCATGGGAAAATTTTCTGAATTTGTCTTGCCCTAATTTATGTTACTGTAACAAAACTGTTTTCTTACGTGGGTGGAATAAATTGTTTATTTCAATAATTAAAAATGTAAACAACAATATACAATAATTCGTAACAATGAAAAGTCAATTTCAACAGTCAACCCTGTTTATAATAATTATAAACACTTAACAAATACAATGATTATTTATTTTATATCACGTATGTCCACAGAATACTGTCTGATCACAACGCTGATTGTAGACTGGTCCCCGATTGTCGATTCATCATCGTTTATATACCTGAAGCACAATGTTTCTCGATCTTTCTAGTATTGTCTATATTCTTCGCGCGGTTACCAACAATCAACACATTCCTAGGAATTCATTTGTGACCTGACTTTCTAGTAGTTTCCGCTCAAGGCAGTGGCGTAACATCTGGGTTTTTTGGCTACACATTGTTACTTGTTCTCGATGCTTTTATTGTCGCCAGCGGCGTATCATCTGAGGTTTTGCTACATTACATTATTATTGTAGTGAACTTGTGAATGCTTCTACGTGTGTTATATTTAGGAATCCTGTTTTGAGTATTCTGTACCGGAAGTTACCCCCTGCACGCTTCATCTCAAATCCTTTCCCCTCACCTAAAAACGGTTACAGCTCTCATGACACCAAATGAAGACCAAGATCACACTACAGATCCTACAGGGGAAATTAAAAAAAATTTCCCAGAAAAATTCACAACTTTTCATAACTACATAATCTTTCAAACCTAGCCGAAACTTTTTTTAAAAAAATGCGCCTGTAGGATCTGTAGTGTAATTCTTGTTCCTTCATTTGGCGTTTACCCGAACCCATTAGCTTTAAATATAGCGTCGGGAGAACGTAACCGTTTTTAAGCGAGGGGAAAGGAATTGTAGATTATAGACGCTCGACAACAGAGGTCATTAGCGAGAGGGGAAAGGATTTGAGATACAGAATGCAGGGTGTAACTTCCGGTAGACTGTAGAGAATACTCTTAAATATACATCCGGTATTATTACAGTTAGAATAAAATGATCAATACATTAAAAAAAATATTTTTTTATTTTCATATTTTGATTATAATTTTTTATACGTATTTACAAATATGAGATACATTTTAAATTTGATAAATATTTTTTATGGAATGTGTCTATTCATCACAGTACTTGCATGGAATTTTTAATCGCATTTTTATTATGCACATCGAAAATATACGTCAATAATCTAGCTCATTATTCAAAACGGCACAGAGCCACTGTAATTAAAATGGTGTTCTTGACGATAGCATGTTGTTTTTCCGTCTCATCATAATATACCTTTTTGCAACACTTGCATCAAAAGTTCAATTTAAGAGTCCTGTGTTCCGTTTGTTAAGTGATTCTTTATGAAAATATAAAGTAAATTTTAACGCACTCCGTGCTATAAAGTAATACTGTTTTGTTTTATTTTAAAACACGCGTGTGTTAAGTAGTACTTTATAAATTATAAATAGATTACTGTGCTATAAAGTATAATGTCACTAATAATATATTGATCTAAATTGTGTTTTATTTGCATAAATTGAACTTTTGAAGCAGTTGTTGCAAAAAATATAGTGTGTAACGCGTGGCTAAAGTGACGAATCTGACAGTCGCAATTTTACAATACTCTCCTAAGGTTATGCTGCATTTATACCAGATCTCGTGTGATTACCGTGCTCGCCCTCGGCTTGCACCGTAAACTCACACTCGTTCCGGTATAAATGCAACTTAACCTTAGGCTCGTATCGCAACATCGCGACTGTCATATAATGCGTCACTTTAGAGTTTAGACACTTGTTTCATAAACTACTATTATAGTTATTTATTGTGCACTGAGACACATTGAAGGATCGATCTACAGATTGTATCAAATTAAACCTGTGCATAGGGCATTCTGTGTGTAAGACAGAGATTAATACATAAAGCAATAAGTAGGAATGAGATAAATGATCGCTAATAGGATGTTACGTGGTTACTGTAAATAAATATGTAATACCGAACAACTGTTATCGTTGTTTTCTACAGTAAAAATAGTCACTACTGAAATTATTGATAAAATGGCAATTTATACTGTTCGGGAAAAAATTCAAATAATTTGGTTTAGTTGCTTTAGTTGGTAAACTGATAAAAGATTTACATTTTTACAGCATAGAAGGAGCGAAAAAACAAAGATGACGCTATTAGGTTGTATAAATATTATTTATTTACAGTAACCACGTAACATCCTATTAGCGATCATTTATCTCATTCTTACTTATTGCTTTATGTATCAATCTCTGTCTTACACACAGAATGCCCTATGCACAGGTTTAATTTGATACAACCTGTATAATGCTTAAATACAAACGTATCTATTTAATTAAATGATTTTAAATGTCAGACTGATAATATGACTTTTTGCTGAGAAATTTCAATTTACCCCGTTTCACACGGGACTAGAAGATGAAACTTTTGTCGTAGGCGCTAAACTCGGGCCGTCTTCAGCATCGTTTTGCGTGCGATTATGACTTCTTTTGTGTTTAGTCAAATGGCCTGATTGAACGAAACATTTGCCACATATGTCACACTGATAAGGTTTTTTACCGGCGTGTTTTAATTTGTGCACCCTCAGGCCGGACCAGAAAATGAAACTCTTGTCACAAATATCGCATTTATATACTTTTTCACCGGTATGGGTGCGTTTGTGAGCGTTGAGATTGTTCATGTTAGCGAATAACTTGCTACAAACTTCGCACTGGTATGGTTTCTCACCTGAAAACATTTTTAAACCGTTTAAAAAATAAAACTAAGGACAAACTTTCCCATATACAGGGTGCTAAATCGTTTTGCGGGTAATAGGGATTTAACCTGTAAAATCAAACTTTTGCGATTTCCTGCTTCCCTAATTATTTTAGGAAAAATTTTAGAACATAAAATTCTGCATCTAAATCATTAAACAAAATCAATTTTGCACAGTGATGGATTTACGCCTAGGCCCGTGAGGCCCGGGCCTAGGGCGGCAAAAACAAGGACGACAGAATTTTGAAGGCGCAAAAATATAAGTATAATTGAAATTAATAATTGACATGGATTCGTTTTGTTATTAATGTATGAAAAATTTTCAGTAAATCATATTAGATAATTTTATTATTGAATTTAATTTTTAGATTGTCAATATACTTTTAATTTTCTAATTTATCAATTGGTTTCTTTATTCTTATAAATATTCAATGAAGTCACTAAACAAAAATACACTCTGATATTTTTATTATTTTTTGGGCTTTCTAAAAGGACCCAAACTCTGTGTGCCCAAGGGCCCCTGCATAGCCTAAGACGGCCCTGTAATGAGGGAGTCATTATTTCACACTTTTAACATTGGAAATGTTTATGTTCGTATATAGGGGCAGAGTTACGAGTTTTCGTTCAAGGCCAAAAGACAATGGTGTCGCGATCAAGTGAGGAGCAATCATGCAAAATTGAACAAGTGCAATTTTTTCGAAATGTGTTTTATATCATGTCTAGTTAATTGAGAGGTATTTGCGACGATCTGCGGTGTTATTTTTGAGCAAATGTTAATAAATACTGTAGAAAAATCCATATAAAAGTTAAGTAATCAAGCAAAAGTGAACGCGTATATAACAGAAGAATAATAGGGTTATTCCTGACAAAACTAAACAGTGCATTGATTTGTGTGTATAATAAACAATTAATTATGTTTCATATACGCTGTTATCATTTCCAATGTCCTCGATGGTTGCAAGGATTGCGAAATCTGTGAATTTTTTACGTAAGATTCTGATTCACCTGTATGTAGACGTTTATGCGAGATCAAACTTCCAATCTGAGTAAAGTTTTTTTGACACACTTCACATCTATAAGGTTTTTCCCCAGTATGTTGACGTTTATGCTGTTTCAAAACAGACAAGTACGTAAAACTCTTGCCGCAAATGTCACAGCCGTACTGTCTTTCACCAGTGTGTATACGTTTATGACTCTTGAGACTGTCCAGTCGGGCGAACGTCTTGTTGCAATCGTCGCATCGGTACGGTTTCTCGCCAGTGTGTACACGTTTATGCAATCTCAGGACGGACAGATAAGTGAATCGCATGTGACATATGTCGCATTCATGTTTATCACCTGAATAAAGTTGTTTTTGAATTGGCCGCAACCTTCTCAATGACAGTACGGATTTTAAATGACCTCGATTTAAATAAAAATGCCTTATAGTCCGGGAGGCAGCGTTGCAAATGAAAAAGTCATAGTAAGTCGGCTGATTCGATAGTTGATCTCGTACAACTAATCAGTGAACCGACCGTCAGCTGCTCAAGCAGCGGTGGGTCTGGGTGTGGGAGGCTTCGAAAGTGGTAAAAAAAACTTTTTTTTAAGTAATATAGTACGCCGGCTGAAACTTTTTTTATAAATAGTGAGTTGAAAAAAAATTGTCAGCTGCATCGTGGAGGGGGGATTGTGCGTCAGCTGCTCACATGAACTTGTAAAAAAACACGTAAAATATTGCGCATTTCAATTTTTTGCACTAACAGCAGCTGAGACAATCACGTTACCTAGGATTATGATCATATCCTAGGTAACGGAATAATGGTAGCCATGTTTGTTGTCGCCCACAAGTCGTTCTACTGCAGTTTTCGTCCGCAGCGTTTGTAAGCTAGTGGAAGGGCTAAATGTGCGGTCGTGGGCGCGAGCATTACGGGCGCCAAGTGGAACGCACTCCTAATATGTCAATTACATTATTGTATAGTTTAGGAGCTAGAATGCTGCAACAGACAGACAGACAAACAAACAGAATAGTGAAAACAATAAGGTTCCAGCCTAGCTACGAATTACGAAAGCCTAATAAACGAATTTTGACATTGACCAGGCTAACCTAAAGTCACCGAGAAGATCGTATTTCATATAAATAATAGTTTTATACGGCTGAAATGCAATTGAAAAACTTTTTCGTTGGAGAGCAGCCAATTATATAATTGTTTCGAAACATATTGGAAAAAATCCTGACTGTGACCACTGGTTGGTAAAAAATCTATTGATTCTGAAGCATATAAGGAGAATGTTAATTTAGCAATCATGTCACGGTTAAGTATTGTAAGCTCATTCCGATGCGAAATTGGAAAGGTTCAGGTTAGAATCCTGACTGTGACCACTGGTTGGTAAAATGATTTTTTCCAATATGTTTCGAAACAATTATATAATTGGCTGCTCTCCAACGAAAAAATTTTTCAATCGTATTTCATAGTCTTTAAATATTTTCATTGTAGATTATTTAAAAAAAACAAATGTGTTTTACCTCTTTTTAGACAGCATTTATGAGTTTTTAATTTAGATGGTAGGACAAAAAATGCGTTGCACGATTTGCATTGATGATTTTTGTCAGTTTTATTTTTCATAAATATCTTTTTTGATTTCACACTAACACTGTTTTTACTGCTACGAAATTCAGATTCACTTATATTTGTTATTCGTATATTTTCACTACATTTATGTAATTTTAACTTTGAATTTTGATTAAAAGACGTGCCGCATGATTTGCAATGATAATTTTTGCATTTTCTATTGTTGATTAATTTATGTTTTGTATTTACGGGAATATTATTGTGAGATTCTAATTTTTGTTCTGAATTAAACTCAATTTTTAATTCTTTGTTAATTTCCTTATCACAAAATAAACTAGTTTTATTGTCGATTGTTTCTATCATTTCTTCTTCAACTTCGTCTTTAATATCTTCATCGTGAATTGATAAATTATCTTCGTGAAGAGAGACGGCTTCAGTTTTTATTTTTTTCTCATTATCCCCCGTTTCTATATTTTCTAAAGATGGTCCGTTGGTTTTGTTTTCTACAACCCTATTATCAAGAAGCCACGTAAAACTATCTGATTTTGTTGATACGTTTAGTTTCTTTAAATATTGTTGTAGTATTTTGTCGGACTTCTTTGCCAACATTTGGAACTGATATATTTTTTCTAGTTGAAAGCAGCAGGATTGACAAACAAAAGAAGGCAAGCCATCGCCTTTCGTGATCTGTTTAAAAAAGAACAATATACTAAAACACCAAATTATTTTTAAATAATTATAGATTCATGATTTAACTTTTATTTACATCTGTATATTTAGATTTTAGGTACATATTATTATACAAAGATTTATTTAATAACTTATATAATTTTACAATTATTTAATAATGCAATATCAGTGGCGGCGTTAGAGAGTGGGCCGGGTGGTCCATGGCCCACCTTAAACTGTCCTGGCTCACCTCTTGGCCCACCCTGGAATAATCCCCAATCTTTAGTTTATTTTTTAAATACGTTTTAACCCTCGAAATTTCAACAATTTTTCTTGTAAATTCTATAGCAAGTAATCTGGGTTAAAATTAATTTTGGGAACAAATCTTATTGGCCCACCTTCAGAACACTATGCGCAAGTCTGGCCCACCCTAACAAAAAATCCTAGCGCCGCCACTGTGCAATACTTGTCTGAAATTGTAATGATGAAGTACCAGGTGCCTACTACCTACTTTTTCGTTCTAAGTTCAGGTTTAATACGTCTAGGTAGACGTATAGAAAAGTTACACTGTATAAAATTAAACCTGAACTTAGAACGAAAAAAGTAACAATTAGGTAGGTACTTAGTTTTAACTGAACGAACCGACTCATGTATTTCTATGAATTAACATACAACACAAGTAATTTATAAAACAAGTGTTGAATGTTTATATTTAATTTATGAACGATATATAATTATAAACGCGTACGAAATAAAACTGCCAAGATTTAGTTCTTGAATCAAAACACTTACCTGAATGGGAGCGCACGAAGTAATTACACTCACAATTGAACATCCAAATTTCGAAGAAAACGCAAAAATATTGGCCATTAAATCTCTAGATAGGCAAACTCTGCACATATTAAATATTTCTTCGTTAGACATAGCTACAGTTTTCATTTTTGTAAATATTTTGATCGACTAGTAAGTATTTTGATCGACTAACAATACATATAATAAACAATAGGTACAACGCATGAAGTCCTCTCACTGAACGAAAACAAGACCTATTATTTTGTTTTTTTTTATATTATAATTAACAATTTATTACATCGTAACATTCGTAACAAGTTAACAACAGTAAATACTAACTGTTTTATGTTAAATCATAAAATATTGCAGTCGTGTCCGAAATTCAAATGACACACACTTAATACTTAAATAGTTCCAGGAATAAAACAGCTGAAACCAAACTATGTTGGAATTCGCTACATTAGAAAAATATATTCAAGTCTAATTTTAATTGTACTTTGTATGATTCAATATGCTATGCAACCAGAAATATGGCCGCATGGTACCTACGTGACTCGGTTTTTTCAGCAGAGGCAGAAGAAAGCAACAGAAATCTAACTAATAGTACTTTATACGACCTTCTTGTACTTAATTGCCAAATGCTCACATATGAGAAAATCAATACAATAACTATAGATTATCTGCAAGATAACAATTTAAAATGTTTGTGTTTTACTGAAACATGGACACGACCTGATTCTGTGGGATAAGTACATATTCCAAACTTCAAATTAATAGACAGTTTTCAAGAACTGACTTCAAAGGCGGAGGTGTCGGAATATGGTGTCGTACTGATATAAATTCATCTCCTCTGAATCTCACTCAGTTTTGTATTGAGAAGCATATCGAAATATGTGGTCAAAAGTTTAGAACAAAAATGCAACGATAACTTACTAAAACTCTTTGAGTGGTTCAAAACCAACTCGCTATACTTGAATAGCGAGAAAACTAACTATATTCGTTTTCATAACTACCAACATAAAGGCAAATTAGACATTAATATAAATATTATTGAGCATCATTTCAAGAACTGAAACTACTAAATTCTTGGGTCTAAATGTTGATCAACATTTAAACTTCAAAAATCACTGCAAATACTTGGCCTCTAAACTCTGTAGTTATCATTATATGTTTATTAATTTAAAACAAATATTAACTCAACAGCAATTATTAAATATCTATTATGCACAAGTCTACTCAAGACTAAAATACACTATTTGCTTTTGGGGTATGTCTTCTCAAGCAAATAGTGTATTTATATGTCAAAAGAAAATTGTCAGGTGTATTGCTGGTGTGTCTCAGCGAGCAAGTTGCAGAGATTTATTTAAAAAATATCGAATACTTACATTAGTTTCTATACTAATTTATGAATTGTCTGTTTATGTCTATAAGAATCATAGTAGGTTCACTAAGAACTCAGACATTCATAACTTAAATACTAGATCAAAATCTGAACTCAGAGCTCCTTTTAACCGTTTAACCATTTCATTAAAATCCCCAAATAGTCTCGGTATAACTGTCTTTAATAAACTTCCCCAAAACATTAAAAATTCCGATAAACTGTCTAAGTTTAAAAAATACTTGAAAGAATTCCTACTTACAACCGCTTTTTATAAATTGGATGACTTTTTAAGTTATGGATGATTGAGTCCTTGATGGACCTACTAAAAATGACGATTGTACCCACTATTCTGGCACCACAAATAAATATTATTATTATTATTAAACACGTATTATTATTTGATCATTGTGTGTCCGTTAACAAATTTTACTGCATGCGGAATTGTGTAGGTAGCAGGGTTGCCAACCCTCGAGGTTTGACCCGGAGTCTCGGATTTTTACTCAATTCTCCGGGCTCCGGGTTTAATCGCAAAATCTCCGGGAAAATAAATTTTCGCCGCTGAAAAAAAAGTTTGGTAGCTTCGCCATTAGTACCGCATAAAACATTTTTTTGTTAATTACAAATTATTTAGTTTTAGAAGTTGTTTTATTGTTAATTTTTATCTGTCATCTATTTTCGTTTATTTTTATATTTTTTACAAAATAAAAGACTTGAATGTACAAAACAAGTATTGAATTACAAATTACGAGTTTCCTGAAGTGTAATAAAATGATTTAAATATTAAAATGCATTAAAATTACGTTTTTGAGGGCTAACACTACCTACTATACACCTTGTCCCGGCTTAGTCCCATATCTCCGGGTTAGCAAAGTTGGCAACCCTGGTAGGTAGGTACCTACCTACTGCATATGGATTAAGGGGGGTGAGGCTAAAGGGGCTATAATCCTGGACCTCTCGAAGTAAGGGGCCCACTCAGTTATGGCATAAACTGATTTTTTAAATTTTATTATTGGTTGAAAATTTCGTAAGTAATAGTTTATTTATCAACACAAGTAAAATTTGTGTTGCTACAACTACGTAATCCGATAGTATAATAAAAAACTTTTTAACAAAAAAAAACCTTCTTCAAAATGGCACTAAAAAGAGAAAAATAATGAAAATTTGAGGTCTGTGCCAATTAAAATATGAAGTTGGTTAAAAAAAAGAAGATATTAATCACTATACTATACTTTTTAACTGACTTCATATTTTAATTGGCACAGACCTCAAAATTTCATTATTTTCCTCTTTTTAGTGCCTTTTTGAAGAAGGTTTTTTTTTTTGTTAAAAAGTTTTTTATTTTTTACTTTTTAGTGTCAAAAAGTAACATTTACCTTAAAGAATCACACGCCGTTACTTACTTTTATTAAAAAATCAGCCAAACTACTGGACCGATTTTGATGACATTTCTATGGAACCAATCTGAAAGTATATCCTTTCAAATAAAACATAAATTTCAAAATCGGTTCTTAAACGACGAAGTTATCCGCGAACATACATAAAACATAACCACATAAAAAATATGTACGGTCAAATTGAGAAACCTCCTTTTTTTGAAGTCGGTTAAAAAATATATACGGTCGAATTGAAAAACCTCCTTTTTTTGAAGTCGGTTAAAAATACAAAAAAACAAACCTACTGAAATAGGTACTATTTTCAAAACTAATACCGTTTGATTGTACGATGAAAAGTGTTTTTAAATAAATTATTAAATAAATTGAAAACAAGTCAGCATATTCAATTATTGGGTTGCATGAAGATAGCTTCATTGTTTGGGTTAAAAAATTGGAGGGGGGGTCAGTTTTCCATTAGCCTCGGGCCTCTTTAGACCCTTAATCCACCCCTGTGCATTTTGAATAATGGAGTATGAACGGTACACAAACATTTTCATGGCATTCGCATAGGTACGATTCACAAAGTTCAAAGAGATTGCCATCAAAATAGAGTTATAATAATAATATTATGAATATGAGTATATTTGCACATAAGTATTTGAATACAGTGTGACGTCAGAAAGTACAATTATAAAACAAATTTAAAAATTTCATCGGTATCATAAAAGCAGTTGACAGTAAAAAACAGTTTCTTTTTTATATTTTTTCATATAGGCAAGCTTTGCATATGACTAGAAAGCTTAACATGAATCTGATGTAGGTTATGAAATTACGTACATTTTAATCACAGACGCTGGACGCCTAGCGTTTTATGAAAAGATCTTATAATTTATTATTATACCTAGTCATTAATCAACGGATTTTAAAGCAAGTATTTGTTACTCAAATCTTTATTAATTTTAGTAAGGTAATTGCTTGCAGGCTCTAGGAAAAAAACTGTTATATTTTTTACGCAGTTAAAAATAAAACATCGTTATGGTTTAGAATTACCACAATATTTTCCACACTATACTAATTGATATTTTAATTACGTTGAGTGCTTTTTTGTGCAAATATTAAATATTTTTCTTAATTATGTTTTCTTTTGGAAAATTAGCAGCCAAAAATTATATGTACCTATGAGTATTTTTATTCCAAATATATATGTCTTTCTTATATTATAATAATATATAGGTATAGGTATAATATACACAAAAAAACAAATTAGAAGACGTGTCAAGTTACATGAAATAATTATTTTTTTACATATAATTTTTGGCTGCTAATATTTATAATTTTCACAGGCAGGCGACAGCCCCTTTATTTTTGTGACGCTCACAATAATAATAATAATAATATATAAGGAGCGCAAGCCACTGTATTTTTCTGTTTGTTCACTTAAAGGAGGTAGATTTCTGGGGATGGGGCGATGAGTTTCCTGAAAAGAGAGCAGTAGGAAAAATAAATGTAGAAATGTCTGCTCTAGAGTGTAGGCCCTAGAGCCTACGCCTATAGGCATTACCCCAAGATTCATTGCTCTGGCAGTGAACAATCTTAACATTCAAAAATTAAATTTCTTACGTTTCGGGTTTTTTTTTGTCACAATGTGTAGAAAATAGTCAAATTTTAAGAATATAAAATTATTTCTGCGAAAATCTAAAAAATAACTTTATTTGATTTTTTTATGTGAAGAAGTATGGTTTTACAACAAATATATTACATACCTAGTTGAAATAAAGAGTTAAAATGTATGTAGGATTAAATAGCATATAGGTAGGTATATTTTGGTGAGATAACAATATTTTTTTCGTAACTTTCTTTTATTATTATTATATCAAGATTTGCGATTTTAACAATCCATTTATTTGATCAAGAGAAATTCGTTAACAAATAAATCACAAAAAATGTTTAAATATATTTTTTTAATACCTAATACAAACTTGCATTCAACTGATTGGTTTTTGTTCTTTTTCTACATCTACACTTTTTATATCACCAGATTTTAAATCAGTATCGTCAAGATTTTTCTGCAAGGGTTCTTCAACGGTATTTTTTAACGCCTCATATTCTTTCGGTTTCAGGCTGACCATTTCTTCATCTTTATCACGTCGATTTGGATCATTCCACGGTTCAAGATCCGATTTTGAAAACATCATGTATAGAGCTCCGCACAAAAACAACCATCCAGTTGCTATTAGAAACACCCAACGCCATCTCTCGATTGTTTGCTGTATAAATAATTGGTAAGAGATTGATTATTTAGTTTTCTCTCATTTAAAATTAGTGATGGGCGGTTACGAGATGTTTTTACAATCGGAACAATTGTAATCGTTCATAATAACAATCGAGTTCACAATCGACTCGGAGTTTGATTTTACAATCGAAATGTTCGATTGTTCAAGTCGATTATTTGCCACATAGGTTATAGCAATAACAGCGAATGATAATACATATTATCACGATTCAAATTTATATGCTAGTCGACTGACATTCACGCGACTCGTTGATTGTTCACTATTCACACTGTTCAGTCGGTACTCACTACTCTGTGATCTCTTCACTATTGAATTCGTATTACGCGATTACTGCACAATCGACCATCGACTCCACCACAGTTGTTGAGTGATGAACGATTATGTATATTATATGTGGTTCTCGACAGTGTACGATTCAGTACTATGCGACTCGGTCTCGGTGAACTATGAAACAACAACAATCGAGTCCAAGTGACTTCCATCGAGAGTCATCGAGATGTTTGAACAATCGAGACAATCGACTAAAACATCTCGTTTCGCACATCACTATTTAAAATATCAGACTTTACATAGTAAGGGCGCCTAGAAAATAGAAATGCAAGCGTAAAGGTACGTGCAGTACGCAGCTGGGATTCTAGATGGTAGCATGTATGGGAGCTGGTGGCTGAAATTATAAGCGCTTATAGGTTTGCACAACGAAGCTTTGATACTAGCATTAATACAAGCTTAAATCGCGTTTGAAATGTCAGATAGCGAAGAATATTTGTGTTGTTCTGCTACAAAATGGTATATTTTAAATACAAATTTGGGTGGGAGCTATCATGTCCACCCTATTAATAGAAAACGATCTAAACATGGCGAATTTCATCATTTATACCAAGAATAAAAATTTTACCCAAACCGGTTTTTTGAATATTTACGTATGGAACCTAACACTTTTAAATACGTCTTTGAAAAAATTCAAAACAAATTAAATAAAAACTGGCAAAATTTCACTTATTAAACTAGTCACATCCATTGCGAAACTTGTAACGGCCATTTGACAGTTGTCACACGTTGATTGTAGTAGTCAGCGCGCTGAAAGAATGGTGAGATACATTCTTGAATCTAGCAGCTCTTGTAACAGCGCTTATTCCTGCTACACTCACTGCTTCGTTGTGTACGCTCGCATATATAACAATGCATTAATTTAAGCAAGCCCTGCTATGATCTACCCTACCATCTAGAATCCCAGCTCCATACTGCACGTACCTTTACTCTCATAAACTACGTTTATATGTGCAGGATACCTCGAGAGTTATTTAGTGCACTTTTCCAACTTTGCACATAAACACATCCCATGCACAATGCACATTCATTAATCCGAATTGGCTGGCTCCCAAATGCAAGAGTAGGACTCTCTATTGAATACAAATTGACAAATACAGTGCCAGCCAGAAAGTGTGCACCTTGCATCTTATGGGAATCAAGAGTTTGATTTTGCTACGGCCCTGCTTCATAAAAAACCCTGAAAACGAAAAATAGACTTATTTTATTATTTTTAATTGGCGAGAGATTTTTGAACTGATTAATGTAGCAAAATTTAAAAAAAATAGAAAATTTAAAGCTTTTTTGTATTGTCTCGAAATTTTGTACATATTATGATTAAATTATGAACTAACTTTATTCGATATTTTCACGACCAACTTCATTTTTGAAAATCAGTTCAAAAATTTTAAATATCGCGCCAAATAAAAATAATAAAATAAATCTCTTTTTCGTTTTCAGGGTTTCTCATGAAGCAGAACCGATTGGCGAAATCAAATTTTAGATAACTTCATAAATAATTTGTTTCCGTATGGTCCTACACGCATTCTGTCTGGCACTGCATACGTAATATACGTATAAAAATATAGTTACAGAAGTCTAAACATTAAAAACAATTCAAAATCACAACTTAAAGCTATTATAAAAGCCCATAAAAGAAACATTGTTGGTGAGTTTATGTACATGTTACGGTTAAAGCGATTGGACCAAGTAAACCTAGATGTAGGTACCTGAAGCGAACTGCGACACAGATAATCCTAGACTCCTCCCCCTACAGAAATAATTATCTTAATTATGAAAATCATATAGGTACTATATGGTAAAGAAATGTACCCGTTGTATTAGAAAGTATATTTCACAAATTAAACTAGAATAGATATTGTGCAATGAAAAATCAATGACAAAGTGTTAAATTCGGATGAAAAAATAATAAAATTTATTTAAAGAAAAATTTTAACTCCTCCTACTGAAAACATGACTACGAGCATGACGTGTGAGTGGGTCATGAACCAGTGCCTTTAACCCTATACTAGCTGCTCGGGTGAAAATACAATATCTATTCTTTTGCCTGCAACATCATTCGCGTGGATAAGTTGTTTCTTCCGTAAGGAACTGGTTGGAATTTCGGGATAATAAATAGCACACGTGTAGTCTACGTGAACGGAGCCGCGGGCAGAAGTTATTAGCTCATTCAAACAAACAAAGTCACAAACTTTCACTCTTATAGTAATATATTAGTATATATAAATAGATTTAGATTAAATGAGGAAAATTGAGTTGAAACGAAAGATTCTGAGAATGTATAAATATGTTCTTAGATCTATCATTCAACACACAAAACTAACTTTGAACTTGTTAGCTAATGAAATTAATGAAACATTAATCATTTTCTGGCAGCATTACATGTATCTCTCAAATTTCAATGTAGGTAAGTGTATGAAACATTTGAATTAATTAATGAATGAACGAACCCAACCATACATCTAACCCACATGCAGAAAGCATAAAAATTTCGTTGTAATTATAAATGAAATTGAAATACCTAAGTTTGAGAAAAATTCCTTTTTAGGTATTTCATTCCATATTTTGAACAAAAAATTGAACATTGTTAAATGATAGTAATAGATTCAACTATACCTACTACCTAACAAATACAAGTCATGTCTAACTGAAGTTTTATAATTTTATTTTGTGCTCTTGATACAGTTTCTTTAATTTTCTATATATTCATTTTTAATCTTCCATCCCAAGTGGTGTGGTGGCGCTGTATGAGCTGATATGCATAACTCCACTAACTCGGGGGCTCCACCAGCCCCCGTTTTTTTAATAAAACGTACCACTTAAGACAACCTTTGATACAAGGCCTACTCATTCTGCTTTGCAAAAAACAATGCCAGAAAGTCTGATTTGACAAAGGCCTTAGATTGTGACGTATGTTAAATACATGCATACATGCAGTTTAAAAAAATGTCATTTCAATCGATCAATTATTTTTCCAGCAGGACCGAATCCGTGTGCCGTTAATTGATCCCAGCAATTTTATACCACGACAAGTGATCCCACGACAACTGATCCCAACGACAAATGATCCCAAAGACAATTGATCCCACGACATTTGATCCCAAAAAATTGTCTATAAACTAACAGAGCCTGATAAGTAATAAAGTCATAAAATTTTATTAAATTAATGAAGTAATTTATTCGAGGGAAATTTGTTTGAATTAAATTTGTAGACGTTATGATATATTTGTAATTACATTGTTATTAGAATTCTAACGAATGTAATAGTAAATATAATGTGTTTATGAGTTAATAATCCTTTAAAGATTATGTAAAGATCAAGTTGAATAATCCACTTTTATTTATCATTGTCCGGGATACGTCGTAATTTTGTCAAATATTGTATTTTATAAATTACCGTATTACCTGTTCGACTAACATATACTTCACATTCGCATGCACATGGTATTAGTAATTAAATAAAGACAAACTTACATTGTTATTAACTAGTAATCCCGTTAAAATTGGCGAAATTAGACCGGTTGTGACAACAATCGTACCGGCGATTCCCAAAGCAACACCTGAACACAGACATAACATACCGACTTTAATAAAAACATGTATAAAATAACTTGTAATATGTGTAAGTCATTGCGATATTGTAAATAAAAGCCCACGCGCCATTTCATTGTAACCAAACAACGGGCATTTTGTTAAAAGAACCCAATTTAAAAACAAAAATAAAGATAGTTACTTCTTACCACAACAGTTTTATTGATGGGTGTACATTTCGAAAGCTATGCTTTCATCTTCAGCAAACACTATACCCAATTTAGTATTTTAATTTTAAACAAAGGTGTATTTTTCTAAATTATCATAGTAGATAATTCATAGTAGATTGTATGTCTAGATACGTAATGGGGCATATTACGGCGAGTGATGACATGTAAAAACGAGCGATAGCGAGTTTTTACAGTCACATGAACCGTAATATCATTACGTACGAGACATATGTGTCTGTACCTACCACTGATCTCTAATGTATGAATACGGGATAGCAGCTAATGTATGAAACCAACTTTACGGCGCCATTTTGATGCGGGACTTTAAGAGCGCGCTGTTGGAACGTTAGGATTGGGTGACATTTTTCAAACATCTATAACGAGCATGCCGCTAACTGTACCGTATATGACTAAACACTAAAGACAGATTATTTAGAATTGCCTTTAAAAATTCAAAATTAGTATAGTAATATCCATCCGATAGATGCCACTGCCTATGATACTGTTTATGTTTTATCCCTTTTTAGTAATGGGCCAGAAAAGTATTACCACACACTCGTTCTGGTATAAAAGCAACATAACCTTAAGAGAATATTATAAAATCATGACTGTCAGATCCGTCACTTTAGCCACGCGTTGCATACAATATTTTCTGCAACAACTGCTTCAAAAGTTCAATTTTAAGCAAATAAAACACAATTTGGATAAATATTTTATTAGTGACATTATAGCAAAGTAATCTATAAAGTACTTTATTACGCACGTGTGTTATAAAGTAAAACAAAACAGTAATACTTTATAGAACGGAGTGCGTTAAAATTTACTTTAAACACTACCGTTCGAATGCAGTAGAAGCTTCCATAAAGAATCACTTTTCAAACGGTACACAGCGATCTAAAATTGTACTTTTGATGCAAGTGTTGCAAAAAGGTATTTTATTTTAAAAAATAGTTTGAAAATACCTAATTAGTATTTTGTATTTCAAATGCATTTTTTAAATCCATTTAACATTTGTATTTGAAGTAAGGAAACATTTTGTATTTTGCATCTTTTATTTCAAATGCATCGTTACGGCCATTTTGCACTTTTTTGGTATGGCTATACTGATAGTTCAAATTTCCGCTTAAGCTTCCTTAGTACGTCCTGCGCCGCTTCTTAAGATTTAAAGGGTTTCTTAAGTGTTGTAGAGGAACAAGTTTACTATCTACAATCCATATAATTAGTGATCAGTGGTCTGTACTCGCAAGCACATTAGCCAGTGAATTGATAAACTATAAACTGTACATGACGCGCCATTTTACGTTTCCGGAAGAAAGCCACTCCGGAAACTGTGCTTTGAACGTATATTTATTTTAATAGTTCCCAAGTTCTGTGTAACAAGTTAACAACTAACAATGTACTTTACCTAATTAATCCTCTCCAAGGCGCACAGTGAGATTTACTCTAAAATACGCAATGACGTATACATGTTACATAATATAACTTACGTGATCTAATGTAAGGATTCCAGTTATAATAGGTATGATAAATCCAGATATTGCTACTATTGTGTTGCAAACACCTAACGTTAAACCTGTGAAAGAATTCACTGTATATAATAAGAAAAATTTGAAACAGTGGTGGGAAAAACTGTTATTTTTGAAGTGCAACGGTATAACCATTCCCATATAGCAATTCGATCAACAGAATTATTGTACAGTGTACACTGTACAGTTGTGCTAGGCCAGGGATCGGCAACTGGCGGACCGCGGTCCAAGTCCGGACCGCGGAAGGTCAAAAACTGGACCACCAAAATTTTTTTGAATTATTTAAATAATATTTTTTTGTACTTTCCGCTACGAAAGTTTTATTTTCGAGAGCTTTGTGGCGGTAACAAAGAGGCAATTTCGAAGAACCTTAATATCACTCAAGATTAACAACCGCCCACCTTGAAGACACTCTTCGCATAAGCTGCTCCCCGCGTGAACCTAACTTTAAAAAACTCAAGACCACAAATGTAATTTCTCCCATTGATTTTTGAATACAATTATGCCTATCTATTGTATTTCATATTATTTTGTGAGTGAAAATTAAAATAAAAAATTAGTAAAGAATATGAGTTGTTTTTTTTTTTTTTGGACCTCGATAAAAATTTTCAACAGTATCCGGACCCCACCTATAATTACTTTCCGACCCCTGTGCTAAGCTAACTACATACTTACTATAAGGGTGTGCACTGTGCAGTGTGCACTTTTGACTTTGCCAACTATTTTTATTGTTTAATTGGTGTATTTGTGAAGTTTTACTTCTAACGTACGTGGCGGCGACACACTCAAGTTTTTTTTATAACAGTATGGTACTGTTATTTAAAAATAACTTATTAAATAACTGTTAAAAACACCGAACAAGTGCGAACTAGACTCAAGCTTCGAGAGTTTTGTACAATCAACCATATTATTTGCTTTTCAATTTCGAGAAATATAGTTGTTAAAAATCGTAATAGTTTTTCTGTAAAGTATACATAAGTATGTCTAACGCCATTTGTTTTTCTAAATTTTATAGCTGTACTAGTTTAGAAAACTACGTAACATAAAATTCTGAGTAAAATATTTTTAAGACCCTTAAAAGCTTTTGCAAATGATATCTCACATGACCAAATACAAAGATATTACCCCGAAAATAGCAGCCTGTTGCTCAATTATTTTGCTGTTTTCATCTTCGTAATCTACGTACATAAACACTGAAAAAATGCTCATTTAACTCCGAAAGTTTCAAAGAAGCCCAGCGAACTTTTCCATAACTATATAATAACTAGTGGCCCGATCTGGATTCGCCCGGGTACTATGAATTTATAATTTATTAATACATTACTCACTCGCTTCGCTCGTTCGCTCAAATTTATAATTATTTAAGACATTACTCACTCGCTTCGCTCGTTCGTTCTAATTTATAATTAATTAAAACATTTCTCACTCGCTTCGCTCGTTCGCTCGAATTTATAATTAATCAATAGTTTTCGCAGCGCACACCAAATAATGACTTTTATAGGCAAATTTTTGATACATTGGGTTACATTATTGTAATTTTCGTAGGGATCTCTAATTTTTTTGAAAATAAAATACAGTCCATGATACTGGCTGTTAATGTAGCTTTCTATAGGTGAAAGAATTTTTAAAATTAGTTAAGTAGTTTTTGAGTTTACCCATTACAAACAAACATACAAAAAATCAAATCTTTTCTTTTTATGATATTAGTATGATAAACTGCCGTCAGAGCTCAAAATTTTATTCAAAAAACGTTCAAATGACAATGCCTGATAAATGGTTTTTGCTTATAATTCCTTCAATTAAAGTGAGATCGGTTCGAAACCTGTCATAAACGAAACAAAAGGAAGTTTTACATAGATTTCGAAGAATATGTCAAAACAGTTTTTTATACATATTTATACTACACAATTAAAAAAAAATGTATACTTATTTGGAAACATTCAAGTATTACGTAAGCACTACAGGGGGGCGGGGAGGTCTATGCTTTGCTTATTTTTGATGACATGGGGGTTGGGGGGTCTGGAAGGTGATTACGTCAGCAGTATTTATTTTTTTACTTTTTCGGATTTTCTACAAAATTTAGTCGATTTTGGTTTGAACACATATGGTAACCCTACTTGTCTATACTTGAAAACGAAACGCATTTTCAGGAATTTCCGAAAATAATGGATGCGTTTACTCGCTTAGAACCGAGTAGGGGAATTACCGCACGCTATTCATTGAGCAGCAAACGTCCAATGTCATCGAAAACAGTCATGGATTCGTATGTCATGGATTCGTATGTCATGGACTGAGGACTGTTAATTTGAATTAATATACCAACATTTTAAAAGAAGTGTGTTTATTTCTAGACTTATAACTGCTGCTCATGAATCAATAAAGAAACCAGAACACATTGAAAAATGCATGTACCAATGTTTACGTAAGCATGGGACTTGGGAGGGGGGTAAGAGCTTTGCTTACTTTTGCAGACGAGGGGGAGGGGGGTTAATAATTGCAAAAAAATCTGCTTACGTAATACTTGAACGGCGCCTTTATAACTAATAAATTAATAAAACGCGAACTTATTTCGGTTGCTTATCGTATTATAGTCATGTCAAAATGTAAAACTATAGATATCTTATATTATAATAATTGTTTAATGTAGTTCTATGTCTTCGGTTGCGGCACAATCGTAATTACTTTGCCCCTTGTCATTTTATTCCTAAAAATCACCTCATCATTCAAATGAGAATGGGGTCATTATAATTTGGACTGATTAAAACTCGATCTAAATAACTTTCGTACTCGACGAATAATTTGAAAAATACTGAAAAGAAACGTGATAAAGAATCTTAAGCATTGATTTGTTGTTTATTTTGACTCGGTATATACAAACGTGATGTTTTGTATGAATTCATCGTTCAAGTTCACATTTCTTTAAAAATAACACTAACAGGTCGTCGTACGAAAGTTCAACAAACCGAATAATAAAAGTGAACATATTCTTCTTCACACCAACACGTGTCTGAATAAGTAAACATAATCAAATTCGTTTTTTGAATTTCAATATCTCAAAATGACAGTGACATGTCATTACCCCTTCGGTGTTGATATCTGGGTTGTCTAACGTTGACCTTGATTCTAAATGATTTTTTGCAGTACGGAGAGTAACAGGAGGTCAAATATCAATGTCACACTATTGTATAGATTTGAGATACTAAGATACTAATAGTTTTAATTTTTATACAAAAAATGAAGAACAAAAACAATATCTCATTTCCATTTTGCGTTTTTCCTTTTTTAGATTAATATAATATAATGGCATATTTAATCATGTTCTACATGTTTATTCTATTTTTCTAGTGTTGCCGTCTAGATCGAGACTTTCTAGACTCTTGTCTTGTCTTGTCTAGATTTTCAAGACAAGACTTGCAAAAATCTTGTCTAGAAATGTTCAAGAGTCAAGACAAGACAAGACTTGCTTTATCTAGATCAAGACTCTTGCCAAAACTCTACACAATTTTCAAGAGTCTAGATAAACTAAGTAGTAGTATGTAAAGGTTTACTTTACCTACTACTACTACTAATCTAGAGTCTTGATATTAGACAAGACAAGAGTTTGTTAATCTAGACTTAGACTTAGTGAAGTCTTGATATTTCAAGACAAGACAAGACTTTGAAAGTCTTGTCTTGTCTTGTCTGGACGGCAACACTATATTTTTCTGTCTTTCCTTGACATTTTAGACACTAAAATACCGCAAAAAAATTATTCGAATAAGAGGAACGGTTTTTTTGAAAATAGTTCTTCTGAACATTCTAAATAAAAAATATGCATCTAAAATATACTATGAAGTACTAACTGAATTATAACATCAATAAAGAAAATCGGGAAACCGTATCATTTAGATTTTTGAAAAAAATGGGTGATTGAATCACTATTGTAATCCATCCATCGTGAAGAGATAAATCGTCATTGAAGTCATTTTGCCAAAAATCTAACGAAGCCATTTTGCGTTCTGACCACAAATATAGTCTGCATTATATTTTCCTTGCATAAAAACTGTCAGCATGTTATCACGAGTCACGAGCAACGTCTAACCTTTTCAAATTTATATGGACAGTGACTTTTCGTGCAATACAAGGGACGAAACACAGCATTTGCAACTAGTGTGAAGTTTGTTGCCCGAGGAACGAGGGCAGCAATTCACACGCGTTGCAAACGCTGTGTTTCGTTCCGAGTAAATGCATATTATTTTTCACATCAACTCTATTGACAATTCGATTTGAGGTACCCGCAATTTGGGCGGTCAAAAAAATTAGATTTAGATCTGTCATATCCATGAAATTAAAGTGGGGTTATGTCTGTCATTTTAACGTTTTCGAGTATTATGTGAATTGAAGTTGGCGCGACTCAATCACTCTATCTCTGTTAAAAAACAGAGAAAACCGACAACTGAACATTTTTATCCCTAGGGTTGAAACTCTCAGTTTCAACCTCTAAACAGGTACCGAATTTCGAATTTTCAATAGAGGCGTTCTGAAATAGTATATTGCATTACAAGGTAAGAAACTTGGCGTTTGCAACAAGTGTGAAGTTTCAAAGATGCCAATCAAAATAGATCATTTTCGAGTACAAACCAGTACTTGCCAAACACTGGGGAAATTAAAGTAGATAGCGCTCTGAATCGACTCGGCTCAGCCCAGCACGGCACTGAACAATCGAGAAAAATCGATAGGTACCAACTCTGTTCATATACAAAGGGTTCCGTATTTGCAGCTATTATATCTAACGAGTTTCTTATAAGGCGCTTTTCTACGAAACCACTGAACTGATTTTTATGAAACATATCTACCGATTTTATGTTTCTAGTGGCCGGTTTATAGTACATTTTAATCACGATGTTTTTTTAATCACACTCTTAAATGACGGGT
The DNA here is from genome assembly GCA_039654895.1 of Mongoloraphidia duomilia. Lineage (NCBI taxonomy): Eukaryota > Metazoa > Arthropoda > Insecta > Raphidioptera > Raphidiidae > Mongoloraphidia > Mongoloraphidia duomilia. The sequence continues at coordinate 11,657,985 of CM077524.1, forward strand.
TACTATGGTAACGAAACGCAGCAACCAATGAACGCGTTGCAATCAAAATTTAACAGCGTGATTAAAAAACATCGTGATTAAAATGTACGATAAACCGGTCCTAGGTCTAATAATTGCCAAATGCGATCTGGGACACAATATTGAATTAGAATTAAAATTGTTCACTTTGCACGGTCACCATTTTTAATTAAAAAAGAAATAAAACAAAATGTATTCTCTACTCGCTGATACCTATCCATAAACACTCCACAAGGATATCTTCAAAAATTTTGTTTGAATTTAAGAGTTAGAAAGCTAAGACAGGCGGCTTAAAACATACAAAATTAAACGAAAGGTCGGGCATTTCATTTCTGTACTGTGATTAACCGATCTAACACAGTGTGCGAGCCTTCATTTATTTTTAGATTTTTGTTGGCCGAGCCAAGTCATTTCACATCGCGGTCTGCATAATAAAAAATAATTTTTAAAAATGCGTATGTAAAATCATTTGCCGCCTCTTATAGATTGTGAATCAGTACTATTAATGTGGTGGAAGTACGGATGTGTATGGTGGAAGTACGGGTATATTATATGGTGGAAGTTTCGTATGTTACTCTGTTTCAATTATTGGAAAAATGTTTTATTAATGGCCATTTTCTGGTAGCATATAGCGGCTCATCATATGCTATACAGGGTGACCCGTCATGCGATTTCAATATTGAAATTAGATGCACCTATGGGATCATTCCGAACGTAATAGTAGATTGTGTGTCTAGTTACGTAATGGAGCATAATACGGCGAGTGATACCAATACGTACGAGACATATGTATATGATATTTTTTGCCATACCCACTACAAATTACCTACTTTTCACGTCATTTTCAAAAAATTCTGACAGTTCATTTGCGTCGCCATCTTTCCTTCCACAGTATACCGCGAAGTTCGTGCAAGTAAGTAATGACAGGCGCACGCAAGCGTATAGAGCAAATAAACAGAAGTTGCTATGGCAACCGTTATTTTCTGCGCTAATGCGGAAAATAAAACATGTTCCGCATACCTGTCTGTTAAATGACTCATTAAAGGTTGCTATGCATACATCGAAAGTAACTATTTTGTAGTGGACATGGCAAAAAAGTTTTAATACACAAAATGTATTAAAGTTTACTGTTTGTAAGTTATAGCAACAAACAATTGAAACTTTACAAACAATTATAACGGCTTTATTTCTTATTAAACTTAACTATTATCTATATTAAAAAAATACTTTTGGGTATAATATGTGTATTAAGACTTTTAGGTTCAAAATAACCCCAGGAATAAGTAATTTCAATATTGACATCAATATTAAAGGAACACCCTATATAGACAGGAAGTTTTTTTTTAATAAAACCGACAAGTTCGAGATAGCTATTGACTTAAGATATACGCCATCGCGGACTTTTTTGTAGGTTTTATAACCTTAAAATTGTTGATATGCCATTTTGCGGGGTTACATAAAAAACGTGAATTTTAATTTAGCGCGACGGCCTCATTCCAGAAAAATATCAGGATGGTTCAATATACAAGCCTATGGCCGATTATCTTCTGTGCCTATCTAGTTGCCTACATTATCTGTCATTTCACAGCTAAAACTTTACGTCACCAATCCAATCAAAATAAAGTAGCTGCGATACCCCAACTCCAAGCATTCCGTTGTGTGTACTGTTATAGTATTTATGATATACCGAGTTGTATGTTAATAGGGATGACTCAGTGTTCTGTAATAGTAAAAAGTAACAGTTTAGTCACTTCTACCACAACTTTTTTGATGTGAAACATCTTATGTTATGTGAACAGCCGCGTGAGAGAAAATATGCAACGAAATGTTTGGTCCGCTCCTTCGCTGCTGTTCTCCCCACCACTGCGGCACTCTCTCTCTCTCTCTCTCTCTCTTGGCTCAGGCGTGCACTGTAACACACGCGGTGTTACAGTGCAGTATATAGGATTACGTCAGTAAAACAGTTAGTTGCTGCTTTTGAAAAAATATATACTACTACAAGAGAACACCACCGAGACCCACACCCTTTTTAGTGTATTTGCCATATGGCACATACACTATTGGCGTCGGTCGGATGGCGGGACCTAGGGGTCGGACCAAAATTTCTCGACGTTTCATAGCCTCCTGAACACTTTGGCACCATTTTGTTTATATATATCTATGTGTGTGTGTGTGTGTGTGTACGGGCTATAACTTTCGAAAGAGTTAATTGATTTTGACGAAATTGGGTAGGCACGTTGCAATCCATCACCGCACGAAGCCTATTTAAAATGGGCCCAATCGGACCATTTTAAGGGTGGTTTTTAGGGGTTGAAAAATGTTTTTGGGCCCAAAAATACCGAAAAAATTCTCAGAATTGTTTCAAAATTGAAATTTAACCCTTTAGTAAAGATTGAAATGTGCTGCTAAAATTTTAATAAAATCGACCCGACAGGTCCGGACTTACAAATTTTTTGAAAACACTAGTTTGCGGATAGTGATTACGTACTGAAGGGTGTATTTATTTTGGTACAGAGGTTGCATTGATAATAATATTGAAATTAAGAAAAAAAATATTATTTTAAGGGATGTATTAAGGAGTTAAATTTTTTATTTTGTCCAAAAACAAACTTATGTTCACATAATAACAGCACAATGCCTGTATTAGCAAATACACTATATTGTCGGCAGGGTTTTGGCACTGCGACCCGAGTTTTAATTTTTATTAGTAAATGTACATTTCAAGAGCTAAGCTCCCGTCTTCAGCACATACTATATGTGCTGGGAGCTTAGCTCTTGAAATGTACATTTACTAATAAAAAAAGATGTGGTGGAAGTGACCAAAGTGTTATTTTTTATTGTTAAACAACCACAGTGCTCTTAATTATTTCTATTCTGTAAATGTGTTGGAATATATTCGCGATTCTTCGCTTGGACGTGACGTGACGTGAGTAACAGAATGGAAAAAAGAGGCTAAAATGTTTCACTAATAAAGTACTTGGATGCGTATTGCGTAGTTTTCGACTAATGTCTACTCGAATAAATCTAATATTATGTATTTTTATAAAATTATTATGCGTAAAACTTACTGGCGTAGTTGGGACTGATATCTACAAGACTAGCCAGTGGTCCCGAAGACACAGCTCCGTGAATTGCAGTGGCAATTGTGAAACAAACAATGGCCGTCGTATAGTCGCAGCCTGAATAGGCCAGACCCAGCATGCAGATTCCTTGACCGAATGTGCCTTAAAAACAAAACAAAAAAACATAAACGCACTTCATTCGCCGAGGGTTCCGTACATCATTTCCAAAAGACAGTAGATTTGTATGTCTAGATGCGTAATGAGGTATATTACTGACGAGTAGTGACAGTATGTTAAAACGAGCGATTTAGCTGTCACACGAGTCATAATATCATTACGCACGAGATATATTATTAATTATAATGGTATTTTTTTTGCCATACCCACTATAAAATAGCTAGGTACTTTTCACTTCATTTTCAGTATTTTCAAAAATTTTTGAATGAATGAATTGTGAATTATAGATGCTCGACAACAAGGGTCATTAGCGTCTGTTCAAAAATTTTTGACAGTTCATTTGCGTCGCCAACTTCAGATTTATAGCAGGCCATCAGTACGTAATAACGGGCGAATCAGAGCGAATAAACAGACATCACTATGGAAATTGTTTACTTACCACACTAGTGTGTTTTGAAAATACTTTCAACACACCTGCCTGTTAACTGATCCATTCCATGCATACATAGACGCATGTAAAGTAGCTATTTATAGTGGGTGTGGCAAAAAATGTTTATTCTACGGAAAAACGCATTTTAAAATTAAAAGAATCGTTCATTCATGGTACACTACAGGTAATCGTTTATGCTGAACGACACATCACTATACTCTCGTCCTAGTGACTTATTTTGAACTATATCTAAAGAATTAATGAAACTCTTACTTTCGTTTCAAGGACGTGTCCACAAGGGCGAAGCCAGGGGTGGCAGGGGAAGACACGTGCCTCCCTGACATGAGCAAAAATCCATGAAATGTACATGTACCTACATAAAATTTCATATAAATAATAGTTTTATACGGCTGAAATGCAATTGAAAAATTTTTTTCGTTGAAAACAGCCAATTATATAATTGTTTCGAAACATATTGGAAAAAATCATTTTTACCAACCAGTGGTCACAGTCAGGATTCTAACCTGAACCTTTCCACTTTCGCGGCGGTTGAGTATTGTAAGCTTATTCCGCCGCGAAAGTGGAAAGATTCAGGTTAGAATCCTGACTGTGACCACTGGTTGGTAAAATGATTTTTTCCAATATGTTTCGAAACAATTTTATAATTGGCTGCTCTCCAATGAAAATAATTTTTCAATAACATTTCATATTAAAATTTTTAAAATATAGATACAATATTATGAATTTGATCATTTCATTTCCTCATGCTCAAATCATCTTCATTTGTATGTAATACTTATACTCCTTAAGTATTACAGTTAGTGGCGGTTAGTGGTTACCTTAGGGCGGCTTCGGGAGGTCAAAGTCTCCCAAATTAAAAAAATATCATCTGCAGCGCTAACTACGGGAACTGCGCGGTGCGGCCCCGGGGATACATACATTCTTTCCCCCGTCACCTCACTTTGTCTCCCCTGCTCAAAATTCTGGCTACGCCCTTGCGTATCCAACTCAAAACGCAAGAGGGGGGCAACTTTCTGATTATACCTATTTCATGGGGTGTGCCATGCAATAATACGCAATAACAAAAGGATGAACACCATTTATTAAAAAAATAATAGTTTGCGAGGATTTGTAGTTCCAAATCTTCTAGTTACAGCTTCCACTTGTCTACGAAAACCTATTGAAGAAGAATGCTTAATTTAATTTTTTCCAACGTAGAAAGGGGGCAGCTGCCCCCCTACCACTGGGTACGCCCTTGTTTCGCTTTATAAATAAATCATACATATGTTTTATCTTCAAGACAGTTTACGAAAGATAGCAAAATATTGACTTACAAAATGCTGTTGCTAATTTTCTGACATTAGTTCTAGTCATTTTATCACTTGCTAGTAGATAATCTCCAAACATCGAAAACACATACGCAAAAATCGTCCGCAGTAAATGAGGGAGACCGGAAAAAATGCCATTCTGAAAAATAATTAAAAGTATCTTCATTTTCGGATACAGATACGTACAATAAAAATTATCTAAGATACAAGTACCCTAAGATGTAAGTATCTAACGGCCGTATTCATAGTTAACCCTTAAGTAGTAAGGGATACTTACTCATACCCTCAAATCGAATATGCGTTTCATATCAAAATTGACGTCTGTAAGAGCCCTTACATCACCCTCACCTTAAGGGTGGATAGTATGTCCCTTAAGTGTCGAAAAAGTAAAAACAGTAAAACACATGAAAAACACGCATTTATATCAAAAATGACAACTAAACACAATCGGTCTGCAGTATGACCAACTACTCTAAAGGAAAAAATCATGGAGGTTTACTATAATTCTTCCCTCACTCAAGGAAATGACTATGAAACGCTCCTTTGAATAATGTGCCATCAGCACTTAAGTGACCCTCAGCGAAGGGACCCTTATCACTTACCTTAAGGGTTAACTATGAATATGGGCCTAAGATACAAAACAGAATCTTAGATACAAACTTTGTACATACACTGATAATTCCAGAATAAGTAGACCTAACTGTTTTTTACCCGACTGCGCACGCAAAGGAGTGGTAATGTGTTTAACAGCCTATGTATGTATGTATGTATGTTTGTATGTTCCTTTGAAGCACTATACAGACCAAACGCCTGGGCCGATTTTTATGATTCACACGTCAATCGATTCCTCTTAGTCCGGCGAGTGTCACTAAAGACATGACGTTAGTGAAAATTCAATATGGCGACTACAGGACGCCATATTGTGAAAATGAAAAAAATGAAAGTCAACAAACTATGTCAAGTGGGGTATCGTTGAATAGGTATTTAAAAATCATTTTTAGTTTTCCCTCAACATTTTTCGATTCGACTGACCGTTTAGGATCTATATCGATTTATTTTTAACTAAAAACATTTGAAATAAAAAATTTATTTTAAAAAACAAAAAACCCGACTGTGTAAAAATCGAACTTAAAAGATGGAAACATGATCAAATGATAACATGCAGTCGGAGGTATTTCTGTTCAATTTGTTACTACTATGCCTCCGACTGCATGTTATCATTTGATCTTGTTTCCATCTTTTAAGTTCGATTTTTACGCAGTCGGGTTTTTTGTTTTTTAAAATAAATTTTTTTTATAATGACAATAAAGTAGATAAGGTATCATCGATGAATTAAAGAATTCGGATGTAGGTACTTCGTTCTTTTTCATATATGTGTGTGTGTCTGTGTTATGTTCACAAAATGTTAAACGTGTTGATATTTTCCTTAAACAAACTAATATCACGCAAAGTAAATATAAAAGGAATTTAATATGTTGAAATCGATAGCTGCATATAGTTATACCCATTGACATAAAGCATGGACATCCCCAGGTAGAGATAATACAAAATACTAGGAACAGCTATTTTGGAACAGTTTCGAACGAGGAACATATTGGAATAGTTGTCAGTTTAATAAAATACCTGTTCCGGGCTGTTTCAATACTTCGACTGTTTCGAGTAACAGAACGAACATTCTTCTGCATTAAGAAACTGTTGGAATGAATCATATTATCATGTGCAAAAAACTAAGCAGTTAAAATAATAATCTGGAGTCATGTAATATTTTTGTTTTTAATTTTTTTTGTTTTCATTTCTTTGTTGATTTTAAATAACGCTTTTTATTTAATGGTAAAATCCATTTTCCGCTATTGATTTTCTGTAAAAGTATATTTTTAATATATTGTCGACAAATTTATTTTGTTTTTTTTAATAATTAGGTACCTTAAATTATTAAACTTGAATAATAGAATTAATTCACGAAAAAATACAAATAACATACCATAATTTCAAATTTTTATAAGTTGTGTTACAAGCTATTCCGAGAATGTCAAGGTTCCAACGTTGGAACTGTTAAAAAGTAACAGGTTTTTGGAACTGTTCCGTAAACGGAACAGGAACGGAACGGAACTGTTATTAAAAAATAACAGTTTGTACCACCTCTATCCCCAGGGGAAACTTTGGAATGCAAACTACATTCCAATGTTTTATGGGATTAGCGATCCCAGGTACCTGAGCTCGAACCAGTCGGTTTGTGTATGCCGGATGGCAGTTTCTAATAGGTACACACCTAGACGTTGATGTCCTCAGCTGTTGAGCGTCTATAATCCACAATCTATCTATTTAAAGCATGGACTGTGCATTCCCTATCTCATCAATGCCCTGAAAATGTCCACTGTTGCGTGTGATCGAAATAAAGTAAAGTAGCTGCCAATTCTGTAAACGCTATTGGTTCGAAACTAAATCATTGTGAACGCTATTAATTCGAGTCTAAATATCTCTGTTAACGCTATTTATCTAAGTCGTCTCTGTGAAAGCTGTTGGTGTAAAGCCGGCTCCAGACGACATAGCCAATGTTGGCGAATATATTGGCTAGCAATGTTGGGTATGGCTGGGCATGTGTAATCATTTCAATATACACAGTATCCACACGACGGGATTTGGCCAGCGGTGGCCAAGCTTAGTACATGACCCAATGTTTAGCGAATATATGCCAACATTAAACAAAATGGATAGCGAAGATGACGCAGTTATTGCAAATCCTTCAGCGGTAATAATGTCTTATGCCCGCCTCTTAATATACAATATACATGTTTCATGCAACTCATAAATCACACTAACACACTGACAAGTATCGCCTAGTTAACTATCCAGTCATCTGGATGAAAACAAATTCATATTTGCAAGTCGAGACCAGAGCGTTGGCCAATCCCTTTGATTTGTATTCAAAAAACCACCCTCAAAGCGAATGTCTTCCAATGCCAACGTTGGTGACTGTTTATTAAATATTGGCCATATGAAAACCATCCACATGACAGGGCAATTATCAACATTGGTCGACATTTGACATGTCATCTAGAGCCTGCTTTTTTTTTAAACCATCACCAATGGCTTCAGAAGCATAGTCTCATGTGCCAGCACTAATTCCAAAATAACCAATAACATTGTAATCTTATCAAATGATTACACAGAAATACTATTAACAGCACAGAATTTATAGAGCCTGCTTTAGTCTGAGTAGAAAAAAGCTTGATGAGGCAACACATTTTATGATCTGCAATCTATTATCTATATGTCAATGGATATACCAAACAAAGTTCCATAATCTCTGGAGTGTTTCAAAATACTTCCGGTTTACTTTACTTAATATATATTGAAATTTTAACAGATAAGTCCGTTTTGTTTAACTTGTTTGCCTTTTGTAATCGCATCTTTAATTTATATTAGAAATCGTGTCCATCGTGATTATAATAAAATTAAGAAAAATCGCAGGATAGTGGACAAAATATTTGATTTATTAAATGTACAACGTTTCATCTATAGATTTAGACTTTTTCAAGTACTTGAAAAAGTCTAAATCTGTAGACGAAACTTTGTACATTTAATAAATCAAATATTTTGTCCACTATCCTGCGATTTTTCTTAATTTTATTAGCATCTTTAATGTTGCACAATAAAAGGTGACACTTGTGTATACCGTGTATTAGTTCAGCTCAACGTATTCGTCTTTTAATCCATAAAAAATAAAATATCAATGTTTCCGGCAGACTTCATGACCACCCGTGTATGAATGTCTGTAAATGATATGTTACTAAAATACGATCAACAGCAAAAACAGTCCCAAGGTTCGAAGGATTCAATTTTACCAAAGATAATTAAAATACAGCTTAGTATACAAAGTTAATTCTACAAGTTGAGGAAAGTTTATAATTAGCCCTTTATTTAAATTGCAAACTTCAACATCTTGTAATTTGAAAACTCCAAAAAAATGTTACCCATCTACTTAATAAAACTCTAACACTGACTGACTGACAGACAACGCACAGCTTAAACGGGTGGATCTATAAGAAGTAAGAAATTTCGCACAGGAGTTCCTTATATAACGTAGGTGGGTACTAAGCAAGGGTTTTTGAAAATTCATCCCTTAAGGGGGTTAAATAGAGGATGAAATTTTGTATGGAAGTTCTTTTGAAATTAAAAATATGGAAATTGGTGTTTAGGCTTTTGTTTATAAATAAAAGTCAGTTGTATCACCGTTTTTATCAAATTCATCCCCTAAAGGGGTAAAATAAGGGACGAAAGTTTGTATGGAAAGTGCGTCATTTTTGAAGTTGGAAATATGGAAATTGGCGTTTAGGCTTCTGTTTATAAATAAAAGTCAGTTGTATCAGCGTTTTTGGAAATGCATCCCCTAAGGGGGTAAAATAAGAGACGAAAGTTTGTATGGGAAGTGCGTAAGTTGAGATTCCATCAAGAAAACCCTATGGATTCTAATAGCGTTTTCGAACGGATTCCCAGAATTTCCTAGAAGATTTCACATGGTAAAAATACAATTGGGAAAATGTGCGCATTATTGCCCTAGCGCACTATAGTCGCTCAATTAAAAGCAGTATATTGTAGTTACAGGTGTTTTTACCGCTCTTATATTTAATCCGTGTATAAATTTGAAATAGCTAGGACCGTGGGTCATAAGTGTAAGTAGACCCCACACGCCGCCCCATTGCGCCAGGATGTTCATCCACACTGGTACTGAGGTAAGAATATCCCTCCATGGCGTGGGCGCCTGTAAATAAAACACTTCGGTTAAATTAAGATACTGTTTCATTGAAAATAATTATACAATTTTAACGAAGGTTCTGTACTCTTTTTCAGTTCATCAAAATTTTTGTTATGAGTTTTGTTTAAAAGATTTGTTATTAATTTATGGAAAATTTAAAGAAAAAAAATTACAGCCAGTTCGGCGACGAAACCATTCTAACTCCAAAAATACTAACATTTGATATAATAATACAGTGTGATCGCCGGCTGTGGAACGCTGTGAATAAAAAATTTCCTGAAGATATGTATTAAAAATGCTTGGACACGTTAATCTTAGTTTTTGAACGCGCATCTTTCCTTCTAGTTGTAATTTGTTTTTACCCCCACCCTTCTATGCAATGACGTCATCGACATTTTTTTTAAATGGCAACCCCAATTTTTTTACGGATTCTGATTCTACTCGAAATTCTGGATTCAGCAATATTAATGAATCCAGAATTTCGAGTAGAATCAGAATCCGTAAAAAAAAATTAATTTATTATTTATAAAGTAGGTATTAATTCGTACATCAAAATCGAATACTACAATTTGCTGGAAATTTAAAAGTAACAAGCCCAATTTATTGTTAAAATTAAATAATAATTATAGTCCAGTCACGAGAGCTTAAAAAGGTAGGTCCACCTTGCGTTTTGTGCAGCAAATGATTTTATTTTTTTGTGTCCTCAAGCATGTTTAGGAGATGTCAAATTCAAGTTTGCGACCTCTAAAACAGGGCGGGGGAGTTTTGGTGGGCAAAAAAACACGATTTTTTTGCACTTTTTTCGGTTTTTTGCTTATAACATAAAAACGGCTGGTCCTATCGAAAAAATTGTTCTATTCAAAATTAAAGGACACAAAATTTACATCAAAATGCACTAGTCAGATATGTTTTTGTTCCGATTTTTACAAACTCTACAGAACTTATAAAAACAAAAAAAAAATAAACTCTTTTTTTGTTTGAAGGCGCTAATCTCAGGAACTACTAGTCTGTAAAAGAAGCAAAGTAGTAATCATTGAGACCCTATACGAGTTTTTTAAAAATTCAATCCCAAAGGGTGAAAACAGGAGTGTAGGGATTATTGTAATAACAAGAAATCCTACACCCACGTTTTACCCCCTTTGGGATTGAACTAAAAAAAAAATCGAATAGCCTATAACCTCCCTTAATAAACGGCTATCTAACAAAAAAAAAATTTTCAAATCGGACTGGTAGTTCCTGAGATTAGCGCGTTCAAACAAAAAAAATAAACTCTTTTTTTGTTTGAACGCGCTAATCTCAGGAACTACAAGTCCGATTAAAAAAAAAAAATGTTTTTGTTAGATAGCCCGTTTATTGAGGAAGGTTATGGGATATACTGCTTTTTTTAAAATTTAACCCCAAAGGGGGTAAAACGTGGGTGTAAGGTTTTTTGTAAAAAACAAAAAATCTTACACCCTCGTTTTGCCCCGTTTGGGTTTGAATTTAAAAAAACTCGAATAGCCTATAACCTTCCTTAATAAACGGGTTATCTAACAAAAAAAAAATTTTTTAAATCGGACTTGTAGATCCTGAGATCAGCGCGTTCAAACAAAAAAAAAGTTGTTTTTTTTTGTTTGAAAGCGCTAATCTCAGGAACTACCAAGCCGATTTGAAAAATTTTTTTTTATTAGATAGCCCGTTTATTAAGGAAGGTTATAGGCTGTTCGAGTTTTTCAATAGTTAAAAGCTTGAAAAAATGCTTTTTTTCATTTTGGTAAATTTTCTAACTTCTGTAGAGCCGGTAAAAATGGGGACATAAACATATATGACTAGTGCATTTTGAAGTAAATTTTGTGCCCTTTAATTTTGAATAAGACCATTTTTTCGATAGGACCAGCCGTTTCCATGTTATAAGCAAGAAACCGAAAAAAGTGCAAAAAAATCGTGGTTTTTAGCCCACCAAAACTCCCCCGCCCTGTTTTAGAGGTCGCAAACTTGGATTTGATATCTCCTAAACATGCTTGAGGACACAAAAAAATAAAATCATTTGCTGCACAAAACGCAAGGTGGACTTCCTCTCGTGATTGGACTATTATGTTTTAATGATTAAAATGATTACTTTTCTGTGTAATTTCTAATTTAATTATTAATATTCAATATTCATCAAACTGGGAAGTTCGTCGTGTGGACCTCAAGGGTCGCACTTGTGAGTCCCAATTAAAAGTCACTTTAGTCCTAATAAACGACCCCCCGTTAAGTAATCATTTTAATCATTAAAACATAATTATTATTTAATTTTAACAATAAATTTAAAAAACGGCTGGACCGATTTTTATAAAATTGATGTCGGATCATAGTGAGATTAACATGCTTTGATAGACACCTCAACGAAGTTGATAACATTTTTTTTGGACGAGATTTCATATAAAATCTAGTTTTTTGCAGTCGTTTTATTGCAACAAAAAAAACGGCTTGATCGATTTTGATAAAATTTCTTTCGGGTCTTGTTGATGTTAATTTGCTTCTATTTGCACCCTAACAAAGTCGATATAATTTTTTATTCGCGAGATAATGTGTTAAGAAAAAAGAACGGCTGAACCGATTTTGAAAAAATTTCTTTCAGATCATATTTACGTAAATGCGCGTCGATTGGCACCCTAACGTAGTCGATATCATTTTTCATTCTCGAGATTTCGTCTCAAAGAAATGACCACATACGTACGTACGTACACACACACACCAACACATACACACACAGACATCTTTTCAAAAATAGTGTAGAAATAGTGTAGTGACCTTGAAACATAAAAATTTGTTATACATTTTGATTTCGATTTTCGGACCCATTACAATAACTTCCAATGGGAAGTTAATAAAGCCATATAAATACGTAAAATAAATTACGAAGCAAATTTGAAATACATTTGAAGCCTGAATTATTTAGGTTGACTTTGAACAATTCTTTTTAACTGAAACACATTTTTATGTGAAGAGTATTAATACCAACCTGAATTGTATTTCTTTTATTTATAACATTTTTGTAATAATATTATGTAGGCTTTTCGTAAGTTAATTTCTTCTTGGAGAGTAATACTCTAGAGAAAATTGTTTTCAGGATTTATTTCTACCCATTCAGTTTCCACGAACTTTCGTATCAAACAACATGACAAACTTTATTAAATTGGTTTAAGCATCGTTAATTTTGTAGTCTGTTCAAACAGAACGATATTTATTTTATTTTAATTTAAATTCTCTTTTAAGGCTATTCATGCCTAGACGAGCAGTTTCTCCTGAGGTTTAGGGATAAAGCGGGAGGAACATTTTAAGAAGGAAAAAGGCGTTTACCTAGTCACAATACTCGGAATATTTCGACACTCATCGTTTACCCGTCAGGTTAGCCGTCGGATATACTTATGTGCTAGGCATGGTCGACCTTGCTGACTCGCGGACGTATTGATAATTTTAAATCATTGCTGTAAGTGTAGAATATACTACAATAATAATTAATATTAATAATGCTTTTTTTATTTTTTTCGTTGTATCTACATATAGATTAATTGAAAGTTTGTCAAAATTACAATAAATTGAAGTAGTAAAACAAAATTGTGTACAATACTCCAAAGGTAGGGTACGTAGTAAAATTTAGTTTACTTATAAGACTGTGTATCACTATACACACTACAGAAGTGAAGTAAATGCTATAAATTGACGTTTACAAATAAATAGAAAATCTATTATGTACAGTGTAAACGGTTTTATTAAACACGGGGCAAATAGCATCGAGAACATTTACAATTTTGTAGTAGGCTATAAACTATAAAATCTAATGTAAATATGTAGGATAGATGCTTTGTTTTTTTTATTTAGCAGATTGTGAGTTACCCTTAATAGTCAACCGTTGCTATGGAAACGTGTTTAAAAAATTCACTCTACTATTTTTTCTATGTAATCCACTACATATTTACATTAGATCTTATGGCCCCATAGCCTACTACAAATTGTAAATGTTCTCAATGTAAATTTCCCTATGTTCGGTAAAACCGTTTACACACTGTATAATATTATATGATTTGTTTTTTGTTGCCATGGTTACATCGTTTAACGCGGTAAACATGGTGAAGATACTAAATGTATCTGAGTTAGGTCCTTAAAACTATAATAAAAAAGTAGGAACCTTCTTATTAAAATGAATTCTTACTGATGCCGGTGCACTATAATAATAACTGCGATGAGAAAGATTAATCAATAATAATTCTTGAACATTTCATCAAAATTATTAAATGTCGCTTACAGTGGTAAGGTTGACCATGGCTATTTATTGTTATCGCCAAGATTTTGCTTTGTTACAGGGGAAAGGAGGGAAGACAGTCAACAGACTAAAGGGCTCTGACTAACCTCTCTCCCCGCCTAAGTAAAATGTACAGGTCCGGCACTAAAAATGGGATAAATAAATATTTTTGAATTTTTTTCATATTTTTTTTTATTGTAAAGAGGAAATTTACATTCAGTATCAAAAAAGTTAAAAAAATAACATCATAAAGCAAAAATTATGTCGCTCAAATGTTGACCACCAATTTCTCTACAGTGCACCAGTCTCTGAGAAAAATTTATTATGACTCCAATGTTTGGCGTGGGATCTCACGAATTTCTCGCCGAATGTTCTCCATCAGTTGATCCAAATTTTTTGGTTTGTCGAGATAAAGTCTTCCCTTGAGATAACCCTCACCTCGGAGCGAGATCAGCTTAATGGTGGTCAACATTTGAGCGACATAATTTTTGTTTAATGATGTTTTTTCCTACTTTTTTGATACTAAATGTAAATGTCCTCGCTTTCTCTTTACAATAAAAAAATTATGAAAAAAATTCAAATTTACAAAACTGTCAAATTTCACTGCCGGACCTGTATAATATAATGTTTATAGGAAACACTACATGCCGCCAATAATAGAGTATGCAATATGTATCATCACACCGTTTGTAAAGTTTTAGGAATGCTTATGATATACAGGAGGTCAGTCAAATAGTGTTCATCATGAAAAAAAAATGTATTTATGAAGTTATCAAGAAATTGAGTTCGTCAATTATTTCTCCTTCATAAATTATTTCTCAAAATAGGTATCGAAAAAAAGTTATTACGAAGAAATATCCAGATTTTAATTTATATTAGTTTTTATACAAAACTTTGGTAAATTTTGTGAACTTTTTAAATTTAAAAGCCTTTGTTTAACTTTACTCGCTGTCTGTCTGCTACAAATCATGCAATCAAAACTTTGATTAGTTCTAATTGAGCTAGAACTTTGAAATTTTGCACATGTGTGTAAGTCCCGGTGACAATGAATTTGAGGCAGAATAAAAAACTTCATTTTTCACCTCCAGTTTATAGATCCTGTATTTCAGAAAAGTACCTTTTCAATCTCCTCTTCATACTTCTTTTTTTATAGTTCGCTTTTTGTTTGCCCATTGTACCCACTCAAATTGAGAGCAAAGATTCCTATATATTTTAATATTCAAAAACAATCGCACTCAAACTTTTTTTAACTTCAACAAACATGCGCCTGCAAAGTGTAAAGTACAAAAACTAAACTACAGTACTACTATTTATTAAAGTAAAGGAAGCCGAAACCCACAAAAGAACACCCGCCATACGCGTCACGCAATCGAAATTGTAAAACATAGGATTGCATATTATATTCAAACAATAGAAATATTGTTTGAATATAATATGATTCAATTAAAAAAACTCTAAAAAATATTTATTTGTCGAAGTCCATCTTCCTACGATAAGATTTATTATAAATAGGTATAATACTGGACACGACTATTATTTATTTTATAAATAATATTTACTTAGACAGATACTTGACTTTTTTAGTATAAGACATGGCTAAGAAACATCTCGCTAATACCAACTTTCAAACAAACAAAACCGCATTGAAATCGGTCCATCTGTTGAAGATCTTGGAAACGGCTGAACCGATTTCAATCAAACATGGCTAAGAACCATGTCGCAAATACCAGCTTTCAAACAAACAAAACCGCATAGAAATCGGTGCATCCGTTGAGGATCTTGGAAACGGCTGAACCGATTTCAAACAAACATGGCTAAGAACCATGTCGCAAATACCAGCTTTCAAACAAACAAAACCGCATTGAAATCGGTACATCCGTTGATGATCTTGGAAACGGCTGAACCGATTTCAATCAAACATGGCTAAGATTCATCACGCAAATACCAGCTTTCAAACAAACAAAACCACATTGAAATCGGTGCATCCGTTAAGGATCTTGGAAACGGCTGAACCGATTTCAATCAAACATGGCTAAGATTCATCACGCAAATCCCAGCTTCCAAACAAACAAAACCGCATTGAAATTGGTACACCCGTTGAAGATCTTGGAAACGGCTGAACCGATTTCAATCAAACATGGCTAAGAACCATGTCGCAAATACCAGCTTTCAAACAAACAAAACCGCATTGAAATCGGTGCATCCGTTGATGATCTTGGAAACGGCTGAACCGATTTCAATCAAACATGGCTAAGATTCATCACGCAAATACCAGATTTCAAACAAACAAAACCGCATTGAAATCGGTGCATCCGTTGAGGACCTTGGAAACGGCTGAACCGATTTCAATCAAACATTAAATAAGCTATCGAATGTTAAAAACCGTATTAATTAATAATGAAACAAAATTATATAAAGTTCTAAAATTACTTATTTTGAAAAATATTTTCCTAAAAATGAATAACAAATTATTATAGAGAAGAGATACTGTTTCTTGTTCATTTGCTTTTCAAATAATTGATAATATTGAGTTATTTCTGAATAAACAGTTTTCTACGCAAGATATTTTGGCCTATATAATACGACCCCCACCTCCGCGACTGTCAATCAAATATTCAACTGTCGTTACTCCGCCCATTGTATGAACTGGTGAAGCATGTAAGTTTGACCGCTATGCAGCGCTACCGTCCAATCCAAGGATTTTGAAAGCACATAATAATTTTTCGTAAAACATGGGATTTCCCTGCCCATATTACAAACAAACGGTAAAAGTCACATAATTGAATTTTTTTTTGGTATAAGATAAAAGTACGTACTAGCCTTCTAGAAAGTTATTTTTTACAAATTTATTCGTACAAAGGATTTATAGTGGACGAAAAGTGCACGAAAATGGTACTTTTTGTATAAAATATGTATGTATAGAAAAATTTGAAAAAAAAAATTGGCCTCTACATGTGTAGTGCGTACTTTTGTTATTCTTATTCCAAAATGTCAGTTATATACTCCAAATAACAAAAAAATGCCATGGGCAAAACAAACGCATGTTTTTAGTCCTCGGCGCGTGTACTACCGAATCCCCTTAATCATTTGGAATGTTTTTATAAAATTCAGATTAATACTCAAGGAAAGAAATGAAGACTTCAAAAATTTTGTGTTAAAGATACAACATTATTTTCTTAATGCAAAATAATAATTTTTCAGAGATAAATAAAAAGTAAACTTTGCAATTTAAATACGTTTTTTTGCACAATAAAATATGTAAATTGCAGATAATATATTTCAATTTTCTAATTATACAGGGTGTTTCATAATATATGCGCAGGACTTCAGGATGTGATAGCTCGACTAAAAATATGAAAAAAAGTTTCTATTAACTTACCCTCTAAAATGCACCATTTTGGAGATACAGGGTGTTTGGGGAATTTTGAAAAGACAACTTTTGTATCATTTTTTTCATTTTTTTTTAATTTTGCAACTATGAAGTTAACGTTTGATTTTGTAACTTGTTCTAACGTTCAAATAAATTTTGTTTAATTAGTAAGAAAAAAATTTTATTCAAAAAAATTGACCATGTATTTCAACATAAAAGTTGATTTTTCTCGAAAACGATCGACTTTAGAGCTTATGACGAAGAGTACCTTTTTTGTGTAGAAAACATTGGCGGTTCAAATGAGCGTCTCAAAACCGTACTTTTTCCAGTAGTGTAGAAGTTAGGGAGAAAAACACCCACTACCCCTTCAAACCCTTCACCAATTATGACTTAAGAAAAAAATTTCCGCACAAAACATAGCTTATTATGAGTAGAAAATGCTTACAAAAGCTGTTTTCTGTACCTACGATAAACGGTTCCGGAGATATTCGCAAAAAACGAATTTTTTTTCAATTTCAACACCCTGTATCTCTAAAATGGTGCATTTTAGAGGGTAAGTTAATAGAAACTTTTTTTCATATTTTTGGACGAGCTATTACATCCTGAAGTCTTGCGTATATATTATGAAACACCCTGTATAGCCCGAGCTCCCACCCTACAAAAGTCTACAACACATTTATTTTTTGCATACCTGTCAGACCTCTCCACAAATGGATTAAATATGTTCAGTATGAGGTTTGCTAGATATAAAAAAATTGCAAGGCAATATTTTAATTAATATTTCTCTACAATCTTTATAAATTTTATAACGTAGTGTTTACCAGTATACGAGATACTGACTATAAAAAGTATTTAAAACAAGCCGTGAGGTGGGTCGCTTATTAGGACTAAAGTGCGACCCTTGAGGTCCACACGACGAACTTCCGAGTTTGACAAATATTTAATAATAATAATTAAATTAGATATTACACAGAAAAGTAATCATTTTAATCATTAAAACATAATTATTATTTATTTTTAACAATAATTTTAAAAAAAAGGCTGAACCGATTTTTATAAAATTTATGTCGGATGAAAATGACGTTAACACGCCTCGATTGACACCCTTACGAAATCGATATAATTTTTTATTCGCGAGATATTGTGTAAAATCTACATTTTTGGAGTCTATTTGGTTAACAAAAAAGAACGGCTGAACCGATTTTGAAAAAATTTCTATCAGATCATATTTACGTTAATACGCGTCGATTGGCACCCTAACGTAGTCGATATCATTTTTCATTCTCGAGATTTCGTCTTAGAAAGAAATGGACACATACGTACATACATACGTACACACACATACACACACACAGTAATCTTTCTAAAAATAGTGTAAAAATAGTGTAGTGACCTTGAAACATAAAAATTTGTTATACATTTTGATTTCGATTTTCGGACCCATTACAATAACTTCCAATGGGAAGTTAAAAATTAAGAATTAGTCTGCCACCTATTTGATGTTTTCCAATTTCCATCATTTCATTAGGTAAATTCACTAATAAAATTGTAGTAGTGTTGTCCAGTAGACTTTTGTACGGTGGAAGCTTGGAGTTGGACTAATAAATATTGTTTTATATGAATATACATTTTAGATTTTGAAAATGACGGCAAAGAGCTGATTATTTACCTAATTATCTGTTCTAATTATAAATAAAAAATACCTTCTCCTTTTGGGTAGAAATAGAACGTCCTAAACTAGTGGTGATGTAGTTTTTTTCATATTCGCTAATTTGAGGATGTTCGGCCGGTGAATCAAACACATAAAGCCACCAACAAGTAAACCACAATGTTCCTATTACACCAGTTGCATAAAACACAGGCTCCCAACCCCAAAGGGCTATTATAAAGCCGCACAAAGGAAACGTAAACGCTGCGCCAACGGAACTACCTGAAAACGTTTGTAAATAAATAAACATCGGTCAATTAGAAGTGAAAACTGATCGATGCAGTACCTCGCCACCATAATAAAATCAACCAAGTTCGATAATAGTACAGTAAAACGGTATATTTTACTAAAAAAAAAAAACTTAATGGCTGAAATTTTGAGGGGGTGTTCGGGGGCATGTCCTGAGTCTAAAACCGAGTTTTCGTATTCGAGGGGGTGGGGGAAGTTACATCCCCCGGTCAATATAGGGGTAAGTTTGTTTTAATTTTTTATCTTCGTTGCTATTGCCCGTATACAGTCAAGTCCAAGAGATCAAACTTGTAGGAAATGAAATTATCTATCCAATGATAATAAAATCAAGGTCATAGGTCGATCAGGTCAATCACAATGGCCGGTAAAAGGTCAAAAGTGAGGGGTAGTTTTTGGTTTTTTTTTAACAAATCGGCTTTATTTTGCGTTTTCCAATCGATTTACACTAAAAAAATCAACTTTGAAGCATTTTGGCACCGTTAAATATGGTTCAATGATGAAATCTTATTTCGAAGTTATTTACAGCAAATTACGTTAAAATACGGTAAAAAAATGATTTTTACGTTTGACATGTAAATTTGCATTGAAAAACTTTTGTTTTGATATATGAATTTTTAAAACTTAGAATAATTTAAAAAAAAATAATCTTAAAATTTTTTAAATTTTTAAAGATTTTAAACACATCCTAAAAAGTTTAAAAAATCATGTTAAAAATTTTAATAATTTAAAAATTTAAAAAAATCATTTAAAAAAAAATAAAACAAATTTACCCCTACATTGACCGAAGGATGTAACTTCCCCCATCCCCTCGAATACGAAAACTCGGTTTTAGACTCAGGACATGCCCCCGAACACCTACTCAAAATTTCAGCCATTAAGTATTTTTTTTTAGTAAACGCGATTTTTGTGTCTCTATTTACTGTACTATAATATTTTTTAAGTGGACTGATTTTTACAGTAGTATAATAGTAGTAGTAATACCATAGATATAGAAATCCGGGGATGTATTATACAAGCGAGTGGAGTGGTTGCTGTTGAGGGGGGACGAGAGGAAGCAAGTGTGCTCGCATTCTATTGGTCGCTTCAGTTGCGCAAGCGCTGTCCGAACAATTGAGCATGCGCAAAAACGCGGACGACTGCATCTGGCGCAATTGAGCATCATGCGTAAAGATGCGGCCAATAGAACGTGGGCACATGCATAGCATGAACATGTCCATAAGACAGGCATGCACCCTCCCCTGAATGGCTTCCCCCTTCGTCTAAAGTGGCACTTTATACTACATCGCCGGATTTCTATATCTATGAGTAGTACCTATACCATGCGTTCATTCGACATATTATTGACTTTACATGATAAATATCTTCATCTGGAAATTGGAAAAGCATTTTTCTAAGTGCGCGACTCTTTTCGGATTTCGCTTTATCTAAGAATTAGTTTATCTTCGAAATAGAGTCAGATTTTATGAATAAAAAGCTAATTTGAATTTTCATTTGTATAACTGTATTCATTGATAATTTTTAATGTTCCAAAAACCATACTTAAGAAAAAAAAACCTCCAACTTCCTTTCCTCCACACACTGTTCTGCCGGCCCTGGAGCCTACTATTTGATGTAACTTGAATCCGGTGTAAATCAAGTGAAGATATTTAACATGTAAATGCAATATGTCCGTTGAAATCAAATGCATTGCATATTTGTTCGTCAATTTAAATGATGCATTATTTGATATGTCATAATACTAACTGGACAGATAATGGGGTACTTTGCATACAATTTTTAATCTTTTTTAAAGTCACGAACAGCTGCGATTATTTTCAACTATCAGCATTCTGTAATGCATATTTTCACAGTTTATTATTCTTTATTAATAATAAATTGAAAATTCAATTGATACTTTTACCATTTCTCAGATTAGAAACTGGTAACTGAGGGTTTATAACAGAGGAGCCATGGAAACGCTATATAAACAGCGGCATTGCTACACGCTCGGCTAATCTCAAGCATGATTTCTTTATAGTGTTTTTATGTGCAACAAAAATATCCGCCAGTTTGAACAAAACTTGAAAATATAAGAAACATTGAACGATTTGTAACGTCACTAATAAGTATAGTGATGCTCATGGAATCTACGACAAAAGGACGCGGCAATTTGGACGCGGGACAAAAGGACGCGGTCATTTAGACGCGAGACAAAAAGTCGCAAGGGACAAAAGGACGCGGAGAAATTTGGATGCAAGACATTAGGTCGCCTTCCAGTTGGACGCAAATAGCGAGGTTGGTAGTCAAAAATAGACTATAATACCTGGAAGCAATTAAAATAAAATCTAACCTTTTCTAAACATTTTAAAGTATCCTACACTAATATAAATACATAAAAATTTGTTCATCTAGACTTTAGAGTAATCGTTGATATTTGGCAGGATATCTGAAAAAGCCAGATACTTAGCCCGAAAAAAACGTTAATTAAATGCGAAAGGTATCATCGTTTAGACACGGTAAGGCAAAATCTAAATTCACTTATCTAGAGGGCACCCAAGTGAAAGAAATATGCGTCGTGAGACACCCGACAGAAGTGAATACTAAAAACTGAATCGAATTTAACTCCAAAAAAACAGATAACTGACTTACATCTAAAAATATTATCAACTTTTCTCCCTCAATACTAAAGCCACAATTAAAGCAGATAGTAAAAGAGTAAGAGAGACACTGTATATATAATAATAAAAATGCGCCTTTTGCGTCCAACTGGAAGGCGACCTAATGTCTTGCGTCCAAATTTATCCGCGTCTTTTTGCCCTTGCAAATTTTTGTCTCGCGTCCAAATGACCACGTCTTTTTGTCCCGCGTCCAAATTGACGCGTCCTTTTGTCGTGATACCATGCGCATGACAACTCATTATCGCATTTTCTCTCAAGTTTGGATACACTTTAAAACTTACCCAAATATGCAGTCACGAATTTTCCACGTTCATTAGGCGGTATCCATTTGGCTGTCATATTGTGCATTGCAGGCCATGCAAATCCCTGTACAAAGACATTAAAAAAGTCAATATGAGTAGCTTTACAAACAGCTTTAGCGTCAGATATCTTAAATGTCAATATAGGTGTTCCACAGGGCTCAGTCCTAGGTCCTGTTCTATTTATTTTATATGTCAACGATTTAGAATTGCATCTGCAAGATAATATCTCTGTCACGTTGTTTGCTGATGACACTTCACTGATTATATCTGATAAATGTTCTAAAAATTTAGAACAAAAATGTAATGATAATCTTGCTAAACTTGCTGAGTGGTTTAAAACAAACTCGCTATACTTGAATAGTGAGAAAACAAATTATATACGTTTCCACAACTATCAACACAGAGGTAATTTAGACATTAAAATAAATATTAATAGCAGTATCATTACAAGAGCTGAATCTACCAAATTTTTGGGTCTAAATGTAGATCAGAATTTGAATTTCAAGATTCACTGTAAAAACCTAATCTCTAAAATGAACTGTTATTACTATATGTTTAAAAATTTAAAAGAAGTGTTAACAACACAACAACTATTGAACTTCTATTATGCGCAAGTGTATTCAAGATTAAAATACACAATTTGCTTTTGGGGTATATCTTCCCAGGCAAATGATGTGTTTGTTTGCCAAAAGAAGATTATCAGATGTATTGGTGGAGTGTCGCATCGAACATCGTGCAGAGATTTGTTTAAAAAATTAAAAATTTTAACTTTGGCATCAATTTATATTTATGAATTGTCAATCCATATTTTTAAGAATTGTAATGAGCTCGTTAGAAACTCAGACATTCATGACATAAACACGCGAGCAAAACATGCACTTAGAATTCCTTACACACGGCTAAAAATTGCACAAAAATCACCCAACACTCTAGGAATAAAAATATTTAATAAATTACCCCAATCTATTACAACACATAATAAATTACACAATTTCAAAAAACATTTAAAAATATATTTAATTGAACATTCCTTCTATAAAATAGACGATTTTTTTAACATGACTGTCTGAGTTTTTAATGAGCTCATTCAATAATTAAGGACGATTTGTATCCATATCTATGGCAAAGCAAATAAAATCATTATTATTATTATTATTATTAAGCAAACAAACTTTGTCACTAACCGTCACTAGTCCCTGAATAACTCTGATGAAAATAAGGCATTTGTAATCTAAATAAGCTGAAAATGGTATGATAAAACAGCATACGACTGCTGAAAAATTAGCCAATCCAAACACTAACTTCGTTCCGTACTTCTGAGCCAAAATACCACCAGGTATTTGTGTCAACCAGTGCAACCAGAAAAATGCACCCAAAATTAATCCTTGCTCATATTCATCCCAATCAAACAAACGTTTTTTTTTTGTCTGTTTGTAAATGACTTCCCTTTTTATCATTAGATCTGTCAACGCCTTTAATGGACTTTCTGTTTTATTTTCCGTGCTAATATCAGTAGATTGGTTAAAATCGATTGTTGTCGGTAGATGAGTTGTTAAAGTGTTGTCCAAGGTTTTTATCGAAGACATTTGGTAATCGTTTATGCATTCGCCATACTTTGCTGCCGAATTAATAGCTGTACCTCTTTGTTTTACCATAGCTACTATGGCTATGTTCAAATTGATTCGAACCATATAGTTTATACCGAATCCCCAAAATACGAAATACCATAACACGTCTCTTTTTTGCAGACATCCTTTATCTACAAAAAATTAAAAAAAATTTTGCATATTAATGTTAATTTAAACTACTTTTCGAAAATAGGGTACATGAATGGTTTTTTTTATTATGCAAAACAAAAATCTGAGGAGGACTTAAGGTACGTGCAGTACGCAGCTGGGATTCTAGATGGTAGCATGTATGGTAGATGGTGGCTGAAATTATAAGCGCTTATAGGTTTGCACAACGAAGCTTTGTGTTCTTCTGCTACAAAGTGAGATATTTTAAATACAAATTTGGGTAGGAGCTATCATGTCCACCCTATTAATAGAAAACGATCTAAACATGGCGAATTTCATCATTTATACCAAGAATTAAAATTTTACCCAAACCGATTTTTTGAATATTTACATACGGAACCTAACACTTTTAAATACGTCTTAGAAAAAACTCAAAAAACAAATTAAATAAAAACTGGCAAAATTTCATTTATTAAACTAGTCACATCCATTCCGAAATTTGTAACGGCCATTTGACAGTTGTCGCACGTTGATTGTAGTAGTCAGCGCACTGAAAGAATGGTGAGATACATTCTTGAATCTACCAGCTCTTATAACAGCGCTTAAACCTGCTACACACTGCTTCGTTGTGTACGCTCGTATATATGACAAAGCATTAATTTAAGCGACCCCTGCTATGATCTACGCTACCATCTAGAATCCCAGCTCCATACTGCACGTACCTTTAGTCTAAACAATCCGTTGAAGCGCAATAATTTAGTGAAATAGTTTGCTATATAACTGATTGCGTTGGTCTAAGATACTTTTCCAAATATCCTCGAGCCGTCAAATTTCGACGGGGTCAGTCTTTAGTATTGTATTATATCTATGGCAGGTTGTAATGACAGATAGAGAAACATAGGTCTTGTTTAATTATAAATTATATCAGGTTACGTACCGGTCAAAATGTGATCGAGAGTATACATAAAGAGGGATTTAAATAAGTAAGATTGTCTATATCTCCCTTGTTCAAGCGTCGCTGGACTTTTAGAACTGTATACTGATAACATTTTACAAGCCGTGAGGTGGGTCGTTTATTAGGACTAAAGTGCGACCCTTGAGGTCCACACGACGAACTTCCCAGTTTGATAATTTAATATTTAATAATAATTAGATATTACACAGAAAAGTAATAATTTTAATCATTAAAACATAATTATTATTTATTTTTAACAATAATTAAAAAAAAAAAACGGCTGAACCGATTTTTATAAAATTTATGTCGGATCAAAACGACGTTAACACGCCTCGATTGACACCCTTACGAAGTCGATATAATTTTTTATTCGCGAGATATTGTGTAAAATCTACTTTTTTGGAGTCTATTTGGTTAAGAAAAAATAACGGCTGAACCGATTTTGAAAAAATTTCTTTCAGATCATATTTACGTTAATACGCGTCGATTGGCACCCTAACGTAGTCGATATCATTTTTCATTCTCGAGATTTCGTCTTAGAAAGAAATGGACACATACGTACACACATACAAACACACACAGACATATTTCTAAAAAAAGTGTAAAAATAGTGTAGTGACCTTGAAACATAAAAATTTATTATACATTTTAATTTCGATTTTCGGACCCATTACAATAACTTCCAATGGGAAGTTAAAAAATAATTTCCAAATTGTGCAATTTATAAAACGTTCTCAATACCTACTTTTACTTGTGTTAATGAGCCTGTAAACGTCATTTTTTATTATGTCATTAGAAAGAGCCCCGTCTAACTTAAATAATGCCGTTGGTTTTTTTTGTCCAGCACTTAAAACGGCTTCACAATACATTTTTGAAGTTGGTTAAATAGACCACACCTTTATTTTTCCTTTCGAGTGGATGACGTCACATGACCCCAATATCACGACTTACTTTACAGCACATAATTTTTAATACATGTACCATTTTGATAATTAATTGATAGCAACGGTGTAATCGGTCTTAGGCGGCCTGGTTGTACCTAAAGATTATAAAACTCGCCTCGCGATTGTTGACATACCTATATTAATGTTTTTTATTTTTACAGCCTCATTGCGACAAATCAATTTGGTTTATTCAATTATAATTTATATAAACATTTATATGTATTTATTTATAATATACATATTTATTTATTTTTGCATTATCTAGCAAAACTTAAATTAGCCATAACAAAATATTGATAATAAATTCCTTTGTGATTTTTAAACAAATGCCGGTCAATGACCTTTGGTCCAGATTTTTTAAATTATTTTGATCAATTTTGTTTCCTTATTTCACAAAAGAAAACGTTTTAAATAATAGTTATTTACTGGAATTTGCAAACTTTGAAATGTAAATATAGTAGGTACCTATAGGTACTAGGTAGTACTATTTTTCGCAAACATAACAATGATAAGGCTAAATTTTTATTTATTTATTGTGGATTATAGACGCGTCGACAACTTAGGTCATTAGCGTCTTAAATACAACAGATGTCATAATATATCACTTAAAAACTAAATAACATCACAAAACATCCATGAGCAGAGGTGGGATTCGAACCCACGACAGTCTGATTCAGAGGCCGCGACGCTACCAACTGAGCCATACTGTCCTCGATAAGGCTAAAGGCTGTACACATTTTCTGGTTTAATTTAGCAAGGTCGACAATTAAAGATAAAAATAAATAGAGTCATTACACTAAGACATGAAAATCGCAAAAAAATGTTCAAAATCATACAGCGATTTCATGCACGAATTTTCCACGTCTTTTTTTATTTGACATTGGCCATCTGTCGAGGATAAATCCAATCACATTGCAGTTTCTACTTTTATTTTCTAAAAACACAGTTTGGAGCCGAAGCCTTTCTTTCAAAAATATACAAGCGTTTTATTGTCCTAGTAAATATTGTACATTTTTTAAGCTGCAAATAATTTATGGGGCGCTATTCTCATAGGGTGATTCAGTTTTTAATCGGAAAAATTTGTAAGTCTATATATAATACGTAAAAAATGGGGATTTGTCGTATAAACTATTACCCACAAGCGCTGACTTTCCGAGATAAATTGCGCTAAATTTTAATTTTTTTAAATTTTTTCTTAATATCTGCTAAGTGGAAAGACATACTATCTTCAAATTCGATAGATATATTTTGCCGCAGTCTGTATACCGGGTAATATTTTCTTGGAGGTCATGCACTTTTTGATCCGTCCATTGATTGCATTTCAATTTTCTTATTGAAACTATCAGTTGGTTCGTTAAATTGTCTCATACTATCTAATAATGTTTTGATATTTTGTTTAGTTTTCTGATTATCCGACCTTTATTGCGTTCGGTTCCGACGAACACCCCAGTCACATATGTAGCGGATAATCGAGATTCTACTGTATAGAAAAAAGACAAAAAAATGGATGCGTGTATTTTGTACGCGAATTAGAAGTTATACTTCTTTGGCGTGATTAAGAACTAATTTTTAATTTGCATGCAAATAATTTATTTAAATATAAAATAATAAAAGGACTGGAGTGAATTTATTTATATTTGTTTATATGGTAACTATGGAAATCATTAATGCTGCAACTTCATCCTGTTAAATTTACGTGACGCGATGCGCGCGCATCGTAAAAATTCACTCTCATCATTTTTTCATAACGCGCCAAAAGAAGTATAACTTCAAAAATATGTCTATATACGTCCACTGAGGTAAAAGATATAAAGGGGGCATACCGTATTTATTTATTTATTTATTGTAGATTATAGACGCGTCGACATCTCAGGTCATTAGCGTCTTTCAACTACACTAAATAATAACTTTCTTAAAACTAAATAACATCACAAAACATCCATGCACGCAGGTGGGATTCGAATCCACGGCAGTCCAGTCCAGAGGTTGCGGCACTTAGCACGCTAACCACTAGGCTATACTGCCCTCAAGCATACCGTATACAACCGCTTATAAAAAATTGAAGCCAGGTTTGACGTCACAGGGCCGAGTAAACATGGCGACAAAATACGAGATGGATTGGGAATATTTTTCTCTTTTTCTTCTTCTCACATATAAAATGAGAGCCGAGTAGCAATGGCGATTGGCTTCACTTTTAAATGCTTGTAATCCCTCTATATCTTTTACCTCAGTGTATACGTCCAAGAACTTAATCTGTTATAGTTAAACATTTTGAAAATGAAAATATATGAGCACTGTGGTTGGAATAAAAACAAAAATAAAGATAGTTACTTCTTACCACAACAGTTTTATTGATGGATGATGTATAGTGTTTGCAGAAGATGAAAGCATATAGCTTTCGAAATGTACATCCATCAATAAACTGTTGTGGTAAGAAGTAACTATCTTTATTTTTATTTTTAAAATGCTCTAAATTAACTTCTGCTCGGGAAATATTGTGAACAACAGCTTTTGGAACGTGAATCTATTTTTTAAGGCGGGGTTATCTGGGCTAGTACCATTTCATTTTTCATTTTATTATTTTCAATAATAATTGAAAATCTAATTAATACTCTACAGCAGTTCTCAGATTAGAACCTGTGAAATTGGGGCTTGCAATAAATAAGTCATTTCAACAACTACGCTCAGCTATTCTCAAGTCCAAAAATGTATTTTTTTTAAACAATTGAAATTTGTTGAAATTTGAATTGGATTTCAGAATTATTTACAACAAAATTATAAAACTATACCTTCGGCCATTGTTGATAATCAAATTATTTTTGTGAACATCCGTCACAATCACAGCCCTTCTATATATATCCAAGTCAATTCTATTCAAACTCACAAATCACAATCACAAAAATTTTAGTCTTAAGTTATTTTACCTACTGATACGTTATCACAAATTGTGTTATTATTATTATTTTTCCTTTATTGTGTTACTTTATTTTACCGTATAAAATTTTAGGAACTTTTTTTTATTTTTGAATCGGTAACAAAACAGCAACTTAGAGCGATGACACACACAGCCGTTCTGCGCCGACGAACCGCCTCGACATGACACACACAGCGGTGTCAACTCGGCAGTCAGGCGTTTCTTGTGAAGAACGATGTGTCGAGGCGGCTGAGAGTCGGCTTTCAGTCGGCAGGCAATTCTCGCCGCGGTGTGTTTTGCATCATTGAAAAACATTAACATTCGGGCCGACTCGGCAAGCGCCTCGGCACAAACCGCTGACAAACCGCTGTATGTGTCATCGACCTTAAGATTTGGACACATTATATAAACGAATCTAAACGAACACTAGCGAATGACATTTTATCAAATTTCTTTAATATGTCACTTTGCCATATCGAACGCAAATTAATCCAAATAATTTAGTATACTTACGTTTATAATCTCTAAAGGCGGGTACAGACTCGAGTGTGCAAACGTTGAGTTGGGACGAATGGGCATCCATGACGTGTCATTATTTTGGGGTTTTATCGTACATTTAACACGCTGTTTTGTTAATCGCTGTTAAATTTTTACACCGAATAACACATAAAACATACACAAGTAGCAACGAAATAACAGTGAATTATTAACAAAACAGCGTGTTAAATAATGTACGATAAATCCGGCATAATTATGTCTTTTCATGACTTAAACTCAACGCAATGCACATTCAAGTCTGTACTCTGTACCCGCCTTTAAAGGTCGATTTATATTATCCGGTCAGACAAGGCGCGGGAACGTAACGTTTCCGACAAGACAAACATTTTTACATGCGTTTCAAATACGAGTATTGGGCTTGAGAATAGCCGAGCGTGTAGCAATGCTGTTGTTTACATGGCGTTGCTATATGGTTCCTCTATTACAAGTCCCCAGTTTCCGGGTCCTAGCTTGAGAGCTGGTAAAAGTGTCAATTGGATTTTCAATTTATTATTAAAAAAAAATAATGAATTGAAAATATGAATTGGTGCTAGGCCCATAATAACCTTAGCTGTTGGTGGTCTTTAAAACACAATTTAAATATACGAGTATTGATACGTGTCTGAACGGACGGGATCCGCTATAAGTATAAAAATTCGTATTTGAAATGCGTGTAAAAATGTCTGTCTTGCCGGAAACACTACGTTCCCGCGCCGTGTCTGACCGGATAATATAAATTGACCTTTCAGCGTATACATATGTAATATTCATACGTTCGGTGTGTTCGTTCAGATTTGTTCGTGTAGTGTGTACAAAGCTTTAGCTGAACTTGTTGACGTTTCACTTAACGAAAACCGTAATTCAAATTTAAAATATTTTTAATTTGTAATACGTCTTATAATACTGAAAATTAAAAGTAACCACAAAACACCAAAGCACTTAACAATTCCTTCTCGACGTACGTTTCGCTAGCCATTTTAGCATCATCAGGACACGATTAAATTAGATTTAATAATAATGACGCTGACATGGTTAGCGAAACGTACCTACCTACATCGAGAAGAAATTGTTAAGTGATTTGGTGTTTTGTGGTTACTTATAATATTATGTGTCTCCACATCAAAAGTTCAATCTTAATTTAAAATGTCGACTTTATAACTTAAATTCTTTGTAAAATCTAGACACACCAAACCTGTAATATTGAACTAATTATAGTCAGTGACACATTATAGTATAAGCGAAAAAACATCATCCAAGAACCCCAATGAAAAGAGGCTCTAGAAACCACTGTTTTAAAATATCATTGCTATTTTTTATTATAATATTTGTGATTTTTATCGGAAACTGAACCTTCTAACTTTTTCTTTAGATTTGGCCCCAAATTCCATTTCGCCTTGGGCTTTATGAAGGCGTAATTTGTAAACAATACACTTTTTATACAGAATTGTAGCTTTTGATAAAGATAACAAGTTATCGAAACATCAACAATACAGAACTAAGAAGCTTTTTTTTATACCAAACAACTCAACTTTTGTTTCTCAAATTATAATAATTTATTTACACATTCCGAATTACTAAACAATAAACTCGGATTTTTGATCATTACTTTTTAACAATTTTTACCACTTTTAAATTTAACGTATAATCCATTTAATATTTGGTTTACAAATCACACTTGTTTAAGGGTTGAAATAATTTTGTTCTTTATTTACTTTTAAATATCTAGACACTGATGCTTATGCACTAGTATTCTTAAAATAATAAATTTGAAACTTCACGATGATGTCTTCAGTGATCCATTTATGTACCTATATAACGTTATCATCTCGTTAATTCAAACATTGTCACAATAAAGGCTGGCAAATGACAATCCTACCGACAATAGGGCCTCACTCCAGCGCCGCATACATATATGAAAGTTCAATTATCTTCTGCACTGATACTATATTGTTTCAACACTCAAGTTGTCCGTGTATCATTATTGTTCTCATTGCATGGCCAAGAAATACGATAATGATGAATATCATAGAAAAAATTAAATATAACAGAGTAGCTAAAACGTTCACGTATGCCTCAATTCTTCAGCAACGTTTTGGCTTTCATGTTCCTTAAGGACATCACTATTAGACCGAGAGCTATTGACAATTTTTTGGTGTTATTTATTCAAGTCCTTATTTTTGTGAAGATGTTGAGGGAGGCATATTAAAGTGCCCTGAGAAAGGGATTTTGCTAGATAGCGGTATGGGAGGGATGCAGACCGCCCCCAACATGTAACAAAAAAAATGGTCACAATTATTATTGCTTCAAGGCTGAAATTGTTTATATAGCTTATCGGTGACCCAATAATGCCATTATAATATTTGCAGATCGATTGGTCAGTATTAAAGGGTTGGCAGATCACCCTAAACGTCTCATGTACTCGACGAAATTTATATTATTAGTTCAAAGTTCAAATTTTAATATGTTGTTACGGCGACTGTTTTAAGTATATATTTCAATTTGTACTGTATATAGATACATAAAAGAACGCAAATTTGTCACTGCATCTTTCCGAAAAAGGGGGGGGGGGTAGACCACTTAAGTTTGGGAACATAATAGGTGCGTTTGGTATCAAGGTGTAGTGTAAAAAGTGTAAGCATTTTTGACACTATTACGTTTGTTATACAAAAGTGTAAAATAACTGATCTGTTTGTTATTTCAGTGTGGGACTAAAAGTGTAACAACTATTAGTCCTGACTTTTGAGCAGGTGCACGTAGTGTAGTGTAGGTCACGTGATATATGTCTGAATTGACAATCGCTTTGACAGATTTGATACTTTTTTCGTACTCAATTTTTTACATTTTTTGTCTCTTAAAAATGAATGAGCTTCAAAATGTAATGGTACAAGATAAATATGGCAGTGAGTTTAACATTTTTACGACCAAAAAAAACTGTAAAAACTAGAAATAATGAACTCAGTCAATCTGTCATTAATTTATTTTGTAATGCGCATGTACAATCTACTCAGAATGTACACTAGCCCGTTTGTTACAAGTGTACATTTAGTTTACACTTTTGGTGAACTTTTTACACTTTTCAGTGAAAAATTATCTACACTACACTACACTACACCTTGATACCAAACGCACCTAATATTATGGCGTATAGTATTAGATTTCAATGCGTGTGTACGAAACACAGTTGACAGCGAATTATAATTATTACTTCTGTTATATTATTTTTCTTTGATTATTTAAAATTATCTTGTGCAAATAGGAATTAAAAAGTACGTAGGTTTTCAGTTTAGAGTCTGAAGTCTGAAAAATGTTTTTCTGAACACGGGATAATATTGAAACTGTTTTAAATGTTTTATGCTTGCAAAGCAGTAGATCTTTGAAAGTATGTGGGTAATTTTAATCTGTAATCTTGACTGAAAAAGTAATATTTAATACAAATAAATGCTTTTTATGTTAGCATTAATGCTAGGAACACCCATGGAATGACATAATGTTACACTGCAATAGGTACTATAAAAATTCAATATAAACCTATGTCACCGTCGGGACTCAAACCCGAATCTTCCACAATTGCGGCGGCTGAGTTATCATTTACTCTACAGTGACACAATTAAATAATAATAAGTAATAATCAGTCGGATACGGGTTTGAATCCTGACTGTGTCATAGACTTAAATTGAATTTTTCCTCACGGCTTGTTTTTTTTAAATAATAAATTGAAAATCCAATTGACACTTTTACCAGCTCTCGGGCTAGAACCCGGGAACTTGTAATAGAGGAACCATAGCAACGCCATGTAAACAATCGCACTACTACACGCTCGGCTATTCTTAAGAGTCAGGTTATTATAAAATTTCAAAAACGATTTCATTAGATAGGTTTAAAATAGAAAGACAGCTTATTTACAAATATTTTGTTAAATAAGCAGATACAAATAATTGTTATCATTGTGTAAATTTAACAGTTGGTTTGGTACACATCGTGTGATGTGGGATTTTACTATCCGAATGTAGGTAATTATAAATACCTAAATTATTATAATGATACCTATCATGGGCGTGCGCCGGCAAGTTTGGTCCCAAGAGGGTGCAAAATACAACATTATTGTGTCGCTAAATTAACCGTACCGCTGGAGGAGATTTTTTTTTCAAATTCAACGTCATGCATTTTCTAAGTAAATCAGAAAATTACTGTTATTTAAAGACATAAACCAAATTATTTTTTGATGATTTTTTCTTTTTACTCTCCCGAATTTTCTATTTTTCTCTTCTTCGTCTCTAAACCAGGGGAATGCAATTGCACCTCGTTGCATACCCCTCACGGCGCCCATGACACCTGTTTATGTATAATATTATGAATTCGTAGTAGGTTTTAGTATAATGTTTTTTTTATTAAATTTCTTAAATAAATAAGAGTACGTGTTATTATTGTTATCTTTATGTAAATTTAATAATACTTACAACAATTTATTCTCACCTAAAATAAGTGCTCTTATTTATCAACAGACAGAAGCAATTTGTGTCACTTAACTCAGCCACAAAAGATAATAAATTATGGCTTTATTGTCACAAATAAATAATGGACATACTTCATTGAGCGTTACTGGAATAATTTTGAATTGAAAGGGTAGCAAGTAGCAACCATATTTTACTATACTTTCATTTTCTGCTACCAGATGTCATAGCGTCAATTAATGTCATATCCTAAAAGAATTTGCATGATTTCTGCAATGGCTCACATTTGGTATTAATACAGGGAAATTAGACAAACAGAAAGCCCGGAAAAATTAGGGGAAAGGTGAATTTTGGTGTAAACGTTGATATTGTGGTTCTAAAGAAAAGATCAAAACTCCCCATCGATCCGAGTGCCGCTAAAAATTTTAGGGGAGGGTCAAAGGTCACGAAAAACGGTTTTTTGCGATTTTCTCGGTTCCGTTCCATTTTTGGTAAAAAATGGTTATTATCAATCTTGTAGAGAATACAATTATCTACAACTCTTGTGTACACACTTTTTTCTACGATTCATAGTTTTATTTATTTAAGTACTCGCGGCTTCCTCCCCCTCGAGTCGTACATAACGGAATTATGCTGCTTCCTGATGACCTAACATAATGATTTGTACCTTTATTTTTAAGTTGAACTTTAAGCTAACGAGTAACAATTAATAATAATTTTATCGAAATAAATGCACTAGTTCACTAGTTACAATTTTTAACCGACTTCAAAAAAGGAGGACTGCATTTTTTTGTATGTTAGGTATGTTACGCGATTTCTCCTGCATTTGTGAACCGATTTTGATGATTATTGTTTTATTTAATAGGGCATACCTCCAGGGCGGTCCCATAAGTATAAATTTTACTTAAATTGGGTCAGTAGTTCGACTGATTTTAATAAAAAGATAGTAACGGGATGTAACACCGTTAAGGTAAATGTCAAATATCAAGACAGAAGTCGGTTAATAAGGTGCAAACCACGTATTGTAAAGCAACTAAAAAGTAAAACACTTTTTAACAAAAAAAACCCTCCTTCAAAAACGCCACTAAAAAGAGGAAAATAATAAAATTTTGAGGACGGAGCCAATTTAATAAAATATGAAGTCGGTTAAAAAGTAGATATTAATTAAATCGGCACTTTTTAACCGACTTCATACTTTATTAAATTGGCGCCGACCTCAAAATTTTATCACTTTCCTCTTTTTAGTGGCTTTTTTAAAGGAGGTTTTTTTGTGTCAATAGTAAGTAAGCAATAGTAGGATATTGAACGCACTGTCCACCCTCCATATTATTATGTCTATGTTTATTTCATTAATCATTCGCGGTTTTCAATTTAAAAACAATATTTTCAAAAAATAATATAATAGAATCAGGTAAAAGAATTAAAAAATATAAAAATTGCAAAAAAAATGAAAAAAATATTCGCTTGTTTCCGCCCGGGATCGAACCGGGGACCTTGTGCGTGTGAAGCACACGTGATAACCACTACACTACGGAAACGCTGTACTGATGCAACATTATATTGTGTTATAACCAGTTTAAGGTATTGTTATTTATTCACTATAATGATTTTTTTCGTACGAAATCTATGTTAAACCCAGAGACAACAAACATTAAAGCTATTTAAATAAAAAATTTAAATGTATATAATTTTTTTATATTTCCTAAATTCAACTCGTTTGTCATAAAACTATTGAAATAGTCAAAGATTGAAACATCAGTCATTTAAAATAATATGTATACTCCTTAGAACCAATTTCTATAGTTCTTTAAGTGGTTCTTTTATCTTTATTAAGTTGGTTGTTCTGCTACCTGTATAAATTACGAAAACATCAACTCACAACTGTCAAGCCTCATGAAATAATTCATGAAAAGTTGAGTTTATCATAACGTATTTTAAAGTTCTTTGAAGACTGTCTATTTCTAAAAAATAAATATGTCAGAGCCGTCATCGTCAAGCAAAGATTCAGCAACAAAAACACCGATGGTATACATCTGTGGAGGTTAGATTTTTTATATTTTTTAATTGCTGTTTTATTTAGGTTAGAATTTTTATTAATCGAATTTTTTTTTAGAATGCCACAATGAGAACGATATAAGACCAAAAGATCCGATTCGTTGCAGAGAATGCGGTTACAGAATCATGTACAAGAAAAGGACAAAGAGATGTACGCTTTAATAATTTTTTTCAAGTATTTTTTGTTTCTTTTTTCATGTGGCATGCACATAAAGTATCGTGGATTGTACATTCAAAACAAATATTCATAGTAGATTTACGTTATAATCGAAAATCAATACTAATACTAAACAATTACTGTAATTCGGTTTTTCTTTTGTATGCTACGTAAACAGGAGAACGTGTTCCCAGAATTTTTGTCTATCTGTACCGGCATCACTTGATAGTTAAACTAGTTTTGATAATCTTGGAATACTGTCAATTGGCAACCTTTAAAAGTCTGTATTATTTACCCAGATTAAGATGGGTGTCCTTTCATAATTGACAACGCTGGCAAATGTGTGCAAAATCGATATTCACACGAGTAAAAGCACAAGTAAAATCTAGCCGTTTTCTGTCTACAGTCCGCCAGCGGTCCCGACTAAGCTGAATTATGTTTTTTTTTATTGAAGCTTGTCCATAGATGTGTCATTATTATTGTTGTTTATATTATTATAAAGAAACAATTCTGAACGCTCCTTTTTGACATATTTGTGTGTGAATCGGGTTAACATCGATATCATTTTTCAAGTTATTTTTGTTTGAAGGAAGTATGTATTTAAAAATAATGTATGTTTCTATTCCATGCTTGAATAGGCGTTTCTTGTTTTTAGGCGCGAATAGCGTTAGCTAACTCGCTTATATGTAGATGATATATAATGTATAAACTGCCTGTTGGTTCGGCTTTTTTCATATTTTTTATTTTACAGGCTTATCGTCATTATTTACCCATTTGTTTATTTTTACAGTGGCTGTTTTCGACGCAAGATAAACAAGAAAAATTGATTTTAGCTGAAGTTCCAAATTTTTCAAAGTTTTCTCAAAATATGAATAATAACAATAAGTTATTTAATTGATAATGTATACATATTTAGTTTTAAAATAATACAAACTTAATTACTAAGTATTTGTGTATTTTTTCCCCTTTTTTACGTAGATAACTTTCGTACATACTGCTGTGTAATTTGTATTTTAAATTTTGATATACCAAAAAGAATCGCAAATATTTATTACATTTTTCTTTTTAATTTAATGTTGGTTACACGTTAAATTTACCCTATTTATTCACGTGGTTTGTGATGTGTTTAAATTCAATAAATAACCGTATGATTTTCTACATTAGTGTGCAAATTAAAATTTCTGAGATGTAAAAATTATTTATGGACTTTACAAAATACAGTAGCATTTTGCCGCCATTTAAAACTGCACGCAACACATAGGCCATAGCCATCATCTTTAAGCTCAAATTCAAGGTCAGTTAATACACTACGATCAATAAGACAAAATTTGTGGAACTATGCCACAGTTTCAGTAAAGCGGCGTATCAATAATACATTATAAATCTAGATGGCAGCTGTGCAACGTATCATAACGCATTATTGAAATAGTGTGTAAAATTGATATAAACATTTCAATGTATAGGCGATTTTGTTTAGTACACATTCGCCATTTTAAAGGATTTTTGATGCTGTTATATTAAAATTAGTATACAGTAGAATGTTTTTAAGCTTCTGGTTGATCAAAAATACAGAATCAAACTATAAAATCAGTATTTCTTTGGAATAAACCCATGTACCACGTGTTTAAATGACATTAATATTCTGTTCAATAGCAGT
Source organism: Mongoloraphidia duomilia (assembly GCA_039654895.1). Lineage (NCBI taxonomy): Eukaryota > Metazoa > Arthropoda > Insecta > Raphidioptera > Raphidiidae > Mongoloraphidia > Mongoloraphidia duomilia. The sequence goes on from CM077524.1 coordinate 11,695,715, forward strand.
TGTCCGTGGTGGTATTATTTAATTGGAAGGAAATTAAATGTTTTGAAAATTTGAATTCATAAAATCTTAAACTTCCGTTATTGTAGCGACAGACGTATTTTTTTACATTTTTTTTAAAGGTAGGTATATCAAGTTGTATATATCCACGTATAGAGCATAATATGCGCATATACAAGAAAATATCACTTGGGGGGTTTCTGGCCAGTATCTTTAAATATCAAAACTGGGTCGAAAACGACATCACAAAATATCTATGAGCAGAGGTGGGATTCGAACCCACGACAGTCTGATCCAAAGGCCAGCTTTTACAATATTCATTGAGGACAATATTTATTATATGATCATTATGTCTCGAAAAAGTTTTCTTATTACTATAATATAATATACATTTAGAAATATAATTTCTAGTTTAAGGTTTCTTGATACTCGTTTTATAAATTTTTAATTCTGAGTAAATTCAATTTCAGTTTAATCATTGCGAAAATAGAACACTTATGATCGGTTTCTGATACGACTTTCAGCTTTAAATCTAGATTTAAGAATAGCATTAATTGTTTTCATCTAGATCTTCATGGTATCAGAAATCCAGTATTATTCTGTTCGTACGAAATATCGCATTCTATAAATTATTGTATCTATCTTTGAAATGACCTCGACAATAAAAACGAACCATAAAGTTAAGGTTGAACAAGATAAACGCAAGCGCATAGTGTTTCATTTGTACTTGAAATTAAAGCAATCCGCACGCTAAAAACAAGTGTATTACCAAAATATACAGTTCGAAGTGATTTTAAACAAATTAAAACAAATCAAGCACTGTTTTTACAGTAATATTACGATAATTTATTACGTCAACAATGTGAAACAACGGTTGTCATTTGTTATTTGTTGAAGGTTTGTTGTATTTGAGTATTTTTGCTATAATATAATTTCATCTTGTTAAATTTTTGTCACACTGCAAACATATATTTTGTTTTTTACTGCACTTGCAATGTATGATGAATGCACTTACTAACAAACAAAAGAGAAACCGGGCATATAAAATAAGTATTACATGGCGTCAGTTTGTTTATTTTTTTTGTACCTATATTCTATTTTCACTTGGTCGAGTTTTGGAAATGATCATATGAGTCACTTTTTTGTCACTTACCTGTGTCAATTAATTTATAAAAGAAATTAATGAATATGGATATTGTTATTTGACACGTATTATACAAAATTCCAGAAATGTTTATGTTTGCAATTTTTTCCGCGTTTCTTATTTTTCCCATATACTTAATGTACATTGATAAATGTGTAATGTTTAAAAATAGATTTTCGAAGATTATAATATTTAGTTACCATAATTTGCGCTTATTTAATTAATAAAATAATATTTCCTAAATGTTGAACATTTTCTATACCATAGATGGAATTGCATAAGTACAGTTCGATTTTTGTGTAAGTTTTGTGGCAAATTTACGCTATCTTAGAATTTATAAAAGATAATATACCTAACAGGAAATGATCACTTAAAAATGTAGATTATTTCATAAATGTTATCAGTTAAAAATTTTCAATTTCATTTTATCTTTTACTTTCCCGCCAAATAAAACAAATCTTAAGAATTCAATTTTAGGTAAATATCTGTTTATCCCACAGAACGTTTATTCATATATTAGAAATTAATCAACCATAATTTTGAATAAGAATTTTTTTTAAGTTTCGTCCTTACTATGTATTTCATTCTAAATTACTTTATTGTTGTTTATAATAATCATTAATCAATCTATTGTTATCACTATCATTGAAATTATCAGAAAGCAGTTTTCATTAATAAGCATTATTTTGAATCTACCTATACACTTTAATAATAATTTTCAGTGTTCAATTTTGCAATTCTTTACAGAATGCCGACGGAAAGTGACATTATAGGAGGAATGTCAGCGAGCATACAACAATTGCTGCCTGATATTTCAACTCTCAGTTTACTTGACTGTGTACAATGCAGCGGTAAGCGAAATTTTAAATATTATAAAATATCGAAATTCTTTTACACACGCCATACAGTCTATAATTTCTTATCGTTATATTAATATATTCAGTAATTATAATTGACAAAAAATTATCGTAGCGTGGCAAGTAGTGTACGCTTAGTATTATAATTAAATGCCAATTCGCATTTAAATCGAACTATAGGTGGCAGCATGGGTAATATTCTTTGTAGGATGACCTGCTCCATTTAACACATTAGTGGATTCTCTATCCTAATCTGACCTTTGACGATACAACTATGGACTAACAACGCTAACTTTACATTTGCTACTATGGGAAAAGGAGGTGTAACTAGGTGTCCATTTCTATATCTATGGTCTGAGGCTCTGACATAATGCCATAATGCATTCAGTAGCGGCCATATTTGTTTTCGAGATCATCCAATTTAGGATTAGTTACTGACTATAGAGGTCAGCCACTTTGAATTTAATCATGATTGTTTACTGAACTAATACTAGGTACATAACTTTGCCAAAAAACTATAGCAAGTTAGTAGCTAAAATAGTGGCATTTAATGAGCCATTTTCCTGAGAGTAGTTCTTTCAATTATCCACGAGAGGCTGCACTTGTGGTAGGTACAAACATTATTTATTCCCCATTAGTGTCGTGTCATTTTAGTGGTATAACTTAATTAATAAATTATCATTATTAAATTAAATAATTAAGTTATACCACTAAAATGACACGACACTAATGGGGAATAAATAATGTTTGTACCTACCACAAGTGCTGCCTCTCGTGGATAACTGAAGGAACTACTCTCAGGAAAATGACTCATTCGTGACACGTGCACCAAATTTGACACATGATCTAGAAACGACACATTGTCATTTCCGATGATGATGGTTGTGGACACTCGACAGCTGAGGTCATTAAACTCAATATCATTTTCAAATCAAAACAAAATAAAAAATTATATTTTCATGTTCGCTGTCAAAACTATAGGGATATGAGAGGCAGGGCTCAATCGCGAAGGACGTCTTGATATAGTCTCATTTTCTGCTACCACAATATGTCATTGTGTTAATTAATGCCAATTGCGAAATAAATTGATTAGACATGGAGGCGTGGTCTAATTATTACGAAACTACATTTTGCTATACTTCCATTTTCTGCCACCAGATGTCAGAGTCAATATCAAATCCTTACGTAATTAAAAATTGGAATGAAATTGTTAAAATTCTTGCTAACATTTTTCGGTGGCATATCATATATTTGAACTAAACATAATAATTTATAGATACCATATTTATTGAGACTTGTTTATTTTATATGTAAGAAGAAGAAGACAATTATATTCAATAATTCAAATCCAACCCTTGTTTGGCTGCCATGTTTGTTGTGACTCTCAGTGTGATTAGAGTATTGCTTACACTAGAGGCTTCTAAACTTTTTTATGCGCGCCTTTTTTATGAGTTGTTTTCTTACATCAATACTAATATGTAAAATGTGTTCGCAATTTTTATTTGCTGTGGGCTTTTGAGTAGGTACCTTAGGCAAAGAAAAGTTTTTCAAAAATTTTGTCCGCCATACCTACGTCTATCTGGCTGTCTATCAGCATCACTTGAGATTGAGAATGGTTAGATGGATTTTGATAACACTCGGTACTATCAGTGTGTATCAAAACTTACTCTTTTAATAGTAAAAATTATATTTTACACCGGGATTTGTAAACAGTAACATCTCTTTTCTCGACAAAAAAGAAATGTTAACTCTACAGTATCTTTTAAACTAATCGACTGATTTTGGTAAACCTTTCGGCAATCGAAAGAGCTATTCAAGACTCAATCTGAATAAATTTTGAGACCAATCGGTCGTGTAGTTTAGGAGTTATGTGATAATTTTGATCATCTTCAAAATTTAATTAGATTTAAGTCTTGATAAACCCTTTCGATCACCACAAGAACCATTCAAATTGGTTGATTAGTTACAAAAATTTGAAAGTTATTTTTGAAAAAATACTACTGAAAATTTTTCCACAACGATATCTCTCTGACCAATCAACCGATTGAGATTGGGTTTGTAGCGTTCGACGCAGTTTTTCAAGCGCAAAAAGTAATTAGATTTTAAAAATCGATCGGTTAAAAAATCTAAAAGCTATTTTGAAAAAACACTTGAAAATTTCTCGACAACGATAATCTCTCAAACGAATCGACTGATTGAGATCGGGTTTGGCATTCGACGCAGTTTTTTGGGGAATAGAGTTGATTAGATTTTGGAATCGATCGATTAAGTATTTTAAAAGTTATTAAAAAAAAACATTTTTTCAAAAATTTCATTTTTGTGATTTCTCAAAATCCACTTGATCGATTAAGGTTGAACGCGCATTAAAGCAAAGTAAAGATAACGAGCTGAATTTTTAATATGTTATCAATCGATATTAAATAAATTATAATTTAATTTTTTGAATACGATCTGGCGTGTAGTTTTTGCGTAATTAATTTTTAAAAACTGAATATTTAACATGTAGACAATAGGCATTTTCGTTTAAAACGCACATTTTTCATATAATTCAACCACAATTGCTAAAGATTAAAATCTAGAAAACTGAAGTTTATATTAATCAATTCTCGTAGATTATGTAAAAATTATAAAAAAAAGTATTCTACCATGCAAGTTTGGAGATATTTTAATTAAAATAATCAAAAATTGACTAAATTATCTGTCACTTGTCCGCAATATTTAGGTACATTCGGTTTTCCGTTCACATCGATCCGAGCGCTCTAATGCGTTCGAATTTACATTAACCACTATCATGCACCTATGTACATTGAAAATCTAAATTGAGTAAAACTCTTTCAAATGCCGCAAACCCGATCTCAATCGGTCGATCCGTTCAAAAGTTATTCAAGGTTTACATACGCACACACATACAGACATCCAATTGGAAATAGTTAGAATAACTTCCTAGGACCTCAAAACGTCGAGATCTGTTGTAAACTCGATTTTCGAAAATCGGACTGAAACCAATATTCCCGAATTTTTGAAAATTTATAGTTTCCTTAGCGGAAAGTTAAAAAATACAGTCGAATTTGAGAAGCTCCCTCCTTTTTTTTTGAAATCGGTTAAAAAACGACCAGTTTACATTTCTTATTGGCATGTATTCAAACTTCATCATTTTATAATACATTAATTGTACTTTTTTGCATTAAAACTATCATTTATTTAATTGGATTGCACTTTTTTAAAGCAGGTATTTTGATTATAAAATGGTTAATAAAACGAAAAAATTAAACGCCTAACAAAGATGGTTTCGACTTTCGAGTTTATAAATATTTCGTGTAGATATCCATTATTAATATTGATTTTACGGTTTTACCCTTGTTAATATAATATTAACCTTTTATGTTATAATATAATATTATTGATTTCATATGTCAACCTTAAGTAACCCCGTGTAGATTCTAATTGATAATTTTATAAAATATATCTATAAATTTAATTATTTATTAGTAATTTGTTCCGAATTTTGGGAAAACAGAGCTTGTGGAGAAAGCTCAGACGTACGTTCGTGTTTATAAATGCAATTGAGATATCCTTTCTTTTCAAATCTGATTCTTAATAGGTTTTAATTAAAATTACCTTAAATCTTTTTTATTGTAGATTTTTTTGAATTAACTAATATACAGTAAACAGGCATTATGTTGTAATTTCTATCTAAGCCAGTGTTAAAACAAAACGCATGTCAGAAATTTGCTGTTTAGAATTTTGTTTTGTAGGTGGAAATCGCAATCGGTTTTATTCCTTGATATTACCTCCGTATCATTCTGCAAATGTCTGCCTGTCGCCTCTGCCATTAGTGTGAAGTGCCTAAATTGTGGCATAAATACTCTTGTTATTTCTTATGTGTATTTAATATTTTAGTGTTATAATTTTGTTTTAAAATGTATCCAAATCGTAAGTGGTATCTTTTATTTTTATACATTTTGTGTTTTTTTTCTTTTGTTTTTTGTATAATTTTTTTCTTATGTAGGTATTTGTTCTGTTATTTATGCATGGTTTGTTTATTATGCCATAATCTTGCTGCCTTCAATTTGACTTCAATGATTGACTATATACAACATTTTGCAAAATATACATTTAAATTAATTACTGTTATGCTTTTTTTTTAATAAGCATATTCACAAATGTTTTAACCTTCTAGTGAACAAAAAATTAATGTAAATGCTTCACCTTTTACATACTTTTTTCAGTACCTATTTAAAAATAATTAATTTAATTTTTCTATTATTTCACGCCCTCTCCCATTTTTATGTAATGTCAAATTAACAGGTGGCAATACAATAATTTTAACAAACTCCAATTTTTTACGACTAGATGTAATTTTTTTGACTTGTCAAAATTGTTAAGAATCAAGATAAATTTAATATTTTTTAATAAGTATATTATATTCTATAAAGGTTATGTTGAATTATATCATTTCACAGCTTTGAAGGAAATTTTGCAGACAGTACCTAATTCCTAACTTTTATTGATTTACTATTTATTACCCTTTGTGTGTAAGTATAGAACAGAAATTAGAACAGTAGATTATTCTAATTAGTTTAGTCAAATAAATAACTAAAATTACATCTAAAGTAAAATATATTGAAATGTTAACTTTTAAAGCTGCAATTTATGCAATTTTCCAACCTATATTACTGAGGTCAACGTACTCGAATTTTTTGCATTAATAATACCTATCTAATATTAATGTGCTTTCTGTATTCTATTCTTTGAAGTTAATCTATATATATAAAACAGTTCCGTTACTGACTGATTGATTGACTGACAGACAACGCCCAGGTCAAACCGCTGAAGATATAAACTTGAAATTTGGACAGTAGGTTCCTTTTGTGACGTAGGCACCCACTAAGAAAGAATTTTTCGAAATTCAACTCCTAAGGGGGTTAAATAGGGGATGAAAGTTTGTATGGAAATTCGTCATTTTTGAAGCTAGAAGCATGAAATTTTGCACAGAAGTTTCTTATATAACGTAGGTGAGCACTAAGAAATTTTTTTTTGAAAATTCAACCTCTAAGGGGGTTAAAAAGGGGATGAAAGTTTGCATGGAAGTTCTTTATTTTGAAGTTAGAAGCATGACATTTTGCTCAGGAGTTCCTTATATTACGTAGGTGAGCAATAAGAAAGGATTTTTCGAAATTCAACCCCCAAGGGGGTTAAATAGGGGATAAACGTTTGTATGGAAATTCGTCATTTTTGAAGTTAGAAGCATGAAATTTTGCACAGGAGTTCCTTATATAACGTAGATGAGTAGTAAGAAAGGATTTTTGAAAATTCATCCCTTAAAGGGGTTAAATAGGGGATGAAAGTTAGTATGGAAGTTTGTAATTTTTTAAGTTAGAAGCATGAAATTTTGCATTGGAGTTCCTTATATAACGTAGATGAGTAATAAAAAAGGATTTTTGAAAATTCATCCCTTAAAGGGGTTAAATAGGGGATGTAAGTTTGTATGGAAGTTCATAATTTTTGAAGTTAGAAGGATGAAATTTTGCACAGGAGTTCCTTATATAACGTAGGTGAGCAATAATGTATTAATAAAATTCGATCGGACGAGCGAAGCGAGTGAGTAATGTATTATTAATATTCGAGTGAACGAGCGAAACGAGTGAGTAATGTATAATTAATATTCAAACGAACGAGCGAAGCGAGTGTGTAATGTATTAATAAAATTCGAGCGAACGAGCGAAGCGAGTGAGTAATGTGTTAATGAAATCCGAGCGAACGAGCGAAGCGAGTGAGTTATGTATTATAAAATTCGAGCGAATAAACACCACCAGCCCGGCTTCGCTTCGCAGGAGGAGAATTTCTCGCGGGGGGATAATAAATCATAAATCGAAAAATACGTGGGCGAAGCCACGGGTAACGGCTAGTATAATATAAGTAAGCTGAAATAATCATTTTGTTTAGAAGTAATTAAAACAAAATTTATTCGAACGGAATTTATTTTTATAATTGTGGTTATATTAGATTAAACGCAAAAAACGTATCTATATCTAAAATTTATTGCAAGTTGTAAAAGTAATAATTAATAGGTTAATTGGTAGCAATAAGTGTAATGAACATAATGTTGTAAGATTTGTTTGTAAAAACTCGGCACTTATTTACTATTTTTGTCGTATTTGATTAGCATAATACCTACTTTGAATTAATAGAATTTGGGAGTAAAAATATGGTAAAAATACGATTTCATACCGGATGTCCTATAAGAGTATAATAATGTAATGTCGTCATTGTCAAGTCAAAACCTCTATATGGTATTTTAATACCATAAAGTTTTGAGTTAAGGTAGGGACCTACCCAATTGACAAATTTTGACCTTATCGAAGGCTGGATGAAGTTAAAATCCGTACCAAGCGTCATAACAGTCTGACATCGTTGTTAATTCCAAAATAATAAAATATTTTGTGATGTTTAATTTGAAATATTTTTTTCTTTTCCTGTAAAATTAGGCATTTTCCTCCACGGCTGATTTTGACTTGACAAAGGCAATATTTGTGGTATAAGAATGCATTATGTCCAATTAAAATAAAAATGTTCATCAGAAAGAGTTTATCTTCTCAATTCTTTGCTTGAATGAAATAATTACAAAACTGTCCCTATATGTCTGAATACAAATAACCTAGGACACCCAGTGTATTTTACATTATTTATAGAAATGTGGTTAATGCATTGTAAAAAAACCAGTCAAGTGCGAGTCGGAGAGGGTTCCGTACTATTCCGTTTCCCGTGGAAATATAAAGACTTAGGATTTTCGTTCAGGTTTTCCTGCAAACTATGAGTGAGGCTCTATATCCCCTATTTTTTCAAAATTTTAGACTCAGTAGTTTCAGTGATAGGGGGGATGCTCGATTTTATAAAAAAAATATATATAGTCAAACCTGAATAATCGAGAGTTCAAGGGAGCACAATCTCATTCTCGCTTATAGAGGTTTCTCACTAACCCGAGTTTTTCGCTAATGCAGGTACATGGGTAGCGTTTCTCTCTTATAGAGGTACGCAGCAATAACAAGTCACATTCGACATATAAGTACTTTATAAGGGTAGGTATTTAGGTACAATATTGACGAGAAAACAATACAAAAACAATGGTAGGAAGTTCCACGATGTTAAATTTGTAATTTGTTTTGTCATTTGTTACTGTATGTGTGTACCTTTTATGTATGTATGTATTTTTATTGTAGCTATATTGTCGCTTATAGAGGTAGCAGTCTCACTTACGGAGGTCCATGAGGGAAAAACGACTCTCTCTTACAGAGGTTTCTGTTTCTCGCTAATAGAGGTTTTGGGAGCTTAAAATGACGGGTCGTGCCTATTACTCTCACTTATAGAGTTTTCTCACTTATCCAGTTCTCACTTGTTTGTATTTGACTGTATTTGTTTGACTGTATTTGTAATTCTTATAACGAGCCCTTTTTGATGTCACACGATGCACTTGATTTTTTTTCTAATTTGCCCCTCAAAATTAACCCCCAAAATCAGACCGTGATTGGATCGCCTATATATGTACCAAATTTAAACTTTTTTCGTCCAGTAGATTCGGAGAAAATAAGCTGTGACAGACAGACACGAGAGTGACCCTATAAGGGTTTCGTTTTTTCATCGGATGTACGAAACCCTAAAAATTAAATGATTTAGGTATTTTTTAAATTTGTAGTGTCTGGTCGTGTTTGACAGTAGCAGATTATTTTAATTACTATGCCATATGGTTGGCTCTCAGATAAATATATTTTTACATTTTTGGATTGGTCTATTTCTTCAGTTTTTTTATAAGCAAACAAAACCTGTATTTTATTCGCCACGCTTCAATGTAAAACAAAATACAGACAGAATGAGTTTATACATACCTACAAACGAATAAGATTTTATACAAAAAGGAAAAAAAATACTCCAAAATCTTATAATAACAAAACTTGTTCTTCACGAACTAGTTTTCGGATCTAGTGATGGATATCACCTATCATAATGTTGCTAGCTCGTCATAATATATTGAAAATTTTATTCAGATTCAAAATTAAATTTGCGCAAAATTAGGAAAATGGGCGTAATATTTATCCAGTAGACAGCTGAACTTGCAGTGGCACCTATTATTCGGCCCAAAAACTAATTCATCAAAAATAAATATGTTTAAACATCTAGTTTTTTTTTCAAATTTCTTCAGTTCGTGGAACTTCGACTATACATATTTTTTAAGAATGAACATGAAATACGGTTTTCACTGTGCAATCCTGTATTATATTTTCGTCACAAACATTGAATTATACAACAAATTTCATTATCACTGAATACATAGTTGTGTTATTTTAACTAAATATTATCTATTCTGTATCAGTGCGTTAGCATATACGATAACAAATGACAGTGTCCCTTAGGACAGTCAGCTGTTTTATGAAGAAAGTATGTTATAAAATAAATGTTTATTTTCCAGAAACATGGACGGCAAGCCCTCCGCGCCAGTCGGGCAGTCCTGGTACCCAAACGTCTTTCTCAGATCAACTGTCTCGTAAGTTCAATATAAGTAATATTTGATAGATACTAGTGAAATATGTTATTGAGGTGAAACTGGACGATTTTCTGGTAACGGGTATAGCTTACTTAAGAATAATTGGTTACCAATACTAACTGATAAATCTTACCGTTTATCTGAGCATCAATTTTTGTGATTTTGCGAGTTCCACAATTTGTTGTATTACCTTAATCTCCCAATATTTCTTCATAGAATCCAGAACTGAAATAACAAAAAAAACCTCCTTCAAAAAGCCGCTAAAAAGAGGAAAATAATGAAATTTTGAGGTCTGCTCTAATTTATTAAAATATGAAGTCGGTTAAAAAGTATAGTATAGTGATTAATATCTTCTTTTTAACCAACTTCATATTTTATTAAATTGGCGCAGACCTCAAAATTTCATTATTTTCCTCTTTTTAGTGGCTTTTTGAAGGAGGTTTTTTTTTTTGTTAAAAAGTTTTTTATTTTTTACATTTTAGTGTCAAAAAGTGACATTTACCTTAAAGGAATCACACGCCGTTACTCACTTTTATTAAACGGACTTTCTTACGCTGCCTGATGTGTCAAAAAGTGACATTTACCTTAAGGAATCACACGCCGTTACTCACTTTTATTAAAATCAGCCGAACTACTAAACCGATTTTGATAAAATTTCTATGGGACCAATCTGAAAGTATATCCTTTCAAATAAAACAAAAAATTTCCAAATCGGTTTATAAGTAACGGAGTTCTGAGGTAACAAACATAAAAAAAAATACAACCGAATTGAGAACGACCTCCTTTTTTTGAAGTCGGTTAAAAAGTGGTTGCATGCTATCAGTTGCATTGATTTCTCGCGCGTTTTTCTATGAAAACCAGTGGTAACTTGGGTGGCTGTAAACCTGATGCCATTGATATTACGTTTCTTATGTGCCCGTCTCAATTACGTTTTGATCGAGCATTTTATTTTTAATTAAAAAGTTGGATACCTTTTTTAGGCAATTTACCTATAATATTTGTTGACCTGTAGTATCATACAGGGGTACGGTGCAGAACCTAAACGGAGCCGAATTTTCATCTTTAATCCGGGGGGGGGGGGACTAGAAATGGTGGGAGATTAGATTTAAAAAAATATAATTTCACATCTTTATAGATTTTAGAACTTCGATCTTGCGTCTGGTGGAGACACGCTTTAAACACTACTTTCACATATTCGTGAAAACGAATTATCATTTTTTGAAGTTCGTATATGACCTCAAAATACATATTTTTTAACAAGAGCCTTAGCTTGGTGTTTAAATATTTCTTTGAAATGAAAATATCTGCGAAGTGCGATTAGTAAATTAAATCAATGCGTTTTGTTACAAATAATAAAAAACCGATATTGTTAAGTCTTGTAATTTACTGCCTTATTAAATACTATAATTAATATATTTACCAAAAACAAAGTATGATAAGTTATTGTAAGGTAGGTATGGCTGGCAACCCTATTGTCAGCTGGCTGTCACTGCGTTTTTAGGTTAGTTTATTTACGTTTACGGTTTATGAGATTAAAAAAAAAACAGCAAATAACAAATTGGCCAAAGTTGTACTATAATTAGCGCAACCTTGAATTAGCGCAAAATATCATTTTTTCCAAGACAGCGTTTGCACGGCACGCTAACGTCACTTGTCTACTTGATATGACTTCACCAATATGGCGCCACTTAGTATAGTGTGATATTGATTGATTAAATTAATTTAAAAATGTTAAGAATTTATAATCTATGTCCCCCCGCCAGGTAGAAATTCTTCCCTTGCGAAGCGAAGCCGGGCTGGTGGTGTTTATAATATTAGTAGCCTAGTAGGATTCCGTCAATACGCTAAAATACAAGAAAATTGCAGAGTTACGTTTCTTTACTATCATTGTGTGGTTTTCTTTTTGTGAAAGAGTTTTTAGAATCGGTTTAGTAGTTCCAGGATTACTCCCTACATACAGACACAAATGTTACCTCTTTATAATATTAGTATAAATGATATAAATATATCTTTGTAGAAGTTTTTTAGCTTTTGCAAATATATTTTAAATATAAATCAATTTTACTTTCTAAATAACGTGCCGTAAAAAAAAAAAACTCGGGTCGCAGTGCCATAACCCTGCCGACAATATAGTGTATTCGCTAATACAGGCCTTGTGGCTTTATTATGTGAACTTAAGTTTGTTTTTGGACGAAATGAAAAATTTAACCCCTTAATACATCTCTTAAAATAATATTTTTTTTCCTAATTTCAATAATGCAACCTCCGTACCAAATTAAATACACCCGTCAGCAAATAAATCACTATCCGTAAACTAGTGTTTTCATAAAATTTGTAAGTCCGGTCCTGTCGTGCCGATTTTGTTGAAATTTTAGCAACACATTTTAATCTCTACTAAAGGGTTAAATTCCAATTTTTAAACAATTCTGAGATTTTTACTTCCCACCTCTACTATGGTAGGGAAGTAATGGATTCAGTCCGAAAACAATATTTCGAGATTTTAAAAGATTTTCACGTTTTGAGACCCTAGCAATCGTTTAAGATCATTTTCTGACTGATGTCTGTATGTGTGTGTGTATGTGTGTATGTGTGTGTGTGTGTATGTGGTCAATTTTTCGCCTTCGATATCTTAAGAACGGAACAACATACGGGCATGCCGATTGTTCTATTGTGTTTATCAGCCTTTAACTTAGATCTGATTAGATTTTGAGTCAAATCGGTTCAGTGGATCCTGAGATATTCAAAAAAACGTCCTCAATGTCACGTATTAACATAGGTAAAAAAAAATATAAATGAATTCTAGATGTTATAATATGAAAAAAATGTAAATATTTTTTTTCTCTAAAATGTATAGTTTTCGAGAAAAAAAATATTTTACTAAAAAAAATAAAAATTGTACGTAAATCAAGGTAACCATGATTTTTGCTATATTAAGCTAGCCATCAATAGATCACCAAACAAAAAAGAGGGCCATGCTTTTTTCAAAGAATAAAAATTAAATTGTGTTTTAAAGACCACCAACAGCTAAGGTTATTTGGGCCTAGTCAAAGAATAAAAAAAAGAGTGTTTATTTTTTGCAAATATTTACTAGGTGGGAAGTATAGGACTGGTCATCAGTCGAATTTTTTTCGGTATTTTCGGGCCCAAAAACATTTTTCAACCCCTAAAAACCACCCTTAAAATGGTCCGATCGGGCTCATTTTAAATAGGCTTCGTGCGGTGATGGATTCCAACGTGCCTACCAAATTTCGTCAAAATCAATTAACTTTTTCGAAAGTTATAGCCCGTACACATATATATATATATAAATATATATATATATCTATATATATATACATATATAAATAGACATTTCCAAAAATGGTGCCAAAGTGTTCAGGAGGTTATGAAACGTCGAGAAATTTTGGTCCGACCCCTAGGTCCCGCCATCCGACCGACGCCAATAGTGTATGTGCCATATGGCAAATACACTAAAAATTGTTACGGGCTTACAGCAACGAAATGACTGACCGCAATGGCATTAATTTTGATTCGAAACCTAACGATCTTATGCCAGGGCCGTAGCTAGAGCTGAATTCAAGATAGGGCACTGAAAGTTTAAAGTAGGGCTGAAGCAAAAGACTACAATTTTTTAATTGGATTGCCCACCTCATCTGGTGATATCAAATTACAAAAGCAAGAAAACGCTAAATGACAATTTATTCAAAAAAAAAAAAAAAATGCGGAACTTGCCATGTTATCAAATTTCCGAAGAACTTCATTTAGTCCAACGAATTTAATCTTGTTTTTCCAAATGCCAGATAGATCAAGTCTGTCATTCTGTCGTGACAGTCTTTGCGGCTTGTTTATAATTCCTTAAAGTAGGGCACTTGATGTTTTAAGGTAGGGCATTGCCCCTTAATGCCCCCCCTAGCTACGGCCCTGTCTTATGCGCAGTGTGACTAAAAGTTTTCTGCTGTAGCAGTATACTTTTATGTGAAACTGACCTTAACATTATTATTATTATTATTAATCACACCATATTCCATCTAGTCATTAATGTCATTAAAAGAATAATTCTAAAATATCTAAAGAAGTAAAACAATATACTTGCCATGGATATCAGTGCTTATTGCGCTCATTGATCTCAGATCAGTGATCAATACAAAAGTCTTTATAGTTCTCGGCCTGATATTGTGTGGCGCTGGCTACAACGTCAATAAATTGGTTCCATGTCTAATTTTTTTTCCACATGCATCAGCTATACAGTTAAATCAGTGGGTATTACTTAGGAAACACACTGTGTATAATAAATAAACGATATTCCGAGAAAAACTTCTCAAGACTCAGAAAATGAAACATTTTTTCGAATGATTGTTTTAGATGACCAATTCTGTTACTCGTTATATTGAAAATAATTGAATTTATTCTTAACTCTGTTTTCTGTAAATTATTCTGCGTCATATAGTTTGAGTCACGCAATAAATAATTATATAATTTTATTGTTTTATGAGTAAACAGAATATCCGGTGTATTATTGCATTATGCATACCTATAAAGAAATTAATATTGTTACAATGGAAACATTTAATTGATTCCATTAAATCAGGAATCTTTTTGACCAGATGCAGTTTATTGGCCAATTGAATGCAGATTTATAGGAACAAATCAATTAAACGCATCTATTATATTTCGTATTATAAGCTCGGTTGCACAACTATTTAACATATTTTTTTTGTACAATTTCCACTTCAAAATATCATTTTTCTACGCATTTGGCCAAAATTTAGCTTCAACTTCAAAGACGATCTTTTTAATCGACTTCAAAATAAGGAGGGAGGTTCTCAAACCGACGCGTTTTATGACCACGCATAACTTTTTACAGAATGGTCCGATTTTGATGATTCTTGTTTTATTGGATAGGGTATACCTCGAAATTTGTCCCATATAAATTTTACTTAAATCGGTTCAGAAGTTCGCCTGATTTTAATAAAAGTGAGCAATGGCGTGTGATTCCGTTAAGGTAAATGTCACTTTTTGACACATCAGTCAGCGTGAGAAGTCAGTTAAAAAGTTTGTCGAAGTGAATTTATTGGCAAGCGACTAAACTACGTATTGTAAAGCCACTAAAAAAACTTTTTAACAAAAAAACACCTTCAAAAAAGCCACTAAAAAGAGGAAAATAATAAAATTTTGAGGTCTGCGCCAATTTAATAAAATATGAAGTCGGTTAAAGAATGCCAATTTAATAATTATTATCTTCTTTTAAACCAACTTCATATTTTATTAAATTGGCGCAGATCTCATTTATTATTTTACTCTTTTTAGTGGCTTTTTTAAGGATGTTTTTTTTGGTAAAAAGTTTTTTCTATGTAGAGCAATCATTGTATTTGTGTGAGTACAATCTAATGTTCTACATGGCAACGTAGTTTGGCAACGACATTAGACTGTTCCTGCATGTATAAAAACTTCAATTACAATATGATAATAATCTAAGGCTATTGTCAAATCAAACTTTTTGACAATGCTTTATGCAACCCAGTATAATAGTACAGTCATTTGGTAGTTTTACCTGGAAAGTTTTCCGGGAGTTTTGAAAATGGGTAATTTTATATATTTCGATGTGCTCTTTCCGAATTTCAACTTTGCCACATCGTATCTTTTCCGCTCGCACCGCCATATTGGAAAAATGGCGCCTAAAAGCAGTTTTTTGACAATATCTCCTTTCCGACTTATTCCACGGTAAAAACATTTATATACGAAATAAAACTAGAGAAAATTTCCTACAATTTATGTAATAACCTGTTTTTTCGTAAAATTAATAGTTTTGGTATACGAGTGTCGCAAAATGTAGTTCAACACGTGTTTTGGCCTAAAAACTCATTTCCATACCACCTTGAGGTAGATTAAGCGACGCGTTTTTTACCGTGGTATCCCCAGTAGGCCTAGTCCACATGCAATTCAGTATCCTAAAATTAAGCGCATTCTTCTTCGCTTCGTTGTTCTTGATGGACCAGGTGTTGCGAGTTCATCGTCATTAATACTGATCAAAACGTCACAGACTGAAATTTCTTCCACATCATCCGCGATGGGATTATCAGTTTCATCGCAATCCTTTTCGTTCTCAATTTCATCATATGTTTGCTCGAAAATAGTCTCTGTTTCTTCCTCTTCGTCGCTATCTTGTGATGGAACTTGCGAGTTATCACAGGTACCACTACAATTCGCCTAGTAAAATATTTATTGTTAGTATAGTATTTAGATTTAAGTTAATTTTGTAATTTGCAAATGTAATCAATTACAATTAAATGTCATGGGTTGGCGTAGATGTATAATGGTTTGCGGCGCTCTTACGCCAAAACTATTAATATTACGAAAAAAAGGTTATTACATAAATTGTAGGAAATTTTCTCTAGTTTCATTTTGTATATAAATGTTTTTATCATGGAATGAGTCGAAAAGGAGATATTGTCAAAAAACTGCTTTTAGGCGCCATTTTTCCAATATGGCGGCGCGAGCGGCAAAGATACGAGGTGGCAAAGTTAAAATTCGGAAAGAGCACATCGAAATTTATAAAATTACACATTTTCAAAACTCCCGGAAAATTGTCCAGGTAACCTCTTCTTTTACTACCAAATGACTGTACTATAAGTAAATTCGCACAAACGGGAATTCCCTTCATTCATCAATAAGTTCTGTGTATAAAGGTAAATGGCATTTTACCTTTAATTTTATAGTGTACTATAATAGCTGTATGAATAATTCCTTTTTGTATCATAACCACACCTTTATTCTTTAAGTTGTAATGACAACATAGAACGTGTCAAAATACAAAATTTGAGTAACAAAATATATACACACAGATTTTTACAATTATAAGACAGGTTAGGATTTCATCATATTTAAGGTTCTAACTTTGTATAAATATTAATGTGGACAAACTTTACGTTAAAAAAATTCTTTTAATTTATTTTTGTTAATTTAATTTATTGTATTTTGGTATATTTAAGCAACGTTTATTGAACTGAAAATGTTATGTTGTAGCGGCTACACAGGCAGGCAGCTCATCCACTCAGTCAGTGGCACAGATGGCGGGTGTAAGTGCAGGCGCTCCAACAGCCGGTGAACAACCACTATTCACATGTCCCCGGCGACCCAATTTGGGCCGGGAGGGCCGACCTATTGGTTTAAGAGCAAACCATTTTCAAATTACTATGCCCAGAGGATATGTGCACCATTACGACGTTAATATTCAACCAGACAAGTGTCCCAGAAAGGTTAGCATTCCATTAATAGTATATTTTAAGCTAATCTGATAGAATTCAAGGATTGATGACAATATAAAAAATAGAACATGTGCTTTAAGACCACAGGATAGAAATGAAACTTCTTGATTACTTTGCCTACCCAACCATAGATGGCTGTGCCAACCAAACGCGTTGTGTAGTTCATAAATAGTGTTTAAGAACAATTAATATTCAAGGATTCAAAAAATAATTAACCCTTTGACTGCTCCAGACTTATATATACGATTATCTGGGTTACTGCTCCAGCCGTATATTTACGTTCGGGCTGGAAAAAATACTTACAGTGATAAACTGCTACCGCCGTATATATACGCACAACGCCTATTAGAACACCAATTCTGAACTTTGTTGTGATTTTTTTCTTTTAAAGTCAATGCGTATGTACACGTGTATACATGCACTGACTGTTCTGTTTTTGATAAAAATATATGTTTTAAACAAAAAAGGCAAAAAAAAACAATTTGATATGATTTGACGGGATTTAGCTTCATTATTTTACCCCACTGATAACAGTGGACTGCTCCAGACATATCTATACGGAACAGCCGAAAAAATTGCGCACACAGCATGCACTCTCGTAAAATAAATGCGCAGTGAAAAGGTTAACAAATATTGACAACAAATATGGATCATCTAAGGATCCTTTATTGATTTCGAGAATAAAATGTTTGTCTATCATCGATAGTCGTTTAGACTTTAGCTAGTCGAAACTGTGATAATATGGATATGAAATTTACAGGTGAATCGTGAAATTATCGAAACAATGGTGCATGCCTACGGTAAAATATTCGGTAACTTAAAGCCAGTATTTGACGGCCGTAATAATCTTTACACCAGAGACCCTTTACCGATTGGTAATGTTAGAGAAGAGCTTGAAGTAACGCTACCGGGCGAAGGTAAAGATAGACTATTTAGAGTAACAATCAAGTGGGTGGCTCAGGTGTGTATGCAAAAACATTTTCAGTTACATTTTTTTGTGATGTGAATATTTTTAAAATAATTTATTATAACTTTTAAGGTATCTTTATTTGGTTTAGAAGAAGCTTTAGAGGGTCGTACGAGACAAATACCTTACGAAGCAATTTTAGCATTAGATGTAGTGATGAGACATTTGCCATCAATGAGTTATACGCCAGTTGGTAGGAGTTTCTTCAGTACTCCGGACGGTTACTACCATCCGTTGGGAGGTGGTAGAGAAGTTTGGTTTGGTTTTCATCAGTCAGTTAGACCTAGCCAATGGAAAATGATGCTCAATATCGATGGTAAATTGTTTGTATAAAGTGACTAGAATAAAACGCAACCCAAAATATAGCTCTGTTAAAATTTTTATTCTATGTAATAATTATTATTAGAGATGCGCCGAATATTCGTTTGGTATTCGGTGTATTCGGCATCTTTTTCACTATTTGTATTCGGCCGAATTACTCGGTTTTGGTGCCAAATATATTCGGTACGAGTATTTCTATTTTCTTGGCTACACGATACGGTATAGAACTAAAATATTATCAATATTTTTGTAATAATAAGCACCTTTGTTCGTATTTTTAACGTAATCGTGCGATGTTTTGAAGCAAAGTGATATCGCGGGTGGCGAGCGGTGAGGTACGACTTGCTTGTCAACTAGCCAGCAGCGACACGTAGCATACATGTTAGAACCTGTTTACGCAGCAAAACAATGAAATGGTAAACCGAATAATTCGGCCGAATATCCGGTTCGGTAAAGGTTAAACCGAATAGTATTCGGTTATTCGGTGAAACCACTATTCGGCGCATCTCTAATTATTATACAATCGGTAAGCTATAAAGTACAAGAGGGTATGTCATATGCAACCAAACAATCAACGATGTGTTTAAATGAAACTAAAAAACAAACATAAACACTTGAAATCGGCATAGCTCAACAATAAAAGCATTTTGTCGCTTAATTTCTTTAAAATTTATAAACTGCTTAGTGTTGAACATAGAAAAAAAACCATATAAAAGGTTTTCCAATTTAGGCGGGTCGATATTGAAATGGAATAAAACAAGCTGTGTGTGAGGTATTAACGAAATTCTTTATTTATTTGAAAGGCCCATGTATGCTATTATGTATGAAATATGTCATCGTTCAAATGTCCGCCGCGGCTTCGAACGGTGGCATGGATCCGAGAGGTCCAATTTTCAATGACTGCAGTTTACCGCATAGATCCGGCTGAATTTGAGCGATGGCCTGGGTTATGTTGACTTTGAGGGCATCGGTCGATTGCGGCTTATTGGCATAGAAAACCCCACAAGAAAAAGTATAGCGGGGTCAAATCGCACGACCTTGGTGGCCAATTCACGTCACCTCTGCCAGAGATAACCATACCCTCAAATCGTTTATGCAGAATGTCCATCGGCGCGGCGAACATTTGAACGATGTCATATTTCATACATAATGGCATACATGGGCCTTTTAAATAAATAAAGAATTTCGTTAATACCTCGCACACAGCTTGTTTTATTCAATTTCAAAATCGACCCGCCCAAATTGGAAAACCATAAAAAGCGTGAAAGTGAGGAAAAAGTATGCATTAGTGTAACATGAATACAGCAACTTTAATAATATACAGTGTTACCATCGTTTAGCTAAATGGACAAACTGTCAAACTATTGAAATATCCCCGCTTAAATCTAGGTTGCGTTTTAATCTCATCTCTTATTATAGCAAAATGGTTGATTGGGAAGTTTAAAAAATTATTAATCGTTTTGGAATTTGTTTTTAGTATCTGCAACTGCATTTTATAAAGCACAACCAGTTATTGAATTTATGTGCGAAGTATTAGACATAAGAGATATAAACGAACAAAGAAAACCGCTAACGGACAGTCAACGTGTAAAATTTACAAAAGAAATTAAAGGATTAAAAATCGAAATAACGCACTGCGGAACAATGAGACGAAAATACCGTGTCTGTAATGTTACAAGGAGACCAGCTCAAATGCAATCGTAAGTGTATTTTTATTATTTTTTTTTAAATGGTTAATTTGGTAATTTAGGTTTTTAATACAACATATTTTTTTATAGATTTCCCTTACAACTCGAAAACGGACAAACTGTTGAATGCACCGTAGCTAAATATTTCTTAGATAAATACAAAATGAAGTTGAGATACCCACATCTACCTTGCCTTCAGGTATTTTTTTTTCTTTTTTATGTAACCACAAATCTATGTTTAAAGCACCTCCTACACGCAGCGGATTGTTTGTATGTTTTGTTTGTGCTGACATGTTTACTACAAATAATACAACTACACGTAGCTATTATTTTGTTTTTACAAACATGATGTTGCATGTAGGGATAAAACATTCACTATCAGAATATTCTGATGGTAAATATGTTTTATCTCTACATGCGACATCATGTTTGTACAAGGAAATCCCGGGAAGTTGATTTAAAAAAAGCAATGTTTCCACCTTGTTTGTACAAACAAAGTGCATTATGCCGTTACGTGTAGATTATCCACATGTATGTGCATACAAAATGCTGAAAGTTGTTTGTACAAATTTGTATGAACGTACAGGAATGAAACATTATTTGTACATTTAGTATATGTACATACAAATCGTACTAACATTCCGCTGCGTGTAAGGGGCGCTTAAGAAAGCTCTCTCACTAACGACCAAATGCATTGGTCACTCTTTTTTTTTGAACACTAAGATCTGTTATAATCCTTCTGAAACACTACACACAAAATTGATAATATGTTTTTGTTCAACACCCGCAAGAAATATGTAATTTCGTGGCTCTACTGAGAGTGGGCGAAATAATGAATTCTCTGATGTAGAGAGTGAGCGAAATGCCATTTCGCCCACGCTCATTACGGGGAACGTTTACGCAAGTGTTGATAGTTTCGTCAATCAATCAGGTCACCCATTATTTCGCCCACGCTCAGCAGAGCCACGAAATGACATATTTATTGCGGTAGTTGAACAAAATATTGTGTGCGACTATTGGTCAAAAGAGGAGATTCCACTCGTGTGTTTTACTGCACTCGCTACGCTCGTGCGGCAAAATCCACACTTGAGGAATCTCCTCTTTCTCCCATTAGTCGCACAGTATACTATTCTTTCTTGATTGCAATTATTTTATTTCATTTTTGATATTATTTATAGGTTGGTCAAGAACACAAACACACTTATTTACCGCTTGAAGTCTGTAACATTGTAGCAGGGCAGAGGTGTATCAAGAAACTTACAGACATGCAGACTTCTACAATGATTAAGGCTACAGCAAGGTAATTATGATTTACTTTATGTATGGAACATTTTACGTGTTTAGATAACATGTCCAATAAAAAATTGAGTTATTATTTAGTTAACGGTTGATTGGTAATCGATTTACGATCGATGATTTACAATCACTGTATTCAGTTGATGATTTATTTGTAATCAATTGATTATCGATTCACAATCAATTAATCTGAGATAGATATTCATTTAATCATAACGGTTTGACGATGAATTTTGCAATCAGTTGATGATCAATACACATCCAACTATTATTATTTGATCTGCGTCATATAATTCATAAATGAATGTCTGTTTATATGTAACCATTTCAAGGTCCAATTTAATTCTTGTTATAAAATTCAGTTAGAACGACAACGACAAAAATAGTCGATAACGTTGCGAATTTATTGAAGTTGACACTAAACGATTTTTCAAATTTACAGTTTTTAATTTACGTTTTTAATAACAGATCGGCCCCGGATCGCGAACGCGAAATTAACAACTTGGTGAGACGAGCTGATTTCAATAATGATGCTTACGTTCAGGAATTCGGTTTAACAATTAGCAACAGCATGATGGAAGTGCGGGGTAGAGTTCTACCACCACCTAAACTACAATATGGCGGCCGAGTCGCATCACTTGGTGCACAGGTCAGCTCATACGGCTGGGTATTTATAGAATTTTGTTTGTTGTGTTTCATTTATTTCTTGTTCACATTTTATTTTCTATAATTGGTTTCATAATTTGTTATTTTGTAAACATTAGCAGATTTTTCAGGGTGACCACTTTCTGGAAAATCTGGAAAAATCATCGAATTACACTGGTCGGAGAAAAGTTAGAGAATGTCAGGGGATTTGGGTGGATGTCCAAGTCAGGGGTTTTCGTGAAAAAAAAAAAAAAACGGTCAAGTGCGAGTCGGAGTCGCACACCGAGGGTTCTGTACCTACATTGAACAAATAATGCCGACCAACTAAACTTTGGCACCTGACGCAATACAAAATATTTTCCCGTAGCTGCATATTTAAGTTAGTCGGAAATTTCTCGGAAACATAAACATAAACTGTTTATTTTTGTATTAATTGTTGTTGCTAGCTACGTACGTAAAAGTCTGGGGAAAAAAACTGAAAAATCACCTAGAAAACCGGGAAAAATCAGGTGAATTTGTTCTAGAGAAAAAGTGGCCACCCTGTTTTTGTAAATCTGTTATATTAATAAGTTGAATTATCTTCCACAATAAAAACAGGATAAATGTTTTTTTTAAACGGACTTTAACACAAAATATTTATTATTACAACTAGTTTCGTCAGTTGTACATCATCTAGTCAAAGTTATTAACTAGAACATTACTATAATAAAATATTTTAGTTGTCGAGCGTCTATAATCTACAATATAGAATATACTGTTTATTTATCTATCTAATAATATTATAAATGTAATATAGAGATAAAGAAATTCAATCTCCTTTCAAAAAATGGGATACCGGAACTAGACTTGGTCCCAGAACAAATTTTGTACTGAATGCCTGCTTCGGACTTTGGTTCCAGCAAAATGGCCGGAACCGGCAATCTTCCCTATTAAATCGGTTTATAAAACAGAGATAGTTACCCTTTTTCAAAAAGCCTTATACCAGAACCAATTTTGATGAGACTATACAGGGTGTATCACAGGAAACCGAACATAGGGAAAAGTACATAGTACAAATTAGTTACGATCAGAGATTGCTTTGCCCTCTATTCATGTAAAAAAACATGATAATTCATTTAGTTAAGTGAGCCATGTGTATGCTACTCATTTTGCTTATGTTTTCCTTGTTGCATTCATTACTTTTCTATGTATTCAATCCTGTGATACACCCTGCAAACAGTCTACGACTTGAAGTACTTTTCTCGGCTGAAATCAGAAATGTCTAAATCGACATTAACACGAGCGGAGTCGCAGGTAAAGATTAGTAATTTTTATATCGGCTGATGAGATCTAGTCATGATAAATATTTTTTAGGGTCTGTTTTTTGCTAATATTTATCTTTGATGTTAAACTTAAAAACTAAAATTGTTTTCAATAAATTCTTAGTAAGCTTTTTTGGGTCCGAAACAGGAAAGTATAACAGCGTTAGTTTAAGCTGGCATAAAACAGGGTTATTGATTTTACAGAGTAAACAACAAGCGATGCCTAATCAAGGAGTATGGGACATGCGAGGCAAACAATTCTTCACCGGTGTGGAAATCCGCGTTTGGGCCATTGCATGTTTTGCTCCGCAAAGAACTGTCCGTGAAGATGCGTTACGTAATTTTACACAACAACTGCAGAAAATCAGTAACGATGCTGGTATGCCAATCATCGGACAACCATGCTTTTGCAAATATGCTACGGGGCCAGATCAAGTGGAACCAATGTTTCGTTATTTAAAATCTACATTCCAAGCTTTGCAACTCGTTGTAGTTGTCCTGCCTGGTAAAACACCAGTTTATGGTAAGTTTTTCACCTGATTATTTAAAATTTTTTACATTTCAAGCTATAAGGCGCCTCTCACACTGAGGCAACAAGCAATAAGCAACTGGCAATACGCAACACACAATAATATTGCTAACAAGTATTTTACATAGAATTATATTGGGGGTCTCACATTAGAGCAACTCGATATCGGTCGAACCAAAAATATTGCGGCGATATTATTTCTAGCGATACACCGTGCATGTTGAAAAGCGATAATTATTGCAGTTTTATGAGTCGTGACGTATGAAGTTTGTGCATAGATAGCTACGTTTTATTATTAAAAACTGTCTTGTTTCGTGATCAATGGTTCAACTAGATTTAAAAGAGTTTCAAAAGTTTTTGGGCTCATTCGGTAACAGTTTTGAAATCGGGTAGGATGGACTCTGAGTTCCCTTGCGCAGATGTTTCCCCCATGATCTATTAATTAAGTAAAAGCTGGGTGCACCCAATATCTCCTTGTCGTTCGTCGTTTTTTTCTTAAATGCCGCCATAGTAATATCATGTCATCGGAGTCGTCGGATGACATGATGATCAGAGGTTTCTGGCAATACTGTTGTTTCAATGTGAGAGAGAACCAAAATAATATTGCGTATTGCTTATTGCCTCAGTGTGAGAGTCGCCTAATACGTATCAAATGCAGACCATTTAAAAAAGGGTATGGGTCTCGGGACCCCCGACAGATATGAAACATCAAAGAAAACGTTATTGAACTCTGTGATATTCTCTATGTAGTAGTATATATTTTTTCAAAAGCAGCAACTAACTGTTATGCTGACGTAATCCTATATAGTGCCGCAGTGGTGGGGAGAACAGCAGCGAGGGAGCGGACCAAACATTTCGTTGCATATTTCCCCTCACGCGGCTGTTCACAGCCCGACATAAGATGTTTCACATCAAAAATCATGCGAGCTTTCTAATAACTGCATTTAAATCATAGGTATAGAAATCCGGGGATGTAGTGTAAAGTGCCACTTTAGACGAGAGGGGAAGCCATTCAGAGGAGGGTGCATGCCTGTCTTATGTACATGTCCATGCTATGCATATGCCCACGTTCTATTGGTCGCGTCTTTGCGCATGCTCAATTGCGCCAAATGCAGTCGTCCGCGTCTTTGCGCGTGCTCAATTGTGCCAAATGCAGTCGTCCGCGCCTTTGCGCATGCTCAATTGCGCCAGATGCAGTCGTCCGCGTCTTTGCGCATGCTCAGTTGCGCCAGATGCAGTCGTCCGCGTCTTTGCGTATGTTCAATTGCGCCAGATGCAGTCGTCCGCATCTTTGCGCATGCTCAATTGCTCATACAGTGCTTGCGCAACTGAAGCGACCAATAGAATGCGGGGTTAAACTCTATCTAATGTTATTCTAGCCGAAGTCAAAAGAGTCGGTGACACAGTATTAGGAATGGCGACGCAATGTGTGCAGGCGAAAAATGTAAACAAGACATCTCCGCAAACACTGTCAAATTTGTGTTTAAAAATAAACGTGAAGTTAGGCGGCATCAACAGCATTCTAGTGCCTTCGATTCGACCCAAGGTATTTAACGAACCCGTGATATTCCTTGGGGCAGACGTGACTCATCCTCCGGCAGGAGATAACAAGAAGCCATCGATAGCAGCTGTTGTTGGCAGCATGGATGCTCACCCGTCGCGGTACGCCGCTACGGTACGTGTTCAGCAACACAGGCAGGAAATTATACAAGAATTAAGTTCTATGGTCAGGTGTGTATAATTTATTATCTTTTGCTTTTTTATAATGAATCATTAGCCACTACCTGCAGCTTCACTCGTGTTAAATGTCAGTTTTGACTTTTGACAGAAAACTTATCTTAACCCCGTGGTCAAATATAAGTTTGGGTACCAGTAGACAGTATACTAAGTTTCATCAAAATCGGTCCAGAGTTTCTCAAAAAATACTGGTGTATGAAAATGCTTTTTCCCGTCAAGGTTCCACACAAAATACCTGAAAAACCTGTAAGAAAACGAATTTACAGACAAGTCCCATTTTATTATCAGCTCAGTCACTTCAGAAAAATTAATATAACACTGAAATATCATCAAGGATAATAGATTCAAATGGTCTAGTACAGGGGTCGGCAACCTTTTGAGACGGAAGAGCCAAAAGTTACAATTTACAACATTTCCCAGTTTTTAAAGAGCCACTAACATTTTTATTTCAATATTATGGTATTTGATTAGGAATAGGTATATAAAAAAAAGTTCTGACTGCGACCGTTGACGACACAGTGCACCAATAACTAAGCAAACAGAACAGTGTTGCCACATTTAAAAAATGTCAGCTGTCCGTATACTCCACTCCACCTATTCTCACTGTTCTCTGTTGAGTGTTTTTATCCTGTTTAAAGTTTTTTTTTGCAGTATAATATTTTTTATGAGTTTTGAAAATAAAATAATATGATTATTAATATTTGCGCATGGAACTGGAGAGCCGCATCTTGACATCATAAGAGCCGCATGCTGCTCGCGAGCCGCAGGTTGCCGACCCCTGGTCTAGTAGCAGCCATTGGAAATCTTACAAAATTATTTCAAACGCCCTTTAGCCCTCGTAGAGGAATAGTCAATCATTACATAACCTTGAATTATCATCTCTTAAGCGCTTTCAGTACAGTTGCCCTAACCTGTGTTAATACTAGAGTCGAATTTTTCTGCATTAAATGTGATTTTTCAATTGTTTCAGAGAGCTTCTGATAATGTTTTACAAATCAACTGGTGGATACAAACCTCATCGCATTATTCTTTATCGTGATGGTGTCTCGGAGGGTCAGTTTTTGCACGTGCTTCAGCATGAACTAACGGCTATTCGTGAAGCTTGTATCAAATTGGAGGCAGACTACAAACCTGGCATCACATTTATTGTAGTACAAAAACGACATCACACAAGGTTATTCTGCGCAGACAAGAAAGAACAGTCCGGGAAATCAGGCAATATTCCAGCTGGCACGACCGTTGATGTTGGAATTACACATCCAACTGAATTTGATTTCTACTTGTGCAGTCATCAGGGTATTCAGGTAACTTTGTGCTGAATATTTTTAAACGATGTCAAATGTATTTCAGTTGAAATAAATAGTAAATAATGCGTTCACTTCATAATAAAAATTGCATCATTGGCACAAAAAAAAAGCGGGTAGGTTCTGTCGGGGTCAAAAACCGCAATTTTGACTTGAATACTCAGCCCTGATGAGTTATGAAATGAATGAAGTAGACATTATTTGTAGTGTAGTTTGTTAGCTTTCTAATGGAACTACGTTTGTAGTTCCCACTCGATGCAATCCGATTATTTGCATTTAGGAAGACGTGAAAAAGTCGGGGATTTTCTTGAAGCTATGCTTCTATAGGCGCATTAGACGATTTCTGGCAGAGGGTAAACTTTTAGATTCGTGTCACGCTCACTTCGCGTCACGTTATTAAAAGTATATCTATAGCTATGGCCAGCGGTGAAAGTAATATACTGGCGCACGCGCAGTGAGAGTTTTATAGGACACAAAAAAATAATATCGCGTAGATTTCAAAATGGGGATCATACTTTCGTAAAAATTATCCGATCTATTTGAAAATTGATATTTAAGAGTTTTATAGGACACAAAAAAATAAAATGGCGACAAATTTCAAAATGGCGGCCATATGTACTTTTGTAAAAATTATCCGATCTTTTTGAAAATTGATATTTAAAAGTTTTATAGGACACAAAAAAAATAAAATTGCATCAGATTTCAAAATGGCGGTTAAATAATAACTTTTCAATTGTATCGTCTATAGCTTTAGTAAATTCGCTTTTATATACAATGTGTAAAAAGCATAGCTTCTGTCGGGTGTCCCATGACACCTCTTGACTTTTTTTTACAAATATTTATGGCCGCCCTGAATTTCAATTCAGGCACACAATATGAACAGGAAAACGGTTCCATGCGTCTTGATCCCCGAACAAAATATCCCCGAACGAAATATCCTAACGACAAAATATCTCCAATTAAAAAGACAAAAAACAAATTTATTGATAGAAACAAATCAAATAAGAACAAGTTAATTATTAACAATGAATATTTATTGAAAAATAAATTCGACCCGATTCGTTTGATATTAAGTCTATTCATAGAAAAAATAACGTTGAATCGACTCCAACACCCCGCACTTTTAATTTCAAATAATATAAACAGCATCTGAGAGATTTTTGATTTTTCTTAAAAATGCCAAAAGTAAGAAGACCCCTTTGTACATTTGCAAAATTTTTGAAAAATAAATTCGATCTGATTCGTTTGATATTAAATCTATTTATAGAAAAAATAACGCTGAATTGAGGGAACGATTTAAATTGGGGGGCTTGTTTTTCAGGAAAATCGTGGAAATTTTAAATAGTCGAGGGAACGATTTAATTTGGGGAACTTGTTTTTCAGGGAAATCGTAGTAAAATTGTAAAAATAGTGGAGGGAACGATCTATTGTGAATATATTTAATACGAAGATATTTTGCCATATAGATTATACAGGCTTATTTTGTCATGGGGGATATTTCGTCCGGGGATATTTTATCATGAGGATATTTTGTCATTGGGATATTTTGTCCGGGAATATTTTGTCAGGGATATTTTGGCGGGGATATTTTGTTCGGGGATCAAGACGCCTGATACCCAGGAAAACAGCTATAACTGACTTCTTGTTTTTCTTTGTTGCAGGGTACGTCACGACCATCTCATTACCATGTTCTGTGGGACGACTCGCATTTGGATTCAGACGAACTGCAATGTTTAACGTATCAGCTGTGTCACACGTATGTCCGATGTACGCGATCAGTATCGATACCAGCGCCTGCATATTACGCTCACCTTGTAGCTTTCCGTGCGCGCTACCACCTGGTGGAAAAAGAACACGACAGCGGAGAAGGCTCACATCAATCGGGCTGCTCTGAAGATAGAACACCGGGCGCTATGGCTAGAGCTATCACAGTACATGCTGACACAAAGAAAGTTATGTACTTTGCGTAAGAAGTAAGTGCCAATGAAAAATACTAAAAACAAACACGCGTGTATTTTATTTTCCTTATTTTAAGAATATAATTATAAATACAAATTTTAACACGGACGTCGTGAACAAATACATAATTAAATGAATGCATAATGACTGCAAACAGTATATGAAAACACCTGTTGTAAAGAACAGTGACGTAACAGCATTGTGTTACGTCATTGTTCTTTACAACAGGTGTTTTCATATACTGTTTGCAGTCATTATGCATTCATTTAATAATATAATTATATTTATTCGTGGACCTCTTTAAAATTTTGTAACGGAAATACAATTTTTGTTGATACAGTTTTTAATAATTCGAAACTATGTGATATTAGACTGACATGCAAAACCTCTAAAAAAACTGTTCTGCAGATTAATTTTTGTACCTGTAAATTTTTGATAGAACTTGTTTATTGGACTTTCGTGCACTGAATATATCTGTGTCTTTTTTTATCATCAACTAATGCAGAGGATGGAAATACATTCAGTTCATAAAAGTGCAATGAGAAACGTTATCAATAATTAGAAATGAACCATGAATCTTAACTAATTTTGTTATTGTGGTACAATATTATGCTCTAGCTCACACTTATTGGAATGTACAAGCAACTGAGCGAGAATGAAATATTGTGCCGGTAACAAAACACTTGTACTTGTATACATAAAAATATTGTATTTCGGTTATGATATCTGCTGATATATACTGTGTTTTTCAGTGCAAATGCAAATAGAAAATAATTAACGTTTCTCGGAATAAAAAAAAAAAAAAAAAAACAGTTGGCTGTACGATTATTAAGAGCTTAAGAGGAAAGTTGATATTTTATATTTAAAAAAATGGGAATTAATTTTTTACTCATATTTTTTCATCGAATGAGAAGTTTTTTCCGTTGAAACACACAGTGTATAAGATTTATTTTAACCTTGTTCTGACATTGAAAGCTGGGCTTTCAGCAAATTAGTATTTATTTAGTTTTGTTGTGATTACTGAACTATCTGTATTCTCAGGAACTTTTCATTTCAGTTGTAACAATTGAATTGTAGATTATAGACGCTCGACAGTTGTTACAATTACAATTGTTTTAAAAAAATCATTTAGCCGCACCTTTTTTCTCAAGTTTTTCTCTGTGATCAGAATCGCGAAAACGCGCAGTTCAACATCTTGACCAGTTTTTTTTGTGGCTATTGGTTTATTGACTGCCTAGAAAAGTTAAAAAAATTTAAGAAACTTTTCAGTGTGCGGTCATTATAGTCCATTGAAATGTTACATTTTTTTAAACTAAGTTTGCATTTTGGGTAGGACTAGGTTTGTTTTTTTTTGCGTTGCGTAGGGGCGGCCGGTGTAAGTTTAAAATTGAGTTTTCGGGTCGGCGGCCACACCATTTGGCCGCCATTTTGAAAAAGGGGTGCTAACAGGTTTTGCACTGTATCTCCGTAACGGTGCATCTTACAGAAAATTTGTAGAGAGGTTTTTTGTTTATAATCAAAATCTCTACAACTTATCTAGAGATACTTTTTGTCGTAAATTGAATGATTAAAAAGATATGCCTTATAGAAGATAGATTTTTTTTGTTTTTCTGTTAAAATCGTAGCGCTCAAAAGAAAATTTTGTGACAAATATCTTCTATAAGGCTTATCTTTTTAATTATTCAATTTACGATAAAAATTATCTCTAGTAAAGTTGTAGAGAATTCGATTCTAAACAAAAAACCTCTCTACAAACTTTCTGTAAGATGTGACGTTATGGAGATACAGTGCAAAACCTGTTAGCACCCCTTTCTCAAGATGGCGGCGAAATGGGGTGGTCGCCGACCCCGAAAACTCATTTTTAATCTTACACCGGCCGCCCCTACCCAAAATGCAAACCTAATGTAACATTTCAATATTAGGATTTTTTGGCATCACGTGCTAAAAACGGATAAAAATAAGAATTTTTAAATATTTTGACGCTTACATTTTGTAATAATTTTTATGACTTTTTAAATATTATATTATTTATTTTTATGATTTTTCTATGGGACTTTGTGAGGCCATTTAGCTTACAATTGGAAAATAACTATTTTATTAATTTAACAATTTTTTTTTTAATAATACGGAATCGATAATAAAATATTATATTAAAATATTTTTGACGATTATAATATACATTCACTAAATTTAGTATTTTTTTCATTAATCACATCAAAAAAAATCTATAATTATTGTTATTTTTTACATTTCTATTTATCATGATCTCAGTGTTACATACTGCTTTTTGAAATGTTATATCTATAATAATTATTATGAAAGAAACATCTTTAACGCTAACGATCCGAGTTTTTAAGTAGGAAACTTAATGTAGAATTTTGCAAAAAAAATTCTTGTCAGTCGTCGATTTAACGACAATTTTTTATTTATTTGCAAAATTTTATAAAAAAAATTAGATAGAACCATACAGCTTTAAATATTGTCCGATCACTGTAAAAAAATCATTGATCAAAAATGAAAAAATAATGTCCGATTTTTTACAATTACAATTTCGAGAAGTAATTTTAATTAATTATTATGAGCCGCACAGTGATAAAAATTTATTTTATATTTTTGTTGTAATTATTTTTTGCTTATATACAAAAGGCGATTTTTGACGAGGCTAATTTTCAGCTTCCTTTAGTTACGTTAGGTTATCTGTGATTTGAATGAACCATTTTCCTGAAAAACGAGGAATTGCCCACCTGTGGCGCTAGTGGTACTATACAGTTAATTGTAAGAACAACAGTGAAAAAATATTAAATTAACAGAAAAATACATCCCAGAAACAAATTTAAAATTTGATAATGGGTGACGTAACAATTAATTTTATGTCTAGTAAATTTTAAATAAACGTACACGTAAGCACTAAGCAATAAGCATGTCGTTAACCGTCATTTTAATCAAGAGAAGTAAGAATACTTACTTCTTTGATATAATCAGACCAATTTAACTGCAGTTCTAACCCTTCTTCAGCTTAATTCCAATTGTTCTATGTAATTTAATACACAGAATATTTATGTAAGTACCTGCAATGAAGTGCTACTAACTAAAGGTCGTCAAAAATCAAAAATAATTTTGTAATTCAAGTGACAAAATAATAATAATGATGAATTTTGGAGATTATTTTTTTACATTTATAATAATTATAACGAGTGTTATCGTGTAGGGTTATTCTAAAAATAATTTCCATTTCAAATTTCAATTAAATCAAGGCTACTGATTCGACTTTGTTAAAGTTAAATGTAAAAAAGTCTTGCGTAAAAATCTCAAACACTAGTTCTGACACGTGATCACTACCTAAAATTATAAAATAGTGATAGCATTTTGAGGTGTTAATTTAATTTTTTAATTCTCAACTTCTACAAAACCTGTACATAGGTATATGTAGAATTTTGTTTACATCTTTGATTTTTTTTCTCGAAACAAAGACACCAGTTCTACGACCAATTACCTGGACTCCATTTTTTTATTTATAGTTTTAAATCTCTTGTTTCATATTTTACCAATAATATAGTCAATCAGTGCGTAGAGGAATTAGAAAATATTAATTTGCAATTGAGTTGCATATCAAGCAACAAAATAAGTCAGATTCTAGTGATGTGAGTCGATAATCTGACCATAGTCATGACGTGGTCATGACCAAAATGACCGTCACGTCACATTGGTTGTGACGGTCATTTTTGCAAAAATGCCTCAGATTGGTTGTGATGGTCTTGCAAAAATGCATCAGATTGGTTGTGACGGTCGTTTTGCAAAAATTATGCTATAAATGACCTGTCATTTTCATAACTGACGGTCACATACTTGTTGAAACTTGTAAACACGCGTGTTCTGTGTTATGTAATGATCAATAATTTTAAAATGACCGTCATAATGTTCGTGACGCGGTCACGATTTTAAATGACCGTCATTTTACATCACTATCTGATTAACTAACGTTATAATTTTCTTCATTATTCGTTAGTATTTCTAGAATGATTTCTTTCAGTTTTTTGTTTACTGAAATTGGTCAATAAATAACGGAGTTATGGCTTGAGAAGTTTTTTAGGAAACACCCTGTATAAATATTATGTAGTTCTGTTAACTATAAAATGTATAAAAGTGACCTATCACAGGTAAGTGGTCGGAGACGGGTGCCTCTATCCTATCTAATTTTAACAAATTAGTATATCCTTGACTGAAAAAAAAATCAGTTACGACATCAATAGTGATAATTAATGAATATTACCCATATTTTTATTTGAAAACATTAATCTTTTTGTGTTGCTAACTTCACGTCTAAACCTTTGCTTAATCGTTTTTGAAACAAGGGATTTTCGGTTGGGATTAAAACATACTCGTCACCGTTTTCTCAACAATTACGTGCAATGTTTTGAAATAAGAAATAATACCCACCAGTTAACGATTTTATTGTTGCAATTACATTTTTATTTAGAGAGAAATTTTTTTCATTTGTGATCAGACTTTTGAAAGAAAAATAAGTTATAAATAATCCATAAAATAATATATTTATAAAACGTAATTTAGAAAATAAGAACGGCACAAAATCACGATGTAGCATTTTTGAGCCATATTTTATAATTTATTAAAAACATTGTTAATAGTAATCGATATATTAGATTTGGAAGAAAAAAAAATTGCCAACTGTGGCTTTTCTTATTTAACAATACCGACATTTTTTGTGATATTTTTATTACTTTGAAAATTATACTGTGATACTTTTACTGATGATTTGATGATGAATATAAAAAATAATTGTTTTAAAAAGCTTTTACAAAACCACTGCCATTTTCTAAGGCGACAGCTCCTAAACTTTGTTTACAGACACGTTTTCTGGTTTCAATATCCTTCATGCATAATGACGTATGTCTCTTTTTTTTGGGAGGGTAAATTTAGTATTACTGCTTCAAACTTATGTATTTCATTGGTCAACCTTGAAAATTTATTCTGCAAATACTACAATTTTTTCCCACAAGACATTATTTACCTCTGTTTGGAAATCGCTGTTTCAAAGTACTTAGAGTGCCCGCGGTGAGAGATGAAGCCAGGCGCGTCATCAACAATATGCTAGTGAACGCCTGTTTGCCCGCAGACAGTGCCGTGTACACAAAACTGCACATTGGGTTTTATGACATTAGGTACAATTTTGGCAAACCGCTCATGGCTCTCCAAAACAGCCAATAGCAAGCTAGAAGGCGGGCGCAATGCATTCACGTTACTATGACGCGGTGGCTTCATCTTTCCCGCCCGAGGTCTACAGCTCTAAACTATTTTTTCGAGATCATAATGACTAGTGAGGACTATATTCACGGTGATTTATTATATTGAATTTCGATTCGGTTACTAGATGTATTACATTAACAGTACCGTTTCACGTAATTTTTTTTATTATCTGCATGGAACATATGAATTATTGTGCACTATTATGCGTTAACGTCCTTTTCTCGATATGCGTCGACATAATAGACAACATTTCCCTCGCTGGCACCATTACCATCTTCAGTTTGCTACATTCCCGTTATTTTCTACATATTTCAATTTCAACTTTATTGAGTGGGGAAATTATTTGGAATTAGGATAAGTGTAAAGTGAGCATAGGAGCTTAGAACCATCTCAATGTTTATCTGAATTTTTTGAGTACAGGAATGACAGGTTCCTGGCGAGATAAGCCACATCTGATTCTGCACTCCTGTGCAAATACATTAAAACATGTTTATTAATAGGTATGTGTTTGTGCGGGTAGTATAAATGGAAACAGAAAGTTTTCCTTTTTTATGTATTTTGATCAAATCTAAAATATTGATTACAAAAAAATGCATTCATTTTTAGTCAATTTCACTAATGGCAGACAATAAAAAATATAGTGAAAGACGCCATTTATCAAAGCTTGAACAATAAAATTAACTGCAAGTATATAAAATTATACTCTAAAATAATTTTTAAATATCAGAATAATTAAAAATTAACTCTTCTTTTTAATTAAGGGTTAAATATATATTATTAAATTAAAATTGAATATTTCGTTATCATTTTCGAATTCAGTACTATAGGTAGTATTAGTTGAAAATCCGTTTGTCAAAAGTGAAAAGACGGTTTTTTTTAAAGATAACACCAAATGAACTTGTTTTTTCTGTATTTATATAACATTAAGAACAATTATATAATAGTAGGGCCGTTTTCTACTGATTCTACTTCATCTAATGTTAGAGGTAAGGACAATCATCACGACAACAGTTTCGTTCCGTCGCGTTGTCTCGAACGATACTTAAAGCGATAACAGACTGTTTTCTGCCGGTGTTCATCCAATGTTAGAGATACAGTTAATCATCGCGGCAATAGTTTCGCATTGTCTCAATCGACATTTCTCAAGACAGTGTGATGGAACGAAGCTGTCTCATCGACAATTGTTGTATTGCTCACACATAAGATAACATATTGAGTCAGTTGAAAACTGTCTGTTATTGCTCTAAAACAAAACAAAAATAGAAAACAAAGACTAAATAATAATAATTATGTCAGACACCTATCGAAAAGTCGAAAGTGAATAGTGAAAATAATAAATCGAGTTTTCTGTAAGAAATTACCATCAAAAACAAGTTGCTTAATTCGACATGTGAATAAATTAATACTAAAACAAAAGAATGAATATGATTTTTTAATTTTTTTGAGCATATTTTGACTTCCTGAATAAATATAAAACCGCCATTTCACTTTGTCATATCATTTACAAATTTTATTGTATTTTGTGTATATTTTTTGTGTTGTAATTATTATTTTTTTAACTGCTGTTTATCATAAGGCAGATTATTTATATTTTCCAAGGTAGATTAAAAACCAAGTAACAAAACACTATTCATCATTTTTCTTATCTAATTTCCTTCATTTGAATATAATATATAATTAATATTTTTATTCTAAAATCAAATAACTTATATTTATTGTTAATTATTCACTTTATTATTATTGAATTGCGAACAATCAAGCTAATTCTATATATCTAGTGACACCAATTATACATACAAGTTTTTCAAACAGTACCACCATTTTTTAGTATTTCCAAATATTATATAGAATCTAATAATTGTCATGTATAAGTACGTAAAAATTATCGTAGGGTTTTTTTTTTTTTGATTTCGTAAATTATCTAATATACATTTACAATAAATAATGAGGAATACATTTTTTACACTGCCATCAGTGGTGGAAACAAAAAAAAACCGATTCAATTTAATATTTATAGTTGATATTCAACACAGATTAAAAGGTTCCTTATTGTTTGGAGACGTTCTTTAACCCATTTTCTATTTAAATATTTTTGTTTTTGGATACCTAAAATTGTGCCATAACATTGTTTTGATAAATTTAAAATTTTGTATCGCTGTATAAATACTGTATAATTATCAATTAAATATTAAATAAAATTATGGGTTAAAAGAATTCCTGAGGAAAGGGGTTAAAATAAAAAAATATATATCATACGTGCAAATTTGATTTTGGAGTCGCATAATAACGGAGTAATTTTTTCAGAAACATTATTTTTATAATATTGATAATTATTATTACAGTCTGAAAAAATCATTTGGAATGTTTAAAAAATAATATACATACAACCAATTATTAATAATCAACCAACTTTAACTGGTTCATGTACTTCACTCCAGCACCTTTTTTTAAGAACATTCCATTTGTTGTACATAATTAATAGATTAAAATAATAGAAACTTAATTAGTGTAAAATTAATATTTATATGAGAATCTAGGCTTCTTACATTTTTACATAAAACATTGGTAGCAAAATATTTATCACTAATTTTGAACGGCCAGTATCAAACAAAAGAAGGTGAATATGGAAACTCATTTGTTTTATTCTTACAAAATAGAAGAGGATGATTGTTTGAAAAGACTGTTTAGGTTATGTTCTCGAATCAAACACATTGTGGCTTGTTGGCCTGTTTCAAAAATGTTAGCCAAAATGATTGGATGACTTTGGTTAATTTGTGATAAATAATGTAATCGTTTTGATCCATATTTTTTGCGTCATATATTAAGTTTTAATGAGGAACATTCAAAACCAGGTTCTGTGTAATCTTGCATAGTTAATAATTTTAAAAAATCTGATATAGTTTAAAATAATCTTCTTGGAACAAATGTGTTAATAATAAATTTGTAATCAGTGTTTTATTTAAGTAATTATTGAACCTAGGCTATGGATTCTAAAACAAAAAGAATAATTTTAAATAGGTACTTTGTATCACAGGGATGAACGGATTCAGTATAAAATAGAAAATAAGATATTTAAACTACATATTATGGAATAAAAACAAATAGAATTTTATCAAGTATAACACGAAGATATCAGATAAAGCCGCCATGCAAATAATGATCATATTGTTGTTTAAATAATTAAAACTAGTTATTAAGATTAAATGATCCCTAAATTGTTTTCATTGTCATAAAAGTATTATCACATTTTTCTACTGGTATTTTAAGTTGTGCAATTTGGACTTCAATTGTTTACTACAATGGACATATTTATTTTAGAACTATATATAAATTATATACAGACTTTCTGTAAATATGTACTTAGAATTGGTGATATCTGTTTTTTATTTTTAATGTGATAATGCTTTGAGACGAGTGGTTATAAAAAAATTGGTTATTAAAAACGGCATGAGATCGGTGGCAAAAACTGGGTAGTATCTGAATACTTCAGTATTTGGATATTTGAATACATTGTTGGTATGTGCTGACTGTATTCGAATATTTTTTCCAGTTTTGTATCCATCTGATATGACATTGGTAATGTATCCGAATACAATTAGTTTCATTTGAATACCTTTGGTATCCGAGTAAAATATTTGGATACATTCTGTATTCAAATACTTCTTAATAGACCTCCAAGGTTCAGTTTAGGTTAAGTTGGCACCTAGCTACGCAAGTTGAGAGATTTGCTTCGAATTTGCGTTTTTGGGTCCCCGAACCCCCCTCCACTTAATCAGTGGGCTAACGCTTAGATATCTTGAACTTTGTCAGGTTGGGGGGGGGGGGGTTGGCGTGAGCTTTTCATATTAAAAGGAGGCGCCACGACAAAAAAATTTGGAACCATTGATCTATTTTGTCTGTATTCGATACTTCGGTACCCAGCTTCATCGATGACAAAAATAATTATTGCAACAATATTTTTTTTTTTATAATGTAAAGAATGTAAATGAAAATTGTTTATTTTAACAAAGTAAATATTACATAGGTAATATTTTTTATATGACAAACGGAAATTTTCAAAAAAAATGTAATACGTTTTAAAACAGCTGCTTGATTGCGTGATTGTGTACTCAAAAGTGATAGTAATTTCACTTTTCATGTTTTATACTACCCTATTCTATCACTCGAAAACAATTTTGCTAAAGTAAGATAGTATTGTAATTATGTGTCTAGTTTGAAATTAGCAATTATCGTACCTACTTCAAAAAACACTCGACTATAGTTCAGTCTGGAAATTGTAGACAGTGACGAATGCTTATAGTCTTACAATGCAATATAAGCGGCACAATCTTAATGCATGGGAAAATCGTAGGATTGGTTATGCTTTACATTGTTTTTATGCTTTTCCGCTCCATTAAGTTTGTTAGTAACTAAGTATTAGTCACTAGCTATAATTTCAGAACTGAACTATAGAGAAACAAATGGCATGAATACTTTCGCTTTTATTTTTAGGGTTAAGTTTCTATTAGTGCTCAAATTGTTAATAGAATGTTGATAAAACTGCTATCATACACACCGAATAACCAAAAAAATTAATTAATCGAACAGTTTTTTTGAAATTCTTAACGTGATTTTGAATTTTTTGGTCGTTGAATATTAACCCGGGGTCATGGGGGTTGAAAAGTGTTACACGGACGTTGGGGTGGGTCTCACAGACCCGTTCATTAGATATCAATTATTCCAATACTTTATAAATAATAAAGTTATTATTTATTCGTGTTTAGTTTTTTAGGTATTTATGTAAATAAATGAAACACAAATATCATATTATAATATGTTTTAATCATATTTATTAGAGCTTTAAAAAAAACGACCAATATCAACAAAATCTTGTAAAAACGATCGTTCTGCCTCTTCTCGATCCATTTTTTACTAAGTACCTACAAAAAACACAAATAAAATACATTGAACTATATATCAGCAACTTAAATTGTAAAAAAAAAAAAAAAAAACAAATATAAAAGGATATACAAAATGGCGCGAAATTGTTACACTAACTGCGGGGATGGGTCTCACATACCTTATTCAGTTTTGTGCACCTGTAACTCCCACTGCAACTGTCGCACGACAGTTGTGTTACCTTCGACGCATAGAACAAGAACAACTCAACAGCTCCAGCTATTGAGAAGATCGGCAACGTTGCACGCATAGTAACCGAACTAGAAGCGAAATAAAGTGTGACGGGTCTCACAGACCCAACCCCCATGACACCGGGTTAAAAGTAACCACAAAATACCAAATCACTTAACAATTTCTTCTCGACATACATTTCGCTAACCATAGAATTAAATCTACCTAGTTTGTTGTTCGGTAATTACTTTTAATATTCGGTGTCTTCACACCGAAGTTCCATCACTCTTCAAGTGATTCATGGATTTTCTGGAAGTGTTCAAGATCTTAGAGAAACAATACGATTTCCGTATATACTGAGGCGGGCATAGATTTTGCGTACTCAGAGCATACGCCATTTAATTTTTATCCCACCAACGCGTTTTTTTTTTCTGAAAAACGTTCAGATATATACGAACATACTCTTGATTACTCATGGGTCGATTACACTAGGCGACTTTACACGCTAGTCGCTAGCGGATTTAGTCGCTAGCGAATTTATTCACTGTCTGATCCACACGCCGCGTGTAGATTGGGTCGCTTGTCGCCAGGACGCTAATGACCTCTGTTGTCGAGCGTCTATAATCTACAATTCAATTCGCTTGTCGCCCGTGACCAAAAACTGAAGACAAAAATAATTATTGCAACAACGCTGGGCGTTTTACCCTATGGTGAGTGAAATCGTTGTGTATAATCGACACTAGCTAGTAAAATCGCAGCGTGTAGTGTGCCAAGATGTCGGAAGCTGTAGTTCGCGCGGAAGTTGTTATTGTTTCTCGTTAGCAGACTAGTGAGCGACTGAGCGTTTTTACCCGTTTTTACTGCTTGCTACACGCTAACTCGCGGGTGACAGTACTTACCGACGACTAGCATGAAAAGTCGCCTAGTGTAATCGACCCATTACTGCAAGTACTTCTATGTGTGTAAACTCTTCGATGGCATATCTAAGGGTAAAAAACTCAAAGAAACTTAGTATTTTCACAGAAAAACATACACTTGAATCTTGTAAAGCCACTAGCTGTCAGGGATTTCGTGATCTTAGTACAAATTAATAGATCTTTTCATCGACGAATATTTTTTCTGCGCATGCGCCCAATTCCGCCATATTTTTCGGACACTTTTCATATTGACAGTGATGACGAGAAGAAATATTTAAAAAAGTGCTACCATTGATTAACATATTATATGGGAAGATAGTGATTCCATGTACTGAAAAATATACTATAGCTGCCCGCTTACGTTTCATTCCCCTGGCCCACAAACTCAATGTTGACTTGTGCTTCCACCTATATTATTGTTGAACTAACAGCTCAGATATTGTCAATGCTACCTCTAACTGATCCTAAATAATGATATAAGATGTTTACATCACTGCCGCAGCTGACATTATTTTAATGTTTTGAAATTTGTTGAGACTGTATAAAACTTATATAAAGTGAACTTAGTTTAGTTACATAATTTATCTGTAAACGCTATCTGATTTTATATTTCTTTGTCTTTGAATAAAAATTGTTCAAACACTCGTAAAATATATTTTGATGTATTCATAGGCTAAGAGCTGATAACACTTTTTTCATGTGTTTTTATAAGACTTGGAACTTTTTTAAAAGATGAATTTTATATATCTCTACAAGGGGTATATAGTCTGTCATTCCAAACGCGGGGCAAAACCACCCCATATTTTTTTGTTCACTCTTGCGAAAAAAGACTTATGTGTGTTTATCATTAGTAAAGTCTAGAAAAAGTTTTGCCCCGCGTTTGGAATGACAGACTATTTACCCCTTGTAGAGATATTTAAAAGTTATCTTTTAAAAAAAGTTCCAAGTCTTCTAAAAACACATAAAAAAATGTTATCCGCTCTTAGTCTATCATAGCAACTTATACTAATTAGTTAACAAAAGCAAGCAGTTTAAGAGAATTAGATAATCAAATTCATTAAGATTGTAAAATTTGTTGTTAAATAAAAGAATTTAAAATAAATCTTTCACAATTTTTCCAATCGTTAGGGGCCTACACACGATCAGTTTAACTTCGCAGTTTATCTGTGCAGTCAAACTGCACAGTTGTGTGAACTGTACGGTGTGTGGGCTATTTCAGTTTGCTCCTCAATTGTTCTCAGTTTGAAGAGCTGACGTGCGTGGCTAGACACGACTAGAAAGGGAAGTTCGGTTTTGCGCTCAGATTGATCTGAGCGCAAAACCGAACTTACCCAAAGACTACACATGACTGTGCCAACTGTTCAATTAACTGAGCTGACTTCGCAGTTTATCGGTGCAAAGTAGAGTCAAATGCGCAGGCCAAAAGCCTGCGTTAAAATTTGTCGGAACTATGCAGTTATCTCAGTTTATCGCTCAGACATGACGCCACAAGGGTTAAACTGCGCAGTTAAACTGATCGTGTGTAGGCCCCTTTAATGAATTTGATTATCTAATTTTCTTATGTATGAATATTTTTAGTTTGACATAATAATGTTTAACATTATTAAGTTTAAAATTAAATAAAATATCAGAATGGTCCAAAAGTCTTGCCCTAATGTTAAATCCAATTAAATTCAATATAATGTCTATAGAAAGCCGGAATCAGTTGGCTAAAGTGCCGTAACGCTGTCTGGTCATCAAACTAATTCTGTAGACTACTGCAAAAATTTAGGATTATACATAGACAAATACTTAGTGGAATCGCTCATTTTATCATCTTTTAATTATCGTGATATTGTGTACGGACCATGTATAAACCAGTCAACATCGCAGCTTATCCAAAAATTTTAAAATATATGCTTCAGATATATTGTATACAACATAAATTTACATATCGCATACTTCGTAGACAACTTGATCACAACCGGGCAGCCAGATTATCTAAATTGCAATTTAAAATATTTATCAGATTATCATAATAATAATAAAAATACGATGTCACAGGATACAACATTGTCAATAAACTTGCATGAAACAAATTTTTATAAAAAATCTTTTACTTATGGTTCTGCCTCTATATACTTATAATAATATTCCTCGTGAATATAAACATCTCAAAAAAGAGGCGTTTCGAAAGAACGTTAGGGGTTGTCTATTAATAGTCACCGTGAAATATTATGCAATATGAACCAATGACGCAAGATTGTCTTAAATAGAATTAAGATGCTAGTCACCAGATGGCCTAACGATTGTCAACACAACTCACTTCTGTAAACTCTACAATTATTCTGTACTCAAAGATTAAATAATAAAACTTAGGATGCTAGTCAACAGATGGCCAATAGTGCGACGTCTAGCTGCCTCTATTAAAAGTGGCCTCATTTACGCTCATAAGGATCAAAATCTTCTAGTAATATGTTAAACAATGGTGCTACAACATCCTAGAAAAAGTATTTAAGTACCTACTTTTGAAGATAAACTTTTTACGATAAACGATTTATGACGCGCTTGCGCGTGAAAATGTTGAAAAGACCTATACTTTCAGACTATTATTACTTACATAACAATAATTTCTAAACAAACAACTTATAAACAAAAAAATCAATATTTCAGTTCTTAGATTAGAATCCGGGGATTATAATAGCACTACGGTAACGCCATATAGTCCTATCACAAGATTTTTGTTCTTTATATATTCTATTGATTTAGATTTTTTTATTAAAATGTCTATTTGTCTTTTCTTTGTCTATACCGACTATATTTCACACTTATTTTTTATTTGCGTGTTGTATTGTTAAGTTTGCAATAAATACTTTCTTTCCAATACAGTTATGACATTAAATATCGCTACTCCATTTCGATATTGTCTCCCTACGCGCGGCACTTACTCCGGAACGCCTTTGATTATAGTTTTCAAACAATAAAAATAACATATTTTCTTAAATTTTGAATCGATACTCTACAGTCTACCCTTGTAGCAGCTGATCTAACAAAAATCTCCATTCTAAGAACACGTTAGACGTTCGTGATGCTTACTTATGTTATAAAAATATTTTCTTTTTTTTTTGACCAGTCAATATTTTTAGTTACGAATTTTATTTATTTATATTTTTGAATAAGTGTACAATGTTTTTTGTCTTATAAGAATTAACATATCTTTTATTAGAGTTAGTTTCTTTTTACATAAATAACCAATGCCACTATTGCTTCTTTATATTATTTTTATTTATTTATTTTATTCCACAACATACCTATTGTATAATCATAATTCATAAAGTATTTTAAGTCAAGAAATTAATTATGTTTTATTGAAACTAAATAACGAGACTAAATAACGAGATAATCCCAATGAATAGGGTATTTGCATCGCATTTTTATTATGCAGAACGTACACATACATCCAGTTGAACCAAACTCAAATAAAATTTGAGAATCATTGAACGAATCATTGAAGCGCAGTATTATTAAAGTCGTTTCCTATTATATGTGACGTCAGTACTCAGTATTAAGTATAACGACAAAAGTGCATTTTTGACTTCATTGATAATAACTAGAGATGCGCCAAATATTCGTTTGGTATTCGGCGTATTCGGCATCTTTTTCACTATTTGTATTCGGCTGAATTATTCGGTTTTGGTGCCAAATATATTCGGTTCAATATTTTTGTAATAATAAGCACCTTTGTTCGTATTTTTAACGTAATCGTGCGATGTTTTGAAGCAAAGTGATAGCGCGGGTGGTAGGCGGTGAGGTACGGCTTGCTTGTCAACTAGCCAGCAGCGACACGTAGCGTACATGTTTGAACCTGTTTACGCGGCAAAACAATGAAATGGTAAACCGAATAATTAATTAATTAATTAATAAATCATTGCGCT
The DNA here is from genome assembly GCA_039654895.1 of Mongoloraphidia duomilia. Lineage (NCBI taxonomy): Eukaryota > Metazoa > Arthropoda > Insecta > Raphidioptera > Raphidiidae > Mongoloraphidia > Mongoloraphidia duomilia. Next base: position 11,740,469 of record CM077524.1, read on the forward strand.
TCAACGAATCATTCAATGTTTCTCTCAGATTTTATTTGAATTTGGTTCAAATTAATATTTATCCGCATAATAAAAACATTTTTGCAAGTACCCTATTATGGTTTCGGTGTAATTTTTATTTGATGTATTTAAGTTGAGCACTTAACTAAATATTTATTTTTTATTTTAAATATAATTAATTATTAATTGTTAAAATATATAATTTTTTTATTCGAATAAAAATGCACTTATATTGAAGAAGGCAAATCAAGGAAGTATTGTAGAAAATATAATAATTGTGGACATATCGTTAACAAACTTTTTTTTTATATTCTTTTCCCATAAAAAGTTCCGTTACTGGAAAATGCCCGCCATTTTAAAATTCAATATACGAGCCCCGTCCCACTTCAGTTGGCCCACTTACCAAAAAACTCGATTATTAGTCCTCATTTAACAGAAATCGAAACAATAGTGTATTATAGGTATTTTTTATTTTGTACCAAACATTTTACAGACTTTTTGTCATAACCTAAGCCTACTAAAATAATGTATTCCTTCTAAGATAATAAATTAAATAGAAAAACGAATAAAATGTAGGTAAAATCAGAGAAACTAAAACTCGAAGCGTATTTCAACTTAGTTAATACTATGCCTCGAAGAATAGTGGCCGTTATAACCATTAAAGGTGATGTTACCCTAACGTTTAAAATATTTTTGGAGTTTTAGTTTCTCTGATTATATTTTTTTCGTTTTTCTATTTAATTATCTTAGTAGGAACACATTATCTTAGTAGGCTTAGGTTATGACAAAAAGTCTGTAAAATGTATGGTACAAAATAAAAAATACCTATATTACACTATTATTTCGATTTCTGTTAATTGAGGACTAATAATCGAGTTTTATGGTAAGTGGGCCAACTGAAGGGACGGGGCTCGTAAATACTTTATTAATTTAGAAAATTTGACAGGATTTTTCATTGATCGTGTAGCAATTAACAAAAATTAATTTTTGTAAACGAAAAAACTGAAAAATACATATTTAAGACTCGTTCCAGGAAATTGCCAGTGTCATAATACCGGGATATATTATGATTTAAGAGACACATGATTATGAATTTTAAATAAAAAAAATAGTGGTTTATAAACCAAATTTGACCGCACCCATTTATGTACTTTGTGCATTTTTCTAGTTTGCTGTGACAAGCTCATTATTAAGTCATTACAAACTAAAAGAAAAAATTTTCATAATATATTGTTACGATAAGAGTGTCCAGAAAATCTTCCGTAAGACTTTAACCGGTGATCGGTCTAACCATATGCTAGCAACATAACAAAAAATGACCCCAGTAAAAACCACACGGTTTTCGAGATATTTAAAATTTTAAAGACGCTTATCCTCTATCAAAATTTAAGATGAAGCGTAATAGTTGGTTAACATGGGCGCCGGTAGGATTAATTCCAAGGGGATGCCAATGCTAAATGCTTGTGTCTTGAAATGTAACTGTGCCGAATTTTTTTCATATTCAAGGTTATGCATTTTTCAAGTAATTTTTTTTTTATTTTAAGACGCGCAGCAACTAGGTTATATGCGCCGATATGTGATTATAAACTTTCAAGTAATGCAGAATATTACCTACTATTATTTAAAGATATTTACCTGATGATTGAGAACAAACAGAAAGCAAGACCAGTTTCTGTTCCAAAGTTGAATTTTCAAATTCAGTTTTTTATATTAATTAATATTGACATATTAATTTTTCTGTTTATTCCTATATTGCAACTCCGATATATTTTTTTCTTTTTCCTTCTCCCGGATTTTCTATTTTTAACCGACTTCAAAAAAAGGAGATGGTTCTCAATTCGGTTGTATTTTTTTTTTGTTTTTTTATGTTTGTTACCTCAGAACTCCGTCATTTATAAACCGATTTGGAAAATTCTTTTTTTATTTTTCTCTTCTCCGTCTCTAAGCCAGGGGGGTACAATCGCGCCACCTAGCACCCCCCTCGCGGCCCCAATATTTACTCAAAAATGAGATCCTGTTCAATTAAAACGGCAATATATGTATATACTTATTCTAAAAAATAATTGAAATTATTAAATTGTGTTTTAGAGACCACCAACAGCTAAGGTTATTTGGGCCTAGCACCAATTCATATTTTCAATTTATTATATTTTTTTTTAATAATAAATTGAAAATCCAATTGACAGTTTTACCAGCTCTCGGGCTAGAACCCGGGAACTTGGGACTTGTAATAGAGTAAACAGCAGCATTGCTACACTCTCGGCTATTCTCAAGCCAAAAAAAATAATTGAGATTTTTTATACAATTTTAGAATCTGGCATTGGGCATACATGCGCAAAAAAGTTTAATTACATATCTCGAGAACCGTGAAGTATTTACTGGAGTCATGTTTTTTTATTTTAATAGCACATGGCCAGACCTATGGCCGGTTAAAGTCTTAGATCTCCTGGACACACTATTAATATCTACAACAAAAAAATTCTATATCATGCCTTTGTATCTTCTTTAACAGTAGCTTTAAACTGAATATGTGGATTGCAAATCAAAGTGAAATAATAAATATTTAAAAAAATATATTTATTAATAAATAATAGATTTTAAGATTTGATGTATTTTATTAAATTTAAGCAACGTTGAAAGTTAAAAAAGGGGGTTATGAGACCGGAAAGCGCACCTTTTTAAATATAATAATAGTAATTTTATTTGCGTTACAATTTAATATAGTGTAAAAATCGACCAATGACAGCAAATTAATCGATACATTTTTACGTCGCAACGCGAACAAAACTAGTATCACGTATTTGGTCTTTCAGTACGCGAGCGGCTTATGAAAATGATCCTGCAGTCAATTTTTTATAGAATTATAAGAATGAATATACTGTATCAGGATGCTTGAATTTTGAAAACAGAGTATGTAACTACTCAACAGTACGGGTGTTGTTCTCATAGTTATAAAACTATTCGTTAATTATGTACCTGTCCTTTCAGAAGACAGGCATTCTACTATACCAATGACACATAAGCAGGCTTGCAAAAGAGACAGTCCATACCTACCTTCAACCTTGCATATTATACAATATTTTGTGACATTTTTGGCATAAGTAAATAAGTCAGTGGACCTATAGGCGTCACATCGAGGGAACATATTATGAATACTATTAATTTAAATTATATTATATAAAAACGGTCAAAAATGTGAACCCCCTCATTATTATTTTGAGTCACGCGATGCCAATCATTCGCATAAAAATATGTATGTGCCACTGCAGTAATTTTAGTGTAACAATAAGGCAGTGTACCTTTAAGTACCATCATTTTCGCGTTATTAATCTTAATGCCTATTTCTGATTACATTGACAGATATAGGACAAGTAGGTACTAAACAATGTTAATATAATTAGATTTACATCTAAATGAAGTTTAAAAGATAAAATCAAGCTGTTAGTTAAAAAATGTTTTTACAAGTTTTTACAAACTTCAATTAGTTGGAGAAATCTGTGACTGTCTCCTTTTGTAGAGACTTTTGGATCAATTTTTGTGATACGCATGCGCACTGAAAAGTTATCAGTACATACCTATATAATAATTTTTAGTTCTAATATAAATCAAATAACTGAAAATATCGATTGTGAATAATTAGTTATATGTATTAAAAGTAATAACTGATAATTTTCAAACAAATGCCGGGACATATTTAATGAAATTCTTAATGTGTAAATTAATGTAGTTTATTAAATAGTGTGTAAAAATGTTGAAATATTTTATCATTAACTTTTGCCAAACATCTGTGCTAAACAATTCCAATTTATTAATGTAGTTATTATTTTTTCAAACCAAACTTTATTTTGTAATCATACATGATATAATATATTTTTAATTTTGTTTAAACAATTATATATGCCAAACTGCTAGTACACTAGTAGTTTGGTGGTAGGCCACGCTGTATTTATATAATTTTTTGCTTAATTATTTAGATCATAATTTAATCATTTTTTAATTGTATATTAGAGTTTGCTTTGATATTGTCAAAAGTTCTTTTTCTTTGTTTTTAATTAATTATAGTCCAACAATTAAGAACATTTTTCGATAGATTTTATTCCCGTACGTATTTTGGATAGTTCATTTGTTGATACTTTGATAATGTGTATTTTTAATGCTTTAATGATGTGCTTTTCAAACTCGGTTTGTATAAATTTGTTAATGTATGCCGCACTCTATGTTATTAATAAAAATTTCTAAATGAAATAAATTCGTTGATTTGTATTAATTCTGCCATTTGTCCATTTCAGTTCAGACTGACAGACGACTATTTTTAGTGTAGGTAGTAAGTACTTATACTGTATAATATGTATTTGTCATAATATATGGTATTCCTTCACTCAATGTATATGGCTAAACTATTGGCGTTGATCGGAATCAGATGAAGGGGTCTAGGGGCGGAACCAAAAAATCTCGACGGTTCACATCAGAGAGAACGTATATACGTTCTCTCTGGTTCAATCATCATGATTCATGAACAATTTGGCATCTCCTGCATGATACCGACACCGTTGACATTTGACAATTGACATTAACAATAATAAAATAAAAACTCGGGTCGCAGTGCCAAACCCTGCCGACAATATAGTGCATTTGCTAATACAGGCATTGTGGCATTATTATGTGAACTTAAGTTTGTTTTTTGACAAAATAAAAAATTTAACCCCTTAATACATCCCTTAAAATAATTAAATTTTTCTAAATTTCAATATTAGACATGGATTTTATTAGTACACCCAATTAAATACACCATCCGTAAGTAAATCCGTATCAACAAACTAGTGTTTTCATAAAATTTGAAAGTCCGGTCCTGTCGGGCCGATTTTATTAAAATTTTAGCAGCACATTTTAATCTTGAAACGATTAATTTTGAAACGATTTTGACAATTTTTTTGGTATTTTTGGACCCAAAAACTTTTTGGAACCCCTAAATACAACCCTGAAAATGGTCCGATCCGGCCCATTTTAAATAGGCTTCTTGCGGTGATGGTTTCCAATGTGTGTACCAAATTTCGTTTAAATCGATTAAGTCTGTCGAGAGTTATCGTGTACACACATATATATATAAATATATACAGGGTGAGTTCGACCACCCGTATCAGTCGTTTTTTTCGAAAACGGTTAGTCGTAGAGAGTTGTGTCAAAAATTTGTATTATAAAAGCCCTATTAAAGAATCGAATGGTGATAATTTTTTTTTCCGGGAAGGTCGGCTTCCCTATTAGTTTGCTCCAGAATGTCCAGAACTCTGGAATTATAAATGTAACGATAGGTCGAAAGTGGTATTGTTGAAAAGATCTTTGAAAAATAAGCAAGTTTTGTAGGAAAATTTTTTTTATTACTGCCACCCCTGTAAATTTCTATAAGTATAAATATAAATTATTATATGTTCAAAACTCCGGAATTTTAGAAAGCACGATAGGTTAAAAGTGGTGCTGTTGAAAAGCTCTTTAAAAAATAGGCAAGTTTTGTAGGAAAAATTATTTAATTACTGCCACCCCTGTAAAGTAACAATCGTTTGAAATTATTAAATCAAATTTTCATAATAACGATCGAAGTCGGCATTAAAAATCTAGCAACCTTAGACATTGTCACAATTGTTCAAACTGTCTTCCATTTATTCTTTAATACATACTACTGAGCTCTTCTGGTTATGCTGTGAGTGTACTTCTTCAGTATTTAATGATCGATAGATAGGTAACTAGATTTTAAATGCGGACTTTTAAAAAATTCGTTATTATGATTTATGACATTTTAATTTAGTAATTTCAAACAAATATTACTTAACAGGAGTGGCAGTAATAAAAAAAATTTTCCTACAAAACTTGCTTATTTTTTAAAGATCTTTTCAACAATACCACTTTCGACCTATCGTTACATTTATAATTCCGGAGTTCTGGACATTCTGGAGCAAACTAATAGGGAAGCCGACCTTCCCGGAAAAAAAAATTATCACCATTCGTTTCTTTAATAGGGCTTTTATAATACAAATTTTTGACACAACTCTCTACGACTAACCGTTTTCGAAAAAAACGACTGATACGGGTGGTCGAACTCACCCTGTATATACAAATATATACATACTTATATATATAAACATTTTCAAAAATGGTGGCAAATTGTTCAGGAGGGTATGAAACGTCGAGAAATTTTGGTCCGACCCCTAGGTCCCACCATCCGACCGACGCCAATAGTGTATGTGCCATATTCTATGGCAAATACACTAAAAATGTACATTCTCAATAGAGTGCGCACGTGCGCGTTTGTGGTACAATTTTCATTTCTTCAATATTCGTCACTAATCTCTCGTAAATGTTTGTCTTATATTGAATGCTTGGAAACACGTGCGCAACTAAAACTATTTATTGTTAAATTTAAAAAGTCTTTAAAAGAATCATAATATAATATATGATTTGCATGGGAGGAGCTTCAGGGTCGACCAAGGGCCTCTTGAGCCCTGCAAAGGTACAAAATATTGCAAAAGTCATCTCAGTGTCAAGGTTAAGCTTTCATTCTTATACTTATCGAAAGAAACGTGATCGTAATTTATACAGGTGTCCTATTATTTTTACATCTACATTCCTGCTGACAGTCCTGGAAAAAAAAGAGCAAAGAGAGAATTTATTATTTATAAGATTTGAATAAAAAAGTGAATATGTAAATTAAATATCATTTTTTTCCAAAATAAAAAAGTATTCTCACATTGCTTAGCTAACAAATTTATTTTTCAATTTTACTTGCATTTAGGTATGTTTGTATATTTTACAAATATCCAAGTAAAGAGTCAATTCTTATGACTTCATAAGCATTTGTTAGGTGTGTTTGTTGGTGCTTCAGCCTGGTCAATTTCTCGTCTCATTACTCCCAGAAGAACTCCCCTCTACAAGTAAATACCTATGTGTTTTAAACGCTACGTTTTGAGAACAGCTGCACAGCACAAAGCGCCCACTTGGGACTGATTTTTGTAAATAGTCAATTAATTGTTGGAAAACAATTTATAACCACATCTAACAATAATTTATTCAGATTTGGTTCTAATAGTCCAGTTAATTTATTTGCTAATTATTAGGGTAGATACAAGCAAAAAATATATCATTATATTTTACACATGGTTGATTTTTTCTCAAAAACTAAGGCTAATTTAGGGGTAGGCCATTGGAAAGATAAAAAACTCGGGTCGCAGTGCCAAAACCCTGCCGACAATATAGTGTATTTGCTAATACAGGCATTGTGGCATTATTATGTAAACTTGAGTTTGTTTTTTGACAAAATAAAAAATTTAACCCCTTAATACAGCCCTTAAAATAATTAAATTTTTCTAAATTTCAATATTAGACATGGATTTCATCAATACACCCAATTAAATACACCCTTCCATATCTAAGTAAATCCGTATCAACAAACTAGTGTTTTCATAAAATTTGAAAGTCCGGTCCTGTCGGGCCGATTTTATTAAAATTTTAGCAGCACATTTTAATCTTTACTAAAGAGTTAAATTTCAATTTTGAAACGATTCTGACAAATTTTTCGGTATTTTTGGGCCCAAAAACTTTTTGGAACCCCTAAATACAACCCTGAAAATGGTCCGATCGGGCCCATTTTAAATAGGCTTCTTGCGGTAATGGGTTCCAATGTGTGTACCAAATTTCGTTTCAATCGATTAAGTCTGTCGAGAGTTATCGTGTACACACATATATATATAAATATATAAATATAAAAATATATGTATATATACATACATATATATATAAACATTTTTAAAAATGGTGCCAAAGTGTTCAGGAGGCTATGAAACGTCGAGAAATTTTGGTCCGACCCCTAGGTCCCACCATCCGACCGACGCCAATAGTGTATGTGCCATATGGCAAATACACTAAAAAGTATGTGTGGGTATTTTTGTAATAAATTAGTTGTAGTTTATGACATCGCTAATAACTGGCACCAACAATTTATTAGATTGCAAAATAATGAATGAGTTGTGAATTATAGACGCTCGACACAAAATATAATAGCAAGATGTATTTTTATAGGAAATATTTTTAAGACAGGTTTTTTTAAAATTTGTTAGCCGGGGATCAGAAAGAAGGGTCGGTATTGCTGTTTTGTTAGTCACGAATGAAGTGCTTCTGAACCAAGGCTCTGGCGATGTTTATAACATCGCTTGAATGCTCTTATTAGACTGCAAAAATATAGACTATTACGTAATTCTCTAATAGCTATTTATACGCAATGTTTCAAAGAGAGATTGTTTTTGTGTGAAATTAACTTATTTATAGTTGTTGTCGAGCGTCTATAATCTACAATATCTATCATATCTTTAAGTTAAATTTTGATTCGTACTTTTAATCAGTGACGAATGTAAGGATCAAGAAAGCCTCAAATGACTAACTTTTCAAGGGGCCCAGTAGGTTCCTAAGAGACCGTTTTTCTAATCTAATCTATAATATTCATTATTTTTTTATTATTAATATTATCATGTATCTCTTTAAAAATATGCAGCATTCTCAGAGAAATTAAATAATTATTTTTAATATTATAATCAATTCTTTGTTGCTACAATCTGAAAAAGACACTCAAGCAAGATTTCGCAACTGCTCTAAATATCCATTGCATAAAAATTAAATTAACTGGATTAAGTGATCTATTTCACAAATATTCCATATGGGAAAGCAATTAGGAAGCTATTCATTTTTTCAATGTTCTAAATCCCACATGTTTTGAAACAGCCTTTAAATAGAGCAATGTTGTTATCAGGAGAAGAGTTTTTAAAAATTTGTACAATTTATATAAGTCAATATTTTTTGAAGGCGGGGTTTATTATTAATTAAAATCACTCAACCATGACCGGTGTTGTCATGAATGTCGGCTGAGCCTCGATTCAGAAGTATTTCATTGGTGACCAGCAATTCATCAAAACCGATCCATCTATACGTTTGCCTGATACAAAGTTTTTGAAAAACATTCATTGTTCGATCTTACTGAAAATGTCGCTAGTTTAAAAATATAAATAAACCGTATCTAGAAGTACTAAGGTATCATACTGCTATTTATTTTTTCTAAGAAAGTCCTTTTAACACATATGTATGAACAAGTTTTCCTCTAATAAAAGTTGAAAAACTTAATTACAAAAAAATGTAGAAATTTTGAAAACAATTCATTTGTTATAACTACATTTACAAAATCTGTTTAAATCATTCAAATTCAAACACCTTTTATTTCAATAATGGTTCATCGGGCCAGATATAGTAGATATTAATTATTTCTCACTTTTTAAAGGTTTACTTTTTTACGTCGGGGGTTTTTTAAGTTTTTAATTTAACTTTATTAATTGTTTTAAATAAAACACAAGAATAAAACATATTATCTGAAAATTACGTCTGTGTGATACCCTCTCTGAGAATCAGCGAAATCTTACGGCTCTTTCGTAAACATACAATAGTAAAAAAATTTGAACAAATTATTGGTGCCAGCTATTAGCAAGGTCATAAACTACAACTAATTTTTTATCAACTAGGTTCTTAGTGCCATCTGTTATCACATTTATGAACTACAAGAAATTTATTACAAAAATATTACACATACCTACCTTTTTATCTTTCTGGTGGCCTACTCCTAAATTTTTAAAATTTTACTGTCGCAAATGGCCAAAATATTTATTATTAGTATTAGTATTCAAGCGATGTTATAAACACGGTAGATAGTCCAGTCACGAGAGGAAGTCCACCTTGCGTTTTGTGCAACAATTGATTTTGTTTTTTTGTGTCCTCAAGCATGTTTAGGAGATGTCAATTCCAAAATTGCGACCTCTAAAACAGGGCGGGGGAGTTTTGGTGGGCTAAAAACCACGATTTTTTTGCACTTTTTTCGGTTTTTTGCTTATAACATGGAAACGGCCGGTCCTATCGAAAAAATGGCCCTTTTCAAAATTAAAGGGCACGAAATGTACTTCAAAATGCACTAGTCAAATATGTTTCTGTTACCATTTTTACCGGCTCTGCAGAACTTAGAAAATCGAAAAAATTTACCAAAATGAAAAAAAAGCATTTTTTCAAGCTCTTAACTATTGAAAAACTCGAATAGCCTATAACCTTCTTTAATAAACGGGCTATCTAACAAAACATTTTTTTTTAAATCGGAGTGGTAGTTCCTGAGATTAGCGCGTTCAAACAAAAAAAATAAACTCTTTTTTTGTTTGAACGCGCTAATCTCAGAAACTACAAGTCCGATTTAAAAAAATTTTTTTTGTTAGGTAGCCCGTTTATTAAGGAAGGTTATAGGCTATTCGAGTTTTTTTTTAAGTCAATCCCAAAGGGGGTAAAACGGGGGTGTAAAATTTTTTGTTATTACAAAAAATCTTACACCCACGTTTTAACACACAATAACAATCTCTCTTTGAAACATTCCATATAAATATCTGAGAGGAAATTATATAACAGTCTAATAATATTATAAACATCGGCAGAGCCTTGGTTAAAATATATGTCATTCGTGAACAAATCAGCAATACCGACCCGTCTTTCTGAACCCCGGTTAACAAATTTCAATTCGATACCTAAAACACAATTCCTTCTCGAAAAAAATATGTTTGTTTGAATAAAAACAAAATTAATGATTTTAATAATCCCCTGACATATTAATACCTTTAAAAACAGAAAAATAATCTAGCTTGTATCAGTGGGTCCGTGGGTTCGTACCTTTATTTAGGTATCGATTTTTCTCACGAAGAATCGACCAGCGCACAAAGAATCACCCTTGCTCACTATGAATCGACCTAGCTCACTAATTAGACCTTGCTCCAGGGATGGATTCTATATCAAATTTTTTTTTCTGGCGATATTGGAAATTATAACGAATGTCTTTTATAATTTTTAGTAAGGTCGAACAGTTCATATTTTTCAAAAATTTTGTATTAGGCAAACATACAAATAAATCGGTATTGATGATTTGCTGGTCACCAATGAAATATTTCTGAACCGAGGCTCAGCCGACATTCAAGACAACGCCGAAAGGCTTTCATTGTTCGGTAGATTCAATAATAAACCCCGCCTTCAGAAAATAATAAATATTGCATAATACGAATTCTAAAAGACTTCTCTCCTGATAACAACATTTCTCTATAGGCTGTTTCAAAACATGAGGGATTTAGAAAACTGAAAGAATGAAAAATTCACAGCTGCTTTCCCGCAGAGAATATTAGTGAATTTAGATCATCTAACCCTGTCCATATTTAAATTTAATCGAATGATAACAGAGCTCTTGCAAAATCAGTTTTCAACCGATTTAAACAAAAACGTTTTGTTTGACAACGTTTTGTTTGGATCAGTGTCCAACACACAATAACAATCTCTCTTTGAAACATTCCGTATAAATATTTGTAAGGAAATTATATAACAGTCTATATTTTTGTAGTCTAATAAGAGCCTTCAGACGATGTTATAAACATCAGCAGAGCCTTGTTTCAGAAGTACTTCATTTGTGATTAACAAAACAGCAATACCGACGCGTCTTTCTGATACCCGGTTAACAAATTTTTAAAATCTTGTCATAAAAATATTTCAGTAGTTTCCCATCGAAAAATATTATTCATTAGAATTAAAATAAAACTAACGATTTTAAAAATCCCCCGACATTAATTAATCACACATATTTTAAAGTAAAAAAACTCGGGTCGCAGTGCCAAACCCTGCCGACAATATAGTGTATTTGCTAATACAGGCATTGTGGCATTATTATGTAAACTTAAGTTTGTTTTTTGAAAAAATAAAAAATTTAACCCCTTAATACATCCCTTAAAATAATTAAATTTTTCTAAATTTCAATATTAGACATGGATTTTATCAGTACACCCAATTAAATACACCCTTCCATAAGTAAATCCCTATCAACAAACTAGTGTTTTCATAAAATTTGAAAGTCCGGTCCTGTCGGGCCGATTTTATTAAAATTTTAGCAGCACATTTTAATCTTTACTAAAGAGTTAAATTTCAATTTTGAAACGATTCTGACAAGTTTTTCGGTATTTTTGGGCCCAAAAACTTTTTGGAACCCCTAAATACAACCCTGAAAATGGTCCGATCGGGCCCATTTTAAATAGGCTTCTTGCGGTGATGGGTTCCAATGTGTGTACCAAATTTCGTTTCAATCGATTAAGTCTGTCGAGAGTTATCGTGTACACACATATATATATATATAAATATATATATAAATAAATAAATAAATATATATATATATATATATATATATAAATATATACATACATATATATATAAACATTTTCAAAAATGGTGCCAAATTGTTCAGGAGGCTATGAAACGTCGAGAAATTTTGGTCCGACCCCTAGGTCCCGCCATCCGACCGACGCCAATAGTGTATGTGCCATATTATGGCAAATACACTAAAAATAATCTGTCCTGTAGTGGACTCGTCGATTCGTACCTTGCTATAAATACTAATAGTCCAATCAAATAGTCGAAAAAATAGGTCTGAAATTGCGTTAATTAGAAGTTTGATGAAATTTTAATGGTACTACTAGAACACTCCAGCCAAGTTTCACCCCTCGGATTCCACAAAGGCTGGCCGCTATCTTGAATTTAAGGGATGAAATCATGTATCTTGGTAAATACTGCTTGTACGTGAAAAATTACTATTACAAAAATTGTTAAGGAGGATGTATCCAACAATGATCGAGGTCGATTCTTAATTATCTAGGTCGATTCTTAATGATCGAGATCGATTCTTATTGATCAAGGCCGATTCTTAATGATCAAGGTCGATTCTTATAATGATCGAGGTCGATTCTTAATGATCGAGGTCGATTCTTAATGATCGAGGTTGACTCTTAATGATCGAGGTCGATTCTTAATGATCGAGGTCGATTCTTAATGATCGAGGTCGATTCTTAATGATTGTGGTCGATTCTTAATGATCTAGGTCGATTCTTAATAATCAAGGTCGATTCTTATAATGATCGAGGTCGATTTTTAATGATCGAGGTCGATCATTAAGAATCGACCGTGCATTGGTAAAAGTGGCTAGGAGTAACCCTTTTTCAAGATATTTGCACTTAAAGTACCTAATTATTATTATTAAAGTATTATTATTTAACTAAAATTTGCCATTTAAAACCACATTGCATCGATTACTTTAAGTGCAAATATCTTGAAAAAAATTACTCCTAGCCACTTTTACAAATGCACGGTTCCTATGGGATAGCATAATTGTATCCTACAGGAACTTCATAATAAATCATAAATTCTTATCTCTGGAACTACTAAACCGATTCTAAAAGTTCTTTTAATAATAGAAAGCTACGCAGGGGGTGAGATTCTCACGAGGGAGTACTCGCAGGGGAGGGGGGTAATAAATCATAAATTCTTATTTCTGGAACTACTTAAACCGGTTCTAAAAATTCTTTCACTAATAGAAAGCTACGTAGGGGGGAAATTCTCGCGGGGGGGGAGTAATAAATCATAAATTCTTATCTCTGGAACTACTAAACCGATTCTAAAAATTCTTTGACTAATAGAAAGCTACGCAGGGGGGGAGATTCTCACGGGGGATCACAAATTAACAATATACTAAATATACGCGAGCAGAGCAATGGGTGACCGCTATTAAATCATAATTTCATACCACCAGGGTCCGCTATAAATCATACATTTATAGCACCCGGGCGAAGCCGGACGGGACCGCTATAAATCATAAATCGAAATATACGTGGGCGAAGCCACGGGTAACGGCTAGCTTGTTATAATTACACAATGTCGCCAGTTACGCATGTACGTATTTACGTACCTACGTATGTACGTACGTATGTGGTCATTTCTTTCTAAGACGAAATCTCGAGAATGAAAGATGATATCGACTACGTTAGGGTACCAATCGACGCGTATTAACGTAAATATGATCTGAAAGAAATTTTTTCAAAATCGGTTCAGCCGTTCTTTTTTCTTAACCAAATAGACTCCAAAAAAGTAGATTTTACACAATATCTCGCGAATAAAAAATTACATCGACTTCGTAAGGGTGTCAATCGAGGCGTGTTATCGTCATCCGAAAGAAATTTTATCCAAATCGGCTCAACCGTTTTTTTGTTTAAAGAAAAAGACGGCCAAAAGTGGATTTTACACGAAATCTCGCGAATAAAAAATGGTATCGATTTTGTTAGGGTGCAAATAGAAGCATATTAACATCAACAAGACCCGAAAGAAATTTTATCAAAATCGGTCAAGCCGTTTTTTTTTTTTTTGTTTATTGAAATAACATTTTGATGGAAATGTGTTTTGATGCATTGAAATATTTTTAATACAAGTTTTTTAAAATTTGTTAACCGGGGACCAGAAAAGCATATCGGTAATCCTGATTTGTTAGTCACGAATTAAATACTTCTGAATCAAGACTCTGCCGATGTTTAGAACATTTTCTGAAGGCTCTTATTAGACTACCAAAATATAGACTGTTATGCAATTCCTTAACAGCTATTTATACGGATTAGTTCAAAGAAAGATTGTCAGTGCGTGTTAATATTTATACGTAGACATTTTATCTATCTAATATTTATTTATATCTGTAGAAATATTCGACATTATGAGAATAATCAAAGTATTGTTTTAATATTATAATTAGTTCTTTATTACTACTATCTGAAAAATTCGACTGATGACCAGTCCTATACTTCTCACCTAGTAAATATTTGCAAAAAATAAACACTCTTTTTTTTTTATTCTTTGACTAGGCCCAAATAACCTTAGTTGTTGGTGGTCTTTAAAACACAATTTAATTTTTATTCTTTGAAAAAAGCATGGCCCTCTTTTTTGTTTGGTGATCTTAACTTAATATAGCAAAAATCATGGTTACCTTGATTTACGTACAGTTTTTATTTTTTTTAGTAAAATATTTTTTTTCTCGAAAACTATACATTTTAGAGAAAAAAAATATTTACATTTTTTTCATATTATAACATCTAGAATTCATTTATATTTTTTTTTACCTATGTTAATACGTGACATTGAGGACGTTTTTTTGAATATCTCAGGATCCACTGAACCGATTTGACTCAAAATCTAATCAGATCTAAGTTAAAGGCTGATAAACACAATAGAACAATCGGCATGCCCGTATGTTGTTCCGTTCTTAAGATATCGAAGGCGAAAAATTGACCACATACACACATACACACACACACACATACACACACACATACACACACACACACACACATACAGACATCAGTCAGAAAATGATCTTAAACGATTACTAGGGTCTCAAAACGTGAAAATCTGTTAAAATCTCGAAATATTGTTTTCGGACTGAATCCATTACTTCCCTACCATAGTAGAGGTGGGAAGTAAAAAGACACTTTAGCAAGATTTTGTAAAAGCTCTCTTATCATCCAATTAAAATTAATTGAACTGGGTTGGATGATCTAATTTACTAATATTCTCTGAGGGAAAGCAGCGATTAACTTTTTCATTCTTTCAATGTTCTAAAATTATCATATGCTTTGAACCAGCCTTTAATTAGAGAAATGTTATCAGGAGAGTAGTCTTAAAAAAATTGTATTATGTAACATTTATTATTTTCTGAAGGCGGAGTTTATTATTAAAAGAAATCTTTGAGTATTCGACGTTGTCTTGAAAGTCGGCTGAGCCTCGATTCAGAAATATTTCATTGGTGACCAACAAATCATCAATACCGATTCATTTGTATGTTTGCTTGATACAAAGTTTTTGAAAAATATGAATTGTTTGTTCTTACTGAAAATTCGTTATAATTACATAATGTCGCCAGTTAAAAATATAAATAACTAGCTGCCCTGTCCGGATTCGCCCGGGTGCAATACACTACTCACTCGCTTCGCTCGTTCGCTATACTGGGTGATCCATTTTAATCTTTTTTTGAAATTATTGGGAAGGGGCTACATTTTCTGAAAAAAATGTTCAGACATAAGCTATGTAGTTTGGAGGGGGACATCGTTTGGAGACAAAAACCACTCCCCACCCCCCTGCACGGGGGGGGGGGGTGACTTCGACATTTTAAATAGGAACCCCCATTTTTTATTGTGTATTATGATTCTACGTTATCTATGTAGCTGTGAATCCACAGTGTACTAGGTTTCTACAAAAGAATTTTCTCAAAAAATTAAACCAGCAATGATGTTTCCAACACCGCATTTGTACAATAAATACGCACAAGATGTATGGAAAACATTCGAGGCAGTGTCACGCGAATGATTTTTTTTATGTTTTCTTGCTCCATTGCGTGAAATTATTTTTTTATGAAAAAAAAATTTTTTTTCAAAAATTTTTCAAAATTTATTTTTCACTATTTTTTTTTCTTTGTTCATATTTTTTCCCGTAGAATCATAATACACAATAAAAATGGGGGTTCATTTAAAATGTCGAAGTCACCCCCACTCCTGCGCAGGGGGGTGGGGGGTGGTTTTTGTCTCCAAACGATGTTCCCCTCCAAACTACATAACTTATGTCTGAACATTTTTTTCAGAAAATGTTGCCCCTTCCCAATAATTTCAAAAAAAGATTAAAATGGATCATCCTGTATATATAAATCTTCCGTGAAAAATTATCTAACTGATGGTGAAAACTGCATCAAAATCCGTTGCGTGTTGCGAGTTAACGGTTATACAGACAGACAGACAGACATACGCGGAAAGCGACTTCATTTTATACTATATGTAGAGAAGAAGAAGATTAGTATAGACTATAGATAGAATAAGAAATAGAGATATAGATAGATATGTACTATATAAATATAGGACTATACAAACCAGGGAAGTTACAGATGTGGGTTTTACTGGCATCTGCAGATGTAGATACGGATTTTTTTGCGTCCACATCTGTAATTTATAATTATTAAAAATTATTTTTTCCTTTTTAGTGCATTTAAATAAAAGCTTGTCTCTAAAAAGTTTTTTTTTCTAATATGTATTTATTTTGTTTATTTTAGTCTTTCAAAATTTACCCCCCTTTGACACCCCTTAAATTGCCCCCAAAATGCCCTTAAATTGCCCCAAAATGTCCTTAAATTGCCCCCAAAATGCACTTAAATTGCCCCCAAAATGCACTTATTGTGTTTCGCTTATTAAGCCCTTTCATTTGATACCCATATCATAGGGGTTGCTGAGGAAATGATAAATCGCCATTTTGTAACGTTCACTCCCCTTTGACACCCGTAGGGGTGGAATTTCGAAAAATCCTTTCTTAGTGGATGCTTACATCAGAAAAGGAACCGACTGTCCAAATTTCAAGTTTCCAGCTTCAGCGATTTGGCCTGGGCGTTGATTAGTCAAAAAAACCCTACATCCCCGTTTGAACCCCTTAGGGGTTGATTTATTTCTAAAAATGATTTATTCATGTATTGTCATCGGGAATACATATGTGTACAAAATTTCAGCCCGATAGCTTCAGTGGAAGTGGGTGAAATATTGATTACAAAATTCCAGGACATACATATATATTATATAAAATATTTATTGATTTAATTTATTTACAAAATTTTTTACAAGGTGTACAATGTACATATAATAATGTTCTTGTCACCAATTGATAAAATGTCTATCTATAGGATTTTGTAATTTGTTGTGCATATGTTACTCCACACTGGGGCGGCATATATAAGGACAGAGCGAATAATTAGTTTGTAGATTGATAATTTATTTTTTTGGGATAAATTGGAGGTTTTAGAAAATAGTGGGAATAATCCAGGACATACATACATACATACATAGATAGATACATACAAGTGAAATTAAATAAAAGCTTTTAATAATTTAAAATATACATAAAATAAAAATATAACTATACTCTTCCCACAATTATACGCCACTGATAATAATAATTGTTGCGGTTACATATTGTTATTTATCAAATTACATTATATACACATGTAAAGTTTATAGTATATAAGAGAGAATTAAATGCTTGTATAAGACAGAATTAATTTGTGATTTTGCTAAGTAACAATTTATTGTAGATGTTACAAAAGAAACGTCGTTAAATTATAACTATAATTATGGGACTCAGTCAAGTTTATTTTGTGTTGAGTATTTGTACCTTCTTTACTGTAACGTTTGCCGGTAAGAGTGATTTTTAAAATATTTTAAAGTTAATTTAAGTTTAAGTGTTATCTTTTGTGAAGTTTATTATTAACAGAAATTAGTGAAACTGTAGTAATATTCTATTATATTTTATACCGGTTTCTTAATTGAATTGTACTTCAACTTGACGAAACCGGGTCGGGGTAGCGTAATGGTAGCCTAAACTCTTGACCAGGGTCCAGGGCGCATATTATGTACCTATATTTACAATTTCATTGAAATCCGTTCAGCCGTTTAAACGTGAAAGAAAGACACAGTGGCGTATAACTCATTCTGGTATAAATGCAACATAACCTTAGGCTCGTATCGCAACATCGCGACTGTCATATAAATCCATTATCCGTCACTTTGGGCACTTGTTCCATTAATACTTATTACCTCTCTATCTGTAGATGTCATAAAGTATAAACAATGTTTCTTTTGTTTACTTTATTACTTACTTTATTATTTATTTTATTGCTTAAAGACAATATCATATTGTATCCTTGGTACCTACTACCTATAGTTATCTTAAACAATGTCCCTTTTGGACACAATGGTTGTGTAGGGCTACTATACAGAGTGCTGAATTGCTTTGCGGGTAATAGGGATTTAACCCGTAAAATCAAACTTTTGCGATTTTCTGCTTCCCTAATTATTTTAGGAAAAATATCTTCCAATAAAAGTTTTAGAACATAAAATTCTGCATCTAAATCATTAAACAAAATTAATTTTGCATTCTTTGTAACGGCAGGAATTTGATATGAAAATGTCAAAATTACCTCAAAAACAGATAGCGATAGCCATGGAACTTGAACAAAATGATGACGTTTTAGCTGTCAGAATAATTTCTAATCATTTTGTTCAAGTTTCATGGCTCTCGCTATCTGTTTTTGAGGTAATTTTGACATTTTCATATCAAATTTCTGCCGTTACAAAGCATGCAAAATTAATTTTGTTTAATGATTTAGTTGCAGAATTTTATGTTCTAAAACTTTTATTCGAAGATATTTTTCCTAAAATAATTAGGGAAGCAGAAAATCGCAAAAGTTTGATTTTACGGGTTAAATCCCTATTACCCGCAAAGCAATTCAGCACCCTGTATAAGAATCTAAGATACGGTAATTAATTTTTTACTGTATAATTTGGCTACTGGATGTGACGCTGTTTGAAAGTTCCTCAAATATTAATGATTATTTTTGTGTAAAATAAAAACTGTTTCATTTATTTTTAAACAACAAAAAATCCAAAAACCATAATTCGGACGTCGAAGCAGATTCCTCCCCATTAATACCAAATATCTCTGCAAGTGAATCATTAGGTGTTCTGAGGAGGAATTTGCTTCGACGTCCGAACAGAGTTGCAGGCAGCAAATCTTTCTTCAGGTCTTTGTCACACTTGTTCACGATCATCTGATCCTGATGGTTTCAAGCTTACTTTTTGGTTTAATCACAAAACAAAGCATGCTTCTAGTCCAATTATTCATCACAAAAAAAAGCAGCCAAGTGCGTGTCGGACCACGCACAGTGAAGGGTCCCGTTGTCGGGAAGAACGTTCACGGTTAAAATTCCAAGTTAATAATAAATTTAATAATAATTTATAGTCTTAGACACTGTGAAAAATAAACTTATTTCTAAGATCAAACTCAAAAAATAGCGTGTAACCGAAAATATTCCATATCTTAAAAATTACACAACATATCTTATTCAAACCAATTTTCGTTAGAACTGTTTTTTTAAGTTCTAGGTACCACCTTAATTTTTTTCAGAATTTTCCACCACATAGTTAAAAAGTTAGAGGGGGGACCCACTTTTTACGACTTAAAAAACGCATATATCTCACCAACTATACATTTTTCATGACCTATCTAACGATACTCCACACGCTTATGTACACTGGAATTTTTTTTTATCCCTCAGTTAAATGTATGGAGTGCCACCCCTAATTTTTATTTTTTCGTAATTTAACTACAGTCTACACCATTGTATAGCGGTTCATAGAAAACACCTACCTTCCTAGTTTCAACTATATAGTGTCAATAGTCTCCGAGTAAAATGGCTGAGACAAACGGACGGACGGACAGACGGACAGGACAAAATTATAAGAGTTCCGTTTTTGCCATTTGGCTACGGAACCCTAAAAAAGCCGAGCGGTGCGCTTATTTAGCTAGGAGTTTTTTTAAATGAAACTTTATTTGCCTCGTTTTTTTTTCATTCGGTTACGCATGGCGCGCATTAAGTCACATCCGTCACGACTACATTAACAAGTGTTATG
The DNA here is from genome assembly GCA_039654895.1 of Mongoloraphidia duomilia. Lineage (NCBI taxonomy): Eukaryota > Metazoa > Arthropoda > Insecta > Raphidioptera > Raphidiidae > Mongoloraphidia > Mongoloraphidia duomilia. Next base: position 11,760,874 of record CM077524.1, read on the forward strand.
GTAGTCGACCAGACCACTACTCATCGAAAAGCAGCGACGTTATGTTCCATAACTATATACTGTATGTTTATCGTACGTATATTAGTCGAACAGCACATTAAATATCTATTGACCACGATCGATAGAATCTGGATTCTTATACGTTCGTCTCCATAGTAACTCATCAGTTCAAATTACATTACTTATAGTGAGGTAGCTTAGAACTGTATTTCAAGATTACCGATACCTGTCGGATAAAAGCACCAAATTTGGTATGATGGTACCTTAGGGTATACAAATAAATGTTAGCCCAGGAGCCCTCTGGGATTTCTGAAAAACAACTTTTGGCCGCCGAAAAACCAGGAAATTTTACCACCTTTTTTGATTTTTTCGAAATATCTCAGAAACGCTCGACTTAAGCAATTCTTCCATTATGTAATGTTTTAAAGAGGACAAAAAACATCGTTTAGGGCATTAAATTTCTTATGGATTTCTAGACGGATTTTTTTTATTCGGTATGAAAGGTACTCGAAACGTGTGTTAAAAAAACACGTAAAACTCTGTGATGATTTCAACTTTGACTGCCTTTAACTTCTCAATTTAAAAAGATATCGATATGGGATAAAAAGGACGATGTAGGGCGTTCCTTGCTTTATGAACATGTCTATTTTCAATTTAAAGTTCGATGAAGAACACAATAAATAAAGCTATTGAAAAGGACATTACATTTTAACCATTGGTTACCAAGGTTACAAAAAGCGCGTGATTTTCAAGAAGCTGTAGCGCGCTTACCATTAATTCCACAGAAAAGTCGTTGGAATGAAAATTGTAGGAAATGTAATCCTCTTTAAAACGTTACATAATGGAAGAATTGCTTAAATCGACCCTTTCTGAGATATTTCGAAAAAAGCAAAAAAGGTGGTTAAATTTCGTGGTTTTTCGGCCGCCAAAAGTTGTTTTTCAGAAATCCCAGAGGGTTCCTAGGCTAACATTTATTTGTATACCCTAAGGTACCATCATACCAAATTTGGTGCTTTTATCCGCCAAGTATCGGTAATTTCACTAAGCCATCCTCACTATTAGAACAACGTAAACAAAATTATGTGCTTTCGGCGATTTCGGGTTAAAGGCGTTTAGGGTTATGGCAATAAAGTTTCACTTGCAGCGTGGTTTAATAATGCCGCACACTGTAGTTTTTTTTACTCTCTCAAAAAATGAAGACATTAGACAACTTTTAACGAATTTGGATTTTAGGTAATGCATATTATGTACCAAAATCATTCTACGTGATCGACAAAAATGGGGATAAGTCGGACGTCGTCCATCTTGTAGCGAAAAGATCAGCCGGTAATGGTTTCTCGTCCAGTTCAAGTTCCTCTTCTTCATCTTCATCGTCGTCCGGTGGCGGAGCTCCTATCTATTTCGGCGATGGTCAAGGATCCGGTGTTGGTTATCCCAATGCTGACCACATAGCCGCACTTATTCAACAGCAAATCGATTTCCAAAACGAAGGAGGATATAATTTCAACCAAGATGCTGGTTTACCGTGAGTATCTCCTAAAACAATATACAAACAATAATTTATTTCCAAATCACCACCACAGTTAAATTTGATTTACGTTTTTGTAAGAAAGTTCGCATTATTAAGAAGCAGTACCGGCTTTAGGGTGGAAGGTTGGGCGACCGCCTGGGGTGCTAGGCCCGGAGGGGCGGCGGAAGGCTAGATTTTTTTTTTGAATCAAAAATAAAATTTAAAAAAAAACGCCAAAAATTCTACGGTGCCATCAGGTTTTGAACCGAGGTTCCTATGCATACAACGCAAAGACGTTGCCAACTGCGCTATCGGTGCAACTGTACAGCGTACCGTTTTTATGATACAAGTATGTCAGCGGCGTCACATTCGGACTGCGAACGTGTGAACGCGAACGTGCGAACGCGAACGTGCGAATGCGAACGGTTCACTTTATTTCACTACCCAGGCAAAGAGTGTCTAACGCGCCTAAGGAAGTCGGTTAAAAATTAGCAGTATGCACCGCACGTACCTCGTCATAAAATATCGAAATGTAGAAAATCATGGGATTTACAAAAAGTGTTTTTATACAACTTGGTCATACCTATAAGTTATAAATTATTATGACTTATGTCGAAGAGTTTTTTTTTAATCAATGACGTTGATTTAGATGAGAACTATAATTATTCATTTATAAAACAATGGGTTTTTTGCTTCGGTAATTCTTAAAAGTCTTAATTAAATCTAGATCCGCGAAATATGTAATGAATGAAAGTAAAAAATCTAACTAATTATGTATGTGCACTGAGGATATACAGTAGACTGTCACTAATCCGGCACATATCAGACTAGGGTGTGTTGGATTACCGAAATTCTCGGATTACTAGAAGGTTACAGGCTACAGCATACAAATGTGTATTGTACTGTTTTTTATTACAAAACAACATATAAAGTAAGAAATCGCGTTCGCAAGAAGCTGCCCACAATGCTGGATTACTGGGTAGGCCGGATTAGTGCACGGCTGGATTATACTGTAATATGATATCGCCTTCCACATGATTATCTGTTACGGTTACCAATAAATCCCATTCTTAAGGACTTCCTGATCAGTGTCGGATTATTCACTAAGCAGACTAGGCGAAGGAGCACCATAATATTAATAATTGATGCTGCCAATGCCACATACCCCATATGAGACATACCTATATGTGTTTGTAAAATCACTTGTAACATTGAAGTCTTCAAGAGCATATAAAAGGGCCCCTAAGGCACGATTGTCTACGGGCCCCATCACGGCTTAATCTGACGCTGTTACTGTATAATTATAGGTACATATTTATTGATGTGTAAACATTTTTGCTTGCGCCCTCCCCTCACCAAATTTCTTCTATAGTGACTCGGTGAAATCAGGGCCGTAGCTAGAGCTGAATTCAAGATAGGGCACTGAAAGTTTAAAGTAGGGCTGAAGCAAAAGACTACAATTTATTAATTGGATTGCCCACCTCATCTGGTGATATCAAATTACAAAAGCAAAAAAACGGTGAATTACAATTTAATCAAAAAAAAAAAAATACAGAACCTGCCATGTTATCAAATTTCCGAAGAACTTCATTTAGATCCAATGAATTTAATCTTGTTTTTCCAAATGTTAGATAGATCAAGTCTGTCATTCTGTCGTGACAGTCTTTGCGGCTTATTTATAATTCCTTAAAGTAGGGCACTGGATGTTTTAAGGTAGGGCATTGCCCCTTAATGCCCCCCCCCTAGCTATGGCCCTGGGTGAAATGTCACGGAAGTGGTGGGTCTCGAAGTGACGCAAATAGCTTTACTGACAACTATATATTCAAGTATTGAACCTTTCTTGGTCAGCTATCAAAATGTATTTAGGTCATATAAAATATTTCTAAATCCTTTGCCAACAAGTTTTTATATCTATTTTTGCATTTCAATCTATTTTCAACTATACTTATAGTTATTATTATTATATAGTTATTGTTTGTACGATTTATTTCTCCAGGGAGGCGTGTGAAATGTGACTCGGCGGTTGTCCTTTTTTCGTTACAGTATGAAGAACTTTGAAGCTCCTACCAAACAATAATCGTTAACGACTAATCGAATAAAAATTTTTCGTCAACGTCTATTTTAAACCTTTTGTTTTTTAAACGCAATTTCATTAACAATTTGTGTACAGAGAGAATGTATTGGTATATTTGCGAAATAGTATAATATAACAAAATATAGCTAAATAACTAAATAGATAGAGGTATAGATACTAGACCAGTAATTTTAGATTTCCACTGTAAATTTTTTTTTACAAAATTACTTTACGTATATGGTCTTTATAACTGATGTCAAGTATAAATATCGTATTTTCAAATAAAAAAATTGTTTGTCTGTTTCACTGCTGTCGATTTGTATGTTCAGTTGCTTATAACTAGAGAACTACTTCATTAATTTCGATAAAATTATTGTTAATCGTTAGCTTAAAGTTCAACTTAAAATAAAGGTACAAATCATTATATTAAGCCGTCGGGAAACAGTATAATTCCGTTATGTAAAATCGAGAGGGAGGAAGCCGCGGGTACTTAAATAAGTAAAGCTATGAATCGTAGAAAAAAAAATGTTTATACAAAAATTGTACAGAATTTTGTCCTCTACAAGATTGATAATAACCATTTTTTACTAAAAATGGAACAGAACCGAGAAATTCGCAAAAATTGTCTATCGTGAACTTGAACCTCGAATATATGACAACGCCGGCATGATATCGATGGGGACTTTTTACACTTTTTTTAAAACACCATAACGAAGGTGTGCACAAAAATTCAGCTAACTGGGAATTATTCCGCAGATGGGTCGTTTTTATGTCTAAAATTGTTAGACTATACCTGAAGCAGGGATTGCGCTGGCATACCAGAAAGCCGGGAATTTCCCGGTACGCCATTATTGCTAGAAACAAAAAAACTGTTATCACGACTATGTGACGATTGACAACAGTCTAGCAAGTTTTTATACCTGCAGTTTGCACAAAAAAACATTATAGCTTAAACTACAATGGGTCTTACTGAATCCAATTATTAAAAAAAACGGTCAAGTGCGAGCCAGTCTCTCGCACTGACGGTTCCATAACATACGAAAAAGAAATTTATCAGCGTACAACATTGTTTTCGTTAAATGTACTTTGAACAAACAGTCGGTCTAATAGTTTTCTTCTCTTGCTCGTAAATTGTATTCAAGCACAAAAAACTTTTGCTCTTATAACTTGCAAGTTGCAAACCATTTTAAAGTTCTATATTGGACATGAATTCGCCGTTTTCGAGATAGAACCACAACAAAAACGATCTAAAATTAAGAAAAATTTGACAACCTCTCACATCATTATATTCCATCTAAAAAAAATTAAAATACAGTCTGATACCTCAGATGTCTAGGTAGAAAACCCTCTTACATATAGGTACTGCAGGCGCCCTCAGAATAAAATTCTCAAAATTTTAAACACGCTTTTTAGTTTTGGCCTTTGGGTCAAAGCAATATATATAATCTGTGAAAGTTTTAACTTTCCATCTTATCCCGTTTACGAGTCAGATCTTTTGTGTACGAAACCCTAAAAAGTAGAAGGGCCCTCGTTTAATAATGAGCCTAAGCCCTAAGGCTAAATGTGTTCAATACCAAGCCTAATTAATGTGTTCTGGTTTAACGTAGGCCAAAGCTATAAAAAATATGGAACATTATTGTAGAAAACATTATTTGACATAAGCGAATTTGCTCTGTTGCCAAAGATATATTATTGTAAAGAATCGTGACAATGGTTAACGATGCAACCTGTAAGTTCTGACAAAAAAACTATCTATGATCTCATCCGTTCGGGCTTTTATATAACAATATTGTTGTTAATCTGTGGTAAATAATGTAATAATAAATTATTGTTATGTCCTCGTGGCTCGTAAACAGGTTGTATGTTTATTGTTTATGGAACATTGATTTTTACAGAATGAAACTGCAATAATTATAATTCAATTCATAATGCAGGATATAATTGAACCCTGATTAAATTAGTTTTGCTTAAATCTGAAATTCCTGTCATTCATGGTTAGTAGTTAATAATTAGAAATTATGTTGTGAATTTTCTTTCCAAAAATTGAAAGTCATTTCGTTTTCGACTTTCCATAGGTAGGTACCTACCTATCGAAAATTTATATCCATTCATCTGAAAATGGAATCACTTCTGAGCGTACGCTTTATGGACGTCTTATGTCTTATAGACTTATGTTTGGTAATTTGAATTATCACTATTTATTCCGTGTGACAGTTACCAGGGGAATAAATCAACGGAATAAATAACTAACTAGGCTCGGTGAATACGGGCCTAAGGGCCGGTATTATAAAACAAGATTAAATTTAATCTTTGATTAAACTAACTTAACTGGAGATTTCAGTATTATAAATTTCAGTTAAACTAATCAATAGTTATTTTCGTCAGTTAAACTAATTGAGCTACCTACCTGCATTAAAATTTAATCTACGATTAAAAAGGTGTCCGATACCTACATCTGTCTAGTATTTTGACGAAAATTGCTATTTAAGAGCATGTATTAAAATTTAATCTATGATTATAAAGGTAGGTTCAGTTTTCAAAACTTTATTTTTGTTAATAATCCTATATAATCAATATTTTTGTGTAAAATATAAAAGTTTGGTTAATAAATTTTACAATATTTTATATTAAAATATCAAATAATAATTATACGGCAATTCTGGATATAAAATTGACAATAATCATGGAAAATTTTATTTTATAGATATTTTTTGCCATGTCGACTAAATAAAATTTCATCCGTTTCATCGGTATCTTCTATTTCAAGCGTGTCATCCATTTCAAGAGACGATGAATTTGATGAGCAACCAGAAAGATTGCCTAGAATTTTTCGCGATAGACCGGAACAGTATTCTGATTTTGAATTCAAATCAAGATTTAGGCTATCCAAAGATTCAACACTGCACATATTAGAACAAATTGAAAATCAAATACAACCTGATACGTTGAGAAATTGTTCAGTATCAGTGATTGTTAACTTTTAATTCACAAAACACGTGTTTATTGTTTTGTGCTTTTAAAAATTAAATACCGTTCGAATCAGTTCGAATATAGCTTCAAAGGCAAAAATAGTTACTATTCCCCCCTTTCGATGATATTCTGGTGTATACACTGAACTGAATTTATGTTTAAAAACTTTAATCTTCAGTTGGTTAACTGAAGGCCATGTTTGCTTTATAATACCGAACCGTTCATTAATCTAAGATTACATTTAATCTACGATTAGTTAACTGTTGATTAAATAAATGTTTATAATACCGGCCCTAAAACATTTTAAAAGAAATTTAGACTCGGTATCAATACTAATATATTCTGCAGGCGACAGGTGACGGGGTGCTTTCCACCTGGCCTAGATTTCTTTGAGGTTCCCGGATTTTCCGATGGCCCATTATTTTCGCAATTTAGCATGTTTTTAAATGTTTGTAAAACTTAATTCAAGTCGATAGAAAAATCCCTGCTATAGCCCGATTTTCTTTCCACGGTCCTGTATAAAATAGTAATAGGAGCCCAGTCTGTAATATCATTTGTTTTTGGGGTATTTTGTATGACACCTAACTAGAAAAATGTGTTTTTGACTGTTTGTTTACACCAGCATGACTCAAGAACGGCTGGATCGATTTTAATTAAACATAGTACCTACAGAATCTACTAGTACCTAAAATCAAAGTACAGGCAGTACAAGCTACTTTTTAACCGATTTCAAAAAACAGAGGTTATCAATAATTCAACATATATATTTTTTTTTGTCCGATTACGATCTAATTACCAGTGGCGGACTAAGCCCGTCGGAGGCCCGGGGCGGCAGAACTAAATGAGGCCCCCGGTCTGCTTAGAAATTGATATGTATTTGTAGTGTAAATTTCGTAAAAAATGTATAATATAGATGTAATGGTTGACAAAAAAAATCAAATATTTATAATAAACGACCTAAGTACCTACGTTTATATTTTGTATACGTAAGGGGCCTCCAACTTCAAACTGCCTCTTACTTATACTAAACATATTTTTACCATGTCCGCAATTAAAGGCTAGTGGATAGTCCGATAGTATATAACTTTAAACAGAAGTTCAGGGTTCCGATCCCTTGGATGTCGCGAAATTATTAAGGTTACAACAAACACTACTAAAAAAATCTTCTTCTACTTAATAAAACTCTAAAGACCGAGCCACACGGCGCGTGGCTTGTGATGGCTCGTGGCTCGTCTTTGCGCGGCTCGTGGAGGTACGGTCAATATTGTGATATTATAATATTATTATATTATGAGCCATCATAAAACCCTTTGACTCGTGTTCATTTACCGCTTTCGAGGCGATCCACCGAGTTACGAGCCACGAGCCACTGCGAGCGAACCATGTCACATAACGCGTGCTCGTGGTGACTTGTGATGACTCATGCGCAGTGTGACCCGGCCTCAACACTCACTGACTGACTGACAGACAACGCACAGCCTAAGCCGGTGGGTCTGAAAGCATGAAATTTTGCACAGGAGTTCCTTATATAACGTAGGTGAGCAATAGGAAAGGATTTTTAAAAATTCATCCCCTAAGAAGGTTCAATAGGGGACGAAAGTTTATATGGAAGTTCGTCATTTTTGAAATTAGAAGCATAAAATTTTGCACAGGAGTTCCTTATATAACGTAGGTGTGCACTAAGAAAGGATTTTTGAAAATCCATTCCCTTAAGAAGGTTAAATAGGGGATGAAAGTTTGTATGGAAGTTCGTCATTTTTGAAATTAGAAGCTTGAAATTTTGCACAGGAGTTCCTTATATAACGTAGGTGAGCAAAAAGAAAGAATTTTTAAAAATTCATTCCCTTAAGAAGGTTAAATAGGAGATGAAAGTTTGTATTGAAGTTCGTAATTTTTAAAGTTAAAAGCATGAAATTTTGCACAGGAGTTCTTTATATAACATAGGTGAGCACTAAGAAAGTATTTTTGTAAATTCATCCCCTAAGGGAGTTAAATAGGGGTGAAAGTTTGTATGGAAGTTCGTTGTTTTTGAAGTTAGAAATATGGTTGTATAATTTCATAGTTGTACTAGCCGTGTATACCCGATGAGATTTCCTATCGGCTGCATCTCAGGAACCATCCGACTTTTCTCAAATTTTAGAGTTTTTCTTTGCAGGGTTAAACATGGATAGTTTATTAAAGTCTCTTTAGTCTTTATTTGTTTACGCGGAACTATAAATTCCTCGCCGCGCCAAAGGGTAAAAAAGAGGACATGGGCAGAGTAGGTTACCCAAAAACTCTAACATTTGAGAAAAGTCGGATGCTTCCTGAGATGTTGCCGATGGGAAATCACATCGAGCAAACGGCTAGTCACCAATAATGTTGTAAAAAAAATCGCTAATAATAGTAAAAGGTCTAAATAGTAAATAATTTTCTATTAGAGCGTTTTACCTTATTAAACGGTTTAAATAATTTTGAACTGTTGTTACAGCAATGGATTCTTCTCGCGTTTTGGTGAAGACACTGATGAACCAAATTCCGGAGTCAGTGTTTCAGGTACTAAGGATGGTGCTCAAAACATACACACTTCCAGTTCTAGCAATGTTGATAATGGAAAGGCACAATTTTCAGCTAATGCCGGCGTAGGGTAAGTATTTGAACTCAAGAATCAATGAACTGCTGACTTTAACATTTTTTATTACATACATATTATGTTTTTTTATACAGTGGTGTCAACTTTGCATCCAGATCAGGATTTGGTGATGATGCGAAAGGATCTTACAGCGCCAGTTCAAGTTCGATTGACAGCAATGGCAAAGTTTCTTATTCCTCCAAATCTGGAAAATTTTAATTAATTATTTGTAACATGACAAAACTTTCAGTATTATTGACGAAAAATAAAATGAACACTTTCTATGATAACCATATTGTTATAAAATAAATACATATATTAATTTGATTTTTATTAAAAAAATTGACTGATATGTATTTAAATCATTATCGTTTTTTTTTTTTAGTTTTTAATTCCTGGTTAAAATTTACTTAATTAATTTATTTATTTCCAATTTACATAAGTATACTTTAAAATAACAGACTGTTACAGAGCATATTTTAAGCAATTTTCACTGGGCGGCACTAGAGTTCGAGAGTTAGGTTCACTAAAAAAATGTTGCAAAGCGTCAAGGATAAATAAAAAATACGCAATTTTAAAGCATAGCACATTTTTAATAGGTATTTTTGAATAAAAAACTAAAAATCATAGTGTGGTGTTTTTTGCATCTTAACCTGCCTACCCCTCATACTGTAGTGTGCAGACTGCAGATACAATATATTATGCCGAAAAATTAAAATTATAACTTTTGTGTCGCCGGCATAACCGACTGTCACTGGGCGACACAAACTTCAAACTTGTTACTTTATATGTTATTTTATGCTCTGGACTGTTATGTCGTTAGGATTAAGGCACTGTTCGAATTTTCTGCTATATATTTTTAGTGTTATAGAGGAATAATTAAACTGGAAGCATGCGTTTGTTTTCTGATGAAATCGGAGTAAGTTTGAAACCATCAGATGGCTTAGCCTGGAGAAAGAATTGCTGCCTGAAATATATCTACTAACTCTCTGCGGGCACTCAAGCAAATGCCTTTCCAGAACACCAAATGTCTCAAAATCTCTCTCCAAGGGAACCATTTGGTGTTCTGAAAGGATTTACTTCAACGCCCGCACAGAGTTGTTGAGATATTGCAGGCAGAAATCTTTCTCCAGGCGCTTGCCATAAGGACCTACTCATTCACGAGTCGCGACCATCATATATAAAAGCGACTAGGCCCTACAGTCAGGGTCCATTCCGATTGGTCGAATACTCCATCTTGATGTCGTTTGACACACCTAAACGAACGTAACAACTTTAACTAGTGAACTCTGTATACTAATATGGATAGTTGATAGCGTTTTGTATGTGGAGAATGTTCAAATACATATTCTTCAAAACAGGCATTAATCTACACAAAATTGGAATGAAAACTTCAGATAAGGCTTGTAATCTAATTCTTTCTATAAAAGTCGATCAATTTTTTTACATTTCAAAATAAAACTTAATTAAAATTTACTTCAGAACTCCCAAAAATGGAAGCAGCATTGTACAAGTGGTTATTAAAGATGCGAAATAGTATAGACTTAATTTATGAAGTTTTCTTTTCATTACCCCTTTTTATTTACCTTGATAAGGTGAACAAATTCGGTAAGCTGAATACCACTGGTCTGAATTAGTTCACCTTATCGCGACTCCACTGTATTTGTTGTGCGACAAAGAGACGACGAACATTTTGCCCAAATACTTGATGTAGTTGCCAAGGATATAGTCACAACATTGTTGAATTTTTATGTTGTTCGACATGATACTAATCAAATCCTCAGTAAAACAATCCTCAATCTCGTTCGGATGTAAAAAAAGGCAGACCAAAGAAACATTTAAGAAAATCGCTTATTTCTGAACTTACGCTTTTTTATATCCCGGACCAACTCAACCATACACTTTTATGACCCGGGAGCCAATTCAACCATACACCTTAAAGACCCGGGAGCCAACTCGACACATTTTCAAGTTATGGGAGCCAACTCGACATCTCCGTGCTAAACTTACCCCTAATGATAATATTTACAAAAATATTTCATAACCTTATGTGCGTGTTACAAATTTCAAATTCCTACGTCACGCAATTTTCGAGAAAAACGTCTATGACAGACAGACGGACGGACGCATGAGTGATCTTATAATGGTTCCGTTTTTCCTTATAAGGTACTGAACCCTGTAATAAATTCATGACATATTTACAATTTGTAACTAACTTAAGTACTAGGTACGCGTACATGCCCGTAGGAGGGCGGTATAGCCTAGTGGTTAGCGTGCTTAGTGCCGCAACCTCTGGACTGGACTGCCGTGGGTTCGAATCCCACCTGCGCTCATGGATGTTTTGTGATGTTATTTAGTTTTAAGATAGTTGTTATTTAGTGTAGTTGAAAGACGCTAATGACCTGAGATGTCGACGCCTCTATAATTTATACAATAAATAAAATAAAATACATGCCCGTACCTTAAATCTATTATATGGCAATAGTTTAATTTTCGTAGGTACTAAAATTAAACCTGAGTTATTGTTGTTGCTTTATTTGATGCATATTATTTTTATCAAAAAATAAATAATAACAATAGTTTTTTTAAATCTAAGTTCATATGTTGTAATAAGAACTGTTGACGTCAATTTGAAAAGACAATTAAATGGAAATTAAGACATTGACGTTTATTGTCGTAGGTTGGGGCAGTAGGTAACCGCGAGAAAAACACCGTTATGGAAATTTTATGTCAACTATCTAAATTAGGTCTTCAAAAACTATAAATCTTTTAAATTCCGCAATACGCAAAAGTTTTCTTTTTATTAATAAGGGACGTTGATTTATTAAATAAAACATTTGAAAGATATTTTATGGAACAGCAGGACAGTGTATTTCATTGCCATAATGATCACTCATAAATCTAATGAAAAACAAAAATTAAAAATCTATTTTGCCGCGCAAAAAAGTTTGAACTTCAACGTTAAATATCGTTGGTCTAATAAGAGGATATTACGGAATTAAACGATTTGGAAAGCTATTTTAAATTTAAGAGCTCAAAAAAACGATTTGCGTCATGCAATCTTATCTTCATAAATATTGAATTTTGAAAATGCAAGAAATTTGTAAGCTTAACCACACATTTCTTGAACATCTTTGATTACTTTCATTTTTCTCTAAGCATTTTTTATACGCACAGACTCGCACAGACATAAATACCCATAACAGAGATGACGTAAAAAAGCATAAAAAAAGAAAAAATACCAAGAAAATCTTCGCTCGAGTACCTACTGGTAAAACCAAGTTGAGTGAGGTAATTCCATTTACTTTTAATTTTATATTTTCTTTTTTTGTGCTTTTGTGTACTTTTATGATATATAGATACATAGATTGGCGTCTCGTCAAAATTTGCAAATTAACTGCTGTATATCCTGTAAATAAAAAAGCAGAAAAGTGATTTTCATAACATTCCCCTGAGTTACTTTAGTAGGTAGGTATACTTAGTACTCATGACGCGCCTGACTCTCATATGCGGAGTAAATAAATAAAGTTTGCGGGAAAAATAAAATACTAAAATGGCAAAAATTCAACCGATTTCAAAATACAAACAAATATAAAAATATAAATTATATAAAGTAATTTTAAAAGAAAAAAACTCGGGTCGCAGTGCCAAAACCCTGCCGACAATATAGTGTATTTGCTAATACTGGCACTGTGGCTTTATTATGTGAACTTAAGTTTGTTTTTGGACAAAATAAAAAATTTAACCCCTAAAATACATCCCTTAAAATAATATTTTTTTTCTTAATTTCAATATTTTTATCAATGCAACCTCGGTACCAAATTAAATACACCCTTCAGTAAGCAAACTAGTGTTTTCATAAAATTTGTAAGTCCGGTCCTGTCGGGCCGATTTTATTAAAATTTTAGCAGTACATTTCAATCGTTACTAAAGGGTTAAATTTCATTTTTGAAACGATTCTGAGAATTTTTTCGGCATTTTTGGGCCCAAAAACATTTTTCAACCCCTAAAAACCACCCTTAAAATGGTCCGATTGGGCCCATTTTAAATAGTCTTCATGCGGTGATGGATTTCAACGTGCCTACCAAATTTCGTCAAAATCAATTAACTCTTTCGAAAGTTATAGCCCGCACACACACACATATATATATCTAAATATTATATTATATTATTATACATATTATATAAACAGACTTTTCCAAAAATGGTGCCAAAGTGTTCAGGAGGCTATGAAACGTCGAGAAATTTTGGTCCGACCCCTAGGTCCCGCCATCCGACCGACACCAATAGTGTATGTGCCATATGGCAAATACACTAATAAAGCGATAAACAGGAAATAATTTTTTATAAGAAAGATATACCTACGTCTCGATCGATCGTTCTGCGCCCTGTCTCCGCTGACAATTTTCGAGCCCCTTTTTAGGGATGCGCTCTACAGTTTACGCACCTCTGATTTAAAATATTTACTGGTTTAATAAAAAAAATCAATTTTTAATGAGCTGTGGACAAATTATCTTAAAAGTTACCTCACTGATTCATCAACGCACAGTGTAAAACCGCTGTTCCTAGGACTAGAAAGTTAAAATTTTATAGATGTTTCCTTTTATAACGTATGCGTACAATAAGAACATTTATTTTTCAAATTAACTCTTAAATTGCTCAAAAGGGGACTGAAAAAATAAGCTATTCCGAACCCTCTGAGTTAGAAACATGGAAGTCGAGAAAAACGCTTCTCAAAAAATAAAGAAATACATGTTCAACGATTTTTCAAGAAAACTACCTAAATAGGAGAACGGGAAGCTCAACTCACAGCTATGGGATTATACAATTACTAAACACCCCTCGAGCGAAACCGTGACTGCTAGTTCATTAATAAATAATTTGAAAGTATATCCATGAACAGATTATGCAATTATTCGCCCCCTAAATTGTTATTACACAATTTTAACTGTTATTAATAAATTACTAATTATATTTTTCCCGTAGGTACCTACTTCTCATTTTATCAGTTTTAAGAAGAGCACAACGTTATTTATTATTTATTACTATGAAATATGAATCAAAATTAATGTGCTCGTGCGTACATTTATAATTGTTTATTTACTTTTTTTAAAGACAAATCAAACAATACAATACATTTATACTTGTTTATCAAAAATTTACTTAGCGCAGTGCGTCAAATTCAGAGTATTTTTATCGTTGTTAAAAACTATATAAAGAATATTTCTTAAAGTTATTATTCTCAGTTAATTTTTACTTATTTTTGTGTCAATTTGTGTAAACACTGCGTGTAATTCAAAACCTCAAAATGAAGTAAGTAAAACAACTAACTAAATTTTCAATTATTTTTATTACCTGCGTTATAATTTGTGTTGTTTTTCCATCGTTCAAACTTTTAGCTTCTGTTAAGAAGACAAATTAAAATGGTTGTACAGTGACAAATATTTGTAGCCAAATGTATTAATTTATTCCAATTGTGTTAATTTTTCTGATTACAGATTATCAGTATTATTTATGATATTATTGGTGTGCGTTCTGTTAATTGACGATACGTACGCAGCCAAAAAAGACAAAAAGCTAAAAAAGGGCAATAAAAATGAAAAGAATTTATCAAAACGTGGCGTAGAAGGCGACAAAAAAGAAGCGAAAGTAAAATACAGTAGCGAAAATGTTGGTAAAAAACATCGTCAAAAACGTGAAGAGAAATATACAGAATCTAAATTGAAGAATGTGGACAAAAATAAGAACAAGAAAAATTACAAAGATTCAAAAGTAACACTAGAAGAAAATTATGTAAGTGATAACGAAAACGTTGTAAAAGATAAGAAGAGTAAAAAGCAAAAAGACAAGAAACCATTGTCTGAAAAATCAATAGAAGAAAATTTGTCTAATGAAGAAATCGTAGAAGAAGAATTAAAAACTGGGAAACAATCTAAGACTACTACTAAGGTTAATAAGGATAATACTGAAACTAATAAGAAACGGAAACTAAAAACTAAATCTGGTACCGAAAATTGCAAAAAGTGCAACCAAGAAATTGTGCAAGAGAATACCGGCGAAGAGGTTGTAGAAGATGAAGGCGAATTGGAAGTTGTGGGCAAGAAATTAAAGAAAATTGTGAAAGAAAAAACAACGGGAGCAGAATCAAAAGCTGATTCGATTTCTGACAATATTAATCTGTAAGATTGCTGGTTTACTATACTATAATCTCTAAAATAGATTTTTGTGTATGAATTTTAACTTATTATTACATATTTATTATTTAAGCTCTGAGAAATCAACACACGCCGGTGACTGCAAATCAAAAAATGTCAAAATAACTGAAGAGGTTGACTGCGCTCCCGATGCAGCGGAGATTTTGGAAAACGATGTAGAAATAGAAGCTTAATTTAATTTTTAAGTATTGTATTGTTATAAAAAAAATGTTGTTGCATATAAATACATAAAAATTGTTTTTAATAAATTTTTTACATTAATTAAGAAATGTCATGCTTTTTGGTCATTTTACATTTTAAACAGTGATTTTTACAAAGTTGTTTTCTGCTAGAAAAATCAAAAACTCAAATTATATGGTAGGTATATCCAAAATTCTATTTCTATGACACGATTTTTTGTGATAAAGTGGATTTGAAAGCAGTTTTACGTAAATAGCGTTAAGGACTAATCAAACTGTGGCGAATCCCGTGCGGGACGAAGGACGTGAATTGACGCGCGAAATTCGGATTTGTGCAGCTCATTCGACTATTCGCGTCAGTTTAACTTTAGCTGGAACAATAGGCGCGAGTGAACTGCGTCCTAGATCCCGCGTGGGAATCGCCTCAGTTTGATTTGTCCTTTAAAACGGAAAAAAATCGGGAAAATTGAGAGAAAATTTCAAATCGAATCCTGCCGTTTTAATTAGGTACTGTATACGTATTACGTGGTACAAAAAGTTGAAACATCTCTACATAGTATAAAATGAAGTCGCTTTCCGCGGCTGTTTGTCTGTCTGTCTGTCTGTATAACCGCTAGCTTCTCCTAAGCGACACAACGGATTTTGATGCGGTTTTCACCATCAGTTATATATAGCGAACGAGCGAAGCGAGTGAGTAATGTAATTATAATATTCATTCGAACGAGCGAAGCGACTAGCGAGTGAGTAGTGTATTGCACCCGGACTTTCTTAGCACCCGGGCGAAGCCGGACAGGGCCGCTTGTAGTTGAATACATCTGTTATTTATCAAACGGTATTTTAAAAATCAAAAAAATGTGTTACGTAGTGCTTATTATTAATATTTATGGATATAAATAATTTATAATATTTCATTCATACATTGATGCTCGGTTGCACAAAGCGTTGACAAAAGACCTTAGAATTAGATTGTGATAATATTATAATTACCTACCCACAGTTTTTTATACAGGTGGAATATTAGAATGAACTCACACAAAAACAAATGATTGATTCAATCATCCAGATAGAAAAAGATCGCTTTTGAAGCTAAATTTTGATCAAAATAAGTAGAAAAATGTTTCAAAATGAAAATTGTACAAGAAACTATGTTAAATACATGTAGGTATAATACACAGTTTTAAAAAAATATCGTTTCAATCGATTACAATGCGTTTCTTATGGAGAAATATGTGTGGTCACAATCTAAGATCATTGTCAAATCAAATTTTTTGACAATGCTTTGTGCAACCGAGCATTCAACGATTTAAATAAAAATTATTATTATTCATATTTGCAGCTAGCGCTTATTTGGTAACGGCGAATTATGGTAACTAAGAGCTTCTCTGAATTCCGTCCGATGTCGCGCAGTTCGCAACAAGTAAAATATTAACAATTTGACAGATGTCAGATAGTTTCAACTTTCAAGGGATAGTTTGTTGAAATTAACCTGGAAACGTCAATATTGAAAATTGTTTTATTTATTATAATATAGGACTTGCTATTTTTATGTCGTTAATCATAATTATTACGCTAGACGTGAGCGATTTTTAATTATAGTTTAATATTTGTAAATAAAATCTGAAACGTTAAAATGCCTGCCGACGATGATGATGACAGTGACGGTGAACAAACCAGTGAAGTATCATTGGTAGAAGTAGACAAAAAACCAAGTTCTGAAACAATTGGACCAAGCACCTATCTTATTAAACCAGCATTAAAAGATAGGTAATTTACTAATTAGTACCAAGATATTATTTTTGGGACCTACGACAGAATATATTTTATATCTATAAAAGTATATTATAAATTGCGGGTGATTTCAGATTTAAAGAAAGCGTTGTTAAAAACATTATACATACTGTGATGGGAGAGCAACTTACTGGAAAAACATACACTGCAGAAGATGCAAAACAATGGAGTACTGATATGTGCAACACAATACGCGACAGACTTAAAGGTAAAACAAAATTGTTTATAATTAGTAATTATGAGGTTTGAGATACGGTCTGCGCCGAGTCCGATGTTTAAGGTTCTTGCGAATGCAAATTGTAATGAATTTGGTCCATCCGCATAATTATAAAACTTTTCTTTTTCAGAGTTAAAATTAAATAGATATAAATTTATAGTCCAGATAACATTGGGGGAGCAGAAAGGTGCAGGTGTAAAAAGTGGAGCAAGATGTTTGTGGGATTCCGAATGCGATTCTTATACATCTGATTATTTTATAAATGTAAGTAATTTTTTTGGGAAAAGTAGCATAGATTAATAATGACATGACTGAATGATTATTACAACCATAAATTAATTGTGGAAGGTTAAACCTTTGCCTTCCTTTGTGTAGCACCCACTATAAAACAAATATTAATCCTTCAATTCAACCCTGTGTGAAAACGACTTTAACTTCCATGAACACTGTTCCCTCCATATTTCAACACAGCTTAAAAACTTTCCCGCGAAAAAGCTACATAATATAAGAAAAACTTCATCCAAATCGGTTTAGTGATTTTAAATGTGTAAAAGATTATTGAAATGCTTTTTCTTTTTGTTTCAGGACTCATTGTTTTGTTTATGTGTTGTATTTGCTGTTTACTTTTATTAATAACTATTTAAGAATTCAAGACGACACTTTTTAGAAACATAAAATAAAAAAACACTGAAATAAAAAAATTGTACATACATTCTTCAGTAAAGCTAGTTTCGCAATTAAAGTGCATCAAAATACGCTGAAAAATTCCAAAATTTAAGATAGTGAGTCATGCATAGTTCGTAACAAGGTTAATGAAGCGAGAAGCAATGAAACAATGTAATTATACGCTTCCGCATATGTATCCCATGCATAAAAGCTGTGCCGCTTATATAAATAGTAACGTATACTTAAGTGCATGACTCACTATCTTAAATTTGTGAACTTGACTATAAGTTTAAAAAAACAACAAACATTTGAAAAAATCCAAAATGTATTAATTATAAAGTTTACAAAATATAATTTTTTTAAATAACTTTGTTTTAATTTAACATGCAAGATTCATATGTTGGTATCATATATTTTATATTGATAAAAGCATCTTCACCACCATATCTTTCGAGCACTTCCAAAGTTTCACAAATTAAGTCACCAACATTTTGTCTTTTTCTTTGCGTGTAATCGATTTCATCTCCACAATTTACTGAAAATATAATTAATAGTTTATACATTCAAGTAAAAGAATATTTTTTTTAAGAATATATGGTACATTCAGGTAATCCGCGAGAACTATTTCTTGCATAAATATATTATACCACTAATCTCTGTTATATTTTGGATTGTGATTGGTGGCGAGTGTATGAAATTAACTTGACGTGCTGCGCTAAATTAATGCGGGGCAGAGGGACTAAACGCGAGCTATCTGGATTGACATTTTAATTTGTACTGCATACTATGAAAAACGACTGCTACTTTATTAAGAAAAGGAAAATCACTTGATTTAAATTGTTTGTTATATTATATAACGGTTTTTTTTTCATTCAAAGTTTCTGGTATACCATATACTCTTAGGTAGGGTTACCATTTTGAAATTTGAAAAGTCCTGACAAAAAGCCGAACATTTTAGACTGATTTAAAACTTATGTTTTATTTTTAAGTAATTTAATGCGGAAATTAAACAAGCATTCAAAATTTTTTCATCTAATTCAAGAATCCGGACAAATTAAAAAGCCGGACAAAGTCTGGATGGATGGCAACCCTACTCTTAGGTTACTGTTTAAATATAGTTTGTTTATACCATTTCTTTCTTTAAATAAATTTAACACAGGTAAGATTTGACGATAATACGGTACTAATGCTTCACCGACCATATCTCCAGACTTGACCAATTGTTCAATCACTTTCAGAGTATTACAAATCACTTCTACATTTTTTGTATTTAAAGCCTCTGTGAAAATAAAATAAATTATAAAGTATGCAATTTAAAAAAAATAGACATTTTAAGGTGTAGTGCCTACTACCCCCTTTAGGCCTTTGTATAACATGAAGGAAAATTGGTAATAAATATTATTATTACTTTTAATGGGAATAATAAGCTGAGGAATGACAGGAAACACTTTATGACCACCGTATGTCAACAGGTCTCGAATTCCTTGTCTTGCAAAAAACTTGTATGGATTTTGAGTTTCAACTAAACCATCAAAAAACATCGGTAAATAGTGATGGAAATCTAATTTGTCAATTTCGACCTGAAATAAATTTTGTTATATTCAAATAATTTTTAATTTTTTAAAAGCGAAAAATATATAAACTTACCTTCCATGCAATCTTATTACCCAAACTATCAAATTCCAGATTAATTGGAAAGTCTCCACGCTTATAGTATTTTCTGAACTGTGACGTTTTTACTGGCCTTTCTTTAAAAACGCCGCAACTACGTGCAGGTTCAACAATTACCCCCTTTTGCATACTTTGTATTGTAAAGGCAGGAACAACACGTAATTTTTGATTTTTTGTATTGTTTGGTGTAGGCTTTCTAAGCCCTACACGAAACTCTTTTCCACTTACCATTGTTCTGAGTAAATTTTAAAATATCCAGTAAATAAATTTAGACTTTCCAGCTCTCAAAACCACATAATATTCTTAAAATCAATAAATAAATAAATGCCTGCTAAATTTGTTTGCTTAGCAACAATTAAGTATCATAGAAAATTATTCTCTTAATCTATACTCCTTTTAGTAAGTGTTGAAAACTTGCAAGTTGCAAGCTACTCCCATCATAACTGCATTATAGCTAGATGTCATCAGAAATTTGAGATTTCACGTGGCGGTTACGAAAAATAATAATAAAGTTGTGAAAATGACATTTGATGAAGAAGAAACCCTAAAATCTTTTATTGGTTTAGGTTTAAGTGAACAAAAAGCTAAAGAAACTCTAAAAAATGCGGTCCTTACAAAAAATCTGTGTCGGGCTCTTAATGAGGTAATTATAAAAATAGCTTAATTTTCGTACTGAAATTCGTTACAATTTATTTTTTAAGGTGCGAGGAATTGAATTAAAAGAAGGTGCTGGCATGCTTTTGTACCATTTAGCTACAAAATTAAAGCCGCAAATAAACGAGAAGCTTCCATTTATAGTTAAGTACATAGCAAGCGGAAAACTGGACAGTACTTTGAGAGTTGATAAAGCCATAGAATACAATCTTTCACATTTAGATAAAGTAATATGTCCAAATAAATTTGAAGAGTTTTGTGGAGTCGGAGTTGTAATTACACCTGAACAAATAGAAAAAGCTGTCGAAACGGAAATTGCCAAAGTTAAAGATGAATTATTGGAAAAACGTTATCGTTATAATTTAGGTCTTGTGATGCAGAAAGTAAGAGAAAATTTGCCTTGGGCAGATGGAAAATCTATTAAACTTGAAGTTGATATACAAGTAAGTGAAACACTTCGTCTTCATTCGAGGGTGCCCCTCCTTCAACTTCAAGTCGATAATCCATAAGACATAAACGGTTTCATTGTAGTTTAGAAATTTTGGTTGTGGTCAGCACCAAACATCTTGAAATAAATTCAATATTTTTGTTTTTATCGATATGTACTTCATATTATGTTATGTGCACAGGTTTTAGATTTACTTGGCAAGAAAACCGAGGAAGATAGGTTACCAGCGCCAAAAGGTGACAAAAAAGCAACTAAACAAAAGCCAAATGAGCTTAAAGTAAAAAATGAAAATGGCCCTAAACAAGCCGTGGAAAAAGAAAATGAAACACCAAGTTTAACTATTAAAGACGTCATGAAGAAAGTTAACTTTCATGCACCGGGCGAAAATTACAAAACAGATGGGTATGTTGTAACTGAAAACACTCATAAGTTGATTCAGGAACATTTAAAACTTACTGGCGGAAAGGTGTGTACATTTTCAGGTGTTAGCATACAGCGTCGTAGCTAGGATCATCGGCGCCCCTAGCAAAATTCTAATTTTGCGCTCTTTGCTGGAAAATAATCATATTCGCATCGCTGATTGCGCTTTCTCGGGGTTAGCGCCTCTGGCGCGGGCGCCGGTTGCCAGGCTCTAGCTACGACACTGGTAGCATACAGAAGAAATTTAAAAATGGCTAAGTTTAAATTTCTTTATAGGTGCGAACTCGTTTCCCACCAGAACCGAACGGTATTTTACACATAGGACATGCCAAAGCGATCAATATTAATTTTGGTTATGCTCAAGCCCATAATGGCATTTGTTTCTTACGATACGATGATACAAATCCGGAAAAAGAAGAAGAAAAGTTTTTCATCGGTATTCGTGATATGGTAGAATGGCTAGGTATATATTTTAGTGTTAAAAATTCATTGTGTAATTAACAAGCGCAATATGTAAATTTGTTGTTTGTTTCAGGCTACCAACCGTATAAAATAACTCATTCGTCAGATTATTTTGATCAGCTCTATGAATGGGCCGTTAAGTTAATTGAGAAGGGTTTGGCTTATGTGTGCCATCAAACGGCAGATGAAATGAGAGGATTTGATGCTAAACCTTCAATTTGGAGAGATAGGCCTATTGCAGAAAGTTTGCAACTGTTTGAGGTAAGCACAAATTTTATACGCGAGCATCTTTTGTTTTGTTGTAATGTTATTGCAATTCTTCAGTAAATCACCTCTCCTCACATTGCCGTGGAATGACTCTTAATGTTCTTGGTTTGATTTTACGCGGGATTTTATACTCCATAAAAAAAATCTTAGCATTAGATGTGTAGCATGAACGGTTTCCGAAAAAAATCGCGAAACAACTTAAGGTACGTGCAGTACGCAGCTGGGATTCTAGATGGTAGCGTAGATCATAGCAGGGCTTGCTTAAATTAATGCATTGTTATTAATATACACAACGAAGCCGTGAGTAGCAGGTATAAGCGCTGTTACAAGAGCTGGTAGATACAAGAATGTATCTCACCATTCTTTCAGCGCGCTAACTACTACAATCAACGTGTGACAACTGTCAAATGGCCGTTACAAGTTTCGCAATGGATGTGACTAGTTTAATAAATGAAATTTTGTCAGTTTTTATTTAATTTGTTTTGAGTTTTTTTCTAAGACGTATTTAAAAGTGTTAGGTTCCATATGTAAATATTCAAAAAACCGGTTTGGGTAAAATTTTAATTCTTGGTATAAATGATGAAATTCGCCATGTTTAGATCGTTTTCTATTAATAGGGTGGACACATGATAGCTCCTACCCAAATTTGTATTTAAAATATACCACTTTGTAGCAGAAGAACACAAATATTTGTCCTCGCTATCTGATATTTCAAACGCGACTTAAGCTTGTATCAATGCTAGTATCAAAGCTTCGTTGTGCAAACCTATAAGCGCTTATAATTTCAGCCATAATCTACCATACATGCTACCATCTAGAATCCCAGCTGCATACTGCACGTACCTTTAGCCTATCTGTCATTTTTTCAAGATGTCAGCCATTAGATTTTAAATCACCTTCCATTTTTCAGTATACTACATAGGATCATTGACTATTAAATTTTAGTTAAAAATTTAGCGTTTTATAAATGATAAATGTTTTAGGACATGAAAAACGGGAAAATCGATGAGGGAAAAGCAACGTTACGGATGCGTATTACATTGGAAGAAGGAAAAATGGATCCCGTCGCTTATAGAGTTCGTTTTACTCCCCATCACCGTTCAGGTGACAAGTGGTGTATCTATCCAACCTACGATTTTACCCATTGTCTCTGCGATAGTATAGAACATATTACTCATTCACTGTGTACTAAAGAATTTCAGTCGAGGTAAATTTGCTAGCGGCAAGTATAAAAAACTTCTGTGCTGTTTTCCCAAAGTCATTGGTTCGGTTGTCACATGTATAATAATTAATAAATATATTTATAACTATACTCTTTCCCACCAACTATATTTTTGCACAAGTATAGAGAATCTATTTACCTACCAATGATACGTAAATAGATCATTTATTCTTGTCCAAGAATATAGCGATTACTATGTCTGTTGGTGGGAAACGGTATATAGCTTAAATACAATTTTTTCGCGGGGAGGGGAGGTTCCTCCACCAAGACTTTAATTCCCAACTGATATTCTGATCTGACGCGAAGGTCAAGTTCAACCGTTTGAAATTTTGTTCCTTACAATTTTTGTTATAATTATTAAATAGACAGTAGCCATTCCACAAACTATTTAATAATTATTATATTATAACCACAAAAAACTTAACTCATTGTTGTATTTAAAAACGGTCTTGTCTGGACTTACGAGTTATTAATATTTAGTTGTCTATAACTTAAATAAAATCCGCTCTTGCATGAGGTGTGATTTATTGTTGAAATAGGTATATATAGGAAAAGAACAGATCCTACTCTCGGGGCACTGTGTGAGTAAGTGGTAACTCAACCAGCCGGAAACTGGGAATTTCGGGTTCAAGTCCTGACAGTGGCTTCTGATTTTTTACTTGTATATCTTAATTGTTTGACGTTTAACATCACAATGGCAGGTTGCCGACTGATTACGTTAAGAAAACTATATGCTTGTGGAATGGCTACTGTCTGTTTAATAATTATTATATTATAACCACAAAAAACTTAACTCATTGTTGTATTTAATTTTTGTTATTTGTTTTTGAGTCAAAATCAATAATAACCGCGCTATTGTTGATTTTTGTAATTTTGTTTTTTGTTTGTAGACGATCGAGTTATTATTGGTTATGCAATGCGCTTGATATTTATTGCCCTGTCCAATGGGAATACGGACGATTGAATGTAAATTACACTGTCGTATCGAAAAGAAAAATTGCTAAACTTATCGACGAAGGAATCGTAAAAGGTACTTTAAATTATCGCATTCGAGATACTGAAATATTTAAATAGGCAACTTACATTTTTTTTTTGTTTATATTTAAGTTTCAGTAGAATAACTAGAAACTAAAAGGACATTTTTGAAACCTCGTATATTAAAAACTCAAGTTTTCTATTATTTTAGATTGGGATGATCCCAGGTTGTTTACATTGACAGCATTACGTCGGCGTGGCTATCCTCCGGAAGCTATAAACAATTTTTGTGCTCAGTTAGGAGTAACTGGAGCTCAAAGTGTTGTTGATCCTTCAATGCTTGAAGCATATGTCCGAGATTTTCTAAATAATAATGCTCCACGGTAATAATTGTTATTAAAAATAGTATCAAAATTCAATCAAAGCTTAATCAAAATATTTTTTGTTTTAGCGCAATGGCCGTGCTAGATCCATTAGAAATTGTAATTGATGGTTTTCCGTTTAATCAACCTGCTGATATTACAGTTCCTGATTTTCCTAACAAACCGGATAGTTCGGTGCATACAGTACCATTTGATAGAGTCCTTTATATTGAAAGATCTGATTATAAAGAGGTTAGTACGTACGGAAAATATTTTTGCGTCAGAAATACATCAAACTTTAAAACGGTATCTCGCTATTACGCGGTTCATTTAGCGCTGTTTTGCTGTAACGCGATTTCTTTTTTCAGAATACCGACAATGGTTTTCGACGCTTAGCTCCTGGTCAGCCAGTTGGTTTGAGACATACAGGTTATGTTATTGAAATAACGACGTACGTTACAAACATGCAGGGAGAACTATTGCAACTTCGGTGTAAATGTAAAAGTGTAAACGAAATTGAAACAAAACCAAAAGCCTTTATTCATTGGGTGTCGAAACCCATCAACATTGAAGTACGACTTTACGATATGCTGTATGTAATAATTTTTTCCGTTGTGTGCTTATTAAAAATTGTTAAAAGCTTAAAAGCTTTTAAATAATATCATTTTTTGCCATACCCACTACAAAACAGCTACTTTCGATGTGTGTATGGCGGCCTTTAACGAGTCATTTAACAGGCAAGTGTGCGGAAAGTAACGATTGCCATAGCAACTTCTGTTTATTCGCTCTATGTGCCTGCGTGCGCCTGTCATTACTTGCACGAACGTCACGGCACCCTGTGGAAGGAAAGATGGCGACGCAAATGAACTGTCAGAACTTTTTTAAAATGAAGTGAAAAGTAGGTATTTTGTAGTGGGTATGGCAAAAAATACCATATATGTCTCGTACGTAATGGTATTACGGCTCGTGTGACTGTAAAAACTCGCTATCGCTCGTTTTTACATACTGTTATCACTCGCCGTAATATTGTCCATTACGTATCTAGACATGCAATCTACTATTAATTTACAGATTTCATCATAAGAATCCTGAAGACACCAATGAAGTTCCCGGAGGCTTTTTATCTGATTGCAATCCCGATTCATTAACGGTGAAGCAATGTCTTGGTGATATTTCTTTGCAAAACGCCAAAGCTTATGACAAATTTCAATTGGAGAGAATCGGATTCTTTTCGGTTGACCCAGATTCGAAACCGGACAAGGTAAATTGTTTTGCATGGTTTTATGACATGAACTAATTTTTGTGGTTTTTAATGATTTTATATTTTTATTATAGCTTGTGCTTAATCGAACTGTTACTTTAAAAGAAGATGCTGGAAAATGAAGCGAGATATTGTCTTAGTGTCTACAATATTCTGTCCAAAATTTATATAAATTAAATAAAAGTAGTTGAATTTGTTGACTTGTGTCGCCACAAGTGCTTTTCATTTGATCTGTGTCACTTACAAAAACTCTGCACTCTGCAGTGAAGTCTTGACTTAAAAATAAACCATCAAATTATCGCCATTGTTATTGCGTTGGTCTATTTGGCAGTCAATTCCAGTATCTAGAACCGCTAGATTTAGGTAAATGGAAACCCATAATGTATGACTGTATCGTTTTTATTTATTATCATATTTTGACAGGAAATATTTTTTCACTTTTGACAAATTTATTATGGAAAAATATTTATATAGATTTAGAACAGAGTAAAGTATTCTAACGTTTTGTATTTTTCTCATCATTTAAAATAAATTATAAATATTCTTATGAATAAAAAATCATTGCCTTTTATTTATAGTTATTAAATATGTATCAACAAATATTTTAGTGGCTTATTCAGAAAGTGCCGGATTTGAATCCTGGTAGAAATAATTGTGACATCGAGAAATGGCTTACGGTAATTCTTGTAACGGCCATCTTGAATAAGATTTTCATGTTTTATTCTCAGAATGGACTTTTAGAAGACCGAAACCTCCAATGTTCCCACAATTGGATAATTGAATAAAAAACAAAAAAAAACTTATTTTTTTAAATAACTTATAAATGATATTGAAAAGTGAAAAGAATTAAAATGTTAATGCCATAGGGCATAGATAATTAATAACAAATTAATCAAAATGTAAAAAAATATCCCGTGACTATAACCGCGCCAGGAATTCTTTAAAATTAAAATAGTTTTCCTATAAAACTTGTGTGATCTCATTCATGTAAAAAAAAATTTCATTCAAAAACGGAACCCAATTGCTTATCCTTTTTAACCGATTTCAGAAAAAGGAGATGGTTCTCAATTCAGTTGTATTTTTTTTTATGTTTGTTACCTCAGAACTCCGTCATTTATAAATCGATTTGGAAAATTCTTTTTTTATTGGATAGGGTATACCTCGAAGTTGGTCCCATATAAATTTTACTTAAATCGGTTCAGTAGTTCGGCTGATTTTTAATAAAAGCGAGTAACGGCGCGTGATTCCTTAAGGTAAATGTCACTTTTTGACACATCACACAGCGAAAGAAGTCAGTTAAGAAGTGAATCTATTGGCAAGCGACTAAACTACGTACCTATTGTAAAGCCACTGAAAAGTAAAAAATAAAAAACTTTTTAACAAAAAAAAAAAACTCCCTCAAAAAGCCACCAAAAAGAGGAAAGCAGTGAAATTTTGAGGTCTGTGCCAAAAGTATAGTACTTATAGTGATTACTGATTAATATCATTCTTTTTAACCGACTTCATATTTTATTAAATTGGCACAGACCTCAAAATTTCATTATTTTTGGTGGCTTTTTGAGGTTTTTTTTTTGTTTTTTTTAAAGTTCCTCATTCATCTACTCGCTCTCAGTAAATAAATTACATAGCCAAATATAGGTACCTATTTGGGAAGCCAATGGTTGTCAAATTCGCTATCAGAGCTGAGCAGTACTGAGTATAAGTACCTACTTGAAAAAAGTACTTTAAGTACATTTTTTGTACTTGGTACCTTGTACTTTAAGTACATTTTTTGTACTTGGTACCTTGTACTTCAAGTACTTTTAAAAATTGTACTTGGTAATTGTACTTGTAACAGACTGTTAACTGTACTAGGTACTTGGTAATTGGTAATTGAACCTTGTTTTCAAGTACATTTTGTTTACAAGTATATTTTTACACGAATGAACTATAGTTACTTCTTACCACAACAGTTTTATTGATGGATGTTACATTTCGAAAGCTAAGCTTTCATCTTCAGCGAACACTACATGAATTTGTTAATTGTTTTATTACCTGTAATATTAGCATAAAATACCCGTTATGTTTTATTTCATTCATGTAGTGTTCGCTGAAAATGAAAGCTTAGGTTTCGAAATGTACATCCATCAATAAAACTATTGTGGTAAGAAGTAACTATATTTTATTTTGTAATTATTCTTTAATATTTAGTCATGATTAAACCTTTTCGTCATTAAATTTCAATCATTAGTTAGATTGAATTTTGCCCCACACTGCTACTGATACTAATTTAGGTCGGATATATTATGTAGAATGTACATGTATGGAGTAATTGTAAAATCCAAGTACTTGGAATAATTAAAATTGTACTTTGGTACTTAGTACCAACTTTGTACTTAAAAAAACGAAAATGAAAAGTTCTTTGCTCGGATGAGTTCAAAAAAAAAATAGTACTTAAAGTTCCCATTTCATCAAAATCGTTAGTCGTTTTTAAGAAAAAAAATTCGACTGATGACCAATCCTATACTTCCCACCTAGTAAATATTTGCAAAAAATAAACACTCTTTTTTTTAATTCTTTGACTAGGCCCAAATAACCTTAGCTGTTGGTGGTCTTTAAAACACAATTTAATTTTTATTCTTTGAAAAAAGCATGGCCCTCTTTTTTGTTTGGTGATCTACTGATAGTTAGCTTAATATAGCAAAAATCATGGTTACCTTGATTTACGTACAATTTTTATTTTTTTTTTAGTAAAATATTTTTTTTCTCGAAAACTATACATTTTAGAGAAAAAAAATATTTACATTTTTTTCATATTATAACATCTAGAATTCATTTATATTTTTTTTTTACCTATGTTAATACGTGACATTGAGAACGTTTTTTAGAATATCTCAGGATCCACTGAACCGATTTGACTCAAAATCTAATCAGATCTAAGTTAAAGGCTGATAAACACAATAGAACAATCGGCATGCCCGTATGTTGTTCCGTTCTTAAGATATCGAAGGCGAAAAATTGACCACACACACATACAGACATCAGTCAGAAAATGATCTTAAACGATTGCTAGGGTCTCAAAACGTGAAGATCTGTTAAAATCTCGAAATATTTTTTTCGGACTAAATCCATTACTTCCCTACCATAGTAGAGGTGGGAAGTAAAAAATTACATACCTATAAGTAGATAATATTATTATACGTCAGTATACGTCATACAGCATACTACATAACGTATGTACATAATGTACCTACATATTTTTAAATAATTACCGATTATTTTAATAAGTTAAAGATTGACTGTCAGAGTAATTTGACATAAATAATGAAAATAGTTTGTTTTTTCCAAAGCCTACTCACCATACGACACTGTTTTATAACGTTAAAAAAACTGTTTTTTTAAATGATAAAATCGATAAGAAAACGAATTTTTCCAGAGATGAGACCTATATAGATCGATTTTTTGCCCCCAAAACCCCTTTTCAGTAAATTTCATCCAAATCGTTAGGGCCGTTTTCGAGAAAATATTTATATAGGTACATATATACAAGATTTGCTCGTTTAATAATATAGGGATTAGGTATATGCGGTAAATTCATAATTTTAGACGCATCTAAGCTGCTGAAATACAAATTAAATGACAAACACACCGAGAGTGGCTGCAGCAACGAAAGTGAGATCAATGCTCGCAAAGGAAAATATTACCGGCTGCCGCATTCACTTATGCGTCGCGTAGCTCGATTTTCTCCCACCCTGTTTTATTGACGCACTACACAAGTATGAAAAAGTCCCCTACCTCGAAGGTTGCAAATAAACACATTTGTAACCAGCACACAGAGTTTAACTGGGATAAAAATTAAAGAGGCCCAGGCGTGGCTTTGTCTATGCAAAAAACAGCTCACAGCTAGGGTTACCATCCGTCCGGATTTGTCCGGACTTGCGGCCTACCGTCCGGGCTTTGTCCGGATTTTTAATTTGTCCGCATTTTTGACTTCGATGGAAAAATTTTGAATGAATGTTTAATGTTCGCATTAAATTATGTACTTAAAAATAAAACATACGTATTAAATCAGTCCAAAATGTCAGACTTGTGACCTGTGAGGCGCCAAGGAGGACACTTCGACCGCTGCCACATCGCCTTTGAGAATGTCTACCGCAGTTGTAGACGAAACGTCAGGTAGAAATACCACCGGACCACGGCCTACAAGCCCGGAAACCATAAAGACTTGGAACAATGCCGGGCGTGAAAGCTTGCACACTTTTTTTCAGGACTTTTCAAAATTGGAAATTTTACTCACAAATTTTACTCACAAATCACAGGTCACAGCTGACTTCAAATTGATGAAATCTGACACTGAACAGAATAGAGGAGGAATAACCATGATAAAATCTGTGTTATAACTCATAACTCGAGTGACTGTCCGTTTTCTAAATTTAAATTCCTTTTTTCAAAACGCCTTATTGATCATCCAATTGCCGTGTGGGCTCAGTAGTCTATTTTTCGCCAAAAATGAAGTATTTTTCATTGCAATCACAATAAAGTATGCCTCAATCGTCAATCTTATCTATACTAATATTATAAAAACGCCGAGAAATTTTGGTCCGATCCCTAGGTCCCGCCATCCGACCGACGCCAATAGTGTATGTGCCATATGGCAAATACACTAAAAAGAGAAAGTGTGTATGTTTGTTGCGGGTAATCTCAGGCAGGGCCGTAACTAGAGCTGAATTCAAGATAGGGCACTGAAAGTTTAAAGTAGGGCTGAAGCAAAAGACTACAATTTATTAATTGGATTGCCCACCTCATCTGGTAATATCAAATTACAAAAAAACGGTGAATGACAATTTAATCAAAAAAAATACAGAACTTGCCACGTTATCAAATTTCCGAACTTCATTTAGATCCAACGAATTTAATCTTGTTTTTCCAAATGTCAGATAGATCAAGTCTGTAATTCTGTCGTGACAGTCTTTGCGGCTTATTTATAATTCCTTAAAGTAGGGCACTGGATGTTTTAAGGTAGGGCATTGCCCCTTAATGCCCTCCTAGCTACGGCCCTGATCTCAGGAACTACTTAACCGATTCACTGGTTTTAAAAGCCTACTTCTTCCTGAGTAAAATAGGCCATATAATTATTATTAATCCAAAGAGTGCCAAGACAAAAGAAGGATCAGCAGTGAGCGAAAATGTAAAGCAGGCGATTTCTCAGCTAAATTATTAGTGTTTGATGGCCAAACTATAAAAGGCTAGATACACAGTAAAGTGACATATGACAAATTTGTTGGTCATGATTATTCGTTGCCAATCTAAAATCTACCCGGGCGAATCCGATTCGGAAAGCTATATTATACAGGGTGTTTCATGAGTTATACGACATAGCCCATAGAGGAAATCAAGGCAAGTTCAGATCAACAAAGAAAATTTTTTTTAGCGAGTGGTTATACACATACAGAAGTTTAATAAGTTTGATCTGAAACTTTGAGATGCGATATTTTTGAAACGGTTTGACATAATCTACTGAAATTTGGCATATTCCCTTACTAAGCTACTCAGAATGCCCCACGAGGCCAAAAAAATCCAGGGCCGGACTAAAAAAATGACCCTTATATTTTCGCATTGGATTTCTGAAAAACTGCTATCATATTTGGTAAGTTCAGAAAAAATGCTACAGAAGCAGCGATCCAATCGGGACGGCACACCTGTCAGTTTTGCAAAAAAAATGAAATAAAAAAAATTGAGAAATGTAAAGAGCGAAATTTCTGAAATGATTTGAAATAATTCATTGAAATTACATTTTCAAAACAAAATAAGTAACATTTTAATTAAAGGTAATAAGTACAGTTATTTACAAAAGGTTTACTTCCCTTTTCGCGTCTGTTTGTTCACGATTTATTTGAAAATCGCTAGACCGATTTCAAATTTGTTTTCACGGCTATATAGGGAATTATTCTGGGTGTGCTTAGGCTATATAATCATCATGGTACGTCATGGCGGGGGCAAACTCTAGTTTCATTCAACCGCAGTCATTTTATTTCGACATTGACAAAGTCGTGGGGGGCTAAGGCATTAGAACATGGGGCCTTGTAATAGAGAGTCAAGGAAAACTCCTCTATTACAAGCCCCCAGGCTCTAATCCGAGAGCTGGTAAAAATATCAATTGGATTTTCGATTTATTAAATAATAAATTCAAAATATGAATTGCTGCTATAAGCCCAAATAATCATAACTGTCGGTGGTCTTAAGAAAAAACAAAACCAAAAATAAGAGTTAGTGTTACCATAAAGTGGTTTTGCTTTTGGGCTTTATGCCTGTAGTGTGTCAACAATTTAACAAATGTAAATAAACATAAGTGGTTGGGTGGTTCCATCCAATTTCCTGGATAATAATTGGTTAAAAAGCAATGTACCAGCCTACCGCAACAATTATATAAGACATTGAGACGGCACGCACAAGTCATTGTTGAGTAGTGTGGACTGTGGTTGCTAATGACTGACTTTGTCCGTATAGGTACTACCTTACCTATGACTCGTTCATGACGTCGTACTGCTGCATTAGAATACCCCATTCTTCGCTTAAACTTTACTCATGTGGGTAACTTCTTTTATAGCGCCGCAACTATATAAACAAGCGCGGTTATGTTTAGGCGTTTGGTTTTTGTTTGCCGGTAACTGATACTACTTGTAGGTACGATAGTACTTCAAGAAATTTACATGTGACTTGTAAACGATCGACCTACATACATTGACTAATTAATTAACAAAGTTTTTAATCCGTGATAAAAATCTAAATATAAATTAAATTTTATAAAAAGAAAATAAAAAACGGCATTGAATATCTAATTGATAATCATTAGTGCGTCAGAACTATTCAATTAGATAATCAGAATATTGTTATTTTAAAAATAATAGAAAAAGTGTTTTGAGTAGTCACAACAATATAGTTAGAAGAGGAGAACTGTGCGGTGTTAAAAAGTGAATATGGTCGGTCATTTAACTAGAGTATTAGCTCATATTGGGCACAACGAAAACAGTCATTATCATCGTCATGAAATTCATGACGACGATGACGAAAGTGATGGAGTTGTTGTAGCAAAAGCAACTGCTATGTGTGTTTTGTTTTTCGCATCAATGACTATGGGTTTGATACCAATAAAACTAAGCAAGTTATTGAAATGGACCGAAAATAATACTACTGATGTCAAATCCAACATTTACGTATCAATGCTTCTTGCATTTGGTGGAGGCGTCCTTCTTTGTACAACTTTCCAACATTTACTTCCTGAAGTAGCCGAATCGGTTGTTGAACTTCAAGAACACGGTGAACTGCCAGACTTCCAGTTCCATTTTGCTGAATTTTTAATGTGTGTTGGATTTTTTATAATTTTCTTAGTGGAAGAATTGGTACATAAATATCTGCACAGTAGACAGAAGAATAATGAAAATGCAAGAAAGGCAACATTGACAATACGAACTGGAAAGGACGGAACTATATCAACAACCGATTTGATAAAAGCGCAGAGTGAAATAACTCTTGAAAATGCTAAAGAACATCATCATAACGGTCATAGTCACTTTATCCATCCTTCAAATGAAGATCCAATTGTTACAAATATACGAGGACTTCTGGTTGTTCTTGCTTTATCGGTTCATGAATTATTCGAAGGACTCGCAGTTGGATTGGAAAGATCAACTGCCAATGTTTGGTATATGTTTGGAGCTGTGGCAGCTCATAAACTTGTTATAGCATTCTGTGTTGGTGTCGAATTGGTAGCTACGAAGACCAGAGTGTTTTTGACAGTTTTGTACGTATTCTGTTTCGCTGTGGTGAGTCCTTTGGGAATCGGAATTGGAATTGGCGTTGGTCTTGGCAAAGAAGGAGCTGACGCGAATGGTTTGGCTTCAGTGATCCTTCAAGGACTGGCCACAGGAACTTTGCTGTACGTTGTGTTCTTCGAAGTTCTTCAGAGAGACAGGCAAGGACTCAAACAATATGCTGCGATTGTTCTAGGATTTGCTGTTATGTTTGGACTGCAGTTTTTAAGTGAGTAATTTTATTTTGATTTGATTTATTGTAATACTATCTTCAACATCAGGTTAATGAAGCGTTGCAAATGCACATTTTTAATTTTATCGTTAGACAAATCTAAAATATTGATAAGATTCCTTTTAAATATTTTTGTCAATGAACGTTGGACTACCTAACTCATAAGTAGGTACATAAAAGATAAACTACAAAACAAGTATTTCTATTGTTCCTTATAACTATTCGAATTTTCTTTATTTAATTGTTAAAAGAACGATGTAACATCAATAGTTTGGACTTTGCGAATTACATTGCACACAGAGATATTAAAAAGCTTAAAATATCAGTTACCTCAGGTACCTCAATAATCCCTTCGTAAGAACTTTTCCCTTCGGTTGTTGTTTAGCCAGAAAATCTATGATTCCCAAGTTTTGCGGAAAAAACGCGAACAGTTGAAACATTTTTTTAACAGAGATTAAAAATTAAAAGTGTATTGATATTTTCTCAAGGAGAAATAATGGGTTTGACGGCATTGAAATTGGTATAAAAATATTAATTATATAGGTAAGATTAATCACGAAAACATATTCAATGACATTTTTAAAGAGAAAAACAGTCAATTATGCAAAGATAATTTACAATATGCATGATGAGTGTCTCATATCTTGGCGAAAAATCACTTTTTATTGTTATTAAAGTGTAATAATTGTTATTTGTTATGAAATAAATGTTGTTTTGATAACATTGTTTTAAAAAAATGAAACGCGCACTTTTAACACTTTCTTGTAAACTATATAAATACCTACATCATTTAATGTTTTTAAGTAATTTCCTGTTATGCAGCTATGCTGGTTATTTTATTATAAGTACGGCTATTTTTAAACGCAATAGGCATTTTTTCATGGTTACGGGTGAAATTTATCGTTTCTTTTTAATTGCAATATTTTATGGATTATAGTCATCAATATAATTCATTGTTACTATTAAAATTGAAGTGTTATTGTGGTGTTAACAATAACATAACATTAAATTAAATTTTTAATTGATTTACCATTACATTATGTGTAATAATTCATGAATGTATACATAATTCCAATCTCCGAAAATTGCATCAGATGATGGGGCAATGTGTCTGTAGATATTAGATGGATTTAACAAAAAAAAAATGGCAAAACAAAGTAGAACTGACCACTCGACAGAATTATATGATTAATAAATTAAAAAAATATATATCAAAATCAGTCAAGTGGAAGTCGCTGAAAGTTCTTGGTCGAAAAAATGCCTTGAACCCCGGTAGAAGACAAAAAATTGTCACTATTCAAATAAAATTTCAACACTAACCAAACAGTATGAATGGAAAAAATGCAATCTAGTTTTATTTTTATAGCTGTAAAGGCGATAAACAGTAAAATGCGTTAACGAAAAAATTAACATTTTGGCGTTAATTGATTGAATACATATTTTATTTAAATTGCGCTGTCAAATGATATATGTTTTAAGATAACAATACATCAATCTCAATAGTATAAAACAAAGTCGCTGTCTGCCTCTGTCTGTTTCTCCGCTTACTTCTTCTAAACCACGCAACGGATTTTGAAACGGTTTTCACTAATAGAAAGAGCGATAAACGAAGAAGGTTTGTGTATATAATTTGTAAATATTTTGTACAAAATGGCTGAACTATGACGGTGTTTTGTCAAAAAAAAAACTGTTTTCGTACGTTTACATGGCTAAAGCTGCTTATTTCTTCTAATCATAATTTCATACCACCCGGGCGTAGCCGGGACGGGCCGCTAGTTTAATATAAAACAAACAACGGCCAAGCAAAAACGTACTTCATCCGCCGAGGGTTTCGTACATCATTCGTTATAGTCTTCCTGTAATCTTTATCAGCCTCTTTACATGCTTAATTTTTTTCAAAATTTTAGACCTAATACTTTCGGAGATATGGAGGGAAGAGACATGCTGTTTTGGTACATCACGTACCAAAAAAGCGTGTCTCTCCCCTCCTTAACTCCGAAAGTAGTAGGTTTAAAATTTTGAAAAAAAAGATTACAGGAAAGCTATACCTAGCGAATAATGTACGAAACCCTCAGCGAATGAAGCACGTATGTTCGATCGTTTTTATATGCATTTAATGGATAGTTTCAAGCGAACACACAAAGACGCTAATGACCTCTGTTGTCGAGCGTCTATAATTCACAATTCATTCAAATGAACATTTTCACTAATATGTCAAAAACTACGCGACCTAAAATAAAAAGAAAAAAGGTTACGGAATCCGAATCTGTAACAATTAGAGTACTTTTATTTAAAGTCAGAATTACAAAAATATTTTTTGTCTATTTTTTAAGTTCTAAAAATTGAAGTGATTTTTTTTACCTCGTTAAGCGGGGTATCATAATACCCCGCTTAACGAGGTAAAAAAAATCACTTCAATTTTTAGAACTTAAAAAATAGACAAAAAATATTTTTGTAATTCTGACTTTTGGACTATAGGTGCGGGCAGTGACTATAGGATTTCTTCTTTCACTCAACGGTGCGGGCCACACAAGCTTTATAACTACGTCAAATTTCAAGTTATAATAAAGTCGACTGTGACATTGTAGACAGACAGACAACGAAGTCACGTGCATAAGGGTCCCGTTTTTTTACCATTTTGGTACGGAACCCTTAATATAATCAATATATTTTTGAGTAAAGCTAGGCTTTATTATGCTACTACAAAGTGAAAAGTAAAAATGTGTTTATTTATTTATTGTAAATTATAGACGCGTCGACAACTTAGGTCATTCGTGTCTTGATTACATTAAATAACAACTCACTTAAAACTAAAATGACATCACAAAACATCCGTGAGCGGAGGCGGGTTGTAGTAAAAATGTGAAATAACGGAAATTTACATATTGAAAGTAGAGAAGAATCACATAGATTCTACAGACACTGATGACCTCAGCTGTTGAGCGTCTATATAATCTACAATCTATCTATCACAAGATTCTGGCAATAACTTAATAGGTACAATTATTGTTTATTAACTTCCCATTGGAAGTTATTGTAATGGGTCCGAAAATCGAAATCAAAATGTATAACAAATGTTTATGTTTCAAGGTCACCACACTATTTTTACACTATTTTTAGAAAGATGTTTGTGTGTGTATGTGTGTGTGTACGTATGTGTCCATTTCTTTAAATTCTTTCTAAGAAGAAATCTTGAGAATGAAAATTTTTTTCTTAACCAAATAACCTCCAAAAAAGTAGATTTTACACAATATCTCGCGAATAAAAAAATTATATCGACTTCGTAAGGGTGTCAATCGAGGCGTGTTAACGTCATTTTAATCCGACATAAATTTTATAAAAATCGGTTCAGCCGTTTTTTTTTTTAATTATTGTTAAAAATAAATAATAATTATGTTTTAATGATTAAAATGATTACTTTTCTGTGTAATATCTAATTTAATTATTATTATTAAATATTTATCAAACTGGGAAGTTCATCGTGTGGACCTCAAGGGTCGCACTTTAGTTCTAATAAACGACCCACCTCACGGCTTGTTCGTAATTGTAATTATAATAATCTATGTTTAAATTGCCTGAATCATGTAATTCTTCTCGTATTTAAAATTTTTCCTTACTCCTAAGCGAGTAGCATATTTCACATTATTATGATCGCGATTAACTTCAAAAAGAGTAAAAAAAAACTTGAGGACACCCCTGCTTACAACTTGTATAACAAATTATTTTATAGGTGAAGTAGGGCATTTATACTATTCTTAGAAGCAAACGTGCTTAAAAATAAACAAAAAGAGGGAAATACTAAAAATAAAATAATACTTCGTGACATTGCTGCGTTTGTTTACACTCTTTGTCTACTAATTAAAACGTAGTTAGGTACCTGTAATTAATTTTATTCCTTCAGCTGATTCATAAGGAAAATAAGCATAAGTTTCTTCGTATTGGGGTATTTTATAAAAAGAAAACATACAAAACATTATGTCTTAAAAATGTACTTTTTATGGTCCAATAAAACAGGGGATTTACGAGGAAGAAATACATTTTTAATGCAAAATATTTAAGGTCAAAGTATTGCATCAAATATGACCTCAATTACAGTAATGAATAGAGTATTCACATTGTGTATATTTACTTTATTTTCGGTCTACGCCGTCTTGAAAAACAGAGCTTATCAAACAATAAATTACAAAAAGTCCCTCATATATTCTATTTTTAGAACATATAAAAAAGTGATTCCCCGACATTCTCAAGAGATGTGTAAACATTCAGGCCAGTTACGTAAAATTTGAAAACATTTTGGCAACTTACCAAGATGGATCGAATATAGTGAACAGTGAAGCTTTGTGTCACACATAACTACTTCCGTGACAGTTCACCGAATCAGTCTAACAAAAATGTTGGAGGGAAGATGCTTAGGCTATAATGTATTTACTATTTTTTGTCCTACCCCCTATAAAATAGCTGCGATGGAAAGTGACCCTTTACAGGCCGTTGTGCGGGAAAGTATGTAATAGTCGCGTTAACTGATTCAATGGGAATCTGTGCTGATTGTGCGTACGACAGCTTAATATTAGAAGTGAGCACTTCCTTGGCACATAGGATCAATAAAAGCAATACTGATTAATTCAAAATTTGCATTTAATAACTAACGTTTCGGTATTCTTCATACCATCTTCAGAGTCTACAAGAAAAATTATAATGTTGATACAATGGTTGTATGTAAACGTGGGTGAGAATATTTATATGGTGAAAAACAATTATTTTGTGGAAATAAAGTTAAAGTTAACAAAAATTGAAATATGTTTTTATCTTACCAAAATGCTGTCAATTTCTTTCAGTATTTTGTTTGATCGGTTAATGAACATGGTGTTGACATTGTTGGTTTTTTTTAAATAAAAACTCATAAAAATTGTTAAAAGTAAAATGTAGTTTCACTGATAAAATTGGAAATAAAATCTATGTTCACCTCTAATTAATATCCGTTATACTGAAAGTTGAGAGTAGTGAAAACGAAAAAACAGCAATTTGATAGGATTTAACAGAGACAATTATGTAAAAGGTTATAATAAATCGATTAAGTTACTATATATATGGGACAAATTCTCAATATCTGTACGTTTGTTGACGCTATTTTTAAATTTTTTAATAAATACCATTTCTAAGAATATCCGTTTGAAATAGTTGGATTCTTTAATTAATATGCTCGTATTGTTGAAATCAAACTCATGATTGTTGTTGTAACTATGTTGTACTAGCGATGTTAGATTGGAATTGGGATAAAAGTATTTTTTAAATTTTTTTTTAAATTATCCCAAATAAATTATCCCAATACAGTACAGCAGGGCCGTAGTTAGAGCTGAATTCAAGATAGGGCACTGAAAGTTTAAAGTAGGGCTTAAGGTGACTGAATAGCCACAAAAAATATTTATATGCATTTCTGTACATGCCCCGTTATTCACCCGCAGAGGTCTATCTTATAGGCATTTGAATGTATGTGTCGGAGAAAGTACACTGAAGACGAAAACTGATTCGTGAATGATCGGATCATTTAAACTTGATTGATTATAATGACACGACCATCTACGACAGAGTTCTTCATTTCGTGTTGAAACGTTGTTTTCAAAGATGAAATTCCAGTGGCGTAGGCGTTCTTTACTAATTTGCAAACACTACCAGACAATAAGTAATAAGTATTTATTATATTTTGTATTCAAATTGCTTTATTTTTATAAATTATATTTGAATTTGAAAATACATTTCAATTACTCCGAATTTCTAATATATTAAGAAAAAATTTTGGAACATACAAGTAATTCAAGAATTACAAGGCGCGATATTCATGTAGGTATACTGTGTGTAAACGGCTTTATCGAACATAGGGAAAATAACACTGAGAAGATTTATAATTTTGTAGTAGGTTATGAGCCATAAGACCTAATATAAATATGTATTGGATTACATAGAAAAAATAGTACAGTGAATTTTTTAAACAACTTTCCGTAGCAACGGTTGACTATTAAGCGTAATTCGTAACCGGCTAAATAAAAAAAGTCATGATGTGTCGTAAGACACCCGACAGAAGCTATGCTTCTTACGCATTGTATATAAAACCGAACTTAACAAAGATATAAATAATACAATTAAAAAGTTATTATTTGATCGCCATTTTGAAATCTGACGCCATTTTATTTTTTTATGTCTTATTAAATTCTCAAATATCAATTTTCAAAAGGATCGGATAATTTTTACAAAGAAGTATATACTTATGACCGCCATTTTGAAATATGACGTCATTTTATTTTTTTGCGTCCTATAAAACTTGCAAATATTAATTTTCAAAAAGATCGGATAATTTTTACAAAATCTGAAGTAATTTTTTTTTGTGTCCTGTAAAACTGTCAAATATCAATTTTCAAAAGGATCGGATAATTTTAGCAAAAAAGTACCTACATATGGCTTCCATTTTAAAATATGACGTCATTTTATTTTTTTTGTGTCCTATGAAACTCAAATACCGATTTTCAAAAAGATCGGATCATTTTTGCAAAAAAGTACATATAGCCGCCATTTTGAAATCTGACGTCATTTTATTTTTTTGTGCTCTATGAAACTCTCAAATATCAATTTTCAAAAGGATCGGATAATTTTTACAAAAGTACATAATGGCCGCCATTTTGAAATTCGACGCTATTTTATTTTTTTGCATCTTATAAAACTCAAATATCAATTTTTAAAAGGATCCGATAATTTTTATGAAAGTACATATGGCCGCCATTTTGAAATCAGACGCCATTTTATTTTTATGTGTCCTGTAAAACTCTCAAATATCAATCCGTAAACATTCTGAACCCAACGGCGTCAAAATTATGGCTTCCGTCGCATGTTTCGCTGCAATTTTCGTGACGTTAACTTTCTGAATATAGCGCCTGACTGAAGTGTAAGATGTATCAAAACTAGAAATAATTTAAAACGCGCATAGAATCGCATAAAAAGTTATTCATGTCAAAAAAATAATGTAAATCGGATCAGTGGTTCTCGAGTTACAAGCGTACAAACGGACCAACAGACAGAGTCAGATTGTTCAGGAGGGTATGAAAAGTCAAAAAATTTTGATCCGATCACTAAATCTCGCCATCCGACCGACGTCAATAAGTTACCAGTCGTTCTAACCCAGCAGGTCATAATAAATTATTAAAATCATAATAAAATCTGTCCAAAAATTGAATGACTATATTAGAATCCAATAAGTGGTTATTGTGATTGAAAATGTTTATTTTTATTTATCACTGCGACCCGACTCACGAGTTCACACTGGAAGTGTGATGTGTAATATATTTGTTTCTGTAAAGTATTATGAAACATCGTTCGATTCAAGTCTGCTAACGACATCTATTGACTTTTCAGTATAATACAACCCCTGTGAAAAACTATTTCGAAAATCTCTAATTTCTATGAAAAACCTTAATCAAACTTTGATGGTAATGCTTTCAAAATAAACTAGAAGTGTGTATCTTTCTTCCCATATGACTTTGAGCCAGATTGTTGTATAATATTTGATCTAAATATATGCTTTAAAATCAGGTAAAAATGACAAAAATAGCGTAAGTTTAACACAAATTTATGTGTAGAAAAAAATTGATTTCAAAAAAACTGTTCAAATAGCCCTCTTCCTTAGTATTTTTTGCATACATTTGTG
This sequence comes from Mongoloraphidia duomilia, assembly GCA_039654895.1. NCBI lineage: Eukaryota > Metazoa > Arthropoda > Insecta > Raphidioptera > Raphidiidae > Mongoloraphidia > Mongoloraphidia duomilia. Next base: position 11,802,561 of record CM077524.1, read on the forward strand.
AAGAAAAAACTTTAAAATGTCAATTTCACTTCCCGTAATTTGAAATAATAAGTCGTACTGTAAAGAAAATATTGATAAAAATCACGTTTTTTGATACAATTTTTTAAACAGAATTTTTTTTTTTTTTAGTTTTTAAGCAATAAGAGCCCTTCTATAAAGCTTAATGTTAAATTGTAGCTAATAAAAACAGTATTAAAATGACTTTTGTGACCACAGTTTGAAATTTGCCGAGATCATTTTTTGCAATCTGCGTGTGCAGTCACCTTAAGTAATTTTTTTATTTGTTGAGATTGGGAAATGGGAGGGCCCAGGTCTTCTCCAACTCCGGGGGCCCGGGATGCTCCAGCGCCCCTGGCCAGTCAGCGCCTGGGTCATTTCTGTAAGGAAGCATTTTAAATTTTAACTGTGAACGTTCTTCCGACTATCACTGTGCGTGGTCCGACACGCACTTGGTCGCTTTTTTTATTCCATAATAGTCGAATTTTTCTTAACACGGATACTGAACTTAAGATTCAACATAAAGAATTTTAACTGTATTTTTATGTACAAATTTTATGGTCCAATAAAATTATCAAAGGATTTACTAGGAGGAATTATGAAATGTTGTGAATCGTAAAATACAATGCAATATTAATAATTAGCATTAAAAAAGATGACATTATCGATCACATATTTTTCTGGATTAGTTATATTTATTATTTCATATTATTATCTTGATATAAAATAATAATTAAATTTCTGTCAACGAGACAAGTACAACCGCGATAATCCATATCATCACTAAATGGAAGGTCTTTCGATAATCCAAATAAAAACAATAAACTTTAAAAAATCAAAAACCCAACTATGTGAAAAGCGAACTAAAATAGAATACACAAATGCCGATAGCCAGCAGTCGGAGGCCAAATAATGTTAATAAAAAAATTGGCATTTGATATTATATTCAGGGCCTCCAATATTAGATAATACACCAAATAGTTTTTTAGTTCAATTATAAGTATTTCAATTCTATTTGGCAGAAAATGAGTTTTGGTCTGTTTTTTACGTTAAAAAAACATACAAAACAAAAACAAAAAACAACAATCTTTAGGACCATCTTTGTTTTTGGTTTCGGAGATCATGCCTTTCCTTTTTTTATTGTAATAAAATCTAATTACGCCACTTATTTGTTACTAGGTACTTCAAATGTAATTATTTTTATCAGGTGTTCTAAATAATTCAATAATCCGTACACTGGTCGATCAGATTATCGAGGTTGAATTGTATTTTTCTTTTTTGATTGCAAAATATGATAACTGACAATTTTCATCGATAATAATTTTTATTTATGTCAATTTAGAAATGTGATTTGAATGTTTTGTGAGGTACTTTAAACTTGAACACAATGTATTGTTAGGAGACAATGAATTACGGTAATTGCAGCTGATATTAGATATAATATCTACACTTTATTTGCATTGCTTTATAGTTCCTTGTACTTAGACTACAGTATTTTATACAGAGTAATTTAAAAAAGTAAGTAGGTATATTTGTATCGCAGGTATAGACAGATGAGTTAATACCGTTAGTCATGGGGACTGTCGACAGAAGTGAAAAATTATTAACATTAGTCTGGTTTTCATATCTATCGCGGCACTCCGAGCAACAATTATATACATTTTAATTTTTATATGGTTTATTCAACGCGCCTAAAGAAGTTTTCACTTCAAAAATTATAATTAATGTCAAAGAAAGAATATAAAAAAATATAAATATATAAATAAATATCATGTAGAATTTAGAACAAAAAAAAAACACACGAAAATTTCACGGTTTCTCGAACCGGGGACGTTATGCATACGACGCACATTATATAATTGATTCGAAACATATAGGAAAAAATGTAGTGAAAATCAATTGATTCTGAAGCATATAAGGGAAATGTTAGATTAGTAATCTTGTCACGGTTGAGTAAATGTAAGCTCATTCCGCCACGAAAGTTGAAAGGTTCAGGTTAGAATCCTGACTGTGACTATGGTTAGTAAAATGATTTTTTTCCATATGTTTCGAATCAATTATATAATTGGCTGCTTTCCAACGAAACATTTTCATCTATAAGTATAATCTACAATATATATATGTGTCTTATTTTTTCGTGTATCGACTAAATGCTTTTTGTTTAACCGGTTAAATATATTCTGCAATTTTTATGTGAAGTGTTTTTCGTTGATCATCTGGTATATTTCGCAAAATCATAAATTACTTCCGGATCTCCCACGGATAACATTGTAGAAAATGTCAAATATTAACGTAGTGAAATTTTAACTGTCTATATAATAATGCAATTAATGATCTCTATAGTACAATTACTATACTACATTATAATATCCAATTTATTTCAATGTAAGATAGTTAAAGGTATCCTTGAGAAAAATGACTGATTTCAAGAAAACAACGCATTATAATTAAAAATGTATTCTAATAGAATATCATAATATTATAAGAATTGCGAGTACATTTCGAAATAAAACAATAATCTATTTTAAATCTTTTTTTAATATCAGTAAGCATTCTCATCTCAGTGTTAGTAAAAGATAAAACACTAAGGAAGTATTTTGGATTCCTAAAAAAGATTAGTATTTTTGCATGAAGCGTCGTAAATAATCTTATCTAACATATTTACCACACAAAAAATATTGTTATCTAGTATAAATTTGAAGCTTGGAATTATTATAGAAATTGAATAATCCATACATAATTAAAATAAGGGTTGCGTTTTTTCATTCGGAACCCTAAAAAGATTTCAGCTTATAGAAACAAAATAATAAATCCCTCTAAAGTTTAAAAGAACGGTTATGATATGAAATATTTACAAAGAGAAGAACAGAACAGAACTAAAATGTGCCTTTTATAACGATTTTATTTAGCTTGACGCCGTATATTTGTTTGTTTGTTTGTTACTATCTTTGTTTCAAATCTTGCGACAGATTTTTCAACTACTTCTACTTGACCGATTCTTTTGAAACTTTGCACACACATTGAGTTCCCGTGACAATACTATATGTATTATGATAATTGCAACTTGGTAACGAGGATCTGATGGTGAAATCAGGAGGTGGACAGTGGAACTCTTAAAAACTTGAAAATAAAAATAGGTAAAAAAACTTTTAAGTTACACGGTTTTATTCTAAATCATCAGCTGTACCAAAAACTAGAAAATAATTAGGACACAAACCAAGGGGTGTCGCTGCGTCAGCGGAATAAGTAATAATCTGGGACTTTAACAGACTAAAATAAAAACGTGGGGCGCATAAAAATCTTTATAACGACTGTATAATAATTTATTAAAAAACTCGGGTCGCAGTGCCAAAACCCTGCCGACAATATAGTGTATTTGCTAATACAGGCATTGTGCTGTTATTATGTGAACATAAGTTTGTTTTTGGACAAAATAAAAAATTTAACCCCTTAATACATCTCTTAAAATAATATTTTTTTCGTAATTTCAATATCGTTATCATTACAGCATCTGCACCAAATTAAATACACCCTTCGGTAAGGAAATCCGTATCCGCATACTAATGTTTTTATAAAATTCGTAAGTCCGGCCCTATCGAGCCGATTTTATTTAAATTTTAGCACCACGTTTTAATCTTTACTAAAGGGTTAAATTTCAGTTTTGTAACGATTCGGACAATTTTTTCGGTATTTTTGGGCCCAAAAACATTTTTCAACCCCTAAAAACCACCCTTAAAATAGTCCGATTGGGTCCATTTTAAATAGGCTTCGTGCGGTGATGGATTGCAACGTACCTACCAAATTTCATCAAAATCAATTAACTCTTTCGAAAGTTATAGCCCGTACACACACACACACACACACACACATATATATATATTCCTATAGGTATATATATATATACCTATAGGTATATATATAAATAGACATTACCAAAAATAGTGCCAAGGTATTCAGGAGGCTATGAAACGTCGAGAAATTTTGGTCCGACCCCTAGGTCCCGCCATCCGACCGACGCCAATATGTGCCATATGGCAAATACACTAATAAGAACGGCTTGTCTACAAAAATGTGTTTCCAAGCCAACAGAAATATTTCAAATGCGCCCCACGTTTTTATTTTAGTCTACAAAAAGTCCCAGATTATTACTTATTCCGCTCACCCAGCGACACAAAATGCCCCTTGGTTTGTGTCTTAATTATTTTCTAGTTTTTGGTACAGCTGATGATTTAAAATAAAACCGTCTAACTTAAAAGTTTTATTACCGGAATCGAGTTTCAAAAACATCGCACTCTTTTTAAAAAGGAGGCACATTCTCACACTTGTCACGCACGATACTTTTTATAACGAGAACATGTAAACGGATGTGCGTAAAAAGTGACAGACGTGTGTAAAACGTCAAACAAAAGAGAAATCTGTGTGTAAAAAGGGATTTTTACACACGACTCATATGCGATTGTTTTACGCACGGTCCGTAACCATGATCTAAAAACATCATTTTACATGTTCGTGTTATAAAAAACATTGTAACCTAGAAGTTACAACTATTTGTAACCTAGAAGTTACAACTACAAGGCTTGGAAGATTTGTTTAATATAATATTTTTAAAAGCTGGCTTTGTTACCAACCAGCGTATTATCTGTGACAAGTTCATAAGAGACACTCTCTTAAAGAATAATTTGACACGAATTCCACAGTTGAATTATTCTAATTAATGAGTAAGTACTGCGCGAATTAAATTTTTAATTAGATATACATACTACATAGTCAAATGTAAACGGATAAGACAATCATTTAAAACGATAAAATCTAGTTTGAAAAGTTTCTCTTAAAAAGTCACAGTGAATCTTCTCTATTGTAAAAGTGGTTTCCGTAACCTTTCGTTTAACACAATAATATAATTATTATATGAAAGTAAGATGGTACGAAAATTTCCGTACAATGCGTATGGACCATAAATTATTAAGTCAATATATGGATAAAAAATGAAAATTAGTAACTAAAAGCATTTTATGTTTCTTGTTGTTAATAAGAAAGCGAAATTTTAATATGACATTTACATGCGGAATGTTATTTACAGAACTTAAAAATTACAGGAAATTTTTAAAAGAAAAATTATTTAGTTTATTGTTTTTTATTAAAATAAAATAACAATACTTGAGTTATGAGCTTGTGGATAACAATGAAAGATAGTTTATAATAATCAAAGATTTATACTAACCCCAATCTACAAAAATGAACTTTCTTACAACGAAAGTTTCAGTTTCCAGACAACCTAAAATTTTCCTTGAAAATAAGTTCGTTTCACGCATTTGAGTTAAGCATAAAATTATTCGTCCTCGAAACTTTATATCCTGATCAGTGGTGGATTTACCAGGCTGAGTAGGCCTAAGTTTAAAAACCAAAAAAAATTTGAAGAAAATAACTCCAGAAGAAAAAACACTCCAGTAGTTTTTACATACAATGATACATCATGCAAAATTTGAAATAATAGTCGCGTCAATGAAGCCTTTTCCTCGGAAGTCCTCAAGAACAGCTCCGATTTTGATGATTTTTTTTTTTGAAAATTTTGTTTTTTTATATTATTTAAAATCAGAAACCTTTTGGAGCGGGGAAAGAATTATTTATATTATTTAAAAAATATCTATGATATTTATATAAAAAATTTACTTTTGTCTCTATTTTTTCCTAAAAAATTCTTCATATATTAATTTCAATATAAAAAGTAGATGATAAAAAAAAGTTTTGAACAATAATTCAATATTTACATCATAAAAATTCGCTGTATGGGTCAAGAAATACGTAGCACGGGAAATAAAGGTTTTAGGTCGCAAATAATCCCCAAGGAGCTGGATTTTTCACAGATGGTAGAACACCTTTAGACATGTATTTTTACAAAAGTCCCCGGTTATCCCCCTTGTGCTTCCTCCGCCACCTCCTTTTAAATATAATTTTGTAAGCCTTACGGAAAACGCTAATATCTCCTTAACCAATGTCTGAAATCAGATGACTTTTTTTTTGTTTTGTTCCTAATTAATTACTCTAAAAAATTTCCCCTCTTCAATTTTGCGATAAAATCAATATGTGCTTTGCAATTTATTAATAAAGAGAAAATATCAGTTTTTAAAAGAATACTTCACAAAATATTTCCATATAACTTTTTGATGAGCCTGTTTCGAAATATCTCAAAAAAGATTATGTCATTTTAAATAGGATTACATTTCCTACAATTTTGATCCCTACAAATTTTCTGTGGTACAAATAGTAACCGCGCTAGAGCTTCTTGAAAATCGGACGCGCTTTTTGTAGCCTTGGAAACCAATTGTTAAAACGTAATGTCCTTTTCAATAGCTTTATTTATTGTGTTCTTTATCGAATTTTAAATTGAAAATACACATGTTCATAAAGCAAGGAACGCTCTAAATCGTGATTTTTGTTCCATATCGATATCGTTAAAAATTTAGAAGCTATAGCCAGTCAAAGTTGAAATCATCATAGAGCCTTACTTTTTTTTTTTTGACACGTGTTACGAGTACTTTCCATACCGAATAAAAAAATGTCCGTCTAGTAACCTATAAAAAATTTAAGGTTCAATCTCACTAACTTGAAAAATTTTCAAGTTATAAGCATTATAAGCATGTTTTTACTTTTTGACATAAAATTAAAACACTTGACGCGAAGTGCTCTACTAAAACATTAAGAGAAACATTAAGTTTACATATATGTAGAAACTGTAGACCTATTCATGGGTTATCTAAGTGAGTAAAAAAATTTAAAAAATTTGAAAGTGGTCACTCTACAGAGCACTTCGCAACAAGTGTTTCAATTTTATGTCAAAAGGTGAAAACATGTTTGCAGTAGAAGTGACTGTGATAACCACCCAACACTTGAAGAAGATGAAATCTCCGAAACGCAAAGTACATACAAATGAAAATTAAATTTGCTTTTTTTGTATATAAAATAATAAATTTCAGTTAATAAAGATTTTTTAATTTTGTTCCACAAATTAATTTTATGTCATTATTACATAAAAAAAAAACTTAAAAACTTAAAATTGTTTATAAAATTTGTTGGTATATTGAGATATAATTTAAAAATAACATAAATATCTCTTTTATCCAAGTTTTCAATGGATATTGTATAAAAAAAATTTCTTTCCTGCATAAATAGTATAAATATTGTTTAAACAATAGAAATAATTCCGTCCCCGCTCCAAAAGATTTCTGATTTTAAATAATATAAAAAAACAAAATTTTCAAAAAAAAATCATCAAAATCGGAGCTGTTCTTGAGAACTTCCGAAGATTGCCTGTTTTATGTATTCATTGACGCGACTATAAAGAGTATTTGTAAAATACGACGTAACAACAATATTTACCTTTTTCCGTTTATCATAAAATTTTATCCTTGATAAGCTCCATAAATACTAAGAAACGGCAATACAAATATTATGTAACAATTCCGAAGAAAAGTAAAAAAGTGGAGACATTAATTGTTATTGTTAAGTTGCACGATTATAATTTATAGATAATAAAAAAAACACTTTTCGATTTCTGAAATAAATTCTGGGAAGTATTTATTTTTATTATTATCATATTTTATTGCATAATTAACAAGAGCAGCGGGATTTACAAATTGATCCAACTGGTGTTATTATCCATAAATGTATGTGCTCATTGGAAAAATCTATAATTTTATTAGTTTGTTTGCCAAACAAAATGTTTTAAATAAAATTACCTGAAAAGTCTTCTTAACCCTCGGCCTACAAAAAAGGGATGTTATCTCACCAAAAACATAAATGTGAAAAAGGGGCCAAGTACGTTACAAAGAACAGCTTCGCCGAAAAAAGAATTGAGATCTAAATGAGTGTCAAGTTTTCATGTTTTATGAAAATTTGCCAAAGTGAAAACTTAGCACCCACTGCTGTGTGTCTAGATATTATGTCTGGATCGTATGTTTGCATTACTGTATCTGTCTGTCAGTGGCATCGCAGCCAAATTGTAAATTTAGCTGCTAGAATCTAAATACATAGAAGTGTTTTTTTATTATACAGAACAAAAATATGCGTCAGTTTGAACAAAACTTTAAAATCTGAGAAACAATAAACGATTCGTTTAAGTGCAATAATTTACTAAAGTTGCTTGCTTTTTAAATGATATGTGACGTCAGTGATAAGTATAATAAAAACTATAGTTGTTATCAACAATGCACTTTTGAAATTATAGTTATTATTATATATTTTTTTAATATTTCACGTAGCTATACAAAGTATAGATGTGAATGGTCAATATTGATAAAAACTAACAGTTTAAAAACTCATTTATACTATAATAACAGCCTGTAGTGAGGTACTTTTTTAGTTCTATTGTAAATTGCCTAATATTTGAAATTTGGCTTATGCTCTATTTATGTCAACTGATTGACCCCAAATTATTATGTTATACTGTAAATAAGGATATACTAATGCATAATACATACTAATCAGTTGATCAGTATTCAAATATGATTTGACGCTCCTTATAGCGAAATATTAGTGATATCATTTAAATAGCAAACAAATTTAATAAATTATTGCGTCTCAACGAATTGTTCAATGCTATTCAGATTTAGTAGGGTTCAAATTGACGTTCATTTTCGTTCCATGTAAGTACCAATTAGAATCTTCAAATATGTGAGTATCATAGTTTGGGGCAGGGATCGGCAACTGGCGGACCGCGGAAGGTCAAAAACTGGACCACCAAAATTTTTTTGAATTATTTAAAAAATATTTTTTTGTACTTTCCGCTACGAAAGTTTTATTTTCGAGTGCTTTGTGGCGGTAACAAAGAGGCACATTTTGAAGAACCAATATCACTCAAGATTAACGACCGCCCACCTTGAAGACACTCTTCGCATAAGCTGCTCCCCGCGTGAACCTAACTTTAAAAAACTGACTCAAGACCGCTAATGTAATTTCTTCCATTGATTTTTGAATACAATTATGGCTATCTATTGTATTTCATATTATTTTGTGAGTGAAAATTAAAATACAAAATTAGTAAAGAATATGAGTTGTTTTTTTTTGGACCTCGATAAAAATTTTCAACAGTATCCGGACCCCACCTATAATTACTTGCCGACCCCTGGTTTGGGGTATTATTTTGTGTGCCGTCATAATTAGTTTAAAAGAGCACCGTTGAGTTTATAAATAAAAAGAAAAAAAATACGTAACTGTTTATTGTTGTGACTAAAACGATTTCGGTAAACCGAATAATTTGAAAATCCAAACTGCTTGCGGTCCTAATCAACGCTCTACCAACTCTCATTTTCAATGAAAATACAAGATAGGAGGTATTGCTGTAAGTGCAATGCCCGCGAATAACAATGTATTTGTCAGTAAATATTTTCGATTTGCACGTTGAAAGCATGTAACGTTTATTGTTGTACCTGCAGTGAGTTTTTATATTATTGAAAACTGGTTTCATAACAATTATCCATCCAGCAAGACTGGTCGATTTGAACGTCTGCTGTCTAGACTCTATAGACAGTATAGTTGTTTCAATAATTAGATAGCCAGTAGGTATTGCAATTCAAACATTGCGTTGTCGTTATAAGATAAGAAAAAAATAAATCATTCAAAACAATAGATTTAATAAATATTTATGATTCAGAACTAAAGAAAAATAAAAATACAGAAATGCCTCGGCGCATAGAACGTTAATGAAATTCGCGAAATGTGAAATTGGATCAAAACGTCGAGATACCATGAGTCAAAAATTCATTAATATTTTTAGTTTTTTAGATTTTATGGGAAAACAGTTAGGTATACATGAAAATTGGTAATAACGCAAAATAAAGAAAATAAAATAAACTACCATGTAAAAAAATAATTTTGAAATCGGATTATCGGACGATAATGAACCGAGTTCAAAGTAAATACATGTTACGAGATACAAATGGCCGCCCCAAGGCATTTCGGTGTATCTGCATAAAAAAGGTGCCTCGCTTTCTTCACGAAGGAGTACACGGGACCTAATTTTTCAACCTATGGCGCCGGACTAAAACTCAAAAATGAAACAAATCTATTTTTTAGTATCGTCAAAGTGAGCCCTTTCGAGTTTCGACTAACCTGGAAGTTGCATATCTAGGAATAGACAGACGGATGAACGGACGACGAAATTTCAATATAAAGGTTTCGTTTTTTTACTATTTTGGTACGGAACCCTAAAAACAAAAATTTGAAACAATATTCTTTTTGCATCAACAAATTTTTAAATATTATAATATCAATTTGACCTTACATTTTTATTTTAACTTTACATTGTGACTCATCTCACACCGTATTTATCAGTATTTAAATAAAGTATTATTAAATAATATTTATATTATTCGTTTATGCCGGGGTGCTCAACCTTTTTATTTTATGACTGATATTCCATATTTCATGCAATGTATTATGTAACTTGCCAGGAAATCGATTGCGAAACTCACCATAATGTTGGAGTAATACAGGGTGTATCACAGAAAACCGAACATAGGGAAAACTCCATTGTGCAAATTAGTTAGGATCAACGATTACTTTGGCCACATATGAGAATGGGTACCATGGTAACGCTGACTAACCATTATTTAATAACAATAATAGCTAATAATGAATAATTAGAAAAATCAGTTAAAATAAATTCTTCAATATTAAATGAATTTATTTTTATTAATGAAACAATTTTTTATTAAGAAAATATTTTTTTAACTAATAATTAAACAAAACAAACAGTTAAAATAAAAAATTAAAGCAAATGTTCAAATAAACCTCCATTTTGAATTAAGCAGTGGCTTAATCGGTTACAAAAACTTTGTCTCACTTTATCTAACATTACAGGAGTCATATTGAAACATACTTCGACGATTTTGTCTTTAAGTTCATCCAGATTTTGTCAAATGAACAACAATATGCATTTGTTACTGTGTACGTACACCATGGTAACGACCTCTGAATAGAGGGCAAAGCTATCTCTGATCTTAACTAATTTGTACTGTGTACTTTTCCCTATGTTCGGTTTTCTGTGATACACCCTGTATATCTTTAATAAGGTACCAGAAATTAATCAACCTTTTATGGAATTTGATAGACCTATTAAATTTATGAGCATTTAGTTCACATTAACGACTCTTAAGGCAGAACTTCTTCCCTTGGAATTGAAACGAACCTGCCTTATTTTTAGGATTAAAAAAATCTTTCTCGAAACCAAATGAAAATCGACTTAAGATATTGCGGCGATCAACCGGTTGATCCCCCTGCGTTCGTGTATTATAGTTGTGTTTGTTGATCAAGTCCTAGAACAGTTCTAGAAATCTTCGGACTGAACTAGTAGAAGTTAGAACCAAATCAAAATTATTGGTTGTGGTTAGAATTCTGTTTTCCAACAAACGGATTTATTATTAAAATCAGTCGCCCTCTGCTGTTGTCAAAACAAAACTTTTAAAATACACATTTATATGTGGAGGGGATAATCAGTACTGAGAATGCTGACTCTAGATCTGGAGACTGGAACTGCTAGAACCAAGTTCAAATAGTCTGAGAATTTGACCAACAAACACGTAGTTCTACTAGCCCAAGGAGTTTTGTAATGCCAACAAACTCTTTAGAATTGACAGAACCAGTCCAGAACCGTCAGAACTGCACCAACAAAAACACCTTATGTGGTATCCAAAATGTATGAAATCCAGGGCTCGATTCCAATACACATCGATGATAAATGTATTCATAATTATTATGTTAATTTGTGTTTATCTTTATAACAAACTAATAACAAACACTTGCATAAATATTCATATGTTGTGCTAATATATCTTACGGCATTTTGCATACATTATTGTTTAAATAGAATTAATTTGTATGTATTGCACGATTTGAGTAATTTATAGTATTCCCCGTCTTCGGTACATTACATTAAAAAGAGAAAGGTTGCATTGTAGGTCGAATGATTGAGATAATATCAGGTGGTCAGGTCAGGAAATACCCGCGCGTTTTTACCGGGTTCTAGGAACTCGGCACACCTGCAGAGATACCACAGAATTTATTGCTGTTATTGTCTTGAATCAGGTTATGTACGGTAGATGCGATACAGGAAAGATTTGCATTAAATGAACGGGAAAACCGACAGATCTATTTGTAGTGTATAGATCTCCGCAATTATTGTTAATTTGTTTCTTATAAGCTGTACCTATTTGTGCGATTGTTATATCATTCCATACGTTTTAGAGCAAAGGACATTGCGTATTTTTGATTTTATTAGATTTGCTCCAAATGTTGCCCACAAGTTAATTCTATTTCGATGTGTTTCTAGTATTGTCTGATGCATAAAAATTATGGTACTTTAAAATTCCATCTCTGAGTTTGATTTTCATATTTCAACAGGAGTAATAAACCATAAGTTTTTGGTTTTCCTTTATGACGTAAGCGTCCACTAAGAACGGCTTTTTAAAAAAATTTAACCTAAGGGTGCTTTAAAAAATAGGCTTTTTCTGAAACCGTTCGAGTTATAAACACGAAATCTTCAAAATGGGAAGAGATTCGTGTTCGAAGAATTTTCGATATTCATGTCCTAAGGGGGCGAAAACGGAGCTAAAAAATTTCTTGAAAAGTATCGAGAATCTCTGAAATCTTTTAAATATTTTTCTCACAAAATAAAGAAATATATAATTCCTCATCTCACGTATTAAGACGTATCTGCCATTTAAACCACAAGTACGTCACTTCGATGAGAAGAAAGTCAGATTTAAGAACGGTTGTTCGGTGGCGCATCTCACTTTTTCAATTTTTATCAGTTACGTCTTTACGTGAGATGAGAGACGACATGTTCGACGGTTTTTCGAAAAAACTACTGTAACGGTGAACAGGTAGGTGGTGAGTTTTCCGAGTTACTATCACTATTCAGAATGCGCGTTCGTGAAGCCGGTCAAACAGCTAGTACAAAATATAGGCATAAACGCTCTCTTAATGCTTTTTCTTAATATAACTAAATTATCAAAAAGATGGCAGTTTAATCATAGATTGGTTCTTTAAACCAACACACTCAGGAAGATACTTAAATTATTATTCCACGAGCCCTTTCACTCATAAAATCAATGTCATACAAAATCTTGTACATAGAGCTATAGGTATTTCAAGTCCACAGTTTATTTCAAAAAATGTATCCATTATAAAATCCTTTCTTGTTAGTAACAATTACCCAGCAGATTTAATAAATAAAATTGTAAACCAGACTATAAACAAGCATAATCTTCATAATCAAGAAAAAAACAATAACCAGGATATTCTTAAAAAGTCCATAAAAAATAACAATAATACATCAGATTCAAATGTTGTAACAGCAATAAAACCATATTTTTCCATTCCATATTTCCCTTTTCTATCGGACAAATTAAAATTAATTTTTAAATCGGAACCAATACGCATTTCTTTCAAACATACTAACACAATTTATAAAATGTTTTTCTCAAAAATTAAAACTAAAACAAAAAAATTTCAAAATTCAAACTTAATCTACAAAATTGATTGCAAAAACTGTAATGCTATATATGTGGGACAGACATCTCAGTATTTACTCATGCGTTTGAAACAACATAATGTGGGCGTCAAAAACCAAATAAAATCTAATTTACATTCTCAACTTTGTTTTTGCACTTCTTTAGTACAGCATAGCGTCGCCAACAATCACGAATTTGATTTTGAAAATACCTCCATTATGGCTCTAGAAAGTAATTATCAAAAACGCCTTTTCCTTGAAATGGTTTACATATATAAAACAAAAAATTGTATAAACAAACGCACAGATATTGATAACCTGTCACATATATATAGTAAATTGCTCAATGAAATAAAAATTGTCCAAACTTGAATAAACATACTACATTTTTGCAATAACAACTTAAAAATCAAAAATTATTTCACTTAGTTTCTAGCTTATAGCACGTAAATATAAAACAGTTAATCTGGCAAATAAAAAAAAAATTAAAAAATTTTCTACAATAAAAAATAAAATCAAATTCTATAAAACATAATGTTTTGAGTATTTCTGTGTACAAAATCAAATCAATAAAACAAATTTTTTTACACTTCAATAAAAACCAAATAAAATGTTAGTATGTTTTTTTAAAAAGTTTTTTGGACAATTTTACTGTCATGTTTGACGGCATTTGGTAAGTTAATTAATATTTGTTATATATTATTTTTTAAATATTTTTTCCTAACACAATTTTATAATTTTTATACAGAGCTCTGAGGATGAGAATATAATTCTCGAAACGTCAGCTTAATAAATGCAATATTAACAGTATTTGCTTATTATTTTTGGATCCTTAAGCCATTTCAAAGCTGTCTTCTTAAATTATCTTGATTAGGTATAATATTCAAAATTAAAAAAACAAAAAACAACTTAAATTGTATTAATCAGGAAATGTTTCATAAAGTAGTTTTATAGTGCTCCTAATTTAATTTATATTGTTCTTTTAATATGAGTAATTAGGAAGCTGGGGACAGTTGCCAGATCCTACTCGAAAGAGTTTACAACTGAACCTATTCCTTAAATCGCGTGCCTAATTTTATCCAACAGGTCGTCTAATTTTAGTAAGTTGAAGTGTGTTTCCTGATTTCATTTTTTCTATCCAAGAAAAAAAATGTATTTTTCAGTGTACAAACAATACAAATAAATTAATAAGCAAATTTTAAAAGTGCTCGAAGATCGTATTAATGAACGCAATAAAAAAGCTAAAAAAAACAACAAAAGCTTACCTTTTATTATAGTTGAACGTCAATAAATTCATACATGAAGCTTCAGCTCAGCGCCGGATACGATGCTCCGATACTACGGAAACAATTAATGAGTAATGACTCATGATTGCACACAACACACTGAAACAAAAGAGAACAGAATAAGGTGTTGAATTAAAAATAGACTTGTTTGAATGATGATTCGTTTATGCATCAACTAGCTGTACACGCGGCTTCGCTCACCTTCTTTATTTTTTTTTTAAGACCACCAACAGCTAAGGTTATTTGGGCCTAGTACCAATTCATATTTTAAAAAATTCATTATTTTTTTTCAATAATAAATTGGTAAAATCCAATTGACACTTTTACCAGCTCTCGGGCTAGAACCCGGGAACTGGGGACTTGTAATAAAGGAACCATAGCAACGCCATGTTCGCTCAACCTCGATTCATACATAACGGGATTCTTCTGCTTCCGTTTTTTTCTAAAATAAATACAATTTTTTGTGTTACAACTTTTTTATGGGATGCGTGATAAATTCCTATTTTTAGTATTAATTCATTTTACAACTTTTATCTAATAAAACAATAATAATATTCTCATATTTGCATTATTAAAGACGAGCAACTTTCCCCATAACGTGCGCATACCTATTATACATAAGCCAAAATATTCTCTTTGTCACGAATTTAACTAGTCTTAGGTATTTTACGCGCTTGGACTTAATTAGATGTTATTGACCTTATTAACAATAAAAATATGACATAATGTAAAATACGTTATTATAATAGTGTCACTCATTTTACACACATCATATATCGTGTTTTAAAAACGGACTATGAAGATTGTTTTTAAGTTATTACGTATTATTATAGTTGTTATTTAACTTTTGTAGTATGTATTTTTTAGATGCTTTTTATTGCAATCGTGTTTGTCCTTGTGAATGAATTGTAGATTATAGACGCTCGAGTTTGTCCTTGTGTCCTTGTGCCATGTTTATACTAGATATGGTGCTGTTAGTCTACCGCTGTTAAGGCATCGTTCGCAACAAGTCCCTTTGGAGTAGAGGATAGCGCCTTGGACTTCTAATCCAAAGGTCGTGGGTTCGATCCCCCATAGAAGCGTCTAGAATGTTCATGGACTCTTTCAGTTACAAATAAAACACGTCATTTTTGTTACTACTATGCCTCCGACTGCATGTTATCATTTGATCTTGTTTCCATCTTTTAAGTGCGATTTTTACGTAGGTGGGGTTTTTTCAAGGGTTTACTTTTAATAATTTTTTATAGACGACTTTTTAGTTTTGTTTTATCAATATATGTTAGTTCCTGTCTAGAAATACTGTATAAATATATACTGTTTTTTTTGTCTCTACCGCCATTTTGTATTTTACGGCCGCCATTTTGGTTTTATAATAAAATGGTGTAGGAAACATCATTTTGTTTTTGAAATACCTATTCAGTATATGTGACTCAATATGGTACGTAATTTTTTTCCCGTCTCTACCGCCATTTTGGTTTTATAAAAACAAAACCTAGCCTATAACCATCGGACGGTTTAGACGAATCGATAGACACCTCATTTATTAAAATCATATAGACATAGAATTTATAACTATGATTAAAATCCATACATACATAGATACGCGTGAAGAACAATACCCTTTGCTTTGCGCAGTCGGGTAAAAATAGTGCTGTTTGGCTGAAAACGGGACCCGCTAGCCTATAGATTGTTTATAAAGTCGAGACTCGAGACTACAGAAAAATAATAATATGTGTAAATCGAAAAATAAAAATATTGGTTAGAATTACAAACCATTATTAATTATTTAAAAAAATGTGCATATTATTATTCTCAACAGTTGTTATGGGTAAATAACATCCTTATAATATGAATACAAGGTGATTCAGGGCGGGAAAAAAACGTGGGTATACTGAAGTCGAAAAGAACCCGGAACTACTCCAATCTCGATGCTTAGTTATGAAAACTGTATCAGCAACATAAATGATGAAGAGTTTATTTTTTATCATTCACTAAATTAAAAAATATGTAATTATTTGTATTATTTTTGATTCATAAATTCAAGGTTCAAAGTAATCGATGAGGGGCTAATATTAATAAATACAAAAGAATGTCTTATTTTATTGTCAAAACGCGAGAAATTAAGAATTGAAATAGCGAAGAAAATTACACTGAACCGTATTGATATTTTTTGTTAATATCCATAGCTGAAAATTAAATTGTGTTTTAAAGACCACCAACAGCTAAGGTTATTTGGGCCTAGCACCAATTCATATTTTCAATTCATTATTTTTTTTTAATAATAAATTGAAAATCCAATTGGCACTTTTACCAGCTCTCGGGTTAGAACCCGGGAACTGGGGACTTGTAATAGAGGAACCATAGCAACGCCATGTAAACAACAGCATTGCTGTACGCTCGGCCATTCTCAAGCAATATCCATAGCTAATGCGACGTCAAACTACTGATAATTTTTTGTTCAAACGGCAGATAATCACTAATTAATGTATTAAGAAGTTAAGAAGAAAGCATGGTCACGTTTATTGAATAACTCGCTTTATTATCGGAAGTCCGAGATCAAAACATTTTCCAAACTCTGAGCAGCTTCGACCCGCAGTAATTTGTATTTTTACCTTTAGTTGTATTATTTTAAAACGAACGCGAAATTTTAAGAAAAAAAGTAATACACAACGACATACTTACACAAAACTTTGGAAACTTTATCATGGAATTCACAAACTCACAAATGTTTTATTAAAATTTATAAAAGTGCGCGCTTCAGGAACACGATGCCCGGGAAAACGGTTAGCATACTGTCTGCAGAATTTCCGCCAGCTTCACCGTATAATAAAACCATGTCTGTTTTCCAATATTCATAAAATGTGCTATATTGGCTTATGGATATCACTACAGAACAGCAATCGATAATAACTGATTATAAAATTTACATTTTATCAAAATTTTATAGCAGTTACATAACCAATGAGAAAGGTCAGTCTTTACTGACTGCATACTATGAAATTTAATTCGCCAGTAGCGGGTACAAGTTTTCTAATAAAACTTTTTCATTTTTTTTCGAAAATGAACAGTGATTATTTAAACCTATTTGATTTGAGGAATTTTTTCCGCCTCTATTTCTGAATCAGCCTGTATATTTTCTCAACAAAATGTTGATACGGAAACTATTGTCACGTTTGCAAACATAATTTATTTATTAAACTTTTCACGTTTACTTGTTAGAAAATCAGTAATGTATTTTTACTGAAATCAAGATTTCCGAGGTAAACGCTAATTACCTTAGTTGTCGAGCATCTATAATTTACAAGGGCTTGAGAATGGCCGAGCGTTTAGCAATGCTGTCGTTTACATGGCGTTCCTATGGTTCCTCTATTACAAGTCTCCAGTTCCCGGGTTCTAATCCAAGAGCTGGTAAAAGTGTCAATTGGATTTTCAATTTATTATTAAAAATAAATAAATAATGAATTGAAAATATGAGTTGGTGCTAGGCTCAAATAACCTTAGCTGTTGGTGGTCTTTAAAAACACATATTTTTTTTTACAATTTACAACCCCTTTCTGTTTTTTAGTAACAATAATACGATGTCGATGATTTATTATGTTAAAACTTTATTATATCACTAGAATAGTTAATATCAGCCTTGACATTGTCCTCGACTTTAAAATCAGTGTCAATTTCCATAACACAATGTCAAATACATCCACCCAATTGCATAATATTATATTAAACAATCAAACAGGTATGTAAATTATTATTTTTGTTGTTTTTTATAGTCAAACTTTTTTAGACTTGGCAGTGTATATATTTGTTTGTGTGTTTATTTAAATTGTATTTTAATAATTATGTAATTTATTGATTAATCATTTGTTTATTTTAACGATCACGTTTAAATGAGACCTTCATTTTATTGTACTTATATCTAATAATTATTTTAATTTCATCACCTGTACATGACAAAAGTGAGGAAAACAATAACACTGCTTGTATTATAAAAGCATGAAATGCAAAATTATCTAAAATATTTTTTAACAAAAACTTTCTGTCAACGTATTATAAATTTAAAGGGTCTTTAAAATATCCTGATAATTATTAATATTTCAACAATGTGGTCACCGTGATTGTTAACGATATATTTTTTAATTTCTTAATAAAGTGAAACTTTTTTACGTACAGTAGAGTGAATTGAATACATGCCTAAGACGGATTTGTCGTCTTTTATTTATTGGACGATTCTTTAGCACGCGTAATAAATAATTTGATTGAAGTGATCGATATATTTTATCACATTTACGAAAAATCCGGACACATCTCAAATTCGTCCGTATTCCGGATAAAGTGTTAGAATTCCGGAAATCTAAAAATATGGCAACCCTATATCCAAGATAAAAAAATTAAACAATATGTAATTAATAATTTGCTTAATGTAGGTACCTACTAATAGACGGAGAGCCCATTATCAGATTTTCTAAGTATCGAATAGGGGAGATCCGTCGAAGATGGCGCACCTAAGCGGAAATCCCACCTATCAATTTATTTATAGATTTAGGAACTTTATATTTGGCCAAAGTATAGTTCAAAATATATACTATCGATATGATAAAGCAAATTTTGTTAAGTGTCAACAGTCTGTTTTTGATAATGTTTTTTTCTAAATTCCGTCTTTGCGCCGTCTTTTCCGATCAGACCGAAAAGATGGCGCATCTGGTAGGTGAAGATGGCGCATTGTATTATTTCAAGAAGGATGTATTTTTGGGTCTATTATAAGGTGCATTCAACGTCTCTAACTTATGATTTCAAAGCAAATTTATTATCAAAAGTAAACATATAAATTCTTAATATAAAATATAAACATTTGCTGTGTAATAGGTAACTCTGGGCTTGATTGGCCACTACACTCCTTAAGTCCTTATGTGTTTTATGTGACTGCGGCTAAGATGCCGCACTACGCCATCTTTGCCAACATAAACATTTGATTAAATACTCAATTAATTTATTTTTATTGGCAGATTTTGCGTCCAAACAAAATATGATCATATATATAGAGCCTCAATACTTAAGCATGCAGCAAGGGGAATTAAAAAAAATTAAATTTAAAGTACATACGGCTTAAGTTCTGTCACATAAAAATTACATCGGAATTGCTGAAAACGCGCGAAACGCGATTGACAGAACGAACTATCCATCTAACGTTACCGACTGCATATAGGCGGTATATCATTGACGGGAAATATGAAACCGGGCTCGTAGAACTTATGATAGATGAGCAATTGAGGTGCGCCATCTTGGACGGATCTCCCCTACAGACTTTGTCTGTATGAGATAGTGTTGGGGCAGACAAATAGGGAACCACTTCCGGTCATTTTTGGATTGTCTTCTTATGTCATCTATTACATACAGGGTGCCAAAGTTCATTCTGCAGCAACCCCTTGGCAGAATAAAAATAATAATAATTAATTATGGAATCCTATTTGTGTGTTCCAACTTCCAATGTTAACTCACACAGACGTCGGTGTATTCGATAGGAAATCCGACGGTTGACTCTGCGATTATTAAGTCGAACGTCTATAATTACAATCTCTCTCTCTTTCCCTCTCACCTACTAAACTATGTACTTTAAATGCTCTGTACAATTTGGGCTCCGGCTAGCCCAATACTAAAAACATTATATAAAAATCTTAAATCGCAGTAACAAAATATTGTTCTCGCTTCGGTTTACATCCTTGGCAGAGACATGCATGGTTAGAGTGAAGACTATTAAATTAAAAAACCATCGACTAAAGAGGCAAGACAAAACAGATCGGTAGAAGTTAACGGTCTGACCATGAATAATGAAATGTTGTTACGGTTGATATGTTTTGTTAGCTCAGGTGAACGTTCAGGAAATTAATTATACTTTATATCTGCAAGTTATAACACCACAAGGCAAAGTGGCTTATACCTAATTTTGGCCAATTTTTACATATCCATATACGAAGTGTATATAGGGGGTGCCAACATTCGATTTTGAGTTTTTGGTGAATTAAGTACCTTGAATTTAAAAAATATATAAACCAAGAAAAAACATCACCCAGATAATTCGCATAAGAGTTAATCATGGTTGTTTCCAGTCCCATTTATTTAGAATAGGCGTAGTAAATTCCCCAATCTGTAGCTGCGAGTTGCAGATTTAAATCATATAATTCTAGTTTCTAGCCTGTCAAAATTATGCATCAGAACAATTATGGCAACGTCTACGAGAAAAAGAATTTTTCTTCCTTCTCAATTTAAGTCACATCCTAATTCCTAAGGTCGGTTAAGTTCGAGGCATATGAAATTTTGAATGAATTTTGTGCCAGACACAGTATAACTTAGTAGCTGAGTCTTCAATAAAAAAAAATTGTTTGTCGTCTGTCTGTCTGTCCGTGGCTGCACGTAGAGTCCGAGGTAGAGCCCAAACCAAAAAGTTTGCTCACACCTCGAGGCGAAAAAATAAGTCTTAGCTCAAATGTAGGAGAAGTGGGTCCCTTAAAAACAGGTGACAAAACTGGAAAGTATTTTTACAGCTCTAACGATTTTGATTAAATTTTACACATGGCTCTCTAACTTTTAGTACCAGTGAGATGGCATGACTAGGTCCGCCTAGAAAATTAAGGGAAGGAGGTTATGTGGGTAACGATGTATGTACTGTAGATATATGCCTATTTCTAATATTTCCGTTTATTTTGATTTTACTTGGAAGATTTCAGACACAAGGAATGGCGCGCTTTCTATAAAACAATATACTCTGGCAATTGCTTGAATGTCCAATATCTTTACCTAGCCTTGACTTTTGAATGGTTAAAAATTCGACTGATGACCAGTCCTATACTTCCCACCTAGTAAATATTTGCAAAAAATAAACACTCTTTTTTATTCTTTGAAAAAAAGCATGGCCCCCTTTTTTGTTTAGTGATCTACTGATGGCTAGCTTAATATAGCAAAAATCATGGTTACCTTGATTTACGTACAATTTATATTTTTTTTAGTAAAATATTTTTTTTCTCGAAAACTATACATTTTAGAGAAAAAAATATTTACATTTTTTTCATATTATAACATCTAGAATTCATTTATATTTTTTTTACTTATGTTAATACGTGACATTGAGAACATTTTTTTTTAATATCTCAGGATCCACTGAACTGATTTGACTCAAAATCTAATCAGATCTAAGTTAAAGGCCATGATAAACACAATAGAACAATCGGCATGGCCGTATGTTGTTCCGTTTTTACGATATCGAAGGCGAAAAATTGACCACATACACACACACACACATACACACACACACACACACACACACACACACACACATACAGGTACCAGTCAGAAAATGATCTTAAACGATTGCTAGGGTCTCAAAACGTGAAGATCTGTTAAAATCTCGAAATATTTTTTTCGGACTAAATCCATTACTTCCCTATCATAGCAGAGGTGGGAAGTAAAAATTTATTTTTACCAAAAATATGACATATGAAAATTTGCCTTGTGACCACAGATAAATAAAAAGTACATAGGTCTGGTACTGTCAGGTATTGTTCGCTCTTGAATTACGCGTGGGTATATTGTTTGCGTCCGTTTATGTTATACAACAATTACAATTATGTCTATGTTACTTTCATTGTTTAACAATTCACTCGATGAGTCACCGTGAATATCGAATGAAAGAATGCTTTAGCAAGTTGCTTTGACTTAAAGTGGTACTGAAATGCCAAGGTATGAAAATAATTTAATTCAACCCAAAATGGACGGTAAAATATCGGGATGAAGAACCATATATTACTTCCGTCATCCTTGTTCTAAAGTCTTTTTTCAAAATAATTTTTAATAGATACGAAAAATTTCGATTTAAATTAAATTAAATTTTTTTTGCCATACCCGCTACAAAATAGCTACTTTCGATGTATGTATATAGCGGCCATTAATGATCCATTTAACAGACAGGTGTGCGGAAAATGGTGTATTTTCTTCACTAGCGCAGAAAATGACGGTTGCCATAGCAACTTCTGTTTATTCGCTTGCGTGCGCCTGTCACTATACTTACTTGCACGAACTTCGCGGCACACTGGAAGGAAAGATGGCGACGCAAATGATCTGTCCGAATTTTTTGAAAATGACGTGAAAAGTAGGTATTTTGTAGTGGGTATGGCAAAAAATACCATACATGTCTCGTACGATTTGGTATTACGGCTCGTGTGACTGTAAAAATTCGATATCGCTCGTTTTACATACTGTCATCACTCGCCGTAATATGCCCCATTACGTATCTAGACATACAATCTACTATTATTATTATTATTAATAGTAAATACATTATTACATATAGGTAGTAGGTACACTACAATAATAATTACAAAGACGTCAGAGCCTAGCTCTGTTGATTGGTGAAATAAATAAATAAATAAATACATCAATAATAAATTATAAAGGACAACACAAAATATGTCCCAGACTGCGTACTATAGGCACCTTTATGCATGCGGTACTTACTGAGACAAAACATTTAAAAAATTATTCAAATCGCTGCATTTTTGCAGGAATTATTGTGAACGAAAGACAATTCCACAAAACCAGACAGACAGATAGACAGACACACGCACACACAGCCATTATGCGGAAAATCACAAATTTTCTTTAAGTTTGAAACTGAGACTCTGACCTTTTCGAAAAATGCAACTTAAAAATTAAAATACAAATTTGAAACATTGTCTCAATAAATTTCTCCTCATTTATTTGAAGGTCGTGAATTATGTTGTCAAAATAATATATTTTAAAGCTCATTACGATTGCAAACATGAAACAAGAGACGTGCTTAAGGCGGTTAAGGTCATTAATGCATCAAATGCGAGCCCCGACGCATTTCTAGGTGCAACTGAAATGAAAACAAACGCGTTTGTCAGTTGGCAAACAATTGAAGTTTATTTATTCAAACTGTCATATTACCAATAATTATGTTATACAAATTTGTAATGATGCGACATGTAATATACACAATGTAATCAGTAATGTATAACATCATGTAATATAACGGTTGGTTAAAAATCATTTTAATTTATTTATAACATCCAAAATAACAAATAGGTAACAATGCCACACAAGAAAAAAGTTTAAATAAAAAATACGATTTCAAAAACATTTTCCCTATTTCTATTTCAACGTAGGTAATATTATTATTTATTACGTTTACGTGAACGGAACTATCTCAAATACTAATAGGGTTCATAATTCCATTAGAAATTAATTAATTCTAATGCTGGGTTCTTGATACGATTTTCAAGTTTTAAATCTAGATTTGAGAATCATAATTTATTTATTGTGGATTATAGACGCGTCGACAACTTAGGTCATTAGCGTCTTAAATACAACAAATATCATATATCACTTAAAACTAAATAACATCACAAAACATCCATGAACCCACGACAGTCTGATTCAGAGGCCGCGACGCTACCAACTGAGCCATACTGTCCTCGAGAGAATCATAATGTCATTTTGTCATTTGTTTTCAACTAAATGGAGATCTCCATCCAGATTTAAAGCTGAAAGCCATATTAGAAACCTAGCATGAGTATTCGATAGCAGAAGTTACCACCTGCAGGGGGTTTAACTTCCGTTATCGAATGCTCTTAAGTCTGTAATTTTCGCGATGATCTAATAGCAGAACAGAACTAACAGACAGACAATCAAGACCGGTGTGAGAAACATAATACGTATCCCCCTATATTATTAAACGAGTAAATCTTGTATATACCTACCTATCTATGTTTCTATGTATCTATATAAATATTTTCTCGAAAACGGCTCTAACGATTTTGATCAAATTTACCAAAAAGGGGTTTCGGGGGGCAAAAAATCGATTTAGCTAGGTCTCATCCCTGGAAAAATTCGTTTTCCTATCGATTTTATCATTTTTAAAAACGGTTTTTTGACCTGTCAAAACATTGTAATATCGTGAGTAGGCTTTGGAGAAAACAAACTACTTTCATTATTTATAATGTCAAAATTATCTGACAGAATTTTTAACTTATTAAAATAATCCGTGAACTATTTGTATAGTAAAAAATAACAGAAATAAAAACTAAACATTATTATGTAAGTAGTTTTAACTAATATTTAAATAAATAGGTACCTAAGTATGTTATTTTTATATTACCTATATAAAATATGTATATTATGTACGTTAAATATAGTATGACGTATAATCTTACCTAGACTTTTTTTTCTCAAAAACGAATAACGATTTTGATGAAATTTACAGAATGGGGATTTTTCGGGGCGAGAAATCGATCTAGGTAGAAATCTTGGTCCCAGAGAGGAGCAATTAAAAAAAAGGTTTTTTTTATTTATAACTCGGTCAATTGTCAGATCGATTCGAAGCCTATTTCTACATAGATTTTGTATAATATATCACAAGGGTTAAAACTGTAAATGAACACTAATATAAGAAGTGTCTTGCACAATATGTAAACAATGACAAACAGGCGGCCCGAAGGGCCGCACTTCTGGCACCGCGAGTCTGTGTAAAAACACATCGATTTTTGAAAACTATTGTTAAGATACATACAAAAAAGTTTTGTTTAAAAATTTGCACGGCGGCCCGAAGGGCCGCACTTCTAGCGACGCAGGCATGCAGTATATCAAAACACATCGATTTTTAAAAACTATGGTGAAGATGCATGTAAAAATGTTTTGCGCTGCAGGTTTATAGTCTGACGTTTGTTATTAAAAGATATAATATGAATTCTATTTCTTCGAAAATCGATTTTTGTGAGTTTTTCAGTAGGTACCTTCTATGCAAAAAAAATATTTGAAATTTACTGGAAGTTGCTAAGATGATATCACAGAGAAAAAGTACTTCGATAAAGTTGATATTTGGCATCAATGTTTAAAAACGGATTATTGAAACGGCAACGGGCAAGCAGAATTTCATCTGATTCGAACATTTTTACAAGATCTATGAAAATCGGTTTTTGCGAGTTCTTCAGTCAACAAAACAATAACGGCGGTAGATTTGAAAATGGCGACCTAAGTAATATTTACAGGAAAAAATGCTTAATTCAAGTTGATACTTAGTTTTTACGCTTAAAAATACACATAGGTATTTAAAATATTTAACAGAAACAATTATTTAAATTATGTTTCAGAAATAAATTCGTTTCGGAATAATATTCTGAGAAAATAATATCTCACAGCATACAAGTACTATTTTTTTGAACTCATCCGAGCAAAGCTCGGCACCCAGATATTTCTTTTATAAATTTGTTTAGTTTATAAAAACATGCTTTTTTGTTTGTTTATGAATTAATAATGTCAATGAACGTGTAGGTTGAGTTGCATCACATTAGAACACAGGGGATTTTATTTTTAGTTACAGTCAACGTAACATACCATTGATATCTATTAGTGGACAGAGGGCAGTATAGCCTAGTGGTTAGCGTGCTTAGTGCCGCAACCTGTGGACTGGACTACCGTGGGTTCTAATCCCATTTGCGCTCATGGATGTTTTGTGATGTTATTTAGTTTTAAGATAGCAGTGACTATAAAGATAGTTGTTATTTAGTGTAGTTGAAAGACGCTAATGACCTGAGATGTCGACGCGTCTATAATCTACAATAAAAAAAAAAAAAATATTAGTGGACAGCGAATGGCGCTCATCGTGTGAAAACAACCTGTGGAGTACGATATTATTTATAGATTTTTTTCTTTTTTTTGGCGAGCTTTTTAATTTGACATTTTTCTAACCGTATATAAGAACACTTATTCAAATTATTTTTAATGTCCTCAGCTTGTTAAACATACCTAGCGGCTAGCGTTGTAACTAAACGTCCATAATGTAGCGAGTGCTGTGCTGGGTTGTAGAAAGCATTGTCAGAAAATCTACTTTGACAATGACCTTAGATTGTGACCACACATATTTCTCCATAATACCATAAGGAAAGTATTGCAGAATTTTAAATCGATCCTGCTCGAAAAACAATTGATCGATTGAAACGATATTTTTTTTAAACTCTGTATACATCTATTTAATATACTTTTTTGTACAATTTTCACTTCGAAACAACACTTTTTTCCGTATTTTGATCAAAATTTAGCTTAAAAAGCGATCTTTTTTCTATGCAGATCCGTCATTTGTTTTTCTGTGAGTAGGTATATAATTTGACAGTTCCGTCTTTACTCAATGGGTACGTTGGGCACAAGCCCATGGCCCTCGACCGAAGGGGACCCCGGAATCCATGCTCACTGTCCATGAAACTTTGGAAAATAAAAACCACCTTCCCATTTTCGAAAAAAATAAAATTTATATTTTGGTATACTGGTGAATAATTAATAAGATATAATGAAAAAATATGTTTAATTATACACATAATCATTTTAATTAGGTGTTTTGATGTTTTCCTGTAGGTTTTTGGCTTTCAAAAAGGTTCTCCAAATTCAGTGTGCCCAGGGGCCATTACATGGCGTAAGACGGCCCTGCAATTTAATATTCCACATAACAACGAGTTTGACAACGACGTTAAACTGTTCCTGAATAAATATAAAATGTGATTATAATGATCATAATCTTTTCTTTTCTGACAATGCTTTCTGCAACCCAGCATTATATGTATTAAGAATTCAAATTTCCCGCTAAAATTATCACCCGACGATTCTCCCTCAATCAGTATGCCTTGCCCGCATCCTTCCACTCTACCAAGCTTCTTCTGTTGTGTAGAATTCTGAATTAAGGATTAACTCATGGAGTATAGATACATGGAGACGGAGATACATTGAGACTAGTGATGTGCCGGATCGTTAAAAATGTATATCCGCGGATACGGATCTGAATACGGATATTTGGTCTCAAGATCCGCGAATACGCATACGGATACGGATCTTAACTTTCTTAGAGTACGCGGCGGTAAATACTAAATATTGCACATCGACCTTTGGAAAGAGACTATCTGTTATGGGAAAAAGTTATTGACCACGATATTAAAAAATAAAAAATAATCTGAATGGAATTTAACTGTTTTTCAT
Organism: Mongoloraphidia duomilia; assembly: GCA_039654895.1. Taxonomy (NCBI): domain Eukaryota; kingdom Metazoa; phylum Arthropoda; class Insecta; order Raphidioptera; family Raphidiidae; genus Mongoloraphidia; species Mongoloraphidia duomilia. The sequence goes on from CM077524.1 coordinate 11,830,383, forward strand.
TATTACCTAATTACCTATATATATCAAATTTTATCTATGAATTGAAAATTTATAAGGTAAAAGATCCGCTAAAAAACTAACGGATACGGGTACGGATCTTTCTTTTCCCTCGGATATCCGCGGATACGGATCGGATACGGATATCCGGCACATCACTAATTGAGACTAGTTGTCTAGTGACTAGTAAACTATTTGATAGTTCACTCTGTATAATAATAATGAGGTTCTTACACAAGTAACTTTGGTTGCATATTATTATACTATAATATATTATTACGATTAAGAAAATATAAACATAATATGACATATATTGGGAATAAATAAATATTTTTATTTTCTATAAATGAATTGCCGTGTGCAAGAATGTTAATAACAGATAAGGTTTTGTTAAACTGTCTATTATTGCATCATTGCGAAAATTTCGCGGATTATTTTACTACTGAACAAAGTTTCGCGTTCTAAATTAATGACTACATTACAAACGCTCGATAACTAAGCTCATAAACGTTTATTTTACGACGTCCAAACGATTAAATTAAAAAGAATTTTAAAATCCAACGAGTTTATCATATTTCGTAAATCGATGTGTCATTTATGCTCCTGCAATATTCCAGCATTCATTAATTGTCTGGGAATATCCAGAAAGTAATACCGATGAATGAAAATCGAAGATCGATGCAGTTGATCGACAATGTCAATGCGGTGGAACCGTACCAATTATTTATTGTTAAAATATTCTGAGCATAATGTATTTTTTTATAACATTTTTTTAAATTTTATTGGATTCTAAAAATATGTAAAGCGTTGTTGAGATTATAAGAATTTGTCAACAACTTTAAATTTATTGTTTTAAAAAAATTCAAAATGCAGATGTCTTTTGTAAGTTAAGGATTAGAGCTGATACAATATAAATGTCATTAAGATATTTCGTTGCAAAAAAAACAAGTAAATAATTTAATTATCGCAAATTACACTAAACAAAAAAATACGAATGTTGAAAAACAGTGTTAACTAACTGTAGCTGTATTGTTTTATTTTTAAATTGATATTACGAAATCATTCTATTGTACTTTTCCTATTTGGGGTTTTACTTGTGCATTGATATATTATGTACAGTACATGGTCTTTATTCAGATATTATCAAATTTCCTTTTGGTGAGCTGTTGAAAATGATTTCGTAAAAATACAGTGACGTTCTTATAAAAAAAATTGCTGTAATTCATTTCTTTTATTAAATTACTAGCGGCCCCTCCCGGCTTCGCCCGGATGGTATTAAATTATGATTTAATAGCGGTCACCCATTGTTCCGCTCCCGTATATTAAGTATATATTGTTAATTTGTTATCCCCCCGCGAGAATCTTCCCCTCTGCGTAGCTTTCTATTAGTGACAGAATTTTTAGAATCGGTTTAGTAGTTCCAGAGATAAGAATTTATGATTTATTACACCCCCCGCGAGTAACCCATCGCGAGAATCTCTCCCTCTGCGTAGCTTTCTATTAGTGAAAGAATTTTTAGAATCGGTTTAGTAGTTCCAAAGATAGAATTTATGATTTATTACCGCCCCCCTCTAATTTTTTTGAAAATAAAATACAGCCCATAATATAGCTTTCTATAGGTGAAAGAATTTTTAAAATCAGTTAAATAGTTTTTGAGTTTATCCATTACAAACAAATAAGTATATAAGTATAGATAGTATACATATAGATTGTTACCCCCCTCTAATTTTTTTGAAAATTAAATACAGCCCATGTTACTCGTTGATAATGTAGCTTTCTATAGGTGAAAGAATTTTTAAAATCAGTTAAGTAGTTTTTGAGTTTATCCATTACAAACAAACAAACAAACAAATTTTACCTCATTATAATATTAAGTATAGATTGATAGTTACGCGTGTTTTTATTCAGTGGATGTTGCATTTTAATGAGGGCTAGAAGGCTTTTTCTATCACCTGATAGCGCCACTAGCAAGTGAAGTATGAAGTTACTAGATTTAGTAACTTTACTAAGATATACGTCACTTTAGTTATTTTAATGTCAGTACTGTTTATATTTTCCGCTACCTGATGACGCCAATAGCAAGTAAAGTGTCAGGATATTTTATCATGGGGATATTTTATCATGGGAATATTTTGTCCGGGGATATTTTGTCGGGGATATTTTGTTCGGGGATCAAGACGCATGGAACCCATTTAACGACCAAATCGCAATTTTGTAGATATTTATTTTAACATTTATTCCTTAATAATGGATAAATGAAGAATGACTATACGCAAACCGTTAATCTCTAAACCACTTTAAACCTTTGGTATAAACCTTGCTTGCCACTAGCATTTGACTTATATCTCACTTCCCACTAGCGCTATCTAATGAAAAAAAATATGGTAGCCTTCATTACAACGATTTTCTCTAATAAATTAATGTTTTTTATAACTACTAGGTAAACAAAACTCGCGTATGTTGCGTCTTAAGTGAAATTCACTGTATTTACGTCCTCTTTATATTAGGTGCATTGTGCAAGTAATTAGCGCGTACCTACATGTGTTATTTTTCAAACAAACGTGAAGTAAACCTGGTTCTGGAGGGGTCATCATCCCCCTGGGTCCGCGTCTGTGGCACGCCACTGTACATGCATTGTAAACGCTAACTTGCTATAATATGTTGAAATAAAGGCACAATCGCTGTGTTTAATTGTCTATGATCTATAATATAATAATAATTATAATAATGTAGAAATATCGTACAATATTTGTTGAGTGTTGGTTGGTAATTTTGTTGCGATTGTTTCGTCTGGTTCTAAGTTCTATGACCGAAATTTAGGTTAGAGTGTATTTGAACTGCAGATTGTTACCATATTTACAACACTTTGAGTTTGTTATAAACAACAATATTTAAATAAAATTTAATAGTGTTATCTCGAACAGTTTATTAGGAAGTTTATTATCTAATGAATGGTTGGATTAAATATTAATTTTAGCGATTAATTGATTTAATTAATTTATAACGTAAATTCTGTTCTTCATTAAAGAAAGTTTTCTGATAATTTTTTAAATTATTAGCTGCAGATACATTCCAATAAAAATTTAGAAGTTGGCGTAAATAAATTACTATGACTGTTGACAATAACAGAGAAATCATTTCGCCAATTTCTAATTGAATGAACGTTAGGGAAGGTGATTGTAAAACGGAGAGAAAAATATTTTTTCCTTTGGTTCAACTTAAAAAAAAAATTTATCCATAGCTGCGATCGGTAATTAATTTTGTTGGTAGGCCGCATGATCCTATAAAGAAATTGCGGGCCACAAACGATTTTTTAAGTTTTATTTCTACATTTTTACCCGAATACGAGCCAGAAGCGTTGACTGAATTCACACAACGCCAGAAGGGAGAAATGCGAGGCTATACAGTGTGTCCACAGACTTATCCTCAACATGGGGATCTCCGTTGTTATGGGAGATAGAGATTTGGTTAAATGAGACAAAATGTGCAGAATCTCCAGTACTACTACCCTGCGTAGTCAAACTTTCCATATTTTGCTTGGTTCGCGACCGACAGTTGAAAAACGAGATTTACCCATTTTCGTTTTTTGTTTATAACTCGCTTATTAAGTAAGTTAGAAAAAAAATATTTTCACTTTCTTAAGGCCCTTTTTTATGAAGATTTCAAATCTCTTTTCATATTTTTATTTACTTTTATAGTTTTAGAGATACTTGTATTAACTTTGTTTTTTTAAATACACGTCAAAGATGGCCATGACACCATTCGAAAGAGATTTTTTTTCTCTTTAATTTGATATGAGGGTTGATGGATTTATTTTCAAAAATAATAGAGTTATACGTAAAACACTGATTTTTAATAGTAGGCTATGCTAAATTAGTTGATAAAACAATAGAAGGCTAAGCAAACAGTTGAAATTCGCGTTGGCTTAGTAAACGGATGTTTTGTTTTAGCTGTCAAAGTGTAGTTTGTTGCTAATTTGTCAGTTTACTAAGTGATTTATTAAATTTACTTTTGTTATCATGGAACCATTTTGTAACAATGAAAAATTTGATATGTTATCTTGTTACATTCTATGTCACAAAAATTCGACCAGAGCTGCAGAAATGTACTTCGATCAGTGTCCAGAACGAAGACAACCTCATTCGTCTATTTACAGAAACTTACGAGTAAATTTAATAAACTATGAATCATTTAAAAAGCCGTTTACTAAGTCAACGCGAATAAGTGAAGAAGACAAAACTACTGTTTTACGATCAATTGTTGAAAATCGCTAATTTTTCATTGTTACAAAATGGTTCCATGATAACAAAAGTAAATTTAAAAATTCGACTGATGACCAGTCCTATACTTCCCACCTAGTAAATATTTGCAAAAAATAAACACTCTTTTTTTTTATTCTTTGACTAGGCCCAAATAACCTTAGCTGTTGGTGGTCTTTAAAACACAATTTAATTTTTATTCTTTGAAAAAAGCATGGCCCTCTTTTTTGTTTGGTGATCTATTGATGGCTAGCTTAATATAGCAAAAATCATGGTTACCTTGATTTACGTACAATTTTTATTTTTTTTAGTAAAATATTTTTTTTCTCGAAAACTATACATTTTAGAGAAAAAAAATATTTACATTTTTTTCATATTATAACATCTAGAATTCATTTATATTTTTTTTTACCTATGTTAATACGTGACATTGAGGACGTTTTTTTGAATATCTCAGGATCCACTGAACCGATTTGACTCAAAATCTAATCAGATCTAAGTTAAAGGCTGATAAACACAATAGAACAATCGGCATGCCCGTATGTTGTTCCGTTCTTAAGATATCGAAGGCGAAAAATTGACCACATACACACACACACACACATACACACATACACACATACACACACACATACAGACATCAGTCAGAAAATGATCTTAAACGATTGCTAGGGTCTCAAAACGTGAAAATCTGTTAAAATCTCGAAATATTGTTTTCGGACTGAATCCATTACTTCCCTACCATAGTAGAGGTGGGAAGTAATAAATCACTTAGTAAACTGACAAATTAGCAACAAACTACACTTTGACAGCTAAAACAAAACAGCCGTTTACTAAGCCAACGCGAATTTCAACTGTTTGCTAAGCCTTCTGTTGTTTTATCAATTAATTTAGCATAGCCTACTATTAAAAATCAGTGTTTTACGTATAACTCTGTTATTTTTGAAAATAAATCCATCAACCCTCATATCAAATTAAAGAGAAAAAAAATCTCTTTTGAATGGTGTCATGGCCATCTTTGACGTGTATTTAAAAAAACAAAGTTAATACAAGTATCTCTAAAACTATAAAAGTAAATAAAAATATGAAAAGAGATTTGAAATCTTCATAAAAAAGGGCCTTAAGAAAGTGAAAATATTTTTTTTCTAACTTACTTAATAAGCGAGTTATAAACAAAAAACGAAAATGGGTAAATCTCGTTTTTCAACTGTCGGTCGCGAACCAAGCAAAATATGGAAAGTTTGACTACGCAGGGTAGTAGCACTGGAGATTCTGCACGTTTTGTCTCATTTAACCAAATCTCTATCTCCCATAACAACGGAGATCCTCATGTTGAGGATAAGTCTGTGGACACACTGTATATCTATATAGATCTATAATAGGTAGATCTAGTACTTATTAATTATAGAATGAAAACACGATATTGCTTCCAAAAACATTTGAATTTAGCAATGGTTTATTAGAAAAAAATTCGACTGATGACCAGTCCTATACTTCCCACCTAGTAAATATTTGCAAAAAATAAACACTCTTTTTTTTATTCTTTGACTAGGCCCAAATAACCTTAGCTGTTGGTGGTCTTTAAAACACAATTTAATTTTTATTATAAAATTAAGGAAAATCGCAGGATAGTGGACAAATATTTGATTTATTAAATTAAATGTACATTTAATTTAATAAATCAAATATTTGTCCACTATCCTGCGATTTTCCTTAATTTTATTATAATCACGATGGACACGATTTCTAATATTAATTTTTATTCTTTGAAAAAAGCATGGCCCTCTTTTTTGTTTGGTGATCTACTGATGGCTAGCTTAATATAGCAAAAATCATGGTTACCTTGATTTACGTACAATTTTTATTTTTTTTTAGTAAAATATTTTTTTTCTCGAAAACTATACATTTTAGAGAAAAAAAATATTTACATTTTTTTCATATTATAACATCTAGAATTCATTTATATTTTTTTTTACCTATGTTAATACGTGACATTGAGAACGTTTTTTTTTAATATCTCAGGATCCACTGAACCGATTTGACTCAAAATCTAATCAGATCTAAGTTAAAGGCTGATAAACACAATAGAACAATCGGCATGCCCGTATGTTGTTCCGTTCTTAAGATATCGAAGGCGAAAAATTGACCACACACACACACACACACACACACATACAGACATCAGTCAGAAAATGATCTTAAACGATTGCTAGGGTCTCAAAACGTGAAATCTGTTAAAATCTCGAAATATTTTTACTTCCCACCTCTACTATGGTAGGGAAGTAATGGATTCAGTCCGAAAAAAATATTTCCAGATTTTAACAGATCTTCACGTTTTGAGACCCTAGCAATCGTTTAAGATCATTTTCTGACTGATGTCTGTATGTGTGTGTGTGTGTATGTGTGTGTGTGTGTATGTGGTCAATTTTTCGCCTTCGATATCTTAAGAACGGAACAACATACGGGCATGCCGATTGTTCTATTGTGTTTATCAGCCTTTAACTTAGATCTGATTAGATTTTGAGTCAAATCGGTTCAGTGGATCCTGAGATATTCAAAAAAACGTTCTCAATGTCACGTATTAACATAGGTAAAAAAAAATATAAATGGATTCTAGATGTTATAATATGAAAAAAATGTAAATATTTTTTTTCTCTAAAATGTATAGTTTTCGAGAAAAAAATATTTTACTAAAAAAAATAAAAATTGTACGTAAATCAAGGTAACCATGATTTTTGCTATATTAAGTTAGCCATCAGTAGATCACCAAACAAAAAAGAGGGCCATGCTTTTTTCAAAGAATAAAAATTAAATTGTGTTTTAAAGACCACCAACAGCTAAGGTTATTTGGGCCTAGTCAAAGAATAAAAAAACAAGTGTTTATTTTTTGAAAATATTTACTAGGTGGGAAGTATAGGACTGGTCATCAGTCGAATTTTTTTCGGACTAAATCCATTACTTCCCTACCATAGTAGAGGTGGGAAGTAAAAATATGGGCAGTTCTCGTGTTCAAATAAGGCAACATCCTTTAATTAAATAACGTTAAATAGAGCTCAGCATTTTACACCAAAAATAATTACTATTTTCGTAAGTTAACAGTGGACAACAATAAACATATTTTTTTGGAGGAAGTTCTTATTACCAATTTCTTAATGCACTAAAATTTTTAAACAATGAGCATTATAATTAAGTAGTATTAGTATTACAATAGATCACATCTTTTAATTCGTTTGCGACAAATTATTGTCATTAAAATATAAGCACGATACACGATAGTGTGGACCAGGTGTGCAAGATATTGCATCTAAGGTAATATGAAGTATGTAACTACACATGTGTAGATAAATATAATTTTGTAACAGTTCATTTCGACATAACCGTGTAACAGTTTCAGACCTTCACAGCTCGAGGCTAGCCACGCATGTAATAACACATTAAATCATTAGAAAGAAATTATGAATGAGCATTGAGCATTAATAAAAAATCAATTATTTTATATCATTAGTTCAATGGTGTGTGTGTGTGTGTTTTAAAGACCACCAACAGCTAAGGTTATTTGGGCCTAGCACCAATTCATATTTTTAATTCATTATTTTTTTTTTAATTATAAATTGAAAATCCAATTGACACTTTTACCATAGCTCTCGGGCTAGAACCCGGAAACTGGAGACTTGTAATCGAGGGGTAAACCGCCGGCGAAAAAGTGTGCACCTAATACCTTCTCTTGAAAAAATACCCTTTATTTCCTCTTAATTCTTATTTTCTCTTAGTGCCTTTATTTCCTCTTAATACCTCATTTAATGCTCTAAATTCCCCACAATACCTCCTGCAATAGCTACTACCTTCATTGATATTACACCGATTTCTCCTCACGGGCATGAGCTTTTACCAATATTATCTAATTAACTACGTGATATTACATGTCTTATTTGCTGTACCTATTATATGAATTGAATTAAAAAGATTGGGAAATATTGAAAATTATTTTTCTATGTCCAGATAAAATTTTATAGTTGGAAGGCATTTTTGAATATATTCCGTAATACTTTTTACTTCCCACCTCTACTATGGTAGGGAAGTAATGGATTTAGTTCAAAAAAAATATTTCGAGATTTAAACAGATCTTCACGTTTTGAGACCCTATCAATCGTTTAAGATCATTTTCTGACTGATGTCTGTACGTATGTGTGTGTGTGTGTGTGTGTATGTGGTCAATTTTTCGCCTTCGATATCGTAAAAACGGAACAACATACGGCCATGCCGATTGTTCTATTGTGTTTATCAGCCTTTAACTTAGATCTGATTAGATTTTGAATCAAATCGGTTCAGTGGATCCTGAGATATTAAAAAAAAACGTTCTCAATGTCACGTATTAACATAGGTATAAAAAATATAAATGAATTCTAGATGTTATAATATGAAAAAAATGTAAATATTTTTTTTCTCTAAAATGTACAGTTTTCGAGAAAAAAAATATTTTACTAAAAAAAATAAAAATTGTACGTAAATCAAGGTAACCATGACTTTGGTATAGTAAGCCAGCCATCAGTAGATCACTAAACAAAAAAGAGGGCCATGCTTTTTTTCAAAGAATAAAAAAAGAGTGTTTATTTTTTGCAAATATTCACTAGGTGCGGGAAGTATAGGACTGGTTATCAGTCGAATTTTTTATTGTGCTAACACATGCCATTCTTATAGTTCTAAAGACTGCGATTAAATAAATAGAAACACTTTTTAAATGCATTTTCATTGATACTTTTATTTTGTTTACGCGTGTCGGATATTTATGATTTATCTGTTTCCGTAATTTAACAAGCAGTCTTTTTTATTCTTCACTTTCATTTATTACAGTGCTGTAGCATTTTAATCTTTATTTTCTGTAACAAAGTTCAGAAACGTTTTATGATACACCGGATGGATTTCGGATTGCAATTAGGATTAGTAAATTGCCTTTAAAACTGGAAATAAGATGTAGGATCAACATATTGTTTATGTATCATTTCTTTTTAATCAATACACTAACTTACTTAAGAGTGCAGCATGCAGTATGGGCTAGCAGAAAATTGCCATCAGCTCTCCTAGCGGTTGGATTACTATTATAGATAGAACTGTTGAAAAAGTTTGTTAGAAAATTGTAAATTGTGTTTTACAGACCACCAACAGCTAAGGTTATTTGGGCCTAGCACCAATTCATATTTTCAATTCATTACTTTTTTTTTATAATAAATTGAAAATCCAATTGTCACTTTTACCAGCTCTCGGGTTAGAACCCGGGAACTGGGGACTTGTAATAGAGTGTTCTCGGTACAGCCCTGTCATTAAATATTTATATACATAATATAATTATTGACATTATATAATACCATACATGCGTAGAAGTCTATCAGAAGATAGGCACGTTTATAACGTACCTACAATCTCGACACTTTCACTGTTTTCCAAATAATAGTATACTAATGTGATTTATCTGTTACCTTTGTTATCAAGCATTGAAATCACTCAAATATTTACACTACAAAAACAAGCATTACAAACATTCAATAAGATTTTTCATTTAAAGAATATTCGATAGCTGATTAAGTTACCCAAATCCTTTCCCCTCGCCTATAAAACGATTCCCGCTCTCCCGACACTATTTTTAAAGCTAAAGGGTTCGAACTTCGGGTAAACGCCAAATGAAGGACCAAGAATCACACTACAGATCCTACAGGCGAAAAATTGAAAAATAATTTCCTGAAAAACTTAAAACTTTTTTAAAAATTACGTCATTTTTCACACGTATCTAAAACTTGTTTTTGAAAAATTCGCCTATAGGATCTGTAGTGTGATTCTCAGTCCTTCATTTGGCGTTAACCCAAATCCTTTAGCTTTAAAAATAGCGTCGGGAGAGCGGGAACCGTTTTAAAGGAAAGGAGAAAGGATTTGAGATGAAGGGTGCGGGGGGTAACTTCCGCTATCGAATACTCTTAAGAACAAAATTTGGTTTCCTTTATGATTAAATTAAAAAAAATTCTTTGCATTCTAATTGATAATTGGTAATTGTGTTTTAAAGACCACCAACAGCTAAGGTTATTTGGGCCTAGCAATAATTCATGTTTTCAATTCATTATTTTTTTTTTTTTTTTTAATATTAAATTGAAAATCCAATTGACACTTTTACCAGCTCTCGGGCTAGAACCCGAGAACTGGGGACTTGTAATAGAGGAACCATAGCAACGCCATGTAAACAACAGCGCCGCTACACTCTCGGCTATTCTTAAGCCCTCATTCTAATTGATATTGGTCGCTAATTCCTATAAAGAGATTTTCCACATGTATACTATAAGTATCTACTTTTTATTTAAAAAATAACTCAAAGCTGAGGAATATCTTGTATCTAAGATACTGTTTTGTTTTCTATCTTATAAGATACTTACAAAATAACTTGTATATTATATTGAGTTATACGTTATCAGGATGTAACAAATCATTACAAAAAAGATACGCAGTTGCATTTACAAGGTGACAAATAAAATGACACGGTTTTGACGCTATATATTTTAGTATTGTTTGAAAAATGTTTATCTAAAATGTTATCAACATTAGATGACATTTAAGGTTATAAAAACATTTTAAAAACAAGTCGATATTGCATATGTATACAGTATACTACTTATAATATTTCAAAAATTCAAAATGTTAAAATAAACCACAAAACACCAAACCATTTAAGAATTCTCGACGTACGTTTCGCCAACCAAGTTGGCATTATCAGAAGATGATTAAATTTAATTATCTCCTGATGATGTCAACTTGGTTGGCGAAACGTACGTCGAGAATTTTTAAATGGTTTGGTGTTTTGTGGTTTATTTTAACATTTTGTATCTTCACTCCAAAGGTTCCATCGCTCTTCATGGATTTCAAAAATTCAGAAGGTAAGGATGGGTTCAATGAATTTTAAGGATTTTGTTCACTGAGTCGTCTGTGTTCTCGTTGAAAATGTGTGCAAAGTATAAAAATGTAATCGGTCAACAATAAGAAGAACAGCTGAAATATTTATATACAGGGTGAGTTCGACCACCCGTATCAGTCGTTTTTTTCGAAAACGGTTAGTCGTAGAGAGTTGTGTCAAAAATTTGTATTATAAAAGCCCTAATAAAGAATCGAATGGTGATAATTTTTTTTTCCGGGAAGGTCGGCTTCCCTATTAGTTGGCTCCAGAATGTCCAGAACTCCGGAATTATAAATGTAACGATAGGTCGAAAGTGGTATTGTTGAAAAGATCTTTAAAAAATAAGCAAGTTTTGTAGGAAAATTTTTTTTATTACTGCCACCCCTGTAAATTTCTATAAGTATAAATATAAATTATTATATGTTCAAAACTCCGGAATTTTAGAAAGCACGATAGGTTGAAAGTGGTGCTGTTGAAAAACTCTTTAAAAAATAGGCAAGTTTTGTAGGAAAAATTATTTAATTACTGCCACCCCTGTTAAGTAACAATCGTTTGAAATTATTAAATCAAAATTTCATAATAACGATCGAAGTCGGCATTAAAAATCTAGGAACCTTAGACATTGTCACAAGTGTTCAAACTGTCTTCCATTTACTCTTTAAAACATACTACTGAGCTCTTCTCGTTATACTGTGAGTGTACTTCTTCAGTGTTTAATGATCGATAGATAGGTAACTAGATTTTAAATGCGGACTTTTAAAAAGTTCGTTATTATGACATTTTAATTTAGTAATTTCAAACAAATATTACTTAACAGGGGTGGCAGTAATAAAAAAAAATTTCCTACAAAACTTGCTTTTCAACAATACCACTTTCGACCTATCGTTACATTTATAATTCCGGAGTTTTGGACATTCTGGAGCAAACTAATAGGGAAGCCGACCTTCCCGGAAAAAAAAATTATCACCATTCAGTTCTTTATTAGGGCTTTTATAATACAAATTTTTGATACAACTCTCTACGATTAACCGTTTTCGAAAAAAACGACTGATACGGGTGGTCGAACTCACCCTGTATAATGCAGGATCGGATCTAGACATTTTTTGGGGAGGGGGGGTGTCATACAAAGAATGTATAACACGAGATCCCCCCGGTCATATAATGCTCCATCAGTATCAGTAGATTTTGATGTCATGCGAGTAATGTATTTTACTTTCTTTTAAATTTTGTAATTATGTAAAGAATATTTTTTGAAGGCGGTGGGGGAGGTTCATAACACCAAGTTGATGTACTTTTCCATGAATTTGTAACTTATTTATTACATAGTAGGTATAGTTAAATTGAAACATTATTATAGATAGCTTGCATTTCCTGTTTCATGCATTCTCCACGTTTTAATAGCCACATCCGACAAAATTCTAATTAACTTTCTTTAAAGGAAGCTGTAGATATATTAATTAATGTACTATAAAATTAATATAGCTATAGTTAAGTCTTGAGTACCTATACGGAATTTTTTATATGTACGAGGACTGTTACAATATTTAAAAAAATATATACAGGTACCTACAAAAAAACGCCTTTACGCGTAGACAAATTTTTTAACATAAATATACGTCTTTAAAATCTGAACAGTATTGGGGAGGGGGGGCGTGCACAAAAAGTCGAGAGTTAATGTTTAGTCTTATAATTTTAAAATTAAAAGCGACATTCAAACGATAAGTATATAGAGTCGCGTCGAGTAGACAAAGGATGTCCGTAACCGCTGCAGTGAGCGCGAGTGGGGGGTCCACAATATAACGCGGCGTACTTTGAACCAGCGATGACGCCACGTATTTCCAGAATTTGTCACTGAAAGTGTTATGTAAATCAGTTTAGTGGTTTTCGAGATTTGAGGTGACGTACACACACGGTATATATACATACAAACATATTTGGTATTTGTATAGAATATAATGTTATGCATAAAATTATTCTGTGAACGAAACATATAAAATGGCCGACCACATCCATAGATTGGTGTGGTGGGGCGCCTTTACCCTATACAAATGATTAATCAAACTATAATTAATTGTGTTTTAAAGACCACCAACAGCTAAGGTTATTTGGGCCTAGCACCAATTCATATTTTCAATTCATTATTTTTTTTTATAATAAATTGAAAATCCAATTGACACTTTTACCAGCTCTCGGGCTAGAACCCGGGAACTGGGGACTTGTAATAGAGGAACCATAGCAACGCCATGTAAACAACAGCATTGCTACACTCTCGGCTATTCTCAAGCCCTAATCAAACTATAGTTATAATCGGGAACTTACTGTAGTTAAATTTCTAATTTAAGAAAATAGAAATAAATATGTATGTACGTATATATTATGAAATACAAATCTATAATTTATTTGTGTCCATAAATGCATAAATTTCTTACGCACGGCACCACTAAACCAATGCTGATTGTTCTTTTTTACCAATTTCTGTAATAATAAAAATACATGTTGTGCCTGTATTATTTATCAGAGATAATTCCATACTTCATTATTAGACATATGACCGTATTCAATGATCAATGATTATAACAAAAATAAGATGGGTTATTCCAATGGTAGATAGTCTTGTTTAAATTGTTTTGTTTTTTTTTTAATAAAATTGCAACACACATTTAAGATATAGAAATGTATTTTTGAATTAAAAGTATTTGCAACGTATTTATGAATCTAAAATATAAGGGAACGTTCAAATATTATGTAACGTTTTCCCCGCTATTTTTGAACCCCCGCATCCCCTCATAACATATCGTAACATTTTCATAAATTAGCCCTCCTCCATTTGGGTTACATAGCATTATAAATTTGATTTTAAATATGGTTACGGTTTTTTCAAGTTTTTCAATTTCTTAAGATATTATATCAATATAATATCCTACACGAAACTGGAATTAATGAATAGGAAACATATTGTTACTCCAAGCCGGCTGGTCAGACCAAATCCCCCCAACCCCTAAAATGGAAAGGACAAATAAAAGAGATAAAATAGAAAGAACAAATAAAATAGAAATAACAAATAAAATGGAAAAGACGAATAAAATGAAAATGACAAACAAACTTCAAATATGCACTTTTAATGTTAGATCTGAAGTGGAAGGAGTTGGGGGAGGCCTTTTCCCTGCAGTGGGAATAAATGGCTATTATTATTATTAATATTCTACACGACACCCCCTAATAACATAATAGTAACGCTGATGATAACATCTCCCCCCCCTCCCTATGAGAAACGTCACGTAATATTTGAACGTTCCCTAAAATTATATAGAGGACAGTGTGGTGTAAGGGTTAGCGTAGCGGCCATAATGTCGTGGGTTCGAATCCCACCTCCGCTCATGGATGTTTTGTGATGTCATTTAGTTTTAAGAGAATTATTATATTTAATGTATTTAAGACGCTAAAGACCTATTTATTTTATTGTAGATTATAGACGCGTCGACATCTAAGGTCATTAGCGTCTTTCAACTACACTAAATAACAACTAACTTAAGACTAAATAACATCACAAAATATCCATGAGCGCAGGTGGGATTCGAACCTACGGCAGTCCAGTCTAGAGGTTGCGGCGCTAAAGACCTAAGTTGTCGACGTGCCTATAATCTACAATAAATAAAATTATATACCTACTTAAGAATTGTTAATGGTTACAATTTAACACAAATAAAAGAAACGAAAAATTATACGATTTGATCTAAAGAATCGTTTATTAATCAACTTTCAGCGAAAATATTCAGTGGTAAATTTCAGATTTGTTAATTTTTAATTCCGATATTAATTTCTTCAGTTTCGGAATTGATATATGTTTAAAAATTTTGTCCGAAATTCTGGAATAGTGAAATCTCCGAATTCCAGTATGGAAGCCCTAAAATCAGCATAATATCTTTTCTATAAGTAATAAGTTTCGTAAATATTAAGAAATTGTGTGTTTTAAGTTTCTAACAAATAAAATATTTATCGCTGTCTCATCGACGTGCGTAAAAAAGTGTCTGCGGCACTGAACTCCACCCATAACTGGAATGCCAGATAAGCTAACATGCGTGAAAAAATTTGTTTGCATTTGAACGATTCAATACGGTCTAAATTTGCTTGATCCGGGGCTGTCGAACCTGCGCGCTGTTGTGGTGTAAATATTTCGTTCGTTATCGCCAGCTAAGATCGGCAGTGTTCGTTTCCGTTACGTTAACTGTCAAAATTTTAGTAGAAGCACGAGTAGAAACAAAAAGACAACCTAACCTAACCTTGTATTTTTTGCGTGTTTGGATGTTTGGATTTGTGTTTTCCTGCGATTTCTCGACCGATCTAAGCTTATTTCGTAGTTTTATTTATCATCACTATAAATTAATCCAGAACCTCAAAGTGTCAAACTTCTTTGAATTGGCTCCATTTTCACTTTGTAAAGCGCAGATTCGCAAGCCCCGTGCGCAGATTGTAATTGTTACCAATCTGATCTTAATGAATATGGTATTCCAGTTATGGGTGAAGTCTGCGATTCAGATGTAGTCTGCGGGCCTCCAGTTAGATTACACTAGCTGATTTATATTGATTTGATACCAGAAAACGGACAAAATATTGTAGCAAACCTCAAGATGTTACGCCACTGCCTCCAATAGAAACGACGAGAAAGAAAGGTCACAGTAGTAAAGCGTGGAATGGTATCGAAGATACGAGTACCTGCCGGAATGTTCTAGAGAACGCGAGAACGTACTAGGCTGGGCTGCGCGACCTATATAAGCGAAGTACGAGTGAGTCAGGGGGTCAGTCACCGGAAATCAGTGAATCAGTGAATGGTGCGTCGTGCCATCAAGCGGATCAATGAACGGGAATCAGTCAGTGTAGATTGTACTGTGACAGTGTTGAACAGCGAAATAAATCTGATATAAATACCGTGATATAAATTCACCTGATAAAATAAATATTAGTGTAGTCAATTGTATACAGTTGGTATATAGTTAAGTGTAATTTAAGTGGCTCGTTTAGTTCAATAATTACCGTTTAAGTTGTTTTATTGTTAGAATTGACTTTTCGTTGTTGCATTTATTATTATTGTATATAGTTAATTGTTACGAATTATTGTAAATAAATATTTATTCCGCCAACCAATATGATAAACTGGCAAACTATTTCACCTTAAAATATAGTAGGTATATGCTGAGGCCTTTGCTATTCGTCGGTGAGGCTACCCTAAGATTAAATGCAAGTTAAACTATTGAGTGGAAAGAGCAACATTTTTTGTGGTACGCGGAGATGAAAAAACAAACCGAATAAGTATTACTTATAAGAAAAATAACGCAAAAATTATACCATACAATTTACTTATTTTTTATTATTAAGAATTTAAAGCCATTATACGCATGCTTTGTCATTTATGATAACTTTTTACCAATGCTTTCCTACATAATATTGTGTTAAGTTTAAGAATTATAATACAAAAAAATTTAATTAGATGTAATTACATGACAATAATTCGTTTTTATAATAAAAGAACAATTACCATCAGTTTCATTGTTCTAATAAAAAATGCATAAAGAATAACCAGGGGTGCCAGTGAGCCACGTCGTAACAAGGATTTCTCTAAAATCTGTATTAGAAACTTCAAAAAATATTTTTTAAAAGTATTTAATTAATTTAACTTGTTATAGTTATATTTTTATTCTATAATTATTAGACAGTACCTCTACGTAATAATTAACAGAATTTTAAATATATGACAATTTTTCATTTAGAAAAAGTGGATTGTTCCTTTCACATTTCAATTTTTTTTTCAACAAAAGTTATGTGCGCATTTATAAATAATTAATTAATTTATGGATATGCAAATGTACTTACCTGCAAGCATATACAGATGGCTCGTAAAATGTATTTTTGCCATACCCACTATAAAATAGTGACTTAGTTAAGGCGCTTAGACTCAGTGACCATTAAAGGAATTTCTATTTTAAATACGTCATTCTGTTCGAAATTTTATCAGCTTTGAGATTGATGATGACTTTTTTTGTTCTAAAATTGATAGTTCTCGAGATTTTTGCAAAAATACACTTTTGGGGGCAGTTTCATCCCCATAGGAAGTGAAGGGTGGGATTTTTAGTATGTTAGTAAGGGAACGATCCTCGACAATTCTCTGCAAAATTCCCTTTGTTAATACATTTTTCCTCTATATTTTCTAATTCGCCTAGACTAATATTAGGATTTTGATTTATTTTTGTCAACAATAATTATTATAAATAAAATATTTTAATAAATTTATTTTTTCTACATTATTTTTATTTCGACGCATGAGTCGTAACCGTTCAATATCGCTAATGACCTCAGTTGTCAAGAATCTATAGTCTACTGTTCAAATATTATTTAGTGTCGTCGTATAAATTTTTCTTAGCGTGGCAGCCCTGAAGTGTCGCATTAGTAACAATTAGTTCACGAGAAAAAAACAATAGTCATTCATTTGTTAACGTGTTTCGTTTGTCTTATGGTGACTTTCTCGTTAAATCGGACATGTGAAAGCATTGCACTTGAACGGTGCAGTATAATGTATCGGGGCACAGCCTATACGTTTTTATATCTATTATATTAAAAATTCTTCTACAGATTGTATCAAATTAAACCTGTGCATAGGGCATTATGTGTGTAACACAGAGATTGATACATAAAGCAATAAGTAAGAATGAGATAAATGATCGCTAATAGGAAGTTACTGTGGTTACTGTAAATAAATAATACCGAACAACCTGATAGCGTCATCGTTGTTTTCTGCAGTACTGAAATTATTGATAAAATGGCAATTTAAACTGTTTGGGAAAAAATCCAAATAATTAAATGGTTTTATGGTGGTAATTCAACCGCCGACATAATAAAATTATTTGTAGCTGCCTTTCAAAATTTCTAATGCATGTTAGTCCGTTGACCATCAAATGTTAGCCAATGTGAGGGGAAATTTTTGTAATCGATTAGGATATTGTTTGGCAGAACGTGGAGGTTTTTTCGAACACTTAATAAATTAATTAATAAAATAATTGTTAAAACTTTTGTACCAGATATAAATAATATTACGAATTAATATTGTGGTTAATTAATTGCTTTAGTTGGTAAACTGGTAAAAGATTTACACTTTTACAGCATAGAAGGAGCGAAAAAACAAAGATAACGTTATTAGGTTGTATAAATATTATTTATTTACAGTAACCACAGTAACTTTTGTTAGTGATTATTTATCTCATTCTTACTTAGTTCTTTATATATCGATCTCTGTCTTACACACAGAACGGCCTATGCACAGCTTTAATTTGATACAATCTGTATATACGACGATCCATGCTTAATTAATGTCGCGATACGATCTAATGATTAAACTATTTACGACAAATGCATGATTTTATAGTTTGCAAAGCAGTCGACGTAGATTCTTTTCATTTCTATTAAGGCCCAAGGGGAGACCAGAGCTGAGAGCTAATACGAAGGTCATTTTGGTTACGTTTAGCTTACTGAACTTCGAGAGGAGGGACGTTACTTTTGTAACACACTACTTATATAAAAAAACAATCTCTGCCAAGTGCCAAATACAAAATGGACAAGGAGAATGCCGGACTTCAACAACTAGTATATAGCATAAACTGATTTGATTGTCAATAATTATAATGAAAATTTTATTTTCATCATTATCCAGTAGGCGCATAGATCATAATAGTGACCCCTGGATGATTTTTGCACCAAATGGAAACATACAGAGACTTTCTTGTACTGAGATGTGTGTTCAGCAGTGCTGTCTTTTTCTACTAAAAATTACATTATTGCATAACTATCGAGATTAATGCGCCTATTCTAGCTTGAATGAATAAATTACAGTAATATCTTTTTTTATTATAAAGATTTCTTCTGAACAGCATTTGCCAGTGCGGAAATTATTGAACTTTTTCCAAACGATTGATATTTTTGAAGCTGCCGAATCAAATCGTCTATTCTCTCATCTTTAACCTTCAACAAATTTTCTAAATGAGTCAATTTTTGATTTAATATTTCTATTGTTTCATTTTTTAAATCGATCTCTTGCAGTTTCGTTTTAAATAAATCCATTGACACCATTTTCTGTTCTTTATAGATAATATTGTCATCACTAACATTATTTGATATTTTGATGGGTACATTAAAAATATCAGTACCTTGTTGGCTTCCAACCGCTGAATTAAATGATGCTGAAGATCCCTTCTTGCCTTCCAATTTGTCAATTTTCGCTTTCAATTTTAATAACAGCATGTTCATATCATCAACGCAAGCATTTGCTAAATTTTCAATGTTTTGTTTTGTAAGCCCTAATCCTATTTTTTTCAAAACTTTTCGATTGAGTGTTGCCCAGTTTTCCATTTTATTGGCCACGGAATTTTGAGGTGAATAGTTGTGTAGATCGACACATTTTGGAAAATGCCTTTTGAGTATTTCTGCGACCAAGACGCCGTCGGAAAAATCACGATGTAAATTCTTCTTGGACCGTGAAAACGGATATGTGTCAATCCATTCATACAAATCTTCTAATTCTTCTATGTCCGGTTGGTTCCTAGTGTCCATTTTACATCGCAAAAAAAGTAGACGTTTTTGTAAAACAACATAAAAATTAATATTACCCCACTATTTTGACATTACTTTGAATTTATTATAAAAATACTTTTATTGTTTCCATGGTTCAGTGGTATATACAGGTTGTCCTCAAAGACACTTAACACACGTCTACCACATGTTCCTGAGACCAAAATAAGCCGATTTAAGCAAACTTACCTTCTTACAAAATTGCTTAGTTTGGGCGCTATACGGCCCTGAAGTTACAATTTTGAAACCGTTTTTTCGTTATAAATTTAAAACGGCTTGTGTGATTTTGATAAAATTTGGCACGTTGACATAGTTTTATGGAACAAAAAAACCCATATCAAAATTATGATTAATATTAATCCATAGGCGTAGAACTCGGGTTTTTTAATATTTGAACGTTTTAGATTTCTACTCCAATGGAAGAAAAGGGGTTTAAGTATAAAATTTAGATTCAGTAACTTATTTGCTACAGAAAAGCTACTCTTAATAATTCGCAGTAATTTTTACAAAATGTAGTAAGTAAATTAACTAAAACATGATTAGAAATAAATAAATATGTCATAAAAAGTGGTCAAAGTGGCCACCATTTTCACGCATACAAAGATTTATACGATTAAGAAAATTAATTTACTCTTTGCATAACTTCTTCATTATCTCCAGTTTTATATAACTATAACTGTACCGATTCTAAAAATTCTTTCACTAATAGAAAGCTACACTATCCCTGAGTGATATGGGCAATATTTCATTTTGATTCTCTCTCTCTCTCTCTCTCTCGCGCGCGCGCGGAAATGGGGGTAATAAATCATAAATTCTTATCTCTGGAACTACTGAATCTATATCATAATTTCATACCACCCGGACGATGCCGGGACGGGCCGCTAGTATACTATACTTTAAAGTTTAAATGCCGTTAGTATATGATTATTGATTAAGCAAGATTGGGTTCCTGTCTGCGAAACCGACATTATTGCGAGCGAAGCAGCGAATAAACAAATCAGTGTTGGTATACAATGCAGTAGGTACACTAAGTTTTTGTGCAAATATGTAAATGACCTGTATTTTATGTGGACATTGTAACATTTACCATAGAATGTGAAACAGACTGCTCTAACTTGCGCCAACATCTATTTGTTTCCTCCGTGCTCCTAGGTCTCGAATGTGTAGATTTGTGCCCCGAATACTGGAACATAATACATACTACACCGCTCAGAATTATAGAAAGGCCTTAAAAAATGGAATTTCTCTACTTACCGTCATCCGTAAGTGATCTGTAACAATTTTGCCCTGTTTTTTTTAGAAAAGGCTCAATAAAGAAACTAAAAAAAGGTATTTTCATAATTTTAAGCGGTAGTGTACATGCACTTCATTGCAACTATAAATCAGCTGTGACCCATAACTAACCGGAGTATCCAGGATTTACCCGAAAGATGATGCCGAAGCCGAATCAGTTGATGCATGCGATTGGAGGATCTATAGGCTTATACTTCGATCAATGGGGTCTTTTCTCGCACGTGTTGGCTACACCTCGATCAATGGAAAGCTATAGGCAATTCCTATTCCATAAGTAAATGTTCTAAGGTAGTGCCGTGTTTATGAACTAACGCTACCTCAATATTATGCATACTACAAAATATTTAAACGTGTTGCGACTATAACGAACCGACACGGCAAATAAATACAAAAAACGATTCTAGAGGCGATCTGATAGTATTGTCACAGGTAGTGTTAAAATTAGAAGAACCCAGCTGTCATTTCGTCGGCACCTCTGATAGGTTATGTATGGATAGCCGACGTCGTAGTCACTAAATCCCCGTCTATAATAATTTGTCGCAAAACGCAAGTCGTAAGGACCGCCATATACGAGCAGCTTGAAGCGGTTGGGGCCGACAGCTTCAAGCTATCGCAGTTGGGCGATCTGCAGTTTCAATACTAAATTTCGTTTTAAATAGTTAGAATCGGCAGACGCGGATCCAGCCCTCAAAAAAGGTTGTGGCCACGGTCACCCGAAAATCGGCCAAGTGCGAGTCGGACTACGAACTCGCTCACGGTCGATACATTGCATTCCTACAAAGGAGGCGTTTATTAAGGCATAGAATATACCATCAGCGTATCGACCTCATTTAGGGTTGTGGGCATGCCCACCGTGCCCACAACGGTAGATCCGAGCTTGAGTATCGGGTTCAGTTACTGATTTTTTATTCTATTACTCAATAACTGGCTATGTAAGACCTATTACTAAACAATCGGTTATTTAAGAAATGTTACTAAATAACCGGTTATTTCAGACCTGTTTCTGAAAAATCGTTAATTTCAGACGTGTTACTAAATAACCAGTTATTTGATACTTGCGACTAAATAACTGGTAATTAAAGATCTATATCAACTATGTAATTTGAAAACTATTTATAACCGGTTATTTTCAAATAACAGTAACAGTAACACTTGTTATAAAAAATAGCAGTTTTGAACATCAGTAATAATTTCTATTAATGTATTGTTTTGTAGACGAAGTCATGCCCTTTCTTCTACCAATTTTAATACTACTGTAGCAAAGTTCACACTATATACTCGTATATAACGGTAAGAAAATATTACTGTCTAATCTCTAATAAAACTTGTGAGCGTATTGGATTTCAGCATTCCTTAAAAGTTGAAGCTTAAACTGGGGCACAAATTACAAAAAAAGAACTTTTATTTTCCATGGCATTCTTACGCGAATCATTCTTTTTAAATACAAATTAGTAGGTTGCGTGCAGAAATGATTATCTTATCCACGTAGGTACAATTAAATAAACTTAAAATTGAAAAAGGTCGTCCCCAAAAGACTTATCTAGTTTTAAGAGTACAGACTTGACTTGAGAATAGCCGAGCTCATAGAAATTCCGTTATGGCGTTTCCCATGGCTTGTCTATTGACTATTCCAATCCTTCAGCTCCTAGATTGTAATGTCTGGCGAAAGTATGAATTGGATTTTCAATTTCAGTACTTAGGTTTAGGTATACACTATTGGTGCGAAGAGAAATTAGAAAATATTAATTTGCAAGTTCTAGTTACACATCTATTGCTTGGTGTATAATTTACTTGGAAAATAAATATCTTGTAATTTCTCTTCGCACCGATACGATGTGTCAATATCATCGGTAAAATATGATGTTTACGGATTGAAAATAATTTTCCCCAGGTAGGATTTATTAGTGTATTTGCCATATGGCACATACACTATTGGCGTCGGTCGGATGGCGGGACCTAGGGGGTCGGACCAAAATTTCTCGACGTTTCATAGCCTCCTGAACACTTTGGCACCATTTTTTGAAATGTCTATTTATATATGTATATATATATATATATATATTTATATATTTATATATATATGTGTACGGGCTATAACTTTCGAAAGAGTTAATTGATTTCGACGAAATTTGGTAGGCACGTTGGAATCCATCACCGCACGAAGCCTATTTAAAATGGGCCCAATCGGACCATTTTAAGGGTGGTTTTTAGGGGTTGAAAAATGTTTTTGGGCCCAAAAATGCCGAAAAAATTCTCAGAATCGTTTCAAAATTAGAATTTACCCTTTTAGTAACAATTAAAATGTGCTGCTAAAATTTTAATAAAATCGGCCCGACAGGACCGGACTTACAAATTTTATGAAAACACTAGTTTGCGGAAAGTGCTTTACCTACTGAAGGGTGTATTTAATTTGGTATCGAGGTTGCATTGATAAAAATATTGAAATTAAGAAAAAAAATATTATTTTAAGGGTTGTATTAAGGGGTTAAATTTTTTATTTTGTTCAAAAACAAACTTAAGGTTCACATAATAAAGCCACTATTATCAGCAAATACACTATATTGTCGGCAGGGTTTTGGCACTGCGACCCGAGTTTTTTATTTATTGTAGATTATAGACGCGTCGACATCTAAGGTCATTAGCGTCTTTCAAATACACTAAATAACAACTAACTTAATACCAAATTAAATCACAAAACATCCATGAGCGCAGGTGGGATTCGAACCCACGGCAGTCCAGTCTAGAGGTAGGACATTGGAATGTGGTTGCTATCTCAAATTGCATTCCAATGTTCTTTGGGAATTAGCGTTCCCAACTTCTCAGGGACCTGAGCTCGTACCAGTCGGTTTGTGTATGCCGGCTGGCGGATTCTAATACACATGGATTATTTGTTGTGTTGAAGACGCTTATGACCTGAGTTGTCGACGCGTCTATAATCTACAATTAATTAATTGAAAATAATTACCATTATAATTTTCTTTATTGCATAATATATTATATGTTGTGTAATAATCTATTCTGGCATTTATTGTACCTAATTATAAAACTGGCGGATTATTATTTTAGCAGGGTTACCAGGTGTTCGGTATTCACCCGGACAGTTCAGTTTTTTAATGTTTTGTCCGGGTGAAAAATTAAAAAAAAATGTTAAAAAATCGGACATTTCTATCCCTTCTGTCAGTGTCCTACCCGTGTCCGGTTTTTTCCCTAGCACATCTGGTAACCCTGATTAAGCAGTTTGGTCGGGAACCGGTGCTTTTAACCTACCTATATCTGTTATTAGTACACGTGTCTTTCTAATTTAGGTATATCAATATGAATATTCAAAATCAATACTCTTGTTGAAATATGTGTTTATTTATTACATACTTATATTTATTATATCGTATCCATTGACAAGTGTAGTATATAAAAAAGTATTAAAACACTATATAATTATCAAATTGGTCTATCATCTATGAATTATTCAGTTAAAGCTACAAGTATACAATATCGGAAGTTTTAAAATTAAACTAATCGATAGTTTGTTAAAGTATGTACCTGTCTATAACCTGTTTCTTTATTTGCGGAAATAAGATTTTTACCAAATACGCAGCAACTATGGCAGTAAGTATGCATTTTGTGTATAAAATGTCTAAAAAACAATAATAGGTAATATGTGCACTCAACAGTGGCACAGCCTTAAGATTTTTGATGTGAAACATCTTATGTCGGGCTGTGAACAGCCGCGTGAGGGGAAATATGCAACGAAATGTTTGGTCCGCTCCTTCGCTGCTGTTCTCCCCACCACTGCGGCACTGGTTAGGCGTGCACTGTAGCACACGCGGTGTTACAGTGCAGTATAGCACACGCGGTGTTACAGAGCTGTATATACGTCAGCATAATAATTAGTTGTGCGTATAAATATGACACGAGGCGAGGCTCTGTCTTAATCTTACAGTCACAATATGTAATATATGTTTTTGATGTGATTTCTTCAGCATAACAGTTAGTTGCTGCTTTTGAAAAAATATATACTACTACATAGAGAATACCACTGAGTTCAATAACGTTTTCTTTGATGTTTCACATCTGTCGGGGGTCCCAAGACCCACACCTTTTTTTTTTGAAATAGTATTTGTGAGCACTTCTAACTAATATTAATCAAACTGAAATGACGCTGGCGGCAGGCATATTTTTTAAACCTCACTTCATAAGTTGAATTTTTGAACTAAAGGTGTTTTTAAATCAAATAAATTTTCAAACATAAGTCATTTTCTAAGTGGAGAGACATTGACTTCATATCGATGAAGTTGACAACATTCATTTTTGCAATAATTTTTGTCGTACAATTATTGATGTTGTTAACAATGTCTTCTTCTCTTTAACTCGAACAATTTGAGATAAACTACGTAGAACGCCTATAATAAATCGCTTCAGTTTGTTTCGGCATGACATGGAACAGTCGACGTGTCCGGAATTTTCGAAAATGTGATGAAATAATAAAATATCAATCACTTCAATCAATATTATGAAGTATTAGAAATACCTTGTATTATGTCCGTCTTGTGACTTCTTGTGAATTTACATTACGCGTTTCAGCAACGAGTTGCCATCTTCAGGTGTGGTTAATTATTTTTAAGAAACACACATTGAGTATCCGTAACACTATATAATATTATGACGCTAAGTACTGAGTATTATGTCGTGGTTTGTTAAGTACTGATTTAAATTTCGAGATATTATGATTTATATAGTAGGTACCTATTTCTAATACTTCATAATATTCATACAGTAACTTGGAAACCCAACACTCTAAAAATGTATCACTTCAATCAAAATATTTGTCACAGCTTGCGAAATGCGATTCCGCTCAAGATTTCTTCTTAATTTAAAATCATCTTATAAAAATGTTTATAAGAATACGCGTGCAATCGTCCGGTAGATAAAAGATAAAAGGTCCGGAATTTTGCTAGAAAATCAGAAATTTTCTCCGGAAATTTATTTTTTTATTCATGGCACCCATATTATTATAGAACTTGATAGATATGATATAGTATTTACATGCATGTTTTTGAAGCTTATGTCACCGCACACGCGTATTAAAATTTTGTTTTATAAAGCATATTTTAATATTTTTTCGATAAATTGCATGACTTGTTACTTCAAACATTTTCTTACATTTTTTGTTGAAAGTCACATGTCTGTTATTAGTGTATTTGCCATAGAATATGGCACATACATTATTGGCGTCGGTCAGATGGCGGGACCTAGGGGTCGGACCAAAATTTCTCGACGTTTCATACCCTCCTGAACAATTAGCCACCATTTTTGAAAATGTTTATATATATATGTATGTATGTATATATATATTTATATATATATATATGTGTGTACACGATAACTCTCGACAGACTTAATCAATTTAAACGAAATTTGGTACACACATTGAAACCCATCACCGCAAGAAGCCTATTTAAAATGGGCCGGATCGGACCATTTTCAGGGTTGTATTTAGGGGTTTTAAAAAGTTTTTGGGCCCAAAAATACCAAAAAAATTGTGAAAATCGTTTCAAAATTGGAATTTAACTCTTTAGTAAAGATTAAAATGTGCTGCTAAAATTTTAATAAAATCGGCCCGACAGGACCGAACTTTCAAATTTTATGAAAACACTAGTTTGTTGATATGGATTTACTTATGGAAGGGTGTATTTAATTGGGTGTACTGATAAAATCCATGTCTAATATTGAAATTTAGAAAAATTTAATTATTTTAAGGGATGTATTAAGGGGTTAAATTTTTTATTTTGTCAAAAAACAACCTTAAGTTCACATAATAATGCCACAATGCCTGTATTAGCAAATACACTATATTGTCGGCAGGGTTTGGCACTGCGACCCGAGTTTTTGGTATTTGTGATGGCAATAAAATTTTATTGGAACATTAATATAAGATAATATGTAACCCCAATCAAAATGATGGCACGCCGTCACTGATAAGAGAGCTGGTGAGAGTTTGTGTATAATATTATAGAACTTTGGCATTGATGTACTTGTATTCAGTCTCGTGCTGGAAGTGGAAATAGTTTTATAGTTGGCACTAGTGAGGTACAACAGTTACCATTATAGCGATGGCGCGATCCGCTACGCGACGTGCGCTTGTTTTCCATGTCAAACAAACGAACAACGGATTTGTTGAATAGATCGTTACAATCAACTGTTTCTGTTATTTAAAAAATCAAACAATCGATTTGTTACAAGTCTATCGAAAAGTTACCGTGTTTATGTCGATCGATTAATTCAAATCTGGTAACTATAACAGAAATTCATTTACGCGGGTGAAAAATGCATTCTTAGGAAGAAGTGTAAATAAACAGTGATCTTTAAATTATCTGAAAAACAAAAGCGTCAGTGAAAACAAAACAGATTGTTGTCTATAAAAAAAGAATGGTTCAGAATTTATAGGATCCTTGGAAATTTTTATGACAAGTGATCTGAATTAAAAAAAGAAAAACGTCCAGTCCAGAAAAAAAGCGAAGATCGAAATCAAAACAAAAGCGAACGTGTTTTGTAAATATTTATCTTGTTAATGTTTCGACAGCACGACCGGGTTAACCGATAGGAAACAGTTCGCCGCAGAAACAATAGTGTTAACCGAGGAAGTAATTAATTAGGAACGCATAATAGATACATAATATGAATCAGTAATCAGTATGTAGTTGACAAATGCTGATATGTATCTATCAAACAACTGACTATACGAAGCCCCTATTGCACTTTGTACCTACGTATTTATATGCATATATAACAAATTGTCTGTATATATAAATATTTTGCACATACACCCAAAAAAGACGTCCATCATAAGGTCAAATTTTTAAATATAAAAACAAATATAAATTATTGAAGATAAAATGAGTAATTCATTAATAAACTAAGATAATTAAACTACACAAGTAAATAATATTCCAGTGTTTTCGTAATTGGGAAATCCGTGTAATTTAGAGTGAATTTTTTTAAACGTAAAAAATATAATTTTGTCGGTAATTAAAAAAAAGAGTTAAAAATGAGTTGATACTATAATAATCTTTCACATTATGAGTGGTTTTTTTATGATCTAAATATGATTGACAGAGAAACTTTCTATAGTTTAAATTGTCTCTTTAAATGTATAAACCAGTAGTTTAAGAAATTCATTTATATAAACACGAGGAGCATATTTAAAATGTTAAATGAATTGTTATCAGTATAAACTGTACGATAAGACCGTATTGAATTTCAAAATATAAATAAAATACAATTTCAATGTGTTCATCTAACAATTCAAAGTGTAAATATAAAAACTTCCAATGGGAAGTTAATAAAAATAAAATGTTATTTACCAGTCACGAAGAAACAAATCGTAAAACCAAAATAACAAAAACAAAAGAATTATTGCAGTAGCCATAAAGTATTGTTGAGTTTCAAAAACCATAACCAATCGCATCAAAGTGAAAATTTAAATACAAAACAACTTAATCGATTATTAAATATTTCTTACAAATAGGTATTGTTATTTATACAATTTTGGACTGCACATTTTATCGTTGTTTATAAGTGATAACGTGAAAAAAACGTAGTTTTATATCACTTGCAATTTTCAATTTTCACATAAGATCGTCTTGATTCGGATAAATCATTTTCGGGATTTCATTTCTTATCGTTTTCTGAAGAAAATAATCGTATTTTGCTAAAAATTAATATTACATATACGGGGTCTTTTTATAAGCAAATCGTGACAGATCAAAGAGCAAGAATCTTTAGGAGAAAAATAGTTTTTCTAGCAACTGATAAGTGATAACTTTGGGTATAACATTTTTCTAATAAACAGAGTACAGATATAAAATATAAGATATTCAGCTGTTTTTGGTTAGTTCAGAATTAGGAACAGACGTTTTAACAGTGTTGTAAAAAGTTTAAAGTGGACAATAACAAATATCCAAAATGGATTCGATAACACATAGACATTTATTTAACGAAAGTGCTAGCTCCGTTGAAGATCCTTCAACAAATGGACTCCTAACAGTGAAAATAATATCCATGGTTGTTCTTGGATTATCTTCGTTTATAATGGGAATACTTCCAATACGTTTAGCTAAATATATTAATATCAAATCAAATAGCACGCAAGGAAACAATCTTCCAATATCGTTGATGCTCTGTTTTGGTGGCGGTGTTCTTTTGTTTACAACATTCTTACATCTTCAACCGGAAGTTCGCGAAAGCTTCGAAAAACTTCAACAACAGGATCGTTTACCAAACTTAGGTAACGGAATTCCATTGGCAGAATTAGTCTTTTGCGGTGGATTCTTTTTTGTTTATTTTATTGAAGAATTAGTTCACATACTTCTAGAACGCAAATACCACAAGGAGCCAGTATTGCAAAGAAGTTTGTCGTTACGAAGATGTTCGGTAAAAGCAAATAACAACGACCTTCCCGGCTTGACACGCGTTGGGTCAATGCCTACAACAAAACCCGATCCCACACTTCCATCGGAAGCGTTACAAATAAGTTGCGTCAGTCATTGTCATCATCATCTAAATGGTCACGTGACCGGAAATGGAACAACCACTAAACTGGATCAAGTTATCGTCGTTCAAACAAAACAACCAGCTGGACACAGTCACATCATAACAGAAGAATCAATGTTAGATTCATTCCATGGACTCCTTGCTGTTTTAGCGTTAAGTTTTCATGCGGTGTTCGAGGGTCTGGCGGTGGGCCTTGAAAATAACGTTACCAAAGTGTGGTATTTGTTTGCTGCAATAGCAACACATAAATTAGTGATAGCGTTTTGTGTCGGTGTGGAACTTTTGACGTCGAAAACGCGTTTAACATTAATTATTGTTTATTTGGGAACATTTGCTGCAGTTACTCCTCTGGGTATCGGTTTGGGAATCGTTCTAAGCGAGGCAACCGGTAATGGAGAACACGAAGGTGGTGTTATTCCTATTGTTCTGCAAGGAATGGCAGCCGGGACATTGTTGTATGTTGTGTTCTTCGAAGTGCTTGCCAGAGAAAAAAGCAACGATCATGCTGGAGTTTGGCAATTAGCAGCTATTGTCGCTGGCTTTATGGTGATGTTTGCGCTGCAACTTGCGAGTAAGTATTGTTTTAAATTTATTCGATTTGTTTGGTATACTGTCCCAGGACTATCACTTGAAAATATCAATGGCTTGAAATTATAGTTGTTATTAGTGTATTTGCCATATGGCACATACACTATTGGCGTCGCTCGGATGGCGGGACCTAGGGGTCGGACCAAAATTTCTCGACGTTTCATAGCCTCCTGAACAATTTGGCCCCATTTTTAGAAATGTTTATATATATATGTGTGTGTGTGTGTGTGTTCGCGGCATAACTCTCGAAAGACTTAATTGATTTGAACGAAATTTGGTAGACACGTTGGAATCCATCACCGCACGGAACCTATTTAAAATGGGCCCAATCGGACCATTTTAAGGGTAGTTTTTAGGGGTTGAAAAAAGTTTTTGGGCCCAAAAATACCGAAAAAATCTCAGAATTGTTTCAAAATTGGAATTTAACCCTTTAGTAGAGATTAAAATGTGTTGCTAAAATTTTAACAAAATCGGCACGACAGGACCGGACTTACAAATTTTATGAAAACACTAGTTTGCTGATAGTGATTTATTTGCTAACAGGTGTATTTAATTTGGTACAGAGGTTGCATTGACAATAATATTGAAATTAAGAAAGAAAATATTATTTTAAGGGATGTATTAAGGGGTTAAATTTTTCATTTTGTTCAAAAACAAACTTAAGTTCATATAATAAAGCCACAAGGCCTGCATTAGCAAATACACTATATTGTCGGCAGGGTTTTGGCACTGCGACCCGAGTTTTTTTTTTATTATTATACTCCTGCCTTAGTACTGATTTCTGCTAAGTTGGGTAGGATTATTCCACCATGTAAATACACATTAATATGTTTAGATACCTACTAATAAAATAAATAAATTAACTGAGATAAAGGATGTTAAATTCGTAACGCCCGGTAACTATAGTGTGCGTTATATATCAAGGAATAGGATAGGCTATATTATATATACGGGGACTGAGCAGTTGGCAAAAAATCGACATTAACTCGAGCGAAGCCGGATGTAAAGGCTAGATATCACCGTTCTTTCAAATTCATTCTTGTTGCTGATACAAGTTTATTGATTTAAAAAATCTAATTTTTGAAAATGAAAAAGTGTCATTCGTAGTCCGTATCTACTTATTACTTTTATGTATATCTACAATTTAATTTTAATTAACTTGTTAATCCGTATTGGCGCAATTGACTATAAAGTTATCTTTATTTATCATTTAAGAGCTACCCTACTGAACTGTAGGAAAAACCAAGGATATAGTTTGATGTGAGCTAAAAAATTGTAGGAAATAACAAAACAATAATATTTATACATTCAAATTACTTATAAAATTCCCCAGTTATGTATGTAATACGGATACAAATTAAAAATATATGACTAAAAATTTAAAAATAATTCGGTATTGTCGGGGTTTTTGCGAAACACAAATTAAATGAAAACAATGAAATTCTAATGTTTTATTAAATTCCATAAATACTTAACGTATTAATTAAAAAACGCCATTGTATTTGTGGCAATGATTTTGACAGTCATAATTATTTTTTTACAGCCTCATTGTGTTTTTAACTTCCCATTGGAAGTTATTGTAATGGGTCCGAAAATCTAAATCACAATGTATAACAAATTTTTGTTTCAAGGTCACTACACTATTTTTACACTATTTTTAGAAAGATGTCTGTGTGTGTGTGTGTGTACGTATGTGTCCATTTCTTTCTAAGACGAAATCTCGAGAATGAAAAATGATATCGACTACGTTAAGGTGCCAATCGACGCGTATTAACGTAAATATGATCTGAAAGAAATTTTTTCAAAATCGGTTCAGCCGTTCTTTTTTCTTAACCAAATAGACTCCAAAAAAGTGGATTTTACACAATATCTCGCGAATAAAAAATTATATCGACATCGTAAGGGTGTCAATCGAGGCGTGTTAACGTCGTTTTGATCCGACATAAATTTTATAAAAATCGGTTCAGCCGTTTTTTTTTTTTTTTAATTATTGTTAAAAATAAATAATAATTATGTTTTAATGGTTAAAATGATTACTTTTCTGTGCAATATCTAATTTAATTATTATTATTAAATATTTATCAAACTGGGAAGTTCGTCGTGTGGACCTCAAGGGTCGTACTTTAGTCCTAATAAACGACCCACTTCACGGCTTGTTTTTTTTTTGCTTTGTAGATAATCTCTCTTTAATCCTTTGCAACCATTGCATTTATTGTATTGTCTTTCAAGGATTACTATGAAATCTAGAAAACATGTTTGATTCAGTTTAATTTAGTATAAATTAGATTTATTTGCATAAAAAATCTGAAGTATTCGATTTCATTTTTATATGATTTTTAAACATCGTTATACATGGTGTTCCATGGAATGTGATTTATAAGAAAATACAATTTATTAAATTAATGGATTTTTTTCAAATGAGAAAGTCGGATCGAAACCTGTAGCATCTTTAAGTTTTTTGAAAATGAAAGACATTGAAGCCGAAAATAAAAATGGTTAGAGTTTTTGGTTGGCTATAAATTTTTTTTACGAAATCAGCTTTACTGAGAGCAAATAGTGTATCTACTTTTCTAAAGAATGCAGGTCATAAAAATACCTTATTTGAATATGGCGGTACTTGCAAGAAAGACCTTCAATTGTTACATCGCTGAACCAGTTTTTTTTATTCAAACGAGTTTATAGATAAATAGGTGGAACGAGGAGATTTATAGGTCAAATTCAAAATATTACCAAGAACAATATTAAGATATTTTTATTTCCTATCGATGCATTTTGTTTTTTATATTTTCCAACGCCATGATTTAATCCTTCAGATGCGGGGATTAGTAGTTTCGTTGTAATGGAAAGAAACAACACAGCTCCCTTTAGACTCCTTACCATTATTTGAGCGTTGTCTATAAAATAAACTACTGGCAAAAACGGTAGATAATTAACCCCAGAACATGGGCCGTTCCAAACTTAACTAATATGAACAAAGAATTGATACATTTTTCAAAACAGGTGATGCATTAATTTATTGATTTTTATTAACGTTAATGCTATCGTTTATATTATTATCAAAACAATTAAGAGAGGTCACGCTATTTCAAGTTTTTTTTTTAATTTAAATTATAGACGCGTCAGCTGCTATGGCTATTTGCGTCTAAAGTGACTGATAACAATATCTAAACGAATAACAACAACTAAAGAATAACAATAACAATAAGTAAATAAATAAATAAATAAATAAATAAATAAATAACAATCAACGAATAGATATAAATGAGTATATAACAAAATTTAACAACGGTTCTCCGTACTCATAGGACGCAGCTTATAAATTTTTATAAATAGTGTTACAAAAATATCTACATAGCCGCAACATGCTGTTGTTTACATGTCGTTGCTATGGTTCCTCTATTACAAGTCC
The DNA here is from genome assembly GCA_039654895.1 of Mongoloraphidia duomilia. Classification (NCBI taxonomy): domain Eukaryota; kingdom Metazoa; phylum Arthropoda; class Insecta; order Raphidioptera; family Raphidiidae; genus Mongoloraphidia; species Mongoloraphidia duomilia. The sequence goes on from CM077524.1 coordinate 11,864,023, forward strand.
CCAGTTCCCGAGTTCTGGCCCGAGAGCTGGTAAAAGTGTCAATTGGATTTTCAATTTATTATTAAAAAAAAAATAATGAATTGAAAATATGAATAGGTGCTAGGCCCAAATAACCTCAGCTGTTTGTTTTTTTTTGGGTTTAATACACCAAACGTCTCATAGAAACTTGTAAACCTTATGGAATTGGTAGGTACCAGACCGTTATTGTTAGTACGATATTTTTAATGTACATTACGACAATATACGATTATTTAACATGAACAGTTGCTATACAGTAGATACACAACTTTCCAGTCAAAATTATCGATTTCAAGGTTTCTTTTATTATAATATAAAAAAACACAGAAGATAATATTTTTAATAATGTTGATGCAATACATTTCATAATGATGTTGACGTGCAACTGAGCCTTAATAAACTGCTTTATTCTGTAGAATTCTATTTTTTTTAATGTTAATGTGTTTATTTTTTTCTGATATCAGTTAATTTTGTACTTAGTTCGTATTCACAGAACAGTCCTTGTTGCGGTTGAAATTTTAGTCTCTAATAAAATTGAATTTATATAAAAAGTGTTGCAGTTCATGATGGGAGTTGAAAAACAACAGGCTAGTTTCACATAATGGCCGTCCTTTTCTATCCATTATCAAAGATCAGTGTTTCCACATGATATTCCAAATTTGGCAATCTGGCAACCCAGAATAGATTAGGAAAGGAAGGCGTTAAACGAACGTTCACCCATTGACACGACACAATTGTCAAATTTGATTTATTCTACTGACATAACCTCATTTTTTTAACACGTCGTCGTTAATAATTAAAGCAATTTGTTATGGGATGGTGTTTTGTACTTGACTGCAGTCTGCAGTTATAATGAAAATTATGACTGCAAAAAGTTTAAATTTCCGACTGAGGAAAAAGCTAAAATAATACCTACATATCCAATACCTAATTGATGAAAACATTTTTTTATCCTTTTAGCTTACCCTCCCTTGATCTAGCGTAGCTCAATCGACTTCAGAACACTTTTTCAATTCCAAATGGAAAGAACAAACTCAATTTCTAATTATAATTGTTTAAATTATACCTCGACAAACGTCAACGAAGTTAAGTTAAGTTAGAATAAACGTCACTGGCTGAATCAAGTTAGGACATTCATTTTTCATAAATTTTTAATTTCAATTAAAAAATTATTTCACACGAAATAATAAAGTTTTGTAGCCAATAATGACGGAACTTATTAATTATTTTTATGAAACAGCCATTGTTTTGGTAAGAAATGTGTTTTAAGAAAATAGTAATGAATATTCCGTTAAATCCCATACATTTTTGAACGCTAATCGACTCCACTTTAAATTTCGCGTTCAAATTAGGACCGCCTACTTCTGTAGTCTATTTAGAAATAATATACAGGATGTTCCATAAATATACCGACAAACTTTTAGTGGTGGTAGAGGACACCAAAATAAACATTTTTTGTTTTATAAACATATGTCCAAAAACGCTTCGTTTTCGAGACACAGGGTGTTAAAATTTATAGAAAAAATCGTTTTTTTTATTAATATACCTAAAAAAACACTTCTGCCGATTTTAATGAAATTTTCACAGTTTGTTGGTAACTTAATGAGGCATCTTTAGGATCTATTACATTTTTGATACAGTAATTCCAGGGCCGATTTTTTCTACAAATTTTGACGTACTAGCTGTATCTCTAAAACCAAGCGTTTTCGGACATATGTTTATTATGCAAAAAATGTTTGTTTTGATGTCCCCTACCACCCCTAAAAGTTTGTCGGTATATTTATGAAACACCCAGTATAGATGTCAATACTAACAAACTGTAGTTTAGTTCGAAAATTGTAGGCAGTGAGTCATACATATAGTTACCCAATGCAATATAAGCGGCACGGTTTTTAATTTTTAACCGACTTCAAAAAAAGGAGGTGGTTCTCAATTCGGTTGTATTTTTTTTTATGTTTGTTACCTCATAACTCAGTCATTTATAAACCGATTTTGAATTTTTTGTTTTTATTTGAAAGGATATATTTTTAGATTGGTCCCATAGAAATTTCATCAAAATCGGTTCAGTAGTTCGGATGATTTTAATAAAAGTGAGTAACGGCATGTAATTCTTTACGGTAAATGTCACTTTTTGACATATCAGACAGCGTAAGAAAGTCGATTTAATAAAAGTGAGTAACGGCGTGTGATTCTTTTAAGGTAAATGGCACTTTTTGACACTAAAAAGTAAAAAATAAAAAACTTTTTAACAAAAAAAAACCTTCAAAAAACCACTAAAAAGAGGAAAATAATGAAATTTTGAGGTCTGTGCCAATTTAATAAAATATGAAGTTGGTTAAAAAGAAGATATTAATTACTATACTATACTTTTTAACCGACTTCATATTTTATTAAATTGGCACAGACCTCAAAATTTCATTTTTTTCCTCTTTTTAGTGGTTTTTTGAAGAAGGTTTTTTTTTGTTAAAAAGTTTTTTATGCTTGGGAAGGAATTGTGGATTATAGACGCTCGACAACAGAGGTCATTAGCGTCTTTATGCTTGGGAAAATGTTAATAACTATTAGGTAGTCACTGACTTTTCCGGACTGAACTATTGTGTATTATATCTTATTTTATTATGCATGATAACCCAACATAAATCCGGTATATCACACTGCACGCATCACCTTATATAACACTACAAACATCTGACTAAATAGATAAACAAATTTCTCTTTAACAATTCTAAGCATTTTATTAGTGGTATAATTGTTTACGGCGAAGTAAACAAAATTATTATGAATTAATTACAGAGTAGGCTCTACAGGCATACGATTTTACAATTTTAAAGTATAGGTATATATTTTTTTATAAACGTCTCAAACTGTTCGATTTTTTACGCCACCCTGTATTAGATTAACCTACCAGAATGTCGTTATATTTCTTACGAATTTACCCCCGTGGCTCTCCCCTAAATCTGCCATTCTTTTAGTTTATAGGTAATATGTTTATTTGTCAGTAGAAAATTAGCGCGAGTTAACTTTAAAAACAAGTCAATTTAAGAAAGAATATGGGACTGTTGAAATTATTAATTTACTGAATCAGTATATTTTTTTAACCGGCTCATTTTCTCATATGGCTGACCGTCAATAAATTTGTAAATAATATGACAAAACGGAAGACGCCGATTTACGTTAAAAGATGCCAAAGCGACGCCTGCGCGTTACTGAAGATCACTATTATAAGTAATAAGTCTACGCTAATTTCAGGAAATCCTTCACTTTGTACAATGCAATCAAAATTTCTTTACTTAATGGTAAAATTATATATTGGGATCCGTCAAATGAGCATATGACATCTGGTGGCAGAAAACTGTACTAAAAACAAGGGAACATTTTACATGCTAACAGTGCAAATTTATCGTGGTAAATTGTTTATTACAAAAATTAAACAAGTAAAATAAACAAAAAGTTTATCGAAAATGGATTTCGCGACGTTTTCTAATATCATGGCATTAAACACTATCAGTTATTGCCTTGTAAAACTTACTTTACTGCGAATTATTTTCGAAACGTAGCATTTAAAAATAAAGTTGGACAGCTATAGACAGTTTTGTGTGTTTTATTTGTTAAAGTCACCATATTCAATTATTGGTAAAACTAAAACATTGACCAATCTAAGTTTCATTTGCACTGACAGATAATTTAAATTTAATAGATGCTTTATAAATTTCATATTCTGGTCAAAAGTTACACCAAGATTCTTAGCTGTTTTTACAACTGGCATTAGTCAGCCAATCACAGGCTGAATATTGTCTACGTCATTTCGGTAGCGGTATAGTTCTATGTTTAGAATGTTGAGAATTTTCTGATATAGAAAAAGCTTTCGAAAAATTCTCAAAACATGCCGTGAGGGGGGTCGTTTATTAGGATTAAAGTTACTTTTAATTGGGACTCACAAGTGCGACCCTTGAGGTCCACACGACGAACTTCCCAGTTTGATGAATATTGAATATTAATAATTAAATTAGAAATTACACAGAAAAGTTATCATTTTAATCATTAAAACATAATTATTATTTATTTTTAACAATAAATTAAAAAAAACGGCTGAACCGATTTTTATAAAATTTATGTCGGATCAAAATGACGTTAACACACCTCGATTGACACCCTTACGAAGTCGATATAATTTTTTATTCGCAAGATATTGTATTTTTTTGGAGTCTATTTGGTTAAGAAAAAAGAACAGCTGAACCGATTTTGAAAAAATTCTTTCAGATCATATTTACGTTAATACGCGTCGATTGGCGCCATAACATAGTCGATATCATTTTTCATTCTCGAGATTTCGTCTTAGAAAGAAATGACCACATACGTACGTACGTACGTACGTACACACACATACAGACATCTTTCTAAAAATAGTGTAAAAATAGTGTAGTGACCTTGAAACATAAAAATTTGTTATACATTTTGATTTCGATTTTCGGACCCATTACAATAACTTCCAATGGGTTAAGTTAAAAATTGTTTCATAATCTATATTTTGTTATGTAGATTCTATCAAAAAAATGTGTAACCTACAATTATTATCATAGCATAAGTCATCAGCAGATGGGCTGTTTAGGCGTACGCGTAGCACCATTTCATATTTTCAATTTATTGTTTACTATTAATAAATTGAAAAACCAACCAGTTCTCAGACTAGAATCTGGAAACTGGGAGCTTGTAAGAGAAGAATCATGAAAACGCCATATAAAGAGCAAAATCGTTATACGGAGCGTATAACGATTTTGCTCTTTATATGGCATTTTTTTCAAACCCCAAAAAAATGTGTTAGGCATATCCAATTTTTTTTTATCACGCTGTATAATATGCATTCTCTGTATTATGTATAATATAAAATTATGTATATTTCTCTGTTGCCAAGAACCAAATTTAACTCGACCATAATAATTTAATATTGAGCAACATTTATTTTCATATTGAAATTATTACATAGCAGATTGGAACTGAAAATTTTTGGCAACTAAAACGTTGCTTATGACTGACTATATAATGCGCGTCAAAAAAGTGTTCCCCTCCAACTTTTGAACGAATTTGAATTAAACATTCCGAACGAAATTCTGTTACATTTTAAATATTGCCGGTTTTTTGGAAACTCAAAGATTTCGACAAAGGCATTATCAACTCAATGTTTTTTATTGCATGAGGGACATGTTGTTCATCATTCAAAATGCATTTCAATCCTCTAATTACAATCATTTAAAAAAAATGAAAATCCAATTATCCGTTCTCTAGTTATAAGCGTTTTTATGAATATATTCAAAACAAAATGAAATGCAGTCAAAATAATTTAGGTTCATAATTATAGAAGCGTGGCTTGTAAACTCTATCAAGACACGACCCATACTAATTAATAATATGTATTATGAAACTAAATTATTATATATTATTTTTCCTTTCTAGTACATTTAGTTTCAATTAAAGCTTGTTTCTAAAAGATTTTTTTTTACTTACCTATATTTTATTTTGTTCTTTTTGGTCTTTCGAAATGTTTTCCTGCAAAAACAATAATTTATTAAAATTAATTGATTATATTAATTAGCACCAAGTTTGTAATTAGTGTTGCCGTCTAGATAAGACAAAACAAGACTTTCAAAGTCTTGTCTTGTCTTGAAATATCAAGACAAAACTTCACTTAAGTCTTGTCTAGAAATATAAAGACTTCACTAAGTCTAAGTCTAGATTAACAAACTCTTGTCTTGTCTAATATCAAGACTCTAGATTATTTTCAAGAGTCTAGATTAGTAGTAGTAGGTAAAGTAAACCTTTACATACTACTACTTAGTTTATCTAGACTCTTGAAAATTGTCTAGAGTTTTGGCAAGAGTCTTGATCTAGATAAAGCATGTCTTGTCTTGTCTTAAAAATTTCTAGACAAGACTTTTGCAAGTCTTGAAAATCTAGGCAAGACAAGACAAGAGTCTAGAAAGTCTAGATCTAGACGGCAACACTAGTTTCAACATACAACAAAACATGCTTCCAGTACAATTGTTCCTTTAACACACTAAAAATATAGCAGAAAAACTGAGTGATTCGGTAATTTTGACCAGGAGTTTAATTATTAATAAACGATCGATAAAGTATAAGATTTTTTGCCATATACCCACTATAAAATAGCTACTTTACATGCGTTTGTGTATGCATGGAATGGGTCAGTTAACAGGCAGATGTGTTGAAAGTAAACAGTTTCTGTAGTGATTTATGTTTATTCGCTGTGATCCGCCCGCTATTACATAGATACTCACGGCCTGCTATAAATGTGAAGTTGGCGACGCAAATGAACTGTCAACATTTTTTGAAAATACTGAAAATGAAGTGAAAAGTAGCTATTTTAGAGTGAGTATAGCAAAAAATACCATACATATCTTGTGCGTACTGATATTGTGATAGCGTATTTGGTTCCGCAGGCTCTAGACTAGACTGTCGTGGGTTCGAATCCCACCTGCGCTCATGGATGTTTTGTGATCTTATTTAGTTTTAAGAAAGTTATTATTTAGTGTAGTTGAAAGACGCTAATGACCTGAGATGTCGACGCGTCTATAATCTACAATAAATAAAAAAATAAAAGATATTGTGACTCGTGTGACTGTTAAAACTCGCTGGCGCTCGTTTTAACAAACTATCACTACTTGTCAGTAATATCTAGATATATAATCTACTATTAACCACGCGTATAAGTAATAAAATATGTAAACGACGCTATTTACGCGTCTGTTTTATAAGTTTTATGACATCGTTGAATCCAATGTGTAAGGTCTAGGCTGCTCTCATACTGAGGCAACAAGCAATAAGCAACTGGCAATACGCAACACACAATAATATTGCTAACAAGTATTTTACATAGAATTAAATTGGGGGTCTCACATTAGAGCAACTCGATATCGGTCGAACCAAAAATATTGCTGGTTGCGGCGATATTATTTCTAGCGATACACCGTGCATGTTGAAAAGCGATAATTATTGCAGTTTTGCGAGTCGTGACGTACGAAGTTTGTGCATAGATAGCTACGTTTTATTATAATCGGGTAGGATGGTCTCTGAGTTCCCTTGCGCAGATGTTTCCCCCATGATTTATTAATTGAGTAAAAGCTGGGTGCACCCAATATCTCCTTTTCGTTCGTCGTTTTTTTCTTAAATGCCGCCATAGTAATATCATGTCATCGGAGTTGTCGGATGACATGATGATCAGAGGTTTCTGGCAATACTGTTGTTTCAGTGTGAGAGAGAACCAAAATAATATTGCGTATTGCTTATTGACAGTTGCTAGTTGCTTATTGCTTGTTGCCTCAGTGTGAGAGCTGCCTTAAAGTTTATTACTAGAGTAACAGTGCATATAACGGGACCATTTCATCATAATAAATATTGATTGAATTTTAAGAACTAATATTACATTTGCGGCTTAAGAATAGCCCAGCTCGAAGGGGTACCGTTATATTTGTATGACGTTTCAATAGCTTGTCGATTATATCCTCCAGTATCATTTCCATTTTCAATTTGTTATTACAAATAACAATTAATGTAAAATATAAATTAGTACTCCAAATATACATTTGGAAAATAAAAAAAAAAAATTTTACATAAATCAAAATACAGAATAACTGTAGGTTTTTTGCGGTATTATAATTAATCAAAAAATTATTAGTCCTATCCGTAAATAAATTCACACATTAGTGAATAACACAATATATCAGACGACATATTATTATCGCCATGATATTTAATACTCCCGATTACGCGTCAGGCAAGTTTCCATTTACTCCACATTTATTTACGGATAGGACATTTTTACATACTTTACAAATATTAGATTTGTCTAGAGAGAAGTTAAAAACTGGTCAGATACTGTGCATGGATGCTTTTCGATATCATTCTGCTAACCTAACCTGCATTCTTTGTGTAAATAGAGTAATATTACGTAAAATAAAGGTTATAAAAATGGATTTTGACGAATTCTACGATAGTAGTGATAAAAGTAGAACATTTAAAAAAAGATATATACGCGATCTTGAAAATCCTTTTGAATTTTACGAAGAAAATGAATTTTCGAAAAGATATCGATTCAGCAAAGGAGTTGTAATAGATGTATTGTTAACCATTGGTATTCCATCGTTTGACAAAAATTAATAATCGTGGTTAATCGTGGCTCAAAACACGCATTTATATCAAAAATGACAACTAAACATAATCGGTTTGCAGTAGGGAATGCAATCTCGAGCCGAGATTGGCAATTCGAGATCTCGCGAGATCAGTCTGGGTTCGAGATTGGCAATTCGAGATCTCGCGAGATTGTCTGGCGAGATCTCGATAAATGTCGACAATATCGAGATTTCGCCTACTTTTAAAAAGAACGTACTATTTTGTATCTAAAATACTTAAACTTAATGAAAACTACTTATTTGGGACAGTGTGACTGTGTCACTGTGTATACGTGTATGATTTATTGCGTAGTGCACTGTGCAGATGTTTATTATTCATTACTTTCCTTAAATAAACGTTGATTTTTTTGTTCCAAGATTCAATTAAAGTTTTGTTTTATTTTTAAAATATAACAGCAATACCCCAACTCACACAGAACAGTATATGTTAATTAATTATGTTATGTTATGTTATGAAGCATAGGGTAAGTTACTATTAGTAACGTTCACGAACATTTGGTTTGCATTGTTCTTAGACATATTCAGTATTCACTTAACTTTGAAATTTGTTAGCCATCTAATGCTTGTTATAAGTTAAATAATTGTCCATTTTACTCAAGAAAACAATAATTAAAACAATATATGCAGAGAAACAAACAGAACCAATTAGCGCGGCTGTCAAAAACTATTACGTATAAGTTTTTTTTCAAGCGCGTTCGTTCTTGAAATCTCGTTCGAGATCTCGACCCGATATGGTCGAGATCTCGAACGAGATTTCAAACGAGATTGCCTGCCCACGAGATTAAATCTCGAAAAATGGCTCGAGATCTCGCGAGATCGAGATTGCAATCCCTAGTCTGCAGTATGACCAACTGTTCTAAAGGAAAAAATCATGGAGGTTTACTATAATTTCTCCCTCACTCAAGGAATAAGGTGCCCTCAGCACTCAAGCGACCCTCAGCGAAGGGACCCTTATCACTTACCTTAAGGGTTAACTATGAATATGGGCTTAGATACTAATTAAAACATATTTCGCGTGAAATGTGCAAGAAATTATAAACGATCTTCAGTGTTTAAGAAGAAAGTATGCTAGCCACTGGTCATCTAAGACAGCATCATCGATAAAGAACAAAAAAAATTGTTGACGTGTTAGTAATTTCTCTTAACGTGAAATATAATAAGAAAGTTTCCTATTGATGTAAAATGCAAGTCTGACCAGTTCTATAATTCAGGTCATTTATTGATGTGACTGAATGCTGGAAGACAAACTATGGGTTAACCCACGTATTTTTATTATTTTTTTAATCGGCAGTGTTTTTGAATTTACTGCTTACGTTTCCGAAACGTAAGCAATATGAAACATCAGTATCGCCATATTTTCTTGATCCTTAAGATTTTCTCCTCAAAATTTCACACGTAAAAATATTATAAAATAAAAGTTTTGGTTCAGTTCAGTTTTATTCTCGCAATTTCTTGCAGACATGCGCCGTAACATTGGTTAAAGTGTTTAGGCGTAGTCAAGTTTTGCTTAGTTAAATGTGTTAACACATTTACAAGGTTTAACAACAAGCTTTAAACTTTAAAGTGATGTTGAGATGTGTTTATGCGTACAAAAATCGATATTAAGATCGTTCTTAAAAGTTTTAACGTTAGTTTTACTCTTTGCTTAAACATTAAACATGATTATAATATCTTATAATATAAATTTCACCAACTGTAAGTTATCCAACAAGACGCTATAATGATATAAAGTTGCCAAAACATAATTTGGTGTTAAGTAAGAAGAGACTAGATTATATGGGTCAAAAACTCTACAATCATTTAAATAATAACATAAAAAAGCATATCTAATCTGTAACATTTCAAGACATCATGCAAACATTTTTTTATCAAAAATTGCAGTTCCACAGCTGAGGATTTTTTTAGATAACTACGTATGTGTCTGCTCATTATTAGACCAATAGAGCGGGACCCGACCCATTCCAGCCAAATCCTAGTTATATATACGCCAATGTTTTTTATCTAACTAGGATCAAGTTTTAAAATCCGGTTTCTGCAATTACCGCGAGCGAAGCCGTTTGTAAAGGCTATTTTGGCATTTGTAAAATTCGATCTTGTTTGGAGTAAAACAGTGCTTAGGATTATTGAATTGCACAGCAGATTGATTAATTATTTTTCTAATAATTAATGCAACGCTTTTCTATCTTACCTACCAGTTCTTTATAAAAGAATTTAAATAACACAATGTTGAACTTGAGGAAGTATCAGAATTGAAAATAAACCAGATTTTGCACTTATATACTCTTTGAAATGAGACCTAGGAAACGTCAGCTAAAACTAATCATACTCAACATCAGGCATTACAACGTTTACTGCTGGAGACTTACAAAGCAAATTTACATATATAGTATTTTTTTTGCTAAACTATAGTTCATTAATCTATAAATTGTGAACATTTCGTATAAAGTTCACAATACAAACATGAATCTAGATATTTTATACACGCGTTTAATTTTGCAAATTGATTAAAATGCAAATTTATGCATATATAATTGACTGGAGTCGTCGTAAAAGTTGTCTACCTGATGCGTTTATTTTGATATAACCTTGATGGAATGTACAGTTCACTGACCACAGGTGATGATTAAGAAAACGTGACCCATTGCGTATGAATTGCTTGGTTACTTTTTATTTGATTATTTAACTATTGAGCTGAAGTTATTACATCGGATTCTGGGAGATAGGTACATTTTTTGGGTAGCATTTAGCCCAGACCCATATTTATTTATTAGTCTAAGAGGCAGTGACGGATTTTCTTAAGAGTCTACGTAAGGCAAAATAATCTCAACAAGTGTTCCCCATTTGAGAATCTATACCTAAATCTGGCAGCCTTTCTCCTTTGCGTTTTAGGTGGCAGGTAGAAATTAGACAAATTTTTCATGTAATAATGTAACACTATTTTTTAATTAAATTAAAAACCGTCGCCAGCTCTCCGTCTCCAAATGAACTATATTATCGAGCGCATTTTGTCTACAATTCTACATTATTAACTTCCCATTGGAAGTTATTGTAATGGGTCCGAAAATCGAAATCAAAAAGGAAAAAAAAATTTTATATTTCAAGGTCACTACACTATTTTTACACTACTTTTAGAAAGATGTCTGTGTGTGTGTATGTGTGTGTGTGTGTGTACGTACGTACGTATGTGTCCATTTCTTTCTAAGACGAAATCTCGAGAATGAAAAATGATATCGACTACGTTGGGGTGCCAATCGACGCGTATTAACGTAAATATGATCTGAAAGAAATTTTTTCAAAATCGGTTCAGCCGTTCTTTTTCTTAACCAAATAACCTCCAAAAAAGTAGATTTTATACAATATCTGGCGAATAAAAAATTATATCGACTTCGTAAGGGTGTCAATCGAGGCGTGTTAACGTCATTTTGATCCGACATAAATTTTATAAAAATCGGTTCAGCCGTTTTTTTTTTTTAATTATTGTTAAAAATAAATAATAATTATGTTTTAATGATTAAAATGATTACTTTTCTGTGTAAGATCTAATTTAATTATTTTTATTAAATATTTATCAAACTGGGAAGTTCGTCGTGTGGACCTCAAGGGTCGCACTTTAGTCCTAATAAACGACCCACCTCACGGCTTGTCTATATTTATATGATGGTGGAAAAATTTCGAGAAAACGAAACTTTTCACTGAATACAAAAATACCCTGAATAATTTTAAATAATTTTAAACATGAACTGCTGGATTTCCGATGTATGACTTTGAAAATAATTTTATAAGGTACTTTTAGTATTGAATTTTATCATGGTTTCCATGATAATTCAGTGCTTTTCGAAAGTAGTTAGTATCAGAAGCCGCGGAACATGAATATTGCGACACCTCTACCCAATCGCTGATACTACCTACACAGCTTTTCCGAAAATAAAAAAAGCATGGGTCGAAGCTTACGACACATCGTCGATAATCGATTTTGAAATTAAATTCACGGACGTTTAGAAATGACCCAAATAATTTTTTTTAGGTAGCGATTGTCTGATTTTGAAATACAATTGGTGGCAGTTAATGTAATTAATGTTTCAACAACAAAAATGAGAAAAACGTGTAATTAGTTCGCTAAAAGTAAAAAACGAAATAGATAGTTACCGTAATTACTAATTATTATTAAATAATAATGCAACGTCCGTCGTGTAGTAATAATTATAAATTAATTATTACATTACTAAATAAAAAGCCTTATGTCAACAGTCTATTTTTAAATAAACGTAGATATTTCAATTTATTATAATTTGCACGAGAAATTATTGATGTGTAATAGTAGATTGTATATCTCGTTGCGTAATGAGGCATACTACTGACGAGTTAGGACAGTATGTTAAAAGGAGCGATAGCGTTTTATCCCTGTCAGCGTTTCATTAATTTGTTAGTCGGTAATTTTTATGTCGATTTTTAACTCGGTATTTTTTATATCGGTATCTTTTCACTCGAGGTCATTCCAATTCAATACCTTCGCTAAAAGCCTAAAAAATTAAGATGCATTTTCATGTGACGCTTGACGCTGGTTTCTTAGCGTCAAATACGTAATATTATTACCAAACGATTAGGACTTAAGTAACGTTTCTTTATGAAGACCTTGACAGGTCAACTGGTTTCTCATTGTCAAAAACTTTTTTTTTGAATTATATACTTCGAACACATTTGGGTTAAATAGCGCTATGTTTAACAGATAAAATTAGGAAAATATGATGAAAATTGGATTTCAAAGTCAAAATTAGATTTTTTTCGATGAAATTCTTCAAAGTCCGTTTTGTTATTTAGATCAGACTAATCTTTGTCTATAGATTAAGTACAACTATAGAACCAGTAGAACTAAACAATGTTTAGCTTTTACGCTACATTTGTTCGAGTTGGCGTTCATGTTGAAATTTTATCACGTGCAGGCCCGGATTTACCATGCAGGCAGAGTAGGCAGTTGCCTAGGGTGGCAAGAATTGAAGGGCGGCAAATGTTGACGGAAACTTTGAAAACTTGTTATATTCGTGGGAATTGCAGAACGATTAAACGCACTCGCTTTGTTAACTATAGAGTCAGATTTGCTCATGTCTTTAGATTTTGATTCCATTATCGATGAGTTTGCCATCCGAAAATCGAGACGTAAAAATTTTAATTAATAAGCAATAATTTCTCTACAAAAAACAATCGCATAAATAATGGTAATTGTTGAATGATATCATATACTTCATGATCATAAGGATACTGACCATAATAAAATAAAATATTTGCTCTCAGAAAGGTGCATTTTATTTATTGGAAAACTTTTCGTACCAAACTTATTCCACCATTGAAGAAGTTTCGAGGGGGGTGGGGGGTGGCTAATTTTCGCAACTGCCTAGGGGCGGCAAATTTCTAAATCCGGGCCTAATCACGTGACTGAATTTGACGCTAGAAACCAGCGTCAAACGTCACATGAAAATGCACCTTTAGTATAACTTAAAAAAAAAGAAAAAGCCACTCGAATTCAGCTAATTTATATAAAATGTGATCTGTAATTTGTTTCATCAGCAGTGGATGCAAGAGTTACTTCACATGTGAACATGTGCGTTGTTTTGTTGCTTCAGTGAATAGAAGTGGAGCGGAACTAACAGATTTTACTTTTTATATAGAAACTCGTGACTTCATTCTACATATCTGTTGATCCATTGTGACTGATCTAGAATAAATATTCATAACTAGATCGTTTCTAATTAGCATTTACATAAATACATCCTATCGATACTTAGCATTAGATCCCCTAAGCATTATATTATGGATCTAAAAATATTATTATTGATTACGGAGATGGAATCTATAAACAAAAAGATGGCGGAATATCCGTTCAGAAACAATAATTATACTATAAACATCTTTAATTCATCAGGGTATTAATGATAATATTTGATTATAAATATTACCATTAAGATTTATTTATTTATTGTGGATTATAGACGCGTCGACAACTTAGGTCATTAGCGTCTTAAATACAACAAATATACATATATCACTTAAAACTAAATAACATTACAAAACATCCATGAGCAGAGGTGAGACTCGAACCCACGACAGTCTGATTCAGAGGCCGCGACGCTACCAACTGAGCCATACTGTCCTCATTACCATTAAGAAGAATCTTATTTAGTTTCTAAACGTTGACCAATGGGCTTGAGAATAGCCGAGTGTGTAGCGGTGCTGTTGTTTCCATGGCGTTGCTATGGTTCCTCTGTTACAAGTCCCCAGTTCCCGACTTCTAGCCCGAGAGCTGGTAAAAGTGTCAATTGGATTTTCAATTTATTATTAAAAAACAAAATAATGAGAGAAAATATGAATTGGTGCTAGACCCAAATAACCTTAGCTGTTGGTGGTCTTTAAAAACACAATACACACACACAATGTTGACCAATAGAAAATAAATAGGTATAGCTAACTATAATATGAGTTATATTATAACGTTAATTTTTCCAGTACCTAGATTTGATCGCGTTAATATTGGTAAAAAATACCATGCATCCTAAGTTTGGGCATCGATTGATAGTGTGAGTTGTGACAAATTTCATCCAAATTAGTCCAATCGTTTCCGAGTGATTCCGGTATAAACAACAGACAGACAAACATTTTTGAAACGCGTTTTTTCGTCTCAAACAGAATTCTCGAAAAATCTGCAAGAAAAAGAAATTAAATACCCATACAGATCGAGGTTATAAAATAATATCAGTAATTTCTGTTGCATCACAATTAGGAATCCCAATGCAAAAACGAGAAACATTTCGAGAATTAAATAATGAATGTGCAGCATATTGAGTAGGCGTACTATTTTTTGTTTATATTTTCATCGGTATTTGATTAAAAAACGGCAAATGTTTTTTTTTTCAAAACATTTCGCTCAAACAGGTGCACTGAAGGTCGATATAACCAACAATGCATAAAGATGGAATATGGCCATTCGTTCATATCTATACTTTTACATTACACTATAGTCTGTCCAGAAAAAGTATAGAGTAATACATGTATAAGTAAGCAATATCTGGATGACCGAGCTTTGCTCGGATGAGTTAAAAAAAATTAGTACTTAAAGTTCCCATTACTGTCAGAGTAATCTATATATATAAAACAGTTCCGTTACTGACTGATTGATTGACTGACAAACAACGCCCAGGTCAAACCGCTGAAGATATAAACTTGAAATTTGGACAGTAGGTTCCTTTTGTGACGTAGGCACCCACTAAGAAAGGATTTTTCGAAATTCAGCCCCTAAGGGGGTTAAATAGGGGATGAAAGTTTGTATGGAAATTCGTCGTTTTTGAAGTTAGAAGCATGAAATTTTGCACAGGAGTTTCTTATATAACGTAGGTGAGCACTAAGAAATTTTTTTTTGAAAATTCAACCTCTAAGGGGGTTAAAAAGGGGATGAAAGTTTGCATTGAAGTTCTTTATTTTGAAGTTAGAAGCATGACATTTTGCACAGGAGTTCCTTATATTACGTAGGTGAGCAATAAGAAAGGATTTTTCGAAATTCAACCCCCAAGGGGGTTAAATAGGGGATGAACGTTTGTATGGAAATTCGTCATTTTTGAAGTTAGAAGCATGAAATTTTGCACAGGAGTTCCTTATATAACGTAGATGAGTAGTAAGAAAGGATTTTTGAAAATTCATCCCTTAAAGGGGTTAAATAGGGGATGAAAGTTAGTATGGAAGTTTGTAATTTTTTAAGTTAGAAGCATGAAATTTTGCATTGGAGTTCCTTATATAACGTAGATGAGTAATAAAAAAGGATTTTTGAAAATTCATCCCTTAAAGGGGTTAAATAGGAGATGTAAGTTTGTATGGAAGTTCATAATTTTTGAAGTTAGAAGGATGAAATTTTGCACAGGAGTTCCTTATATAACGTAGGTGAGCAATAATGTATTAATAAAATTCGATCGGACGAGCGAAGCGAGTGAGTAATGTATTATTAATATTCGAGTGAACGAGCGAAACGAGTGAGTAATGTATAATTAATATTCAAACGAACGAGCGAAGCGAGTGTGTAATGTATTAATAAAATTCGAGCGAACGAGCGAAGCGAGTGAGTAATGTGTTAATGAAATCCGAGCGAACGAGCGAAGCGAGTGAGTTATGTATTATAAAATTCGAGCGAATAAACACCACCAGCCCGGCTTCGCTTCGCAGGAGGAGAATTTCTCGCGGGGGGATAATAAATCATAAATCGAAAAATACGTGGGCGAAGCCACGGGTAACGGCTAGTTTGACATAAATAATGAAAATAATTTGTTTTTTCCAAAGCCTACTCACCATACGACACTGTTTTATAATGTTAAAAAACTGTTTTTTAAAATGATAAAATCGATAAGAAAACGAATTTTTCCAGGGATGAGACCTAGCTAGATCGATTTTTTGCCCCCCGAAACTCCTTTTCGGTAAATTTGATCAAAATCGTTAGAGCCGTTTTCGAGAAAATATTTATATAGGTACATATATACAAGATTTGCTCTTAATAATATAGGGATGTTGATGTTACATATATTTATATATGCTTATACTGTTACATTTATTACTCTATACTATTTCCGGACAGACTATACATAATAACGCGAACAAAGCTTGCATTTCTGTTCTCTGACTTTTTTATAATGTGATGTTAAAATTAGGGGGGCTGTCCTAAAATATACTTATGACATTTGTTCGTCAATCTTTGGGAAATCGTACAAGGAGTCCCCGACAAAATAAGTTGGGAAACCCTGCAGTGAGTGAGTTTGTCACCACATCTAATTTTATTGTATAATTTAACAATATTATTCATGTCCTTTTTTAAAATATCCAGTTTCATTAGCTTCCTTAATAATCTTATCACGCTTTATTATATAAATAAATTACAACACGTGCGTGAATATTCTCTCATTTTGCATTTTAATTCACAATTTTCACGTGTGGGACTCTATTTTCAAGGTTTCTGAAACAGGAATTTTAAGTTCATGTGCGAGAATTCGAATTACATTGTTAGTGTTTCGATCTTCCACAACATCTGTTTGTTTTGTAATTGAGTTACATCTAATTAATTCGAATAATTATGCAGACAGTCACAAAGAAAAAAAGTTATAATAAGGCTGATTCACATGTCCTCGTCAGTTATTAAACAAATACATTAAATTCTTTACTTATAACCTACAATCATATACATAATAATATTATGTACATCATCGTAGTTATAAAGATAGGTACCTATTGAATTTTTAACCGACTACAAAAAAAGGAGGTTGTTCTCAATTCGGTTGTATTTTTTTTTATGTTTGTTACCTCAGAACTCCGTTATTTATAAACCGATTTGGAAATTTTTTTTTATTTGAAAGGATAACTTTCAGATTGGTCCCATAGAAATTTTATCAAAATCGGTTTAGTAGTTCGGCTGATTTTAATAAAAGTGAGTAACGGCGTGTGATTCCTTATGGAAAATGTCACTTTTTGACACATCAGGCAGCGTAAGAAAATCGGTTTAATAAAAGTGAGTAACGGCGTGTGATTCCTTTAAGGTAAATGTCACTTTTTAACACTAAAATGTAAAAAATAAAAAACTTTTTAACAAAAAAAAAACTTCCTTCAAAAAGCCACTAAAAAGAGGAAAATAATGAAATTTTGAGGTCTGCGCCAATTTCATAAAATATGAAGTTGGTTAAAAAGAAGATATTAATCACTATTCCTACTATACTTTTTAACCGACTTCATATTTTATTAAATTGGCGCAGACCTCAAAATTTCATTATTTTCCTCTTTTTAGTGTCGTTTTGAAGGAGTTTTTTTTTTGTTAAAAAGTTTTTTTGTGAAAGAACGAGTTATCTCGCACTTGCCGGCAATTTGTGTTCTAGAAGATTTTGTTTAAATTGCAGGCCTATCTTTCCCGTGAAATATGTAGCACCCTGTTATAAAGTTCATATTTTGAATTTATGTGTATTTTTAAATAAATTTAATGAAACCCCTTCCATTTTCAATTAAATTACTGGTCTTGAGTTAGAAATAGAACAAAATATTCAATAACTGTTTAACTGATTGTGATTGTTGTTATCAAACGATGAAAATTGCAGTCGTGATATTTCAGTAAGACGTAAGCAAACTTTTCACGTGCAAACTATGACGTGAAACAACAATACATGTCAATATCGATTTCCTGTCCGTAGAGATACCAGTCTCCAACTGGTCCCAAAACTATAGTCTGTTACACATTAACTTTTGATCTTTACTTGAACCTTCACAAAATACTGCGGTATTATAAAAGTCTGCAGTCGGTTCTATTATAATCCAAACATGTATAAATATAGAATAAAATATATACCTCACTATAATAATTTATTGAATAGGTAGGTACGTACTATATTGTTTTTTAACCATAATACCATTCTAAGCTATAGACAGTCTTGCTTTGCCTTTAAGTTGCGATAAAAAAATAATGAGTAGTCTACGACTCTGCCCAAAAATGTTTGGCTTGCAAAATAACAGGGTGCTTTAGAAGTTTAAACCCAGCCATTGATACACGTACAATGTACATGTCCTTAAGGACGTCATACGTAGGTTTGCCAGATGGCCGGAATATCCGGAAATATCCAGGAATTCGTTGACTTGTCCTGTGTCCTAGAATGTAAGTCTTCTGTCCCGGAAATCCATAATTTTAACGAAATTCTAAGATTCGTGCTCGCGATGGCAAGAATCGACACTAGTGTATAATTATAAGAAATTATAAATAAAATTGGTCACCTCTATAATGATAAATACAAAACATAGTAAAGAAAACATTAAAGCTGATAACGAAATTAAATAAATAACTAGTCTGAAAGAGCCAAAGTTCTCTTTTATGATTTTTCGTAGGATTTTTGCCAAATACATTTTTCAACCATCCTGAAAATCTTGGGTTTTGATCTGGCAACCCATATAGTCATACGTCTGCGTACAAAAATTTATACGTGCGTATAGAAAAGATAGTTCCTCTTATCTATGCGTACCGTGCATCTACCTTACAATGGAAAATATTTGTCTGTTATCTTTCAAAAATTTTTAGAATAAGACCCTTGCAGTTTAACCCTAAGGCCATCGACTACTAAGGTCACACGTGACTGATAGGGCTAGAAAATTTAAAGAAAACTTTCATGGCCGAACCAAAGTAACTACCTTGACATTTGTCTGAAGTGATTGAAGTAATGAAAAAACCTCAGCCAAGGTAGTCGATCGTGAGATTAGAATGCGGACCTCTCGATTACATATACCTATCGCAGAACCACAAATTGTGGCAGAACCATAACTGCTGCACCACGCTCATTGGTCCTTATGAAAAGATCTTGAGCATATATTTTGAAAAATATTTTAAACACACCTTTAAATATTTCTCAAACAAAACTACCATTCTCTACAATAAAAATAGTGACATCGCAATTATTTTGAGCTACATAAAATAATAATTTATTGGTTATATATGCCCACAAAATGCATAAAACAATAAAAATGTACTTACATAATACTCCAGTAATTTTAGATATTGAAATGACCCACCTGCAGAAAAATTCCCAGTTAGCTGATTTTGTTTATTTACCTTCGTTATGTTGTTTTAAAAAACGTGTAAAAAGTCGCCATCGATATCGTGCCGGCGTTGCCAAATATTCGAGGTTCAAGTTCACGATAGACGGTTTTTAGTGAATTTCTCGGTTCCGTTCCATTTTTTGAAAAAAATAGTTATTATCAATCTTGTAGAGGACGAAATTATCTACAACTTTTGTATAAACATTTTTTGTCTACGATATATAGTTTTTCTTATTAAAGTACCCGCGGCTTCCTCCCCTTCGATTTTACATAACGAGATTATGCTGCTTCTCGAGGGCCTAACATAATGATTTGTACCATTATTTTAAGTTGAACTTACAGCTAACGATTAATTATAATTTTATCGAAATTAATGCAGTAGTT
Source organism: Mongoloraphidia duomilia (assembly GCA_039654895.1). Taxonomy (NCBI): domain Eukaryota; kingdom Metazoa; phylum Arthropoda; class Insecta; order Raphidioptera; family Raphidiidae; genus Mongoloraphidia; species Mongoloraphidia duomilia. Next base: position 11,884,221 of record CM077524.1, read on the forward strand.
CTCTACTTATAAGCAACCAAACATACAAATCGACAGCGCTCAAACAGACAGACAGACAAATAATTTTTTTTCGAAAATACGATATTTATACTTGACATCAATTATAAAGACCATTCGTAAAGTAATTTTGTAAAAAAAATTTACAAGGGTTGAGAGAGTGCGGATTAAGTACGAATATGCATTTGCATATCGTATAACGCACTCTACTAAGAATAGCTCGGAGTAGCCATACTTTTAACTTTTTTTTCAAAATTCCTTTACGAATACTCATTATAATTGTTATAAAGACTATTCGTAAAGGAATTTTGTAAAAAAAATTAAAAATGTGGCTACTATTACTAGAGTGCGTTATACGGTATGCAAATGCATACTCGTACTTAATCCGCACTCTCTCAACCCTTGTAAATTTTTTTTACAAAATTACTTTACGAATGGTCTTTATAATTGATGTCAAGTATAAATATAGTATTTTCGAAAAGAAATTGTTTGTCTGTCTGTCTGTTTGAGCGCTGTCGATTTGTATGTTTGGTTGCTTATAAGTAGAGAACTACTGTATTAATTTCGATAAAATTATAATTAATCGTTAGCTGTAAATTCAACTTAAAATAATGGTACAAATCATTATGTAAGGCCCTCGGGAAGCAGCATAATCTCGTTATGTAAAATCGAGGGGGAGGAAGCCGCAGGTACTTTAAAAAGAAAAACTATAAATCGTAGACAAAAAATGTTTATACAAAAGTTGTAGATAATTTCATCCTCTACAAGATTAATAATAACTATTTTTTTACAAAAAATGGAACGGAACCGAGAAAATCACTAAAAACCGTCTATCGTGAACTTGAACCTTGAATATCTGGCAACGCCGGCACGATATCGATGGGGACTTTTTACACGTTTTTTAAAACACCATAACGAAGGTAAATAAAAAAAAATCAGCTAACTGGGAATATTTCTGCAGTGGAAATCTAAAATTACTGGACTATAAAACAGCTTCAATTACTACTGCCTTCAATAAAATTTTAATTAAATTGTTTTTTATCAGTTGTGATCAAACCCGCATAAAATCAGTGGGGTAGGGGAATCAGACAAATATCTGATAGAACGATGCCTCAAGCGGTAAAAAACTAAAATTATGATTTTTTACACTCATAATTGTTGTAAAAAAGAAACTGGTGGACGAGACTGGTCACTGGTCAAAGAAGTGGCTTGTTAACCTGGTCGTGACTTATTTTATAAAAAAAACTAGTCCTTACCCACGGCTTTGCAATCGTTTAATGTCGATATTAACAGGAACCTAAAGGCCCGTTGACACTATGCTAGTTGACTAGCACCAGCTGACTAGCGCTATTCGACTAGCACTACTAGCGCTGTTTACATATTGGTACCAGCAAATTAATACATTTTACTATTAATTTGGAAGTTTAGTGAAAATAAAATGTACCGGATTTGTTATTTTTTTTTAATTTTACTTTTCTCCAAACTGTATGTGTCTCTTTAGATTCAATTTTTTTCTTTACCATATTCACTGTCAAATTTTTCATTTTCATTTCACGTTGTATGTATTCGAATGCACTATTCCGCTTATCACGATTTTTGTAATTTCCATCGCGAACATTCCACAAAATTTCGCACTCTTTATACAAAGTAATAAATTTTAAGGTATCACGTTCAGTCCATCTGTTAGTTGGCGCCATTTTGAAATCGCACGACTAGCAGCAAAAGTAGAACTGCTTTTAACTTTACTGGTACTAGTCGCACTAGCACGGTACTAGCGCTAGTAACCTGTTTACATTATACTAGTAACATGCCAGTCGACTAGCGCTAGTCAACTAGCATAGTGTCAACAGGGTGTAAGCGTGATTGGAAAAGTATCATGTAGGTACTTTAAGTTTGATGTGTATCAATCGATAATCGATATTGTACGAAGTTTCATCAAAGTCGCTCCTTCTGGTACAAACTACAACTAGAAATACGTTTTCCCGTCTAATGCTCGGTTTCTAATCTGACTTTTAACGCTAAATCTACTTTCAAAGTCGTACCAGAAATCGAGTATAATGCTGGGTTGCAGAAAGCATTGTCAGAAAATCTGATTTGACAATGACCTTAGATAGTAGCCACATATTTTTCTCCATAATAAATTATAATTTAAAAAAACTAAAAAGCACGCTTTAATGGTAAACTGAGCTAAAAAGTAAAAAATAATTTTTATTGTAAAAAAGCGTGGGGTGCTCGATATCAGTTGTTATAAAGTATGAAAATATGGTACAAAACACCCCACGCTTATTTACAATAAAAATTATTTTTTACTTTTTAGTTCAGTTTACCATTGAATCGTGTTTTTTAGTTTTTTTAAATTATAATTTATTTTTGATTTTTAGTCCTGGAGATCCTGGTCAGGATAATGGGACAAACTTATTGAATTATTGTATTGTCATCGATCCTTGATAAGTGCGCAAAGTTTCAGTTCAATCTGAAGTTTCGAAGTGGGTGAAAAGCGCGTTCAAAGAATCCGTTACTTACATACAGGTGGAACTAATATAAGCGTGTTAAAAAAGCTTTGTACATTTTTAAATCGATCCTGCTCGAAAAATAATTGATCGATTGAAACGATACTTTTTTAAAACTATGTACTATGTTCTAGCCCGAGAGCTGGTAAAAGTGTCAATTGAATTTTCAATTTATTATTAAAAAAAAAAAATAATGAATTGAAAATATGAATTGGTGCTAGGCCCAAATAACCTTGCTGTTGGTGGTCTTTAAAACACACAATTTTACATGTATTTAACATAGATTTTTGTACGATTTCCACTTCGAAACAACATTTTTCTACGCATGTTATCCAAAATTTCTTGAAAAGCGATTTTTTTATATGTTATAGATCAATCATTTCTTTTTGTGTGAGTACACTGTCCAATCTAATGTTCTACATGAAAACTGTAATTATATTATCACAATCTAAAATCATTGTCAAATCAGATTTTTAACAATGCTTTCTGCAACCCAGCATAAGTGTAAAATACCTAAAAACCCCGAAAAACTCGCACTAAAACGAAATTACCCAGGTCCCGTTACTATTTTACATACCAGCTACATATATACGGATTTTGGTTAAAAACGAAATAAATATTATTATTATTACTGTCCAGATCAGACCTATGACCCAATCAGTGGCGGCGTTAGAGGTTGGGCCATGGCCCACCTTAAACTGTCTTGGCCCACCCTGGAATATTCTTCAATCTCTAGTTTATCTTTTAAATACGTTTTTTAAGCTTCCAAATTTCAACAATTTTTCTTGTAAATTCTATAGCAAGTAGTCTGGGTTAAAATTTTGACGAGCATTGAAATTTTGGGAACAAATGTTATTGACCCACCTTCAGAACACCATGCCCAAGTTTGGCCCACCCTAACAAAAAATCCTAGCGCCGCCACTGGACCCAATTGCTCTTTAAAATGGGTTCTGGTTCTGGAACTTTTTTATTATCGATCTAACTACCTTTTTGCATTTGTCGTTTTAAATAAATTATATTTCCAATTTATCAACATCTGAGAGCAATGCTGCCATTGGTAGCATTGCTCTCAGATGTAGTCATCTGCGTTTATTTTTTACTTCAAAATGTCTACACAATTTTTTGATTACAAATTTACTACCACAATATCTCAAGATGCTTAAAGTAACAAAGAACTTATTTGTACGCAATTTTCAATTCTTGTAAAATTTTGTTTTTTAAATTGACCTGATGATGAGAGCTTAAGCTCTCGAAACATGTCGTCAATCTCTTTGATTAAATAAAGAGTTTTATATCTTGTTCCGGAAGCAAATTTAGTGTTTTACTATTTTCATTCTACTAAGTATTGAACAAGAAGCAAAAAACGAAGTCTCACTATACACAATATTCTAATGGTTTTGTTTTTTTTCTGTTTTAGCGGGCCACGAGCACAATCACGGACACGACGATGGAAGCGAAGAAAGTCACACACATTCCTCCCACACGACATGATGATACTGTGATACTAAATAACGCTATATCAGTGCTAAAAACAATATTGAAAATCCATCAGTTGACGTATTTATTATAAGAAAATAATTAGTCTTTAAATAAAAATAATATTACAAAAAAAAATTTCAGCTCAAGGCTGTGATCCTGTTTTTTAAACTTAAAATTATTAGTGTATTTGCCATAATATGGCACATACACTATTGGCGTCGGTCGGATGGCGGGACCTAGGGGTCGGACCAAAATTTCTCGACGTTTCATAGCCTCCTGAACAATTTGGCACCATTTTTGGAAATGTTTATATATATATGTATGTATATATATATATATATATATATATATATATATATATATATTTGTGTGTGTACACGATAACTCTCGACAGACTTAATCGATTGAAACGAAATTTGGTACACACATTGGAACCCATCACCGCAAGAAGCCTATTTAAAATGGGCCCGATCGGACCATTTTCAGGGTTGTATTTAGGGGTTCCAAAAAGTTTTTGGGCCCAAAAATACCGAAAAATTTGTCAGAATCGTTTCAAAATTGAAATTTAACTCTTTAGTAAAGATTAAAATGTGCTGCTAAAATTTTAATAAAATCGGCCCGACAGGACCGGACTTTCAAATTTTATGAAAACACTAGTTTGTTGATACGGATTTACTTAGATATGGAAGGGTGTATTTAATTGGGTGTATTGATGAAATCCATGTCTAATATTGAAATTTAGAAAAATTTAATTATTTTAAGGGCTGTATTAAGGGGTTAAATTTTTTATTTTGTCAAAAAACAAACTTAAGTTTACATAATAATGCCACAATGCCTGTATTAGCAAATACACTATATTGTCGGCAGGGTTTTGGCACTGCGACCCGAGTTTTTTAAACTTAAAATTGTTTAAAAAATAAAGTTTATTTAGAGTGAACGCTCCCGAATTAATAGAAGTAATAAATTCAAAATATCAATGATATACCTACCCAGATGTTGCCTTAGAACAGAAAAGATTTTGATTAAATAAAATTTCATGGTCCTGCCAAACTTAATAATCGATATTATATTTCGGTTAAAAAAAGACAAACATTTTCCTAAAGAGACCCCTATACGCAGCGGAATGTTTATATGTTTTGATTGTGCCGACATATTTGTACCTACTACAAATATTACAACTACACGTAGCAATTTATTTGTACTGTTATGTTTGTACAAACAAATATAGTACAAACAAATTGTACAAAGAAATCATAGGAAGCTGATTTAAAAAAGCAATGTTTCCATCTTTCTGTTTGTACAAACAAAACGCAGCGACATTATGTCGTTGCGTGTAGTTTGTCGACATGTTACATGTGCATACAAAATGCTAAAAATTTGTACGTATGAACGTGTATTTATTTATTTATTGTAAATTACAGACGCGTCGACATCTCAGGTCATTAGCGTCTTTCAACTACACTAAATAACAACTATCTTAAAACTAAATAACATCACAAAAGATACATGAGCGCAGGTGGGATTCGAACCCACGGCAGTACAGTCCAGAGGTTGCGGCACTAAGCTCGCTAACCACTAGGTTATACTGGCCCCTTATGAACGTGTAAGGATGAAATACAGAGATGTTTATATATGAGTATGAACATCTATGATGTAACATATTGTTTGTCCATTTTGTATGTAGGTACTACATACAAATCGTACAAACATTCAACTTGCGTGTAGGGGGCACTTTAGTTACAACCCATTGACATACAGATCGAGATCGGTATATCAATGGTTACAACCATCTCGGATTTGACATGGAGGCGTGGTCTATTTTGCCATATTTTCACTCCTATAGAAAGACAATGAAAACGAATTTATTAAAAATTTCATGAGTTTAAAAAACACGACCAATGCCTTAAATTGTTAAAGCGTTCACTACAATGGTTGTTTTTAAAGATTAACTGTAGATTCATATTTTGTTTATGAATAATCTATAGATGTACCTATAGATGTCAATTTCTTAGCAATAGCGCATAAATTCATAGCAGTTTTATTTTTAAACGAAAATCTAACATAAATAACGATGACGGTATGAAAGGATTAGATATAAACTTAAAGATGCCATTTTAGATAAAATAAGTAATATTTTATCTGATAATACAAGCCTTTCGAAATCATATCAGGAGTTCATTTTTACGCTCAATATTTCTTTATTTTTGTTCGTATAAAGAACATTATTTTATATAACACATGCACGCTTTTAGTGTTTTTTCGTATCTGTTTTGCGAACCTTAAATATCCGTTTATTGACTAGTGGTCATTATGTAACGCTTTTCAGTGCTATAATGAAAAACAGTTGCATAATGAACCATTATGTAACTAGTTACATAATGAACCATTATGTAACTGTTTTTTAAGTCTAAAACCATGCATGTGTTATATAAAGTATAGTGTGCAACGCGTGTGCTAAATCTTTATGCGCCAGGCGCGATGTTTTCAGTACTCGTATGCGGCTCGCGATGCACACTCGCCAAGGCTCGTGTGCGCTCACCTACTACTCGTGCTAAAAACATCAGCACTCGTATTCGGCTCGCAATGCACACTCGTCAAGACTCGTGTGTCCTCGCCTACTACTTGTGCTGAAAATAAAGATGTATTTAGCACACTAGTTACACAATATATTATGCAAGTTGGTTTATTGACGCCGAATTGTTACTCAAAATAGCTGTATAATAACTGAAGTAAAGAAATAATATGAAATTTGGAAGTTTATACGTCTTGTATAATAGTGGGGTAGAAACTTGAACGCATGTGCGTGTTTTATAATGCAATTTTTATTATGAATATGCGTGTTTTATTGCTATGTAATGATCATTCAATAATTGAGCAACTCGCCAAACTGCAGTTGCACACAGTTTCTTTGAGCGGTGTTAAAAAACCGAGCTTCCTTCATGTGCGTTCACAGTTTATTCACAGTTTATCGCGATTTGTGAAATGCACATTTCAGACTAAATTATTAGATATGCGCTCAAGTTTATGCCCATTTTTAATATGAGATAATGGATAATTTGTAAGAATGCCTATAAAATATGAGAAAATATTTTTAATGGAATATTATGTGCTACACGTGTTAAATATGGCGTAAATAAAAATTTATACGTTTTTCTGTTCAAATTCGATTATTCGACACAGAAAAATGTAATATACTGATTGTATTAATAAGCAAAAATGCCTACTTTCATTTACATTTTTATTTAAAGAAAAAAAATAATATACTCTGAAAGCATTAAATACTCGTACTGCAATAATTACTTTAAATCGTATAAATATTAAAATAATTAATACAAATATAATGTTACTACATATATATTTGTTATAACAAAATGAAGTTGTAAAATTTGGTTAAGTTTTAAATTTTGAAAAAATAGAAATAGATATTTCTGGTGGGTCAAAAGTTCCAATTCTACTAGAATATTTTAGAATTTAATAAATAAAATTAAATAGCAGTTGGGTCAGTATTTTATATTGTTAAATAATTCTCAAAAAGATAATAACACGTTATTTATCCGTTGCAAATATAGAACTAAGGCTTCAACGCCTATTTATTCAAAATTATTATGAAATAGTGTAAGCTGCGTCAAAGCAATGCTATAGTTAGTAGTGATGTGCCGGATATCCGTATCCGATCCGTATCCGCGGATATCCGAGGGAAAAGAAAGATCCGTATCCGCATCCGTTAGTTTTTTGGCGGATCTTTTACCTTATCAATTTCCAATTCATAGATAAAATTTTATATATATATAGGTGGTAAATATTGCACATCGATTTTTGGAAAGAGACAATCTGTTATGAGAGTTAACTCTTAAAGTGGTCAATAACTTTTTCCTATAACAGATAGTCTCTTTCCAAAGGTCGATGTGCAATATTTAGTATTTACCGCCGCGTACTGTAAGAAAGTTAAGATCCGTATCCGTATTCGCGGATCTTGAGACCAAATATCCGTATTCAGATCCGTATTCGCGGATATACATTTTTAACGATCCGGCACATCACTAATAGTTAGTAAAAAGGCTTTTTTTGTAGTTATGCTACCACATTAACACATATGTTTCTACAATGGCTTCATAACATTCTTTACCTCGACTGCACTGCCACATACAAGAATTAATACTGTCATTCATTCCCAATATTAATTATTAATTGTTATTAAAAGAGTATTATCAAAAGCCAAAGTAACGAAACAATATGTGACGCCTGCAGTACAGCAGGGCCGTAGTTAGAGCTGAATTCAAGATAGGGCACTGAAAGTTTAAAGTAGGGCTGAAGCAAAAGACTACAATTTATTAATTGGATTGCCCTCATCTAGTGATATCAAATTACAAAAGCAAAAAAACGGTGAATGACAATTTAATCAAAAAAAATACAGAACTTGCCATGTTATCAAATTTCAGAAGAACTTCATTTGGATCCAACGAATTTAATCTTGTTTTTCCAAATGTCAGATAGATCAAGTCTGTCATTCTGTCGTGACAGTCTTTGCGGTTTATTTATAATTCCTTAAAGTAGGGCACTGGATGTTTTAAGGTAGGGCATTGCCCCTTAATGCCCCCCCCTAGCTACGACCCTGCAGTACAGACCATCTATTTAGTAGTAGATTGTCCGAAATCAAATCTGAACATAACACATTAATGAAGTGCAACAAAGAGGTCATATTTGTCGCGCTACTCATTTTGTTTATACCTTCCTTGTGGCACTCATTAATTAGCCATGTTCAAATTTGATTTTAGACAATCTGTATAAATAGTAAACATGCCAATTTGTTTAATGTCTTGATCTCTTCTCACTACAAATTATTCACAATGCGGTAAATTTAAATTTTAAACAAAAAAGAGTAATAACTACGTTATTTTAGAAAATTGATAATATAGCTATTTTTAAATTTGTAGAAGTTTTATGAAAGGCTGTGAATCTATTAAAATTCTGTAATAAAAAATACTGATCTATGTATAAAATGTTCAAAACTAGTCCGTACGATTCAAATAAATTTTACTTGAGTTGTTATTGAAACTTATTCACAAGTAAAAAAAAAAATTAATAGGTGCCAAAATTGATTCTGATCAGATGAAAATATCAAAAAATAAAGTAGCAGCAGTTGTAAGAAAGGTGTGTTAATTAAAATAAGCAGTTCTGTGTACATTAGTTTATAATACTTTTATTTATATCATTCTTTTAACATTAAAATTACGATATTTGTAGATTTTTATATAAACACAATATTATATTATAATTTTTTTGATCAAAAAAACAATACTATGAGCAAATAAAATATATTTTAATATAAATATTGTTTAGTTATTTCAAAAAAAAAAAAATGTTTTTACATTAACAAAAAAATAATACCCTGCATGATATAAAACTTATGTATGATTTGAAATAATTAAATATTTATAAAAAAAATAAAGAAGTATCACAACAATTTTTTATGATCGCGATAACTGTTTTCTTTTTTCTGTAAAATTGCTCTCTATATTTTGAACATGACTAACATGAAACGTTACAAAGAAAACATGTCTGCACGACTAAAAGCAACAATATTAAATTTAAAAGACGTTGGGAATACTGAGCACATTTGTTACGATAATAGAGCACTGACCCCTAATACATGGATTGTGAATGTCTATTTGAAGATCAGTGGAATATAGTGTAGTGTTTTATGGTTACAGAAATCAGAGAGCAGTAATTTAACAGAAAATATCTATTGGTGAGCCAATCTCGTAATGATGTCTCGCGCCATTCTATTTTCTACTTCAATAGTTGTATACAGCATTCGCATCCACATGTCCATTAACATGAAGTATGACACAAAGTAGCCTTGCATGATACGACCAAGAAAGAAAGACATTGTTGTACATAGCAGTAAATTATCGTTCCATTTGACTCCAACCCAATAGAATACTTTTACAGAAGTATAGTTGAACATCCAAGATGCCAACACACTAAAAAACAGTCACACAATAGTAGAGTTGTATCTTTGCATGTAGAATAATAGTAGTAATTTTTACCACCAGAGGTATGTAATGCGGTTCTTGCATGCAATTTTTAAGCGTATTTTTATTATGCAGAACGAAAATATATGTAAATCTGAAACTGAACATAATAATTTCTATAACGTCTAAAGTGCTTAAAAAAAGTCCATGCAGGTATTCTATTTATCTTATACCATCTGAACTGAAATTAGCAATGTTTATCAATTCAACCAATGGCCTTTATTGATTTCAGTTATATATAAGAGAATTATATGCCTATGATGGTAATAATATTTACTACAGCCTTTTGCTAAAGATGAAATTACTATTATTATTCTATACACAAAAATCGCGCTTTCAGTTTATTGAGAAAACAGGCAACAAATATCACAAATAGAATTAATTATCGATTTTTTTCAGCTACAATTATTTTAAACAACTAAACATCCATTGAGAATTTAAATAGGTGGATTCAACATTAATTAAAAAAATTTTGCTAAAATTTAATAACATTAAACAGGTGTCTTTGGTGACATTTTTGTACTGGCAACAATCATATTTGAACTTATTAATTCTAAAATCAATAGACACGTGTCTGTATTAATTTGCTTGTTGTGGAATGCATCTAGCAAAAATTTAATAGCGTATCTTAAATCGTTTACACCAATTATTTCCTTAATATAATACGGTAGAGCATTTTCAATATTTTTCATCAATTCATCAAAATCTATATCAAGCGAAGTTCCACTAATTGTTTCGGGCAAATAATTTAAAAAGTCTGTTAGACCCGTAATTATACTTTTTGTCAAATTATTAATTTCGTTTTCACTCAAATTTCCAATCAATAACAATATTCCTCTTATGATTGGTTCTTGAGTAAGACTATTGTTAGTGTCCTTGAGTAGTTCACAAATTATGTCAAAAAACAAATGTGTTACAGGAATGTTGACAAAAGCTTCGTCGATATCATCATCAAATACTTGTAGATCTGTATCGTTATAATTATGGTAAGAATCCGATAACAGATCTAAACTGTCAACAGCTGCATCGACCGCACAATAATTTCTACGCTCCATCAATAAACAGTCCACCAGCATGGACAAATCGTTTTCGTGCACTTCTCGTTCAGCATAAAACCACCGTTCTTGTCCTTGTATCATCGGAGTACCATCTTCGCTTATATTTCCAGGTAAAGCAGTTTTGATTGTGTTGAATACCCCCGTAACAGTTCTTGTTAAAAATTTATCCAACTTTTGCATATTTGACGAATTGTTTCCTATTTGGCCTATCGGATACAAATTAGGTTCAGCGTACTGCATATGTGAAATAGCACTGTCGCAAACAGAAAGAGCTGCTTGATCATCTGAAGGCATAGGGCTCACGGCCGGTGTATTTATATTTGATTCTGAAGATCTTTGTTGTAACAATGAACGGAGCTTCGCAATTGTAGACGCAAAATCAGCAGTTTCTTCATATTCTGGTGACTCTTCTAATAAAATATCTTCAGAGTATTCAGTACTACTGTTTGCACTTTTTGTCTGAACCGTTGGAAATATATCATCTATTTTATCTTTCAAATCTTTCAATTCCGTTGAATACGAATTTGGCACCATTGAGGAAGTAATAGGGTTAGGTGAAAGTGTATCTTTTGGTGTTGGACTCGGTTTTGGTATACCGCCAGTTTCTTGAAGTCCAGTCAAACGCAGACCTTTCTTTAATCCAGCAATTCCAAAATCTATCACGCTTTCCACGTACCCTGCTGCTTCATCTTGCAAATCGCCTATTTTATGCATTGCGTCACTTACTGTGTGTACAGCATCACTCACAGTATGAACCGACTTTTGTTGCAATTCTTTCATTGACATGGAGGTAGGCGCTACGTTCAATTCTAATGAATTTTCTTTTTTCGTTAAACTCTGTAAGTTATTTACCGGTTTATTATTATTTTCAGGGGACGATTTCTCTTCATCCCATGAAAGATTTGATTTGTTATCTTGTTCAGAATCACTAGTGAAATTCCACAATCGATTTCCGATCATATTTGTAGTTGGATCGCTTTCTAATTCTAATAAATCTTGACCAAGACTTATGCTTTCCAAGTCTTCACGGTTCCAACGCGCTGTACCGGTAGACTGATATATTTTCACCGGTTTACTACGAGTGAGTACCGGTTTCCCAGTAATAATTTCTGCTGGCTTTTCTTTGCTTAATAACCCACTTTCAGAAGTTTTGAATTTTGATGACATATGTATAACAGGTTTTGTTGTTAATAAATCTTGCTGAACAACATTTTCTTGAACTGCAGTTTTTCCTGACAAGTTTTCATTAACTTTTTGTGACCGAATTGTTTTGGGTGAATGCGGTTTCCTGTAAAAATCTTCTACTATTGTCAATTCATTATTTTCAATCGGCAATTTATTAATATTTATAAGTTTGTTATTCTCTTTTGAAATATCAACATTTAATTCTATTTCTTTTTTCGAACTCGAATCAACGGTATCTGGGCTACCTGATGTAATTTCATTAAATTTTTCATCGACTTCTTTTAATATCTCTGTTTTTTCTTCCGTTATTTTTTTGGAAACGGATTTTAAAATTTCTTTTTTTACGGAAACATCTTCAGTTTTATCCTGCGTTAGTAAATTAATTTTGGTGTAAATCCAATCGGGTTCAGAAATATGTTCAACTAAATAAAATGTCAATTTTTTTGATAAAACAGCTACTAAAAGATTACATGGGAACGAATTCCATAATTCCCAAGATAAAAATTCCTTCACAACACTCCCCGTTATTCGGTGTGCAAAATTTTCAACATCGTATTCATCTAAATGTACATGGGAATATTTGTAAACATTTTCAACTGACGTCGAATTTTTCTCAGCACGTTTTTTCGCTTTTCCATATTCTCTTATATGTCGTAAAAATATAGCCAATATTCCTATTGTTATCTTATTTGTATCTAAATGTGGAATGACTTGCGAAACGCGCTTTAAAACATTTTCCAATAAATATTTTGATTCATTTGTAAATGTTTTTTCTGAACTAATTAAGTATACATACCATCGTGATATAAACTTTTGATCTAATTGGTCAACAATTTGATTGAAATCAGTTTTTTCAACAGATACATCTTTATTTATTACAATTTGTTTATTTAAACTTGGCAGTTTAGATTTTTGTTCTTTAGACTCGATAATTTCTTTATCGTCTTTATTGCCGAATACATCTTTAATCGCAATAACGATTTTTTGCAAAATTATAAACACTGTTTTAGCAAAAGATAATTTTTTGCTATCTGTTGCGTTATAATTCAATGGCTGGTTTTGGCGCAACAAGGTTTGAAAAGCAACACAAGTACACCATATTGAAAACATAATTATCAACAATACATAACAAAATATGTATGTGACATTAATAGGTGTAAAATTAAAAAACACATTGCACAGAATACACATAAATATTACGCTCACAGACGCTGCTAATAATTTATTACAAAAAAAATTAGAATTACTAGTGAAAATTAACATTTTTGTATAAATATTTTTAAATGTTTTCATTTAATACTCAGGACGTAGTCAAACGTTTATAACAATGTATGTACTACATTTTCCCAAAATGTAATTTAATTTTGTTCGTTTTAGTTTAATATTTGACTACATTTTCTATTTCATAAACGTCAATAACAAGTCAAGTGACACTGACAGTTATCAAGGCTATACTAGTGACACTACACATTCCAATGCTTACCAACCTAACCATCGATATGTATCTAAAAAAAATCTAAATAATTTAGATTGGATTTACATATTTTCATTAGAGAAATTAACTATATGATTTAAAAGTATTATTCATAAATATATACTCACTATTATTAACTTATGTTTGTGGAACGATTTCCAAAATAATAATATTATACATATAAACTGTCAACAGTCCACAACAATAAACTTTGTAAATACGAATCAGTTATAAATTAACAGATTTGAAACTATAATTTAGTATAATTTATTATGACACTATTGAGTACTGTGTTTTATAAAGTATTATACAAAAAAAAGTTTAATTACCTATATACAGTTCTGGAAAAAAAGTTCAGATTGCTTAACGTAAATCTGCTAAATAAAAACATTGTACTGCCATAAATCATGTTAAAGTACAATACTGGTACTGGATCAATGTTTGAAATTCTAAAAAATAAAAATTGAAAAATACAAGGTCAATATCATAATATTTAGTATTTTTTTTCATAAAATACAAAAAAATACGGCAATAATCAGTTAAGAACGTGTAATTCGAAAATAAATGCATTAGAAAATACCACTACTATGCCAGGGATAAGTTGAGTACCTACCACGACTGAATATGTGCAAAGATATTTAATACTAGCCGCTACCCGTGACTTCGCCCACGCATATTTAGATTTATGACTTATTATCCCCTCGCGAGAAATTCTCCCACTGCGAAGCGAAGTCGGACTGGTGGTGTTTATATTAGTAGGATTCCGCCTATACTCTAAAATGAAAAAGAATTTCAGAGTTACGTTTTGTTACTATCCCACAGGAATTATCCCCCCCCCCGCGAGAAATTTATCAAAATAAAATAGAGCCTATATAACTCATGGAGTGTAGCTTTTTGTTAGTGAAAGAATTTTTAGAATCGGTTCAGTAGTTCCAGAAATAAGAATTTATGATTAATCCCTCCCCCGCGAGAATCTCTCCTTCTGCGAAGCGAAGTCGGGCTTCCGCCAATACGCTAAAATGCAAAAGGATTTCACGTTTTGTTAGTAGTAGAGAACCAATAAAAATTTAATTAATTAATTAACTCAAAAATGTATTTAAAAAGTTTAATAAAACATAGCCTATAGCACTTCTGGAATCATGAGGAACATTAAAAAAAATGTCATCAAAATCCGTCAAATAGATATTTTAAGTTTAATCATGCCAAACATACATACATACCTACATACAAAGAATTTTATATATGAGTGTATAGACTCCATACTAAAATATAAAATTCTTTGTATGTTAGGCATGATTTAACTTAAAATCTATTTGACGGATTTTGATAAAATGTCTGTTGCATCTATATTCTATAGTATAGACTATAGATGCAAAGTGGTGTACCTGTGTTAGTTTTGTAATTTCTAAATCATTTATTTTCGTTTAATATGTATATTGGTCCGTGTCTGTTTATCAAATGCCCGTCTATGGTAACATACTATCATAGCTCTTCAATGGGTCGACCGATTTTGATGCGGTTTTCTTTACACGACAGAACACTTTTGCGGGAAAGTTATATGATAGTGTTTTTATGGAATATTATAGAATATAATATTATATAGTATAGTGCCTGAAAGCGGGTGGTCAGCCGGCCTCTACCCATGTGTCCAGGCTCCTATTCTCTGATTTTTTATTACCGTGGGACGGGGGTTCCGTAGATCAATCTCAGAATGTACAAAATATGTATATTGTATACACCTACACATGAAAAATATATCCGAATATTTTTTCAGGGGTCTTTGTTGTAACTTTGCAAATTAACACTCAAACAAAAGAAAGTGCGTGTACATGGTAACAGGTCTAGTCTTCTGTACGTTCCAGCCCACTACGTATTTTTGTAAAAAAGTGTTGGTGAGTGACAGTGCAAAGTTAAATAGACCTCCTGCACGGATAAATTTACAGACACCGTAAAATTAAACTGTGAAGTTAGTACAATGCACAGGGAAAATCATTATGTGGAAAAATAAGAAAAACAATTACTTGTACAAAATGTATGGATTAACCGAATGCAATGACATTAAAAAATACGAAAATCTTCCTTGATATGTAGCAATTCGATAAAATTCATAGGCCATATGGCGAAGTAGTACATCATTTTGTGATTGCGAATGAAGAGTCAATTCTATAACGCTTTCACTACTCACTGATCTTGCAACCGGCATTTTCTTTTTTTTAAAATGAAACTAAAATGATTTACTGTCACTAACTAAACATTTTACAAATTTTTTCGAAACTAAATTTGACATAAAATATCGTAACAAATATGATCAATTTTTTTATTAATTTCGATAACCATAAAAACATGTTATTATCATTTTCTCATCTCACATTTTAATCAATTCCATTGCATTTATATTATTTTCTTATACACAAAAACCAATGACAAAAAATTGTGCTTATAGAGTATTTTAATATATTAAAAATAATTACATTACTAATCAAGATTTTAAGTTTCTTTTTTACAGTGTGTTTATTATATTTCTAAATCAATATAATATCCTTATTTCTTAATAACAACAAAAATAGACAAAATGCAAATTCATGGTTTTATCTGACTGTCTATGTGATTTAAATAATTCGAACCAATTCTGATCAAAACATATCCTGATCCAACTCCAGCCAAAGTACAAAGTGCTAAATTACGAGGAAGGACACTGCGTCCGATAGCCCACAAAAGAACAGAACCTAAACTGAATACAAGCGCTCCAAATCCACTAAAACAAAGAAAAACAACAAAATTTCAATGAAATTCGCCACAAATTTAGTTGGAAAATATTTATTACCTGTATACAACTTTTTCTTGGTTAGTTGCTTTTTGTAAATGTGGCCTGCTATAAATGTACAATCCTGTTCCCAACAATGTGTTGAAAAGTAAAATATTTGTAACGTCTCTTTTAGGGAAAATTCTGGAAGTATAATATTATAAGGAATTTAAATGTTGTTGCATCAGTATTACATAATCCTTTCCGTGCACAGCCAAATGCTCTCCAAACACTCTAATATTAAAAAATTCACAAGTAATTTATTATATTTACCTCACAATTAAAGAAGGATTCATCACATTTACAGAAAGTGCTGTATAACTTATCACGCCCTGAAGTGGAGCATAATAAAATAGGATATTACTTTTAGTAAATGGTTTTAAGCCAAGTTTACAGCCAGAAGATGTTGGAGGAGCCATTAGTATCGATATCCTTTACTAAAATTTTATAAGAATTTATCAAAAATTTCAAAGAATAATGTGCCTAGACTTCAACAGCAAATTTATATTAACATGAAGTTCGCTATGAAAATGAAATACGAATGAAGATTGAAGAGACAAGGCGATGAAATGAGTATAGACTACAGCGATACCAGCAAACAAGTGATGAGCATAGAAAAAGTATCAAAAGAATACTTGAGGTTTTAGTATAAGATAAATGCGAGTCTGCAACCCTTTAAACGTAGTTGTTGCCATATTGTGGAGAATCAGGAGAATAGAAATACAAAACGTCGTATATTATTATATCAATAACAATTTACATGCAATTTGACAAAGCTAATATTAATAATACTTGCCAATAATAATTTCAGCTCTTTAAATTTATTGTTAAGATATTCAACTGTGCCACTTTATTATAAAGACAAAAATATTACTAGCGAAATATCAAATATTTTCGGTGTCACTGATTTCATGATAAAATAAAAAATCGTTAAAGTAACGAACATTTTACTTTTATTTTTTTAAGGTACAAACCAAACAGTAGAACTTTAGTATTATTATAATTCTAAAGAATTTATCTTTTCAGAAGATTTCCATACAAATCTTGTAGATCTATGTAAAATCAACTTTTGCAGCGCCATATTGTGACATTAAACGCGGCACGCGAGCAATAATATTGGCAATTTGAATTTAACTTCTGTAACGTCATAATTGATGCGAAACAAGTACGGGCTGTGAGATATTCGGATTTGCTAGCATTATTTTCAAACGGTTATCGGTAAACATATCTTTAACGTAGCGTATGTTATAGCCAAGGATGTTATAATAGCATAACATCCTTGGTTATAGCAGTAGCTACTGATAATAATTCAAATTTCCTGTATAAATATTGTCACCCAAAGGTCTTTTATCTTTCAGTATGTCCTACTTCTAAAAGGCTGCAAGCGAAGTATAACCGACTAGGACTATTCATATTTATTTATTTATACATTTTATATATTATGATATAAGTAATGAGATCAGTGTGCAAAATTGAGCTTCAAAATCATTTCAAAGTGTTGAGCGATATATGAATGGATGCATAACAAATAAGGTCCGAATAGTTTAATTTGCGTCAGTCAAAAGATTCGAAACAACGTGTTTCTTTTACTCGGAATAAGTAAGGAAGTACATTAGTTGATATAACAACACTCACAGCGGGATAATAGGGAAACGCGTCAATCGGAGGCGATTACACGACACATATTATGGTGACGCACGCCCACGTGTGAATGTGGCTGTCCTGTCGCATTTATAAAATTGGCAACCGAAATAGCAACGGGTGCGCTGTTACAGCATTTAGCATTGAAAATGGTCTATGTTTAGAGAATGTTTAATCAGTGATGGACTAGAAAATTCCGGCCCGTAGACCCGAGTACGGACCCAAAAAGAAATAGGATGCGTGTACTTTGTACGGGCGTTAGAAGTTATACAACTTTGGCGTGATTAAGAACTAATTTTTAATTTGGATGCAAATAATTTATTGAAATATAAAATAATAAAAGGACTGGAGTGAATTTATTTATATTTGCTTATATGCAGGTAACTATGGAAATCATTAATGCTGCAACTTCATCCTGTTAAATTTTCGTGACGCAATGCGCGCGCATTGTAAAAATTCACTCTCATATTTTTTTCATAATGCGCCAAAGAAGTATAACTTCAAAAACACGGAGTACAGGG
Organism: Mongoloraphidia duomilia; assembly: GCA_039654895.1. NCBI lineage: Eukaryota > Metazoa > Arthropoda > Insecta > Raphidioptera > Raphidiidae > Mongoloraphidia > Mongoloraphidia duomilia. Next base: position 11,902,924 of record CM077524.1, read on the forward strand.
TACTCATAACATAGCCTGAAACATTTTGACAGCTGATCACGGAGGGTAGAATATAGCTGACAGTAGAGCTTCTGCGTGAAATTTCTATAAGAAATTGGGGACGGGGGAGATAAAAAAGGACATTGGGCTAAAGTTCATATAATAGTGATAGAACACTAATAGCAATCTCAAGTAGTTTTGGTTTCTGTATTCCTATCCACATTTAGGCGTTTTGTGGTATTTTGGAAAGCGATTTTGGTTGTTAAATTAATAGGTAGCTACAAATAAGAAATATGGAATGATAAAACACAAAGAAATTGAAAATAACTCTTTATCTCTAAAGTCATGTACTTTTCTCGGCTACTATTTTCTACAAACATAAACGCTTTACGCTGTGTGAAATTCTGGCACAGAATTATAGCCTGTGCCCTAAAGCAAAGTATCACCTATCGAACAGTGAAAAAAAAAATTGAAATCGGTCCAGTGGTTTTCGAGTTTACTTCTTACAAACAAACAAACAAGCAGTCTCTCTTTATAATAGGTATCTAGTACCTACTATAACCTATAGATTATACAAGCGGTTATTATTTATAATATTATGTAGATTTCTGGTACTTAACGTTTTATTAGTGTATTTGCCATATGGCACATACACTATTGGCGTCGGTCGGATGTCGGGACCTAGGGGTCGGACCAAAATTTCTCGACGTTTCATAGCTTCCTGAACAATTTGGCACCATTTTTGAAAATGTATTTATTTAGTGTATGTGCCATATCATCATATGGCAAATACACTATTGGCGTCGGTCGGATGGCGGGACCTAGGGGTCGACCAAAATTTCTCGAGGTTTCATAGCTTCCTGAACAATTTGGCACCATTTTTGAAAATGTTTATACATATTATGTAGTATGTATGTATTTATTTAAATTTTATTAGTGTATTTGCCATATAGCACATATGTTTATGAAATTTGTATATTTGTATATAAAAACATTAACCACTTTGCAACTAATGGTAATTATCATTCATATCACACACGCCATAGGCATGAACTGAGTTTCCCCTTTAACAGATTGAATATAAGTAAGAATTCTCCCCATAACATGGGTATAAAAATTTTTAATAAGCTTCCAGGAAACATTAAAGAATGCAACACTATTCACATTTTTAGTCGTCTCTTGAAGACATATATTTTGTCGAATTTGTTCTATAATTTAAATGAATTTTTTAATATGTAATTTACTATCTTGACGTTTTCTACACAAATGTTTTATTTGTCAAAAGAAATAAAAGGCATTATTATATTATTATTATTATTACACTATTGGCGTCGGTCGGATGGCGGGACCAAAATTTCTCGAGGTTTCATAGCTTTCTGAACAATTTGGCACCATTTTTGAAAATGTTTATATAATATATTATGTAGTATGTACCTACTATTTATTTAAATATATAGGATGTTCCATAATGATGTGCGAATATTTAAGGGTGTGATTCTACATGGAAAATTAATGGTAGTTTGCTTTATAAACTATGGTCCAAAAATGTTCCATTACGAAAATACGGGGTGTTAAAATTTGCGAAAAAAAAGCAAATTAATTAATAATTTCGAAACCGCTTGAGATATTTCAGTTATATTTAGCACGTATAGTGCCAGTTAATAAAGGCGCATATTTTTCTATACAAACGTAATTTTCCGCTTTAGCAGTGGCGTGCGTACGAGCATTGACTTTGATATTTTTAAAGAAAAAAATGGTACGCTAATGGTTTTTTCCCAAATAAAAATTATTTTTGAATTCTACATTCAATTTGAAAGATAAGAGCTCTTTTGCGTTTTCTTCCTGCGATGCACCGTTTTTGATAAAAAAAATAAAAACCGTTGTTTTGTTCTAGAAAATTAATATAATTATTGGAGAATAGATACAATTTTGCAATAAATCTAGTAGGCCTGGAACTGCGTTATTCATCTGACATTTTCAAATAGGTCTCTTTTGGAAAAAAACCATTGACGTACCATTTTTTTCTTTAAAAATATCAAAGTCAATTCTCGTACGCACGCCACTGCTAAAGCTGAAAATTACGTTTGTATGGAAAAGTATGCGCCTTTATTATCTGGCACTACTTACTAAATATCACTGAAATATCTCAAGCGGTTTCGAAAATATTAATTAATTTCATTTTTTTGTATTTGTATTTAATTTGGTGCAGATGTTGGATTAAAGATAATAATGCAATTAAGAAAAAAAAAATTTTTAAGGGATGTATTAAGGGGTTAAATTATTTATTTTGTCCAAAAACAAACTACAGTTCACATAATAAAGCCAGTAAATACACTATATTGTCGGCACTGCGACTCGAATTTTTTTGTCATTAGTTACGGTTATTACTGAATAGACAATTATGTCGTACAAATGATATTATGCAATATGACTGTACTCGACAAGCGGAAGAAGGGTGATTTATTTAACAACATCAGTTTATTCATGACTAACTTTTGCTATCGGCTTTGTTCGCGTGAATGCAGATTAGCTGTCTTATACATTAATACATTGATAGTCAAAGTTTAATCAAAATCGTTCCAACAGTTTTCGAGTGATACCAGTAAAAACAGAAAGAAAACAATTCTGGAAACGTGCTTTCTCGCTTATTCTAGGGGTGGCCAGATTTTTTGCAGCAAAAACCCTAGTTACCCTAGCTGAAAATATTGGGAGTAGGGAATGCAATCTCGTTCTCGCGAGATCTCGACTATTTTTTACGAGATTAATCTCGGACGAGAATCGTACGAGATCTCGCAAGATTGCACTGCAGCACATTTCATGTGAATTTCGGAGCGCGGTTTCGCACGAACCCCCCTTTGATGCGAATGTGCCTACGGTCAGGTGTCACGGGTGGGTCGCGGCGAGCGGGGTGGGGTCTGCCTTAACATTTTCTTACATTTTATTTAATTTTTTCCATTACTTTTCTGTTTTTTAAGGAAATTAGTAACATAATTGTTAATCTTGCGAGATCTCGAAATTGTCGAGATCTCGCGAGATTGACTTTCCTAATCTCTCGAGATTTCGACTTATTCAAAATCTCGCAAGATTGCGTTCCCTAATTGGGAGCCGCACCTAAAATTCTTGGTATAAAAACAAAAAATACTGAACGACGAATCAACCATCTTCTGTGACTCCAGTCTATTTGTATTTACAATATTCAGAAGTTTAAAAAAATAACAAATTGATTGAGCCACAATAAAAATCTTGCGAGCCACAGTTTGGCCACCGTTGTCCTGTACTATCCTAATAATCATAAAAAAACAAACAACAACAACAGCACACTGAATTACTGACAAAGGTTCCGACTTTCGTTACAATTGTTGTACCTAACATAAAAAATGGGTGTGTGCTTATGACCACACGACAGAAGTAGAAACTTCAGATTTTCTAGTTTTTGGTGTCATCTATTATAGCGCAATTTATGAACTAAAAATAATTTATTACTATAAAATACTAAAATGGTATTTTTAATAAAAAATTATATTTAATTGTCAAAGAAAGAATATAACAAAAATAAAAAAATATATAAATAAATATCATGTAGAATTTAGAAAAAAAACGCCATCAGGTCTCGAACCTGCAGGTTTCTATGCATAGAACGCAAAGACTAAACCAACTACGCTATGGGTGAAGTGTCTAGACGACCGTTTTTATGATATAAGTATGTTGCGAATTCTTACGGTCGGGTTGCGAATTCTTACGGAAGTAGTTGCGAACGCTTCACATTTTTTCAGTACCCAGGCAAAGAGTGCCTAACGCGCCTAAGGAAATTTTCACTTCAAAAATAAGATAATATGGTGAATACTAAAAAAGTTTCCACAAAACACAAAAACACGGGTACTTTTTCTCGACAAATGCTCGCACCATCAGGAGATGATTGAGTTTTAATCATCTCCTGATGATGCTGTTAGTGAAAGGAAACGTGCGTCGAGAAAAAAAATGTTCGTGTTGCGTTTTGTGAAAGTTTTTTTAGTTCAATTCAGTGTCTTCACGCCAAAACTCTATTACTGTTCATCCCTCTAAGACAGGGGTCGGCAACCTGCGGCTCGCGAGCCGCATGCGGCTCTTATGATGTCAAGATGCGGACCTCCAGTTCCATGCGCAAATATTAATAATTATATTATTTTATTTTCAAAACTCATAAAAAATATTATACTGCAAAAAAAACTTTAAACAGGATAAAAACACTCAACAGAGAACAATGAGAATAGGTGGAGTAGAGAGTATATGGACAGCTGACATTTTTTAAATGCGGCAACACTGTTCTGTTTGTTTAGCTATTGGTGCACTGTGTCGTCAACGGTCGCAGTCAGAACTTTTTTTTTTATATAGATACCTAATCCTAATCAAATACCATAATATTGAAATAAAAATGTTATAGTGGCTCTTTAAAAACTGGGAAATTTTGTAAATTGTAGCTTTTGGCTCTAAGAGGTTTAACATCATAGTCCGAGTCAATAAAATAGGTTCGATGTAAAAAAGGATCTTCCATTAGTAAATTAGACGTAGACGTTTTAAGAAAGAACCCTTATAGGCTTTAAAATAAATGATACGGTCCTGGCTAAATCCATAATCATTATTGTTAAATAAATTTCTATAATAAAAGCGAAATTATAAAGCATGGAATCCGATTTTATATCGACTAGTAAAGTTTTATGTGCTTTCCTCAATTAGAATTTATATTAATCTGTTAGAGGTCATCTCTAGATCACTCTTTATTATAGTTAGAAATCGCCGAATTGCAAACATCTTTATTACTAGCCTTTTCCTGCTGCTGCCCTCGCGTTAATATTGTTTTTTTAGCTATGGTATGCTTAGTCTTTTTTAACCGACTTCAAAAAAAAGAGGTTTTTAAATTCGACCGTAGATATATATTTGTTTTATGTGGTTATGTTTTATGTTTGTTCGCGGATAACTTCGTCGTTTATGAACCGATTTTTATTTAAAAGGATATACTTTCAGATTGGTTCCATAGAAATTTCATCAAAATCGGTTCAGTAGTTCGGCTGATTTTAATAAAAGTGAGTAACGGCGTGTGATTCCATAAGGTAAATGTCACTTTTTGACACATCAGACAGCGTAAGAAAGTCGGTTTAATAAAAGTGAGTAACGGTGTGTGATTCCTTTAAGGTAAATGTCACTTTTTGACACTAAAAAGTAAAAAATAAAAAACTTTTTAACAAAAAAAAAACCTCCTACAAAAGAGCACTTAAAAGAGTAAAATAATGAAAATTTGAGGTCTGTGCCAACTAAAATATGAAGTTGGTTAAAAAAAAGAAGATATTAATCATACTTTTTAACCGACTTCGTATTTTAATTGGCACAGATCTCAAATTTTCATTATTTTACTCTTTTTAGTGCCTTTTTGAAGAAGGTTTTTTCTTGTTAAAAAGTTTTTTATTATCTTCTTCTTCTTCTTTATATAGTATAAATTGAAGTCGCTTTTCGCGTCTGTCTGTCTGTTTAACCGCTAACTCCTCCTAAACCACGCAGCGGATTTTGATGCGGTTTTCACCATCAGTTAGATAATTTTTCACGGAAGATTTATATATCGATATAGCATAATTAATCTAATCTAATCTAACTAATCTAACTAATATTATAAATGTGAAAGTTTGGATGTATAGATGTATGGATGTTTGTTACTCAATCACGCCAGAACGGCTGAACTGATCTAGATGAAATTTGGCACAGAGATAGATTATAGTCTGGAATAGCACATAGGCTACTTTTTATCCCGGAAAAATGTACGGTTCCCGTGGGATAGTATTGTTTTTGTTTTTCACAGAGCAAGGGATCGACATGATTTTTTGCATAGTGGTAGTTTAAAGGGGTCAGAGAATGTTAAAGGTTAGTTTTTATCCCGGAAAAATGTACGGTTCCCGTGGGATAGATTTGTTTTATCTTTGGAACTACTAAACCGATTTTAAAAATTCTTTCACTAATAGAAAGCCACGCAGGGGGGGAGATTCTCGCGAGAGGATAACAAATTAGGGGGAAGATTTACGCGGGGGATAGCCAATTAGGGGGGAAGATTCTAGCGGGGGGATAACAAATTAGGTGGAAGATTCACGCGGGGGGATAACAAATTAGGGGGGGAGATTCTCGTGGGGGGAGAACAAATGTAATGTATTATTAATATTCGAGCGAACGAGCGAAGCGAGTGAGTAATGTATTAATAAAATTCGAGCGAACGAGCGAAGCGAGTGAGTATTGTATTATTAATATTCAAACGAATGAGCGAAGCGAGTGAGTAATGTATTAATAAAATTCGAGCGAACGAGCGAAGCGAGTGGGTTATGTATTAATAATAATCAAGCGTACGAGCGAAGAAGGAATTAATAATATTCAAACGAACGAGCGAAGCGAGTGAGTAATGTAGATATTAATGAAATTCGAGCGAACGAGCGAAGCGAGTGAGTAATGTATTAATAAAATCCGAGCGAACGAGCGAAGCGAGTGATTTATGTATTATAAAATTCGAGCGAATAAACACTACCAGCCCGGCTTCGCTTCGCAGGAGGAGAATTTCTCGCGGGGGATAATAAATTATAAATCGTAAAATACGTGGGCGAAGCCACGGGTAACGGCTAGTAAATAATAATAATTAATAATTTATTAATTAAATTCGTAACCCGACCGTAAGAATTCGCAACATACTTATATCATAAAAATGACCGTACATAACTGTTCCACTCATAGCGTAGAGGTAACGTCGCAGCACCCGGGTTCGGAAACTGGTGGCATCGTAGAATGTTTGGCTTTTTTTTCTAAATTCTACATGATATTTATTTATATATTTTTTTATTTTTGTTATATTCTTTCTTTGACAATACCTAATTATAATTTTTTTGAAACTAAAAATTATATATAAAAGCGAACGAGCAAAGCGAGTGAGTAGTGTATTTATAATATTCAAGCGAACGAGCGAAGCGAGTGAGTAGTGTATTGCACCCGGGCTTTCTTAGCATCCGGGCGAAGCCGGACGGGGCCGCTAGTTTAGTCTTTATCCCTATTCCCTGATGTCTAACAAACACTATCTATAGTGAAAGTTCGTTTTTGAGCTAACCCAGACAGATAAATATTCTGAAAATGGCTAATTCTGTATCCTATACAGTGTCGGATTAAACCCTGTAGAGGCCCCTAGGCAGTCGAAATCTCGGGGCCCCTCACGATTTATAACACGTTTTAAATTTTACCAACCAACAATAATTTTAATATACAGTTATCCCCGATTAGATGTAACAAGAGCAAAAAAATTTTCGAATTTCGGAATGGTATTTGGGGATCGATTCCTGCTAGATGTAAAAGTAAGGTATACCAAAAATGAGTTGATTCGGTCCTCTACAGGGTGCTTTATATCTAATTTTGTAAATATCATCTAAAAATCATCAAGAATAAAGTACCTACCTCTATTTATCAAAATGTGAAAAAAAAGTTGTTTAGAGTGCAGTTTTATAACCCCGTACCAAAGTTCAGAAATATAAAAAAAAGAAATTAAATAAATCGTATTTTGCTTTGAACGATACAATGAAAACAACACAATATTAACGATTTTAATATTTTTTGATATTTTTGAGATGTGGTATGGTGTTACAAAATTTCATTCTAAACAACTTTTCATTGTGGTATTTTTTCATATTTTGAGAAATAAAGGTAGGTACCTACCTAATTATTTCTTAATGATTTTTACAACTTTGGTAATAAAACACCCTGTAGAAGACCGAATCAACTCATTTTTGGTATACCTTAGTTTTTCATCAAGCAGGACTCGATCACAAAATGTCATTCAGAAATTTGATTTTTTTTGTTCATTCCACCTCTTGCTAAATCTATTTCGGGACACACTATATACGTACCAAATTATTTTATTATACAAAACAAATACTAATAATTACAGAACCTTCCTGGGCCTTCGGACGATTGTCTTCTGGAGAAAATTTTGTTTTTGTTCATCTTCCATATCTCTTCATTCTCTTTGGGTAAAATTTTCTTCCGTAAATAATTTTCACGGAAGCTTTTCTTCGGAATTGGCTTCAAGTTCCGCATTGATTCACAAGAAATACTTTTAAGCGATAAATGTAGATATTTGTAAATAAATTTCCGGAAAGTAGCAATAGGATTCAAATAAATATTACTGCGCGAAAAAATACGTTGTGATATTTGGCTAGTGGCGCTAGAAGCAAAACGGTAGCGCCAAAACGTTACATTCCCTATAAAAGGCGCGGGCCTATATGCCGGTGCCTATATTGCTTATTAGTGTATTTGCCATAATATGGCACATACACTATTGGCGTCGGTCGGATGGCGGGACCTAGGGGTCGGACCAAAATTTCTCGACGTTTCATAGCCTCCTGAACAATTTGGCACCATTTTTAGAAATGTTTATATATATATGTATATATATATGTATATATATTTATATATATATATATATATTTATATATGTGTTCGCGGCATAACTCTCGAAAGACTTAATTGATTTGAATGAAATTTGGTACACACGTTGGAATCCATCACCGCACGGAACCTATTTAAAATGGGCCCAATCGGACCATTTTAAGGGTAGTTTTTAGGGGTTGAAAAATATTTTTGGGCCCAAAAATACCGAAAAAATTCTCAGAATTGTTTCAAAATTGAATTTTAACCTTTTAATAAAGCTCAAAATGTGCTGCTAAAATTTTAATAAAATCGGCTCGACAGGACCGGACTTACAAATTTTATGAAAACACTAGTTTGCGGATAGTGATTTATTTACTGAAGGATGCATTTAATTTGGTACAGAGGTTGCATTGATAATAATATTGCAATTAAGAAAAAAAATATTATTTTAAGGGATGTATTAAGGGGTTAAACTTTTTATTTTGTCCAAAAACAAACTTAAGTTTACGTATTAAAGCCACAAGGCCTGTATTAGCAAATACACTATATTGTCGGCAGGGTTTTGGCACTGCGACCCGAGTTTTTTTTGATAATCCGGTACTGATCCTATAAACTGTTCATCTAAGTTGAAATTTACAATTACAGACAAAGTTACAATTTCATTTATTTGTATCGATTGGCACATCATTCTTCTGCCATAAAATGTATCATTAATAATGTAATATCATAAATGTCGGAATATTCAAAAATACATAAATTATTTGATGATTTCCAAGACAATTATTATTTCGACCAACATACTCATTAGAAAATATTTGCTAAAAAATGCCAATGTGCGTCAAAATTTTATTTCTTATTGAAGTAAAACTTCTTTACGCATGGTAGAGTGAATTGGATTCATTCGACTAAACGACTAACGTAAAGACCTGACGAAACCGAATGAATCATTTTGCGAAATTAAGTTTCACTTCTGGAGTGTGTATTGTCTATTCTTGCGTATTCCGAAACGTCGGTAGAAAATAGAGATATAATTTTTGGTTGTTGGAAAAAATACTAATATATAAAACGGGACCTCTGTCTATAATCTAATTTTCTTGCGGGCATTTTTGAAGTTTTTGAGTATTTTGTGATTTTCTGATATTATCTAGAACGGAGAACGTGTCTATGATTTTTTCTGTCTGTCTGTTTGTACCGGAATCATTTGAAAACGGCTTGATTGGTTTTGATAAACAGGTTGTTTTACTCCGCTATACGCTTCGGCTACAAGCGACTAGGCCCTGTAGTCAGGGTCCATTCTAATTGGTCAAATACACCATTTTGATGTCGTTTGACTCACACACATACGCCTAAACGAACGTAACAACTAATTAGTGAACTCTGTATACTAATATGGATAGTTGACAGCGATTAAAAAATGAGATCTGTATGTGGAAAATGTTCAAACACATATTCTTCCAGACAGGCATTAATGTTCCCAAAATTAGAATGAAAACTTCAGATAAGGCTTGTAATCTTATTCTTTCTATAAAAGTCGATCAATTTTCTGACATTTCAAAATAAAAGTTAATTAAAATTTATTTTTCTATTCCAATTGTATAAATATTCGATATTCTAATATCTCAAATAATAATATTAAATTAGGTTTTATTTTGAAATGTCAAAATATAGATGGACTTTTATAGAAAGAATTAGATTACAAGTCTTATCTGACGTTTTCATTCTAATTTTGTAAACATTAATGCTTGTCTTGAAGAATATGTGTTTGAACATTCTCCACATACAAATAACAAAACCCATTTTTTAATCGCTATCAACTATCCATATTAGTATATACAGAGTTCATTAGTTAGTTGTTACGTTCATTTAGGTGTGTATGTGTGTGTCAAACGACATCCAAATGGGGTATTCGAACAATCAGAATGGACCCTGACTGCAGGGTCTAGTTGCTTGTCTTCGACTAAGATAAAATCGACGTTCACGCGAGCGAAATCTCGGAAAACAGCTGGTAGGTATTTTATAAATCTAAAAGCGTTGATGAAGTAATAATATTTAAATTTTCCGTTGTAAGTACTGTTTTCCAAAAGATGTAAATTATGAGTTTAGTATTTACAATTTAGAATCCCTTGAAGTTAAATGTGCTTACGTTAATAAGTTTGAAGTTGCAGTGATATATATAAAAAATCTATTGAAATAACGTCAGACAAAACAAGTAATGAAGTATGCGAAATAAATTGTTTATTGTAATGACATTAATGGCTTAATCAATTAAGTTTAATGCATACAACAAAGCTCTAGGAAAACACATTATTCATTTGGCGTTCTTACATTTAATTGCTTCAAAACCAAAAAGAATCTGTGTCTAGATTAAAATTTGTATAAATCACTTTCACTTACAAATTAAGATTGATAATATCTACATAATTATTTCAAGTTCAAATTATACAGGGGGTGTTAAAAAATATTCAACCAATTTAAGCAGGTATTGTCTTAAGGCACGTGCAGTATGGAGCTGGGATTCTAGATGGTAACGTAGATCATAGCAGGGCTTGCTTAAATTAATGCATTGTTATCTATGCGAGCGTACACAACGAAGCAGTGAGTGTAGCAGGTGTAAGCGCTGTTACAAGAGCTGGTAGATTCAAGAATATCTCACCATTCTTTCAGCGCGCTGACTACTTCAATCAACGTGTGACAACTGTCAAATAGCCGTTACAAGTTTCGCAATGGATGTGACTAGTTTAATAAGTGAAATTTCGTCAGTTTTTACTTAATGTGTTTTGAGTTTTTTCTAAGACGTATTTAAAAGTGTTAAGTTCCATACGTAAATATTCAAAAAACAGGTTTGGGTAAAATTTTAATTCTTGGTATAAATGACGAAATTCGCCATGTTTAGATCGTTTTCTATTAATAGGGTGGACATGATAGCTCCTACCCAAATTTGTATTTAAAATATACCACTTTGTAGCAGAAGAACACAAATATTCGTCTTCGCTATCTGACATTTCAAACGCGATTTAAGCTTGTATCAATGCTAGTATCAAAGATTCGTTGTGCAAACCTATAAGCGCTTATAATTTCAGCCACCATCTACCATACATGCTACCAGCTAGAATCCCAGCTGCGTACTGCACGTACCTTTAAGCAAAATATAAAAGTATCTCTAAAATGCATGGTTATAGTAAATAGTACCTATGCATAGTTAGGTTGGAAAGTAGCTTAATGAAATAATTGTAACTGACACTGCTTACATATTTCGTATAAGCTTTTTTTACCAAAAATTGCGATTTTTACAAGCTTTTATTTACCTTGCAATGTATGTTAGTTTGTGTGTTTGTGTCTGTTTAGGTCAAAACTCGCAAGTCAATTTTGAACGACTTCCACGTATCCGATCGATTTGAAATTTTGTACACATATATATTCCCGATGACAATACATGAATAAATCGTTTTTAGAAATAAATTCAACCCCTAAGGGGTTCAAACTGGGATGAAGGGTTTTTTTGACTAATCAACGCCCAGGCCAAATCACTGAAGCTAGAAACTTGAAATTTGGACAGTTGGATCCTTTTCTGACGTAAGCACCCACTAAGAAAGGATTTTTCGAAGTTCAACCCCTACGGGTGTCAAAAGGGGGTAAAATTTTGAAAGACTAAACTGAACAAAATAAATATTAGTAAAAAAACTTTTTACAGACAAGCTTTTATTAGGCACTTTTTGCCGGGCACTGAAAAAACTTGAAGCGTTCGCAACTACTTCCGTAAGAGATCGTAACCCGACCGTAAGAATTCGCAATATACTTATATCATAAAGAAGGCCGTGTACGCACTGCTACCCATAGCGCAGTTGGTTTAGTCTTTGCGTTCTATGCATAGGAACCTGGGTTCGAGACCTGATGGCAGCGTAGAATTTTTGGCGTTTTTTTTTAAATTCTACATGATATTTATTTATTTATATATTTTTTTATTTTTGTTATATTCTTTCTTTGACAATAATTATATTTTTTTTGAAACCAAGGTAAAATTAATTAAAAATACAATTTTAGTATTTTAGTAATAAAATATTTTTAGTTCATAAATGCGCTATAATAGATGACACCAAAAATTAGAAAATCTGAAGTTTTCACTTCTGTCGTGTGGTCATAAGCACACACCCATTTTTTTTCTTTAACATCCTTTATAATTTCATGGACTTTGTTTTTTATTAGAATATCACAAATTAATTTGTTCGTTGTTCAAAATAATCAAAAATATGTGCAGTAGTATATTCAGAGAAAGATCTTCAGTGACTTCAACGCAACACTAAGTTACAAAAACATTATCTACTAGAACTGGACTGGAGTTCATATTATGTGGGGATCTGCGGACTAGGACGTGATTGAAGTATTTGATAATAAAAACAACAATACAGAAAAAGTAATATGTACCTACCTACCTAATGTTTAAATGTAGTGTGAGTAAACGACATTAATAATGCAAATACAGATATTTATAAAGAAATTTTGGTGTCGCGTCATTTTATTCACTTATTACTAAAGACGCAATAAAAGAAATAATTAATTCTAACTGGGTTTCATGAACACGAGACGTACAGTGAAATTTGTCATGCCTGTCTTTATTTTTAAATTCGTCGATTACACAAAAAGCTTCACTGTATCATCTTTTAAATTAAAGAAATAATAATATTATTAATTGAAGTACCTAACATTTTCGGAGCCACAAACTGATTTCAACCGTTTAAATTTTACAGTGTCTCCACCTGTCTCCATTTTTGAACTCGTATAAAGAGTGAAACGATGCAAAATTTATTTCAGTAAAGATTTCATAAACAGAAATTTCACTGCTAACATGTTTTGGATTTGAGAGGCAAATAATTAATAGAAGCTACATTAACGTCTTATGGAAATTTTCTGGTATCTTTGAGTTAAACGTTACTATATTATGCAGCCGGCAATTCGACGTATCGATCGTTCTTTCGAAAAATTATTAAAAGTAGGGTATATTAGGTAAGGATAATACATTGGGCCACAATTACTAAAAATAATATTGTGACGTTTATCAAAATTGTGGAAAAGACTGTGAAAAATAAGTGTTTCAACTTTCATTCTTAACTATGGCATAATTATACCTATTTAAAACCAATAGTTCACTAGAACTGGTTGGTTCTGTTAAAAAAACGGCTTATTGCATATAACGTGCCGGTGTATTATGTAACGCGCAAGCACCTATATTATCTGAAAATGGCTAATACAGTGTTCCCAATCTACAGTTTACCTACAACCATTTTTAAACTCATACCTCTGAGAAGAAGGGTTTTGACAGAACCCTAAAAATGTTCTCGTATGACGCGTGGCATTTTGCCGTTGCTTTATTTCTTATTGTTTTCTATCAATGGAAATAGTTCTTGAATTTTGCCGCCCCCACAATTATGCCGCCCTATAGCCCCTTCATTCCCTACGTAAATATACGCCTGCACCTACCGCCAGGATCTTTCAGAGAAAATGCGAGGTCCGAGGCACTAAATATTTTAGAGACCCTTTAAAATTTAAAATAAAATTGTGGACAAGAAAATAAAGCCAATGGTATTTAATATTTCTTGAATTATTACATTTAATTATTTTACAGAAGCTTTGCGCGCTTTAACATATTTTTGTCTATAACATATTCAGTTGCCAAGAGTTGAGGCCCCTATATTGCGAGGTCCAGGGCAGATGCCCCTCCTTTATTTATTTATTGTAAATTATAGACGCGTCGACAACTTAGCTCATTAGCGTCTTGATTACATTAAAACACACTTAAAACTAAATGATATCACAAAACATCCAGAGGCTGCGACGCTAACCACTGCACCACACTGTCCTCAAGCTGCCCCTCCTCTGATTGGGCCTGCCTACTGCTAGTGTTGCCGTCTAGACAAGACAAAGCTTTCAAAGTCTTGTCTTGTCTTGAAATATCAAGACTTCACTAAGTCTAGATTAACAAACTCTTGTCTTGTCTAATATCAAAACTAGATTATTTTCAAGAATCTAGATTAGTAGTACTTAGTAGGTAAAGTAAACCTTTACATACTACTACTTAGTTTATCTAGACTCTTGAAAATTGTCTAGAGTTCTGGCAAGAGTCTTGATCTAGATAAAGCAAGTCTTGTCTTGTCTTGAAAATTTCTAGACAAGACTTTTGCAAGTCTTGTCTTGAAAATCTAGACAAGACAAGATAAGAGTCTAAAAAGTCTAGATCTAGACGGCAACACTACCTACTGCCATTCTTCGTCGACTGGTTTAAAAATTGAAACGAGCGGGAATTCGTTTCAGTCAAGATTCGAAGTTTCACTGTATTCATGTAAACACTGAAACTAACGACGCCGCGCGCGGTATAGCTATTCTAGCTTACCTATGCTCTACACCGTTCAAATGTGTTTTAAATTCGCCGGAAATCACACGTTCGTCCTCGTACGCAGTTTAGTGAAAATGTCCCGTTGCACTTGGCAGTTGGCCCTGTTATAGTCATTTCTATATTAATTGTAACTAATTGTCGCACGTTCTTGTAAAAATAGCGCACATATTTTGTGAATTCTAAATTTGGATATTTTCATCACAATGAAAAACATTATTATTATGCACTTTTAAAATAATGTTCTAGAACTTGAAAAAAAGTGAGAAAAGTTGTATTTTAAAGATAAGAGAAATATATTATGTAAATGAAATTGTGAATATTAATTGAAATGTTAAAAAGTGTTTATAAAACTCAGTTGAATATTTGTTTCGTCTAAAAATAAATAAATAAATTTCACTTTAATGTGAGCATAACAATTTTGAATAAACAGTTTTTCAGTTCATTCAGATTTGGTACAATGAAACCGAAACAACAAAAAACTAATTTTTTTAAAACTATAAGAGATAAGATTATTAATTTTGTGCTAATTGTTGGCGACTTTTTAGGTCCAGTGATGTTGTGATAAGTGGTAAGTTTATATTGATATAAATTTATTTAATTTTATTTTTGTGACCATTTTTCATTACCTACACTTGCAATACTTTAAAATAAATTAACATCACTTATAGTCAACACGTTAATTTTGTGATTCACAAAATATTGCAATGTTGCTTTCTCTCTCTCTAATATATATTGAAATAACTATTGAATAAATAAATATGAAGTTTTCATCCCTAAAAACCTACTAATCATACTTTTAACTACGGGAAAAAAATGAAAATTTTGATTTTTTTTTTAATTTTATGACATTTGTAAATATCTATGTTATGTAGGTAGGTAGTATGTAAATCGAATCTTTAAATTTCATATGGTATCGTGAGGAAAATCCTTAAAATATGTATTAGACGCTTATGACCTCAGTTGTCGAGCGTCTGTAATTTACAATTCAAT
Organism: Mongoloraphidia duomilia; assembly: GCA_039654895.1. NCBI lineage: Eukaryota > Metazoa > Arthropoda > Insecta > Raphidioptera > Raphidiidae > Mongoloraphidia > Mongoloraphidia duomilia. The sequence goes on from CM077524.1 coordinate 11,918,702, forward strand.
TCAATCCTTAAAATATGTATAGCACTAGCTTCTATGACAACTTTAAATTCAAGTTTCGACAGTTACTGTTATTTTTTTGAAGTAAAACTTTTTTGCTTGCGGTAATGCAGAATTTTTTGTCACATAAATACTTAAAAAATTATTTTATCGTAGCTTGTTAACGGGTGGTATGATTTTGATGCGCTTTGTTTTCTTTGGAAGAGTATGATTGCGAGATTTATTAGCTATAAATTTTAGTTTAAAAAGTGCAAAATAAATTAAATTAAAAAAGAGTGTGTGTGTACTTATGTACGGACATCAGAAGTTATACTGCTTTGGCGTAACAAAACAAAAATAACTCTAAAAATTTTATCCCGCTTGCCAGTACTAAACGTTTGTAAAAAAGACGATAAAACAATAAAATAAAGATATTAAATAAATTAATTTAATTTAATAATTATTAATTTATTAAATATCTTTATTTATTATATTTATATCTAATTATTTATAAAAAAAAGCATGTTTGTGTTGAGATTCGAACCCGAGATCTATTGCGTATGACGCGGCGGTGCTATCCGTTACACCACGCACATCTTACATAGCAGTGCTATATATAATAGGGTATTATAATCATGAAAAATAATAATGTAAACAGTACGATTGTTGGAGTATGAACTCATATTTAACGAAAGCGGCATAAACGAGCGTTTGTATAGCAATAGCTTTTATTAATGTTATTCAAAACTGAAAACGCTCTTGTCACATTGTGACTGGTGATAATAGGGTATTTTGATCATGAACTTCCGACTAACTTCATGGTGTTACTTTCGACTAACTTCATGGCCTTAAAACGTAAAAATTCACTCTCATCATTTTTCCATAATGCGCCAAAAAAAGTATAACTTCAAAAATTTAAAAAACCCCGGATTCTAAACGACTACCCTACCTGATTATTCATGAACCCGTTGAGGACGTTTTATTGCAGTCCCAAATTACGCGTTCACCTTTATAAGAGGAATAAAAGATATTAAATTATTTCATACTTTTGGGTCGGGATTTTTTAATTTTTTTTTTATTATTAAGGTCCTATATTAGGTTAGTTAAAATAATTATTTATACTTAATTTGCACAAAATATAATATGCGATAGGTAAAATTAAATTAAATCTACAAAGCTAAGGTTTGTGCGCAGTTACTCATCGTTTAATTCCCTTTAATTCCATACGACTTAAAAAGTACTCATCAGTCATCACGCCGACATATTATAAGCGACATTAAATGGGTAATTAAGGACCGATTAATAGGTTTTGTGCACGCTAAGTTCCACACGATGAAAATGGGTAAATTAACAAGTTATTTTAGCACGACTCAAATAAATATGTAACGGCATTTAATCTGATCAATAGAGGACCGGCTTCGACCACATTCGGTTAAAAATTTAACCTTCGGCTTTGACCAAAATAAAGTCTCGAAAAATGCCACCCATTTTCCTTTGGTGTCTGTTACACTGATCTCTAAATAATGGATAGCGGATAAACGGGTTGTCTCTATACAACACCTGAAATCTTTTAGGACGCGAGCAAGACATATTGCGGGAGAGGGAATTTTTGGGTGGCAATTTTACCGGGAAATTTAAATTATTAATACAACTAACGCATGCTTAATGCTTATTTTATAGATATGCTTATTGTCTACCTACAACGCTAGGTATACGTTTAACACACAAAATATTTTGAATAAGAACCTATTAATATTATTATAAAATATACGAGCACTGTGGTTGGAATAAAATAAAATAAAGGATAGTTACTTCTTACCACAACAGTTTTATTAATGGATGTACATTTCGAAAGCTATGCTTTCATCTTCAGCAAACACTATAATGTATAGTGTTTGCTGAAGTACATCCATTAATAAAACTGTTGTAGTAAAAAGTAACTATCCTTTATTTAATAATATTATTATAGTTTGAAGAATGTCAAATCAAGCAGTCCGCCAAAAAAATTCACCCACTAAATATCAATATGGCGCTGCACAGATTGGTGTCACATAATGGGGTCTATTATGCATAGACGACATATTATAGCGACTCAATGGCCGGCATTCGGTATCCATTAATTAGCGATTAATATTCCCTGCGTTTAAAGGGTCAGATGTTGTTTTTAGGGTTCCGTAGCCAAATGGCAAAAACGGAAACCTTATAATTTCGTCCTGTCCGTCTGTTCGCCTGTCCGTATGTCACAGTCATTTTACTCGGAGACTATTGGCACTATATAGATGAAATTTGGAAGATAGATGTCTTCTATGAACCGCTATACAATGGTATAGTGAAACTACGAAAAAAATAGGAGTGGCACTTCAGACATGTAACTAAGGGATGAAAAAAAAACAGTGCACATAAACGTGTGGGGTATCGTTAGATTGGCCTTGAAAAGTGAAATAGAAGTTTCAAAATGACTTTTTTTATTTAAGTCAATAGTTGGTAAGATATGCGCTTTAAAAGTTTAACTTTTCAACTTTGGGGTGGAAAATTCTGAAAAAAATTAAGGTGGTAGAACTTAAAAAAACACTTCCAACGAAAATTGATTTGAATAAGATTTGTGATGTATAATGCCGGTCATTTAAAATCGTGACCGCGTCACGATCATAATGACGGTCATTTTCGGTCATTTTAAAATTATTGCTATTTGGAATCCAATAATTAATAAATTAAGTCACATGAAAAAATAAATATAATATTTACTTCAAATTAACTCCAAAAAATAACATAATAGGTACATTCGATAACAAAATATAGAACAATTTTACCAAATTATGAGAGGTAAATTATTACAGGTATGTGACACGCGTCAGTTATGAAAATGACAGGTCATTTATAGCGTCAATTTGCAAAATGACTGTCACAACCAATCTGACGCATTTTTGCAAAAATGACCGTCACAACCAATGTGACATGACGGTCATTTTGGTCATGACCACGTCATGACTATGGTCAGATTATTGACTCACATCACTAAATAAGATATGTTGTGTAGTTTTCGAGATATGGGATATTTTCGGTTACACGCTATCTTTTTCAGTTTAGGGACCGCAGAAATAAGTTTGTTTTTCACAGTGTCTTTGAGAAATACTATGAAATACAAACTTATTTTTGGAAAACTATGTTCAACTTAAAATAATAGACTATGAATTATTATTAAATTTATTATTAACTTTGCATTTTAACCATGAACGTTCTTCCCGACTACGGAATCCTTCACTGTGCGTGGTCCGACACGCACTTGTCCGTTTTTTGTATGCAGATGGAGTCACGCTGGATCTCTTCATATTTTTATAACGGTTTGCATTCTTTTCATAAAGATATTATTGTAGCAAGTTATGAAATCTAAATATCGGCCATCAAACAGCCTAATAGTAATCAAGTTTATTCAATATCACCTATTTGTATACATGTCACATTACCTATATTACGCATTTCTTGTGTATTGGATTGAAGCCAATATTTTTGATATCATATGAGTGGAGATATTATTTGGATACCTTACATACAGGCTGTGACTAAACCAATCCAATAAATTTTATACGGAAATTCCTAGAATTTAAAAGAACAAAATTCGTGGCATGCTGTATCATTGAAAAAGTAATTTTCATTAGACTGTTTTATAAGTAATAAATATCGTGATGAGGAAAGTACCTACACGTATTTTTCTGCTACATTAACAGAGCAGTAATAGTCCGGTCAAAATAGACCAAAAAATAGTGGTAAGCTTACAATAATTCGCATAGAGCTAAATATTGGTATAGGTCTTTGGTACACTATTATAAGTAAAATATCAAAAGTCCCCATCGATCCTATGTGTGCTAAAAAATTTATTCAAGGTCAAAGGTCGCAAATATCGGTTTTTTGCATTTTTATCGTAAACGGTAAGTGTTATCATAAAAATAGCTTATACAATCTTGTAGAGGATGCAATTCTCTACAACTTTTGCATAAACATTTTTTGTCTACGATTCAGAGTTTTACTTATTTGAGTACCCGCGGCTTCCTCCCACTCGATTTTACATAACGGAATTATGCTGCTTTCCGATGGCTTAACATAATGATTTGTACACTAATTTTAAGTTGAACTTTAAGTTAACGATTAATAATAATTTAATTGAAATTAGAGCAGTAGTTCTCTAGTTATAAGCAACCAAACATACAAATCGACAGCACTGAAACAGGCAGACAGACAGACAATTTTTTTTCGAAAATACGATATTTTTATTTTTATTTTGAGAATGCAAATTATTGCAAACTGAAATGTTTATTTTGACCGGACTATAAATTCAGAACAAAATACCTTAAAAATAATTTTCAAATATTTATGTCAGCCCCGCCCGCTAAAAAGCGTTTTTGCTTGTGAACTCATGTGCCATGAAAGTATGGAGGACGTGCGTTTATACTATCTACTAACTATACTAAACCAGGAAATTTACTACGTATCTAAAAACCAAGAACAGGACTCCACATGCTGAAGCATCAATGGATTGAAATAAATTTGAATTGAATTGAATTGAAAAAGACTATCGTACTTATGTAAACTATGTAACTATCGAAATGACCACTCAAGATAGCACGTGACGTCACACCCTATGATAATTAAAGTATTCCATGTACAAAAAAAACAATATCTCGTAATTAGTCTACTCAACTTGGCAAGCCAGTGCTAGGGTAATGCTGTTTGTGATAACATGATTTCTTTTAGCTATCAATATTTTAAAGTTTTCTTTGCTTACATTATTATAACTTTACAGATATAATGGCGTACGCACATCAAAAAATTCACAACTGATATCAATATAATATGTTACTATGTAGGTCTCAAATTAGTATTGTTTCTCAAGATAATGCCAGTTTTAGATTTATGAATATTCCTAATAATAATAATAATAATAACAGGCAAAAAAATGGTTAATTTTTAAAATCGACTAAAGAGATACAAAAGTGTGCACACAGCTTAGTGAGATTAGTACCTATATATTTTGGAAAGATTTAAGAAATTAAAATTGGAAAAAATACAAAAATATCCTTGAAATAAACAATTTAATATGAATAGGCTTTCAGTTGTTTATTCATATTTTAGTAGTGAACTAGAATTAAAATAGGAATTATATTAAATGTAGATTTCGTCTAATTAATTTGCCAGTATATGATTTCGCTACACTATGTATATTATATGATTTTGACAGTTATATGAATTATATAGTATTTGATCTTAATGGTAACTCTTGACGACTCATTTAGCACTTGATATGCGGGATTACATAAAAGATGCAATTAAATGGAATAGAATATATACCTCCAAAATTAACTTCTAACGATTTTAAGCAACACATTTTGGACGAATTAATATTATGTTCATCAAATACCTCCTAAATGTTTCGTTTCAAATCTATTTTCCTCTTACCTACTTATAATAATTACCGTTGTTCTCCCTATCCTATTTTCAACATCTTGAGCGGAGAAAAAAAAGTATTAGGAAGATAATTAGTTTCAACTACGAACATTTTCTTCTGAAAGCTTTATTTTTTTCAGTTTTAAAAATAGACTATAGACGCTCGACAATAGCTATTTATGCTACAAGTGCGGAAAGTGACGAATTATGGGTAGTTACAAAACGAGCCGTTGTGCTGTGACGCAGCACAATCAGAGGCGAGTTCTGTAGCGAGTTCTGTAAATAAGTCACTTTCCGCCTTGTAGCATACAATATTTTATACAATCCTTGCTTTGACAGGTTTAATTTTAATGTTTTTGACGTAAATAAATAATTTAACAACGATAACATGGAAACTTCTATTATAAACCTTCATATCCATGGTAACGCTATTAAATTACATCGTTGAATAATATTTCAATATCTGGGTGGCCGAGCTTTGCTCGGATGAGTTCAATAAAAACAGTACCTACTTAATATGCTGTGAGATATTATTTTCTCAGAATATTATTCCGAAACGAATTTATTTCTGTAACATAATCTAAAATAATTGTTTCTGATATTTTAACTACATATATGTATTTTTAAGCGTAAAAACTAAGTATCAACTTGAATCAAGCATTTTTTCCTGTAAATATTATTTAGGTCGCCATTTTCAAATCTACCGCCGTTATTGTTTTGTTGACTGAAGAACTCGCAAAAACCGATTTTCATAGATTGAATATCTTGTAAAAATGTTCGAATCAGATGAAATTTTGCTCGCCCGTTACCATTTTAACAATCCAATTTTAAGCATTAATACCAAATATCAACTTTATCGAAGTACTTTTTCTCTGTGATGTCATCTTAACAACTTCCAGTAAATTTCAAATACCTTTTTTTGCATAGGTACCTACTGAAAAACTCACAAAAATCGATTCTTTTAATAACAAACGTCAGACTAACCTGCGCAAAACTTTTTTTGCATGTATTTTCATCATAGTTTTTAAAAATCGATGTGTTTTGATACACATGCCTGCGGCGCTAGAAGTGCGGCCCTTTGGGCCGCCGTGCCGATTTTTAGATACGCAAAACTTTTTTGTACGTATCTTAACTATAGTTTTTAAAAATCGATGTGTTTTTACATAGACCCGCGGCGCCAGAAGTGCGGCCCTTCGGGCCGCCGTTTTGTCATTATTTACATATTGTGCAAGACACTTCTTATATTAGTGTTCATTTAAAATTTTAACACTTGTGATATATTATATAAAATCTATGTAGAAATAGACTTCGAATCAATCTGACTTTAATTGAGCGAGTTATAATAAATAAAAAAACACTTTTTTTTATTTGCTCCCCTTTGGAACCAAAATTCCTACCTAGATCGATTTCTCGCCCCGAAACATCCTCATTCTGTAAATTTCACCAAAATCGTTAGTCGTTTTGGAGAAAAAAAGGTCTAGGTGAGATTATACGTCATACTACATTTAACGTACTACCTACTTACCTATACATATTTTATATAAGTAATATAAAAATAACATACCTATTTATTTAAATATTATCTAAAACTACTTACATAATTATGTTTAGATTTTATTGTTGTTATTTTTTTACTTTTTAAATAATTACTGATTATTTTAATAAGTTAAAGATTGACTGTCAGAGTAATTTTGACATAAATAATGAAAATAGTTTGTTTTTTCCAAAGCCTACTCACAATACGACACTGTTTTATGACGTTAAAAAACTGTTTTTTAAAATGATAAAATCGATAAGAAAACGAATTTTTCCAGGGATGAGACCTAGCTAGATCGATTTTTTGCCCCCCGAAACCCCTTTTCGGTAAATTTGATCAAAATCGTTAGAGCCGTTTTCGAGAAAATATTTATATAGGTACATAGAAACATATATACAAGATTTACTCGTTTAATAATATAGGGATTTCTACACGTACTGTGCAATAATATTAACATTATTGCAGTGTGAAATAATTTAAAGTGTATTCGGAAGTCGACTACTTAGTGAACGCTACGCAACGACGTAAAAGTGAACTTTCAAAGCAAGGATAGCATAAATGTAATTTTTATAAAAAATTCTGTAATTTCCCGTATGAAGCAGTAAAAAAAAATGCTTCACCTAATGAATATAAAATTACCTTTATTAGAGAAGCTAAAATATTTAAAAGTAATTCTACTATTTATAGGTACTGTATTATACGTTCGACGCTAATGACCTAAGTTGTCGACGCGTCTATAATTTACAATAAATAAATAAATATTATACGTTCGCTAACTCCAAGAACTAATCGACTCTACAATATACATGCTCTTTGGTAACACGAAGAAATAAAATAATAGTCCAAGTATATAAAACCATTTGTTACAGTTAGGTACGTCAAGACAAATTGATAAATTTCAAATTAAATAAAATAAAACGCCCATAAGTTTTTCATCAGTATGTTTATGTAAAATCTTACCAGTATAAAGAAGTAATCAGGAAACATCTGAAACAGAAATGAATTAATAGATTTAAATGTGCTGATTATCATGCGTATGTTTTATTTCGAAAAAATGGCATTTTTCCAAAAGACAATGGCGTTCCCATTCACATTATTTTAGAACTGTTAAGATCTGATATTTTTATATGTTTTGTTACGTTATGAAAATTAGTTAAAACTTAAAAAACATGGTGGAAGCAATCCAACATGTTTTTAAGTTTTAACGTAATGGAATTTTGAGGTTTCTTTGTCGACATTTTTGTCAATTTGTTATGGAAATTGTTGACCCAATAAATAGTAGGTACATTTCCACTACTGAACACACTTAAGATTGCCATCTGTCCTCTTTTCCCCGGACACTGTCCTATTTTTTAGGGTGTCTGAGCGGATTTTTTGAATAGGCCTGGGATAAATAGTGTTGCCATCTAGATCTAGACTTTCTAGACTCTGTCTTGTCTTGTCTAGATTTTCAAGACAAGACTTGCAAAAGTCTTGTCTAGAAATTTTCAAGACAAGACAAGACTTGCTTTATCTAGATCAAGAGTCTTACATAAACTCTAGACCATTTTCAAGAGTCTAGATAAACTAAGTAGTAGTAGGTAAAGTAAACCACTCGATTAATCTAGACTCTTGAAAATAATCTAGTCTTGATATTAGACAAGACAAGAGTTTTTTAATCTAGATTTAGTGAAGTCTTGATATTTCAAAATAAGACTTAAGTGAAGTCTTGTCTTGATATTTCAAGACAAGACAAGCTAGACTTTGAAAGTCTTGTCTTGTCTTGTCTAGACGGCAACACTAGGGATAAATGTGTACGTACGGGATTGAAGGAAATACCTAAATTTACATCTATTGTTATAACGAATGCCTTTGCATTTTTATAAATATAAGAAATATATACGAAAACTAAATTTAGCCGACTAAAAAATAAATGAAAAAAGGTTAATCGGTGATGGACATATGTCCAGTACTGCAAGTGAAATGTCCGGCGTTTCTGACTAAAGGTACGTGCAGTATGGAGCTGGGATTCTAGATGGTAGCGTAGATCATAGCAGGGCTTGCTTAAATTAATGCATTGTTATATATGCGAGCGCACACAACGAAGCAGTGGGTGTAGCAGGTATAAACGCTATAACAAGAGCTGCTAGATACGTATCTCACCATTCTTTCAGCGCGCTGACTACTACAATTAACGTGTGACAACTGTCAAATGGCCGTTACAAGTTTCGCAATGGATGTGACTAGTTTAATAAATGAAATTTTGCCAGTTTTTATTTAATTTGTTTTGAGTTTTTTCTAAGACGTATTTAAAAGTGTTAGGTTCCATATGTAAATATGTATTCAAAAAACCGGTTTGGGTAAAATTTTAATTCTTGGTATAAATGATGAAATTCGCCATGTTTAGATCGTTTTCTACCCAAATTTATATTTAAAATATACCACTTTGTAGAAGAAGAACACAAATATTCGTCTTCGCTATCTGACATTTCAAACGCGATTTAAGCTTCTATCAATGCTAGTATCAAAGCTTCGTTATGCAAACCTATAACCGCTTATAATTTTCAGCGTCCATCTACCTGCATACATGCTACCATCTAGAATCCCAGCTGCGTACTGCACGTACCGTTATAAGTTCTAGTTTTGAAAATATTATTATGGCAACCCTAACTGCACTGACTCAACTACCTACATCGATCGTGGATTTTCGTTCATTAGTAAATTATTCTTATTTGAGGGAAAAAAACAAGGAACATTTGTACAGTTAAACACATAAATAAACAAAGAGAACCAAATATCAAATGGTCGAGTTTAGTATGGAAATATCTGATCATTTTAATATTTATTAACACGCTTCAAATGTATGGTGTTGTATGTTTGCACTAAAAAAATCTTGCAAATCAATTTTCACCCTTTTCTATAAATGTCCAATTGACCTGATACTTTGCAGTCGTATGTAGTTTTGATGACCATGCAATATTCTTATATTTTGATTATAATTATATTTATATAACAAGTAAAAAAAAATGGAAATAAAACATATGGTGGAAGTAACGGAGTTGAAGGTGGGAAAACGTGTCTTGAGTCGTTTAAAATTTAAATATATAATATACGACTCAAAATTTGAAAATAAAAGTACTGTTGTGTCTTTTTGAGTCAACATAATACTCTACATTGTCGACACAACATTGTTTTGTTTTGGAAGTTTCTATTAGCTACGCTTTTGAAACAAACAAGTAATTCAAAATTATAATTTCGTTGTGATCAGACCTATTTTAGACTCGTCTTGATTAAATTAAATTTTGTTCTGTTTTATTTATTTATTATTAATTTTATATAAAGATCTACTATATATATAATTAAATCACGTCAAAATGATCTTTATAATTGGTGACCCCTGACAAGTGAGCACTTCTTATATTTTTTCAAAATATTATGTCATGGACTGAAGCTTGAACATAAATCATATATTAAAATGGAGAATTTCATTGGAAAAACGGATAAAAAGTGACATTTTTAATTACGTCTTCGCAAACGCTTAATCATTTTTAAGTACCTACAATAAATATTATTTACTTATTTTCCTAAGTTATTATCATATTATCATCCATGGTTATGTACTTTATTGATATTTTTTTTCATTTTGACATTTATATTTTTTAATAATTTTATGCTTTTTATGCTCTTTTAACATATATTTATATCTATTCAGATTACATTTCACAACATTGTATCAAACAACTCAAATCTATATTCGCACTAATTGCACTAACACTACGAATTTTGATATTTGGTATTTATAATTACATATTCAGTATTTAACATTTTTTATTTTGTTAACAATTAGATTAACAATCAATTTTGTTATTACTTCCTATACTGTACAAATTCACTATTTTAGTGAAATTAACATAAGGACATCAGACGATATTAATCGCCATAACATGCCCTTATTAATTATTGTAGAAAGGCTACATAAGAAAAATTGAAATGCACCGCCGGGATTTTTCTTATGTAGCCTTTCTACAATAATTAATAAGGGCATGTTATGGCGATTAATATCGTCTGATGTCCTTATGTTAATTTCACTAAAATAGTGAATTTGTATAGTATAGGAAGTAATAACAATATTGATTGTTAATCTAATTGTTAACTAAATAAGATACTGTAAGTAATTTTCTCGAAAATAATTGAAATTTTTTATTTTGTCTATCAAATATTAACTTTTTTGATTTAGACATGGGTTTGCTGCCTTATTTTCTCCGTGCAACGGATTAGCGACATGCTACCGTAATTTTTTACGAAGCGAACAACTAGTTCTTATTCTTTAGCGAACAACTAGTTCTTATTCTTTATATTCTTTCAGGTTACTCCTGCTGAGGTCGATACACTCCTATATATGTTTGTACACTTCCAGGATATTACCTGTTCTCCCTGTGTTTGATCATCTACCTCGAATTAATACTTTTTGTCTTTTCAGCAGAATTATGTTCAACAATTTTTTTTTACGCAAGCTCAAAGCAGAATAATGTTCAGCTGATTTAATTATTATTTACCATTATTTTTCATCAATTCTTAGACTTATTTTACTTCATTGACATTACGTCTTCACGAACTTCACTAGTGGACTCCTGCTTTTGTCACGCCATCTACAACGTGCCTAGCTGTCCATCTATGATTCTCAGACGAAGATCACCATGATATATTGATTTTTTTTATCATAACAAACACTAGTATGTAATTACTAATGCGCAATAAACTATACATCTACTCTTTGGTTCCTTCCTTTGGGTTGTTGCAGTTAGTTTTGGAAACTGGCCACTTCCACTAATAATTTTTCCCATGCGAAGGGGGTGTTATGTTGTGTCTTTTTGAGTCAACATAATACTCTACATTGTCGACACAACATTGTTTTGTTTTGGAAGTTTCTATTAACTACGCTTTTGAAACAAATAAGTAATTCAAAATTATAATTTCGTTGTGATCAGACCTATTTTAGACTCGTCTTGATTAAATCAAATTTTGTTGTGTTTTATTTATTTATTATTAATTTTATATGAAGATCTACAATAATGTTAAATCAAGCCAAAAAGATCTTTATAGTACTTATATTTAAAAAAAATAAAAAAACACGCTTTTATAAACCCACCAAAAAGTAGAAAGTAAAATTTCTTTCTTTTTTATAATGTTTAAAAGCGTGGAACATTCACTGTACCTATATTTCATTAATTAATTCATCGAGTGTCGCTTTTAAACGTTGTAGAACTTTAGAAGAGAAAGAAATTATTTTCTACTTTTTGGTGCGTTGATATAAATTTTTTAAAACAAAACGACTAATTGTATATTAAAACGGGCACACTTAATACAGGTATATTTACATTTAAAACCACTACTTACGTATTGAAGCATGAAGCGGTGCCATCGAAGGAGTTTTTGAAATATATGTTTCTCTTTTCGTTACCAATTTTTTAGAAGCTCACGTAATACTGATTATTAATTAATTTATTTATTTACTAAAGACTATTCAAAAAGCTATTAAATAAAGATCAGTCATGTGTCAAAAAATTGACGATTCAATTAAATTTTGTTAATATAGAAGTTTAATATTTATCAGTTCGTAAAAGAGAATGTATTCGTTTAGTCAAAATATTTAGAAGTAAAAAATACGTTAGACGTCGTTAGATGCTTTATTTTTATTGGCACTAAAATAATATGCTCTTAAGCACTTGTTCATTTTACAGCTTGTCAGTTCATTGGATACACAAACCGTAACAAAATATGTTATTCTGTATAAAAAAAATTAAATAAAAATTTTAAAAACTCGACGCAAAAAGCAAACCTTTAAAAAGTAAGAAATAATTAATTTCTACTACATTTCTGGCCCGACGCACCGACCATTTCTTCGTTTGGATGAAATATTTATGAATGCGTCGGGAATCACTGAAAAATGTCAAAAATACCAATATCTCAGCGGTCCCCGACGTATTTATGAATTAAATACCTATTGAATATTTCATCTATAACTAACTAATCAAAACTGAATATTTGAGCCCAAAATCGAAGTTTCTATAGCTGTAATAGTGACAGGGCCGGATCTATATAAGGGCTTTTTGGGTTGCAGTCCAGGGCCCCGTGGATATAAAGGGCCCCCAGCCCCCATTAAAGACAATGGACACCCTAGTAAAAATGAAATCTAGTTTCTGTCTAGTAACTGGCTTATAGTTTGACTAGACTTAAGCTAGGCGCTGGCCAGTATAATATCGAGTCACTGTCTAGTAACTGGCCAGTTTGACTAGAGATCCAATGAAATGTGGCGGCTATTAAATAAATAAAACATTTTATTGTCCTCTTTTTTTTCCTATACCGTGTACCTAGAACATCATTATCGAAAACAGTTTTTTGACAAAATGGCAACTACTTGATTAATTAGGCAAGCCCCCAAGTTGTATTAGCCCAGGGCCCCACAAACTCTCGGTCCGCCTCTGAATAGTGACCGAAATTTCTACACAAACTGTGATGAGAGTTGAAGAAATTGGAAACGTCTAACCGATTTCAATCAAACATGGCTAAGAACTATCTAGCAAATACCAGCTTTCAAATAAAAAAATCCCCCTACCTCCTCGCGAGAATCTCTCCCCTGTGTAGCTTTCGATTAGTGAAAAAAATTTTAGAATCGGTTTAGTAGTTCTAGAGATAAAAATTTATGATTTATAACCCCCCCCCCCGCGATCGGGATAAAAACTATCCTATGTCTCAAGTTGGAGCAAACAATACACATTTACAAAATTTCATTGAGGGCAGTATAGCCTAGTGGTTAGCGTGCTTAGTGCCGCAACCTCTGGACTGGACTGCCGTGGGTTCGAATCCCACCTGCGCTCATGGATGTTTTGTGATGTTATTTAGTTTTAAGATAGTTGTTATTTAGTGTAGTTGAAAGACGCTAATGACCTGAGATGTCGACGCGTCTATAATCTACTATAAATAAAAATTAAAACAAAATTTCATTAAAATCGGATGAGCGGTTTCGGAGATTAGCGTGACACGGGATTTTTACATATTAAGATACGCGTTACCGAATGATTAAAATTATCCGATTTGAGAAAAAAACACACCACTTTTTTGAAACCATAATAATATTTATGGGCAAAAATTGCAGATATTTTACTTAGGGACCTATAATATTTAATTAAAAAAACCATTTAAAAATTTTATGAGAAATTTGCTGTTTGTATGTTCCTTTAAATATCTTACATAGTTAAATTTTCAAGTAAATAAAAAAAAATACATTTAAGTAAAAATGATGATGTTTAATTCTTTTTAAATAAATAAAGTAATTTCGAAAAAAACAGTAAAAAGGTCATAAAAATTCAATAAAACACGTGTTGTTTAAATAAACTAAATAATAGCTTGTTAGTTTCAAAGTTATTTTTACAAAGATTTTATACTTCCTGCTTGAATTTTAAAACTCATAGTTAAAATTAAAATGTAGGTAGTAATGCTTTGCACGCATCGATAAAAATTGCTTGCAATTAGTATATTTTAATATGATTCTAAAATAAATTTCCTGCAACATCTAACTGCTAGATAACTAAAAGTTTTAACTCTGAAGCTATATCACATTGTGAACGCTACTTTAGATCAGCAGCCTCCAAACTACGGCCTCCGGGTCGAACTTGGTCCGCCACGAAGCGGGGCAATCAGCCCGTGGGCGACTTTGAGCAGTTTTTGAGTAAACCTAATGATTATAAAATCGAAAAATTTAAAACTTTTGTTATTAATGTTAATTTTGTATTGAAAATAAACGCGTGATCATTTAAGGAGTATCTGTACAATTGCCAGCACTACTTTTAATTGTTGAATCCATGCTATATATACATAGAGTATAGACTACCTGTCATCGACGGGTAGGCAGAGCTATATAGTACCTACCTACTTAGTTTATGACAGAAAAATAATATTAAAATTAAAAATTGCCCATCGAAGATGTTTTCACGAATATAAACCACCACCATCAGGAGCGGATTGGGCCGTCTAGAGTTCTCGAAATGTCCAGAAGGGCTGGTTTCGACGAACCTGATTTAAGACAGTATACATTAAGGCGAGTTTACACAGTGCAAGTTCCTAGGCTGACCAGCTGTACGTGGAAACTGAGGAAATAAAATATTAGTAAAAAAAAACTTTTTAATGACAAGCTTTTATTGAAATGTACTAAAAAGGAAAAAATAATATTTAATAATTTTGGTTCATAATTATTATAAAAGCGGGGGTTATAATCTCTATGATAGTTTATTAGTCGCAACCCCCGCTTTTATAATAATTATGAACAAAAATTATTAAATATTATTTTTTCCTTTTTGGTACATTTCATTTCAATGAAAGCTTGTCTCTAAAAAGCTTTTTTCCTAATATTTTATTTTGTTCATTTTAGACTTTAAAAATTTTAGCCCCTTTGACACCCGTAGGGGTTGAATTTCGAGAAATTCTTTCTTAGTGGATGCTTACGTCAGAAAAGGAACCAACTGTCCAAATTTCAAGTCGCTAGCTTCAGCGATTTGGCCTGGGCGTTGATTAGTAAAAAAAACCCTACATCCCCGTTTGAATTTATTTCTAAAAACGATTTATTCATGTATTGTCATCGGGAATACATATGTGTACAAAATTTCAAATCGATCGGATATGTGGAAGTCGTTCAAAATTGACTTGTAAGTTTTGACCTAAACAAACAAACCAACACACAAACAAACAAACAAATACACGAACTAACATACATTGAAATTTAAATAAAAGCTTGTAAAAACAGTCAGCTTCTTACACTAGGTCAGTGGCTATACTCTCATCGACCAGTTCCCCGGTTTGCAAGTCTTCAAAAGTGTATCGTGATGTAATAAAAGTGATAAATAAATCCACTTAACTGTCTAGCCAGTTACTCTGCGTTCAAACTAAGCGAGTAGGGTGAGCACTACTGGCCTAATATGCGTTGGGGGAAGGCAGGTGCAGTCCAGTAAAATAAAAATATTGAAGTAACTGGCATGCAGTAACTGACCATCTTGCATAGAACTCGGAATGATCTGTTTAAACCATGACAGTAGCTGGCATATAGAAACTCTCAACTCGCACGCTAGCTTGCACTGTGTAAACTCGCCTTTAAGTTGACACAAAGACGATCGACTAAAATAATAGTAAATTCGTTTCAGTATTCAATGGTTTAGCCTGCAACGGTATTTTTTTACAATTTAGTACATTTATTCCTCAAAGTGAAGGTCCATAAAGTTTCCAGGGCTGAATATATCTTGCCAGTCCGCCCCTGACAACGATACACCTATTTCAACACAAATGTCCCAGATAATTATTATCAACATTTTCTACAAAGACTATTTTAATAAAAACTCGGGTCGCAGTGCCAAAACCCTGCCGACAATATAGTGTATTTGCTAATACAGGCATAGTGCTGTTATTATGTGAACATAAGTTTGTTTTTGGATAAAATAAAAAATTTAACCCCTTAATACATCCCTTAAAATTATATTTTTTTTTCTTAATTTCAATATTATTATCAATGCAACCTCTGTACCAAATTAAATACACCCTTCAGTAAGTAAATCACTATCCGCAAACTAGTGTTTTCATAAGATTTGTAAATCCGGTCCTGTCGGGCCGATTTTATTAAAATTTTAGCAGCACATTTTGATCTTTACTAAAAGGGTAAATTTCAATTTTGAAACAATTCTGAGAATTTTTTTCGGTATTTTCGGGCCCAAAACACCCCTAAAAACCACCCTTAAAATAGTCCGATTAGGCCCATTTTAAATAGGCTTCCGTGCGGTGATGGATTCCAACGTGTGTACCAAATTTCGTTCAAATCAATTAAGTCTTTCGAGAGTTATGCCGCGAACACATATATATATATAAATATATATATATACATATACTATATAACAGACATTTCCAAAAATGGTGCCAAAGTGTTCAGGAGGCTATGAAACGTCGAGAAATTTTGGTCCGACCCCTAGGTCCCGCCATTCGACCGACGCCAATAGTGTATGTGCCATATGGCAAATACACTAAAAAGACTTCGAACTGATTAAAACCATTCGCCAAATTCTGAGTTTATTTAGTAAACAAAAAATGTAAATAAATAGCGACAATAGTCCCACTACGTGTCTTTTACACAATTATCGCCCACGTGAAACTTTCTGACAGAATTAGCATATCGCAGAGCTACAGTGGACAATGGTCGAGAGAGAAAAAGCTATTATTAAAAGGTTAAATGATTGCAACAGTTTGTAAAGCATTCAAAATAACTCACATCTGTACTCGATCAATTAACCTTTGACAGTTAGAAGTACAGAGTTCGAATTTTAATGAAGTATTTGATAAAGTCTATTTTTCACTTCAAAATTTTAGCGTGATACCGGCTTCAGATCTAGACTTTCTAAAATGTCTAGAAAAAATTTCGTACACTTGAAAAAATACATTTATTTTCAAGAGTAACTCCAAGTATTATTAACCTTTTGATTAATTATTTTAGGTTTAAATAGGAATCCATAACAATAGCATATTGTTGAAATGCAATTTAAAAATAGATTTAACCTCGGATTTAACTAAATAAAAATTGAACTTTTTTAAGAGATAATAAATTATTTTTTTGCCATACCCACTATAAAATAGCTTATTTACATGCATGTATGTATGCATGACGCATGCAATGGGTCACTTAACAGACAGGTATGTTGAAAGTGTTTTCAAACACACTAGTGTGAAAACGTAAACAATTTCCATAGTGATTTATGTTTATTCGCCCTGATTCGCCCGCTATTACATATACTGCAGACAGCTATATACTCTCGGCCTACTATAAAGTGAAGTTGGCGACGCAAATGAATTGTCAGCATTCTTTTAAATAACTGAAAACGAAGTGAAAAGTAGCTATTTTATAGTGGGAATGGCAGAAATTATCATATATATCTCGTGCATAATGATATTATGTCTCGTGTGACTGTTACAACTCGCTAAATCTCTCGTTTTGAATGAATGAATTGTGGATTATAGACGCTCGACAAAATCGCTCGTTTTAACATACTGTCAGTTGTTACTACTTGTCACTAATATACCTCATTACGCTACTAGATATCTACTATATCTCTATATTTAAAAAAGTTGATTTTTGTCATGTATTTCTTAAAATTACAAAATACAAATTCAAACAAAATATCTGCATGCATATTTTTAGAAACAGTTTTTAGAGATAATTTTTGACTTTATCTCAATATTTAAAAAACTGCTTCACGGCTTGTATATCTTAATTTACTCATTTATGTATACAAATTCGAATAAAATCGCATCACATGTATTTTTATTTATAAAAAATAGTTTTAAGAATTACAATAACTTCCAAGTTATTCGCGTCTGAAGGTTAATAAAAAGATTAAAATTAGAACAGTCTAATCTGGTTGAAGTTTAATACACGTTTTGTTTCAGATAGACGAAGGGATGGATCCATCGGAAAGGTTTATGGAATTATCCAGATTCTGGGTCCAGAGAATATTTGTACCCATCGTGGTAGTTTTGGGTGTCGTCGGAAACTTCATAACAGTCGTTATACTAACACAGTGAGTATCAAAATAAATAATAGAATAAATAAAATCGTAACATTGCTATACAATGAATTTTCTGGTAGTTATGGAAAACATTAATGCATTAGAGAAATTCGTTTCACTCAAAATGCAACATCCATTGAACAAAAACATACATCACAATAACAATATTTTAACGAAAAAATTACAGCAATTTGTTTTAATTGTAAAAAATTGTTAGTCATTATTGTTAAGTAATGTATGTTTTTGTTGAAACGATTTTCTCTAATGCATTAATGTTTTCCATAATTTATTACCAGGTAAACAAAAGACCCAACACTCTAAAAATGTATCAAAACAAAATTTGCCTACGCTGCGTCTTAAGTGTCTAAATTATCCATTTCCCATAATACATTTTTGTTTGTCTGTTTGTTTATTTCCCGTTAACTGAAAAACTACTGAACCTATTTTTATCAGACTTTGATAGGATTTATTTATATTATATATTCACGCTGTTACTAAAGAGGGCTGCGCAGTACCCAAGAACTGACATTAACGCGAATGAAGTTGTAGGTATAAGCTGAATAAAAAAAATGTAGAGTAAAGTGCCCTAATATCGGACAGTTGCCTAATTTGGGACACCGCTGTTACGAAAATTTTAAAAGAAAGATGTCGCAAACAACCATTTAAGGTGTATCCAGCAGTCAAACCTTTACTATAGAGTAATCTTTTATAATCATCACTTGCACACAGATGTCATTATAGGCATTTGAAGAAAACTCGAACATCCGAAAATTTGACGTCTTACTTTGAAGTGCGTGTACATTTTCACAGTTGAGTCATTTAATTACAAATTTTACAAATTTTTAACCTGCAGAAAGTGTAGTTTGATTACTACTATTCAATTTTTTAAAATTACCTTATCAGTGTTATATTTCAGTTTTTAACCTAGAAGTAAACTAATTGCGCAATATCGGACAGTAATGACGTCGTAAAATCGGGTATCCGATATTAGGAAATTTGTTGGTGTTATTATGAAATGATCATTTCTGTTACAGATTTAAATCAATATTGATAATATTAAAGCATAAAAAAATTATAAAAGCTTGTAAAAATATTTTAAACCTTATTAAAAACATTTTCCTAATATCGGATATACTATCCGATATTAGGACTACATTTTGGCATGACATAAAAATGAGACTTTTTATAAATTTGAATTTTTTGTTCATTTTTGTTCCCTTAAAACTTTCCACATTTTTGGACATTGTTAACGACACTATATTTTGTGTATTGTATGTCCAAGAAATTTCATTTTATATAATGAGTTAAAAAAATATGGACACTTTTCAAAAGCTATCCGATATTAGGGCACTTTACTCTACCCAATTTAAAAAGTGATCTTTAGATAATCCACGAAAATAACACTAGATAGTATATTATACATTCTAACAAGGTCTTTCAAAACAAACTGCCTACATGAAGATAATATTAACGTGGTATCTTATTTACGATGTTAACAGTTCATTAACAAAATTAAGCACGTATTTTATTACTAGCCAAAACTGATGACATTTTTTATTTTCTTTACGTTTAAGGATGTTCTTCCTGTAATCTAAACGTAAAAACAAACGTTAATTTTAAACTAAATCACTATCAAACAAACAAACTGAATAATAATTTTTCAAGGCTGAGTTCCAAATAGGGTTGTTGGGCTTTTAGATTTTTTCAAATATTTTATTTAATTTTTCATAGTAAAATTTTTCTAAACGTTGGGTCATGTTCGTTAAATGAACTGAGAGCGAGAGTCGCAATATTCGTGTCTTAATATTTTTAACTAACTTCAGGAATTTAAGCACAGGTAGTTGAGTAGGTATAACTTAATGTGGATAACAATAAAACTATAATAAAAGGTACTTTTTATAACTCCTGCTTCGAAAGTTCAATATTCGAGCACTGTGAGGCGGGCGTAAAGAGGCGTATTTTAGTCACCGTGCATGAAAGTCTAAATCGTGCGTAAAAGTACCGTCACAGTGCGTAAAAGTCCAAAGCGTGCGTAAAAGTACAATCTCTACATCTTATAAATTCGAAATGTCCGCACTTTGTACAATACAAGCACTTACTGGCTATCGATCGATGTGTTCCTATATATAGTATCGCGCATACAAATTCCACATCATGAGAGAGTCATGTAATGATTTATACAGAAGTTAATAACTTTAATAAAAATAAACTAAATCGTAACTTAGTCTGTAATTGTAAAGTTCTAAGGACTAGAAGAGCGAATTTTCCGTTTTCATAATTTTTTTCTCTCTATTAAGCTTTAGAAGCAGTCGTTATAAAAAATTATGTTCGATACGTCCGCTTAAAGTGAGATATCTTGTAGGCTTAAATTGAGGCACTCGCTAAAGGGACTGACGCATACACAACGAGATCTCGTCCACTTACCCCCACTCGCCGAACGGATCGTGGGGGTATACAGCGCACTCGATCTGTTTGTGTATGCGTCAGTCCCTTATCTCGTGTTTCAATTTAAGCCTACTAGAATACCTCACTTTACGCACACGTATCGAAAATAACTATTATATTATTTGTTAGGTATAATAAACGAACTTATTTTCTTATACGAAAGTTTCAGTTTCCAAACAATAATGTTGCCATGATTGTTATAGAAGACTATCTAAAAAAATTGAATGCCACTGCCGGGAGTTTCGGGTTTGAAATCCGACAGTGGCGTTAAAATTTTGTTTATAAAAATCATGACAACATTATGTTGCACTTGTTTGGATATTGTACTTTTTGTTGACAATAAGTTCGTTTGTCTGGATATTGTAACTTTTGTTGAAAGTGAGTTCGTTTGTGGATATAAATTTATACTAAATATGAGATTAGTACGGCTGTGCAATCATAATATACAAGGTGCTGAATTGCTTTGCGGGTAATAGGGATTTATCCCGTAAAATCAACCTTTTGCGATTTCCTGCTTCTCTAATTATTTTCGAATAAAAGTTTTAGAACATAAAATTCTGCATCTAAATCATTAAACAAAATTAATTTTGCATGCTTTGTAACGGCAGAAATTTGATATGAAAATGTCAAAATTACCTCAAAAACAGATAGCAATAGCCATGGAACTTGAACAAAATGATGACGTTTTAGCTGTCAGAATAATTTCTAATCATTTTGTTCAAGTTCCATGGCTATCGCTATCTGTTTTTGAGGTAATTTTGACATTTTCATATCAAATTTATGCCGTTACAAAGCATGCAAAATTAATTTTGTTTAATGATTTAAATGCAAAATCTTATGTTCTAAAACTTTTATTCGAAGATATTTTTCCTAAAATAATTAGGGAAGCAGGAAATCGCAAACGTGTGATTTTACGGGTTAAACCCCTATTACCCGCAAAGCAATTCAGCACCCTGTATAGACAGTTTTATATTGGTAAATGCAGCCAAATTACCAATATAAAACTGTCTATATATAAATTTATACTGTTGTGTCAAAATTATAATTTTGAATCTTTTGTTTGTTTCAAAAGCGTAGCTAATAGAAACTGCCAAAACACAACAATGTTGTGGTCGGCAATGTAGAGTATTAATGTTGATTCAAAAAGACACAACAATACGTTTCAGGAATAAGGTCTGAAGTCGGGAAAAATCAGCAGGACACTCTATATGAAGTTAATGGCCGGTTTATCGTACATTTTAATCACACTGTTAAATTGGCGAGTTGCTATGGTGACGAAACGCAGCAACCAATGAATACGTAGCTGTCAAAATTTAACAGCGTGATTAAAAAACATCGTGATTAAAATGTACGAGAAACCGGCCATTATGTGTGTTTTGGCCTTAATTATTTAGCACATTTGCAGTAGCCTAGTCCAATGGAAATTAATAAGTTGTATGTAAAAGTTTTTAGTTTATTGCCGGATGTTCCAAGATTTAATGATCTCGCTGTTTATCTATAGACTGGATAAATATTTGTTGGAAAATTTATATAAAAAATAAACACAATTAAGTACATCGCAGTACTTTATATTTTATTGACTGTATAATCAGAATTAACAGTCGTTAAAAAATACAGTAAACTCTTGAAAATAAAGATATAGGTAGGCTAATCCATAATAATTTCATGTATTGCCAATTTAATGTAAAATTCTGGCTACTGAACAATAATGAAGAAGAATTATTTTTTTTCGTACGAGCGGCGCTGTCGGATAGGACCCTGTGCCTATATAGATTAGCCCCGCGACGTACAGCTCTAAGAATTAGAATATCCCCCTTAATTAAATATAAACTACTTTGTTGAAAAAATAAATACGAGTGTATGAGATTCAATTTTTTTCGCTTCGTTGTAAAGGCATATTAAAAAGGTATGGATTACGAATCTTGCATAAGGCCCCGCCTATTTTGCACTGGACTCGCAAATTATGCCAGTTAAAAACTAAAATATTAGTAAAAAAACTTTTGTGAGACAAGCTTTTATTTAAATGCACTAAAAAGGAAAAAATAATTTTTAATAATTTAGGTTAATAATTATAAAAGCGTGGGTCGTGAACTCTATGATCGTTTATTAGTCACGACCCACGCTTCTATAATTATGAACCTAAATTATTAAAAATTATTTTTTCCTTTTTAGTGCATTTAAATAAAAGCTTGTCTCTAAAAATTTTTTATTTACTAATATTTATTTTGTTCATTTTAGTCTTTCAAAATTTTACCCCCTTTTGACATCCTAAGGGGTTGAATTTCGAAAAATTCTTTCTTAGTGGATGATTACGTCAGACAAGGAACCCACTGTCCAAATTTCAAGTTTCTAGCTTTAGCAATTTGGCCTGGGCGTTGATTAGTCATAAAAACTCTACATCCCCGTTTGAACCACTTAGGGGTTGAATTTATTTCTAAAAACGATTTATTCATGTATTGTCATCGGGAATACATATGTGTACAAAATTTCAAATCGATCGGATACGTGGAAGTTGTTCAAAATTGACTTGCAAGTTTTGACCTAAACTAACACACAAACTAACTAACTTACTAACTAACATACATTCAGGGGCGGACCGTGAGTTTGTGGGGCCCTGGGCTAATACAACTTGGGGCCTGCCTAATTAATCAACTAATTGCCATTTTGTCAAAAAACTGTTTTCGATAATGATGTCTAGGTACACGGTATAGAAAAAAAAGAGGACAATAAAATGTTTTATTTATTTAATAGCCGCCACATTTCATTGGATCTCTAGTCAAACTGACCAGTTACTAGACAGTGACTCGATATTATACTGGCCAGCGCCTGGCTTAAGTCTAGTCAAACTAGCCAGTTACTAGACAGAAACTAGATTTCATTTCTACTAGGGTGTCCATTGTCTTCAATGGGGGCTAAGGGCCCTTTATATCCACGGGGCCCTGGGCTGCAGCCCAAAAAGCCCTTATATAGATCCGGCCCTGCATACATTGCAAGTTAAATAAAAGCTTGTAAAAACGAGTTTAGTTTTTGCTGACGATGGGAGCATTGTTCTCCAAATGTATATAGATCTATCCAATAATAAAACTGTTTTGGTTCAAAAGTGACTAAATTGTTGTTTTTAATAAAGAAAGACTTGCATTTTTTCTTAAAACATAAACATTATACATATAAAATAGCGCTTGAATTACGTTAATTTTTATTTTGACTCGGTTTGGCTACTTTTCAAAACTTACTATTAATACTTTTGTTTCTGACAGTTGGCAATATTAGAACTTTCAGTTTAATATTTAAAACTTTTTTACGCTTGCAAACTAACGTCAGTTAAAATCACTTTGTTGTCTCAATTTTATTACTTTATATTTTTTTAAAGATTATTTAAAGTACTCTTTTGAGCAGTAGCGTAACTAAAAATTTTGGGCCCTTGGCACATTTTTAAGATGAGTAACATAATGCTTATTTATTTGAAATTGTCGATGAAAAGATCTTTAGATAAACGTACTCATCTTTTTCAAGTTTTCGTATTGCTATAGTAGGAATTCTAAGGCTGGGAGTTCCTGGCATCTTACCAGCCCAGCCACCCTAAGACAGATTTATCAACAAAAAAAAATTCTATGTACAAAATAAACAAAAAAAATTTCGACAGCGTTCCGTGTACCTGCTGCAAATAACAAAGACCTTATAGTTGCAATAATACAGATATATTTTTTGAAGAACTTAAGAAATGTAATATACTTTTGAAGTGTTTGGAGGTACATTTTGGCTAATTTTTATGTTTAGTAATAAGTATTTAACAAAAAAATAAGTTCGCTTTTTGGTTACTTTGATTTTTTTTCAGACGACGCATGCGTAGTTCAACAAACGTTTATCTAACTGCACTTGCCATAGCTGATTTGATCTATCTTCTATTTGTGCTGATACTTTCGTTTGAACACTATGGTCCACACATACACAATGTGAAATATTCCCTTTATTGGAGATTCTACGGCATCACACATTGGCTGGTCGACGCTGCTAGTGGGTACATAGATTAGTTTCAAAGTTAAATGTAGCATAAAAATAAAAAAAATGTGTGTGTATTATGTACGCACGCCAGGAGTTATACTTCTTTTACGTAACAAAACAAAAATAACTCCAAAAATTGTATCCCGCGTGTCAGTACTAAACGTTTGTAAAAAAGACGATAAAATAATAAAATAAAGATAATCAATAAATTAATTTAATTTAATAAATTGTTAATTTATTAAATATATTTATTTATTATATTTATCTCTAATTATTTATTTAAAAAAAAGCATGTTTGTGTTGAGATTTGAATCCGGGACCTATTGCGTATGACGCGACGGCGCTACCGTTTAGCCACGGTACGTCTTTCATAGCTCTGCTATATAATAGGCTATTATAATCATGAAAAATAAACAGTACAGATGTTGTAGTACGAACTCATATTTAACTCATGCGGCATAAACGAGCGTTTGTATAGCAATTACTTTTATTAATGTTATTCAAAACTGAAAACGCTCTTGTCACATTGTGACTGGTGTAACGACTCTAGTTACTAACGACTAACTTCATCATGTTACTTTCGACTAGTTTCATGGTGTTGAGTCGTAAAAATTCACTCTCATCATGTTTCCATAACGCGCCAAAAGAAGTATAACTTCAATAAGAAATGAAAATATTTTAAAGTCACAAGGCACTGACTATTTTTACAAAAAAATCTAGTAAATTAGCCTATGTTACCTACTTTTGTAAATTTGAAATCAGTGTAGTGCCATTCAGAGTAAAAATGGGCCTATAGATGGGCATCTAGATGGAGTGATATACCTAATATCGGTCGGTATTACAGTACAAACACTTTTTTTTATTAAAATAATTTTTTTAATTTTTTATGTGCTCATAATATAATATCAACACTGACAAACAGCTCATTGATTCAGAAAATTTCAAGGTGCGATTTAGAAGTCATAACTCATAATAATTAGTGAGTGTAATTATCAATTATATGTAAAAAAATTCAAAACGGAAATTTTTATTTATCAATAGGTTTACTTATTGTTATGTAGTTATTTGAGCTGCGTAAAGGTGAATAAAATTAGTATTAGATATTGTGCAGGAATTATGTATGTAGTGTAGGTACTAAGGTAATTAGTTTTGCATAGATCGCATAAAATCATTATTTGGCGTTTTTTAATTTTTAGTCACAATTGCTTAAGTGATATTTTGTCAATTTTAATTTATGAAGCACATACAATTTTCCACAACAAATCTTTTTGATAGTTACTTATAATAAAAAAAGTACACGATCTATTATTAAACCTGCATTTATGTTTTTTGTTAATTTATTAATAATTTTTTTCAGGTTTTCACGAATACTTTATAATGTATAAGTGTCTACTGTATGTCCTACAAATATTAAACATTTATTTTTATAACTCCTGCTTCTAAAGTTCAATATTCGAGCACTGTGAGGCGGGCGTAAAGAGGCGTATTTTAGTCACCGTGCGTGAAAGTCCAAAGCGTGCGTAAAAGTATCGTCACCGTTCGTAAAAGTCCAAAGCGTGCGTAAAAGTACAATCTCTACATCTTATAAATTCGAAATTTCCGCACTTTGAACAATACAAGCACTTACTGGCTATCGATCGATTTGTTCCTATATACAGTGTGTCCACAGACTCATCCTCAACATGGGGATCTCCGTTGTTATGGGAGATAGAGATTTGGTTAAATGAGACAAAACGTGCATAATCTCCAGTACTACTACCCTGCGTAGTCAAACTTTCCATATTTTGCTTGGTTCGCGACCGACAGTTGAAAAACGAGATTTACCCATTTTCGTTTTTTGTTTATAACTCGCTTATTAAGTAAGTTAGAAAAAAAATATTTTTACTTTCTTAAGGCCGTTTTTTATGAAGATTTCAAATCTCTTTTCCTATTTTTATTTACTTTTATAGTTTTAGAGATACTTGTATTAACTTTGTTTTTTTAAATACACGTCAAAGATGGCCATGACACCATTCGAAAGAGTATTTTTTTCTCTTTAATTTGATATGAGGGTTGATGGATTTATTTTCAAAAATAACAGAGTTATACGTAAAACACTGATTTTTAATAGTAGGCTATGCTAAATTAATTGATAAAACAACAGAAGGCTTAGCAAACAGTTGAAATTCGCGTTGGCTTAGTATAAACAGCTGTTTTGTTTTAGCTGATAAAAGTGTAGTTTGTTGCTAATTTGAGTTTACTAAGTGATTTATTAAATTTACTTTTGTTATCATGGAACCATTTTGTAACAATTAAAAATAAGCGATTTTCAACAATTGATCGTAAAACAGTAGTTTTATCTTCTTGACTTATTCTCGTTGACTTAGTAAACGGCTTTTTAAATGATCCATAATTTATTAAATTTACTCGTAAGTTTCTGTAAATAGACGAATGAGGTTGTCTTCATTCTGGATACTGATCGAAGTACATTTCTGCAGCTCTGGTCGAATTTTTGTGACATAGAATGTAACAATGTAACATTGTTACAAAATGGTTCCATGATAACAAAAGTAAATTTAATAAATCACTTAGTAAACTGACAAATTAGCAACAAACTACACTTTGACAGCTAAAACAAAACAGTTGTTTACTAAACCAACGCGAATTTCAACTGTTTGCTAAGCCTTCTGTTGTTTTATCAATTAATTTTGCATAGCCTACTACTAAAAATCATTGTTTTACGTATAACTCTGTTATTTTTGAAAATAAATCCATCAACCCTCATATCAAATTAAAGAGAAAAACAATCTCTTTCGAATGGTGTCATAGCCATCTTTGACGTGTATTTAAAAAAACAAAGTTAATACAAGTATCTCTAAAACTATAAAAGTAAATAAAAATATGAAAAGAGATTTGAAATCTTCATAAAAAACGGCCTTAAGAAAGTGAAAATATTTTTTTTCTAACTTACTTAATAAGCGAGTTATAAACAAAAAACGAAAATGGGTAAATTTCGTTTTTCAACTGTCGGTCGCGAACCAAGCAAAATATGGAAAGTTTGACTACGCAGGGTAGTAGTACTGGAGATTCTGCACATTTTGTCTCATTTAACCAAATCTCTATCTCCCATAACAACGGAGATCCCCATGTTGAGGATGAGTCTGTGGACACACTGTATAGCATCGCGCATACAAAGTCCACATCATGAGAGAGTCATAGTTTTAATGATTTATACAGAAGTTAATAACTTTAATAAAAATAAACTAAATCGTAACTTAGTCTGTAATTGTAATGTTCTAAGAACTAGAAGAGCAAATTTTCCGTTTTCATGTTTTTTTTTCTCTCTATTAAACTTTAGAAGCAGTCGTTATAAAAAATTATGTTCGATATGTTCGCTTAAAGTGAGATATCTAGTAGGCTTAAATTGAGGCACTCGCTAAAGGGACTGACGCATACACAACGAGATCTCGTTGTGAATGCGTCAGTCCCTTAGCTCGTGTCTCAATTTAAGCCTACTAGATATCTCACTTTACGCACGCGTATCGAAAATAACTAGTTTAACACCTGTATTTTAAATGAATATGCATTTTAAAATGGCGTATTTTCGTTTTGCAGGTAGTTCATCGATATGGCTTACAGTGAGTTTTACTATAGAGCGATATATCGCAGTGTGTCATCCGATCCGCGGAAAAGTGCTCTGCACCGAAAGACGTGCCAAAAGAGTGACAGCCATCGTTTGCATTCTCGTCGTACTCTCGTTGGTATCAACGACGTTCGAATATCAAATCGTTATCAACAACGAAATAATACCGTCTAATTGTACCAACGACATACAAAATATTTCTCCGACGACGAATAAAAAAAATGATTCTCACAGTCAACTTTTAAATCAATCGAATGATAACATTCTCAATGGTAAGAAATCCTTTCAAACTAGCAGAATCAGTTTTTTTTCAAATTATAATATAGCTATGACATTATAAATTAGCCGGGATGGGGGCAGAGTGGGCAGTTGTCCTCGGACCCTGAAGTCTTGGGGGTCCTGAAACATCCTGTATTACAATTACTTTTTGTAACTGTTATGAAATCGCATTCTATAAATTAATCGTCCGATAAGATGACGCAGCGACAGTCCGTAGTACGGCAGTGTGCGGTCCCTCACTCCTCAGTGGCATGAGCTAAATTCTTATTGACTAATAGAATATTTCTGGGGCGAAAAATACTACTACATAGAATATGATGAAATTTGGGTTTTGGAGGCTTATTTTCCATACTCTTCAGTTTTCTCGGATGTCTATCCAAGGAAAATATCCACGCTTTGCCTCTTAAAATCTTCGGGTTAAGCTCCATATGGAGTTGGCTACCTACCTATATTTTATTATTTATTGACCAAAAAGGGACCCTTAAAAAATTCTTACCCCCGGGTTAAAATTTTGAAGCTACGCCACTGCCGTTATCCGCGGCACTGCATGTGTATTATATTTGTTATATTGTTTTAACACGAGCGAAGCCGGATATCCCCTGAAATGAGTAGCCCTGTATACGTCTACCGAATGTCATTGAAAATTGAAATCGGATTAAAGGTTTAAGCTCGAGTTATGACGGAACAGACACACACACACACACATACAGAAAGAAAAAAATCTGAAAATGATCAATTACGACTTGTTATCATGCAAAATGCCTTAAAAGATGAAATGTCTTAAAAAATAACTATTATCATTGATTAACATATTACTATGTCAATTAATATAATCAACGCTATTATAGAAAAACATCCTTTTATAGTTTTTTAGTAGATACTGATAAATATAGAAATATGAATGATGTGTAGACATCTTTACTGATCCTACCCCTAAATTTCTGTTAGAGTGAATCGGTGAAATGTCTCGGAAGTGTGTCGCGGAAGTGACGTAAAGATCCACAGCTCTATTCTAACATCCTTGGTCTTCTCTTGACAGTACCGGGGACTAACTGTTTTTAGTGTATTTGCCATAGAATATGGCACATACACTATTGGCGTCGGTCGGATGGCGGGACCTAGGGGTCGGACCAAAATTTCTCCACGTTTCATACCCTCCTGAACAATTTGCCACCATTTTTTGAAAATGTTTATATATATATATATATGTGTGTGTGTGTGTGTGTGTACACACGATAACTCTCGACAGACTTAATCGATTTAAACGAAATTTGGTACACACATTGGAAGCCATCACCGCACGAAGCCTATTTAAAATGGGCCCGATCGGACCATTTTCAGGGTTGTATTTAGGGGTTCCAAAAAGTTTTTGGGCCCAAAAATAGCGAAAAATTTGTCAGAATCGTTTCAAAATTGAAATTTGACTCTTTAGTAGAGATTAAAATGTGCTGCTAAAATTTTAATAAAATCGGCCCGACAGGACCGGACTTTCAAATTTTATGAAAACACTAGTTTGTTGATACGGATTTACTTAGATATGGAAGGGTGTATTTAATTGGGTGTATTGATGAAATCCATGTCTAATATTGAAATTTAGAAAAATTTAATTATTTTAAGGGCTGTATTAAGGGATTAAATTTTTTATTTTGTCAAAAAACAAACTTAAGTTTACATAATAATGCCACAATGCCTGTATTAGCAAATACACTATATTGTCGGCAGGGTTTTGGCACTGCGACCCGAGTTTTTTTTCAAATTAATATAGCTATGACATTATAAACTAGCCGGGAGGGGGAGTTGTCCCCGGACCCGGAAGTCTTGGGGCCCTGAAACATCCTGTATTACAATTACTTTTTGTAACTGTTATGAAATCGTATTCTATAAATTAATCGTCCGATAAGATGACGCAGCGACAGTCCGCAGTACGGCAGTGTGCGGTCCCTCACTCCTCAGTGGCATGAGCTAAATTCTTATTGACTAATAGAATATTTCGGCGGCGAAAAATACTACATAGAATATGATGAAATTTGGGTTTTGGAGGCTTATTTTCCATACTCTTCAGTTTTCTCGGATGTCTATCCAAGGAAAATATCCACGCTTTGCCTCTTAAAATCTTCGGGTTAAGCTCCATATGGAGTTGGCTACCTACCTATATTTTATTATTTATTGACCAAAAAGGGACCCTTAAAAAATTCTTACCCCGGGTTAAAATTTTGAAGTTACGCCACTGCCGTTATCCGCGGCACTGCATGTGTATTATATTTGTTATATTGTTTTAACACGAGCGAAGCCGGATATCCCCTGAAATGAGTAGCCCTATATACGTCTACCGAATGTCATTGAAAATTGAAATCGGATTAAAGGTTTAAGCTCGAGTTATGACGGAACAGACACACACACACACACATACAGAAAGAAAAAAATCTGAAAATGATCAATTACGACTTGTTATCATGCAAAATGCCTTAAAAGATGAAATGTCTTAAAAAATAACTATTATCATTGATTAACATATTACTATGTCAATTAATATAATCAACGCTATTATAGAAAAACATCCTTTTATATTTTTTTAGTAGATACTGATAAATATAGAAATATGAATGATGTGTAGACATCTTTACTGATCCTACCCCTAAATTTCTGTTAGAGTGACTCGGTGAAATGTCTCGGAAGTGTGTCGCGGAAGTGACGTAAAGATCCACAGCTCTATTCTAACATCCTTGGTCTTCTCTTGACAGTACCGGGGACTAACTGTTTTTAGTGTATTTGCCATAGAATATGGCACATACACTATTGGCGTCGGTCGGATGGCGGGACCTAGGGGTCGGACCAAAATTTCTCCACGTTTCATACCCTCCTGAACAATTTGCCACCATTTTTGAAAATGTTTATATATATATATATATATATATATATATATATATATATATATATATATGTGTGTGTGTGTGTGTGTGTGTGTGTGTGTACACACGATAACTCTCGACAGACTTAATCGATTTAAACGAAATTTGGTACACACATTGGAACCCATCACCGCAAGAAGCCTATTTAAAATGGGCCGGATCAGACCATTTTCAGGGTTGTATTTAGGGGTTTAAAAAAGTTTTTGGGCCCAAAAATACCAAAAAAATTGTTAAAATCGTTTCAAAATTGGAATTTAACTCTTTAGTAAAGATTAAAATGTGCTGCTAAAATTTTAATAAAATCGGCCCGGCAGGACCGGACTTTCAAATTTTATGAAAACACTAGTTTGTTGATATGGATTTACTTATGGAAGGGTGTATTTAATTGGGTGTACTGATAAAATCCATGTCTAATATTGAAATTTAGAAAAATTTAATTATTTTAAGGAATGTATTAAGGGGTTAAATTTTTTATTTTGTCAAAAAACAAACTTAAGTTCACATAATAATGCCACAATGCCTATATTAGCAAATACACTATATTATCGGCAGGGTTTGGCACTGCGACCCGAGTTTTTTTATAATGTTCTTACACTGAATATGAATATGAAGTACCAAAAATACATACATGTATTTTTTAACATCAAAGAAAATGTATAGATCATAAAATCGTAAGGAAACAACGTCTTGAAAATGTAACCGTTTCAGATCCAAAAATAAGCATTTTCATGATAATTTTATGAATCAGATCAAAGTAAACTTATCTGTTGACTTATATAATTACTTTAAAAGCATCTATACTTATACATTGTTTACAAGTACTCGCCGCAGTAATTATTTTTGCGCAATTTATTAGTACCCAAAAATGCGAACGGTGACGTAACAATCCATATTTCTAAGAGAATAATTGCGATCTTTCTTTTGCATACGAACTGCAATTAAAATCAATTCTCACCGAAAGAATGCATCGTAGGTTTTAATAAATTCACAAATCACAGCCCACTTAGCTCAAAAGCCTCACTTGAAATATTTATTGTTAATTTTATTACGAGGGTAATATATTTTGAAAGCATTATTTCCATAAAATGTATTTTACAAATCATATTTTGTACCATAAACCCATTACGTTGAAATTCAAATGACGTGAATATTTCAGCCATATTTGATTTTTTCGATAAATTTTCCAGGTTTCAAAGATAAAAATTTAATAGTAATTCAAGATCCAATTAAATACGCAACCCCAAATTTAGACGACATAGTAAACCAAAGCATTCCAAACAATTCCTGTGCTAATGAGACGATAGTGAAAAGTATCGATATTGAAGAAACAGAACTGGGAAGAAATCCTATCTACAGAACTATATTCTATTGGTTTACGGTTATAATGGTTACAATTTTGCCACTTGTCCTCTTGGCCACATTTAATTGTTGCTTAATAAATGCGGTTTACAAATCCCAAACGCAAAGAGATAAGATGACTAACTCTCAGGTATGTCAGAGAACGGTTAATATTTTAACAATAATAATATGACGTGTTAAACGTCATTTTTTCGAGATTATGTCGTAAACGATACGAGGTGTGTTTGTTGGTGCAGCTCTGATGATTCTATCAGTTCTGAAGCGTTTGTTGGCATTACTGGACTCCTTGAAATGCGTGTATGTTGGCTAAATTATCGAATTCTTCGGACTGTTTAAACTTGGTTCCAGCAGTTCCAGGTCTAGAGTTAAAATACTCTTAGAGCGACAGTGTAGAACGCACACTCATAAATCCGTTTCAAGAATGAAATTAGTACGACTGTATATTACAAATATGGGAAGTTATATTGTTTCAGCCAAATTACATAATTATCTCTGCACTATTGGGAAAAATTTATCTTATCAACCGTTGTCACGGTTGAGTAAAAGATGGCTCAATCCGCCGCGATAGTAGAGAAGTTCGGGTTTGAATCCCGACTGTGACAACGGTTGATAAGATAAATTTTTCCCAATAGTGCAGAGATAATTATGTAATTTGGCTGAAACAATATAACTTCAAATAAATCCGTTTGTTGGAAAAAATAATTTTATTCATAACTAACAATTCTGATTTGGTTCTAATATAAGGTGATCCAGGATGGAACTTTTTTTTGCAACACTGTCCTGGGTAAATCGTGATATCATAAAACCCAGTTAACGTACTGGTTTTTGAGACATATTCTGGTAAGATCAAAAACAGAACAGAATTATTTCCGGAAAGTGCCCAAAATGCTTTAAAATTACGTTTTTAGAGGTCAATATTTAAAAAAAATTCTAACCTTCGGGGTTCACCCCTCGTATCCCCCTTGGGGCGCACCGCTCCCCTGTAAATCGCCCTTTGACCTGGGTTTCAGTTTACCACTGTTGGTCACCTTATTCTAATAGTTCAGTCCAAATTGTCTGAAGAATTTTAGAGCCGTTCTACGTTGACGAACAAGCACACCTATTTCACTAGTTTTTCAATTGAGGTTTTCCATAGCATTTGTCAATAATTCAAGGGTTTGGTTTTTATTACAGGAGAGGAAGTCACAAACACAAGAAAATCGTATCACAGTGACTTTAATCGCAGTGGTGATTCTATTTCTCGTCTGTCAAACTCCCACAGCATGTATGTTGATTTACACCACCCTACACCATTATGAAAGAGGTTCTTCAGAAGATTATATTATTAGAGGTAACTAAATTTCTAATCATACTGAATTAGTGACGTAGCCAGAATTTTCTAGGAGGGAGAACTCATCTTTCGAATTTCGTCCGTCGATCCATCTCAAGGCACATAATATATAATGAGTGACGACAGACTGAGTACATTATCGATTTCGGGGGACCGAAATTAATTCTTATAATCAACGTAACTAATCAAAAATTTTGCTATCACTACCATAACGTTTTATTACCGCCATATCTCGCGTTTCTTTTTGGTAAAAAAATTTGCTCTGAATTTCTCTCCAAAATTCTGCGCTATTTGCAAAAAATTGTTTAATTTCGTAAAAAACAGAAATATTTCTCAGCCCTTCATTATAAAATTGTATGCAAAGAAATTTGCAGAGATTTGAACATTTTCATTTGCTGCTGTCTTGAAATATAAAAATATTTTTTTTAATTTCTTCAAAAAACATTTATACAAAAACTGCACTGAAATTATGAAATATGAAGAGGCTTGATGTGTGGTTAAAACACACTGCTAACTTCCTACTGGGTGCCCTTAGAGATAAAAAAACGCTAATTGAAATTTCCCGCAAGTCAGATATTCATTATATAAATATGTGTCGAATGAAATTGGTCCGGAGTCGATATCATTATTTGTTCTCGAGATATGCGAGCCGAAAAAAAGTTCACCAACGTACGAACGAACGTACGTACATACACACACACACACACACATCTATCTAAAAACAGTAGATTAGGATTCTAGGGACCTGAAAACATTCAGATATGTCAAAATTTTTCATTCGCAAAATCGGACCCATTACAATAACTTCTAATGGGAAGTTAAAATTAGTCGCAATTTGTGAAAAAATACATGTCTCAGGGCCGTCCTGATATTTGGAGCCCGTGGATTAGTAACAATAATGCGCCCCTCTTTATAAGAAAACGCACGGGCGGTCATTGTCAAACTGATTTGAGTGTAAGCAAAATTGCCCCCCCACCCAAGGGCTTACTCGAGAAGCCAAGTATAGCATGATGCCTAAATGGTACAAAAAAAGGGTGTGGGTCTCGTGACCCCTGACAGATGTGAAACATCAAAGAAAACGTTATTGAACTCGGTGGTATTCTCTATGTAGTAGTATATATTTTTTCAAAAGCAGCAACTAACTGTTATGCTGACGTAATCCTATATACTGCACTGTAACACACGCGGTTGCGGCGTTTGAGAACACCTGAGCCAGAAACGCAACTAAATACACAGCGAAGTATCTATATTACATACCTACACGTGTATACATATACTTTTGCTTTACAGTACGTTCGTATGTATACTCTCTCTCTCTCTGTTCCCGTGCCCGAGCGCGCGGAAGCCGAGAGAGAGAGAGAGAGCCGCAGTGGTGGGGAGAACAGCAGCGAAGGAGCGGACCAGAAATTTCGTTGCATATTTCCCCTCACGCGGCTGTTCACTGTCCGACATAAGATGTTTCACATCAAAAATCACCTTTGAACATTTATAGGCACATTACAGTTTTGATTTCAAATCTTGGGTGGTAGGAACTAGGAGATGCATATCAGAGCATTTTCCCTGAGTTTTAAATTCCAGTCCAAACCGTATCATTATTAGTGACACCCATATTTAACCAAGGAGAACATTATTTTCGAAGAAAACAATTTTTTTCACTTAATGTAGACAAGCAAATATACACACGCCATGAATTATCGTATGAACCTAGAATTAAATTTTATGGGAATAGGGGTCTATTCTATAACTAAGTTCTGATAACCATGGCTCCCACAACGGGGCGATCAGCCGGGCTTTATCCAAGGACCCGAACATATGAGGGAACCTGCAGATTTTTAAGGACTATAATATTATACGAGTAGGTACTCGACTTTTAATACCGACTGAGAACGTGGGGGTCCACAGATAACCATGACGTATAACGGGAATAAACACGGTTAAAGCAGGTTACTCAGCGCTTATTTTCTTAACTTCATATATAAAAGTTTTTCCCATATGATGCACACTTTCTGGTTCTCACTGTATACGATTTTTCTCCTGCAGGTTTAGGCAACTTGTTCAACTTATTAATGGCAGTGAACGCGGCATGTAACTTCCTTCTGTACTGCGCCTTCAGTGACAAATACAGGAGGACGTTTAAAACCGTTTTCATGGGCAAGAAGTTCGACCGGCACGACACTCTCTACGAATCGTCCACAGCCTCCAGCAGATTAACGAATTCGAAGAGGTTTCATGTCAACGGGGCAGGGCTCAAGAGAAACACTTCAGAATATGCACAAAGATACGTGGAAGTAAGTTGAAAATTAAAAAGTCGTCCGAGTTTCACAAAAAATTGCTAATGTCAACTAACGAAAAAATTGAAAAATGACCACTGAATTCACCTATAACGGGGCTCATGAACCTGCGCCTTACGAAGTGAAAATGGCGTCAAATTCAAATTTTAGGAGTTGACACTTTTAGGTTCTGGGTTTAATAGTGATAATCAATAAAACTACGAAATAAGGGTCGAGAAATCGCAGGAAAACACAAATTCAAACAGCCAAACTCGTAACGAACGCTAGGTTTCCTTTGTTGTTTCTACTAAAATTTTGATAGTTAACGTACCTAATGGAAACGAAAACTGCCGATCTTAGCTGGCGATGATTAACGAAATATTTACACCGCAAAAGCACGCAGGTCCGACAGCCCCGTATCAAGTGAATATCGACCGTATTGAATTTTTTCGCGCACATCAGCTTGTCTGGCATTTCAGTTATGGGTGGAGTTCAGTGATTATGACAAAAATAATTACGACACTAGTTTCTCCCTCAAAAAAACATCAGGGGATAATTCCAAAGTTCAGGAAATATTTGAAATTTATAAAAATATCTGAAAATACACACCATTTTCAAATATTTATATAAATTGTGAGTTATTTAATTTTGTCTACGTGTATTTGAATTCGTTTTTTTATTACTAAATATTTATCTTAACACTATTGCTATGGAAGATACGCAACTTATTAGAAAATATTTAAATAATGGAATGTGGGTGTTTATTTTCCAGGCTGAAAGACTCAAACGAATTGCAAGAACAAAATCAATGCTGGCTAAACCACTCTCCGGTTCTTCTTCACCAACAGCTACTAATGTTACGTATTACTGATGTCAATTTTGGTGCCAAGATGTTAAAAAACTTAAAAGAATGATCAAGTTTCGTCGACCATTAATTTTACGAATTTAAAATGTTCTAGTAAATCAGAATATATGAATTTAAGAATTTAAATATTTAAAAATTGCATCAAAGTTCAAATTGA
This sequence comes from Mongoloraphidia duomilia, assembly GCA_039654895.1. Classification (NCBI taxonomy): domain Eukaryota; kingdom Metazoa; phylum Arthropoda; class Insecta; order Raphidioptera; family Raphidiidae; genus Mongoloraphidia; species Mongoloraphidia duomilia. The sequence continues at coordinate 11,956,468 of CM077524.1, forward strand.
AAACGTAAGATCTGATATTTTATTAGCATTTAAAATTTAAATACAATCATAGACTATACTCTGTTGTCCTATTTTTTTTCAAACTGATGTATTTAACAATGAATGAATGAATTGTAAATTATAGACGCCCGACAACTGAGGTCATTAGCGTCTAAAACAATAATGTATTTAACAAACGACCTAATTAAAACAGGTATACGAAATTTAAAATTGGAAACGTATTTTTGATTTTACGATTGGTTTTTAGATCTGAAAATCTAACTCACTTTAACGACAGGTTAATGTAAATTTAAATATAAGAATTAAATGATATCATAATAATAGATGTACCTAATCGATGCTGAATGGTAATGTCATAAAAGTTATTATTAAATTGAATGAGAAAGCCTCTTCCCAATCCAACAAATGTATTGTTCAATTCTTAGGGCGACGTTTCGACAGTATATTTTGTCCTCCTCAGGCCCAATCTATACTAATATTATAAAGAGGAAAGATTTGTATTTTTGTGTGTGTGTATGTTTGTAATGAATAAACTCAAAAACTACTGTGCCGATTTCAAAAATTCTTTCACCATTCATTCACCCTGAGTGACATAGGCTATATTTATTGCTAGAAAACACTAATATACTAATACTATCTATACTTATATACTTATTTGTTTGTAATTGATAAACTCAAAAACTAATTACACGATTTAAAAATTATTTCACCTATAGAAAGCCGGGACGGGCCGCTAGTCTATTATAAAATATTACATTAAATTATTACATTGTACATTAATTATGAAATATTTTTATAAATTATTAATTTTGATAAAAGATATTAATATGTCTGAGGAGGAAACAAAATATATTGTCGAAATGTCGCCCTAAGAATTGAGCAATACATTTGTTGGATCGGGAAGAGGCTTTTTCATTCAATTTAATATCTAATAGAACGTAAATTTTATTTTTCTTCAAATATGACTTGATGGTGTTGTTCTGAATTATAAACACAGAAAAGCGTTGTTAAATGTTTCTCTCACTTTAACTCGTTCGGCGGTACCATATTCAACTTATTAGAAAGTGACAATAAATAAACAGCACTGTTAATTTTTAATGATAGGTACAGAATAGCATCATTAATCTCTAGTATCTAGTCTGTGATATTGGTAACTGTTTTTATGTCCCAAGGCCAGTATTTCAAGAATATTTCTGAATATGTAACGCAGGGCCGATTTCATAGGGTAGGTAGAGGTGGCCAACTTGATTGGGATTAAGATCTACTTTCGTTCCTAGATTCCTAGCAATTTCAAATTTCTTTCCTTAATATTTTGACTTCATATAGGAGTGTATAGGTAGAACTCGTGTATTTTATGCATGTTTTTGAAGTAAATTATACAATTCGAATAATTTTATGAGTTTTAGTTCCTTAGCGATCGGCCAAAAATAATGCCGAGATCAACCAGTTGGCCCATAGGTACCGACGCGCCAGGCAAGCTAAGCTTTGAAGACCCTGAAACATATACATGGTGTCCACGGCGACATTGGCTAACATGGGTATCTTTTTTATTAGTGGAGATAGAAAGTTGGTTAAATGGGCAAAATAGTGCATAATTATGTGCCCATTAACGACCCGTCGAAAAAACAATTGAATTTTGACACACTATGGATTATTTAGAAAATAGTAAAAATTGCCATTTTTGAAAACTGGCCATAACTTTTTTTTATGAAGATAACTGAACATTTTTTTAACCATTTTTTGATAACTTTTTAAGATCTTTTCAGTGGCGTAGGTTAAAATTTTTTATATCCACTATACCTGTATTGAGATAAAGACATCAACTTTGGTTTTTCTTATGGACGCCATTTTGGATTTTTAGATATTCGAATTCTGCTTATTTTTCTGATTAATTTGGTGTATCATATGCCACATTTAAAAAATTTGCAATTAACGTCCCATATTACAGGCATATAAAACCAACTGATTGTGAAATTCTGCCGAACAATGATTTATTATTAATTTTACACTTTAAAATTTCGCACTACTGAATTATATTTGACTGTCAGTTGTTTTTAATGTTTCTAATATGGGACGTTTATTGCAAATTTTTTAAATGTGCCATGTAATACACCAAATTAATCAGAAAAATGAACAGAATTCGAATATCTAAAAATCCAAAATGGCGTTCATAAGAAAAACCAAAGTTCATGTCAATATCTTATTATGTAGTAGATATAAAAAAAATAAACCTACGCCACTGAAAAGATTTTAAAAAGTTATCAAAAAATGGTTACAGACATTTTCACATATCTTCATAAATAAAAAAGTTATGGCCAGTTTTCAGAAATGGCAATTTTCACTATTTTCTAAATAAATGACGCTAATGACCTTAGATGTCGACGCGTCTATAATCTACGATAAATAAAATTCTAAATAAATCCATAGTGTGTCAAAATTCAATTGTTTTTTCGACGGGACGTTAATGGGCACATAATTCTGCACTACTTTGCCCATTTAACCAACTTTCTATCTCCACTAATAACAAAGATACTCATGTTAGCCAACGTCGCCGTGGACATCCTGTATACTATAGACTTTCGAAATATTCTGAATATATTAAGCTTTTTGTAATTATTATTATTGTAAAATTTCAGTTTCGAAATTCGTGCTGTTTTCTTGTTCAGCCCAAAGCGTGTACCTACATGAATTTTTAGTACCTACCTATATTATATGTATATTATTTTTTAAATATGTATTATGTATGCGTCATATAATTTAGGTTTTGAGAGTAATTTACAGTATAAGCTTTTAATGTTGTATATATAAAAATTTGTACGTAGATATTATTGTTTTAACAAAACAATATACAAATAAAATATTGTACTTAGATCTATATTTCTATTTTATTTTCCAAAAATATGCCTAGATATTCTCTATAAATGAAGTTAATAATCGTGTCCATATTTTTATAAACAAGCCGTGAGGTGGGTCGTTTATTAGAACTAAAGTGCGACCCTTGAGGTCCACACGACGAACTTCCCAGTTTGATAAATATTTAATACAATTAATTAAATTAGAAATTACACAAAAAAGTAATCATTTTAATCATTAAAACATAATTATTATTTATTTTTAACAATAAATAAAAAAAAACGGCTGGATCGATTTTTATAAAATTTATGTCGAATCATAATGACGCTAACATGCTACGAAATTGAGAACATTTTTTTGGGCGAGATTTCGTATAAAATCTACTTTTAACGGCTTGATCGATTTTGATAAAATTTCTTTCGGGTCTTGTTGATGTTAATATGCTTCTATTTGCACCCTAACAAAGTCGATATCATTTTTGAATCACAAGATTTCGTGTAAAATCCACTTTTGGCCGTCTTTTTCTTTAAACAAAAAAACGGTTGAGCCGATTTGGATAAAATTTCTTTCGGATCAATATGACGTTAACACGCCTCAATTGACACCCTTACGAAGTCGATATAATTTTTTATTCGCGAGATATTGTGTAAAATCTACTTTTTTGGAGTCTATTTGGTTAAGAAAAAAGAATGGCTGAACCGATTTTGAAAAAATTTCGTTCAGATCATATTTACGTTAATACGTATGGACCACTTATGTTTCTGTAATTTCCTATCTGTACCCATATCATGTATTGATAGCGGTCCAAGGATGGCAGAATATTGACTTCTCACCGCGTCACTAGTAGAGGTGAGGTGGTTAATTAAGATGTCTACACAATATATAAAATGCATTTATCCAAAATACAAATGCGTATTTTTTTAAGTAAAAAATGCTTGAGAATCAAATAAATGTTTTTGTTTAAGAATTTCGAATCGTTCTAAGCACAATTAATGCCATTGCATTAAGTAAAATACTGAAATAATTTTGGTCGGTGTTTTGGGAATAATTTGTGTAGGTATTTTTGTGCACCATTAAGATTCCAAAATTCTTCACTATACCGTGTTAAGCACGGTCTTCTATGCATACGTCGTTCATTGGTTCATGTTTTACCACGATGACGTATCGCTATTGGCTGGCTGGACTGCTCAAATCAGATTACGTCGCAATTACGGATGACAAGGACTCAATAGTTACTATCTAGGTGTGCAAGCTTTCACGGCCGGTATTGTTCCAAGTCTTCATGGTTTCCGGGCTTGTAGGCCGTGGTTCGGTGGTATTTCTACCTAACGTTTCGTCTACAACTGAACGTTGAGTTATTACCCACCAATATACAGAGAGGCCATAGAAATAAAAAAACACACACAGAATTTCAACCGAAAAGATGAAGGCCTCAATCTCAGTAAAACCTGGACACCAGCACTTCGACACACAAAACCAATAATCGTACAAGGACGGAATACGACCGAGTAGAGAACTCACCCCCACCACAACACACTGCGCAGTTGACCAATTACAGAGAGACGGACTACGACCGAACAGAGAACACACTGGTACTAGGCATAAAATAAGGGAGAACACCAGTCACAGACACACTGACCTGTGAGCCGCCAAGGAGGACACTTCGACCGCTGCCACATCGCCTTTGAGAATGTCTACCGCAGTTGTAGACGAAACGTCAGGTAGAAATACCACCGGACCACGGCCTACAAGTCCGGAAACCATGAAGACTTCAAGAGTTACTGTTTGAAATTAACTTTTGGTTTAATATCACATACAATATTGTGAATTTCTTTTGCCTAATCCTTATTATAAATGCTAAACTGTATCTTAGGCAAGGAAGAATGGCTGGGTTGTATCAGAAACGTGAATTTTAATTTAGCCCCATTGTCTAAAAATCTTCATTTGAAATCTTAATATAGAAAAATAATCCGCCAATTACTTTTTTTGCATCCTAGCAAGGATACTATTGAATAATAGAATTATGTTTGAAATCTTAATTCTTAAACTTTAGTAATTAATAATTTATATCTGACAATAAATTACAGAACGCAGGCTTTTAGTTTTATGATTTTATAGTATTGTTGCAGATTGCAGTGTAAGTATACAGGGTGTAAAATCGTTAATTTATATTAGCTTCTATTGGTTTACTAGTATCCTATACAAAATTAAAAATAGCATGTTTTTAATATAATTAGATACTATTTCAAATCAGGGTTCGAAAATATCATGATATTCATATAAATATCAAAATATTGTATAGATAAAATATATCGGATAAATATCGATATATATCCAAATCTGGATATTTACTTTTTGACTACCCATTGGAAGTTATTGTAATGGGTCCGAAAATCGAAATCAAAATGTATAACAAATTTTTATGTTTCAAGGTCACTACACTATTTTTAGAAAGATGCTGTGTGTGTACGTATGTACGTACGTACGTATGTTATCATTTCTTTCTAAGACGAAATCTCGAGAATGAAAAATGATATCGACTACGTTAGGGTGCCAATCGACGCGTATTAACGTAAATATGATCTGAAAGATATTTTTTCAAAATCGGTCAGCCGTTCTTTTTTCTTAACTAGATAGACTCCAAAAAAGTAGATTTTACACAATATCCATTGGCGTAACTAGGGATTTTTTCCAGGGGGGGCCATGGGCCTTTCAATCTGAGAACTTAAAATTAGGTGCTATTATGAGATCTTTTATTGTCAGTAATTTAATAGTCCATGCTTTTTTCTTTAATTGAAATTAAATACCTATGTGGTAGTAGAATTTAAAATTTTTGACGCTTCAGCTATTAGGCTTTAGTTCTAAAACTTAGAAAAAATATTTTCAAATAATTTATGTCTATTTTCTTTAAATTACAGTAATTAATTATTAATAATTTACAATGTCGTTTATTTAAATTTTATGCATTATTTATAACTACCACATATGATAAATAAGACATAAAACTTAAATAAACTATATTGTAATTAATTCAATTAATTGTTATTCATAAATAATTTATCACTTATCACCTCAGAGTAACACTTGGTACTTAACACTAAGGGTCAGCAAGAATTATGAAACTAATAACAATTAAATGTCATATTTAAAAAAAACAGTAAAAGTTGCTTGTAAAGTTTTTATTTTGAGTGGCTATTTTTTGAGTATATTAGATGAAAATACAAAATTACAGAATATGGCGTTTGGCTCAAGTTTTGGTGCCCCCAAACGGTCAGCACCCCGGGCAACCGCCCGGCCCTTCCGCCACCCTGATTCTCTACTATACATAATTTTGTTTGTTATTCTTATTACTTTGAATAGTTTGTAATAATTTTAAGTCGAATTTCTTTATTCTTATTTCAGCACTCTGAGCGACGTGCCGTAATTATTCTAGGGGGGACCTGGCCCCCCTTGGCCAGCCCCTAGTTACACCAATGACAATATCTCGCGAATAAAAAACTATATCGACTTCGTAAGGATGTCAATCGAGGCGTGTTAACGTCATTTTGATCCGACATAAATTTTATAAAAATCGGTTAAGCCGTTTTTTTTTTTTTAATTATTGTTAAAAATAAATAATAATTATGTTTTAATGTTTACTTTTCTGTGTAATTTCTAATTTAATTATTATTATTAGTATATGTCATCTGTGTTATTATTAAATATTTATCAAACTGGGAAGTTCGTCGTGTGGACCTCAAGGGTCGCACTTTATTCCTAATAAACGACCCACCTCACGGCTTGTTTAATTTTTTTTCATATCTGTCCAAGGGAAATGATAAATTATAGAGATAATATTGTGGCATTATGATACATTTTCGTAATTAAAATAATAGTCAACGAAAAAATATAAATTATAAACAAAAGTCCCCATACTTGGGACAGTTGTCAGCTTTAGAGGTAAAAATCAGATACTTAGTATAAAAATGAAAATCAGATAATAATAAATATGTCACATACTGATCTCTGTCGAAACTTTATTTTAATTTCTGTACAATGTTAGAATCGTTACAATCTTACTTGAAACACTAAAAAATCTTAGAGGATTTTTTTAAATAAATATCCATGATATATATATTGACACACAAAAAAGAGAGGGCAGTATAGCCTAGTGGATAGCGTACTTGGTACCGCAGCCTCTAGACTAGACTGTCGTGGGTTTGAATTCCACCTGCGCCCATGGATGTTTTGTGATGTTATTTAGTTTTAAGAAAGTTGTTATTTAGTGTAGTTGAAAGACGATAATGACCTGAGATGTCGACGCGTCTATAATTTACAAAAAAGAGGGTAAAACCACACTGCTAACTTCCCATTGGGTGCCCTTAGAGATTAGAGACCAGTCTACCGTAGAGAAACTATTTGCAATAAACATTTTAGAACAATTTAACAGTAAAAACAGCCAATTCAAATTTTTTGCAAACCTTATCAGGTGTTCATTATGCAATTGTGCGTCGAATGAAATTGGTCTGGAGTCGATATCATTCTTTGTTCTCAAGATATGCGAGACGAGTTTTGTTTTTCATCAAATTTGAGTTTAAAAAATTCGACTGATGACCAGTCCTATACTTCCCACCTAGTAAATATTTGCAAAAAATAAACACTCTTTTTTTATTCTTTGAAAAAAAGCATGGCCCTCTTTTTTGTTTGGTGATCTACTGATAGCTAGCTATAGCAAAAATCATGGTTATCTTGATTTACGTACAATTTTTATTTTTTTTAGTAAAATATTTTTTTTCTCGAAAACTGTACATTTTAGAGAAAAAAAATATTTACATTTTTTTCATATTATAACATCTATGATTCATTTATATTTTTTTTACCTATGTTAATACGTGACATTGAGAACGTTTTTTTTGACGTTTGATTTGACTCAAAATCTAATCAGATCTAAGTTAAAGGCTTATAAACACAATATAGAACAATCGGCATGGCCGTATGTTGTTCCGTTCTTACGATATCGAACACACACACACATAGACATCAGTCAGAAAATGATCTTAAACGATTGCTAGGGTCTCAAAACGTGAAGATCTGTTAAAATCTCGAAATATTTTTTTCGGACTAAATCCATTACATCCCTACCATAGTAGAGGTGGGAAGTAAAAATTAAGCAAAAACAAATTCGTTTTGTTTAATTTCTATATATCATCATAATCGATTATAAACACCTTGTATTTATATTGTATAGTGTGTCAATTAGTGTTTCTTCTGGGCAGTCGCCAGTCGCGGCCAGCCGCTAGACGTGTCCAAGAATAGCTCCATCGCTGTAGCGCCATCGTCCTCAGCGAACAGTCGGTTAGGTATATAAACTCAGCATCCGACAAGGTGTAACCCACGCCTGATGTGCAGAGCTGTTGATCATGATTTAAAACCGCAACATTCAAGTCAGAAGTCACAATTAATCGTACCTCGTTATTAACAGGCGAACCGAATTAAATAAATCGTTATAAGAATACCGTTTTTCCCCCTTAAAACTAATTGATATCGTTCGAATAATTATTTAGCTTCATATACCTCAACCCAATAATATGCACCAGTCTACTGAATACTCCATTTGGAGGTATGAAACCCTAAAAAACGTTTTAACAAAAAAAAACCTTCAAAAAGCCACCAAAAAGAGGAAAATAATGAAATGTTGAGGACTGTGTCAATTTAATAAAATATGAAGTCGGTTAAAAAGTATAGTATAGTATAGTGATTACTGATTAATATCGTTCTTTTTAACCGACTTCATATTTTATTAAATTGGCACAGACCTCAAAATTTTATTATTTTCCTCTTTTTGGTGACTTTTTAAAGGTTTTTTTTTTGTTAAAAAGTTTTTTATTTTTTACTTTTTATTGGTTTACAATACGTAGTTTAGTCGCTTGCCAATAGATTCACTTACTAAACTGACTTCTTTCGCTGTGTGATGTGTCAAAAAGTGACATTTGCCTTAAAGGAATCACACGCCGTTACTCACTTTTATTAAAAATCAGTCGAACTACTGAACCGATTTAAGTAAAATTGATATGGGACCAGCTTCGAATTACACCCTCTCCAATAAAAAAGAATTTTCCAAATCGGTTTATAAATGACGGAGTTCTGAGGTAACAAACATAAAAAAAATACAACCGAATTGAGAACTACCTTCTTTTTTTGAAGTCGGTTAAAAGTAACCATAAAACACAAATTTTGTTGTTACTTTTTTGGTATTCAGTGTCTTTACATAAAATGTTTTTGCACCAGGCTGTACTAAATTACTGAGATCCCGTTTTTGAAACCAAAAAAATTATTATAGAGAACCATACATGACTTTTATGTTTCAAAATCATTTTTCAAAATGATATTCAATGATAAATTTCAGTGTAATTTTCCATAAAGTCCATATATGCTACTTAGAGGATATTGTTATCGGTACAAAACTTTCAAAATCACAGATTCGATTGACACCAATATCAATATTCCTGTAGCTGAGATAAACATGTAAATAACTCAAACGAGTGCATTTTTGCAGAAGTTATTGTTATAACAAAAGAAAATTTCACAGACACGCACGCGCACAGCTTGAACCGCCATACACTGTAAAAAATGGATGTAAAATACTTTGAAAGTTAAGGTAGAATTCGCTCGATTTTCTAAGTGATTTTACATTATTATTTATTTTTACACAGAAAACTTCATAAAAACTTGGACTTTTACTGTAAAGTTAAACAAATTTGTGATTTTTACATAAAGTAAATTAAAATTACATAATTTGTGTAATATTCCAATAAAATGTGTAAAAATTACAAAATAAAATGTATAGTTACATATATAAAATGGATGAATACAAAACAAATTAATGTAAAATTAGTAACCACGCATGTGCAATGTGTTTTTATGGAATCTACGCGATGTGGCGATACCTGTTTGTGACGCCATTGTCTCTTTGTGTGCCTATTACCAGATTAATCGCTGGCTACAAATGGACCATCGATAATCTATGTAATCGGCCTTCTCATTCTTACAGTGTATCTGACCTTATCTCTGACAGGATTTTTCGACCCTATCCATTTCCTTACGGGACATAAGAAGTAATAAATTTTAGTGTTGAATAAACGCACTAACGTTATTAACATCTCTATGTTGATCTGCATATACATAGGTACATGTGTGATGTCATATCCACATGTGTCTCTTAAACATTGTCGTACTAACTAGAATATTCAAAAATGCTAACAGAATTCCAGGATAATTTAAAAACTATTGAACTGATTATGATCGGACTTTCACTATAGTGAATGATTGAATTGTGGATTATAGACGCTCGACAACAGAGGTCATTCACTATAGTGTTTGTTATACATCAGGTATCTAATATAACAGGCTATATATTATTGCGCTTCTACTGACGTGGCGGCAGATCAACAGCAAAAAACTGACATTATCGCGAGCGAAACCGCCGCGCGGTAAAATTTTGTCTACAATAAAATTATAAAACTAAAATATTGTCAATTTAGTCTGACCGTTCTACGTCATTCTAATATTGATTTAGAAAGATAAATACGAGCAAATTATATTCACGTGAGAACTAAAAATTTTCAAGGCTGTTTTCACAGATAACCAAAGTGAGAATTACCGGAAATTTGTTTAGATATCTACCATATACAGTGTGTTATACCACATGATTACAAAATATATGTATACGTAATGAACCATTTTCCGGAGAGTAGTTCTTTCAATTATCCACGAGAGGCAGCACTTGTGGTAGGTAAAAACCTTATTTATTCCCCGTTAGTGTCGCGTCATTTTAGTAGTATAACTTAATTAGTAAATTATTATTATCAATAACTTAATTAAATATTTAAGTTATACCACTAAAATGACATGACACTAATGGGGAATAAATAATGTTTGTACCTACCACAAGTGCTGCCTCTCGTGGATAATTGAAGGAACTACTCTCAGGAAAATGGCTCATTGTACTAAATTATATAAAAGTTAAACCAAAAAATATAGAATTAAATTTTTTTAAAGCCCTCGATCTAAGGAATAAATATGATAAAAATAAGTTACAGATAATAGCTATATATCATCCCTGCAAAAATATTCTCGCGTATATAAAGTAAAATTTCATCAAAATAATTGTTCTCAGTTTATTGTTTGTTGTGTCTGCCCACTCCCTTTCCCATTCTTTTGCTACGTTCCTTAGATAGGTGCCTGATATATCATTACAAGGAATTTGATCTATTTCGTAATTTTCTAGTTGCGATGTTGTTTTGGCTTCCAGATCAACTTGTTCGTTCCCTTTTATACCGCTGTGACCGGGGATCCATACAAATATTATTGATTTATTCACCTGTTGTAATTGATGCAGAATGTTTGTTATATCAATAAGTATGGGATGATTTCGACTTCCATGATTAATTGCTTGAATTGCACTCCATGAGTCTGTGCATAAGATGAAATTGCGTTGATCCAGATCAAGTACTTTCTGGAGAGCTTTGTTGATGGCGTACAATTCAGCAGAATAAATAGTATAGTCTAGTGGTAGTTTATATTTGTTTATGTCCTTATTTATGATAAATGCACATCCAACGTTTTCAGAAGTTTTTGAGCCGTCTGTGTATATAACTGTATAATTCTGATAATTGTTGAGTATGGAAAGGAAAGTTCTTTGATATAAGATTGGTGGGGTTGAATCTTTGTGATAGTTTTGAAGGGTAGTGATTATTTGGGGTTGGATCAGTTGCCAAGGAGGATAATCTATGTTTTTGTCCGTCCAAATGTTTCTGCTAATATCAGATGCACCATATTTAAGAAAATAAGGTTTATTGTTAGGCTTTTGTTTGTCATACAGCCTTTTGTACTGAGGATGTAGTATTTTATTTCTAATTGGGTGATTACGTTTTGTTAAAATCTTGATAGTTTGCTTTACACATATTTTCTTCCTTCTGTACTGAAGTGGACTTTCCCCTGCTTCGCAACATATGCTTCTGACCGGACTAGTATGAAATGCGCCGATTGATAATCGAATACCAAGATGATGAATGGGATCTAGGCGTTTTAACAAACTTTTACTGGCGTTTTCATAAAATTGACACCCGAAATCAAGGCAGGCCAAAACGGTAGTTTTGTAGATTTTGAGTATTGAGGCTCTATCAGCTCCCCAGCTTACTTTACTTAGTAACTTAATTAAGTTAAGTTTCGTGTTGCACCTTGTCTTCAGATCGGTAATATGCTTTTTCCATGTTAATTTTTGATCATAAGTTAATCCCAGAAATTTAGCTTCGTTTTTAAATGACAGAGGTTGGTTATTTAAGACTAGGTTGGGATTTTCCTTTGAAATTCGGAGTCTATTGAAATTTATGCAGGTAGTTTTTTCTGCCGAAAATTGTAATCCTTTTTCAAATGCCCATTTTTGCAGATTGTTAAGACAGCACTGTAGTTTGTTTTGGGCATATTTTAAATCTTTAGTTCGTATATAGATAATTAGGTCGTCAGCGTACAGATGATGTTGTACTGGAGATATCACTTGTTCTTTAATTGAATTGATGGCTATATTAAACAAGCATGGACTAATTACCGAACCTTGTGGCGTTCCATTTTCTAATATTTTTTGTTTTGATAGAGTATTGTTGATTTTTGTTTGGTCCAGGAGTATTTGTCTTCATTTTTTGAATCGCAGAGTTTAATTCGTCCATCGTAAATTCCATATTATAATCTTCCGGGACTGTTTCAGTGAATATTATTTTATTCTTTTCTTTTTCTTTTTTGAATTGCATAAAATTATGATCATTACTATTGCTCGCTATTTCTGCAAAGTAATTAGTAAATATATCGGCCATTTCTTGAGTTTTTGTATATAGTTGATTGTTGTGGAGTATTGCGGTTATACTATGGTTACATCTGCTGTTTTTGATTTTATTAACACTATTCCAGATCTCTGTTGTTGGAGTCGACGAATTTACGGTTGATACAAATTGAATCCACGAGTTTTTTTTGGCATTTCTCACAAGGAATCTTGCTTTCGCTTTTGCTTTCTTGTATTCTATTTTATCCACAATTGTTTTTGTACTACGAAATATTCTCAGTGTCTTCTTTCTGTATTTAATTGCCTTCGAGATTTCTTCACTCCACCATGGAACCTCTCTTCTTTTATTGTTATTTTTCCTTGGAATGGCTATGTTACTTGCTTGTGTTACGATTTTGTAGAAGTGGTTAACCATTTCCATGGGGTCCGTGATATTATTGTCGAATTTTATCGAATTCTGATATAATTCCCAGTTAGCTTTTTTGAAGTTTGGCTTGGCTTTAGTTTTTGCACAATTTTCTTTACAAAGAAAGGACACAACAATAGGGAAATGATCACTATTGCATAGATCTGGATGAAGATTCCACTGAAGTAGAGGGACTATGGAGGCGGATGTTAGGGATAAATCTATTATTGAGGTAGAGCCCGAGGCTACACAAAAATGAGTGGGTTGGTTTTCATTAATTATACATAGGTTTTGGTTATCCCAAAGTAAATTATTAACACTATTTCCTAGTCTGTTAGTTGAACGGTTTCCCCAGGTTGTGCTATGAGCATTGAAATCGCCTAATAGTAAATAAGGACAGGGAAGTTGATCTACTATTTGTTGTAAATCATTTGTTTGTAGGATAGTGTCCGGTGGGATATATATGTTACAGACAGTGAGTTTAATGTCGCTGATGTGTACTTGTATAGCATTTGCTTGTAGATTAGTTACTAAAGGAATGACGCTAAAGTAAATTGAGTTCTTTATTAATATTAATATTCCTCCTTTGGCCCTCAACCCTGTTGTGTCATCTTTTCGTATCGATGTGTAATTTTTAATTGAGAGATTTTGGCTCGGTTTTAAATGTGTTTCTTGAAGTGCTATGATTATAGGGTTATATTTAGTTATCAATATTTGCAGTTCTGTGTAATTGTTAAAAAATCCGTTTAGATTCCACTGTAATATATTTTGGTACATTAATAATTAATATAAATATAAATAAATATATAATAAATATTTAGAAAACGATAATATTATATGACAATAATTATTTAAAATAAAAGATGTTTAGTAGTTGGGTTAATATTCCTGTACGTATTCTTCTTCAGCCTTTTCGCTTATGGCTTTGCTTAATTTAGTGAATACGTTTTTTAAGAAAGTCGATGGGAGGTCCGGGTAGATTTTATTAAGTAAATCGATTATGTCATAAGGATTTTTTCCGTATTCATACAAAAAATTGTATAAATATGAATCGTCCTTGGAATTTATCAGTAGGCTAATTAAACTTTCGTATGTCATAACTGTATTTATTTCCTCGCGGTAACTTTGTTTGACCGTTTCCATTTCCTCTTGTATTCTTTCACTTAAGCTTACTTTTGTATGTTCTGTGCGTTGTCTTTTTGAATCTTTAGGTTCAACTGTATTGCCCTTTTTACTGGCCGTTAAATCTAATGTGCTATCTTCATCATTTTCTGATGTTAGATTATCATCAGAAGATGACGTGGTAGGAAGTGGTCTTTTATTTCTGTCGTTATCCTCAGATTGTTTTTGGGTCGTTTCTTTTAACATATGTTTTGCATTTTTTGTTTTGTTTACCTTTTTTGGATTAATTTCAGTTGAGTCTTGTGTTGTTTTGTTTGTGTTTAAGTGAATCTGTGATGATGAGCTACTGTTTATATCTGGTGGTTGAGCATGTATCAACGCTTCTACAACTAAACTGTTGTTTTGATTTGTTTGCTCGTCTGATGACGATGTGTTTATTTGTTGTGTTGTCCTGTCTAAATGTTCATTATTTGATTGTATGGTGTTTTCCCGTGGTCTAGTGTTATTATGTTCTTGTGGTTGTTGGGACTTTTGATTTAGAACACATCTGGCAGACGAGTGGGATTGTGCGTTACAGAATTTGCACTTTGTTTCCTCTGCAGACAGGTAAATCCTGTTGATTTCTCCATCAGCCTCGATGTCTAAAAATGGAGGTATTGTTATGTCGTTGTCTGGGGATATGTATGTAATTTTTCGTGCAGTTTTTATGTGTTGGTATATTGTGTTTTTTGTGTTTACTCGTATGTCTGTTAGATTGGCTAAGACTTTGATGTTGTGTTGTTTTAGAAGGTTTAGGATGGTGTTGTTTTCAATGACAGGATGCACTCCTGAAATTATTAATTTTTTAGCTGGTTCTATTAGGCGTCTTGTTGGAATATTTCTGTTATTAACACAAATTATAGGATGTTTGGATACGAATGAATCTACGATTTCTTTATTCTTTAAATAAATACAAATACGGTCTAGTGAAATTCGGAACGCGTGGGTTATATTTTCTGGTTTGACTATTTCTCCTACCGCGATGATATATTCTAGGATATCTAAATTTTCTAGGGCAGGTAGGACTATGGCATTTTCTTTCGTTTGTTTCGTATTGGTATTATTAACTACACTGGAGTAAGTTTTCGGTTGGGTAATTGTTTCGGTGGTGATAAATTCAGTTGGTTGGTTAGATTGTGAAGTTGATGGAGATTCATAATTGGAATTATGTATTTGAGAGGTTTCTGGCTTGTTTGATTTTGATTTTATTGGATTGTTAATTTCATTATTATTTCCACTTTTAGATTTTGACATTTTTAATTTTAGGTTAATTATTTGTTTGTTTTTATTTTTGCAGGAAAGCGTGCACAGAGCACTCCCGCGGACGAAATTGATAGTACACTGGACGGTCGGTTATCACGATATGTTTAATATTTATCAGATTCACAGATGGCATCAGTGTCCCACACCAAAGGTGTGGGTCAAAAGAGGTGTGGTGACACCACAAATATTGAAAAAAAAGTTGTTATGATCGGTTATCACTATAAATGTTTGTCGTTTATGGATGAAAGTTAATTTTAGGCAACAGGAAAACCATTTCCCACAAATAACACTCACTACATTCACCAAATTCACTAAATAAATTGGGACTACTAAACTACACGTCTGAACACAATTTATCCAAGATCGGAACCCCCGATTTACATTAATTAATTAATAATAGTATCTATGATGCCAGACATACAAACTTGTACGATGAAATTTTAGCTGTACTAGTTTTGGAAAGTTTTCGAGATGCGTTTTTAGGAAAATCTCGTCAAATACGGAACACAAAACTCTGAAAAAATATTTTTGAATTTTCAAGAATAGTTCTTTGAAATGATATCCCAGATGACTGAATACAAAGATTTTTTTTTCGGGGTGTCAAACTTTCGGGGTGTCACACTGACTGTGACAGACATACGAACGGTCGGACAAAAAAGGTTCCGTTTTTACTTGATACGGAATCCTAAAAATTTGATGCAAGTAGCCTATTTCGTTTTTTTGTGGATTTTCGGGAATTTTGTATATCAAGACGAAAAAACGTTTTTCCAAGATTTATATCTGTCTGTCTGTCTGTTTGTATCGATATCACTCGAGAACGATTAAACCGCTTCTGATTTAACTTCGTACACTATCAATTGGTACCCGATTACAGAAAAGTTGATTACAATTAGGGTAAATCAATATTGACATTATTGACCGTCGGAACGTCTGATTAGGTTTGTTTGTATGGCACGCAGTTGGATTTGACGAGACGCCAGTGTCATTTTGCGGCCCCCACATAAATATACACACACATAAACGGAGGTTGTGTTCGCTGCATCGCGCGAGGAGCCCATGGGGCGGCGCGCCATTCAGTAGACCAGAGTCCGTCAACTCGGTATACTGTACATACCAATATAACAAATACCTATCAATATAGGTATAAACCATCTGTGTAAATACATTTATGTAAGTGTTGGTTGCAGATATCGGTGATAACTGTGTGATAAATGATAACATGCTATGTGTGTGAATTATTACTAACCGATTAAGGAAATCTATCTATTACAATTAGCAACACGGTAAGTCGTATCAATATTAAATAATACTAACCGAATTCAATCCTTCACTTGGCGCGTATAGATCGTTTATTTTACGCTTCTATGGAAAGAGGCAGCACAGCTGACCAACCGTTTTTAGGTAGGTACCTTTCCCCTGCACAAGCGTTAAGCGAAATGTTTAATAAAGTATAAATTTTCAAATCTAAAAATGGGGAAGCTTCAAATTTAAAATGTTCGCTGGTCATTCTGATTAAAAAATCTTTCGAGATGCTCGTGTAAGGTACCTAAAGACATGTAACCAACACTCGTAATAATTGTATAAATAAATATGAAGAACTGACGCGTTACTGTTTAATACACGCGTCTATTGAAGGGTTAAAATTAAATATTAACAAGTATACCGGTATATATTACTAGTGATTTGGTTAAAGCTTAAAAGTCGTTAGACATTCTTAAAAAATGTTGGAGGATTAATATATCGAAGTCATTCTTAGGAGTTGTAAAATATACTGAAACTTTCGCTTAGACAAGATAATTAGATCTTGAATTTACTAACTTTGAAAATAGCATTTCCATAGCACGATTACAAGCATTTATAGCGCGCAAATGAAAGTAAAAAACCTGTCAAGTGCGAGTCGGACTCGCGTGGAGAGGGTTCAGTACTATTCCGTTTTTTAATTATTTAAAGACTTATATTTTCGTTTAGGTTTTCCTGTAAACTATCAGTGAGACCCTATATTCCCAATTTTTTTCAAAATTTTAGGCGCAGTTTCGGAGATAGGGGGGGATGCTCGATTTTTGTATATTTTCTTTAATATCTTTTAAAGTATGCATTTGAAAATTATAAAAAAATATATATTTGTATTTCTCATAATGAGCTCATTCAATTGATTACGTCACATGATGCACTTGACTTTTTTTTTTTAATTTACGAATTTGCTCCCCGAAATTAACCCCCAAAATCAGAATTCGTTTATTTACGCTATACGTCCGTGATTGGGTTACCTAACTCTATATATGTACCAAATTTCAACTTTCGTCCAGTGGATTCGGAGAAAATAAGCTGTGACAGACGGACAGACAGACACGAGAGAAAATGAGAGATCCTATAAGGGTTCCATTTTTTTCATCGGATGTACAGAACCCTAAAAATTAACTGGGGAGCTGATTGCTAAAACTACCTACGTGCAATTACAAAAATAGAGTATAATACCTGTACTATAATTATGTTTCCCTATAATCTGAATCTAAGGTTGTTTGATCATTTTTTAAACTGAATGAGAATACATGAAAATATAATCTATCTATAGTAATTTGAAACAAGAGAGAAATCATCGATTTTTTCATTTTTTTACAAATATTTCAAGGCATTTCTATTTATATTTAATTTAATAGGTAACTCAACGATTTTTAAATATAATCATAGATTATTCTGTGATATATCGGTGATAATATATTCTGTGATATAGATACAGATATCTATTAGATATGTGATATAATACAAAGATTGTTAGCATGTATTTATTATCTAATAATATGAAATTACATCACTTATAAAGGTAAAAAATTGGAAGTCACCGTCGAGACATAAATATAAAATATAGGGTCGTAGATACCCCAAATGCATAGATTCCGGGGTCACTGTCAAGAGGGCGAAAAGATGGCGCCAAAAAATTGGTCAAATTAAATCAAGTTTGTCTTGTTACACTTATTTAAAAACAAGTGGAAAATGGAAAAGAAAATGGCTCATTTTTTGGCATCCGAGTTCACCGCTAAGTTAAACTATTCTATTACGCACATAAATTTGGAATAATCAAGATAAAAATAAAAATAGGAAGAAATCCTTTCCAAAAATTCCAAGCCTGATAATTTACTCGGTAATATTATTTTTTTTAAAAATTTTTGTTTTAATTTGTGATTATTTTCGAGATTTTTAATATAAAAAAAATCTTGTTATTCTGAAGATGGACTAAGTTCCGAAAGCGCTTAATAAATGATTTAAAAAAAATTTTTGGAAAGGATTTCTTCCTATTTTTATTTTTATCACCGCTAAGTTGTTATAACCAAAGTCGTAGATACCTCGATGCAAAGGATGCGTAGATTCCGTGCCCATACTGTCAATGAGGCCCAGACAAATCCCATAAAATTGGTTAATGGCCAGTTTATCGTACATTTTAATCACGAGTTTTTTAATCACACTGTTAAATGACGGGTTGCTATGGTAACGAAACGTAGCAGCCAATGAACACGTAGCTGTCAAAATTTAACAGTGTGATTAAAAAAACATCGTGATTAAAATGTACGATAAACCGGCCATTAATGAAATAATGTTTTTGTTGTTTAAATTCCTAAAAAAATGCAAAATGGTGGCCCATTATATCTTTTGGTATCCGGGCCCGGTTCGTTGCGAAATTGCTACACCCCTGTGTAAAAGAAGAATATGACAACGTGCTTAAATTCCACATTGGTATCGCCATTAAAACGCCTTTTAGTGCAAATTGCAACGGTAATTTGAAAAAATACGGCGAAGCGCCTACGTGACGTTTGTTCAAAATAAATTGACAAACGTCACAAACTGTAATTAGTTAGTTCAAATGTGGTTCATTAAAGTAATTATTGGTTGTTTATTCTTTAAATGAACTAATGATAGGTGTATGCGTTTATTTAAACACTAATCATCATAGTCAAGAAACTTGTCGCTTCAATTTATTAGAGCTACATTCAGGTCTGTTTACGTAATTCCGCAAGACAAACAGTTATTTTCCAATTTTTGTTTTATGAAAAAAATGAAATACCTATAGTAAAGTACAATGTCCGTCCCTTTAACAAAATTCTAGACACCATTTGGAGCCAGCGTTATTTTGTTTTCGAAGTGAAACTTATATACGCACGATAAAGTGAATTGGATTCATGCGGCTGAACGTTTATAACAAAACGCTGCATCCTCAATTCTCTGCACCTTTGAGTTAGGATTGGGACGCTGCGCTGGGAAAAGACATCGCTGCAGCGATCGTTACAGGGAGCTTTTACATCATGGATGTATACAGTGTGTCCACAGACTCATCCTCAACATGGGGATCTCCGTTGTTATGGGAGATAGAGATTTGGTTAAATGAGACAAAATGTGCAGAATCTCCAGTACTACTACCCTGCGTAGTCAAACTTTCCATATTTTGCTTGGTTCGCGACCGACAGTTGAAAAACGAGATTTACCCATTTTCGTTTTTTGTTTATAACTCGCTTATTAAGTAAGTTAGAAAAAAAATATTTTCACTTTCTTAAGGCCCTTTTTTATGAAGATTTCAAATCTATTTTCACATTTTTATTTACTTTTATAGTTTTAGAGATACGTGTAGTAACTTTGTTTTTTTAAATACACGTTAAAGATGGCCATGACACCATTCGAAAGAGATTTTTTTTCTCTTTAATTTGATATGAGGGTTGATGGATTTATTTTCAAAAATAACAGAGTTATACGTAAAACAGTGATTTTTAATAGTAGGCTATGCCAAATTAATTGATAAAACAACAGAAGGCTTAGCAAACAGTTGAAATTCGCGTTGGCTTAGTAAACGGCTGTTTTGTTTTAGCTGTCAAAGTGTAGTTTGTTGCTAATTTGCCAGTTTACTAAGTGATTTATTAAATTTACTTTTGTTATCGCGAACCAAGCAAAATATGGAAAGTTTGACTACGCAGGGTAGTAGTACTGGAGATTCTGCACATTTTGTCTCATTTAACCAAATCTCTATCTCCCATAACAACGGAGATCCCCATGTTGAGGTTGAGTCTGTGGACACACTGTATGTGTGTCTACAGTCGACACGATTAGAAGTTTCACTTCTATAGTACGTGTAAAAAAAATTAAATATACAGGTGTTTCAAAAAACATGTGCCGTCGCTTGTTTCCAAACTACAGGGTGTTAATTTTTTTTTCGGTTTTTACAAAATATTTCCGAAACGGTTGTAACGACTTCAATAAAATTTGGGTTGTCAAGAGTACCTAAAATAACACGTATTTTAGAAATAAAAATGTGTGAAGAGGTTTGCCAGGGACGTGCGTGCGATCGGGCGCTCAAATAATTTTTAACAAAAAAATATGTATGCCACTGACTTTTTCACAGGTTAAGGATTCACCCCACAAGCGATGGCACATATTTTTTGAAACACTTGTATAAATTGGAGATTTAGAGTTAAGAAAAACTATTAATAAATTAATGAAGATTTTTCGTACATACCAATAATGATCATCGAAGCAAAATATCACATTTATTAACAAATTATGGAAATGTAATAATATTAATAATTAAAATTCATAATCAACACTTCAACACTATATTTTAATAATTCATGTTCAGTCACAATAACGGAATAATTAATGAAGTACTATTTATCATTATTACAATGTTCAATAGTTTGTTTAATATATTAAACAAACAGTGAATTATTTCACTGTAGATGATAATAATTTATGTAAAATAACTAAGCACTATTAAAAGCAATATTATTTTGTAAAACACGTGGTCACTGTTGAGAATTTGGTACATTTATAAAACTCTACCTTCTAACAAACTGAAACAAGTCAAAACCTATTGTATTATTGCGTAACATAATTAGTCATTAAATAATAGTTATACAATATAAGTACCTATTCATAGACAATACAGGGGCATGATTTCTGATCGAACCTAATCATTTATAAAACAAATGAAATGAATATTATCTACTTTCAGTTTATTAAATTGGCGCCGACCTCAAAATTTTATTGTTTTCATCTTTTTTTAGTGGCTTTTTTGAAGGAGGTTCAATTTTTTAATTTTATATATATTTTTTTTATTTTTTACTTTTTAGTGCCTTTCCAAAACGTAGTTTACACGTTATTAATCGACTTCGCTGTGTCAAAACTGACATTTACCTTAACGGTGTTACATTCCGTTACTCACATTTTATTAAAATCAGTCGAACTACTGAACCGATTTAAGTAAAATTTATATAAGAACCATACCTAAGGTATGCCCTATTAAATAAAAAAAAGAATCATAAAAATCGGTCGTGTAGTTTCTGAAAAAATCGCGCACATACACACATAGGTACAGTCGCGGACTTAAAAAAGTTTACACCTGTATCATCTAGTTATCGGTTTTTTTAATTTTTGCATATTGTAATTTGGCTTTTGATAGTAATGTATCAATTCAATAAAAAATTATTATCAAAATACCTCAGTTGTTTATTATACATTCCAAATTAGGTACTCAACATAATTCAATTAAAACATAAAAAAATTTGAAAATATTTAATACTAGCAAATTCCTTCCTCCAATGTTGCAATAATTCTTCTTTTTTGTTCATCGTTTTAATAATTTCGAGACATTTAAACAACAATTATTTCTTTTAATTTTTGACATTTACATTTACCTATTAAAAACTAAATTTGTTGCTAAGCTACTGACTTTTTGTGAACTTACACTGAAAAACTCAAGTGTAAACTTTATTAAGTCCGCGACTGTACATACTAGGGAAAAACAGAACCTTCCTTTTTTTGAAGTCTGTTAAAAAGATGATTTTATGTATAGAGTAATTTGAAAATTTACGAGGCCGTTTTCTCAAGAAGATGCTTTTCTCAGTAGATCTATTATTTTGCTACTGCTCTTGAGAAAAAACCGTTTTTAAAATACGATTCCCAACTTCCCTCTAAACTTTAAAGTCTAGAGGTAAAATCTAAAAACTATTAATGTTATTATGTCACGTTCAAAATCACGTCGTAAGCCTACGAATTTTTGTTATGGGATAAAGTTGCTACTCTTGGAAAAAAATGTTTTTGAAAAAACAAAATAAACGGTTTCACATCACTGGGACTATAGCTTTCCCATATTATAGAAGTAGGTCTATACGGTACATGCATTTTCTCCCTACAGCCTTTCTCCCTGTATTTTCTGGGGAAAACTCGCCATGCCATGAAAAAACACTTCTCTCACACTTGAGCTAGGACCGATATTACGACTTCGTCTCGAGGTGTGACTGTCCTTAAGACGCATGCAAAATTTAAGCAAAATAGATCATCCAGTGGTTTGGGCTCTAGGTGCGATCACAGACAAACAGGCAGGCATGCAGACAAACAGATGACAGGGCAGACAGACGACAGACAAACAATAGACAGACTTTTTTTAAAAACCACTTTCTTGAAGTCATACAAGGAACTTGAAAATGTGTAAACTCACTAAAAACTGAAAATCAAATTTTTGCACGATCACAATAATTCCCCTATATACTTCGTATGGGAAATAAATACTATACGCGCGTAGGTACCTGCTATGTTTACTTTTATCCAGATATAAACTTATTTTGTTTGTTTATGTTGGCCTACATTTATATTATAACCACGCTACTAGTTTTATTAAAATATTTGCAGAACATTTTCTTGTAAATATTTTTGCAGCTATTTCGATAACATTTTTCACTATTGCATGAAATTTCATAAATTTATCTTCAGGAGAAAGTACCTGTAGTAGAATTATTGGAAGGCAGTTTTTAGTGGTTCAGAATTCAGATACAGAAAGTGTAAGCAGTAATTTAATTCCTAAAATTTCAACACGCTATGAATTCACTTTCATTAATAAATAATATATTTATGCTCTCGACTGTCACAAATCCGGTCATTTTTAGTTTCTGTCTTATGAGAAAAAATGTATAATTTTATATACAATTTACAAAGATATTCCATTTTTATAAAGACATTCTGGAAACACAACAGTAAATACAAATTAATTTGACAGCAAAAAAACTAGCATTAATTTGCATACTTTGGAGTCTTTGAAGATCATTTTGAATATTACAATAAATATTGATAATTAATTATAAGTAACCAATAAATAAGCTATTCAATGCGGACGTCTTCCAAAAATGGTACTGTATGACCAACGAATGCATTATCAAGGTCGAATGACAATCCAAATAAGTGTAGTAGGTACTTACTTTTTTGGGGTCAATGCCAGAAGTCTGATATACATGAATCCAAATCGAATCATCATATGGTTTTAACTGGAAAAAAAATATAAAAATGACCATGAATAAAAATTTCTATTTAAATATTAAATAATTTTTAAATAATATTAGAGTTAGCAATGAACTGGTATAAATTAAGGATGATTTAGGAACTCGGAGCCAAGCATAAAGATGAATGTCGAGTTCTTTGTATTTAATTTATTGTAAATTATAGACGCGTCGACAACTTAGGTCATTAGTTTCTTAATTACCTACATTAAATAACAACACACTTAAAACTAAATGACATCACAAAATATCCATGGCCGAAAGCAGGATTTGAACCCACGACAGTCTGATCCAGAGGCCGCGACGGTAACCACTGGACCACTGCACTGTCCTCAAGAGTTCTTTGTAGGGTATAAATCACAGGTATGGATTATCCCCCAGGTGATGAGATATGTGGTTGCCAGGGGATATTAGAGTCAGTAACGAGCTAGGATAATTTAACAGAAAATGATAAAATTATTTAGGAGTTAGGTAAAAAAAAATAGGAACCATGCACAGAGTTGACTTTAGAGTTCTTTGTAGGAGTGCACAGTAGAAACCAAAAGATGTCTTCTTTTCTTGAAAATTTGCATTCCAAACTTACGAATTCTACCAAAACGTTAATGTGTGATAACACTTTTTTTCAAAACTTCACTAAACAGAGGTCGTTAATCAGTATTTTAATTAAATAATTTTTTAAGACCACCAACAGCTAGGTTTGTTTGGGCCTATAGCACCGAATCATATTAACAATTTATTATTTTTTAATAACACATTGAGAATCCAACGGATAACTTTTACTATAGTTCTCGGATTAAAACCTTAAAGCTGAGGGCTTATATTAGAGGAGCCATGGAAACGTCATATGAACAATCCCTATACGCTCGGCTATTCTCAAGCCCCAGTAGGTATTTTAAAATTGGCAAAAATGTACAATTGGAATTCTAGGCGACATAACATATTTAAATTATGGATTAAAATGATTGCTGTATAAGGATTTTCAAACTAAAATGGATATTTTCCGAGATTTTAGACAAATGTGGAAATTATATGACGCAACGAAAGCCCAGCCAGCGTCGTAGCTAGGGCTTGGCAACCGGGGCCCGCGCCAGGGGCGCTAACCCCGAGAGGGTGCAATAAGCGAAATCAGCGATGCGAATATGATTATTTTCAAGCAAAGAGCGCGAAACCAGGCGCGATATCTGAATCTTGCCAAGGGCACCGATGATCCTAGCTACGAAGCTAGGCCCAGCAACTGAGATTTATCGTTTCTTGCAATAATATGATATCGAGATTCAGTTGTAGGGTGGTTACTATATAGTTAGCAGTGGCGTAACTACACCAATTTGCGTCCGTGTGCGAGAAATCTAACGTGAAATGGCGAACGGTCTAAAAAAATAAAATAAAGCAGTCCTGAAAATGGTGCACAATTTTTTTTTAAATTATTATTATCGTTATTATTATATTTTTTTGCGGCCCTTGGAGGGCTGCGCCCGTGTCCCATCGCACACACAGCACGCCGATAGTTACGCTACTGCTAGTTAGTGCAAAGTGTAATAATAATTATTTGTTTTTAATATAAACGCATAAATTGAAAACATGCCAGCTGGCAATGCACCGACTCATAAATGATCAGTTGTTAGCAATACAATGCGGATCTTTTACATGTGAAATATCGGAAAATTAAAATCATCTTTATAGAAATTAGAAATAGATATTCATACAGACCGAAAAAACTTTGCAACTTTACGTTTCTTTTACTTATACGCTTTAGTTTCGGCGTTTATAGACAACTGCATTTTATCTTCGTGACGAAGAAGAAACCTGCTTCTTAAATGATTGATTGTAAATGTGATGCTTTAATTTAAATTCTATTTAAACTAAGCCTTTGATCTGGAGATGTGATTGGTCATGAAAAAAATTTATAGGTTTTAGATTTAAATAATATAAATAAAAGCGGTTATTTTTATGCCACAAACAAAAGAACTTTGGAATGGATATAATGAATGATCGTATAGTGCAAGATCCCATCGTATAAAACGGTACCCATAGAACACATCAAATTCAAAAGGTTTTCCAACCATTTTCAACTCTTAAATTTGAGGTGTTCTATGGGTATCTTTTTATACGATAGGAGCTTAGACGATGAAGCGAAGTAGTTTTTTGATGTGAAACATCTTATGTCGGGCTGTGAACAGCCGCGTGAGGGGAAATATGCAACGAAATTTATGGTCCGCTCCTTCGTTGCTGTTCTCCCCACCACTCTCTCTCTTTCGGCTTCCGCGCGCTCGGGCACGGGAAGACAACCGCATGTGTTACAGGGCAGTATATAGGATTACGTCAGCATAACAGTTAGTTGCTGCTTTTGAAAAAATATATACTACTCCATAGAGAATACGAATACGAATAACGTTTTCTTTGATGTTTCACATCTGTCGGGGGTCCCGAGACCCACACCCTTTTTTTAAGTTATAGACGCTGTTGACCTCAGCTGTTGAGCGTCTATAATCTACAATCTATCTATTTAGTTTTCTAAAGGTAATATTCCGTAAAATGCATGTGTATAAAAGACAATGCACATTTATCAAAATCCGCTCGTCTCGGATCGGTTTAGTCTTCGACAAAGGGCTGTGAAAATAAATTACATTGAAGGCTACGCTGTACACTTATCAGGATCAACTCGACTCGGGCAGCCTCAGTATGCCTCGGTAAATAGATGAAAGATTAAGTACATTAAATTGAATTAAATGCTACGCTGCACACTTATACGATCAGATTGCAATAGTGTGATGTGCTTCATTTAATGCAATGTAATTTAATCTTTGAGTTCTTTGCCGAAGCATACTGAGCCGAACATCTTCACAAGTTTGCGTGCTCCGATGGCTTATTCTTGTCCGTAGTTAATATGCATTTATTGTGCATGGATGCATTATATACCGTGTACGAAAGAAACATTGGATTAATTTAAATATAGTATAACAAAAAACAGTCACCATCTCAGATTCATATATGTGTGTTGAATTTACATCCGAACCTCGCCAAACATGGGCACGACGTGATGCGTGTTTTTTTTATTATAATTTCAAGGCCGCCCACTTGCTGCGCGCGACACTGGACATGATAAAGAGCGTACACCACTAGAGCGTAAAAAAGGTTGTGCCACCTGTTGAATTCGCAATAATTGTATTACCGGGATATTATGAAATAAACTATAGGTTCATTGTTATCTGTAATTAATTATCTATTTATTAAAAATGTTAATTCTGAGTTGGCGCAGAAACAACTGATGCGATTTTTATGACTAAGCTTGCATAGTTTTGTAAAACTCATAGAAATATCCTGTACTTTTTGCGCGCTTTTTAGAACATTTGTTGAATTCGTACAACTTAAAAGTTATTTTGATTTAATATTATATAAAAGACGGATTCTGGCAAAATAGACATGAATGCGAGCGACGCCACGGGTAAGAACTAGTTAGATAATAAAACTCGATTAAATTTTCGGAAAGTGGAAAAAGATAGACAAACGCAGAATCCAAAACCATAGAATTACGAAGCTTTCAATTACAACTCGAGTTTTTACTGTAAAAGATCTGAGAGATTTTGAATTTTGCCAAAATCGTACTTTTCTAAAGTTGTACCTTAAAAAATGACAAAAATTGAAATCTCAAGATTTCAATTTTTGTCATTTTTTAGGGTACAACTTTCAAAACCTAGTAAATCAATCAGTGTGAACGCGCAAATTGCAGAGTCGGTTTCAGCATTATCTCCTGTTAAGTTTCAATTGACCATTGCAAGAAACATTGAAACATTACCGATACGTTCCGTATATATACTATAATAGAATATAATACTCTATAGGTACCTACTGATAATTTTTTGTTTCAATTCTAGTATATGCTCAATTTTTTTAAATGTTATTGCCAACGATAAAAAAAATTTAAATAATGGTCGATGTTAGAATTTTTAGTTCAGTAAATTTTGCAACTAGCATTATATAAGTTAAAGTGAGACATAACTTACCTATAGACTTTGTAGAGCGTCAATACAAAAAATATAAATCACACCAAAAGTTTATTGATTTTAATATACAAATCATTTTATTGACAAGCCTTTTTCCTAACTTCTAATGAAATTTAAAAAAGATCACTGTATATTGTTACCCTTGTATAAAAATAACAATGCGTCGTTGAAAATAGATGAAAATTGATAATAATAACTGATGAACTTGACTAAGGTTCAATTTGTAAAAAACAAATTGGTTATTGTTCATATTATGACGCAATCAGTACATTTAAATTGGCATTGAAGGTCAAGGCTAGTGCATTATCTATTAGTTAATGCAGTTTGTTCAATTTGTTGAGCAAATTTATCACAATCCATAAACAAGCCATTAATGAATTTCTGTCGTTTAAATTGAAGTTGATATGATGCCTGAGCATATGTTTAATGTGTGGGAAAAAGGAAAAAGTAAAATTTTTGTACTTAATTTCCATAACACGAAAACTGGAATTTTTTTCGCGGTTTAATAAAAGTCAAAATTTCAAATAGTTTGTGGCGTATCTATATGGGCGGCACGGGGATTATTCCCACTACAAACTTTGTTTTGTTTTCATGTATTTTTGTTATACTGCACTTGTACTTATAGATTATAAACGTTGGTGACATCAGTTTTTGAGCGTCTATCATCTATAATCTCTCCCTCTCCCCATTACAGAACAGAATACATATTAAGTAATTACCTCGGTAATTACAAAATAGAGTTCCGTACCTCCGAACGCCTTATTATTGAGCCTACGATGTCTTTCCGTCCGTCTGTAAAAGGCTCTATCTCACAAACGGTAAGAGGTAGCTAGTTGAAATTTTCACAGAATCCTGCCAAATAATAAGAATCAAAAAGTTTAATCCCTACGAGGCTCCTTTATTTATTGTAGATTATAGACGCGTCGACATCTCAGGTCATTAGCGTCTTTCAACTACACTAAATAACAACTATCTTAAAACTAAATAACATCACAAAACATCCATGAGCGCAGGTGGGATTCGAACCCACGGCAGTCCAGTCCAGAGGTTGCGGCACTAAGCACGCTAACCACTAGGCTATACTGCCCTCTAGGAGGCTCCTCATACATGGTCATATACTGTACTCGTATATCCTGTACGTTATTCTGTTTTTTCTCTAGAATTGAATGCTTATACTATTCAAGTAGACCTTATCTCTGCTGTGCTACTGCAGTAGGTCTTGTAGCGCAATGGCTAAGGCGTTCGCATGTCACCACGAAAAGTCGAGTTCAAATACGACTGACGACATGGGTTTTTTTTTTTTTTTTTATAATATAAGTAAATATTTAAGAGTTTTTAGAATACGAAATTTAATTTAAAAATAATAAAAAAAGTATTTTAATTTATTACTTTCTTAGTTGTACGGAACCCTCTGCGCGCGAGTCGAACTCGCACTTGACAGATTTTTTAAGTAGATACACACTACACAAGCAAACATTCAATTGTTTTGTACTTTATAGTTTATACGATAAAGTAAAAATTAACTTAAAGCGGTAATGACTTATTAATAGCGCAATTAAACTGCAATCTAACCACAAAAAAAAACCGGTCAAGTGCGAGTCGGACTCGCGTGGAGAGGGTTCCGTATTATTCAGTTACACGTGGGAATTTAAAGATTTAGAATTTTCGTTTATATTTTCCTGTAAACTATGAGGCCCTATATTCCCTAATTTTTTTCAAAATTTTAGGCTCAGTAGTTTCGGAGATAAAGGGGGGAATGCCCGATATTCGTATATTTTCTTTAATATCTTTTAAAATATGCATTTTAAAATTATAAAAAAAACATATTTGTATTTTTCATAACGAGCCCTTTTGTTTAATACGTCACATGAGGCAATTGAAAATTTTTTTTTTAATTTTCTAATTTGCCCCCCAAAATCAGAATTCGTTTATTTACGCTATACGTCCGTGATTGGGTCACCTAACTCTATGTATGTACCAAATTTCAACTTTTTTCGTCCAGTAGATTCGGAGAAAATAAGCTGTGACAGACAGACAGACAGACACGAGAGTGATCCTATAAGGTTTCCGTTTTTCATCGAATGTACGGAACCCTAAAACCACAAAATTGAAAATTCAAAGCCTAACAATTCTACAGAAAAGATGAAATAATGTTTATCTGTTTTTATAAATAAATAGTGAGTAATGACACATAAACTTATTTATGTCAATGACAACACTATTATTATAGCTACTGCGCCAACAGTACTAGTACATATGAATATATTACCTAACATTTTTATGGCCGCAGGATATTATGATGAATGAAAAAATAATAAGTAAGAACAAGGTCGCAAGAGGATCTAGTTTTTTGCACCACTGATGCATGCATTTTTGTAATTAATCATCTCATCTTCAAAGATTATTTTTTGTCAAAAACAATGTATACCTGAAGAGAATTTTTGACAAAAATTCGGCTTTTGAGAACGAAATAAATTAATTTAAAACGTTGTCAGTAACTGTAATCTTATTTATTCTGACTCTGTCCTGCAATTCTTAGATAAAAATATCTTCTTTCAATGAAAAAAAAAAAAATAATCTGAGACTTTTTTAAATTTCGCATTTTTTGATATATAAGTAGTTCGAAATCCCTCGCACTTTTTTCACACTTACTAGAAAAGCTTGTTTGAGTTACAGTAAAAACATCAATATTTTTTTCAGTTTAAGAGTTGTGGACATTTAGAAATTCCCAAAAATTAAACAGATTTTTGTCAAATAACACTGCTTTGTCACTAAGCGTTGAAATCTTCCGATTTCTATAAAAATAAACTTTCTAGTCCAGTCTTTTTTTACGTCTGTGTATCGTTTTTTTTATATAAATAAAATCTATTCAGTGAAAGTCGACATATTATTCCTTATTGATATACTTGTATATTCATTGCATTCCAACAAGTTCAATTTTAAGAAGTATTGTCTTTAATAATTACTTTCAGGAAATAGGGCCGTTGACATCAAATAGGCGGAAGAAATTATCTCTAATCACGTTTCCATATATGCAGTGTTTTTATCGTTTAAGAAAACAATTTCTTTATGATAACCAACACCACAAGGGTTTGATAATACCAGAGCGTGTAGCAACGCCGTTGTTTGTATGGCGCTTCCGTAGGGCTCCTTTATTTCTAGCTTCCAGTTCCCAGATAATAATCCGAGAAATGGTAAAAGTATCAATTGAATTTCCAATAATTTATTGTTAAAAAAGACACTTTCATAGTAGGCCGGGAGTAGCTGCCAGTGGGTAATAGCGAACGAATCAGGGCGAATAAACATAAATCACTATGGAAATGGTTTGCTTCGCCCATATGCATATTACCCTATACTGCTAATAGATCAAAAGTCGTGAAGCCAACATACGTGCGGGTATATATTTCTGTCTTTTTTTATGGGGGCTCAGCTGGAAGGTTCCTGATTGGCTACTTCCATAGACAAAGACAGAATTTTTAAAAGAGAGCAGGTATACTATTGACCACTGGGGCACTGAGGTTCTACGTCAATGGCATCCATGACATATTTCTTTGTCTTTATATATTAAGTTTCAAGTGTTGTTTATACTTCAGTTCATGGAATACTTCAGTTGATAGTGATATTATTATGCCCAAAAAGATCCGAAACCTGTGTTTACTTCTTATATCACTATGAATTTCAAGGAATATGAGTAAAAAACTGTTTTTAACTAAACTAGGTTACTTTATAATGACAACAGCTGTCAAGCGTTTTGTATACATTTTGTTCGAAATGAAAGATATCTTTATTTCAACATTTTGTTCAGATGGAACGTCCGTACATCGACCAATGACATCATCGGAATAAATGCGGAATTACTTCGTCAAAAGAAACACAGATATATTTTTGCTCTCTTTGTGGACTTCACTCACCGCACATTGAGTAAATGGACAATGCGTGGTATATAATTTAAAGTATATGACTTTGCCACACTAGCGTGGGAAAGATACGTTCCCGCATAGGGTTACCATACATAAGCGGAGGGATGCCTGTCTAGGGTGCCTGGAATGCCTGATTTTTCAGAAAAATGCCTGTCTAAAATAAAAAAGCTGTAGGTAGGTAATAAAATAATATCGATATGTACGCACACGTTCAAAGTGCGACGAAGTCACGAAAGGGCGCGAAAATTTAAAATGCCTGTCTCTGAACAGCGCCGGCCGCACGCCTGTCTTGACCTTAAAATGCCTGTCAAATGCGGCAAACGCCTGTCAGATGGTAACCCTATTCCCGCACAACGGCCTGTCAAATGTCACTTTACATGCATACAACATGCATGTAAAGCAGCTATTTTATAGTGGGTATGGCAAAAATTAATTAGACAATACTAGATCATGATTTCAACTGTTAAATGAACAAGTAATAAACAATTTCTAGTGGACTAACCATTGTAATATGATTTCAAAAATGTTATTTTTAAACATCAGGTCTATCCAGTTCAGCACTACCAGACTATTTTAAATCATCGAATTCCTAATTAATAAAACCGTCTGAGTACTAATGCCAATGCATTGATTATAATCCTGTTAACAGACTATCCGAATCTTGAAAATAACGTTTGAATGTGATGAAATTGATCAGTGATAATTATACAGGGTGGCACATCTTAAACAATGGAGTGAAATATCTCGTAAACGGTACAAATCATAAAAAAATGTTTTATACAAAAGTTATAGAGTGTCAAGGGGGGCAGAAGACTGTGATGTCAAATTTAACATAGGTGGTGCTGTGACGGTCAGGCGAAGGTCAGCTTCGATTTTTTAATTGTAACAGTGCATTTTTATTCCAGAATACGATGCAGTATTTAATAGTGAACAGTAAATTATTAAGGTACATATCAGCTAAAGTTATTAAATATTTAGATATTTAGAAATTAAATAACGGTCAAAATGAACGACAATAAATTAGATAAATTATGGCATAGCAGATAGCCATGAATCATGATAATATTACGCACCGGCCTTCTTAGCTTGAATTCAATTCATAAAAGAACCGAATTGACAAATTAAATTTGCTATTTTATTTATAAATATCTCAATATTTATTAACGTTAGCTGATATGTACCTTAATAATTTACTGTTCACTATTAAATACTGTATCGTATTCTGGAATAAAAACGCACTGTTACAATTTAAAAATCGAAGCTGACCTTCGCCTGACCGTCACAGCACCACCTATGTTAAATTTGATATCACAGTCTTCTGTCCCCCTTGACATTCTATAACTTTTGTATAAAACATTTTTTTATGGTTTGTACCTTTTAAGAAATATTTCACTGCATTGTTTAAGATGTGCCACCCTGTATAGCTAATGAATCATTTTCAACGGAAACTGACATAATATTTAAATTAAAATAAATGGTACCCACCGCACTGACTTTCTCGCCCAAAGCTGCATCGACTGCATATTTTCGTTCATCAGTAAACCCTTTATGATATTTTTCCCACACAAATAAATAGTGGCATATTGTAATCATTAATGCTATTATGGATTTATGAAATATAATCAAAATCTTTACAGCCGTTTTTGAGAAAAAAATCTATTATATTATATTTATTGTAGATTATAGACGCTCGACAACTTACGCCATTAGCGTCTTAGTTACATTAAATAACATAATCAATTAAAGCTAAACGACATCTCAAAACATCCATGAGCGAGGTGGAATTCGTACCCACGACAGCGTGATCCAAAGGTTAATATGCTATTATTACAACAAGCGAGAAAACATCAATTTTTGTTCACCATTGAATTATCTTTTTTTTTGAGGCAGTAGGAAGAAAATAAAAAAAACCCTGAGGAATCCTCCAAAAACCGTAAGTTTGGAGTTGGTTTCGATCCGTGTCAGCTAGGACTCTGTGCATACGGAAGGACGGATGGGCACCTAAAACTTGCTTTTTCGGTACATGTGGAATGTGGATACCATAACATATTATGGAAACATTAGAAAAATAGAATTAGACCAAATTAAAAATTAAAAACGGAAATGGATTCACTTAAGCGTTTTTATTTCAACGACCGAATTAAACAAATATCAAAATGGAAGTTTTTTTCTAAAGATGAAGTTTCAGTCGTAATGCAGTTGCTGTAATTGCACCCGTGCAAATCTGGGCTAACTAAAAGCTACTATGTTCGAAATGTAGTTCTTTTAAAAAAATTAAACGTAATGAAAGTGTGAAGGAATAAAAAGAAATTCTTAACTACTTTATTCAATACAAAATCGATTCACAGAAATGAGTGTCATACATAAATAATTAAATCATTGTAATTTGGATACGTCATAAGTTGCACCCAACAGTAAATGACCAAATATACAAATAAGACATGACAACAATACAAAATAACCTGTATGTATGGTTACTACGTCATCATAAGACAAGTGAAAGAATGTCATGGCAGCCGTGATCGTAGGCGTTTTGAATATGAAGGCGTTTAGTGAGATTCCTACACCTTGTGGCCAATACCACCATATGGTCGGTTTCTATGTATTTATTCCAGTTCCTCTCGCCAATGCAGATTTAAAGTGGCTGCGCTTGGCGTTCTTCGAATTTTAAATGATCTATAGAACTGGAATATCATTTTCAAACAGAGACGTACGTTATATACGTTTAACAATTATTTTTTGTAATCCATCGATGAAAAAATTATTCACCTGAACGACATAACTACGGAAGATTGCATACGGTTCAATGGAACATAACTAGGGTACGCTACATCTTATGCAATATAATGCATATAATATGTATTCTGTCAATTTGCATTTATATAAGATCAAAAGTTAATTTATAAGTACATCTGTATTTAATATTAAAATTTTAATCCAAATGTATGGATTTTATGTAAACAATACTTATGAATAAATTATAATTTAAAAAAACTAAAAAACACGCTTTGATGAATGTAAAAAAGCGTGGGGTTGTATGAAAATATGATACAAAGCACCCCACGCTTTTTTACAATAAAATTAATTAATTATTTTCTACTTTTTAGTTCATCAAAGCGTGTTTTTTAGTTTTTTTAAATTATAATTTATTTTTGCTTTTTAGTCCTGGAGATCCTGGTCAGGATAATGGGACAAACTTATGGAATTATTGTATTGTAATCGGTCCTTGATAAGTGTGCCAAGTTTCAGTTCAATCTGAAGTTTTTTGCTTTTTTTTTTTTAGTCCTGGAGATCCTGGTCAGGATAATGGGACAAACTTATGGAATTATTGTATTGTAATCGGTCCTTGATAAGTGTGCAAAGTTTCAGTTCAATCTGAAGTTTTTTGCTTTTTTTTTTTTTAGTCCTGGAGATCCTGGTCAGGATAATGGAACAAACTTATTGAATTATTGTATTGTAGTGGGTCCTTGATAAGTGTGCAAAGTTTAAACTAAATCTGACCGTTCAAAGTTGGTCAAAATCAAGTTCAAAGAAGTCGGTTACAAACATACAAGTGAAGCTAATATAAGCGTGTTAAAAAGTTAATACAGTCTTTATGGCGTTTTGACTAATCGGTGTTGCGCGTCTATAATCTACAATCTATCTTGACTAATTAGTTACCTACCTATTTTTATCATACAACTATTTATATAAAATTGTTATTCCGTGTTCGTTACTTTCAACTATGGCCCTCAACCGCACGACTGCAGATTTTTTAGGGACTATAGGTGGACCTCGCGCGGCGAAAGATGAAGCCACCGCGTCATAGTAACGTGAATGCATTGCGCCCGCCTTCTAGCTTGCTATTGGCTGTTTATTGTCATGAATAGCAGTTTGCCAAAATTGTACCTAACGTCATAAAACCCAATGTGCAGTTTTGTGTACACGGCACTGTCTGCGGGCAAGCAGGCGTTCACTAGCAGATTATTGATGACGTGTCTGGCTTCATCTCTCACCACGGGCACTCTACTCGACGTTTTAATGCTTAATTTTTATCAACCGTAGGTTGTGGCTAGGGAACCCCCCTCCCTAACGCGACGCCTGGGTCAGATTGATTCGCTTGGCCCCCCTAGGGACGGCCCTGTAGTCAGGCCCGTCTCAGAATGTGGTGGCCCCGCGTTAAACCTTTGCTTCAACTGAATTTAAGCTACAGTGTAATCAATATCGTCAATTCTTCGAGGCTTTACTGTGTTATAGAAATTAGCAATCTCGATAAACTTCATAAAGTCGATGTGTGTGTTATCGGAAAATGAACATCATCAATCTTAATTATCATAATGAGGTTTCGTATTTTTGTTATCAGATTGTCTATTATCGAAAATCGCTTAATAACAGTAAAGAACTTAAAACAGCGTTTAGATTAGAAGCAGATAATATGTAGATTGTAGACTGAAAAAATAGTACCCGGCACAAAAAAAACGTAAATATATCTTTAACTTATACATAATTTGAATACATCTCTATATTATTAATCGGTGTTTTTTAAATCCCTAGGTTTTCAATTAAAAAACGGATTTAATACCCTGAGACATATTATATTGGCAGGACTGAGCCCTTCCACTTAATTAAGGCGAACATGAAATTCGCCAACATCTAGTTCATGATCAAGGCTATTTTATTATAGCGTCTAATGTTTAAAGTTTTTACATATTTAAACAGTCAGCTGCTGCGTTTTTGCGCAGACAGGTTTCATCAAATTTCAGTACTATATTCTGTGAGACAAGCGAGCAGTTAGAGATTTTATAGACTGAATTAGATAATTCCTATTATCGACTGTGTTTATTTTATGGTAACACACGTTGAAAATTTACGAAAGAGAAAAAATGAGACTTAAAGTAAACTGTATCTGTAGAAATAAAAGTTGTACGCGTAATGCTATAAATACAATTCTCAACATTGGTCAATTAAGAGGGATGTCTATTTCTGTTGGCTTGACCTACTTCATTAACCGTGTGTTCCAGTTCTATTCAACGACAAACATAATTCATCTTGGGCGTGTGGTGTAATGTATACAACTGTTTAAAAAAAGTTAAGGTTGTACCCGCCATTCTATTTCAACAACATTAAATATTTTAACAATTTTTGTTAATTACATTTATCATACTTGATATTTGATAATAATTTTCTCAAAACACCTTGTTTGAAGTTATTACTTTGAGAGAAACAGTATACAAGGCAAAAGAACAATATTTATTTGCCAATTTTATTGTGGTGACTACACAGATTTTATCAATTAATTATTTTTATTAAAAAAGAAAATTAACTTATTCCAACTGTCTTACGAGTCACCCCGATAAATCGTAATTCTTGTTAAAGTTTTTCTTGGCTTCCCAGTGAATCTAGATGGTGATACTTATACAGAATTCAGAAAGTCAGAAGTTATGATCCTGTGCTTTGCCTAACTTTCCCTAATTTCTTACGATTATTCCACTTGCACTGTGCTATTAGCGAAGTTAAATTTACGAATGTTAAATAACGGGAAAATATAGATAACTGAAGGTAGTAATGGTGCGACTGGCATCTGTTATGGCATAATGTTGTAAAATGGACGTTAAACGCGTTATCATTATTAGTGCTAATATCAATGTTGTTAAGAACTCTTGTTTATTTTATTAAAATATTCAAGACTGTTGGAAATAAAACGGCATCTAGTTGATAATTCTTAACTGATCTCGCCTACCAGTTCATTTAATGATCTACCAATACGCCTTGATATTTTGTCTGATGTTAAGATTTTATAGTTGAAGGTTTTCTTGAAAACTTGTACAGATACAAAACACATATTGATTTTAGTAATTCTTTAAGGAGTGACTTATTGCACAATTCAAAAATTAAAAAAATAAATACTAGTCGATGATTTTATGACTTACTATAAATAATGTTTTGAAATAAAATGAGCATTTTGGCTATAGGTAGGTGATAGCTGATAGGTTCGTATATTATAACAATGAAATCAAAATTTTAAAAGACATCTGCTGTGTAGCAGTGTGTTAGCCAAGTTCGGAAAAGTAGGCGACGCACCGGCAGTGTGTATATGACACGAACCATTTCGAGCTACTTTCGACCTCCCCATAACTCAAAAAATAAGGCCCTCTTGAACACCTAGAATCCCAAATTTCATAAATAAACGTATGATAGTTCTTGAGTTATTAAGGTCTGAAAAGTGCCATTTTTATCACTCACTCATCAAAAACCTAGACCACTTCTAGGTGACTTAGAAACTTGAAATTTGGCATCAAGGTAGATTATTAGGCGTATACAAAGGAAAAAATCTGAAAACTACAAATTATCAAATTCAAGCACTAAGTATCGGCTGTGTCTAGATCATCAATACATGAAGTATGATGAATAACTATATTATATATGACGTATCTAGATAATATTTAAGTAGAATGTAACTTTACAAAAAGTATTGATATTTCACTAAAAATATAAATGTGAAAAAGGGGCCAAGTTCAGTACAAAGAACAACTTCGCCGAAAAAAGAATTGAGATCTAAGTGGATGTGGTTTTCACACAATATTCATTTATTTATAAAATAAAACTTGAAAACTTGCAAAGTGAAAACTTGGTACCCACTTAGATCTCAATTCTTTTTTCGGCGAAGCTGTTCTTTGTACCGAACTGGGCTCCTTTATTGCATTTATGTTTTTGATGGGATTTTAAAATACATGAAGAGTAGTTTTTATTTAATCGTTTAAATAATGTATACATGTTTCCGATGTTCCGCCTCGCTCAGTAGTGAAAATAATCAATCAAAACGTCATGGTATCATATCTCCTCGTAGTCTAGAAGTCTAGACTAACGAACTTCCATTGGCCAAGAAAGGATAGGTTAGTTAATAAGTTAATTGCTTAAAAAGCAAAACCAATGTATTTACTAACTCATACTCAACATTGAACTTTCAAGAAAAAAATGTTTTGTAACATCTCCGGTAGGTGCGTAGTAGAAAAACACACCAGGTACTAATATTTTCGGCTACCCCCAAGGAGTGTAGGTCTGGTCTTGATCCGCTATCTTGTTTCAAAATAGTATATATTCATTTTAATATATAATTTTGATGATTGAGTTTGTTATTTACGCTTGAATACTATTGAAATTAATACCTACCGCCGGAATAAAATAAAATACAAGGACACTAAAAAGTGTAAAATTTAAAAAAATGAACCGAAAAGGATACAGTAATTTTTCACTTCGTTTTACAATCACTTTTCCTAACCTACATTCAATCAGAAGCCGGCGTAAATAAATCACTAATTACTAGGTATACTAATAGAGAAATAATTCCGCCGACTTCTAATTGAAAATACGTTAGGGAAGGTGATTGGAAAATGAAGAAAACATTTTTTATCTCTTAGAGACATTCTGATTCCTTTTTTGAAGTCGGTTCAATTTTGTTTTTTAATTTTTTTTAAATGTTGTATTATTAATCGCACGTATTGCTAATTTTTTTGGGTTTGGAAGTATTATAATATATATAACAAACATTTTAAGTGATCTCTCAATAGTACACAAATTCTCAGTTCAACCCACGGTTCTTATATTATTATGGAGCTGTGGAAGTTAACCACATTAACATTATTGCGATATGCGCACCTACATACATTTGAGTGAATGAAGCCCACATAATATTTGTGGTCAAGTTAATATGACAACTGATTCTTAATAAGCAATTCCAGTTAAACAACGGTGACAAATACGATCAATGATAATTGATAATGTTGAATAATAAACCATAAATAGCCATCAAAATAATAGTAGGTATTACCGCACAATATTACGAATCGAAATCTATATAATTAGCTAATGAATTATCATCACTCATCAGTGCTGGCTTTGGGGGGAGGGAGAAACGTGGGAGGTCACCCCGGGTGCTAGAGCTCCAATATTGACCTGCGATTCGCGGCAAAATGTTAGTTAACAATAAAGGGTGCTAAAGAATATCTTTTCGCTTGGGGCGCCCGGATGGCAAAGGCTCGCGCTGATTATCATTTATCAAGATAATTATCAACGGTGGTTTCTAATATGCCTAGTAAAATGTAAAAATGAATTGATTTTTTCGTTTGTATAATCAATCACGCTCAAACAATTCAACCGATTGACTTGAACATTGGCATGGTAATAGCTGAGATTCCAGATTAGAACACAGGCTATGTTTCATCTCGTATAGTAACTCCCACTCATATTCTTACATAATTGCAATAACCTCATTTATCCATACCGATTTTGTTATCCGTATAAATAATTGGCCGGCCTGGCTTCACCCGAGTGAAAAAAGTGATCTCAGAAACTACTGAACCGATTTCATTTTTTTTTTCACCGGTCGGTATAGGTGATACTTTGCTTTAGGACATAGGCTATAATAAAAATTGGCCGGCCCGGCTTCGTCCGAATAATGTTTTAATAAAATTCGAGCGAACGAGCGAAGCGAGTGAGTAATGTATTAATAAAGTTCGAGCGAACGAGCGAAGCGAGTGAGTAATCTTTACTAATATTATATCTAAATGCGAAAGTTTTTGTGTGTATGTTTGTTACCACTCAGCTCCGTAACGGCTGAAAGGATTTTCATGAAATTTGGTATATATAGTTATTTTAGGTCCTGAAATTGCACATAGAGTACTTTTCACCCCGAAAAAACGCATAGTTCCTGTGGGATAGTAGCAAAACGTAACACTGCAATTTTTTGCATTATAGCGTATTGGTGGAATCTCACGAATATTATAAACATCACCATCCCGGCATCGCTTCACAGGGGGAGAATTTCTCGCGGGGTGATAATAAATCATAAATTCATAGCACCCGGGCGAAGCCGGGCCGGGCCGCTAGTAGCAGATAAAAAAAGAGAAACGTATTTTTCAGATTTTATTTTTTTAAGGTAGCCAATACAATGGAACTCTTTTAGTGTAAACTGCTATCATATTATTACATTAAACACATACAAGACATGACTCATGAGAGGTCAGGAAACCTTTACATCCAAAGTCTTAACTATGAAAATGAAATTTCGAGCTGGTTTTGACTTTTAAGTCCTGTTCAATTTGATTTTATATCTATAAAACAGAAAGCATCAAGATTTTAAAAATCGCATAAAGTTCTTTACTACCTAAAATTTAAAAATCAATTCTTATTATTATTAGTGTATTTGCCATATGGCACATACACTATTAGCGTCGGTCG
The DNA here is from genome assembly GCA_039654895.1 of Mongoloraphidia duomilia. Classification (NCBI taxonomy): domain Eukaryota; kingdom Metazoa; phylum Arthropoda; class Insecta; order Raphidioptera; family Raphidiidae; genus Mongoloraphidia; species Mongoloraphidia duomilia. The sequence continues at coordinate 11,997,411 of CM077524.1, forward strand.
GATGGCGGGACCTAAGGGTCGGACCAAAATTTCTCGACGTTTCATAGCCTCCTGTACACTTTGGCACCATTTTTAGAAATGTTTATATATATATATATATGTATATATATATATTTATTTATTTATTTATTTATATATATATATGTGTTCGCGGCATAACTCTCGAAAGACTTAATTGATTTGAACGAAATTTGGTAGACACGTTGGAATCCATCACCGCACGGAACCTATTTAAAATGGGCCCAATCGGATCATTTTAAGGGTAGTTTTTAGGGGTTGAAAAAAGTTTTTGGGCCCAAAAATACCGAAAAAAATCTCAGAATTGTTTCAAAATTGGAATTTAACCCTTTAGTAGAGATTAAAATGTGTTGCTAAAATTTTAACAAAATCGGCACGACAGCACCGGACTTACAAATTTTATGAAAACACTAGTTTACGGATAGTGATTTATTTGCTGACGGGTGTATTTAATTTGGTACAGAGGTTGCATAGATAATAATATTGAAATTAGGAAAAAAAATATTATTTTAAGGGATGTATTAAGGGGTTAAATTTTTCATTTTGTCCAAAAACAAACTTAAGTTCGCATAATAAAGCCACAAGGCCTGTATTAGCAAATACACTATATTGTCGGCAGGGTTTTGGCACTGCGACCCGAGTTTTTCATTATTTGTAAAGTGAACCTGACTAGTTGATTGAATCTCTTCCGTTGATGACCTTCGCTGTCGAGCGTCTATAATCTCTTTGTAATATATTAAGATTACAGAATGATTAAGGCGTAAAACATACAAGACTAAAATGTGGTGGAAAACGATTTCGATATAGATTACGAACAAGAATATACCTACTTAATCTTTCAAAAACTTAGCAGTTTTTAGTCCTAAGAAAACCTTAAATCTGTAAAAAAATATTGCCAAAATAACCCCAAACCATTAATCTATGATGTTTTTTTTTGTTATTTAAATTTCTTTTATTTTCCTACCAAAACAAAAATCTCTAGACTCTAACAGTTTTTTTAGATGATCAGAGTTTATTTATTTGATCAAACCACATATTTTGATTCTTTGCATGATGTTTTTGCATGATGGATGCTGTCTGTCTTAAATCAATTCGCATGTTCGCAATCGGCCATTAATTGATTCGTGTTTGTTTTTTTTTAGTACGCAGGAAGGAGATAACGAGTTCGGATCTACGTGATGACAACAAAAGAACATCGGGAGGTACATTCAACCAGGACCGTATCAAGGACGTTGTCCCCATCGAGTGGCCCTCCTAGAGCGGTTACTCCTCAGGAATTTGACAACAATTTAGGTAACTGCATTGAATATAATATTAAAAACTGATATGCCTACTAATTGTAAAAAATAATAAATGGTTCAAAAAGTACAGCAGAAATCATAACGTTGGAAATCGTTACGAGTTTGTAGACTTTTAAAAAACAATGTGCTGTTAATCGTATTTATTGTGATCAGCGGTTTCAATCCATATAGGAATTAGGATCACCCTAAGAATTTTTGAAAAACTAAAATTGAAAATTAATGACTGCGAATAGACTACGGACATGTGACCTTTTCAAATATTCAGTAAAACTAAGCGGGATGTTTGTATTGATAAATCATGACATCAGTATATTTCAAAATGCTTTGCGATTGTATGTACCTACTTCTAAGAAAACTTATTTTCTAGATTATTTATTAGAAGACCTCCAGAATTCCGTGTCTCGTCCAGGCAGCTCCTTAGAAATGAATGGTCACGGCGGAAGTGGTTCCGGTAGTTACCATCGCGAATACAGTTCGACCCGAACTGTTTCCGGTGGTGGTGGTGGTAAGACCGGCTCGCTGGATAGAGGCGCAAGGGTTGAGTATCTGTCAGCTGCCAACCCGACAACGGTAGCTTTGGAGGACAAAACATTGGATGGAAAGCAGAAGACAATTTACAAAACGTCAACGTATGAATATAATGAAACGATGGACGATGCAGCTGTTCCTACCGATAGTCAAATAAGGATGCAATCAAATATTAATCAATTGGACACGCTGTTAGATGATTTACAACAAGCGCGAAAAGGTAAAAAATTAGATGTGTTTTTATATTTTTGATTTTAAAAGTTTCATTGTTAATAAGTTATTACAAAATGTATTGGAATTTTAACGAAAATTGGTTATTTTTCCGGAAGGTTTCATTCTACGTAGGTACTAGGTACTAGTTAATATATGTTTACAGAAACGGGTAAATATTTAATACACATTGTACATAGGTAGGGGAGAGTTGGGTAAAACAGGATGGTCTGGTAAAACGGGATACCACATTTTATTTCAAAACAAGTAGTACGATTTATCGAGTAGGGGCGGAACTAATAACCCTCGATGTCTACCTATGCCTGGCAAGTGATGTATCTACTTTAGTTTCACTGCAGTAGATGACGAAACAGGTGAAAGTGTCAAAAAGTTAGGTTAAAGTAAAATGTTTGGTTTTCAAAAGTCGATTTTTCAGTTTAAAGGCGAAATTAACCAAAAATGAGAATACTATGTTTGTTTACTACTGCAGTTATACACAACAGTTTTTAGGAATTTGCTTTGTTTATTTACTAAAATATGGTCACGTGTTTAGCAATCAACAGTTGGGTAAAATCGGACACTGTGTGATTGGTTAAAACGGGAGGTATCCCGTTTTATCCAACTACATGGTTTTTTTATGAGAAGTGGGTTTTGTTACGTTTTTTTTGTATTTTTCACAATATATTTTAAATTTACCATGTTGTGCCTTTTTCCTGAAGGATAAACGTTATGGAACTTGTAAAAGTATAGGTATCCCGTTTTATCCGACTAGGTGGCTAAAACGGGATACTTCCTATTTTTTCAAAAAAAAATTTTTTCTCTTATGTGACTTCTATTTTGCTCATAAAGGATGGTGGCAATCAAAAGTCCATTTATAAGGGAAACAGGAGCCAAAAAATAGTCCTTTGCATTACTTCATTCAAAAAGTTGTGAGACTTAGAACACTAAGTATCCCGTTTTAGCCAACTCTCCCCTACTTAATATTTGAAATCGTTGAACTCACGGGGAAATGCAAATTTAAAAAAATAATATAACGAGTGAAAACAGGCTAGTTTTTGCAATTTCAGAATTTGCTAATAATAAGCCTGTTCATTCAGCGAATTCAAAAATTGCATTATTTGAAATCGAACGTATTCAATATTTAAAATAGTCACAGTTCAAACTGTTATAATATAATTTAATAAATACATCATGTTTATCTTGTAAGAAACTTGAACTTTGCATATTTTAATTATTGTAGAAAGTAATTCTATTATTTCTATATAGACATGTATGAAATTCATACATAGTCTATATAGAAATAATGAATCAGTGTGTATCAGACAAAGAATAATATAAAATCTGATGTATAATATTCTGACTGTTTGTTTCAGGAGCTAATATTAACGCTGGCATTGATCCAGGCTTGCTGTGAGTATTTGGTACACAAAATTTTACAGTTTCTGCACACAAACAAAATATAAATTCACGTAAACTTAGTCTAAAGTTTCATTGCTCCTTTGAATTTTTGTAAACGCTTATTTTTATCTTATATTGTTTAACAAAAATATAGCGTGTCCATTTTGTCATGTAAATCCTGCAGCTGAAAATTTCCCGATCTCTAAGTTCAGTAGGTAACGGACTTACGTATAATGGTGCCCTAAACAGCCCTACATCCATTATTAACCAATAGGTATAACAAATTTAAAAATTTACACGTGTTTTACTTACAACGTTACCTACCTAAAGTTACTTGATTTTTGTTCAATAACACCAATATCAGAATTTAATTACTTAAACTAAAAATTGTAAAACTTGTAATGAATTTCAGGGAGCCGCTTGATACGAGTATCCCAGGAAGTACAACACGTCAAGTAACCACAAAGAAAACCGTGCAAAGAGAGCTGGTTTACGATCCACCTTTAACCAGCAGTTCCAGGCCAAGTCGTGCTCCAAGGCAGCCATCGCCAATGCGTCGCGAAGACAGAGAAGGTTCAGTCACTCGGGAAATTACATACAATATAAATGAAAATACCTACGGCCGTACAAGACCATTATCGCCCAATAGACAAGCTCAAACATTGCAAAAAACCAATATACAAACATACACGAACGTCCAAGATCCGACTCCGACAACTGTCATCACGAAAGAAGAAGCATTAAATCCAGTAATATTGTCCGAACTCGATCCTAACTTATTACCAAATCCTTCAACAAAAGTTACTACAACGATTAAAACATACACTTACGAAATACCCGGAACTGGTTATCCATCAAGCGTTTCACCAATTCGGGTACAGAGCCCTACAAACGAAAGATACATTTACAATGTTTCACCAAATCAGAATATCCCTCCACAACCAGTTAAAAACGAAACGATTTTATACAAAAACGAAAATTATCAATACCAGCATGTAGATTCTCCACCCCCAGTGAATCAAACGATCATTTACAAAGAAGATACGCGCAAAACTACCAATACTTATGGACAACCGAATTCACCAAACGATACTCCAGTGACGTATCTATCTCCAAATGTACCGAAAACCGAAAAAATCATTTATAAACACGATACTCATACGGCAACCAACACTTACGGACAACCAGAATATCCAAATCAACAAACGTATGGACTTATCAAAAATACTCCACCATTGCAACCTGTGTCACCTCCTGTTAATCAAACGATTATTTATAAACATGATACACGTACATCTACCAATACTTATGGACAACCCGACCCAAATTATCAAAATTCGCCTCCTTATACTGGATTACCGATCCAATCACCAAATCAAATCATTTATCGGGAACAAACAACTAATACCAATTATCCACCACAATCACCACCACAAAACACTACAATCATATACAAACAGAATACTCATACTACAAATGAAGTGAACCGTGGTCCAAATTATCCTAATAATGATTATCCATCAAGAGGTTATCCTCCAAATGATGGCTATCCACCAAATGATGGTTATCCAAAGAAACCAAAAGACGTCAATATTGTTTATAAACATACAACGCACCATACAACAAGCAACAATTATAAAGGATATCCAAATCCTACTTCCGAAGATTCACAACCACTTTTGCAACCAGGAAGATTTCCAACTAATGAGCAACCTGATGGCGGACCACCAAAAAGATTAGATGATTTGTTGGCTGAATTTGGAACAGAGGTGAGATATATTTGTGTTTAGCAATTAAACTGTGTAGTAGTATGTTTATAAAAACTTGTTAGTCGCAAACGAAAGAGTTGAAAGGCCTACTGTCGTTACTGTAGCACTACTGGCTAATAATATACATATTATAGGTATCGTTGATTGCTGAAGTAGAAGGATTCGAGTACGAATCCTAGTAATGAATAATGATGCGCTTACAAATTTAAAAAATCACCTGCAATTTAAAACGTTCGGTTTTAATGTTCATTTATTTCACGGTTATAATAACATTACCTAGGTACCTATATTAATATTAATTTTTAAAAGATTTTTTCGTTGGAGAGCAGCCAATTATATAATTGTTTCGAAACATATATGAAAAAATCATTTTACCAACCAGTGGTCACAATCAGGATTCTAACCTGAATCTTTCCACTTTCGCGGCAGAATGAGCTTACAATACTCATTACTCAATCGTGACAAGATTGCCAAACTAATATTCTCCATATATGCTTCAGAATCAATAGATTTTCACTACATGCGAGCGTCAATTCATTGACGCTCGCATGTAGTGAAAATCTATTGATTCTGAAGCATATATGGAGAATATTAGTTATATATAATTGGCTGCTCTCCAACGAAAAAATCTTTCAATTGCATTTCAGCCATATAAAAAAACTATTATTATATTAATTTTTAACAATTATAAAAATTATACTGAGGAGACGTGGCGTTTAAATTTCTTAAACTTTTAATGCAAACGGTTTTTGCGGTGAGTTTGTCGTTATAGGGGCCTAAAACAGTAGACATTAATTGCTATAATAAAATAATATTGTGTAAAATGGCATAATATGGAAATTTATTATGATCATGATTATATTTCTTTGCATTTTGCTACATAAAATATGTAGGGAAGTCGAAATTGAAAAAAACCGCCGGATGACAATAAAAATTCATAGGACTTGGCAATGCGCAGGGACGTATTTGTAAAATTTGCGACCTGGGTAGAGACGATTGGGCTAATCGTCTCTACCCAGTTCCATTTTCTCTGTATTTTACACATTGCTTTTGATATTTAAAACCGGCGCGGAGGTTTGGCCGCCCTCTCAAATGTGTCGCCCCGGATTAATGCCCTTTTCGCCATAAAGCAAATAATGCCCGTAGCAATGCGGCATAAGTTAATGACTTTGCCAGCGAAATAAATGTTTGATTTGATTGAACGATTATTTACTTTTCTACAAAATCAAATTAACATTGCGGACGAATGACTGTAAAATACATTTTATTTTCATTTTTAGCGCGTTGATACAAACAACGTATACAATTCTACGACATATCAAAATAAATCAACAGGACCACCACGTCCAGGTCCTGGATCTGGACCCAATCAACAGGCAATAGTAGAGAAAAATGAAAAGAAAGATATAAAAGACTTACCCAAATCGAGAAATATTGCTGGTCCACCGGTATACTATCCACCTGGTCATGAAATGTTCGCCAAGAAAGAAGAATCATTAATGATGCAACAGGTAGTGTTTATAATAAAAAATTTAAATATTTTGCACAAGAATAGTAGAATACTAGTTGAGCGTTACATTGTTGTAAAGTGATTCGTTTTCTATAAACGTTGTACTTATTTCAGTGGTTATAAAGTTCCTTGTCAATTATTGTATTTTGCGTGTATAAAAACTACTTTAGCGATCTTGTACTTTACTGACACACTTCACTTTACTTCATTTCAACTGTTTAGAGATACGTTTACAACTTCACTGGCAATTAATCCACAGTGTCCTCAATTGTTCGAATTTTTTTATTGTGCTACAACTTACAACTATTAGTTACGTTGACGTTGTATTTATTAAATCAAACAGAACACTGAGTTTTGAGATAACATAGATAGTACCTACAACCTTTTCTTTTATTTATTAGTATCGGTCTACGTAACATTATGTAGCTACTTATTAAAAAATTCTAACATTATACAATCACTGTAACATTCCAAGGCACATTATACTTTTTAGCGGTTGCTGCAAGCAGAGCTACCAACTTTGTACAAGAAAGGAAAACCTTAAAGAACAACAATTTTCCTGCAATGTGTGTTGACAGTGCAACAATAAATTATTTAAATGCAAATTCAATTCGGTCAAATCATAGAAAAGGCCAAATCGAATTACTTCGGTGAAAAATATATTACTGTGTACCTACCTACTTTTGTTAAGTTTGCTGTGATGTAACAATTTGTTTCAACAAATTATTTGTCGTTTTAATTTTTAAATTGTGAAAAAAGTAAACTAATTTAGTAAATGAGGCGTTCAACGGTTCAGTCCAAAGTTGAAATACACGTCGTGTACTGGTTTTAACGTTTTTGTAAAGAATATTTTATAATTTTATTATTAATTATATTTCACAAATGATTTCAGAGTTCATCTGGAGGTGGCCGTTACATGAAAGCATCGGGGAATTACGAATATGAAGCAGGCAGCAAAAGTAAAAGCAAAAGCAGTTCTAGCAAAACGGTTGTCCCTGTTTGTTTGCCATTATGTTGTGCCATGCCATGTACTATAATTTAATTTTTTAAACGAATACTTTTATAAATTTAACCTTTTTAATGCTGTTATGAAATATTTTCCAAAAAGTAAAGTGCAGTAATTGAAACATTAGTTGTTACCAATAAAAGAACCACTACATATATATTTTTAATAAAATAAAAAAAAGAAAGTAACGCCAAACTGTAAATATATAAATATGAAATTTGAATTACTTTCAGCTGTAGGAAAAAGGTTGAATTAATAATTTTTTATCTCAATATTTTTATTGCTTCAGTGTTAATATTTTTATAAATAATATAACTTTCCATTTTGGCCAATTTTTCCAATACTACACAAACATTTTAGATAAAGAAAAAATAAATTCTGAAAGAAGAAAAGTTTCAAACTGTTGTGAAAATATATACTATTGAATATTACTCTAGCATTTGTGTTTTAAGATTTTTTTTTATAATGAATGATGGCCTGACTTTGTCTTTGATCCGTTGCCAAATTCAAGACTTTCTATAACGGTTCAATTTTGAGCTCTAGTAGGTTGCACTTATGTAATAATGTAAGATTTAATTTATCATTTAAAACATATTCAATTAAATCAGTTGTTGGCGTTGAACTTGAATATTGTTAGTAGTGCAGACTCGACGTACTGTTAATTCACGCCATAATCTGCGGCACCAAATGCTAGAGAACGACTTGTTATGTGTCAGGAAACTTCCGACACAAAGTAAAAAATGTAAAAATAAATTAAAAACAAACTATAACATAAATGCCATAAACCCGCCAAAACTTAGCCAGCTTGTGGCATCAACAAAATCAGACTGGCTCCAACAACTTTGTAACTTGTACAGAATAAGTTTTTTAAATAAGTATATTGGAAAGATAAGCATATATTTTATTCAAATAACAAGAGCTTTAAAAATAATAAAAGAAAATTAATAATACTTGACACAGATTTTATTAAAAAGAAGCAATTTACTAACAAAAATTATACATATTACAAATATAATGTATTTTTATGGTGCTAATAAATATACAATATTTTTATTTATCACAATTTTTCTTACTGATATCAGTAAATCATCATTTCTTTACGGAATCTCTTAAACTTAACTAAAAATTATATAATCTTCGTTTTCTTTCAAATTATTTAGGGATTTCAAATTTTGCTCAAAATTTTCATTAGTCATATCCTGAAAATAATTTATGTCAACTGATTATCGTATATTAAGGTTAATGTCACAATATATTTAGGGAAACAAGAGGACAAGCCAGGCAGAGAAGATTCCTGGGGCTCGATAATCCATAGGTAGACCCCCATCCCCGCGCCCTTGAATATTTATAACTCAAAAAAAGTATTAAAAAATTACCAGCTTGACGCAAATCACTAAAGGCGATTTTGATTCACTAAAATGTAAAATTGGTATTCGGTGTGTAACTTCTCGTCTGATTTCATCATAATTTTCGTAAAATTTGCCGATTTTTTTAACATCAACATCGCACAGCGCTACAACTTTAACTTTATTTTCGTCTGATAAGCTTTTAAACAATTTTCGACCTTGTTTTCCGGCATTCCATATAGTAAATTGTGGCCAATTATTTAAACAACTGTTTTGTAATTTTTGGACACGTAAATTCCATATTGTATTCCTAAAAAAATGTTTACTTCTTTCTCGCTTTTTTATTTAAAAAAAACACCAGAAAAATAAATAACATACTCATGGATACTAAAAGTTGTTGCATTTTGATGATATTGATAAATTAAAAGGGATTTATCAAGACGATCAATTTTTCCACCAAGTTCCAAATGTTTGTAGAAAAATATTAAATCTTCAGGTGTTCCTTTGCCATTTTCAGAAAAACCTCCAACTCTATATTAAAGAGAGAAAGAGAAAGAAGACACAGCTGTGAACCGTTTGTTCTGCTATTAAAATACGAAGTTAGATTTTGCACATTATTGGCGACTACTGTAAGTCTCGCTCATTTTATATATATTATTAATTTAAATTGATATTTACTTTTCAAAAACATTTCGATGCATAAACCACGTTGGCATTATAACTGTAGGACCATGTGATGTGTATATTTGAAATTGTAATTCTTCAGTCGATAAAGAATTTGCCCAACGGGTGAATCTCGGAGTAGATTCGATAGGCAATCGTTGAAATTGCGAACCGATTATCTACAAAAAAAAATTATAACTACAGTTGATGTTTTACAACTTCATATGAGATTTCAGCAAGAATAACTTTATAAATTCACAAAATACACTTTTCTCTCGAAGGTTAATACCAGGCCTGAACAGGCAACCACTTTACTACTGTGTTACTCCTTTGAATGGGTGTAGTTTTCAGTCAACTTTTTACAACAATAATGAGAACAAAAAATACATTTTTATACTCAGTTTTGGAAACGAAATTTCTTTAGCAGCATTATGCCCTTTAATGGTATAGTACGTCAGACCGCTACGGGTCACATGTAACCTGGTTACTTGCTATATAAGTTCCACTTCTACCGTGCGTAAGAGTTACACGCATTCATTTTTTTTTTGTGAGACTCGTAAGGCATTTGTCGTGTTGTACATTGTACAATTTACTATACCTATTTATGAAATTATGTTACACCAAATACTTACAGAATTATTCAGTTTATTTTGTACTGCAAAATTAAACTGTTCTTCAATCCGTTTTGGCATCATAATATCGTCCTATAAATATTATAATAATTAATATTGTTTTGTTTTTTTAAAGACTACTATATTTAGAACTCTAAGAACACCTTCATTACAAACAGCGTTCGTTTCTTTAAATTCTTTCTGTAAGGATTAAAAATAGAGAAAGTACTGTAACGCCAGTATATTGTGTATATTTATCAAGCTCCAATATCTCCTGAATATATCTTATATCCCTAAGCTCTACCTATTTTTGGATAAGAGGAGATATCTCTGTAAGAACTAAGAATGTTTATCCGCTAAAAATATACTGCTCTATATTGTTGATTTGTTTTTGTTATATTTTTTATATTTTTCACTCGGTTGTGATTTATTAATTTTGTATGGCTTTGCGGCTTTTTTCACTAATAAATAATAATAATAAAAAGATCCTCATATTTAGAGAGTTTAAGAGTTGACTACACCTACTTATTTAACTTACCACATCTTGGAAACATAAGTATGTCCCTTTACTTATTTCAATAGCTCTGTTTTTAGCATAACCAACTAAAATAATAATAAAGAAAACATTTACAAAGGTACAAACGCCATAAATAAAATGAGCAGCAAGTACAAAAACCTGCTGTTTCAAAGAAAGAATATTTCACAAACAAAAAGAAATAGGCTTGAATACTTTTTGATAGTAGGATTTTAGACTCATTTGCTTATTTTTGTCATTGAGATTACTGATTGTCGTAAGACAATAAAATATATTTGTTATTGTAACTATTTCGATTTCAAACTGCAGTTTTTGTTTTAATAGTAAAATAATAATTTCTTACCTCCTTTTGGTAATTTATTTTCGCCGTGACAAATATGAATATCGATACGGTGAGAAAAACATATTTGCGCCCATTTTTCTAACAACTCTGTAGTTAAATCAGTACTTGAATCATTGTAAACACAAATTTCATATTTAATAGTTGATCTTGCAGTCTGGTTCAAAAGTGAAGTGAAGCATCGATCAATCCATTTTTCACCATTGTGAATTGGGATAATTACTGACTAAAATATTTTATTTGTATATTTTATCATAAATAAATTAAAATCTTGTAGATATAAAAATAATTTTTTAAATGTTAAATACAGCGTAATAAAAAAAATATTTTGTAGCGTTAAAGGAAAAGCAGGAAAATCACTACTTTCATATATTATATTAAGTTATACAAAGGTAGCAAAACTCTTCCAGTTTCCTACTTAAACAAAAAAAAATTATATTAGGTACCTATTGACGCTGAAATATTTTTACATTAAAAATGCATAGTTATCAGACGGGAAGAGGCGTAAACACAGCAAGTTTTATCTTGAATTTGTCTTGTCCGATAGCTACATCCAACAATATTTTAATTTGATAAAAAATACGATTATGGAGTCATTCGTGAAATTTTGCATTTTTTATCGTATCGAATTCAAAGTTGTATAAGAGACTAAAAAAATAAGTACCTACATACGATTTATTTGATATTATTTTGCTGTTATTTATGGTACATTAACATTTAAAGTAAGTTCGTCGACTTTGAAACATATCGCTCACTGATCTCTATAATCTGCAGTGGTATCGAGAGTCGACACATTTTAAGTCCCTACAGGTAGGGACGTATAGTGTAGTATCAATGTGATTTTATATATCAAAATGTATCAAATCGTTTTGTTGTTTCGGATTTAATATAGGTAGGTACCTACTGTTTTCTGTGTATTTCTATTTGATATGAAAGGTATACAGTCCGCAATCCGTTAGTGATAGTTCAATATAAATATATTATGATAAAATTTCTTCACTATTAAAAAACTCACCACTTGTATGGCATTTTCTTCAACATATTTTGATTTATTTTTTTCGTTATACTTCAAAGCTGACATTGCAACGTTTGTTATCATTGCTCATCATAACAAAAAACTAACCTCTTTGACATTTCAACTTGATTACAATTTGACAGCTAATACAGCAGTGACTCTGAAACTGTTAATTTTAATTATCAACGACAAGCAACAAACACAAATATTAAAACACTTGAAAATATATCTATAAAGTTTCATCAAAATAAATAAACGATTTTTTAAGTATTATCATCAGATACCTATATAAACAATAATAGAAAGTATAGAAAATTTCTTGGAAAAAAAAATTTTACTTGTTGAAAGCCACTGATTGAAAAGTTGCGGGATTTCCCGATTTCTTTTACTAATTACTAGCCACTTCGTAGAATAAAACAAGTATAGTAAACACATTAGTGCCTACTGTCTGTCGTGCCTTGTTTTGTGAAGATATTTTCAAAATCTTTATTAGGTATCCTTATTTATTTCTAAAATTATACGTAAAACGTGTGACGAAGCAGGCTCCATTCCACGAGTAGGTACTTAGTCATAATATTATTGCATCCGGTTATTTACATATTTGTTATTCATAATATTAATTTATTAAATTAAATACCTATCTCCATACGTGCCCAACAGATGATAAGATAGTGCATATTATGTGATAAGAGTGCGAGAGAATATTGCAAGTGATTTATATGGAGCGTTAAGAAAATTATTTTATTTTTTTTTAATTATAGAAATCTTTGCCGTGTCTAAATTAGGGGTAAGTAAGTATTCTATATTAGCTTTGTAAGTACCTAATGACTACTGCATTATGTATTTTTTTCTGTAGTACTGCGTAACTACGCAGAATTATCTTATTTAGAAAAAAAGACAGAAACCTATATTATGTATTTTGCTGATACAGCTTTAAATAAAGAAAAATAATAATATGCTTCGTATGCATTGCGTGGAAAGAGAAATCAGATTATCAAAGTCTGAGTCAGATTAGAAAACAATGGCGATTGGTGACCCTGCAAAACCAAATTAAACGTGTTAAAGTTTAAACAATAAACTTTGGTGTTCGGAATTTACCTGTTTTATTTCTTTAAGTATATACGAATTATTATAAATTCTAAGGGCTTGATTTCAAACTGAAAAAAAACAAACAAAAATAGTAGGTAACTGCTGAATAATTAAACAAAATAGAAATAATTTTATTATTATAATAATTATATTTTCTCTCATGATACGAGCAAAAAAAAATAGGTACTAATACATAATACTTTGTAGTTTGCTTAAACATTCTTATATTCTTGAAGATAGAGAAATCTGTCTGTTTTTCGAACCATACTTTTTAAACGAAATATTTGGTTGTGATTAGAGATAACAAACTATCGATAGACTATCAATAGTTGCTCAAATAATACAAATGAAAAATGAAACAACAACTGCTCGAATTCAACTACAATAGTTTATCACACTTATTAAATAGAAATTCAAAAAACTGAAAATCTATTCACAAAAAGTTATATATAACTTGATAAAAATATTTTAAACACAACACGTACTTAGTAACTTTTACTTAAGTAACTGTTTGGTTATAATTATATAATAAAAAACCACAAATTGTTACAAAAGAAATGAAAATAAAATAAATAAGAGAAATATTCTGAGATTTACAACTATCGATAGTAGTTGATACTATCGATTCTATCATAAAATAAAAAAACTATTGATAGTATTGATAGTCCTATATCGATCCCTGGTTATGCTAATTCAGTAGGTACCTAACAAAAATTAACGGACTGCATCCCTGCTGTGGATTGTTTTACTTAATTTTTTTCGTATTTTTCAGATATTCAAAATACTAAGAAAAAAAGGAAAATGGAGCAAATGATTTTAACATGTCCAGTGTGTAAAAATTATCTAACTCCACCAATACGCCAGTGCGAGAAATTTCATAACTTTTGTGAGAAATGTGTCCAAATATATAAATTATCGATTTGCGTTGTATGTGAAGGTAAAATAATAAATGATAAAAATAATATTCTCGAGAAATTGTTGAAAGATGCAAGATATCCATGTAGCTTTGAACAGTATGGTTGCACATATTCGATACCGATAAGTCAGAAATCTGAACATGAAAAGGAATGTTATCATCGTATGTTCACTTGCGAAAGTAAAATTTTTTGTAAAGAGAGCTGTACATGGGAAGGACTCTATAAAGATATCCTTATGCATTTTAAAAAGAACCATCCAAAAAGTACTGTCTTGAATTTCCGAGAACAAATAACAATACCTTATGCAAAAAAAAATATCAGTGAGTTGCAGTTAATTTCGGCTTTTAATAAGCTATTTTGGTATAAATATCGCGTTGATACAACAAATAGCGTAGCCTATTGGACAATACAGTATATTGGACCGAAAAAGCATGCTTTATCTTACTATTATGAGCTAGAATTCTTTAATGAATATGATCCTATCCGAAAATATAAAATTACTGAAGTATGTGGAAGTGATACAGAAGATGTAAATGCACTTTTTCAATCACATAAATGTGTTGCCATATCATTGAAGGCGTTAAAAAATTTTGCTGATGCAAACAATAATATCTCTTTCCGATTTTGGGTACATAAAGTTAGGCCTGATGGAAGATCAAGTGATTCGTTGTCTGAAGCAACAAATAAAGTTGAAAAGCTTTCAGTTACTGAAAATAAAAAGCATGAAGCAAGTGGCAGTAAAAAAGAGAACAGTGATGGAGGTAGCAAGGGACAAAAACCAAACAAGAAACCAGACAATAAAAACAAATATAAAACAGATCAACATAAACAACCAAAAAAAGCTGCTGATATGCCTCCCCTCGATATGCCTCCGCTTGATATGCCCACATTTCCTATACCTAAACAACCGGTTTATGTGATGGCTTCAAGTTTAGGTTTAGGCCCTGATTTTACAGGTTTTCCTGGACTAATGCAAGGAAATCCAAAAGTCCAGGATCAACCAAACAAAAATAAAACTCAAAAAAACAAAGGTAATAATCCACAGAATAACAAATAAATTGTTATGACTTATGATGTAAATGTAATTTATTTCGAGATTTAAAAATTCTGTGCTATCATAGGTTAATGAAATATATCAGCTGAATCATTCGAGTCTCGAACTGCGAAACCTAATTCAAGGCGCTATTCACTTTAATAAAATGTGACAATTCATGAAGATTTCAAACGACTCTTACGATTTCAACTGTTTCATGAGTTTTTTGAAGACACGACATGCGTCATGATTTCAAAAGATTTCAGATGCTTGCACAAGAGGCTGTTTGCAGCTTCAGAAATCGATTCTATAACTGCTAGCGATTTTGCAGAGATTAAAAGTTGTCAGATAACCAAAGTAATTTCGGTAGGATTTCTGGTAAGATTTTATTAAGTGAATAGCGACCTTATTCGAGCATACATGTTTCGCAAGCCACCGCCATGTTCTTAGCAAGCGCATTTGCCAGTTCTGATTCAAACTGTTGTATCAGTTGTGTAGTAAAATTAGGGGCGAGATTATTTAACACAGCTGCATTCAAGGTCTTAGAAATTACCAAACATCAAAGTGTCGATAGTCGGATGAATCTGCTGGTATGTTTCTATGTTATGCTGTGGTGCAGTATTATTAACAATAATTTTATAATAAAAAACTTTGAGAGATAACGAGATTGATTAATTGTATGTTCTTTTTGAATTAAAAATGGTTTCATACTGCAGTCATTTTTATTACTATATTTTTTTATTTTTTACAGTAAATGTTTGGTTGCATGTGAAATATTTTTAAATGTCATTGAAAATCGTAACAAAAAATAGTGTGCGTATCTCGACTGGAAAGTGATTTTTGCTGTACTCGGCATGCGGCCGAGACCAGAAATATGCACATCTTGAACAGCAAAATGTCACTTTGAATCTAGATACACAAATAACTATTAAAACCTTTCATATTAATTTTTGTTAGCACAGTAGAATTCATGTTTTTTTTTTTTAAATATGAAGTATAATAATATTGTTTGTGGTGTTTTTTTAATTTAAGGTAGTTGTTGTGCTATGGGCATAGTGTCAGAAAATTCTAAATTTTCGTATACTCATTAAGGATACTATAATACAAATACCATTAAAATTTGAAGTTGATTGACTATCTCTAACTCGAGATAAACTTAATTAAAGTTCGGATAATTAACACGGAGAGCATAGGAAAGGTTGTGTTTTTGACAAGTTTTTTAATAAAAAAAAAAAGTAACAGTCAGAAATTTTCAAAAAACTATCTGTTTATTGATGTTTTTATTCTGAGTTTAAAAAAGAAAATCCAAAAATTATTGACCTTTTTATTGTTGAGATATAATAACGCAAAGTTCAACAATTTATGAAAAAAGATTGACATTTTTATATAATCCGAGCGAACAAACTAAGTGAAATATGTGTTACTATGTGAACAACCGTTTTGGTACAATCTCTAACAAAATTTTTTTACATTTAACACTATACTTATTTATTGTTTTACAGCGTATTATGAACGAAACTTTTGATGTTTTTGTAGCACGACAACTACCTTAATTTTAATAATTATTGGTAACGCATTTAAGTTTATAATAATCTGTAATTTTATAAAATTAGAAGAAAGTAATAGGTACCTATTTTGTTATAAACTATAAAACTTGTTTTACTGAATAAATTTTCTCGCTTAAAGATAAATATCTAGAGAAAGACTTTTTATATAATATGATAATAAATTCTTTATTCGGGAGCATAGTAACTAAAGCTGATCTGTGATTTACCTTCATCCAAACTAATAGTTAATTAGTTGGGTATTTTGAAGATAAAATCTTGATTATTATTTTTATGTATCAATAAAATTTTCTTTAACTACAATATAATAATCTGACAGTGACATCCTGAAAAATCTGTTTTGGGTTAGAGAATGTCAGATAGTCAAGCTTGTACTATATAACTATCGATTAATGTTTGAAATTTTTAAATCTTTTTTGAAGTGAAACTTCTTATGCTAAAATGCTACCTCGATGAAACAACGAACGCGGCACGGGAAAGAAGGTTTGGAATGCATCCACTCTTCTCCGCAGAGTCAGTGTTATAATATGATATAGTCTGTAGATACATTTGAATGATGATTGTGATTGGTTGGACAGTGGTCCGGCTCCATCTACAGGTACATTTATACCCTGAAACATTTGACTTTTGGACTTCAAACGACGCACAGTGTACACGTGCACCTAACCCTAATTGAATTTTATATTATTCATACACAAGAAGTTTCACTTCGGTCGTGTGTGCTTCGACACCTTTTTTTTTTATTTGTTCCTTATTTTTATTACTGTTTCATAGTATAAGTCGTATGATTTGCTGTTTTTGGATTCATTTGTTAAAACAATTATTAAAATTACAATTATTTTTTATGGTTGATAGCTGTATATTATATTTTATTATATTTATACTCAGATTATTTTATACAAATTTATAACAGGTTTTAATAAAACAATAATATTATATGGAAAATTCTTTATTAATGTATTTGCCATATGGCACATACACTATTGGCGTCGGTCGGATGGCGGGACCTAGGAGTCGGACCAAAATTTCTCGACGTTTCATAGCCACGTTGAAATCCATCACCGCACGAAGCCTATTTAAAATGGGCCCAATCGGACCATTTTAAGGGTGGTTTTTAGGGGTTGAAAAATGTTTTTGGGCCCGAAAATGCCGAAAAAATTCTCAGAATCGTTTCAAAATTAAAATTTAACCTTTTAGTAACGATTAAAATGTGCTGCCAAAATTTTAATAAAATCGGCCCGACAGGACCGGACTTACAAATTTTATGAAAACACTAGTTTGCGGATAGTGCTTTACTTACTGAAGGGTGTATTTAATTTGGTACCGAGGTTGCATTGATAAAAATATTGAAATTAAGAAAAAAAATATTATTTTAAGGGATGTATTAAGGGGTTACATTTTTTATTTTGTTCAAAAACAAACTTAAGTTCACATAATAAAGCCACAATGCCAGTATTAGCAAATACACTATATTGTCGGCAGGGTTTTGGCACTGCGACCCGAGTTTTTATTATTTTGCTGTTTTTTACAGAAAAAACTTATCGCTAAATTTTAGTAGATACATTTGTAGCTGATCGAATAGCGACATTTTGAATATAATGTTACGTACGTCAAGTTAGATTGCCCATGACAGACTTTTGAATTTATTTTTATGCCAATCGTTAGTGCTGCTAAACCACAAAATTTTTTCGTTGGTGCTAAAAAAATGTCAAAGTTGTAGATATTTTTTATATGGACAATTTAACTTGGCGTAAAGTTAGATTACCCACAATGGATTTTCAAAAAAATGTTTATGCCAATCGTTAGTGCTGCTAAATCCCAAAATTTGTTCGTTCGTGCTCAAAAAATGTCAAAGTTGTGGTCATTTTTATGTAGGCAATCTAACTTGGCGTCAAGTTAAATTGTCCATATAAATAAATAAATTAAAAAAAAGCAATGGTTTTATTTTAAATCAAAATGCACTAAAATTAGAAAATAATTTTCTTTCTTCAGTTAAAAAGAAAACCCATTAGGCAAAAATGTATAGACAAAGTAATATTTTATGAGCGCCCAATGGTTTTCTTTTTAATTGAAAAAAAAATATTATTTTCTAATTTTTAGTGCATTTTGATAAAATAAAAGCATTGTTTTTAAAAAGTTTTTTTTTTAATTTATTTATTTTTTACTTTTTAGTCTTTATTAATTATTTTAATTTCATACAATTGAAAAATATATTAATTTTTATTTAATTTAAAAAAACAAAATTTAAGTTCTAAATCTTGATATAGGGAGTCCGCCATATTGCATTTAGAATGACGTCATGTAGCTTATCTTATTCTACTCATCAAACCCTTTTATTTGATACGCATCTCAAGGGGGTTGTGAAGAAAAAGAAAGGCCGTCTTGGGGCGTCTGCCATTTTGAATTTAGAATGACGTCATGTAGCTTATCGTATTCTACTCCTCAAACCCTTTCATTTGATACGGTGATACCTATGTCACGCCCCTTCTGAAGAAAAAGGTAAGCTGCCATTTTGAATTTAGAATGACATCACGCAGCTTATCGTATTCTGCTTATGAAACCCTTTCATTTGATACCCATGTCAACGGGGTTGTAAAGAAAAAGGCGAGCCGCCATTTTGGATTTAGAACGATATTAGGTACACTATATTGCATTGTCACCGGACTTATATACGTGTGCAAAATTTCAACTCAATTGGGTAACGGGTAGTGGATCAAATTTCAATCACTAATTTTGACCCATAGATTATACATAGGACATGTCGAACTTAATAAAACCATTGAAAAATGTCCACAACTTTGACATTTTTTGAGCACTAACGAACAAATTTTTGAGTTTAGCACCACTAACGATTGGCATAAAAAAAAATCAAAAATCTGTCATGGGCAATCTAACTTGACGTACGTTATAATGTTGGTAAAATATTAATTTTATACCTTTTCGACCATGTTGCTGAAACCTGAACCAGTGACTCTTCACTCAATGCCTGAACACAAATAGACTTATTTGTTATAACTAATTTTCTTAACATGTTTTCTGGGTTGATTGTAAGCTTGACATTAATTTATTGTATTATACAGATAATTAGGTACATACATAATATTTTGCATATTAGGTATATAGAAAAGTAGTGACTAAATTTTCATAGGTAGGCTTTTGTGCGAATGTCACTATAATCAGTTGTCGAGCGTCTATAATTTGAAATCATCACTATAATTTCAAAAAATAAATTGTGGCGACTATTTTTGCACCTGTATAATGTATAAAGGTGCATTTTCATGTGACGCTAGACGCTGGCGTCTAGCGTCAAATGTGGTCACGTGACATAAACGCCATCTTGAAAAACTGTAGCGTCAAGTTCCAGCGTCAAATTTTAGCGTCAACAGACAGCAAGGTTTTGACAGTTGTAAACTTGTAAAGAGAGCGTCAAATAAAGACATCCATAAATCAAAACCCTGGTGAATTTGTTATAATAATTAATAAATAAGCTCTTTTTAAATTTATTAACAGAAAAGACAATGTCTGAATACGATTATCAAAAGTGAAATTCCCATATTTTTGACTTAAATAACCGGCGAAAGTACACGAATTATAAGGAATAAAAATTAAAAATATAACTATGCATACTTTTTTATAGGTAATTATATGCACTACCAGAATATGAGAAAAAAATAAATTGTATCTTGAGAAATTTTAATGTTTTTAGTATTCAATAAAAAAAAATTGTTTTGTTCTAAGTGAGACGGGAATTTTAATTAACCATCGAAAAACCATCAGGTGATAGTATTTTCCTTAATAAATAGGTACTTTCGAAGTAATAAAATCAATTCGTAGAATCAACCCCCTAGTAGCAACATAAAGCAATTCTTTAGCAAGCCTGTGTGTTGATACTTGATGCACAACTCAGTACCTAGCTGTAGAAAACTCGTATCATTAATGACCAGAGACAACTAATGACGCCAGCGTAAAAGCTAAACAATGTTTAGCTTTGACGCTACATTTTTTTCAATATGGCGTTTATGTCACGTGACCACATTTGACGCTAGAAGCCAGCGTCGAGCGTCACATGAAAATGCACCTTTAACTATTAAAAGTATAAAAATTTGATTTTTTATTTATAGATATTATGCATTAATGCAGATATGAAATGAAGAGTAAGATATTTAAAATTCACAGTTGTCAACAATCCATTTAAGATATTTATTAACACGGGTATATAGTCCTGGTTGGCCAGGTTCTCCACACTTTATTCCCCATGATACAACTCCAATATTCACCCAGCGTCCATTTGGAAGTTGATGCATTAGTGGTCCTCCCGAGTCTCCCTAAACAGAATATTTTATCAAAGTTTACTTATTTTTCTCGATGAAACATAAAGTATGTTGAGACTTGCAACCGTATTGAAATTTATTTTGAAAACATCAAAATGTAGTTTACCTGGCATGAATCTTTTCCACCTTCATAGGCAGCTGCGCAAATTGTTGTTTCTGGAACAAGTTGAGCAACTGCATTTTGACACCTTTCATTACTCCAAACGGGCATTGATACTTCCATTAACACATCACTAACAGGCCCCCCAAAGAACGATGTGCCCCAACCAGCAACCACTGACGTTACATTTTCAAATGTTTCATTTACAGGAGGAAGACATATTGGCCATATGTAAGAATTAAATACCGTTGGTCTTTCTAATTTTATAATTGCAATATCGTTGAGGTATGTTGCCAAGTCAAAATCTTCATGTTGTCTTATTTCTGCTATTTTAAAATCACGATGTCTTGTTTCATTTGGCAGTGTGAAATCGTATTCGCCCAAACGTACTTTTATAAGTTTAGGGTCAAGACTATAAAATAAAGTAAATAAATCGAAGTTGTTCAAACAATACCCACTCAGCTGCCACAAAACAGCCCCTGTCGCTTACCCATTAGTGCAGTGTGCTGCTGTAAGCACGTGCCTGTCTGTTATAAGAACACCTCCGCAGAAATTTATATCAATGCCTCTAAGAAGTACTGCCATCCAAGGCCATTCTTCAAAATTAGCCTTTCCACCTTCTGGTGAACTCAAAGTTGATGTTCCAGATACACCGCAACCTATATGAAAATTTACAATGGCACCATTTTATTAAATTATAAAAGGGATTGTATCGTCGTTTCACTTCTTAGTTTCAAAAGAAAAAATGAGGTACTTAAATTTAAAATTCGCGATTTCACATACTTCTGAACTTTGATGAATAGATCTGACCTTTGAGAACTACAAATATTATTTTTACCTCGTATCGGTGCAGAACCATCAGTGGAAATTCTATTTTCTACATTTTCATCCACATCACCAGTGGATGGCAAATCTAATATCAAGTCTGAACCTTCAATGTTGCTTTGTACTTCTGGTTGAACTTCATCTGGACAGCAAACACCAAGAGTACTATATTTTTTTCAAAATATGAGAATTATTTGTTGACGCGCTTTAATATATTAAATATAAAGAATAATAAAAAAAGCATTGAAGAAATAAAGTTTACTTACGATAGTTTTGTAACACACATAAATCCAGCGAGTTTCCAAAAACTTGCTCTTAAATCTTTAACAAGACACTGATGCAATGGGCGACAGTGGCCTACCAAGCCACCTGGCGCTAAGCAATCTTCATAATTTGGTTTGTAAGGATCCAAACTACTGAATCTCACAAATCTTTTTTGTCTTAAGTTTACTGCATCTAAAATATTGATTAATAATTTTGCTAATCCAAATTTATTTTAATATTGAAAAAGCTAAGAAATTGTAACATATAAATACTTATGTCGTGTTTCGGCATAACCATTCCATGGATAATAAAATTGTTAAAAATTGTAGAAATAAAAAAGCTTAAGATAATACAGTTCAACATTTTAACTGACATGTCTTGTTAAACAAAAATTATTATTGAGCATCCTATTCAGTCGATAAAGCTGGCAAAAGTGATAACATGATTAGTGACTTCAATGCTTCCTTTCTGTTTATCAATTAGACAGGATGCTTAAAATGTGTGTTTTATTAAATAATATGTACAGGAACGTCGGAACCAGGGGGACGGGAGGGGGCAGGCTTCCCCCCACAAAATTGGATGGGCAAGAGTATTGTTTTGCCCCCCTTAAGCTGAGCAAAATGAAGATAAATTTTAGAGAACATCAACAATATTAATATTATAAACGGTTTTTAGCTGTAACAGATAAAAATTTTGGAGCATACAAGTAATTCAAGAATTACAAGGCGCGATATTCATGTAGGTATTGTGTGTAAACGGTTTTACCAAACATAGGGACAATAACACTAAGAAGATCAATTTTGTAGTAGGCTATGGCCATAAGACCTAATGTAAATATGTATTGGATTACATAGAAAAAATAGTGCAGTGAATTTTTGAAACAATTTTCCATAGCAACGGTTGACTATTAAGCGAAACTCGGAACCTGCTAAATAAAAAAAGTCATGAGGTGTCGTAAGATACCCGACAGAAGCTATGTTTCTTACGCATTCTATATAAAACCGAATTTATCAAAGATACAAACAATACAATTAAAAAGTTATTATTTGACTGCCATTTTGAAATCTGACGCCATTTTATTTTTTTGTGTCTTATTAAACTCTCAAATATCAATTTTCAAAAGGATCGGATAATTTTTACAAAGAAGTATATACCTATGGTCGCCATTTTAAAATATGACGTCATTTTATTTTTTTGCGTTCTATAAAACTCGTCAATATCTATTTTCAAAAAGATCGGATAATTTTTACACAAAAAGTACATACTGCCGCCATTTTGAAATCTGACATCATTTTATTTTTTTGTGTCCTATGAAACTCTCAAATACCGATTTTCAAAAGAATCGGATAATTTTTTCAAAAAAGTACATACGGCCGCCATTTTTAAATCTGATGTCATTTTATTTTTTTGTGTCCTATGAAACTCTCAAATACCGATTTTCAAAAGAATCGGATAATTTTTACAAAAAAGTACATTTGGCCGCCATTTTTAAATCTGACGTCATTTCATTTTTTTTTTATTCTATGAAACCCTTAAATATTAATTTTTAAAAGGATCGGATAATTTTTACAAAAATGTACATACGGCCGCCATTTTGAAATCTGACGTCATTTTATTTTTTTGTGTCTTATGAAACTCTCAAATATCAATTTTCAAAAGAATCGGATAATTTTTACAAAAAAGTATATATAATGGCCGCCATTTTGAAATCTGACGTCATTTTATTTTTTTGTGTCATATGAAACTCTCAAATATCAATTTTCAAAAGGATCTGATAATTCTTACAAAAAAGTACATATGGCCGCCATTTTGAAATCTGGCACATTTAATTTTTCTGTGTCCTATGAAACTCTCAAATATCAATTTTCAAAAGGATCGGATAATTTTTACAAAAAAGTACATATGGCCGCCATTTTGAAAAATCTGACATCATTTTATTTTTTTGTGTCCTATGAAACTCTCAAATATCAATTTTCAAAAGGATCGGATGATTTTTACAACAGAGTACATGTGGCCGCCATTTTGAAAAATCTGACGTCATTTTATTTTTTGGTGTCCTATGAAACTCTCAAATATCAATTTTCAAAAGGATCGGATAATTTTTACAAAACAGTTCATATGGCCGCCATTTTGAAAAATCTGACGTCATTTTATTTTTTTGTGTCCTATAAAACTCTCAAATATTAATTTTCAAAAGAATCGGATAATTTTTACAAAAAAGTACATATGGGCGCCATTTTGAAATCTGACGCCATTTTATTTTTTTGTGTCCTATAAAACTCTCAAATATTAATTTTCAAAAGGATCGGATAATTTTTACAAAAGTGACGTTGCACTACTTCGTGACGTGACGTTTCACTTTTTATTATTTAGGTCCCCATCTGAAACGTGCGTTAAGAAGCATAGCTTCAAATAAAAATAGGTAAAAAAACTTTTAAGTTAAACGGTTTTATAAATGTTTTAAAAAGAAAAAAATAATATTTAATTTAGGTTCATAAGTATAAAAGCGTGGGTCGTAAACTCTATGATAATTTATTACAGTCACGACCCACGCTTTTATACTTATGAACCTAAATTAAATTTTATTTTTTTCTTTTTAGTACATTTATAAAACCGTTTAACTTAAAAGTTTTTTATCTATTTTTATTTTTAATTTTTTAGTGTGCTTTATTTCCTTAGTCTGATTTTATAACATTTATCCGATCCACTGAAACGTTACCGGAGAAAGACCTTTTGCCTGTGAAAATTCAAAAGTACGATTTGCACCCGGACGAAAGCCGGGTCGGTCAGCTAGTTATCATAATATTGTATTGTCACCGGAGCTACACCTGTGTGCAAAATTTCAACTCAATCGGATCACGGGAAGTGGGTGAAAATTCAAAAGTACGATTTACACCCGGACGAAAGCCGGGCCGGTCAGATAGTTACCATAAATTGTATTGTCACCGGAGCTACACATGTGTGCAAAATTTCAACTCAATCGGATCATAGGAAGTAGGTGAAAATTCAAAAGTACGATTTGCACGCGGACGAAAGCCGGGCCGGTCAGCTAGTTATCATAATATTGTATTGTCACCGGAGCTACATATGTGTGCAAAATTTCAACTCAATCGGATCACGGAAAGTGGGTGAAAATTCAAAAGTACGATTTACACCTGGACAAAACCGGGCCGGTCAGCTAGTTACCATAATATTGTATTGTCACCGGAGCTACACATGTGTGCAAAATTTCAACTCAATCGGATCATAGGAAGTGGGTGAAAAATCAAAAGTACGATTTACGCCCGGACGAACCGGGCCGGTCAGTTAGTACCATAATATTGTTTTGTCACCGTAGCTACACATGTGTGCAAAATTTCAACTCAGTCGGTCGCAAGATTTGTAACAAATATACGGGATCAAGCTAAATAAAACCACCGTTTAAAAAACAAAGCATCTACTACCTACTTACTTTTGCGTGATGCCAGAATATTTTAAAACTCGCAGTCGCATAAGAAGTTATTTACTTGAAAAAAAATCATGTAAATCAGACCAGTGGTTCTCGAGTTATAAGCGTACAAAGGGACATACAGACAGAGAAAGTCAAATTGTTCGGGAAGGTATGAACGTCGAGAAATTTTGGTCCGATCCCTAGGTCTCGCCATCCGATCGACGTCAATAATTAGTTACACGTCATTTTAACTCAGTAGGCCAGGGTTTTTAAACTTAAATTCAAACATCAGCAGTCAAAAAATTGAATAACTATATTAAAATAATGCAATATAAGACAGATCATACGCTATCTTCCAATATCCATATCACACTGTGCAACAGACAAGGACAACCGAAACAAGTTCGCGATTTATTAGATAAAGTCGCATTTATTTAGTTTAATAATCATATAAATCTGTATAAAAAAACTGTTTTGACACAATATTATACATGAAATCTATCTAAAATTTTCTGCTCTTTCGTTTGAGACAGGTTTCGAATCGATCTTACTTAAATTGAGCAAACTATAAGCAAAAAACACCGTTTTTTCTAATTTGCTCCCCTCTGGGGCCAAAATTCAAAAATCGGGCGACGTTAGGATCAAATAGACCCCGAGAGGAATCGAACAAAAAAAAGTTTTTGAAAATTGGTTCATCCGTTTGGGCTGTACGCGTGACACAAAAAATCCGTTACAGATTCACAGATTCACAGATTCACAGACAAAGCGAGTGTATATAGGCGCTTCTAGCTTCGCTAAGATCGCGCCTAAAAACACCTTTTGTCTTTGGGCCGCGGTAATACCTACATAATAATTATAATATGTGTGAATTTCAAGCATAGAAATATCATAGATAGAATAGGGAAGTAATCCAAAGAAGTGTCGGTGCCAAAGATAGAGAATAGAATTTGATTTTTTTGTTTGTTTGTAATGGATAAACTCAAAAACTACTTATCTGATTTTAAAAATTCTTTCACCTATAGAAAGCTACATTATCAACGAGTAACATGGGCTGTATTTTATTTTCAAAAAAATTAGAAGGAGGGGTAATAATCTATATCTATACTTATATACTTATTTATTTGTATTGGATAAACTCAAAAACTACTTAACTGATTTTAAAAATTCTTTCACTTATAGAAAGCTACATTAGCGAGTAACATGGGCTGTATTCAGGGCCGTAGCTAGAGCTGAATTCAAGATAGGGCACTGAAAGTTTAAAGTAGGGCTGAAGCAAAAGACTACAATTTTTTAATTGGATTGCCCACCTCATCTGGTGATATCAAATTACAAAAGCAAGAAAACGGTAAATGACAATTTATTCAAAAAAAAAAAAAAATACACAACTTGCCATGTTATCAAATTTCCGAAGAACTTAATTTAGTCCAACGAATTTTATCTTGTTTTTCCAAATTCCAGATAGATCAAGTCTGTCATTCTGTCGTGACAGTCTTTGCGGCTTGTTTATAATTCCTTAAAGTAGGGCACTGTATGTTTTAAGGTAGGGCATTGCCCCTTAATGCCCCCCCCTAGCTACGGCCCTGGCTGTATTTTATTTTCAAAAAAATATTATAATAATATTATAAAGAGAACAGATTTGATTTTTTGTTTGTTTGTAATGGATAAACTTAAAAACTACTTATCTGATTTTAAAAATTCTTTCACCTATAGAAAACTACATTATCAGCGAGTAAAATGGGCTGTATTTTATTTTCAAAAAAATTAGAGGGGGGCGGTAATAAATCATAAATTCTTATCTCTTGAGAACGCTATTTGGGGAGGTTCCGCCGGTGTTTTGTGAATTTTGCGAAAGAACGAGTTATCTCGAAGTTACCAGTTGAGTCAAAAAAATAAGGTTGAGTTGCAAGCCTATTGCATCCCCAGATCCCGAATATGCGTGCCGGTTTACCCATTAGGCACTTTATAGACATGTGCTTATAGGAGCGCCGAAGGCGACCCTCAACCAATGAATAATAATATTATACTGAAAAACCTAAAACAAAAAATATTTTTTGTTATTACCATAGCAATAATAAACAAGCCGTGAGGTGGGTCGTTTATTAGGACTAAAGTGCGACCCTTGAGGTCCACACGACGAACTTCCCAGTTTGATAAATATTTAATAATAATAATTAAATTAGATATTACACAGAAAAGTAATCATTTTAATCATTAAAACATCAATAATTAAAGAAAAAAAAAAACGGCTGAACCGATTTTTATAAAATTTATGTCGGATCAAAATGACGTTAACACGCCTCGATTGACACCCTTACAAAGTCGATATACTTTTTTATTCGCGAGATATTGTGTAAAATCTACTTTTTTGGAGGTTATTTGGTTAAGAAAAAAGAACGGCTGAACCGATTTTGAAAAAAATTCTTTCAGATCATATTTACGTTAATACGCGTCGATTGGCACCCTAACGTAGTCGATATCATTTTTCATTTTCGAGATTTCGTCTTAGAAAGAAATGGACACATACGTACGTACGTACGTACACACACACACACACACAGAGACATCTTTCTAAAAGTAGTGTAAAAATAGTGTAGTGACCTTGAAACATAAACATTTTTTTTCCTTTTTGATTTCGATTTTCGGACCCATTACAATAACTTCCAGTGGGAAGTTAAAAATACCCATTTTTTCTGCTTTATAATTTTTTCTGTTTATGATTTCCACCCATCTTACATAGGTATGAATTTTTCCTTCAAAGAAGGCAGAATATTAGTAAGACTGAACGTTCTCAGAATGCTTAAAATCGCGTCTCTAAAGTCAATATTTCAAAAAATTTCTCACGGAGGGACACCCCCGGATCCCCCTGAGGAAACTTCAACCCCTATTGTAAGATTCCGGTGTTATTTCATATACTTACGCTATCCGCTTCTGACTATGGATATTTTTTATTATTTATAAGCCTTTTTAGTTTTATAGCTTTTGCGGAACCGTTTTTTCGTCTTTTCTTTGTTAACTGTTTTTTTCCCTATATTTTTCAACAAAATATAATAAATCTAGATATTTTCATTTATGCATTATATGCCACGGAGTACGGACTTTAAAATTTTTAAAAATAAAATTGTTTTTTCAGTTTTCTTTTAAATATTATGAATATTAGTGTATCCAGCCCAGGAGTCCAGCTGTTAAAACAGAAATGTTACTGGACACTGGTTTCGTCGCATATGGTGAAATCAAGTCGAAGCTGGTATTTACTATTTGTATTCATGTCAAAACTGTCAACCTGAAATCGTGTGGGGCAAACGCTCTAATATTGTTAATTATTATTCTATCTTCGATTTTAAAGTACGTAATATTACGAAAATAAATAATGGAGTGCAAATATTTGACAATAAAACTTTTAACTGGAAATGTTATGCCATTAATTGCATGTGCGTTTATTCAAATTATGACCTAAATACTTATGGATTTTTTTATATTTTTCATTTTGAAATGTTTCTTTTTAAATTTTCAGTAGGAACATATCGTATTCGTGGAAATGATACCATCTACAGAGTACTCGATTATGCTTTAGAAGCTGGATACAGATCATTCGGTGATTATAATATTTTTTTTTAATTTAGCATAAAAACAAATGAACAACTTATGTGTACTTAGACAAGCATGTGTATTTGTCTTCTGTTTCTTGTAAATAAATTTCACGGCTATCTAGATGACATTTCATAGAGTAGTTTCAATCCAGAAGGCCGTGAAAAATGAAAATAATAGCAATATTTATTATTGTATCGGGTTCTACAATGATTTCATTTTTGTCATAGATACGGCTGCTGTTTACGGTAATGAAACATCGATTGGTTTGGCGTTAAAGTCATTGTTACCTAAATATAATTTGAAAAGAGAAGACATCTTTTTAACAACAAAGCTTTGTAAGTTAGATTACAGGAATAGAACTACATCTAAACTGTAAAATAGAAAATACTCAATATGTCCGTCACATAAAAACTCTCCCAACAGTGAGCCCTGGCGTCGTGAAATGCACACAGTTTATTTTGTTTGACAAATCCGAATGAATGTGACTATTTTCAGCTCGCTACATCGTTTCCTTCCCGATGTATGTTAGAGTAAGTTATTTTTACCCGGGCGAGATCAGGCTAAGCAGCTAGTGGTTTATAAAATGCATTCGATTATATATGCATACTTTGTTAAGAACACTGGCAGACATAGTGAGTTTTTTTGTTTAAAACTTGATGTAGCTAAAAATTGTACTGTTTACTCATGAATTATGGATCTATAATCAGTATTAGATATTGGTTATTTTTTTTGTAGCACCTCGTGATCATGGAGCCAATGTTTACAAAGCGGTGGAAAAAAGTTTAGAATACTTGGGAACTGATTATATTGATTTATATTTGATACATTGGCCAGGCGTTGAGGGTATTTCGGTAAAAAGCGAAGAAAATGAAACATTTAGATTGCAAAGTTGGCATGCATTAAGTAATCTTCATAAGAAAGGAGTTCTTAAAGCTATTGGAGTATCGAATTTTACAGTAAAACATCTGGATTCGCTTATTAAAAACTGCGATGGTATAAAACCAGCAGTAAATCAGGTAAACAATATATAATTGTAAAAACAAGATCTGGGTTAAAAATTATTTTTAGGCCAACATCTATAGGTATTTTTTTTCTTCTTCATTTAACATTGAAATGCACTGTATTAAGGGTGCGTTCCACTTGGCGATCGCAACGCCTACAACGACCAAACGTAATAAGCGCGGCCATAAGGCGTGAGCGTAGTGGGCGCAATGGTCGCCCAGTGGAACGCACCATAAGTTGATATTTACAGCGTTTTCTGCTGGTTACACTTTGTTACACTAGGCCGCACTAGTGTTAACTTTCAACAAGAAGCGTGTTCGACTGGTCAGTGTAGAGAGCAGTGCTACAGTGTATCGTATTCGGCTAAATGTCAGTGTGATGCTACTGTAACTTTTAGTGTTTCACTTACCACTGTCGCAGGGAGATCGTGTAAAAAAAGTGTAACATGGCAGTAGTAATGGCTTACACGAAGAACGTGTACACTACTCACCACTGCACGGTGACTCGTGCAAAACTACGCACTACTAGTGTTAAAAAGTGTTTAGCAGCTGAAAACGCTATTAGTCATTTCTAAATTGGGGGTTGCTGACGCTTATGAATGGCACCTGGCGGAATGTATTGTCATGATCGAAGAGGCTTTTCAACTTAGATGTTCTTATGATGAGTTGTGTCTGTCTTTTGCCAGGGATTAAGTTTAGTTAAAGTTTACTATGAGTCGTTCCGGTTAAAGCAATTTCGTGATTTTTTAGGTTGAATGGCATCCTCATTTTCATGAAGATGATTTACTAGAATTTTGCAGAAAAGAAAATATTGTCCTACAAGCTTATTCTCCATTAGGAAGTACAAGTATAAAAGATTTGCTTAGAGATTTAATTGTCAACGGTATTGCTAAAAAACTCAACTGTTCCGTCGCCCAGTTATTACTTCGTTGGTCTATTCAGCAAAATATACCTGTTGCTGTTAAAGCGACGAGCAAGGAACATATTGATCAAAATTTACTATTGAATTTTGTAATTCCAGAAGATGATATGAAAACTTTGAGTAATTTAAAAATTAAAGAAAAATATGCCTGGGATCCTACAGTAGTTCAATAGTCACCATTTTTATTTTTGATTTCATTTTTATTATTTAATTAATTAAATCAGTATTTTTTTGAGTTTTTGTATTTTTAAATAAGTTTTTTTTATTTACATTAGATTTTAATTCCGTCCTTAATATAAATGAATAAAATAAAAACTTCTTCACTGTCTAACCGTATTTCAAATATGAGTTTTAAACATTTTGCAAATTTGCCTAAAACTGGTAAACCAACAAATAAAGAATGGACCGTTTTAGCAACAATCACAAAACATGATTTAGAAAACGATACTTTAGAAATAGTCGCACTTGGAACAGGTTCAAAGTGTATCGGTAAAAATAAAATGTCACTTGATGGCGATATTTTAAATGATTCTCATGCAGAAATAATTTGCCGTCGTGCATTTTTAAGATACTTATATTATCAAATAGATTTAGCTTTGCAAAACAAGCATTCTATTTTCGAGTGTTTTTCCACAAAATGTATACTGAGACGCAATATCACTTTCTGCCTTTTTTGTACACAAATTCCATGTGGAGATGCATCAATTTTTCCGAAAAGTGATAATGATTTTTATGGGCAATGTTTAATTGAAAATAATGAAGTTAACAAAAAAGATAACAAGCGAAGTATAAATGAAACAGATTTTGAAGATAAAGATTTAAAAAAAATGAAAACTGATATACATCGGACAGGAGCAAAGTGTTTAGAACACGAAAAAAAACAAGATAAACATAAAGAAGGAATTGAGTATCATACAGTTGGTGCTGTAAGAAGAAAACCTGGTAAGTTATTGTACTGGACAATTTCTAAAATTGTGGTAATGTAATGCGAATGGTTTTTAGGTAGAGGTGATCCGACTTTATCATTATCATGCAGTGATAAATTAGCTCGTTGGATACATGTCGGAGTTCAAGGTGCCTTATTAAATTTAATTGTTCCGAAACCGATTTACTTTACGTCCATAATAATATCAGGAAACACACCATATTCAGAATTAGCATTGAAACGAGCAATGTATGATAGATTTGAAAGTGATATTCACTTACGAGAACCGTTCAAGAAGTGCATACCAGTGTTTAGTCAATCGGATACTGGTTTTGAGTTTGCTAAGACTGATACGAAACAGCCGTGCCCTACGAGTATTATTTGGTGTGCTGTACCTGATAGGTATGTATATTATTACTAGCGGACCCGTCCCGGCTTCGCTCGGGTGGTATGAAATTATGATTTAATAGCGGTCACCCATTACTCCGCTCACGTATATTTAGTATAGCTGATCCGGCAAACGTTGTTAATAATTTCTAGGAATAATTACATTACTCACTCGCTTCGCTCGTTCGTTTGAATTTTATTAATACAGTACTCACTCGCTTCGTTCGTTCGTTTGAATTTTATTAATACAGTACTCACTCGCTTCGCTCGTTCGCTTGAATATTATAAATACACTACTCACTCGCTTCGCTCGTTCGCTTGAATATTATAATTACATTACTCACTCGCTTCGCTCGTTCGCTTGAATATTTTCGCCTACTCACTCGCTTCGCTCGTTCGCTTGAATATTATAAATACACTACTCACTCGCTTCGCTCGTTCGCCATATATGTATTTTTTAAAGCTTAATATAAAAATCGCGATTAAAAATCAGGGGTTGATCGTATAAGGGTGAAAATTTAGAGTTGTATGTATTTTTCAATGCTGAATCATGAAAAAATTAAAACAAAAAATGTCCAAAAAATAAAAAAAAAAAATTTGGGGTGGACCACCCTTAACATTTAGGGGGATGAAAAATAGATGTTGTCCGATTCTCCACCCTACCCGATAAGCACACAAAATTTCATCAAAATCGGTCCAGCCGTTTCGGAGGAGTTCAATAACGTACACCGCGACGAGAATTTTATATATAAGATATACCGTGCGAGTTTTTTCAAAACGTACATAGGCTGTTTCACAATTTGAAATCGTGGTATAGATATTGTTAGAAACTATAGAAACGGATGTTTTTATTTACAATTTATTATTATTGAGTTGTGTTAAGGTTGTTCGGACAGTACCCCGTAAGTCATAATAGAATCTAAATTTTTTTTTTACTAAAATTAAAAATTTTAATACATAAATTCATTATTATAATTTAGACTTTAACTATCATTATTTTTATTTGGATTAAATTAATAATTTAATTACCAAAAATAATAAATAAATGACTTTTGACTCAAGTATTTTTTCACATAAAATAGATCTGGCAACATCGCGTTTAATAGCTGTTTGTTTGACAGCTGTTTATGTAAATCTTGCTGTATAGTGTTCAGTTGTATTTTATCTATATTACAATGAGTAATGCAAATCAATTTAGACACTTGCGAGAAAAAATATCATAAATTGGAAAAAAAAATGTAAGTGAGAGCGTGAAAAGACTACATACGCAATATAAAAATTTAGACGTACAATTACCAAGTAGATGACGAATCGTCGATTTGGAAAAATTAGCTGCGGAAATGTGGTGTATGACATGTGATTGGCCTTTATCTTTTCGTTTTCTCGTACAAGAAGATATTTGTGGACTAGCAAGTGTCTATCATTTGAAATGTTCTAAGTGTGAAAGAATACGTCAGGCGAAAAGTTCAATCAGTGAGGGAACTGGTTATATGTTAAAATTTTTTTTGTTTCATTTTTTTATTTTGCCGCAGTTTATAAATTAAAAAAAAATTAATTTCTTTTCATAAAAAAAACGACCCATAGAAATAAGCAGAAATCATTACAGTTCAAAGTTGGCGCGTTTTATTTTACGTGACGTTGCCACACTTTTGTGAGTCACGTGACTTATTCATTTTTAAGCATGGCGGACTGATATTTTCGTGAATTTTTTGTCATTTTTGTTAAGATATTTTTAAAAGCCTTCGTCAGAAAATTTTTATTTTATTTTTAACGAATTCTACGAAATTTGATTAATGAAAATAGAAGTTTTTTGTTTTTTCATCTATATCAGGAGTGGCTACATAATTCGGTATATGTGCAATTTGTCCACATTCTCTATAGACTACATGTTAAATTTCCGTTTTTTAATAATTAATTACGCGATAACCCTTCGTCAGATTTGTTTAAAAAAATTATTTTAGACGTATGTGATAGCGATTAATAACATATTAAAAAATTAGCTTTTAATCTTATAAGTGCATTAATGTCCGAACAACCTTAATAAATTTTATAAGTTCAGAGATTAATTTAATATTTTTTCTATAAAAAATGTACACCGTGGAAGAAAAGATTCTTATGTACAATTTGTATTCTGGTGGAAATAGTTGTCGGCAAGTCTCTGCGTTATTTAATTAGTGTGCAGTTTCCAGGCAGACTAGATAGATACCAACAATATCTATACCATGATTTTAAATTGTGAAACAGTCTATGTACGCTTTGAAAAAACTCGCACAGTATTTTAATTTTATAATGTGATCGCTTTCTACAAATTGATTATATTTTTTTAGACCTCTGGAAGTTGCAGTTAATGGAAAAAAACAAGGTGTTACCAAGAAAAATAAAAATTCTTTATCAGGGCAATTATTAATCTGCAAGAAACAACTGGCCTTAACGTTCATTACTTTAATTAAAAAATATGATGAATTCAAAAACTTAACCAACTGTAAATTTGATGAAACTTTGAATTATTTATTATTAAAAAGAAGTGCAGTTCAATATCAGTCTAACTGGAAAATTGTAAGAGATTTAATATTTAAAGTCTGGTCTACAAAATCAGATGAATATTTGTTATTTAAAGTGCATGATTAGAAAATTTTTATATTTATTTTATATTTACATAAATCAATTATAATAATTACACTTAATATAAATAAAAACCTAACGTAATTAAGATTACTTAATTTATTAATCCTAAGTAATCATCCATAAGCGTCCCAATTGCAAACTGAAATCAAAAATGAGCTGTATCATTTGGTGTTTTAAAAATACATTTTTAATGTAATTCAGAAAGTTTTCTTTCACATGAAATTCTTAATTGTTAAAAAAAACTTACGATTCCTGTGGCATCAACTCGTGTTCCTACGATCTTAAGTCTAATTTCATCTTCTGTACTGATCATTATATCTTCTTCTTTTGTTTTGTAACATGGCGGATTGTTATTTGGACAAAACTGCATATCGGCTGGTATCGACTAAAACAGTAATAACTAATTAAAAAATGTACATAATATTATATTAGCAGAGAGTTATTTGATACTCTACTTACATGATGTGAAATAAAACATGATAGTGGACCAATTTCTGCAAACATTCCGACCTAAAATACAAATTTCTGTTACAAAATAATTGCACATCATTAGTTTTATATTCTTACCTTATTAACTTGTGTAACGACGGCATCTAATACTTCTCCTTTAAAAGGTCTGAACACAATAGCTTTAAATTTCACTAGATATACAACAAAACCTTGTCCGGGTTGAATAATTCCCGCACCGATATTATCAATAGTAGTTACAGCAATTACGAAGCCATATTTTCCTGTACACGTCCCTTCAACTTCTGTATAGAGTTTTTGTTTCACGGTATCCAAAAGTTGAGGTCCAAAATATTTAGGATGCAATAATATTTCATGTTCAAGAGATATCTAAAAAGACGAATATAACCTTAAATTTTCGAAAACGCGTTTTGGATATAAGATATCTATTAATAATAAATTAAAAATAACTTACGTGATAAAACATATTGTATTTTTGTTCTTACACACTCACTTTCATATATACTAAAAATTATAATTACGGTATAGCAAACACGAAATTTAAATTTTTGACGTTCAAAAACGCTAAACGATTGCGTCAAGTCAATGGTGATTGGTGAAGCTTGATTATAAACACATCAGGATGGGTAACCGTAAAAATATTTTCCTCTACAATCAGTACTCACTGTTACCAAACTCGGAACGCGAAACTATACTGGTACTGATTCATTGCTTTTCATAGTGCCATCGCTTTAACTCAGCGGCGAAATTTGTCGTTGGTTTCGTCGTCTTATCCGAAAGTATGGTCTTATAATTTACAGAAAACATTTTTTTTCCCGCAAACTGACGAAAATGCTGATAGTTTTCCGTAAAAATGTCAGATTTTTAACTTTAGAAACCTATAAGATAAAAGGGGAATGGTGTTTTTTCGCATAATTTTAACTATATCATAATATCTTTATAGCTAATTTACTAAAAAATTTGAAGAAAATATATTTGGAATCCACAAAAGTTTTCCAACGATATCCCACACGACACAATAAATTCAACTTTTTTTAGAGGGTCAAACTTACCCCCAATAAAAATAATTACAAAAATATTTCATAATCTTTGATTTTCGAATTAAGTATGTGCTTGTTATAAGGACCTATAGAATCATACCAAATTTCAAAATCCTACGTCACGCAGTTTTCAAGAAAACAGTCTGTGACATGACAGACAGACGGACGCACGAGTGATTTTATAATGGTTCAGTTTTTTCTATTAAGGCACGGAACCCTAATAAATCAAAGTCAATCGCTTCTTTTCTTTTTTTTCAAAAGCTAAAAACATCAAATCGGTCATAATGACGCTCACCACCCCCTGGTTGGGGGGGGGGGGTAAAATAACCCCTGTAGATGTGTTTTTGCAAAAATCTCATAAAGTATAAGATATAAAAAAAATTCAAACAAAAATTGTTTCATTGTTAGATATCTAAATGTTTGGTTCTTGCACATGCATATTCAGTACCCGGCCAGGTAGAAAGGTATGGCCAGAAAAAGGGCCCGATATTCGCGTGTTTTTGTCGTCTTGGAAAGGAATGGCTAAAACGCAATATCTTTTTAGACAGCTTTATTTATTATGTTCTTTATCGAATTTTAAATTGAAAATACACATGCTTATAAAGCAAAGAACGCTCTAAATAGTGCTTCTGATCCCATATCGTCTGATGATATCGAAATCTTTAAAAATTGTAAAGTTATAGGCTGTCAAAGTTGAAATTATCATAGAGTTTGTTATTTTTTGACACGTGTTACGCGTACATTCTATACCGAATAAAAAAATCTGTCTAGGAATCCATAGGAAATTTAATGCTCTAAAATCTAAACGATGCTTTTTGTCCAATTTTGCTAACTTAAAAAAATTTCAAGTTACAAGCATTGAAGTACATTTTTTTACTTTTTGACATAAAATTGAAACACTTGGCATAGGTACCTATACACGAAACTGTGCAAGAAAATTTTTAAATATCTTACTATGGAATAATTTTTGTTTGAAACTTTTTTTTGTATATCTAATACTTTATGAGATTTTATCAGAAACATATCTACGGGGATTGTTTTACCCCCCCCCCCCCAATCAGGGGGTTGTGGGCGTCAATTTTTAACCTAGAAAGGTTTTAATATTTTGTGTTTACATTAAAAAAAACTCAAATCGGACATGTTGTTACGGGTTTCGAAATAAAAACCTATATTGACTCCACTACAATAGAACCAAAACTATTTATACATAATAACTGTGTTGATACATACTACATGAAGATGCTAGACGACGTGCTTCATACAGAGCTTCAATCTATCATAAAGTTCTAAAGCAGCTGCCTATATTACAGGCTTCCGTCCGTCCTTGCACCCACCTAATAATATTCTATTTTAAGGTGCTGCTGAAACATTCCACTTTATTCTGTGCACAATCAAATAGGTATTTTAAATTATAGATGCTCGACAACAGAGATCATATGTGTACAATTAAAGCTGTGAGTGTATACCTACACATTGTCAGATTACACATGAATGACATTTCGTGTATTATACACGTCCAACGTTTGGTTTGTTTGCGTGTTTTTTGCGCCAACGTAAAACATTTTTTTTCTATTAAGCTTACAAAAAAAAAAAAATTAGGAAAAAATGTAAAGTAAGTAAGTATTTGATAAAGAGGAAATATTAACTGCACGTCAGATAATTACAAAGAAAAAAGGTTGAATCAACGACAATTTTGTTGTTACAAACGCCAACCATCGCACGGCTATTATGAGGTACCTAGCGACAAAAATTTGTTGTT
Organism: Mongoloraphidia duomilia; assembly: GCA_039654895.1. Taxonomy (NCBI): domain Eukaryota; kingdom Metazoa; phylum Arthropoda; class Insecta; order Raphidioptera; family Raphidiidae; genus Mongoloraphidia; species Mongoloraphidia duomilia. Next base: position 12,035,930 of record CM077524.1, read on the forward strand.
TCGCCCACTTGTTTAATGCTTCTGAGCTGACGACAGAATAATCACCTACCCGCCAAAACAAAGAAATTTACACATTTTAAAAAACTTCAAACAACTAAAAAAGATAATGCACGACAGAAAAAGGTAATGCACAACAGAAAAAGGTAATGCACTGCAGAAAAAGGTAATGCACGACAGAAATTGCATTGTCTTCAAAACCAAAGATGTGTGCACAATTTCAGCATGATTGGATGTCGGGAAGTGGTCGAAAATTCGATTGCCAGATTTGTTCCGGACAGACAGACAGAGAGACAAAAAAGCAAGTTAACTAAAAGCTTGAATAAACGTGGTAATTAAGGTAATTTTCGTGAAGTATACGAAAAAGTAACATGTTATATATGTTAGAAAAGCGATTTTTCCATACTCATGTAAAAATCTCACTTTTCTTAACTTGTAAAACAATATTTTTTTGGCGTTGTCAAGTCGTCGTGTATGAAAACATTTTTACTTTTAGTTTGCCTATTTCTGTCAGTGTCGTTTTGTCGTGGTTAATACATTTTTGTCGTGCAATCTCCAGTTCTGTCGTGCAATGCATTTATTTTAAATTAAATTTCTTTTCTGCTGTTCATTCAACAGTTTTGTCGTGCAATGCTCTTTTGTGGCGGGCAATATTATTTTTAGTCGTCAAAACAATTTAAAGCCGTTTATACTATATTTTGTTGTCGCTTCAGACATCTTTTTAACACGCTTATATTAGCTTCACCTGTATGTTTGCGTGCTTGCGTGCTTGTTTGTCAGTTTGTAACCGACTTCTTTGAACTTGATTTTGACCAACTTTGAACGGTCAGATTTAATTTAAACTTTGTCGACTTATCAAGGACCGACGACAATACAATAATTCCATAAGTTTGTCCCATTATCTTGACCAGGATCTCCAGGACTAAAAAAAAAAAGCAAAAAACATCAGATTGAACTGAAATTTTGCACACTTATCAAGGACCGATTACAATACAATAATTCTATAAGTTTGTCCCATTATTCTGACCAGGATCTCCAGGACTAAAAAGCAAAAATAAATTATAATTTAAAAAACTAAAAAACACGCTTTAATGAACTAAAAAGTAAAAAATAATTAATTTTATTGTAAAAAAGCGTGGGGTGCTTTGTATCATATTTTCATACTACCCCACGCTTTTTTACAATAAAATTAATTATTTTTTACTTTTCAGTTCATTAAAGCGTGTTTTTTAGTTTTTTTAAATTATAATTTTTTTATCGATAGTTTGTCCTTTTCTGACGGGCTGATAAATCCCACCCTTTGATAAAACCAATTGTTAAGTACGATACTGAAAACTTAATTGTAGTCGTGAAACTATAAATATATTCTAACACTACCGAAGTCGAAACGTGGTCTTTCGAATCCCTATTGGAAGTGAAGTGATTATGTACGTGATATAGTGTTATCAAAAAGCTTATTATCTTTATGACAAAGATAGAGATACCTGTAGCAGCTTGGAGTTATTTCTTGTCAGCTCGTCTCACTGACCTCTGCCCGCATTTCAGTATTAGTTCGATGACTGCAACAACCGACATAGAGGATAGACAGCGCATTCTCTATCTCAACAGTGTGCTGAAAATATTCCTTTTTTGCGTAAGTGAGATAAAGAGGCAGGTAGTATCAGAAAAGTAATCGACAACATAGTACCCACTACTGTAGTAGGTACTGTTTTTCTATTGACTGTTTATGCTCAGTCAATTCTTTATGTTAATGGTTGCAACTAACGAAGTTAAAACAATTAAACCATTGTCGGATTCTACCAGCAGCACCAAAACTTTATTTCATATTATATATTTTGTGTACTGTATACGTATATGTTTTATATTCAAAATGCCGTATGTACAGGTTGCGCGCGGTTCGTGGTTGGTTGATATCCACCTATGCATACATAAAGCAACACACGGCTCTATTTAAATGATAAATATCCTCCACACACTGTGTGTGTAGTTTACCACCCTGATCTGCGTTGTGTGGTAGCACTGCAGCGTGCACTCGCGACAACAAGAATTACATCACATTTGTGCATCGCCTTATAATAATAGGTACTGGTAACTGAATCGACTACTTATACCATTTTTGCTATCTGTCCGTTCCACTGACATGACGTATACACTATAGCTATGTTCCAACCTGCTGTAAATGGATCATTTTGAAACGGTAACGAAACTGTTTTTATCGGTTTTGTGCGCATGCGTCAACCTTGCACGGTTCTGTGACGGTACAAACGTAGACATTGGTTGGAACGCTTTTGTGACCGTTTTGTGCATCAAATCATGGCCTCGGAAACCGTTCACAAACTATCACAAAATCGGTTGGAACGCTTTAAGAATCGTTCACAAACGATCACCAGTTCGGTTGGAACGCATTCTATCCACTGCGCATGAGCGTGACGGTAATATTACCGTTTTCAGAGTGGTCGGAACAAAGCTTATATAATTATGGGCAGCCGACACCGTAGTCCCCACTATAAACTATTGACTTATACTACTGGACGTGCCATAGCGATTAAAAAGTGTCTCTTCAAAAGAAAAAGATTGAATTAATATGTGGCCAATCTCTATCTCTCCAAATCGCTTCCACAAACAAGGATAGGAATAGGCCACAAGGCCACAACCATACTCTGTCCTACTCACTCATGTGAATCCGAAAAATAACTACAACGATATGCCGCTAGGGCACGTCCAGTATTATATAAGTCCACCCCTGCCTATAGACATTTAGAAACGAAAGTTCAAAATCGCAAATTTTATACGATATATCGAATCCATAATATATCGTGCATCCCTAGCAGTGATGAGTGGTGCAATTTGATTCGATTATACTGTATTTGTATTTATGTGAACGAAGGCGGAAAGTCACTTCAATGGTACGCCGCCCTCTGTTGACGAGTGAGCTAAGGGAGTTCAAATTTGCATCCTGTTTACCATAAAAAAGCTGCAATTATTTTCATCTAAATAATATAATACACAAAGCTACTGTAAAATTGGCTACATATAATAAATTTACTCACATTTTAATATTATGCTATCAGTCTCTGATTATCTAATTATATAGGCGCCGCGAGAGGGGTGCAAGGAGGTGCAATACACCCCCTTGTTTAGAGATAGAGAAGAGAAAAATAAAAAATCCGGGATTGGGAAAAGAAAATATGTCGTTCAGAGTTGCATTGTAGGAAATAATTTATTTGAGTATATGTTTATAATTGTATTTGTATTTCACGACACAAGCATTTTACTTTTTTCACCCCCTTAGAATCAATCCTGCCGGTGCCTATATATTGAATGGAATATTTTTAGTGTATTTGCCTATATATAAAGTACCTATATGGCTGAATGAATTGTAAATTATAGACGCTCAACAACTGAGGTCATTAGCATATCCTATATGGCACATAATACTATTGGCGTTGCTCGGATGGCGGGACCTAGGGGTCGAACCAAAAAATCTCAAAGTTTCACATCATTCTGAACAACTCGGTACTATTTCTTTCAGAACTGTTTTTCTTTTTTAACACGCTTATATTATTAGCTCCACTTTGATGTTGTATGTATGCAAAAAAATCTTGCAACACGATTTTCACCCTCTTCTAAATGTCTAATTGACGTGAAACATTGCAGTCGTCTGTAGTTTTGATGACAATACGATATTCTGATATTTTGGCTATAATAATATTTATTTAACAAGTTAGAAAATGGAAATAAAAAACAGGTGGTGGAAGTGGCGGTGTTGATCGTGGGAAAACGTGTTTTCAGTCGTTTAAAATTTAAATATAATATAATAGATGATGATTAACAATTTGAAAATAAAAACATACCTATTAAAAAAAAACGTTTACATCAACGCGCTAAAAAGCAGAAAATGAATTTATTTCTCCTCTATATAAGGCTTAAAAGTGTGGGACTGCACCTATAATTTAATTATTTTTTAGGAGAGAAAGTATATTAAAAGAAATTCTATAGGTAGTTTTTGTTTATGTAATCAAATAAGGCCACAGCTATATATTGTCTTTGCGTAAAAATCTATAGCAATTTGTTGTTACATAATAATGTTACTTTGGATTTCAAATTGTAATATTTTAATTAGAAAATGTATGATTAAAAACATTTTTTTGATACGTACAGTTGCCAAACAATGCATTTGTTTTCAAATAAATTAAAATTTAAATGATATAATATTTTTAATGACGTCATATATTCCATTCAGGAAATAGAAAATGCCCATCAGTACGACGTAACAGTTGAAATACTATGGGGAAAATTGAGTTATTTCGGTTGCGTAATGGGATTTGAAGACGTGACAAAATCAGTAACAAAAACAATATTTTTGTGTGAAATAAGATTTGTATAGTTCTAAAAAGATAAACACATTTATAACCCTATTTTATTTATGCATCAGATCATATTAAATAAAATGTAACCTACGTTGGCAAATACCTTTAGGGTCAAGATTTATACTGAACAGTTGTGATCGAGTGTTTTGTTTCATTTCTGATGTGATATGGTTGCCTTAATATTGTGTAATATTTATGGAGCTATGTCAATCATACAGTATTATATTGCAAATATGATTTTTTTTGGAAAGTCGATTATGTTTTTAATTATTTTAAAGAAGCTTTAATTTAGTTATTTTATACGTAATAATTGATTATTTAAACGGAATATATTATAACACGCCGTGAGGTGGGTCGTTTATTAGGACTAAAGTGCGACCCTTGAGGTCCACATGACGAACTTCCCAGTTTGATAAATATTTAATAATAATAACTAAATTAGATATTACACAGAAATGTAATCATTTTAATCATTAAAACATAATTATTATTTATTTTTAATAATAATTAAAAAAAAAACGGCTGAACCGATTTTTATAAAATTTATGTCGGATCATAATGACGTTAGCACGCCTCGATTGACACCCTTACGAAGTCGATATATTTTTTTATTCGCGAGATATTGTGTAAAATCTACTTTTTTGGAGTCTATTTGGTTAAGAAAAAAGAACGGCTGAACCGATTTTGAAAAAATTTCTTTCAGATTATAGTTACGTTAATACGCAACGATTGGCACCCTAACGTAGTCGATATCATTTTTCATTCTCGAGATTTCGTCTTAGAAAGAAATGGACACATACGTACATACGTACACACACACACAGACATCTTTTTAAAAATAGTGTAGTGACCTTGAAACATAAAAATTTGTTATACATTTTGATTTCGATTTTCGGACCCATTACAATTACTTCCAATAGGAAGTTAAAAATCAAGATCTCTCTTTAAATAAATAAAAAATGAATTGCTTTAACTTGCAATTTCAAAATACGTAGTACTATTAGATTCTAGTTAATGTGCAAATTAAAAAAATAATATAAACCTTAAAATTTCCTTCGATGTTCTCTTGTTTTAAAAAAAATTTATAATTGAAATAAACAGAAATCAGAGAGATGATGGTGGAAGTAAAGAAAAACATATTATATTGTGGGAGTGCTGGGTGTAGCTTACATTGTTTTCTGACCGATTCGTTTTCTTTTAAAGAAAAAGCAAAAGTGTGTAAATATCAAAAATAATTTTATAAATAACAGTGCAAATTTGCTTCGTGGAATCAAAATGAAATTATAGTGAATTTAATAAAACCGCAAAAGCGCGAGGTATTGAGGCGTAGGGACTTTATCTTTCAGATGCTGATAACATTTTAGAAAGTTAGGTATGGGTTGGTGGTAGTGGTATGACTGTAATAATATCAAGCTAACCAAATTTCTATATGTCTATGTGGTTAAAACGTTTAAGGTGTGCTTATGGCTGGTCCTGAATAATATACTAAATATTTTAACATTAAATTTAAAATTTAAATTCGAGTGCCAGCCCTGTATAGATTCTGAGTTCAGTCATTGTCTGGTTTTACATTATTTTTTTTATTGATCTCATTGTGTTATAGTTTTTCAAAAATTAGCGCTGGCTAAATGCTGCCAAAAGCAAACACTAATTTCTGGAAATAAAAAAGCGAATATAGAAAATAAAATACAATAGAATCTTATTAATTCGGTGCCTCCTGTTCCGAAGCAAGGCCAGGTTACTGGGAAGATACAGGAAAATTTGTCGGATTACAGCAGATGATTACTGGCACAAGAGTACTGCAAAAGCCGGATTACTGGCATTTCCCAACTACTGACGCCTGGATAAAGAATATCTTTTTATCTGTTCGATTAATATTTTTTAAAATGATTTATTAGAAAGTCCATACCATTTTTATTAGTTTTTTTTTGTTTTTGCTTTTTAAGCTTACCAATAGCTTGGGTTGTTTGGGCCTTGTACCAATTCATATTTTTATTTTATAATTTTTTTAATAATAAATTGAAAATCTAATTGATACTTTTATCAGTTCTCGAATTAGAACCTGAGAACTGAGGACTTGTAGAGGAGCCATGCAAACGCTATATAAACAACGGCATCGCTACACGCTCGGCTATTTTGAAAGAGAAATAACAAATACTGATTGGTTTTTATGGTAATTTGTATTTGTGAAATGTTCTATTTGCCACGTCAAATCTATTGCAATGAAAGAAGGAATGATGTAGAAATATTTAAATAGAAACAAAAAGGCAAATATTATAACCTGACAAAAAATCGTTTGTAAACACAAATTATTTTCAATTCATTGAGAACATTCCACAGTCATAATTCTCAAGAATATTGCATCTCTTTACAGGTATTTCGGTTTTATGGGGTCATTTAGTCCTATAAAAGTTGAAATTAACAGTGCTGTCAAATTTTCGTTAGCTGAATATTGTATAAGCTAAAGCGAAACAAAAATTTAACAGCGCTGTTAACTTTTATATTTATGACACAAAATAACACTAATAAAGTGGTTATGAATACAAATGAGATGTTTGTATAAATTATAATTGTGCTTATGAGCACACCTTAATCACTTGCTCAACCGGTTATGTTGTCTGTATGCATGTATGTGATATTATAAAACACAATTTTAGTGTTAAGTGTGGTTTTGAGCCACAACCAAACTGCAAAGCATCAAGAGACGAGAAAGTCCTTTCTGCCTTTCGGTACAGCGGCAACGCGGTGAATATAATCGCGTTAACTCGCATTATATGTACACTTGTGGTCCTCCTGACGGTCCCCTCTGTCCTCGCTGCCTCCTGGTTTCGCAAACCGTATCCTTCCACAATCTACGAGTATTCAAGAGTTTCTCTCTTAACTACACGTTGAATAGGATGGACCACTTAAATCGCGCGTCGGATTTTCCTAACAGAAATTAAATTGTATAAAGTTTCTATATTGAATTTGCTATAAAGATAGCTTAATCTGATGACACTTCTAAACATTCGTCGGGTGTTTATATTCCTTTTTTTGACGTGAGTAACGTTTAATGTCTCATATTGGCATTTTAGAAATATTAGATGAAACGGAAATAGTCGGAAGTGGTTGACATGTAACACAAAACACAGCATGTAAGGTCTTAGACAGAGGTGGCTGTGCGGAAAGTACAAGTCTACTGGCAGGTAGGTAGGTACAACCGCCAAGCCCAGGGTCGAATCCCCAAGGCGTTTAATATTTTTTTTATTTTTTTTAAGAATGAAAATACTTATAAGTATATAGGTATTGGATAACAATTTAGAATATAAGAAAATAAAATTACAATAATATTTTACTTATAATGGAATTAACAATACATATGATTAAACATCCTTTCCCGTAAAAAAAAATTCGACTGATGACCAGTCCTATACTTCCCACCTAGTAAATATTTGCAAAAAATAAACACTCTTTTTTATTCTTTGAAAAAAAGCATGGCCCTCTTTTTTGTTTGGTGATCTACTGATGGCTAGTAATATAGCAAAAATCATTTACGTAGTACAATTTTTATTTTTTTTAGTAAAACATTTTTTTTCTCGAAAACTGTACATTTTAGAGAAAAAAAATATTTACATTTTTTTCATATTATAACATCTAGAATTCATTAAAAATTTTTTTTACTTATGTTAATACGTGACATTGAGAAGGTTTTTTTTAATATCTCAGGATCCACTGAACCGATTTGACTCAAAATCTAATCAGATCTAAGTTAAAGACTGATAAACGCAATAGAACAATCGACATGGCCGTATGTTGTTCTGTTTTTACGATATAGAAGGCGAAAAATTGACCACATATACACACACACATACAGACATCAGTCAGAAAATGATCTTAAACGATTGCTAGGGTCTCAAAACGTGAAGATCTGTTAAAATCTCGAAATATTTTTTTTTGACTAAATCCATTACCTCCCTACCATAGAGGTGGGGAGTAAAAATTCACTTTATTAGCACAGAAGTTTAACCGATTATTAATCAGTTATGGCCTTGTATATGGAACCATCTCGATATTTATTTGGAATTATTGAGGAAAATCACGGAAAACCTCAACAAGGTGGCCGGTATATGAATCACCGTTTCTCGGCTAGAAAAAATCCTACTCACATTTGTCTCAACCGGGGTTCAAACCTTTCGACTGCGTTTGTCATTCGGTTTTTGAAACAAAATCGCCTAAATTAAATGATATTGTATAGATTGTTACGAAATTAGTTCGAGAAATTTTAATAGTTTCTTGTGTGTTGGTGTTTTTTGTTTTTTAGTTGCCTAAAACATTTGGAAAGATTAGCTTTATGAAACCACTTTATTTATTTATTTAATAAATATAAGTAATAAAAATCACCGACAGTATATAATTTTTTACGTGGTTTAGGTAATGTAATTTGAATTCTGATCAGTATGAAGACGAGCGTAAGAATCCAGATTATATCGATCGTGGTCAATGGGTATTTAATGCGCTGCTCGACTTTTATACGTACGATGTTAGTTATGTAGACGTGATTTGACGCGCGACATATGTAACTGAACGAAAAAACGAGATTATAAAATTACTTAATAATATTAGCTCCCGCATGTGAGATGGTAAAACCTACAGTAGTACCTAGCTTAAATCAGCTCTCGCAGGTAGTGATATTTCAGTGACAAATTGCGTCATTAGGAAATAATTGATTGTTTAAAAACATGTCACTGTAGAGTAATTGTCACCTCAGCCACCGCGAAAGTGGAAGTTTCGGGTTAGAGTCCCGACGGTGACATAGGTTTGAAAAAATGAATTTTTACATTGTCGCATCATATTGTTACGTCATTTCGATGGGTGTTTCTAACATAAATGCAAACTTTGCATTCATTTGTATTACTTAATAATAATAGATTATCAAAATAATTCGAGAATTGTTGATCATCTGTAACAATCACTTATACCTCGAGTAATCAATGTACTAGCTTTATGTGTATGTGTCATGTGACCAGGTTTCCTTCGACGTTCGGAAAACCGTATTATACCAGAACGTATCCTTAGTTCAACAGTTTTATGGGTTTACTGTTCGGTCTGGCATCGAATGAGCCGGCGATGAATTTGGTGTTTACATACTGTTCTTGTAATTATATTGTAACAGTAACGGTAAGGGCTGAATTTAGTGATGGGCGATTGTAAGATGTTTTTACTATCGAAACAATTGCAATCGTTCATAATAACAATCGAGTCCACAATCGACTCGGAGTTTGATTTTACAATCGAAATGTTCGATTGTTCAAGTCGATTATTTGCCAGCGAATGAGAATACAATATATAATCGCAATTCAAGGTTATATGCTAGTCGATTGAAGTCTGACGTTCACGCTACTCGTTCATCGTTGATTCACTGTTCAGTCGGTCTTAGAGTACTCGATTACTGCACAATCGACTATCCATCGACTCGACCACAGTTGTTGAGTGATGAACGATTATATATTATGTGGATCTCGACAGTGTACATCGTCTGTACGATTCAGTACTATGCGACTAGTTCGCGGTGAACTATGAAACAACAACAATCGAGTCCAAGTGAAACCATCGAGAGTCATCGAGATGTTTGAACAATCGAGACAATCGACTAAAATATCTCGTAATCGCCCATCACTAGCTGAATTCGTGTAGGGTATAGTCTATTTTGTTAGGACAATGCAAATATTTTGTTAAATCAAAGAGACATTTTAGAATTTAATTAATAAAATAAAGAAAGTTTGATTGAAATATAAAAGTTGTGATTATTCACCCATACTTTTGAAAGTTGGACACCCATAAACTTCCTTGTCGTCAGTACTAATTCCATTTTAAATATTTAGGCACTGTTTACCAGGGAAGAACGCGCTTCATTTGCGTGCCCCCCATTTAGCTCCCCGATAATCTCCCTTACCTTTTCGGACTTACGTCGCATGCGCGTTAGCACAAAATGTAAAATGCGATTTTTAAATATACCGGAAAATACGATATTTTATTAGAAATTTGTACCCATACAGGGTGCTGAATTGCTTTGCGGGTAATAGGGATTTAATCCGTAAAATCAAACTTTTGCGATTTCCTGCCTCCCTAATTATTTTAGGAAAAATATCTTCGAATAAAAGTTTTAGAACATAAAATTCTGCATTTAAATCATTAAACAAAATTAATTTTTCATGCTTCGTAACGGCAGAAATTTGATATGAAAATGTCAAAATTACCTCAAAAACAGATAGCGATAGCCATGGAACCTGAACAAAATGATGACGTTTTAGCTGTCAGAATAATTTCTTATCATTTTGTTCAAGTTCCATGGCTATCGCTATCTGTTTTTGAGGTAATTTTGACATTTTCATATCAAATTTCTGCCGTTACAAAGCATGCAAAATTAATTTTGTTTAGTGATTTAGATGTAGAATTTTATGTTCTAAAACTTTTATTCGAAGATATTTTTCCTAAAATAATTAGGAAAGCAGTAAATCGCAAAAGTTTGATTTTAGGGGTTAAATCCCTATTACCCGCAAAGCAACTCAGCACCCTGTATACAAATCCTTAATATGCTTCTTATAATACGTAACTCAAAATAAAAATGCAGTGCCGACTCAAAGGGGAACCTTAAAAATTACTATAGTTCCATTCTAAGTGCCCATTTAAAATCCAAACGATAAAATATTTATATTTCATTTGTAGTGACCCTGCGGATGTTTTAGAACTAACGTGTGTCAAAATTAAAAATTGTGTTTTAAAGACCACCAACAGCTAAGGCTATTTGGGCCTAGCACCAATTCATATTTTCAATTCATTATTTTTTTTTAATAATAAATTGAAAATCCAATTGACACTTTTATCAGCTCTCGGGCTAGAACCAGAGAACTGGGGACTTGTAATAGAGGACCATAGCAACGTCATGTAAACAAAGCATTGCTACACGCTCGGCTATTCTCAAGCCCCTAAAGTATGTCATTGTGTAATGTGTTAGATACTCTAAAGTATTGTAACGAATCTAGGCAGGCTGGTTGCAGCCTTGATTCGTTGGCTTAACATGGATCACGCAGCCTTGAGCGCGAAGAAATATTCTGGTTGACAACAATAAGAAAACCCGCCACCATGGATGTGAAATGACCAGGAACGTTCATATAAGCAAGAGCAAGAATGAAACACGAGAGTCACGTATACATTCTCAACGAGAGCAGACGTGAAAAGTGCAACGGGAAATAAATATACCACCAGCGAGTTAAAAGTTCTTCGAGTGACCTAGTGCAAATAATCTTCCAGTACCAAGTGACAAACAGTGTGGAAGATATTTGCGAGTGACAGACGAGATCTTCGAGTGATTAAGTGCAGATAATCTTCTGGTGCAAAGTGACAGACAGTGTGGAAGATATCTGCAGGTGGCAAATAAATACTACCACCACAGACATATAGTGGACCCAGTGAACAATATACGTACCACAGACATATGGTGGACACATAGTGGTCAAGCAGTGGTCAAGTAGTGACGAAGTGTTGGTCAACAAAAACTGACCAACGGTCAAGCAAAACTGACCAACGGAAAATAGACAAAAAGCGAACAGTGAATAAAGTGAGGAACAATAATTGTCCAAAGCATGTAAACGGTTGTCACTGTTGTGAAAGAATAGATAAATAAAATATTTACCAAAGTTACCAACGAGTTTTGTTACAGTATGAATAATGTGAATTGAATTGTGAATTATAGACGCTCGACAACTGAGGTCATTAGCGTCTGTATGAATACATGAGCAACCTAATCTAAAAGAGTTACGGAACAAAAAATCCTTTTACTGCAGTAGCGGTGCCAACATTACAGCAAAAGGGTTTTCTGTTACGTAACTCTTTTAGTTTAGGTCGCACAGTGCTCAGACTTTAGAGTAACACATTACACAACGATTTGAGCACAGCGTGAGCGCCGCGGCATGTTATTGAGTGAATTGAGCACAAGGTAATTCTCTCAATAGATGGATAATAACAGCCTCGGTTTTCTCTTTCTCTCCAGGTTATCCAGACGCTCCGCAGGAACAACAACATTGCACATCGAGTATATGCATGATGACGTAAGACAGCCCTCGCGTCGGTACCAACTAAGAGCTGAGGAGAACTCATAATATGCTACAAGCATTTAATTGACTACCTGTATAATAATATACCTACTAACTAAATTATAGATATATAAGAACAACTATACAATATGCTTCTTCCAGATATAATGTGCTGCTTGTTTGATATATATTATACTAGCGGCCCATCCAAGTTACGCCCGGGTGGTATGCAATTATGACTTAATAGCGGTTGTTAAGATCTTCAATTTTTTCGTACATTGTTTTGATGTAGGTATCTATAAAGAGATTTGGCCAGCGTTAACTATGTAAGCGTACGAAAACAGTTTTTTTTGACAAAACACCGTCATAGTTGAGCCATTTTGTACAAAATATTTACAAATTATATACACAAACCTTCCTCGTTTATCGCTCTTTCTATTAGTGAAAACTGTTTCAAAATCCGTTGCGTGGTTTAGAAGAAGTAAGCGGAGAAACATACAGAGGTAGACAGCGACTTTGTTTTATACTATGTAGAGATAGAGAAGAGATTATATTTATTTATTTATTGTAGATTTATAGACGCGTCGACCATTTAGGTCATAAGTGTCTTAAATTACATTAAATAACAACTAACTTAAAACTAAATAACATCACAAAACATCCATGAGCGCAGGTGGGATTCGAACCCACGACAGTCCAGTCTAGAGGCTGGTACCAAGTACGCTATCCACTAGGCTACACTGCCCTCTGAGAAGAGATTATGCTGTAAAATACAATTTATTTGCAGTAACGAAAAAGTATGCAATGCTTAGGTACATATAATAATGAGCTTGAGCAGGGACCGGCCTTACAGCGCGAGTTTGACGCCTCGGGTGAAGTTTATGTAGCCGCCTTCCCCCCACCAAAAACAATATTTTCTTATTTGTTTTAGTAATTTGACTAGTCTATGAGAGCCCTTTATGGAGTCAGCTGACAAAATCTCTTTATAGAATAGCGTTTTGCAAAAATTGAGTAGATCATGATAATATAACTACTTACAATATGTATGTGTTGATGGGGTAAAACAACTTGCGGGTTGTACACTTTTGGTTTTGCCAATGATTTTGATCCGTAATTTAAATAAATCTAGTCTTCCGACGCCACTCCGTGTCTGGCACCCGGGACGCTCGCCCAACCTCACCACCCCCTAAAGGCGATACTGAGCTTTATTTAAAATTATAATGAATTAGTTGTACGGTCCTCAATGTGTGTGCAAAGTTTCATAAGAATCGGTTAAGTAGAAGTAGTTGAAAAAGCTGTCGCAAGATTTGAAACAAAGATAGTAACAAACAAACAATCAAATATACGGGGTCAAGCTAAATAAAACCGTTTAAAAAACATCAAATTTCTCATAATCACTTTACTGTATCTCTTATAGTTTAACCAGCGTAATCAAATTTTGCTCACTGCTCATCCACCTTTTGTCTTCGCGTATGTTACGCGTATGTTACTCGGAACGAAGTAGACTTTTAGACAGTGAAAAAAATGTTTCAAATCTGTTTTTTAATTTTACCTTTTCTACTATTACAGTAGGTACTTAAGTATAACATGTCAAATAATAGTATATTGTGTATAACTAGTGTGCTAAATACATCTTTATACGTCAGGTGCGATATTTTCAGCACAAGTAGTAGGCGAGCACACACGAGCCTTGGCGAGTGTGCATCGCGAGTCGAATACGAGTGCTGAAAACATCGCGCCTGAAGCATAAAGATTTAGCACACGCGTTGCACACTATACTTTATATTTCACATGCATGGTTTTAGACTTTAGTTGAATTAAAAAACAGTTACATAATGGTTCATTATGCAACTGTTTTTTCATTATAGCACTGAAAAGCGTTACATAATGGTCACTAGTCAATAAACGGCTATTTAAGGTCTGCTAAACAGATACGAAAAAACACTAAAAGCGTGCATGTGTTATATAAAAATATTTTTAGTTTATAATTTATAAATGCTAAGAAAGTACACGATGCTGTCTGAGAGTGAGATGAAATATTTCGAGATTTATGTCTAAAGGAAAGCAGCTCTTATATCAATATAATCATCCCGCCTGTTGCAACAAGCTTGTAGGTACTATATATTATATGAAGTGCAAACACCACCCTGTTTTGCGTCGAATTAATTTGAGTTGGTTAGAAGTTTGTCTTTCAATAAATTACTCTATACAGAACTTGTTCATTTATAAATGACATAAAAATTATTTACTCTATAAACGAAAAGTGGTAGGTGTATGGGACTTCGAAACAAATTAATCCGAAATAGGATTTGATTTTTTCTAATTTTTTTTTTTTGTTTCTCAACCATTCTACTCCAGACGTTGAGATATTTAATTTCAGAGGAAAATCATTTTTGAACGGATAGCAAAAAAAAAAAAAAACGCCGATCGCTGTGCCAAATCCTGCTGACAAAATTGACAAAATAGTGTAGGTACGAGTATTTGCTCATTAATTTTCTTTCTATAATAATTAATATTAAAGTGGTCAACCCCAAAACGGAACTAACTCTATAAACACAGCGGCAGAAAAATGAATTCAAATATATATCTGAGACAACTCAACAGACGTACCTATATTTACGTGTAAGCTGACAAATTATTAAAAAACAAATGTCAATTACAAAATAGTATATTGTGTGACTAGTGTGCTAAATACATCTTTATGCGTCAGGCGCGATATTTTCATCACGAGTAGTAGGAGAGCGCTCACGAGCCTTGGCGAGTGAGCATCGCGAGCCGATTACGAGTGCTGAAAACATCGCGCCTGACGCATAAATATTTAGCACACGTGTTGCACACTATACTTTATATAACACATGCATGGTTTTAGACTTTAATTGAAAAATTTAATGTCACTGACAGAAGTACATCTCATAATAAAAACATTAGGCTTGATACAATATTTATTCACTTTGTTACCATAGTAACCATATTTCATTTATAACACCGAAAAGAGGTACATAATGTTCATTAGATAACGGGTTTTTCAAATGTTTTTCCATTATTCATCGAAAAGCGTTTCATTATGGATCATGACGTCACTTGTCAATAAACGGTCATTTAAGGTCCTCAAAACTGATACGAAAAAACACTAAAACACACTATAAACGTATATATTCAACGCCAATTAACGTTTTTTATGCACAACAATTTCGATAGTTCGTATACCTATAGATCACTTGTTTTCTTGAAAAAACAATGTTACCAAACTAACTTCCAATGATACTATATAGTAATATAAAATACCGTTTGATGTGGCTAGTACTACTTAATTCACTATTTTCTCTCACTCTCCGTGATGAATATCGTGACAATTCTATTTGGAGATAAAGACAACCTATAAGGTATAGATCTGCAAAGTTTTATTAAAATCTGTCCAGTGGTTTTTGCGTGATGCGTTGACAACACGAAAACCACTGATCATTTTTAACCGACTTCAAAAAAAGGAGGTTGTATTTTTTTTTATTTGTTTGTTACCTCAGAACTCAGTCATTTATAAACCGATTTGGAAATTTTATTTTTATTTGAAAGGATATACTTTCAGATTGATCCCATAGAAATTTCATCAAAATCGGTTCAGTAGTTCGGCTGATTTTAATAAAAGTTAGTAACGGCGTGTGATTCCTTAAGGTAAATGTCACTTTTTGACATATCAGAGAGCGTAAGAAAGTCGGTTTAATAAAAGTGAGTAACGGCGTGTGATTCCTTTAAGGTAAATGTCACTTTTTGACACTAAAAAGTAAAAAATAAAAAACTTTTTAACAAAAAAAAAACCTCCTTCAAAAAGCCACTAAAAAGAGGAAAATAATGAAATTTTGAGGTCTGCGCCAATTTAATAAAATATGAAGTTGGTTAAAAAGAAGATATTAATCACTATACTATACTTTTTAATCGACTTCATATTTTATTAAATTGGCGCAGACCTCAAAATTTCATTATTTTCCTCTTTTTAGTGGCTTTTTGAAGGAGGTTTTTTTTTGTAAAAAAGTTTTTTTATTATATTTATATGTATAGATTCGTTGGACTATTGGAGGGTTTCGATGAGAACATCGGGAGTGTCGACGAAGCCATCGAATTGAGTGGTCAATTTCGAAGTAGTCCGGGGAGGCACTGAACTTAAATACACTACTGGAACTCAATATCAGTTATTAGTGATGGATATGTTTTGATCATGTTGAGTCTACTGAAAAAAAAATTATGAAAATTTCCTACTGAAACTTATTTTGTATTTTTTTCGAATTCTCAGAATCCACGTGCAACGGGGTTTGATATTGTACGATACAAATATACAGTAGGTACGTGTGTGTGTGTATACTTGGTGAAGTTTGTGCGAATCCTGGTTCAGAGGAACGCGCGTTTAATGAGCTGTGAACTGCTCTTCTAAGGTCACTGGGACGCGTCGATTTATTGCTTCCTTACATTGAACCTTACCTCTATATGAATGTAATACCAACGAAGCTAATATCGAATTCTCTAATATGCCTCTACGTCTATCAAGCGTTAAATAATCTTGCATGATACAGAACCCTTCATTAATAAACTAAAGTTAGTCTATGATACTCCAGTGCAAAAGCGTTCAAGACATGTGAAAATGGAACCATTTTAACCAAGATTTTGGGTTGTAAAAGAATTGGTGCCGTATTTTGAACCTGGATGTAGAGAGGGAGAAAAATACGGAACAAGTTTAAATGGGCGTTGGAAGAGTGGTGCCAGGGCAGATCCGATCAGATCAGTTCCAACTACATTAATTTCTGGATCAGTTCCGACCACGTTTAGTGTTTGATATTTTTAACTGGGACATTTCAGACCACATGCTTTAATCTTGTTAGAACCTCGTCAGAAATTGTCAATAGTATAGGTATGGCAAAGATTTTACTTTGCCATACCTATACTATTGGCATTTTTTTGTTTCTTATTCAATTTTTACTTCCCACCTCTACTATGGTAGGGAAGTAATGGATTTAGTCCGAAAAAAATATTTCGAGATTTTAACAGATTTCACGTTTTGAGACCCTAGCAATCGTTTAAGATCATTTTCTGACTGATGTCTGTATGTGTGTGTGTATGTGTGTATGTGGTCAATTTTTCGCCTTCGATATCTTAAGAACGGAACAACATACGGGCATGCCGATTGTTCTATTGTGTTTAACTTAGATCTGATTAGATTTTGAGTCAAATCGGTTCAGTGGATCCTGAGATATTCAAAAAAACGTTCTCAATGTCACGTATTAACATAGGTAAAAAAAAATATAAATGAATTCTAGATGTTATAATATAAAAAAATATGAAAATATTTTTTTCTCTAAAATGTATAGTTTTCGAGAAAAAAAATATTTTACTAAAAAAAATAAAAATTGTACGTAAATCAAGGTAACCATGATTTTTGCTATATTAAGCTAGCCATCAGTAGATCACCAAACAAAAAAGAGGGCCATGCTTTTTTCAAAGAATAAAAATTAAATTGTGTTTTAAAGACCACCAACAGCTAAGGTTATTTAGGCCTAGTCAAAGAATAAAAAAAAACAAAAAAAGAGTGTTTATTTTTTGCAAATATTTACTAGGTGGGAAGTATAGGACTGGTCATCAGTCGAATTTTTTTTAATATAGCCAAGACTTTTTAAGCACTTGAGTATGTCGCCATTTTCCTCATATTTTGAAGGTGTTCTACTAATTCGAGTATCCAACATTATTTGGGGTTTATTACAACTCGTTAAAAATGTTAACATTATATTTATAAAGCAGATTGCTAAATTTTCAAATAATTACTTTCCAACAAAAACGGATTAAAAAGTGTGGTCGGCATTGTCCCAGTTAAAAATATCAAACCTAGACATGTTTGGGACTGACCAAAAAATGATGATGGCTGGAACTGATCCGATTGGATGTGACCCTGGCTAGGCAGAGTATAGATGAAAAAACGAGGGGAAAGGAAACTAAAAACGTTGTAGTTCAATGATTATTTTTAATTTTTAAATCTACTCAACCTATAATTATCGATAGAGTTACCAATATTTTAATCACTTATGTCTACATTCAGTATTAGAAATACTTGATAAACTAACGCGCATAATTAGTTAACATGTTAGATACCTCAAACTAATATTATTACGAAGCATTGCTACTTGTACTAACATTTCAGAAAATTGCATCTTAAGGAAGTATATAATTAATTAATCGCTAGAATAAGTTTATAACGTAAACTGATTGCATCTAATTAATATTGCCGAAAAGATTACTGATGTTACATTACATGTGAATTGTGTGATTCTAAAATCGATTTTGGGTTTCCTCATCATGGTAAAAAAAAACTCGGGTCGCAGTGCCAAAACCCTGCCGACAATATAGTGTATTTGCTAATACAGGCCTTGTGGCTTTAATACGTGAACTTAGGTTTGTTTCTGGACAAAATAAAAAATTTAAACCCTTAATACATCTCTAAAAATAATATTAATAACTTCCCATTGGAAGTTATTGTAATGGGTCCGAAAATCGAAATCAAAAAGGAAAAAAAAATTTATGTTTTAAGGTCACTACACTATTTTTACACTACTTTTAGAAAGATGTCTGTGTGTGTGTATGTGTGTGTGTGTGTACGTATGTACGTACGTATGTATGTGTCCATTTCTTTCTAAGACGAAATCTCGAGAATGAAAAATGATATCGACTACGTTGGGATGCCAATCGACGCGTATTAACGTAAATATGATCTGAAAGAAATTTTTTCAAAATCGGTTCAGCCGTTCTTTTTTCTTAACCAAATAACCTCCAAAAAAGTAGATTTTATACAATATCTCGCGAATAAAAAATTATATCGACTTCGTAAGGGTGTCAATCGAGGCGTGTTAACGTCATTTTGATCCGACATAAATTTTATAAAAATCGGTTCAGCCGTTTTTTTTTTTTTTTTTTTTTTTTTTAATTATTGTTAAAAATAAATAATAATTATGAAATGATTACTTTTCTGTGTAATATCTAATTTAATTATTATTATTAAATATTTATCAAACTGGGAAGTTCGTCGTGTGGACCTCAAGGGTCGCACTTTAGTCCTAATAAACGACCCACCTCACGGCTTGTTAACTTCCCATTGGAAGTTATTGTAATGGGTCCGAAAATCGAAATCAAAAAGGAAAAAAAATTTTTATGTTTCAAGGTCACTACACTATTTTTACACTACTTTTAGAAAGATGTCTGTGTGTGTGTGTGTACGTACGTACGTACGTACGTATGTATGTGTCAATTTCTTTCTAAGACGAAATCTCGAGAAAAAAAAATGATATCGACTACGTTGGGGTGCCAATCGACGCGTATTAACGTAAATATGATCTGAAAGGAATTTTTTTAAAATCGGTTCAGCCGTTCTTTTTTCTTAACCAAATAACCTCCAAAAAAGTAGATTTTACACAATATCTCGCGAATAAAAAATTATATCGACTTCGTAAGGGTGTCAATCGAGGCGTGTTAACGTCATTTTGATCCGACATAAATTTTATAAAAATCGGTTCAGCCGTTTTTTTTTTTTTTTTTAATTATTGATGTTTTAATGATTAAAATGATTACTTTTCTGTGTAATATCTAATTTAATTATTGTTATTAAATATTTATCAAACTGGGAAGTTCGTCGTGTGGACCTCAAGGGTCGCACTTTAGTCCTAATAAACGACCCACCTCACGGCTTGTTTTTTCTTAATTTCAATATTATTATCAATGCAACATCTGTACCAAATTAAATACACCCTTCAGTAAGTAAAGCACTATCCGTAAACTAGTGTTTTCATAAAATTTGTAAGTCCGGTCTTGTTGGGCCGATTTCATTAAAATTTTAGCAGCACATTTTGATCTTTACTAAAAGGTTAAATTTCATTTTTGAAACCATTCTGAGATTTTTTTCGGTATTTTTGGGACCAAAAACATTTTTCAACCCCTAAAAACCACCCTTAAAATGGTCTGATTGGGTCCATTTTAAATAGGTTCCGTGCGGTGATGGATTCCAAAGTGTCTACCAACTTTCGTTTAAATCAATTAAGTCTTTCGAGAGCTATGCCGCGAAGACACGCAAACACACACACATAAATATAAACATTTCCAAAAATGGTGCCAAATTGTTCTATGAAACGTCAAGAAATTTTGGTCCGACCCCTAGGTCCCGCCATCCGACCGACGCCAATAGCGTATGTGCCATATGGCAAATACACTAAAAAGGTTAGTTGGAAAGTCATAAACGACTTTTTATAGATAGATAGATAGATAGATAGATGTCTTTATTTGATTAGTACAAATGTACATAAATAGTGTCAATTGTCAAACAGAAATATTAAACACGAATTTAAATTTATGTAGAAATTAAAGTTGATAAACTAAACCATGCAAAGTACATAGCTCGTCATCTATTTCTCTTAAATCTTTATTATTATTTATTATGACAAAAGAGCAGAAATAATTATTAAAATCTTTTTTATAACGTTTCATTTTCTTTGCGAGAGAAACTAAATTAATTTACAAAAAAAATCTATTTAGCTAACAAGATTATGCAAAAGGATTTTCATTTTAATTTCAATTGAAAACATTATCTATGAGCTAAAAGTTTCCTCCTTAACGAATTTTTAGAACTGTTTTTTCTTGAAAAGACCATGAAAAATATCTATCTTCTAAAATGTTAAGACAATATATTTTTAAGTGAAACTTTTTATCCTCGTTTATGTTCATAACCATATAAAGGTCTACATAACTAATATCGTACAGATATTCAGTCGAGCAGCACATCATATTATACCAATTGACCACCAACGATAGAATCTAGATTCTTACGTTCGTCTCCATACTGATCAGGGGTCAGATTACATTACCAAAACCACGTAAACAAAATTATTTATCTTCGGCGATTTTTATTACTCATTTATTAAATAAATAAAGTTTCACTTGCACCGTGGTTTCATAAAACCGCAATTAGTTTTTTCTATATGCGTGATTTTGTTTACACCTCGATCTTTTCTCACCGGAATAGGTACAGCATATAGAAACACCAGCAGATTCATTCGACTTCCGGCACTTTGATGATGACTTTGAAAACAGCTGTATTAAGCACACGCTAACATTACGTCTAATTTTACGACACGCTTGAATCAGAACTGGCAGGTGTGCCTCCTAAGAACATGGCGGTAGCTTGCGCAGCATGCATGCGTGAAATAAGTATTTCACTTCGAAGTGATTCAACTGATATATTTCAATAAACTGTGGCATAAGTGATAGTTCTGTAAGTTACAAAATATGTAGGTAAATGTTGAAGCTCCAACTTCGAGTTATCTCAACTCTTTATGGAGAAAGTTGAGAACCTTTAGACTTTATATCAAGTACAACTGGATACCTATACGGCAGAATTATAACGTTCAGGGCGGATGCTGTTAGTGATAGTTTTATTAATGAACGTTTGTAAAGTACGAATTGTACAATTTAGTTTCCATTCATCACAATTCGTCATGGTGAAAGTTTAAACTTTATATTAATGACGATTGAATATGAGTTTGTAAATTGCAATATCGTTTTAACTCTTTAGTTGTTTATAGTACAGAGTATATACTATATAAACAGCTGTGCACATAGTCTATACTATAGACTATGTATACAAGTCACATACAGATTGTATCAAATTAAACCTGTGCATAGGGCATTCTGTGTGTAAAACAAAGATCGATACATAAAGCAATAAGTAAGAATGAGATAAATGATCGCTAAGGATGTTACGTGGTTACTGTAAATAAATAATATTTATACAACCTAATAGCGTCATCTTTGTTTTTTCGCTCCTTTTATGCTGTAAAAATGTAAATTTTTTATCAGTTTAATTTACAGTAACCACGTAACATCCTATTAGCGATCATTTATCTCATTCTTACTTATTGCTTTATGTATCGATCTTTGTCTTACACACAGAATGCCCTATGCACAGATTTAATTTGATACAATCTGTATATGGTTGCCATCTGACCGAATAAATATGATTTTTACAGGAATTATAAGAGCACTGATCGAACTTTGATTGAATTAGTGTTCATAACAATTGTTTCTTTATAATAATACTAGCTACCCGGCCCGGACCGCCCGGAGTGTAACAAGATGTAGCCAATAACAATGCAGTGCGTGTAAATTTCATGACGTCAGGCCTTACCGTGTGAGAGTTTTTGTGTGAAGGACAGATATGAATATTTTCTATTTATCTAATATACAGGGTGTATCACAGGATTGAATACATAGAAAAGTAATGAGTGCAGCAAGGAAAACATAAGCAAAATGAGTAGCGTGACAAAGATAGAATACACATGGTTAACTTAACTAAATTAATTATCATGGTTTTTTACGTGAATAGAGGGCAAAGCAATCTCTGATCTTAACTAATTTGTACTGTGTACTTTTCTCTATGTTCGCGGTTTCCTGTGATACACCCTGTATATCGTATTTACGCTCATCACTGACCCTGTAACGCTGTAAGATGAAATATAGTGAGTGTGCTTTGGAAAACAAAATATTTTATTATATTACTTAATATGTCAAATTTCCATGACAGTGAATCTTTTAAAATTAAATTAGGTATTTGCAAAAAATTAATATTTATGTGGAACCACCCTTATTAAAGAATCATCAAAATCGGTTTATTATCATTTATCGAACGAGCGAAGCGAGTGAGTAATGTATTAATAATATTCGAGCGAACGAGCGAAGCGAGTGAGTAATAGGGTGGGTCAAAAAAATCAATTATTTTTTTTACAAGTGACACGGAAAAATAGGTTGCTAGACACCTTAAAAAAATTCTCACCAAATATGAGTTCTTAATTTTAATAGGAAGATCCTCCGCATCACAGTTTTTTATTTTTTTCTCAGTCTAATAGAAAAAAATTCATACCTCATGATTAATTGATTGTACAGAAAAATATTTTGAAAGAATTTTGTAGGAAATTTAATGCTCTACAAAAAAGGTATCTTATATTTTTTCCGTAAACCTCACCATTTGAAAGATATTGAAGATTTAAGTTTGATTATTTTAAGACAAATTTCATTTTTGTTTATGAATTTTATAACTCGACAATAAATGACTATTATAAAATGCGCAATACAAATTTTTGTAGGAAATTAACTGCTCTATAAAAATGGTCTCTCATGTTTTGGCGATTAAATTAAGCGTTCAAAAGATATTAATCAGTACACATGAAAGTTTGATGATGAATATCTTTTGAACGCTTAATTTAATCGCCAAAACATAAGAGACCATTTTTATAGAGCAGTTAATTTTATACAAAAATTTGTATTTTCGATTGGACTGAGAAAAAAATAAAAAATCGTGATGCGGAGGATCTTCCTATTAAAATTAAGAGCTCATATTTGGTGAGAATTTTTTTAAGGTATCTAGCAACCTATTTTTTCTTGTTACTTGTAAAGAAAAAAAATTGATTTTTTTGACCCACCCTAGTGAGTAATGTGTTAATAAAATTCGAGCGAACGATCGAAGCGAGTGAGTAATGTATTAACAAAATTCGAGCGAACAAACGAAGCGAGTGAGCAATGTACATATTTATAAAATTCGAGCGAACGAGCGAAGCGAGTGGGTATTGTATTTATAAATTTTCAACGGGCACCTTAGGCGCCTTACAAATAACTAGTATATATCGTATATAATAATAACAAAAAGAAAAAGAGGCTTGGTGTGTGGGTAAAATCACATCGCTAACTTCCCATTGGGTGCACAAACCATTTTACAGTAGTTTTTTTTTGTTATAACAAAACTGCCAATTCAAATTTTTTGCAAACCTTATCAGGTGTTCGTTATGCAATTATGCGGCGAATGAAATTGATTTGGAGTCGATATCATTCTTTGTTCTCGTATATGCGAGACGAGAAACATTTTACAACCATTTTACAGTAGTTTTTTTGTTATAAAACCGCCAATTTAAATTTGTTGCAAACCTTATCAGGTGTTTATTTTATAATTATGCGTCCAAAGAAATTGGTCCGGAGTCGATATCATTATCTGTTCTTGAGATATGCGAGTCGAAAAAAGTTCACCAATGTACGAACGAACGAATATACGTACGTACGTACACACACACACACACACACACATATACACATACATCTCTCTAAAAACAGTAGATTCGGACTCTATAGGGACCTCAAAACGTGCAGATATGTCCAAATTTTTTATTCGCAAAATCAGATCCCCTACAACTTCCAATGAAAAGTTAAAAATGGTAGGTAATGACAAATCTGTGAACCAAGAGCTTCAGTGAAAAAATTCGACTGATGACCAGTCCTATACTTCCCACCTAGTAAATATTTGCAAAAAATAAACATTCTTTTTTATATTCTTTGACTAGGCCCAAATAGCCTTAGCTGTTGGTGGTCTTTAAAACACAATTTAATTTTTATTCTTTCAAAAAAAGCATGGCCCTCTTTTTTGTTTGGCGATCTACTGATGCCTAGCTTAATATAGCAAAAATCATGGTTACCTTGATTTACGTACAATTTTCTTTTTTTAGTAAAATATTTTTTTTCTCGAAAACTATACATTTTAGAGAAAAAAAATATTTACATTTTTTTCATATTATAACATCTAGAATTCATTTATATTTTTTTTTACCTATGTTAATACGTGACATTGAGAACGTTTTTTTGAATATCTCAGGATCCACTGAACCGATTTGACTCAAAATCTAATCAGATCTAAGTTAAAGGCTGATAAACACAATAGAATAATCGGCATGCCCGTATGTTGTTCCGTTCTTAAGATATCGAAGGCGAAAAATTGACCACACACACACATACACACATACACACATACACACACACACACACACATACAGACATCAGTCAGAAAATGATCTTAAACGATTGCTAGGGTCTCAAAACGTGAAGATCTGTTAAAATCTCGAAATATTTTTTTCGGACTAAATCCATTACTTCCCTACCATAGTAGAGGTGGGAAGTAAAAATTGTAAATCGATTGAGTATGGAGATATAGCTAGCGAACTGTTGAAACAAAACGACTTGTGTTTTAAATATATAGATTTCTTCTAAAATTGGTATTGAAGTTAATTAGAATGCATATATATAATAATATGTTTGTGGTGTATTATTACCATCGATAAAAGTAAATACAGTCGAATACATTTAATAAAATATCGTGATTGATAAATACTGGAATTAATATTGATATTTGAATTTTATAAAATAAACTGCAAAATGTAAATAAAACGTTTGAAAATTAACAATGTAATGAAAATTAATTAAAACTACGTAGTCATATAAATGCGGGCTTATTGAATTTGAATATAGAATAAAATAAAGGGTTTTACAAGAGATTATGTGAAGCATAAAAAACGTTCTGTGTGAAAATTACACAAAGACAGCAAACATTTTATTACTGATGTCAGATTTAAATAACACAAAATATATTCATTGAAATGTGAAGAGTTGAGTATCTTTTTTGACAGTGAGCATTTAAATCAGTGTTTCCCAAAGTTTTTGGCTCGTAAATCCCCTTTTTAACTCTATTTATCTCTGTGCTTCCCTCTTCTTTCATTATCTTAGTCAGAATCAATCATTTTTGATAAAAAAAATCTGTAAATCGGTTGACCCTGCAGGCCATCCTTGGAACTTCCTGCTATTTTCAAGCGCTTTGAGTTCGAAGCACTTGATAATATACCCAAAAATAGATTTTTGAGCTCAAGCTTAGAGATTTCTCAACCAATCGATTTTGTACTTCTTACAAAATTTTTATGGCTCAAAAATCTGAAAATTGCTGATAACCACACTATTTTAATTTTTGAAAAGCTATAACTTTTGAACGCGATGTTCGATTTTGATCTTTAAAACGGCATTTGACGTAGTTTTTTAAGCTCTAAAAATTTTGTAAGAGGTACAAAATCGATTGGTTGAGAAATCTCGAATCAATTTTGAAAAAACATTTTTTTCGAAATCTGTTGACTACGTAATCTCTCGAACGGATTAACCGATTTTGATCCGCTTAGTGCATTCGACGCAGTTTTCTGAGGAGAAGAGCTGATTAGATTATGAAATCAATCGGTATAATATTCTAGAAGTTATTTTGAAAAAACATTGTTTTAACAACTTTTTTTTTCAGAAAATCTAAGTTCAGTGGAACCCTTTTGAATGCCGCAAATCGCGATTCGATCGGTCAAGCCGTTCAAAAGTTATGAGAGGTTTACACACACACATACATACAGACATACTGACATCATTGTAAAAATAGTCAGAATAGCTTCCTAGGATCACAAAACGTCGAGATCTGATGAAAACTCGATTTTCGAAAATCGGGGTGAAATCTATAGCTTCCGATAGCTTCCTTTTTTTTTGGAAATTTTCAATTTTCTTAGCGGGAAGTTAAAAATATGCGAACGGTAATTTTTGTTATCACAAGGTTAATTTCAAATACAGTATTACTTTTGTGAACTATACTGTAACTAAGTTACTTTGAAATAATAAATTCATGAGATTTTTGCTAATAAATCAATTTAGTTTACATGGATAACATTTTCTTTGAAAACTGTTTCCATAATTTGATTAGTCGATTAATTAATATTTACAAATAAATTTCAATTTAATTTGTAAATCAGTATTGGTGCAAATTGCCACAAATAAACGAGTTTGAAATTGCTGTACCTAAACAAAATTTAGCTGTGACTGTATAGCAAAAGAAAAACGAAAAATGTTGATTATTGTTATAATATTTTTTTATCAGGTATTTTTTTAATTTCTATGTAAAGTTTATGATAATAGTATATTGTGTAACTAGTGTGCTAAGCGCATCTTTATGCGCCTGACGCATAAAGATTTAGCACACGCGTTGCATACTATACTTTATTCAACACATGCGTGATTTCAGACTTTAATTGAATTAATGTCAAAAACCTTAGATTCACTGACAGCAGTACATCTCATAATAAAAACATTGGCCTTGATACAGTATTTATTTAGTCCGTTGCCATAGTAACCATATTTTATTATAGCATCGAAAAGATATACATAATGGTTCGTTATAGAGCGGGTTTTTCATATTTTTTTCATTATAACATTGAAAAGCGTTTTATAATGGATCATGACGTCAACAGTCGATAAACGGCAATTTAAGATCCGCCTTACAGACACGAAAAAACACTAAAAGCGTGCGTGTGTTGATAAAATACAATAAATAGTTATATATTTTTCACAGACATATTATAATTTGATTTCATTGTGAAAAATAAAAATATCTAAACTGAAATAATAAATTAATTAGTATGAGAGTTTTGGTGATAATAAATGACTAAGATAGAGCAAAGAAATCCCTTTGAAAAGTTCACAATAATTAATAGTTTATTTAACATCCCTTGAATAATAAACAAATGAATTATTTCGTAACAACATTACTGCGATGCATTGTCAGTCCCTAAGGGAACTAACCAGGAGTATTGAGGTTATTATAATGAGTGTACAATAATAATTGTAATATATGCGAATATATAAAGCAATAAATGTATCGATATAAGTCATATAATATGCAGTACGTTTGTGTACAACTAAAAGAAGTTCGACCTAAACTCTTTGACCGGCCCTAGTCGTCAATTAATTGTTTTACAACAATAGGGTAGATGACTAAATTTTTTTTTTGTGTTATTTTAATAGAGCAGTAAATTATGAACAAAATGACATTTAAATCACTTCGTTCTGATTTCAAATAATTTTTGAAATATTTATGTTAGCCCCGTATGACGTCATAATTTTATGAACGTTCGTTTATATTAGCTACAAATATTATTTAAAGACCCAGAAACAGAGTGTTGAAAAATACCGTTTTGTACCTATGTAAACATGATGTAAGCAATGTAAGCTCCGTTGCTATGGATACATGAATTGACGTCACGCGGTGTTTTAAGTCACGTGACAAATAGATTAAAAATCATGATTTATTTATTACTTTAAATATGTTTACGAAACTTAATTAATAAAAATAAAAATTCTAATAAATATTTTAAAGCATAAACTTTCATAATAACAGAGTTTTATATTGATCACTGTTCACTGGAATGTACCCTATAATCAGGACAAAAAGATAATTTTTGGGTTGATAACTTTATGATGAGTAAACCTTTTTTGGCGCCCCCTCCAAAATGTCTGCTCTAGAGTAACCCGATGAAATATTACGGAAGTATGCCGTGGAAGTTACGTTTGTGGTAGGTAGCCCTATTGTTTCTAGAGTGCCTACTATTATTATACATTCCTTGGTCAGTTGTCAACATTTTTTAGGTTATATGCAGCTGTCCTCGTAATCGAATTTAAATATTTACACATCTCTTGAAAATACCAGGGACTGATTGATTTTTATCTTTTTAACAACGACTCTGCGACTCTACAAGAAACCGACCCAGTGATCATTTTCCTGATTAACCGTAAAACTAAACCTAACAACGGCAAATTTGTTATTCATAACCGTCTTTCCACCATATCCAACCGTACTCCCACCACATTTTTATTTCAACGTTTGAAATACTTTGTCATATTTTTTTAGGATTTAGATTTATTTTTACGTATATCTTTATATAAAAATGTGAAGAACTGTTTAATTAAAAACAGAAAAGTGGTGATCCTGATGATAATGAAAGAAGACAGCTTTGAAATGGCTTAAGGATCCAAAAATAATAAGCAAATACTGTTAATATTGCATTTATTAAGCTGACGTTTCGAGAATATAATTCTCGAAACGTCAGCTTAATAAATGCAATATTAACAGTATTTGCTTATTATTTTTGGATCCTTAAGCCATTTCAAAGCTGTCTTCTTTCTTTATATAAAAAAGTGCATTTCAATTTTATTTTACCAAAAATCGATAACATTTTGCAATTCAACGGTTTTTTTAAGCAAGAATTATAGACATGTTGTGTTTGCCCGTCGTATCTCGGTTTCTTTTAGTCGAATTTGTATCGTATATAGATAATATGACACAGCAAAATGTGCGAATATTATTTTGCCTGTTGATGATGTCGTATAGTGATATTTTTCTAACAGGAAGATTATTTTTACGTTTCGATTTAAAACTCACATGAGATAATTTGCATAATAAATGTAAAAATACAAACACTTTAAAAGCTCTACAGACACAATTTTTTAAATTAACTCAACGATTGTTTTTTTCAGGACTACAAATACTGGAACTGATTCTGCTCCTAAAAATGAGTTAAATAACCCGAAACGATTGTTGAATGAATTTAAAAAGTTGTGTATATATAGAACTTTTCAAATATTTGTATTTTTATAATTATTTATCAATCATGTCCTACCAAGTACCAAGCGAAGAATCTGTTCAAGTGATAATATTTGTATTACTAATGAATTTATATTTTTACTACCTAGCTGTTAAGTACGGCGCCGTGCCCACTTCGTATTTAGCAGAGATTTTAGGTTTTCAAGTCTCAAACACTCCCAGGATTCTATAACAATTATGAAAACCAAACTGAAATTGGTTTAGTGGTTTTCAAATTAATCGCGAACATACACACATATATATATATACGAACATTATTCTACATAATTAACTTTGAAAGAGTGTGTTTGTGACTATGGCTGATTTACACTTTGTTAAGCAGCAAGTGCAGGTGACAAGTGCAGGTGTTAAGTAATTAGTAAAATCAAAGTGTAAACGGTCACGCTGTTAAGCGATAAGTGCGAGTGCGAAGTGCGAGTGCGAAGTAAAGTGAATAGAAGGACGGTCTATTTTTTCTGTTAAGTAGCTGTTAAGTCTCTTCCCCCGCACACCCGCTCTCTCAGCGTCAGCCACTTTGATTATTGCTTTGACAAGACGTGCATTGTTCGGACGGAATCATGAAGTGGAGCGAAGACCAAACTATAACTTTTGTATTAGAATATATAAAATACGAGTATTCGATTTTGTTATAGTTGGCCCAATCATAGTCAATAACTCATTAAATTTATCTTCTGTCATTCGCATTGAGTTACAAAATTCAGTTGGATTCATTAATCAGTTCCTGGAAAAGTTTATCACTAACTCCATACTGAAGTCTTCTGTTTATCCATTTTCTTTGCCATAACCTCTTAGGTTTTTCGATTTCAACTAACAATTCATGTTCGATTTCTGATGCGATGACTGCGATTATATTTTTTAAAATGTTTCGTATTTCTAAGCGTTGTGCGTCCCCCATTTTACGACACGGACAGACACTTTGCACCTGTAAGAGGCACTAAACACTGTGTGAACGTTTTCTTCACACTTAACACTTAATACCATAAAAACATGTTAATTAATCACTTGTCACCTGCACTTGCTGCTTAACAAAGTGTAAATCAGCCTTAAAGGCTAAGTGTGTAACGGTGTCTTTGTTTGTATAAATGGCGTTTCCATGGCTCTTCTATTAATAGCCGGAACTTCCGATAGACCGAGAGCTGGTGACAATTTTTTATTCAAGGCCTTATTTTTGTGAAGATGTTGAGGGAGGCATATTAAAGTGCCCTGAGTAAGGGATTTTTCTAGATAGCGGTATGGGAGGGATGCAGACGGCCTCCAACATGTAACAACAAAAATGGTTACAATTATTATTGCTTCAAGGCTGAAATTGCTTGTGTAGCTTGTCGGTGACCCAATAATGCCATTATAACATTTGCAGATTGATTGGTCAGTATTAAAGGGGTTGCAGATCACCCTAAACGTGTCATGTACTCGATGAAATTTATATTCTTAGTTCAAGGTTCAAATTTTCATATGTTGTTACGGCGACTGTTTTAAGTATATATTTCTATTTGCAGAACAAAATGTCAGCATTAACCCCCTTTCTTAGAGGAAAACTTACTTGCTTAGGTGTTTATATCGTTCTGTAAGGGGGTTAATACCGACATTTTGTTCTGAAAATTGAAATATATGCTTAAAACAGTCGCCGTAACAACATATAAAAATTTAAACCTTGAACTAATAATATAAATTTCATCGGGTACATGACACGTTTAGGGTGATCTTCCACCCTTTTAATACTGACCAATCGATCTGCAAATATTATAATGGCATTATTGGATCACCGAAAAGCTATACAAACAATTTCAGCCTTGAAGCAATAATAATTGTGACAATTTTTTTTGTTACATGTTGGGGGCCGTCTGCATCCCTCCCATACCGCTATCTAGAAAAATCCCTTACTCAGGGCACTTTAATATGCCTCCCTCAACATCTTCACAAAAATAAGGCCTTGAATAAATAACACCAAAAAATTGTCACTAGCTCTGGATCTACCAGGTTTTATCCGAGAATTATTGGTAAAATCAATTGAATTTCCAATTTATTATTGAAAATGTAATAGGCACAAATAACCCTGACTGTTGGTGGCCTTAATACAAACAGACGATTTGGTGTCAAAAAATAATTCACACAAATATTTTTTTAGGTAACTGGATAAATAAAATAATAAAAATGCGCTTACTTTTTGGTGGATTTCAACAGTTTTTAGAGTACCTATGTCAGAATTTTAATGGAAAAATGGAATCATTCCAAGTATTTTGTTCTATTGTATCGCCACACTGAATAGGTATAATATATGTTATCAATGAAGTCGATACATAATATAATATATACATTGAACGTACACAATACGTAAATGTATAATGTATATACATTATCGTTATTGATGGCAGTTGGCCGTGTCTGACGAGCGAACGCGGACGGACAAATTTATATTCGCGCCGCTCCTGAATTAAAATTATGGTTTAATTTAACGGTCGACGGATGCATTCTGGGGCACAATACCGCTCGCGTCGATTCACCGCGCCAATGTATGTACAGTGGGCGTCCGTCGCGAGGTATCTGTCTACTTGATATAGGATTCGCCAATAATTTATATGGTGTTATTTTGCATCACTAATATAAAAAAGTTTACAGCGGTTTCCATTTTTTTAGAAGACGCAAAACTCGAACAAATAAGCTGATTTTACTCAGAGCTATACAGGGTGGTGACCGTGACTGCTGCACATAGGGATTTAACCCGTAAAATCAAATTTTCGCGATTTCCTGCTTCCCTAATTATTATAGGAAAAATATCTTCAAACAATAGTTTTGGAACATAAAATTCTGCATCTAAATCATTAAACAAAATTAATTTTGCATGCATTGTAACGGCAGAAATTTGATATGAAAATGTCAAAATTACCTCAAAAACAGATAGCGATGCCATGGAACTTGAACAAAATGATGACGTTTTAACTTTAATTTCTAATCATTTTGTTCAAGTTCCATGGCTATCGCTATCTGTTTTTGAGGTAATTTTGACATTTTCATATCAAATTTCTGCCGTTACAAAGTATGCATATTAATTTTGTTTAATGATTTAGATGCAGAATTTTATGTTCTTAAACTATTATTTGAAAATATTTTTCCTATAATAATTAGGGAAGCAGGAAACCGTGAAAGTTTGATTTTACGGGTTAAATCCCTATGTGCAGCAGTCACGGTCACTACCCTGAATATAACTAAAATCGTAGATTCTCGGTAGCATTCGGACCAATACTTAATATGACGCATATCTTCATTGAACAACACCTATGTTTCTCTTTCTACTACTTCAATACATAATACAATATTTAAGTATAATTTTAAATTGGTATAGAAGCACCTTAAACTGTGGTGAACTGCTCGAAGCAATTTCTTTTATAAAAGTTACTATAACCTTTGTCATAACCTCAAAATAACCCATTTTCGAAAGACTGTAACGCTTGCATTTAAGATTTGTTTTCCGTGTTTCTCATACCAATTCTGTACCTACTTATCGATAACAATATATTTTATATTAATAATGCTGCTGGGCTTGAGAATAGCCGAGCGTGTAGTAATGTTGTTGTTTACATGACGTTGCTATGGTTCCTCTATTACAAGTCCCCAGTTACCGGGTTCTAGCCCGAGAGCTGGTAAAAGTGTCAATTGGATTTACAATTTATTATTAAAAAAAAAAATAATGAATTGAAAATATGAATTGGTGCTAGGCCCAAATAACCTTAGATGTTGGTGGTCTTTAAAACACAATTTAACAATTTTTATCAATAATGCTGCTATAAAATCGAATTAAAATTGTTATATTTAAAACATGTAACATAATAAATGTTATTATATTAAGAATGTTTTTTGACGGTACATTTTTTTTTTGATGTATTTAAAAAATTTATAACAAGGTTTGAATGACCCTGTATATTATGAGACCGGTTAGAGAAAAAATATTGCTGGGTAGGTGTTTTCTATAGGTAAGCGTTACATTTATTTAATCAATTTTATACTTATACGCTGGCTAGGCACGACAAAAGAATAATAGTTCATATAGAAGGTGCCATTTTAGAAAGCCTTAATATGTTATAGATTCGATTTACCTATTTATTTTTTAAAATTTAAAAATTTTATAATTAAGGTACAATTAAAAACCCCTTCGAATCCGTTACCTATTTATAGTTTTTCCGCCTCGTCTCCTCTGGTATCGTAATGGCTATTTCATCTCACATTTCGAAATCTTTTGTCATCCTCCCAACGCTATATTTTGTGTTACGTACCCAAATCGGGAAAACGGAACACTTATGGAATTACCTCGGCGTCTGTCTGTCTGTCTGCCGTAAGCATTTTTCTCAAGTGGTTGCCCGCAATTACAGACGGAGTATTAAGAGTCGAATCTTGATTTTGAAGCTCAGTTTGGGGGGGAGGGTTGAAGGAGATGCAAAAACATTTTTCTTCAAGGTCATTGTGTGGGGTATCATACGAAATCTTGTGAATACATTATTAATACAGTACAGCGTGCGTGGTTGCAGTATTTATTAAAAAAAAATTTTGACTTCAAACACAGGCACAGGACCCCCCTCACTTGCTCATCTTTATATGCGGTTTGAATATTTTTGCTCCCATATATTTTTGTACCGCGCAGTCAGCGAAAAAATTAGAGGGAATATTGGTCCGGAGACGATATCATTATTTGTTCTTGAGATATGCGAGCCGAATAAAAGTTCACCAACGTACGAACAAACGTACGTACGTATACACACACAGACATATATCTAAAAACAGTAGATTCGGAGCTGGTGTTGTCCTGATTCGGGTCTATGGGCCGTCGTTGGTTGGAATTGCTTCCTAACGTTTCGCTAGCGAGCTTCTTCTCCGATGCTGGATGTAGAATGACAAATTCTCGGGCGCAGGTTGAATTTATACCTGTGGGTAGGGGGCAGAGCTTGTTCCGCTTCGATTGACCTCGTGAATACAACCTGCGCCCGAGAATTTGTCATTCTACATTCAGCATCGGAGATGGAAGGACCTCTGAAGAAGCTCGCCACTCGTGCTAGCGAAACGTTAGGAAGCAATTCCAACCAACGACGGCCTATAGATCCGAATCAAATACAACCTGTGCCCAAGAATTTGTCATTCTACATCCAGCATCGGAGATGGAAGGACCTCTGAAGAAGCTCGCCACTCGTGCTAGCGAAACGTTAGGAAGCAATTCCAACCAACGACGGCCTATAGACCCGAATCAAATACAACCTGCGCCCGAAAATTTGTCATTCTACATCCAGCATCGGAGATGGAAGGACCTCTGAAGAAGCTCGCCACTCGTGCTAGTGAAACGTTAGGAAGCAATTCCAACAAACGACGGCCTATAGACCCGAATAAAATACAACCTGCGCCCGAAAATTTGTCATTCAACATCCAGCATCGGAGATGGAAGGACCTCTGAAGAAGTTCGCCACACGTGCTAGCGAAACGTTACGAAGCAATTCCAACCAACGACGGCCTATAGACCCGAATCAAATACAACCTGCGCCCGAAAATTTGTCATTCTACATCCAGCATCGGAGATGGAAGGACCTCTGAAGAAGCTCGCCACTCGTGCTAGCAAAACGTTAGGAAGCAATTTCAACCAACGACGGCCTATATACCCGAGTCAGGACAACACCAGCTCATCAACTGGCCGCGAAAGCCTCAACCAATTTGTCAGTAGATTCGGACTCTAGGGACCTCAAAACGTGCATATAAGTTCAAATTTTTCATTCGCAAAATACAATTCATTAGGTATAAGAAATTCCAATGGGAAGTTAATAAAAAAAGCTCACGTTAAATATTGTGTTTGTTTGACAATTAATGACAAACTAGAAATTATGCTAAGTTGCATGATAATAATTTGCATACAAATTTGACAGTCAACTGATTAATTGTATATCAATATTGAACAAGTAACAAATTATAATCAAAATATACCTGTAATTATTATGTATATTTATGTATTTAGGTGTGCAAAATACAGCAATAGGTGATATTAGTCGTTGAATTTAATACATAATATGTAGGTATGGTATGCGAAAGTTGTTTGTCGATTGCATATCGTATGTACCTAAAATAACGGAGAGCTGGCGACGGTTTTTCTCAAGTGTCTAAGGCAAAATAAAATTAAAAATATCTAAATATGTGTTCCCCATTTGAGAATCTGTATACCTGGCAGCTTTTCTTCCTTGCGCTTTCGGTGGCAGGTAGAAATTAGATAGGAAAAAATATTATACATTTTTCAAATAATTCTGTAAGACTTTTTTTAAAATCTATCCTAATTTCTAACGAGTAAAGATTTAGAATACATAAAATCACTTTGTCAGCCATGTTGGTCCGTGCTAATACGCCGTCAGACTTAATTATAATTACCTAGAAATTTTTTTTTTTAAATTATCTACGTAAGGTCTGTCATTTTTATTTAACTTGCAATGTTTGTATGTAAGTTTGTTTGTTAAAATATTTTATCCGAATAGCCATGACTTAAGGTAGTTGTCGTGCTATGGGCATAGTGTCAGAAAATTCTAAATTTTCGTATACTCATTAAGGATACTATAATACAAATACCATTAAAATTTGAAGGTGATTGACCATCTCTAACTCGAGATAAACTTAATTAAAGTTCGGATAATTAACACGGAGAGCATAGGATAATGTTGTGTTTTTG
Source organism: Mongoloraphidia duomilia (assembly GCA_039654895.1). NCBI lineage: Eukaryota > Metazoa > Arthropoda > Insecta > Raphidioptera > Raphidiidae > Mongoloraphidia > Mongoloraphidia duomilia. The sequence continues at coordinate 12,072,401 of CM077524.1, forward strand.
ACAAGTTTTTTAACTAAAAAAAAAGTAACAGTCAGAAATTTTCAAAAAACTAACTGTTCATTGATGTTTTTGTTCTGAGTTTAAAAAAGAAAATCCAAAAATTATTGACCTTTTTATTGTTGAGATATAATAACGCAAAGTTCAACAATTTATGAGAAAAGATTGACATTTTTATATAATCCAAGCGAACAAACTAAGTGAAATATGTGTTACTATGTGAACAACAGTTTAGGTACAATCTCTAACAAAATTTTTTTACATTTAACACTACACTTATTTATTGTTTTACAGCGTATTATGAACGAAACTTTTGGATGTTATTGTAGCACAACTACCTTAAACAAAATCATGGCTATTCGGATAAAATATTTTTAATTTAAACTTAATTACAGTTCCTTAATAATTATTTTGTAATTAAAAGCTGCATATTGTTAATTTGCAAACATACGTGTCAGGTAGAGTTTTTAATTATGAAGAAATTTTGTATTTGTTTTTTTTTCGTCAAAATATATAGGGAAGCAGGAAAATTCATAAACATGATTTCACATGTAAAATCCCTATTAACCGCAAATCAAATTAGCACCCGGTATATAATTCTGAAATAACAGACCAATACGTCGTTGCAAATACGTCGAAAAAATTGCTGAAAATCCATTATTTCAATGACTAGTGTAGGCTAAAGCGGGTAGCGCTGAGGGGTGCGAAGACGACTAAATAGAGAAAGATAAAAAATAACAAATGGAATGGTTGAGAAAATCTGATACCGCCACATTTTTTGCAGTTTCTTGATGGTTTATACGCGTTTCTATAGCATCAGTGTTTATAAAAACAACAAAAATCTGATGGCTACTGTATTATAAAAGAGGAAATTTTTGCCGGATTTTTACAACTTTACACAACTTAAATGCTCCGCTCGCTTATTTTCCATGTTTTCACATACGTAACCTGCTAATGTTTTAAGACCATCAAAATGATCCGCATTTCGCCACCATGGGCGCCTGTAATTACTAATTGGTCTTATTAACTATAGCTGCTCAAGGTTATGCATATAGCGAATATTGCACAATGTTCCGCTGTATCCAACGCACAGACACCCATGATTCTACCATAATATGGTCGTACGTGTTATTAATAAAGTATCCATTTGATGCTTTCATCGAGATTAGAACTCAGAACTTTCACAATGAAAACAACATTATTCTATATTGTGTATAGTGAGACTTCGTTTTTTGCTTCTTGTTCAATACTTAGTAGAATGAAAATAGTAAAACACTAAATTTGCTTCCGGAACAAGATATAAAACTCTTTATTTAATCAAAGAGATTGACGACATGTTTCGAGAGCTTAAGCTCTCATCATCAGGTCAAAAATTTGTAATAAAATTTGTAATAAAAAAATTGTGTAGACATTTTACTTCAAAATGTCTACACAATTTTTTGATTACAAATTTACTACCACAATATCTCAAGATGCTTAAAGTAATAAAGAACTTATTTGTACGCAATTTTCAATTCTTGTAAAATTTTGTTTTTTAAATTGACCTGATGATGAGAGCTTAAGCTCTCGAAACATGTCGTCAATCTCTTTGATTAAATAAAGAGTTTTATTATCTTGTTCCGGAAGCAAATTTAGTGTTTTACTATTTTCATTCTACTAACATTATTCTAGTTACACTACTGTGCACGTTGTCGGTATACTTAGTTAAAGTACTGCAGCTTTTATATTTTACATCCTTTCGCTATATTAGACTTAGAATAGAATGGAAGAGGCTATACTAAAACTACACTAAATTACAGTAGTTGACAATTTATGTACGTGGAATATTAATAAAATTCCTATTTACAATTCATTTTAATATAGGTTTACACAGGGTGTCCCATGACTCGAGTTTCATAGCTTAAGGGCGTCATTTAGAGTTAAAATTGCTTAATAAACATATGTCCGAAAATGCTTTCTAATAGAGCTACAACCATTGAAAGTTGAAGTGCTAAATTGTAAAAAAATATTAGTCATTAATTTTAATAGTAACTAATTTTAAATAATTTTCGGTCATGTTTAATAAGCAAATTAAACTTTAAATGACTTCAATAACACGCTCTTAAGCTATGGACCACGAGTCATGGTACACCCTGTATATCCATGGTTATGAAATTATAAAATACGACCGTGGTAAAAAGGAAAAACATAGTTCATTACAAAAAAATACCTTAATACAAATTTTAACTGGAAATTATAGCTACATTTTTTTGTGTTCAGACTTTGTTATAAAATTGTCGACTGACCTATCGTGCAAAATAAAATTTGAAGTGGATAATTTACAATAAATATTAATCAACATTTTCAGTACACCTGAAAATCAATTTCCGCTTTATAATGGATTTGAACGTTTTAATTGATGTTTTCATTGATAGGATAAATATGTATATTACATAACAAAGGTAAAAAGTAATTAGTTTCATGTAGTTTTAATCTGCAGAGCTTTCATGAAAGGAGTGAGGTTATGTACATTATAAAATAGAGTAGGTACCTCAAGTAACGGTTGGGAGTCCGGTCGACATTGGAAGGGAAAACGAAATTAGAGTACATTTGAATAAAAGCTTGTATTAAAACAAATTTTTACTTATTTTATTTTTAATTTTTCGTTCATTATGTATTTTTATTAGTTTTTAACTTATATTGTATGAAAAAAGTTTGTATAAACGACTAGAGACACGTTCTCCCACCATGAACACCGGGACTTCCACCACATGGTATTTTTCACATTTTTAAAACTTTTTAAATATTATTATAATCAAAATATCAGAATATTGTATTGTTATCGACTGCGACGTTTCAAGTCAATGAACCATTTTCCTGAGAGTAGTTCTTTCAATTATCAACGAGAGGCAGCACTTGTGGTAAGGACAAACATTATTAATTATCCCCTATTAGTGTCGTGTCATTTTAGTGGTATAACTTAATTATTAAATTAATTAAATAATTAAGTTATACCACTAAAATGACACGACACTAATGGGGAATAAATAATGTCTGTCCCTACCACACGTGTCGCCTCTCATGGATAATTGAAAGAACTACTCTCAGGCAAATGGTTCATTAGAAAATTCGAATTTAATTGTATTTTAAAGACCACCAACAGCTAAGGTTATTTGGGCCTAGCACCAATTCATATTTTCAATTCATTATTATTATTTTTTTTTTTTTTTTAATAATAAATTGAAAATCCAATTGACACTTTTACCAGCTCTCGGGCTAGAACCCGAGAACTGGGGACTTGTAATAAAGGAGCCATAGCAACGCCATGTAAACAACAGCGCCGCTACACTCTCGGCTATTCTCAAGCCCTAGAAAATTCGAAGTTTCTATATTTAAATAGAGCAATTTGATCCTTGAAAACACTTTTAAAAATTGTTGGAAATGAGAACTTCCGTGGCACAAAGGATCAATAAAAAGCAATACTGATTTTATTAAATTTGCATTTTACTAACGTTTCGGTATTCTTTATACCATCTTCATTAGAAAAGTGGAAGTGCGTCAAAAATGCGTTACAAGATTCGATCCTTACAAACTTAATAAGGGCTTGTAATTTATATCACAAATTTTATTTTTATAATACAATTTAATTTATTTACATAATTTTCATTTTTATTATGAAACAATATTAAAATTTTCAAATATATGATAAATAAATAAAGATAGTCCGGCACGTACTGGCGCATGAGTATAAAAAACTATTCGGTGAAATGTCTTTGCCCGATTCTCTTTAGTATAGTGTTGATTATTATAACTTTAAAACTTCAACTGTATTGATTTCTGTTATTGGGCTATGCCTGTAAGAAGTTTAAATAAATAAATAAATAAATAAATAAATAAATAAATAAATAAATAAATAAATAAATAAATAAATAAATAAATTATAAAGATGCATATTGCCATGGGACAACTTGGTGCCATATTGTTTTAAACGCAATTATTAAAACAATTGCAAGATAATAAAATTTTTGAACGGGACAAATTTTTTTCGTATTTTTACTAAATACGAATATAAAACATCGAATTAAGTGTTGAAATTGGGTTCTGTCTACTTCTTGACAGCTATCTCGAATTTTTGTTTTCATATTTAACAATTAATATCTCGGTAGTTGTCCGTGCAAATGTCAAATAATGACATATTACTGAAATCAGAATTTGATAATCTATCCAAATTGGGGAGGTGCCATTAAAAAAGGCGATGACGTCATTCTGGAAAGAGGTGGGCGTAAGAAAATATGCGCGTTAAAAAATAAAGTTGACCTGTTCTAAGATTTTCGCCGCAGATGATCAGGGATTTTTATATTGTTCCACAGTAAACTTACGCTGTGTATAAATTGCGTGCATAAAAACCGTCATCCTGTAAAGTTTCCCTCTACCTCAGGACGTCTTACCGCTTCTAATGGGTTTCATTCATTCATTTATTTATTTATTGTAAATTATAGACACGTCGACAACTTAGGTCATTAGCGTCTTGATTACATTAACTAACATTATTTAAATAGATTTATACGGCTGTTTTGCAATTGTAAATTTTTATTGGAAGAGCAGCCAATTACATAATTGATTCCTGCACATATCGGAAAAAATCATTTTGACAACTATAGTCACAGTCAGGACTCTAACCTGAACATTTCCACTATCGCGGCGAAATGAGCTTACAATTACTCAACTGTGATATGATTACCAATTTATAGTTGTCAAAATGATTTTTTCCGAAAAAATTTTCAATTAAATAATTCATAACTTATTTAAAATTAAATGACATCACAAAACATCCATGAGGGGAGGCGGGATTCGAACTCACGACAGTTTGATCCAGAGGCCGCGACGCTAACCACTGGACCACGCTGTCCTCATCTAAGAGGTTTCAGGCGTTCACTACGGACTATACTCGACTATTCATTCATTTATTAATCATTAGAATTGTCATTAGAATAAAAAAATTGAAAAGATCAAAACATGTTATAAAATTATAGTTCATATGCATTATACAAAAATAGATTATGAAATCATCAACATGATGATTGCGAAATTAATGATTGACTTATTAGTGTATTTTCCATATGGCACATATATATTGGCGTCGGTCGGATGGCGGGATCTAGGGGTCGGACCAAAATTCTTCGACGTTTCATAGCCTCCTGAACAATTTGGCACCATTTTTGGAAATGTTCATATATATAACTCTCGAAAGACTCAATCGATTTTAACGAAATTTGGTACACACGTTGGAATCCATCACCGCACGAAGCCTATTTAAAATGGGCTTAATCGGACCATTTTAAGGGTAGGTTTTAGGGGTTAAAAATGTTTTTGGGCCCAAAAATACCGAAAAAATTCTCAGAAATGTTTCAAAATTGAAATTTAACCTTTTAGTAAAGTTAGAAATGTGCTGTTAAAATTTTAATTAAATCGGCCGACAGGACCGGACTTACAAATTTCATGAAAACACTAGGTAGTTTGCGGATAGTAATTTATTTGCTGACGGGTGTATTTAATTTGGTACAGAGGTTGCATTGATAATAATATTGAAATTAAGAAAAAAAATATTATTTCAAGGGATGTATTAAGGGGTTAAATTTTTTATTTTGTCCAAAAACAAACTTAAATTTACATTATAACGCTACAATACCTGTATTAGCAAATACACTATATTGTCGGCAGGGTTTGACACTGCGACCCGAGTTTTTTTTTGAATTTATTTAAAGGAGATCCGGTAAAGTATTTTACAATTTCAAAGCATTATAAAGGGTATGGGAGTAAAGAGCGATTTGGAAAAGGCTGTAAAAAAATGCCATCAAAATTGTATTTTTACCACCTTAAAGTACATAAAAAAGCATTCAAGAAAATTAAGTGAATATAACTAAGTTTTAAAAATAACTCCAGGAGCTAAAAACCCGTTCAGGCGTAGACATTATTCCAAATGAGCTTTGAAGTTATTCATCACATTCCACAGCATCGCCAGTGGGATTTGAACCAGCTCCTGTCGGATACGTTCTTTCAGTGCTTTCACTGTTCTTGGTGGGTTATCTTGATAAACTTAGCTCTTCAGGTAACCCCACAAAAAATTTGAAAATGGGTGCAAAAAGCACGACGTGTTTGCACGTAAGAGCTGCCATTTTGATAAAACGCTTTGAGGTGTCCACCGCTCCATTGCTACTGAATGCTAACGTGTCTGGAATATGGGCGACTGCATCCCCACCACCTTCCATCAGCTGAGCACGATTCCTGTGCTTTTCAAAATCGTTTTTTAATCTGCCCCACCTTGTATATATTTTTTTAACTTTTATTTCACTGGATCAACAGCTGTCATCAGCTATCCACACTGTAGGTAGCATTATATTGTGGACAATCTACAATCCATGTAATTAGAGATCAGTGGTTTCACCCGTTATGTCAGTGGCACTCAGGTACAAGTGTGTCTGTGTGTGTGTTTGTGTGTAGCAGCACCTAACCGACAACAACAACAACAACCAACAACAACGTGTGCGTGGTGTGATACATGAGTATGACGTTAATCACTCCAAGTTAATCAATCTTACACCGGTCTATTTATACATGCGTGAGGGCACTTGTAAGCCACGTGGCATATATTACAGTATTTCTATACAGTGTGTCCACAGACTCATCCTCAACATGGGGATCTCCGTTGTTATGGGAGATAGAGATTTGGTTAAATGAGACAAAATGTGCAGAATCTCCAGTACTACTACCCTGCGTAGTCAAACTTTCCATATTTTGTTTGGTTCGCGACCGACAGTTGAAAAACGAGATTTACCCATTTTCGTTTTTTGTTTATAACTCGCTTATTAAGTAAGTTAGAAAAAAAATATTTTCACTTTCTTAAGGCTCTTTTTTATGAAGATTTCAAATCTCTTTTCATATTTTTATTTACTTTTATAGTTTTAGAGATACTTGTATTAACTTTGTTTTTTTAAATACACGTCAAAGATGGCCATGACATCATTCGAAAGAGATTTTTTTTCTCTTTAATTTGATATGAGGGTTGATTGATTTATTTTCAAAAATAACAGAGTTATACGTAAAACACTGATTTTTAATAGTAGGCTATGCTAAATTAATTGATAAAACAACAGAAGGCTTAGCAAACAATTGAAATTCGCGTTGGCTTAGTAAACGGCTGTTTTGTTTTAGCAGTCAAAGTGTAATTTGTTGCTAATTTGTCAGTTTACTAAGTGATTTATTAAATTTACTTTTGTTATCATGGAACTATTTTATAGCAATAAAAAATAAGCGATTTTCAACAATTGATCATAGAACAATAATTTTGTCTTCTTTACTTATTCGCGTTGACTTAGTAAACGGCTTTTTAAATGATCCATACTTTATTAAATTTACTCGTAAGTTTCTGTAAATAGACGAATGAGGTTGTCTTCGTTCTGGATACTGATCGAAGTACATTTCTGCAGCTCTGGTCGATTTTTAGTGACATGAATGTAACAAGATAACAAATCAAAATTTTCATTGTTACAAAATGGTTCCATGATAACAAAAGTAAATTTAATAAATCACTTAGTAAACTGACAAATTAGCAACAAACTACACTTTGACTGCTAAAACAAAACAGCCGTTTACTAAGCCAACGCGAATTTCAATTGTTTGCTAAGCCTTCTGTTGTTTTATCAATTAATTTAGCATAGCCTACTATTAAAAATCAGTGTTTTACGTATAACTCTGTTATTTTTGAAAATAAATCAATCAACCCTCATATCAAATTAAAGAGAAAAAAAATCTCTTTCGAATGGTGTCATGGCCATCTTTGACGTGTATTTAAAAAAACAAAGTTAATACAAGTATCTCTAAAACTATAAAAGTAAATAAAAATATGAAAAGAGATTTGAAATCTTCATAAAAAAGGGCCTTAAGAAAGTGAAAATATTTTTTTTCTAACTTACTTAATAAGCGAGTTATAAACAAAAAACGAAAATGGGTAAATCTCGTTTTTCAACTGTCGGTCGCGAACCAAGCAAAATATGGAAAGTTTGACTACGCAGGGTAGTAGTACTGGAGATTCTGCACATTTTGTCTCATTTAACCAAATCTCTATCTCCCATAACAACGGAGATCCCCATGTTGAGGATGAGTCTGTGGACACACTGTAATTCAGGGCCGCTCCAATTCAGGATGCCAGTGGTGCAGGGCGCCAAGGTATAGCCACCTTAACCTATAGAGCCATACATCAGGGTCTATCAGACCCTGTAGATTTTTCAAACTTATTTTTCCACATTGATATAAATATAAAATTTATAGATTAAAATTCAAAATGTTTTGACTCTTTGACAATAAAAATAGAAAAAATACTTTTATTTAAATATTGGGTGTGCAATGTGCATGTAGATCATTCCATTTATTTATTTTTATATCTATTTATTTAATTATTGTAAATTATAGATGCGTCGACAACTTTAGATCATTCCATATTTTATATGCGACATAAAATAAGTAAGATTTCTGGTAAGCAGACGAATATTATCAACAAATATTTTTTTATTAGACAAAGAGCAACACTTGCACTAATGAGAATAGCCGAGCGCGTAGTAATGCTGTTGTTTACATGGCGTTGCTATGGTCCCTCTATTACAAGTCACCAGTTCCCGGGTTCTAGCCCGGGAGCTGGTAAAAGTGTCAATTAGATTTTCAGTTTATTACTAAAAAAAAATAATGAATTGAAAATATGAATTGGTGCTAGGCCCAAATAACCTTAGCTGTTGGTGGTCTTTAAAAAACACAATGCACTATAGTGCAGCAATATTTCTAGATGCGGCCCTAATTGTATTGTTATGAAGAGATGGTGTACCGACAACAAGTGTATGTATACGAGTATATGCACACGTTATGTAATCACTCAGTTTCATGTACAGTAAACACTCGCTTAACCCTTCACCTATGTAGTCTGTTTTAATGGAAACACACAACATTCTGGTAACTTTAAGTAACACACGAACAATTAGAAACTGTAGGTATATCTTCAGTTGGTGAATCAATTTCATTCGTCGAGTTGTTCACGATGTTCTTGTAATACAGACTACAGAAGTAATTCAGTAGTTTGGATTCTAGGTGCAACTATAGAGAGACAAACAGACATACGAGAGACAGACATATTTTAAAAGCCACTGTTTTGGGTTCGGGGCACTTGAAAACGTGCAGGTAAATTCACCAAAAATGCAAAATTGAATGTTTGCACGATTACAACCTATAAATATTAAATTCCGTATGCGGGAAAGTAAAAACTCATAATTCAACTTCCACGAGGTGAAATATTGTATTGCAAAATATTTTGTTATCGATTTCGAGCTCAAAATTATTATGTCATCTTAAAGCAATTGAAATGGTCAAAAAGTACAATGTATAAAGTACAATGGGTTTGATTCCCAACATTTTTCGAATTCTGAAATTTTATAAATGACAAAACGTGATTTTTTTAACACGCTTTTATTAGCTTCACTTGTATGTTTGCTTACTTGTTTGTCAGTTTGTAACCGACTTCTTTGAACTTGATTTTGACCAACTTTGAACGGTCAGATTTAGTTTAAACGTTGTCGACTTATCAAGGACCGACGGCAATATAATAATAAAATAAGTTTGTCCCGGATCTCCAGGACTAAAAAAAAAGCAAAAAACTTCAGACCGAACTGAAACTTTGCACACTTATCAAGGACCGATGACAATACAATAATTCCATAAGTTTGTCCCATTATCCTGACCAGGATCTCCAGGACTAAAAAAAAGCAAAAAACTTCAGATTGAACTGAAACTTTGCACACTTATCAAGGACCGATTACAATACAATAATTCCATATGTTTGTCCCATTATCCTGACCAGGATCTCCAGGACTAAAAAGCAAAAATAAATTATAATTTAAAAAAACTAAAAAACACGCTTTAATGCACTAAAAAGTAAAAAATAATTAATTTTATTGTAAAAAAGTGTGGCGTAGTATGAAAATATGATACAAAGCACCCCACGCTTTTTTACAATAAAATTAATTATTTTTTACTTTTTAGTTCATTAAAGCGTGTTTTTTAGTTTTTTTAAATTATAATTTTTAATGTTCCAAACAGCCTCGTCCCCGTAACTTTGTAGATATAGGCAACTATCCAACTGAATTTTGTGGTGGCACGTCATCCTAAATTGTTGTTTATGATCAAAAAAATATTTAATTATTAGAAAAAAACTACTGAACCGATGTAAGTAAAAATTATATAGGACCATTCCGCCATCTTCCTGAATGCAGGTTGAACAAACATAAAAAATTATGAATATATACATTATACGAGTACATGTCGAATTGAGACCCTTCTTTTTTTTGATGTCGGTTAAAAACAACTCTGCCAAGTAGTTTTTTTCGTCATAAAATACACAGTCAAAACGGTTAACCATAGGATTATCGACATTGTTTTCAAAGCGCGAGTTTACTGTAGGTACTGTATTATACGGTGTGTGCGTACCTCTAATAATATTTCTGTAGAGAAACATCTGGCCTATCAGTTTAATTTACATGAAAAATTACATTCTATCAACATATTTCTTTTCATATTTCACTGTCGCTTAGGCAGCCAATTTACTCGAGAAACGCTGCTTTTAATCTAGGCTAGTTTCACGGGTAGAAGTTTTGGTAGCACGTTGACATTTTGACTAAAACGTACAATGATCTTAGTTCGTGTTGACACTGGACTGAAATTAATTCCTTACACCAGGCATGGCGAACCTATTGCACGCGTGCCATAGGTGGCACGCAAAACCAACAGAATATTGTCGGCACTAGGGAATGCAATCTCGAGCCGAGATTGGCAATTCAAGATCTCGCGAGATCAGTCTGGGTTCGAGATTGGCAATTCGAGATCTCGCGAGATTGACTCGCGAGATCTCGCAATATCTCGACAATGTCGAGATTTCGCCTACTTTTAAAAAGAACGTATTATTTTGTATCTAAAGCTTAATCAAAACTACTTACTTGGGACAGTGTGATTGTGTCACTGTGTACGTGTATGATTTATTGCGTAGTGCACTGTGCAGATGATTACTATTCATTACTTTCCTTAAATAAACGTTTTTTTTTTGTTCCAAGATTCAATTAATGTTTTGTTTTATTTTCAAAATATAACAGCAATACCCCAACTCACACAGCACACTATATGTCAATTAATTATTTTGGAAATAACTTCTTAGGAGTTATGAAGCATAGGGTAAGTTACTAATAGTAACGTTTACGAACATTTGGTTTGAATTGTTCTTAGACATATTCAATATTCACTTAGCTTTGTAATTTGTTAGGCATCTAATGCTTGTTATAAGTTAAATAACTGTCCATTTTACTCAAGAAAACAATAATTAAAACAATATATGCAGAGAAACAAACAGAATCAATTAGCGCGACTGTCAAAAACTATTACGTATAAGTTAAAAGTTTTTTTTTTCAAGCGCGTTCGTTCTTGAAATCTCGTTCGAGATCTCGACCATATCGGGTCGAGATCTCGAACGAGATTTCAAAAACGAGATTGCCTGCCCACGAGATTAAATCTAGAAAAATGGCTCGAGATCTCGCGAGATCGAGATTGCATTCCCTAGTCGGCACGCCATTGATTGAGGTACACAATCGAAATAATAAAAAATTTGTTAGATGCTGTCTGAAAAATTTAACTATCATTCAGTAAACGTATCTATATTATGACATCGACACAAGTCAAGTCAATGCATTATCGAAATAATTTATTCTTTTCATCTACGTTTGAATAATAATTTTGCCCACTTAATTTCTTCAGGTGCTTGTTGTGACGAATCCAAAAATATATACTTTTCATGGTTTATAATAAATAGATTATATAAAAAAACTAAAATAGACTGAAAATAGTGTATGCGTTTGTTACCACGTAGGGCCAAATTTACTGGACCGACTTTCAAAATCGAGGTGTCATTCGATTTGTTTTAATCACCTGAGTGTTATAGGCTATAATTTTTGTGTGCGAATTCAGTATGGCGGCCGTAAGGTGGAAAAAATCTTGGTCAACATTTTTTCCCCGGCCAATTCGATCGAGTTGGGTATCACAAATAAAGAAAAATTTTGTGGAGATTCCAAAATTATTTATTTTTTATGATTTATATAAACTAGGTATAGGTACCTAACATAAAAAATTAAAAAAGGCTGAAATAAAATAAAAGTTAAAAAAACCAAAACCCGACTACGCAAAAGAAATAAACAAGCTTTCAATATGAAAGTTAGCTATTGTACATTTTAGACGTTCTACAACTATGGTCATTAGCGTCTAATCCAATATGAAGAGCAGTCGGGCAAAAAGATATTTGTTTAGAGTCGAACCTAAGCGAACCTAAACTTCAGGTAATATCCCTTTGTCAGACCACCCTTCATACTGGATTAGACGCCAACGAACACAGTAATTATAGAACGTCTAAAATGCACAATAACTAACTAACTTTCATATTGGAATTCGGAAGCTTGTTTTTTCCTTTACGTAGTCGGGCTCTAGTTTTTTAACTTTTATTTTATTAAGAACCTTGTTCTTTAAAAACTCGCTCTTTACCATATATCTGAAGACTGTTATTCTAGTAACAGTTCTAAAATAACTATAGATACTCTTATTTTGTACATTACTACAAGAAACTGTTTGTGTGATTGTTAATAAGTTGTTTTTATTGGAATATTGTCGATTGCGTCGAGATCGCATATTATTGGTAGAATTTGTAGAAAAACAAAATGTATGATGTAAAAACCATTAAAATTTTTAATTTAAAACGACAGTTTTTAATGAGTTCGAATATTTGATAATAAATGCACTGATTTTGTTTTATTAAACACAATTATTAATATTATTATAGTTATTCCAATTTAATCTGGATATAATTTAGCTAAATTTTCAAAAATAATTAGGTACGTATATTTACTTTATCAGACAGATTTATCGTTGTAATTTGTAATCGTTACTGTTGTGGATATGTTATAGGCATTATAACATAATATTATAATATGTAAATTTAAACAAGGTAAATATATTATACGAGGTAACTAAACAGACATTAACGGGGTTTATAGATTTTTAATTACCTCTTGTACAACGTTGTGATATGTCGCATAAACCTATACATAAAATACATAGAGTTGCAGATACAGCATTTCAATTTAGAATCGACGTACAACAAATATCGGAATTTCGTGGATTGTTAAACAATGGAATGTTGGTTACAGATAGAGTTCAATAAAGCTGGATTTCAAGGGTTTATTCTCTAAGTTCTATCAAGAGATTCCAATAGACTACGTTCACCGTTTCGTGTAGTGACACATTTCGGCCACTGTATACGCACTAATCGACAAATTAGTTTGTCTGGTGAAAATAAAAAAAAAATTGGTAGTCATGGGGATTGGGGACTGCCGACAGAAGTGAAAACTTTTTGAAAATAGATGCTTTGTTTTCATTATTCATTTTTCTATATAAAAATATTAACATATTTAGTACTCACTAGTGTACTGCACAATGGTCCTACAATTAAACAATTAAAATAATAATCAAACTAAAACACAATTTGAACAATACACACATTGACTGTTCATATCTGTATTTTTTCAGTTTTTATGAATTAATAAAAATTTATTATTATTATTATTATTGAGATTTTCACGTAATCAATTCAACTTTACTTGTATAGATACACACAGTACTAATGTTTAATGTGTTGGTGCATATACGTGTACATAGGCCACTGCGCGTGCGCCAGTATATTACTTTCACCGCTGGTCAAGCGCAATACGTCACACTCATAGCTATAGATATACTTTTAACATGAGCATGTCAGCGACGCGGGTCAGTGACGCGAACCCATAATTTTTTCCCCTCCCAGAAATCGTCTAACGCGCCTATAGAAGTTTTCACTTCAAAAATTGACTTGGGCAAATCGCTTTTGTGGACATCTGCAACATAGAACCAAATTTATGTAGATTCCATCGTCGTTTGTCGCTTTGAATGTATACCCAAAGTTCCAGCAGTCGGCGATGCCATAGCTTCCATCGGTGATGCCGTACGCTTCCGAATTTCGTTGCGTGCGCTTGTAGTCGGACTCTCCTGGGCGTTTTCCTGTTCGGATTCCTGCGATTTCTTCTTTGCTCGACGTCTCCGCTGTCTCTCCGCGTCCGTAAGTGGCGGTGGACAGTTTCTTTGGCGGTTTCCGACTTTTATTTTTGCATTTTATTCTTGGCATGTTATCCAACGTCCAACGTTGATTCGAACGCAGCTTTGAACGTTTTTATGCGATCGATAGCCTCTCTCAAAACCATTCAAAAATGGTACGTTACTCGTTATCGCATCATATTAGTCTCGAAAGAAAACTCCCTCTAAGAAAAACGCAAAAATATAGCTTATTTAAGATGACTCACTGCAATTATTATTATTAACAAAGTTCAACTTTGACTTCGACACAACGTTCGAGCAACTTTAGATAAGCGAACGATACATTCGGAATGGCCGAACATTAAACCACTACTGACTACCACATTTGTTTTATCGGAGCATGTTTTCGTGACTAGCGATATTCAGTTCAGCACCTACAACCATAGATAACCTACAACTGTCATATTTCTGTTTTGGTAAGACATGAAATTTGATTCCATGTCAAAATGTCATTGTTCGCTTTGTGCGTCTCGTGCAATTGCGTAAGATTACTGAGAGAAATGTAAGAAAACAAATTATAAACATTACGCTTTCTTATTCATATAGCTACGGGTTATTGGTAACCTGCGTAAACGTCTAAGGCTCTAACCTTGGGAATACAATTTTTGAATATCAAGATGTTCATCAGGTCCATCACGAACTAACTTCTCATAAAAGCTCAGGACTGTTGTTGGGGAGGCAAAATGAGCCCTTATATGCCCAAGTGCATTAGGTAATTTCCCCTGTCTCCAAATCTCTACATAGTATAAATTGAAGTCGCTTTTCGCGTCTGTCTGTCTGTTTAACCGCTTAATCCTCCTAAACCACGCAACGGATTTTGATGCGGTTTTCACCATCAGTTAGATAAATTTTCACGGAAGGTTTATATACAGGGTGAGTTCGACCACCCGTATCAGTCGTTTTTTTCGAAAACGGTTAGTCGTAGAGAGTTGTGTCAAAAATTTGTATTATAAAAGCTCTAATAAAGAATCGAATGGTGATAATTTTTTTTCCGGGAAGGTTGGCTTCCTTATTAGTTTGCTCCAGAATGTCCAGAACTCCGGAATTATAAATGTAACGATAGGTCGAAAGTGATATTGTTGAAGAGATCTTTAAAAATTAAGCAAGTTTTGTAGGAAAATTTTTTTTATTAGTGCCACCCCTGTAAATTTCTATAAGTATAAATATAAATTATTATATGTTCAAAACTCCGGAATTTTAGAAAGCACGATAGGTTGAAAGTGGTGCTGTTGAAAAGCTCTTTAAAAATAGGCAAATTTTGTAGGAAAAATTATTTAATTACTGCCACCCCTGTTAAGTAACAATCGTTTGAAATTATCAAATCAAAATTTCATAATAACGATCGAAGTCGGCATTAAAAATCTAGCTACCTTAGACATTGTCACAAGTGTTCAAACTGTCTTTCATTTACTATTTAATACATACTACTGAGCTCTTCTGGTTATACTGTGTGTGTACTTCTTCAGTGCTTATAATGATCGATAGGTAGGTAATTAGATTTTAAATGCGGACTTTTAAAAAGTTCGTTATGACATTTTAATTTAATAATTTCAAACAAATATTACTTAACGGGAGTGGCAGTAATAAAAAAAATCCGTACAAAACTTGCTAATTTTTTAAAGATCTTTTCAACAATACCACTTTCGACCTATCGTTACATTTATAATTCCGGAGTTCTGGACATTCTGGAGCAAACTAATAGGGAAGCCGACCTTCCCGGAAAAAAAATTATCACCATTAGATTCTTTATTAGGGCTTTTATAATACAAATTTTTGACACAACTCTCTACGACTAACCGTTCTCGAAAAAAACGTCTGATACGGGTGGTCGAACTCACCCTGTATATATAGCATAATTAATAAAAAATAATAATTAATTAATTTAATTCGTAACCCGATCGTAAGAATTCGCAACATACTTATATATCATAAAAACGAACGTACTCAACTGTTCCACTCGTTGCGCAGAGGTTACATCGCAGCGCTCTATGCACAAGGACCCAGGCTTGGAAACTGATGGCATCGTAGAATTTTTAGCTTTTTTTTTCTAAATTCTACATGATATTTATTTATATATTTTTATTTTTGTTATATTCTTTCTTTGACAATAATTATAATTTTTTTAGTTTAGTTTGCGCTCATAGTTTTACAGAATTCCGTCCGATGTCACTATCCCTATAGTAATCCGTCTATCTGTCTTCTTTATCTTCTTTACATAGTATAACGAGCGAAGCGAGTGAGTAGTGTATTGCACCCGGGCTTTCTTAACACCCGGGCGAAGCCGGACGGGGCCGCTAGTTATAATGATAAATCTTTGTTTATCAGGAAACGCTAGCCTGAAACGTTCTGACCATTGCAGAAACATTGTTTCCGCTACTCTGTTAGAGATGACACATTGAATTATTGACATTTTTCAAGAATTTTTAAAGGCGTCCTTTAAAAAGTAAAAAATGCGAGAAGAGAATGGCCATTCTTTGTAGAGATGAGACTAAAGAAATAGTTTCTTGTGTAAGCTAAGTATCGACATCTCTAACATAATAGGCAAACAATAAATACGAGAAGGTATAATTTTCTCAGCAAATCTGTTTAACCAACGTGGTTGATGTTGACCATGGTAATTAACTGCACGCGCTTTTTAATCAGTCAAACTTTATGACATGCTACTTCCAACAATAGCAGCCTTGAAGTTGTTGTCTCGCGTTGGGGATTTACTAAAAAATCATAATCTTACAGAAAATGTGAACATTCTGCAGTGACTGTTTACCTACCTGATTCTGGAGGGTAATGTGTTCATTAAAGGACATCGCCTGATTTTGGTCCAAATATTGCCCACAATGAAAAAACTCAACTGTAATCTATATTGATTCCTCAACTGTACATAATTTATTGAAGAAATAATATCTTTTACATTGTCTGATTGTATTAACCATTAAAAAAAAAATCTTTAATAATATGACATCTTAGATAATCAGGACTTTTAAAAATTGGAATTTTATTCGTTTTAAATAGTCCGGTTTAATGAGATTTTACTGCAGCTTTAAAAGATTCCACTCTTTACTTTTTAATTTAAAAAATTCACAGATTTCGCAACCCTTGCAACCATCGAGGACATTAGAAATGATAACAGCATATATGAAACATAATTAACTGTTTAT
Organism: Mongoloraphidia duomilia; assembly: GCA_039654895.1. Taxonomy (NCBI): domain Eukaryota; kingdom Metazoa; phylum Arthropoda; class Insecta; order Raphidioptera; family Raphidiidae; genus Mongoloraphidia; species Mongoloraphidia duomilia. The sequence goes on from CM077524.1 coordinate 12,089,788, forward strand.
TATACACACAATATTTATCAATGCACTGTTTAGTTTTGTCAGGAATAACCCTATTATTCTTCTGTTATATACGCGTTAACTTTTGCTTGATAACTTAACTTTTAAATGGATTTTTCTACAGTATTTATTAACATTTGCTCAAAAATAACACCGCAGATCGTCGCAAATACTTCTCAATTAACTAGACATGATATAAAACACATTTCGAAAAAATTACACTTGTTCAATTTTGCATGATTGCTCCTCACTTGATCGCGACACCGTTGTCTTTTGGCCTTGAACGAAAACTCGTAACTCAGCCCCCATATACGAACATAAACATTTCCAATGTTAAAAATATAATAAAGCAACAATTTAGTCACTTGGTAGCATAACAATTTTATTATAGGATGCACAATATTGTACTGTTACAAAACTGTTTTCTGAGTTGGCGGAATAAATATTTATTTACAATAATTAAAAACACAATAATAATGAATGCAACAACGAAAAGTCAGTTCTAACAATCAACACAAGTAAACAATAACTAAACAGTAATTACAAAGCAAAGCAAAACAAAACAACTATATACAATAATTCGTAATTTTTACCACTACACTAGTATTTATTTTATCCATTTGGTTATTTATATCACGGCACTATTTATATTACTGATCCTCCGTAGACTTGAATGCGCGGCTCACCGTTGACTGATTCCCCCACTCACTCGTACTGGCTGTTTATATAAGCTGCGTGGCGTAAGCCTAGTGCGTTTTCGCTTTCTCTAGAACTTTCGCGCAGGTACTATTTGTTACAGTAAGCAGACCCCGTTTCTCAGAACTCTTGCCTGCCGTTTATATACAGAGTGTTCCGTAATAGTACCCACATTTCGACAGTAATACTTCCATCATCAGCAAAAACTAAATTTTGATTTTTTTCAACGTCCAAACACAGTGCCTTTAGTATTAAATACTGTACATGATCATAATATCCGTAACCTCTTAAATAAGACCAAAAGGACATTTTATAAACAATTTTTTAAAATAATTCTCACATTATCATTATCCGGGTTTAAAATAATTTGTCTACAGATTATAGAAACACAACTTTTCTAACGACACCCTAAAATAAAAACAAAATAAAATAATGTAACATAAGTGAATTTGTAACCGCGCAATACTTTCGAATTTTCATTTTTTTGTATGACGTAAAAAAATTACATCATTTCCACTGACAAATAAACTATACTATACCCATGGATGTATTACACTCACTGGATACCCAACTGCTTATGTTCAATAGGTCACAAAAATGATGCAGGTCAGTTTTTTCCCTCTTCAAACATGACTGACATTAGAAAGGGCAAAACCATGGCAAAAACCATATATGTAATATACTTCTATATTGCTTGCGCCCGTAAAAGAGGAAGTATCAGGCCGCAAGTTAGACAGCAAATTACTGTTTCTATCTTTGTCGAGAAATCTATCTCGTTGTGCGCAAGCCTTGCAACATTCGATTCACATTGTTTCTATAACAATTTCGGAAATATTATTATCACTACTAATCTTGTTATTATCATAGATCAATTAATATTATTGCGAGAGAGACAGACATATATATGTCTGCACCGTAGGCTTTTCGTCCGACTCCAGACCCCGGCTAGCAATATAGGAGTATTACATATATGGCAAAAACACCATTTTTATACCAAGAAAAATACCTACTGTTATACCATTTATACTTTTTTTAAAAACTTATTTTCACAACATAATATAATACCTACAAATTATTATTTTCTTTATAAACATTAAAATGCACAAGCAAAAATAAATTTATTTAAATTATTTATTAGGTATACATAATATTTTATACAAAAGAAATTTTAAAACCTGTGAGTAAAAGACAATATTATTACATAATATTAACTTATTTCACTTTTGCCTTACTCATAGGTTTTAAAATTTCTTTTGTATAAAAATTTCCAAACGTTTAACATTAATTTGTAAATGATATTCGTAAATCGTCCCCCCCAGGGGGGACATTGGGATGTAGTTGTTATCGCAATTCCATTTCAATGTTCTTTGGGAATGAGCGCTCCCAGGGACCTGAGCTCGTACCAGTCGGTTTGTGTATGCCGGCTGGCGGATTTTAACACACAAATATGTTATATTTTGTTGTGTTAAAGACACTAATGACCTAAGTTGTCGACGCGTCTATAATCTACAATGAATGAATCGTAAATCGTCCGTATTTTAAAGTAAATATTTGGGAAATTAAGTTGACACATTAGCTCACAATATAAATGAAAATGTTTGTATGACACATATCCATGGTATTACAACCGTTGATAAATGTTTTGCCCTTTTCAAATATGGCGGCCTTGCTGCACTTTTAAACCACTAGTCAGGTATCCAGTGAGTATAATCCATGACTATACCTATACTAATATTTAAATTAAAGAAGGGATTTCCTTTTTTTAATATACATTTTTCCGATTGATTTGATGGTATTATTGTTTACAAGTTTTATACTTCTTGTGCAAATAACCATTATTTTCTACCATTAGTGACTATTCCCCAGCTATACACAATTGCCCAATTATGTTCTGTTTAATTACGATATTTATTATACGTCGTTAGCAATGTATTTTGACATTTATGTAATGCGTGTGGCGTTATTTGGAACAACATCTTGAAATGAATGGAGAACGCGATCTTGATAGAATCAATTAAGTTTCAGGCTTATTGCATGCCATATAATTATAAACTGTTGTGTGAAAACTGATGGATTTTTCAGTAATTAAATAAAGCAGCTATAGCAATTGAGGCAGTACACTGCGTCCAAGAATAAGAGTTTCATACCGTACAATAATTTGATTTCAGTTGCTCAACACAAGTAGGCGTATCTAGAGTTTGACTGAAGCTTCGGCGTCAGGCACATTCGATCAAAAATTAAACCTTCAGCAAAACATTTGGCTTTAGCTAAAATTAGGCCAAAGATTTTATCGAAGCTGATAACAAATTGAAATAAAAATGCATTTCAAAAAGAACTAGTTCGAAATTAATATTTTGCGAAATTGAAGTACGCTAAACATTAAAGTTTCTTGTATTTGAAGGATGTTTAAATTTAAAAAAAGGATAGTTTTACACTGTTTAGTTTTTGAAACATTTTTTTTTCGTTTTTAATTTATTTGCATCTTTAGTTTATACCAGCTTTCCGAACCGGGTAGGTTTGGGTTTGTCAGCATAATAATCAAGAGCAACAAACTTCTCATATTATATCAGTATCTGTTATACACCAGTATCATTTGTAAACGCCTGGATCGATTTTGATCAAACTTAGTATACAGTGTGTCCACAGACTCATCCTCAACATGGGGATCTCCGTTGTTATGGGAGATAGAGATTTGGTTAAATGAGACAAAATGTACAGAATCTCCAGTACTACTACCCTGCGTAGTCAAACTTTCCATATTTTGCTTGGTTCACGACCGACAGTTGAAAAACGAGATTTACCCATTTTCGTTTTTTGTTTATAAGTCGCTTATTAAGTAAGCTAGAAAAAAAATATTTTCACTTTCTTAAGGCCCTTTTTTATGAAGATTTCAAATCTCTTTTCATATTTTTATTTACTTTTATAGTTTTAGAGATACTTGTATTAACTTTGTTTTTTTAAATACACGTCAAAGATGGCCATGACACCATTCGAAAGAGATTTTTTTTCTTCTTAATTTAATATGAGAGTTGATGGATTTATTTTTAAAAATAATAGAGTTATACGTAAAACACTGATTTTTAATAGTAGGCTATGCTAAATTAACTGATAAAACAACAGAAGGCTTAGCAAACAGTTGAAATTTGCGTTGGCTTAGTAAACGGCTGTTTTGTTTTAGCTGTCAAAGTGTAATTTGTTGCTAATTTGTCAGTTTACTAAGTGATTTATTAAATTTACTTTTGTTATCATGGAACCATTTTGTAACAATGAAAAATATGCGATTTTCAACAATTGATCGTAAAACAGTAGTTTTGTCTTTTTCACTTATTTGCGTTGACTTAGTAAACGGCTTTTTAAATGATCTATAGTTTATTAAATTTACTCGTAAGTTTCTGTAAATAGACGAATGAGGTTGTCTACGTTCTGGATACTGATCGAAGTACATTTCTGCAGCTCTGGTCGATTTTTTGTGACATAGAATGTAACAAGATAACACATCAAATTTTTCATTGTTACAAAATGGTTCCATGATAACAAAAGTAAATTTAATAAATCACTTAGTAAACTGACAAATTAGCAACAAACTACACCTTGACAGCTAAAACAAAACAGCCGTTTACTAAGCCAACGCAAATTTCAACTGTTTGCTAAGCCTTCTGTTGTTTTATCAATTAATTTAGCATAGTCTACTATTAAAAATCAGTGTTTTACGTATAACTCTGTTATTTTTAAAAATAAATTCATCAACCCTCATATCAAATTAAAGAGAAAAAAAATCTCTTTCGAATGGTGTCATGGCCATCTTTGACGTGTATTTAAAAAAACAAAGTTAATACAAGTATCTCTAAAACTATAAAAGTAAATAAAAATATGAAAAGAGATTTGAAATCTTCATAAAAAAGGGCTTTAAGAAAGTGAAAATATTTTTTTTCTAACTTACTTAATAAGCGAGTTATAAACAAAAAACGAAAATGGGTAAATCTCGTTTTTCAACTGTCGGTCGCGAACCAAGCAAAATATGGAAAGTTTGACTACGCAGGGTCTTAGTACTGGAGATTCTGCACATTTTGTCTCATTTAACCAAATCTCTATCTCCCATAACAACGGAGATCCCCATGTTGAGGATGAGTCTGTGGACACACTGTATACGAATATGCTACTTTTTATTTGGCTACGATCTAGTTAAAGTAAGGTTTCTGTGAAATCCGATATTAAAAGTGTAAATTATTCTGGCAGTCACTGACTGAAATAATAATATAATAATTCAGTCGCTGATGGTTGCTAGATATCATGGATAATTAATTAGATATTTATATTGGGACCTGTCAAATGGGCATATGACATCTGGACCTGGTGATAGAAAATTTTACTCGAATAAAGGAAACATTTACATGCTAATAGTGTAAATTTATCGTGAAATTGTTTATTACAAAAATAAATCAAGTAAAATATACAAAAAGTTTATCGAAAATAGAATCCGCGATCATATTAAACACTATCAGTTATTGCCCTGTAAAACTTACTTTATAGCAAATTATTTTCATAGCAACTATCGAATTTTTCCCTTAACTCCACCATGTTTTTAAAACCCCTCCCATTTGACAGATCCCAATACTACTTTAAAGATGTGAAGAACTGTTTAATTAAAAACAGAAAAGTGGTGATCCTGATGATAATGAAAGAAGACAGCTTTGAGATGGCTTAAGGATCCAAAAATAATAAGCAAATACTGTTAATATTGCATTTATTAAGCTGACGTTTCGAGAATTATATTCTCATCCTCAGAGCTCTGTTAAAAAATTATAAAATTGTGTTAGGAAAAAATTTAAAAAATAATATATAACAAATATTAATTAACTTACCAAATGCCGTCAAACATGACAGTAAAATTGTCCAAAAAACTTTTTAAAAAAACATACTAACATTTTATTTGGTTTTTATTGAAGTGTAAAAAAATTTGTTTTATTGATTTGATTTTGTACACAGAAATACTCAAAACTTTATGTTTTATAGAATTTGATTTTATTTTTTATTGTAGAAAATTTTTTTAATTTTTTTTTTTATTTGCCAGATTAACTGTTTTATATTTACGTGCTATAAGCTAGAAACTAAGTGAAATAATTTTTGATTTTTAAGTTGTTATTGCAAAAATGTAGTATGTTTATTCAAGTTTGGACAATTTTTATTTCATTGAGCAATTTACTATATATATGTGACAGGTTATCAATATCTGTGCGTTTGTTTATACAATTTTTTGTTTTATATATGTAAACCATTTCAAGGAAAAGGCGTTTTTGATAATTACTTTCTAGAGCCATAATGGAGGTATTTTCAAAATCAAATTCGTGATTGTTGGCGACGCTATGCTGTACTAAAGAAGTGCAAAAACAAAGTTGAGAATGTAAATTAGATTTTATTTGGTTTTTGACGCCCACATTATGTTGTTTCAAACGCATGAGTAAATACTGAGATGTCTGTCCCACATATATAGCATTACAGTTTTTGCAATCAATTTTGTAGATTAAGTTTGAATTTTGAAATTTTTTTGTTTTAGTTTTAATTTTTGAGAAAAACATTTTATAAATTGTGTTAGTATTTTTGAAAGAAATGCGTATTGGTTCCGATTTAAAAATTTTACTGTCATGTTTGACGGCATTTGGTAAGTTAATTAATATTTGTTATATATTATTTTTTAAATTTTTTCCTAACACAATTTTATAATTTTTTAACAGAGCTCTGAGGATGAGAATATAATTCTCGAAACGTCAGCTTAATAAATGCAATATTAACAGTATTTGCTTATTATTTTTGGATCCTTAAGCCATCTCAAAGCTGTCTTCTTTCACTACTTTAAAGGTCATTAATTGCTAGACTTCTGTTATTCCTGGACACGCTGTACAGTGGAGTCAGTGGTGTGCTGTGAGGGCTTCGTCTGTGTATATTATGTTCATTATTACAGGAGTTTTATTGTTATTATGTAAGAAGGTTATAGGAACGAAAACTCAAGGAGCGTTGTGCATTATTATATTCTTTGTTGAGTTATTTTGCTCCTTTACGTTACAACAAACTTGTGACGTAGAACATGCCATTATTGTTTCGTTGTAGAATACTGAATACGTCATAGAAGACCATTATTCACATATTTTACGTTTTTCAAATATGAATTTAATTTCTTTTTCTAATTTGTGTGGTTGGTCTTTTAAACTATAGATCTTCTTTGTAAATAGACTAAACGTAACGGTTTTTTGTTTAAAGCTAAATTTGTAAATGTGAAAAGATTGATTGATTAATAATAAATCAATGGTTTTCAAATAGAGTTGCAAAAAGAATTCAGTAATAGGGTCGTCCCAGAATGTTTTTGCTTTTGATGATTAGAATAGCCAATCACAGTTGATTATATCCCGCCCTCTCATCACATTCAAAGCAATTTCCTGACTGTTGTTGTAACTTGTATGAATTTGTTTGGTTAGGTTGGGTTTGACGTGGAACAGTTGCTACAATGAGCACGTGGGGACGATCATTCTCCGCATCATCATAGACAGGTTAAACGAAGCTGTTTAAAAATGATACCTTTTTTAAATTCTTGTTTGCTATTCAGAAAAAGGATATACGATTAAACAAGTTCAATATATGGAGAATAATAATATGTACTATACTAAGGGGCCGTTCAAGTATTACGTAAGCAGATTTTTTGCAATTATTACCCCCCTCCCCCTCGTCAGCAAAAGTAAGCAAAGCTCTTACCCCCTCCATCCCATGCTTACGTAAACACTGGTACATGCATTTTTCAATGTGTTCTGGTTTCTTTATTGATTCATGAGCAGCAGTTATAAGTCTAGAAATAAGGAATAGAGGACTTTAACGCACATAATATTTATTTAAGCAAATTTTATTGACATGTTATTCAGTTATTATAATCTTAATATATTAACGACCAAAACAAATTTCTTTTAAAATGTTGGTATATTAATTCAAATTAACAGTCCTTGACACACGAATCCATGACTCTAAGTCTTCGATGACATTGGATGTTTGCTGTTCAATGAATAGCGCGTGGTAATTCCCCTACTCGGTTCTAAGCGAGTAAACGTATCCATTATTTTCGGGAATCCCTGAAAATGCGTTTCGTTTTCAAGCATAGACAAGTAGGGTTGCCATATATGTTCAAACCAAAATCGACTAAATTTTGTAGAAAATCCGAAAAAGTAAAAAAATAAATACTGCTGACGTAATCACCATCCAGACCCCCCATCCCTCATGTCATCAAAAATAAGCAAATCAAAGACCCCCCCGCCCCTGTAGTGCTTACGTAATATTTGAATGGCCCCTAATGTACCGTTTATTGTTTAAAATAATTATCAAATTTTGACATTTGGGACAACTTCATTTCGTCGTTAGTAGACAATAATCTGTAATCTCGAAAAATCCATTGATTTGTAAATTGTGAATCGATGCTATATAATTTATATTATACCATAAAAATGAATGATTGTTCCTTTGTCACGTATGCGTTCCTATATCTACCATTTATCCGATTGCGATGAAACTTTGGTGAGTTATTGTGCGCACGCCCGCAAAGGTTTCTGAATTAGTACAGCCATTTTAGAATAGGTCGCGCGCGAGGCGTTTTAACAAATGTGTGTATTTCATATATTAGCGGCAGATGGTGTGTTTTCGGTATATGAATACGCACGCTTTTTAGGGGGAGAATTTCTCGCGGGACAGCACTTTGCAGGGGCAGAATTTCTCTCAAAAGGGGATAATAAATCATAAATGCATAGCACCCGGGCGATGCCGGACGGGTACCCCATGCATGTTTAGAACCGCGAGGCGAAATCATAAAATTTGTCCTGGCTCAAATGTAGAAGAAGTGACCCTCTAAAGACGGGTAGAAACATATATACCTAAACAAACTGGAATGGAATGATTCCTCCCAGACAATGCTGTGAAAATGACAATGTGTGTAGGAAACGTAGAGTGGAATAGTTTCGGAACTACTAGATAACTAGACCATTGAGTTTTGTACCAATCTTTTAAGAATTTTCTATTATATTGTCTATGGTTTCTGGCTGCAGTTATTATTGCAATTTATGCTATTTACCTTATAATAATTATTACTGGCAGAATGTAAGCAGTCAAAATTTCTTGAATGTTGCCAACAGAGCAGCCAACTTGATGGAAAATCCGGTTAAAGAGTTTGTACCAACGCACCATAAATTAATTCCTTTATTGTATAATAATGAATACGAATAATACTCGTATATGTTTTAGTAGATTCTAAAATCTTGCTGATTTGAGGATCTTTATTGTTAAATGAATAAATATTATTATTCATGATTAAATTAAGAAATCACAGGAGAAAGGACAAATAATGTTCTTTATTAGAACTTCTTCAGAGTTTTTACAATGAAATTACAAAACAATAATTAAACACAGACTAAAATTAGATTATCATACTATTCATAATATTAAATTATATATTGTAGCAAAACCCCAGATGTTACGCCGCTGGCGACGATAGAATCATCGAGAACAAGTAACAATGGTGAGGCGTGGCATGATATCGAAGACACAGGTAACCACGAGAATGTTCTGGAAAGCGCGCGAGCGTGGGGGGTCAAGCTGCTAGCTCTATATATGCAAGAGCAGTCACCGGAAAAGAACAACGAGTGTCGTGTGACAGGGTCGATTTGAAATAAATACATATAAATTGTAGTGTTATTAAAGCGCTTGAGTTCGTTTAAGAATTACTGTTCGTGTTATTATTGTATAAAAAGTGTTGACTATTAGAATTGAGATATAATTGTTACAGTTTGTTGTTATCTATTTTTGTTACATTTTTAATTGTTGTAAATAAATAATTTATTCCACCCACGTAAGAAAACAGTTTTGTTACAATATGTACCTATTTAGTTTTCCGTCGAAAATCTTATATTGACGGAAGCTTACCTACTGTAAATTTGACAGTTTATGGTGAACGGTTATATTGAATGAATAATTTAAAATAAAAATTAGGAATGGTGAACCATACATGGCTTCCATGTTCTGAAATCATTTTTCAAAATAATTTCTTACATGAAAAATTCCAGAAAGTCCTTATACGACAAGACGATATTGCCATCGCGATCGGTACAAAATATGCACAACATTGGATATATTTCCAAAATCACTGATCTGATTGGCACTAAATAATCAATACGCCAGGAGTTCTTATTGAAACTAGCATCTAAAAAAAATCACGCAATTATTCAGTGCATTTTTGCAGAACTGAACAAAAGAAAATTCCATAGACACACCGACAACACACACAAACGCACAACTGCTATGCAGAAAATAAGTTTTTTTTAAATTTTTAGGGTAGTACAATATCAGTGTCACCTTTTCTCCGAAACAATTTTTCGACCCTATCACCATGCTTCGATTTCCTGTTTCTATTTATATTTAAATTTTAGCAAACCTAAAAATGGTTAGGCATGTCTGTATTGCGGGTACTGACAGATGAGGTGAATACCGTTAAACACAAATAATTGTTTCGTTGTCATGGAAAGAAATACACCCACTTTTATTTTTATCTTATAAAATCAAATGTTCGTAAAATATAATAATTAAAATAATTAAAATAATTGTAATTTTATTTTTATATATTTTAAATTGTTATCCAAAACCTAAGTATATATTTTCATTAAGTATATTAAAAAAAAAATTAAAAACGTTCGGGATTCGAACCTGGGTTTGGCGTTTGTACCTGTCGATAGACCCGTACTTTTCCACACGGCCACCTGGCTAACTGTGTTTGAGATCTTAACAAAGATATACATGTTGTGTTTTGTTTCTTCATATGTTAACCACTTCCGAGTATTTCCGTTGCATCTAAAATTTCTAAAATGCCATCCCAGTATGAGACATTAGACGTGATTCGCGTCAAAATCAATCAATTTGTACTGTTTGCTAAGTGCGCTTTAGTGTTGTGTTTGCGTTTCAAACCTCTTTCATTACGAGTCATCCATCCATCTAAAAAGGCCCTCCGCTCACCCCTCGAGGTGCTGTAAAACAATTTTCTTTACTGTTGGTTGCAGCCGTTATTTTGCGGTTATGCTTTCCTAATGAACTTATATAACGCTACAGAACTTGCATGACGTAACTTTGAAATACGCAAAACCATGATTCGTTTTATACGTCGTTACCTAACTATCTTCTAGGAATATTCAGGGCCGTGTTATGAAAATTTGGTTAGGTATTACCATAAATATAGAAATCCGGGTATGTAGTATAAAGTGCCACTTTAGACGAGGGGGGAAGCCATTCAGGGGAGGGTGCATGTCTGTCTTATCATGGACATGTCTATGCTATGCATGTGCCCATGTTCTATTGGCCGCGTCTTTGCGCATGCTCAATTGCGTCAGATACAGTCGTCCGCGTCTTTGCGCATGCTCAATTGCTCCTACAGCGCTTGCGCAACTGACCAATAGAACTGACCATTAGAATGCGGACACACTTGCTTCCTCACCGCCTCCCCCTCAACAGCAACCACCTCACTCGCTTGTACTACATCCCCAGATTTCTATATCTATGGGTATTACCTACTACTACATACAGGGAGGGATGAGGCTGGGCGGCCGTTCAGAACCCCAGGTCCGGAGGGGCGGCGGAAGGCTAGATTTTTTTAGTACAGTGGCAAATTAAACAAAAGAACCAACGGTATCGATATATTTAATTTATTGTGGACTATTTTTATAAATTTTCCACAAGTGACTGTTCTGATTACAGGCCAACACAAATATCTCTGCGGGCCGGATATGCTAGACAAAACTAGACAAAAAAACTTAATATATAATGACTCTTTTACAAATTATTATTTTACTAAATGTCCTAGATATGCTGGTGGTAGAATGTATAATCATTTGCCAACAGAAATAAAATATATAAGCAATTTTAAAAAATTTAAGCACACCTTAAAATCTTACCTTGCAGAAAGATGCATATATAGTAGGTATTCAAGATTATTTTCTAAAAATTTGATATGTAACTTTTTTATATGACGCTATTTACACTGTGTCTACAGTCATTAATAAAGTTTCATTATTATTATTATTATTATTATTATTTGGGAGCCGCCTATTTAGAAGGTGTGTTTTAGACACTAAAGATATTTTTTGATACCTGTAGAGTGTAGGTATAGGTTACATAATATTGAGTTCATTGGTCCTATGATATAATATTAGGGAATGTTAAAAAATACGATGATAATATATGTATATTAAATTCCTGGAAGAGGACAGTGCGATGTAATGATCAGAGTGCTAGCTTTTCGATTAGACTGTCGTGGGTTCCAATCCCACCTCTGCTCATATCGCTCGTTTTTGCATACTTTTACTACTCGTCAGTAATATACCCCCTTACGCATCTAGATATATACAATCTACTATGCTTTGTCAGAAAACTACTTTCAAAATATGATTTTTGTTATGTTTTTCCATATTTCGTTTACTGCTTATCGCTTATTTCCGATATCAATTGAAGCATGAGTAATAGAGAACAACATTTTAGTATTTAGATTTATTATTTTTCTTTTTTTAATATCTGGGAAGTCTATAAGGATTTCACTGGATTGTTTACGTTGTGCAATATACAAACATACCTTTTTTCAACAAAACTTCACTAAACCGCTTAACTATTAAGTGAATTCAATATACGGGGTGTAACAGAAAAAGGTCTTTATTTTTTAAATATCCAGATAGAGTACGGATAATAAAATAAATTTAGTAATGGTCAGTAGATAGTCCAATATCTTCTGTAATGATGAGAATATCCTTAAGTTCATAAAGATGCTGTTGCTTACGTGGCGTTTCGATAGATCGTCTTTTATATTATACTACTCTCAAATACTGGGTTCTTCGATTTTTGATTTATTATACAGTGCGAACGTTGGCTGTGGAGTATAGAACGCTCAAAATAAAAACTTCTCCGATTATCTGCGATCAAAACCTCAAACACGTCAAACTTATTTCTTGATTGCGTATCTTTTCTGATAGTTGTCAGTATTTTCTACCCCTACCCCTTTCTGCAATGACGTTATCGACATTTTTTTTAATGACTACTACCCCTACTTTTTCTGACAGATTCTGACTCTGAGTCTTCGTGAAATTCTACATTACACTGACATGCTGTTATGTTATCTTCCTTCACTGTGTAGCCAGAACCTTACTAATTATTAAAAAACTGATTCATGAAAAACTATAAAAATAAAAATCGTGATAGCTGTGGAATGTTTGAAAGGGGTGGGGTTAGTAAATATTGACCACTATCAAAAAAGATGCGCGATCATTAATAAGGTTGACGTGTTCGAGAAGCTTGGTCGCAGATAATCGGAGAAGTTTTTATTTGGAGCGTTCCACAGCGTATGTTCGCAAACGCCCCCGCAAGCCCTGCGTTGCGGGGGGCGCACCAAAACCAGGGTCCTCAAGTCTTAAAATATTTAAATTTCATCATTTTTACAACAAAAAATTACTTTAAACAATATTTAATAAACGTTTCAATTAAAAAACGCTGACGAGTGACATTTTTTACCAAAATGTAATAGCAGGGCGCTTTCAGAAATTTGCGGAGGGGAGGCGCCCATACTCTTAGTTACGCCACTGGAATTGTAGATTATAGACGCTCGACAACAACGGTCATTAGCGTCTAAAGTTACGCCACTGGCTCGCACTGTATGTAGATCATAGATTACAGATTAAATCCTAGATAAACCTGAAACCTGGAAGCTTTCCTATTTAATAAATATTTGTGCTTTTCCCGCACCTAAAAATTTACGTTGTGCGTCTGTGACTAACACTGTAACTATAATGAATCTTGATACAAATCTCTTTGAATTTGATGAAAAACCAGCAATAAATGAATAATGTCCTGTAAATGGCACGAAAATTTTTGTTTACGTTTATATGCTGCACACGCGTTTACATTCAGATAAATTTGTTAGCGAACGCAAAAATGTATGTCAATTACAACACTATTGTGAACAGGCCACAAAATGAATACATTTTTGATGTATTCTGTATAATAAAGTTTTACATACATACTGCTGAGTTCTTGTGCTATCGATTGTTCATTCAATATAAAGAGTCCTTAGGTTCGTTGATACAAAACTTATTATAATAATAAATAAATTGTTTGAAGCTACATAATACTTCAAATATTCAAATTTAGTTGAATGCAAAACTTTAGTTTTCTGTAGAAATAAAAGTTTTTTTATGTCATATTTTTGCAATACTGCGAGATTCAATTTGTTATATACATATTATGAAGTATTTGAAATACCTTGTATTATGTCCGTCTTGTGACTTCTTGTGAATTTTACACTACGCGTTTCAGCAACGAGTTGCCATCTTCAGGTGTGGTTAATTATTTTTTAAAAAACACACATTGAGTATTCGTAACACTATATAATATTATGATGATAGTGTTACGAATACTTAACGTATGTTTTTAAAAAAATAATTAACCATACCCGAAGATGGCAACTCGTTGCTGAAACGCGTAGTGTAAATTCACAAGAAGTCACAAGACGGACATAATACAAGGTATTTCTAATACTTCATAATATTCATATAGTGACTTGGAGACCCAACACTCTAAAAATGTATCATTGTTATATACAGTCGGTTACCGAATATCTGTCGAAAATTATTATTGGATAGATACGAGACGAAATCAAGACTATATCTTAGACTTCACGGTCTCGTTTTAACGAGATGGAAATAGATTGAGACGATACATGTCAAAAAATGTCGAAACGATATCGAAACTACTCTTGTAAAAGTATAAACAAAAACAAAAAATCAGGAGAAATAAAATTCAGTTATAAAATGCAATAGCTATGTTTTTATCATATTTCAATTTAGTATTTTTTAAGAAACCTGTATAGGCTCTGTGGTATAACCATTCATAAAATGTATTTTCAAAAATTTAGAAGTTCAGTGTTTACTCAAAAAAATTGTCGCAAAATAACATCATAGAAATAGTGTGTTTTTAATAGTATATTGTGTAACTAGTGTGCTAAATACATCTTTATACGTCAGGCGTGATGTTTTCAGCACAAGTAGTAGGCGAGCGCACACCATACGAGTGCTGAAAACATCGCGCCTGACGCATAAAGATTTAGCACACGCGTTGCACACTATACTTTATTCAACAGATGCATGGTTTTAGACTTTGATTGAATTAAAAAAAAACAGTTACATAATGATTCATTATGTAACTAGTTATAACTAGTTACATAATGGTTCATTATGCAACTGTTTTTCATTATAGCACTGAAAAGCGTTACATAATGGTCACTAGTCAATAAACGGCTATTTAAGGTCCGCAAAACAGATACGAAAAAACGCTAAAAGCGTGCATGTGTTGAATAAAGATATAAATATGGAGTAGAGTAAATTAGAAATGAGCGTCTATAAACTTAGAACCGGAAAAGCTGCCACCAAAGCTGATATAATATTTCATCCGTTAATGGTATCATCACTTAAGATGTACGCCCATTTCCTTATTCTGTCTAACATTGATCAGTCGTCTAACTAGAGACTAGAGCTGTGTGTCATGATGCGTGAAGTAATGTCGCGTGCTGTTAATTACTGGAACTAGACACCCCCGTTAGATATATCGATTGATATTGATTATCCTAATGCACACACCGCCAACGGTTTATGCTTTATTATCGCTTTGCGTACCAGAGCTGAGTTTTATTCATACAAATAGTTATATTTAGGTTAAGTTCGTAAGAAATTGATTCAAATTGTAGTTTTTCGAAAAGTGGAGATTCTGTTCTGTAAAATGGAACCATTTTTAGATTGATTCGAGTTCATATTAAGTCCTAAAATTGTAATTGAAAATCGCGAACGTATATATGTACATACGGGCGCGGACTTAATATTAGTCCTGTCGCCCGTGGACATTTTATAATTACTAAAAAGGTTACCGCTTGCCTTTGTGAAATATTGTTACAGATTACGCCATTGTCGATACAAAAACAAGTCCAGATCGCAGCCCGCCGTAACCAAAAATGTTAAGTATTTACATTTCGAGTTTACCGTATTGTGTCTCTATTGTCCTGTTCTACACTTTTGTAATTTATTTATATATAAGTACCCTACAAACAGGAAAAGGCCTAACTATATGTAGGTAAACAATTAAAAGGTGTAAAATATTCAAAATTCTTAACATGATTAATAATTATATTGTGTATGATATATGAATACACTGAGTGAGCTTACATCTAGCCAGACAGACAGACGGACAACACAGTGATCCTATATAAGGGTTCAGTTTTTTTCATTCTGAGGTACGGAACCCTAAAAACTACATCAGAAGGTCTCTGCCTTCGTAATAAAGGACAAATTATTTATATTTATAAAGTGGAAGTCCCGATGGTGACATAGGTTTGAAAAATGAATTTTTTCATTGTTGCATCATATTGTTACGTCATTTAGATGGGTGTTTCTAACATAAATGCAAACTTTGCATTCATATATATGTAATATGCATGTATTAATAGCCGCGAATACTTTAACCACACGAACAATTTTCTTTATAATTAATGTTTCAAAAAATTGATCTTGTTTTATTTTGTCATTATTTTTAATTACTTTCTGCATGTTTGAAAACACTCCTGAAAAAACTTCAAACTCCAAAAACACTCTAAACATTTCAAGTCTTCATGCAGTTTCCGGGCTTGTAGGCCGTGGTCCGGTGGTATTTCTACCAACGGACCACAGCCTACAAGCCTGGAAACCATGAGGACTTGGAACAATGCCGGTCGTGAAAGCTTGCACACTCTAAACATTTTTGTGCCCCCTCCAGATTATGAGAACCCAAGCTGTAGCTCAATTTTCTTATGCCTATAAATCTGTCACTGATTTATTTATAATAATTATATTCTTATTTCACACATCAACACTCATTTATCAAAATTAATTGAATTTATTACCGACCATTTTGGCTACAGAATAGTGTATAATATTACTTATTATACAGCTACAAAAATACAATTTCGATTATTAAGAAAAATCTTACCTTGAAATAAAATATCGTGCAGTTATCTGAAAAAGTAAATAAAATTTATCTAAATTAAATTCCTTCCATTTTTTATTTTTCTTTAATATTAGGCATATATTTTATAGATGGACAGTAAAACGGAAATTATAATAATTTTACAAAATGGAGTGTACTTATAGTTTTGGCCTTGATTTTTAAATCACCTCTACTGATGATTTAAAAATATAGGTTGGAACTTCAGGAAGTGATTTTGAGGCCTAAAAGATGGACAAATTTAAGCATGAGCTGCTAAAGTTGCTGAAATACGAGTGCTGCCATTTCGATTTTTACTTTACCCCTCAACGTTTGAAAGAATCAAAAGCGTATTTTTTTATAATAATTATAATAATTATTAGAATATTACTACGTTTACGCGAGGCTTAACATTGATGTTAAGATCCTTAACTTCGATGTTAACAGCAGTTCATGTTCGCATAAACATTCCTTAACATAAGTTCCGTAACTGCATTTAGGCCTTAATAAATGTGATTTTTTATAGCATTTAGTAAGCAAACATGAAATTATTAAGAAATGTGCGTAAACGTTTTATATGATAACTGCATAATTCGGAACAGAATAAATATAGAGCCGCGTATACATATTGTTACGGATCACCCTGTATATAAACGTCCGGCAGGAATTCTGAGAAGCGGTGTCTGCTTGCTGAACAACGAGTAACTGCACGAACATTCTAGAGAAGGCTAGAACGCGCTGTGCCTAAGCCAAGCGGCCTATATAAGCAAGCGAGTGCGAGGAAGTCAGTCAGTCAATGGTGAGTCGTGCAACCAAGCGGATCAGTGATATAAATATTAGTCAATCAACGGTCGAATCAGTCAGTACAGTAATATTATAAATAGTGGAGTGGATATAAATAAATAGTGCTGAAGTAACTGAGTAAATGACAGACATAAATAAACGTTAGAAATAAATCTGATATAAATACAGTGATATAAATAGTTCCGTGATATAAATTCACCTGATAAAATAAATGTTAGTGTAGTCAATTGTATATAGTTAAGGGTTAATTACTTGTGTTGATTGTTAGAACTGACTTTTGGTTGTTGTATTTATTATTGTTGTGTTTTTAATTATTGTAAATAAATATTTATTCCGCCAACTCAGAAAACAGTTTTGTAACAATATACTGCAGTTCCATTGCAAACCAACGCTAACACTAGCGCATGTGACGTTGGCGGGTAGAGCTGGAAGCAATATTTGTTGCAACCCCACACCAAGTTTCACTTTCAAGTTTTATTTATTTATTTAATTAATTATTAAAGTGAAAGTTTTTTAGCCTCGTTTTTCCCCCGTTCGATTACGTATATCAAGCGTCACGTCACGTCCTATCGATACGTTTTCCGTATCATTAATGCATGTGGGTCATTTGTGCGTCTATACTTTGTTTCTTGAGCTCTGATTGGTCGGTCGGCACATTCGAACGGCATGCATTTGTATGGTTTGTTTACATCTATTTCGTCTTGAAAATGAATAGAGTAGGTAATTAGAGTATATAGGATATTTGAGAGAAAACCAAATCCTAACGGAAACCTGCGCACAAAAACTGGTGTGACAAGTAGTCAATGGCGTATACGCAAAACAGATTATTAAACATATACTTTAATTATATACTGCGGATTGTCCATTTACTCAATGTGCGGTGAATGAAGTCCACAAAGGGAGCAAAAATATATCTGTGTCTCTTTTGACGAAGTTATTCCCGCATTTATTCCGACGATGTCATTGGTCGATGTACGGACGTTCCATCTGAACAAAATGTAAACAAAACGCTTGACATTATAACGTAACCTAGTTTAATTTTGTTAAAAACAGTTTTTTACTCATATTCCTTGACATTCATAGTGATATAAGAAGTAAACACAGGTTTCGGATCTTTTTGGGCATAATAATATCACTATCAACTGAAGTATTCTATGAACTGAAATATAAACACCACTTGAAACGTTATATATAAAGACAAAGAAATATGTCATGGATGACGTAAAACCTCACTGCCCCAGTGGTCAATAGTAACCTTCTATATGGAAGTAGCCTATCAGGAACCTGCCAGCTAAGTTCCCATAAAAAAAGACAGAAATATATACCCGCACGTATGTTGGCTTCACGATTTTTGATCTATCAGCAGTACAGATTTCTTATGTACATGTTATTAAGACAAATTATTAAGACAAAGGAAATACTCGATTTTTAACAGCATGTAGGTAATATAACTTAAACAGTGACCACTGAATGACAACTTGACAAGTAAATAAAAAACAGTGTACTGTGACTGACGCCACTGACATGTACATCGCACCCCTTCAAAAATAGAATAGACCAATCCGAACTAAATTTGGTTTCTGCGCATGAGGCTGTTAAATTTTCTCTAAATGTATCTACTATATACCTATAATACTTATAGTTACTGCTATTTCATTAATATAGTGTTTCGCCTGGTATATAGTTTCTGTACAGACCGATATACGATTTAGGATATTGCTACGATATATTGGATAAGTTCGGTTTTGCACTCAGATCGATCTAATGCGTTTGAATTTACATAAATTTAACATTGATCTGAGCGCAAAACCGAATTTACCCATTGTTTCAATATCTATATACCTTTTGTGTCACCCACTCCTAGAATCTGGATTCTTACGTTCGTCTCTATACTGATCAGGGTTCAAATTACATTATCAAAACCACGTAAACAAGATTATATTATTATACTTTCGGCGATTTCGGGTTAAAAGCGTTTAGATTTATGACAATAAAGATTCACTTGTACCATGGGTTCCATAAAACCGCACCTTAGTTTATAGGATTCCGTTCCTCCGTACGGAACACTGTTACCTTGTCTACGATATCTGTTCGTCCGTCCGTCCGTCCATCTGTCTGTCACAGGACTCTATCTCACAAACGGTAAGAGGGTTGAAATTTTCACAGATTGTGTGTTGTTGTGGCATGAATCCTGACAAATAATAATTAGAATTATTTATTTAATGTCTATAAGCAGGTGTTATTATTATAAGATGGTAGAGTAGTTACATAGTACTATACAATATAAACACATAAAAAAAAGAAACAATATAAATTTAATACAATAATACTGGATTTCTGGTACTACTTTCAGTCTTAAATCTATAGATTTAAGAATGCCAACTAAATGGAGACCTCCTTTAGTTTAAAAGAAATAACATTCTTGAATCTAGATTTAAGGTTGAAAGTCGTACCAGAACCCAGCAATAATGTATATTATTCTCATTCAAGCTGCCGACTTTATGTAGGACATCTTTTAGACAAATTGGGAACAAATATGTGATTATTAGTGTATTTGCCATATGGCACATACACTATTAGCGTCGGTCGGATGGCGGGACCTAGGGGTCGGACCAACATTTCTCGACGTTTCATAGCCTCCTAAACAATTTGGCACCATTTTTGGAATTATTTATATATATATATATATATGTGTGTGTACGGGCTATAACTTTCGAAAGAGTTAATTGATTTTGACGAAATTTGGTAGGCACGTTGGAATTCATCACCGCACGAAGCCTATGTAAAATGGGCCCAATCGGACCATTTTAAGGGTGGTTTTTAGGGGTTGAAAAATGTTTTGGGGCCTAAAAATACCGAAAAAATTCTCAAAATTGTTTCAAAATTGAAATTTAACCCTTTAGTGAAGATTAAAATGTGCTGTTAACATTTTAATAAAATCGCCCCAACAGGTCCGGACTTACAAATTTTATGAAAACACTAGTTTGCGGATAGTGATTTACTTACTGAAGGGTGTATTTAATTTGGTACAGAGGTTGCATTGATAATAATATTGAAATTAAGAAAAAAATATTACGGGTTTAATTTTTATTTTGTCCAAAAACAAACTTAAGTTCACGTATTAAAGCCACAAGGCCTGTATTAGCAAATACACTATATTGCGCAGTGCCAAACCCTGCCAGGGTTTGGCACTGCGACCCGAATATTTTTATTATTAAAAATTATCTCTTGCTCCAGAATGGCCTCGATCTATAATTTTGAGTCGCCTGTATATGTAATGTACTTCACCTGCACTATAAAATGCATTACGGGTTTGGAGTGTCAGACATATCTCACCTTTGTAATAAAATGGATTGCACTGTATACTGGACATCAATAACATGGACGCCCATATCAATCAACGAACCGACGTTGGTTGAATGGACACAGCTAAACGAAATTCTCTCACATTTGTGATGTACAGTGAATGCTAAATTTTAGTCATTTATTTTTATATTATGTTACAGGCAATGCGTGAATTTGGATATTCAGGAAAGTTAACATGTCATTTTGATTGCATTTGAAAATTGAGTGTACCTACCGCTTGACTCTTTTATAAATACCTATTACCTATGAACAGTCGCGGACTCAATATAGTCCAGTCACGAGAGCTTAAAAAGGTAGGTCCACCTTGCGTTTTGTGCAGCAAATGATTTTATTTTTTTGTGTCCTCACGCATGTTTAGGAGATGTCAAATCCAAGTTTGCGACCTCTAAAACAGGGCGGGGGAGTTTTGGTGGGCTAAAAACCATGATTTTTTTGCACTTTTTTCGGTTTTTTGCTTATAACATAAAAACGGCTGGTCCTATCGAAAAAATGGTCCTATTCAAAATTAAAGGGCACAAAATTTACTTCAAAATCCACTAGTTAAAGTCCAATTTTTACCGACTCTACAGAACTTAGAAAAACAAAAAAAAAATAAACTCTTTTTTTGTTTGAAGGCGCTAATCTCAGGAACTACTAGTCTGTAGAAGAAGCAAAGTAGTAATCATTGAGACCCTATACGATTTTTTTAAAAATTCAATCCCAAAGGGTGAAAACGGGAGTGTAGGATTTATTGTAATAACAAGAAATCCTACACCCACGTTTTACCCCCTTTGGGATTGAATTAAAAAAAAATGTATCATATATAATATTGAGTCTGCAACTGTACATTTTGACGCCTCGAAACTGTAAATGTCAATAGGGAACAATGCATAAATTAAATGAAACTTAAATAATACTTGTTCAATACTGGGTTTTCAAAATAAAGAAATATTTTGTTTTTGACTATAATTAATATAATTTGTAACTGAACAAAGAATTAATAATTTATTTTACAAAAGAAATCGTTTTTATATACCATTAGATAATTGCATAATATATTATCATTTAAACTTAGTTTACTGATTACGTAAGTAGTATAAGAAATTCACTAAATCGAAACTAAATATTGAAATATTTCAAATAACTTAACAATACTAATTTGAGAACTACATTATTTAAATCAGTTCTGGTGATGTGTGCAACTAAAGAAAATATGAATACATAAAAAAGTCAGAATATGATCCCAAAAAGTGAAGCTATTAGTATGACGTAGGACCGCGGCTATAGCATTACAACTATGAGATTATAACATTATATAGTTGGATATTATATTATACAGGGTGAGTTCGACCACCCGTATCAGTAGTTTTTTTCGAAAACGGTTAGTCGTAGAGAGTTGTGTCAAAAATTTGTATAATAAAAGTCCTAATAAAGAATCGAATGGTGATAATTTTTTTTCCGGGAAGGTCGGCTTCCCTATTAGTTTGCTCCAGAATATCCAGAACTTCGGAATTATAAATGTAACGATAGGTCGACAGTGGTATTGTTGAAAAGATCTTTAAAAAATAAGCAAGTTTTGTAGGAAATTTTTTTTTATTACTGCCACCCCTGTAAATTTTTATAAGTATAAATATAAATTATTATATGTTCAAAACTCCGGAATTTTAGAAAGCACGATAGGTTGAAAGTGGTGCTGTTGAAAAGCTCGTTAAAAAATAGACAAGTTTTGTAGGAAAAATTATTTAATTACTGCCACCCCTGTTAAGTAACAATCGTTTGAAATTATTAAATCAAATTTTCATAATAACGATCGAAGTCGGCATTAAAAATCTAGCAACCTTAGACATTGTCACAAGTGTTCAAACTGTCTTCCATTTACTCTTTAATACATACTACTGAGCTCTTCTGGTTATACTGTGAGTGTACTTCTTCATTGTTTAACGATCGATAGATAGGTAACTAGATTTTAAATGCGGACTTTTTAAAAGTTCGTTATTATGACATTTTAATTTAGTAATTTCAAACAAATATTACTTAACAGGGGTGGCAGTAATAAAAAAAATGTTCCTACAAAACTTGCTTATTTTTTAAAGATCTTTTCAACAATACCACTTTTGACCTATCGTTACATTTATAATTCCGGAGTTCTGGACATTCTGGAGCAAACTAATAGGGAAGCCGACCTTCCCGAAAAAAAAATTATCACCATTCGATTCTTTATTAGGGCTTTTATAATACAAATTTTTAACACAACTCTCTACGACTAACCGTTTTCGAAAAAAACGACTGATACGGGTGGTCGAACTCACCCTGTATATTCATTTCAACCAATTGAAATTTCTATCTTCGTTTATCAAGTAGATAATACAATATATTATAGATTTCTCTTTTCTAATAAGTCAGAAATGTAAGAATACCGAATCATGTTTTAAAGTATAAGCCGGCCTTCCACGGCCAAACAAGACTGACATTCATCATTCATTTAGTCCGCCAAAAAATTCGATCTTAGTGTATTTATTTTCTTTTCGGTAGTCAATATGTTAGGATTTGGATCAATTTCTTTTACTTTTGCAGAACATTTTTTTAGCGGCTTCGTTTTAAAATTTTATTTTTATACAAATAATTTTTTACTTATTTTCAAACGGCTGGTAGATTACGATATAAATTAATAAAGTCACGCCAAAAGTCTTCGTTATTTATTTAATTCATAAATTCATAAAACGACATTTTGATGTCCTGCATGTGATACCCATTTCGATTGACACAATGTAGTACAAGTGGGATATACATTATACGGTCAGTCATGAATTTCCACCATCTTGACTGATAATAAAAAATTGAACATCATTGGAATTCATATCACTCACGAAAATAGATTATCAGTCATTATTTGAAGTTTTAACTGTCAATCACGAAGATTGTCATTCATTATTGACCATGCATAACAACTCCATACTTTCGAGACGAATGACGCCACGAGCAAAATCACATAAATATTTAAAAATGTACTTTCGAGCTTATTTGAAATTTGATTAGACTGACTAGGTGTCATTTTGTCAAGTGTGTACTATTGCTTTATTAATACGGCAGAAAAAATGCTCCCCATTGTCATATTGCAGTCTGCGTAAAGTCTATAATCTACGGGTTACGACAAATGACGGTAAAAGTAAATAGTAGGACATCTGGGTTTTTGGAGGAATTAATTACACATTACACAGTTACAAAAAAACACCACAAATACTTGAAATTACTTAATAAAAATTCTCACTGTATTGACACATACTTTATAATAAAAAAAAAACAGGTGTCCAATTATATCATACTTCTATAAAGGGCGTTCCTGATCCCTTTTTAGCTAGGCTATCGGCAATTTCGTTGCCTTGATGACCCGGAGCCTTATTGTGGCACATCAAAATGCTACCTTAAAACGGCTCTTGCAACATGGGAAAGAAACAGCATTCCCTGTATTGGAAGAATAAAAAAGGCCTTCGTCAAGCGAAGATCTTTATTAAAACTAATAACGACAAAGCGGGAAAAATTTTACGCTTAAAGAAAACTGAGCTCCAAATTATTTTCGGGCTCTTCTCAGGTCACTGCCCATTGAGATATCACCTTAATAAAATTGGTGTAACGGACAACGGATCATGCCGTTTCTGTTTAGAGGCTCCTGAAACATCGGAGCATTTCCGTCACCTTAACATTCCATTCCTAACGCCTGATCAAGTATGGGATAAAGATTCCAGAGCGATTCTAGGATTCATCCAGAGCCTTAACCTCGTATTGGAATAAACAAGTCAGGGTCACACAATAGATCTATTAAGGTCGCGGTGTCGACGAGGCTTGCCTTACGCCCTCTTTCTAATCTAATCTAATCTATCATACTTCTACCCAAATTACATCAATTCAGTTCACATGCTTCATAAGCGGCTGCACCTTTCGTAAGTTAGGTATAAACGTATAAGACATGGAAAAGTTCCATGGTGACAAGACTATTTGTTTAAGAAACAGAATAAAAAGGAATAAATATATCTTTATATTATATCCACACCACACTAATAATATTATATTTGCGTTTAGTAAATATAGAAAGTTACAGCTAAAAGTACAAGCATATTAAAAAAATATCTTACCTAAAAATTAAAATGTCGATAGGTATGACGTAACCATGGTCAGGATGAGAGCTCAGCATTAATGTGTAAGATTATAAACCAATCACTAATCACACATAAACACTAAACTTATATAAATCCCTTAAAAACCCCAGTAGAATTAATAATGCTGTAATATGTCCCTTCGTTCAATATCGTATTATTAAAATTTAAAAATTTAGGATCTTCAAACGTTTTTCATAATATACAATCAAATAAAACACAATTTTTGATAAATTTTACTGAGAATTTATACTTATTTAATTTCTTTACTGTATTGTTTGTTTTCCCAAAAACGCTTATTTAATAGCGTTTATTCAATGTTCCTTTGTGCACTGAAAAACCTCTATTCTTTGTTATTACCATCTGATAGCAACCGATGCGGAAATACATTAAGTGCATAAAAAAGCTTAGAATAACGCTATATTTAAACGTTGGCACGACACTTACTGTAAACTTATAAATTGAAAAATTTAAAAGCGTTAACTGTTCGACAGTCACTTTAATACTACAATTTTACATTAAAATATTGAAATTCTACAACATGGCATAACTTGACCTCTTAAAAATAAATCTTATGTAACTATAATAGTAATGACACAATGTACTTATACAAATGCATAGTTGATTTATAATTGATAATATCTCTATATTTATAGATGTTATAGTTTTATAAAATATACGTAATATTTTTTAGGGTTCTGTATCTACTATGAACCTAATAATTTTATTATGTGCGTCCGTCCGCTTGCATGTCACAGTCTTTGTAATTCTTTCATTTTTTCGTCTTTTGCAATGAAATTTTGCAGGTATATGCTTTTAGTTAACCCAAAGACAGACGTAAAGCAAAATTATAAAAAAATGTATGGTACCTGCCATACCTGGAAAGTTTAGATGGTAATTTTTTTTCGATATACCACATCGCGTGGGATATCGTTCAATAGGTTTTTAGAAATTGAATAAACATGCAATATAACATTTTTTTAGCAGCATCATTCGCGCGATATGAGTCTCCAAAGTCGTTTGTGATTACGTGTCTCCGCCTCTCATTTTTCAACCGTACGTTTTAATAGTCTGCAAAAATCTTAGTAGTAGAGGACAGAGTGGTGTAACGGTTAGCGTAGCGGCCTTTGGATCACACTGTCGCGAGTTCGAATCCCGCCTCCGCTCATGGATGTTTTGTGTTTTGTGTCATTTAGTTTTAAGTGTGTTGTTATTTGATGTAAACAAGACGCTAATGACTTAAGTTGTCGACGCGTCTATAATTTCCAATAAATAAAATAAAAATCTTAGTAAGTACTTTCAATGAAAATTGGTACAGTTTAGTTACATTGATAAGCTTACGAGTTACAAAAATGTTTACAACTTGAATTTCCGAGTTTACATTTGCTTGTAAATAAAAAAAATTGTATTTGAAATTCTATTTAAATAAAATAAAAACTCGGGTCGCAGTGCCAAAACCCTGCCGACAATATAGTGTATTTGCTAATACAGGCATTGTGGCATTATTATGTAAACTTAAGTTTGTTTTTTGACAAAATAAAAAATTTAACCCCTTAATACAGCCCTTAAAATAATTAAATTTTTCTAAATTTCAATATTAGACATGGATTTCATCAATACACCCAATTAAATACACCCTTCCATATCTAAGTAAATCCGTATCAACAAACTAGTGTTTTCATAAAATTTGAAAGTCCGGTCCTGTCGGGCCGATTTTATTAAAATTTTAGCAGCACATTTTAATCTTTACTAAAGAGTTAAATTTCAATTTTGAAACGATTCTGACAAATTTTTCGGTATTTTTGGGCCCAAAAACTTTTTGGAACCCCTAAATACAACCCTGAAAATGGTCCGATCGGGCCCATTTTAAATAGGCTTCTTGCGGTGATGGGTTCCAATGTGTGTACCAAATTTCGTTTCAATCGATTAAGTCTGTCGAGAGTTATCGTGTACACACATATATATATAAATATATAAATATATATATATATATATACATACATATATATATAAACATTTTTAAAAATGGTGCCAAAGTGTTCAGGAGGCTATGAAACGTCGAGAAATTTTGGTCCGACCCCTAGGTCCCACCATCCGACCGACGCCAATAGTGTATGTGCCATATGGCAAATACACTAATAAGAAAAAGCAACAAAAAACAAAATATAACTAAAAGGGTTCTGATGTAGGATTTGAACCCGGATCTCTTTTGCTGCGAGTTCTTCTTCTGCAACGGAACCCTAAGTTAATTTGTTTCTGCCATACCCACTATAAAAGAGCTACTTTACATGCATGTATGTATGCATGTAATGGGTAACTTAGCAGTCAGGTGTGTTGAAAGAGTTTACAAACACACTAGTGTGGAAAGTAAACAACTTCCATAGTGATTTATGTTTATTCGCTCTGATCTACCTGCTATTACCTACTGACAGCTATACTCACGGCATACCTAAGAAGTGAAGTTGGCAACGCAAATGAACTGTCAAAATTTTTTGAAAATATTGACAATGAAGTGAAAAGTAGCTATTTTATAGTAGGTGTGGCAAAAATACCATAACATTATCTCTTGCGTAATGATATTATGACTCATGTGACTGTTAAAACTTGCTATCGCTCGTTTTTACATATTGTCACTACTCGTCAGTGATATACCTCATTACGCTACTAGTTATACAATCTACTATTCCAATACGCACCTTGGCCGCTTATTAAAATATACAGTGGATGTTACTATATTACACAATCTGGATCACTGTACAATGTCATGTCCTCCATGTTTTAAAAGCATTTTCACTTTTAGCTTTTACAAGAAGTCTTTTTCGTTATGTTTATATTTTGTAGTGCTAATGGCAAAATGCCGATGCACGTTTTGTTTTGTTAAATAAAAAAAATAGTCTTTTCCGATAGACTATAATTATGATCTGAGAGATATACCTAACCCAGGGGTCGGCAACCTTTTGAGACGGAAGAGCCAAAAGTTACAATTTACAAAATTTCCCAGTTTTTAAAGAGCCACTAACATTTTTATTTCAATATTATGGTATTTGATTATGATTAGGTATATAAAAAAAAAAAGTTCTGACTGCTGCCGTTGACGACACAGTGCACCAATAACTAAACAAACAGAACAGTGTTGCCACATTTAAAAAAATGTCAGCTGTCCGTATACTCTCTACTCCACCTATTCGCACTGTTCTCAGTGTTTTTATCCTGTTTAAAGTTTTTTTTTGCAGTATAATATTTTTTATGAGTTTTGAAAATAAAATAATATAATTATTAATATTTGCGCATGGAACTGGAGAGCCGCATCTTGACATCATAAGAGCCGCATGCGCCTCGCGAGCCGCAGGTTGCCGACCCCTGACCTAACCTATAGGTATAAACCGTAAATTAGAAGAAAGAGTACCTACAGTTAGTAAAAAAAAAACATTTAAAGAGATTTTCCAATGATTTTCGAACTAAAGTTTAGCCAGTTTAATTTAAGAAAATGTCGGTGTCGAGTTATAAGAATGTGGTTTTATTCGAAGTGTAT
The DNA here is from genome assembly GCA_039654895.1 of Mongoloraphidia duomilia. NCBI lineage: Eukaryota > Metazoa > Arthropoda > Insecta > Raphidioptera > Raphidiidae > Mongoloraphidia > Mongoloraphidia duomilia. Next base: position 12,118,372 of record CM077524.1, read on the forward strand.
ATAAAGTTAAATTGTTGTAGTTGTATAAACAACCAGTACGAGTAAGTGAGGAATCAGTCAACGGTGAGCCACGCATTCAAGTCTACGTTGGAGCAGTAAAATAAATAGTGCCGTGATATAAATAACCAAATTGATAAATAAATACGAGTGTAGTGATAAAATAATTACGAATTATTGTATATAGTTGTTTTGTTTTGCTTTGTAATTACTGTTTAGTTATTGTTACTTGTATTGATTGTTAGAATTGACTTTTCGTTGTTGCGTTCATTATTATTGTGTTCTTAATTATTGTAAATAAATATTTAAATGTTAAATGTTGTTTATTTACTCCGCCAACTCAGAAAACAGTTTTGTAACAGTATATATTTATTGTCTTTGTAATCCATTTGACCGTCACCATCTCCCCCAAAAAAAATAATTAAAAGGCCCTGGTGCTTGATGTTGCTTTTTCTATGAAATCCCGTTAATGTTATTTAGTAGTAAGTATATAACGATACGAGTACACTATATCCATCTATTAATCAAATTCGTTTTACATTAAACTTGCAAATGTATTAAATTATTTAAACGACCGGTGATGGAGTGGCTTTTGTACACAAAACCATGTGTCTGCACCTGTATGCTCATAGCTTTGGTTCATGGCAACGACTTGTACCTAATCGCTCTTAACTTATCTGGCACAGGGCTGGCCGTTTAACACATTGTCATTTATACCTACTGGATTGTATATTTGCATAATATGTTTTGTACAATCTTGAACGGGTCGCTATAAATGTAAAGAGGAAATAACACGTCGTTCTGAATTGAAGTATACCGATATTCATGTAGGCTATAGATACAGTGACGTGCGTTACGAATGAATAAATTGTAATCTTTACTGAGTTTATTTAGTTTTTTTTAACGTAAAAAAATTGACAACAAGCAACACTAGCGCCGCGAGTGGCTTGGGATGCCAAATAAGTTTTGACATAATATCATTATCAAGTCTCTAAATAGTATAAAACAAAGTCGCTATCTGCCTCTGCCTCTGTCTGTTTCTAAACTTCTCCAAAACCACGCAACGAATTTTGAAACGGTTTTCACTAATAGAAAGAGCGATAAACGAGGAAGGTTTGTGTATATAATTTGTAAATATTTTGTACAAAATGGCTGAACTATGACGGTATTTTGTCAAAAAAACTGTTTTCATACGTTTACATGATACATACCACCCGGGCGTTGCCGGGACGGGCCGCTAGTAAGCACTATACTGCAGGTTATGTATCAAATTAAAGCTGTGTCTAGGCCGTTCTGTGTGTAAGACAGAGATCGATATACAAAGTATTAAGTAAGAATGAAATAAATAATCACTAAACGAAGTTACTGTGGTTACTGTAAATAAATAATATTTATACAACCTATAATAACGTCATCTTTGTTTTTTCGCTCCTTCTATGCTGTAAAAATGTAAATCTTTTACCACTTTACCAACTAAAGCAACTAATTAACCACAATATTAATAAGTGACGCTAATGACCTCTTTTTGTCGAGCGTCTATAATCTACAATTCAATTCAATTCACAATATTAATTCGTAATATTATTTATATCTGGTACAAAAGTTTTAACAATTATTTTATTAATTAATTTATTAAGTGTTCGAAAAGACCTCCACGTTCTACCAAACATTATCCTAATCGATTACAAAAATTTCCCCTCACATTGGCTAACATTTGATGGTCAACGGACTGACATGCATTAGAAATTTTGAAAGGCAGCTACCAATAATTTTATTATGTCGACGGTTGAATTACCACCATAAAACCATTTAATTATTTGGATTTTTTCCCAAACAGTTTAAATTGCCATTTTATCAATAATTTCAGTAGTGACTATTTTTACTGCAGAAAACAACGATGACGCTATCAGGTTGTTCGTTATTATTTATTTACAGTAACCACAGTAACTTCCTATTAGCGATCATTTATCTCATTCTTACTTATTGCTTTATGTATCAATCTCTGTCTTACACACAGAATGCCCTATGCACAGGTTTAATTTGATACAATCTGTAGAAAGAATATTATAATGTAATCAGCAGCTGGATTTTTCAGATTCTTTTCAATTTTCCCGCGTAGCTAAGGAAAACAAATATTACATTAGAGAAGGTGAGAAATAATGTAGCAAATTCTTACTACACCACGACCGTCGATATTCCGAGTCCATAGATGGCACTGTTTTTTTGACTGCTGCCGTAGGAATGTATGCAAATTGTCAAGAGTTGCATGTATTTACGTGTATTTTATAGTGTATATTTGATATTAGTGATGTGTCGGTCCGGGGCAAAGTTAGATCCGCGGATATGTATACGGTTACGGATTATTTGCGCCCAGATCCGCGGATACTTGCATTCCAGTACAAAGTGGGTAAATTTCGTCTCATTTCGCAATGCTTGCCGCTTACCGCGCGTGACCTTGAGTGATAATTTGATTGAAATTGTATAATAATATGTTGATTATTGTTCCAAGTCTTCATGGTTTCCGGGCTTGTAAGCCGTGGTCCGGTGGTATTTCTACCTGACGTTTCGTCTACAACTGCGGTGTATAGTGGTGGGGGTGAGTTCTCTACTCGGTCGTATTCCGTCCTTGTACGATTGGTCATTGGTTTTGTATGTCGGAGTGCTGGTGTCCAGGTTTTACTGATAGTAAAACCTGGACACCAGCATTCCGACATACAAAACCAATGACCAATCGTACAAGGACGAAATATGACCGAGTAGAGAGCTCACCCCCACCACTATACACTGCGCAGTTGACCAATTACAGAGAGACGGACTACGACCGAACAGAGAACACACTGGTACTGAGCATAAAAGAAGGGAGGACACCAGTCACTGACACACTGACCTGTGAGCCGCCAAGGAGCACACTTCGACCGCTGCCACATCGTCTTTAAGAATGTCTACCGCAATTGTAGACGAAACGTCAGGTAGAAATACCACCGAACCACGGCCTACAAGCCCGGAAACCATGAAGACTTGGAACAATGCCGGCCGTGAAAGCTTGCACACCTTGATTATTGTTTATTAATAAATAAAAACAAATCAATAAAATATACTCGTTTCCTAATTAGCCTGTCATAACTGACATAAAATACAATTAGATTAAAATTAAATTTATTTATGTGATATCCTTGTAAGATCGATATTCAAAGTAGCGAATACGGATCTGGATCTTTTTCTTTGGGTCATTCGCGGATACGGATATCTGGTACATCACAAGTCAGCATAGAGTTACTAAATGGTGCTAAGCAGTAGTTGAAAAATACTATCACTGTAAATTTTAATTTCTAGATACTCTGAAGATGGCACAAAGACCGACAGCTGTCAGTAAATATATGCAATTATTTTAAATATCAACATTCCAATTATTGACTTTATTCCTGTGCCACGTACGGAGGTTTTTCCTTCAATCTTCATACAAGAAATCAACATTAAGGCGTCAAGTAAAATAATAAAAAATAGAACTTATTTATTTATTGTAGATTATAGACGCGTCGACAACTCAGGTCATTGGCGTCTTCAGCACAACAAATAACATATTTGTGTATTAAAATCCGCCAGCCGGCATACACAAACCGACTGGTACGAGCTCGGGTCCCTGGGAGCGCTAATTCCCAAAGAACATTGGAATGCAATTGCGATAACAACTACATCCCAATGTCCCCCTGGGGGAAGAATAGAACTGATTTACTGATGACACAAGTACCTAACTGAAAACTCATTACTATACTGGAGGTTTTGGGTTTGAGTCATGACAAGTGACAATTTTTCCTTACTTAAATTTACTAATTTAGTAGTGTCAATATTGTAGACACGACCAAATTTTTCGTGTATTACTATTGATTTTTTGAATCTTAAAAAGATAAAATAAAAATCCAAATTAAGGCAGGTCATATTCCATGAAATTATTTCCAATACATTTTTCCTCATTGATTTCTGTTCGACTGTGAATAGGTGGTTACTTTAAATTGAGAGCGGGGGGATTCCATTAAAAACAGTTACAATTGAATAAAAATTGTGTACCATAGTTTACCTAACTGCCTAAAACGCGAATAACCTTCTATTATATTGCAGAGCACTGCAGGCAAGCTTTAATCACCGTTAAAAATATACATCACGTTTAAATAAATAGATACACATATATAATTAGGAATCATATTATGTGTAAATATGAGTACAAAGCTACTAAATAAATATATAAAATTTAATAGTATAATTATTTACACAAAGTCCCGGTGTCCTGTTAAAACATTTTTGTTTGCGGATTTTTAGGGTTCCGTGCCTCAGAATGAAAGACCGGAACCCTTATAAGATCACTTTTTATTAAAGAACAACGTAAAATATATATTTAATATACATATACCGCGAAAGTAAACAATAGGTTATAATTAGTACACAGGCAACCCCGACAAGGAAAACAAAATAACTGATGGCACAGAGAGAAACAAATGAACGTAAGTAACATGAGTTGATGTTAAGAACGGATAAAGCGCTTTGTTTCGGGCGTCTTTTGTTTTGTTCAGCGCTTATAAAAGTATTTAAGATAGAGCTCTATATTATGGCTCTTCACACAAACATGAAGAGAGAATAGAAAGCTATGAAAAGCTCATAAAAAATTTACGTCGGTGTGATTTTCTTACATCAATCTTAACCATAACATTCCAGTAGCGGTACTGTTTTGATTTCAGTTTATTTCACCCCAACTCCAAATACAAAAAAAATATTGTAACAAAACTGTTTTCTACGTGGGCGGAATAAATTATTTATTTACAAGAATTAACAATTTATAACAATGAACGCAACAATAACAACTATATGTCAATTCTAATAATCATCACAATAGTGATTCTGAAACAAAGTGAAATACTTCAATAACACTGAACAATACCTATTTATATACTGTATTTATGTTCGCAATTCAACTCGACACTCATTTACGACTGACTGCCCAATTCCCGTCGGCTGCCTGCTTATATAGAGCTACGCGGCCCAAACACAGGCTTCTAGTACTTTCCAGGCGTCTAGTAGGTACTGGTATCTTCGATATCATTCCACGCCTCACCATTGTGACCTATTCTCGACGCTTCTATTGTCGCCAGCGGCGTAGCATCTTGGGGTTTGCTACAATATGTTTATATAATATTTTTTAGATGTAGATACAATAAACTGATGTACGTATATTTTTTTAAAAGAACCATGTTGCAGCTTAAAAGAATCCATGAATTAATTGGAAAGCAATTATAGATACGTCAAAAAAAATTAAGATAAATGAAAATACATAGACATAAATTAATGTCCGATTGGTTCGAAGATTTGCTCGGATAGCTGATGATAGATTGTTTTTTCGCACATCTTTCGATTTGCAAATCCATGTCTAGTATGAATATTTATGGATTAAAAATTATTAGTTTCAAAAATACTACGCTCTGATTTTATGTTCCGATTTCATATTTTGGGTCAATGGATTGCTTTCTCATGAATTGACTGGTTTCTTATTTGTAGCTAGTGCGATTAATTATTTATTAATTTTTAGCTTCAAAAATATTATCAAATTGTCCAGATACTCGGATTTCAACGTCCATGTTTTCCTCAGAGGCCGTCGTTATAGGAGATGTAATATGGGTTCTCTGTCTCAAATTGATATCCTAGATTCTAGAAATTAGTATTTCGGTGGAAGTACCTTTCTTGGTAATACTTTACATGCCTTCGAAGTTTCTATTTATAGTCTATCCCATAAACCAATTAAGGTCGAAGCCCTCTATTGGGCTTAGTCGGGAACCACCCGAGGAGGTCGTAGCAACGGAACAAAACGTTGAATGAAGGTAAAAGTGCACGAAATATATGTTTTTCACAAATGACAGTTTACAAAAGGTAAGCATAATGCAAAAAGATATTGTTCAGTTTTCACTTGAAGTTTTGTAATAAATAATTCTGTCGTTGCACATAACCTCATTGTTGTTTGTTTACATTAGCTTACATGTGATTTGTATTAAATAGTTTCAGAAATGCCTTACATGTGTTCAATTCCTTGTTGCCGAAATACTTCAACAGCATTTTCCTATCACAAATTTCCTGAAAATAGTGAATTGAGGAAGCTATAGATGGGTTTAACTGGAATAAGACTGGTAACAGAAAGCACTCGTTTGTCCAGTGATCATTTTAACGGCAATGATTTTTTTCCGCGTCGTAAGTTCCTATTGTAACATTTATGTGCTGACATAACAAAACGTTTTTAGTGAAATTTAATTTCGATATTTTCAAGACTCAGTGCAAAACGAAAAAGATTGCTTCCGTCACCTCTACCTTACAAGTACCTCACGAAATTCGCTCTCAGGTTTATTTACTTCACTAACTATAACTCGACACGATCAAAAAGCTCGAGAAATCTACATATAAAAACCAAAATTATACATTGTAAAACATTCCGCTAATGTAAACTAACAACAATGAGGTTATATGCAACGGTTAAAAGTCGTATTACGACAGAATTATTTATTACAAAACTTCAAATAAAAACTGAACAATATCTTTTTGCAATATGCTTGTCTTTGTAAACTGTCATTCGTAAAAAACATATATTTCGTGCACTTTTACCTTCATTCAACGCTTTGTTCTGTTGCTACGACCTCCTCGGGTAGTTCGCGACTAAGCCCAATAGAGGGCTTCGACCTTAATGCCAGACGCGATAAAACTGCTTGATTAGCATCTGACATCTGATTGGTCGTTTGAAACTCATCATAGAAGAACAACCAATCAGATACTTTGTGCATCCCTAGCCAGCATGTTCTGTGTACGTAATAACTATATCTGTTGGTTGGAAAGACTTAAGTTAACATTTACATGTATAATATTATGTAGATTGTAGATACTCATAATAAAATAATATTAAACACGTGTGCTATGGACGACAACCCAGCAATTCCAACAAAGTCCTTATTTATCCGAAGAACAGCACTCGTAGTGCCGTTTTACTACAGTTTGAAAGTTGGTAGACGCGACGAGGATAAATTTACTCCTTTAGCGTTGACAGTATAACAAGTTTGTGTGCCTGTGTGAGATAGATACAAACAATACATAGCTAACTTTGTTTGTTTTGACACATACAAGTAGGTGAACGTTTAGTTAGACACATAAATGCGTTTTAGGAATTGCTAATATAATTATTATGTTAATAAAATTGCTTTACACTATACCAAAAAAATGTTCATACGTTTTTAACCAATAATTTTTAGAGTATTTACCTATACCAGCCATACTCAAAGTGTGTTCCGCGGAACCCTAGGGTTCCGCGATACTTCTGTAGGGGTTCCGCAAGAATTTAGAAAAAAAATTAAAACACACCTCTCCCTGGTCGACCGTTCTGACTTCTGAGGCGGCGTAGCACGATTCACGAGGCGCAGTCGAACTTATTATATAAGATGATGTATTTGAAGAATTGGTCAAATATCTCACTTCGATGCGCGCATCTTTTGAGAAGTATTTTCCAGAAGAACAGAATACAAAAATGAAACTGAATTCATGGTTTCATAATCCTTTTTTACTCAACTTACAAAAGCCCGAAAGTATGTCAAACGAGATATATGAATCTCTTTTAGAAATGTCATCAGACACAAGTATGGAGTCACTGTTTAAAACGACGCCTCTTAACGATTTTTGGTGCAGAATCCGTGATGAATATCCAATGCTTGCCAAAATGGCTCTGAATATTCTTCTCCCGTTCCCAACAACATATTTGTGCGAAACAGGATTCTCAACCTATGCAGCCACGAAAACAAAATACCGCAATAGACTGGATGCTGAACCTGATATGAGACTTCAACTGTCCTCTATCAAACCTGATATCAACCAATTGATGAAAAATAAAAAACAGTTTCTTACCTCCCATTAGTTAGATTTTTTTCTTTTTTAATATCTTCTATTATTATACTTGTTATGTAAGTAAGTAATAAGTAACTGTTACATTGTACTTTTATTATGCTTATTAATAAAGAATACACTTTTAAAAACTATTGTTTTATTGTAGGGTTCCGTCAAGTATTTCGCTTTCCAAAAGGGTTCCGTCACCAAAAAAGATTGAGAACCGCTGGCCTATACATTGGACAGTTTAATAAATATTAGTAAAAGAAACTTTTTAGTGACAAGCTTTTATTTAAATGCACTAAATGGAAAAAATAATTTTTAATAATTTAGGTTCATAATTATAAAAGCGTGGGTTGTGAACTCTATGATAGTTTATTAGTCACGACCCACGCTTTTATAATTATGAACCTAAATTATTAAAAATTATTTTTTCCTTTTTAGTGCATTTAAATAAAAGCTTGTCTCTAAAAAGTTTTTTTTACTAATATTTATTTTGTTCATTTTAGTCTTTCAAAATTTTACCTCCCTTTGACACCCGTATGGGTTGAGTTTCGAAAAATCCTTTCTTAGCGGATGCTTACGTCAGAAAAGGAACCAACTGTCCAAATTTCAAGTTTCTAGCTTCAGTGATTTGGCCTGGGCGTTGATTAGTCAAAAAAACCCTACATCCCCGTTTGAATCCCTTAGGGGTTGAATTTATTTCTAAAAACGATTTATTCATGTATTGTCGTCGGGAATACATATGCGTACAAAATTTCAAATAGATCGGATGCGTGGAAGTCGATCAAAATGGACTTGCAAGATTTGACCTAAACAAACACACCATATATAGGTACATTGCAAGTTAAATAAAAGCTTGTAAAAAACATATCGTTTTAATCGATCAATTATTTTTCGAGCAGGGTCGATTTGAATTTCTACTATGCTTTTCTTGTGGAGAAATATGTGTGGTCACAATCTAAGGTCATTGTCAAATCAGATTTTCTAACAATGCTTTCTGTAACCGAGCATAAAAGTTGTATTTAGAGGTTTAAAAAAATGGGAAAAAAAATTGTGGAATTGTTTTAATAGGTACCAAAATTTAACCATTTAGAAATTAGAAGAGATTAAAATGTGACCCTAAAATTTAAAGAAAATACTCCAGACAAGGCCGGAAAAAATTTAGGAAAACACTATTTTACAACTAGAAAATCAAGTACTTATTGAATTGTCTATTTATATAATTTGGTGCAGACGTTGGATTGATAAAATGCATGCCGAATATTGAATTTAAAAAAAAATTTAACATTATTAGAGATGAGCCTATTTAGGGTTTAAATTTTTTATTTTGCCCAAAAATAAATTTAAATTTACGTATTAGCAAATACACTATTTCGTCGGCAGGGTTCTGCAATTGTAATTGTATTTTAAAGACCACCAACAGCTAAGGTTATTTGGGCCTAGCACCAATTCATATTTTCAATTCATTATTTTTTTTTTTTTTAATAATAAATTGAAAATCCAATTGACACTTTTACCAGCTCTCGGGCTAGAACTCGGGAACTGGGGACTTGTAATAGAGGAACCATAGCAACGCCATGTAAACAACAGCGCCGCTACACTCTCGGCTATTCTCAAGCCCGGCAGGTTTCTGCAATGCGACCCGATTTTTACTTCCCACCTCTACTATGGTAGGGAAGTAATGGATTTAGTCCGAAAAAAATATTTCTAGATTTTAACAGATTTCACGTTTTGAGACCCTAGCAATCGTTTAAGATCATTTTCTGACTGATGTCTGTATGTGTGTGTGTGTGTATGTGTGTGTGTATGTGTGTGTGGTCAATTTTTCGCCTTCGATATCTTAAGAATGGAACAACATACGGGCATGCCGATTGTTCTACTGTGTTTATCAGCCTTTAACTTAGATCTGATTAGATTTTGAGTCAAATCGGTTCAGTGGATCCTGAGATATTCAAAAAAACGTTCTCAATGTCACGTATTAACATAGGTAAAAAAAAATATAAATGAATTCTAGATGTTATAATATGAAAAAAATGTAAATATTTTTTTTCTCTAAAATGTACAGTTTTCGAGAAAAAAAATATTTTACTAAAAAAAAATAAAAATTGTACGTAAATCAAGGTAACCATGATTTTTGCTATATTAAGCTAGCCATCAGTAGATCACTAAACAAAAAAGAGGGCCATGCTTTTTTCAAAGAATAAAAATTAAATTGTGTTTTAAAGACCACCAACAGCTAAGGTTATTTGGGCCTAGTCAAAGAATAAAAAAAAAAAAAAAGAGTGTTTATTTTTTGCAAATATTTACTAGGTGGGAAGTATAGGACTGGTCATCAGTCGATTTTTTTTTAATGTTGTGTCACAAAAAATCTGTGTGTCCAGTTAATAGTAGCACAATTTGTTAGTTGAATCGGATGTACCTACTATGTAAACGAAAGTTAAAGTTTAATACTTGAATTAGCGACTATGATTGTTTCTTTTTGTTTCGTACAACAAACGCTGTGGCAAGTTTAATTACTGGGACCGTCACAGGACCGCAATAAATCAAATTAAGATTTACTGTTTTAGTTGTCTGTAATTAAGTCGTGTGTATTCTGAACGCGCTGTCTAATTTACCGAACAGTTGTGCTGATTGTAGCTGGCTTTATACCAGGGGCGGCTGAATTACACATATGTGTAGGTACCTACTAAACATACATGGTGTAACAGAAAGTTATGTTCAAACTTTTATGTGATAGTTAGAAGCAGAGTTGCAGGCGATACTTGAAAAATGTATCTATGTCTATTCATTTTCAAGATAGAGTGACCTGTGTGCGTTTTCAGCTCGTGTCTCTTTGTTTCTTGATTTGTGATTGGTTGGGAAGGAGAATTTCAAATGTTGGAAATGTGTTGTACCGTATTTATCTATTTATTTTGTTGTAAGCTATAGTTAAGTGACACTGTTGGAATGTATTTTTTCAAACTACTCTATCTTGGAAATAAATAGACTAATGATACCAAATAGTCAATACCCCAAAAGATGCAAGATACTTATATTTATAGAGAAATAATTTAGTTAGAAATTCAACAAAAACCAGTCATTTAATAGATACTAAAAATAAACAGAGATTAAATTTAGTGTTGCCGTCTAGATCAAGACTTTCTAGACTCTTGTCTTGTCTTGTCTACATTTTCAAGACAAGACTTGCAAAAGTCTTGTCTAGAAATTTTCAAGACAAGACAAGACTTGCTTTATCTAGATCAAGACTCTTGCCAAAACTCTAGACAATTTTCAAGAGTCTAGATAAACTTAGTAGTAGTAGGTAAAGTAAACCACTTGCTTCATCTAGACTCTTGAAAATAATCTAGAGTCTAGAGATATTAGATAAGACAAGAGTTTTTTAATCTAGACTTAGACTTAGTGAAGTCTTGATATTTTAAGACAAGACAAGACTTTGAAAGTCTTGTCTTGTCTTGTCTAGACGGAAACACTAATTAAATTCAAATGGTTTAATAATTAATGTAATCTTACAATGTTATATAGTTACCAAAATATAAGGTGCGGCAAAAGTCAGTTAACGCTGTCCGGCACAGTTGAATGTTCCCATGATTAATTGACTTTTACCGAACCTATAATACTGTAACTCCTGGAACTTCTTCACTTGGGCGATAGTTTGCTGTGTTGAGGAGCTTGTTTTATTATTTTAATATTTATATTTTAGAGGACAGTGTGGTTCAGTGGTTAGCGTCGCGGCCTCTGGATCAGACTGTCGTGGGTTCGAATCCCGCCTCCGCTCATGGATGTTTTGTGATGTCATTTAGTTTTATGTTTATTGTTATTTAATGTAATCAAGACACTAATGACCTATAATGACGTTAATGACCAATAAAAAAAAGAAAATTTATTTACTGGTGCAGAAGGTGTAGAAGTTAGATTGATATACAGGGTGTTTCATAATATATGCGGAGGACTTCAGGATGTGATAGCTCGTCCAAAAATATGAAAAAAAGTTTCTATTAACTTACCCTCTAAAATGCACCATTTTACACCTACTACCCCTTCAAAATCTTCACCAATTATGACTTAAAAAAAATTTCCGCACAAAACATAGCTTATTATGAGTAGAAAATGCTTACAAAAGCTGTTTTCTGTACGATAAACGGTTCCGGAGATATTCGAAAAAACGAAATTTTTTTTTCAATTTCAACACCCTGTGTCTCTAAAATGATGCATTTTATAGGGTAAGTTAATAGAAACTTTTTTTCATATTTTTGGACGAGCTATCACATCCTGAAGTCCTGCGCATATATTATGAAACACCCTGTATAGTGCTTGTCAAATAAAAATATAGTCATACTAAGATGTTATTTTAAAATAAGTTTAAATTCACATACTAATTACATTTAAATGTCAGTTTGCCACAATGAAAGCATTAGCAAATATATCATTTTGTTTGCAGAATTTTACACTGCGACTCTTTTTATCAATTTTTTTGTTAGGTACACACTGTAGAAATAATGTGCATTGAGTTAACTGAAAACTGCAGTATATTCTACGTCAAATTTATAAACACGTTTCACCAATCTGTGTATGTGTACTGACATTTTACATTAAGGCCTGTATGTAAAACTCTGCATGTCATATTAAAATTTAACTGTTTTTACTTTCCCATTTACGAATTATACAGGGTGTCTACGGGAAAACTTCCCACGCACTCCATTGTTTTGCCTTTTGAAACTGGAAATTTTCGAGTGGTGGATAATCGATAGGGGAACACAACCTGACATAGATGTCGAATCGTTGTACTGCCTCCAACTGTCCCGGCGCACAGAAGTAGCATTTTATATTTTTTTCGACGTATTCAGAAAAAGGACCTTATGTTGAGCATTTTTTGTGTAATGAAGTACCAGGCTAAAGTAAATGCTTTCTGAAATGTCTGAGGTCAAAGTTGGAGAAATAACAATATATAAGTATAATTAATTAATAAGTTTTTGTTCAACACCCGCATGAAATATGTAATTTCGTGGCCCTACTGAGGGTGGGCGAAATAATGAATTCCCTGACTGTTGACGTAGAGAGTGGGTGAAATGCCATTTTGCCCACACTCATAATATCTCGAACACTTGCGAAGTTCCCCGAAATGAGCGTGGGCGAAATAGCATTTCGCCCACGCTCAACTGTTGGAGATATTACGACCCAAAAATCACTGTTTTGCGGTAGTTGAACAAAATATTATGTGCGACTATTGGTCAAAAGAAAAGATTCCACTCGCGTGTTACCGCACTCGCTACTCTCGTGCTACAAACTCCACGCTCGAGGAGTCTTCTCTTTCTCCTACTAGCATGAGCTATGGAAATTCCTGAAGCGGTTTCGTTGGTTATTTTCCACATTTGATCTCAGATATTTCAGAAATTATTCACTTTGGCCTAGTATCTACTTTATCATTATAGGTTGAGAGCCAGGCGTAAATATGTAAACCAATTTCTGACAGGATGAAATTTTCAGGGAAGGTAGTATTTATTATGACAAAAAACAGCGCTAGGGTCTATTGGAAAACTATTCAAAATGAGGCCGTTTTACTGAATTTGTCGAAAATCGAAATAAATACAGGGTGCTACTTACAATAACAAAGTTGTGGTGCCAGAGCCAGTTGAGGGCAGCGCAAAGAATCGAACCCTTTGTCAGGTTGTGTCCTCCTCTTGATTATTCAGCCTCAAAATTGCCAGTTTCTAACTCAAAAGGCAAAATAATGAAACGCGTGGAAAGTTTTCGCTTGAAAATCTATTTCGAGTTTTTGGTAAATTTACACATTTTCAAGTTTATTGAATAAAAAAAAAAGTGTCTGTGCATCTAGAGGCAGATCCCAAACCAAATCAAATTTTGTATATGTGTTCAGAACGGTCATATCTCGGAGAGAAATTGCTAAATCAGTTTACTTAGCTCAAATATGGGAAAAGTATTCCCCTAAAAACTGGTAAAAAACTAAAAAATATTTTTTTCTCGAAAACGATTTTGATTAATTTTTACACATGGATATAATACCTACTTCTTTTGTAGTACTCGTGGAGTTTTACGACACTTCGGCGATTTTGTGACATTTCACAGAGTTACTTTAGCCGAAATTTGGGGGAAGGAAGCGCGAATATAGCTGTTTACATATTAAAAAGGTTAATGTTCAATGCAATTCTTGATTCTATACCCTTTTGATAAAATATCCAATAATGGAACAGAACGGGGAAGGGATCAAAGAGAGATTTATTTGTTTATCTATGTCTTTGCATGACATTGTCCTGCAGTCATCCACTTACAAAGCACACCCAACATCCAAAATGAATAGCAAACCCTGTCAATGGAAATAACTATGCCCTTTCGCATTATGAATATTAAAACAGAATAATTGGTCGTAATGGTACGCAGAAATGTACCACACAATTTTTAATTTGCAAGCAAAACGTTCGGTTTGCAGAAATATATTGAAATTTTTAAATAGTAATCGAAATGCATACTATTTATGTGTGACACGATTAACAATCAAACTTTTTTCTATATAAGCAATATTTGTCAAATTTTTTCAGTACATGTTGAAACATAATAGCATAAATAAATAAATAAATGTCTTTATTAATTATATCGTACAATCTGTACATAATAGCGTCAATTATATAGGTACATATTTAATTATTTAAAAATCTTGTTTTGTAGTATAGTTGAATAAATGAATCAGCTCTCGCATGTACTAAAAAAATTGACGAATATTGCATATTATAGAAAATAGTCCAGCAGTCAGGTACTTTTTACCTGGAAAGTATTCCGAAGTTAATGATATTTTGGTATGTTGTTTGTGGGTAGTCAGTGGAGTAGAACCTGAGTGTTCGACCTCGAGGACCCTGTGCTAACGTGGGGGGAGCCGAAAAACCACGAAATTTTACCACCTTTTTTGCTTTTTTCGAAATCTCTCAGAAGCGGTTGTCTTAAGCAATTCTTTCATTATGTAATGCTTTAAAGAGGATTACATTTCTTACAATTTTCATTCCTACAACTTTTCTGTGGTACTAATGGTAAGTGCGTTGCAGCTTCTTGAAAATCACCCGCTCCGGTTTTGTAACCTTGGTAACCAATGGTTAAAAAGTAATGTTCTTTTCAATAGTTTTATTTATTTTGTTCTTCGTCGGACTTTAAAACATTACATAATGAAAGAATTGCTTAAATCGACCGTTTCTGAGAGATTTCGAAAAAAGCAAAAAATATGGTAACATTTCGTGGTTTTTCGGCTCCCCCTCCCGTTAGCACAGGGTCTTCGAGGTCGAAAACTCAGATTCTACACCATAGAGTACCCGCAAACAACACACCAAAATATCATTAACTTCGGAATACTTTCCAGGTAACCCCCTTCATTTATTACTTGCCGCTTGGACTAGAGTTTGATTGTTATTCGTGTCACGGTTGAGTAATTTATAGCATTATTCCGGCGCGAAAGTGGAAAGGTTCTGGTTTGAATCCCGTCTGTGATATAGGTTGATAAAATGTTGGTTGCCCTTTTCAATAAAATTTCCCTATACAAAAACAGCCGTACTAAACTCATACTTAATATTAAATTAAAATGTTTAATGAGGGGGGTGAAAATAAGGTAGCGCTTGGAGCCTCCAAATATGCTTAATCCACTACTGATTGCAAGTATGAAGATCTTTTTGACATGATTTAATAATATCGTAGATCTTTATATAAAATTAATAATAAATAAATAAAACACAATAAAATTTGATTTAATCAAGACGAGTCTAAAATAGGTCTGATCACAACGAAATTATAAATTTTGAATAACTTGTTTGTTTCAAAAGCGTAGCTCATAGAAACTCCAAAAGAAAACAATGTTGTGGTCGACTATGTAGAGTATTAATGTTGACTCAAAAAGACGCAACAAAAGTATGAAAATAAATTATAATTTAAAAAAACTAAAAAACACGCTTTAATGAACTAAAAAGTAAAAAATAATTAATTTTATTGTAAAAAAGCGTGGGGTAGTATGAAAATATGATACAAAGCACCCCACGCTTTTTTACAATAAAATTAATTATTTTTTACTTTTTAGTTCATTAAAGCGTGTTTTTTAGTTTTTTTAAATTATAATTTATTTTTGCTTTTTAGTCCTGGAGATCCTGGTCAGGATAATGGGACAAACTTATGGAATTATTGTATTGTAATCGGTCCTTGATAAGTGTGCAAAGTTTCAGTTCAATCTGAAGTTTTTTGCTTTTTTTTTTAATCCTGGAGATCCTGGTCAGGATAATGGGACAAACTTATGGAATTATTGTATTGTAATCGGTCCTTGATAAGTGTGCAAAGTTTCAGTTCAATCTGAAGTTTTTTGCTTTTTTTTTAGTCCTGGAGATCCTGGTCAGGATAATGGGACAAACTTATGGAATTATTGTATTGTCGTCGGTCCTTGATAAGTCGACAAAGTTTAAACTAAATCTGACCGTTCAAAGTTGGTCAAAATCAAGTTCAAAGAAGTCGGTTACAAACTGACAAACAAGCAAGCAAGCAAGCACGCAAACATACAGGTGAAGCTAATATAAGCGTGTTAAAAAAGGTTTTTGGCTAACAAAATATAAACATTTTCATTGACGTACCTTTTCAGTTTAACTTACACATCATGCAGAACAAACAAAGCTTATCCTATTAGTGTTTTAAACATAAAGTGGGATTTCGATTTCGAAATTAGTGATGGGCAGAATCGTATTCTTTTAAGAATCGAAAACCCGGTATTCGAATACTTTTAAGAATCGAATGAGTATCCGAGAACCGAGAATATTATGAATAATAGGATAGTCGTGTTACGTGTGTGTTTATATGTGGAGGGAATAGTTTGACTTTGACTGGATGAGTGCCGGAATCGAGATCCGAGAACGCCGAATCTTCGATTGCAGTTCATTTGCAATTTGCATCGAGCAAATCCGTCAATTTCAATTCTTCTTACGAGAACTCGGTATTCGAATACTTTCAAAAAAGTTTTCGAGAACACCGAGAACTTATGAGAATCGGATACTTCTCGATTCTAGCATTCGAATACTCCCATCACTATTTAAAATTTAAACTGACGTTTTATTTAAACAGTGTGTTGTTTTTCAGAAATAGGGTGGTAGAATGCAAGTACTAAACTGAGACCATAATATATCACGTCTGTTTCGATTACTGCAATTAAGTGCTTTGTCTTAAAGGATGTATTATATACGTGCGTCTGTGTGTATGTGTGTGAGTATTCGACGATGTTGCGGAGAGTCGAGAGTAAATTTATAAGGCGGCGTTGACACACCACCTTGTGACGTTACAACATGGTTTGGGGATGTACGAAACCGTCCACAAGCAATTGGAAAGTTGACGTATATTGTGCTACGGTCAGTATTACAAACATAATACGACGGTTTGTAAAAGTTTTGTAGCCACGAAATAAAGTGGTTAAGGTTCAAATAGCTCCCTAAGGCTATATAAAAAACATTTTTATTTAATCTGAAATTATTATGTTGATAGTAATGTAGAGTCCAATTACTCTTAGAATGGTACCGATACGTCATCAATGTATTGGCGTCAATCATCAAAAGGCCACCTAAAAAGAGAAAAAAACAAAAAAAACTTCTTTTTGTTTTGTTTTTTTTAACCGACTTCAAAAAAAGGAGGTTTCTCAATTCGACCGTATATATTTTTTATGTTTTATGTGTGATCGTGGATAACTTCGTCGTTTATGAACCGATTTAAAATTTTTTATTTGAAAGGATATACTTTCAGATTGGTCCCATAGAAATTTCATCAAAATCGGTTCAGTAGTTCGGCTGATTTTAATAAAAGTAAGTAACGGCGTGTCATTCTTTAAGGTAAGTGTTACTTTTTGACACTAAAAAGTAAAAAATAAAAAACTTTTTAACAAAAAAAAACCTCCTTCAAAAAGGCACTAAAAAGAGGAAAATAATGAAATTTTGAGGTCTGTGCCAATTAAAATATGAAGTCGGTTAAAAAGTATAGTATAGTGATTAATATCTTCTTTTTAACCAACTTCATATTTTAATTGGCACAGACCTCAAAATTTCATTATTTTCCTCTTTTTAGTGCCTCTTTGAGGGAGGTTTTTTTTTGTTAAAAAGTTTTTTTTTCATTTTTTTCAGTAACCCTTTGCACATTACGCCACTGGGTCAGGTATAGGCGGCGTCCAGATACATAGGCGTTTTCTGTCAATGACGTAGCGGTATCATTTAAAGAATAATCGGATTCTAACTTATATTTGTAATTAGAAAAAGGCCAGTTCAAACTGTGTTTTAGAATTTTTTCCCCGAAAATTTGTGTTCACTAGATGGGTGAGAGTATTCAAAAAATTGAGCACCGGTCGAGTAGAAAAAATACTCGAAAATGTTCCAGTATAAAGAAACAACGTTTTCGTTGACCGCTCGATTTATAAGATCAGTAGATAACAGAGTCTGGATTTCTTGGCAGATTTTTCCTAGAAATTCAGCCAAATTCAAAATTCAAGGACTCTGAGTACAAAATATACATTAAAGTTTAAACCAATGTAGTAGAACGAGAACACTATGTCCAAATTGTAAACAGATGTACCTAAATTTACTTACACTGTACTACGTCTCAATCGCTCTATCTCCCTCGTAACAGAGACAACCGATAACTAAAATTTTCATCCCTAGGGTTGAAACTCGCAGTTTCTACTCCGCTAAACGGGTACCGAAAATCGAATTTTCAAAAGCGGCGTTGTGAAAAAGTATTTTTATTTGTATTAAAATACTTTTGAGAAGTATTATTTACAAGTCTGTGTTTTTCGTCGCCATGGTTACACCGTTAGCGTTACATATTTAACGCAAAAGTTAAACAGCTCGAACTTGCGTAAGGAGTTATACATCAAAAAGAAAATATGCTACTAGCATAATCCTAGTGGCCACCCAAATAGTCGTAAAATTCATCACTGCATGACAGAAATTTTTGGTAAAATTTGAAACAGATTTCGGATGTTTCTGATAACATGTATATGAAACTTACCTTGTAGAACAGTCGGATACTTGCGTGGTGAGTGGTTGGTTTGATGCAGGTTTCGTTATAATTAATATCTTCCCACAGTAAAGTGGTCACTACGTTGTTCTGCCATAGTTATCGTCCGATGTGTTGGCTTAAAATAGCTCACTACCAGGAACTGAAAATCTCCATTTTCTCCCTGTTTAGAGCTACCAATTTCCGATGGATAACCAAACTAAATATACCAAAAAAAAAAACTTCAACAGAAAATACAGAGTTGTTTTAAAGAAAATATTTTTATATGATTTAGTTCAATCTCTGAGCGTACAGAAGTCTACTTGACAAAATATGACACTACTAAAATTTTATTATTGATTTTAACAGATAATACGGAAAACGTCAAATCGGTGGGCAGAGTAATTCAGTTTTTTAATTCATTTTTTGTTATCAGTTTCTCGAATACGGCTCAACACAACTTGATGACATTTATATAGATTATAGAGAAGTATAAATTATTTACAATTATCATCGTCTGCCTTGCAAATTTGTTTTGGATACCTGTCAGACCTCATACTGAACATTTATCCATTTAGAGAGAGGTACCTACTATGAAAAAAAAAGGCAGACGATGATATTTGCAAATAATTTATACTTCTCTATAATCTGTATCATCAAGTAGTGTTCGAGATACTAACAAAAAATGATAAAAAAATGGATGCGTGTACTTTGTACGCGCGTTAGAAGTTATACTTCTTTGGCGTGATTAAGAACTAATTTTTAATTTGCATGCAAAAAATTTATTGTAACATAAAATAATAAAAGGACTGGAGTGAATTTATTTATATTTGTTTATATGGTAACTATGGAAATCATTAATGCTGCAACTTCATCCTGTTAAATTTTCGTGACGCAATGCGCGCGCATCGTAAAAATTCACTCTCATAATTTTTTCATAACGCGCTAAAAGAAGTATAACTTCAATACAAAACTTTTTAACAAAAAAAAAAAACCTCCTTCAAAAAGCCACTAAAAAGAGGAAAATAATGAAATTTTGAGGTCTGCGCCAATTTAATAAAATATGAAATCGGTCAAAAAGTATAGTGTAGTGATTAAAATATCTTCTTTTTAACCAACTTCATATTTTATTAAATTGGCGCAGACCTCAAAATTTCATTATTTTCCTCTTTTTAGTGGCTTTTTGAAGGAGGTTTTTTTTGTTTTTTTATTTTTTTCTTTTCAGTGTCAAAAAGTGACATTTACCTTAAAGGAATCACACGCCGTTACTCACTTTTATTAAAATCAGCCGAACTACTAAGCCAATTTTCATGAAATTTCTATGGGACCTATCTGAAAGTATATCCTTTCAAATAAAAAAATAATTTTCAAAATCGGTTTATAAATAACGGAGTTCTGAGGTAACAAACATAAAAAAAAAAAAAAAAAAATACAACCGAATTGAGAACCACCTCCTTTTTTTGAAGTCGGTTAAAAATAGTGTTACCATAATATTATTGTTAGGGACTATAGTGATAATAGTGGATTTTGTTGGAGCGTCATGACCGTGCCTCGTTTGTTACAAGGACCCGGTCTCCAGGTTCTAATTTGAGAATTATTGAACGTATCATTTCCTTTTCTGTCTATTATAAAAGGATACAAAAAAATCTAAATAATATTATGAATCAGGATCCTGGTAGTCGTTCAAACACAGAGAGATAGGCAATTAAGGTACTTACCTTCTGTTTCCTTTTTGTATTATACATTTTTGAGGGTAATGGAAAATGTAAGGGCTAAAAATAACAATAAAACATAGATTAATGTCATGAAATTATAGTTTTTTTTAACTTTATTTGATAAACAAATATTTTTCATATCCCAGTAAATTATAGTAGTATTTTACAGACGAGTAGGTATTTCATGAAAGATGATCATTTTAACGTATTTAAAAAAAGGATTAAAAGCAGTATGTAATTTTAAACTGTTATCTTCTTTTGATCTTTTTTTTAAAGATACAATAAATTGTGTTTGGATCGTTTTCGTTATTTATAAATAGATGATCATAATATGCGTGTTTATTTAATAATACATTAGCTAGAAATGATCCAGTTAAATCCTATGTTAATATATTTTTATATTCAAGACAGACAGAGCTACGAAAAAAATTATATGATATTGAACTAAAGTAGGTATACATAATTCAATTCTCTTTTTGTTAAATGTGGTACTCAAAAGAATTTCTGTATTAGATTTTTTCTTTCGAATGATCTGAAATAAAATTTTCTGTAGAATAACAGGATCACTGTCTTGTTTTTCATTGATCTGGGTGCTCTGTCTTAGTCAGGAATATATTTTGTATAGATATAATATTAATTTTAATTATCTTTTCGGTATATTACAATGACTGATATAAACATTTTTAATTAGTGAATTTTGTTATGAATGTCAACATGCCGCTAATTGAAGAAAATTTTTTTCTGCTAGAGTACAGAGTATTATTAAAAGAGTAAAGAAACTAATAAAACGCCAGCTTGTACGCCAATCCTTCAAGATGGAGTCGTATTTTATTATAAAAACTTTTTTTAAAAAAATTGAACGGCCTTCAAAAAAAGCCGCTAAAATGAGAAAAATATGTAAATTTTGAGATCACCGACAAATTAATTACCAAAACTTACTTTTTATAGTGATTAAATTTGCGCCGACCACAAATTTTAATTATTTTTCTTTTTTTAGCGGCTTTTTTGAAGGCGGTTCAATTTTTTTTGTAAAAACTTTTATTTTTGTTGATTTTTAGATTACTAGATACCTATCTATTTGCAATACGTATAGTTTGCAGCATATTATTTCTTGAGAATAGTACCTACTAAACAGTGGTGTAGCTTGCCTTAGACGGACCCCATATCAAAATTTGTTGGGGGGCCCAAATGAAGTGTAAAGATTTTGGCCGCCCGCTTAACCCGGGAAAAAAGAGATTCCTTTTTTTGACTTTCGTAATTTTTTTTAAATAATTAATCTGAATTATATAGTAATTCGAAGTAATGTTTTTTTTATAAAATGGTTGGCCCAGAAAAAATGTTATAAAATCTATAAAATATTTAACATTGCAAATTGCCCCAGCATTAACACTTACAGGGCCATTACTGCGCAAACATGGTCAAAACTCGTGTATGACAATATTGATCATGTATGAGAATGAATCCATATATAATATTGTATGATAAGATATGATTGTTTTCTCGGGAAATATGGCCTAAGAGTTTAAGTGAGATTGTGGATAACATTTTACGAATTTTTGCTTACACACGTTCGGGCCCTCTGTAGCCCGGGCTCCCCGTATCATTGATACGGCGGTAGCTACGCCCCTGCAGCTACTAAATCGATTTAAGTAACAAACATATGGGACCCCCTCAACATCTTCCTGAACACAACAGTACACCCATTCCTGAGTAATCGGTGTACATACATTAAAAAAATACATACGCGTTGAATTGAAGTCAGTAAAATTCCTTATATTTTTGCTGCTATGCAAACACATCCTTTGATTTATGAATACTTTGATAATTATTGATTTCGAACTAGTTTTCTTCTTTTCAATAAATTTTTCATAAATACAGTGTATTTTTGGAAATTATTTTTTCAATTAATGCTCTTTGGTTTCAAATTTTTATATAAAAATCATCAAAAAAATTAATGTATTTAGATTAGATTTAGAGGGTGTAAGGCAGGTCTCGCTACACCCCGACCTTATAGTAGATCTAAATCAATGTAATAAAAAACAATTTCATTGAATGAAAGAGTATGAACATTTTCATTAATACAATGTACATTTTTGGTTTCGTGTAGTCAACCGTTTTATAATTCTGCGATAGAAATAGAATATACTTAGATATGCATTGTAATGCGGGACTAGTGGTAAACAAAATTCACTAATTATTTATTTTATTTTGAAAAATAAACAACAAAGTATTTTACAAATATTTATACACATGGAAGAAAATTTCGAGATAAATTTACACGTAGTTTCGGTCTTTTGAAAGCCATTTTAGTATCTATGTAAAAATATTTTCAAATATAAATTATTTGAAATATTTTTTAATATCTATAATTCACATGTTAACTATTGATTTAAAAATTTTTGTTGATCTCTTAAAATTTTATCTGCAATAGGCCATATTACTCGCTTCTTTTGGCTGAATTCGGTTATCAATTTTTTGTTCCGAAATGTTAACAGGGTAAATAATTAATACTCTAAAGTTGGTTTCTTGTCATGTAAAGACAGTAGCGCTGCTTCACAATTGATTCGATAAAATTAAGAATGTTGTAATTTTGCCACTTTTGACATACTGTCATATTTCTTATTATCTTATACCATTTATCGTCGCTTATGCTCGTTTTCTGAAAGGTCAGGTACGTAGCTTCGTGTCGGTACCGGTGCTGTTACCATAGTTTTATGAGTGGTAACTATGGTAACCGTAGAGAAGCTATGTCCCCGTCCTTTCAAAAGACGGAAAAGATAATATGTCTAAGGGTACCGATATATCGAAGATACTTCGATGAGCGCGGTGGAGGTCGAGGTCGCAGTCGCTACCTCTTTATAAAACAAATCTCTATGTTCTTACGAGATCGTACATAGCAGAGATGTTTCACCAATTCACCCTCGACGCTTGCCCTGCTGTTTACATCGATGTAGATACAAAAACAAAATAGTTTGTTATTTCATCGTTTTAGAACTCTAGACATCGCGGTAAATGCAAGTTCATTGGTCCACTCAAACCGAAGTATATTTGAAAATTTTCATAAAAAACGTGCTTTCTTTAAGAAACCGCAAAGAACACTGATACGAAGTCTCTCCAGTATGTTTGCCCTCTCATCGATGTAAACATCGACCGCGAGGACTAGATCGCGCCTCCGCGATCTCCAGGCATGTCTGTACTACCCTTAGAAACTCACATTTTTAATAAAGCTGTGTAGACTTTCACGGCCGGTTTCAATTGTCAAACAAGGTGAAGAATTCTTCTGGGCTGATAAGCCGTGGTCAACTGGAGGTTTTCCAAACGTTTCGTCTCTAACTGTGTGAGAGACATCTTCAGTGGCACAGTTACGGCGACGTCGAAGCTTACGTCACCGTAACTGTGCCACTGAAGATGTCTCTCACAGTTAGAGACGAAACGTCTGGAAGACTGGAAAACCTCCAGTTGACTACGGCTTATCAGCCCGGAAGAATTTTTCACCTTGTTTCACATTTTTAAGTGTACTGTTTAATTTACGGAAAAAGTCAAACATTAAAAATAATTCAAAAACCGTTCTTCAGCGTTCGTTGTTAGAAAATGAATTATTTAATTTTTTTTTCAGTTTTATAATCATTATTACAGTGGAAACTCCATATAACGAATTTCAAGAGACTAGATACTTTTGTACGCTATAAAGAGTGTTCGTTATATAGAGAGATGACGTATCCGAGTAACTAATAAACGAGGGATAAGTATATCAAGTAGAATTTCTTATAAAAAAACGTCCTAATTTTTATTAAATAAATATAATACACATAATCAATATAATAAAAGTTTTTTGAGATTTTATTTCGAAAAGTCGTAATCAGTCAACTTCGTTTGACGTTTTTTACCTTGCCAATACTTCAACTGAAGTCATTTTTGTATTTTTATGACATTATGACATAATAATGAAGAGTCATCGTCTTCGTATAAACATACTTTCTACGTTATACCGAGTTTTTCGTTACATAGAGTTACGCTATATGGAGTTTCCACTGTATTTTTATCGGTTATCGAGCAATCAATCCAGTTTCATTATATAGGCAGGACTCACAATTATAAGTATAGAAGTCACGTCTTCTCTAAATTTTGCAGTTAACGAGATTTATACTTATGAAATATAGATATTCCAGAATTTTATTTTGTTTAATATACATTTCAGTGACAGCAAAACAGTATCCCATTATTTAACCTATATGCCAATAGGGTAAAGGCACCAGTTCTCGACCACCTGCCTATGTTCAGTCACGTTTATGTTAATTATACAGTATGTAAATGGTTATCCCGAACATAGGGAAAATAAATCATTGGGAACATCTACAATTTTGTAAATATGTAGTAAATGCTTTGTTTTTTTATTTAGCAGGCTCCGAGTTACTCTTAATAGTCAACCATTGCTTTGGAAAATTGTTTAAAAAATTCACTGTACTATTTTTTCTACGTAATCCTTTACATATTTACATTAGATCTTATGGCCCATAGCCTACTACAAAATTGTAAAGGTTCTCAATGTTATTTTCCCTATGTTCGGAAATTAGAAATTGTGTTTTAAAGACCACCAACAGCTAAGGCTATTTGGGCCTAGCACCAATTCATATTTTCAATTCATTATTTTTTTTTTTAATAATAAATTGAAAAACCAATTGACACTTTTACCAGCTCTCGGGCTGCGACAATGGAAAAATTCATTTTTCAAACCTATGTCACCGTGGAAGTTTCGGGTTAGAGGCCAACCCGAAACTTCCACTTTCGCGAAAGTGGAAGTTTCGGGTTAGAGTCCCGATGGTGACATAGGTTTGAAAAATGAATTTTTCCATTGTCACATTATATTGTTACGTCATTATGGGTGGTTTAAACACGAATGCATTCATTTAAGTATATATTAACAATTGCGAAACTTTAATCGTACTAACAATTTTCTGTATATTATTTTCTTTATTACGTCATGGAGAAAATCTATTCGGTCAACTATAAATATAAAAGCGCTCGAACACAGGTCAGTGGTCGCGAACCGCTACTTTTACCTTACATATCTTTATTTACATACAAACATATTTACAATAAGAATTACTGTTTTATTAGATATAATTTTGATTTAATAAACAGAAACCGTTTTTAATTTTTAGATCTATTTGTTTTTATTAGATCTGATTTTGAAATTATGTTAATATTCTATTCAAAAAAATGGAATTAGGACGGAACAATATATAATATTTCGACTAAAAATCTTATCAACTTATCAACAATTTTTCAAAACTGTAAAAATTAATTAATGTAAAAGTAGTGTGTTGAAATATAAGATTTATAATTTTTCGTTGGAAAGCAGCCAATTATATAATTGATTCGAAACATATTAGAAAATATCATTTTACTAACCATAGTCACAGTCAGGATTCTAACCTGAACCTTTCCACTTTCGCGGCGGAATGAGCTTACAGTACTCAACCGTGACATGATTACCAAACTAACATTCTCCATTATATGCAAAGGAGTCAATTGATTTCCACTAGATGCGAGCTATAACTAATAACACTCGCATGTAGTGGAAATCAGTTGATTCCTTTGCATATTATATGGAGAATGTTAGATTGGTAATCATGTCACGGTTGAGTACTGTAAGCTCATTCCGCCGCGATAGTGGAAAAATTCAGGTTAGATTCCTGACTGTGACTATAGTTGTTAAAATGATTTTTTCCGATATTTGCAGGATTGAATTACTATGTAATTGGCTGCTTATATGCTTCGGAATCAATAGCATATAAGGAAAATATTAGTTTGGTAATCATGTCACGGTTGAGTAGTGTAAGCTCATTCCGCCGCGAAAGTGGAAAGGTTCAGGTTAGAATTCTGACTGTGACTATGGTTGGTAAAATGATTTTTTCCAATATGTTTCGAATCAATTATAAAATTGGCTGCTTTCCAACGAAAAATTTTCAATTGCAATTCAGCCGTATAAATCTTATTATTTTATATAAGATTTATGTCATAATCGGGTACTTGCCAACATTTTACATGCAATTTTCTTCTAGAAATTGTAAATTTAGTCTGTCATAAGCTTAAAGCTCGATTTATATTATCCGGTCAGACACTTCGCGGGAACGTAGCGCTTCCGGTAAGACACACATTTTTACATGCATTGTATTGATACGTGCCTGAACGAATGGGATCCGCTAAGTATAAATATTCGTATTTGAAATGCATGTAAAAATGTTTGTCTTGCCGGAAACGCTACGTTCCCGCGCCGTGTCTGACCGGATAATATAAATCGACCTTAATTCTCGGATATTATAAATAATAGGGTATATGCATTAGTGATGCCGTCTAGATGTAGACTTTCTAGACTCTTGTCTATATTATCAAGACAAGCCTAACAAAAGTCTTGTCTATAAATTTCAAGACAAGACCTTTATGTAGATCAAGACTCTTGACAATTTTCAAGAGTCTAGATTTTTTTGTTATCGATGCAATTTCAAATTTACTCCAGGCATCGAAAAAGGATATCAGGTATCCTAGATATTTTTACAAAATCCCGAAGTTCATCCAAGTACCCAATTAGATAATTCTAAGGACCAAATTTTAAATTTCATCGCATATATTTTTAATATTTTGGCAATAAACAAAAAAATATTTGTTTCTAAAAATCTCTTTGATATTTTATCGATGTAACGTTAATGTAATTGATATAACCGTAAAATTTTGTTTATTTTTTCGGAACCAAGTATGTTTATACCGCAATCAAAGATGAAATAGACTTATGGACGGTTTATCGTACATTTTAATCACGATGTTTTTTTAATCACACTATAGCTGTCAAAATTTAACAGTGTGATTTAAAAAATATCGTGAATAAAATGTACGATAAACCGGCCATTAGTTTATAGTCTGAAAATAAAATCGAAATTAAAAAAGAATACAAAAATAAATTATAGTCCGCACACGGTATCGGATTGATTTAGCACAGAAAGCACCTGACTCATTGCACAGGCCTTCATTTTTTTTCTATTTTTTAATCTAAAATGGCAACGTCCCATATAGGATTCCCAGTCGTTACAAAACAACCAGAACTTAACTGTGCTGCGGTAAGCGGTTGCCCATGATCGGCCAACGACGACTTAACACTGAACCATCTTTGCAATACACTATTTTTATTTTTTTGTATTTTCTAAACGTTCAGATTGTTCCGTGCTATTCTGAACTGAACCGATCCGATTTAGCGCCTGCCTTACTTAATATGGTTTAGTGGATTAGTGGCTGATATTTCGCGCTCTTGGGTATATTCAAAATATAAATATATTTCAATTAACAGATATGATAAAATTAACAATGAGATAAGCAATCAATATGATTAGTTTCCCTAGACCGTAACTAAATACATAAGAATATCAGACGACACTATCTCCATGATATTATATAGATAGATAGATATTTATTTGATCACAGTCGACACTGACAAAATGTATGTGACAAGTCAAAATAAGTAATGTTAATTGAAATCATAAAATTCTTTCAAATCATAAAAGCAATTCACAATCAGGAAATTTTTCAATGTGCGTTTAAAGGAGCTAAAGTTGCTGTCTCGAATTGATACAGGCAGAACCAAGTGGTCCTCCGCCGTACAATGATAGTCGGTAGTTTTGGATATATATCTCATTGTTTTGACGCGTTTGGTGACTGTGAACAGTGCTAACAAAGGTTAAGGTCAGATATATTCTGTTTAATTAATTTACAAATTTCATATATATGAATGCACGTAAAAGTTTATTTTTAACGAAAAAGGT
Organism: Mongoloraphidia duomilia; assembly: GCA_039654895.1. Classification (NCBI taxonomy): domain Eukaryota; kingdom Metazoa; phylum Arthropoda; class Insecta; order Raphidioptera; family Raphidiidae; genus Mongoloraphidia; species Mongoloraphidia duomilia. Next base: position 12,146,804 of record CM077524.1, read on the forward strand.
GCGACATGAGACCCTGCGACCAATATTGAAGATTGCCCTAATAATGCGTTTTTGCAAAATAAAAATCCGATTACACTGGCTGTTATTACCCCAAATCGCAATGTTGTAGCTCAAGAGAGAATACACAAATGCATAATACACATTTATTAATGTATTAATGTCACAGTTTTGCTTTAAGGAGCGAATGCAGTTATAGGTGATAATTAATATAGAAGGCTATATAGGAAAAATTTTAATGCACCGCCGGGATTCGAACCCAGAACTCCCGATTTCGCGTCAGGAAAGTTTCCACTTACTACACAGTGCCCGACAGTGAACATTTTAATCTTTCCTATATATAGCAACGAAGTACAATGTTCACTGTCGGGCACCGTGTATAGTAAGCGGAAACTTTCCTGACGCGAAATCGGGAGTTCTGGGTTCGAATCCCGGCGGTGCATTTACATTTTTCCTATATAGCCTTCTATATAATATCATGGCGATAGTGTTGTCTGATATTCTTATGTATTTAGTTACGGTCTAGGGAAACTAATCATATTGATTGTTTATCTCATTGTTAATTATTATTAGATACCGTATTTGAAATTTCTCACGTGTGTATTTTGACGACAAAATTAGTTTTGATAAACTAATTTCGTCGTATCTGTTAATTGAAATATATTTATAGTGTATATAAGTGAACATTTTCTCGTGGATTAGAAGTTTGCATCTTAAGCAACGTCAACAATATAGTTTCTGATTTAAAAATGAATCATGCAACCTGCAAACATTATATTTTTTATAATTTAATTTGAAATCTAACTTATTTTAATGAATGGATAAGAATGAAATATAATTTTTTTTCACTTTGATTCTGGTTCCTTTAAATTATTGACTCTTTTTTCACTTTACATTTTAATGAAAACTTATTAGGTACTTACTATAATATATAGATTTAATATGTACATATTTTTATTATATTTAATATTAGTGTTCTATCTGATAATATCACACTTAACATATATGTAAATATTCTGAACTGATTTTTAAATGTTATTTAACGATGCAATGAAATGTCAAAACTACGGAGCCACGGCACTAGTTATCTGTGAGGCGCTGCTATTGGATGAATTAGTAGCGTCGTCAGAAGGCTACAAGCCATTACAAATGTCACGCATGGGAATGCGTGATGTATACAACTGCTGACTGAAGATACTACAAAAAATATTAAAGATATAAAATTTGTTATACAACAATGAGTTAAGTTTTTTGTGGTTATAATATAATAATTATTAAATAGGCAGTAGCCATTCCACAAGCAAATACTTTTCTTAACGTAATCAGTAGGCAACCTGCCATCGTGATGTTAAACGTCAAACAATTAAGATATACAAGGAAAAAGAAAAAAATCAGAAGCCACTGTCAGAATTGAACCCGAAATTCCCAGTGGCTTCTGAATTTTTCCTTGTATATCTTAATTGTTTTACGTTTAACATCACGATGGCAGGTTGCCTACTGATTACGTTAAGAAAAGTATTTGCTTGTGGAATGGCTACTGTCTATTTAATAATTATAATATTTGTTGTTTGAAAAAATTTCAGACCTTATCAATATAGAAATTCACTCACGTTTTAGTCTATTTTATACAGGAAAAAAATAATTAGACAGGTAGGTAGATGAATAGACAATACCCAAATGTGAATAATATTATGATAAAAACGCAATACACATAATTTCAAAATTTCTCAATCATTTCATAGGTTGAGGACACAGCAAGAACACTGAGGGTATTATAAGATGTATTATACAGGGTGTCCCAAAATTGCTGGGACACAGAGCTACCACGTGTAGTAGAGGTCAAAATAAGTCGATTGGACCCAATATATTATATACCAAAATGTACCGTTTGCCTGTGAGAAGAGTTCAAAATAAAAAACACATTTTTGTACGCTGTTCAGAAATGAGTGAAACAAATTGAATGAAATTTGACAAAAGTGCATTTTAGAGGATTACTCTCCTTTCGGTAATCAAAGAAACCCAAAAGAAATTGTAGAGGGGTTAAAACCACCCTCACCCCCTGACATTTTTTTCAAAACTTTCTTAGGGGTGGTAATACGGTTCTCAAATTTTTTTAGCGAGAAAACTGATTAATTATCTTTATTTTGTTACTCTTGTAAAAATTTCGTATTCCGCATAGTTCCGAAGGAAAAAAATGTTTTCTTAAATAATGCTAACAGATATTCCTATTACAAGTTTAATAAAATTGTAATACAAAATTTTATATACAAAATTTTATGTAAACTTTGAATTCTTCTCACGGGAAAACGGTACATTTTGGTATATAAATAAATTGGGTCCAATCGACTTATTTTGACCTCTACTACACGTGGTAGGTCTGTGTCCCAGCAATTTTGGGACACCCTGTATTTGGTGTTTGAAAAAATGTCAGACTTTATTAATAATTAATTAAAAGTCATTGTTAGCTCCTATCAATGTAAATAAATCAATTCGGAAAATACGCAAACTCGTAGTTTTGCGTTGGTTAAGTTTGCAGTTGGACTTTGGAACGTTTCCTCTCGATTCGGGTGTTAAATCGGTTGCTGAATCCGCCATCGACTTGGTATGATATTCTGTGTTAGAGACAGTTAGTTGTCGTGGGGACATCATCGTACCGTCGCGTCGCGTCTTGTCGAGCGACATTTTCTCGCGGGAACAAAGCTTTCACCGTGACAAGTGACTGTATCTCTCTCATAGAATGACGTGGCGAGTCGGCAGAAAATTCTTTCTCTGTTATTGTCTTTACGCTATAGAACCCTCAATAATCGTTTATTGTGAGTGAATCAAAAGAATAACCCTCGTATATAATGGAAACATTCACAAATTAGCTTTTAATGGAATTGAAAGTGATATCAGTTGCGGGAACTATAAATTTAGCCTTTCGAAAGTTGCTACTGCGACGGGAAACAATGACACGCGACCGAGACATGCGACGGCGATCTATTTTACTACGCTTTTTATTAACTCGCTTTCTTCTCTGTCTGTTTGTTCGGTACAAATCTTACAATCAAAATTTCGACTAGTTCTAATTGAGCTAGAGCTTTGAAATTTTGCACAAATATATAAGTCCGGTGACAATGCAATATAGTATACCAAATATCGTTCTAAATCCAATATGGCTGCGCCCCCAAGATGGCGAATTACCTTTTCCTTCACAATCCCCTTGACATGGGTATCAAATGAAAGAGCTTTACGAGTAGAATGCGATGAGCTATGTGACTTCATTTTTAACCCAATATGGCGGACGTCCCAATATAGCGGGTTACCTTTTTCTTTACAACCCCCTTAATTGATATGGATATCAAATGAAAGGGCTTTACGAGTAAATTACGATGAGTTATATGACGTCATTCTTAACCCAATTTTTCACACACAGACTAGAAAGAAGAAAATATTTTTTTAAATAAATTTTTTTTTTAATATCCCACGTTTTTCAACCGAACCAAAAAGTATAAAATAATTTCTCCTAGCCCCATACACTGCATTACGAAAAACGTGGGGTGCAATAGATAATTGATGCATGAATATCTGTTGCATGCACTCGTTTTTCGTAAAATGTATGGGGCTAGGAGAAATTATTTTATACTTTTTAGTCCGTATTAAAAACGTGGTACTTATATTAAAAATTTTTTTTATTTAAAACATTTTTAATAGATTCATAGACGCTAATGTGTTGCGTGACAAGGTCGATTATCTTTAACTGATTCATAATAAATTCCTTTTAAGACATGTATTTGTCGTGTGTCATTATCTTCTGTCGCGGTAGCAAATTTCGAAAATTTCGGGTTCAAGTCTCGATAGTGACATTTAATTTTTTTTTCACACGGACCACACGGTTCGGAAATTGGTATGACATTCGTCAAAATAGGCAAGAATTTTGAGATACTCTGTAAGCTGAGATATTTCAAAGCTTACCTACCTTGTGATTGGGGCAACAACAACGCTAAAGCCGACCCCGTATTTCAAGAAATGTTTGAAAACTTCGGTCGTTATTATGTTGTTTCCTAGTAAATTTAACAACCTTAATGGTATTATTTCAGATGTTAAGATATTTGATACATCATCTTGCATTTGATCATTTCATAATTATAATGATTGAAAATGTCCAGTATATTATGTTCAATGGACATTTTCATTCATAATGAAATCTTGTGGGAAGAGATAGATGTTATGTCGATGCTTTAATGATACATTTTCTCGGAAATTTATTAATGATGGTCAAAAGGGTATCTGAGGACTTTCTGCAATAATTATATGTTACTAGCGGTCCCGTCTGGCTTCGCCCGGGTGCTAAGAATTTATGATTTATTACCCCCCCCCCCTCCTCGAGAAATTCTCCTCCTGCGAAGAGAAGAACCTACTGTCCAAATTTCAAGTTTATAGCTTCGGCGGTATGATCTGGGCGTTGGTTAGTCAGAAAATTATACACCCTAGTTTTACTCTCTTAGGGCTTGAATTTAAAAAAATGCTCGAAAATGGGTTTGCCTATTTTTAAAGAAGAGTCAGTATGTTTAATTTCAAGTTAATAGCTTCAGCGGTTTGGCATGGGCGTTGATTAGTCAAAAAATCTTACACCCCGTTTATCCCCCTTTGGGGTTGAATTTAGAAAAATGCTCGAAAATGGGTTTGTCTATTTTTAAAGAATAGTCAGTATGTTTAATTTCAAGTTAATAGCTTCAGCGGTTTGGCATGGGCGTTGATTAGTCAAAAAATCTTACACCCCGTTTATCCCCCTTTGGGGTTGAATTTAGAAAAATGCTCGAAAATGGGTTTGCCTATTTTTAAAGAAGAGTCAGTATGTTTAATTTCAAGTTAATAGCTTCAGCGGTTTGGCATGGGCGTTGATTAGTCAAAAAATCTTACACCCCGTTTATCCCCCTTTGGGTTGAATTTAGAAAAATGCTCAAAATTGGGTTTGTCTATTTTTAAAGAAGAGTCAGTATGTTTAATTTCAAGTTAATAGCTTCAGCGGTTTGGCATGGGCGTTGATTAGTCAAAAAATCTTACACCCCGTTTATCCCCCTTTGGGTTGAATTTAGAAAAATGCTCGAAAATGGGTTTGCCTATTTTTAAAGAAGAGTCAGTATGTTTAATTTCAAGTTAATAGCTTCAGCGGTTTGGCATGGGCGTTGATTAGTCAAAAAATCTTACACCCCGTTTATCCCCCTTTGGGGTTGAATTTAGAAAAATGCTCGAAAATGGGTTTGCCTATTTTTAAAGAAGAGTCAGTATGTTTAATTTCAAGTTAATAGCTTCAGCGGTTTGGCCAGGGCGTTGATTAATCAATAAATCCTACATTGATCCATGCAATATACTGGATGGTCCATTAAAAAGAATAGTCAAATATCACGTAAATGGTAGAAACTATAAAAAAATATTTTATACAAAGAAGACCTTTCCCGTTCACACTAAAAATTTTGTAAAAAATATTTTTTTATAGTTATTAGATTTAACATAGGTGGTGCTGCAAAGGCCAGGTAAAGATCAGTTTCGGTTGTTTAATTGTAACAGTAACAATGTTACATAAACGTTAGACTGATAAATTCATAGCAGATAGCCATCACATAACGCGCTGACTTTCAATTTCAATTCATAAGAGAATCGAACTGAAATAGTTATTTTCGATACGTGTGCGTAAAGTGAGGTATTCTAGTAGGCTTAAATTGAGACACAAGCTAAGGGACTGACGCATACACAACCAGATCGAGTAACGGCTCGTGGGGGTAAGCACACGAGATTTCGTTATGTATGCGTCAGTCTCTTTAGCGAGTGCCTCAATTTAAGCCTACTAGATATCTCACTTTAAGCGGACGTATCGAACATTTTTTATAACGACTGCTTCTAAAGTTTAACAGAGAGAAAAAAAATTATGAAAACGGAAAATTCGCTCTTCTAGTCCTTAGAACTTTACAATTGCAGACTAAGTTACGATTTAGTTTATTTTTATTTAAGTTATTAACTTCTGTATAAATCATTAAAAACATGACTCTCTCATGATGTGGACTTTGTATGCGCGATACTATATATAGGAACACATCGATCGATAGCCAGTAATTGCTTGTATTGTACAAAGTGCGGAAATTTCGAAATTATAAGATGTAGAGATTGTACTTTTACGCACGCTTTGGACTTTACGCACGGTGACTAAAATACGCCTCTTTACGCCCGCCTCACAGTGCTCGAATATTGAACTTTAGAAGCAGAAGTTATAAAAAATACAATATGTCATTTAATTTTTAAATATCTCAGTAGGTACCTATACATTTTAGCACATAATATGTAGCTTATTATTTTTTTGTTCACCATTAAATACTGTATCATATTCTGGAAAAAATAGCACTGTTACAATGGAAAAATCAAAGTTGACTTTCACCTGGCCTTGGCAGCACCACCTAATGTTAAATCTGATATCACAGTCTTCTTTCTCCCTTCAAATTCTACAACTTTTATATAAAACATTTTTTAATAGTTCCCACCATTTACGATATTATAAGTAGATAATATATAACTGTTTTTTTTTTTTAATGGATCACTCTATATTTAGCAGACATATTTTTGTAACATTTTTAAAATACCTTACGTAGTATTCCCAGAAAATTATTTTTTAAATTTTTCAACAAATTATATTGAAACTTGCTTTTTTTACCGGGATGGATACCTACCCTAGATTTTATTTTAAAAAAATCTGAAAATTATAAAGGCACTAGTTCCTGACCACTCACTTGTGGTAAATCAATTTTATATTAATTACTTGGCAATATGATTAGAAAATAATAATAATAATAATAATAATAATAATATATTTAGCTGTAGGAGAGACCGAAGTCTATTACATTAGTCATACAAAAGATTAAAATTAATATTCATTTAGGCTATATAAGTTTTTTGACAGCAAATATTTTTTTAGGTCGTAGTTAAATTTTTTGCAATTTTTTATATTTTTCAAATGATTTGGTAATTTGTTATGCACTCGTATCATGGCGTTAGTGATACCACGATTTACAACAGTTAGCGAGCTGGTGTTTATTTTTAATTTTTCCTTATTTCTTGTACCGTATTCGTGATTATAAACATTATTTTCAAAAAATTGTGGGTTGTTCTTGACGAACTTGCTGCTCTCCAAAATGTAGAGATCATAGATAGTTAATATTTGTAATCTTTGAAAGAGGGGCTTGCAGTGCTCTCGTGGTGCCACTTCCGCCATGATACGAATGCATCTCTTTTGAAGTATCAAAATTTTTTTTGTGTCGACGCTATTTCCCCAAAACATAATTCCAAACTGTATGACAGACTGAAAGTATGCATAGTAGACGCTCAACAAAGTTTGTATATTTAGGGCATAAGTATATTTTAGAAATCTTATCATATATATGGCTTTATTCAATTTTGGAACTAAACTATCGATATGCATTTTCCAGTTAAGACTACTGTCTATATTTATTCCTAAGAATTTTACACAATTTTTAATTTCTATATTGTTATTTAAGATGTTGATGCTCTGTGGCATATCGAAGTATTTTCCAAATTTTATTATTTCTGTTTTTGCGTGATTCATTTTCAGACTATTTTTGTTAAACCAACTGTTGAGGTCATCTGTGCATACCTTCAGTCTGTCAATTAATGACGCTTGATCTCTCTCCTCACATATGACAGCAGTGTCATCAGCAAAGAGAAACATTTTTTCTTTTATAGAATTACATATGTCATTTATAAATAAGATGAATAATATTGGGCCAAGTATGCTCCCTTGTGGAACTCCTCTACTGTTCATTCGCCATGTGGAATAGTAATCCTGTATTTTGTGATTGTTGCACGTTTTTATTTTAACACATTGTTCTCTGTCTGTCATATATGAGGAGATGAGATCAAGCGCCTTGCCCCTGATTCCATATTTTTCAATTTTTTTTAATAAAAGATCTTTGTCAACACAATCAAATGCTTTGCTTAAATCTAAAAATAGCATTGAAGCTGGTATTTTACTTTGCCATGCATTTAGAATGTTTTCTAAAACCCTAAAAATTGCTTTATTTATCGACCCTCCTTTTATGTACCCATTTTGTGACTCATTTATTATTTTATATTTATATAAATAGTTTGTTAATCTATCTTGTATAACCTTCTCAAAAATTTTTGAAATATTTGACAATAACGATATAGGTCTATAATTTGACATGTTTTTTTGACAACCTTTCTTGAATATTGGAACTATAACTGATTTTTTAAGCTTTTTGGATATTGACCTGTTTCTAAACATTTATTTATAATTTCACTGAGGGGATATGCAATGGTACTAGCACAACATTTTAGTATTGATATTGGTATTTCGTCCCATCCCGTTGATTTTTTATTATTTAGATTTAAAATTATTCTATATATTTCATGCGGAGCAGTTGGAAGAAAGAAAATATTTTGGCTACAATTTTTTATGTCTATGTTTAAGTCCGGGGTGGGAAGTTTTAAATTGTTTGCTATGTTTGTGTATGCTATATTAAATTCATTAGCTATAGTATGCGGTAAAGAAAATAATATGACTATGTAGGTAAATATCTCGACCAGTATTTTACTGATAATATAAACACAATTATTATTACTGCGAAGAGAAATTAGAAAATATTCTTAATTACCGATCTGTCACTTGACTTGCAAAGTAAGAGTATTCGATAGCGGAAGTTACCCTCTACACTCTTTATCTAAAATCCTTTCCCCTCGCCTATAAAACGGTTCCCACTCTCCTGACGCTATTTTTAAAACTAAAGGGTTCGGGTAAACGCCAAATGAAGGATCAAGAATCACACCACATATCCTACAGGTGAAAAATCAAAAAAAAAATCCTGAAAAAACTTACAACTTAAAAAAAATACGTAATCTTTCACACTTTTTTCAAAAAATTCACCCATAGGATCTGTAGTGTGATTCTCGGTCCTTCATTTAGCGTCGGGAGAGTGGGAACCATTTTACAGGCGAGGAGAAAGGATTTGAGATGAAGGGTGATAAAGGTGATAAAGATTAAAGGTAATTACATAATAACTTTCTTTATTGCATACGTTATTTATACTACAGCTGTAAGTAGTCGCGGAACCGGTGGTTTCATTACTCGCATGCTGCAATCTTCAGTTCATTATTTTATCTATCGATCCTTCGTATAATGTGTTTGTATATACAGGGTGTCCCAAAATTGCTGGGACACAGAGCTACCACGTGTAGTAGAGGTCAAAATAAGTCGATTGGACCCAAAGTTTACATAAAATTTTGTATATAAAATTTTGTATTACACTTTTATTAAAGTAACAAAATGAAGATAATTAATCAGTCTTCTCGATAAAAAAATTTGAGAACCGTATTTCCACCCCTAAGAAAGTTCTGAAAAAAAATGTCAGGGGGTGAGGGTGGTTTTAACCCTTCTACAATTTCTTTTGGGTTTCTTTGATTACCGAAAGGAGAGTAATCCTCTAAAATGCACTTTTGTCAAATTTCATTCAATTTGTTTGACTCATTTCTGAACAGCGTACAAAAATGTGTTTTTTACTTCCCACCTCTACTATGGTAGGGAAGTAATGGATTCAGTCCGAAAACAATATTTCGAGATTTTAACAGATTTTCACGTTTTGAGACCCTAGCAATCGTTTAAGATCATTTTCTGACTGATGTCTGTATGTGTGTGTGTATGTGTGTATGTGTGTATGTGTGTATGTGTGTGTGTATGTGGTCAATTTTTCGCCTTCGATATCTTAAGAACGGAACAACATACGGGCATGCCGATTGTTCTATTGTGTTTATCAGCCTTTAACTTAGATCTGATTAGATTTTGAGTCAAATCGGTTCAGTGGATCCTGAGATATTCAAAAAAACGTCCTCAATGTCACGTATTAACATAGGTAAAAAAAAATATAAATGAATTCTAGATGTTATAATATGAAAAAAATGTAAATATTTTTTTTCTCTAAAATGTATAGTTTTCGAGAAAAAAAATATTTTACTAAAAAAAATAAAAATTGTACGTAAATCAAGGTAACCATGATTTTTGCTATATTAAGCTAGCCATCAATAGATCACCAAACAAAAAAGAGGGCCATGCTTTTTTCAAAGAATAAAAATTAAATTGTGTTTTAAAGACCACCAACAGCTAAGGTTATTTGGGCCTAGTCAAAGAATAAAAAAAAGAGTGTTTATTTTTTGCAAATATTTACTAGGTGGGAAGTATAGGACTGGTCATCAGTCGAATTTTTTATGTAAACTTTGAACTCTTCTCACGGGCAAACGGTACATTTTGGTACCTATATAAATAAATTGGGTCCAATCGACTTATTTTGACCTCTACTACACGTGGTAGCTCTGTGTCCCAGCAATTTTTGGACACCCTGTATAATCTCAACTTAATTTTTTTAATGGATAATTTTAAATGATAAATAATGTAGGTAGTATCTTTTTATAAACACGAACAGTAAAACTTCGGTACTTCAAAAGTTCAGTTCACCTTCATTTTCGGCTGATTTCGAGGACATTATTATAAATGAGTTTACTATCAATTGCGTGCTTACCTAGTACTCTATCGGCTCTAGAGGTGGCGACACCAGACGGTTGTGCTCTGACAGTTTCACGCATCTCGAGCGCCGGAGCGCGTTGGGGTCTATCGCCTTCCACGCTTTCCTCATTACTGCGCCAATACACCGTGGCTATAGTTGCCAAACACTTGAGTTTCATGTCGCCTCGTTTGAAATGCTTGGGTCGCACGCGGAACTCCAAACCGAGTATCGACGTTTCAAGACCTTCGTGACCGCTGATCGCCATCTCCGGACCTCTCAACAGTGATTTGTCTGCCTGCGTTCAATAATCATAAAAATATATTATCATCGTTTCAATTTTAGCATATCGCACGATTTATTTCTAGTATCTACCTAGTCGTGTCTTCGACAAGCGACTAGGCCCTGCAGTCAGGGTCCATTCTGATTGGTCGAATCCCCATCTTGATGTTGTTTGACACACCCACATATACATCTAAACGAACGCAACAACTAACTAGTGAACTCTGTATACTAATATTGATAGTTGATAGCGATAAAAAAATGGTTTTTGTATGTGGAGAATGTCCAAACACATATTCTTCAAGACAGGCATTAATGTTCACAAAATTAGAATGTGTGGAAAGTAAAGAATTTCCATAGTGATTTATGTTTATTCGCTCTGATCCGACTACTTACTGACAGCTATATCTCACGGCCTACTAAGAAGTGTAGTTGGCGACGCAAATGAACTGTCAATAATGTTTGATAATACTGAAAATGAAGTGAAAAGTAGCTATTTTATAGTGGATATGTCAAAAATACCATTTTATATATCTCGTGCTTAATGATATTATGACTCGTGTGACTGTTAAAACTTGTTATCGCCCATTTTTACATACTGTCACTACTCGTCAGTAATATACCTCATTACGTTACTAGATATACAATCTACTATTATTTATGTTTTTTAAATAACTTTATCAGGGTATTTGATTTCAACCAACATATTCACTTTACATGTTAATTAAATGTTAACTAAATGAGAATGGCCGAGCGTGTAGCGGTGTTGTTGTTTACATGGCGTTGCTATGGTTCCTCTATTACAAGTCCCCAGTTCCCGGTTCTAGCCCGAGAGCTGGTAAAAGTGTCAATTGGATTTTCAATTTATTATTAAAAAAAAAATACTTATAATGAGTTGAAAATATGAATTCGTGTCAAGCCCAAATAACCTTAGCTGTTGGTGGTCTTTAAAACACAAAGCAGAATTAAATTTCTCCATTTGGATGTATGTATATTGAAATCAAGTTATATATCAAATAGTGGGCTCAGCTCATAAAAACCATGGAAACGTTATTGATATAACTAGAATGAGCCATTTTCCTGAGAGTAGTTCCTTCAATTATCCACGAGAGGCAGCACTTGTGGTGGGTACAAACATTATTTATTCCCCATTAGTGTCGTGTCATTTTAGCGGTATAACTTAATTATTTAATTAATTTAATAACAATAATAATTTAATAATTACACGACACTAATAGGGAATAAATATAGTTTACCTACTACAAGTACTGCCTTTCGTGAATAATTGAAAGAATTACTTTCAGGAAAATGTTTCATTCAAATGGAGTAGGGAATAAATATAGTTTGTACCTACCACAAGTGCTGCCTCTCGTGTATAATTGAAAGAATTACTTTCAGGAAAATGGTTCATTCAAATGGAGAAATAAAGTCAATATAAAGATTTTTTCGTTGGAGAGCAGCCAATTATATAATTGTTTCGAAACATACAGGAAAAAATCATTTTACCAACCAGTGGTCACAGTCAGGATTCTAACCTGAACCTTTCCAATTTCGCGTCGGAATGAGCTTACAATACTCAACTGTGACATGATTGCTAAATTAACCTTCTCCTTATATGCTTCAGAATCAATAGATTTTCACTACATGCGAGTGTCAATTCATATCTGCTAATTCAATAGCTATGATATGACGTGAATTTCTCGAACCAGCGAGAGCCCAACATGATTTTTTCCTGTATGTTTCGAAACAATTATATAATTGGATGCTCTCCAACGAAAAAATCTTTCAATTGCATACAGCCGTATAAAAAAACTATTATTATCCTAAAGTCAATATGTTGGTTCAAATCAAACGCACTGTACCTATATCTAAAAGTTAAAATGAATAAAAACTTAACTACTGTGAAAATATGTGCTTGAATATATTATTAATTGTTTATTTTTTCAGGCTTACCGGTTCTCCATTGATAAACCAACTAAGTTGTGCAGCGGGTTTAGATCGCCCAGATGTACAATTGACTCTCACCATGTCCCCGATTTGGTATCTTGGCTTGCCTCCAGTTATTCGAGGTCCTTCTTCTGGTAATGCTGAAACCAAAATTATAAAATTAATTTAAAATAATAAGATTCCAACTTAGTCAAATTATTTCAAGAATACAATTTCGCACAATATTTCGGGAATAATTCGTTATATTAAAAAAACACGATCTTCCATTTATTCAACTGCAATGTTTACAAGAAGAATACCACTTAAAAAATTCGACTGATGACCAGTCCTATACCTCCCACTTAGTAAATATTTGCAAAAAATAAACACTCTTTTTTTTTATTCTTTGACTAGGCCCAAATAAGCTTAGCTGTTGGTGGTCTTTAAAACACAATTTAATTTTTATTCTTTGAAAAAAGCATGGCCCTCTTTTTTGTTTGGTGATCTACTGATGGCTAGCTTAATATAGCAAAAATCATGGTTACCTTGATTTACGTACAATTTTCTTTTTTTCGTAAAATATTTTTTTTCTCGAAAACTATACATTTTAGAGAAAAAAAATATTTACATTTTTTTCGTATTATAACATCTAGAATTCATTTATATTTTTTTACCTATGTTAATACGTGACATTGAGAACGTTTTTTTGAATATCTCAGGATCCACTGAACCGATTTGACTCAAAATATAATCAGATCTAAGTTAAAGGCTGATAAACACAATAGAACAATCGGAATGGCCGTATGTTGTTCCGTTATTACGATATCGAAGGCGAAAAATTGACCACATACACATATATACACACACACATACAGACATCAGTCAGAAAATGATCTTAAACGATTGCTAGGGTCTCAAAACGTGAAGATCTGTTAAAATCTCGAAATATTTTTTTCGGACTAAATCCAATACTTCCCTACCATAGTAGAGGTGGGAAGTAAAAAGAGACAAATCACCCAAAGAGGCATTTGTTCGAATTAAGTAAAACTTCATCTAAAAGTTTTGACTTATGAAGTTCACGAAAATTATTTGAATATTTCGAGTTAGAGATGTGCCGACTTAGAGTCTAACGTACCTATTACAAATTCGCAATTTCGGAATTTAAATTCATTTGTAGATAAAACGTTCATGAGATTTTCTCTTGCATGCAATAACATTTTGATAACAGAACTGTCAAAATTCTTCACCAGCAAAATGTAGATTGAATTAAAATTCGATTACACGGCTAACAAGTTTGGATAAATTCAACTTGAATAATAAAACAAATTCAAACGCTGAAGCATCCACACAGTGAAGCTTTCGGCTTTAAAACACACAACGTGAATATTACGTCACAATGAACTATTGTAAAATAAGGATAGGGAGCACACGTCAGATGTGTATCACATATAGTGCATATATATCTATGACCACAAGGAAAAGCCGCTCTTGACGATTTTTTGGCAATCCAAACTAATATTATAAACGTGAAAGTGAGTTTGTTTGTTTGTTCGTTCCGTTTTCACGCTTCAACTACTCAACCAATCTATGTGAAATTTTACACACGGGTGGCTTCTGCAATGGAGAAGAACTAGTCGACCCGGATTTGCCCGGATGAAAATCGGGAGTAATTTCAGAAAACCGATTTCTGTGTAACTATTGAATGGATTTTGTTTCAGTTTTCACTATTATACATAGACTGATTCGCGAGGAAGATTTAGAACTGGCCGGCTCGGCTCATATGTTACATATTATGACGCATTTTAATAAAATGATGCATATCAGACAACTTTGTGTCCACCCTGCACTATTTTTTGATGTGAAACATCTTATGTCGGGCTGTGAACAGCCGCGTGAGGGGAAATATGCAACGAAATAATACAACGAAATAATGCAACGAAATGTTCTCCTTCGCTGCTGTTCTCCCCACCACTGCGGCACTTATATTGTACTATACATATATCAGTAACAACGGCTGTCTAGACAAATTCATCCGTAGACTAGTGGTACGACTTTAGTCTTCTATGCATGGGGACTTGGGTTCGGAAACTCATGGCATCGTACAATTTTTGACGTTTTTTTTTCTAAATTCTACATGATATTTATTTATAAATTTTTTTATTTTTGTTATATTCTTTCTTTGACAATAATTATAATCTTTTGAAATTTCATGGCACCAAAAATTAATTTTTTTGTTTTTTTTAAAAAAACGAAAATTTGGGTAAATTAGGGTATTTAGGGTAAATTAGAGTAAATTAGGGCAAATTAGAGTAAATTAGGGTAAATTGGGGTAACTTAAGGCAAAGGGGGCTAAATAAGAGTAAATTAGGGTAAATTGGGGAAAACTAGAGTAAATTCAAGAAATTAGGGTATACTACTAGGGTTAATTTGGGTAAACGAGGGAAAATTAGGGTAAATTGTGTTAAATTGTAAATTCTTATCTCTCGAACTACTAAACCGATTCTAAGAATTCTTTCACTTATTATCTTCGCAGGGGGAGAATGTCTCGCGGCGTTGCAATAAATCATAAATTATTATATCTGGAACTATTGAACCGATTTAAAAAATTCTTTTACTAATAGAAAGTTACACTATCCCTAAGTGATATAATAGGCTAGATTTTATTTTGATAAATTTGTCAAGTTCAATAAATAAAAGATTCAAGCTATAAAAATGTTTCACATCTGCCAGGCGTCCCGCGACGGCTCACATTTTTTTTAGATCTATTTGCAATGCAGCGAAAAAATGATTTCTGGATCATTAAATGAACTGGATGATTAAGTGGTCAATAACTTTTTTTGTAGCCGCGAATTTTACATAGGCGGTTTTGTCCTATGGCCACAGATATGTATGTAGTACATGGACATACATAGAGACAGAGGATAAAACAAACTTGGTAAATTACATTTATCTCCCACGGGTTCTATCTCTCCAGTCACTATCTCAAGTCAGCCCAGCGTGCTGGCATTGTATGTGAACCACCGTAACCGTACTGACATCTATTGCTATTATACACGTACACACAATCATATTATCTGTACGCCACTTTGCTAAAGCCTTTGTCACAATCGACAACGTGACTAGGGCATGCAATTCGAATATTCGAATATTCGAATAAAACGAATATTCGGCTGCATTTATTATTCGAATAGTAATTCCTATTATTCGAATATATTCGAATTATTTGTTAAGAATTAAAATTGTTTAAAAACGGTTTACGGCGGCGCTAAAACATCTTACAAACGCTACACTAGCTCTAAGTTCGCGCTAGGGCGTGGGAGGGGAATCGAAACGGGGCGAGGAAAGTTTTTTTTTTTAATTATTGCATGTTTATTTGATATAACTATTTACTTACGTTACGTTACGTACGTGTACTTAATTGCTTGATTTGCTCTTCGCACGTGCTAATAGACGTATTATTTATTTGTGAAGTATTTTTTTTATAGGGGAGCAATATTCCATACTTTTGTGGTACTAATTAATAAAAATGCGTCTTAGATGCTCATTTAATATTTTTGTTTGAATAGGAAAAACAGAAAGAAAGAATTTTGAATTTTTTTGATTACTTAAATATATGTTCATTTGATCTATGGTTCTCGGAAGCTATGTGCGCTCTAATATTTAGTTGATTTGATCTGAATTTTTACGTAACTAAGTAAAGTAACAATGATTATTTGATCTCTTTTTAATTAGAAGTAAGCTGCTTTTGTTGTTAAAATATTGATTGGATTTATAGACGTGCAGTAGGCGTGTTGATTTTAAATAATTAAAAGTCATTTATTGAAGTTCCAGTGTTTTTATTATTTTTACCAATTATTCGAATATATTCGAATATTGGCTAAAATTTGAGCGAATATTCGAATACCTGAAACATCCGAATATTTGCATGCCCTAAACGTGACGCGACACCGAATTCGACGGAAAATGTTACATGTTCCCGTTTAAATAGGGCTTCTATCTGGGTATCCATATTTCAGTCCCTATATTTTCGGGATTACAGAATAACAGTCCCGAAATTGGTATCTATAATGAAAATATTGCTGCCTAGTTGTAGAAATAGGCCCACAACAAAAGTTATTCTTTAATATATGTTCAATGTTCGTGCGACAAGCCACTAGACCCTGCAATCAGGGTTCATTCTGTTTGCTCGAATACCCCATCATAATGTCGTTTGACACACGCACACACACCTAAACGAACGTAACAACTAACCAGTGAACTCTGTATATTAATATGGATAGATTGCGATAAAAAAATGAGTTTTGTATGTGGACAATTTTCAAATACATATTCTTCAAGACAGGCATTAATGTTCACAAAATTAGAATGGAAACTTCAGGTAAGACTTGTAATCTAATTCTTTCTAAAAAAGTCGATCAATTTTTTGACATTTCAAAATAAAACCTAATTTCATATTTTAGGTGTCCAAAATGTATACAGTATTCTTGAGAATCTAGAAATGGAAAAATAAATTTTAATTAAGTTTTATTTTGAAATGTCAGAAAATTGATCGACTTTTATAGAAAGAATTAGATTACAAGCCTTATCTGAAGTTTTCATTCTAATTTTGTGAACATTAATGCCTGACTTGAAGAATATGTATTTGAACATTCTGCACATACAAAACCCATTTTTTAATTGCTATCAACTATCCATATTAGTATATAGGGTTCACTTGTTAGTTGTTCCGTTCGTTTAGGTGTGTGTGTGCGTGTGTCAAACGACATCAAGATGGGGTATTCGACCAATCAGAATGGACCCTGACTGCAGGGCCTAGTCGATTGTGTTCGTGCGATCAAGTTTCGCAAGTTATTAAAATACAAATAAATGTTTTTTGTGCTAGCATTATTTTTAGGAACAACCATCGAATGACGTAATGGCACAGTGCAATACTAGAAAATTTCATTTTAAAATTTAAACGTATGTCACCATCGGAACTCAAACCCGAATCTTCTTAAGTGGAAGATTCGGGTTTGAGTCCCAACGGTGACATTGGTTTAAAATGATTTTTTCTAGAAATGCATTGTAATGTTACGTCATTAGATGGGTGTTCCTAACAGTAATGCTAACATAAAAAGAATTTATTTGTTATTTTTTAATCTTTGGAAATAGGAATGATGTACAAAATCGTCGTAAATTATAAGAGCGGTAAATTCAAATATGATTGATCGATTACTCTATGTGTTTACGAATCCCGATCTCGATGTGAGTCTCGGTATTATAGAAGTGTAATCTCGATCCCAAAGCACGTTTAAAATCAATCGAGATCCCGAGATTTCGACATTGGAAGATCTTATACATTTTTAGTTTAGTTTATGTATTCATTTTAAAGAATACGAGCTTTAGGCCGATGAGCTTGTCAATTACAATGTGTAAATATTATAATATATGTAAATATAGGTACACAAATATAAAATAAATATAAAATAAAATACTAGAATTCAAAATAATAAAATTACAGTACATAAATTACAAAACTACAAAAATATGGTAACTCACGAAGAGAGATACTCGTCAACCGATAAAATGCATTAAAAATTAATAATTAACAGAAAGTTTTATTTTGTTTTTCTGTTTATTTTTTATGTCCTCCGGGAGTTTATTACAAAACAGTAAACATTATTACTAAAAAGTGTAAGGCGATGTTTTGGTATTTAACACGTTGACTGCCGTAAGAAGCAGAACTTGATGCTCGAAGAATCGACCATAACAGCCGCGAATATCACAAGTTGATTCTCAAGCACTGCAAGTTATAATAACCAAGGAAAGCATCATTCGATTCACAAGTCAATGTAACTTTTATGCAGCCCAATATACACGGCTGTAAGCATTAGAAACTATGCGTGGCCTGCACCTGAGTGAATCGATAGTTGATTCTCAGGCTTGAAAAGTTTGTAGTTGACATTTCACTAAAAAGCAATGAAACTTCAGATAAAATATTATTTTTATATTTATTCCAACAAAAACCAACATTTCATTACATTTCTAAATAAGAAAATAACTATTTTTTTTCCATATGATTCAAGCCTATGCAGACTTGTTTACATATGAAACGACATATGATTTATAAGTACGGCCATTACTGCAAACTTCAGTTATATGGGCCAAAAAAACAAAAAAATACATTTTTTAGGGAAAAATAAATTCATCAATGTTAAAGAACATTATCGCTATCCTATTCAAGGACAAAACAGTTATGACCAGAAGGGACCAGATATTTCTGATTATTGCGGCAGTCAACGTGTTAAAGGTTGTAATTATTAATTATCCCTAGTTTCACGATTTCGGACGTCGCGTTGTTTAACAAATAAATGTTCGTTATTTAGGTAAGACAAATTTAATGCATTCGAAGACGAAAAGACTTGGCAGTGTAAGGATTTCAAATGTTTTGAAAAGAGGTCGACATGATGCAAAATAGGAGGAAGAACAAATAATACATTTCAATGTTTTGATTTGTGAAAAGTTCTGTGAGCTTTTTAACTTAAGAATTGTATTGTAACGATATCATAGACCTCACTAATAAGTCACACAACCTGGCATCTCATTTAATAGGTTATGGTTAATATAAATAATATATCAACTAAATTCAAATTTAATTTTATTTGATGAGTCACGGCTTGGCGCTGCTAGTATCTTGGTTTTATTATTATTAACTTATTATTCTAATTGTTGATCCAAAATTGAAGCAAACCAACATATTAAACGTTAAATCCTTATTTTATCATCATTTTCTGTATAAACCATAATTATCTCAGGGAGGGAGAGGAGTTCGATCGAAAAATCATTATTTTATAATTTATATACGTCGTTTAGCCTAGATTCAAAGAATTTCCACGCCAAATTTTATTAAAACTAGTTAGCGTATTTGACCATAATCGATATACAATGAAAAAACAGAACTGACAGATAAAAAAATCAAATGTCAAAACAGAATCGTCGACATACCGAATTAAAATTTTATACAAGCTTTTGCTCGAGGATTTGTTCGCATAAACGCCAATTTTTCCCGCAGATTTGCTCACGTTAATATCGATTTTGGCAGTAACCCTACCTTAACAAGAGTGTAGCGTTAAATCTGGATATGAATTATTGATAGTGCATCAAATTCGGTCTGGCCATTTTTGAAACACACAGACAAAAATTCTTTATTTTTTAATTTATTGTAAATTATAGACGCGTCGACAACTTAGGTCATTAGCGTCTTGATTACATAACAACACACTTAAAACTAAATGACATCACAAAACATCCATGAAACATCCATATCGAACCCACGACAGTCTAATCCAGAGGCCGCGACGCTAACCACTGTCCTCGACAAAAATTCTGAAAACGCATTCTCCCTGATAAGTATAATACAAACAAGCCTTGAGGTGGGTCGTTTGTTAGGACTAAAGTGCGACCCTTGAGGTCCACACGACGAACTTCCCAGTTTGATAAATATTTAATAATAATAATTAAATTAGATATTACACAGAAAAGTAATCATTAAAACATAATTATTGTTTATTTTTAACAATAATTAAAAAAAAAAAAAAAAAAAAAAACGGCTGAACCGATTTTTATAAAATTTATGTCGGATCAAAATGACGTTAACACGCCTCGATTGACACCCTTACGAAGTCGATATAATTTTTTATTCGCGAGATATTGTATAAAATCTACTTTTTTGGAGGTTATTTGGTTAAGAAAAAAGAACGGCTGAACCGATTTTGAAAAAATTTACGTTAATACGCGTCGATTGGCACCTCAACGTAGTCGATATCATTTTTCATTCTCGAGATTTCGTCTTAGAAAGAAATGGACACATACGTACGTACGTACGTACACACACACATACACACAGACATCTTTCTAAAAGTAGTGTAAAAATAGTGTAGTGACCTTGAAATATAAAATTTTTTTTTCCTTTTTGATTTCGATTTTCGGACCCATTACAATAACTTCCAATGGGAAGTTAAAAATACTCTTAAAACTTTCAAGAAAACGATTACATTAGTGATTAGACATACCTAATACACATAATACACAGTGCTTAGCATCATAATATTATATAGTGTTACGAATACTCCGTGTGTGTTTTAAAAAATATAATTAACCACACCTGAAGATGGCAACTCGTTGCTGAAACGCGTAGTGTAAATTCACAAGAAGTCACAAGACGGACATAATACACGGTATTTCTAATACTTCATAATATTAAAATCAAACGATTTTTATCTTCTTATATCCACATCAAGTATCCTTGGAAGTTAGTTTGGTAACATTATTTTTCAAAGAAAATTTCTGTTCACGACAAATTTTATAAATTATCATGATATTATATCAAAAATAACAGCAGCATATCGAAAAGCACGTGAACGGAACCGCGGGTACAGCTAGTATATATTAAGTGTTAACATAATTTAACCCAATATTCGAAATTTCTATTTTTCAACCGATTGAATTACTGAATATCATATAGTTGTATAAGAGTATTATAATGCACGGCACATATATTGTATGCACTTTAGACAAGTACCTACTTATTCTCAAACAACCTTCTATAACCTTCTATAATTCCTTCAAGTAGATTTTGTCTCTTCCCAATTGTTCCGACTTCGCAATTATTATTGCTATTGTTATTTTTGAATCATCATCGTGTTACGATAATAAAGCACTAGAATCAACCTCTTCAGATTCGTGAGTCGCATTCGTTATCTAAATAATCATTAGATTATTGGTTCTTCAATAAAAAATCGAACATTGAATTGTTTCGTTGGAAAAATAAACAAGAAAAAAATACAGTTCTGCTGTTTTTCTTATATTATACAGTGTGTCCACAGACTCATCCTCAACATGGGGATCTCCGTTGTTATGGGAGATAGAGATTTGGTTAAATGAGACAAAATATGCAGAATCTCCAGTACTACTACCCTGCGTAGTCAAACTTTCCATATTTTGCTTGGTTCGCGACCGACAGTTGAAAAACGAGATTTACCCATTTTTTGTTTATAACTCGCTTATTAAGTAAGTTAGAAACAAAATATTTTCACTTTCTTAAAGCCCCTTTTTATGAAGATTTCAAATCTCTTTTCATATTTTTATTTACTTTTATACTTTTAGAGATACTTGTATTAACTTTGTTTTTTTAAAGACACGTCAAAGATGGCCATGACACCATTCGAAAGAGATTTTTTTTCTCTTTAATTTGATATGAGGGTTGACGGATTTATTTTCAAAAATAACAGAGTTATACGTAAAACACTGATTTTTAATAGTATAGGCTATGCTAAATTAATTGATAAAACAACAGAAGGCTTAGCAAACAGTTGAAATTCGCGTTGGCTTAGTAAACGGCTGTTTTGTTTTAGCTGTCAAAGTGTAGTTTGTTGCTAATTTGTCAGTTTACTAAGTGATTTATTAAATTTACTTTTGTCTCATTTAACCAAATCTCTATCTCCCATAACAACGGAGATCCCCATGTTGACGATGAGTCTGTGGACACACTGTATAGTATTTGTTCCAATTGATATAAATGGGTATTGGGTACTTATGATATTAAAGGATGCCACTTAGACATATTTTGTTATTAATAATAATGCGGTTTATCGTTTCTTTTGTGACAAATATGTCATATCAGAAATTGGGTAGTGATGTTTCTAATACCTTTCCTTATAGCAAGTGTTTCGGTATACTTACTTTATTTTAATGGGTGATACTACAGGGCTTGAGAATGGCCAAGTGTGTAGCAATGCTGTTGTTTACATAACGTTGCTATGGTTCCTTTATTACAAGTCCCCGGTTCCCGGGTTCTAGCCGAGAACTGGTAAAAGTGTCAATTGGATTTTCAATTTATTATTAAAAAAAAATAATGAATTGAAAATATGAATTGAATAACTTTAGCTGTTGGTGGTCTTTAAAACACAATATAACAATTTTTTTTTGATACTACAGGCCAAAAAAAGACGTATATCTAATATTAAAACAATTTAGTAAATTTGTCTGAGAAAAATGATTATCTTAATTCATATTCTAGTATATAGAATTAGTTGACATGATGCAAATTTATGGGAAAATACATAAAAATTATCATACAACTTTTACCAAGGTGTTTAAACACTAATCGCCTTCTATTGACCTGTTTACACCCATTAAAATAACTACCAACTTTAACCAAACTAAAATTTTATTATAATTATTAAATAGACAATATTAGCCAAACCACAAATAAATACTTTTCTTATCTTAACGTAATCAGTCGGCGAACATGCCATCGTGATGTTAAAATTTAAATCCGCTCTCGCATGAAGTGTGATTTAGTGTTGAAATAGATATATATAGGAGGAGAACAGATCCCACTCTCGGAACACTGTGTGAGTAAGAGGTAACTCAACCAGCCGGAAACTGGGAATTTCGGGTTCAGGTCCTGACAGTGGTCTTTGATTTTTTCCTTGTATATCTTAATTGTTTGACGATTAACATCACGATGGCATGTTCGCCGACTGATTACGTTAAGATAAGAAAAGTATTTATTTGTGGTTTGGCTAATATTGTCTATTTAATAATTATTATATTATAACCACAAAAAACTCAACTCTCCTTGTTGTATTTAAAATTTAATTAATTGAAATTTCTAACGTTTTAGTTTGAGACTTCATCAAGTGAAAATATACAAAAAAAGACACTACACACTACAGAAATGAAACTTCTAGTCGCGTCGACTGTGGACACACACAAACATCCATACGTTAACGGTGCAGAGGAATGATGGTGCAGTGTTTCGTAATGTCTTTTCGTTAACCATTCAGCCACCTGAATCAAATTCACTCTACTGTGCGTAAAGAAGTTTTACTTCAAAATACGTATAAATTAAATAAAATATAACTTATTTACACCTCTTCCTTTAGCTGTCGCTAATATACAGTTTGTAGGTAACTCTAATAGTTGATCCCGACGTCTCCTGTTTCCCCCAAGACGTAGGTCGTAGTGTGATGATATGTAGCTCCCAGGATAGAAATCGGTCTATCGATTTTCAAATTAATCGAGAACATACAGACAGACATATATAAGCGCGAAAAAGGGGACTTTTACAAGCTTTTATTTAACTTGCAATGTATGTTAGTTTGTGTGTTTGTTTGTTTGTGTGTTTATTTGTTTGTGTGTTTGTTTAGGTTAATCTTGCAAGTCAATTTTGAACGACTTCCACGTATCCGATCGATTTTAAATTTTGTAGACATATGACGTATTCCCGATGACAATACATGAATAAATCGTTTTTAGAAATAAATTCAACTCCTAAAGCGTTCAAACGGGGATGTAGGTTTTTTTTTTACTAATCAACGCCCAGGTCAAATCGCTGAAGCTAGAAACTTGGAATTTGGACACTTACTTTTCTGACGTAAGCGTCCATTATGAAAGGATTTCTCGAGATTCAACCCCTACGGGTGTCAAAGAGGGGTAAAATTTGAAAGACTAAAATGAACAAAATAAATACAGTGTAACCTTAATATAACGAGCCTCAATATAACGATTTCCTCGATTTAACACATTTTTCGAAATCCCCTAGACTGTCCGTAAGTCTGTAAGAGCTAATGCAAAATATACCTTTACATTACGAATACATTTGTCAAAAACCTCTTTATAACGAATTTTCAATCATTTCAAAATATAAATAGAAAGTATTATTTACCTCTATATAACCTTTACATAACCTATTCTATCAATTATTCACACTCAATTCCACAATAATTCATGTCTCGACAGGTTCAGACACGTTAAATTTTTCATAAGACAATCATTGTTGTTTGATACTAAGTAATGTAAACACTGCTGTTTGTCACTGTTGTTAGTTTTAAAGTTGCAATGACTGAGAAACGAAAAAGGTGTTTCTTAACCTTGTTAAGACGAATCGTAGTCGAACCTAACCTCTATATAACAAACCTCATTGTAACAAATTACTTGGTATAACGAATATTTTCTAATTCCCTTCAGTTTTGTAATATCGAGGTTGCACTGTATTAGTAAAAAAAATGTTTAGAGACAAGCTTTTATTTAAATGCACTAAAAAGGAAAAAATAATTTTTAATAATTTAGGTTCATAATTATAAAAACGTGGGCCATGACTAATAAACTATCATAGAGTTCACGACCCACGCTTTTATAATTATGAATCTAAATTATTAAAAATTATTTTTTCCTTTTTAGTGCATTTAAATAAAAGCCTGTCTCTAAAAAGTTTTTTTTACTAATATTTCTATATTATAGAATATAGGCGATCAGTTTCATATGAATCATTTAAATATTCAATGCGTTTCTAGTTTCCGTAAGTAAAGTAAATTCTATTGATATTGCAGGGCTTGATTTTAAGAATCTGTCTCATATTGAATTGAACGAAGAAATAGTATGATAACGATTTTGATAGATCTATGTAATTATATTAAACAACAAGGAGGATATTTAATTAGCAAACTGTACGATAAAGATCAGCGTATTAGAATAATATGTACAATACAATACTGTCTACCATCATGGAGAGTCTGCTAATGTATGCACATAGCATTTATTAGACGAATAACCCGCGGCTTCGCAGCAGTTTTAGTTCGTCCGCACCGCATTCACCGCGCGACAGGCACCTGCGGGCACGCACACACACACACACACACACATACCGGCACTAGAGATGGGGGTAGCCAAACCTACGGTGAAACCAATGATAAGAAAATTGTCTAGGTTTTTGTTATTGTTAGCGTTCTAAAATTTTTATTACAGTTTTTGGACAATTTAATATTGGACTATCAAAATATTTTTGATGTGATAACATTTTTTCTCCTGCTGAAACGAAGATAGTCGCAACGAGACTAAGAAGCGGACTTGAAAATAACCGAGCGTGTAGCAATGCTGTTGTTTACATGGCGTTGCTATGGTTCCTCTATTACAAGTCCCCAGTTCCCGGGTGTCAATTGGATTTTCAATTTATTATTAAAAAAATAATGAATTGAAAATATGAATTGGTGCTAGGCCCAAATAACCTTAGCTGTTGGTGGTCTTTAAAATACAATTTAATTTAAGAAGCGCACAAAATATCAAGACCTTCTTTTTGAACTCAGGAAGCAGTACCTACCCAGAGTATTCTGTTAAATTAATTGCCCTTATTATTGGTATTCTTGGAGGAGCCAAACCGTCACTGTTGGCAAATATGAAAGCTATCCCGGCAGCGTATTGGCATTTTTTACTATTAAGTGCAGCGCATACACGGCGTTGGAACGCAGTATAGAATGACTAAAGGCTGTTTAATTATAGGGTTGCTCAGTGTAGTCCGTGCGCACGACCCAAACTCACTGTAATGTTGGCAAATATAAAAGTTATCCCGGTAGTGTATTGGCATTTTTTACTATTAAGTGCAGCGCATACACGGCGTTGGAACGCAGTACAGAATTACTAAAGGCTGTAATTATTGGGTTGCTCAGTGTACTCCGTGCGCACGACCCAAACTCACTGTAATTGCCCATTTCATGGTTTAAGACGCGGTTATAGTTTCAACTTGCTCCGCAATGTATCTTGTGTGACGGTGGCGAACCCGAAGTTTCGGGTGCTTGCGGATGCAACATTTTTTAAGGAATTTTTTGTTTTCCATAATTTGGCGGAGTTCAGAAAAGCTGCTCTTCCACTCAACCCATCAAATATTACAGAAATATTACATAAATAAAAGAATTACAGTGACACTATGGTTAAAATATTGATAAAATATTATTAACCAATTTAAAATTTACTTAATATAAAAATTTTAAGTAGAGTTATATTGGTATATCAGCCTAATTGCATAATGGATTCTGCACTATTAGGAAAAAAATTATCTTATCAACCATTGTCACAGTCGGGATTCAAACCCGAACTTTTCCACTATCGCGGCGGATTGAGTTATCATTTACTCAACCGTGACAAGTATTTTAAATCTATTTCCCATATATGCAGAACGCGTTCATAATTTCACTTCATGTGAGAGTTGTTATTTTTATTTAGGAGTTGATTATGAATCATCTTACATGTGAGAGTTTTAGCATGAATTTTTTTGAAATTATTTTTATTAATATAGCCGGTTGGGGCTTCATTCAATATGTACTGCTTGTTAGGGCAAAAGTCAATAAATGTATCAATAGATTTATCAATACTTGTCACGGTTGAGTAAATGATAGCTCAATCCGCCGCGATAGTGGAAAAGTTCGGGTTTGAATCCCGACTGTGACAATGGTTGATAAGATAAATTTTTCCTTTATTTATTTATTGTAGATTATAGACGCGTCGACATCTCAGGTCATTAGCGTCTTTCAACTACACTAAATAACAACTATCTTAAAACTAAATAACATCACAAAACATCCATAGCGCAGTCCAGTCCAAATGTTTCGGCACTAAGCACGCTAACCATTAGGCTATACTGCCCTCTAAATTTTTCCTAATAGTGCAGTTAATCCATTATGTAATTTGGCTGATATACCAATATAACTCTACTTATGTATTTCTCAGTCGTATACTGACTTCACTCTTTAATAATAAAAATTTTACTAACTTTATGACATATTTCTTTCTAGTTTTGTTTTATGAAAATTATTGTTGTTAAAATTAATTAAAATAGAAGCTGTCCATCCATGAACTAGGATAGTATATAGTGCATGTACTGTTAATGCGGGCATAGAGGATAAACCGGTGCTCTATATACATTACACATACATGCGGGTGACCGGGCGGTCGAACAACCGCACTGAGAACCGGAAATGTATTGTTTTTGTCGCTTCGGGGATTATACTTGTTATACGGTATGTACACTATTTATGTATGTAGGTAATATTCATGCACTATAATATCTGTCTATAGGTTCTAATACTGTGCATGCTGGTTGCGTTATGCGTTTTTTTTCAGTTCGATTTAGTGCAGATAGACGTCAATCCACGACACGTGGACGTTACGTAAAAACCCGTTACTTCCACCACAAGATTTCATGTTGCAGAGTTTTGCAGACTGTCATTTTTGAAGTTATACTACTTTTGGCGCGAAAAACGATGAGAGTGAATTTTTACGATGCGCGCGCATCGCGTCACGCCACGCCACGAAAATTTATCACCATGAAGTAGTGATGGGCGATTACGAGATATTTTAGTCGATTGTCTTGATTGTTCAAACATCTCGATGACTCTCGATGGTTTTCACTTGGACTCGATTGTTGTTGTTTCATATTTCACCGAGACCAAGTTGCATAGTACTGAATCGTACAGACGACGTACACTGTCGAGAGCCACATAATATATAATCGTTCATCACTCAACAACTGTGGTCGAGTCAATAGATGGTCGATTGTGCAGTAATCGAATGCTCTGAGACCGACTGAACAGTGTGAACAGTGAATCAACGATGAACGAGTAGCGTAAACGTCAGACTTCATTCGACCAGCATATAACCTTGAATCGCGATTATATGTATTCTCATTCGCTGGCAAATAATCGACTTGAGCAATCGAACATTTCGATTGTAAAATCAAACTCCGAGTCGATTGTGGACTCGATTGTTATTATGAACGATTGCGATTGTTTCGATTGTAAAAACATCTCGTATTCGCCCAACGCTACCATGAAGTAATAACTAGTCGTTACACCAGTCTTAATGTGACAAGAGCGTTTGAATAATATTAATAAAAGCTTTTGCCATACAATTGCTCGTGTGTGCCGCTTTCATTAAATATGAGTTAGTACTCCAAACCGTACTGATTTCACAGTATTATTTTTCTTAATTATAATATCCTATTATATTATAGCACTGCTATAAGACTTCTCTGTGGTGTAACGGTAACGTCGTGGCTTCATACGCAATAGGTCTCGGGTTCAAATCTCCACACAAATTAATAAATAATTAGATATAAATATAATAAATAAATATATTTAATAAATTAATAATTTATTAAATTTAATTAATTAATTTAATAATTTTATTTTATTATTTTATCGTCTTTTTTACAAACGTTTAGTACTGGCACGCGGGATAACATTTTTGGAGTTATTTTTGTTTTGTTACGTAAAAGAAGTATAACTTCTGACGTGCGTACATAGTACACAAACACACTCTTTTTTTTATTTAGCCAAAAAATACAGGATAATAATTTATAATAAACAAGCCGTGAGGTGGGTCGTTTATTAGGACTAAAGTGCGACCCTTGAGGTTCACACGACGAACTTCCCAGTTTGATAAATATTTAATAATAATAATTAAATTAGATATTACACAGAAAAGCAATCATTTTAATCATTAAAACATAATTATTATTTATTTTTAACAATAATTTAAAAAAAAAACACTGCAGAACCGATTTTTATAAAATTTATGTCGGATCAAAATGACGTTAACGCGCCTCGATTGACACCCTTACGATGTCGATATAATTTTTTATTCGCGAGATATTGTGTAAAATCTACTTTTTTGGAGTCTATTTGGTTAAGAAAAAAGAACGGCTGAACCGATTTTGAAAAAATTTCTTTCAGATCATATTTACGTTAGTACGCGTCGATTGGCACCCTAATGTAGTCGATATCATTTTTCATTCTCGAGATTTCGTCTTAGAAAGAAATGGACACATACGTACGTACACACACAGAGACATCTTTCTAAAAATAGTGTAGTGACCTTGAAACATAAAAATTTGTTACACATTTTGATTTCGATTTTCGGACCCATTACAATAACTTCCAATGAAAGTTAATAATAATAAATATATTATTTGAATAATAAGAAGTATTAGAAATACCTTGTAATTTTGGTGTCCGTCTTGTGACTGTGAAGTCACAAGATGGACACCAAAATTATGTGTATGGCATTATTGGGTCACCGACAAGCTATACAAACAATTTCAGCCTTGAAGCAATAATAATTGTGACCGTTTTGTTTTGTTACATGTTGAGGGCGGTCTGCATTCCTCCCATACCGCTATCTAGCAAAATCCTTTACTCAGGGCACTTTAATATGCCTTCCTCAACATCTTCACAAAAATAAGGCTTTGAATAATTACACCAAAAAGTTGTCACTAGCTCTCGGTCTATTAGGACAGAACTTATATTTCACATTAAATCCTCCAAGATTTGTATTTGCACTATGCGCTTGTGGCGTCGCGAGTGGCAAAAACTTGCAGTTTTATTCCCCATTGACGTTGTCAGTCTATATTGTAATTAGTAAATGGCACATACTACCACTACACAATTTAAGAAACTTTACGAAAATCACCCTATGGAAGACAAAGATCCCTGTACAATTTTGCATATAATATTAGTGTATAAATGTGACGGTATGGTTCATTTAAATGAACTTGTTTGTAGTTACTGTTTTGGGTGTTTTTATTTTAATGAATATTTTGAATTGACCAGAGGACGTAAAGCGTACGTCGAATTTTAATGAAAACAATACAAATACCACACTGGGAACACAAATCAAGTTAAACCAGTGAAATAGCAGCCTACATGATATCAAAATAGGCTATTTGTTTATTTTTGTGATAAATATTTTATTTTACGGGTTATTGGTTCGATGTTGAAGATCAGTCGGTCAAGAATTTCGTTAAATCCCTATATTATTAAACGAGCAAATCTTGTATGTACCTATATAAATCTTTTCTCGAAAACGGCCCTAACGATTTGTATGAAATTTACTGAAAAGGAGTTTTGGGGGGCAAACAATCGATCTAGCTAGGTCTCATCCCTGGAAAAATTCGTTTTCTTATCGATTTTATCATTTTAAAAAACAGATTTTTTAACGTTATAAAATAGTGTCGTATGGTGAGAAGGCTTTGGAAAAAACAAACTATTTTCATTATTTATGTCATATTACTCTGACAGTCAATCTTTAACTTATTAAAATAATATGAAAATATGTAGGTACATACGTTATGTAGTATGACGTATACTGACGTATAATAATATTATCTACTTATAGGTATGTAATTTTTGTTCTTAAAAACGACAAACGATTTTGATGAAATGGGAACTTTAAGTACTATTTTTTTTTAACTCATCCGAGCAAAGCTCGGTCATCCAGATATTAATTAGTAAAGCTGACACATTTACTTGGTTGTGTGTGTGTTTTAAAGACCACCAACAGCTAAGGTTATTTGGGCCTAGCACCAATTCATATTTTCAATTCATTATTTTTTTTTAATAATAAATTTAAAATTCAGCCTAGAACCCGGGAACTGGGGACTTGTAATAGAGGAACCATAGCAACGCCATGTAAACAACAACACTGCTACACGCTCGGCCATTCTCAAGCCGCATTTTTCTTGGTATCTATTATCGTAATATTATTCAACCAACCAGGAGCAGATTTTGATTTTTGCTTCTCTTAGGCTAAACCAGTATTTTTCTCACCCATCCTATCTCACTCTCTCCAATTTTTTCCCCAATTCTTCTTCCAAACCTCCTTCCATTCTCTATCACAAATATCGTAAATAAAACACTACTTTCTTCTTTTTTGCTGTTCCTACGAAATTAAGGCCGTAGGCTATAAACCTCTACGCCCCCCCTGTAAATACGCCTCTGGAACGGATCATGTATTTGATTGGAGATATGGGGCGTGTAGCAATGCTGTTGCTTACATGGCGTTGCTATGGTTCCTCTATTACAAGTCCCCAGTTCCAGGGTTCTAGCCCGAGAGCTGGTAAAAGTATCAATTGGATTTTCAATTTATTATTAAAAAAAAAATAATGAATTGAAAATATGAATTGGTGCTTGACCCAAATAACCTTAGCTGTTGGTGGTCTTTAAAACACAATTTTGATTGGAGATCTGTGGAGAAATCACGTCGAAGAAAAAAATTGTATTTTGAACATTTTCAATGTTAACGTATCGATATAATGTTTTTCGGTAAAATTTGACGATTCCATAAAAGTAGCATTCCAAGCGCGTTTTAGTAAATTCGAACGTCTCGCATGTCTAAATCATAGGTACATTTAAAATTTCTGGTGTACCATTTTTCCCGATGTAGAATGGTTCTCACATCGCTTCAAGTTAACGCTATATTTTCGCCAATTGCTTGGAGTTTTTAATTTTTTTAAATATTTATTAACTCTTCCCAGCCAGAAACTCAGATTCCTAAAAATTTTGGAGCATACAAGTAATTCAAGAATTACAAGGCGCGATATTCATGTAGGTATTGTGTGTAAACGGTTTTACCGAACATAGGGAAAATAACACTAAGAAGATCAATTTTGTAGTAGGCTATGGCCATAAGACCTAATGTAAAATATGTATTGGATTACATAGAAAAAATAGTGCAGTGAATTTTTTAAACAATTTTCCATAGCAACGGTTGACTATTAAGCGAAACTCGGAACCTGCTAAATAAAAAAAATCATGAGGTGTCGTAAGATACCCGACAGAAGCTATGTTTCTTACGCATTGTATATAAAACCGAATTTATCAAAGATATAAACAATGCAATTAAAAAGTTATTATTTGAGCGCCATTTTGAAATCTGACGCCATTTTATTTTTTTGTGTTTTATTAAACTCTCAAATATCAATTTTCAAAAGGATCGGATAATTTTTACAAAGAAGTATATACCTATGGCCGCCATTTTAAAATATGACGTCATTTTATTTTTTTGCGTTCTATAAAACTCGTCAATATCTATTTTCAAAAAGATCGGATAATTTTTACACAAAAAGTACATATTGCCGCCATTTTGAAATCTGACGTCATTTTATTTTTTTGTGTCCTATGAAACTCTCAAATACCGATTTTCAAAAGAATCGGATAATTTTTACAAAAAAGTACATATGGCCGCCATTTTTAAATCTGACGTCGTTTTTTGTTTTGTGTTCTATGAAACTCTCAAATATCAATTTTCGAAAGAATCGGATAATTTTTACAAAAATGTACATACGGCCGCCAATTTGAAATCTGACGTCATTTTATTTTTTTGCGTCTGAAACTCTCAAATATCAATTTTCAAAAGGATCGTATAATTTTTAGAAAGGAGTACAATATATTTCCGCCATTTTGAAATCTGACGTCATTTTATTTTTTTGTGTCCTATGAGACTCTCAATATCAATTTTCAAAAGGATCGGATAATTTTTACAAAAAAGTACATTATACGGCCGCAATTTTGAAATCTGATGTCATTTTATTTTTTTGTGTCCTATATGAAACTCTCAAATACCGATATTCAAAAGAATCGGATAATTTTTACAAAAAAGTACATTTGGCCGCCATTTTTAAATCTGACGTCATTTTATTTTTTCCTGTTCTATGAAACCCTCAAATATCAATTTTCAAAAGGATCGGATAATTTTTACAAAAATGTACATACGGCCGCAATTTTGAAATCTGACGTCATTTTATTTTGTTGTGTCTTATAAAACTCGCAAATATCAATTTTCAAAAGGATCGGATAATTTTTACAAAAAAGTATATATAATGGTCGCCATTTTGAAATCTGACGTCATTTTATTTTTTTGTGTCCTATGAAACTCTCAAATATCAATTTTAAAAAGGATCTGATAATTTTTACAAAAAAGTACATATGGCCGCCATTTTGAAATCTGGTACCATTTTATTTTTTTGTGTCCTATAAAACTCTCAAATATTAATTTTCAAAAGAATCGGATAATTTTTACAAAAAAGTACATATGGCCGCCATTTTGAAATCTGACGCCATTTTATTTTTTTGTGTCCTATAAAACTCTCAAATATTAATTTTCAAAAGGATCGGATAATTTTTACACAAAAAGTACATATTGCCGCCATTTTGAAATCTGACTTCATTTTATTTTTTTGTGTCCTATGAAACTCTCAAATACCGATTTTCAAAAGAATCGGATAATTTTTACAAAAAAGTACATATGGCCGCCATTTTTAAATCTGACGTCGTTTTTTGTTTATAATATTAATATTTAATATTTAATTTAGGTTCATAAGTATAAAAGCGTGTGTCGTAAACTCTATGATAATTTATTACAGTCACGACCCACGCTTTTATACTTATGAACCTAAATAAAATTTTATTTTTTTCTTTTTAGTACATTTATAAAACCGTTTAAATTAAAAGTTTTTTATCTATTTTTATTTTTAATTTTTTAGTGTGCTTTATTTCCTTAGTCTGATTTTATAACATTTGTCCGATCCACTGAAACGTTACCGGTGAAAGACCTTTTGCCTGTGAAAATTCAAAAGTACGATTTACACCCGGACGAAAGCCGAGCCGGTCAGCTAGTTATCATAATATTGTATTGTTACCGGAGTTACACATGTGTGCAAAATTTCAACTCAATCGGATCACGGGAAGTGGGTGAAAATTCAAATGTACGATTTACACCCGGACGAAAGCCGGGCCGGTCAGCTAGGTACCATAAATTGTATTGTCACCGGAGCTACACATGTGTGCAAAATTTCAACTCAATCGGATCATAGGAAGTGGGTGAAAATTCAAAAGTACGATTTGCATCCGGACGAACCGGGCCGGTCAGCTAGTTATCATAATATTGTATTGTCACCGGAGCTACACATGTGTGCAAAATTTCAACTCAATCGGATCACGGGAAGTGGGTGAAAATACAAAAGTACGATTTACACCCGGACAAAAGCCGGGCCGGTCAGCTAGTTACCATAATATTGTATTGTCACCGGAGCTATACATGTGTGCAAAATTTCAACTCAATCGGATCATAGGAAGTGGGTGTAAGTTCAAAAGTACGATTTACGCCCGGACGAACCGGGCCCGTCAGTTAGTTACCATAATATTGTTTTGTCACCGGAGCTACACATGTGTGCAAAATTTCAACTCAGTCGGTCGCAAGATTTGTAACAAATATACGGGATCAAGCTAAATAAAACCACCGTTTAAAAAACAAAGCATCTACTACCTACTTACTTTTGCGTGATGCCAGAATATTTTAAAACTCGCAGTCGCATAAGAAGTTATTTACTTG
Source organism: Mongoloraphidia duomilia (assembly GCA_039654895.1). NCBI lineage: Eukaryota > Metazoa > Arthropoda > Insecta > Raphidioptera > Raphidiidae > Mongoloraphidia > Mongoloraphidia duomilia. The sequence continues at coordinate 12,181,549 of CM077524.1, forward strand.
AAAAAAAAATCATGTAAATCGGATCAGTGGTTCTCGAGTTTAAGCGTACAAATGGACATACAGACAGAGAAAGTCAAATTGTTCGGGAAGGTATGAACGTCGAGAAATTTTGGTCCGATCCCTAGGTCTCGCCATCCGATCGACGTCAATAATTAGTTACACGTCATTTTAACTCAGTAGGCCAGGGTTTTTAAACTTAAATTCAAACATCAGCAGTCAAAAAATTGAATAACTATATTAAAATAATGCAATATAAAACAGAGCATACGCTATCTTCCAATATCCATATCACACTGTGCGACAGACAAGGACAACCGAAACAAGTTCGCGATTTATTAGATAAAGTCGCATTTATTTCGTTTAATAATCATATAAATCTGTATAAAAAAACTGTTTTGACACAATATTATACATGAAATCTATCTAAAATTTTCTGCTCTTTCGGTTAAGACAGGTTTCGAATCGATCTGACTTAAATTGAGCAAACTATAAGCAAAAAACACAGTTTTTTCTAATTTGTTAGGATCAAATAAACCCCGAGAGGAATCGAACAAAAAAAAATTTTTTTAAATCGGTTAATCCGTTTGGGCTGTACGACGGATACAAAAAATCCGTTACAGATTCACAGATTCACAGATTGACAGACGTTCAGACAAAGCGAGTGTATATAGGCGCTTCTAGCTTTGCTTAGATCGCGCCTAATAAAAATGTCATCAGCTTGACAATACTGTAAAGTTTTAGTAGATTGTATATATCTACTTAATGAGGTAGTGACAGTAAGTACCTATGTTAAAACGAGTAATAACAAAATTTAACGGTGACACGTGTCATAATATCATTACGCACGAGATATATATGGTATTTTTTGCCATACCCACTATAAAATAGCTGCTTTTTACTTCATTTTCAGTATTTTCAAAAAAAAATGACAATTCATTTCCAAGTTTTTTGACAGTTCATTTGTGTAGCAAACTTCACTCCTATAGTAGGTCGAGGCACGCACAGGAGTATGTAACAGCGGAGGGATCAGTCGAATAAACATAAATCACTATGAAAATGGCTTGATTTCTTAGACTAGATGTGGGAAAGATCCGTTCCCGTATACCGGCCTGCCAAAAGCCACTTTACATGAATACATACATGCATGTAAAGCAGCTATTTTATAGTGGGTATATGGCAAAAAATACTTTTTAGAATTATTCGGATCTGAAGGCTAAAAATATCGTATATTACTTATTTAAAAATTTTATTGGAAGAGCAGCCAATTACATAATTGATTCCTGCAAATATCGGAAAAAATCATTTTGACAACCATTGTCACAGTCAGGACTCTAACCTGAACCTTTCCACTATCGCGGCGGAATGAGCTTACAATTACTCAACCTTGATATGATTACCAATCTAACATTCTCCATATATGCAAAGGAATCAATAGATTCAGGTTAGAGTCCTAACTGTGACTATGGTTGTCAAAATGATTTTTTCCGATATTTGCAGGAATCAAATATGTAATTGGGTTTTTAAATGAAATTTTTTTTTTACTTAAATGGAAGGACCACATACAAGTTTTATAGCAAAACTGTTTTTATTTAATTTTTTTGCTTACTAATTAAAAAGTTATATTTAAATAAAAATTAATTTTTAAACTCAGTTCCGATAACGCGCTGAAAGAATCCGAACGCGTGTGACGTCATTATGTTATCTATGGTCTTTGTATCCATGGTTACCAAGTTAAAAATTTATTATTTTTGATAGTATGTGTAATACATATACACAAATACCAACAAATGCAGACACATTTTAACATAACGACGTCACAAACATTCCTGGCGCGTTTTGAAGTCACGTGATATTTTTTAAATTTTTATACATTTTAATTAATTTTTAGTAATTTATCTATAGCTTTAAAAAAATTTTTCTTTTCGATTTTCAATATTATTTGTGTTAAATTATTAGAAAAAATTAAAAAATTAATAATTTTTTTTAAACTTAAATACCTAATTGGCTGCTCTTCCAATAAAAATTTTCAATTGCAAAACAGTCGTATAAATCTATTTAAAATATTACTTATTTATACGTCTATTGGGATCCGTCAGATAGGTGGAGTTTAAAAAACATGGCGCAGAGGGGGGGAAATTTCATATACGGGGTATACTTTTGCGTGTAATTTTATGATTTTCAAAGTGATAAGAAATGATAAAATATATAAGTGCAATTTGTGATTGGGCCGATACGAATCCTAAACAAAGGAATTTCGTTGAAGGAAACAGATTCTCAAAGCCGAACATATTATCAAATGTCGGAAATATAACGAGAAAAATACATGAAAAATGAACTGTCAAAAGTAGTAATCTTTACGGCATATTGCTTAAAAACATCAAAATTAAAAGAAAATCTCCACGAAATTAATTATCCGTTTAATGCTCCTTTAAGGCTGTGTTAGGTGAATAATGTAAACACATAACTGCAACATAATATGTTATATTGTAATAAGTAGGTAAGTTACTAACCTCAAAATATTTGTATACACATAATTAGTCCTAATTTTGTCAATATTCAGAGATTTAACTATTGTAGTACAGTATGATAATGAGTACATCTTATTATTAATATAAAATATTTTTTTAATTCATAAATACAGTTTTTCCACATTTCATTAAAAAAGAATTCGCTGTAAAGTAAGTTTTGCAAGGCAATAACTGATAGTGTTTAATGCCATGATATTAGAAAACGTCGCAAATTCCATTTTCGATAAACTTTTTGTTTATTTTACTTGTTTTATTCTTGTAATAACCAATTTCACGATAAATTTGCACTGCAGCATGTAAAATTTCCCCCCGTTTTGATAAAATTTTCTGCCACCAGATGTCATATGCTCATTTGACGGGTCCCAATGGTCTAGCTCTAGGGTGCAGTAGGCTCAGTAGGCATTAGGGGGTATGTAATAGACGAGTCATCATGGAAACGTCATATAAACAACAACATTTCCACGTCTACGTCTACGTAATTTTGTACACTGTACAAGATAGTGAACTTTATTATCGATTGGTTTCAGTAAATGGAGAGCTAATATTAACGACAGCGTTTAGATAAAACATTTTATAGCTTATCAATATAATAACCTATAATATTATGTGTCATAAAACATATCCTTTTACTGCGCAATCAAATATTCACTACCTATGACTTTACCTGACTAAAGTGATCGTAGTGTCAATTTTATTTTATGAAAAACATCATATCGTCTTATAAGAAGATCTGAACTGACAACAAGCGACTAGGCCCTGCAGTCAGGGTCTATTCTGATTGGTCGAATACCCCATATTGATGTTGTTTGACACACGCGCACACACCTAAACGAACCTAACAACTAGCTAGTGAACTCTGAATACTAATATGGATAGTTGATAGCGTTAAAAAAATGGGTTTTGTATGTGGAGAATGTTCAAACACATATTCTTCAAGACAGGCATTAATGTTCACAAAATTAGAATGAAAATTTCAGATAAAGCTTGTAATTTAATTCTTTCTCTAAAAGTTGATCAATTTTCTGAGATTTCAAAATAAAACTTCATTAAAATTTATTTTTCCATTCCAATTTCTCAAGAACACTGTTACTGTATAAATTTTTGACATCCTAATATCTCAAATAATAATATTAAATTAGGTTTTATTTTGAAAAGTCAAAAAATTGATCGACTTTTATAGAAAGAATTAGATTACAAGCCTTACCTGAAGTTTACATTCTAATTTTGTGAACATTAATGCCTGTCTTGAAGAATATGTGTTTGAACATTCTCCACATAGAAAACTCATTTTTTAATCGCTCTCAACTATCAATATTAGTATACAGAGTTCACTAGTTAGTGTGCGTGTGTCAAACGACATCAAGATGGGGTATTCGACCAATCAGAATGGACACTGACTGCAGGGCCTAGTCGCTTGTGAGCTGACAGGTCGTCGAGTTTGACTATTTTTTTGTATGCTTACCACACGTTGCGTACCTCTAGCTTAATGATTATAATAATATTAAGGCAGGGCGCCCGCATATCGAGGCTGCCCGGCCTGGGTATCTGGAGGTTCAAATAGTGTCGCCGCTCGGCCCAAAAGAAGCACACTGTGTGGCGTATGCATATTTTCCAAATAACTTTTTTTGAAGTGTTAAAATAAGAGTGCGATCGTCAATAATTCGTGGTCGTCTATTTTGCTCATGTAATCCTAGCGAAAGTTGAAATGGAACTGATATAATATTTTTAGGGTTTCGTACCGCCGAACGGAACCCTATTACTGAACCTACGATGTCTGTTCGTCCGTCCGCCTGTCACAAGGCTCTATATCACAAACTGTAAGAGGTATCTAGCTAGTTCAAATTTTCACAGATTATTTGTTGTTGTGGCATGAATCCTAGCAAATAATAAAAATCAAAAAGTTTAATCCCTACGAGGTTCCTCATCTGTTTTCTCTAGAATTGAACGCTTATACTGCTCAAGTATACTTTGTTTCTGCTGTGCTACTGCAGTAAGTCTTGTAGCGCAATGGCTAAGGCGTTCGCATGTCTCCCCGAAAAGCCGGGTTGAAATGCGGCTGACGATATGTGCTTTTGTTTTTTTTTATAATGCAAATGTTTGGGACTTTTTAGAATAAGAAATTTAATTTAAAAATCATTTCAAAAAAATAAATTTAATTTGAGTAAATGTATTTTAATTTATTTCTTTCTTCATTGTACGGAACCCCCTGCGCACTAATCGAACCCGCACTTGACCTTTTTTTTGTGTGCGCTAGTGTGGTCGGCATGCGACCCGAACAGAATCGGTCCTGCCTAAAATTTCGAAATTGATTGACTATTACCTGTATTACGTGTAATTTAAGTTTAATATAGTAAATTAGATAAAATTACATGTGATGACATCGTACATTTTTATATCCGCACGAATGCTTATACAAATAAATTAATAATGAAAACTCAATGTAGGAGAAATAGTCTACCCTTCGTGAACTGAGTGTGACAAATAAAATGCAAGAGTACACTTAAATTTTTTGTAAAAATAATTCAATTATCAGTCTGCAAGCGGATTTAGTTTAAGTATAGCGTAGTATAATATAATATATTTGTCGTAAAAAGTAAAAATTAAGGATCTAATTTAGCAAGAATTTGATAGACAAAAAATATGTTTTACACAAAATCACTGGTGCACAAATGCATACAAAAATCATAAATGACTTCCAATTCCGTGTACCGAAATAATTTTTAATATGAAAATTTCCTCTAGAATTTCTCAGGAAGCCCTTATACAGGGTGCTGAATCGTTTTGCGGGTAATAGGGATTTAACCCGTAAAATCAAACTTTTGCGATTTCCTGCTGCCCTAATTATTTTAGGAAAAATATCTTCGAATAAAAGTTTTAGAACATAAAATTCTGCAACTAAATCATTAAACAAAATTAATTTTGCATGCTTTGTAACGGCAGAAATTTTATATGAAAATGTCAAAATTACATCAAAAACAGATAGCGATAGCCATGGAACTTGAACACAATGACAGCTAAAACGTCATCATTTTGTTCAAGTTCCATGGCTATCGCTATCTGTTTTTGAGGTAATTTTGACATTTTCATATAAAATTTCTGCCGTTACAAAGCATGCAAAATTAATTTTGTTTAAAGATTTAGATGCAACATTTTAAGTTCTAAAACTTTTATTCGAGGATATTTTTCCTAAAATAATTAGAGGAGCAGGTTAAAAGCAGGTTAAAATTTAAATCCCTATTACCCGCAAAGCAATTCAGCACCCTGTATATATGATACTTAGACGATATTGTTAAAAGTACAAAATATGCACAAACTTGCGTAGGTATATTCTCAAAAACTACTTATCCAATTGGCATCAAAATAAATAGGCCGGGATCCCTCTTACTTTTGCCAAAAGTATCATTCAAATCATTGCATTTTTCAAAACTTATTGTAAACGGAAGACAATTCTACAGGCAAACCCACGCGCAGCCTTCATGCGGAGAATTACATTTTTTTACGTTTTGAGGGAAGGATAAATCTGACCTTATTTCGGACACGATTTTTCGACCCCATTCCCTCCAGAACATGGACGTAAAATCGGAGAAGGTGTTCGTTAAAGGCAAGTGTGTGTGTGTTGTGTGTTTTAAAGACCACCAACAGCTAAGGTTATTTCGGTCTAGCCCAATTCATATTTTCAATTCATTATTTTTTATTAATAAATTGAAAATCTAAATGACACTTTTACCAGCTCTCGGGCTAGAACCCGGGAACTGGACAAGTGTGTGCCTCGCCCACATAAGCGCACGTTTGGAGTGAAACTTTTTTTGTTTTCGTCAACTACGCGAATTAAAATAAAAAATTAAAATATTTTTATTTTCTGAATTGATTATTTTTAATAATAAATAAAGAAGAAAAATACTTTCAATATTTCATATTACTCCAAGCTAACGCGAACCTGAAATATTATAAACCGTATACTAATGCGTTTCTTCACGTAGCAATCTTAGACGTTCTTTATGAGCACGTAACAGACTTATACGATGCACATGCTGTGTACTGCCATGTTTGAATTTTTGTGTCGGTAATTTTCGTGTCGCTATTTTTGTGTCGAGGTCTTTTCGGTTAGTCTCGCTAATAAAGTTTAATTTCAATAAACAAATAAAATGGAAAAACATTTTAAGAAATATGAAGCTATTTTTAACCTTAAAACTAAAAATGTTCTAAATACGTTTTGAATAATTTATATATTTCATGTTTCTCATTGAAATAAAAAAATAAAATCTTTTGAATTATTTATTCGACACGTTAAGACAAATAAAACAACAATCTAGAGTTATACTATTTTCAGTTTTAAAATTTCATGTTTAGGTTTGGTATTGTCGTTTTGTTTTGAATAATTTATTAATTCTAAGATTTCGTGTTATAGTTACCAAATTGCTAGTGTTTTGTGTTCGTTAAGTGACATTAAAAGTATAGCGTGTCAGTTTCAAGTTAATTTAAAAATACCGAACTGATTTCATCTGTGCGAAATGAGCACGATAAGACGTCAGGAATTCCACATTTCTATAAATTAATAGGTAAATATTTCCATCCTTAAACCAATCTATTCGTAAGTGTGTCGTGTTGAAAAAAATCGACTGGGGTGTTCTGTATTTATTAGTTGAGTTTACTTGAAACCCTATTTTTACTTCCCACCTCTACTATGGTAGGGAAGTAATGGATTCAGTCCGAAAACAATATTTCGAGATTTTAAAAGATTTTCACGTTTTGAGACCCTAGCAATCGTTTAAGATCATTTTCTGACTGATGTCTGTATGTGTGTGTGTATGTGTGTATGTGTGTATGTGTGTGTGTGTGTATGTGGTCAATTTTTCGCCTTCGATATCTTAAGAACGGAACAACATACGGGCATGCCGATTGTTCTATTGTGTTTATCAGCCTTTAACTTAGATCTGATTAGATTTTGAGTCAAATCGGTTCAGTGGATCCTGAGATATTCAAAAAAACGTCCTCAATGTCACGTATTAACATAGGTAAAAAAAAATATAAATGAATTCTAGATGTTATAATATGAAAAAAATGTAAATATTTTTTTTCTCTAAAATGTATAGTTTTCGAGAAAAAAAATATTTTACTAAAAAAAATAAAAATTGTACGTAAATCAAGGTAACCATGATTTTTGCTATATTAAGCTAGCCATCAATAGATCACCAAACAAAAAAGAGGGCCATGCTTTTTTCAAAGAATAAAAATTAAATTGTGTTTTAAAGACCACCAACAGCTAAGGTTATTTGGGCCTAGTCAAAGAATAAAAAAAAGAGTGTTTATTTTTTGCAAATATTTACTAGGTGGGAAGTATAGGACTGGTCATCAGTCGAATTTTTTATATTAATATTGACTTTTGAAAAATTTTGTTCCTACAAAAAAGATGCATCTTAATGGCCTGCATAACTGTTGAAAATGTTATAATGATTGCTTTTAAAATGAAAAAGTTATTTAGGTGACCTCATGTAAAGTGAAACACACTGTATACAGAGTGTCCCAAAATTGCTGGGACACAGAGCTACCACGTGTAGTAGAGGTCAAAATAAGTCGATTGGACCCAATTTATTTATATACCAAAATATACCGTTTGCCCGTGAGAAGAGTTCAAAGTTTACATAAAGTTTTGTATATAAAATTTTGTATTACAATTTTATTAGACTTGTACTAGGAATATCTGTTAGCATTATTTAGGAAAACATTTTTTTTCTTCGGAACTATGCGGAATACGAAATTTTTACAAGAGTAACAAAATGAAGATAATTAATCAGTCTTCTCGCTAAAAAAAATTGAGAACCGTATTACCACCCCTAAGAAAGTTCTGAAAAAAATATCAGGGGATGAGGGTGGTTTTAACCCTTCTACAATTTCTTTTGGGTTTCTTTGACTACCGAAAGGAGAGTAATCCTCTAAAATGCACTTTTGTCAAATTTCATTCAATTTGTTTCACTCATTTCTGAACAGCGTACAATAATGTGTTTTTTTATGTAAACTTTGAACTCTTCTCACGGGCAAACGGTACATTTTGGTATATAAATAAATTGGGTACAATCGACTTATTTTGACCTCTACTACACGTAGTAGCTCTGTGTCTCAGCAATTTTGGTACACCCTGTATATACCGAACGAGCGAAGCGAGTGAGTAATGTAATTCTAAACTACGCAACGGATTTTGATGCGGTTTTCACCGTCAGTTAGATAATTTTTCACGGAAGGTTTATATATGTATATAGCGAATGAGCGAAGCGAGTGAGTAATGTAATTATTATATTCAAGCGAACGAGCGAAGCGAGTGAGTAGTGTATTGCACCCGGGCTTTCTTAGTACCCGAGTGAAGCCGGACAGGGCCGCTAGTAAATCATAAATTCATAGCACCCAGGCGAAGCCGGTCTGGATCGCTAGTATAGATATAAATCCAGGAAAATAGATTTCGGGGTTAGTTTCATGCGAAGGTGAAACAATTACTATTAAGCGCTAATAACTTCTACTGTCGAGCGTCTATAATCTCCAATCTTGTACAACTAAGTATGTAAACAAATATGAACGTTTATGGAACCTTTTAGGTCCTATATTGGGCTGTGTTTGTATACCTATATGAGGCTACTTTGTGTAAAGATACTTTAGCTAATGAAAACATTGATATTAGACGAAATTAATTTGTGAATAAAACAAACTTTGAAGCTTGTTGTCGGAGTTTGAATACAAATTAGTTTTTATGCAAATTGATTTGTTTGTTTTTATTATAAAACTTTTGCCTTCGAGTTAAAACTCGTTCTTTAATAACATTTTAGTTATAAATTTAAATTTTTGATATAGCAGGAGAACATTTCACAAAAAATCTATGAAATTTATTATCTGAATATTGGAATCGTTACATAAAAAAAACAATTCTTGGTTCGTACGCAAATAAGTTTGTTAGTTAACAATAACTTTTAATCGTGACTATTAGACCGAGAGCTAGTGACAATTTTTTGGTGTTATTTATTCAAGGCCTTATTTTTGTGAAGATGTTGAGGAGGGCATATTAATGTACCCTGACTAAGGGATTTTGCTAGATAGCGGTATGGGAGGGATGCAGACCGCCCCCAATATGTAACAAAAAAAATGGTCACAATTATTATTGCTTTAAGGCTGAAATTGTTTGTATAGCTTATCGGTGACCCAATAATGTCATTATAATATTTGTAGATCGATTGGTTAGTATTAAAGGGGTGGCAGATCACCCTAAACGTGTCATGTACCCGACGACAATTATATTATTAGTTCAAGGTTCAAATTTTGATATGTTGTTACGGTGACTATTTTAAGCATATACTTATTTCAATTTGCAGAACAAAATGTTAGTATTAAAGCCCTCTCTTAGAGGGAAACTTGCTCGCCTAGGTGTTTATATCGTTCTGCAAGGGGGTTAATACCGACATTTTGTTCTGCAAATTGAAATATATTCTTAAAACAGTCACCGTAACAACATATTAAAATTTGAACCTTGAACTAATAATATAAATTTCGTCGGGTACATGACACGTTTAGGATGATTTGCCACCTCTTTGATATTGACCAATCGATCTGCAAATAGGTATTATATTGGCATTATTGGGTCACCGACAAGCTACACAAACAATTTCAGCCTTGAAGCAATAATAATTGTGAGCATTTTTTTGTTACATTTTGGGAGCGGTCTGCATCCCTCCCATACCGCTATCTAGCAAAATCCCTTACTCAGGGCACTTTAATATGCTTCCCTCAACATCTTTACAAAAATAAGGCCTTGAATAAATAACACCAAAAAATTGTCACTAGCTCTCGGTCTATATAAACTATAGAAACAGTGATTGTAAACAAATACGGGATTTGAGTAATTGTGGATAATAATTAATAATAATCAAACGATTAAAAGCCTTAAAATCCACAAACGCATTAACTTTATATTAATGAACAACAGAGTATCAGGCAAAATTAATACAAAACGTTAAAAATAGCCACAAAACACCAAAACAATTAGCAATTCTTGACGTACGTTTCGCCAACCATGCTTGAGTAAAAACTAAATTTATGACCGAGTGTTGATGTCATTTAACCTGCATATTATGTAATATGTAAAATATAATATGTAATAATATGTTTTAGTACATTTTAAACATATTTATTTATATCTGTAGGTAGGTACTTATCTTCTAATTTTGCTCAATTTAGATTTTGGAATAATGTATTCAGACCTTTTATTATTTAATATTATTATTTTTAACCGACTTCGAAAAAAGGAGGTGGTTCTCAATTCGGTTGTATATTTTTTTTATGTTTGTTACCTCAGAACTCCGTCATTTATAAACCGTTTTGAAATTTTTTTTTTATTTGAAGGGAATACTTTCAGATTGGTCCCATAGAAATTTCATCAAAATCGGTTCAGTAGTTCGGCTGATTTTAATAAAAGTAACGGCGTGTGATTCTTTAAGATAAATGTCAGACAGCGTAAGAAAGTCGGTTTAATAAAAGTGAGTAACGGCGTGTGATTCCTTTAAGGTAAATGTCACTTTTTGACACTAAAATGTAAAAAATAAAAAACTTTTTAACAAAAAAAAGACCTCCTTAAAAAAGCCACTAAAAAGAGGAAAATAATGAAAAGAAGATATTAATCACTATACTATACTTTTTAATCGACTTCATATTTTATTAAATTGGCGCAGACCTCAAAATTTCATTATTTTCCTCTTTTTAGTGGCTTTTTGAAGGAGGTTTTTTTTTGTTAAAAAGTTTTTTGTATTTCCGCAATGCACTAAAATGCATATTTCTGTGTAAATTTCAACTGTAATTGGGGTATATATCCTGTTGTTGAAATAAATTAAATAAATAAATAAATTGTTTCGTCATATTAGTGTTTCAATCTGTCCGTTAAATTGAGAGTTGACTGTACTACACAAGAAAACAATAAAAAAATAGATAGCCTGTGGTCTATTTTTTTATACAGTCATAATAAATAAGGTTTTAAAAATTCTAGGGAACTTATTTAAATCAACATCAGTTGCATAATAGTATACTCAACTGTTTTATTATTACAAGGAATCACTAAAACCAAAACAGTGTTTATGCAAATGATACTTTAACCCAGTTATGGAAAGTTAATGTAAATGAATTCAGCTTTTCTTCTTATATTGTTTGTGATTAAACTAGAACACATAATATTCATCTATCTTGTATATTTATTTTGAAAAGAGATGAAAAATATGAAATAAGGAAACGAGGCACTCGTTAATTGTCTATGTTCAAAATAGCTTTCAGACAATCCGTATATTATCATTATTTAGAGGGTGTTCCGATTTCTAAAAAAAATCACATAGGTAAGCATCTTTATTTTTTTAAATTATTATTTTATTCAATAGATTTTTTCGTATCATAAATTATTTTAAAATTAGGTTAGAATCGTGGGAATTCGGACGAGGTTATTAATAAAACACTGTATTGTTACTAATTCGCGACGTTTCGTCATATATTTATAACTTCTTCAGGCTCTATAATAATTAAAAATTTTTAGAGCCTGAAGAAGTAACAAATACATGACGAAACATCCCGAATTAGTAACAACACAAGGTTTTATTAATAACCTTGTCCAAATTCCCACGATTCTAACTTAATTTTAAATCATGGACACGACAACAAAAAGTTATTTATTGTAAACTATTATTTAGAATTTTGGTGTCATCATAACATGAAAATTAATTAATCAAAAATTAGTTCTGACTCAAAACTCCTCCTTCGTCTAATTCTAGAGATTATTCCTGCCCATCGTACTTAAAAACATTTTGGAAAATTGATGAAGACTTCGCATATTTTGCGCAAGCATTGACCTTCTGCGAAAGTCAAAAGCTGTAGGGGTACCTATTTTGTTAAACCTCTGAATATTGAATGTGAAAAATCGAAGTTTACAAATATTTCAGTTTAAATTCTGTTTAACTTATTAATCGTCCTTATTGCAACTGGCAATAATAAAATGGTCTTTTTCTGGTACCATCAGATAACGAGAATCTACATTTGAAAGGAACCTCTGCTCCATAATATCCCGATACTTTATTTTCGGTAACAAATAACGTCGTAATGTTAATTTCGCATTTAATTCTAGTAATCCTTTGTGGAATGAATAATAAATATTTAGATGATAAATACTCAAGTTAATTACACTGTCGTCAAAAAGGTACTTTATTATAAAAGTTTAAAACACTTAAAAAAATGAAAATAAAATTATAAAAACACTGTTACATCACTTACTCTTTTAAGAAAAATAAAACTGACTGACTTTAGGTAGTTAGTTACTTTGAAAGTCCTTTGATGTAAGTAAATGGTATATACCTTCCAATAATAAAAAATTAAAGAGATCTTCTTTGGTGATTGATTTTTCTTCTTAAAGTGTAGTAAGGCGTTCATCAAATAGCATCGCATCGGGAAAAGTTTAATGGAAATGCATTACTTTTTTCTTCTTCCATAAGTGCATGATTTTCTCTATTTTCTTTTTCCTTGGTGTGTATAACACATAAAAGGTTTGTTCAGTCATTTAATGTATGTTTGCTTTCCGGTATTTTCGAAAAATAATATTATTTTTATTTTATGTTATGAAGCTCTATTAAATTTAGTGAAACGCAGAATTTTCCTAAACGGAAATTGGCAAATGACGTCACATCCCCAAAAATAAAATTTTATAAATGCACTTTGTATAGCAGTCTTAAGGGCATCCATTAAGAATATTTGTTAGGTCAGTCGTTAATGATTTTTTGTTGTCAGTATCTCGAAAACAGCTCAAAACTACTTGATGAAATTATACAGAAATATCAATTATTTACAACTACCATTGTCTGCTTTGCAACAATTTTTTGCATGCCGGGCAGACGTTATACTGAAAATTTATTTATTTGGGGACAGGTCTGCCAGGTACGCAAAAATATTTGCAGGACAGATGATAATTGTAAGTAATTAATTCTTCTCTATAATCTCTTTAAATTTCTTCAGGTAATGTTAAAGCGTAGTCGAGATACTGACAAAAAAAAATGATAAAACACAATTGAATTAAATTAAATTATAACGAGAAATCTATATACGGTTTTTAATATAAACATAAGAATAACAATCAATATGATTAGACACCTATACCGTAACTAAATTCACTATATTAGTGAAATTAACATAAGAATATCAGACGAATTATCGCAATGATATTTAAATAGAAGGCTATATAGGAAAAATGTAAATGCACCGCCGGGAATCGAACCCAGAACTATAACTGGAAACTTTCCCGACGCGTAATTGGGAGTTCTGGGTTCGATTCCCGGCGGTGCATTTACATTTTTCCTATATAGCCTTCTATTTAAATATAGTAACTGGAAACTTTCCCGACGCGAAATTGGGAGTTCTGGGTTCGATTCCCGGCGGTGCATTTACATTTTTCCTATATAGCCTTCTATTTAAATATCATGGCGATAATTCGTCTAATATTCTTATGTTAATTTCACTAATATAGTGAATTTAGTTACGGTAGGTATAGGTGTCTAATCATATTGATTGTTATTCTTATGTTTACAATTGAATTAGTCTGGCACAAATTTGGCATTTTCCATCATATTTTTATCTGTTAAATTCAATAATAAAATTTTAATAGTGTTGCCCAGTAGGATTTTGTACGGTGGAGGCTTGGAATAATAGATAGGTAATACTTTGGATGATAGAGGGGGATACTTCTTTGATGCATTTTTATTTTTAGTATTTTTTAAAGTGAGCTCTTTCCAACGACATGCTAATAATTTTCTAAACATTTTTCACTTTATTTGCCGCGGAGAACCCAACAATGTGTGTTTTTTTTGCTAAATAGATCCCCGAAATATTTCTGGTACACATCACCTTATCTGCATGTTGAATTGGAATCGGAATTCCTACGTCTAACCGTTTAGAAGTTACCAGTCTGTGGCAGAGAGTAGACAGATGGATGGACAACGAAGTCTCACAAGGGATCCGTTTTTGCCATTTTGATACAAAACCCTAAAAAAAGATATTTAAAAAAACCGGACCTTTAGAATCTAGACGTAGAAATGGATGAATATTTGAAAATCTTTTTGAAGTTACACTTTTTTACGGACGCTGGCGCTTGGTCGCAGGGGACTAAACTGAGAAAAAACGTCACCCGTCACTATCATAATACCCTATTTGTGTGTATTAAACCGTCCAACTCGTTATACCATAAATGTAAAGAAATGATATTTCTTTAATTACCGCTTTATCGCTTTTACGTAAGAGATAGTTAGAGATTACGTTATTTTAGAATTTTATAGGGAATAGTTAGTATACTAGTTTTAGTCAAGAAATGATACAGAAAGACCTTTAAATGTCGTTTCTTTTGTTCACAGAAAAACAATTTCTAGTTTATTTCTGAAAATCCTTAATAATTAATATAAACGTCTTACATAAATATAGCAGCTTGCTGTAAGGTCTGCGTGGCCTAGTGGTTAGATCGGCCGCTTCATACGAAATACGTCTTGGGTTCGAATCTCTGTGTAGCAACTTTAATTATAGTTTTTTTTTTAACTATTCCATATTCCACTTGATAGAATTATTTATATTTTTTTCTATTTTCTCTATTTATTTTTTAATTTTAATATTTTCGTATCAAATGGGCATACGATTTTTGGTGATTTTTTAAAGTATAACTTCTAACGCGCGTGCATATAAGTACCGCACCCATTTTATTAAATATTATGTAGATATCATACTTCGGTTTACATACATCTTTTTGTTGTGTGGTTTAGCTTTGATTTTACGAAGCTGTAACTGCGGAAAATATCTTATGAAAGAACAATTTCATTCTTAATACACATATTACCCATCTATACTGTATATAATATTGTATCATATATTTATCGATCTATCTGTATTTTATATATCAAGAAAATGTAGGTGGGTATAGTCTACTATACCTTTGACATAATATAAAAACAATCGTAGCTTTGAGCCCGCTGGCTTTGATCTGCTGTGAAAGCTTTTTACTAAACCTTTGCAGTCTTCTTCTATAGCTTTCTGGCGAACTGACTGACTGATATTAGGCTGGCAATGCTTAAGCTACACAAGGTATTACGGGTACCTTTGACTAACTCAATAATACTGTGTTCTATTGGATGATATCACCAGTGTAACGATGGTCATAGAAAAGTAATGATAAATGAGGTTTGTAGAAGCAAGGATCAAAAAGTCAACGCATAATCAATCAAATATGTTGGATTTATGTTAGAGAAACATTTTTTCCTTCATCGGGTTTAATGTTTTTTAAATAACTTTTTAAGAACTATCTTTTGATAATGAAAAATTATCTAAATTGATTTTGAGAATGTTTTCAAGATTTGATATACATTTCAATAATAGTTTTTCTATCATTGGATTCGATTTTTACATATAGATTATGATTAGAAATTATTCTGAGTCAGAATAATTTCTAAACATTTTGTTCAATTCCATGGCTATCGCTATCTGTTTTTGAGGTAATTTTGACATTTTCATATCAAATTTCTGCCGTTACAAAGCATACAAAATTAATTTTGTTTAATGATTTAGATGCAGAATTTTATGTTCTAAAACTTTTATTTGAAGATATTTTTCCTAAAATAATTAGGGAAGCAGGAAATCGCGAAAGTTTGATTTTACGGGTTAAATCCCTATTTTTTTTTAAGAAAAGCAAAGCAGCACACGGTATAAATCCAATTCACTGTACTGTGCGTAAAGAAGTTACGCTCCAAAAATATAAAAAAAAATTACCCTGTTTTATATTAATGAGGGCCCGCGACAGTTTTTCTAATCTCTAAGGGGTCCGTAGGCGCAAATGTTTAGGAAACGCTGCTTTAGATGACCAAACGTATATAACATAACCCACAATTTCTTATAGTAGTACTGGCGTCAGTTTTATTGGATACCATGCTTTAGGTTATTAATCCAGCGAATAAAAGATAGAAATTAGATTTTTAGGTATACCTACATACATGGACATCGGTTCCTTTTCAAATTCAGAGTAATTGAGTTTCATATGACCATTATGTTGTATTCATTAAATTCTATTTATTAACTATTCCTATATAATCGATATTTATATTACTTTGTAGAACATTACAGAATAAAATTTTGATCGGAAAGAAACTTTTATTATTTATCAATGAATGGTTCTCTTTAATGGTAATTTATTAAATTTATTTCCAATTTTATCAGTGATAACTACATAGTTTTTTACTTTTAACAATTTTTATGAGTTTTTATTTAAAAAAACCCAACAATGTCATCACCATGTTGTTCATTAATCGCTCAAACAAAATACTGAAAGAAATTGACAGCATTTGGTAAGTTATATAAAAAAAAAACACATTTAAATTTTTGTTAATTTTAACTTTATTTCCACATATTCTCACCCACGTTTGTATTATTTTGTAGACTCTGAAGATGGTATAAAGAATACCGAAACGTTAGTAAAATGCAAATTTAATAAAATCAGTATTGCTTTTTATTGCTCCTTTGTGCCACGAAAGTGCTCATTTCCAACAATTCTTAAAACTGTTTTCAAGGATCAAATTGCTCTATTTAAATATAGCAACTTCGAATTCGGTAATTTATACTTTAACTGCGACCCGACCCGACCCGACTTTGCACGGAAACAATTTTGAATTTTGGTTTTTCGAAATTCTAATTAACTTCTCGAATAATGACGCTGTTTTCTTATTTAAAATGAATCGTTGATGACCTCAGCTGTTGAGCATCTATAATATTGTAAAACGAAAACTATAGTGGTGGTATTCTGTAGAGTCAATGTTAGTAATAATTGTGCTGTTAAATTTTCTCACTTTCTAACAAATTTGACAATACCTAAGGTAAAGTTCGACAGAAATTTTACAGTGCTGTAAAATCTAACATTGACCCATACAGAATGTGGTATTCTGTATGGGTCAATGTTAGATTTTACAGCACTGTAAAATTTCTCTGGCGAATGTAGGCTTAAATACTAGTACAATATTTAGTAAGAATGTAAAAATTGGTGAGTATCGCAACTAAAATAAGACGATATCAGTATCCCACAGTTATGTTACTTCGATGTGTTAGCAATGTTACGCCCAGGTACTTATATATAATATTATAAGATAAGGATAAACTTCTTTGCCTCATAATATATTAAGTATTAATAATGAAAAAAAACATAATTTTCCTTTCACAAGATAATTTGTTTTTATATTAGAAATCGTGTCCATCGTGATTATAACAAAATTAAGCAAAATCGCAGGATAGTGGACAATATAATTTGATTTATTAAATTAAATGTACGACGTTTCGTCTATATTTAGACTTTTTCAAGTACATAAAAATAACAATATTTATGAAAATTAATATTAATTACTAACCATAGCAATTAACATAAGATAGGGTACATAAGACAAAAACATGGTAACAAATTATGTTGACTATAAATTTTAACAATCAAAAATAATAATAATAATAATAATAGTAGTCAGTACAATTATATTATGAAATTATGCTAACTTTTGTATTATTATTATTATTTTTGATTGTTAAAATTTATAGTCAACATAATTTGTTATCATGTTTTTGTCTTATGTACCCTATCTTATGTTAATTGCTATGGTTAGTAATTAATATTAATTTTCATAAATATTGTTATTTTTATATACTTGAAAAAGTCTAAATATATAGACGAAACGTCGTACATTTAATTTAATAAATCAAATTATATTGTCCACTATCCTGCGATTTTGCTTAATTTTATTATAATTTGTTTTATTTAAAAATCGACGACATGTTTTGGTAAATAGAAAATTATTGTTTTTTTTTCATTATTAAATACTAATTATAATACATATGAATAAAATGTATAAGCTACAATATTAAAGACTAAAAATTTAATTTTTCGTGGAAGATAAGGTCTAAAGAATTACATGGTATAAACCGTATTTTTATTTTGGGGTCGTTTTATCAAAAAAAAATTCGACTGATGACCAGTCCTATACTTTCCACCTAGTAAATATTTGCAAAAAATAAACACTCTTTCTTTATTCTTTGAAAAAAAGCATGTAGCTTAAGCAACGAATAATTTGTGGATGGAAAAGTCGAAAGCAGAACGTTTGACTTAGGAACTTTGTTTGGACTAGTTAGGAGATAAACATACTAAAAGTCCTTACCCCTCGCCTTACCCCTCCGAGGTACGCCCGAGGGGGGGGGGCACAAAGAAGGTCCCGTTTTTTGGTTTTTTGCTTTTATCTCGAAAACGGTGCGTCGTACGAAATTTTGTTGTACTACATAATGAAAGCTGATAAAATTCTCTACAGCTTTAACTTTCACACTTTTTATCTATCTCCATTCTTTGCCTAGCTATGAGCTTCGAAAAACGGCCGATTTTCAAAAATGTGTTAAATTCTCTGTAGCACATTGTAACAATACGAATTTGCCAAAATCATTTCTTATTGCTCATCCACACTATTAAAAACACCCACACACTATTAAAGAATAACAAGCTGGGAGTACCTCCACGCGGTGAAGGCGGAAACAGTTTACATTTAAACTGGATAAAACTCCCAATAATATCAATGAATAAAATTCTCGACCAATTTTTCAGACAATGTATTAACAAAAAATTACAACAAATAATTCAAATAATTGACGTTTCGATCCGGATTTGGATTTTCTTCAGAATCGAGCTAAAAAAATAAAAATATAAAAATTAATTATTAATTATTAATTAGTTTATATCTAAGAAATTAAGCCGTAGATTCGACAGATGAGGAGAAAGAAGAAGAGACAAACGCTGAGGAACCACAACCAGGCCCGTCACGCCCAAAGAGGAGGCGAATTAAATAATTCATTTTTTAATAAGGTGGATGAGCAATAAGAAATGATTTTGGCAAATTCGTATAGTTACAGTGTGCTACAGAGAATTTAACACATTTTTGAAAATCGGCCGTTTTTCGAAGCTTATAGCTAGGCAAAGAATGGAGATAGATAAAAAGTGTGAAAGTTAAAGCTGTAGAGAATTTTATCAGCTTTCATTATGTAGTACAACAAAATTTCGTACGACGCACCGTTTTCGAGATAAAAGCAAAAAACCAAAAACGGGACCTTCTTTGTGCCCGCCCCCCTCGGGCGTACTTCGGAGGGGTAAGGACTTTTAGTATGTTTATCTCCTAACTAGTCCAAACAAAGTTCCTAAGTCAAACTTTCTGCTTTCGACTTTTCCATCCACATTCCCCTTGTGAGCACCCATTGACTAAACTAATGGCCCTCTTTTTTGTTTAGTGATCTACTGATGGCTAGCTTAATATAGCAAAAATCACACACACACACACATACATACAGACATCAGTCAGAAAATGATCTTAAACGATTGTTAGGGTCTCAAAACGTGAAGATGTGTTAAAATCTCGAAATATTTTTTTCGGACTAAATCCATTACTTCCCTACCATAGTAAAGGTAGGAAGTAAAAAGATAGGACGAAATCGATAACGACTCAGCTTTGTTCTCTACTTGTAGGCTTATTTAAAAAAAATCACATTATGTTCAAAGTTATCCAAGCATGGAGATATAAACAAATTTTATATAATAAACCATCTTTTGATGAAATCTTTGGAAATGTGTTTTTACATAATTATGAGGACTGAATATTTATCAATCCGGTTAACTATCATGCCGGAGGAGCGAAACAGTACAGTGTTTACTTATTGTTCAAGTACTGCAGAGTATGTACACAATATGTACGAGTACTAATTCGTGGAATAGTACACACACATACAAGTAAAGTCTGAATCACACGACGATGGTTTTGCCGCTGGATTGCTTGCTTGATTTCTTTGCTAGGTCTCAAGCGTGCTGTAGCGCTGGATCTCGTGCTTGATTTAGCTTCACACGATGCGCGCTTTAAAGCTAGATTTGTAGATGGTTTTGATGCGTGTGTAGTGACAGCACAGTTTACAGTTCAGATATCAACAAAAATGGACGACTACACGATTACAGCAGAAGTTCTTCGTCGCTGACGAATAGCAATTATAGCGTTTTTATTAATTTGTTAAAGAAGACGAAGACACAAACGTTTAAACAACCGTCCTAGGTTGTGGAGTTGATACATTATGACGCCATGTTCGTTTATGACATAGCCCACGTGAAAAGATATTAGCTATGTTCCAACCTGCCATAAATGGATCGTTTTGAAACGGTAACGAAACTGTTTTTATCGGTTTTGTGCGCATGCGTCAACCTTGCACGGTTCTGTGACGGTACAAACGTAGACATTGGTTGGAACGCTTTTATGACCGTTTTGTGCATCAAAATATATCAATTGTCATTTGTCAAATGTAAATTCCTAATTTCAGGCTTTTTTTGTAGTTAAATTTTTTTTTAGAATTACACGAATATAAATATAATTAAATTTTATTAACTAAGAATTCAAATATAAATACTTATTTAAATTAATAATTTTGCAAAAACAAACAAAAACAAAACAAATCTTAAATGAAGAATAAAGAGATATTTGATTAGAGACGAGACAAAACAAAAATAAAACAAATTACAAATGAATAAACAACTGTCTCAAGTTGGTATTGAACAGAGACAAACGTAACAAAGTGCTTAATGCGCATGTCAGTTTTACAGTTTCATTTCGGTTTCATGTCTAGAGCATGTACCGAAATGGTCGTTCGCAAACCGTTCACAAACTATTACAAACTCGGTTGGAACGCTTTAAGAATCGTCCACAAACGATCACAAGTTCGGTTGGAACGCGTTCTATCCACTGCGCATGAGCGTGACGGTAATATTACGGTATTTAGAGTGGTTGGAACAAAGCAATTGTTTTCTAATTGGTTCTTACTCAAATCCAGCAGAGAATTAAGCACGAAAAATAGCACGGTTCTAATTCTGAAATCCAGCATGCATGTGTCCAAGTAACGGAGCCCGCAGTTACGTCATTTTCTATCGCTGCAGCCAGCGCGGATGCCAGCAAAAGTCCCAGCAGGAAATCCAGCGTCGTGTGAAGTGGCCTTTAGTGTCCTTTGGGAGAGTTGAGAGACGCAAGACCGAACCAGCTTACTGTCCCCAACAACTATCCACATAGATCTCTCAATACAAAGCCACAAATATACCACTTTATTCTGTAGTCTACTAGATAAAGTACACTGCATAAGGCATTGACGGTTCGTGAACTATTAATTACTAGCTTTTAGGTCCGCTTCGCCCTGGTAGACTTTAGTTTCCCAACTAAATAATCAAAAACAACAAATCTCTCATGTATCACTTAGGAAAAGCGCAAATTGAGACACGTATAGCGCGTGTGAGGTGACGCAGCACAGCGCGTTCTTTTGTAAACTACAGGATTGAATAGGTCGGCGCAAATTGGCAACACAGCGCAGCGTGGCACGACTCGCGTTTGCGGATAGTCGCGTGGCGCAGTAGTTCGGGCACAGTTTCTCGTGCCACGCGTGGTATTTGCAACTGAAAATGGCAGACGAGAAGTTGATAGAGGCGGTAAGGGATGCGGTTGGTACGCGAAAAACTGCGTCTCAATATGCGGATCATCGCGCAGCGCGTATGGCACGTATACGTGTCGTGTCTCTCGTGTCACGTCACCTCACACGCGCTATACGTGTCTTAATTTGCGCCTTGCCTTGTCCGTGCCAATCTCAGAAACTGCCGAACTGACTTGGAAACAAACCTTTCATTATTTAAAAGCCTACTTCAATCTGAATGAGATAGTCCAGGGATGGCGAACCTTTTCACACCTACGCGCTAATTTTTTTTTCAAAAAATGTTTAATGTAACCATGACGTGCCAACAAGCCCTTCAAGAAATTTAGTGGACAAAAAAATTATTCAAACGTAGATGAAAAGAATTATTTCAAAAATGGATTAAGTGCCATGAAACATTCGTTGACTTGTCGTGTCGATCTTATAATATAGATAATATGTGTTATTTGAATGATAGTCAAATTTTTTCGACAGCACCTAACATATTTTTAATTATTTCGATTGTATACACAGGGTGCTGAATTGCTTTGCGGGTAATAGGGATTTAACCCGTAAAATCAAACTTTTGCGATTTCCTGCTTCCCTAATTATTTTAGGAAAAATATCTTCGAATAAAAGTTTTAGAACATAATTCTGCATCTAAATCATTAAACAAAATTAATTTTGCATGCTTTGTAACGACAGAAATTTGATATGAAAATGTCAAAATTAGCTCAAAAACTGATAGGCTATGCCTATAATTTTACACTACGTCTTATAGTTTACACAAATTTAGTTCAGAAATCGTGTGAGAGATCCCTGACTTTCTTTACATTCTCGCTTACTGCCCGCCGCCCTTTTTGCCTTAGCGTAACAGTAGGTATAAAGCCTATGTTATTCGGAAAGAAGTATAGACACTGAAATAACTATTCAAATCAGTTCAGTAGTTCAACTACAAACAAACACAACATTTTAGTCTTTATAATATTAGTATACGTTTAAATGTTGTCACTGAATTTCAAGAAAAGATCGAAATTAAATTGTCGAGATTTCAGCGAGACGAGAAACAAGTTTCGAGACACCACGACCAAATTGTGCAATATTGCAACAATCCTAGAATTAGTTATAAAAAGAAAAGTAGTTTTTTTATTACTTTATAAAATAATAAAACGAGAACTGCTGTGGGGTGGGCCGAGCCCACCCGGTTCTCCTCTAGTTACGTCCATGACTATTTGTAATGTGTATGCTCGAACTCTGATAAGTCTTGCCTCAGGAAAGGTCTCTAGTAGAAATATTGAAGACGAGATTCTTCGAGAATTCTAGTTGTCAAAACGATAAAGGTATCCTTAAGACGAGAGTTAAAAAATTTTATATCTCGAATTTCGAGACGTTTCATAATTAGGTATTTAAATTTAAAAAAAATTATTAATTTTTTAATTTTTTCTAATAATTTAACATAAATAATATTAGTTAACAATTAGATTAACAATCAATATTGTTATTACTTCCTATACTGTACAAATTCACTATTTTAGTGAAATTAACATAAGGACATCAGACGATATTAATCGACATAACATGCCCTTATTAATTATTGTAGAAAGGCTACATAAGAAAAATTTAAATGCACCGCCGGTTTCCAGTTACTCCACGGTGCCCATGGGCACCGTGGAGTAACTGGAAAACTTGCCCGACGCGATATTGGGTGTTCCGGGTTCGATTCCCGGCGGTGCATTTAAATTTTTCTTATGTAGCCTTTCTACAATAATTAATAAGGGCATGTTATGTCGATTAATATCGTCTGATGTCCTTATGTTAATTTCACTAAAATAGTGAATTTGTACAGTATAGGAAGTAATAACAATATTGATTGTTAATCTAATTGTTAACTAAATAAGATACTGTAAGTAATTTTCTCGCAAATAATTGAAATAAATAATATTGAAAAACGAAAAGAAATTTTTTATAAAGCCATAGATCAATTACTAAAAATTAATTAAAGTGTATAAAAATTTAAAAAATATCACGTGACATCAAAACACGCCAGGAATGTTTGTGAGGTCGTTATGTTGAAATTTGTGTGCATTTGTTGGTATTTGTGTATGCGTATTACACATACTATCAAAAATAATAAATTTTTAACTTGGTAACCATGGATACAAAGACCATAGATAACATAATGACATTACACGCGTTCGGATTCTTTCAACGTGTCATCGGAACTGAGTTCAAAAATTAATTTTTATTTAAATATAACTTTTTAATTAGTAAGCAAAAAAATTAAATAAAAATAGTTTTGCTATTAAACTTGTATGTGGTCTTTCCATTTAAGTAAAAATTCACAGATTTCGCAATCCTTGCAATCATCGAGGAGATTGGAAATCATAACAGCATATATGAAACATAATTAACTGTTTATTATACACACAATATTTATCAATGCACTGTTTAGTTTTGTCAGGAATAACCCTATTATTCTTCTGTTATATACGCGTTCACTTTTGCTTGATTATTTAACTTTTAAATGGATTTTTCTACAGTATTTATTAACATTTGCTCAAAAATAACACCACAGATCGTCGCAAATACCTCTCAATTAACTAGACATGATATAAAACACATTTCGAAAAAATTGCACTTGTTCAATTTTGCATGATTGCTTCTCACTTGATCGCGACACCGTTGTCTTTTGGCCTTGAACGAAAACTCGTAACTCTGCCCCCATATACGAACATAAACATTTCCAATGTTAAAAAAAAATCATTTAAAAACCCAATTTTAGTTTATGCTTCCGATCATGGAGTCTTGTTTTTAAATAATTTGTGTTGGTATCTCCTACCATATTTAGAAGTTCAAAGGGGTTATTCGTTTACACCATGTACTGCATATTTACAAAAAGGTTTTCTCGGCTACGCCTATGTTGAGGCTTTGTACGGCTGTTTGCAGTTACTACTAGATGACCGTCTGTAAACAGTGTAACTATTAATACCTAAATAACAACTTTGCAGCACAACAAATAGTTTGTTTTGCATTAGAGTAGTGACCAAGACATACGCCTTTCCCAGACGAAGTGACATTTACAGAGATACCAGTTAATACAGGGTGGCTCAGAGCTGACTGACGGATTTCAAATGACAATAACTTTTGATCATGGAATTGGAAAAAAAATATTGTATGCATTAGTAGAAAATATATGAAACTTGTAGTTTTTATTACCTTCCTATTACCCAGCGATGTAGCTTAGTGGTACAGCACTAGACTCGCATTGGGAAGGTACTGGGTTCAAATCCCGGTGGGGCTAGGACTTTTTCCTACTGCCTCACGCCGAGAAACGGTAATTCCTGTACCGGCCATCTTGTTTGAGGTTTTCCATCGTTTCCCTCAATAATTCCAGATGAATATCGAGATGGTTCCTTATTCAAGGCCATGGCCGATTACCTGTCAAACTCTTATGCTCCCAAAGTTGCCTACCTTATACTACATATTATTAATAAAGTTGAAGTATAAAAATATATAAAACGGGAAGTGGTAAAAATGGAAAATAGTAATGGTGCGAATGGCGTCTGTTATGACATAATGTCGAGAAACGAACGTTAACCGCATTATTATTATTATTATTTATTCTTATTATTACCTTCCTATTGGAAGTTGTTGTAATGGGTCCGATTTTGCGAATGAAAAATTTGGATATATCCGCACGTTTAGAGGTCCCTAGAGTCCGAATCTACTGTTTTTAGAGATATGTTTCTCTCTCTCTCTCCCCCTCTCTCTTTTATTTGAAGACCGGTGTGTATTATTTTAAGCATTAATAAAAAAGCCTCTTCAAAACGTCGCCTATAATAAACTGACCGGCAAAAAAATCGGCCACTTTTATAAAAAAAGTCCCTCTAACTGCTTATTTTCTTTCCACAAAGGGAGCTTATAGCTGTTTTTCTTCGTTATTAATGCTTTTAGATGTGTATGTCATTTCATAAAACCTTTAGTTTTAGTTTGAACATTTGCAACCATTATATTTTGTAGATTGAAGGAAGAAATCTCGGTGGCATAGGATGGCACAAAGAGTGCCAAAACGTTTATTAAATACAAATAACTTAAATCAGTATTGCAATTATTGATCCTATGCCACCGAGGTTTCTTCCTTTAATCTACAAAATCTTCAATTCTAAGGATCACCACTACTCTAAATTGTTAGAGTTATCTTTACTGTCATATTATGATATGATTAACTCGATGCCATGACGGCTCAACGATATAATTCGAGAGGACAGAGTGGTGTAACGGTTAGCGTAGCGGCCTTTGGATCACACTGTCGTGGGTTCGAATCCCGCCTCCGCTCATGGATGTTTTGTGATGTTATTTAATTTTAAGTGAGTTGTTATTTGATGTGAACAAGACGCTAATGACCTAAGTTGTCGACGCGTCTATAATTTACAATAAATAAATAAAGATATAATTCGATTTCGAGGAGGATATACACGTTATTAAAAATTACAGGAGTCTATTAAAAACAGTCCACCTTAATTTTTTTACAACTAAAACAAAATTTGTATTTGCATTGGTTTTGTTACTTTTTTTAATTAAATTTTTTTTGTGTTTATTTGTAGTCTCTTTTTAGCTGTATGCAATCCGTATTAACATCAAATGGATTTGAGATTTAACCTACTATCAATTAGTAAAATTAATCAATACTTCAGTACTTTTGTAAAATATTTCAGGGTGGCCGGTTTTTTTTTGTCGGTGAATTTATAAAATAAACGAAAATTTGTTTGGGAAGATGCTCTTTTATTAAAATTAAAATATCATTATCATTATACATGAAATTAAAAAAAAAATTTGTTACGATCTAAAATGATCAAGGACATATTCTGTCCAATATCCTATGTTTTTAAGCCATATACACACTTTTAAATCAATTTGTGAAATGTCTACTGAATTGATATTTCCGAAAAGTGTCTAGTGAATCTATAGAATGCCTAAATAAATACGGATATGGCAGTACACTGCAAACAGAGGTATTATCCCGGTAAAGCAATGACGTTAGTGGAGATGTATCAGCCGTGGAGGTTAAACGGACTGACAGGCCGAAGCACTATTTATCATCCTCTCATATCCGGATCCCAGACACACACAGCAGCGATTCCTGCAGCAGTAATACCTCTACCTCCTCCCATTCTAACTAGAACGAGTTCTTATCCAGCTTTTTACACGCGACGAAATGTATATCCTTTTGCTGCTTAGCATGTCACTTCGCAACACCATTTCACATTCAGATGTGTACAAAGATAATGCACAAATCAAAGTTTTTATTTTATTTAAAGTGTCGAGATAAAAGTGTAGGATGAAGAGATTACGTCAAATGGAAATAAGATAATAAGTTTTAAAAATAGGTTCTATGAAAACTATACACTACACGTTCAATAAATATTTTCTAAATAAATAACAATATATGAGTTAGGTAATTGTGGACAACAATATAATAAATATTAATTAATTCAATAATGAATTAATTAATAATTATTATATTGTTGTCTACAATTACCTAACTCATATATTGTTATTTATTTAAAACGGTTTGTTCGACCCATTTGGGTTATTAATATTTAAGTTTCGATTGTAAATTAAAAATAAATCGGCTCTCGGATGAGATGTGATTTAGTATTGAAATAGGTATATATGGGGAAGGAACAGATTTCACTTTCGGGGCACTGTATGAGTAAGTGGCAACTCAATCAGCCGGAAACTGGGAATTTCGGGTTCAAGTCCCGACAGTGGCTTCTGATTGTTTCCTTATATATCTTTAGCGGCCCGTCCCGGCTTCGCCCGGGTGGTATGTAATTATGATTTAATAGCGGTCACCCATGGCTCCGCTCACGTATATTTAGTTGCCACGAACTTTCGCGCCAAAAGGGGTTTGACCCGAGCTCAGCGGTAGTTAGGGGTGGGCTTAAGCATCAAGGTTACTTACCACAAAAAAAAACATTTACCCCTCCGACCTTCTCCACACTGGTTGTACGTGGTGTTGACCGGTGAAATGCTCCACCGAAGAAAAGGGAAATATAACTTTTTTAGTTGGGCGCCAGGATCGGTCACCGCACAACCAAATTAGATCGCCGACCCTTGATCTCGATGTGGGGGAAGGGAAACGAAATAACGACTTCTAGGTAAATATTAATATAGCATTATATTCGACCTCCAAAGGGGGGGGGGGGGTACGTTACTCGGACCTTTACAAATTACAAACTGCCAAAGTGGCTCGGTACTTTAGTTACAATATCATAGGACATCATCCTCACAATATTCTACAGAACGTTATTCAATATATCACATAAATCAGGATCACAATATTTCACAGAACGTTATACAACATCGCAATATTCACTATATTCTACAGAACATTATTCAATATCACATAAATCATCACAATATTTAACCGAACGTTATACAACATCGCAATATTCACAATATTCTACAGCGAGTAGTTCAACTACCAACTCATACATATATATCTCACATATTATATCACACATATAGCACCCGTAAAGGTACATAAATAAACCAGTACAGATACTCTGGTAAGTTCGTGAAGTCAACTTTGACTCACGATCAAATAAATTAATCTAATTAATGTTATGGCGGGTACCCAAGGACGGACGTAGTTTTACAAATAAAAATAAAATACAAAAATACATATGGGTTAATTAAGTACAAAGAATAACCATAAAGGTTCAAAGCTGAGTGAAGCTCATTACTCCTCAAAACCAGTAATCTGATAAATGAATCGCAGTTTTACAATAAAAAAAAAAATACATCTGGCGCAATTAAAGTACAATGAATAACCATAAAGGTTCAAAGCTGAGTGAAGCTCATTACTTCGCAAAGCCAGTAATCTGATAAATGAATCGCAGTTTTACAATAAAAAAAAAATACATATGGCGCAATTAAAGTACAATGAATAACCATAGAGGTTCAAACTGAGTGAAGCTCATTACTTCTCAAAACCAGTAATCTGAGAAATGAATCAAGTTTCGACTCCATCGATAAGCATTGTACGTCACCGGACCTTAAGGGAAACGGTGGGTAAACAAACACCAACAAAACTAAATAATTCACAGACCGAACTCCAGTCTTCAATGTCGAGATGTCAAATATTTAAATAAAGAAACAAACAAAAAAAAAAAAAAAAATATAAAGCTTGACATTTAGAATGAGAAAATCAGCGCTAACTACATTATTACAAAATAGATATACAGAAGATAAAGAAATTTGAAATAGAAATGTCCATTTGTTCAGTCCAAGTGTCTGGATTCACATACTACCGGAAATTAGATGTATTAGTTGTTAGTGGGTATCGGACAAGAGAAATTAATATATTATTCGGGTAAGCTTGTTGCATTAGTGGTTAATCGGGGCAGGAAGCAAATATTTTAAATTTATTAATTAAGTTATTTTTTTTTTTTAAATTCATTGATCATTTTTTTTTTTTGTTTATGGAAAAGGAAGAAAATTTCTTTTTAATTCACTACCGTCGGAGGTCACAGTCTGGTTTGTCGAAAAAATAAAAGTTAATAAGAGATTTAATCGCGAAATATATTTTAAAAGTATTTGACACAACGACTTCACCTAGGCGGTACTTACAAAAAAAAATTAAGTAAAGGAAACGACTCATCGATGCAGACGTAACGAAATTTCAACATACGATATCGATCGAAGGCACTCACAAATTACATCGGAGCTTCGGTTGCTCGATAAGACCAAATAAAAACGATCGGCATAACCGTACCTAGATCTGAATACATGATTACTCGATGGACAACAATACACGAACTAAAGTGTGTCTCAATCGAAACGACCGAAGACATAAGTTGTGAACAGACCTTACAATCAATCATTACACTATTATAATCTTTACAGATACAATATATTATGCCCCATTAGGCAAACTGGCATGAACAAATAAATTATACATATATCTTTTCTTTAATAACAATACAGACTAATTGTGAAACAATCTAATGTGATTTAAATTTTATCATAGAATCTACACCGATACCATATTTTTGCCCAATTAAGCAAACTGACATGAACCAAATTAATTATACATATATCTATGTTCTTTTTTTTTTTATTAATAATAATACAGATTAACTGGGAAGCAATTTAATGTGATTTGAATATTATCATTATATATTTTGCCAAAAATAATACGAATCGAAGTTTAAACGAAGAACTCACAATATTTAGCACACAACAAAAAAAATTGGAACGAACTCACGATTT
Source organism: Mongoloraphidia duomilia (assembly GCA_039654895.1). Lineage (NCBI taxonomy): Eukaryota > Metazoa > Arthropoda > Insecta > Raphidioptera > Raphidiidae > Mongoloraphidia > Mongoloraphidia duomilia. The sequence continues at coordinate 12,211,887 of CM077524.1, forward strand.
CGCTGTGAAGATCTCGCCGTGACGTAGGTAGCCAAAATTTGTCGTACACGACGTTGAGGAGAAAGGATCATTGCTGTATTCTCCGCTAACGGATCACAGTAACAGAACGACGACAACCAGTTGCATACCATAATGACGTACGGGAGACAAACAAAAATGGAAAATAAACCTCGCCATCAACAAAACAAAAACACCCTGTAATCAGTACAATGACATCAGAAAAAAAATTATCAATTATTTATGAGTCCATGTGGGGACGAATAATATTCACACTTACCTCAGCATGAGGGTGTTATATCCAAAAATATCTATCGAAAACTCCGAACCATTTCTTATCATCCAATATTGCATTAGTATCTGCTTCAGAAATTTACAATCATCAAAGATGATTAACGAAAAATCACAAAAACTTATAAGCGTTTTGCACAACGCAACCAAAATGTGTCCAAGCTTTTGTCAAAATGCCGGAAATGAAAAATAATTCCCATAATTCATTGAATTAGTACACAAAAATTTAATAGGCAGCGTGCGACATCTAACGTCCAAAATGAGCAACCTTATTCTTACGTCAAATAATAGATTTGTTTACTGATGTGTATGATTAGTTGCCTAAAATCGGCAAAACCAGATAATTTCTTAAAAGCTTAAAAAAAAAACGTAACAATCCCCCTCCTACTTCGGCAGGAAGAAAACTCCCAGAGTTTTCTGACGACTCACATGGCCAGAAAGCATCCATAACTAAAATGAATCAAACACGACAAGATAATACAAAGACACAAAATTATTCCACAGATCGAAACCTTGGTCCGAGCAGCTATGCTCAAAAAAAAAAACAAAACACAACAAGATTTCCGAATGTACGGAACGACACGAAATTCACGTTTTATTTACAGGGTTCTATACAAAAAAAAAATGTTGGACTACTTCCAATTTGTATATCTGGGTTCAAAACATACGAACATCCGACTATCTCCTTTTGCGCACAAATGGGTTCTGGACGTAGGAACGTCTGACTATCTCCAGGACATACAGAATGGGTTCGAAACAACTAGACAACAAAAATTGTCCCAAAAACCTTAATTCTAATATATATATTAAAAAAAAACCTTTTAACGAAGATTAGTACTTATAATACAGGATTGAGAAGAAATTCTCAGGATAAGTCCGGGTATTGGTCAAGATTGGTGAAAGAATCGTAGTTTGTTACACGCGACAGTCGCCTCTTACGACAGGTAGGGTAACGCACCATGGGGATATTCTTGTCGGTAGTTACGCCCTTCCGCCATTGGGCTCATAAACTTAAATTTAGTCATTAATAACACGACAACAACCAAAACGAAAAAAAATTAATTAGTCATATTCAAGGAGTAATTTGCGTGATCAGAAACGTCGGTACAGCACATACACTAAGACTTGAGTGAAGCCAAATCCTGTTAAACAGCACGGAGATTATCAATAAACATCCACAAGAACATTACGGGTAACTCGATTACCTCACCACAACATATACAATCATTCAATGTACCTTCCACTTCAAATCTGGTACTAAGACCTAGGAAAGATACGTCAACGACACAGTCGCAAAACAGACAAGACAAGCGAACGCTTGCCACAAAAATTCACTCATACAAAAAAGAACATGATAATTCCTAACGCAACACTAGAGCTTATGTGATCCTGCAAAGCAGTAACGGAACTCAACCCCAAAACCATAAGCAACCAGCGCCCAAAAATCAAAGCAATACTACTGGTACTACGTCGATCAACAATCAAATCAAGTGTCGCCAAACGACGAATAGTCAACATCGAAAGCGAAAATGGATTAAGGGGAACAACAAGGAAGAAGGAATTTCCTCTTTAAGGAATCGAAAAAGGAAGGGAGTGTACCACATTACCTCAAACTGAATTAACTAATCACAACTAATCAACAAAACTGGAAATCAGGAAAACATAGGTGTATCGGCTGTGTTCAAATCCCATAAAGCGGCTAGAAGCGAATAACCTCCAACAATCGAAACCAGAACTTTTCCCTAACAGCACACAACAGGCAAATATAGAGAAAGAACAAAAGGAATAGAAGATAGAAGGAAAAAAAAGAATAATCGAAGTCTAGACACTATAGACTTGATAACTTAGAAGTCATATAATCCACGCTATGGTCGCCTCGTACGACCGGTCGGGGATTACACCACGGCAGAATTCTTTAATGCCCACAAACCGCAGGGCAGTTGTCATGATCGGTAGTATCGAATGGTCAGTATCCGAAAGTCATAGCCAGGAGTCCAACTTTGTTCGCCTCTTACGAACGACAGGAACGACGCCACGGAAGTATTCTAACAGCCCCTCGCCGCAGGGCACTAATATGTTCACCTTTGTTCGCCTCTTACGAACGACAGGAACGACGCCACGGAAGTATTCTATCAGCCCCTCGCCGCAGGGCATTAATATGTTCACCTTTGTTCGCCTCTTACGAACGGCAGGAACGACGCCGCGGAAGTATTCTATCAGCCCCTCGCCGCAGGGCACTAATATGTCACCTTTGTTCGCCTCTTACGAACGGCAGGAACGACGCCACGGAAGTATTCTAACAGCCCCTCGCCGCAGGGCATTAATATGTTCAACTTTGTTCGCCTCTTACGAACGACAGGAACGACGCCACGGAAGTATTCTATCAGCCCCTCGCCGCAGGGCACTAATATGTTCACCTTTGTTCGCCTCTTACGAACGGCAGGAACGACGCCGCGGAAGTATTCTATCAGCCCCTCGCCGCAGGGCACTAATAATCATAGGTCACAACAAAAATTGGTCCACTAAAGGACTCAACAGCGCAAAAAAAAAAAAAAACAACAAAACAACAACAAAAAAATAAAATCACTAAATCTACCACAATTTAAGTTAATTTAAGTTAATTCAAACTGGTCGTTTGTAGAGATTGAAAGAGAAAGGGTAATTATTCCGGGTCCGTAAGATTTTCAACGGCCTTAAGGTCTTGAACATGCCACGTTCCTGCGGTTTCTCCTTCAGGAGTTTCTAGTTCGTAGGTCCACTGACCAGGTTTGCGTCGAACGCGATATGGTCCGACATATTTCGGCGCTAGCTTGGCCGTAAAATAATTAACAGCATCGGATAAAACTTTATTTCGACGGTAAACTAATTGTCCAGTATTAAAATGTACGGGTCGTCGCCTTAAATTGTAGCGATGTCTCGTTCGGTCTGAACTGCGGAGTAAACGATTCTGAATGGTGGCGAACATAGTTTGATAACCAGCGGTTCGCTGTTGTATTTCCGTAGGTAACTCAACCTTATCTTCTGGCGGACGTATTCTATAATGGTCACCCGATCCAACATATTCTCTTCCGAAATTAACAAAGAATGGAGTATAACCAATAACCTCGTGACGGGCAGAGCGAATAGCACATGTAACGGCAGATAGATATTTGTCCCAAGTGCGGTGATTGTCTTTAACATAAGCGGACAGCATGGTTTTTATGACGCGATTAACTCTTTCGGTGGGGTTAGCGCGGGGGTAGTAATGCGGGGTAAAAGAAATATGGACACGGTACTGACGGCAGAGATCCTTAAAAGCTTTGCTCTTCATTTGGACGCCATTATCGCAGATGATGGTATCAGGTACGCCGTAGGTAAGAAATATTCCTTCTTCGATATGTTTGACTAGGGTCTGTGCCGTGGCACTCCGAATAGGAAAAGTGACAACATATTTGCTGAACGTATCAGTGACCGCGAGGATCTGGGTAAATCCACGAGCGGTTCGAGGCAATGGTCCCATAAAATCTAAAGAAATAATTTGCCATGGTCTTGAAGCAATAGGTCGGGAACCCATTAATCCAGCAGGAAGTCGTTGTTCTGGTTTTACAGTAGCACACACCTTACACATTTTTACGAAGCGGTAGATATCGTTCTTCATTTTCGGCCAATAGAAAGAATCATGAACCCTCCAGTACGTCTTAAACATTCCGACATGTCCAGCTAGAGGATCACTGTGACAGCGTTTCAAGATAGTGGCGCGATGTTCCTTAGGTACGACAGTTTTCCAAGTCTCGTTGGTTTGATCAAAACCGGAGGTTCGGATTTTTACCTGCTTATAAAGGATATCGTTTTCGACTCGCCAAGACGGATATTGTTGTGGTTGGCGCTCGACGTTGCGACGCATCTTCTGGTACCAACGGTCGGTAGTGGTACGATAGTGGATTACAGAGGCCGATTCTACAGCATCGACAAGCATGGGTACAGATCGAGAAAGAAAATCAGGCACGACATGGTCCTTGCCTTTCCTGTGCACGAGTTCATAATCGAACGGTTGTAGTCTGACAGCCCAACGAGCAAGTCTGCCGGTCGGATCCTTCATACGTTGTAGCCATAACAAGGAATAGTGGTCTGTAATAACTGTGAATCGCGTTCCTTCTAGGTAATGACGAAGCTTCTCGATAGCGAAAATTACGCTTAAACATTCTCTTTCCGTTGTTGAGTAATTACGTTCTTGTCGAGTGAGAGAGCGAGATAAAAAGCAGATCACATGTTCTCCGTCATCGAACATCTGGGTTAAGACGGCTCCTATACCGTACGCTGAAGCGTCAGTTTGTAAAATAAATGGTTTGCTAAAATCCGGGCACGTCAACAAAGGGGCGGTTACCAGAGACTCTTTAATCTGTTGGAATGAGCTTTCGCATTCCGTATTCCAATCCCATTTTACATTCTTCTTCGTCAAACGAGTAAGGGGTGTTATTATCGTGGAGAAGTTTTTGACGAACCTTCGATACCAGGAAGCCATTCCGATGAAGCGACGAACTTCAGTGACGTTAGTAGGTTGTTGTACCTTTAATATTGCTTCGACCTTATCAGGGTCGACACGTAGTCCATCTTGGTCCACCACATAACCTAGATACTTTAGTTGAGTCCGGCAAAACTGACATTTTTCTCTACTTACGACGAGTCCGGCATCCATTAACCGAGAAAACACCTTTTCTAGAGCATCTAAATGAGTTTGAAAATCGGGGGTCGCGATGATTATATCGTCTAAGTATACGAATACGAAAGGTTGTAAATCCGCACCAAGGACTCTATCGATTAAGCGTTGAAATGTGGCAGGAGCGTTGGTGAGACCAAACGGCATCCTTTTAAATTGATACAGTCCACCAGGAACTGAAAAGGCGGTATATTTGCGAGAATCCCTAGCCATAGGCACCTGCCAATAGGCTGACTTGATGTCAAGAGAACTCAAATATCGAGAATCACGGAGTTGATCTAGAATAGACGAAATATAGGGTAAGGGATAGGCATCCTTTTTGGTGACAGCGTTAAGTTGTCGATAATCTACGCAGAATCTATAGCTACCATCTTTCTTTGGGACTAGCAGCACTGGGGAAGACCAGGCGCTCTGTGACGGTTCAATAATATCTTCGTCTAACATCGTGTTAATTTCAGCATCGATGATACGTCGTTTAGCTGGCGACACGGGGTAATATCGCTGTTTAATTGGCTTGGAATCGGTCACAATTTCATGTTCGACCACTGTGGTAGAACCGAGGGAGGTTCCCATCTTCTCAAAGGTTGAATCGATCAGACGGTCCATTGAGGCTCGCTGTGTCGCAGAAAGATTTATTTCGCTGGTTAGACTATTAATCTGTATATCGGGTGTATTACCAAAATGCCAAACGTCGCGTTGTAAATCAGGGACAATGTCCATTGCGGACCAAAAGTTAAGTCCAAGGATCAATAGATGAGGTAGACTAGGAACAATAAGGACGCGAATCATTCTGACTCGATCGATAAGACGAAAGGGTACATCAACAGTGCCGATGGTTTTGCATTGTTGTCCGTTAGCGACAGTGCAAGGGAAATAGTCCTTAGACGAATTCATCTTCAGTCCTAAACGTTGAAGCGTCTTCCATCCTTCAGATCCCATAACGGTATGGGTGGCCCCAGAATCCAGTAATCCAAGAAGGGAATAGCCGAGAATACTCACTCGTAGATACGGGCGTTGATCAGTGCCTGCATGAGATACAATATATGAAAGAAAGGCTTGAGTCGCAGTGGTTTTGGTCGTTTCAGAGGGGTCTACGGAGAAATTCTGTCGACCGCTCAATTTCTCCTGACAGCGTTTTCCGTCTGATTACAACTTGTACAGGTACGGGATGTAACGTCCTTACGGCCACAATGATAGCAAAACAAATTACGCTGGGCGGTACATTGACGAAAGGTGTGTCCAGGCTGACCGCAATTCCAACATTCTTGAGGTCGTCGTGGCGTGGAAAACCGAGGAGGTGGTGTCTGGTTGGGTGCTTGAACAGCATGAACCGTTGCCATACGGGTCGGTTCGACAACAGGGGTAGATATCTCTTCCTCAGCAGACGCAGCGAACACAAACGTTGAGTCTACATAGTTTTGACTCCGTCGAGACGGTGGGTGGTAGTGTTCCGCACGATATTTCTTGCTTTCCAACTTAAGACATTCGTCTTCCAATTCTTGTAATGAGGTGACGGTCGGTAATTGCATTATATAAAAGGGGCTTAAGTTGCGAAGTATTATGTCCAGTTGGGCATCTTCAGTCATACGTCCATAACGTTTAAACATAGACGACATACACGCCAAGTAGTCTACAATACTCTCAGACTGGTCTTGAGTACGACGCATGATGTCCTGTAATAATCTCGAATGATAGTCTGGCGGTTCGTAGTGCCGTTGTAACAATTTAGCAAGCTCGCTCCAGGAAGTACAGCGATGTCGGATGGATCGATACCAAAGCAGTGCTTTGCCAGAAAACAGGTCGATGGCAGAGTCAAACAATTCTTCAGTTGAAACACGTCGGGCGTGTTGTAACTCTTCAACACGCTCAAGAAACGATTGCACAGTTTCAGTTTTAGACTCTCCCGAGAATTTTAAACCCCATTTCCAAACGGGTACGCCGGTATATGGTCGATTGGACGAAATAGGTGTAGAATGATGCACATTTTGATGCAAATTTAGGTCAATTAAGCTCCGATCTAGATGAATAGCTTCCGGTTCAGTTGCGACAGGCGCAATAGCATCTACATTCGCAGGTACAGATTCAGGTGGTTCTTCAAACGCATCCATCATTGTCATTGCTCGTGCCAAAAGAGTCGCACGGGTAAGTTTCTGCTCTTCAGTTAACTCGCTGATAGGTATTCGATCGACACGGCTGATATAGTGAGTCAATCGAGTCCAAAGCGCAGTATTCCTTCTATCCGCGGGTGATTCAGGAGATCGGGGCAACAAACTCTCCAATTCGGTGAGCCGGTCCTGGATTAGGACAAGTTCATCAGCAACGTTACATGAGTAAGGAGGATAAGAAAGTGTACGATTTAGCGCTTCTAATCGCATTAACGAACGTAAGCGTGCGCGCATTGGGTCTACTCTATCATCTTCAATATTAGCTCCTCGAATGCAAAGTTCGTATTGGAGTTCATCTTTCTTCAATCGGTTAATGTCTACTCCAGAATATGCCATAATGATTTTTGGATTTGACTAATAAACAACAAAACGGTGAACAACAAACAAAACAAACACAAAAAAAAAATTCAAACACAATAGTGCAATAGGGTTCGCAGTTCTATTCCACGTAAAATCCAAGGTATACAAAATCAGTCAGAAAATTCAAAATAGTCCTAATTTGATAATAAACACAAGAGGGCTCCGTTTGTCGACGGATCAACGAATTCAACAATACCTCGCAGTGACAACACACACAAAAAAAAAAAAAAATCCGAGACAGATTATACCTCAAAATGTATATAAATCACAAAATAATTCAACTCAAACAATGTGACGTAACACAACGCTTTAAAAGAAATGCTAAACACAACGCTTTAAAAGAAATGCTGAACACAACGCTTTAAACGAAATGGCTGAACACGACGCTTTAAACGAAATGGCTGAACACAATGCTTTAAACGAAATGGCCCCACGTTGGGCGCCAAAATTTGCCACGAACTTTCGCGCCAAAAGGGGTTTGACCCGAGCTCAGCGGTAGTTAGGGGTGGGCTTAAGCATCAAGGTTACTTACCACAAAAAAAAACATTTACCCCTCCGACCTTCTCCACACTGGTTGTACGTGGTGTTGACCGGTGAAATGCTCCACCGAAGAAAAGGGAAATATAACTTTTTTAGTTGGGCGCCAGGATCGGTCACCGCACAACCAAATTAGATCGCCGACCCTTGATCTCGATGTGGGGGAAGGGAAACGAAATAACGACTTCTAGGTAAATATTAATATAGCATTATATTCGACCTCCAAAGGGGGGGGGGTACGTTACTCGGACCTTTACAAATTACAAACTGCCAAAGTGGCTCGGTACTTTAGTTACAATATCATAGGACATCATCCTCACAATATTCTACAGAACGTTATTCAATATATCACATAAATCAGGATCACAATATTTCACAGAACGTTATACAACATCGCAATATTCACTATATTCTACAGAACATTATTCAATATCACATAAATCATCACAATATTTAACCGAACGTTATACAACATCGCAATATTCACAATATTCTACAGCGAGTAGTTCAACTACCAACTCATACATATATATCTCACATATTATATCACACATATAGCACCCGTAAAGGTACATAAATAAACCAGTACAGATACTCTGGTAAGTTCGTGAAGTCAACTTTGACTCACGATCAAATAAATTAATCTAATTAATGTTATGGCGGGTACCCAAGGACGGACGTAGTTTTACAAATAAAAATAAAATACAAAAATACATATGGGTTAATTAAGTACAAAGAATAACCATAAAGGTTCAAAGCTGAGTGAAGCTCATTACTCCTCAAAACCAGTAATCTGATAAATGAATCGCAGTTTTACAATAAAAAAAAAAATACATCTGGCGCAATTAAAGTACAATGAATAACCATAAAGGTTCAAAGCTGAGTGAAGCTCATTACTTCGCAAAGCCAGTAATCTGATAAATGAATCGCAGTTTTACAATAAAAAAAAAATACATATGGCGCAATTAAAGTACAATGAATAACCATAGAGGTTCAAACTGAGTGAAGCTCATTACTTCTCAAAACCAGTAATCTGAGAAATGAATCAAGTTTCGACTCCATCGATAAGCATTGTACGTCACCGGACCTTAAGGGAAACGGTGGGTAAACAAACACCAACAAAACTAAATAATTCACAGACCGAACTCCAGTCTTCAATGTCGAGATGTCAAATATTTAAATAAAGAAACAAACAAAAAAAAAAAAAAAAAAAAAAAATATAAAGCTTGACATTTAGAATGAGAAAATCAGCGCTAACTACATTATTACAAAATAGATATACAGAAGATAAAGAAATTTGAAATAGAAATGTCCATTTGTTCAGTCCAAGTGTCTGGATTCACATACTACCGGAAATTAGATGTATTAGTTGTTAGTGGGTATCGGACAAGAGAAATTAATATATTATTCGGGTAAGCTTGTTGCATTAGTGGTTAATCGGGGCAGGAAGCAAATATTTTAAATTTATTAATTAAGTTATTTTTTTTTTTAAATTCATTGATCATTTTTTTTTTTTGTTTATGGAAAAGGAAGAAAATTTCTTTTTAATTCACTACCGTCGGAGGTCACAGTCTGGTTTGTCGAAAAAATAAAAGTTAATAAGAGATTTAATCGCGAAATATATTTTAAAAGTATTTGACACAACGACTTCACCTAGGCGGTACTTACAAAAAAAAATTAAGTAAAGGAAACGACTCATCGATGCAGACGTAACGAAATTTCAACATACGATATCGATCGAAGGCACTCACAAATTACATCGGAGCTTCGGTTGCTCGATAAGACCAAATAAAAACGATCGGCATAACCGTACCTAGATCTGAATACATGATTACTCGATGGACAACAATACACGAACTAAAGTGTGTCTCAATCGAAACGACCGAAGACATAAGTTGTGAACAGACCTTACAATCAATCATTACACTATTATAATCTTTACAGATACAATATATTATGCCCCATTAGGCAAACTGGCATGAACAAATAAATTATACATATATCTTTTCTTTAATAACAATACAGACTAATTGTGAAACAATCTAATGTGATTTAAATTTTATCATAGAATCTACACCGATACCATATTTTTGCCCAATTAAGCAAACTGACATGAACCAAATTAATTATACATATATCTATGTTCTTTTTTTTTTTATTAATAATAATACAGATTAACTGGGAAGCAATTTAATGTGATTTGAATATTATCATTATATATTTTGCCAAAAATAATACGAATCGAAGTTTAAACGAAGAACTCACAATATTTAGCACACAACAAAAAAAATTGGAACGAACTCACGATTTCGCTGTGAAGATCTCGCCGTGACGTAGGTAGCCAAAATTTGTCGTACACGACGTTGAGGAGAAAGGATCATTGCTGTATTCTCCGCTAACGGATCACAGTAACAGAACGACGACAACCAGTTGCATACCATAATGACGTACGGGAGACAAACAAAAATGGAAAATAAACCTCGCCATCAACAAAACAAAAACACCCTGTAATCAGTACAATGACATCAGAAAAAAAATTATCAATTATTTATGAGTCCATGTGGGGACGAATAATATTCACACTTACCTCAGCATGAGGGTGTTATATCCAAAAATATCTATCGAAAACTCCGAACCATTTCTTATCATCCAATATTGCATTAGTATCTGCTTCAGAAATTTACAATCATCAAAGATGATTAACGAAAAATCACAAAAACTTATAAGCGTTTTGCACAACGCAACCAAAATGTGTCCAAGCTTTTGTCAAAATGCCGGAAATGAAAAATAATTCCCATAATTCATTGAATTAGTACACAAAAATTTAATAGGCAGCGTGCGACATCTAACGTCCAAAATGAGCAACCTTATTCTTACGTCAAATAATAGATTTGTTTACTGATGTGTATGATTAGTTGCCTAAAATCGGCAAAACCAGATAATTTCTTAAAAGCTTAAAAAAAAAACGTAACATAGTAAATTGTTAATTTGTTATCCCCTCGCGAGAATCTCCCCCCCCCTGCGTAGCTTTCTATTAGGGAAAGGATTTTTAGAATCGGATTAGTAGTTCCAGAGATAAGAATTTATGATTTATTACCCCCCCCCCCCCGCGAGTACCCCCTCGCGAGAATCTCTCCCCCTGCGTAACTTTCTATTAGTGAAAGAATGTTTAGAATCTGTTTAGTAGTTCCAGAGATAAGAATTTATGATTTATTACCCCCCCGCGAGTATCCCCTCGCGAGAATCTCTCCCCCTGCGTAGATTTCTATTAGTGAAAGAATTTTTAGAATCGGTTTAGTAGTTGCAGAGATAGAATTTATGATTTATTACTCCCACCGCCTCTAATTTTTTTGAAAATAAAATACAGCCCATGTTACTCGCTGATAATGTAGCTTTCTATAGGTGAAAGAATTTTTGAAATCGGCACAGTAGTTTTTGAGTTTATTCATTACAAACATACACACACACACACAAAAATAAAAATCTTTCCTCTTTATAATATTAGTATAGATATAGATCTTTTGACGTTTAACAATCATGATGGCATAATATGCTGACTGATATGTTAAGAAATACTATTCACTACCTAGTGGATGCCTTGTGGATTAAAAATTCATTGTTGAATTAATTAATAATTATTATTTTCTAATTACAATTAGTAGAAGAAATCTTTCGCAGCATATATAGTTCGGTCTAATTAAACATTGACCCGGACATTTGAAACGTCAAGCTAAAAATTGGTGGAAATGTCAAAGAATAGTGTTCTGATTGATATCCCAAACTTCCCAAAAAATCCCCCTGGGGGAAAATCCGCCATCTTGAAAAAACCACGACATTTTACCACTTTTATTACTTTTTTCGAAATATCTCAGAAACGGTCGACTTAAGCAATTCTTCCACTATGTAATGTTTTAAAGAGGATTACATTTCCTACAATTTTCATTCCCACAACTTTTCTGTGGTACTATAAGCGCGCTACAGCTTCTTAAAAATCACGTACTTTTTGTTACCTTGGTAACCAATTGTTACAATGTTAAGTCCTTTTCAATAGCTTTATTTATTGTGTTCTTCATCGAATTTTAAATTGAAAATAACTATGTTCATAAAGCAAGGAACGCCCTAAACTATGCTTTTTGTCCCATTTCGATATCTTTAAAAATTGAAAAGCTATAGACAGTCAAAGTTGAAATCATCACAGAGTTTTACGTGTTCTTTTTAACACGCGATTCGAGTACCTTCCATACCGAATACAAAAAAATCCGTCTAGGAATCCATAGAAAATTTAACGCCCTAAACGATGTTTTTGTCCTATCTCGATAACTTAAAAAATGTTCAACTTATAAGCATTTAAGTTTACTTCAAAATCAGTTTTTTTCTTCTATTTGGCAATTTTTCATTCAATTCGCTTGGACTTAAATGCTTATAATTTAAAAATGTCTGAAGTTACAAAAATGTAGGAATCTGCAAATATTTTTAGAAAACATTACCTACCAAATTAATAATTAATGTTATATTACTTCAAATTCGTTTTCTCACTCTAATGACCATTGTGTACCTAATCAAAGTTTGTGAACATTGGGGTTTGGCAGATAATTGACCATGGTTTTTTACAAGCAACCTGCGATATTTATATGAAAGAGACAATTGAAAAGAAGTTCTAAGCCACATCTATCCTCGTTAGTATTCGAACCCAGTACCTTCCGAAAACGAGTTTAGTTCTCTCACCACTATACAACTCGCTTGGTTGGATCTAACTGTATAAAAATTTAAATATTTGGGAAAGGTTTCTTACTATGAGAAATGAGAACACTTATTTCTGAGTGACCTTGTTTTCAGGAACAAATCCAAAGGAGTCATAATTCATAGTCTGTTATAAGTTGGCATTTTAGGTACTTAACCATAGAGTTGCACTTTCATTCATTTATTTCAGTACGGCGCGGCGAGGTCGTCGAGCAGATTAAATGTAATGTTTATTTTTAATTAAATAGTTGTCTGTCAGTATTTTATTTCTTTTTAATTTAAAAACAACCTGACATCTAATATCGCCTTACGTTTCATGGACGTTCGAATTTAACAAGCTTGAGACTGATGTTTGTTTTTAATTAAATTGAAATTACATAATCCGATAAATAAACATATTCAGTTTATCAGCAATCAACTGATTGATTAAGATATGAACGAAACGGATTTAATGTAGTTGTTTTTTACTTACAATTGATTTCAACGGGCATATTATAGCATTTACATGTTAAATATATCCACTTTATTTACATTGGGTTCAAGTTATATCAAATAGTATAGCCCAGGAGTAAGTGATGAATTTCATGTCATATTGAGTTAACAGGAGCGGAACGCAACCACTTAGAGCAAACTGACATGAGTTTCATTATGTGATCGGTATCCTCTACCTGCTCCCCCCCCAACGGTGACTCAGCACTATTACGTATGAAATTCATCACTGGCTCGCGGACTAGTAAGCCCAGTCCATAAAAACCGTGGAAACGTTATTTTTGACAGTAGATAATATTACATAATTCATTTTTTCAATATAACAACTTTACGGCGTTACCTACCATGCTTTTGGGTAGATTTCAGAGATAGCCGCTAATATTTCTTTAACTTGAATCCAATGTAAATCAAATGGAGATATTTAACATGTAAAGTCTATATGACGGTTGAGATCAAACGCACAGTGTACAGGGGAAGACCTGTGATCGTCTAAAAATTTGATTTTGAATTATTAGTGAATTTACGCACGTCTTTTCAAATTCCCTGAACCCTAAAAAGTGATTTTAAAAAATGTCTGCCTATATCTAACCAAGGTCTCACCTAGAGTCCATTATTGGATAGATTTTGCTCCATTTTGTTCAAAACAGTCACACCTCGAAACGAGGTAACAAAATCGGTTCTAATTCAAATTTAAAAACAGGCTATACACAAATTTGAAAATATTAATTTTTTAAATATAGAAAGTAATAAAAGGGAGCTGAAAAATGTTTTTTAATCAATTCGTGTGGGGAAAAGTTCGTTATTGTGAATGCTAAAAAGAACACCTCCTTTTAATATTAATTACATTTTTTTGCCCACATCTTCCTGTTTTAGCTCAATCGTGGTAACTAATTTAAAACAAATAAAATACGCTCGAATCATATAAACGCGTTCAATCATTTTTCCGTTTAAATTTGTTTATCATGAGATTTGAACACTATTATAAAATACAAATAAATGCTTAAGTTCTAAGCATTAGTGTTAGAAAAACCTATCGAATGACGTAACATTATAAGCAAACAGTAGATAAATTCATTTTAAACCTATGTCACTGTCGGCACTCAAACCCGAATCTTCCACCATCGCGGCGGCTGAGATATCATTTACTCTATGGTGACACGATAATCAATTGTTTCCATTATAAAGCAATTGCAGTACTCAACCGCCGCGATAGTGGAAAATTCGGGTTTGAGTCCCGACGGGGACATAGGTTTAAAATGAATTTTTCTAGTGTTGCATTGTACGTAACGTCATTCGATGGATGTAATGCTAGCATAAGAATTTATTTGTATTTAATAAGTTGCGATACTTTGAACGGATGCACATTTTAACTAATAAAATATTTGTAAAAAAAACTTTTAAAGACAAATAGCTTTTATTAAAATGAACAAAAAAGGAAAAAATAATTTTCAATAATTTAGGTTCATAATTATAAAAGCGTGAGTCGTGACTAATAAACTATCATAGAGTTTACAACCCACGCTTATATAATTATGAAACTAAGTTATTAAAAATTATTTTTTCCTTTTTAATCCATTTTAATAATAGCTTGTCTTTAAAAAGTTTTTTTTCTAATATTGTATTTTGTTCTTTTTAGTCTTCCAAAATTTTCGGCCGCCATTTTGGATTTATAATGACGTTACACTGCTTATTGTATTCTACTCGTCATGCCCTTTCAATTGATACACATATCATGGGGGTTGTAAAGAAACAGGTAAACCGCCATTTTGTGCCGGTCGCCATATTGCATTTAGAATGACGTCACACAGCTTATTATACTCTATTTGTCATACCCTTTTATTTGATACACATGTCGAGGAGATTGTAAAGAATAAGGTAATCCGTCATTTTGTGGTGGCCGCCATGTTGAATCTACCATAATTATAAATATACTACTTATATTATATTGTCTTCAGAACCAAAGGTTTGTGCAAAATTTCAGCATGATTGGATAATGGGAAGTGGTCGAAAATTCGATTGTCAGATTTGTCCCGGACAGACAGGAAAGCAAGTTAAATAAAAGCGAGGACAGTGTGGTCCAGTGGTTAGCATCGCGGCCTCTGGATCCGACTGTCGTGGGTTCGAGTCCCGCCTCCGCTCATGGATGTTTTGTGATGTCATTTAATTTTAAGTTATTTATTATTTAATGTTATTAAGACGCTAATGACCAAAGCTGTCGACGCGTCTATAATTTACAATAAATAAATTAAAGTTAAATAAAAGCTTGTAAAATAAAATGTTGTAAACCTACAGTAGAGTGAGAAATGAAATCACAACAATGTGTTAATCTGACTTTGATTGTATTTATTTATTTCGAAGTTGCTATATTTAAATAGAGCAATTTGATCCTTGAAAACAGTTTTAAGAATTGTTGGAAATGAGCACTTCCGTTGCACAAAGGATCAATAAAAAGCAATACTGAATACTGAAAGAAATTGACAGCATTTGGTAAGTTAATAAAAAAAAACATATTTCAATTTTTTGTTAATTTTAACTTTATTTCCACATATTCTCACCCACGTTTGTATCAACATTATAATTATTTTGTAGACTCTGAAGATAGTATGAAGAATACCGAAACGTTAGTAAAATGCAAATTTAAAAAAATCAGTATTGCTTTTTATTGATCCTTTGTGCCACGGAAGTGCTCATTTCCAACAATTCTTAAAAATGTATTTATTTATGTTTTATATAAAATAATTTTTGATCAGAGTAGTTACTATTATTGTAATGCCAACTTTCAGTTACCTACTACATAAAATTATGAAAAAAGTTTTTCTGTGTCACTGAATAAAAAACTTTAATATATCTAATAGTCACGTCTTATGTGTCATGGTTACTTTTAAAGATCACTTATCACGGAAGCTAATCTTTGGATTTTTAAAATTGGCTTTTAGACAAATGTCAGTGTGACACGAGGGTGTTTGAAATGGAAGAAAAGCTGACATCCATTCTCTCTTTGTACAGAAGATACTAAACGTAAATACCAGAAGCGCGTCCTGGCTTACGTCATTTACGCGAATCCTTCGCACGCAGAAACAAAAGACACACACATAGAAACAAAACACACACGACCAGAAACAAAACACTTTGTCATCCGGGTGCAGAACTATCTTAAGTGCAAAAATTGTATTTTTGTGTCATATACAGTAGAGCTCAGATTATTCTACCCTGTTCTGAAAAAATATTTTGAAAATCAATTATCATGAATGAGTGTTTTTAATTTCGATAGCTGCGGTCACTGCCGTTTATAATTATACAGTGTGTCCCACCGTAACTGAGACATAGCATTTAACATGGGGTTACCATATTTTGTTAATATTTACTCCCCGTTAACTTTGTTTGTTATTTTTATTTTACGATCTGGCTCTAAATGTCCCCAGTAATGATTTTGTAGACTTATTTTTATTCAAATCTCTTTAAAAATTAATAAAATCACATTTTTTAAAAACAAAATACAATCTTTGCTTTGTATACCAGTTCAATAGACAAGTTCTCAACGTCGCAAATAGCCTAGTCGGCTAGCGCGTTGACCAACATCAGTTACCTTCACGCCAAGCCCAGGTTCGAATCCCGAGAGCTCATAATTAATTTTTTTTTAATAATGAAAATACATTGGAGAACAATTAATAATGCTTATTATTTACAAATAAAAGTATAACGATTTTATTAATTATTTCCATTAAAACAGAGCTGTACGATGGTTGTCCGTGTTAGTTTTAATGAAAATAAAGTGCTAAGTGCTAAGTGTGATATAAACCAGGCAACTAATTGTTTATCAAATGCAAGTGACTCGATCTTTTTAAATCCGGTAACTTGCAATGAGGTTATTAATGTTATTAGTGATTTTAAATCTAGCAACTCGAGTGGAATTGATGAAATACCAGTCAGCGTTTTCAAGCAAACCTTTCATTTATTACTTGAACCACTGGTTCACCTTCTTAATATGTCTCTTTCCCAAGGAGAATTTCCTGCTAATTTGAAACAAGCTAAGGTAATTCCGGTACCTAAGAAAGGTGATATCACTTGTATTGATAATTATCGCCCAATCTCTGTTTTACCAATTTTTTCAAAATTATTTGAAAAAATTTTCTGTAATAGATTGTTATCGTACTCCAAGCGGTTTTGTCTCTTTGATAAATCACAATATGGTTTTCTATCTGGTAAAAATACAGAGACTGCAATGTTTGATTTCATTGAAAATATCTTATCTGGACTAAATGATAGAGATAATATTACCTCTGCGTTATATCTCGATCTTAGTAAAGCGTTTGATTTGGTGAATCATGATTTGTTGCTTGCCAAACTTCTTAAATATGGTGTCAGAGGGAACGCTTTTACTTGGATTCAATCTTTTCTGTGCAATAGATCTCAAATTGTGGTTATTGATGGTACTAAATCAAAAGTACAAACATGTGACATGGGTGTTCCTCAGGGGTCAACGCTTGGACCAATACTATTTCTTTTCTATGTTAATGATTTACCTCTCTCTATTAATGATATGGCTGACACCTTTATGTACGCTGATGACACTACTTTAGTGTTCAAAAATTCTGATTTTACTTCTCTTGAAATCAATGCTAACATTGCAGCCAATGTACTTTTTGATTGGTGTACAATAAATGCTTTAAAATTAAATTTGATTAAAACAAAATCTATGCATTTTTTAACGAAGCAAAACAAGACAAGCTTATCTCCTACTGTAGTAATTGATGATCATGTGATTGACAATACTACTAATTTTAACTTTTTAGGTTTATGGGTTAATGAAAATGTAGATTGGAATGTTCATATTGACAGTGTCTGCAATAAGATGTCAAAAAATATTTTTCTTCTTAGGCGCCTATCACGTGAAGTTGACACTGCTACTTTAAAAACGTTGTATTACGCCTTCATTTACCCTCATATGAGGTATGGTATTCTGCTGTGGGGTAGCTGTACTAACATGAGCCGTGCTTTTATTCTTCAAAAAAAATCAATTCGTATCATGTTCAAGTTAACTTTTAATCATTCATGTAAAGATAGCTTCATAGCTCATAATATTTTAACTCTGCCGTCGCTATATATATTCACCATGGCTACTTATGTTAGGAGTCATCTTTCCAACTTTGAGTCTGCTGACCATGGTTACTTAACGCGAAAGAAATATAATTTACTTTTTCCCAAGGCATCATTAGTGGCTTATCAGCGTGGCCCTGTCTGTATGGCTATTAAAATCTACAACGGATTACCATGCTTTATAAAAAATATTGTATCCTTTAGAGACTTCAAAGTGTCCCTGAGGCATTATTTAATTCAAAATTGTTTTTATAATCTACATGAATTTTTCGCATAATATTTTTATATCTTCTGACGCTATTATGTTCTTTGGAATTTTTTAAAATAAAGAATTATTAATATTATTATTATTAATTAATAAAATCGCTATACTTTTATTTGTAAATAATAAGCATTATTAATAATTGTTATCCAAAGTATTTTTATTATTAAAAAAAAAAATTAATTATAAGCTCTCGGGATTCGAACCTGGGCTTGACGTGAAGGTAACTGATGTTGGTCAACGTGCTAGCCGACTAGGCTATTTGCGACGTTGAGCACTTGTCCATTGAACTGGTATACAAAGCAAAGATTGTGTTTTATTTTTAAAAATGAGATTTTATTAATTTTTAAATAGATTTAAATAAAAATAAGTCTACAAAATCATTACTGGGGACATTTAGAGCCAGATCGTAAAATAAAAATAACAAACACAGTTAACGGGGAGCAAATATTAACAAATTATCGTAAGACCATGTTAAAATGCTATGTCTCAGTTACGGTGGGACACACTGTATGTCGCAGCTAAACTGAAAAGTGCGTTTCTTTACAAAACGGCTAGACATTTAACTAAAGCGGCGCTTTTTTGGCATTATGCCGATTTCGTCTTATTTTCTTAAGTAAAATTCGTTTCTGTTTTGGAAACATCTTGTATAAAAATAATGTCTTTATATATAAAAGGTAGCATCTTGGCTAGCTTGTAGTTCAGAGAGATGTCCGCAACGAAATAATAACCTGATTTTACTCCCTAGACCGAACTTAAGTCTCTTTTGCAATAGCCCAGAATATTCAGCTTTTAAATTTTTCAACAGTCTTCCTGCTGAGCTGAAGTCACTTCCTTTCCCTAAATTTAAAAGAGAGTTAAAGATACTTCTAATTAATACATGTTTGTATTCAGTTTATGAATTTTATTCAATTAATTATAATTATTAAATTTTTTTGTACGACGAATCCTGCTCACTGCTATATTGGACAATAAATATATTCTATTCTATTCTATTCTATGATTCGGATACATAATAAAGTACCTGAAAAAATAAAAGACGGGATTAATCTGATAAAGAAGTTAAAAGAACTCTTAGTCAAAGAAACCAATTATGACTTGAAAAAATATCTCGAATGATGATATGACACACCTGATGCTACTGACTTCTCCTATACATGTATAATATTATGTCTTTGGAGCAATAAAATTATTATTATTATTATTGATTAAATAAACAAAAGAAAGTAGTATTCAAAGTAAGTGCAGTTCAGCACTTGTTGATGAACATAGTCGCGAAGGAGACTGAGAAACGAACAAAATATCACGACCTTCTTTTCGAGTTCAGGAAGCAGTACCTAGAGTATTGTGTCAAATTAATTTTCTTTATAATTTGTGTTCTTGGAGGAGCCAAACCGTCGTTGCCAAATATAAAAGCTATCCCGGCATGTCAGCGTAATGCTGAGTCACTAATCTGCCGCATGCAAAAGGCTGTGCTTATTAGGCCGCTCCGTGTACACGACCCAAATTCACTGTAATCGCCCATTTCATGGTTTGTGACGCGGTTATAGTTTTAACTTGCTCTGCAAGTATCTATTGTGTGACGGTGACGAATCCGAAGTTTAGGGTGCTTGTGGATGCAAAATTCTTAAGGATTTTTTTCTTCACATAATAATAATATTGTAGCAAACCCCAAGATGTTACGTTACTGCCTCCAATAGAAACCACGAGAAAGAAAGGTCACAGTAGTAAAGCGTGGAATGGTATCGAAGATTTCAGGCAACGCTAGAGGATTCGAGGACGCATTGAGCTTACACCGCACGCAGGTATATAAACAGGAGTGTGTCGTGTTGAATCAGTCAGTACAGTGAAATAAAAATTGATCAGTCAACGAGAATCAGTCAGTGTAGATTGTACTGTGACACTGTTGAACAGCGAAATAAATCTGATATAAATACAGCGACATAAATAATTACAAATAAATAATCCTTGTATATATAGTTATTTGTTAAGTGTTATTTAAGTGGCTCGTTTAGTTCAATAATTACCGTTTAAGTTTTTTATTGTTAGAATTGAATTTTCGTTGTTGCATTTATAGTTATTGTATTTTTAATTATTGTAAATAAATATTTAATCCGCCAACTCAGAAAACAGTTTTGTAACAATATTTACTAATCATATAGTCAACATAGATTGAATATGACAGCTCAAGTATACCTACAAGAAAATTAGACAATGAGATTATCATATTTTAGGTATGACTTATATGCATCCATATTATAGTACAGTTTGTTTTGTAACAATTGCATCATCGCTAAGTTGAATTTATTTGAATTTTGAATATTAACCCGTAACCGGCAAATGGTTATATAATCCAACGGCCATTGCAAGTGGACCCACTGTTTGCTACAGTCAATTAAATGGTGTGAGAAATGATTACACAGGTGTCCAAGACTTGCATTGTCGGCCGATATATTGATTTTGGGTGAAGATAGAAAAAAAGTTTAAATACAAAAGTTGTATAAATTTTAATGGTGTATAATCTAAAAATACTTTCAATTATACAGCCTGTACCATTTAAGCGAGGCAGATCAAAGTTATGTTTTTTTTAACCTAGCACCCTGTTTTCATTTGTTTTTTCAATTCTGCGCCTAAGTGAATAGAAATTGTAAGGAAAGCCATGCTCGAAAATTCAGTTATTTTTAGCTATTCAAGTTTTTTAGAAATTTTTGACACGTGCAGACCTTTACCTAAAATTCGACATAGCCAAAACAGAAACCTTTATCAAACTGAAATTTTGAGGATCACTAGATAGTAGACGGACAAATCAATTTCTGTCCTAAAAAATGAATT
The DNA here is from genome assembly GCA_039654895.1 of Mongoloraphidia duomilia. Taxonomy (NCBI): domain Eukaryota; kingdom Metazoa; phylum Arthropoda; class Insecta; order Raphidioptera; family Raphidiidae; genus Mongoloraphidia; species Mongoloraphidia duomilia. Next base: position 12,233,353 of record CM077524.1, read on the forward strand.
TATTATACATGGTGTTAAAAATAATGTACTTATTTTACCTAACTTCAATCACGTGTAACTTTTGATTGTTAAATACAATGAGGTTATTTTTTTGCTGGAATTATATTCTTGGGGATATTTACTAACACTTTTATTAAAGGTTCTCCATAACTAAACCTGATATTTTAATACGAAAAAAAAAAACTCGGGTCGCAGTGCCAAACCCTGCCGACTTTTATTGAGAGTTCTCCATACTTAAGTACTCCGAGTTTTTTTTTAAATTTACTCTTAATGGGGTAAAAATGGCAATTATAAAAATAATTTTTTGTCCAAAACTACTCGACTTAAAAACACGAAATTTGACTCAAGTATTCTTTGTTAAAATTGAAGAGATCGGTGTTCGACAAATTGTCGGAATCTGTATGCTCAGGGGTGAAAACGGGGATGGAAACCTTCATTGAGGACACGCTGTATATATCTGAAATTGCCTATGCTAAAAACGTGTAACTATAAATCATAAATTCATAGCACCCGGGCGAAGCCGGACGGGACCGCTAGTTCAATAATAATAATAAAAATAACAATTATTTTTATTTTGACGATATAACTAACTAACTTTCCGGCCCAGTATCGCCCGGGTAGATTTTAGTTTGGTAACGAAGTAAACAAAACACATTTCTCAATTCTCATAAATCACTTTATTGTATCTCGTGTAGTTTTCCCAGCGTACACCAATATCTTAGACATCGCGTGCGAGATCTCCGAATAGTTTTAAATTTTTCGTTCATTGCTCATCCCCATTTTATCTTAGCGTAACATATAGCTCTTGTTCTTAGGCTTTTAAACAGTTCAAGTATTTTTTAAATCAGGCCAGTAGTTCCTGAGATTACGCGCGACAAACAAACGTACACCTTTTTTCTCTTTTTAATATTATTCTTAAATGTTTTCAATAATCCACAATTTTGTTAAAATTTATCGAAACCCGTTTTTAGGCGCGATCTTAGCGAAGCTAGAAGCGCCTATATACACTCGCTTTGTCTGTGAATCTGTGAATCTGTGAATCTGTAACGGATTTTTTGTATCAGTCGTACAGCCCAAACGGATTAACCGATTTTAAAAAACTTTTTTTTGTTCGATTCCTCTCGGGGTCTATTTGACCCTAACGTCGCCCGATTTTTGAATTTTGGCCCCAGAGGGGAGCAAATTAGAAAAAAACGGTGTTTTTTGCTTATAGTTTGCTCAATTTAAGTCAGATCGATTCGAAACCTGTCTTAAACGAAAGAGCAGAAAATTTTAGATAGATTTCATGTATAATATTGTATCAAAACAGTTTTTTTATACAGATTTATATGATTATTAAGCTAAATAAATGCGACTTTATCTAATAAATCGCGAACTTGTTTCGGTTGTCCTTGTCTGTTGCACAGTGTGATATGGATATTGGAAGATAGCGTATGCTCTGTCTTATATTGCATTATTTCAATATAGTTATTCAATTTTTTGACTGCTGATGTTTGAATTTAAGTTTAAAAACCCTGGCCTACTGAGTTAAAATGACGTGTAACTAATTATTGCCGTCGATCGGATGGCGAGACCTAGGGATCGGACCAAAATTTCTCGACATTCATACCTTCCCGAACAATTTGACATTCTCTGTCTGTATGTCCCTTTGTACGCTTATAACTCGAGAACCACTGATCCGATTTACCGGTGACAGAACAATATTATGGTAACTAACTGACCGGCCCGGTTCGTCCGGGCGTAAATCGTACTTTTGAACTTTCACCCACTTCCTATGATCCGATTGAGTTGAAATTTTGCACACATGTGTAGCTCCGGTGACAATACAATATTATAATAACTAGCTGACCGGCCCGGCTTTTGTCCGGGTGTAAATCGTACTTTTGAATTTTCACCCACTTCCCGTGATCCGATTGAGTTGAAATTTTGCACACATGTGTAGCTCCGGTGACAATACAATATTATGATAACTAGCTGACCGGTCCGGCTTTCGTCCGGGTGCAAATCGTACTTTTGAATTTTCACCCACTTCCTATGATCCGATTGAGTTGAAATTTTGCACACATGTGTAGCTCCGGTGACAATACAATTTATGGTAACTAGCTGACCGGCCCGGCTTTCGTCCGGGTGTAAATCGTACTGTTGAATTTCCACCCACTTCCCGTGATCCGATTAGGTTGAAATTTTGCACACATGTGTACCTCCGGTGACAATACAATATTATGATAACTAACTGACCGGCCCGGCTTTCGTCCAGGTGCAAATCGTACTTTTGAATTTTCACAGGCAAAAGGTCTTTCTCCGGTAGCGTTTCAGTGGATCGGATAAATGTTATAAAATCAGACTAAGGAAATAAAGCACACTAAAAAATTAAAAATAAAAATAGATAAAACACTTTTAAGTTAAACGGTTTTATAAATGTACTAAAAAGAAAAAAATAAAATTTAATTTAGGTTCATAAGTATAAAAGCGTGGCTCGTGACTGTAATAAATTATCATAGAGTGTACGACCCACGCTTTTATACTTATGAACCTAAATTAAATATTATTTTTTTCTTTTTAAAACATTTATAAAACCGTTTAACTTAAAAGTTTTTTTACCTATTTTTATTTGAAGCTATGCTTCTTAACGCACGTTTCAGATGAGGACCTAAATAATAAGAAGTGAAACGTCACGTCAAGAAGTAGTGTAACGTCACTTTTGTAAAAATTATCCGATCCTTTTGAAAATTAATATTTGAGAGTTTTATACGACACAAAAAAAAATGGCGTCAGATTTCAAAATGGCGGCCATATGTACTTTTTTGTAAAAATTATCCGATTCTTTTGAAAATTAATATTTGAGAGTTTTATAGAACACAAAAAAATTAAATGACATCAGATTTTTCAAAATGGCGGTCATATGAACTGTTTTGTAAAAATTATCCGATCCTTTTGAAAATTGATATTTGAGAGTTTCATAGGATACCAAAAAATAAAATGACGTCAGATTTTTCAAAATGGCGGCCACATGTACTCTGTTGTAAAAATCATCCGATCCTTTTGAAAATTAATATTTGAGAGTTTTATAGGACACAAAAAAATAAAATGATGTCAGATTTTTCAAAATGGCGGCCATATGTAATTTTTTGTAAAAATTATCCGATCCTTTTGAAAATTGATATTTGAGAGTTTCATAGGACACAAAAAAATTAAATGGTGCCAGATTTCAAAATGGCGGCCATATGTACTTTTTTGTAAGAATTATCAGATCCTTTTGAAAATTGATATTTGAGAGTTTCATAGGACACAAAAAAATAAAATAACGTCAGATTTCAAAATGGCGGAAATATGTAGTAGGTACTCCTTTCTAAAAATTATACGATCCTTTTGAAAATTGATATTTGAGAGTTTCATAAGACACAAAAAAATAAAATGACGTCAGATTTCAAAATGGCGGCCGTATGTACATTTTTGTAAAAATTATCCGATCCTTTTCAAAATTGTTATTTGAGGGTTTCATAGAACACAAAAAAATAAAATGACGTCAGATTTAAAAATGGCGGCCAAATGTACTTTTTTGTAACAATTATCCGATTCTTTTGAAAATCGGTATTTGAGAGTTTCATAGGACACAAAAAAATAAAATGACGTCAGATTTCAAAACGGCGGCAATATGTACTTTTTGTGTAAAAATTATCCGATCTTTTTGAAAATAGATATTGACGAGTTTTATAGAACGCAAAAAAATAAAATGACGTCATATTTTAAAATGGCCGCCATAGGTATATACTTCTTTGTAAAAATTATCCGATCCTTTTGAAAATTGATATTTGAGAGTTTAATAAGACACAAAAAAATAAAATGGCGTCAGATTTCAAAATGGCGGTCAAATAATAACTTTTTAATTGTATTGTTTATATCTTTGATAAATTCGGTTTTATATACAATGCGTAAGAAACATAGCTTCTGTCGGGTATCTTACGACACCTCATGACTTTTTTTATTTAGCAGGTTCCGAGTTTCGCTTAATAGTCAATCGTTGCTATGGAAAATTGTTTAAAAAATTCACTGCACAATTTTTTCTATGTAATCCAATACATATTTTACATTAGGTCTTATGGCCATAGCCTACTACAAAATTGATCTTCTTAGTGTTATTTTCCCTATGTTCGGTAAAACCGTTTACACACAATACCTACATGAATATCGCGCCTTGTAATTCTTGAATTACTTGTATGCTCCAAAATTTTTCGTCTTGCCGAGATTTTCCTCATTTAATATCGATCTCGTCTCCGAATTCCATATGAGAAAAAATTGTTAATGTCATTTTATGAAGTATTAGAAATACCTTGTATTTTTTATGTCCGTCTTGTGTTTTAACACGACGCGTTTCAGCAACGATTTGCTATCTTCAGGTGTGGTTAGATTTTTTTAAAATTTACACATTGAGTATCCGTAACACGTTATAATAAGCACATGCGTGTTATGTAGTGGACTGTGGAGTACTGATTTAAATTTCGAAATTTTATGATTTATATAGTAGGTAGATGAAATGGACGTGTGAGTGTGTGTGTATTTAGGTAGACGATTAATGAGTATTGGGTGTTTGTGTGTTGTTAATTATTGTGTCGTATATTATGTTCGATTTTAACGTTAGTTTGTCATTAAGACTGTTGGTATTGTTGAATTTTATGGCTTTATATTATATTTCATATTTTTCGAGGGTGTCCATGTGTTTACCTTTACTGCAAATATGTAGTGGAATAAAATTTATTTCAAAATCGTGATATTCATGATTTTGTGAAATTATATGTTGGGCGTAATTTGATTTAGCATTTAACAAGTTTCTTTAAGGAAGATGTTCTTTGAAGCGTTCTTCAAAAGGTCTTCCAGTTTGTCCAATATAGAATTTATCACATGTGCTGCATATTATTTTATAGACTCCGGTGTGTTTGTTTTTTGTTAATCTCATAGTGATATTGTTGTCACGTCGACATTGGGCGAAAAAAATCTCGTCTCAGCGATTATATTAAAAATCAGTCGCAAAATTTGAACAAAATCAATAAAATCTGATTTTATATACAGCTGTGTATATTATTGCGTGTACATAATATATACGATAGCATCGTTACATAATATAATGTATAGCTCATTCTATAGTTCTGGAGCTGAGCTAGAGCTAGTGCGCGGCTGTTTGTGGTGGCTTGTCACAAGAATTCAACATGCAAATAAATTAAGTTGACACCGAGAGCTAAATCTGCATACATATACATAATGTGAACGTTACAAGGTTTAGAAAATGCAGCAGTTCAAACTTCTAAACATAATAATATGCACGTGTTCATAAACTGTTAACTTACATTAACCAAATGATGCCTGTCATAACCTGCTTTTGGAATTTGATTATGTCTAGCTAAAGGAATTTATTAGAGGTAAGTTCGGTTTTGCGCTCAGATCGATCTGAGTGCACTAATGCGTTTAAATTTAGCATTTATATACTCTGAAAGATCTCTATCCTGCGTTCGGTTTTAACATCTGGAGGAGATCTAGCACGCTCTATGAGCTCCTAGGAAAGCGAGCGAGCAAGCAGATTTAACCATCTTCAGAGAATTCATTTTAAAAATGAGCGGAAACACGAGTTGTGAGAATGGATACATTTCGAAGTTTATTTGTACGAGGTAATTTTTTAATAAGAAAAAATACACATATTATAATATTTATTTAAAGAATAGTAATAACCAATAAGTCTATACTGCACAGGATGACTAAATAAAATATTTATTATGTCTATGGATCGAAAAAAATCAACAGCCGGTATAATACTATTAATTCTAAAATAACGAATAAAACTAAAAAAAAATATAAATCATGACTTATTATTATAACAATGTTGCATTAAATCAAAAATGAGGAACAATAAAGAATGTAGGTATATCGGCTTTAGTAATGAGAATTTGATTTAATGGCGCCATTTTATTCTGACGTTTGGAAAAATCTGCTAGATTACGTTCGGATTGTTTAAAGGGCTCGAATTGCTCGGTTGTCATGTGACCAAAAATCTGCTCGCTCGGCTCGATCAATCGAGTGCAAAACCGAACTTACCCTAGCTATAGAGAAGACTTCAGTAGAGCCTAGCGTCTAGCGATGCCGTTGTTTATATGGCTTTTCCGTAGCTCCTTTAATTATTACAAGCCCCCAGATTCTAATCCGAGAACTATTAAAAGTATTCACTGATTTTTCAATTCATAATTAAGTTATTTCCATAGACAACAAAACAGTATTTTTCAACAGTATTTTTTTGGTTTACTTTACTGTCAAGTGTCGTCACGACATAATCACAATCAAAAACGCTTTTTAGCCGTAGGTGTTTTTGAGTCTATTAGAGATCAGACTGAAGTAGTGATTTAGGTGTAATTTCGTTCAGAATGTATTGCTCTATTAATAAAGCACAAAAAAATTCCCTGCAAGTCCCTATTATAACTTAATTAAAAAAAAGAATACCTATCCAATTAAAAATTTTAATTTGCCCTCAAAACAATAAAGGGTTAATACATAAATTGTACGTAACAAATTTAATTTAAATAAATTCACAAAGAAAATGAAAAAAGTATTTAACATATTCCTTAAGGCAATTTTGTTTGAACTTTTTTGTCGTTCTAAAAATACAGGTTGTTATTTATTGCAAAATACATTTAGACAGTAGTAAATTTTTTTTCTCCAGTTACAATTATTGCAGTATTTTAATAAAAACAAAACATATTATTTTCATTAATTTGATTTCATTTCTCTCGAAACTATTTAAATTTCTTTGTGTGTATTATTTGACAGGTAACTATAATAAATGATGACATCAAACCAAATCTGTTACAAAATTTGTTCAAGTTTGATTGGCAGTATTTACTCTAGTTTTAAAAATAATCATTAAACAGTAATAAAGCAGCAAAAATAACTGTACTACTCTTTAGTCTTTGCTTGATGTCAAAATCAACATCATAGGTATTTATTTGGTGTAACGTTTCTTCACTGTAATAGACCTGTTCGAAACCGTAAAATTAAATCTAGATGGAAAAAACTTGCTGTTCTTATTGTAGTGTTTACCTAAGAGATAAAGGAAATCTTTTTATTATAAGGAGTACAACATGAGTGTAAAGTTCTATGTTTGATGTTACAACCAAGATAATAATATATTGTAGCAAAACCCCAGATGATACCCCGCTGGCGACAATAGAAGCATCGAGAACAAGTAACAATGTGTAGCAAACCCCAGAGATACGCCGCTGGCACGAATAGAATCATCGAGAACAAGTAACAATTGTGATGGCGTGGCATGATATCGAAGACACAGGAATGTTCTGGAAAGCGCGCGATCGTGGGGGGGGGGGTCAAGTTGCTAGCTCTATATAAGTAGAGCAGTCACCGGCGAGGGAACAACGAGTGTCGTGTGACAGTGTCGATTTGAAATAAATACAGCATATAAATTGTAGTGTTAATAAAGCGCTTCAGTTCGTTTAAGAATTACTGTTCGTGTTATAAACAGTGTTGACTGTTATAAATTGAGATATAATTGTTACAGTTTATTGTTATCTAGTCTTTTAATTATTGTAAATAAATAATTTATTCCACCCACGTAAGAAAACAGTTTTGTTACATTTTGTTACTTGTTCTCGATGCTTCTATTGTTGTCAGCGGCGTATCATCTGGAGTTTTGCTACACTATTATAATATGTGCTGTAACGTTTGTTCACTAATAGGCAGTTCTGAAACGCGGGATTCTAGAAGGGCAAACTTGCTGTTTTTTTAGGCGCGATATCGATAGTTTAAACGCTTTTTCTGTGCGTCTGCGCGTTAGTATAGAGGTAATATTAAAAAGAGTGTGTGTGTACTGTGTACGCACGTCAGAAGTTATACTTCTTTTACATAACAAAACAAAAATAACTCCAAAAATGTTATCCCGAGTGCCAGTACTAAACGTTTGTAAAAAATACGATACAATAATAAAATAAAGATATTAAATATATTAATTTAATTTAATAAATTATTAATTTATTAAATATATTTATTTATTAAATATATTTATTTATTAAAAAAAAATACATACCTCCGTTAACCTCAATAATTTAAAAACACATATAATTTTTATTCGTACTGTAACATCACTTTTTTATTTGACAGTGATTTTGACAGTTCAATTAGAGCGAAGCTAGTTCAGCCAATGCAAAGAGTATAGATGACAATGCGACGAACTTATATTTAACGAAAGCGACATACTGAAAACTGAAAACGTTCTTGTCACATTGTGACTGATGTAACGACTCTAGTTGAAGTTTTACTAACGACTAATTTCAAGGTGTGAATTTAGTTGCAACTTCATGGTGTCGGTAAATTTTCGTGACGCGATGCGCGCGCATCCTAAAAATTTACTCTCATCATTTTTCCACAACGCGCCAAAAGAAATATAGCTTCGAAAAATATAAAATGCGGGCCAAAATTGAGTTGCTACCAATATCCAGTTGTATATATGAATGAACTGTCGCGCCTTGTACTTTTTAACCGACTTAAAAAAAGGAGGTGGTTCGCAATTCGGTTGTATTTTTTTTTATGTTTGTTACCTCATAACTCAGTCATTTATAAACCGATTTTGAATTTTTTTTAATTGAAAGGATATACTTTCAGATTGGTCCCAAAGAAATTTCATCAAAATCGGTTCAGTAGTTCGGCTGATTTTAATAAAAGTGAGTAACGGCGTGTGATTCTTTAAGGTAAATATCACTTTTTGACATATCAGACAGTGTAAGAAAGTCGGTTTAATAAGTGAATAACGGCGTGTGATTCTTCAAGGTAAATATTACTTTTTGATACTAAAAAGTAAAAAATTAAAAACTTTTTAACAAAAAAAAAACCTCCTTCAAAAAACTACTAAAAAGAGGAAAATAATGAAATTTTGAGGTCGGTGCCAATTTAATAAAATATGAAGTTGGTTAAAAAGAAGATATTAATCACTATATACTATACTTTTTAACCGACTTCATATTTTATTAAATTGGCACAGACCTCAAAATTTATTTTCCTCTTTTTAGTGGTTTTTTGAAGGAGGTTTTTTTTTGTTAAAAAGTTTAATTGCACACGCCAACATTTTTAATACAGTGCTCGATTCATATAAGTATACATGGAACCCTTTCATTATAAGCAGTAATAAAGTACTGTTTAAGTATAATACTCTATGCTGAAAGTTAAAATTAAAGCTATATCCAAACATCAGTTACGATGTGTAGTTTGTAGCACGCATGGTGATGTTAGAGAAACACGCTTTGTGAAGATACTACATACATAAATAAAGTAATTAATTCTAACCCTATAATACGAAATATATATACGACACGTATAGCGTATAGGAAACATTTTTTCCATGAAACCTCTAATATTTGAGAGCAATAAATATTAAAGTAATTAACATGTTATTAGAAATATTACTATTATTATTAAGAAAAAAAAACTCGGGTCGCAGTGCCAAAACCCTGCCGACAATATAGTGTATTTGCTAATACAGGCCTTGTGGCTTTATTACGTTTTTGAACAAAATAAAAAATTTAACCCCTTAATACATCTCTTAAAATAATATTTTTTTTTTAATTTCAATATTATTATCAATACAACCTCTGTACCAAATTACACCCTTCAGTAAGTAAATCACTATCCGCAAACCAGTGTTTTCATAAAATTTGTAAGTCCGTTTCTGTCGGGCCGATTTTATTAAAATTTTAGCAGCACATTTTGATCTTCACTAAAGGGTTAAATTTCAATTTTGAAACAATTCTGAAAATTTTTTCGGTATTTTTGGGCCCAAAAACATTTTTAAACCCCTAAAAACCACCCTTAAAATGGTCCGATTGGGCCCATTTTAAATAGGCTTCGTGCGGTGATGGATTCCAACGTGCCTACCAAATTTCGTCAAAATCAATTAACTCTTTCGAAAGTTATAGCCCGTACACACACACACACACACACATATATATATATATATATAAACATTTCCAAAAATGGTGCCAAATTGTTCAGGAGGCTATGAAACGTCGAGAAATTTTGGTCCGACCCCTAGGTCCCGCCATCCGACCGACGCCAATAGTGTATGTGCCATATGGCAAATACACTAATAAATTATTATAGCTGTTGATGCTTCACTAAAGTGAATTAATATCAAGCCAAGAATTAATCTTCGTTCGGCTGAGTATTTAAATTCGACCTGTTAAACACACAACATTTTTATTGAACAATATTATAAGTTGAAAAAATGTAGACCAAATCCAAAAAGTAATTTAATTTATATTATAAATGTAACGATCGTTTCGATATAGATAATATCATCATCAGACATATACTTACGGATCTATGTCTATTCAGCTACATAATGATCTGGATGCTAATGTTCTTAAGAAACATCAGAATTATTAACATAATTTCCTCTGATGTTTCTTAAGAACATTAGCATCCAGATCATTATGTAGCTGAATAGACATAGATCCGTAAGTATATTATGTCTGATGATGATATTATCTATATCGAAACGATCGTTACATTTATAATATAAATTAAATTACTTTTTGGATTTGGTCTACATTTTTTCAACTTACAATATGTTCAATCCAAACTATGAACTCCTACCAGATGAACAATATTATTTGTATGCAAAATCCTATTTTATTTTGTACTAGTTTTTGCCCGCTGTTTTACTCGCGTCTGTATATCAATTTTACATGCAGTCGATCGCGTTATCAGTTATGACGGGATTTCTAATGCCATATTTCGAGTATTCCCTTGACTAAGTATAAGTAGGTGCAAAGTTGTATCCAAATTGAAAAAGATTCCCATAACATTTTCGGACGCCCATGTAAAAAGAGAAATACATTTTTTTTACCAAATTAAAAAAAGCTATGAGGATGTTGTGGGATACAACAAATGTTGTGGGATACAAATGCTTTTTTTGTCCTTATTCCACAACCTCCTTATAGCTTGCTTTAATAAATTATGGACTTTAAAAATCTATACATTAAAAAAAGTACAAAGCTTTTTAAGGTGTACCCAAGTGAATGTGTCCACATAATACAGAGGATATTCCTTGGGGTGACCTGAACATATAGTCATCTAGCCACTAGCATCAGATTGCAGCTGAGTCAAACACAAAATTATCGATGAGTCGAGGTGCAATTTGAATTTTTAGGCAGCAGTCCCATGTACACGGAAAACGCACGGAAGACGGAACTCGGAAATGTAAATGTAAATGGCGGAGATTGACCAATCAGATTCTTTCCGTAAAGTTTTTTTTTTTTTTTTTTTTTTATTTAATAAAAGGTGTTCGACTGCTTGGTCATTACACCACTGTTGGTTTGTACAATTCAGATACATAGTAAGTTACAAAAAAACTCGGGTCGCAGTGCCAAACCCTGCCGACAATATAGCGTATTTGCTAATACAGGCATTGTGGTATTATTATGTGAACAGTGAACTTAAGTTTGTTTTTTGAAAAAATAAAAAATTTAACCCCTTAATACATCCCTTAAAATAATTAAATTTTTCTAAATTTCAATATTAGACATGGATTTTATCAGTACACCCAATTAAATACACCCTTCCATAAGTATATCCGTATCAACAAACTACTGTTTTCATAAAATTTGAAAGTCCGGTCCTGTCGAGCCGATTTTATTAAAATTTTAGCAGCACATTTTAATCTTTACTAAAGAGTTAAATTTCAATTTTGAAACGATTCTGACAAATTTTTCGGTATTTTTGGGCCCAAACACTTTTTGGAACCCCTAAATACAACCCTGAAAATGGTCCGGTCGGGCCCATTTTAAATAGGCTTCTTGCGGTGATGGGTTCCAATGTGTGTACCAAATTTCGTTTCAATCGATTAAGTCTGTCGAGAGTTATTGTGTACACACACACACACACACACATATAGGTACAGGGTGAATTCGACCACCCGTATCAGTCGTTTTTTTCGAAAACGGTTAGTCATAGAGAGTTGTGTCAAAAATTTGTATTATAAAAGCCCTAATAAAGAATCGAATGGTGATAATTTTTTTTCTCGGGAAGGTCGGCTTCCCTATTAGTTTGATCCAGAATGTCCAGAACTCCGGAATAATAAATGTAACGATAGGTCGAAAGTGGTATTGTTGAAAAGATCTTTAAAAAATTAGCAAGTTTTGTACGGATTTTTTTTTTATTACTGCCACCCCTGTTAAGTAATATTTGTTTGAAATTACTAAATTTAAATGTCATAATAACGAACTTTTTAAAAGTCCGCATTTAAAATCTAGATACCTATCTATCGATCATTAAACACTGAAGAAGTACACTCACAGTATAACCAGAAGAGCTCAGTAATATGTATTAAAGAGTAAATGGAAGATAGTTTGAACACTTGTGACAATGTCTAAGGCTGCTAGATTTTTAATGCCGACTTCGATCGTTATTATGAAATTTTGATTTAATTATTTCAAACGATTGTTACTTAACAGGGGTGGCAGTAATTAAATATTTTTTCCTACAAAAATTGCCTATTTTTTAAAGAGTTTTTCAACAGCACCACTTTCAACCTATCGTGCTTTCTAAAATTCCGGAGTTTTGAACATATAATAATTTATATTTATACTTATAGAAATTTACAGGGGTGGCAGTAATAAAAAAAATGTTCCTACAAAACTTGCTTATTTTTTAAAGATCTTTTCAACAATACCACTTTCGACCTATCGTTACATTTATAATTCCGAAGTTCTGGACATTCTGGAGCAAACTAATAGGGAAGCCGACCTTCCCGGAAAAAAAAAATTATCACCATTCGATGCTTTATTAGGGCTTTTGTAATACAAATTTTTGACACAACTCTCTATGACTAACCGTTTTCGAAAAAAAACGACTGATACGGGTGGTCGAACTCACCCTATATATATATATATATAAACATTTTCAAAAATGGTGCCAAAGTGTTCAGGAGGCTATGAAACGTCGAGAAATTTTGGTCCGATCCCTAGGTCCCGCCATCCAACCGACGCCAATAGTGTATGTGCCATATTATGGCAAATACACTAATAATTGATTGTGATTATACTTGTTTTGCGAGTTGTGTGGGTGAGTATAGTGTATATATGCGACGGTAAGTATTTTCATTGTTATTTTTGGTTAAGCCGTAAAGTTTGAATATTACGGAAAGAATCTGATTGGTCAACCTCCGCCATTTGCATTTCCGAGTTCCGTCTTCCGTGCGTTTTCCGTGTACATGGGAGTGCTTATTCTTAACTTTTAGCGATGCATTTATATTATGTAGATGAATATACTATATTGTACCGGTGATGTAAATATAGATAATTTATGCAATGAATTATAAATCAGATATTGAAATAAGTTTTCTATTGGCTGGAACCTCTTAAGCGGTAGTACCTTTTAGTAATCGATCAGCAGTTACTTATTCCTTTTTATGTTTACATCAAATGCTTATATAAATATATGTAAATAAATCTAGCATCCACAAAGCAAAATTGTTATATTTATATGCATAAGTAGAATATCTACAGGGCTAGACAATATTATATTATTATTAGAATATTCCTCCAAAAACAAAACACAAGAAATTGTTTAGATTAGAAGCAGGCTTGACCTAGCCATAGGGAATATAGGGAGAATTTCTGGTGGACCGGTCTTCCAGTGGGCTGGTTTAATGACCATCCCCTCTTTAAAAAAATAATTAATAATACTCAAAAGTCTTATGAAGCAAGTTTTTGTGTCCCAGGCCAAGCCTGTATAGAAGTCAGAATTACAAACAAAGCAGTATAACTTCTGACGTGCGTTCATAAGTACACACATACTCTCTTTTTTTAATAGCACTACCTATTTAAAAAAAGAGTGTGTGTGTACTTATTTACGCACGTCAGAAGTTATACTTCTTTGGCGTAACAAAACAAAAATAACTCCAAAATTTTTATCTCGTGTGCCCCTAGTACTAAACGTTTGTAAAAAAGACGATAAAAAAATAAAATAAAGATATTAAATAAATTAATTTAATTTAATAAATTATTAATTTATTAAATATATTTATTTATTATAATTATATCTAATTATTTATTAAAAAAAGAAGCATATTTGTGTTGAGATTCGAACCCGGGACCTATTGCGTATGACGCGGCGGTGTTATCTATTACGCTACGTACATCTTACTTACCAGTGCTATACAATTGGTGATATCTAGTATTTACTAAATAATAATGTAAACACAACGGCTGTTGAAGTACGAACTCATATTTAACGAAAACGGCATAAACAAGCGTATGTATAGCAATAGCTTTTATTAATGCTATTCAAAACTGACTGCTGATAATAGGGTATTATAATCATGAACTTCTGACTAGCTTCATGGTGTTAAATTTTCGTGACGCGCATCGTAAAAATTCACTCTCATCATTTTTCCATAACGCGCCAAAAGAAGTATAACTTCAAAAAATTGTTTTAAGGTAAGTTAAAGTTGTACCATAACTACACCGTACACCCTGCACCTATATCTACAAATAATTTTAAAATATTGTGCTCTTATTCCAATCCAACTTTTATTTAAAACTTTTTTTTCTAATACTCATAATAAATGACATATCGCCCGAGACATTCTTAGTAACTCACCCTGTATAATATATTATATTATAAGCAAAATACAGAATATTTGTGATAAATTACGGTATTATTATAACTATGAAAATTATTAATAAATCCTTACCGCCAACAAATTCACATATTGGTGAATTAACATAATAGGTAAGTATATATCAGACGGCATAGTCGCAATTATATTTTTAGAAGGTTATATAAGAAAAATGTAAATGTCACTACCGGGACTCGAACCCGAAACTCCCAATTTCGCATTGAACAAGTTTCCAATTACTATACAGTGCCCGACGCGAAATTGGGAGTTTCAGGTTTGTGTCCCGGCCGTGACATTTACATTTTTCTTATATAGCCTTCAAAAAAATATCATATTATGTCGTCTACCTACCTATTATGTTAAAAAATAATAAATTGTTATTAATTTTTTCGATTCTTACTGGCTAAAGAACGCCGCAGTTTCCAATTACTATACAGTGCCCGACGCGAAATTGGGAGTTTCAGGTTTGAGTCCCGGCCGTGACATTTACATTTTTCTTATATAGCCTTCAAAAAAATATCATATTATGTCGTCTACCTACCTTTTATGTTAAAAAATAATAAATTGTTATTAATTTTTTCGATTCTTACTGGCTAAAGAACGCCGCAGTTTCCAATTACTATACAGTGCCCGACGCGAAATTGGGAGTTTCAGGTTTGAGTCCCGGCCGTGACATTTACATTTTTCTTATATAGCCTTCAAAAAAATATCATATTATGTCGTCTACCTACCTATTATGTTAAAAAATAATAAATTGTTATTAATTTTTTCGATTCTTACTGGCTAAAGAACGCCGCAGTTTCCAATTACTATACAGTGCCCGACGCGAAATTGGGAGTTTCAGGTTTGAGTCCCGGCCGTGACATTTACATTTTTCTTATATAGCCTTCAAAAAAATATCATATTATGTCGTCTACCTACCTATTATGTTAAAAAATAATAAATTGTTATTAATTTTTTCGATTCTTACTGGCTAAAGAACGCGGCAGTGGAAAAAAATTGAACCTACCCTAGAAAAAAATTGAACACGGCTACTATTCGATGAAAATGTATCAATATTTTATTAAATTGACACAACCCACGCTATTAATATGTTCCACTTTCTAGTTTCCTACTATTTTCTCTTTTGATAAATAATTTATGTGATGTCCGATTGTTTTCACTATAATTTTTAAATATCTCACAATTTGTTTGATGGAAAATTGTCGACAGTGAAATTACTTATGAATTATGAGTATATATTTTTAGGATAGGTATATTTTATTTTTTGTATATAGAATGTTTCAAAAGTAACTTGATATTTGAGCAACTTTTTACTGAGGAATTCCTTTGACAAAATTGACGATACAGTATGTACAAGAGTTCCAGGTAGATTTAAACGATGTATATAAATAGATAAACCAGTTTGAACATTTAAAATTATTAATTAGTTTAATTGCTATTGCTAGTGTGAATCAGAAATAATTAAACAAAAAATTAAAAACAAAAATTTTATAAGAAAAGATTTTATTTAAAAAAATGTAAGTAGGTACATATTAAAAAGAAAAAAATTGTTTTCATACATCAGGAAACTAAAAGCGTTAGGGCGGTCTCATAACACTATTACATAGTTAGTTTGCTTAACTGACCGCTCTAAAGCTTTTAGTTTCCAGATGTATGAAAATTATTTTTTACTTTTTAGTACTTAGGTAGGTACCTGCATTTTTTTTAACAAAAGCTTTTCTTAAATTTTTTTTTTTAAATTTTATTTTTTATTTTTTAGACAAGAATGAGGTCGCATAGCTTATCGTATTTTAGTCGTCAAACCCTTTCATTTGATACCCATAAAAAGGGGGTTGTAAAGAAAAAGGTAATCCACTATCTTGGGGCCGTCCACCATATTGTGTTCAGAATGGCGTCATATAGCTCATCGTATTCTACTCGTAAAGCACATTCATTTGATACCCATATCAAGGGGAGTATGAAGAAAAAAGTAATCCGCTATCTTGAGGGCGTCGGACGTCCGCCATATTAGGTTAAGAATGACATCACATAGCTCATCGTATTCTACTCCTAAAGCCCTTTCATTTGATACTCATATCAAGGGGATTGTGAGGATAAAGGTAATCCGCCATCTTGTGGGTATCCGCCACATTGGATTTAGAATGATATTAGATATACTATATTGCATTGTAAATGCTTAAAAAGTTTAATTTTTCAACATCATTTAGAGCAGTAACAGATGGAGTATATTCTGCTGACTTGGGGTGCGTTCCACTTGGCGACCATTGAGCCCACTACGCTCGCGCCTTATGGCCGCGCTCATTACGTTTGGTCGTTGTAGGCGTTGCGATCGCCAAGTGGAACGCACCCTTGGAGTTCCTACGTAAGTGATAATCAAATATCAATCGTTCTAGCGTGGCGTCAGAGGCGTCGCCATTAATTGAGACGACTCAGCAGTTACAGATTTAAGCTGACTGTATCGTCAACGTAGGAGAATGATTCGGCAGAAAAAGTTTCATCTGACAATTGCCCTGAATATGATAAATCTCTAATACAAAAAGACACTAGTATGTAACAACTTAATTTTGAAAATATTTGGACCTTTCCTTTCATCCCTTGTCTGCAGTCTTACATATTAGGAAAATTTTAGTTTGTATCATATCCATGTAGTATATCATATTTACGAATTGACTCACAAATCAAATATTAAAATGCAGCTTGCTGTGTGAAATCACGACAAACGAGATAAATTAATTTAAGGTACGAGAGAAATTTGCATAACAGACCGTACATAACTTTGGTATTCATGAATCACATTGTAGAATACCTAATGTTGAATGGTTTACTTCTCGTGGTGTACAAATATTTCACTAATATAATATGCATATTTTGTAATAAAACTGGATGTGTCACTGATTGACTGATGGCCGGTATCTGTAGGCAAGTAGTTACCAAAATGGAGATTATATTAGATCTTTAGTATTAAATACGGTGGGATATAAGTTGTTGGTGAAATAGTATGGAAAGTCTTGCACAAAATTAAAGAAAGTGAAGGTAATTTTGTCTTGACATCTTCGCAGTAATAGAAGTAAATCAAAACTGCTTTCTAGAAGGTACCTAAGCTAAAATTGAACGAATCAAAATTAAATTGAAACTTAAGGGTAGGTGCAGGAAAAATAGTAAAGAAAGCTTGCAAGAAATGAAGATGAGTGCGAAGGAAGATTCTGTTATATTCCGCGGCCTCATGACCTTAGTTAAAGGGTGTCTACCTAAACTTCAAGTTGGAAGTAAATATGAAATGGAGATAATAATTTAAATAGAGTTTAGTGTTAATAGAATAGATTTTTTTTTATTGCAATATCATAATAAAAATTAATGTTAAAAAATCATTAGAATCATATAGGTAATAGCCAATTTAATCTAAAAAAATTTTCAATTGCAGTTAAGGGTACATTTCTAATATTGTTTAAAGAACAATTGCCCAAAAATTGGGGCCATATTTTTGCATTTAGATATTCTTATATTAACGCTTCCCCCAATGTTGAAATCTTTACTTTGTTATAATATTCATTTGGATTTTCTCAAGTTGTTATAAACAGCAAACTACAGTTCCATAAATCAGTGGTCAGTAAAATGTGGTTTGCGGGTTTGATAATGGCGTACCAACTAAGAATATTAACTCAGAGCAATCTTACAGTAACACATATACAATATACATACCTTCATTTGTTCATACTTCTTAGTTTAAATATATTTGCATGGTTTTGTGGAAAACTATGAAGATAAGTGTATATTATATAGACTTGGACTGGATATTAAAAGTTTCTTGCTGCTTCTAAAGTTC
The DNA here is from genome assembly GCA_039654895.1 of Mongoloraphidia duomilia. Classification (NCBI taxonomy): domain Eukaryota; kingdom Metazoa; phylum Arthropoda; class Insecta; order Raphidioptera; family Raphidiidae; genus Mongoloraphidia; species Mongoloraphidia duomilia. The sequence continues at coordinate 12,251,847 of CM077524.1, forward strand.
AATATTCGAGCACTGTGAGGCGGGCGTAAAGAGGCGTATTTTAGTCACCGTGCGTGAAAGTCTAAAGCGTGCGTAAAAGTACCGTCACCGTGCGTAAAAGTCCAAAGCGTGCATAAAAGTACAATCTCTACATCTTATGAATTCGAAATCTCCGCATTTTGTACAATACAAGCACTTACTGGCTATCGATCGATGTGTTCCTATATATAGTATCGCGCGTACAAAGTCCACATCATGAGAGAGTCATGTTTTTAATAATTTATACAGAAGTTTATAACTTTAATAAAAGTAAACTAAATCGTAACTTAGTCTGTAATTGTAAAGTTCTAAGGACTAGAAGAGCGAATTTTCCGTTTTCATAATTTTTTTTTCTCTCTATTAAACTTTAGAAGCAGTCATTATAAAAAATTATGTTCGATACGTCCGCTTAAAGTGAGATATGTAGTATGTTTAAATTGAGGCACTCGCTAAAGGGACTGACGCATACACAACGAGATCTCGTGCGCTTACCCCCACTCGCCTAACGGCTCGTGGGGGTATACAGCGCACTCGATCTGGTTGTGTATGCGTCAGTCCCTTATCTCGTGCTTCAATTTAAGCCTAATAGAATACCTCACTTTACGCACACGTATCGAAAATAATTATTCTGACACATTTTTTTCATTTTAAAGACTCACTTTCGCGTGGCAACTGCATTTATTAATTTTGGTCTAGACTGTATTTTTACCCAATATACAGGGTGTTAATTAAGTATGTGCAACACTTTAAGGAATTAATCTATGATTGATTTTAAGGCAAAACCTTCATATAAATAGGGGTCTGCAACAGCTCTGTTTATAAGATACAGGGTGTTAAAATTTGAAAAAAATTTAAGATTTTTTAATTTATTTAATTTAGCACACACTAATAGATAGTCAGTACATTTTGCAAGTATTAAATTGTTTTTAATTCAACCATGGGCGTAGTATAGTTTTTTCACACATCTCTAACAAGAGATAGTTTTTAACGCGTATGTAGTCTGTAAATGCATAATTTCTCAGAAAAGTTTAAAAATTAGGAAATTTTCTCGAAAACGGTTCATCCTATCAAAAATTGCCAAGAGACACTTTTTGTGTATTTTTACCTGCCTCAATCGATAAAGCTCTCAAATTTGAAATACGTGCCATTTTTTATTGAAAATCCTAAGAAAACTACTCACATCTACGCCCATGGTTGAATTAAAAATAATTTAATACTTTCAAAATGTACTCTCTGACTATCTATTAGTGTGTGCAAAGTTTTAATTAAGTAGCTGATACTATTAAAAAAAATAAAAAAATCTTAAATTTTTTCCAAATTTTAACACCCTGTATCTGGAAAACAGAGCCGCTGCGGACCCATACATATAATATGAAGGTTTTGCCTTAAAATCAATCATAGATTAATTCCTTAAAGTTTGAGCACATACTTAATTAACACCCTGCATTTTCGATAATAGGTATTGCAAAATAACAATAAATAAACAAAGGTTTGAGTTCTTGTGGACAGTAATATTAGATAAATGATAAAATCAAACGATTTTTTAACCCCTTATATCCACAACAATATTATTCACATAACAATTAGAGGTGAAAATAATATAATATATCAGACAGCCAAGCTGCCATGATTTGTATAAGCTATATCTAAGAAAAAATCAAATGACCACTGCCGGGACTTGAACCCGAAACTCCCAGTTTCCGGCTAGGTGAGTTACCAATTTCTCCACAGTGCCCGAGAGTGGTAACTGATATATATATAAGAGGGGATCAGTTACCACTCTCGAGCACTGTGGAGAAATTGGTAACTCACCTAGCCGGAAACTGGGAGTTTCGGGTTCAAGTCCCGGCAGTGGTCATTTGATTTTTTCTTAGATATAGCTTATACAAATCATGGCAGCTTGGCTGTCTGATATATATTATTTTCACCTCTAATTGTTATGTGAATAATATTGTTGTGGATATAAGGGGTTAAAAAATCGTTTGATTTTATCATTTACCTAATAGCAAAATAACAAGTTGAAAAAATACACTCAGTGCTGCAGGCCTATATTGGATATAAAGTGTCGTTATACGTACATCTATACCTATTACATACTGACAATAGTCTCAAATAGGTATATGAAGCATATTGTCTTATATAAAAAAAAGCGAAGCACATTTAATGTTTTGTTTAGTATTTTTTCTCTTACATAAAAAGCAAGTTTCAAGAGACTTTTATGAACGTATGTATGCATGCATATTGTCTTTGGCAAAGTTTACTAAGGTGCGGCTGTAACCGATACTCTAATAGTTATTGACATTTCAGTGTATTAATAAGCAATGACATTCAACCTTTGTGTCGATGACAACCCGCAGGCAACAAGTTTGTCTACTACTCAGAGTCACAGTACAGAGTAGGTACAGTGAAAGCTCCGGAAATCCATAAAATTATTTTTTGCCATACCCACTATATATTTTTTTATGTACGAGTATTGTAGACTATAGACGTGTCGACAACTTAGATCATTATAGCGTCATAAATACATTAAATAAAACAAGCCGTGAGGTGGGTCGTTTATTAGGACTAAAGTGCGACCCTTGAGGTCCACACGACGAACTTCCCAGTTTGATAAATATTTAATAATAATAATTAAATTAGATATTACACAGAAAAGTAATCATTTTAATCATTAAAACATCAATAATTAAAAAAAAAACGGCTGAACCGATTTTTATAAAATTTATGTCGGATCAAAATGACGTTAACACGCCTCGATTGACACCCTTACGAAGTCGATATAATTTTTTATTCGCGAGATATTGTGTAAAATCTACTTTTTTGGAGGTTATTTGGTTAAGAAAAAAGAACGGCTGAACCGATTTTAAAAAAATTGCTTTCAGATCATATTTACGTTAATACGCGTCGATTGGCACCCCAACGTAGTCGATATCATTTTTCGTTCTCGAGATTTCGTCTTAGAAAGAAATGGACACATACGTACGTACACACACAGACACAGACATCTTTCAAAAAGTAGTGTAAAAATAGTGTAGTGACCTTGAAACATTAAAATTTTTTTTCCTTTTTGATTTCGATTTTCGGACCCATTACAATAACTTCCAGTGGGAAGTTAACAAGCCGTGAGGTGGGTCGTTTGTCGTTTGTTAGGACTAAAGTGCGACCCTTGAGGTTCACACGACGAACTTCCCAGTTTGATAAATATTTAATAATAATAATTAAATTAGATATTACACAGAAAAGTAATTATTTTAATCATTAAAACATAATTATTATTTATTTTTAACAATAATTAAAAAAAAATACGGTTTAAGGGTAATTTTTATGGGTTGAAAAAAGTTTTTGGGCCCAAAAATACCGAAAAAAATCTCAGAATTGTTTCAAAATTGGAATTTAACCCTTCAGTAGAGATTAAAATGTGTTGTTAAAATTTTAACAAAATCGGCACGACAGGACCGGACTTACAAATTTTATGAAAACACTAGTTTGCGGATAGTGATTTATTTGCTGACGGGTATATTTAATTTGGTACAGAGGTTGCATTGATAATAATATTGAAATTAAGAAAAAAAATATTATTTTAAGGGATGTATTAAGGGGTTGCATTTTTTATTTTGCCCGAAAACAAAATTAAGTTCACATAATAAAGCCACAAGGCCTGCATTAGCAAATACACTAAATTGTCCGCAGGGTTTGGCACTGTGACCCGAGTTTTTAACTTCCCATTGGAAGTTATTGTAATGGGTTCGAAAATCGAAATCAAAATGTATAACAAATTTTTATGTTTCAAGGTCACTACACTATTTTTACACTATTTACAGAAAGATGTCTGTGTGTGTATGTGTGTGTACGTATGTGTCCATTTCTTTCTAAGACGAAATCTCGAGAATAAAAAATGATATCGACCACGTTAGGGTGCCAATCGACGCGTATTAACGTAAATATGATCTGAAAGAAATTTTTTTAAAATCGGTTCAGCCGTTCTTTTTTCTTAACCAAATAGACTCCAAAAAATCGAGGTGTGTTAACGTTATTTTGATCCGACATAAATTTTATAAAAATCAGTTCAGCCGTTTTCTTTTTTTTTAATTATTGTTAAAATTAAATAATAATTATGTTTTAATGATTAAAATGATTACTTTTTTGTTTCTAATTCTGTTTCTAATTTAATTATTATTATTAAATATTTATCAAACTGGGAAGTTCGTCGTGTGGACCTCAAGGGTCGCATTTTAGTCCTAATAAATGACCCACCTCACGGCTTGTTTATTTATATATTTTTATCATTTTAATATCCTCGTTTCTAATCTCCTGATCCTCATGCTCCTAGATTGGCGTATCTTTTTTTATAGTTACTTGGTCCAAAGAATTTTTGAGCAACGTTTTTTTAACTAGCATTCGTATTCGAAGTTGATTTTTCATTGATGTTTATGTACCTAATATTACTGACAACTCATTGTTAACATTTGCTGCAATTACCTATTAGTCCGCTGGAAAAATTGATTATCCCTTAATCGAGTATGTCAATTCGATGTAGACGGCGACCGATAATTCGATTAAGGATGAATTAAAAGTAACGCATATTCTAAAACGTATCATGAACTACTTGTTTATAAAAATGCACATTTTAAAAAACAACTCCAAATGTGAAAAAATGGAGAGTTTATTTATTTCGAATGTAGCTTTACTTTACGTGGTTTCGTCAAGCAAATAAATAAATAATAAAATCGTACTCTAAATACATAAAGGCAAATACATTATATCAAAGAGAAATTCTCGCTACCTAACGACTATTTCAATCATAACCTAACTTTTAACATGTACATAATATGTACTTAGCTGCAGGCTAGGTGAAAGATATTAATATGTTCCGTAATATTAAATGTTTCCTAGAAGTGATTTTTTTATTCAACAACAATTAAAATCGCATTATTGAAAATAGATATAAAAATAGATGTAGCGACAACTCGATCACATTAATTAGCTGTAATAGACCGAGAGCTAGTGACAATTTTTTGGTGTTATTTATTCAAGGCTTTATTTTTGTGAAGATGTTGAGGGAGGCATATTAAAGTGCCCTGAGTGAGGGATTTTGCTAGATAGCGGTATGGGAGGGATGCAGACCGCCCCCAACATGTAACAAAAAAAATGGTCACAATTATTATTGCTTCAAGGCTGAAATTGTTTGTAAGTATAGCTTGTCGGTGACCCAGTAATACCATTATAATATTTGCAGATCGATTGGTCAGTACTAAAGGGGTGGCAGATCACCCTAAACGTGTCATGTATCCGACGAAATTTATATTATTAGTTCAAGAAGGTTCTGCAAATTTTAATATGTTGTTACGGCGACTGTTTTAAGAATATAATATAATAATAAAACTGTAAAGAGAGGTTTTTCTTTTTTTTTTTTAAAGAAATTTTAGACATATTGCACGTTATCAAGTTTTAATTGATTATTTTCATATTTTTTCTCTGTCAATTTTGCTAAAACTATTAAACCCATAATACGATTTCAATGAAATTTGGTACTTATATAGAGGACTTCTCAACTTAAACAATAGGCTTCGCTCGCGTTAAGATAAGGCTCCCGTAAAAATAAAAGTTATTTTGACAACGCCGTTATTGAAAATTCGATTTTCGGTACCTGTTTAGCTCGTTGAAACTAAGAGTTTCAACCCTCAATGACCGCCACGACTCTGCTACACAATCTTGCTCTTTTAGAGAAGTTGCTGATTACATTTTCGCATATTTGCCCTTAAATTTGGCCAATGACACGTCGAATTTCTTCCTTTAGCTCAAAAATTGTGATTGGTTGGTTGGCATACACGGACAACCTCACAAAACCCCACAGGTAGAAGTCGCATGACGGTAGATCGCACGATCTCGATGGCCAATTCCGGTCGCAACGCATTCTACAAACTGTTTCCGCTAAACTGTATTTTTATTTAAAATAACTTTTCACCATATACTTTAAATTATATACCACGCATTGTCCATTTACTCAATGTGCGGTGAGTGAAGTCCACAAAGAGAGGAAAAATATATCTGTGTCTCTTTTGACGAAATAATTTCGCATTTATTCCGATGATGTCATTGGTCGATGTACGGACGTTCCATCTGAACAAAATGTTGAAATAAAGATATCTTTCATTTCGAACAAAATGTAAACAAAACGCTTGACAGCTGTTGTCATTATAACGTAACCTAGTTTAATTATGTTAAAAACAGTTTTTTTACTCATATTCCTTGAAATTCATAGTGGTATATCACTATCAACTGAGGTATAAACAACACTTGAAACGTAATATATAAAGACAAAGAAATATGTCATGGATGCCATTGACGTAAAACCTCAGTGCCCCAGTGGTCAATAGTATACCTGCTCTCTTTTAAAAAAATCTGTCTTTGTCTATGGAAGTAGCCAATCAGGAACCTGCCAGCTGAGTCCCCATAAAAAAGACAGAAATATATACCCGCACGTATGTTGGCTTCACGATTTTTGATGTAGGTATCAGCAGTATAGGGTAATATGTATATGCTTTTCACTAATAAAATCTGCTGTTCCTTCATATAGCGTTCCATAACTGATAATCAGAATGCATCTACTTGACAGTTGTCAAATTTTTTGTTTAATAGTCTTGATTAAAAGAAAATACCGCGAAATTCAAATCTTGCATACATTACTGATGTTCTACTGTTATCTGTTGCTGCATTTGATTTTACATAACGTATTGTTTACGGTTTACGATAGTGATATTGAATTTAACATTCAACGTTCACAAAGACTTTGAATATCACATAGTAATAGCCGAGACAAGAAATTTACTACCTGTGTTAAAGCAAATTTTGAATGTTGAATTTTACAATGTCGTTCTGGTCACATAATATCTTTATTATTTCCCCAGTTTCGTCCGGATACATTTTGGTTTCGCAACGAAATAACCAAAAGCAACATATCTCTCTTTACAATTTACTGTATCTCTTATTAGTGCGGGACATAGTGGCGCAATCGCTCAAAAAAATTCTAGGATAAACAATTTTTTTTCGTCGTTTTCAGAAAATTTTTCTGATTATAAAACTGTTTTTGTTATTTGTTATTATCATTCCTGAAAATTGTTTAAACGACAAAAGTATTGTCTCATTCTCACTATCACGCGTCATACGATCGAGAGACAGAGACAGAATAAGCGCCTTAAAAAGAGTTCGAGTTATTTATTAAAAATAGGGTTGTGGCCGAGTTGTGGCGGATTAAATTAATTTTGCTCATCGTTTTGCAAATTGCTTAAATATTAAGTACTTATATAAAAAAATGTCAAATACGGGATTATGAAATTTTATAAGTATATGTATATTTCTTTGCTGGAAATGCGTAGACTTCTTGCTTTTATACAGAGTGTTTCATAATATATGCGCAGGAATTCAGGATGTGAAAGCTCGTCCAAAAATATGAAAAAAATTTCTATTAACTTACCCTCTAAAATGCACCATTTTAGAGATACAGGGTGTTGAAATTGAAAAAAAATTTTCGTTTTTTGCGAATATGTCCGGAACCGTTTATCGTACAGAAAACAGCTTTTGTAAGCATTTCCTACTCATAATAAGCTATGTTTTGTGCGGAAATTTTTTTTTTAAGTCATAATCGGTGAAGGTTTTGAAGGGGTAATGGGTGTTTTTCTCCCCAACGTCTACGCTACTACAAAAAGTACAGTTTTGAGACGCCCATTTGAACCGCCAATGTTTCCTACATAAAAAAGGTACTCTTGGTCATAAGCTCTAAAGTCGATCGTTTTCGAGAAAAATCAACTTTTATGTTGAGAAACATGGTCAATTTTTTTAATTAAAATTTTTTTCTTACTAATTAAACAAAATTTATTTAAACGCTAAAACAACTAACAAAACCAAACGTTAACTTCATAATTGCAAAAAAAATTTTCCGCACAAAACATAGCTTATTATGAGTAGAAAATGCTTACAAAAGCTGTTTTCTGTACGATAAACGGTTCCGGACATATTCGCAAAAAACGAAAATTTTTTTTCAATTTCAACACCCTGTATCTCTAAAATGGTGCATTTTAGAGGGTAAGTTAATATTTTTAGACGAGCTATCACATCCTGAAGTCCTGCGCATATATTATGAAACACCCTGTATATAGGTACAAAAAAATGTATAACTATTAATAGAGTAGAGATACGATAATGAACCTAGAACCTAGAAAAGCCGAAGGATTATGAAAAAATAATTTCTGATAATAAAATTTTTTTTTTAAACTTTCGTAGTTTAAACTGTAGCTACAAAACAATTTCCAGGAATGATAATAACAAATAACAAACATTTTTATACTCAGAAAAATTTTCTGAAAACGACGAAAGAAAAATTGTTCTTCACTATATTAGTTTAGTAATTAGAGTATACAAATTAAGCTCAGTGATCGAGTATGCGCTTCTTCACTTTTTGAAGGCCACCAACAGCTAGGGGTTATTTGGGATTAGCACCAATTCATATTTTTAATGTATTATCTTTTTAATTGAATTGAAAATTCAATTGACACTTTTACTAGTTCTCTGACCAGAATCTGGGAACTGGGGGCTTGTAATAGAGGATATATGGAAACGGCGTCAAGCCCCCGACTTGCTTTACTTTATACCTCACTGATCATCTCCCTTTTTTTTATTAACAACACAAAAACATAATGTGCATCGACCTTGAGGTCATTAGCACAGATAACAACTTAATTACACATCTCTCTTTTGTCTTAGCGTAATAATAGCTTCAGAATTTTTTTCACATATTATAAGTTTGATCCATTATTCCAGATCACAGAAGGGGCAGCTGTTCTCTCCTGCCTCCTAGCCTACGGCGCCTATATGCATGATTAGGTATCACGACAAAAGGACGCGTCAATTTGGAGGCGGGACAAAAGGACGCGGTCATTTGGACGCAAGACAAAAAGTCGCAAGGGACAAAAGGACGCGTAGATATTTGGACGCAAGACATTAGGCCGCCTTCCAGTTGGACGCATTTTTATTATTATATTATTATTATATATACAGTGTCTCTTACTCTTTTCCTATCTGATGTAATTGTGGTTTTAGCATCGAGGGAGAAAAGTTGATAATATTTTTAGATGTAAGCCAGTTATCTGTTTTTTTTTTTGGAGTTACTGTAATATTTTTTAAATTCGATTCAGTGTTCACTTCTGTCGGGTGTCTCACGACGCATATTTCTTTCACTTGGGTCCCCTCTAGATCATAAGTGAATATAGATTTTGCCTTACCGTGTCTAAACGATGATACCTTTCGCATTTAATTAACGTTTTTTTCGGGCTAAGTATTTGGCTTTTTCAGATTTGTTTCCAGGTATTATAGTCTATTTTTGACTACCAACCTCGCCATTTGCGTCCAACTGGAAGGCGACCTAATGTCTTCCATCCAAATTTCTCCGCGTCCTTTTGTCCCTTGCAACTTTTTGTCTCGCGTCTAAATGACCGCGTCCTATTGTTCCGCGTCCAAATTGCCGCGTCCTTTTGTCGTAGATTCGCATGATTAGAACATAGTTGTCGAAGAACTTAAAAAAATCTCAAAAGAAATAATCGCTGTAGTGGAACGCATTCTGCAAAGTAACTTTAGTGTACATAGTAAAATGTATAAATTCAGCGTTTCTTAGATTGAAAACGTAGGCAAATGTGTTATAGGAAATGATACAACAAAGGAAGATGTAAGCGAGTTTGAAGATATCGAGGCTGTAAGTATTGTCGATTAATGTTATTGGTCCGTGTGCTCGCTCTATGCTCACTTTTATTTCTTTCAAACGTCGCGAAGTAAATGAACCAAGAGATAGATAACCGTTCTTATTCGTTTTGTGAACTGGTGGTGGCAGCGGTGGTGACGGTGCCTCCTTGTGTATTGCAAATAAAGCTATTCAACCTATTTAAACTAACTGTGGCGTTTCTTAAACACGAATAAACTTAAATCAGTTTAACTGGAAATATAGTCATTTCTATTCTTTACGTATATAAAAAAATCTTAACATTCCGCAATGATAGTCAATTGATTTCTTTCACAGTAAACTCTTGACCACTTTACCTGGTTGAACGATTCTACTTTTGTCCATACTTAGAACGAAACTAGACGGTTGGATGTTACGTGCCTACAAACGAGTGAAACTAGACGAACGGAATACGCTTCTGATTGGGTGGTGGCCGTGCAGAAAACTACGAGTCTACCGACAGGTACACACACCAAACCGAGGTTCAAGTCCCGAAAGCTTTTAATATTTAATTTAATTTTTTCTAATAATGAAAATATATAAGTAATCTTCATGGTTTCCGGGCTTGTAGGCCGTGGTCCGGTGGTATTTCTACCTGACGTTTCGTCTACAACTGCGGTAGACATTCTCAAAGGCGATGTGGCAGCGGTCGAAGTGTCCTCCTTGGCGGCTCACAGGTTAGTGTGTCGGTGACTGGTGTTCTCCCTTCTTTTATACCTAGTGCCAGTCTGTTCGGTCGTAGTCCGTCTCTCTGCCATTGGTCAACTGCGCAGTGTGTAGTGGTGGTGGTGGACGATTGGTCATTGGTTTTGTATGTCGGAGTGCTGGTGTCCAGGTTTTACTGAGATTGAGGCCTTCATCTTTTCGGTTGAAATTCTGTGTGTGTTTATGTATTTCTATGGCCTCTCTGTATATTCTTGGGTAATAGCTCAACGTTCTGTCTATGGCTTGGGTTTCTTCGAAGAGGATCTTATGATTGTCCAGAGTCAAAGTGTGTTCGGCTATGGCAGATTTTTCCGTTTGTCCCAGTTTACAGCTTCTCTTGTGCTCTGCTATACGTGTGTTGATGCTTCGTTTCGTTGTCCCAATATATACTGATCCACAGCTGCAAGGGATGCGGTATACTCCTGGTGTTGCCAGTGGGTCTCTTGTGTCCTTGGCCGATCTTAGACATTCCTGAATCTTTCTCGTTGGTTTGTAGATTGTCCTGACTTTGTACTTTTCCAGAAGTTTGCCGATGCGGTCCGTTATGTTCCTGATGTATGGTAGATACGCTGTACCATTTTTCACTTCTTGTTCCTCGTTTTCCGGGGTGGCTGCTCTTCTTGGACGTATTGCTCGGTTTGATTCTTGCAGTGTGTATCCGTTGTTTTGCAGTGCTGTTTTCAGGTGTTCTAGTTCCGGTTGGAGGTATTTCGCTTCACATATTCGTGTTGCTCTGTTTACCAGTGTCTTGATTAGTCCTCTTTTTTGTCTCGGGTGGTGATTTGACTCCTTGTTCAAATATCGGAAACCATGAAGATTTGGAACAATGCCGGCCGTGAAAGCTTGCACACTTGGATAATATATAAGTAGGTAGGTATTGGATAACAAATCAAAATGTAAAAAAATAAAATTACAGTTATTTTATTTATTATATTTTACGATCATTTGATTTTATAAGATAAATAAAATTGGATGTATTTCTTTCCATGACAACAAATACAATTATTTGTGTTTAACTGTATCTACGCAATTTGTCTCCATACATACCCATTTTTTTCGTTCTCGACTCGCGACCGAGTACTTTTTGTTGTTCGACCGATAGGTACTCAGTTTTTCAAGTGTAGGTACTAACATTTTCATAATAGGTATCATAAATACCTAATTAATTTCCCATTGGAAGTTATTGTAATGTGTCCGAAAATCGAAATCAAAAAGTATAACAAATTATTATGTTTCAAGGTCACTACATTATTTTTACACTATTTTTAGAAAGATGTCTGTGTGTGTGTACACACGTACTACACACGTACGTACATACGCACGTACGTATAAGTGTCCATTTCTTTCTAAGACGAAATCTCGAGAATGAAAAATGATATCGACTACGTTAAGGTGCCAATCGACGCGTATAACGTAAATATGATCTGAAAGAAATTTTTTCAAAATCGATTCAGCCGTTCTTTTTTCTTAACCAAATAGACTCCAAAAAAGTAGATTTTACACAATATCTCGCGAATAAAAAATTATATCGACTTTGTAAGGGTATCAATCGATGCGTGTTGACGTCATTTTGATCCGACATAAATTTTATAAAAATCGGTTCAGCCGTTTTTTTTTATAATTATTGTTAAAAATAAATAATAATTATGTTTTAATGATTAAAATGATTACTTTTCTGTGTAATATCTAATTTAATTGTTATTATTAAATATTTATCAAACTGGGAAGTTCGTCGTGTGGACCTCAAGGGTCGCACTTTAGTCCTAATAAACGACCCACCTCACGGCTTGTTAAATATGGCTTAATATTATAAATACGTATGTAAGTACTGTAAGTCTGTGCAGGATAATTTCTGTGGAATTGACTAAAGCTGAAAGTATTATAATATGATATTATTTGACGCTAAAATTTGTCATTTTAATGTAAAATCTTAATTAGGTTTTATATATTTGGTTAATTAATTATTATATTCTTGAGTTAAATTAAACCGAAAATTCTAAATGACTTATTTGTGTTTCTGAGACATGGCAATGAAAAATGTCACGAAAGCAAAGCGATCATTTGATGTTAAAGTATAGTAAATAAGACGTGCGGAAATGAAAACAAATCATAAATAAAAGCGTTTTATCCTGTAACATGTAACAAAAATAATAACAAAAGCGCTGCAGGGGTGAAAATCTCATCAAGTGTCTGGCTATATGACGTAGTCGGTTGTCATCCAGTGGCTTCACTTCGTACACACTAATTAATCTTCTTCCAACAAATATCAAGGCTTTTCAACCCATTGATAACCAATGTTTTCTTTCATAATAACATTTTAACATTGAAGTGAAGCTTTTTTACCGACGTTGCGCGCTCGACCACGGGGGGATAAACCGAGAAAAAACGTGATCGTTACCGTCACCAACTTCGCTGTGTCTGACAACTTTTCTTCTCTTTCTCTCTCTGTTTGTAAAATTACGCTTATGATTGATTTACAATATTTTCTTAAGAAAAAATTGATTAAGTGAGAAATATTTAAGGGGCCATCCCAGTGGCGGTGCGTGAACATTTTAAATGGGTGTTCTGCAGAGTCAACCCGGAGATTAGAGTAGCCCCCCCCCCCTAATGAGGCAACCTCGAAAAAAAAAATTTCAAAAATACATTTGATGCAATTTTTAAGTGTATTTTTTGATCAATGATTTCGCTAGCGCTAAAATCGTAAATAAAGTGATTTTTATAGCAATATTTTTTATTGTATTAAAAAAAAGAGTGTGTGTGTGTACTATGTACGTACGTCAGAAGTTATACTTCTTTTAGATAACAAAACAAAAATAACTCCGAACATTTTATCCCGCGTGCCAGTACTAAACGTTTGTAAAAAAGACGATAAAATAATAAAATAAAGATATTAAATAAATTAATTTAATTTAATAAATTATTAATTTATTAAATATATTTATTTATGATATTTATCTAATTATTTATAAAAAAAAAATAATAAGGTATGTTTGTATTGAGATTTGAACCCGAGACCTATTGCTTATAGAGCCACTACGTTACCGCTACACCACGAAGACACCTTATTGCATTGCTATATAATACTGTATTATAAACCAAGAAAAATAATACTGTACTAGGTTCTGTGCACCCGTTCTGGCTTTTACGCGTATAAATCTGTCTCATTTTTACTAAGTCATCTCTCTTTAACACATTGGATTTAGGTGCAACACAAACTGCAGCACCTCCTGCAGGACTGTTTATAGTATATAGGCCTGCGGCATGCCGTCATTCATAATAATGCTATGTGATTATGAAATTAAAACATATTATGCAGATTTATATAATATTTTTTTTTGAATTGTGCGTTATTTTCTGGCAGTGCGGCAGCTCCGCAGCTCTCATAGAGGAGCCGCCACTGGGCCATCCATAAATTACGTCACACAAATTTTATGATTTTTAACCCCCCCTCCGTCCTTGTCACAGATGGTCACATTTTTAAAGCCCCCTCCCTCTTGGTGTGACGTCACATATTTTTTAATTTTATAATTAGAAATAATTAAAATAAAATCGAGTTAGTGATATTTTTTGTTTAAATATAAATTTCGCGTTTTAATATTTTAAATTTAAATTTTAACATGTGACGTCACAAAGCTTATGACCCCCCCTGGCCCTTGTCACACGATGTCACATTTTGTTGACTCCCCCCCCCCCTTAACGTGTGACGTAATTTATGGATGGCCCCTAATAATATGTATCTATCTTTATTATGTATTCAGTGCTTTTGTAAAAATTATCCGATCCTTTTGAAAATTGATATTTGAGTGTTTTATAGGACACAAATTAATAATAAAAAATTGTGTCATTTCAAAATGGCGGTCATATGAACTTTTGTAAAAATTATTCGATCCTTTTGAAAATTGATATTTGAGAGTTTTATACGACACAAAATAATAAAATGGCGTCAGATTTCAAAATGGCGGTCATATGAACTTTTGTGAAAAATATCCGATCCTTTTGAAAATTGATATTTGAGATTTTTATAGAACACAAGAAAAAAAATTGGCGTCAGATTTAATAATGGCGGTCATATGTACTTTTGTAAAAAGTATCCGGTCCTTTTGAAAATTGATATTTGAGAGTTTTATAGGACACGAAAAAATAAAATGCCGGTCAAATAACAACTTTTCAATTACTTATATTTTTTATAACTTTGATAAATTCGCTTTTATATATACAATGTCCCACGACATCTCATGAACATTTATAATTTTGTAGTATACCTAGTGGATTACATAGAAAAAAAGACAGTGAATTTTTTTTAACAATTTTCCATAGCAAGTGACTATTAAGATTTCATTAAGTAGTATTGAGCAGTATACGAGATACTAACAAATAAATTTAAAAAAGCCGAATCAATCTGCTACCGATTTGATATTTTCCATCATAATATTAATTATCTGTTAAAATCACAAAAAAAATTTTAGTAGTGTTGTGTATTGTAGATTATAGACGCGTCGACATCTCAGGTCATTGGCGTCTTTCAACTACACTAAATAACAACTATCTTAAAACTAAATAACATCACAAAACATCCATGAGCGTAGGTGGGATTCGAGCTCACGGCAGTCCAGTTCAGAAGTTGCGGCACTAAGCACGCTAACCACTAGGCTATACTGCCTCCAGTAGTGTTGTCAAGTAGACTTTTGTACTTTGGAAGCTAGGGCTAACAGGGTTTGATAATAGTGGATCTTGCGGAAATGCCGTTTTTTGTTTGGCGTTTCTTGTACCTATTACAATTTCGATTGACGCTAATGACCTCTGTTGTCGAGCGTCTATAATTCAATTTTGAAATCTACCAAATATAATTTTTAAGTAACTATGTTAAACTATTGTTTAGGATAACAATTTAATTTGATTGGATTCGTGAAAGAAATGTAGATAATTAATTTTTAATTGAGGCGAACACTGCTAACTTTTAAACTGGTTTTATTCGATCGACAATCTGTTTTTGGAATGAATTGAATTTTGAATTTTTAACATAAAAATGTACAAAAACGTTATATAAAAGGTTATAACTAATAATGAACAATTTCATAATACACAAAAGAACATAAGTATACAAAGTGAAACAAAATTTCAAATTTCAAATAAAATAATGTGATGTTTCCTAAACATTCCGCCCGCCTCGTTAGAGCCTTGCTCGAACGATAATTGATCTAAAACATAAAAAAATATTCAATTACAACAAGCAAAAAATAATTCGTAAGTCATTGTTAACCGCCCGCCATGACGAAACAAGCGTATTATTTTGTATTCATTTCATTAGCGTCATTGATGAGAAGTCTGCAGAGCTTCACGATAGGTCGTTTCATTGTTGATGTGGCCGTTTTCACAGTAACAACTCTTACTCGATCGTCGCTTTCTGGGTGAATTTCAGTGACGCGACCAAGCAACCACTTTGAAGGAGGCTGAAGTTCATTTTTAATTAAAACTAGTTCGTTGACGGTTATGTTCGATTCAGGATGTTTCCATTTTTGTCGACCTTGGAGAGTGTGCAGATACTCACTAGACCATCGATTCCATATGTGATGGATGTGCGATTTGACAAGTTGTCTACAGCCAAGAATCCAGTAATTCTGTCGAATAGTCCTGATTGTGAGCTGCGGGCCTCCATGAAGAGAACTAATATGAGCGTTGTTGACAATGAGATTGGAAACTTGGTGTCGTGGAAGCACATGTGGATGTTTCTCATTGTATGCTAGAGGTGAATGACGTAACCGCCCGCCAACACGAATTAATCCAGAACAGTCTATGAATGGATTTAATTTCGTTAGAACACTTCCCGTTGGAAGCGGTTTCTTGAGCTGCAGAGCTTGAATTTCCTTTTCAAAAGCTCTTTGTTGCACGTATTTTATCCAAAACGTACGTGCATTACGGATTTCATTTCCAGATAGTCCAGATAAAGAGCAATGCTTTGCTTTGAGGCAAAGATTTTGGTGAGGTAAGTACACTGCTTGCGAATCAGATGGCGAGTCAAGGCCTTGGGCACATTTCATGTGACCTAATTGCTGGTACTCCCCCATAAACTGCACATACGACTGAAAATGTGCTGAGTTTTTCTTCAAACGTAACTCTTGTTTGTAAAACAAAAGTTTTGCCTTGGCGAGAGAATCTCCAATATTGATCGGTGGATCTTGATTGAAGGGCAGTCGTACAGTGTAGCGCCCGTCCAACTCTCTGACATGCGTACTATTAAAATGTTCTTCACACCTCTGCTCTTGATCGGTTAAAAGACGCACCTTTGGCAATTCTTCGTTTTCCCAAAATTTTCTTAGTGTTCTGTCCAATTGCTTTACACATAGACAGTGATGTACTGTAAAGCTGGATGATTGTGACGCAGGTGAAGAGGAGACTGCACCCGAAAGAATCCAACCGAAAATTGTTCATTGTGCAAGTGGACCTCCGTCTAAACTGCTGTGAACTCCATTAAGAATAACGAGACCGTAGATATCAGCCCCGATAAGCATGTCTATTTTTGCAGAGCTACTAGGCTCGGGATCGGCTAATGTCAGACCTTGTAAATAAGGCCAATTGTTCCAATTGATCAATGCTTTTGGTGCGTACGACGTTAAGGTTGGCAGCACGAAAGCGTCAATTGGTAAGACTGGATCATTAGCGTGACATGGTTTGAGCAAAAGCGATACTGCTGAACTCACGTTGAATGTGGAATGACCTTCTAGACCAGAGATTTTTGCTCGAATCTTCTGTTGTGAAGCGTGTAAAGTCTTCACGACTGATTGTGTAACAAACGACGTCTCAGATCCTGGGTCAATCAAAGCTCGAACTTGAATACTTCTACCAGCGGCGGTTTGAAGCTCAACATTAGCAGTTGCAAGCAGTATTGTCTTTAGATTCTCTCCATTGGCTCGAGATACAAAATGACAAGCGGCGGTGGTTGATGAATCTGAAGTAACTGCTGGTGTTTCTGACTTGGCAATGTCAGCTGGATTTACTGGTGTCGAATAATGTAGAAGTGAATGATAGTTGCTGTTGCAATGTTTACACCTCCCTTGGCTTGTACACTGTTGAACCATATGACCAGTGCGCAAACAGTTGTAGCAGCAATGATTGTTTTTGACAAATTCTTTTCGCTGAGCTAGTTGAATTTTTCTAAACGTTGGGCAACGTGCTAACAAATGACTCTGTTTGCAAAATATACAGTCTATTGAAACATTTTCAGATGCGTGATGACTTCTCAGATTTGGAAATTGTGCTTCTCGTGTTCTTTTCGAAGATGTCTGAGTCAAGGCAGACGCGGCAGTGGCTTGAATTGGCGAAGCTGATGCAGTTTGAATCGCCTCTAAAGCACGAGCTCGATTTTCCAAAAATTCATTGATTTCCGCATATGATGGAAATTCATTTTTTCCACCCAACGATAGTTCCCGCTCCTTGTGAGATGCTGCGTCGAGTTTTTGTACTGTCAAATAAACTATTATATCATCCCATGATTCGACGGGTCGATTTAGGTTTTTTAAAGCTGCAAGCGATTCATTTGTCTTGTCTCGCAACTTCCTAAGTTCAACGGATGACTCTGATGAAACAAATGGAACATTCATAAGTGACTGTAGGTGAGACATGACTAGAACACGCTTATTATTGTAACGGTCCTTGAGTGTGTTCCATGCTGAATTGTAGTTGGCTTCAGTGACGAGGACACTCTTGAGTAACTGACTAGCTTCTCCATCTAGGTTGGTTTTCAGATAATGAAAACGTTGAACATTTGTTAACGTGGCGTTGTCATGAATCAACGATTCGAAGAGATCGCGAAAATTCTCCCATTCTAAGTAATTACCGGAAAATTTTGGAATGTCAATTTTCGGTAGGCGTACTGAGAATTTCGGCGTTAAATTCTGATTGTCATTTGATGTTGGTAAGACAGGCTGGTTTAGAAACTCGAAGTGATCGTAGAGAAACGTCAGAGCGTCGAGATAGGCTTTTTCTGCTAACGTATAATGCGATTCTTGAAAATAAGAATTTTCTAAATCTTCTTCGGAGGCTTCACGACTGAGTTGATTGTTCAATGCTTGACATTCTCTCCAAAGGTTTTGAAGTAATTCAATTCGTCCTTGAGTTGCACCACGAGTCATATTCGTTTTCCCTTTCTTCTTAAAATTAGGGATTAATCTGCTGATTCCATCGATTACTCGCTTTTGATCGTCTAAGATGTTTAAATCTATCGGCATGTTGATGATTACGCGTGAACAAACTTTAACACTGTTAGCGGTGCTATTACAATATTTGTAAAAATAATTATGCTTCTTGGTTTTCTCAGGAATCCGGCTCTCGAAGGACCAGAAAATGTTTAGGATAACAATTTAATTTGATTGGATTCGTGAAAGAAATGTAGATAATTAATTTTTAATTGAGGCGAACACTGCTAACTTTTAAACTGGTTTTATTCGATCGACAATCTGTTTTTGGAATGAATTGAATTTTGAATTTTTAACATAAAAATGTACAAAAACGTTATATAAAAGGTTATAACTAATAATGAACAATTTCATAATACACAAAAGAACACGAGAAAGTACATAAGTATACAAAGTGAAACAAAATTTCAAATAAAATAATGTGATGTTTCCTAAACAACTATTTTGTATAATAATTTTCTGAAGGTTTATTTTAGATTTATTAAAAATAATGGACTTAAAGATTTCATTTTAATTAGCTTTTATAAGAAATATGGTGAAAGAAACCCGTCGCTGCCACCATAGACGGCGATGGCGATAACATTTGATGAGTATCTTTTTTATTTATTTATTGTAGATTATAGACGTGTCAACAACTTAGGTTATTAGCGTCTTAATTACATTAAATAACAAATCACTTAAAACGAAACGACATCACAAACCATCCATGAGTGGAGGTGGGATTCGGACCCACTACAGTGTTACAGTGTTTTACAAGTTATATTTAACGAATTTACGTAAAGCCGCAGACACATAGAATGCAAACATGATACGCAACAAACGCAAATACATAGCATAGCACGAAAAACAGAGTTAGTGTGGACGCACACATACGTATTTTGTGATCGCTATACGAGCGGTACATCAAAGAGATTTATGACTACTATTAAACGGGGTTTTTCATTTTTTTATTGTTTGACCCGATGGAGATAGTGAAAATAAAATTATTTCTTTAATCTATCTCTCAGTTGTCAGTGCATAGTGCACATAGTAGTGTTTGCTTTTTTGAGTAAAATAATTATTTTCAAAATGGACTTCATAGACGATCAAATTTTGAGTTTAAGACTATGAAAAATATCCAGTTTTGTGGGATATTAAGGACAAAATTTTACAAATCAAATAAAAAAAGCAATCATCATTTTATCGCCAGTATCACCCATTTCGAAAAAAATACAACCACTTTGCACAAATACCGAAATTGAACTGCGAGTTCACCTTCATAGACAATAATAAAATTAAATATTATACTAAATGCAATGTGGACGTGGTTGTATGTTCCATGTCGAATGTTTGAAAACATGACATAGATTCAACCGTGTGTCCAGCATGCTTATGTTTGCATACTATGTGTCCGCGCCTTAAAACAATGGTTATTAATGGTACATACTAAAAATTTTAATACATTTTAAAGTGTTATTCGTATAAAGCAACCGTGAGAGAACGTGAAATGAATCCAAGAACGTGGTACAAAATACTGATTTCAATTGTTTTGTTTCTTTTATAATTTTATCTTACTGCTTTCAAATGTATTTTGTGGCTTTTAAACAAAATGGCTATACTGTTTTAATATAATTTATTTTATCTATCGTATCACCATATGAGCAGTTAAAAAACAAGCCGTGAGGTGGGTCGTTTATTAGGACTAAAGTGCGACCCTTGAGGTCCACACTACGAACTTCCCAGTTTGATAAATATTTAATAATAATACTTAAATTAGATATTACACAGAAAAGTAATCATTTTAATCATTAAAACATAATTATTATTTATTTTTAACAATAATTAAAAAAAAAACCGGCTGAACCGAATTTTATAAAATTTATGTCGGATCAAAATGACGTTCACGCTTCGATTGACACCCTTACGAAGTCGATATAATTTTTTATTCGCGAGATATTGTGTAAAATCTACTTTTTTGGAGTCTATTTGGTTAAGAAAAAAGAACGGCTGACCCGATTTTGAAAACATTTCTTTCAGATCATATTTACGTTAATACGCGTCGATTGGCACCCTAACGTAGTCGATATCATTTTTCATTATCGAGATTTCGTCTTAGAAAGAAATGGTCACATACGTACGTACACACACACAGAGAGACATCTTTCTAAAAATAGTGTAAAAATAGTGTAGTGACCTTGAAACATAAAAATTTGTTATACATATTGATTTCGATTTTCGACCCATTACAATAACTTCCAATGGGAAGTTAATAAACGGTCCGACACAGCTCGAACTAGCTCTCCAATATTATAGGAGTAGGCCTATGTAGCAGATATTATAGAAGGAACTATAAGTTATTCTATCTCATAATGATACTAAGGTAGTATCCATATCCCATATGTCAAATTTAATCAAAATCGCTTTCGGCAAAAAAAATATTTTCTAGGACCGGTTTATCAGATTTCGGGTTAAGGTGTGATTATCCAGGTGTGCAAGCTTTCACGGCCGGCATTGTTCCAAGTCTTCATGGTTTCCGGGCTTGTAGGCCGTGGTCCGGTGGTATTTCTACCTGACGTTTCGTCTACAACTGCGGTAGACATTCTCAAAGGCGATGTGGCAGCGGTCGAAGTGTCCTCCTTGGCGGCTCACAGGGACAACGAAACGAAGCATCAACACGCGTATAGCAGAGCACAAGAGAAGCTGTAAACTGGGACAAACAAAAATCTGCCATAGCCGAACACACTTTGACTCTGGACAATCATAAGATCTTTTTCGAAGAAACTCGAGCCATAGACAGAATGTTGAGTTATTACCCACGAATATACAGAGAGGCCATAGAAATACAAAAGGCAAAAGCACACACAGAATTTCAACCGAAAAAATGAAGGCCTCAATCTCAGTAAAACCTGGACACCAGTACTCCGACATACGAAACTAATGACCAATTGTTCAAGGACGGAATACGACCGAGTAGAGAACTCACCCCCACTACTACACACTGCGCAGTTGACCAATTACAGAGAGACGGACCACGACCGAACAGAGAACACACTGGTACTAGGCATAAACGAAGGGAGGACACTAGTCACTGACACACTGACCTGTGAGCCGCCAAGGAGGACATTTCGACCGCTGCCACATCGCCTTTGAGAATGTCTACCGCAGTTGTAGACGAAACGTCAGGTAGAAATACCACCGGACCACGGCCTACAAGCCCGGAAAACATGAAGACTTGGAACAAGGTGTGACTGTCCTGAAAATGCATGCACATGTTGAGCAAAATCAGTCCAGTGGTTCTAGGTGCGACCACAAACAGACGACAGGTTAACATAAAAAAAAGCTTTTTTGAGAAACGTGTAAATTCACTAAAAGCTCAAAATGAAATTTTTACACGGTCACAAGACTCCTCCTATGTAGGTAGGTACTCTTTATGTTTGGGAAAGTAAAAATTAGTTTAAAATGTATCTAAGCTGAATCTATTCAATTACTAAATAACAGTTGATAGTTGTGACGGACGTTTCAAGTGAATTCGTTTTTCAACTCCTTTTTTTATGATAAACCTTTTTGATTAAATTACTTTTTTTCTTTCGGACTGATATTATTAGCTGCTAATATTAGCTTATTATGTCTGCAGCAAATACAAGATGGAATGTATTTTTAAGATGGGTAAAATGGAACCTTTATCCTTGGCGACGTCATTTTATGTAAGGCTATTAAACTTAATGGATTAATCTATTCCTGGCTGGAATGTAGATAAAAAAATTCTTCTATGTGAGGATAACATAATGTAGTTTATATAGGTCAATCTAAAAATATTTCTCTCTTGAGAATTTCCCTGAAGCGTCTTTTCCGAGTGACGGAATCTACAAGAAATTAGAATTGCTCTAATAATTCTCAGTAGCATAGTAGACCAACCAAAAGTACGGCGAACGACGCGCAATGTCCTTAATATAATATTTTAACCAGTGGCGTACGAATAATAATTATACTCCGAGAAATTTATATTACATTTCGTAAATGTATTGTTACAAAACTGTTTTCTGAGTTGGCGGAATAAATATTTATTTACAATAATTAAAAACACAATAATAATGAACGCAACAACGAAAAGTCAATTCTAACAATCAACACAAACAATAACTAAACAGTAATTACAAAGCAAAGCAAAACAAAACAACTATATACAATAATTCGTAATTATTACCACTACACTCGTATTTATTTATCAATTTGGTTATTTATATCACGGCACTATTTATTTTACTGCTCCAACGTAGACTTGAATGCGTGACTCACCGTTGACTGAATCCCTCACTCACTCGTACTACTGTTTATATAGGCTGCGTAGCATAAGCCTAGTGTGTTCTCGCTTTCTCTAGAACTTTCGTGCAGGTACCAGTTGTTACAGTAAGTGGACTCCGTTTCTCAGAACTCTTGCCTGTCATTTATATACAGGATGATCCGTAACAGTATTTTTGATTTTAAAAAGAGGCTTCCATTGGGTGCCCTTAGAGATTAGAGACCAGTCTACCGTAGAGAAACTATTTGCAATATAGATTAACATTTTTTTTTGTTATAATAAAAAACCCCAATTCAATTTTTTTGCAAATCTTATCAGCTGTTAATTATGCAATTATGCATCGAATGAAATTGGTCTGAAGTCGATATCATTCTTTGTTCTGGAGATATGCGAGACGAAAAACATTTTACAACAATTTTACAGATTTACGGGAGTGAAGAGTTTTACATAATAAAATATTATTGTCTGAATAAGCCACTTTTAGGTCGATGTTTTATTAATAACAATCTGTGATTGGTTGTAGCATAACATACTGAGACTTTGGGTAGAGATAGATGAGCTATAGTGTTTAGGGTTCCGTAGAAACTAAAGAACCCTTATTCATCATGGCCGTCCATATGTGACAACCATGTAATTCTTTCATTTTTTCATCTTTTTTTTGATTTTTCCCACTGTCGATGAATGGCTAATAATAATAGCATTTTATTTTTTGTTGATTCGTTTATGATTCTGACAACTTTATGTTAAATTTTCAGATAGTTTTCGTACTGTTTATTCCATTATGAAAAATGTCATGAGATGTCGTGGGACACCCGACAGAAGCTAAGCTTCTTACGCAATGTATATATTTTAACACGTTTTTATTAACTTGCTTATTGAATTGTCTGTCTGTCAGTCTATTTGTTTGTTTGTCTGTTCGGTACAAATCTGGCAATCGAATTTTCGACCACTTCCCGATATCCAATCATGCTGAAATTTTGCACACACCTTTGGTTCTGATGACAATACAATATAGTAGGTACTGAAGTAACTGAGTAAATGACCTACATAAATAAACGTTAGAAATAAATCTGATATAAATACAGTGACATAAATAATTACAAATAAATAATCCTTGTATATATAGTTATTTGTTAAGTGTTATTTAAGTGTTTCGCTTTGTTTAAGAATTACTGTTTATCTAGTTATTATTATTGTGTTGATTGTTAGGACTGACTTTTCGTTGTTGCATTTATTATTATTGCGATTTTAATTATTGTAAATAAATATTTATTCCGCCAACTCAGAAAACAGTTTTGTAACAATATATAAGAAGTATTTGTATTTATTGTTTTCTGTAGTTTATATCCTTTTAACTACGTCACTGTTTCTTGCATTGCCGCTGTCGCGTCATGGCATAGAGAATGTCGAGATTGTAGAGAAGAGGGAGGCCGGGGGGTTCGTACGGGTTAGACGGTTGACGACGCGCTGTGTTTAATCCGACATGCCCAACGCTCTCCGACGCCACTATTTCATTCCGACGAGTCCCTGTGACTAGTGACGTCATTTTTCATGTTTAAGCTGTTCGTTGAACATACATTTTACATATCGTTATATCCGGTCGCTAAACTATGTTATGTATTATTTAAACGTTATTATATTATAATAAACAATTTTTATCGGCCTCAATTTGTTAGCGTCTATAATCTACAATATCTCTCTCGCTCTCTCTTTATAGGCAATTTTATCGAATGAAGTTCCACAATTAACGGTCTAAAATGTACGGTTTGATCAGCACATCAATTCTCTGACATATACAGTGTGTCACAAAATTGCTGGGACACAGAGCTACCACGTGTAGTAGAGGTGAAAATAAGTCGATTGGACCCAATTTATTTATATACCAAAATGTACCGTTTGCCCGTGAGAAAGTTCAAAGTTTACATAAAAAAACACATTTTTGTACGCTGTTCAGAAATGAGTGAAACAAATTGAATGAAATTTGACAAAAGTGCATTTTAGAGGATTACTCTCCTTTCGCTAATCAAAGAAACCCAAAAGAAATTGTAGAAGGGTTAAAACCACCCTCACCCCCTGACATTTTTTTCAGAACTTTCTTAGGGGTGGTAATACGGTTCTGAATTTTTTTTAGCGAGAAGACTGATTAATTATCTTCATTTTGTTACTCTTGTAAAAATTTCGTATTCCGCATGGTTCCGAAGGAAAAAATGTTTTCTTAAATAATATTCCTAGTACAAGTTTAATAAAATTGTAATACAAAATTTTACATACAAAATTTTATGTAAACTTTGAACTCTTCTCACGGCAAACGGTACATTTTGGTATATAAATAAATTGGGTCCAATCGACTTATTTTGACCTCTACTACACGTGGTAGCTTCTTGTCCCAGCAATTTTGGGACACACTGTATAATATGCGAAAACTGCTTGTTTCTTTGATATTGTAAATACCCTTTTTGTCATATCCCCTATAAAATATCTGTTTTACATGCATGTATGTATAATGCATATAAAGTGACTTTTTACAGGCAGGTGTGCGGGAAAATAAATTAATATTTCCTATTACATTTAAAGCCAAGCTCGAACTTCGAATCTTGTAGACGATAGCGTATGACCTGAGATATCAGAAAATAGAGAATATATTCCTACCACAAGTGCTGCTGCTCACGGCTGATGAAAATATCGAACTCAGAATTTCAGAAAAATGGTTCATTCAAGAGAGTTGTTTTTAACGAGCACGTTCTTTTGAGACAGTGCACTGTTCAGGTATAGTCCTTGATTTAACGAGTTAATGCGAGCTCCTAGAACACATTAGTAAAGTAAAAATTTGTAAGGCGGAAAATTAATTTTCTACAGATGTTCACCATTTCTTGCAATTACTGTTCATATTTACAATAATGCCTGAAAAAAATGGGTGTGGGTCTTGGGACCCCCGACAGATGTGAAACATCAAAGAAAACGTTATTGAACTCGGTGGTATTCTCTATGTAGTAGTATTATATTTTTTCAAAAGCAGCAACTAACTGTTATGCTGACGTAATCCTATATATTGCACTGTAACACACAAGGTTGCCCGAGCGCGCGGAAGCCGAGAGAGAGAGAGTGCCGCAGTGGTGAGGAGAACAGCAGCGAAGGAGCGGACCAAACATTTCGTTGCATATTTCCCCTCATGCGGCTGGTCACAGCCCGACATAAGATGTTTCACATCAAAAATAGTGTGCAACATAATGGCGTCACTATAGAAAACATATAGTTAAAAGAAATGCAATAAGACGACTGTCTGGACTCTTTGGTCAACTGCCTAGCTGGCCCTAATAGAAAACAATTTTCTATTAGGGTCAGCTAGGCAGTTGACCAAAGAGGTTAGTTAGCTGACATAGTGGAGCAGTGCTTTAAATGTGTGACGTTAGGAGCGCTGGAGTATACATATCTACGATAGGGTCTATAGAATTGTTCGAACTGACCGCCTCAAGCGTCATTATCGCGACGCGTTTCCGTGGAATTTCATTGAGTCACTCTCCCAGAAATTTGCAGACGAGCGGTGCCAGTAAAGACGTTTGCGTATCAAAAACTCGTAAAGTTTTTTTCTTACTTTGGGAGCCGTTCTATCGCCGGGAGCACTGCAGCCCCTTGGGCTTATTGTCCTAAACTCGTGAAGTATAAAGTGCCAGTATTTAGTTTATTTATTTATTGTATATTATAGACGCATCGACAACTTAGATCATTAGCGTCTTAATTATATTAAATAACAACTTCCTTAAAACTAAATGACATCACAAAACATCCATGAGCGGAGGTGGGATTCGAACCCACGACAGTGTGTTCTAAAGTTCGGCTACGCTAACCGTTACACCACACTGTCCTCTCCAGTATTTAGTTCGCTTAAATCGATGTAGTTTGGCCAAGTGTAGTTTAAAACTCAGCGTAACATATTTTACAATATTTTGTACATATTAAATAGTTAAGTATGCACAGCGAAATTTAGTGCATACCACGGCTATACATAAATGATAACTGGAAACTAATAACTGCAGCAGAGGATTGCAGCTATTTAAACATTTATGGTTGGAGATAATTGGTTCAGTTTTCATGGTAGTATTTAAATATTTAGTTGAAAAAAGTTGCATAACAAAGAATGTGTTGTAGAATTTACGAGCAAAGTTAAATAAAATAAAACATTCCATATTTTATTTACGACTGGCGAACGGGAAAAACATTGTTCTCATTTTAAAAGTTGTCATAACATTTAATTTTTTTTTAATTTCTTTATCAGTAAGGATGGATTTTAAAATGTTACCTGTGTTCTTTTGTAATATAAATATTTGTATGACTGTGATGTAGATTGTAGACGTTCTTGAGTTAGTTTTTCTTGCATATTATTTTTTCCAATAAAGAAAAAAATACAAAAGGGTACTTGCGAAATTGAAGTGAACTTTGTGCTGGCACTCAATCGAAGGTATGTATAGATACGTTTACATTACAATGAAAATTAATGTTAAAAACACAATCTGTACCGCTATACTAGCTTTAGTAAAAGTTAGTAGCGCCACAAAGCCGAATAATGAAAATAATGGTACTTTAAGCTTTAAGGGCAACTTTAATGCCCCTAAATTAAATTTAGGACTCTTGCCCCTTTCGTCAAAATCTTTGATTCTGTTTTATACGGTGGAAGTACGGGTTTACTTATGGTGGAGGCGTGGGTCACACATAATGGAAACGTCAATACAAAATGATCAAGCCCTTAATTTGACATAGATTTTGATTCGTTTTATTTTTAGGTCATAATATTCTATTGACGTTTCCACTATGTGTGACCTGCGCCTCCACCATAAGTAACCGGTATTGCCACCGTATTAAAGATAATCATGGTTTTGATGAAAAAGACAAGAGCCCAAAATTTAAATTAAGGGCATTAAATCAGCCATTGAATAGCCCTTAAATCTCATACCATTATTTATCATTTTGTATTGACGTTTCCGCTATGTGATTTGGAGAGTTGGTTCTTTTTGTGGGGTAAACCGAAGCACCCATTAAGAAGGAATTTTTAATTCAACCCCTAAGGTTGTCAAAAGGGGGTGTAGGTTTTTTTGACAAAATGTTCATATCACACAAATCAGAGTTATTCAACATATATTAGAAATCGTGTCCATCGTGATTATAATAAAATTAAGAAAAATCGAAAAATGTCTTATGTACCCTATCTTATGTTAATTGCTATGGTTAGTAATTAATATTAATTTTCATATACAGGGTGAGTTCGACCACCCGTATCAGTAGTTTTTTTCGAAAACGGTTAGTCGTAGAGAGTTGTGTCAAAAATTTGTATTATAAAATCCCTAATAAAGAATCGAATGGTGATAATTTTTTTTTCCGGGAAGGTCTGCTTCCCTATTAGTTTGCTCCAGAATGTCCAGAACTCCGGAATTATAAATGTAACGATAGGTTGAAAGTGGTATTGTTGAAAAGATCTTTAAAAAATAAGCAAGTTTTGTACGGATTTTTTTTTTATTACTGCCACCCCTGTTAAGTAATATTTGTTTGAAATTACTAAATTAAAATGTCATAATAACGAACTTTTTAAAAGTCCGCATTTAAAATCTAGTTACCTATCTATCGATCATTAAACACTGAAAAAGTACACTCACAGTATAACCAGAAGAGCTCAGCAGTATGTATTAAAGAGTAAATGGAAGACAGTTTGAACACTTGTGACAATGTCTAAGGTTACTAGATTTTTAATGCCGACTTCGATCGTTATTATGAAATTTTGATTTAATAATTTCAGACGATTGTTACTTAACAGGGGTGGCAGTAATTAAATAATTTTTCCTACAAAAGTTGCCTATTTTTTAAAGAGCTTTTCAACAGCACCACTTTCAACCTATCGTGTTTTCTAAAATTCCGGAGTTTTGAACATATAATAATTTATATTTATACTTATAGAAATTTACAGGGGTGGCAGTAATAAAAAAAAAATTCCTACAAAACTTGCTTATTTTTTAAAGATCTTTTCAACAATACCACTTTCGACCTCTCGTTACATTTATAATTCCGGAGTTCTGGACATTCTGGAGCAAACTAATAGGGAAGCCGA
This sequence comes from Mongoloraphidia duomilia, assembly GCA_039654895.1. Taxonomy (NCBI): domain Eukaryota; kingdom Metazoa; phylum Arthropoda; class Insecta; order Raphidioptera; family Raphidiidae; genus Mongoloraphidia; species Mongoloraphidia duomilia. The sequence continues at coordinate 12,280,904 of CM077524.1, forward strand.
CCTTCCCGGAAAAAAAAATTATCACCATTCGATTCTTTATTAGGGCTTTTATAATACAAATTTTTGACACAACTCTCTACGACTAACCGTTTTCGAAAAAAACGACTGATACGGGTGGTCGAACTCACCCTGTATATTGTTATTTTTATGTACTTGAAAAAGTCTAAATATATAGACGAAACGTCGTACATTTAATTAAATAAATTCAATATTTTGCCCACTATCCTGCGATTTTTCTTAATTTTGATATTCAATATACTAACTCCTCTTTAATAAAAATGTTGTCTTTGAGCGTATTTATAGATTCCAACGTGGATGAAGTCGCGGGCAACAAAAACTTTTGTGTCGATTTTCAAGTGGACAAAGTCGCGGGTAAACCGCTAGTATTATATAAAATAACAAGAACTTTGGAATTTGTGGTTAGCAATATTTTTTTCTACCCATAACTCCAACCAAACATCTGAAAATAGTATCACAAAAACGAACATAATATCTATAATCGTAATTTTATGATATTAACATTTCCAAATTTAGATGTTAGTATTTTGAAGATGAAATATTTTAAATTCATGGAAATTAAAATCACATTTTTAAACATTACGCAAGTGACAAGTCGGACCAGTTTCGTTTTAAATTATTTGAATGTGAACTGCTCTTTACTATTTTCTACGGGTTGACGTGAATGTATCATTAAAATGGCGATAAGAAAAATGTTAAATGGGTATTCTTTCTATTCTTATAACTGTAAATTCTTAATGCAGCAATATATAGTTTGGAAATATCGATTGCTCTATTCATAACAGCTGGTGGTTAATTTTGAAATAGTGATTCACTTTCAATGTAATTTAAATTTGTCAGTTTCACGCTGACAAACTTTGAGAAAATGAAAATGGATTATTAACTTCCCATTGGAAGTTATTGTAATGGGTCCGAAAATCGAAATCAAAATGTATAACAAACTTTTATGTTTCAAGGTCACTACACTATTTTTACACTATTTTTAGAAAGATGTCTGTGTGTGTATGTGTGTGTACGTACGTACGTATGTGTCCATTTCTTTCTAAGACGAAATCTCGAGAATGAAAAATGATATCGACTACGTTAGGGTGCCAATCGACGCGTATTAACGTAAATATGATCTGAAAGAAATTTTTTCAAAATCAATTCAGCCGTTCTTTTTTCTTAACCAAATAGACTCCAAAAAAGTAGATTTTACACAATATCTCGCGAATAAAAAATTATATCGATTTCGTAAGGGTGTCAATCGAAGCGTGTTAACGTCATTTTGATTCGACATAAATTTTATAAAAATCGGTTCAGCCGTTTTTTTTTTTTTTAATTATTGTTAAAAATAAATAATTATTATGTTTTAATGATTAAAATGATTACTTTTCTGTGTAATATCTAATATAATTATTATTATTAAATATTTATCAAACTGGGAAGCTCGTCGTGTGGGCCTCAAGGGTCGCACTTTAGTCCTAATAAACGACCCACCTCACGGCTTGTCTAAAAATAAAATCAGTTCGTTTTCATAAATAAATATAAATATGTCTTTAATAATAATTTATATTATAGTATTTGTAGGTACATACACATTATACAATTTTTATTTTAAGACTGTTAATATAGAGGGATACTGCGCTTTGGTCTTAAAAAATGTATGTTTCCAAATTGTACAATGACGTAATACGTAATGTATGTATAATAGATACAATAGAATATGCATGTATGATGTTATATATATGTATGTATGTATAGAATATATGTATGAACAGAAGAGAATAACAAAGATTTAGTACGATGTATGCGACGATTTAAGCTCTATAAATCAACCGGTATATTTATTCTCTCTGTAGAAGAATGAAATATGACCTATCGCTCGCTTCTCTGACCCGGGCCATTGTGTTTGTGTGCTCGTTCTGACATCATTGACGTAACCGTAGGGACACCGGGACGTCATGTTCATACAAGGTGTCTCTAACGCCAACTAATAGAATTTTAAATACGTTCAATTTTGGCACAATATTGGCAACAAGTAATACTAGCGCCGCGCGCGGCTTCAATGGCAAGTTTTGACGTGTTATCTACTATAGAAGAGAAACAATATTTTAATGTAATCAGCAAATTGATTTTGTCCGATTTTTTCAATTTTCCCGCATAGTTAACGAAAAAAAGAGTTTGTATGCTTTAAGGTACGTGCAGTACGCAGCTGGGATTCTAGATGGTAGCATGTATGGTAGATGTGGTGACTGAAATTATAAGAGCTTATAGGTTTGCACAATGAAGCTTTGATACTAGCATTGATACAAGCTTAAGTCGTGTTTGAAATGTCAGATAGCGAAGACGAATATTTGTGATCTTCTGCTACAAAGTGGTATATTTTAAATACAAATTTGGATAGGAGCTATCATGTCCACCCTATTAATAGAAAACGATCTAAACATGGCGAATTTCATCATTTATACCAAGAATTAAAATTTTACTCAAACAGGTTTTTTGAATATTTACGTATAGAACCTAACACTTTTAAATACGTCTTAGAAAAAACTCAAAACAAATTAAATAAAAACTGGCAAAATTTCATTTATTAAACTAGTCACAACTATTGCGAAATAAATATTATTATGTAAATATGAATTTCTAATATTTATTTAGGATGGATGTAGATTTTGCGTAAATAAGGCTCATATATCTGTAGTGTAAACTATTCGGTCCATTTTTTTAAATTTCAATAATTAAGAACTTGAGAGTAACACTTCGAAAAAATGAACGGTCAATGGCACCTCGAAATTCTTCAAGGAATATACCTACTGTTAAAATCATTGGCGTTGGTTTTTTTTTTTTTGGTCTTTTAAGGTCGCCAACAGCTAGAGTTGATATTTTAAATTAATTATTTTTTAATAACAAATTGAAAATTCATTTGACACTTTTACCAGTTCTTGGATTAGAATCTGAGAACTGGGGGCTTGTAATAGATGAACCATTGAAACGCCATATTAGGGGTTGCCAAATTCTTGAAAATTTCAAGATCTTGTCTTGATTTCAAGACAAGATCAAGACAAGAAGTAATTTTAGATTTCAAGACAAGACAAGAAATTTTATGTCAATACCAAGATTTCTTGTCAAGAAAACAAGAAATCTTGAAATATCTTGACTAACAATGAAAACGCTAAAACGTATTTATTTGTGAAAAAGATAACATATTTTAACGTAACATAACGTATTATTTTAATTTATTGAACACATTTGGCTAATTTATCATTTCTGTTTTTGCCGTTGGTACTGGTATCCACCTCAATTTCAAAAAAATCACAGAATTTCTTTCTGCCAGTATTGCCACGAGTACCACAGTCCTGCAATGGTGAATGCTGCTGCTTTTTCCTTTTGCTGTCGCTATCGCAGACAGCTACGGTTTCAGTTTTCAGTTTTCTCACTCGCATTAGTCGTAATCGCGTTGGTCTCACTGATCATTTTATATTTACTAAAACTATAACGATTACGTTTTTGTCTATTGCTTGTTGGTAAATATTCTGAGCCAGAATCGGACCCAAATGGCTCAGCAGACGTACTGTTTACTGAAGAGTCACTGTCACTCATGGTAAAATAAGAGAATAATAACATAATGTACTTTTTACCCCCACTATTCACAAACTGGCATCAAATATATAACAAAACAGGTAAATACTATCACTTTGAAAATTGTAATAATAACCTTACATAACTAAACGGGGTAAAGCGTGCAATTGCGCGACGTCATTTGCGTTCGTCAGAAAACAAATAAAGAACGGGGAACCACCAGATTGCCGTGTTAGCACGCAACGGAATAAAAAGTTCGCCGGCGAGGAATCACCATGTACGGTGTCATCGGTTAATCAAGAAATTTCAAGATCTTGAAATTTCTTGAGTCAAGACAAGATATAAGATGTCAAGAAAACGTCAAGACAAGATTTTTTAAGATTTCTTGATTTTTTCTCAAGACAAGACAAGAAGTTATTATCAAGATAAGAATTCGTGTCTTGTGGACCCCTACGCCATATAAACAAAGACTTTACTATGCTCGGCTATCTTAAGCTCCATCGGCGTTACTTCTGGGACACCCCGTATATACGATTAGTTATGCACATTCAAACTGAAGCGACGTAATCCTGTCAGAGAGTGATTCGGGTCAGACATTAAATAGTTTTTAACAGTTTTTTTTATCTCAAAAATATTTTATTTTGAAAATAGAGGGTCTTCATCAGAGAAACATTGAGCTGTATTTTAAATCTATGAAGACGGAGTCACGCCCGAGTCCCTCCTAATTTTAAAATTACTTTCATATGGTTTTAACGGCTGAAATATTGTATAAGAGACAATTGGACAAGCAGCCAGATTTTTTTTATTATATTGATTATTGCTTATTAATACAAAAAATATTTATATCAATCAGATGTCACAGTCACGACTTAAGCCTGAACCTTACCACTTTTGCGACGGAATGAGCTATCATTTACTCAACCGTGACACGATAAACAATCTTCTCTTTTTCTATATATGCAATCTTCGTCATTTTTTTCAGTACATGCGAAAGCTGATTAATTTATTCAACTATGCTATTATATTTCAACTCTCGCATGTACTGAAAAAAAATTGACGAATATTGCTTATATAGAAAAAGAGTTTGATTGTTAATCGTATCACGGTTGAGTAAATAATAGCTCATTCCGCCGCGAAAGTCCTGACTGTGACATTTGGTTAATATAAATTTGTTTCTATTAATAAGCAATATAATAAAAAAAATCTGGCTGCTTATCCAATTATCCCTTATATTAAAATTAATTTTGGTGAAAAAATACGCATTCGTTTAGCATAATAAACAATACAGTTCATTTAATGAATAATGATTTTCGGTGTACGCTACTGATGCAGCGGCGCCGCCAACGGTATGGGATCGGAACTGAGTTGACCTCATAAAGAATACATCGTGTATACCTAGTAAATTTTACAGTTGGCAGAATAAGTGGAACAATATTTTACTGGATTTATGTACTGTTTGGTAGCTACTAAGTAAAAAAGATATTAAAAGTTTTTTACGTCAAACATTATGTAAAAATTATGCTAATCGATGAAAAATAAAGCTCGACGTGTTTTAAGGTTTTTATTGAAGAGTAGGGAATCTCATTTTAGTGGAAATTAAGCATGTTGCACACATATATTCCCATTTTTAACAGACTTCAAAAAAAGGAGGGAGGTTCTCAAGTCGACGCGTATATTTTTTTTTATTATTTATTATGTAAGACCACGCATAACTTTTTACAGAGTAGTCCGATTTTGACGATTCTTGTTTTATTGGATAGGATATACCTCGAAGTTGGTCACATATAAATTTTAGTTAGATCGGTTCAGTAGTTCGGCTGATTTTAATAAAAGTGAGTAACGGCGTGTGATTCCTTTAAGGTAAATGTTACTTTTTGACACATCACACAGCGTAAGAAGTCGGTTAAAACTTTGTAGAAATTAATCTATTGGCAAGCGACTAAACTACGTATTGTAAAGCCACTAAAAAGTAAAAAATAAAAAACTTTTTAACAAAAAAAAACCTTCAAAAAACTCACTAAAAAGAGGAAAAATAATAAAATAAAATAATAAAACTTTGAGGTCTGCGCCAATTTAATAATGAATGAAGTCGGTTAAAAAGTATAGTATAGTGATTAATATCTTCTTTTTAACCGACTTCATATTTTATTAAATTGGCGCAGACCTCAAAGTTTTATTATTTTCCTCTTTTTAGTGACTTTTTTGAAGGAGGTTCTTTTTAAAAAAAAAAAGTTTTTTATATAAAAAACTAGATGTTAAGCCTGGTGATATTATAATTCTCATTTTAAAATGGCCAATGCAAAAATAAAATGCCAGCTGTTAAATTCTAAGCTAAGGACTTATAATGAGTTCTGTCTGGTGTTGTTAGTATGTTGTTTGTATTAACTGTTAAGCTCGGTTTTGTCCGGGTCGGTTTTGGTTTGGCAATGAAATATCAAGGGCAAAAAAACGTTCACATGTCACATTACTTCGTTTTTGTTTGTCCATGCTAATGTCAGAAACTACTGAACCGATTTCAAAATTCTTACACTGTTTAAAAACCTACTTCTTCCCAAGTCACATAGGCTATATACAGTGAAGCAATATCACTAACAATATTCGAATTAAAAAAAAATGAATTACAGCAAACTTTAAAATAATGTAGGTAGTGATGTATGATTTTGTTCATTGGATGTGGCATTTTAAGTGAAACGATTTTCTCCAATGCATTAATGCTTTCCATATAACTAGAGTGCCCGCGGTGAGAGATGAAGCCAGGCACGTCATCAATAATATGCTAGTGAACGCCTGCTTGCCCGCAGACAGTGTCGCGTACACAAAACTGCACATTGGGTTTTATGACGTTAGGTACAATTTTGGCAAACTGCTATTCATGACAATAAACAGCCAATAGCAAGCTAGAAGGCGAGCGTAATGCATTCACGTTACTATGACGCGGTGGCTTTATCTTTCGCCGTGCGAGGTCTACCAGGTATACAAAATCCGCCTATGTTGCGTCTTCAATGAAATTCACTGTAGGTATTACTTTCTGTGTAGTAATTTAACACTAAGCATCCAATAATTTTTGTAACGATATTATTTTTGTGACCGATTTTATAACAAATAATAATCGAAACCAACGAACGACCTTGAACGAGCCCATTGTTGCCTTAGGTAGAGAAGCTGTTTATATAAAGCATAAACTTTTTTTCAAGCAAGGCGTGTTTTTAAATTGAGCTTTGAAAATGGAAAGTTAGTAAAAGTAATAACTTTTTCACTTACCTACAACAAGCATATCCCCGTGATCGGTGACTGTTTGGAATGAGGGCGCTTCGGCGGATACTTCACAACGATATCTACCGGAGCTGGATAAGTCCACTGATGCCAGGATTACAGCATTTTCGGACGAATTTGATAACTGTAACAATGAGGTTATAAATTATATAAAAAAAATTCGACTGATGACCAGTCCTATACTTCCCACCTAGTAAATATTTGCAAAAAATAAACACTCTTTTTTATTCTTTGAAAAAAAGCATGGCCATCTTTTTTGTTTAGTGATCTACTGATGGCTAGCTTAATTTAGCAAAAATCAAGGTTACCTTTATTTACGTACAATTTTTATTTTTTTTAGTAAAATTTTTTTTTTTTCGAAAACTACATTTTAGACAAAAAAATATTTACATTTGTTTCATATTATAACATCTAGAATTTATTTGTATTCTTTTTACCTATATTAATACGTGACATTGAGAACGTTTTTTTTAATATCTCAGGATCCACTGAACCGATTTGACTCAAAATCTAATCAGATCTAAGTTAAAGGCTGATAAACACAATAGAACAATCGACATGGCCGTATGTTGTTCCGTTTTTACGATATCGAAGGCGAAAAATTGACCACATACACACACACACACACACACACACACACACACACACATACACACACACATACAGACATCAATCAGAAAATGATCTTAAACGGTTGCTAGGGTCTCAAAACGTGAAAATCTGTTAAAATCTCGAAATATTTTTTTCGGACTAAATCCATTACTTCCCTACCATATAGTAGAAGTGGGAAGTAATAATAAATTATAACCTGGCTGTTTCCTATCATAAATCATTGCCACAAACACAATGGCATTATTATTTTATTTTAAGACATTTTAAGTATTTGCGGAAATACAAATTTTTAAATTTTAATACCTGCTTACGTCACCAGCCCCGTTGAGTTGGCTTTATAACTTTTACAACCACGTCGCACATTTTACCTGTACACTGATCGCACCATCGTTATCAATCAACTATCAATATTGTACATGCATTATATGGGCTGTAGTAGTAGGTCGTGATATTCGGGGCATGTGACGTCACCCGCTTGAAAGGAAAAATAGAGGTGTTGTCTATTTTAATCAGCGTCAACAATTAATATTGTGAAGCTGTTTTAAGTGCTAGAAAACAAAATTCAATGACATTTTCTTTTCTAATGATTAAAAAAAGTCGTTTATAGATTCATGCAAAAATATTTATGCAATAGCTGAATAAAATCTATGAAAATAGTTGAGAAGTAGAAATATTATATTATAATGAAAAATTTTTCGTTGGAGAGCAGCCAATTATATAATTGTTTCGAAACATATTGGAAAAAATCATTTTACCAACCAGTGGTCACAGTGAAAGTGGAAAGGTTCAGGTTAGAATCCTGACTGTGACCATTGGTTGGTAAAATGATTTTTTCCAATATGTTTCGAAACAATTATATAATTGGCTGCTCTCCAACGAAAAATTTTTCAATTTCATTGCCGTATAAAACTATTATTTATATTATATTATAAAGGGCACTGATTTTTCAATTTTTAAATGAAATCATCAATAAAAAATGGTGGAACCTTTGGTGTAAAGATACGAAATGTTACAATTACCACAAAACACCAAACCATAACAAACACTCTCGACGTACGTTTCGCCAACCAAGTTGGCATCATCAGGAGATGATTAGTTTTAATCATCTCCTGATGATGCCAACTTGGTTGGCGAAACGTACGTCGAGAGTGTTTGTTATGGTTTGGTGTTTTATGGTAATTGTAACATTTCGTAAATGAAATCATAATCTTAGCAATAAATCGTGCGTAAAAGTTTTCCAGCTGGTATCTTTTCACCATTATTAAAATAAATAAAAAAACAACAATTTTATTATTTGATGTACATTTCTAGAGAAATGCTCCCACTATCAGCAAAAACTAAACATTTTAATTTTTGCTGATGATGGGAGGCGTTGCTTTCGAAATATATTTTTTATAGTAAAATTGTTGAGGTTAGAGAGCAAGCAAATTGTTCGTTCCGAAATATAAGAACGAAATTTAAAATTGCGTCAAACTTGTTAGAGTAGGTATAAAAGAAACAATAATTAATGATAAAAACGATAAAAAATTGATAGCTTTACTAGATAGTTATTACTAGTTAATTGTAGTTTAAGCTATCACTCATAATTCATAATGATGTCAACTATATTACTGAAAAGTTGAGTTTATTAGAATTTGCTGTGTTTGGAACAGAAAGCGTTAAATAATAAGCCATTATTATAATTGCTGCCTCAATAATTTATCTATTCAAAATCAACCGTTATTATTATTCTTCAAAGTGCATTTTATTGTCGTCCATTTGGATACAAATAAATGAATTGGTATTGTTTTGTGTTTCAATTAATTTAATTGATAGTTTCAATTATTACAAAGTAGGGCAATTAATAAATGAAAATATCGTAATTGGGGGGAATAATAATGTTAATGTGTGCTGCTATCATAGCCACTGAATTTGAATCACGGTTGCGGTTTTCAAAATTTCAAAACACGGCACAATAATGATTATTTGGTTTCAGTATGGATAGTGGGGTAAATAGAAATGTATATTATGAAGTATTACAAATACCTTGTATCATGTCCGTCTTGTGACTTCTTGTGAATTTACACTACGCGTTTCAGCAACGAGTTGCCATCTTCAGGTGTGGTTAATTATTTTTTTTTAAAACACACATTGAGTTTTCGTAACACTATATAATATTATGATGCTAAGCACTGTGTATTATGTCGTGGTTTGTGAAGTACTGATTTAAATTTCGAGATTTTATGATTTATATAGACGGAATGGAAATGTATGTGTGTATTTGTGTAGACGATTACTGAGTATTGGGTGTTTGTGTGTTGTTAATTATTGTATCGTATATTATGACAAACTAACACTAAAATCGAACATAATATACAATAATTAACAGCACACAAACACCCAATACTCAGTAATCGTCTACACAAATACACACACATACATTTCCACTCCGTCTACCTACTATATAAATCATCAGTACTTCACAAACCACGACATAATACACAGTGCTTAGCATCATAATATTATATTATAGTGTTACAAATACTCAATGTGTGTTTTTAAAAATAATTAACCACACCTGAAGATGGCAACTCGTTGCTGAAACGCGTAGTGTAAATTCACAAGAAGTCACAAGACGGACAAGGTATTTCTAGTACTTCATAATATTCATATAGTGACTTGGAGACCCAACACTCTAAAAATGTATCAAATAGAAATGGTAAATTAGATTAGATTGTTGATTATAAACGCTCAAAAGTTAATTATAATACGAAACAAGTCAAACATTTTATTGTAATTTTTTTAAACATAATATGTTACTGATGTATAACGAACCCCAACCGATATGCGATTAGGCAGATAATAAATTATTGTAGTAGAAGCGTGGGTCGTATAAAAAAATAATAATCAAAATGGCTGCTGATGGACACGAATTCAGCAGATCCGTAAGTTTGTATTTTAACCAAACTACTCAAGTGACAAAATTTATATTATTAGTTCAAGGTTCAAATTTGTTGTTACGGCGACTGTTTTAAGCATATATTTCAATTTGCAGACGAAAATGTCGGTATTAACCCCCTTGCAGAACGATATAAACACCTATTTGAGTTTCCCTTTAAAAGAGGGGGTTAATACCGACATTTTCGTCTGCAAATTGAAATATATGCTTAAAAAAGTCGCCGTAATAACATATTAAAATTTGAACCTTGAACTAATAATATAAATTTCGTCGGGTACATGACACGTCTTAAGGTGATCTGCCACCCCTTTAATACTGACCAATCGATCTGCAAATATTACAATGGCATTATTGGGTCACCGACAAGCTATACAAACAATTTCAGCCTTGAAGCAATAATAATTGTGACCATTTTTTTTGTAACATGTTGGGAGCGGTCCGCATCCCTCCCATACCGCTGTCTAGCAAAATCCCTTACACAGGGCACTTTAATATTCCTCCCTCAACATCTTCACAAAAATAAGGCCTTGAATAAATAACACCAAAAAAATGTCACTAGCTCTCGGCCTATAATTGTGTGGTCAAATTCCAATAAAAAACAAGACCATATTTTTTTAATATATTAATCTTCAATTTTGCTTTGTTCTTATAATATACAACTCGAATTGACAAAGTATGTAGTTATTCCGATTTTTATTTGAATTTTTGAAATTATTTTGAATTTTGATGCAGTGTTTAAAAAAAAATGGTAATTATTTATGAACGAGGTAATTTCTTATTCCTGGTCTTTTCACCGTATTTTTAAAGCTAGAAACTTCAAGCATTGTAAGAAAATATTCATACTAGTTATCCCCCAAGAGATGTTTTTGAAGAATATTTTTTACAAGTTGAAGTACCTACGAAATTTTATAAATTATACAAGTTGCAACACTAAATTCTGACGATATTTGGACCGCAGCTGTATAAGCTGACGTTATGAAGCAATGAGAAAATTTGATGTTGTTGCGTATCCCTTAGTCTGAGGCTACACTAGATCCGTGTCAGACCAGATCCGATCAGATCAGACCAGACCAGACCAGACCAAATCAGACACTTCAGACGAAGTGGCTACATAGGGAGTGGATAATATCCGACGGACAGTTTTTCTTTGTTGAACAATAATAATTTTTGATGTGCAAATTTTGAATATTTGGATATTTAAATATTTGTCATAGACTGTAGTTAGCTTCTTTCCGGATTCAAATGAAAATCAAAATGCACTGTTTTTATTATTTTTTATCGTTGTTCAACAATAACATTTATTATACATTTATACAACTGTTCTTTGTTTTTGGCGTCCCTGAGTCCTGACCCCTGTCATGAGTATCGGCTGTCGCCAATTATTACTCATTGCTGTGTTTACGTTTTGATTTCAATATGCGATTTATGATTTAGATTAGCGATAGAGATAACATTTTTTTCAGAAATATAATGTAATTTTTTTAATCATTTAACTGTTAAGACTGCCCAGTATTGTTAGATTTAAATTTTATTGTTGGGGGCCGTGACTTGACAGACTTCAGGATCTTTGTCAAAAATCCAAAAGACAGCTAAATTTTAATTAATTTTAACTATTCGAATAGAAGTTTAAATGAATATTCGAATACTTTAATTTGAAAAATACCGAGCCCTATTATAAACAACAAACAAAACAAACAAACTTCAACAATGCGTTGAAACCGATCAGAGTTAATTTACTTTCATTTTATGGACTACTCATAGATTAATTAATAAATAAATTATATTTTCAAATCATACCTGAAAGATTCATTTTTTCGCCAATATCTCTCCACAAAAGACCTTTCACGTCCCTGTTGTGGTATCTTTTGTCTCTTTGGTCCCAAATAGGAGGCTTTTCACGTACAAGATCAATTAAAAGTGATTTGTCCATATTCACAATTGATATTCAAACACGTTTTTAAAAAATAATACAATACAATAAGACAATCTGGTAATAATAGCTAGCATACACAACACTGTTTGTTGTAAACTGTCAAATGTACGGCCGTAGTCTGACGAAAATTTCAAACACGTTTGATATCATCCGACGGTCGGAACGTGTCTGTTGTAATCTGACATATTCTGGCGCGGTCTGGAGTGAACAGTGTAGCCACTTCATAAGGTTACTGGTGTTTGTTCACATCCGACAATACGGATCTGATCTGGTCTGATCTGATCTGGTCTGAAACGGCGCCAATGTAGCCTCAGCCTTAGGCTATCTAATTTCTTCCGCCAATCGTGAGAAAGTATAGCGGTTACATTTATTGAATACAAATCCATAACGCAGGTTCGAAAGATATTTAGGCTGGTTTTGCATGGCATATACTTTTGTTCCTGAGGTAATTTAAGCCAAAAATATGTTTTTTTTTGAAGACACCACTTCGTGCAGTCAGCAGCCACTACTATGTTTTTTTATTTATTTATTGTAGATTATAGACGCGTCGACATCTAAGGTCATTAGCGTCTTTCAACTACACTAAATAACAACTAACTTAAAACTAAATAACATCACAAAACATCCATGAGCGCAGGTGGGATTCAAACCCACGGGAGTCTAGTCTAGAGGTTGCGGCGCCAAGCATGTTAACCACTAGGCTATACTGCCCCCGCCCATACTATGGTTAAAACAAAAATTAATAATGTAAAATTGTCTACAAAAGCTTAAATTTCAACAATAGCAGATTGTATATCTAGTGTCGTAATGAGGTCTATTATGCACGAGTAGTAACACTATGTTAAAACGAACGTAGCGAGTTTTAACAGTCACACGAGTGAATAGGGGAGGAGGGGGCTAGTTGTCACAAGTACTAGTTGTCTCAAGTATTGAAACTCCATCTTGCGGTGTAATAACGAACTACATGAATATGGTCGATAAACCAGTATGTTAGAAGGGGACACCACAGAAAGTTTAAATGATTTTCGACAGTTATTGTGTATGTGAGAAATCTTTCTTCAAAACTGATATAGCTAAGTAAATTTTTAGAAAATGGTAAATCATCATTTATCTTATTTTAACAAAGTCATCCAAACATGACAATGGTATAGTCGTGTAAACAACATTATGCACTACTGAAATATAAGATGATGTTTAGGTTATCTTTTGCCATGTTTTGTAGTTTCACCTCAAAATAAATTATTCGCATCGGGGGCTAGTTGTCACAATGAACAAAAATGGGTGCAGTGCACAAACTGTCGATTGTGGGCTCATGATAAGTGTGCTGGTGACAATGTGCTGTTCTATTTATGTATTAATTGTAATTCGGACGATGATTTATAAATCCTACAACTACGATTTTGATTTTTTGATTTTACTTTTGTTTTGTTTACATTTTTTCTTTTCAGAATTCAATTCAATTCCTAGAGCTATGTTTTTAACGCTATATTTTCTAATTATCTTTGTTTGTTGTTTATTTTTAATTATATCTTTGTTTTTGTACGGTTTAACAAATGAGACAACTAGCCCCCTTGTCGGGGTAAGTTGTCACACATGCATCGCCTATAAAAAATGTGAATTAAAATTTCTTATTAATGTTTAGTCAACTTTTGTATACAAAATATTGTAAAAGAATGTTACTTCATTTCAATAAAAATTGGAGACTTTATTAAATCCAATAATACCAAAAATATTCCACCTAAAATCAAAATTGTGACAACTAGCCCCCTCCTCCCCTATAAATTATCATTACGCACGAGATATATATGGTATTTTTTATCATACCCCCTACCAAGCTTAGCGGCTTTTCACTTCATTTTCAATAATTTTGACAGAACATGTAGGTGTGCGAGTAAGTTTTCTGCAGACTTGTGCGGAAAAGTGTGAGGGAAAGTAACTTTCCCGTACACCTGACTATAAAGTGACCCATTACAGGCCGGTATAGATGCATGAAAAATAGCTATTTTATAGTGGTATGATAAATTTATTTCAGTGGTGCATGTCAAAGTGTTAAGAGAATATAGGTGAGGGGAATAGATTTCAAATGAAGTCAAAATTTTTGTGAGGATCACTTTGAAGTAATATTTAAATGTTTGTATAACTATGTCTTGACGTCAGCGTGGCTAAATAATTGCGTTATCCTATTCTATATTTGTTTTCTCCTAGAAATTTCCCCGAATTTATTATTTTCCTGAACCAAATAATGAAAATTTTGAGAAATTCTTTTTAAGTTGCTGGTTCAGTTACTGTTGATTTTGTTGTATGTTCTTTTATAAAAAGCACACATATAATAACAAACAACATATTTTGGTATCTTTGTATATTTATGTCATAATTCTTCCCGCAAACTACCCTTATGTTGCTGCATGACGTTGAACTAACATCTACAAATACAAAAGTAAACAAGGGTTGTAAGAAAATATGTCTCCTTGCATTAAATTGTGTGGGGGTTGTTTTTTCCTTTCAGTAGAAAATTTGTAAACTTTACAATTTATTATGTATTTCAATATGAATATTTTTCTTCTTTGTTTACATAAAGTACGAGAATTTTGAAATCATTCTGAAAATAAGAGTTTATTTGTGTAGAATGTTAAAGTTTCAGTTAAGAAATTACGGTCGGTTAACTAAGTATTTTTATTTATTTTTCATTTCCGTAATACACTAAAATATTATAATATATAGCAATATAGCATGTTTCTTATAATAGTAGTTTATACATCTAGTACAATTATGTATATGACACGAGGGGTGATACATAATCGTGCGTGTTGGGTACATTATTTTTTATTAAATAATTACGAGTAATGTTTACGAAACGTTGCGAGTAAAAATTCGTTTTTATTTGATCCTACACTGTAAGAAATGAGAAGGCCGATTACATAGATTATCGATGGTCCATTTGTAGCCAGCGATTAATCTGGCAATAGATGCACAAAGAGACAATGACGTCGCAAACAGGTATCGCCACATCGCGTAGATTCCATAAAAACACATTGCGCATGCGTGGTTACTAATTTTACATTAATTTGTTTTGTATTTATCCATTTTATATATGTAACTATACATTTTATTTTGTAATTTTTACACACTTTATTGGAATATTACACAAATTATGTAATTTTAATTTACTTTATGTAAGAATCACAAATTTGTTTAACTTTACAGTAAAAGTCCAAGTTTTCATGAAGTTTTCTGTGTAAAAATAAATAATAATGTAAAATCACTTAGAAAATCGAGCGAATTCTACCTTAACTTTCAAAGTATTTTTACATCCATTTTTTACAGTGTACAGTCCTCTGAAAACTTTTTTCCATTGTGGTTTATTTTCATGAAACAAATGTACTTCTAAAAATAGAAAAATCAAATAATTCGGTGTAAATGTCAAAACTTTATTTAACTTGACGAAGAAAAAAAGGGGAGAAAATTGAAATATATAAAAAAACGACAACAATAACTGAAAAAATCTCCGTTATAGCATATCGTAAAAAATAATAACTGCAATAACGGAATGGAACTAGCGATAGGGAGCATCTTGTGTGCTCTAGGAAGAATTGGATGAAGTCATCGTGATTCCGAGACGCTTACTGCAATGACGCCAAGCTATTGTGGCCGCAAGTATCACACTGTGTCAGGCAGGACTTATTTAATTGTTACTCCACAAATAGTGAGTTAGAATTGAAAGTATATACGAAACCGGATAAGTATCAATAAACATGAATTTAGATAGAAACATCTTCAAACAATTATTTGAATATCAATAATGAGCCAGTAAAAAATGCAATTCTACTCACATAGGTACCTAAGTGTGGTTTTCTGTGATTATTAAAAAAATGTATTAAATGAATTATATAAATACCAAAACTGCATCCTTCGCATAAACGAAAGTATGTTTGTAATCTCGAGAACTAATGAACGGATTTGAATGGGTTTTAACCATTCGATAGCTTATTTCTTGAGGAGGATACGATAAAAATGCACTGGGTCTTTTTGGAGAGCAATTTTTCCTGCGAAAAAGTCAGCTAGCATATATTTATTTATTTTAGTTTAAGAGTTATAGGTCTCCACGCGCGAACGTTAAAAGTGTTGTTTTTCGCGTTATTCTTCAAGCGATAGGCTTCATTAACAATCAAATAAAAAAATGAAGGCAGTTTCCGCAAAATCTGAAAAGAATCATGAACCTTCTAAACTGCATGTATGCTTTTTTTAAATTCCCGCTATTGAAAACTGAAGATTGATTTCAGTCCGATTTTCGAAAATCAGTTTTCAACAGATTCGACGTTTTGAGGTCCTAAGAAGCTATTCTGATAATTTTGGGATGAACGTCCGTGTGTGTGTATATATGTATGATATCGCACGACAAAAAGTATTAGGTATTATTCACTTATTAGCTTCTATCGACAGCGAAGAAGATTACTTTATAAGAGACCCTTTTCAAGCAATAATGATTATTATTGCTTGAAAAGGGTCTCTTTTAACAGACTGAAACGTAGTATTTAAAAATAAAGTTGGACAGCTATTAGCCAGTTTTTGTGTGTTTTAATTATTATTATTTTTAAATTAAATTTTGTTTTCTCATAATTATTAATAAAGATAAAATATTAGTTTTCAACTCGAAGAGCTCAAAAATATTATTCTTTACGTTTTTTTATTTCTTTGATAATAAAAAAATTAGATTCTTAACCAACATTTTTAAGCTCTTCGAGTTAAAAAATATATAAATAATAACGTTTTCGTGTTCTTTTAGCTCGAAAACAGCGGGTTGGCGCGCAGGATCAACCGGTTTCCAGATTTTTTTGTTTGGATCGCGATTCGCAACATTTTAGAATTTCTAACAATGCGTTCTGTAGCCCAGCATAACTGTGTGGCTTGCCTTAGCAAGTAATAATACTTCGTGTAGATGGTTGTAAACACAGTTGGTTAAGTGCGTATTAATAAAAATGAATTACATTTCTGTATTTGGTCTCAAAATGTTTTGTATTGTAGTGTGTTGTAAAATTCAAGAAGTTGGCAAGTTTATATGTATTGTGGTTAAAGAAGTAACAGTAGTTTTATTTTTTTTCTTCAGATCGTCATTCGATTCTCGGCCCGGCTTCACTCGGGAAGATTTCGGTTTGAAAATTTTGATTTACTAATTAATCAAGAGCAACAAATTTCTCACAATATATCAGTTTACTATATTTCTTTAAAACAGTGGAAGAATTTTTCAAGTCGGTATTACAGTACCGTTTAAAGTTTTAGGTCTTTATCGTTTAGGTATCGAGCCTTATTACGTTGATAATTGATATAGATTCAAAACTCTTAGCGATGGCTACACCTAGTTATTTGAAAAAAAAAGGCAAGATGTGTGATGGGACACCCGACAGAAGCTATGCTTTTTAAGCATTGTATATAAAACCGAATTTATCAAAGCTATAGATAATACAATTAAAAAGTTATTATTTGACAACCATTTTAAAATCTGATGCAATTTTATTTTTTTGTGTTCTATAAAACTCTTAAATATAGATTTTCAAAAAGATCGGATGATTTTTACAAAAGTACATATGGCCGCCATTTTGAAATCTAACGCCATTTTATTTTTTTGTGTCCTATAAAACTCTTAAATATCAATTTTCAAAAAGATCGGATAATTTTTACAAAAGTACATATGGGCGCCATTTTGAAATTTGACGCCATTTTATTTTTTTGTGTCCTATAAAACTCTTAAATATCAATTTTCAAAAAGATCGGATAATTTTTACAAAAGTACATATGACCGCCATTTTGAAATCTGACGCCATTTTATTTTTTGTGTCCTATAAAACTCTCAGATGTTAATTTTACACTCGATTTTACATGTGCTAGTATATTACTTTCACCGCTGGCCATAGCTATAGATATCTTTTAATAACATGACCGTGACGATTTTACCGTAATGCGAATCTAAAAGTTTACCCCCTGCCAGAAATCGTCTAACGCGCCTATAGAAGCATAGCTTCCCAAAAAGAATATGTCTGTATCGCTAGTACAGACAGATGAGTGAATACTGAATACCGTTAAATACAAATAACAATTGTATTCGTTGCCGCACGGAAAGAAATACATCAACTTTTATTTATGTTAGGGACAAAATGAATAAATAAAGTAATTGTTATTTTATTTGTTTATATTTTAAATTGTTATAGTACCTATATATTTTCATTATTAAAAAATAATATATTAAAAGCCCCCGGAATTCGAACCTGGGCTTGGTGTTTGTACCTGTTGGTAAACTCGTACTTTTTCGCATGGCCACCTGGCCCACTGTATCTGAGACCTTAACATAGTTATACGTGCTGTGTTTTGTTTCACATGTCAACCACTTTCGAGTATTTCCTTTTCATATTTCTAAAATACCACCCCAGTGTGAGACATTAAACGTTATTCACGTCAAAATAAAATTCATGCAAGTTCCCTATTTTCTCTGGTAGGTCGCTAGGATTGGTGGATGGATCCTACTATAGTTTATTAGTAATGGCGAATTAATATGAGAAATTTGCTGTTCTGGCTGCGGTCAAATATGCGGCATGTAACGGTAGATGTGCAGCATAGTCACATAGTGTAGCATCGGCATTATGGCAGTCGATGCTGCGGTTGTTATAGGCACTTTGCAATAACAAAATGTTCTGATACTGTCGATCTATTTCCGTGTAACTGCTTTTCCGCGTATACAACAGCAGTTGTCAGTTGGTCTGTACGTACGTACGTACGTACGTCCGAGCTCTACAGCTCGCAATTCTTGACGAATCGCTTTGGTTTATATTTTATTCGCTTTGTTTACTATCAGACTAGATCCCTATTTAAATTTACTGAAATGCGTTCACTAGTTTAATTTTAATAAACAATATTATTTTTAACAGCTTATAAATAATTATCGTAGAAAAACTAAGTGCTACTACACTGCTATACCATAAAAGTAGCGATTCATAATATAAAACAGGGATTAACAATATATTATTTTTTGACGTAAATAACGTCTAATGTCTCATACTGGGGTGGCATTTCAGAAATATTAGATGTAACGCAAATAGTCGGAAGTGGTTGACATTTGAAACAAAACACAGCACGTATAACTGTGTTAAGGCCTCAGACACATTAAGCCAGGTAGCTGTATGGAAAAGTACGGGTCTAATGACAGGTACAAACGCCAAACCCAGGTTCGAATCCCGAAGGCTTTCCATATTTTATTTTTTTTAATAATGAAAATATATAAGTACTTATTAGATAACAATTTAAAATATAAAAAAATAAATTTACAATTATTTTATTTATTATATTTTAGGAACATTTAATTTTATAAATTTTTTCGTTGGAGAGCAGCCAATTATATAATTGTTTCGAAACATATCGGAAAAAATCATTTTACCAACCAGTGGTCACAGTCAGGATTCTAGCCTGAACCTTTCCACTTTCGCGGCGAAATGAGCTTACATTTACTCAAAGTTTTTTTTATCTTATAAAATTAAATTAAATAATAGTTTTATACGGCTGAAATGCAATTGAAAAATTTTTTCGTTGGAGAGCAGCCAATTTAATTTTATACGATAAAAAAAACTTTTTAACAAAAAAAAAACCTCCTTCAAAAAGCCACTAAAAAGAATAAAATAATGAAATTTTAAGGTCTGCGCCAATTTAATAAAATATGAAGTCTCTTAAAAAGTATAGTATAGTGATTAATATCTTCTTTTTAACCGATTTCATATTTTATTAAATTGGCTGGCGCAGACCTCAAATTTCATTATTGTACGCGCGATTTACTGCGATTTACTGCATCGCGATTTGAAGATTACACAGTTACTCGAAATTTCTCATGACATGCCAGTTGTGTATTTAGCGACGAGCGTGCGGCCTAACGCTATTATTAGCAACATCTGACGATTTTCAAGCGACTTAATCTTAAAATCGCGCGACAAAAAGTAGCATGTATGTGCTACATTTTTAGAGTGTTGGGTCTCCAAGTCACTATATGAATATTATGAAGTATTAGAAATACCTTGTATATTATGTCCGTTTTGTGACTTCTAGTGAATTTACTCTAAAGACGGACATAATACAAGGTATTTCTAATACTTCATAATATATATGTATGTGCTGGTCCTTATAGGAGAAAAAATTGTAACTTTTTGGACTTGGTAGGGGTATAAGTAAAGATCCGCATGGTTCAATTTTTTCCGATGAATTTTAAAAAATCTTAAAGTATGGAACAATACATAAAATTTTGGCTTGCACTTGACCGGTTTTTATTAATTATTGGTATGTAAAAGTGCTTCATTATTTTTTAATCATCCTGTACATCCTTATCAAAACGGTTATTGTGAAACCACTAGTGAAATTTGCTACTAACCGTCATGAGTCAGTGCCAACACGTATGCATGTAATTTGGCACTAGTTGTCTTTTCTGTACCAATGCTGATAAATTGAGATTCGCCTATTAAGCAGTTATTTCAGTGCAATGTATAACCGAACTGACCAATGGGACTGAATTCTCGGTCAATTAACAGCTACACTGGGTCATAATTTTTTTTCAAAAACATTTTAAACGATCCGTACAGACATTATTTATAATAAAAATGCAAATTTCATTCAAAATGTGTTTATACTGCGAATGGATTTTGTGTGTTTATAAGATAACGTTATAATTCAATCGAAGTAATATTTTAGGTCGAATGAAGTTTCATTTTGTATTCACTGCTCATGGCTAGCTTGTAGTTACATCGTTCGAGTACCTAAACCGCTCGAAATATACCTTTCGAGATATTATACAATGAGTGAATTTTGTCCGCGAGAATTTTGTCCAATCTCTCAATTGGTTTTATTGCAGTGTTGAGCGACAATAGTATAGACTGTAAGCATAACTTCATGTAGTGTAGTGACACATCATCATTAAAAGGAATCATTTCAAATGAATCACTCAGCTATCAAAATCGTTCGAATAGCAACCTTTCAGTTTATTGCTTATGGTTATGTACTACTTATGTTATAATGTCGTAGGTTACAGTACAAATTTTATTAATTACAAACTCAATCTGCTATTATATAAAGTAAGTGTCTTACTATTTTACAAAAAACACATTTTGTTTGTACTACATGTATTTTGATTTTAATTTATTTATTAGGTCATGAAAAAGACAATATAATTGCTGAAACGTCGAGTGCTATGTAAGAAGAGTTTGTAATTAATAAAATTTGTACTGTAACCTACGACATTATTCTTTCAGTTTATATTTACTCAATAGTCAATATAATAAAACATCTCGAATGAAACATTTCGAATGAATCATTCGATTGTCAAAATCATTCGAGTAGCAACCTTTCGATTGTTAAAATCATTCGATTATTCCCATCACTAGAAAACACTACAAAACAACGGTGTATCACAGTAGAATATAAGTTTTGACACAAGAAAGCACAACACTCTGAATTAAATACGACGAGGAAAATGTTAGGTGAAGCCAGTGAATATATATTATTTAAACAGGATATCCTTATCTGATGAGGCCCAAGTTATATTATTGATTAAACCGAACGTAAATAAATATTTGGTACACAAATTTACAGACGTGCTCATTTACCCGTAAAGTTAGGAACTTATGCATGTTTATGAGAACGACATTAAACGTTAAATTGACCTTTACTAAGGTCTTTCAGAAAGACTATTGTAATGGTTCGTTTACATCCGGTGGATGACCACTAGATGAAGAATTTTCATTGTACTTATAGGTTTACAATGACCTCATTGCGTTATTTTAGTTTACAAATATTACAACAGGTTGTCTTCCTAAAAATTGACCAGGACCAGGGCTGCTTTATTTTAGAGTTTAAGTTCAAGGTGTATTTAAGTTGTGCAAATCCATTTTCTAATAATACACTAAAAATACAATAATTGTACTTTCTCCAGTTTGTAGATTAGAGAACGGGAACAGAATTAGTAACAGACAAGCCATGGATTGATTTTTTTAAAATTTATTTATTAAGGATTATAGATGCTCGACAACTAAGGCCATTGCATGGGCGACGCTAGATCATCAGACCTGGGAGGACTAAAGCCCTCTCGCGGGGGGGGGGGGGTAATAAATCATAAATTCTTATCTCTGGAACAACTGAACCGATTCTAAAAATTCTTTCACTAATTATCTTTGCAGTGGGAAAATTCCTCGCGGGAGGGGGTAATAAATCATAAATTCTTATCTCTGGAACAACTGAACCGATTCTAAAAATTCTTTCACTACTAGAAAAGCTACACTATCCTTAAGTGATATAGGCTATATTTTATTTTGATAAATTTGTCGCGGGGGGTTCAAGCTATGGAATTGTTTCACATCTGCCAGGCGTCCCACGACGGATCACATTTTTTTTATATTCAGTGTCTTCGTACCAAAGGTTCCCTCTTTACGAGATTCAAAGAAAAGTTATTGCATTCACCTGTTGGTTTTTCGTCGCTTATAAATTAATAAAATCTGAATAACAAGTTATAACTTGAGATCTGAAAAGTAATTATTAAAGTTCAATGAAAACAGCTTGTTCTTATAATGGCGTTGCTTCATTGTCAGTCTATTCTAAAGTTATTGTGAAATGACCAAACAGATTTACCTTAAGCTGAACTTTAATTAGCGACAGACTGACGTAAACGAAGCAGAAAGATGCGGTATGATTCAATATATGTGCATTATAGTTTAGTTCATAGTTGGTATATTATTTGAATGGACCCTTCATAGTCCACCCTTACGGATGAATGACTTTTGTTTGCTGGTTAGTAAAACGTAAACAAACGCATAAACCAAAGGGTCAACATTGTCATTATTATTACGACTTTAAAAAAATCATTCTACATTTCTACATTACTAATTTACCATTGAATAGAATTTTGCAGACTTATGTCAGGTTTATCGTACATTCTAATCACGCTGTTATGTTAATTCACTGTTATTTCTATGGTTACTTCGTATGTTTTATGTGTAAAAATTTAACCGCGATTAACAATTCAGCGTGTTAAATGTACGATAAACCCGACATTAAAAAAGAGGTTATCAATCGACGTCTATGTTTGTATTCATTTTAAGAGTAATGTTTTCTTAATTTTTTTATTGTCAGTGTTTGAAAATAACTGATCATAAAAATAATTTAAAAACATTTAAACCGACTTAAAAAAAAGGAAGACAAAATTTGTTTATCCTTTTTAAAGACTTAACCTGACTCCTTTTTTGGAAGGTGGTTAATTTTTTTAAAATTATCATTTTTTTTTAAATTTTACACTTATTCGCGTCCTTTTTCACATTTATGCTTGTGGTGGTAGTGGTTTTTACAAGCACCTACAAAATGTGTTTCTAGTGAAAAAGACTATATCGTGTCTGAAACTTTTCAAACTGAACGATATATTTTTGCTTGTGAAACTCTTAGCAAGATAATATCTATACAACCAGAAAAATATAACTGAAAGTTTCCGGTTTTTAATATAACACTGAAAGTATGATCTTTTATAGCGGAACATTTTCTCTCTGTCGACTGCATTTCTAATTGTTCTGATTATAGCGAAGCGTTGCCTTTCAGTTTCAGAGGTACGCAGCAGAGATCAGAAATGTTGAACATTTCAGTTATTTGGGTCACTTTTAACAGTGTGGAAAAGATGTTTTTGAAATACAGTGATTAATACCCACATATTTGAATTAAGTATCATTAAATTTGTGTGAAAAATAATTTATTCTATTTAAAAATTATGCATTTATTTGGAATTGGGAAAATTAATAATTTCATAACCCTTTTGTATTCATCATTTAAAAAAACCGGTCAAGTGGGCTCACTCCAAAATGTTTACATTATAAAAAAACAATCACGTATCGTCAGTTGGATTTGAACCCGGCTCTTCGTGATGGCATGCGAACGCCTAGCGAGTTAGTCGTTACCACTACTCCACGTGTACCACGTCACAAACAATGGTATAGGTATTTGATACACTTGGTACAGCTCTATGCCTAATTTAAAATTTTCCGTTTCCCGTGGGAATTTAAGGACATAGGATTTTCGTTTAGGTTTTCTTGTAAACTATGCGTGAGGCCCTATATTCCCCATTTATTTAAATTTAGTTTCGGAGATAGGACGGAGATACAGCCAGACAGACAGACATCAACAGACACGAGGTATACGGAACCCTAAAAATGTTACTAAGTTATTCAGAATGATGCGGAACGTCGGGATTTGAGGTTCCGCTATCCGACCGACGCCAATAGTGTATTTGCCGTAATATATAATTTGTATAGGCAAATACACTATAGTCGGGGCGCTTAACAGATGGAGTGATCACGTGAAAAGCACATGAATAGCTTGCACCGCAGGCGTGGCCTTCGCATATAGTTTCGTTCCCGAACGCTCAAGCAACCAATCAGGTACTTTGCACGTGGTGATCACGCAGTGATCATGCGTTTTCACTGCTCCATCTGTTAAGCGGCCCGACTATAATAAATAAAGTTAGCATATTATTTTACAGGCGACGTTATAGTTTGTCCACACCTAATATGAGATAATAGCATAGTCTAGGCGGCCGACAGCATCGACAGAAGGTGCGCGGTACAGTTAGCTCCCTCAGGATGTAATTATGAATATGCAATATTCCTGGCGTGTGGAGGAGCTGCTGTTATTATCATCATCTATTGTTATACGTCCAATGCACATTCTACATAGAATAGGTATCTAACTACACGTTGTACTACTTATATTCTAGTGTTCACAGTAAATGCCCAATTATAGGTACCCACTAAAAATAACTGAATTCAGTTTTATGACTCCATTCTCTAGATTTTCAATATCCATTTTTAACAGACTTCAAAAAAAGGAGGTTTCTCAATTCGACCGTATATCGTTTTTATGTTTTATGTGTGTTCGCGGATAACTTCGTCGTTTATGAACCGATTTTGAAATTTTTTTTTATTTGAAAGGGTATACTTTCAGATTGGTCCCATAGAAATTTCATCAAAATCGGTTCAGTAGTTCGGCTGATTTTAATAAAAGTAAGTAACGGCGTGTGATTCTTTAAGGTAAATGTTACTTTTTGACACTAAAAAGTAAAAAATAAAAACTTTTAACAAAAAAAAACCTCCTTCAAAAAGGCACTAAAAAGAGGAAAATAATGAAATTTTGAGGTCTGTGCCAGATAAAATATGAAGTCGGTTAAAAAGTATGGTATAGTGATTAATATCTTGACGCTAATGACCTAAGTTGTCGACGCGTCTATAATTTACAATAAATAAATAAAGATTAATATCTTCTTTTTAACCCACTTCATATTTTAATTGGCACAGACCTCAAAATTTCATTACTTTCCTCTTTTTAGTGCCTTTTTGAAGGAGGTTTTTTTTGGTTAAAAAGTTTTTTTAAGTCACTAGCACTACAAAGGAATAAGTTTTTTGTAATATGTGTATCGAAAGTGCAACTTAAAATAGTTAACAATGAAATTAGCAATCATTATGATTAGATTCCTTACTTAAAATACTTGTTTTCAAGGACGAAAGTTGGTTTTTGCATGCCAGTGACGAAAAATAAACGTCGCGTATGGGCAGACCAAAAGTGTTCTTGTCCCTTGGGAAATTCGCTTCAGTTCGAAGGTAAGCAAAAGCAGCGCCATTCTACGCGATGCTTGTAAACTATATCTGACAGTTCGCGTAACCTACAAAATCCATTTTCGGTGTTTTTTTTTTATGGTGTTAATGTTGTTCTTTTAATATACAATTATTAAAAAATGTACTATGTGTAACTCGGGCCGAATTGGCAATTGCTACTAGTGTGATTGCCGCCCTCGCAATTGCCAATTTTTCGCCCTAGTTGCACTAAATGAGGGCAGACGATTTTTGTCTCAAATAAAAATGAGTAGTTAATAAATTGTTTAGGGCGTTCTTTCCTTTAGTTTCGATTTAAAATTCAATAAAGAAGAACATAGCGATTGAAAAATATATGACATGTTTTTAGCTTTGTACTTGCGACGCCGCAAAATTATTTTTTCGCTCACTTGGCTTAGTAACAATATTTTTTTAAAGAAGTTATAAAATTTACAGTTTGATTTTGTAAACTGAATATACAGCTTTGATCATTCATTTTTACGGGAGAAACTGTAAAGTCAAAGTGGATTTCAATGGAATTTACAGCCTACCAATTAAAATTTACAGTTTGAAAAGCAAAAATATTATTATTATCGGGACTTCACAGTTCTTCATGCGTGTTTGATCGAGTGTATCCACGCCAGTGCACTTGTCGTGACCACGTATTGTATTGCTCAGTACTCTACCGATCTACGAAGAAGGTAAGTGTGCTTACTCGTAGTTGAATATTTTAGTGTCTTCTACATAATAATAAAGCCCTTTATAACTAATAACATTGACAGATTTTGTGTGGTTGAATAACGTCATTTATAATTAAGTACAAGACGTGTGGCACGTATCATGGGTGAGCCAGATTATAATTATAATTACAACACTTATATAAATTCACTTATAAGTGGTATTGGTGCAGTGCAGGTATTCCCAAATAATGGGGAAAGCGATAGTGGTGTATCGGAAGCGGTCGAAGGTGTACGTTTTTATTATGATTTGTATTATTTTTATCTCTAATTCAAATTTCTAATACCTACTTATTCGTCAAATATATATATCAAGTTTAATTAATATCTATATATACCGGGTGGTGAACTGCTCAGGTGTATATAGGGATTTAACATGTAAAATCATAAATATGTAGTTTCCTGCTCTCCTGATTTTTTAGAGCAAAAATTCATTAAACTAAAAATGATCACTGTTCAATTTTCTACATGATAGGTCACTTAGTTATAACGGAAATAATTTTTATACAGCGTGGTTACAAAAAATGCATATTTTTGACCTTTTGATTATTATTGATTTGTCAGAAAAAATTATTCTTGATGAAAGTTTGTTTATACTCTAAAACCTAAAAGGAGATAATTAGAATCGATACAACTCTTCTCGTGTACAGGGAGGATCTGAAAGTTTGATTTGGTCAAAGAGATATTCAACTTTTTCTTCAACATTCTAAATCTTTGTTATCTACTACTAAAATACACACCAACCACATTTTTCAAGTTGAGTCAATTTTTGCGTGTATTAGTCCATAGCATGTGCTATCATCCAGATACTTCAGAGTTAAATTTAATTATACACGGTGCTAGTGCCAATAGTTGGATAATGCAATGCATAACTTTAACTTAAGTCAATTTTTTTAAGTAGCACACATATATCTTTAGGTATGTGAATAGAGCTCTCTTTCTTCTACACATCTGACACCTAAAAATATACGGACTGTGCTACTTTAAATTTTTTTAAGTAGGACACCCTGTATATGTCTAGGTATAAAATGTGTAGGGGAAAGCGATCCCTATTCACATACCTAAAGATATACAGGGTGTTCTACTTAAAAAAAATGACTTAAGGTAGGTTGAAGCTATGCATATTGCAACTAACACTCTGTATAATTAAATTTAACTCTGAAATATCTGGAGCGTAGCACATGCTATGGACAAATACTTGACACGCAAAAATTGACTCAACTTGAAAAATGTGGTTGATGTGTATTTTAGTAGTAGATAACGAAAATGTAGAATTTTGGAAAAAAAGTTAAATATAATGGCAACGTCGCAACCGAATTTCAAAAATGGCACAATTTTATTGTATGACTACATCGTAAAGTATAGTGCTCTTATTCCAATCCAACTTTTATTTAAAACTTTTTTTTCTAATGCTCATAATAAATGAGATATCGCCCGAGACATTTTTAGTAACTCACCCTGTACAGTTTTATTAGGAATTCAACGAATATATTTTATCGAATTGTAGAAAATGTAGGTGTTACAATAATTTTCTCTGAAACATTTTTATTTCATAATACAATAATTATTATTTAAGTACAGTATAATAATTGAAAAAAATATTTTTTTTTCGTATTAATTTCTTTTCTCGATGTATATGTATCTATTATTATGTACAAAGTCGCAATACGTGATTCATATAATAAGAAAATTATTAATGCATACATAAATATTTACATATGCATGTAATATACATGAAATTTATATACAATTCTTTTTCATTGCCGTAGATTTTGAACGACAATCAGCTTACTGAACTCACTGTGCCTATAAGTAATTCAAATATCATAGATCCCACTAATAATACTGCAGAAACTAACAGCAAACCGAGTCACATTGTACATCCAATAGATTTCTCTCAACAAGATTCCACAAACGTAATTTAATAATTCATTTCATGAGTTTTGTAACTTCTATTTTCATAATCTTTCAAACATAATAATTTACTAATCTGTTAACCACAGAAGCCTGCACTCTTGGAATGGTTAAGTAGAACTCAAAATGGACTTTCTGTCATAGATTATTACAACAAACAGAAAATATTAATACCTACACTACGAAACGTATTGACACGAGAGATACTACGTCGAGAACACGATTGCAAACCAAAATATACCACACTTTCAGCAAGTCGTTATATAGAATTAACACAAGAAATTTGCAAATTATTTCCAAGCGAATCTCCAAACACTTATTACACACCTCACGAAAACTTGGGTACAGGAAATGGTGTAAATGCTCATGGAAAACTACTGTTTCATAATGATTATTTGATACGTACACAGAGCAAGAGAAATCAAAAATTGAAACTTCTGGAACATATTGATGAAGGTATGCAAAGCTAATACTTGTTGTATAGTAATAAAATTTATGTTATTTTTATGATTTTTATTTCTATATGAAATTTATCATATTTCTTTTTTATATTCGAAGAAAGCACACCAATTTCAAATGAGGATACTGAAGAGCTAGACTTTTTGAAGAAATATATAGAACCTTGGAGTCAAATCGAAGCATCTTGGAAATTAACATTTCATGAGAGACAAAATTTGATTGCGACATCAACAATTGCTGAATATTACAGTCTTTTTCCTTGTTTAAAACAAAAGAAAGGATATATGTTGGTAAACATCTATTGATTTATACATATTTCATTTATTGTTATTACAATCATGTAATATCTCATACATTTGCTTTGTCTAATACTGTTTTTAAAACTATTTTTTTTTTATTAAAATCTTTATTTTGACATTTCTTTAATGCTAATAAGAATTAATTGAATTAATTAAATTAATTTGATTTCTTATCTTTTATTATAATACATAAAATCAAAAATTAATTCATTGAATATTAATACGTGAACATATCTTTCAACTATTTATTACGTATATTAATTGACAGTTAGAATTGGATTTTAATTTGAAGTATCCAGAAAAGAAAAACGCCTTTTCAACTAATTGGCCAAAAGTACGGGATCAGTTAGCGAAATTATTCAGAAGTCATAGACAACCAAAAGATTTATGTTTCGCAGTAGAAGCAGCAAAACTGCCCAAACTTAGTGGAGGTTTGTTGCATTAAATAGAACATGCATTATTTTTATAATTACTTATAATTTTCCAAAAAATTTCTAATTTTTTTCAGATGCTTTAGATTCAGTAGTTCTGGTACTACTATCAAATGCATTTCCAAAACCGTCATTTATTACTAATAATTCAGGCACCAAAAGAAAAAATAAAAAGTTAAAGACTGATTCTTCAACAGAAGGGAATGTTGAAATTAAGAAATGGAACCCATCTAAGGCGGAATGTCGTGGAGGGTTTATTTTTCATGTGAATGTATGTATAATTTTATATGCTTCCAAGTCATTAATGAATGGCTTTATTTATTTATGGAAACCAAATATCGTTTTAATTGAAATTAATGCCAATTTTAAGGATCGTTTCATTTAAAGGATTAATATATTGTAATATTAGAAAAATTTATTAGGTACTAAATTCTAATTTTGCATGAATTCAGGGAATCATAATTTTGTCATTTTTTATAGGTAGAAAATGATGTACTGACAAGTATTAGTCGCCTACAAAATACCCTAGCGACGTACGGATTACAATTGCAGCCTAGACCAATCATTTCTGGAGCTATTGATGACATTACCGCTGCCCACATTTTCGTCAACGACGCGCAATACGACGTGGAATCAACAATTCGAGCAGTTGAGGTTTGCTTTAAAATCTATTTTGCTTTAAACGCGTATTATCCACCTGAAGCAAAATCAGCTTGGCTGTTTATACAGAAAGCAATATTCGATTTGAAGTCACCAAATGATGGTAAAATTCCGACTGCAGTATCAGAGTTGTTGGCTGAGATCAACGTAAAACTTGATTGAAATTAGTTTATCATAAACTTTCAAATATCAACAGTTTTATTACATAACTAGTGGGAAAACTTATTCTTTTATTCAAAAACAAGTGTGTGTTTAGGTTACAGTTTGTATTATTGTAGTAACACATTATGTATTGACATATTTTTATAATTTTTGATATTTCATTACTTTATTTTAAATAACTTTTAGTTTTTCTGTGGTGATAAGTATTTTGGAATTGCATTAACTATGTCATTTATTTGTAAGTGTTTGAAAACTTTCGATATTGATGTTGCTTTCAGTAAGCATTGTTATTACGAACATACGCAAGACTATTCCACCAATTGTTTTCAATGCTTGGGTACTTGCACTCGTAAATATGACAACTTAGATGTATTTCGAAAGCATTTGCGAAAAAATCATCTATTTCAATTTAATTCTATTAATTCACTCGCAGTCAGTAATAAAAATAATGTTGATCATGAAATCGATATCAATACAGAAAGTAATATATATATTAACGACATAGTATTTCCAACTAATTCAGCAGAACTGCCATGTATGTCTAATGTTCAAAATTACACTGATTCTAATTATAAAAAATATACTGAGTGCGTTCAACAATTACCACTACTCCAAAATGACATATCACAACTCAATACTAAATTAGCTGTTGAGCATTGTATTCTTAAATTAACTTCTAAATGGTACTCTGATAATAGTTTAGCTCGAAAGAAAGTTCAGTCGAATATTGAGGATGTTGGAATTTTTTTTAATGATACTATTGGAATTTTGTCTGATACTGTAATGAGTTTACTCAGTCTTAACAATATTCCTATTCCAATTCAAACAAATATACAGGAAATATTTGTTGGTATACAGGACCCGTTTAATGATGTAGATAGTGAATACATGAGGTTGAAAAAATTCCGTGAATCTGGCTATTTCATAGCTCCAGAAAATGTTCTTCTTGGCACTATTTCTGGAACTAAAGTGATAAATGGTCAATCACAAATAATCGCTGAAGAAATATTTGCTCAATTCATCCCAATAAGACATGTGTTACGCATTTTTTTCGAACTACCTAATGTTTTTCAAAGAACGCTTCTTTACATAAAATATGTAAACGCCAATACCACTGGCATATGTAATTTTATTCAATGTACTTTGTGGAAAAGAATTCTTGCAGAATACGGTTCGAAAATCGTTTTTCCAGTATTTGTTTATTTCGATGAATACGAGAGTAATAATTGTTTAAGTAGCCACTCAGGAGACGGTGGAAAAATTGGAGCACTTTACATTCAAATCCCATGTTTGCCTCCTGAATTTTTAAGTAAACTCGAGAACATTTTTTTATTTCAATTATTTAATTCATTACATCGAAAGATTTTTGGGAATTTGCGAACATTCCAAAGGGTGATCGATGAATTGAATTTTTTGTCAAAGAAAGGAATTATTATTCATACTACTGAAGGAACGTATCATATTTATTTTGTATTAGGATTGATTCTGGGAGATAATTTGGGCTTAAATTCATTATTAGGATTTGTTGAATCATTTCAAGCTCATAATTGGTGCAGATGTTGTTTGATGAATAAAAATGACGCGTACACAATAACTACAGAATTGTCTGATCTTATCCGAACTGCAAAAAATTATGAAGATATTATCTTCAATGCCCAGTTAGATAACAATTTAAATAAATTTGGTATAAAAGAGAAGTGCATATGGAACAATGTCCATCAATTTCATGTAACTCAAAATTTTAGTGTCGACGCAATGCACGACTTGTTGGAGGGCATTTGTAAGTACGAATTAGCAGACATATTATTTCATTTTATTTATAAAGAAAAAATTATTTCAGAGG
The DNA here is from genome assembly GCA_039654895.1 of Mongoloraphidia duomilia. NCBI lineage: Eukaryota > Metazoa > Arthropoda > Insecta > Raphidioptera > Raphidiidae > Mongoloraphidia > Mongoloraphidia duomilia. Next base: position 12,313,387 of record CM077524.1, read on the forward strand.
ATACTATTAATGATAGAATAAATTCTTTTCACTTTGGTCGAAATGAACGAAGAAATAAACCACCCGAGTTGTCGCCTGATAATATTAAACATTTCAATTTAAAATTAACATCTTCAGAGGTTCTTTGTTTAATGAGACATTTTGGATTATTTATCGGTGACCTTATACCGGAAGATAGTAAGATTTGGGAAGTTTACACTACATTAAATGAAATTTTGAATATTTTATTAGCAAAAGTCTATAACATTGGATGTCCAGACTTATTGGAAACTCTCATTTCTGAACATTTAGAATTGTATCAAACAGTTTTTCAAAAACCATTGAAACCGAAGCACCATTTTCTTTTGCATTACCCTAGAATCATGAAAATAGCTGGTCCAGTTGTTCACTTTTGGTCAATGCGATTTGAAAGTAAACATAGGGAATCAAAAATAGCAGCTAGAGCCACAGTTTCACGAAGAAACTTACCTTATACTTTAGCACTTAAACATCAATTAAAATTACATCATAAATTTAGTACAAAAAGTGTACCTTTACTTCATCCTATATGTGGTCCAATAATAAAAGTTCATATAACAAATTTGCAAGATTATGTCAAAATAGTGCGCGTATTACCCTCAAACATTAATCCTGATAAACTTAAAATAGTTAAATGGATTGACTATATGGGATCTGAAATTCATTCTAATGATGTCATCGTGGTATTCACTGAATTAGGGCCATCTTTTTCAATAATTCATTATATATGTTTATTTGATAATCAACAAATTTATTTCCTTTCTCATGAAATTGAAACTTTGTATTTTGATTCCCATTTCCAAGCTTTCCGAGTTAATCCTAAAAAATTGAAATTGATGAGTCATAAATTAGAGAATATTCATGACATTACATACATGGTGAAACAGGGTAATGGAAATACTTATGTTGTTAATAAGTGGTAAGCTAAGTTGTACTTACTTGTTTTATAATATTTTTATTATCGTGTAATTATGTTTATTATTATATACATTTTAATATATTATATTAATTAAATCAGTCGTAAAGCAAAAATTGATGGACTATTTTTTGACTGAAACTACCTAGTTTTTTTTACAGTTCCAGTTTTTTTTATCTAGGTGTACCCGCTAAATAGAGCACTGCCTAGCTTACCTGACATTTACGATTGAAAACGATAGGTATTTTCCTATCGTTTTCTATAGATTTTTTTTTATAAGGATACTGTTTCTAACAGTAAAAAATATTTAATGATTCTCCATTTATTGCTGACTTCTGACACCAAAAGTATTATTATATTTAGCAAAAATTCCATTTTCAATTTAATAATTTACAAAATCACCCTGTAAAAAGTGATTTGAGACACCAATAATATTAACTGTATTGCAAAGTGCAATGTGCTTATTCATTCGTAACTTTTATTGTTGCTGTATGTGATAAATTACAAAATATTTCACAAAGTATACATTACCAGCTCAGAAATTTTATTGATTCATTCTGTAAATTTTAACTTGGTAGATCCGCATATTATAAATTAAACTAATGGGAATTATTGTTTGATCATAATCAAAATTAATACAGTTTTTCGCTTACTATCCGGGCAATACGGAATAAAACTGTAATTATTATCGGAAATCCATTGACTTTTTACAGGTTCTTTTTTTCCGTGTTTGTTTGAAATTTTATCAGCTTTTGGATTGATAATGATCTCAAAGTAACGGTTTTCGAGCTATTTTCAAATAACTATTTTTTTATGTTCCTATCAAGCCACAACTTTAGCAAACAAAGTTCAAAATTTTTTTCTAGCTAGAAGAGCTATTTCGCCTATTACGAATGCATTATTAACTTCCCATTGGAAGTTATTGTAATGGGTCCGAAAATCGATATCAAAATGTATAACAAATTTTTATGTTTCAAGGTCACTACACTATTTTTAGAAAGATGTCTGTGTGTACATATGTACGTACGTACGTATAATGTATCCATTTCTTTCTAAGACGAAATCTCGAGAATGAAAACTGATATCGACTACGTTAGGGTGCCAATCGACGCGTATTAACGTAAATATGATCTGAAAGACATTTTTTCAAAATCGGTTCAGCCGTTCTTTTTTCTTAACCAAATAGACTCCAAAAAAGTAGATTTTACACAATATCTCGCGAATAAAAATTATATCGACTTCGTAAGGATGTCAATCGTGGAGTGTTAACGTCTTTTTGATCCGACATAAATTTTATAAAAATCGGTTCAGCCGTTTTTTTTTTTTAATTATTGTTAAAAATAAATAATAATTATGTTTTAATGATTAAAATGATTACTTTTCTGTGTAATATCTAATTTAATTATTATTATTAAATATTTATCAAACTGGGAAGTTCGTCGTGTGGACCTCAAGGGTCGCACTTTAGTCCTAATAAATGACCCACCTCACGGCTTGTTAGGAATGTTTTTGTTTCGATTTCTAATATTTTCATTATGGATTTTTTCATTCCATGTATAAAAGCCGGGACATCGATTTTTTGTTACCGTAAAATAGTATGTTCAAGTCAACTTTCCATTGCCCGACAATTACAATATACTTATACGAATGCAGTAAAGTATTATAAGTCTCGGATAATCGAGACTTTACTGTATTGGTACGTATTATGAGTATATTCATGTTGTTTTTCTTTTATGATAATAAAAATAAATTAAATTTGTTCAGAATTATACTGCTCATCCTGAGCTGCTCCTGATAAACAGTGTAATGTTTTTAAATCAAAATAGAAATTTTATCAAATTATAATGAGAAATTTACATACGGTTTTTTTATAAATTATATAAGGCGCGTCCGGGTCATTGAGAAAGCCAGCATTCATTGTAATGTTGTTATAAAAATAATAGCTCTCGCAGTTAATGGATCTGCGATCATCGTTGCTTATATAGGAAGAATTAAATGTATGCTGTTGGGCACTGTGTAGTAACTGGAAACTTTCCCGACGCGAAATTGGGAGTTCTGGGTTCGAGTACCGGCGGTGCATTTACATTTTTTCTATATAGCCTTCTATATAAATACCATGGCGATAATTCGTCTGATATTCTTATGTTAATTTCACTAATATAGTGAATTTAGTTACGGCTAGGAATCTAATCATATTGATTGTTATTCTCATGTTTATTTAGAAATTTTTTCGAAAAAAACGACTGATACGGGTGGTCTGACTCACCCTGTATAATATAATGGTGAAGTATATTGCACCTGGATAATCGTTAACGAGTAAGTAATATATTAATAAATCATAAATTCGAGCGAGCGGGCGAAGCGAGTGAGTAGGCAATATATCAATAAATTATAAATTCGAACAAACGAGCGAAACGAGTGAATAGGTAAAGTATTAATAAATCATAAATTCGAGCAAACAAGCGAAGCGAGTGAGTAAAGTATTAATAAATCACAAATTCGAGCGAACGATCGAAGTGATTGGGTACCTACTGTACATTAATAAATCAAATTCATAGTACCCGAGCAAAACCGGATCGGGCCGCTAGTTCGTTAATAAAAATAAATAAATATTTATTTATCAAGTGGTAATATTTTATGCAATCAACCTGTATATATCCGTAAGATTTGTAATTTATAAGATTCCCTCTTCAGTTGACTTGTACATTTAACATAAATTTTAAAGCAATTAATTGATTGAGTTTCTTCTCAGAAATTAAATGGAATCTGTTTAATTAGATCAATGGAATAAAACACGGATAAAACTTTGTCTTTAAAGTTTATTATTATCTTGTACTTCGAAAATTAATTTACATTTAATGTTATTATTTAATTATTTCGCTCTTATTGTACGAATGATAAACGTAGTTTGTGACTATATAGTGAATTTCACTTAAGACGCAAGTTTTGTTTACCTGCAGTAGTTATGGAATAGTATTTTGCATTACAAGGGTCGAGGTACGAGGGCAGCAATCATATGTGTTGCAAACGCTATGTTTCGTTCCGAGTAATTGCATATTATTTTTCACAACAACTCTATTAGTCTAACAGCTACTGGCCTCGACAACATACCTATTTTAACACAGCTGGAAACATGCACAAATGTTAGGTTAGATCTCCCCAAGGAAGGAATGGCCGGTATGGCTTAAGGACGTCGGTGGGGTGAGTACCCTTTAACTTTTCAAAAGGGGAAAAAATGGAAAATTTTACTCATTTCCTTCCTTGGGGAGATCTAACCTAACATTTTTACATGTTTCCAGCTGTGTTGAAATGGGTATGTTGTCGAGGTCAGTAGTTCTTAGACTATATTGACAATTTGGGCGCGTAAAAAAGCAGCAAAAATATTAGATCTGTCAAATCCATGTGAAATTTATGTGGGGTTATATCTGTCATTTTGAAGTTTTCGATTATTATATGCGAATTTAAGTTGGCACGACTCAATCGTTCTATCTCCCTCTTAACAACGTTAAAAACAGAGAAAACCGAGAACTGAAAATATTCATCCCTAGGGTTGAAACAGGTACCGAAAATCGAATTTTCAATAGCGGTGTGGTGAAAAACATAAATATACATCATTAGCAATAATGAATGACAATATTTAATTTTAAAAAAACTTGCTGTAATTCATTTTTTAAGAGTATATGCTACTTTAGGGTTAAAACGTCGATAAGTTTTGACAGAAAGGATTGTTAAAATACGAGAAATTCAAATCAACAGTTATATAGATAAACAAACAGAAAAAAATAGATAATGACATCAAAGACAGAGGCAGGAAATATATAGATACACTGCAGTCAGTGAAACAGCTGACATTAAAGATATCAAAGATAGAGACAAATTAGATTTTTCAGAAATCCAGGTTCGGTGTAATGAATGAATGAATGTACATTAAAGACGTTCGACAACAAAAGTCATTCTCGTCTGAGTTCGGTGTTATGAAAATCCCGACAGTATTTTTGAAGCTAGGAGGTTCGGGTAAACGCCAAATGGAAGGCAAAGAATTCTTGAGACTAAAAAAAAATATATTACGTGATCTTTCACACGTATCACACTGCAGATTCTTCAAGCCAAATTTGTGAAAAAAAGTTTTACTTAGGTGTAAAAAATCATGTAATTTTTTTTTAAGCCTGAGGGATCTGTAGTGTGACTTTTCGTCCTTCGTTTGGCGTTTACCCGAACCTTTAGCTTTCAAGATAGCGTCGGGAGAGCCATTACCGTTTTAGACGAGGTGAAAGGATTTGAGATTTACAGTAGGTATCGAATGCTCTTAAAATAAATATTGATAGTGATGCATGTTTCTGTTCAGTGGATTTTGCATTATAACTGAAACGATTTTCTCTAATGCATTAACGTTTTCCTCGCGTTTTCCATATCTACGTGCAGGTAAACAAAACTTGCGTATGTTGCGTCTTAAGTGAAAATATCTGGATGACCGAGCTTTGCTCGGATGAGTTAAAAAAAAAAAGCACTTAAAGTTCCCATTTCATCAAAATCGTTAGTCGTTTTTAAGAAAAAAAATTACATACCTATAAGTAGATAATATTATTATATACGTCAGTATACGTCATACTACATAACGTATGTTTAGATTTTATTGTTGTTATTTTTTTACTTTTCAAATAATTACTGATTATTTTAATAAGTTAAAGGTTGACTGTCAGAGTAATTTGAGATAAATAATGAAAATAGTTTGTTTTTTCCAAAGCCTACTCACCATACGACACTGTTTTATAACGTTAAAAAAACTGTTTTTAAAATGATAAAATCGATAAGAAAACGAATTTTTCCAGGGATGAGACCTAGCTAGATCGATTTTTTGCCCCTCGAAACCCCTTTTCGGTAAATTTGATCAAAATCGTTAGAGACGTTTTCGAGAAAATATTTATATAGGTAGGTACATAGGTACATATTATATACAAGATTTGCTCGTTTAATAATATAGGGATTCACTGTACCTATAGAATTTGATTATCTATAAAAATATTTTTCTTGTTATAAATGTTAATAATTGCAGTTTTTTTGGGCCATGACGAATAGCGAAAAAGTTGCAGGATTTAGGGGAGATACAAAAAATGTTTTTATTGATGAATATTTTTACTTACTCTAAAAGTAAATTCTCTAAATAAAAAAAAATATATTATTTTCTTTTTAACTAATATTCAAGCAATAATTTGTATTAGCGCCCCAAGAAAAAATCTCGGATATAACAATTAAATTTCCTTAGGCGTTTCATTGGTGTGATATCCGTCTTTAATAAATCAGTACAGAATTCATTTATATTTTTCGAGTACGCGCTTGAAAGGATAATGGGCGCAGTATGATTATACACTAAAGGCAGATATTTATTGGAATGCGATTAATTAATAAAGTTACGATGATCAACTTACATCGACTTCAATCCCCGGTAATTGGAACACGTGTGCAGGCGGCTGATCCCTTGGAATGTACCTGTAGAACTCGTGTCCGTCCTTATACCACTTGACTGAATAAAGAGCCTCACCGTCTAAATCGTAATGGCACTCAAGTCGTGCGTTTTGCTCACGAATCTTGTGTTTCGGGATCATCACTTCCGTCAGCCGTAGACAAGACACAGACTTGAAACCTGAAACAAACAAATATTGACTGTAATTATGTAACGTAAATTGTATTATTAATAGGCAATGTGCATATTCATTGCCACACTGTAAGAAATGAGATGCAACGTTTCGTAACTCTTGTAAAATTTGGAAGCGTGAATAAGAGCTTCTATTGCAGTTGATTGTTTTATTTAATTAAAGTTTGTTTTTAAATTTTTAAATGATTTTATTTCGCAAAATAAGAATAATTAGTAATTTCTCATTACATACATTTTAATAATAATATCAAAGATTTAGACTCAGTGGCAATTTAGTTTTGAATTTATTTATGCGTTTTAATTTTAAATAATTTTAAATGTGATTTACTTTAGATTAGCGTATTGTATATATTTTAAACGATTTTCAATATTAATAATCAATCACCGTATTTGTGGTAATTAGACTATATTGCTCGTTTTATTTTAAAATATTTTCTCTGATAATTTTAACTGTTAACATGATCTTATCTGCACACTGAATGAATTCTTTTTTACAAAATTTTAGTAGCGTTTGTGACAGTGTCGAACGACTGTGACATAATTATCTAGAGACGTTAAATAATTATGGACAGGGCCGGCATTGTCACAGAGAAGGCCGATTACATAGATTATCGATGGTCCATTTGTAGCCAGCGATTAATCTGATAATAACACACAAAGAGACAATGACGTCGCAAACAGGTATCGCCTGCACATCGCGTAGATTCCATAAAAACACATTGCGCATGCGTGGTTACAAATTTTACATTAATTTATTTTGTATTCATCCATTTTATATATGTAACTTTACATTTTATTTTGTAATTTTTACATATTTTAATGGAATATTACATAAATTATGTAATTTTAATTTGCTTTATGTAAAAATCACAAATTTGTTTAACTTTACAGTAAAAGTCCAAGTTTTTATGAAGTTTCCTGTGTAAAAATAAATAATAATGTAAAATCACTTAGAAAATCGAGCGAATTCTACCTTAACTTTCAAAGTATTTTTACATCCATTTTTTATAGTGCACGTTTGATTTTAACTATCCATGGATAGTAGCCATAGCGGGATTAACGCTATGAAAGTTATAGCTGCTCAGATCTTCCAAAATTAGTACTTGCATGGAATTTGTTTTGTGTTATATTAATAGAGCAGTAAATTCTGAACACAATGGCACCTAAATTACTTTATTGTGCTTTTAAAAGATCAAAAATTTATTATGAAATATTTATATAAACTTTGCCCATTTAAAAGCGTCACGTATCAAATCAACATATGAATATAACACTAGCTTTACACGTTGCCGAGGACAGTGTGGTCCAGTGGTTAGCGTCGCGATATCTGGATGACTGTCATGGAATCGAATCCCGCCTAAACTCATGGATGTTTTGTGATGTCATTTAGTTTTAAGTGAGTTGTTATTTAATGTAATCAAGACGCTAATGATATAAGTTGTCGACGCGTTTATCATTTACAATAAAAAAAAAATAAAATACACGCTGCCTCTTTTCATGCATGTTGATCCATCCAGTAAAAGGCATGCCTGTCTGCATGCGTCAATTTATAACGCACGAGACATTTTACTGAGAGGCAAGACGACGCAATTATGTCACGAATCTCATGGGACTCGCTCTTGCAGCATTAAACAACAAGCCGTGAGGTGGGTCGTTTATTAGGACTAAAATGCGACCCTTAAGGTCCACACGACGAACTTCCTAGTTTGATAAATATTTAATAATAATAATTACATATTACACAGAAAAGTAATCATTTTAATCATTAAAACATAATTATTATTTATTTTTAACAATAATTAAAAAAAAAAAACGGCTGTACCAATTTTTAAAAAAAATTTATGTCGGACCAAAATGACGTTAACACGCCTCGATTGACATCTTTACGAAGTCGATATAATGTCTTATTCACGAGATATTGTGAAAAATCTACTTTTTTGGAGTCTATTTGGTTAAGAAAAAAGAACAGCTAAACCGATTTTGAAAAAATTTCTTTCAGATCATATTTACGTTAATACGCGTCGATTGGCACCCTAACGTAATCGATATCAGTTTTCATTCTCGAGATTTCGTCTTAGAAAGAAATGGACACATACGTACGTACGTACGTACACACACACACACAGACATCTTTCTAAAAATAGTGTAGTGACCTTGAAACATAAAAATTTGTTATACATTTTGATTTCGATTTTCGGACCCATTACAATAACTTCCAATGGGAAGTTAAAAATTGATTAAATAGACGTTGTTTATATTATAAGTAGTAAACACTAAATATGGAATGGAAAAATGAACAACTCTTGAATTTTATTCATACCTATAGACAACTTTCAAATTTATGGCATTCTGGGACACATTAAGAGAATTAGCGGAAAAATAGGCAATTTTCTACAAAAAGAGTTATATATTTTTGCTAACAATTCCGTGATCCACTATCTTAGTTTACGCTTTTTAGTGTATTGGCCGGCATATATACTATTGTAACAAAACTGTTTTTGGCGAAATAAAGTTGGCGGAATAAATATTTATTTACAATAATTTATATACAATAACTCGTAACAATTAACTATATACAAGGACTATTTACATCACTGTATTTATTTCAGATTTATTTATTTGTTCAACACTGTCACAGTACAATCTAAACTGACTGATTACCTTTGACTGATCAATATTTATTTCATTGCATGACACCGTCGACTGATCATCTGACTCACTCGTACTTCGCTTATATAGGTCGCGCAACCCCGCCTAATACGTTCTCGCGCTCTTCAGAACATTCCGGAAGGTACTCGTGATTCAACAAGCAGACATCGCTTCTCGATTTCTCTATTGGAGGCAGTGGCGTAACATCTTGGGGTTTGCTACATTATTGTTGTTCTTTGCTATTATAATAAACGCAACACATACATCGACAAATGGTAAATTCACATTCATTACTTCAGTGAAACGAACGCGTACGTGTAAATACTATGATGTATAAAGTGAAGAGTATGCGTTTTTCGTTTTCAATTGCATGCGCAGATGCATGCAATTTCGCATTTATACTAAAAACCAAGAAATGGGTCATCGATAAATTACGCTTTTAACCTTTTTTACCCCTGCCTATCCAAGTAAAAACTTGTATTAAAATTTTAGACCTCCCTCTCCCTTTTACGGAGCTACGTAACATTTTTCTCAATAAAGGAAAAATATATTATGGAGCTATATATACAAATTATTTACTGCACAAAATAAATAGTTAACGTAGATCAGGCTCTCACATCCTTCCCTTACATACCGAAGCGCAACTGATTGAATTACGCCTCCTACCCTTAAAGTTCTTTACGTAATTGATGTATGGCCCCAAAAATCCAATTGAAAAATACTGTATTGTATCTATATAAACATGCATCTACTTTTGGAAACGAATACAGTATGATTTGAGACTTCACATACTGTATTTATTTATTGTAGATTATAGACGCGTCGACAACTTAGGTCATTAGCGTCTTAATTACATTAAATAACAACTTCCTTAAAACTAAATGACATAACAAAATATCCATGAGCGGAGGTAGGATTGTAACCCATGACAGTGTGATCCAAAGGTCGGTTATGCTAACCGTTACACCACACTGTCCTCTTCACATACTGTATGTGATCACATGATTTCTTTTAAAATTTATTTATATTTTAGTAAATTATTGCGCTCCAGCGTATTGATAAAAGTTTTTCACATATTATAGACTCATCTACATGTCAACTCATTAGCGTCTTTTATCTACACTAAATAACAACTTTCTTAAAACTAAATATGTAATATCACAAAACATCCTTACGCGCAGGTGGAATTCGAACCCACGACAGTCTAGTCTAGAGGCTGCGGAACCAAATACGCTATCCACTAGGCTATACTGCCCTCAGAAGCTAATGACCTCTGTTGTCGAGCGTCTATAATTTATTTACAATTAGGAAGTTTCCCTCTTTTATTTTTTTAGTCTAAATCATAGTTCTAAAAATTACAAAATTAATGGCGGAAGAATTTTTGAAATATCTTTAAAAACAACAAAGTTATGCTACTTCAAAGTTTGAATTTGACAATTCTCCAAGAAATTCAGTTTTCAGTCTGGGTGACGTCACGCGGCATGATATTTTTAAAAGTTATTTTCATTTTGTATGTGTGGTAATTTAACATGGTAACTTCCGATAAATCTCTTTCTTTAAACTCGTAAATTGTTATGGAAACACTAAAAACAAACCAGTTGATGACGGAAAATATTGACATATCTAAATCTTTGACAGTTAATTTTAATTTAATATAAATAGAAAAGTCTGTATTACAACAAAATAGTTATTACTAAGTAACCTCGGTTATAATTACTCACAAAGCTAAAAAACAGCAAACTTGTACTACGTGACGTCATATTCAAAAATCAGTTTCGTTTGCGACCCCACGTACAAGAAATGGAATATCTCCGTTGAAATTAAAGATATCAAAATAATTATTTCAGCATTTTTAAAGTTATCTTTTTTACAATGATGTGATTATAGTATCATAATTAGTATTTTCGTTCAATGGAAACTTCCAAATTCATTCATTCATATACTGCCTTCTTTCAGATTTTAGAATTTTATTTAAATTGACGTATATTTTCGTTTTGAATAATAAAAAGGCGATGAAAAATTCTATGAAAGTAATTTATATGGGCATAGATAAACTGAATGGAGTAGGTATAATAAATGAATTGCTAATTTATGATCAATAATTCAAGTGTAGATATCGTTAGCGTTTCGTAAAACTTTTCCATCTATTGTTATCGTGAATAGTTCGAACCTGAAATAGCATCACGTTCTTATCTTGTACAATTTCATGCATATCTCTTCGTAAGCATGTACACATGTATGTTATGTATGAACACTGAACATTGTATAGATACAAGATGAAACAAAACACAATAACAATTCGTAACAAATGAATGCACGATATTGTTCATGAAGTTGGAATGCTTCATTAATAATTTTTGATGTGAAACATCTTATGCCGCGTGAGGGGAAATATGCAACGAAATGTTTGGTCCGCTCCTTCGCTGCTGTTCTCCCCACCACTGCGGCACTCTCTCTCTCTCTCTCTCTCTCTTGACTCAGGCGTGCACTGTAACACACGCGGTGTTACAGTGCAGTATATATAGGATTACGTCAGCATAACAGTTAGTTGCTGCTTTTGAAAAAATATATACTACTACATAGAGAATACCGCCGAGTTCAATAACGTTTTCTTTGATGTTTCACATCTATCGGGGGTCCCAAGATCCACACCCTTTTTTTGAATTTACTTTATTTATTCTTTTTAACAATACATTTTTGACTTTCAGATCCTCCCTATACGCGAGAAGAGTTATATCGATTCTAATTATCTCCTTTTAGGTTTCAGAGCATAAATAAACTTTTATCAAGAATATTTTTTTCTGACAAATTATTAATAATCAAAAGGTCAAAAATATGCATTTTTTGTAATCACGCTGTATAAAAATTATTTTCGTTTTAACTAAGTAACCTATCATGTAGATAATTTAACAGTGATTATATTTAGTTTAATGAATTTTTGCTTTAAAAAATCAGGAGAGTAGGAAACTGCATATTTATTATTTTACATGTTAAATCTCTATATACACCTGAGCAGTTCACCACCCGGTATAACAATGCATTAATTTAAGCAAGCCCTGCTATGATCTACGCTACCATCTAGAATCCCAGCTGCATACTGCACGTACCTTAAATCCATAAAAAAATGATGCGCTGTGACGCTACTAGACTTTGTGCACGTACATGAACAAATTACAATAGTTTAGTTGGCTTAATCTGCACCTGGCATTTCTACAGGAATTCATTATTAGTTGTAGTCGTAGAAGCGTCGTATAAATAAAGACGCTCTAACTATTTCGACTCTTCACAAGCTCAAGGTTAAATTTAGACATTAACCCCCGGTCAAAATGAACTCAACACTCGATTGTTCTGCTACATGTTAGTGTTAAAGAAATAATTAGACTGGAAGCAGGGCAAGTTTCAAGTTTGAAACCATCAGATGGTCATGAATGAATATGGCCTGCAACATCTTTACAACTCTAAGCGAATGTTGAAGCAAATGCCTTCCCAGAACACCAAATGCTTCCCTTCCAAAGATATTACATAGAGGTATTTGGTATTCTGGGAAGGCATTTGTAACAACGCTCACGCGTGTTGTGGAGATATTTCTGACAGCAAAACTTTCTCCCGGACTTCGCTATACTCGTTCAAGACTGATAGTTTAGTGTATTTTAACTTTTATGACTTAACAGCAAACAATTTGTGATGTGAAACATCTTATGTCGGGCAGTGAACAGCCGCGTGAGGGGAAATATGCAACGAAATTTCTGGTCCGATCCTTCGCTGCTGTTCTCCCCACCACTGCGGCACTGTCTCTCTCTCGGCTTCTGCGCGCTCGGGCACGGGAAGAGAGAGAGAGAGTATACACACGAACGTACTGTAAAGCAAAAGTATATGTATACACGTGTATAGGTATGTAATATAGATACTTCGCTGTGTATTTAGTTGCGTTTCTGGCTCAGGCGTGCTCAAACGCCGCAACCGCGTGTTACAGTGCAGTATATAGGATTACGTCAGCATAACAGTTAGTTGCTGCTTTTGAAAAAATATATACTACTACATAGAGAATAACACCGAGTTCAATAACGTTTTCTTTGATGTTTCACATCTGTCGGGGGTCCCGAGACCCACACCCTTTTTTTTCACTGATTGCGAAATAAATTACCTAGTTGTCAGTCTATCTATCTAAGTGTGAATTCTAATATCATCATTGTGAATCATCTTATGTTTGTAGATATATGTTCAGTAGGTGTATGTGATATCTGTGCTTTGAGCAAATGTTGTTTAACAGGGCATTATCGTTTCGCTGAATTGTCAACGTACTGCTCCAGTGGCAAGGACATGAGGATTACGTGAAAACTGCTCTGGTTCGATCAATAGGTCGAACTTCATATGCACCAATTGAATTCCATACATCTACTGAACTGTCATTTGAATGGTCAGTTGTCAACAGTCTAAAAGCCGGCTTCGGATAACATGACCAAAGTATGACAATGTTGGTCAATGTAGGTGTGAGCATTTCAATCTGTCCACACGACAGGATTCAATTTGGCCAGCGTTGACCAAGCTTAGACACCCAGTTTTTAGTGAATGTACACCAACATTAAACAAAATGGATAGCGAAGATGACGCAATTATTGCAAGTGCTACAGCGGCAATAATTTCTTGTACTCAGCTCTTAATACGTGTTTCATGCAACTCATATAATATCACAATAATATACACGCACTGACAAACACCGCGTACTGAAAACATATTTGCAAGTCGAGACCAGCGTTGGCCAATCACTTTGATGTATGTTCAAAAAACCGCTCTCAGAACGAATGTCTACCAATGCCAAATAATATATTGTGAAATCTAATTTACCGCAGTTTCATCACGGCGTGCAGTAACGGTTAGAAACAGTAAGGTAAAGAAGAGCTGACTTAAGGAGCAGCGACTTACAGAGGGCTAATTACTACAGTATTAAAAATTAAATAATCAAAAGAAATTGAATTGACTTCAAAAAAAGAATTAGAATGCCTCAAAAGGATAAAATCATTTTTTCTTCGTTTTACAACCTACAATCTACAACCCTACCTTATAGTCAAATAGATGTCGGCGTAAATAAACCACTGTGACAATAATAAATACTTAACAGATATCTATATAGTTTCGCAGAGAATTTACGGTCGGAAGGAAAGGTAAGTAATAATATTGTAAAACGAAAGAAACCATTATTTTATTTTCTGATTCCTCTTTTGAAGCCGGTTTAATTTTTTTTAAAGTTATTTTTATTTCATACTTTTCAGTGTTTTTGTATTTTATTTTATTTCGGGTTGCTCAGAAGTAGCCAGATAATTTAACTAACAGGTCGTTCCTAATACAATCCTAAACAATATCGTAAAAGTCGTAGATAATTAAATTGGTCGAGTAGTTCCTGAGAAAATCGCGCGGTCATACAATTAAGTACAAACATATACGTCGAATTGATAGTGTCTTTTTAACTCGGTTCCCAATTTAAACATTCAGAATATAAAAGAGCGATCTATATGGAATTGAAATTCGTTGGTATGTTCACATATGTGGAGAACGATGATACTACAGGAACCGCAAGTTTTGTATTTTTTTCAATAAAATTCTACAGTTATGTGCTTCAGAAAACATATTGAAAACTTGTTAAATTTTTGGAAACGATGTACTGAAACATTATTGTTTCTTCCGATTGCCTATATGTTAAATTTTGTAGCTTAAAACAAGTAATGCCGTATTATCATTTCGTTACAGCGAATGTGCCAATACAAAAAATAATTGAAACACACATTCTTTCAATAGATAATTTAATTGAAATCAATTATTTAAGATTCAGTTTTTAACCGACTTCTAAAAAATAGATGTTATCAATTCGAAACGTACATAAATATATTTTTTAATGTTTGTTCAGCCATAACTTCTCGAGAGGTTGACGGATTTAAAAAAAATTCGACACCGTTCAGAGTGTTTACGGAATGGTGCCATATAATTTTTAATTCAATTGGTATAATAGTAGTTTCTTTCTTTTCTAGTAATCAAATTAATTTTTACTTATGTTACCTCATATATCTCCTGCATTTGTGAACTGATTATTATGATTCTTTTTCCAATCAATAGCACATACCTTCAGGGTGGTCTCACATAAATTTTACTTAAATCGGTTTAGTAGTTTTTTTTTAAATTTATTAATCAAATATCAAGAAAGAAGTCGGTAAATAACGCGCAAACTACGTATTGCGAAGTCACTAAAAAGTAAAAAAGTTTTATAAAAAAATAGAATCTCCTTAAAAAAAGCCACTAAAAAGAGGAAAATAATAACATTTTGAAGTCGGCGCCAATCTAATAAATAAAAGTAGATAAGTATATACTTATCTACCTTTATTTATTAAATTGGCGCCGACTTTAAAATTTTATTATTTTCCTCTTCTTAGTGTTTAGTGGCTTTCTTGAAGGAGGTTCTGTTTTTTTACAAAAATTTATTTATTACGTTAACACTGTGGTCACGGTATTTTATTCTGTTTTTAATCTGTTCATAAAACAAAAACAATTGCATAATCATTTTTAAAACAAGTGCGTATTGACATAATTTTCAAATGAGAATCAATACGAGTCTCTTAATTCTATGCAATTAAGAAAAATTGGGTTGACAGTGACTCTTCCGTCACCCAAAAATCAATTTATCTAAAAAAAAAGTTTATGTGCTTTTACCTCGACTTTTTTCGAACTCTAGAAACCAACTTTTTGGGGAGTAACATAGACTATTTTATATTACTACGCTACGAAAAAACGGTGCTGATCATTAAGCAAAAATAGTGATTTTGGAGGTAACAGAATTTTGTATATGATATCTATATTTAATTCGACTATTTCCTGAAAGTAGCCGGCCCTAGTAGCTAGTTTTTCATAAAATAATTCGAAAAAAGTTCTGTAAGTCAAACAAAAAAAAATACTGACGTAGTTATATAAATAGCACATATATTATTGTGAATGTTGTAGCTGCCAGGGGTGAGATTTAATAAAACATAGCGGGATATTAGTTGCTATGTAATGCAGCTCTCCGGTATTACATTGTCAGATATACATTATAATAATACCTGCATTTGGTTTAGAACTGTACTATGCTTCAAACGAATTTTTAATTTTTATTAGTGTATTTAAGTGTGCACTCAGAATATACGATTTCGATCTGGTATTAATTATGATTACTTCATATACTTAATTTTTTAACCTTGCAATTTTTAAAGGTCTGCAAATCGTGATTTCTCATCCTTAAACCTGGCTCTACGTATCTCGATAGCTTTGTTAATAACCATAGAAATAGGAATAATAGGTAGAAGTAGCACACAGACCTGGATGGCAAAAATAGTTGTTGTTCTAATATGTCTTGCTTGTAGGTACACACGGCAGTGTGCATTTACCAGTGGACGCGTAAACATCTCTGAGTATTTGACTTATAAAGTGACAATTATTTTATAAAAATGGTTAAATGTGCAGTTACATGTTGTAAAAGTGACAGTGGAAGATTTTCGAAGCAAAAAGGCGACATAAGTTTCTTTAGGTACGCAAGAAATTAATTAATATCGTCTGATGTCCTTATGTTAATTTCACTAAAATAGTGAATTTGTACAGTATAGGAAGTAATAACAATATTGATTGTTAATCTAATTGTTAACTAAATAAGATACTGTAAGTAATTTTCTCGCAAATAATTGAAACTTGCAAATTAGTTGAATATTTAGCACCAATTATAAAAATAATTCGGAGGAATAGTTTCTATAATTATGCGCCAATAGCGCTTGGATAAATTAAAAAATGTACTTTTTATTACACTATTTCATGTAAATTGTAATTCTGTATGTTTGTATTTTCGGAGTACGACTATTATACTTATAATAAAATTATATTAAAAAATGTTTAGTATCACTATTTTATTTAGAAACGCACTAAAAACTAAATAATTCTAGCCAATTGGACGATGGGACCATTCCAACTACTTAAATTTTACAAAATTATAATAAATAAAATAAAGTTTCTGTTAAATATTGATTTTTTATTTTGCCATTTTCTATTTACCTACCATTTGTTTTTTTATAATACCTACTTAAATATTTGCAAAAACGGATTTTCACAGATATCATCATTACAATAATATATTACAGGTAAGTTTTAAGACTTTTAAAACATTTTAATCATGAATGACGTCAAAAATAACTGAAAACTTAGATTGTGGTTCCCTTTTTTATTTACACGAGGCATACGTTATATTCTAAATTCGATAGCACATCTATGTAAATTGAGTCAAATATAAGCATAAAACACCATTTGTTAAAATGTTACTCTCCTCTGAAACTAAAATTTAAAAATAAAACAAAAAAAGTTTTTGGGCTATAGATACAAAAAGCGTAACAGACGTGCACAACGCGACTGTATATATGAAGCGTCCAACTGACGCTATCGCGTCTAATAAAAATTCTGAATACGTCTCTGATATGTCACGTGCTACTATGTTACCGCCTGTACCCCGCTTCTTCTTATGAAAGTTCTGCCTAAAAGCTATCATTGTACGCAGTCTATAAAATTCCCAGGTCTGTGTTAATAACATTTCTATAGAAACTTATTTATTAACACGCTTATATTAGCTTCACCTGCAGTATGTTTGCGTGCTTGCTTGCTTGTTTGTCAGTTTGTAACCGACTTCTTTGAACTTGATTTTGACCAACTTTGAACGGTTAGATTTAGTTTAAACTTTGTCGCCTTATCAAGGACCGACGACAATACAATAATTCCATAAGTTTGTCCCATTATCCTGACCAGGATCTCCAGGACTAAAAAAAAAGCAAAAAACTTCAGATTGAACTGAAACTTTGCACACTTATCAAGGACCGATTACAATACAATAATTCTATAAGTTTGTCCCATTATCCTGACCAGGATCTCCAGGACTAAAAAAAAAAAAGCAAAAACCTCCGGTTTGAACTGAAACTTTGCACACTTATCAAGGACCGATTACAATACAATAATTCTATAAGTTTGTCCCATTATCCTGACCAGGATCTCCAGGACTAAAAAGCAAAAATAAATTATAATTTAAAAAAACTAAAAAACACGCTTTAATGAACTAAAAAGTAAAAAATAATTAATTTTATTGTAAAAAAGCGTGGGGTGCTTTGTATCATATTTTCATACTACCCCACGCTTTTTTACAATAAAATTAATTATTTTTTACTTTTTAGTTCATTAAAGCGTGTTTTTTAGTTTTTTTAAATTATAATTTATTTTATTTATTTATTGTAGATTATAGACACGTCGACAACTTTGGTCATTAGCGTCTTAATTACATCAAATAATATAGGTATATCACTTCAAACTAAATGACATCATAATATATCCATGAGCGAGGTGGGATTCGAACCCACGACATTTTGCTCCAAACGCCAGGAAGCTAATCATTACACCAAGCTGTCCTCACAGATTATTATTATTGTAGATTATAGACGCGTCGACAACTCAGGCCATTAGCGTCACCAACACAACAATTAATAATCCATTTGTGTATTAGAATCTGCCAGTCGGCATACACAAACCGACTGGTACGAGCTCAGGCTTCTGGGAACGCCAATTCTCAAAGAACATTGGAATGCAATTGCGAGAACATCTACATTCCAATGTTCCTCCTGGGGGATTTCCTCACATAGAGAAACTTATGATTAGATACCGTATTTGAAATTTCTCACATGTGTATTTTGACTATACGGCAGTCCCAGCCATTTGAGAAAGCCATTCATTGAAATGTTATAAAATTAATAGCTGTCGCAGTTACTGGATTTGCGGTACATCGTTGCTATATATAGGAAAGATTAAATGTTCACTGTCGGTCACTGTGTAGTAAGTGGAAACTTTCCTGACGCGAAGTGGGAGTTCTGGGTTCGAATCCCGGCGTTGAATTTACATTTTTTCTATATAGCCTTCTATATAATATCATGGCGATAATGTCGTCTGATATGCTTATGTATTTAGTTACGGTCTAGAGAAATCAATCATATTGATTGTTTATCTTTTATTGTTAATTATGATAATAAGTTCAGTATAATGACTGTATAACGCCAAACGTTAATTTAGACGTGACACGATTCAAAACCAAACCTGTATTAATGTGTAGCTGGGAGTGTTGAATGCGCGATGTGTTGTTATGCAGCAAAATGCATTATGCAAGAAGTCCATGCATGTATGTATGTTTGTAAGAGCTATATCCTTAGGCCATAACGCTGAGACTACGGGATACGGAGGTGTTAGCAGATGTGTCTTTTCTCTATGTACTGCGTGTACTACTGCAAGATCGTTTATTTGATCTATAATATACCTACACGGTGCGCCGTGTAGTCTTAATGTGTGGTAAACAAGCCTATATGACCAGTGCTTGTCAAAAAGTCCCAGTAAGGCTCATTTCGCATCAAACCAGTTCAGTCCAGTTGCATCCAGTCAAGTCGGATGCTACTGAATTGGACATATTAACTTATCGTTGAAATAAAGGCAATGTGTAAATCTGGTTTCATACTAAGCGCGTCACGTCCAGTCCGATCGCGTCAAGACTTAACAAGACTGATTGCGACTCAGTCGGTTGAATTTTTAATGCCAGTCAGCCCAGTCTTGACACTCAGAATGAATGTAGAAACCTTAATTTTATTAGTGCAAGCAAAAGAGGCAATCTACGATCCTAAGCACGCGAAGCACAGAGATCGGAATTTCATTGCTGCCGCTTGGAGAGGTAGGTATAGCCAGAGAAATATGAATTAAAGAACCGAACACTGGTCTCCTGGTATATGTATGGGATGAACCCAAAACATATTTCGTCGTTATTTCATCCTTCTTCTTCTGTGTAGCCGACGTAAAATTATGCCTTGGAGAAGTACGTCCATCTTGATACAAAATTCTTCACAAAACTGTCGCGAACTTCGATCGGAATTTGTGGGACGGCTGACGTGACGTATTCAGTGCGAAAGGAAATATTGACGTGACTTGACTGGATAAGACTTGACTGGACGCGACTGGACTGGACTGGTTTGGTGCGAAATGAGCCTAACCAGTCCAGTCCAGTCAAGTTTTGTCCAGTCAAGTCACGTCAATATTTCCTTTCGCACTGAATACATCGCGTCAGCCGTCGCACAAATTCCGATCGAAGTTCGCGACAGCAACGATGTGGTCGCCGCGGCACAGTTTTGTGAAGAATTTTGTGTCAAGATGGACGTACTTCTCAAGGCATAATAAACGTAGAAATCTGTTTTGGGTTCATCCAATACATACCAGGACTTACTACCATACCATACCAGGACTTACCAAATGACCCTCTTTTGCTTGCAATAATAAAATTAAGGTTTCTACGTCCATTCTGAGTCTCAAGACTGGGCAGACTGGCATTAAAAATTCAACTGGCTGAGTCGCAATCAGTCTTGACGCGATCGGACTGGACGTGACGCACTTAGTATGAAACCAGATTTACACATTGCCTTTATTTCAACGATAAGTTAATATGTCCAATCCAGTAGCGTCCGACTTGACTGGACGCGACTGGACTGGACTGGTTTGGTGCGAAATGAGCCTTAGGCAGGCTCTATACATTGATTTTTCGATAAGCGACTAGGCCCTGTAGTCAGGGTATTTATTTTTTTCCTTTTCACAATAAACAATGAGTCCCGGTGTTTTCAAAAAATGTGTATTGGCCGTGAGATAGATAAACTCGACTATTACTACTATTACGCTGATGACCTCAGTTGTCGAGCGTCTATAATCTACAATTTCTCTCAGACTATTTTTTTAAATATAAAACTTAATTCAGTGCTGTGCTACTGTATATCGAGCGACAATCATACAAATCAGCTGTTGACAGTTCGCCTTCTTCTGATGCATCTGCTTTATGGCTTTTTAACGGTTTTTCGTTTCGCGATTTTTTGATCTCACCCCACTGAAATATGAAGCTAATGATCAAAATAATACACATATAGGTAGCTATAAGAGAGACACATGACCTTTATTTATCAGTATTAATATTTAGATAGATTACTAACATTTTAGTGGTAATGAGATAAACAATCAATATATGATTAATTCCCTAGACCGTAATTAAATACACAAGAATATCAGACGACATTATCGCCATGATATTTATATAGAAGGCTGTATAGGAAAAATGTAAATGCACAGCCAGGATTCGAACCCAGAACTTCCGATTTCGCGTCAGGAAAGTTTCCACTTACTACACAGTGCCCGACAGTGAACATTTAATCTTTCCTATATACAGCACGATGTACCGCAAATCCAATAACTGCGAGAGTTATTAATTTTATAACCACATTACAATGAATGCTGCTTTTTCAAATGGCTGGGAGTGCCTTATAATCAAACACACATGTGAGAAATGTTAATGTATATTAACAATGAGATAAACAATCAAATGATTGTTTATCTCATTGTTAATATATTCAAATACGGTATATTAACAATGAGATAAACAATCATTTGATTGTTTATCTCATTGTTAATATACCGCATTTGAAATTTCTCACATGTGTGTTTGATTTTAGTGATAGTTTAGATTTATCTATAAGAAATAGGTATATTTTTTTACAGGAGATATGCCCCTGTAAATTTATTGTAGTCTAATTACTTTTTATAACAAAATGTAGCATGTTTTCCTGAAATGTGAAATTTTGAATGAAATGTTTCAGAAAAAAGTTATACATGATTATTTTTTGAGCATGAATATTAAAAAAAAAATAGAATCTTCTACATAATAAGCCAGAAAAAAGAAGAAAACAAAATTTTGAGATCGGTGTCAATTTTAATGACCTACTAAAACTTTTTATAAATCTAGGTACTTTTATTTTATTAAATTGGCAGCGACCTCAAAATGTTATTATTTTCCTTTTTTAGTTGCTTTTTAAAGGAGGTTCTATTTTTTTCTATATTTTTTTTTACTTTTTAGTGGCTGTGCAATACATAAAGGGTGTCCCACGACATGACTGCCATAGCCTGGGACTGTGTTGCTGGGGTGATTTCAAGTCAAAAATGTCTAATGAACATATACCCGGAACGCCATCCTAACTGAGCTAGAAGCATTTGAAATTTTAGATAAGTAGTACTTAGTAGGAATTCCCTACTAATTTAAAAACCATTTAAAAAAATCGCTTTTTTAAATTAGTTGCTCAAAATGTCCACCCAGTTGCTGTATACATAGTCTAATTAATTGACGTTTACTGTCACAATAAGTACTAATGGTGATTCACAGCCACCTGGTCTTTTTAATAATAACAAAACCAACAGCCGAACCTAATACCTGCTTTAGTGAGCTTACTTATTTAAAATTTCAAATGCTCCTAGCTCAGTTAGGATAGCGTTCCGGGTATATGTTCATTAGACATTTTTGACTTGAAATCACCCCAGCAACACAGTCCCAGGCTATGGCAGTCATGTCGTGGGACACCCTGTATAGTTTGCACGTTATTAATTGACTTCTTTCTTCATGTTTGATTACTAAACTAAAAAAAACAACTATACTGAACCGATTTATTGAAAAATCCGTGTAGGAAGGTATGCTCTATTAAATAAAAAAAGAATCATCAAAATTGGTTCAAAAATGCCGGAGATATGGGGTAACATGCATTGGTTACATACATAAAATGATTACTTAACTTAAAAAAAAGCTACTGAACCGATTTAAACAAAAATTATATGAGACTATTCCGTAAATATTCTGAACCAAACGTCGTCGAAATTATTCAAAGCGGTTAACCCCTCGTGAAGTTATGACTGAGCAAAAATAAAAAAAATATAAAATTATGTAGTATATGTTGAATAATTTGATAACCTGTTTTTATTTTGAATTCGGTTAAAAATTACTTTGAAACGACATTTCTCTGTATTTTTGAAGTTGAAACTTCTGTATAGGTGCAGTAGGTAGGATCGAGTGATTCCGAATGCATATGGAAAAAAAAGCTATTGGTTTTCAAATTGTTCTGCCGAGTTGTAATTTGTGGATGTTTTAACAGTTTGTGAAGCACTGGTATGAACACATTAGATATTTATCCTAATATTTATTACCCTTCTCAGTTGTTGTAGTCATACCGCAGGTGTTTATTATTGTTAAAAGTGTTGTTAACACAATACATACATAATATTCTAGTAACAGTGCCAGCTAGTGCCTTCATGTCTGCGGAAATAGGTCTCTACTGAAATATTGCTCAGATTGCTGAATATTATTTTTATCAATACTATAATAGCAGCTCGTAACTGATTGTCGCCTTTTGCTACTCTGTAAGGTACTAAGAGGTTCTGAGAAACGGGGGTCTGCATACTGAACAACGAGTAACGGCCGGAATGTTCTAGAGAACGTGAGAACGTACTAAGCTGGGCCGCGCAGGGTATATAAACAAGCCGGTATGAGTGAATCAGAATCAGTCAATGGAGATCAGTCAGTCAGTGAATGCTGAGTCGTGCCATCAAGTGGATCAGTTATATAAATATTAGTCAATCAACGGTCGAATCAGTCAGTACAGTGATTTAAATAGTGGAGTGGATATAAATAAATAGTACTGAAGTAACTGAGTAAATGACCGACATAAATAAACGTTAGAAATAAATCTGATATAAATGCAGTGACATAAATAATTACAGATAAATAATCCTTGTATATATAGTTATTTGTTAAGTGTTATTTAAGCTGCTCGTTTAGTTCAATAATTACCGTTTAAGTTTTTTTATTGTTAAAATTGACTTTTCGTTGTTGCATTCCTTGTTATTGTATTTTTAATTATTGTAAATAAATATTTATTCCGCCAACTCAGAAAACAGTTTTGTAACATTATTATTAAAGTTAAACTCTTTTAGTCTTGTTTTTTGCGTTCGATTACGCATGTCGGGCGCCACGTCCAATCAAAGTGATCTACCAGAGCAGTACTAATTGAAAAGCAGCGATGTTATGCTTATACTAACTATATTGTTGTACGTCTACATAACTAATATCGTAAGAATATTTAGTTGAGCAGCACATTAAATACCCAGTACCCACTGACTATACTGATCAGGGTTCAAATTACATTGTACCAAAGCCATGTAAACAAAATTATATACTTTCGACGATTTTGGGTTAAAAGCGTTTAGGGTTATGGTAATAAAGTTTCCCTTGCACCGTGTACTGTAAAAAATGGATGTAAAAATACTTTGAAAGTTAAGGTAGAATTCCAGTGATTTTACATTATTATTTATTTTTACACAGAAAACTTCATAAAAACTTGGACTTTTACTGTAAAGTTAAATAAATTTGTGATTTTTACATAAAGTAAATTAAAATTACATAATTTGTGTAATATTCCAATAAAGTGTGTAAAAATTACAAAATAAAATGTATAGTTACATACATAAAATGGATGAATACAAAACAAATTAATGTAACTACGCATGCTTAATGTGTTTTTATGGAATCTACGCGATGTGGCGATACCTGTTTGTGACGCCATTGTCTCTTTGTGTGTCTATTACCAGATTAATTGCTGGCTACAAATGGACCATCGATAATCTATGTAATCGGCCTTCTCATTTCTTACAGTGTGGTTTCATTCGTTATTTTTATTCCGTAGTGTTAATTACTGTTCATTTACGTTCATTTAGCTCGACACAGAGCTTGCTCTAGTGAGAGGGAGTATCTTTTTTATATATATTTTTTGTAATATAACTTGTGCAATGTTAGGAAATAAAATAAATAAATTTAAAAATAAATTTGTGCTTTATTGGAAAAAATGGTGTCGTGCTGTGTATGCCTGGATGTTACAATAAAAGTTCCAAAGCGCTTATGAAAAATCAAGGTGTTTAAAATGTGACCTCAATGTGACTTATTGTTCCCCGCACGTCACACTGGCTTTAGTAAGTTGTACATATCTACAAGCTGTGATGTGCTCCTTCTATAGTTTTCTCTGTTCTGCGATTTAAACTTATTAAAAATATTATATATTTCAAAAAAGGAACTGGTATAGGTATCATATTTTTTGTAACCGAAATTACGTATTGACCTAGGGACAATACACAAAAAATTAAAAAAAAATACTATGAATTTTATGAAAATATCAAACAATAAAAAAAACTAAGTAGACAGAAGTAAGATGCAATATGCTATCTGCTAAAATTGAAGAAATAAATTAACAAATCTTAATTTCCTACATCCACAAATGCGAAATTAGATTACCGTGGATTTACATATACGACCATTAAAGTGATAGCAATTTAAGTCCGACGTAACGGCTTTAGTCAAGTTTTAAGTGTCTAGCGCTTGAAAGTACGACATCTTGGCAAGAATTGAAAAGCACGATTGTTATAGCAGATCTATGTAATGCAGTCTGCAGCTAGTGACCCGAACTGTTATGTAATTGAGTTTGTGGTATGCACACATACCTATTGCACTTGAGAGTTGAAATGAGTAATGCGCTTTGTTCCACACGAGGAATTCTACGAATTAGAATTTATTATTCCATAATACATCGTTAAAACTAGAGCCGATTGATGCTTTTTTTTCACAATGTGCTTTGCCAAATGCAGGAATCTATTTTTAACCGACTTTCAAAAAGGAGGAGGTTCTAATAATATTCGACAGCTATGTTGGGTTTTTTCATGTATATGAATTTGTATGTTCACCGATTTCTCCTGTTGATAAAAACGTGGTAAAAAATATGATTTATTACATATCTAGGTACTTATAATAGTATTATATTATTTAATGTAATTTTTTTTTCACAATAGGTACCTACTCAAAGAATAAAGAAATACACTTCATTTCCACCATATGGTGGAAGTGCAGGAATTAGAATTTTTTAACCGACTTCAAAAAAAGGAGGTTTCTCAATTCGACCGTATATATTTTTTATGTTTTATGTATGTTCGCGGATAACTTCGTCGTTTATGAACCGATTTTGAAAAATTACTTTCAGATTGGTCCCATAGAAATTTCATCAGTTCAGTAGTTCGGCTGATTTTAATAAAAGTAAGTAACGGCGTGTGATTCTTTAAGGTAAATGTTACTTTTTGACACTAAAAAGTAAAAAATAAAAAACTTTTTAACAAAAAAAAAAGCTCCTTCAAAAAGGCACTAAAAAGAGGAAAATAATGAAATTTTGAGGTCTGTGCCAATTAAAATATGAAGTCGGTTAAAAAGTATAGTATAGTGATTAATATCTTCTTTTTAACCAACTTCATATTTTAATTGGCACAGACCTCAAAATTTCATTATTTTCCTCTTTTTAGTGCCTTTTTGAAGGACGTTTTTTTTTGTTAAAAAGTTTTTTATTCCCCAATATTTTTCTGTTGCCAAATTATACTACTACACTAATAACGTTAGTAACTCAAGATAAAACACTTGCCTTAATCTCTTAAAATGCAAAAAAGTATAAATAAATTAAATATAAAATTACTAAAAATCAGTTTTTCAGATTATTCTTTAATTAGGACGAATCTAATAAGGAATTAGTTTTACAGATTATTCTTAAATTTAGACGAATGTAAATGATCTATGGTATTCTGAAAAGACAGGTACGTAAATTTGCAACGGAACTGGTACTGTTACCATAGTAATTACCATTCATAAAACTATGGTTACAATATCGGTGCGAAGTTACGTCTGTCTATTCAGAGGACGGGGGCATTAAAAAGTCTAATTAAATATTTCTTTATGGGAACTGAATTTTCTTTGAGAGAATGCTTTTGTTGTTTTGATTAAATGTTAAGGCGTCCATGGCAAAACACAATGTCGTCAGTAATGTAGAGGAATGCAAATATGTAATATGAAATTGTACCATGTGTTCAGTAAGAAGCGAGGTAAGAAGGGATGGTTAAATGTCAGAACAGCTGGCTTTATTTTCATTTTCAAATTCTATTTAATAAATAATTTAGATTTAAGTTTGAACTGTAGTTATAGTAGTTTATCAATATAAAAAGCGTTCGTTATAGTAGATTGTATATCTAGATGCGTAATGGGGTATATTACTGACGAGTAGTGACAGTATGTAATGAGCGAAAGCGAGTTTTTATACAGTCACACGAGTAGTAATACCATTACACACGAGATATAAAGGTGATTCTGTAATGAGTACTACAAATCATACAGGATGTACCTACTGTCAAAACAATACGAAAACCAAGAATAATTTTTTTTCCAAAAGCGCTTCCCTAACAAGATACAGGGTGTTAAAGGGTCGATTTGGAGAACACTTATTTGATTTTGATCGTATCTTTTAACTGGGTTGAACAATTTAATTCATTTTTGGTAGACATCTACTACATAATAAGGACCGTAAACGGACAAAATTTTGTTGCATTTGAACAGCCCAGTGGCGTAGAATTGGGGGTCATGTGACACTTTTTCCCCCCAAAAAAAGTTGCTGTTGGGTTTTTTCCATTTTTCTTTGTTTTTTAGTATTATTGGTTCAAATACAACAAAAAAGGTACACCTGTTTCATTTGCCCAGAAGCGTCCGTTTCCGAGATATTCTGACTTGCGTGTCACTATGTGAAATACCAGGCTGCAAAGTTATCACAGAAAAAGTTTTATTAACAAACAAATAAAATACTTAAAGTCGAATACATCTAGGTAATAAAGTTTAATTAACAAAAAAATAAAAATTAGTAAAAATAAAATTAAAGTAAGTTTTCAAAGTGTCCTCCATTGGAACATGACCTCCAATTCTACGCCACTGGGTTGTTCAAATGCAACAAAATTTTGTCCGTTTACGGTCCTTATTATGTAGTAGATGTCTACCAAAAATGAATTAAATTGTTCAACCCAGTTAAAAGATACGATCAAAATCAAATAAGTGTTCTCCAAATCGACCCTTTAACACCCTGTATCTTGTTAGGGAAGCACTTTTGGAAAAAAAGTTATTCTTGGTTTTCGTATTATTTTGACAGTAGGTACATCCTGTATCATTTATGGTACTCATTACAGAATCACCTTGTATATGGTATTTTTTGCCATACCCACTGCAAAATAGCTACTTTTCACTTAATTTTCAATATTTTCAAAAAAAATTTAACAGTTCATTTGTGTCGCCATCTTTACATTTACAGCAGGCCGTGAGTAAATAATAACATTTACAGCAGGTCGTGAGTATGTAGTAGTAAGCGGATAGAGCGAACAAATATAAGTTACTATGACAACCGCTTATTTACCGCACTAGTTATGTCATGAAAACACTTCGGTACGTCTGCCTGTTACCACGTTTTCTACAACTATGCCAAATTTCAATTTTTTATGTCAAACGGTCTCTGAGAAATCTTCCTGTGACAGTCAAACAAACAAGACACTGATGTACATTGCATAAGTGTTCCATTGGAGCAATTTTGGTACGGAACACTAAAAATAATTTTAAATTGAAAATATGAGTAGGTGGTTCAGGCAGCTTTAACAGTTACGTAGGTGGCCTAAAATAAATTTAAAAAATTCTTACTTAGAATTTTAACTCATTAAGTTTTACATTGTATGTAAATTTTGGAAGGAATTCACTAGTACGTACCTATTTGGTACCGCAGATTCTAGACTAGACTGTCGTGGGTTCGAATGAATGAATTGTAAATTATAGACATTTGACAACAGAGGTCATTAGCGTCTGATGTCGTGGGTTTGAATCCCACCTGCGCTCATGGAAGTTTTGTGATGTTATTTAGTTTTAAGATAGTTGTTATTTAGTGTAGTTGAAAGACGCTAATGACCTGAGATGTTGACGCGTCTATAATCTACAATAAATAAATAAAATAAATAAATAAAAGAATTCACTGTTACGTAACTGACAGACTTTTTGAAAATACGGTACACGTTATGTAGTACGTGTGTACGTCTATATTATACCATAGAGGTACGATATTTATAGAGTCGACAGACTTTTGTGTAGTAACACTGCACAGTCTGTTTTTCCATCCAAACGTTGAATTTTGTAGCCTAGCGACAGATTGTCATGTCATGGCAATATTGTATCTAGTCTTTTGTTAGTCTTTCGGTTGGCTGTTATAAATAAACACGTCTCGTCCCCGAGTTTTTTGAAAAGGGTGATGAACCGACAAAAAAGCAAAAATATGTTTAATGTTTATTTTATTTAATTTGTTTATTTTATTTAATGTTTGTTTTATTTAATGTTTATGCACTTTAAAAATTCTATTGAATTTGCTTTATAACAATATTGTTAGAGACACAAAGCAAATTCCACAGAATTTTTAAAGTGAAACTTCTTAGCTCGTGGTAACGCACAATTCTCTGTCACAGAAATTAAAGAACTACCTACCTATTATTTTGAATTTTAAGTTTATAAACAGTAAATACTTTATATTAGAAATCGTGTCCATCGTGATTATAATAAAATTAAGAAAAATCGCAGGATAGTGGACCAAATATTGGATTTATTTAATTAAATGTACTTGAAAAAGTCTAAATATATAGACGAAACGTCGTACATTTAATTAAATAAATCCAATATTTTGTCCACTATCCTGCGATTTTTCTTAATTTTATAGTAAATACTTTCTTATATGAATAATAATTTTGTGAGAGAAAATTACAATTTCGAAGTGAAAATTTTTTAAAAAGGCGGCTATGAAATCTTGCGAAAAATCTGAAAAAAAAATTGTATACAGAGAATCTGTTAGAACGCTTGCAGATATTTTCACAGTAAGCTAATTTTTTATTAAGTTTCACTTCTATATAGAGTGTGACCACGACACACCTGATCTTTTTTATATGTATATTAAAAATTTGGAACAATTATATTGGAAGATGGAAGTCATGTAAGGTTCTCCATACCGAACTTTTTTAAAACAGATCTAAACTAAAAAATTGATGACGTTCCGGTATGACAAAATCTATATGGAATATCATCTCTTCCAATTCTCTTTTCTCTAAGGATTTTACAGTATGTACTATGCTAGGTAATAACTAGGGCCTCCAATATCGAATCATTTTCAATTCCAAAACTGGATTTGATATTTGGTACTCAGTTTCGGAATTCTGAAACTAGTTCCAATATCGAGAAAAGTCTACAAAAAAAACTTTTTAACAAAAAAAAAACCTCCTTCAAAAAGGCACTAAAAAGAGGAAAATAATCAAATTTTGAGGTCTGTGCCAATTAAAATATGAAGTTGGTTAAAATGAAGATATTAGTCACTATACTTACTATACTTTTTAACCGACTTCATATTTTAATTGGCACAGACCTCAAAATTTCATTATTTTCATCTTTTTAGTGCCTTTTTGAAGGAGGTTTTTTTTTTGTTAAAAAGTTTTTTATTTTTTACTTTTTAGTGTCAAAAAGTAACATTTACCTTAAAAAGAATCACACGCCCTTACTTACTTTTATTAAAATCAGCCGAACTACTGAACCGATTTTTATGAAATTTCTATGGGACCAATCTGAAAGTATATCCTTTCAAATAAAAAAAAACTTTTTCAAAATCGGTTCATAAACGACGAAGTTATCCGCGAACACACATAAAACATAAAAAATATATACGGTCGAATTGAGAAACCTCCTTTTTTTGAAGTCGGTTAAAAATACTACACAGAAGAAACATGACGTCTTTTTCAAAATCGAAATATGTTTACATGTTGATATAGAAAACGTTGAATGAAAGTTCGACTCAGGCAAACAAGCAAATAAATCAATATTATCGACTAGGTAGTAATAATCAGAAACACTTCGAATATCAAAGTTAAAAAACTTATATTTTATATAACTCTTTTATCATTAGTAAAAATCTATATTAAGGCCAACTTTCTGGTCGACACAAACATGTTACTTTTTAAACGTTTCATTAATTCCGAAATTCCGATAATAATTTCTTCGGTGTTTAAAAATTTTGTTCGAAATTCCGGGATTGCGAAATCTCGATGGAAGCCCTAGAAATAACATGAGATGGCACCATAGTTGTTATACATTATACTGCAGTAGTCAAGTCAATTATGTTTTCACCATTTTACATTCTTTCACGCATCAGTGATTGCATTTTGTATGCCACTGAAGTTTCAAAACATCAGCATTTTCTTCTACGCATTAAAATTTTACAACATTTAAAAAAGTGTAATATTTAAATTATAGTTTTGTCTACCCAGTAAGTAATAATGTTTATATAACACATGCACGCCTTTAGTGTTTTTTCGTATCAGTTTTGCGGACCTTAAATGACCGTTTATTGACGAGTGACGTCATGATCCATTATGAAACGCTTTCGATGAATAATGGAAAAACATTAATTGAAAAACCCGTTATCTAATGAACATTATTTCGGTGTTATAAATGAAATATGGTTACTATGGTAACAAAGTGAATAAATATTGTATCGAGCCCAATGTTTTTAACTTTTTATTATGAGATGTACTTCTGTCAGTAACATTAAATTATTCAATTAATGTCTAAAACCATGCATGTGTTATATAAAGTATAGTGTGCAACACGTGTGCTAAATATTTATGCGTCAGGCGCGATGTTTTCAGCACTCGTATTCGGCTCGTGAGCGCTCTCCTACTACTCGTGCTGAAAACATCGCTCCTGACGCATAAAGATGTATTTAGCACACTTGTCACACAATATACTGTTATAGGAGAAATCATAACACTTTACACTATACAGGCTATTATATAATACGTTTTTTTTTGTTTTTTAAAATTGAAAAATTATTTGGTATTTTCGAAAAGATTGCTAGACTCTACATTTATGAGTCTGTCAAAAATTGCTGATTTAATTTTGCAGGTATTAAATCATTCCAATAAAAAACTTTTTTACAAAAAAAACCTCCTTCAAAAAAGCCACTAAAAAGACGAAAATAATAAGTTTTTGAGGTCAGCGCCAATTTAATAAAATATGAAGTCGGTTAAAAAAACACTCAACATGTAAAGTAAACACAACAGGTGAATCTTGTCTTGGTGTTATTAAAAATGGATACTTCATCTTTGTATTCACCTGTTGTGTTTACTTTACATGTTGAGTGTTTGTAGTCTAGCAGTGGTGTTGGAATATTGACTCTCGCATGTAGTGGTTTTTCTGTGACAGAATGCTTTAAAGGGAGAAAGTCGATCGTTTGAAAATGTGTCACTGTGTGAGTAATGTCAACTCAGTCCGCCGCGATAGTGGAAAGTTTAGGGTTAAAATCCCTACGGTGACATAGGTTTGAATTAATGAATTTTTCCTGACTACAGTGTTGTGTTACGTCATTGTTCTTACAACAGGTGTCTTCATATACTGTTTGCAGTCATTATGCATTCATCTAATTATGTATTTGGTCACGACTTACGTGTTAAATTTGTATTTATAGTAATTAATATCTAATTTTTAACCGACTTCATATTTTATTAAATTGACGCAGACCTCAAAATTTTATTATTTTCCTCTTTTTAGTGAATTTTTGAAGGAGGTTTTTTTTTGTTAAAAAGTTTTTTATTTTTTACTTTTTAGTGGCTTTACAATACGTAGTTTGCACGTTATTAACCGACTTCTGTCTTGATATTTGACATTTACCTTAACGGTGTTACATCCCGTTACTCACTTTTTTATAAATCAGTTGAACTACTGAACTGGTTTAAGTAAAATTTATTTGGACCAATCCGAAGGTATGTCTTTTTAAATAAAATAATAATCATCAAAATCGGTTCACAAATGCAGGAGAAATGCGTAACATATCTACTTATATATTATACTTACAAAAAAAAAATACAGTTGAACTGAGAACCGCCTCCTTTTTTTTGAAGTCTGTTAAAAATTTGAACCAAGATTTTAATTACTTATTGAGAAATCTACAGACAGAAACAAACATTACATCTATAAGCCAAATTATCGAATCTCGCATTACATCTATAAACCTAATTCTCGAATCTCGATGTACTTACCTACACTACTTATAAAATTGTAAAGAGATTTTATAATTTTGCTTTCTTATCATTTTCCGGATATTTCGTATGAAAGTCGTGAGTTGGGTCGTTTATTAGGACTAAAGTGCGACTAAAGTGCGACCCTTGACGACGAACTTCCCAGTTTGATAAATATTTAATAATAATAATGAAATTAGATATTACACAGAAAAGTAATCATTTTAACCATTAAAACATAATTATTATTTATTTTTAACAATAAAAAAAAAAAACGGCTGAACCGATTTTTATAAAATTTATGTCGGATCAAAATGACGTTAACACGCCTCGATTGACGCCCTTGCGAAGTCGATATAATTTTTTATTCGCGGGATATTGTGTAAAATCTACTTTTTTGGAGTCTGTTTGGTTAAGAAAAAAGAACGGCTGAACAGATTTTGAAAAAATTTCTTTCAGATCATATTTACGTTAATACGCGTCGATTGGCACCCCAACGTAGTCGATATCATTTTTCATTGTCAAGATTTCGTCTTAGAAAGAAATGGACATATACGTACGTACATACGTACACACACACATACATCTTTCTAAAAATAGTGTAGTGACCTTGAAACATAAAAATTTGTTATACATTTTGATTTCGATTTTCGGACCCATTACAATAACTTCCAATGGGAAGTTAACAAGAGGTAGACTAATTTTGATTAAAGTTGGTACACTGTCAATCGGTACCTAAACTAAAAGTATATAACGCACTTTTATCCGGTTTCGCTAGATTTAAAATAAGATTCCCGTCAAATCAGGCATTCACGCGAGCGAATCAAAGGACCAAATCGATTATCATGCGAGTTAATACCAAAAGCGCTTACTCGATTGAAGTTATTAAATGACATTTATGTTTACGAATTCGGAGCAATTTTTCACACAACGTTGAATGCATTTTTTGAATTCAGTGTTCCGACATCACGGCTGCAATGGCAAAGCAGTATTTCGTTGGATATATACTATTCTTGTGTCTGACAGACAGGAGTTGATAAAATCTATGAATGTTCGTTTTGCAACTGCATTTTTTATGCTGTAATATTAGATATTTTATTATAATTTATTAGTTCTGTCAAAAAAAAATCACGTCTTGCAATCTACTCAAAGGTAGTGCAGAAACGAATACATTGCAACGCCTAAGCTTTCTCCACCTCGTATTTCGAAAACTATTAGTCCTACGTACATTTTGTATAAGACTTTTTTGTGCAGATTTTCATAATACATATTTTTCATAATTACTAAAATTAGCGTAAAACCAATAAATCACGAGATATTCTGATTTTCGCGACTTTTGCCTTTTTTTACGCACACAATTTTGCAAATTTTGCAATTTTGCGAATTAAAAACCACTACATAACAACTTTTCTCACCGTCAACAAAGGCTCCATGAACATTATTATAAAAATATTTAATCATCTGCCTCTTTCAATTAAAAATCTAAGCCTACACAGGTTCAAAAATGAGCTCAAAGATGTGTTGCTATGTCATAATTTTTATAGTATTGATGAGTTTTTCTTGTGTAACTTTACCAAGAGAACTTAATTATTCTTATGTCTTATACTATGTATCATATGTATTTTGTAATGACGTTTTCTACACTACACATGTAGTATTTACAGAAATAAAGCGAATTATTATTATATATTATTATAAAGGATTTTTGACACAATATTTATAATACCAAAATAAAGAAGTTTTTGAAGCAAAAACTTCACCAGGATTTTTTTAGAAGATAAATTTTAAATACAAATGAATGCAAAGTTTGCATTTGTGTTAGAAACACCCATCAAAATGACGTAACAATATGATGCAACAATGGAAAAATTCATTTTTCAAACCTATGTCACCGTCGGGACTCTAACCCGAAACTTTCACTTTCGTGGTGGCTGAGTTTACAATTACTCTACAGTGACACGTTTTTATACAATCAATTGTTTCCTAATGAAGCAATTTGTCACTGAAATATCACTACCTGCGAGAGTTGATTTTAAGCTAGGTACTACTGTAGGTTGTACCACCTCACATGCGGGAGCTAATATGAAGGGTGAATCTAAGATGAAATATCCATTTTAATTTATAACCTTGAGTCATAGAATGTTTTTCTATTTTATCAAGGCGAATTAAATCGGAAAATCTCTAATCTTTTGGTTGATTAGCACCATATAATATATAGAAATACTTTAACCGCATGAACAATTTTCTGTAAATTTTAAAGTTACTGGACTATTATATTATATTTTTAACGAAAAAATTACTAATTTGATATTGGTTAGTCAATGTTTTTGTATTACAGGAAAAAAGAACTTTTTAAAACACGATCACGTAAAATAGTGTATTTACGTGGTTACGGGTCGTGCGTAAACCCTCGCATTTTGAGCCGTTTGTAAAAAGTCACTTTTACGTATACGATGTGACGTCATGTTTTTCAAAAAGCCCTTTTTACACACGGGTCTCATTTTTTACGCACATCAGTTAACCGTTCACATGATCTCGTTATAAAAAGTACAGTTAATCAAATTAATATATTGCGTTACAAGTGTGAAATGGTGCATTTTTAGGCGCGATCTTAGCGAAGCTAGAAGCGCCTATATACACTCGCTTTGTCTGTGAATCTGTGAATCTGTGAATCTGTAACGGATTTTTTGTGTCACGCGTACAGCCCAAACGGATGAACCAATTTTCAAAAACTTTTTTTTGTTCGATTCCTCTCGGGGTCTATTTGATCCTAACGTCGCCCGATTTTTGAATTTTGGCCCCAGAGGGGAGCAAATTAGAAAAAACGGTGTTTTTTGCTTATAGTTTGCTCAATTTAAGTAAGATCGATTCGAAACCTGTCTCAAACGAAAGAGCAGAAAATTTTAGATAGATTTCATGTATAATATTGTGTCAAAACAGTTTTTTTATACAGATTTATATGATTATTAAACTAAATAAATGCGACTTTATCTAATAAATCGCGAACTTGTTTCGGTTGTCCTTGTCTGTTGCACAGTGTGATATGGATATTGGAAGATAGCGTATGATCTGTCTTATATTGCATTATTTTAATATAGTTATTCAATTTTTTGACTGCTGATGTTTGAATTTAAGTTTAAAAACCCTGGCCTACTGAGTTAAAATGACGTGTAACTAATTATTGACGTCGATCGGATGGCGAGACCTAGGGATCGGACCAAAATTTCTCGACGTTCATACCTTCCCGAACAATTTGACTTTCTCTGTCTGTATGTCCCTTTGTACGCTTATAACTCGAGAACCACTGATCTGATTTACATGATTTTTTTTCAAGTAAATAACTTCTTATGCGACTGCGAGTTTTAAAATATTCTGGCATCACGCAAAAGTAAGTAGGTAGTAGATGCTTTGTTTTTTAAACGGTGGTTTTATTTAGCTTGATCCCGTATATTTGTTACAAATCTTGCGACCGACTGAGTTGAAATTTTGCACACATGTGTAGCTACGGTGACAAAACAATATTATGGTACTAACTGACCGGCCCGGTTCGTCCGGGCGTATATCGTACTTTTGATTTTTCACCCACTTCCTATGATCCGATTGAGTTGAAATTTTGCACACATGTGTAGCTCCGGTGACAATACAATATTATGGTAACTAGCTGACCGGCCCGGTTTTGTCCAGGTGTAAATCGTACTTTTGAATTTTCACCCACTTTCCGTGATCCGATTGAGTTGAAATTTTGCACACATATGTAGCTCCGGTGACAATACAATATTATGATAACTAGCTGACCGGCCCGGCTTTCGTCCGCGTGCAAATCGTACTTTTGAATTTTCACCCACTTCCTATGATCCGATTGAGTTGAAATTTTGCACACATGTGTAGCTCCGGTGACAATACAATTTATGGTAACTATCTGACCGGCCCGGCTTTCGTCCGGGTGTAAATCGTACTTTTGAATTTTCACCCACTTCCCGTGATCCGATTGAGTTGAAATTTTGCACACAGGTGTAGCTCCGGTGACAATACAATATTATGATAACTAGCTGACCGACCCGGCTTTCGTCCGGGTGCAAATCGTACTTTTGAATTTTCACAGGCAAAAGGTCTTTCTCCGGTAACGTTTCAGTGGATCGGATAAATGTTATAAAATCAGACTAAGGAAATAAAGCACACTAAAAAATTAAAAATAAAAATAGATAAAAAACTTTTAAGTTAAACGGTTTTATAAATGTACTAAAAAGAAAAAAATAAAATTTAATTTAGGTTCATAAGTATAAAAGCGTGGGTCGTGACTGTAATAAATTATCATAGAGTTTACGACCCACGCTTTTATACTTATGAACCTAAATTAAATATTATTTTTTTCTTTTTAAAACATTTATAAAACCGTTTAACTTAAAAGTTTTTTTACCTATTTTTATTTGAAGCTATGCTTCTTAACGCACGTTTCAGATGGGGACCTAAATAATAAAAAGTGAAACGTCACGTCACGAAGTAGTGCAACGTCACTTTTGTAAAAATTATCCGATCCTTTTGAAAATTAATATTTGAGAGTTTTATAGAACACAAAAAAATAAAATGGCGTCAGATTTCAAAATGGCGCCCATATGTACTTTTTTGTAAAAATTATCCGATTCTTTTGAAAATTAATATTTGAGAGTTTTATAGGACACAAAAAAATAAAATGACGTCAGATTTTTCAAAATGGCGGCCATATGAACTGTTTTGTAAAAATTATCCGATCCTTTTGAAAATTGATATTTGAGAGTTTCATAGGACACCAAAAAATAAAATGACGTCAGATTTTTCAAAATGGCGGCCACATGTACTCTGTTGTAAAAATCATCCGATCCTTTTGAAAATTGATATTTGAGAGTTTCATAGGACACAAAAAAATAAAATGATGTCAGATTTTTCAAAATGGCGGCCATATGTACTTTTTTGTAAAAATTATCCGATCCTTTTGAAAATTGATATTTGAGAGTTTCATAGGACACAGAAAAATTAAATGTGCCAGATTTCAAAATGGCGGCCATATGTACTTTTTTGTAAGAATTATCAGATCCTTTTGAAAATTGATATTTGAGAGTTTCATATGACACAAAAAAATAAAATGACGTCAGATTTCAAAATGGCGGCCATTATATATACTTTTTTGTAAAAATTATCCGATTCTTTTGAAAATTGATATTTGAGAGTTTCATAAGACACAAAAAAATAAAATGACGTCAGATTTCAAAATGGCGGCCGTATGTACATTTTTGTAAAAATTATCCGATCCTTTTAAAAATTAATATTTAAGGGTTTCATAGAATAAAAAAAAAATGAAATGACGTCAGATTTAAAAATGGCGGCCGTATGTACTTTTTTGTAAAAATTATCCGATTCTTTTGAAAATCGGTATTTGAGAGTTTCATAGGACACAAAAAAATAAAATGACGTCAGATTTCAAAATGGCGGCAGTATGTACTTTTTGTGTAAAAATTAGCCGATCTTTTTGAAAATAGATATTGACGAGTTTTATAGAACGCAAAAAAATAAAATGACGTCATATTTTAAAATGGCGACTATAGGTATATACTTCTTTGTAAAAATTATCCGATCCTTTTGAAAATTGATATTTGAGAGTTTAATAAGACACAAAAAAATAAAATGGCGTCTGATTTCAAAATGGCAGTCAAATAATAACTTTTTAATTGTATTGTTTGTATCTTTGATAAATTCGGTTTTATATAGAATGCGTAAGAAACATAGCTTCTGTCGGGTATCTTACGACACCTCATGACTTTTTTTATTTAGCAGGTTCCGAGTTTCGCTTAATAGTCAACCGTTGCTATGGAAAATTGTTTCAAAAATTCACTGCACTATTTTTTCTATGTAATCCAATACATATTTACATTAGGTCTTATGGCCATAGCCTACTACAAAATTGATCTTCTTAGTGTTATTGTCCCTATGTTTGGTAAAACCGTTTACACACAATACCTACATGAATATCGCGCCTTGTAATTCTTGAATTACTTGTATGCTCCAAAATTTTTTAAAACAATGCGCGATTTTTAAAATGTGGCATCGCTTCACACTTGTCACGCAATATACTAATTTGATTAACCTCAAACCCACAAAAAAGGGGTGCTATGTGTTTGTATCGTATGTTTGTACAGTGAAGTCCGAGCTAACTGGGACCGAACCCTGTTCGGATTATCAGATTTTTGGATTAGCCGAATAACTGCAATAATGCAGAAGCAAGCAGTAAAATAGGTCTGGTTTATTAAGAAATGTCTAACACTTATTTAATAATTTTGAATTAGTATGGTAGTGCTACAATAAAATACAATTTTTTGTGGAATTCTAAATGTTTTTGTACCATTAGGGTCAGCGCATGCAATCAATTTTTTATCGCAGAACTGTTTAGTTGTTTGTCAAAAGGCTATGCGGGACTGCGCATACTATCGACACTATAGTTGTACAACAAAAAAAATCATAAAACCGCATCGATCGTCTTTTGACTTTTCTGTTGAACAACTATCGTCGTCAGCTATGTCCACAGCTGTGTATTGACGCTAGCATACGCTCGATTAAATAACTGTTTGGCGGCCCATTGGTTTAATAATTAAATTATGGCACAACTGATTGATTGTATGTGCACCTCTAACAACTAAACAGTTTAGTCGAGTTGAAATCGCGACACGTAAATGAATTGTAAATTATAGACGCCCGACAACTAGGTCATTAGCGTTCGCGATACGTACACAACTCGACTAAACTGTTTAGTCGTGGAAAGAAATGTGTGTATGCGCCAGGCCATATAATACTTACTATTTAAATTTACTACAAAATTTCCTCTCCGCCGACCGAAACGCGTACGGATTAGGTAGACGTTCGGATTAGCGGGACTTTACTGTATACTCCAGTAATTTTAGATATTGAAATGACCCACCTGCAGAAAAATTCCCAGTTAGCTGATTTTTTTTTATTTACCTTCTTTATGGTGTTTTAAAAAACGTGTAAAAAGTCCCCATCGATATCGTGTCGACGTTGCCAGATATTCGAGGTTCAAGTTCACGATAGACGGTTTTTAGTGAATTTCTCGGTTCCGTTCCATTTTTTGTAAAAAATAGTTATTATCAATCTTGTAGAGGACGAAATTATCTACAACTTTTGTATACACATTTTTTGTCTACGATTTATAGTTTTTCTTATTAAAGTACCCGCGGCTTCCTCCCCCTCGATTTTACATAACGGGATTATGCTGCTTCCCGAGGGCCTAACATAATGATTTGTATCATTATTTTAAGTTGAACTTAAAGCTAACGATTAATTATAATTTTATCGAAATTAATGCAGTAGTTCTCTACTTATAAGCAACCAAACATACAAATCGACAGCGCTCAAACAGACAGACAGACAAACAATTTTTTTTCGAAAATACGATATTTATACTTGAGATTAATTATAAAGACCATTCGTAAAGTAATTTTGTAAAAAAA
This sequence comes from Mongoloraphidia duomilia, assembly GCA_039654895.1. Classification (NCBI taxonomy): domain Eukaryota; kingdom Metazoa; phylum Arthropoda; class Insecta; order Raphidioptera; family Raphidiidae; genus Mongoloraphidia; species Mongoloraphidia duomilia. The sequence continues at coordinate 12,353,987 of CM077524.1, forward strand.
ATTTACAAGGGTTGAGAGAGTGCGGATTAAGTACGAGTATACATTTGCATACCGTATAACGCACTCTACTAAGAATAGCTCAGAGTAGCCATACTTTTAATTTTTTTTTCAAAATTCCTTTACGAATACTCTTTATAATTGTTATAAAGACTATTCGTAAAGAAATTTTGTAAAAAAAATTAAAAATGTGGCTACTATTACTATAGTGCGTTATACGGTATGCAAATGCATACTCGTACTTAATCCGCACTCTCTCAACCCTTGTAAATTTTTTTTACAAAATTACTTTACCAATGGTCTTTATAATTGATGTCAAGTAAAAATATCGTACTTTCGAAAAAAAATTGTTTGTCTGTCTGTCTGTTTGAGCGCTGTCGATTTGTATGTTTGGTTGCTCATAAGTAGAGAACTACTGTATTAATTTCGATAAAATTATAATTAATCGTTAGCTTTAAGTTCAACTTAAAATAATGGTACAAATCATTATGTTAGGCCCTCGGGAAGCAGCATAATCCCGTTATGTAAAATCGAGGGGGAGGAAGCCGCGGGTACTTTAATAAGAAAAACTATAAATCGTAGACAAAAAATATTTATACAAAAGTTGTAGATAATTTCGTCCTCTACAAGATTGATAATAACTATTTTTTACAAAAAATGGAACGGAACCGAGAAATTCACTAAAAACCGTCTATCGTGAACTTGAACCTCGAATATCTGGCAACGCCGGCACGATATCGATGGGGACTTTTTACACGTTTTTTAAAACACCATAACGAAGGTAAATAAAAAAAAATCAGCTAACTGGGAATTTTTCTGCAGTAGAAATCTAAAATTACTGGACTATGTATATAATTATATTATATGTACTGTATGTTTATCTATATTTGTGGCATCATAGCTTTTCAATGGCTAGACCGATTTTGATGCGGTTTTCTTTATACGACAGAACATTTTTGCGAAAAGACTGTATAGGATACAAAAAAAAAATAATGAAACACAAAAAACTAAAGGTGATTCTAATTTTAGTTACTCGAAAACAAGTTCATGTATGAATTTTTTTTGTGCGAACAATTATTATTTGTTTACTACGCATTAATCTAAAAGCAAATTAAAAATCTTGATGTCGCTTGTTTTTATTTGGTGCTCAGTTTTTCGAACCATAATAAAGTTGTCCTACATTGTAAAAGTTGTTAAATTTTTTATAAATTTCAACTAATATAATGACCCAAAAATAGTCACAGCTGGGAGTTTTCTCATCCCGCCGGCATTTTAGATGGCCATAAAGTTCGTAATTAAATTACGGTTTATAACAGCCGTGGTGATTAAATATAATACATAAATAATTGTCGTGGTTTTAAAAATAAATCCACTTTTTATTATTTTATAATTTCAACAACCTAAAATATTTGTATCAAATAAGCTTAGGTATATATGTTACGAGTAATGCATGGCGGAAATATTACATGGTGTGCTCATCAGGCAGGTTTATCGCTCGAAAAATCGTTTCAAAGTGCAAATAATACCCAGGGCTGACAACTTCAAGACAAAAAATCGTTTTACGTTAGAATATTGGTTTGCCTTAGCCGTTCGTCCTTGTTGCACTCACTCAACTCGACTAGCTATCTCTTTCAAATTTCAATTTAGAAAATCGTAACTACGGATACCATTTGTGACGGAATATATTTTGAATAAAATATTTGATTTATATAACTGACGGAAATTATATTTTGTTAAAAGCAATTTGTGTGAAAAATTAAGATGAGGTGGCGTGTTGTGACAACAACCGCAACAGCGGAAAACATATAATAGACTCTAATATTTTTCAAATTACCGGAAAATGTAATAATGCGCGTAGGTTGGATGAAGAAAATTGGAGAAGTTAATATTCATGTATAATTCTTGACGGATTTCTCATATGCGATTAATGCATAAGCTGCGGACAATTTGCATTGATTTTGTGTATAATTTTTGAATGATTTCTTACATGATTCATGTATAATTTATGTGCACCTTGCATTAGGGTTGCCAGATATCTGATGGTCAAATCGGGACAGGTTAGGTTGGGTTAGGTTATAATTAAAAATTCTAAAATCAGAAAAGTAGTATTTACGTAAAAAAATCGAATTATCGCATAGTAAATAATATTTATTAAAAACAAATTATTTTGTTAAAGAATGTATAAAAAACATAACTAATCTTTAAAATCACAACTTTAAGAACAAAAAACTCAAAAATAATCTTTTATTTCTTAGAACAAAACTTATAAATCACAGATACAAAACGGATTTTTAATTCTAGTTGTAGGTACTTTTGATTCGATTTGGCTTTTTGTAGTAATATCTTATTAGTTAACAAGTAAATACCAAACCGGGACATTCTGATGTCCCGAAAAGTTTATTCAGGACACCTTGACTTAAGACTCAAAATCGAGACAATCCCGATTAATCGGGATGCCTGGCAACCCTACCTTGCATTGATTTCTTGACTATATTTTTGTGACGTTTTCTGATTTAATTATTTTCAATAAAAAATAAGGAAAATACGCCCTAATCTTTTATTTACTTTATTTTTCTTTTTGTCTTGTCGTGCGTGCTAGAACTCTGACTCCGGCGAGCAGGTCCGTCCTGACTCCCGACGCAACAAGAAGTTGTGGGTGCTTGTGGATGCAAAATTCTTTAATAAATAATAATAATAAATTCTTTATTTAGGGAAATGTTTAGCCGTAGCCGTTTTCAACATACTCTCTTATTATTAGTTAAATTCCAAACAGATACACCACTGTTTGATTATTTTTTACTGATTCCATTAAAACTAAATAAAATAAAGTTATTAGAAGGTGAAAATGCATTCAGGATGCTTAGTCGGCGCGCATCATCGGACGGGTTTAACTTTGTACTTTAGAATTGGCTTCAATCATTTATTGTATAGGTACCTATAGTATTTTCATTATAATAGCTTGATGATTTTGAAGTTTACATGCCCATTGCCCATGAAGTTTAATAAAGATAGAGTGACTACCAATACAGAATGGTATTCTCAATTCAAATACTTAAATATATAACATAAATACATGTCATCGACAAATTTTTATTGACGAGTTTCATAGCGCCTCGTGTACTAATCTAGGCTCGTGTGCTGCATACTGATTAATCATCAAAAGCTTCCTTATTTGCCCCCACTGCCACTTCCTAATTAAGATTCCTTAAAATCCATTTATTTTAACAATTTTTTGACAACCTAAATTCTGTTTCCGTTCGTATTTCAATTTGACACAATATGTCAAATTACTGGTTCCGAAAACATTAAAATTTAAAAATCATCACGCATTTTAGGAATTTTTATGAGTTGGCACACCTGAGTATTATTTTACAAAATTGTGCAAGAGAGAAACGATTTTTAGAGAGAGAAACCTGCCTGATGAGCACACCATTTAATATTTCCGCCGCATGGAGTAATGTTAGAAGAGTGAGTAAACTTAGGTTTACCCGTGTTAACTATTACCCAAAATCTTTGGTTAAAGTCCGAAATATATAATTGATATAAATTGTAATTCGAACCCAGCGATATAGCTTAGTGGTACAGCACTAGACTCGCATTGGGAAGGTACTGGGTTCGAATCCCGGCGGGGGCAGATGTGGCTGGGACTTTTCCCTACTGCCTCACGCCGAGAAACGGTAATTCCTGTACCGGCCATCTTGTTTGAGGTTTTCCATGGTTTCCCTCAATAATTCCAGATGAATATCGAGATGGTTCCTTATTCAAGGCCATGGCCGATTACCTGTCAAATCCCTATGCTCCCAAAGTTTCCTACCTTATCCTAATGTCCTATAATCCCTCCATTCGCACATTGCTATTAATTAAGTTGAAGTATAAAAATGTATAAAACGGGAAGTGGTGAAAATGGAAAATAGTAATGGTGCGAATGGCGTCTGTTAAGACATAATGTCGAGAAACGGACGTTAAACGCATTATTATTATTATTATTATTATTATTATATTAAATTGTAATTCGAATCTTACCCGTATACACTTAGCTCTACTCAGCTGCTATAAGTTAGGTGTTGCATATTTTGTTTTATATCATAAATATTCATTTGTTTAGTTAGTTACTTTATATTGATTTGTTAAAGATTTTTGATAATGTTGATTTTGTGAATTTTTTTAATAATCAATCGTAAAAAGTATAACCAACTAAACATTTGAATAAACTAACTAAACATTCGAATAGTTAGTTTATGGAGGGTAGAGGTAAGGAGGACTCTCTCTGTGTATGAAAACGCGTCCGTCAAAACGCGTTAAATAAGGGTGGCGCCACGATAGCAAGAGTGTAAATTTTAAAGGATGCGCGTATGGAGGGTAGAGGTCCAAGGATGCGCTAAATAATACTAGAGTAGGACAGAGAAGTAAAGAAGGAAAGCAAATTTCCGCTTTTAAATGGCGCACTTTTCGAAAAAAAAACCGAAAATAGAAAAACAGTGATATATTATAATTAATGTTATGTCAAATATCATTGGTAAACTTCTAATTATGCATAAAATAGTAAATAAAGGGAATCCCAATATAAATAAACGCCTGAAAAATTATTTAATTTTTTAACAATGATTGCATTTATAAAAAATTCGACTGATGACCAGTCCTATACTTCCCACCTAGTAAATATTTGCAAAAAATAAACACTCTTTTTTTTTTTTTTCTTTGACTAGGCCCAAATAACGTTAGCTGTTGGTGGTCTTTAAAACACAATTTAATTTTTATTCTTTGAAAAAAGCATGGCCCTCTTTTTTGTTTAGTGATCTACTGATGGCTAGCTTAATATAGCAAAAATCATGGTTACCTTGATTTACGTACAATTTTCATTTTTTTTAGTAAAATATTTTTTTTCTCGAAAACTATACATTTTAGAGAAAAAAAATATTTACATTTTTTTCATATTATAACATCTAGAATTCATTTATATTTTTTTTTACCTATGTTAATACGTGACATTGAGGACGTTTTTTTGAATATCTTAGGATCCACTGAACCGATTTGACTCCAAATCTAATCAGATCTAAGTTAAAGGCTGATAAACACAATAGAACAATCGGCATGCCCGTATGTTGTTCCGTTCTTAAGATATCGAAGGCGAAAAATTGACCACATACACATACACACACACACACATACACACACACACATACACATACACACACACACACACACACACACACACACACACACACACACACACACACACACACACATACAGACATCAGTCAGAAAATGATCTTAAACGATTACTAGGGTCTCAAAACGTGAAAATCTGTTAAAATCTGGAAATATTTTTTTCGGACTAAATCCATTACTTCCCTACCATAGTAGAGGTGGGAAGTAAAAATTACAAACGCAAAATTTAAAACACCTGCAAATACTTAGAATTTGTCAATCAATTATATTCTTTTCATTTTTTTATAATAGTTCCACATAATAATTTTTGAAATTTCTTCAAAAGTAGAATTCTCTAATAAAAATTATTCAAAAACTGAAATGTTTGATGTAAAACAGATCATGAAAATTAAATCGCCGTCCACGTTATCTAACAGTAGTTATTTTAGGTTATATTTACAAAATTATTTTGAACTTTTGGACTACGCAAACAGTTGAGGTTTTGTATACTGCAGTTTTGTTATAACTACTCTAGTCATCAAAAATATTAAATTTTTCTACTCAGCGCACTTCACTCAGTCAACTGCTAAGTTCACTTCATACTCTCTTGCTATTTTAGCGCCATTCTGGAGAGATTTGGAACTGTTATTTACTGCTTACAGATGGACACTTTTGCAACTGTTCATCCATATGAGAGTGTTCTCCTTAACTCTACCCTCCATAAGTTAGTTGTTTAAATTTTTTAATAAAAGTTATCAATCGTAAAATTGATAACTTTTATTAAAAAACTCACAAAATCAACATTATATCAAAAATCTTTAACAAATCAATATAAAGTAATCAACTAAATATTTGAATATTTGTAATACAAATCAACATAAAGTAACCAACTAAACATTTGAAAGTTAATTGTTTAATTTTTACTTCCCACCTCTACTATGGTAGGGAAGTAATGGATTTAGTCCGAAAAAAATATATCGAGATTTTAACAGATTTCACGTTTTGAGACCCTAGCAATCGTTTAAGATCATTTTCTGACTGATGTCTGTATGTGTGTGTGTATGTGGTCAATTTTTCGCCTTCGATATCTTAAGAACGGAACAACATACGGGCATGCCGATTGTTCTGTTGTGTTTATCAGCCTTTAACTTAGATCTGATTAGATTTTGAGTCAAATCGGTTCAGTGGATCCTGAGATATTCAAAAAAACGTCCTCAATGTCACGTATTAACATAGGTAAAAAAAATATAAATGAATTCTAAATGTTATAATAAAAAGCATTTTACCCGACTGGGAATAAACTATTAGGGGACTCACAAAAGATCTTATAGGTCGCAGTGATTGTGAGATATATAGTGTCTTATCACCCCGAGTAAATCTAATCTAATCTAATCTAAAATGTTATAATATGAAAAAAATGTAAATATTTTTTTTCTCTAAAATGTATAGTTTTTGAGAAAAAAAATATCTTACTAAAAAAAATAAAAATTGTACGTAAATCAAGGTAACCATGATTTTTGTTATATTAAGTTAGCCATCAGTAGATCACCAAACAAAAAAGAGGGCCATGCTTTTTTCAAAGAATAAAAATTAAATTGTGTTTTAATGACCACCAACAGCTAAGGTTATTTGGACCTAGTCAAAGAATAAAAAAAAAAGAGTTTATTTTTTGCAAATATTTACTAGGTGGGAAGTATAAGACTGGTCATCAGTCGAATTTTTGTAGTAAGAGTTTAGTAAAATTGATAACTTTTATTAAAAAAATGTATACTCGTTTACTAAAGACGAATCCAATTAATGCAGTTCATTAATACAATGCAATAACAAGACAATAAAAAATAATTAGAATGAACTTTTGAATAATTGCTTATGTCAAGTGTAAGATTCTCAATGAGAAGTTATGCAACGACAATTTAATATGAAACTATTGAAGTTATTAAAAGCAAAAGTTTGAATTATTAAATTAATTTAGTTGTGGAATGTCGTTATGCAGAATATGCAATATGCATACATAAAGATAGTTCAGCTGTATTAACAGTTCACTGCATTTGACAATTTGTATATACTTAAGATCGAATTACTGAGTTACATCAATACTAACACATACAATTACTCGACTTGTTTGCAATGTTTTTTCTTTTGGGTATTTTTTGTGCTTTGTGGATAAATAGGGTATGTGCGTGAAAATTGTTCTTTCGTTATATTAATAGAGCAGTACCTATAATTTAAGAATATTAAAGATATTAAAATTTAAGATATAACAAATTATAATTTAAAAAAACTAAAAAACACGCTTTAATGAACTAAAAAGTAAAAAATAATTAATTTTATTGTAAAAAAACGTGGGGTGCTTTGTATCATATTTTCATACTACCCCACGCTTTTTTACAATAAAATTAATTATTTTTTACTTTTTAGTTCATTAAAGCGTGTTTTTTAGTTTTTTTAAATTATAATTTATTTTTGCTTTTTAGTTCTGGAGATCCTGGTCAGGATAATGGGACAAACTTATGGAATTATTGTATTGTAATCAGTCCTTGATAAGTGTGCAAAGTTTCAGTTCAATCTGAAGTTTTTTGCTTTTTTTAAGTCCTGGAGATCCTGGTCAGGATAATGGGACAAACTTATGGAATTATTATATTGTCATCGGTCCTTGATAAGTGTGCAAAGTTTCAGTTCAATCTGAAGTTTTTTGCTTTTTTTTTTTAATCCTGGAGATCCTGGTCAGGATAATGGGACAAACTTATGGAATTATTGTATTGTAATCGGTCCTTGATAAGTGTGCAAAGTTCCAGTTCAATCTGAAGTTTTTTGCTTTTTTTTTAGTCCTGGAGATCCTGGTCAGGATAATGGGACAAACTTATTGAATTATTGTATTGTCGTCGGTCCTTGATAAGTCGACAACGTTTAAACTAAATCTGACCGTTCAAAGTTGGACAAAATCAAGTTCAAAGAAGTCGGTTACAAACTGACAAACAAGCAAGCAAGCAAACATACAGGTGAAGCTAATAAAAGCGTGTTAAAAATACCGGTTCAGATACATCCACCTGTGGTCAATTATATTTATATTTATACTTGACAGATTAATTATTTTTAACATATTTAAGTAAGGCGTTATTCAGACGCTTATGAACTTTGTTGTCTAGTGTCTATAACTTAAAATATCTATCTAATAAGGTTATTACCTTGTTATTTCACCGTACAAATATATACAGAAAAAAGAAACATGAAAAAATTGAGAAACTGATTTAGATATTATAGTAAAGCTTTTTTTCTTACCAAAAGCAATACATTGTTAAGTGCGATCCATGCTTTTTGTAAAGTGCACACCTTCTTGGGGCGCGTTCAGAAGAACAAGATTTATCACCGGCAGATGTAGAGCACTGCAGCACTGTGTAGTTATTATTTATACATGAACGGAGTATTCATTACCTTAACTAAATTGTTCACAGCGAGAGTTGTATCTGTTTCTACAAACCCAATCGGCGGCACCAAAACGACTGAAAAATGATAAACTTGTGCGTGTTTGTGTTCCAGCTGTTCAAAAATTGGTAAGGGTCAGTCTACTTTTTGTATCGGGATTGCGCAATTAAATGGCTTGTAGATCGTCACAAACGCGCGATTGTCGTACGTAGGAAACAAACATATCGTTCGCTAGATCGAAGGCATGCTGTTGCCAAATCGCGCGCGATCGAATGAGAAATTTCGTGTAGCTGAATAAATTGCTAAATCGCGCAAAAAAAAAAGAATCACACACTGCATCATTAACTGAGTTTCTATATACCCGCAAAGGTAACACAAAAAAATCACATAAGAAAATAATTAATCTACTACTAGATCACAACACGCTAGTTCAAAAGTCTGAGAAATACTGCTGCAAAGATGTGACCTTTTTGAAAGAGTAATAAGATTATCATTAATTATGTAAGTATTTAAATTTGACATTAGGTAAGTGAGCTATTATAATGAAATATAACAAGCATGTTTAATATTTGCTATAAGATCGATTAAATAAATAAAAATTCGACTGGATAGCCTTCCTACCTAGTAAACAATCGCTCCTAACCGAAAATTTTCCCAACAAAACAATCTTCTTTTCATGTTTAATATAAAAAAGCATAGCCATCTTATTTATTTTTACTTCCCACCTCTACTATGGTTAGTCTGAAAAAAATATTTCGAGATTTTAACAGATCTTCATGTTTTGAGACCCTAGCAATCGTTTCAGATCATTTTTTGACTGATGTGTGTGTGTGTTTATGTGGTCAATTTTTCGCCTTCGATTACGTAAAAACGGAACAACATACGGCCATTCCGATTGTTCTATTGTGTTTATCAGCCTTTAACTTAGATCTGATTAGATTTTGAGTCAAATCAGTTCAGTGGATCCTGAGATATTAAAAAAAAACGTTCTCAATGTCACGTATTAACATAGGAAAAAAATGTAAATGAATTCTAAATGTTATAATATGAAAAAATTGTAAATATTTTTTTTTCTCTAAAATGTATAGTTTTCGAGAAAAAAAATATTTTACTAAAAAAAGAAAATTGTACGTAAATCAAGGTAACCATGATTTTTGCTATATTACTAGCCATCAGATCACCAAACAAAAAAGTGGGCCATGCTTTTTTCAAAGAATAAAAAAAGAGTGTTTATTTTTTGCAAATATTTACTAGGTGGGAAGTATAGGACTGGTCATCAGTCGAATATTTTGATCTAGTACTAAAGGTCAACTAAAATCATGGACGCCTTGATTAGGCGAATAAAAAATTATTTCCGCGCAATTTTTTAAGAAAACATTTTTTTTTCTATGTTTGTACATTTTACAAAAAAAACTATTAAGATTTTATTCCTATTTTAACATCAAAAAAGTATTTTTATTTTTTTTATCCATGTTAATATATGTGGCATTGACAACATTTTTTAATATCTCAGGAACCACTGAGCCGATTTGGCTCAAAATCTAATCAAATCTAAGCTAAGTGTTGAAAAATACAACCAAATAAACCGCATGAAGTTATGTCGTTCCGTTTTTGAGATATCGAAGGAGAAAAATTTCATCACATACATACACATACAGACATCAGTCGGAAAATGGTCTCAAATGATTCCTAGGATGTCAAAACGTGAAGACTTATCAATATCCCGAAAATAATTTTTCGGACTGGATACAATACTACCCTACCATAGTAGAGGTGAGAAGTAAAAAGAGTGGGCAGTTCGTTTGGCGTAATGGCTAGTCTTTGAACCAGACGTGGGTTCCAATCCCATCTTTGCTCATGGATATTTTATGTTGTCGTTTGACCCAGCTGCTATTTTATGATAAGTAGGTACTATTGGCTATAGATAACGTTATATATTCAGGTTATCTCAAGGGATATCCTCTCGTGTATGGTCATATTATATGCTGCACATAACATGTGTACATATGCAATTGGAAATATCTTTAAAAATTCGACTGATGACCAGTCCTATAGGTTGTGTGCACGAAGCCTACTAGCGCCGCTAGCGGGCAATTGTGTACGATTGACCTATTTTTTATTGTTGTCTTATATCGGGAATTTTTTTAAGGAACGATTACCATTTTATCTAGCTGTGTGTAAATAGTATAAATAGCATAGCATAAAAGGGTACGTAAAAATTATTGATTTTAAGTTTTTTTTTTCTTCAATTTTGACGTATAATAAAAAATAACTGATTAATTTATATCAGACATGGAGGTGTGCCCACACATATGTCTATGGTTTATATTGACAGACGGATATATAACCTAAAACCATGGCGCATGTAATCTTGCGGACCGGGTTTAAAAGTGTCAAATTTATCAGATTTATAGTAATAATTTCCAAATAAGTTAGAAGTTTAATCATGGTTTTACTTAATAGACTTTTTGAACAATAATGCTCACTGACAGTTACGGAAAATTGCAGTTCAGAGTTTACAACGAATGTCACAACAAGCGCTCGTGTCGATATTATTATAACTCCGCCCCCCTGCACACAGTCTATACTTACCACCTAGTAAACAATAATTAACTAAAAATTACCGTGGTAACGAATACAATGACCTTCAAGTACCTCAACGTTCAAATATGTGTATTGTCTATCTCATTCTGGCCGTGCGCGACAAGTCTAGGCCTATACAGGGAAAATACACAGCATATATTTGCAAGAAATAAACACTCTTTTATTTATTCTTTGAAAAAAATCATGGCCATCTTATTTGTTTATTGACCTACTGATGGCTAGCTTATAACAAAAATCATGGTTACCTTGATTTACGTACAATTTTTTTTTAGTAAAATATTTTTTTCTCGAAAACTATAGATATATTTTAAAGAAAAAAAATATTGAAATTTTTTTCATATTATAACATCCAGAATTCATTTATATTTTTTTTACCTATGTTAATACGTGACATTAAGAACGTTTTTTTTAATATCTCAGAATCCACTGAACCGATTTGGCTCAAAATCTAATCAGATCTAAGTTAAAGGCTGATAAATACAACAGAACAAACGGCATATGACGATTTCGTACGTACTCAAGTGAGTTGAAGAGGTTCTTCGAGTAGGACGCTGTACACTCTACCAAATAGAAGATCATTGATTTTTTGACAATGCTTTCTGCAAACCAGCAATATATTTTGATGAATTTCGTTTAACGAGTGTATACGGTTCTAAATACAGATGGATATCAATATTTGCACATTTTAATGGCCACTGGATTCTAGCAGCTATCCGCAGTAGTACAGCACAAATAATTAAATGTAAATAATGGTTATCTGCAAACAATTGTACAAAAGGTATACCGGTGCGGTGAAAGGGTCTCGATTTTTATTTCACCTGACTACTTTTAAGGTAGAATATTTTTTACTCATCTCTGTTTGATATAAAAGCAAACACTCAAATTGACCATCACACTAAATATTTAATTTATTTATTTTTACACAGAAAAGAAAAATTGAATACTTGACCCGACTAGAGATGCAAGTTTTCGTTACTTCGCTACTTTTATAATACTCGATAGTTACTACTTGTTACAAGTACTGGGACTACTCGAGCATTTTACGTAACTGTTCGTTACTTTGTAGCGCAGTGAAATTTATTGATGTTTGGATTTAATGAAAATTTGTAGATGTTTTAATAAAATTATTTATTAACTTCCCATTGGAAGTTATTGTAATGGGTCCGAAAATCAAAATTAAAATGTATAACAAATTTTTATGTTTCAAGGTCACTACACTATTTTTACACTATTTTTATAAAGATGTCTCTGTGTGGATGTGTGTGTGTGTGTGTGCGCGTGTGTGTGTGTGTGTGCGTGTGTTCGTGCGTGTGTGGTGTGTGCGTGTGTACGTACGTACGTGTCCATTTCTTTCTATAAGACGAAATCTCGAGAATGAAAAATGATATCGACTACGTTAGGGTGCCAATCGACGCGTATTAACGTAAATATGAAAGATATGAAAGAAATTTTTTCAAAATCGGTTCAGCCGTTCTTTTTTCTTAACCAAATAGACTCCAAAAAAGTAGATTTTACACAATATCTCGCGAATAAAAAATTATATTGACTTCGTAAGGGTGTCAATCGACGCGTGTTAATGTCATTTTGATCCGACATAAATTTTATAAAAATCGGTTCAGCCGTTATTTTTTTTTTTAGTTATTGTTAAAAATAAATAATAATTATGTTTTAATGATTAAAATGATTACTTTTCTGTGTAATATCTAATTTAATTATTTTTATTAAATATTTATCAAACTGGGAAGTTCGTCGTGTGGACCTCAAGGCTCGTACTTTAGTCCTAATAAACGATCCACCTGTTTGTGTAAACTTTTGATATAAGATAAGATAATTTTATTAGTCCAATACACCTTAAGTGTGGTCAAGTCAACAAAAATGTCTCAGTAAAAACTCTATAGACCTACTTGTTTTGGTGACAAACGGATAAGTGGTTTTTGGAAATATACACCATTTTGTGCATATTATTTTGTACCTATATGTATAAAAATATCGTCTATTTTATTTATTGTCGATTATAGACGCTCGACAACTAAGGTCATTTGATCGGAGGTGGGATTTGACCCACTACTGTTTAATCGAAATGTCAGCATGCTATATACAATATCGTCTAAGTAGGTATCGTATAAGAGCTTTTTGGCAAGTTCCCCTGAAATGTTTCATGTTAAAATTATTTTGGAACATTGTTCTTTATAAAAATATATATGAGCACTGTGGTTGGAATAAAAACAAAATAAAATATGGTTACTTCTTACCACAACAGTTTTATTGATGGATGTACATTTCGAAAGCTAAGCTTTCATCTTCAGCGAACACTACAAGCATGTAGTGTTCGCTGAAGGTGAAAGCTTAGCTTTCGAAATGTACATCCATCAATAAAACTGTTGTGGTAAGAAGTAACTATATTTTATTTTGTTATTGTTCTTTATACCGATTTTTTATACTCAACTCTGATCGAGTAATTTTTCTTTTCAATTGTTCGAGTACTCGAATTGCAACCCTAATCAGTATAATATATTTTTATGAGTATAGTAGATTTGAAAATGCTTGAGTCATATCGTGCTATTTTAACAGTCGGAAGTGTTCTATATTTTTCATTTTTGCAAGAAAGCAACCACAAGTGCAATTTTAACACCTGGTGTACGACTCATAATTTATTTTATAGCGTTTTCCTGCAATAACAGTGCTGTTAAATTGTTTTCCGATAATAATAGCTTAGGAAAAATATGAGTTTTTATTTACTACATACAATGAAATGATATTTTTAAGTAGTAATGCGAATCCATTATTATAATAAGCATGTATTGTGATTGTAATTACCATTGTTTAATGTCTAAAATTTAAATGATAGAGAGAGAGACAAAACGAGAACAAAGATTATAGATGCTCAACAATTCAGTATTGGATCCATTTGTAATATCAGAGAGTAAAATTAAGATTTATCTATAAATAATAAAAAACTATGGTGCGGTTTTACGAAACCACGGTGCAAGTGAAACTTTATTGCCATAACCCTAAAAGCTTCTAACCACGAAATCGCCGAATGTATATAATTTTGTTTACGTAGTTTTTGTAATATAATTTGAACCCTGATCAATATGGAGACGAACGTTGTTTTTAGGGTTCCTTACCAGAAATGAATCCTAATGTTGGGCCAACGACATCTGTCTGTCTGTCTGTTACAGGCCTCTAACTTCTAAACGAAATGATATAGGGACTTGAAATTCACACATAATATTATGTATTACCGCGGCCCAAAAACGGAGAGAATAACAAAAGATTAAAAAAGGTTTAATTAAGGGGGGAACCAATGCATGCAAACGGGGGTCAAAAACATTTTTTTGTACCTATTCTTGTGGGTTATTGTTGAAAAGGGTCTTTTGAGTAGATTATGAATGTGATTATGAATTCGCGAGATATTGTGTAAAATCTACTTTTTTGGAGTCTATTTGGTTAGGGAAAAAGAACGGCTGAACCGATTTTGAAAAAATTTCTTTCAGATCATATTTACGTTAATACGCGTCGATTGGCACCCTAACGTAGTCGATATCATTTTTCATTCTTGTGATTTCGTCTTAGAAAGAAATGAACACACGTACGTACATACGTACACACATACACACACACAGACATCTTTCTAAAAATAGTGTAAAAATAAACATAAAATAAACATAAAACATAAAAACATAAAAATTTGTTTTACATTTTGATTTCGATTTTCGGACCCATTACAATAACTTCCAATGGGAAGTTAATAAATATCCAACGAATAATTAATATGAATTCTGGTAGTCTTGAAAATTTAACAACAACAGTTAATTCTCCCTTAATAATTACAAACTTTGTTGATATAGAGCATTTCCGAAAAAAACCTCTAACAAAAAATGCTCTATTCTCTAAATTTTTAATTTTTTCTAACGAGAAAATTGAACCATAAAAATTCTTTCTTTTTAATTTCATAAAAAGAATCACCTTTGTAGCTTGAAAGTTTTATGACGATATGTAATGATCCTGCCTTATAGTAGAAAAGCTATAACTATTACATAAATATACTGTGTGATTTTATGACGTATTTCTTAGTAAGGATTGTTGCCAACGATTGAATTGAACTACAACTGGCCAGTTTAGATTAAAAAATTATTAGAAAACTATATCAAAAACACAAAAAAATAGCAGAGTTGATATAATTTAATTGTGTTTTTAGGGTTCCGTACCAGAAAGGAACCCTATTGTTGTGCCAACGATGTCTATCTGTCTGTCATAGGCCTTTAACTTCTAAACGAAATGAGAAAGGAACTTCAAATAATATGTATTACTGCGGCCCAAAGATGGAGAGAATAACAAAATATTGAAAAAAATTATTTAAGGGGGATGCCCAATGCCCATATACATGCAAACGGGGCGCAAAAAAATTTTTAGTACCTATTCTTGTGGGATATCGTTGAAAAGGGCCTTTTGAGTAGATTATGATGTGTTTTTATTTTTATTTATTTTATCGAAATTGTAGGTTCTGAAGACCGTCAAAGTTGCAATTTTAGACCTATTTTGTTGCCAGGTCTATATTAACAACGTCATTAGGTACCTATATGAAGCTATAATTCACATTAAGTATCACTAATATCATCTATAGTCTATAGTAACTAGTTCATCAATAAATACTAAAAACAGAAAAAAAGAAAGCGCCCATACATGCAAACGGGGGGCAAACATTTTTTTTGTACCTATTCTTGTCAATAAAAAATGGTGGAACCTTTGGTGTAAAGATACGAAATGTTACAATTACCACAAAACACCAAACCATAACAAACACTCTCGACGTACGTTTCGCCAACCAAGTTGGCATCATCATCTCCTGATGATGCCAACTTGGTTGGCGAAACGTACGTCGAGAGTGTTTGTTATGGTTTGGTGTTTTGTGGTAATTGTAACATTTCGTACCTATTCTTGTGTTTTTATTTTATTTATTTTAGAATTGTAGGTTTAGAATGAATGAATTGTAGATTATAGACGCTCGACAACAGAGGTCATTAGCGTCTTGTAGGTTTACCATAACCCTACTCTTTGCATGGCTCGACACGCACTTGGCCGTTTATTTCAGTTTGAATATTATAGTTCGGTTAAACTTAAAGTAACTAACCTTTTGTCTGTCGTAAATCATATTATGGTATGGTATTTGTAATTTAAATATTGATTTTTTATTATTACAAAGCGTTAAAAGCTTTTTACTAATGTAAAAACTTATGAAACGTTGAACTGATCAAACTAAAGACGTACTTTTGTTCAAGAAGTATAAACTAAAGATAATATAATATCCTGCTTTTATCGCATTTTGTATTAGGTACGTAATATTATTATAATATATATTATGCTTAACATGTTTTCTTTTGAAATAAGTCTCTTCTAAGAGTAGATTCGTTTATCAGAATTTTTGGATGGAATGAAGATTGCTTTGGTTAAACAGTTTTTTTTTAGTTGCCTATAATAATTAGCAGATTACTGTTAAGAAACGCCCACTGTTGACGTAACGTTAATCAGAAACCTTTATTCACACCATTATGTCACTGTCGGGACACAAACCCGAAACTTCCAGGTTCGCGCTGGCTGAGTTGTCAATTACTCTACAGTGCCATTTAAATAGGTAGGAATTCATTTGTTTCATATATAAAGTAATTGAAGACCTAAGTGGATAAAGGTGTTACGTCACAAAACTAAACTCTTGAGTAAATTGCATTAAGCCGTTTTGATTTGGAACTTTTTAGTTTAATGTTTGGCACTTTGCCGTTTACGTTATATTCTATATTGTGACTTAACATCTTTATATGTGCATGCTAGTGTGACTATCAACTGGTTCTTTTATAAATATTTAATTTTTGATAATATGATCTTCATAAAAAGTTACAATACTACCAGGGGGACTCAAATAGTAAATAAAACCACTTTTTAAAATGTTTATTCACTTAGGTCTCGAACTGATACCTCAGTCAGCGCGAATCTGGAAGTTTCGGGTTTGCATCCCGACAGTGACATTTTGGTGTACATAAATGTTTTCGATATTGCTCTGTAACGTTACGTCAACAATGTGTGTTTTTGAACAGTAATTTGCTAATTATAGCCAATGTGTAATCGCTAGTGTATATTATATGTTTTGTTAGGTATATATTTTGTAAGAAGCAAATATATTATTTCTATTTCTAACTATTTGTGAATTTAGTGTTACGAGCTCTTCTCGTAAGCAAATATATCTTGCTATTATGATGTAATTTTTTTTGTTTTTTAGCAAAATATGGAAAATCGAAAATAGTCCCAAAATTCCTGATTAAAATAATATAAAAATAAATTATGAACAAAATTATAGGTAGTCAATGATTTTATAAATAATATCTAATCAATATGATTACATCCCTTACTGCAACTAAATTCACTATATTAGTGAATTTATATATCAGACGACAGTAACATATTATTATGGTCGAACAAAAAAGATTGGGTTTTTTAATTATTTTTTTTTCCCGATAGGTACTATATTCTCTTATTCTGTATTATCTTTCGTTTTATTTAGCCAAGCAGCAGGTATTGGGAACGCTGTAAAGAATCTTGTTTTATTTTTTTGTACATATAATGTGTATATTTTTGTTAATAAAATCTTATCTTATCTTATTACTATGGTAATGTTAAATGTCAACAATTATTAATTAATAAGATTTTTTATAATAAAAATATATGAGTATTGAGTACTGTGGTTGGAATAAAAACAAAAATAAAGATAGTTACTTCTTACCACAACAGTTTTATTGATGGAAAGCATATAGCTTTCGAAATGTACATCCATCAATAAAACTGTTGTGGTAAGAAGTAACTATCTTTATTTTTGTTTTGAAGATTTTTTATAAAGACTAATTAACTTTATATGAAAGAAGACAGCTTTTGAAATGGCTTAAGGATCCAAAAATAATAAGCAAATACTGTTAATATTGCATTTATTAGCTGACGTTTCGAGAATTATATTCTCATCCTCAGAGCTCAAATGCCGTCAAACGTGAAACAGTAAAATTGTCACAAAAACTTAAAAAAGACATACTAACATTTTATTTGGTTTTATTGAAGTGTAAAAAAAATTTTGTTTTATTGATTTGATTTTGTACACAAAAATACTGAAAACTTTATGTTATTATAGAATTTGATTTAATTTTTTATTGTGGAAAAATTTTTTTTTTGCCAGATTTTTTGCCAAATTTTTCCACAATAAAAAATTAAATCAAATTCTATAATAACATAAAGTTTTCAGTATTTTTGTGTACAAAATCAAATCAATAAAACAAAATTTTTTTTACACTTCAATAAAACCAAATAAAATGTTAGTATGTCTTTTTTAAGTTTTTGTGACAATTTTACTGTTTCACGTTTGACGGCATTTGAGCTCTGAGGATGAGAATATAATTCTCGAAACGTCAGCTAATAAATGCAATATTAACAGTATTTGCTTATTATTTTTGGATCCTTAAGCCATTTCAAAAGCTGTCTTCTTTCATTATCATCAGGATCACCACTTTTCTGTTTTTAATTAAAAACAGTTCTTCACATCTAACTTTATATGTGAAACAACACTGTTACGATAGTGTCCTACTAGGATATGATACAAGCTAGTTAACAGTAATACAATGAACCCCACGATCGTAGCTCGCCAACAAAACATAACAATTGTTCAAAATTACCACGTAAAAATTTATGACCAATAAATAACATTTATTAATGAAAAAAATCTGTGCAATCGTAAAATTAGCAAATGGGACATAAAAGTTATTATTGATTTACATAGTGCAATATAACTGTAATTTATTGGTGGCATGAAAGTGATCGCCGATCGAAAATGTTTTGTCAACAACGAGTTATTTTGATTACATAACTCAATTTATGAACATATACCAACTGTCTACAATATACTGTCGACTCAATTTAACTTAACACTGAAAGGATTTCGAAAAGAGTAAGTACCTATAGATAAATTTCTAGTGATGTTTCCAAAACAACCCAAAAATTGTAAAGAATAAAACCTCTCCTAAATTATTTGCTTTTAGTTATTATGTTAAATTCATGACTATATAGATCCTAAAAAAACATTTGTCAGGTGCGTCTAGGACGCTGCGTTTATTTTTTAAATAATATTGTTAATTTGTAAAAATATTAGTAGAAAAAAATTTTTAGAGACCAGCTTTTATTGAAATGTACGAAAATGGAAAAAATAATATTAAATAATTTAGGTTCATAATTATTATAAAAGCGGGGGTTGTAAACTCTATGATAGTATATTATATTAATCGCAACCTCCGCTTTTATAATAACTATGAACCTAAATTATAAATATTACTTTTTTAGTAGGTACATTTCAATCAATAAGTTTGTCTCTAAAAATCTAAATTATATAAAAGTGCCAGATACGAGCAAATGATTTAGGTACACTTTTTTTGCATGTTTAATTAGTTATTACGTCATAATAATGCGGCGATAATGGTTTGGCAGAAGTTATCATTAGTGATTTTTATGATCAAAAGTTCACTATTTTCAACTTCTGCCACACGAGAAAATGACTTGATAATTTCTGCCACCACCTCCCTAACTTTAATAATAATTTATGAGTTACATTAATGTTTTAGCTTAGTTTAAAACTAATAAAAATATATAATAGAATCGACCATTGTAACTTATAGTAAATTACTGTTATACATTTTAGATTAAATAAAGCTGCAGCGATTTAATTGTTTACACAATATAAGAACTTCATTTTATAACCTATTGTTTCGCACACAGAGATGTTTGTCTGTTCGAAACAATTGTTATTATAAAAAAACTTTTTAACAAAAAAAAACTTCCTTCAAAAAGCCACTAAAAAGAGAAAAATAATGAAATTTTGAGGTCTGTGCCAATTTAATAAAATATGAAGTCGGTTAAAAAGTATAGTATAGTGATTAATATCGTTCTTTTTACCCGACTTCATATTTTATTAAATTGGCACTGATCTCAAAATTTCATTATTTTTCTCTTTTTAGTGGCTTTTTGAAGGAGGTTTTTTTTTTGTTAAAAAGTTTTTTTTTTTACTTTTTAGTGGCTTTACAATACGTAGTCTAGTCGCTTGCTTCTAGATTCACTTACTTAACTGACTTCTTTCGCTGTGTGATGTGTCAAAAAGTGACATTTATCTTAAAGGAATCACACGCCGTTACTCGTTTTATTAAAACTCCGCCGAACTACTAAACCGATTTAAGTAAAATATATATGGGACCAACTTGGAGGTATACCCTATCCAATAAAAAAAGATTTTTCCAAATCGGTTTATAGATGACGGAGTTCTGAGGTAACAAACATAAAAAAAATACAACCGAATTGAGAACCACCTCCTTTTTTGAAGTCGGTTAAAAATAAATTTCTTAAAGGTGTAAATAAATAACAACGCTGTGCTTAATTTAATTTAAAATGTATATTATCCAAAACAAAGTGTTGTGACAACTATTGCGTTCGAATGCAACCCTGATCGTACGATCCTCGTGTAACGTCGGCTCATGTCGTCTCCATACGCCGCTCCGTATAGAGAGCGGTGCGATGGTCGCGAGTCATTCTGCTGACGTTATCATCGTGATGGACGTACTCCGGTGATAAATGAACTAAACTGTGTCTCTTAAATTAATTATATTATGTACGGATGACCGCTATGATAACGCTCCCTCGCCGCAGGATGTCTGCTCGAAAAGTATATAAAATATATTACAGTAGACTGTGTAATATCGAGCTGAAAGACAGTTCCGTGTTGTTTTTTTGTTTTCTAAAAGAAATAATAATTACTCGGTGAACTAGACAAAGCTTACTGACAAATGTCATTAATTGTTGATGGTGGATAATTTTTGACATTCATATGAAACATAGATACCGTATTTCTTTTGACGTCACTCTGTTATCTTCTAGCTTTTACGGACGCTAATGACCTAAGTTGTCGACGCGTCTATAATTTACAATAAATCTAGCTTTTACGGTGTTAAGAAAGTGGCAATATTTAGAGGACAGAGGGACAGGCACAAAAATGAACACTGACCGTTTAAACATATGGAATATTCATAATACATACTGGCTATAATGACCTCAGTTTTGTCGAAAAAATTGTGTTTTTAAAGACCACCAACAGCTAAGGTTATTTGGGCCTAGCACCAAATCATATTTTCAATTCATTATTATTTTTTTTTAAATAATAAAATGAAAATCCAATTGACAACCCGGGAACTGGGACTTGTAATAAATAAACCATAGCAACGCCATATAAACAACAGCACTGCTATACGCTCGGCCATTCTTAAGCCCAGTTTTGTCGAGAGTCTATAATCTAGAATAATAGCTACTAACAAAATTTGATGAGACGAAATCACGATGTTAGACCTTGGCGAATTTCTGGCGAAATCTTTATTATTGCCTTTTTGTGTGGTATTTTCCGATATTAATATTACTCTACATTCAATGTTTTGAGACAATTTCAAATCTATATAAATATAATAAAAATATTAGTAAAAAAACTTTTGAGGGACAAGTTTTATTTAAATGCACTAAAAAGGAAAAATAATTTTTAATAATTTATCGATAATTTAGGTTCATAAATTATTATAAAAGCGTGGGTCGTGACAAATAAACTATCATAGAGTTTACGACCCACGCTTTTATAAGTATGAACCTAAATTATCGATAAATTATTAAAAATTATTTTTCCTTTTTAGTGCATTTAAATAAAAGCTTGTCTCTAAAAAGTTTTTTACTAATATTTTTATTATATTTATATAGATTTGAAATTGTCTCAAAACATTGGATCTAGAGTAATAGGAAAAAATAATTTTTAATAATTTAGGTTCATAATTATAAAAGCATGGGTCGTGACAAATAAACTATCATAGAGTTTACGACCCACGCTTTTATAATTATGAACCTAAATTATTAAAAATTATTTTTTCCTTTTTAGTGCATTTAAATAAAAGCTTGTCTCTAAAAAGTTTTTTTACTAATATTTATTTTGTTCATTTTTAGTTTTTCAAAATTTTACCGCCCTTTGACACCCGTAGGGGTTGAATTTCGAGAAATCCTTTCTTAGTGGATGCTTACGTCAGAAAAGGAACCAACTGTCCAAATTTCAAGTTTCTAGCTTCAGCGATTTGGCCTGGGCGTTGACTAGTCACAAAAAACCCTACATCCCCGTTTGAACCCCTTAGGGGTTGAATTTATTTCTAAAAACTATTTATTCATGTATTGTCATCGGGAATACATATGTGTACAAAATTTCAAATCGATTGGATACGTGGAAGTCGTTCAAAATTGACTTGCAACTTTTGACTTAAACAAACAAACAAACACACAAACTAACTAACATACATTGCATGTTAAATAAAAACTTGTAAAAATGTGGTTCGCTGTCTCTCAGTTCCGAGTCAGTGCAAAAAGGACTTTTGCGTTTTTAATGAAACATACATAGTTTTGTAATAAAAATCCCTATAAGTGACCTACACTTTGTTTTAATTGATCCGTTAATCCTTTCACTTTATACGAGACTAATTCTGATTTTTTTTTGCATATTGGTATTGTGGTTTGTGTACATTAGACGCAACTTTTGCTATTTTCTGCAACAGCGCTGACAACAGTAAACGTAGTATAAAGTATTATGAATATGCACTAGACATCAACTTAAAATTACTTTGATTAAATAGTTAAGTTAATAGATTTATACGGCTGAATTGCAATTGAAAATTTTCGTTGGAAAGCAGCCAATTATATAATTGATTCCAACCATATTGGAAAAACTCATTTTACCAACCATAGTCACAGTCAGGATTCCAACCTGAACCTTTCCACTTTCGCGGCGGAATGAGCTTACATTTACTCAACCGTGACATGATTACTAATCTAATATTCTCCTTATTTGCTTCGGAATCAATAGATTTTCACCACATGCGAGTGTTAATTCAATATAGCTATGTTGTGGAAGTGAATCTTCGTACTAGCGAGAGCTCATCATGAAAGTGAAAATTATTTTAAATACCTTTAAAATAGTAACAGTAATACTGTGTATAATTTCGTTTCTTTGTGAGTTTTTGGGGTTCTTATTTTGTAGGAGAAAATCTGTTTCCGAAAGATAAGGTTTCTGTCAACAGCGGCATTAATGCGCGTAAAGCCACTGTTAAAAAGCTAGTTTTTATACAATTAAATGTTTTAAAGTTTTAATAAATTGTCAGTCAATATATTTCACATAAATAAAATGATTCATATTATGAAAGAAATATTTTCAATACGCCCCTGTTAAACCATAAATGAACAATTTAATTCATCGTGTCTTTGGCTATAAAATTTATGCTTCAAATTTTAAATACACATAAAAATGGTAATTTGAACGGATAGCGTCACATTTTATTTTGGTAATATAATTCATAATTAGTATATTTTTACGGTGATCTTAGTTTTTTTTTAACTTAAGCCGAGATTACACTAGTAGTGGATCAGGAACGTGGTTCACGCTTAAAATATTTCGTGCAATCGTTCCGTGATGTGCTGTTTTTGTGCTTACACTGGTCAAGTTTTCTATTCGTAGTGAAAATGGCGTAACATTTATGCTATTAGCGGTACAGCGCTACGAGGGTCAGAACTTTGAACATTTTTGTTAACTATTGACGAGCTGCTACTGAATAGTTTTAATATTTATTTTTAAAGAGTTGTCAGTTTCTAAATGCAACTTTCAATTTTATACTATAAAATCTCAAAACACGTTTAGCTGTTTAGTCAAAGTAAGTTCAAAGAAGTTCAGTGAAAAATACATCCATTTTTTCATTGTTTTTAGATTTTAAGGTGTTTTATAGACTTGCAACTATTGTACTTTGTATCTAATGCTGTTAATAAAAATTATTATTAAATTATTATTATATTACTATTTCTATCATATTAGCTAATGTGTTTTAATTAGCTTTTTTTAAATAAAATAGCATTGTAATGAAAAATATGTTTTATTTTGTTAACTCAATAACTGAAATTTATGTTTCACTTAATTAAATTTTATAATGATTAGCAGTGGGGTAATGATGCAATAATAATAATGCTACCATATGTTTTATTGTATAAATTACCTATACAGTACCTACAATGTGTCCAACTTGTAACGAGAACTTTTTAAATTAATAATTTCTGACAAACGAAAACTAATTACATCATACATATGACTGGATGAGAAAGTATGAATATTATAAATTCCAATGTATCTATTTGGTTCAGTATAGGAGCACGACCGTGCCGGAATCAGGCATAAGTAAAATAAATTATAGTTTATAGGACAGGGATGGCGAACCTATGGCACGCGTGCAATAAGTGGCACGCGACAGAATTTTGTCGGCACGGCATTGATTTAGGTACAACATCCAAATAAGTAAAAATATGTTAGATTTCTACTGTGTGGTCTTAAGCACATACTCTTTTTTTTAATAATCGTTGGGAATAATCTTTGTATGCCACGGTATTTTGATGTGTTTAAAATTGATAAAGAGACCTTCTGATTTGGTACATATTTGGTTGCTTAGGGTCTCACACCAGATGACATGGCAAATGTCGACCAATGTTGACATTCGGGAAATTGTCATGCCATGTGAATTGTGGATGCTTTTCATATTTAACAAATAGTCACCAACGTTGGCATTGAAAGACATTCACTTTGAGGGAGTTTTTTTGAACACATAGGAATTGGCCGACGCTGGTCTCTACTTGCAAATATGGTTTTGTTTTCATTCAGACGACTGGACAGTTTTTGCTACGCGGTGTGTGCATATTGTTACGGATCACCCTGTATATAAACAACAGGCAAGAGTTCTTAGAAACGGGGTCCGCTTACTGAACAACTGGTACCTGCGCGAAAGTTCTAGAGAAAGCGAGAACACACTAGGCTTATGCCACGCAGCATATAAAAACAGCAGTACGAGTGAGTGACGGAATCAATCAACTGTGAGTCACGCATTCAAGTCTACATTGGAGCAGTAAAATAAATAGTGCCGTGATATAAATAACCAAATTGATAAATAAATATGAGTGTAGTGGTAATAATTACGAATTATTGTATATAGTTGTTTTGTTTTGCTTTGTAATTACTGTTTAGTATGGTTTACTTGTGTTGATTGTTAGAATTGACTTTTCGTTGTTGCGTCCATTATTATTGTGTTTTTAATTATTGTAAATAAATATTTATACTCAGAAAACAGTTTTGTACAATATTATTGTGATTTATGAGTTGCTTGAAACATGGCGATTAAGAACTGGGCATAAGAAATAATTGTCGTTGAAGTACTTGCAATAATTGCATCATATTAGCTACCCATTTTGTTTAATGTTGGTGTATATTTGCTAAACATTGGGTGACCTCAGCTGTTGAGCGTCTATAATCTTGTACATAAAGTCATAATTTATCCGGTGCACCCTGTATAGGCTTCGGTGAGAATGGGTGATTAAAACAAATGAGAAATGTTCACACACACACACACACACACACACACACACACACACACACATACATATTATAATATTTAATACTATAATTTACTGCATGATGCCTCGACGCCGCACTACACTGCTGTGACATGTCTCTACTTTTTTCTAATAAAACTTACGCCGCACTTTAATATTTTTAATTACTCTCGTAGACTACTATGCCACGGATGTGAGTACCTCGTTATGTTTATATAATATTCAATTGCTTCTTGAAAATAAAACCACTCTTCTAGTCTATCTCTGTTTGGTTGAAATTGAGGCATGTACAGTTTTGAATGTCTATAATACAAGTGACTAGGCGCTGCAGTCAGGGTCCATTCTGATTGGTCGAATACCCTATCTTGATGTCGTTTGACACACACACACCTAAATGAACGTAACAACTCTGTATACTAATATGGATAGTTGATAGCGATTAAAAAATGGGTTTTGTATGTGGACAATATTCAAACACACACAGACACACATAAACGAACGAAACAACTAACTAGTGAACTCTGTATACTAATATAGATAGTTGATAGCGATAAAAAATTGGGTTTTGTATGTGGAGAATGTTCAAACACATATTCTTCAAGACAGGCAGTTCACAAAATTAGAATGAAAACTTCAGGTAAGGCTTGTAATCTAATTTTTTCAATAAAAGTCGATCAATTTTCTGACATTTCAAAATAAAACTTAATTAAAATTTATTTTTCTATTCCAATTTCTCAAGAACACTGTTATTGTATAAATTTTGGACATCCTAATATCTCAAATAATAATATTAAATTAGGTTTTATTTTAAAATCTCAAAAAAATAGATTGACTTTTATAGAAAGAATTAGATTACAAGCTTTACCTGAAGTTTTCATTCCAATTTTGTGAACATTTATGCCTGTCTTGAAGAATATGTATTTGAACATTGTCCACATACAAAACCCATTTTTTACTCGCTATCAACTATCCATATTAGTACACAAAGTTCATTAGTTAGTTCGTTTAGGTATGTGTGTGTGTGTCAAACGACACCAAGATGGGGTATTCGACCAATCAGAATGAACCCTGACTGCAGGGCCTAGTCGCTTGTGTCTATAATAGTGAGGATAAGTTCGTGAACTGATGAAATGAAAAAGCGACATGACAGAAATAGATAGATTGACAAAGGCAGGGAAAGAGCACAGTCAACAACTGATGCATTTATGAAATATCTAATGCGTTTGATTCAGTGATTTTATTGCACAAGACGCATAAAGCGAGTAATTACTTATTTTTGAATTAATGAATTGTAAATTATAGACGCTCGATACTTATTTTTGGTTTTCGCCCGGCAACTCAAATAAAAACTAATTTATGTCAATAACTGTGAATAGTGGCCACGTTGTTTCACTACAATATGCACCCTTGGGTATAGTTTGTATTCATGCGTTACGTTATTATGTTATATTAAATTATTATATTATGACATTTTCTAAATTATTGTAAAAATTCATCAGACATAAAAAATATTAACTGAATAATGAAAAATTACTAAAGAATTCTCATGAATATTTGCTGTATAAATTGTTATTGTATTAGAATGAAATATTTTGTACATACAAAAATTCTTTCATATTAATAATAGGTATAATGCAACATTTTCATTTATGAAGTAATTTATACTGAAATGCTGAAAAAAATAACAAAAGGCATTTTTTTATTCGCGGTATTGTTTTTACTAGGGCGTTAAATTTATCGAATATTTCTGTTTAATTGGTTCGTAATTATGATGTTTAAATTTATTGCGAAACATGCAAAATATGGATTAAAAATGTATCGATTTTGAATTTTTTATCGGATGCTTGTTATGTTGTACAGTGCGATTGGCAATAAACTATTTATACGTATTGGTATTTTACAAAAAAATATATTAATAAATTAACTGTCAAAATTCAAAAATTTAGATACATATACAGGGTGTTTCATAATATATGCGCAGGACTTCAGGATGCGATAGCTCGTCCAAAAATATGAAAAAACGTTTCTATTAACTTACCCTCTAAAATGCACCATAAAAACACCCACTACCCCTTCAAAACCTTCACCAATTATAACTTAAAAAAAAAAATTCCGCACAAAACATTGCTTATTATGAGTAGAAAATGCTTACAAAAGCTGTTTTCTGTACGATAAACGGTTCCGGAGATATTCGCAAAAAACGAAATTTTTTTTTCAATTTCAACACCCTGTATCTCTAAAATGGTGCATTTTAGAGGGTAAGTTAATAGAAACTTTTTTTCATATTTTTGGACGAGCTATCCACATCCTGAAGTCCTGCGCATATATTATGAAACACCCTGTATTCCAATATTTTTCATCATCAACTGGATTGTTTTTACTTTTAAAAAACGAAAATGTCCGGTTTAAAGTTTAACAGAAGTATTTTTAAATCAAATATTTTTCGTGTAATTTATCAAATTAGAGCAGCTAGTTTTGTGAAGAAGATTTTAAAAAGTAAATCGAATGTGCAATCGAATAATTCGTTTATTGAAACATTTAATCCAAGAGTCGATGTAAACAAGTCATTAAAAAGGCGTCGGGCAGGGCGTTGTGTAGAGGATGGCAGCAGAAGGGCAAGCCAACGGGGGCTTCCTATGTCCCAGTTAGCAAGAGCTGACTCACTGCCTTGGCGTCAGGTGGCAACCAGCCGTAAAATTATAAGCCAAATCAACTACTCCTCATCATGAAAATGACGAGGAGAGTCGACGCCAAATGAATGGATAAGGCTAGGAAGAAAAAGATATTGGAGACATATTCCTCCATTTTATACCAAATAACAATTTTTGAAGTGAAACTTCTATAGCGATGAAACAGAAAACCGACATGATAGAGATAGATAGATTGAGAAAGACAGTGATAGAGCACTATCAACAACCGACGCACTATTTATGAGCTACACAGCGCGTGTGGTTGGCACTGCCATCTATTGTTGGGTAGGCAAAATGGTCAAGAAGTTTTATATCTACCGGGTGATCTTTTTTCATAAGTTAGGTACCAACATTATATTATGGTTCAGTACCAATTAGTCGTATATTGTAGAGCTTGTGGGGTTTGTGGCAGATGATTTATCGAAAAGCCATAAAAATAATTCCCACGATTGGGCTATAGGGATAATACTGAATTTTTCAATAAAATTTCGGAATACATTAAGGAGATTTTTCAACGATGTTGTGCAATGACTGATGGAAAAATCACAAACATCGGCTTGCATATTACCATTCCAACTCCACAAGTGAGAAATATGGTATGTATCTACTATTTTGGGTCAAAATTCACTTTTCAAAATTTTACAATATTTTTTTGTTTTGAGGTAACTCGAATCCAAAAAACATATTTTTGGAAAACTTCTATTTGTCTGTGAGCACGATACTGCTCAAACGGCTGAGCGGATCGAAACCAAATTTTGGTAGGATATTTAACATGTAAATAGGAAGAGCCCTATGGTTTTGGAGGAAAATCGGCGCATGCGCAGAAGGGATATGTGCTATAACATTGCTTTTTCTATTATTGCGGTTTATTATTCTATTCATTTTTGCCAGAAAGTTTTGTAAACATTGTTTTTCTAAACCATATTATAGTTTCGTAAATCTTTTGAAAATAAAAAAATCAGTTGTTATTTTGTTCCGAATAGATACTTACTTTAATATTATGTCAAAAAGAACATATTTTATTATTGAAATAGGTTTGATAAAAATTAAGAAGAAGAAAAACAAATATTTTTTTAAGAAAGGATCGCGCATAAAAAATCTCGTCTGAGATCAAACTTTTGAAGGAACTTGAAAATAGTTATAAATTTTTTTTTAAATGGAACTCTGGAAAATCAACGTAGTACTGAATAAATAAGGGCTTGGAAATTCACGGCACTGAATGAATTTGACCAAAAAAATATTGAACAAAAAGTTTTTAATGGAACCTTTTCCACAACTGTATATTACAGCTAAATTATTTACAATAACACATCATGTTTTGTCGTTTCTGGGCTGTTTGTAATTTCGTTTTGTATTTATAAACCTTTACAAACACATATCTATAATATTATGTTTGTATGTAGATACAAACAAGTAGGTACTAAAATCTCATCATGCAAAGCAGTAATTATTTCAAGTAGTTTTGTTTACATTAAGTTGTTTGACGTTGTCGATGGTCTATTCATTTACAAAGTTGGTATTGAATAATGATGTATGCGTAATTTCTGTTTATTTAGAAAATAATATCAGATATCTTAAATAAATAAAATAAACGCGATATAGCAGCTATAAATAAACGGTCCGACAAAACTTAGCTTAAATATACAGTGTTCATTTACTAAAATTGACGATTGCTTCTCTATTTGCCTAATTGACTATGAAGACAGTTCAAGAAAAGATAAGAATTGTTAAATTTTGAATTATTGTAATTGTTCACTTCTACCTTAAAGGAGCCATGAAAGATATACAGTTCTGATCGCGGTAATCCCGAGAATCAGAAGATTAATCACAAACGTCACTGTCATACATTGGATAATATGTTTTTATCATATTAAATATTATATAAGAATTATCTATATTTGTATTTCCATAAAATAATACACCTACCCACAAAAAACGGCCTCCTATAACTGCATATTTTATTTCCACAAAGGGAGCTCAGCTGTTTTTTCTTCGTTATTATAATGCTTTTAGATGTGTATTTCATTTCATAATACATTTAGTTTTAATTTGATCGGGTAAAAATCATTTTTAACCATATTATTAACTCGACGCCACAACGGCTCAACGATGTGATTCGAGTTCGAGGAGGACATATACGTTATTAAAAATTCGACTGATGACCAGTCCTATACTTCCCACCTAGTAAATATTTGCAAAAAATAAACACTTTTTTTTTTTTATTCTTTGACTAGGCCCAAATAACCTTAGCTGTTGGTGGTCTTTGAAACACAATTTAATTTTTATTCTTTGAAACAAGCATGGCCCTCTTTTTTGTTTGGTGACCTACTGATGGCTAACTTAATATAGCAAAAATCATGGTTACCTTGATTTATGTACAATTTTTATTTTTTTTAGTAAAATATTTTTTTTCTCGAAAACTATACATTTTAGAGAAAAAAAATATTTACATTTTTTTCATATTATAACATCTAGAATTCATTTATATTTTTTTTTACCTATGTTAATACGTGACATTGAGGACGTTTTTTTGAATATCTCAGGATCCACTGAACCGATTTGACTCAAAATCTAATCAGATCTAAATTAAAGGCTGATAAACACAACAGAACAATCGGCATGCCCGTATGTTGTTCCGTTCTTAAGATATCGAAGGCGAAAAATTGACCACACACATACACACACACACACACACACACATACAGACATCAGTCAGAAAATGATCTTAAACGATTGCTAGGGTCTCAAAACGTGAAAATCTGTTAAAATCTCGAAATATTTTTTTCGGATTAAATCCATTACTTCCCTACCATAGTAGAGGTGGGAAGTAAAAATTACTGGAGTCTATAAAAAACAGCCAACTTTAATTTTTTACAACTAAGACAAAAATCGTATTTTCATTGTTCCTGTTACTTTTTTGAATTACAATTTTTTGTGTTTAATTGTGGTCTCTTTTCAGCTAATTTATGCATTCCGTATTAAACCTAACTATCAATATTTAAAACAATTATTCAATATTTCAGTACTTTTGTGAAATATTTCAGGGTGGCCGGCTTTTTTACATTTAACATTTTTTAACATTTAACAAGCGTTATTCAAATTGTTAATAACAATCAAAACATTGAAACCAGACAGGGCCAAATAGAACCTTAATAATTATTGTTTCATAGTAACCAAAGTTTAATTATGTAAATTTATCCAAAGATATCGCGGGTCCTGGTCATGATTTAATGCGTTAATTCTCCCATATAGGTATCATGGTCCTGTGGACCAGTATAGTCCAAACATCGTCATCCCCATACCCTCCCACCCTAAATTTTTTACGAGAAATTAGTTATATCGTCTCACACTGCTACTAAGGGAGTATCCATGCGTAAAGTTTTATCAAAATTGTTAGACTCGTTTTCAAGAAAATAAATTGTTAGTTTTTTAACCGAAAACGGAAAAGATATTTTGGGACAAGAATGTCAAAGGAGAAGCCATATAAATATATTATTCATAGCGTAGTATTTTTGTTTTGTTGTAAAATAAACCTTTCATTTCATTCATGGGTTGGAGAGTTTTATATTATTGCGACCAAATTTGTATTTTTTATTCAATATAAATATTTTCATAAAGAGATATAAGAAATTTCAGCTGTCTCAAATTTGTAATATCAATAATGACATAATTTGTGGCATATATAGTACCTACGAGAGAGGCTTTTCACATCTTTTATATGAAATCCTACAAAGTTGAATATATAATCTGAAAATGCAATTACCTTTTGAGAGCAATGGTTATGGCAAGAAATCGTCAGAATTAATAATAGCTTCGAGTATATAGTATGCAAGGGAGTACATTTTACCTTATATATCGAAAATTGTATGCTTCTTTCCCGTAAGCCGTTACTATTTCACCTTTTAAACATAAATAAACACCTTTTAAACATCAATGAACATTGGTATATGATAAAATCAATCGATTTAAAACCCCTTATATCCACACCATATTATTCACATAACAATTAGAGGTGAAAATAATAAATATCTCAGACAGCTAGGCTGCCATGATTTTTGAGCTATATCTAAGAAAAAATCAAATGACCACTGTCGGGACTTGAACCCGAAATCCCCAGTTTCCGGCTAGGTGAGTTACCGATTTCTCCACAGTGCCCGAGAGTGGAAACCGATCTCTTCTTATATATTATTATTATTATATAAATGAACATCTTTGAGCGTTTTTAACTTTTGAACTAAAAGAGATACGGAAGTTTTCTTTCGTTCATTGGAATCAGTCTCTATTTTTCAGGTTCTGTATACTAAAATCGTAAAAACGGAACCCAATTATAGTGAGACACCGTTGTACTTTCTTTACAAAATAGTTAAAACTGGCATCTTTTCATTGAAAGAAAAAAGGATTGACATCTTCCCACATCTTTTTTAGTTCTAATAATGTAATAGGGAATATTTCAGTCCTTTCATTTCCCTGCCTACTTTTTTTTCTGGTACTATACTAGCCTGGAACTACCCGATTCTGGTCTGTCCGGCTAGTGTGTGGGCCTTGTATCTCCTAAACATAAAACGGCTAGTTGTGAAAAGTTGTTTGGGATGCATTTAGAGTGATGTGTTTTTTGTCTGCTTGTTTTTTTTAAATAGCTGACGCCCTTAAAAGTGCGGTTATTGCGCTTGTAAGGTGTAGAATAGCACTTTGTCACGATGTCATTGCGAGTGATTTATTCGGTTAGTGAGTCAGAATGTACAGTTTTATGTATGCTATACATATTATATTTTATAATATATTTTTGTAAATAGATTTTCGCAGGCAATATTTTGATGATGGATCGAGGATGAAGCAATGCATATTTAAGTAGGCGCTCTGAACTCTGGGAAATGAACGCGAAACTGATAACAAGATTTATATTGTGCCGATATGAACTCTGCATATTTTAAAATGACTTTCTTTACTATGGTTGTTACTAAGTGCTTTGAGTATTTGGCGTGAGGAGGTTGGTTATAGATTAAATAAAATATATGGATCTAGTTATTAGTGTATTACATATGGCACAAATCACTCTTGTAAATTATCTTTTAAACTAGATATATATTATAGAGGATATGTGCCCTAGCACAAAAAGCGTACTATGCGACCATGCATTGGAAATATAATAATTGAAGTTTCAAAAAAACTGATTCGGCCGAATAGTTGGCATTGGATTAGTTTAAAAATTTGTTACAGCTCTATTAAATATTGAGAATTGATGGATTCTTCAAGCTTCCGAATTCCACAGTTAAACTGATTACTTACAATTTTTACCTTTCAAAAATTTGGTTTTTTTCACAGCGTTCAGAGCAAAAAATACTGAAATAACATAAAAAATCAAATATTTGTAAAATATAATAATAAAATAATTGTAACTTTATTTTTTTTTATTTTAAATTGTTATCCAATACCTATATATTTTCATTATATAAAAAAAATATGTATTATACAGGTTGGCACATCTTAAACAATGCAGTGAAATATCTCGTAAACGGTACAACCCATAAAAAATGTTTTATACAAAAGTTATAGAGTGTCAAGGGGGACAGAAGACTGTGATATAAGATTTAACATAGGTGGTGTTGTGAAGGTCAGGCGAAGGTCAGCGTCGATTTTTTAATTGTAACAGTGCATTTTTATTCCAGAATACGATACAGTATTTAATACTGAACAGTAATTATTAATGTACATATGAGCCAAAGTTAACAAATATTGAGATATTTAGAAATTAAATAACAAATTTAATTTGTAAATTCGATTCTTTTATGAATTGAATTCAAGCCAAGAAGGCCGGTGCGTAATATCATGGCTATCTGCTATGTCATAATTTATTTCATTTCGTTCATTTTGGCCGTTATTTAATTTCTAAACATCTCAATATTTATTAACTTTAGCTGATATGTATCTTAATAATTTACTGTTCACTATTAAATACTGTATCGTATTCTGGAATAAAATTGCACTGTTACAATTAAAAAATCGAAACTGACCTTCGCCTGACCTTCACAGCACTACCTATGCTAAATCTGATATCACAGTCTTTTGTCCCCCTTGACACTCTATAACTTTGGTACAAAACATTTTTTATGGTTTGTACCGTTTACGAGATATTTCACTGCATTGTTTAAGATGTGCCAGCCTGTATATTAAATGCCTTTGGGATTCGAACGTATGCTTGGCGCTTGTACCTGTCGGTAGACGTGTACTTTTTCGCACGGCCACCTGGTTTACTGTGTCTGAGCTCTGTTTTGTTTCAGATGTCAACCACTTCCGATTATTTCCGTTACATCTAGTATTTTTAAAATGCTACCCCAGTATGAGACAATAGACGTTATTCACTTAAAAATTAAGTCCCTGGTATTTCCAAGAGATGTATCGAACCTATACTTGCTAAATTTTTCTATGATAACCTCAAAATTATTGACCAAGAAGGGTGTACTATAGCTGGCAGTGGATATTTCAGTCACTTCCGCGACACACTTCAGTGATACACCAATTTCCTGACATTTCATTGAGTCACTGTAGAAGAAATTTGGAGCTGGGGCCTGGGAGAATGCCAGTAAAGGTATTTAGACATGAAGAAAATTTCATTACATGTATTTGAATTTTTGTGTATTTTCAGAATAAAAGGTAGGTATATGCAGAGTTTTATACGATTTTCATATTAAATGAAGCTACATTGATTATATATGCAAACTATCATCGTCAAAGTATTTATGCAATATTGTGTACAAAAAATGCAAGTAATTTCGAGGGTCATTGATAACCAATCACATAGGTACTTATGCAAAGTTTCCTAAGTAAATTGTGTTTTAAAGACCACCAACAGCTAAGGTTATTTGGGCCTAACACTAATTCATATTTTCAATTCATTATTTTTTTTTTTTAATAATAAATTGAAAATCCAATTGACACTTTTACCAGCTCTCGGGCTAGTACCCGGGAACTGAGGACTTGTAATAGAGGAACCATTGCAAAGCCATCTAAACAACAGTACTGCTACACGCTCGGCCATTCTCAAACCCCAAAGTTTCCTAAGGTTTTCATATTAAATGAAATAGTGTTTAAGAACATATTAAGCCCAGTTCCCATGAATCATTTTTCAAAAAAGTCATTTTTAATGATTTATTGAAAATGAACAAATAAATGTCAGAAGACTATTTTAAAATAAAAATGCACTTAATAAAATTACAAAAAATAAATTTCATAAATGTTAATTAAACATAACATAGTATTACAAAAACTTTTTTGGTTGTGGAACTAAGCTCATCTTAAGAGTAGGTATTCTCTAGCGGAAGTTACCCCCTGCACTTTTCATCTCAAATTCTTTCCCCTCACCTAAAAACGCTTACCGCTCGCCCGATGCTATTTTTAAAACTAAAGGGTTCAGGTAAACGCCAAATGAAGGACCAAGAATCACATTAGAGAACCGACAGGTGAAAAACTGAAAAACATTTTCCTGGAAAAACTTACGACTTTTTTAGGTTATTTTCTTTTGAATTTCGAAATTTATAACTGTTGGAAAGACCGTAAAAAGTTTTCTTGTAAAATATACATATACCTCTAACACCACTAGTACATTTTTTTAAGTTTTTGCTGAACTGTTTTTGGAAATAGGTGTGGTATAATCAGTTTTCGAGATGCATTTTCAGGAAAGTCTTGAAAACTATGAACATAAAATCTTGAAAAAAAAAACAAACTTTGAGATCCTTAAGAAAAGCCCTTTCAAATGATACCTCGCATGACCGAATACAAAATTATTTTTTTCGACGTTAAACTTTGCCCCTGTCCCTCCAAAATGGGAAAATATTTTTGGGTTCTGACTAAGTATTGGAATATACTCAAAATTTCAACCTTTGTTTAGTTCAGATAAATTCGACTGTGACTGACATACGGACGGACGGATAAACGAGTCATCCCAGAAGAGTTTCGCTTTTTTTTGCTTCTAAGGTACCTACGGAATCCTAATTATACAATGTGATGCATAAAAATAAATTGCTTCAAACGCGGGTTTCCAATAAGCTTGCGCAAAACAGGTCCAACGAATTGCGTCAGATATCTTTTTTAAATCGGATTGTATGTCGGAGTATGGACGTGTTAAGATGCGTTCTAAGGAAAAATAGGAAACATCTCCGACAGATGAAACATTTTTTCGTTGGAGAGCAGTCAATTATATAATTGTTTCGAAACATATTGGAAAAAATCATTTTACCAACCAGTGATCACAGTCAGGATTCTAACCTGAACCTTTCCAATTTCGCGTCGGAATGAGCTTACAATACTCAACCGTGACATGATTGCTAAATTAACATTCTCCTTGTATGCTTCAGAATCAATAGATTTTCACTACATGCGAGTGTTCATATATGCTAATTCAATAGCTATGATATGAAGTGAATCCTGTAAGTTCATTCCGACGCGAAATTGGAAAGGTTCAGATTAGAATCCTGACTGTGACTACTGGTTGGTAAAATGATTTTTTCCAATATGTTTCGAAACAATTATATAATTGGCGCTCTCCAACGAAAAAAATTTTCAATTGCATTTCAGCCGTATAAAACTATTATTTATCTCCGACAAATGACATGGTCCGGAACTACCCAAGTCTAGTTTCCAATTGGTAAGACGGGCATACGCAGAGTTTAATACGGTTTTCATATTAGATGAAGGCACACTGGAGCGCAAGTTGTTTACTCAGTATAACGCAGTCATGGATTATTTCATTATTGATTCCCAACGGAAACAAAACGTTAGATACGTCCGCTTCTCAGTCACCTTTACCCTTCCTTCATGTATCCGGTCTCCGCCTCCGGATCTCCTTCCTTGATGACATCCATCGGGATTAAAACTTTCATCAAAAAGCCTATTTGCGTTCGCAACGACCCGACCGATATGGTTGTGGGACATCAATCGAATTACCGAATCATGACTCTCTCTTCTTATTTATTTTATTAGTCCTTAAAAGAATTTCGATATACTGGCTCAATGTGAAGTTAACTGGATTTAGTGGAGATCGGCAAAGCGTAGAGAAAAAAGTATATATACAGTAGAACATGGATTATCCGCCAGGAGTCGGAAATGGGGTCGTGCCGAATATGAGAAATAGATGACCATATAGATGTCTACAAATCATGTTTCTTTGTTCCTTATGTTTAATGCAATGTTTGGTGACGCACCCTTCAGTACAATGATTTTTTTTAGAAAAATATATTATTTGCTTTGTTCTTCTTTGTTCTAGGTCAATTTTCTGAGTCGTCTTATCCGTTGGTTTGGACCGTTGGATCGTTCTATCCTCCTGTGGTACTTTAAGTCTATAGTTAAGTTTTCAATTTGTTAACTGTTTTATTACCTGTAATATTAGTATAAAATATCCGTTTTGTATTATTTCATTCATGTATAGTGTTTGCTGAAAACGAAAGCATAGCTTTCGAAATGTACATCCATCAATAAAACTGTTGTGGTAAGAAGTAACATCTTTATTTTTGTTAAAGTAATCAATGTTAAACCTGAACCACCAGTATAACACAAGAAAATCATGCTTCCTCAATGAAAACCAAAATCATGTAATATACAAATAGATTTCAAAATATTTATTCTGTAAATGACAATTAATAACATTTTTCCTATTATGTGTGTAGATGTTACGTAAGTTACACTTCTGTAGTGTGTAGTGACTAGTGTGAACCGGTCCATTTTCATGTATTACAGTATTTTCGGCCTAACATAATATTTTCCTATAATGGATAAATGACGGTAAATTAAGGTTCTACTATACCTACGCTTTAATGTATAATCTGATGGTATGGAATGAATTTTGATTTTTAATGTAGTATCTTCAACCACTGTACCTACTATGTTCATTATTTATTTATATAATCACAAAACTTTTTAATTTACATTTTTTGTTGAACATTTTGTGTGTTAAAAATTACTGATTTAGTTTTACGTCAGGTAAAAAATGGAAAACTTAAATTTGTTTTATTGAAGAAAGATCAAACATGTTAATAAATCACCTAATATATAAACCAATAAATTTTTGATTGAAAAAGTTAAAGAAATTAAATTGGCACAATCGACATACTTTTAAATATTGTATCTATATACCTATTCAAAACACAAGCCGTTTTCCTTCGACAGTTCACTAGCGGTTCCTACTCAACCTATTTGCATAGTTTTTTTCTATTGAATTTTTTGCCCACATAGGTAGGTATATGTCATCACTATTTTACTATTCGAACTCCCCAAGTGGGGAATGGTAGACAACAGATCAAAATTCACTTTTAAAAATATTAATATTTTTCGTTTTAAGGTCCTCCTAGTCTAAAAAACATATTTTTGGAAAAAATTTGTTCGTCTGTTAGTCTTTGAGCACGATACAGGCCAAACGACTGAGCGGATCGAAACCAAATTTTGATAGGATGTTTGACATGTAAATTTTAATTTGTTTATTATAATATTATGTCGAATATCAGTATTTTTACTTCCCACCTCTACTATGGTAGGGAAGTAATGGATTTAGTCCGAAAAAAATATTTCGAGATTTTAACAGATTTTCACGTTTTGAGACCCTAGCAATCCTTTAAGATCATTTTCTGACTGATGTCTGTATGTGTGTATGTGGTCAATTTTTCGCCTTGGATATCTTAAGAACGGAACAACATACGGGCATTCCGATTATTCTATTGTGTTTATCAGCCTTTAACTTAGATCTGATTAGATTTTGAGTCACATCGGTTCAGTGGATCCTGAGATATTCAAAAAAACGTCCTCAATGTCACGTATTAACATAGGTAAAAAAAAATATAAATGAATTCTAGATGTTATAATCTGAAAAAAATGTAAATATTTTTTTTCTCTAAAATGTATAGTTTTCGAGAAAAAAAATATTTTACTAAAAAAAATAAAAATTGTACGTAAATCAAGGTAACCATGATTTTTGCTATATTAAGTTAGCCATCAGATCACCAAACAAAAAAGAGGGCCATGCTTTTTTCAAAGAATAAAAATTAAATTGTGTTTTAAAGACCACCAACAGCTAAGGTTATTTGGGCCTAGTCAAAGAATAAAAAAAAAGAGTGTTTATTTTTTGCAAATATTTACTAGGTGGGAAGTATAGGACTGGACATCAGTCGAATTTTTGGATTTGGAATGGTCCCGTCGTTCAATTGGCTGGAATTTTTGTATTATTTATTTTTTCTATTATTATAAAGAAACAATTCTGAACGCTCTTACGCACCACTTAAACCCAGCTTCGTTTTTAAATATAATTTTGCAAGTAGGCCACTTTTTGCTTTAAATTGT
This sequence comes from Mongoloraphidia duomilia, assembly GCA_039654895.1. Lineage (NCBI taxonomy): Eukaryota > Metazoa > Arthropoda > Insecta > Raphidioptera > Raphidiidae > Mongoloraphidia > Mongoloraphidia duomilia. The sequence continues at coordinate 12,393,685 of CM077524.1, forward strand.
TGGACCGGTTTTGAAGAAACTTGGTACACTATCAGTTACCATCAAATTTTAAAGTATAGAGTACTTTTTATCCAACTACTCCCAGGCTAAGATATGAATTCTATACAAAAGTTGGTTACAATATTCACACGAGCAAAGCCGCAGAAAAATGTTAGTTTTTTGAAATTATACTTCTTTTGGCGCGTTATGGAAAAATGATGAGAGTGAATTTTTAGGTTTAACACCATGAAGTTAGTCGGTAGTAACACCATGAATTTAGTCGATAGTAGGGTTCATGATTTCTCGAGCTTATCAGTTTCTCGGGTCTCGAGAATTCTCGAGGCTAATTTCTCGGGTCTTCTCGGGTTGTCGAGAAATTTACATTTACGTATGTTTTTGCATATCTTTTCGGTTCAAATAATGAAAAAAGTCGTCACAAAATGAAAAATGGGTATCATAAAAAATATCTTATTTTAAATCAATAAATTAAGTGGTTTTCCTGTCAAATAAAAGTATCAAAATAATCATAAAACTTTTATTGACAGTTTTCAACAAATATAGCTTCTCTCAAAAAAAATAAAAAAAATTAAAAATTTAAACATTAAAACGTTAATACTACGCTGACTTATAATTACAATCACAGCACCAATTTGGCAGGTTAATTAGGAAAAAAATCAACTTAAAACTTTGCAAGATCAATAAAACAACATCTGAACATAGTACATACATACAAAACAATTAGATCTGCTTACTCTGTCTGATAAAATATGCCTTTAGAAAAACTATAAAGCATTTATAGCTTTATCAGACAGAGCCGGTTCCTTATTTTATTTACTACATTTCCTGAAATTGAAAACACTCTTTCATTTTCAGTTGAAGTAGGCTTAACTGAAAGCAATGCTTTGTACATAAATTCCAAATTTGGAGACCTCAAAGGCAAATAGTTTTATTTTATAATTTTATAGACTAAAATATGATTTCTCGAGTTCTCGACTTTTCTCGAGCTTAATTTCCCGGGAACAAAGCCCAACGATTTCCCGGGAATTCTCGGCTCGGGAATTCCCGGGAATGAACCCTAGTCGATAGTAACACCATGAATTTAGTCGATAGTAATACCATGAAGTTAGTCGATAGTAACACCATGAAGTTAGTCGGAAATTCATGATTATAATACCCTATTATCACCAGTCACAATGTGATAAGAGCGTTTTCAGTTTTAAATAACATTGATAAAAGCTATTGCTATACAAACGCTTGTTAATGCCGCTTTCGTTAAATATGAATTCGTACTCCAACACCCATACTGTCAACACAAACATGCTTTTTTTAATAAATAATTAGATATAAATATAATAAATAAATATAGTTAATGAATTAATAATTTATTAAATTAAATTAATTTATTTAATATTTTTATTTTATTATTTTATCGTCCTTTTTACAAACGTTTAGTACTGGCACGCGGGATAAAATTTTTGGAGTTATTTTTGTTTTGTTACGCCAAAGAAGTATAACTTCTGACGTGCGTACATAAGTACACACACACTCTTTTTTATAAAGTCGATTATGCAATATCTGAATATTGTTCTGTTAATTCGACATAATAAAATGGTAATAATTGATTAGTGTGACAAAAAAATACGAACGATCTCATATATGGATAAGTTACAGGGTCGCAGGTCGGCCTACAAACAACAGAAATAAACTGCTCTTGATGAATTGGATTGTCGCGTGTGCAACTAATTTAATATCAATTTATTGACGTAAAAAAATTACCTACACCTCCGTACACAATATTCATACATCAAGTATAACTTATATAATATACTGTTTATACAGGTGTCCAAAAAGAAAAATTTAATACATTTTAAGTTTGAAAAACACATCGGGACATGTTTTTAAAATTTAAAATGTATTATATTTTCCTTTTAATTTAATTACACACAGTGTAAATAAATTAAAACATTGTTTTTTTATAATTTAAAATGTATAACAGTTATTTACAGCAAGTAACGGTCTAATCTATAATTAATGTTTAAACAACTGGTCAAGTGCGTGTCGGACACGCAAAAAAGTAGAGTTTTGTAGCTTATTTTTGTTTTTTAACAAACTATTGGAAAATTAGGGTATCTATCTTCAATTTAACAAAAGTTTTTGTTATTCTCCAAAACTTATTTTTTTTATAGTGACCGTAATAATTTTCAATGAAAGTACTTACTAAAAAGCCGATTCTTTTCAGATTTTTTGAACAAACGGTTAGAGGAGGGGGCACATTGCAAACGACTTTATATGCTGATAGCTCGTTACTGAGGCACCAAAATTAAATTACATCTCAGGAAGTCTAACAGAATTTTAAAAGACCTATCCAACGATACCATACTCGACGATGTTCATATAACTTTTTTTTATCATAATTTCCATGCTTCAATTTTTTTTACAATTTCTCTACACTTTAAGAATTGCGAATATAAAATACATCTCGCGATAAACTTTCATTAAAATCGGTTGTAGATTTTAGGAACTATGGGATGTGACAAAAGGACATGACTAAATTATAAAGGAACTAAGTGACTAAAGAACCATAAAAAAGCTAAAAATGGCTTTTTGGTCTTATATGTTATTTAAACTGTTACTGCGATGCAAAACTTCTATACAAAATATTTGGTGCTATATAAAAACTGGGGTAAAGAACTCTATTCTAAATAGCTACATCTTAGGACAAGCAATCCTAATTCTTGTATTTATAATCGCCTTTTTAAACTTCACGCTATTGAAAATTGAAGATTTTCAAAAATTGGCGAAGTTATTAGTGTCAGTCTCATTTTCGAAAACCGAGTTTTCAACAGAATTATGTCTGTATGTGAACATTAGATATCTTTGAAACGAAACGAACGATTGGGACCATTAATACGGCAATCAAAAGGGTTTATCAAGACTTAGATCTGATTAAATTTTGAGCCCAATCGCACCAGTGATTGGTTATGTCAAAAACGTAAAAAAATATTGTTTTTATTTTTATATTTTGAATAACTTGAAAACCACTCGTGTGAATGGGTTCAAAATTTAATCAGATCTAAGTCGTGAATAGTTCTTTCAGTTACCGCAAGATTCATCAAAATCGGTTAATTGATTCACGAGATATCGCACGACAAAAACATTTTTTTAAGTAAGTTTTGTTTTCTCATAATTAGATAATAAAAAATATTAGTTCTGAGCTCGCAGAGTTCAAAAATATTATTTTTTTACGTTTTCTTTATTTAATTTAATAATGAAATATAAATTAGATTCATAACCAATATTTTTGAGCTCGGAGAGCTCAAAAACAGCAGGAAGTTTTCGGGTTAGCCCGCTGGATCAACCGGTTTCCACATTTTTAAATATACGTATAGAGTAAAGTGCCCTAATATCGGACATTTGCCTAATTTGGGATACCGCTGTTACAAAAGTTCTAAAAGGAAGATGTCGCAAACAACCATTTAAGGTGTATCCAGCAGTCAAACCTTTACTAAATAATCTTTTATTATCATCACTTGCACACAGATGTTATTATAGGCATTTGAAGAAAAATCGAACATCCGAAAATTTGACGTCTTACTTTGAAGTGCGTATACATTTTCACAGATGAGTCATTTAATTACAAATTTTAGCTTAAGTTAACCTGCAGAAAGTGTAGTTTGATTACTACTATTCAATTTTTTAAAATTACCTTATCAGTATTATATTTCAGTTTTTAACCTAGAAATAAACTAATTGCGCAATATCGGACAGTAATGACGTCGTAATATCGGGTATCCGATATTAGGAAATTTGTTGGTGTTATTATGAAATGATCATTTCTGTTACAGATTTGTTACAGATATTGATAATATAAAAAGCATAAAAAAATTATAAAAGCTTGTAAAATATTTTAAACCTTATTAAAAACATTTTCCTAATATCGGATATACTATCCGATATTAAGACTACATTTTGACAAGACAGAAAAATGAGACTTTTTATAAATTTGAATTTTTTGTTCATTTTTGTTCCCTTATAACTTTCCATATTTTTGGACGTTGTTAACGACACTATATTGTGTATTGTTTGTCCAAGAAATTTCATTTTATGTAATGAGTTAAAAAAATATATACACTTTTCAAAAACTATCCAATATTAGGGCACTTTACTCTACTACTACCAATATTTATTCAAAATCAAGTGAAAATGGAATGCTAGGAGGCTATCGATACACACAGTGTTCCCCAAGGTCTCGTTTAGATTGTACCTAGTTATTTTTGGACGACTAAACATTGATTAAATTCTGTAATAATCTATTCACAGAGGTTGTTTATACACACGTTATTAAACGGTATTATTCAATAGGAATTCCTAAAATTGGGTTCATTCTTCGAATAGTTTGATATTTATTATTCACAAACAGTATATGAACTTGTCTATGGTATATACGGCTAGTCCGTAAATGTTGAATCACTTGAACAAAAAACGGACATTGCCCATTTTACCAGGGGATTTGATCCAAATATTGCTCACAAATTAATTATACTTCTATGTATTTCTTGTGTTGTCTGATGCATAGAAAAAATCGTCGCGGGGTTTCATTTTCATATTTTAACAGTAATTAATAAACTACTAGTGTACCCGTGCAAAACTTTTTTGCGACGACTTAACACTGTCTTCAAAGAACAATGGTTTAGTAAAGGCTATCGCCAAAAAAAAATGTTTGCCAACACAAACCTTTTTATATGTAATATGAATCACTTTATTAAGAAAACAATAAGAAATATATATTTCAAGCTTTCTCAATATCATTGTGTATACGAACGCGTGAGTAAAACACATAACCTAGCTTTTAACGATATGTTTTTAATATAATTTTTGATAAATATTTTTGATTCAAACATAACTTTAAAGTGTACGTAAACTAGTAGTTTTTTAGAAGCTATAGAACGTATCTATCAGTGTAATACTTACGTACGAATGATCTTCAGAAAAAAATCGATGAGTTTGTCGGTATTTGAGAAACATCGGTTTTTCTTCCAAGTTGCCAATCACTTTCCTCGTATTTCAGCTTATATTATAAGGCACGAATATGAATACCTTTTTTCAAGTGTAGTTATAGAAGTATTGCAACACTGAGGTAACCTCCCTTCATTATAATGTCATTGTCAATGGACGTTTTGTCAATATAAAAAACTATTAATAATGTGTCTAAACTAAGTACTACATTTAAAAGAGAAAAAAATTTGCACGTACATATACATCTTTATTGTTTAATTTTAAATACTTTTGGAAATTTTGTCAATATAAAGCAGCTTAGCTGTCTGAGATATTTATTATTTTCACCTCTAATTGTTATGTGAATAATATGGTGTGGATATAAGGGGTTTTAAATCGATTGATTTTATCATATACCATTTAATATAACCCTATTAAAATCTGGGCTCTAAAAATTAAAATGTACAACTGTCAAGTTGTTTCATTGTTAATTGTTTGCATAGCCTATCCACGACATGCGTACATATTTGCATTTCTCTCACACTCATGTATCGTGAACGCCGATGGATTTTCTCTGTTTACGTTTCTCTTCACCCCACTGCCCCCTTCGTCATTTTTACTATTATCGCTTGAAATTACCCCTTTCAAAGAAATTTCACCAAAAAAAAAAATAGCGATAACATATCTGTGGACTAAAGGCCTCAGTTTAAAAAAAAATTATGTCAATCGGTTGAGCAGGGGTTGCTGGCGGATTGTCTAGAGAAATAGGGCTTGTGTTTTAAATATATAGATAAGTTGACCTATAATTAATAATTAATTGCATCTTCAATTTTAGATGGCTGTGTACTATTTGTGAAGTGATTCTTTATGGAAGATTCTGTTGTATTCGAACGGTAGTACCTAAAGTAAAATTTAACACACTCCGTTCTATAAAGTAATACTGTTTTATTTTACTTTAAAACACACGTGCGTAAAATAGTACTTAATAGATTTACTTTGCTATAATGTCACTAATAAAATATTTATATAAATTTATTTGCTTAAAATTAAACTTTTTGTAGCAGCTGTTGCAAAAAATATTATATGTAACACGTGTCTAAAGTGACGATTTTGACAGCCACAGACGCTAATGACCTAAGTTGTCGACGCGTCTATAATTTACAATAAAATTGACAGCCACCATTTTACAATACTCTCGAAGATTATGTTGCATTTATACTAAAACTCACACTCATTCTGATTTAAATGCAACATAACCTTAGGCTCGTATCGCAACATCGCGACTGTCATATAATCCGTCATTTTAGACACTTGTTGCATAAATATCTATAATAGTTTTACTTATTAACATCAAAATTTATGTTCCTCTGGGATAAATAAATTTGGTGCAATATAAGTAGTATATTGTGCGACTAGTGAGAGAAAGAGGAGATTCCTCGATTGTGGATTTTGCAGCACGAGCGTAGCAAGTGCGGTAAAACACACGACTGGAATCTCCTCTTTCGACCAATAGTCGCACACAATATTTTGTTCAACTACCGCAAGAAATATGTCATTTCGTGGCTCTGCTGAGCGTGGGCGAATTAATGGGTGACCTGATTGATTGATGAAACTATCAACACTTGCGTACACGTTCTCCGTAATGAGCGTGGGCGAAATGCTATTTCGCCCACTCTCTACGTCTATAGGAGCGTGGGCGAAATACGTCTACAGTCAGAGAATTCATTATTTCGCCCACTCTCAGTAGAGCCACGAAATTACATATTTCTTGCGGGTGTTGAACAAAAGATCTTACTTATTTATGATAGGAAATTTCGATTTCCACCCTTCGCCTTGTTTACTCTGTGCAATATTTTGGATCAAAATCAGACAATGTCCTTTATAATTGATTTATTTAGGGCTCTTATTTACAGAAATCAATTAAATTTAAATAAAGGTACATAATATATTCTATAATATATATAACCGAGGGAATGGAGTAGTGGTAAGAGCACCAGGAAGGTATACTGGGCTAGATTCCTGACGGGGATAGATATGGCATAGCACTTTTGCTCAACGCGTCTCGTCAAGAAACGGTAATTTCTTTAACGGCCATTTTGTTGAGGTTTCCCTCAATAATTCCTTATAAATATCGGGACAGTTTCTTATGCAAGGCCATAGCCGATTATCTGTCCAACTTCGAAACATTAGGAATCGAATTTTATAAAAATTTTCTTGGTTGGATGTTGACGTCATTGATAAGTCAGTAAGTCAAAAATTTGTTTTTATTAATTAAGATGAACGACGAAATGTGATAAAATGTAACAGTTTTTAATTTTGATTTCAAAGTTGATTTAAAAAATTATTTCTGCTCAGATAAAGTTTTATAGTGTAAATATACTAGGAACTGAAACTGAGGCGGTTTTTTTCGTTACAACCTGTATAAAATAACAGTCAAAATATGAGCACGCGATTTGTAATAGTTTAATTCGATATTCGGCCATTCCATTCCAGTTAAACATGAAATATTTCCGGTGCATATAAATATTTTTAACGCAGAGGTAAACTGGAAAGCCACACCTCATAAATTTTCACAGAGATCAATGTTTTCTTCTGTCACAAAAAAAAAACGTAATTAATTTCAAGATTTTTGGACAGATGCCAGAATATCACTGTAAATATTTTAAGTATAATATATTTTGTGATGAGAAAAGATCAATACTAGCTTGGTTTTTGTGACTTATTGACACATTTGCCATTGTAATCATAAACTTTAGCTTTGGCGATATGACTAAATTTTGAATTTATAAGGTATAACTAGCGGTTCGATCCGATTTCGCCCGGGTGCTATGAATTTATGATTTATTAAGTCGTTCGCTCTCGGGTGCTTAGAATTTATAATTTATTAATACATTACTCACTCGCTTCGCTCGCTCGCTCCAGTAATTATAGCCTATACCCTAAAGCAAAGTATCACCTATCGAACAGTGAAAAAACATTTGAAATCGGTTCAGTAATTTCTGAGATTACTCCCGATTTTCACCCGGACGAATCCGGGCTGGCCAATTATAATATCCTATGCCTAAAACAAAGTATCACCTATTGAATAGTGAAAAAAATTTGAAATCGGTTCAGTAACTTTTGAGATTCCTCCCGATTTTTACCCGGGCGAAACCGAACCGGCCAATTTCAATTATAGATCTAAACCTTCCTCGTGAATCAATATATTATCTAATCGTGAAAACCGGAACAAAATCCGTTCAGTCGTTATGGGGAAAATCGGACAGACAGACAGAAGGACAGACGCGGCGGGGATTTAAGTTTTATCATAATATGTATAATAGAGAAAAATAGATATACTTATATAATAAAAAAATAACGTATGGTACGTATAAAAATTAAATAAAGTACATTTCAACAAACTACTAAAATAATAGAGAGACTAATATAAAAAATAAATTCTTCAAATATGGCACAATTTAGAAAAAATGGGTAGACATATATCTTTTTAGAATTCTTTTATATCAATAGACCAATAGCACGTATCAAATTTCCGGTTACGAATTCTCGAGGGTTTACCCGATACACGCACACACACACACACACCTATAATATATGTTTTATAACAAAACACAATGCATCGTTTGTGTGATAATCATTTAGAATATAGAGTGAACATGCTACAAGCAAATTATTATAATATGTATTATGTAATAGGTATTGCCTTTTTGTATTAAACATTAAATTTCGTAACTACATTTAACCATTTTTAATGTCCCCTGCATTTAAACTTTCTGTGGTATTTTGAATTCGTAGAGACGGGAAAATTGTAGATTATAGACGCTCGACAACTGATGTCATTAGCGGCATTAGTATGAATTCAAAAGCGATAATTGTTAGCTGTTAAGATATTGGTATGGAGAATCATACATGACATTCATGTTCCAAAATCATTTTTGAAAATAATCTTTAATATGAAACATTTTCCAAAAAGTCCTTATTACAGGGTGTTCGGCGGAAAGGTTTAGTACTTTATTTTTGTATAACTGTATGGAAAATGAAAACAAAATGGTTTAAGGCTGATAAAATTATGTTTTATTGAATGTTGGAAATTACGTATGGAAGACAATGTCAGCTAAATGACCGCCTCACAAATGCAGGCTCTTTTTATATCATTTTTCATCACATTTTCACACATTTCAACCGGTATTTCATTAATTTCGTCACAAATGTTTTGTTCAAGTTGCTAAAGTATATTCTGATTTGTTGGCATAAACCTTGCTATCAGACACGTAATAACAATTTGATTTTACTCCCTAAACCGAACTTAAGTCTCTTTTGCAATAGCCCAGAATATTCAGCTTTAAAATTTTTCAACAGTCTTCCTGCTGAGTTGAAGTCACTTCCTTTCCCTAAATTTAAAAGAGAGTTAAAGACTCTTCTAATTAAATCTTGTTTGTATTCAGTAAATGAATTTTATTCAATTAATTATAATTATTAAACACTTTTGTACGACGAATCCTGCTCACTGCTATATTGGACAATAAATATATTCTATTCTATTTAATTCTATTCTATTCTATTCAAATAGAAGTCCGACGCTGTTAAATCCGACGACCGTGGACGCCAATTGACATCACCATTTCTTGAAATAATTTGTTGTGGAAACAATGTCTTAGTAATTCCATTGTAGTTGACTTAATGTGAAGTTGCACCGTTTTGTTGGAACCACATATTATAACCAAGCTCAAAACATCCAATTCTGGTGCCAAAAAGTTTGTTGAGCAAAGTGTAAAATTGAGGTTGATGGATTATTTTGAACACTTTCTAGGACAGCAGCAATGTTTTCAGCTGATCTTCTCGTAAGTTATAACCTAGGCTTGTGCTTATCTGCTACAGAGTCTCTTTCTTCATTCTTTCTTCACTAAAAGATAAATAGTGGGTTTTGACGACGTATTATTTCTACCAAAAATTTCACGTAATTTTCTAGTCGTCACAATAATTCATGATTGATTTTGAAAAATGTTTTTACAATTAAAACACGTTGTTTTATAAAATCTTTTTCCATAATAGATTTGCCACATCTATACAACTGTGAAATATGAACTGTCAAAATTCATGTTTACGGAAATGGTGATCAATAAAAATGTGATGAAAAAATCCATGCAAGTACCCAATTGTGAAAGTTAAAGGTTTCTTATTATTGATGCTTATCCGTAAAATTCCAGCAATCACTCGAACTGTAATGGGCTACAGTGTATAGGTACCTTTTGTGTTCCTTTTTGTATGGTTTTATATGCGTGGACGATAATTTGAAAAGTTAGGTGAAAACATGAAGATTTATTTAAAAGTACACATGTACTGGCAACATAATGTCAGTAATTATTTGTCAATTATTATTTTTTAGTGTGCTACAAAAATTACAATAATTCAATTTGTGTACATATAATGATATTTTGATGTATAATATACACAACTAAGTACAAAATAACTTTTATCCATTCATTATTATGTAGAATGTGATTAATCGTTTTTAATGCGTTTAAAAAAAAGTTGATTTATATTAATATCTTGTACAATATTAAACTAATAGAAAAGCAATCTAATTAATGAGGCTGTAAACAATTAAAAAAAAAATCTGTAAATCGGTTGACCTTGCAGCCCATCCCTGGAACTTCCCGCTTATTTCAAGCGCTTTGACTTCGAATCACTTAATAATATACCCAAAAGTAGATTTTTGACATAAAATTCTGCATCTAAATCATTAACCAAAATTAATTTTGCATGCTTTGTGACGGCAGAAATTTGATACGAAAATGCAAGGTTGAAACGCTTAACGGCTCCACTAACATGCAAATAGCCTCTGTCGCTGAGCATGATTTTTTGTAAATTAAAAAAAAAAAAAAAAAAAAATAATTTCTCCATGGCTATTGCTATATCTGTTTTTGCGGTAATTTTGACATTTTCATATCAAATTTCTGCCGTCACAAAGCATGCAAAATTAATTTTGATTAATGATTTGGATGCAGAATTCTATGTTCTAAGACTTTTATTCGAAGATGAAATCGCAAAAGTTTGATTTTACGGGTTAAATCCCTATTACCCGCAAAACGTTTTAGCACCCTGTATAACAAAATAAAATTATAATTAGGAGAAATACAATATTTGACCTTATTGTGTTTCGGTATTATCAAGTTATCACCATTTCTAGTAGCGTAATTGTAAACATCATCATGTTTCAAAAATAATAAAGAATTGAATTGAATCTACGTGTTTGAATTATAGTGTTTTCAGCTGATTACACTTTGTTACACTAGGCCGCACTAGTGTAAGCTTTCACCAAGAACCGTGTTCGACTGGTCAGTGTAGAAAGCAGTGCTACAGTGTATCGTGTTCGGCTGGGCGTCGGTGGGATGCTAGTGTAACCTTCCGTGTTACACTTTCGTAGGGAGTAGAGATGTGTCGTTCACGCTGGACCCGTTCACTGTGAACGGGTCCAATAAGTGAACGATTATGAACGAATCTGATTTCAGTTCCCAATCGGATCTGGTTCAGTTTGTAGGTAAACGGTTTAACCAACTCCGAGACCGACTGACTGACGAACGATGAACGAAATTGATAGGTCCTTATCAGGTAAGAAATAAAGTTTAAAACTACCAGTACATTCTATTCTTACTCTATAAAGTTTTGTGTGTTTTTCTATAAATGTGGCAAGTAGAATGTATCCAGATCTTTATTTTCATTTGAAAATTTTGAGTTTTTTTTTTAAATAAATGTGACATTAATGTAGGTATCTACATTGAATGAATATTATATAAATTTTGTTATTATTAATAATAAATAAACGCGCGTTAAAATTAATAAAATAAATACGATAATCAAAAATCATCATTCATCACATTTAGAAGACCGAATCACCGGATCCTGTAACAGGCTGTTTATAAAAAACTGATGTGTGTGGAGTCGACCGATTTCGTTCTATCGTTCCAACCGACTTACCCGACGGGGAAATCTGTTAAAAAAGAACGAGGTGTATGGGGGCCTTAACACAATGTACGTAAAAGGAATTTCGGTAGCGCATACTCACATAGAGATCATGGAGCTACTGGATCACCTGATCCGTTCAATCAGACCCGTTCATTAGGTGAACGAGATCCGGTTGGAACGAATCTTCGTTGTGACCCGGACCGCCCATCTCTAGTAGGGAGGTCGTGTAACGACAGAGTAATGGCCTACATGAAGAGCGTGTACACTACTCAACATTGACACGGTGCTAGTGTTACTCGTGCAAAACTACGCGCCGCTAGTGTCAAAAAGTGCATACCAGCTGAAAACGGTAATATAGTTAGCTGCGAATTTTTCTTCCAGGTTTTATTTTGTTGTAAACTGAAAAAAAATTGCTGAATTGTAACAATAGTTTTTTTTACTGCGAATTTGTATTTTTGATGTTATCAATTACTGAAAGAAATATTTATGTAATAAATTAAACTTATAGTACCCACGTCTTACATAATATATCTAAACATTTTTTATTAACTTAAGTGAGCGTGGAAGACACTTACAAGGTTAATTTATAAAAATGTTTATGCTTTCGGAATATATCGTATATAAATATGAGAACGTCTTTTGTCTTACTTTAAATTTATTATAGGATATATCACGGACATATGTACCTGGGTAGAACATAACCTAAATTTTTTATTATCAGTCATGCAAGTCTGTCCAGTGCTTGCAAATACGTGGCATTGGGAATAATAGTTTACGAAAAAAATTTTTTTATAAAAAAAGCTTTGATTGCAAGCTCAAAACGAGATGCGAAATGTTTTGATTTATTTTTAGTATTACGCGTTTTTAAGTAACTATTTTTTTAATTTGAGTACTAAACATAAATGTTGTATTATTTTTTGTGTGCCACATGTTTTTAGAACATTTTTTGGCAGAATTTGCTGACTTATCGCTTATTTTCTTGGTATAATCTAATATTTAAAGACAAGAAAACTGCTTCAAATTATTTTCATTCAAATAAAACTAACCATAATGTGGTATACTTTAAAGCAATATTAAAAAAAAATATAAAATCAGCAAACATACAAATGGTTGTAAATATTAATTTTTGAAATTTTACAATGCTTTATATGCTTTATATATATAATTATAAATATTTTCTTGATGCAATATAAAAACAATGCTACTTATTTAGGTACTTTCTACCTTCTTTATACAATAAATTTATAGGAAGGATATTAAGATATATTCAATTATTTCAACCGAAAAGGTTGTAATAATGAAAATAATCAAATAATTCACAATGAAAAGTTTTCCCCTCGTTTTATCTATACGATTCGAGTCGAAAATCGAGTATTTATTTAATACTAGCTTTTACCGTGACTATGCCAGCGTCGACATCGGAGCACCTATAAAAAATTCATTCATATAGTCGGAGAAAATATACTACTTGCAATTTGCAAATATCTACAATAAATTAACTGTTTAGAAAAAGTTAAAATTCGCTGATATAGAAAAGTGCGAGAAGTGAAAAAAAAAATTAAGGCATCATAAGAGACTTTTGAGACCAGATAACTAATAACAGACTTTATCAGTTTGGATCTTTTACTGGTGTTGTAGATATTTGTATAAAATGGTATAACATTGATCAAGCCTGACTTACCTATTTCTTTTTATATTTCAAACAACGACATACTAAAGTATTAAAACATATATTATGTAGACTATACTAAGTTCCCCTATACAAATTACTATAATTATTTATAGCCTTTGTATTTTATACTATGCATGTACCAACTTTATGCTACGTAGTGTAAATCGGTATAATAAACTGGTCAAAAAAGAGCTCATTGATATTAATGCCCAGTAAAAATTATAATTAAAAAAAAACTCGAGTAACAATGCAGAATTCTGACTACAAAATAGTGTGTTTGCTAATACATGAACTGTGACTTTCAAATTTGTATTTAGACAAAATAAAAAATTTAACCTTAAGGAAAATGCATTTCTTAAAATGATTAAATTTTCCTTAATTTCAATATTCGGTGTGCATTTTAACAATTCAACATCTGTACCAAATTAAACACACCCTTCGGTAAGTAATTCACTATCCGCAAACGAGTATTTTCATAAATTTTTTGTGCCCGGCCCTGTCTAAAAAAATATTGTAGTGTTACTTAAAGAAGATTTTATTACGATTGATAAAAATGTCACAATATGTACCCGTTCCCTCCACCACATACATGCCAGTACTTCCACCATATTTATATATTTTTTAAATATTTATTTTTTTATTATAATTAGAATGTTACTCAACGCTCCAAAATATTGTGTATATAAAATTATTTTTTGCAACACCTGCATCAAAAGTTTAATTTAAGAGCCCTGTGTACAGTTTCTTAAGTGATTCTTTATGGAACTTTAATGTACTGTAGTGCGTAAAGTAAAATTTTACGCACTCCGTGCTATAAAGTAATACTGTTTTGTTTTATTTTAAAACACGAGTGTGTAAAGTAGTACTTTATAGATTACGGCGCTATAAATGTCACTAATAAAATATTGATTTAATTATTGTGTTTTATTTGCTTAAAATTGAACTTTTGAAGCAGTTGTTGAAAAAAATATGTATGTAAAGTGTGGCTAAAATGACGAATTTCACAGCCGCGATTTTACAATACTCTTCTAAAGTTATGTTGAATTTATACCAGAACTCGTGTGATTACCGCGCGAGACGAAGGCGGTAAACTCACACTCGTTCTAGTATAAATGCAAAATAACCTTATGCTCGTATCGTAACATTACGACTATCATATAATTCGTCACTAAAGCCACTTGTTGCATAAATATCTATTATATTAAGTATTATTATTCTTATTAACTTCCCATTGGAAGTTATTGTAATGGGTCCGAAAATTGAAATCAAAATATATAACAAATTTTTATGTTTCAAGGTCACTACACTATTTTTACACTATTTTTAGAAAGATGTCTCTCTCTCTCTCTCTCTCTCTCTCTGTGTGTGTGTGTGTACGTATGTGTCCATTTCTTTCTAAGACGAAATCTCGAGAATGAAAAATGATATCGACTACGTTAGGGTGCTAATCGACGCGTATTAACGTAAATATAATCTGAAAGAAATTTTTTCAAAATCGGTTCAGCCGATCTTTTTTCTTAATTAAATAGACTCCAAAAAAGTAGATTTTACACAATATCTCGCGAATAAAAAATTATATCGACTTCGTAAGGGTGTCAATCGAGGCGTGTTAACGTCATTTTGATCCGACATAAATTTTATAAAAATCGGTTCAGCCGTTTTTTTTAAATTATTGTTAAAAATAAATAATAATTATGTTTTAATGATTAAAATGATTACTTTTCTGTGTAATATCTAATTTAATTATTATTATTAAATATTTTTCAAACTGGGAAGTTCGTCGTGTGGACCTCAAGGGTCGCACTTTGGTCCTAATAAACGACCCACCTCACGGTTTGTTATATTTATTTTTGCAGCAGCCATTTAGACTAAGAAAATTCATGAGAAAAATTATTATAAGTAAACAAAGGTTCATTTTTAACTTGGAAAAAAATATTACTAAGAACACCTATAAGGAGGCTAAAGAGGATATGAATAAGCATGTAAGAGGATTGTGTAGGTTGTTAGTGTTACTTGGCTGACATATTCGCAATCTTTTGTTTTTTTGTTGTGAACTTTATTATAAGAAGTAATGTGCCAGTATGTATGTATTCGTGTAGGTGCATGTATATGTGAAAGAAACAAAATATGGTCGAGCGTGTCAAAGAGTCATTGGTAACAACAGTAACATAGTCCCAGTTAAGTTTGCTGCACTGAACCGCGAAACAATTGTGTAGGCGAGATATTATCATGGAGTTAATGCGAAATAACATATTTTTTTCAAATTTCTCTTATTTTTATTCCAGGAAAAAAGACTGAATTTTTAATTTTTATAATCTATTAATGGAGAAGTAAAAGTATAGATTTTGATTTATTGTAAGTGTTCACTGCCCGCTCTACAGCGTCATATTTAGAAATATGGGATGTATTTGAAAAAAATTTGTCTTGGGTTATGCTTATGGTCAATGCGTAAGATGCTATGTTTCGTATACCACTCCGCTGATTTTATTTATTTATATTATCATTTCCAAATAATGCAAATATCTCTACATAGTATAAATTGAAGTCGCTTTTCGTGTCTGTCTGTTTAACCGTTAACTCCTCCTAAACCACGTAACGGATTTTGGTGCGGTTTTCACCATCAGTTAGATAATTTTTCACGGAAGGTTTATATATAGCGAATGAGCGAAGCGAGTGGGTAGTGTAATTCCTAAACCACGCAACGGATTTTGATGCGGTTTTCACCATCAGTTAGATAATTTTTCACGGAAAGTTTATATTTATAGCAAACGGACATAGCGAGTGAGAAATCGAACGAGCGAAGCGAGTGAGTAATGTAGTTTCTAAACCACGCAACGGATTTTGATGTGGTTTTCACCATCAGGTAGATAATTTTTCACGGAAGGTTTATATATATACCTATAGCGAACGAGTGTAGCGAATGAGAAAGCGAACGAGCGAATCGAGTGAGTAATGTAATTATAATATTCAAGCGAACGAGCGAAACGAGTGAGAGTGTATTGCACCTAGGCTTTCTTAGCACCCGGGCGAAGCCGGACAGGGCTGCTAGTTACCTATAATATACAAAAGAATAATTCTCCTCACTAGAGCAAGCTTGTGTCGAGGGGATATTTTACCATAAAATGTTACCGGTTAAGTTAAAGTTTAAGTTTTACGACAATTATGATGCAACATATCATGTACTTTGCTTTACCAATACAAAAAAGTAAAATCGTAACAATGGAATCTGCTGGCAATAGCTGTCCACAACGTATTCACTTAACATTTGGTGAATACCTGCAGAAAATATTGTAGCAAACCCCAAGATGTTACGTCGCTGGCCACAATGGGTAGGAAACCCCAAGAGTTACGCCAATGGCAACAACAGAAGCATCGAGAATAAGTGATAGTGGCGTGGCGGGGAATGGTGTCGCAAATACACGTAACAGCAGGAATGTTCCAGAAAGCGCTAGAGAGAACTCGCACATACTGGGCGTAGGCGACGCAGGTATATAACCAGGAGTGAAGCGAACATGGGGTCAGTCATTCATTGTCGTGCAAATGAATAAGTAGTCAGTTATCGAAGTACGGAAATAAATAAAACAGTATTCTATGAACATACCTGTTAAAATAAATAATCTTTGTGTTGTTAAGTGTTATATAAGTGTTTCATTATTAAAATTGACATTTTCGTTATTGTTATTATTGTGTTTATAATTATTATAATTAATTATTGTAAATAAACATTGTAAATATATTGTACATAAATCCTAGTAAATAAATAATTTAATTCCGCCAACTTAAAAACAGTTTTGTTACAATATTATAAGACAGCATGAAAGCTGTCCTGATTATATTTAAGCTATATTTAAAAAAAATCAAATGCCACTGTCGGAAATTGAACCCGAAACATCCAGTTTCCTTTTTAACAAAACTTTCTTGTAAAAATGAATAGAATAATAAGTCTTTATGAAAAGTATACCGTTATTATAGAAAAAAACACGTTATAGCCCATATATCTTCGGCGCATGCGTCGATCTTCCCCGAAAACAATAAGGCTTTTCTTCTTTACATGTCAAACATCCTACCAAAATTAGGTTTCGATCTACTCAGTCGTTTGATCTGTATCGTGCTCACAGACAAACAGAGAAACAAACAGAACATGACTTTTTCCAAAAATATGTTTTTTTGGGTTCGGGACCTCAAAATGAAAAAATATTGTAACATTGTGAAAAGTGGAAACATTTTTGATTTAAATTAGTACCTACCATTTCCCACCTGAAACGAAATTAACGCGACTGAAGCCGCGGGTAAAAGCTAGTCATCAATATTTTACTATAATATAAATGAAACGATTATATTTTATTGTAAATTATAGACGCGTCGACAACTTAGGTCATTAGCGTCTTGATTACATTAAATAACAACACACTTAAAACTAAATGACATCACAAAACATCCTTGAGCGAAGGCGGGATTCGAATCCACGAAAGTCTGATCCAGAGGCCGCGACGCTAACCACTGGACCACACTGTCCTCATAAATATATAAATGAAACGAAGGACCTAAAATAAATTTATGAATTCCAAATTAAACGTCAGTGTTCGTAAAATGTACTATCCAAAACTGAAGTAGTAGACGTTTTTGTATGTTTGTAATGAACCATTGAAATACAGTGCTGAGCGGTAAAATGTTGTCGAGTGGTCAGACCTATCGTGACATTTGCTGTAACCAAATATTTTTATGGGGTCTCAAGCGGAATTATGTGTCCATAAAACGCTTGTTCTACAGGGCTTATCTTGCCAACACACATTATAACCTACCTTATATGGCTGCGGCGTATACACTTGATGCCTTCATTACAACATCCAACGAGTGGGTAGCGATATAATGTCGTTTGTTTTGTGTTTTTATGTATACAGACGCAGAAATGTGATTTGTGATTAATTAACTGTTACCCTTTTAGTGACTCTTGCCGCTTTTCATTTTCACGAATTTCTTTATTATTGAAATACATTTTTATTGTCCTTTTAGCGACGAATGAGGGGCACATAGACATGCCAATTTATTTATGTTGCTCTAGGTGGAATTACAGTGAAATAATATCGTGTTTCAATTTCGTGTTTAACGTATGTAGCAAAATTTTTGAGAAAAATCGTGGAGTCGGTATATCATAGCCAAACGATGCAACGTCAAGTCGCCATTTGAAATAAAAAATCTATGAATGTCCGAATAAAAAAATTAAAAATTAAAAATATTTCTAAATAAAATTGAATTCGAATCAAACATACGTACCAACGCGAAAATTTTATCAAAACCTTTGTTATATAGGTATGTTATATAAAATATAATAATTGAAATAGACTTCTTGTAGATACTTTATCGAATTTTAAAATTAATTGTCGATTAATTATTAAAAGTTCACATTTCCATAAATTAAAGAACGCCTTAAACTATGTTTTTATTCCATAATACTTAACACTTTTAACGTAAAAGATTCTCGGTCTATCAAGATCGGATGATAAAGTGCATCATTTAGGGAATTTTTTTTCTTGATTTCCTAGACGGTTTTTTATTCAATATAATTTAGATATTCGAGGAAGGCGTCGAAAAAACTATACGAGATACAGTAAAATGATAGCTCTATGAGAGATTTGTTGCTTTTAATTATTTCGACTTCAAACCTACATCTACCCGCGCAAAGCCAGGCCTTAAAGCTAGCTGTTAATCAAGAGAAATTAATCAGGAGTTAAATTATTACATCAATGGTATGTCAGAATGTTGCTTTTTGTATTTAAAATATTAATACAATATTATTTCAGTGTATTACAAAGCCCGTGCTGTGAGAGAAGGTTACAGGCTGTGTATTGGTGGGAAAAGGGAGAACGATGGGGGAAGGGAGACTGCAGGAAGAGTGAATGCTTTAATGTCTTTATTTACATACAAATAATAATACACATCGCGCGCTTTGCTTTTAGCTTCCCCAGTGTTGTTTGATGTTTTAGCGTGTAGATTATAATATGTATTTAGGGTAAAGTTGGCCACAACTTCTGTTTACTTTTTATTATAACACTAATGGTAATTATATTATTGCCAAATCATCAAATTCTCACTTCCTTTATAACTGCAGAAATAAGTATTGCATTAACTGAAGTGAATGAATGAATTGTGGATTATAGACGCTCGACAACAAAGGTCATTAGCGTCTGTTATTGCATTAACTGATATCAATTTGTTTGCATTCATCTCAAACAATTTCTCTTTGTGATTCTCCTCAATCACAGGAGGGAGAGGACAGTGTGGTCCAGTGGTTAGCGTCGCGGCTACTGAATCAGACTGTCGTGGGTTCGAATCCCGCTTCCGCCCATGGATGTTTTGTGATGTCATTTAGTTTTAAGTGAGTTATGTGTTATTTAATGTAATCAAGACGCTAATTGCCCTAAGTTGTCGAGGCGTCTATAATTTACAATAAATAAAAAATAAAATCAATCACAGGAAAGGGTTTTCATATTCTTTAGCTATTTAGAAAGTATAGACGTTAATGACCATAATTATCGGAATTAAGGTCACATCCGATCGGGTCAGATCCGTCTAGCATTTGAATTGTTTCGACTACACGCTTTAAGAATCTTATGGAGGTATTTCAAAAATGATCTAAATCAAAAGATTTCACTCTGATTATTTATCTATATATTCTGGAGCTCTGAAAAAATTTCAAATCGATTCATTAGATAAACAAGCCGTGAGGTGGGTCGTTTATTAGGACTAAAGTGCGACCCTTGAGGTCCACACGACGAACTTCCCAGTTTGATAAATATTTAATAATAATAATTCAATTAGATATTACACAGAAAAGTAATCATTTAATCATTAAAACATAATTATTTTTTGTTTTAAACAACAATTAAAAAAAAAACAGCTAAAGCGATTTTTATAAAATTTATGTCGGATCAAAATGACGTTAACACGCCTCGATTGACACCCTTACGAAGTCGATATAATTTTTTATTCGCGAGATATTGTGTAAAATCTACTTTTTTGGAATCTATTTGGTTAAGAAAAAAGAACGGCTGAACCGATTTTGAAAAAATTTCTTTCAGATCATATTTACGTTAATACGCGTCGATTGGCACCCTAACGTAGTCGATAACATTTTTCGTTCTCGAGATTTCGTCTTAGAAAGAAATGGACACATACGTACGTACATACGTACACACACATACACACACAATCATCTTTCTAAAAATAGTGTAAAATTAGTGTAGTGACCTTGAAACATAAAAATTTGTTATACATTTTGATTTCGATTTTCGGACCCATTACAATAACTTCCAATGGGAAGTTAATAAATAGTATATTGCATTACAAGGGACGAAACACAGCGTTTGCAACTAGTGTGAAGTTTGCTGCCCAAAGAACGAGGGCAACAATTCACACGCGTTGCATTCGCTGTGTTTCGTTTCGAGTAAATGCATATTATTTTTCATAACAACTCAATTAATAATTCGATTTGGGGTACCTGCAATTTAGGCGCGCAAAAAAGCTACAAAAATATTAGATTTGTCAGATCCATGTGAAATTTATGTCTGTCATTTTAACGTTTTCGAGTATTATATGCGGATTGAAAGTTGGCGCAACTCAATTGCTCTATCTCTCTCTTAACAACGTAAAAAAAACAGAAAAAAAAAACCGATTCCCCACGGGGGACATTGGGATGTAGTTGTTACCGCAATTGCATTCCGATGTTCTTTGGGAATTAGCGCTCCCAGGGACCCGAGCTCGTACCAGTCGGTTTGTGTATGCCGGCTGGCGGATTTTAATACACAAATATGTTATATTTTGTTGTGTTGAAGATGCTAATGACCTGAGTTGTCGACGTGTCTATAATCTACAATAAATAAATAAAGAAAAAACCGACAACTGAAAATTTCCATCCCTAGGGTTCAAACTCTCAGTTTCAACCCGCTAAACAGGTACCGAAAATCGAATTTTCAATAGCGGCTTTGTGAAAAAGTTACATTGATTTTAATTTTGCACAATTTTACATGTAGTCTTATAAAAAGTATGTCATCGTGTCCATTCAAATTGATTGAATAGGTAAATAGAAAAAATGAATTTAAAAATTTGAAAGTGAAAATAAAGGAAACTAAGGTTAACATACTTAAAGAGAAATGTTAAAGTATTGTAAGAACAAATTTATGTTCTTATTTTAATAAAATAATAAAACACAATAAATTCAGTTGAACAAAATCTCAATGAAATAAGTGTTCTCAATATTAAATGTTGATTAATTCTAAATCAATTTTTTTGTTGTTATCAAAACAAACTTCAATTTTTTAGCGTAACTAAGAAAATATAATTTTGACAAATTCATATCGAGAACGCGTGTTATTATAACAAACGAGTTTGCTATAATAGCACCCCCCCTACGCGTGGAAAAAAAATTGAAATGGAAGATTCGAACTTCCAAACCAACTGCAAAACACCACGCGCAGGAAATAAAATGAGCTATCAGATAATATATTAAATATAAGCAAAATAATGTACAAAACATTAAATAATATACACTAAAAAAAAATCAATTTTCAATGTTTGCAGTTTTTAAACGATCACAAGAAACACTATCTTGACGACCATTAATGTCTAAAATAAAGTATTTATCACTTTTTGAAATTACACGAAAAGGTCCACTGTATGATGGTTTTAAACTAGAGAAAGCGTTAATGTTTTGCACAAACACAAAATCTGCATTAATTAATGGATTTGAAAACTTAGGAATCTCCTTATCAAAATAGTACTTCTGCAAATTTGTTTTTAAACGATTAATAAAATCACTATCAGTAGGATTGACTAATTTTTGTTCAAAAAATTCTGCAGGAAGTCTAAGGGAAGATCCATATAACATCTCAGCAGGACTGGCATTCACTTCTTTCTTTATTGAAGAACGAATAGAGAGTAAAGTCCAAGGTAAAACATCAGTCCAGTTTTGCTGAGAAGCACATTTCAAAGATTCTTTTAAACGTCTATGGAATCTTTCGACGAGGCCATTAGATTGGGGATGGTAGCTCGTCGTCATTATATGTTCAGTACCTATTTCTTTAAGAAAATGTTTCCACATGGTTGACTGAAATTGCAGTCCTCTATCAGTAGTAATTTTTCCTGGACAACCAAAACGGGAAATCCAGTCAGAAATGAAAACATTGATTATATTTTCAGTTGAAATGTCTGTTAACGGTAAAGCTTCCGGCCAACGTGAAAAACGGTCAACGATGGTCAGTAGATACTTGAATCCATTACAAAAGGGTAAAGATACAATATCTAAATGTATATGATCAAATCTGTTATCAGGTTCCTTAATAGGAAAAATTGGTAGTTTCACATGAGTCGTTATCTTATTTTGCTGGCAATTTAAACAATGCCGTGTCCATTCTCTCACTTGTTTATTCATACCTGGCCAAAAAAATCTGCTGACCAATTGATTTTGCGTTGAACGTATACCAGGATGACCAAGATTATGAACAGAATCAAAAATATTTCGTCGAAAATCATCTGGTATATAAGGACGAGGTTTCTTTGTTGAAAACTCACACCAAATCATTTTTCCGTTTTTTAATTTAAATTGTTTAAAATTAAATCTCGGTTTTGAAATTAATTTTAAAAGTTCTTGATTGTTATTTTGTGCAATAGAAATGTCATTGAAATCTATTGAAATGCCATCAGGGCAATAAACTTGATTAATACGTTTTTTATTTGTTTTAAAATTAATAATATTTATTCTTGAAAGAACATCAGCAGGGATGTTTTCTTTGCCTTTAATGTGACAAACATCTGACGTAAATTGTTGAATAAATAAAAGTTGTCGGAGTTCTCTTGGTAGATAATTATCCGATTTAGATTTCAACGCCAAAGTAATTGGACGATGATCAGTAAAAATCGTAAAATGACGCGTGTTATTATAACGCGTGTTATTATAACAAACGAGTTTGCTATAGTATTAAAGGTTTTATTTCAAAAATATTACTATAATTATGCTGAAGTATTTGGACATAATATTATTCCAATCTTGTTCAACACTCTCTAATACTAAGGCCTTGGGTATAATGACACAACATCTAAAGAGATAAGTACGTAACCAGAAGGTAGAATAATTGAGTCAATTTGTTCTACAAACAAAAAAGAAATCATCGAAATTCTGAATGTTGATAATACTGGTGTCAAAAACCTACGTAATAGCTTTGCTAACAACTAACTTATAAGAAGGAGAACCAATGCAGCTAACTACAGGTCTGATTTTACAACTTTCCTTATGGGTTTTACGTAAACCATACAGTCTTGGTCTAATGGCATAATGAACCTTAAGGCTTTTCGATAACTCTTCATTGATAACAAAATTCTTTTCTAAAAATGTAACCAACTCATTCGATTGTTTTTTAAATTTTATAGTTTTATCGGTCTATATTATATTATATTATCTTTCAACATCCTTCTAATACATATTTACATATTCTTCTTTATTCATAACAACTTATTATAATTAATTAAAAATATTGTATAATATTATATAATATGTACCTTTAGCAATATCGTTTGAAATAGAAAAACATTATTAAACACGGTATTGCTGAGTTAAAAAAGTAGGTTAACGTTATCAGTTTTTCCTAAATTAAAATTATGTAACAAATATATAAAATTTAAAATTTTGTAAGTATTGAATATCTTTCAATCAATATCGATGCATATTTCGATTATGCTTCAAATATATTAAAAAGATTTAATTTTCAAAACTTTTGAAAATATGATTACGATGCAGTTTTGTTTCTATAAACAAAAGGACGCTTAACTTACCAATATTTAAATGGATTTTATTCTAGTTGTAAATAAATTAAATCAGGTAAAGTATTTCTTAGAAAATTGCTTTCAAATTACTCAACGATGGATAATTTCTATATAGTAAACAACATTCATACTCGTAAATAACTGCTCATAGCACAGGTGTATAAGGTTACAAGGTGCAACAAAAAAGTACTAAGATGTTATAAAGATTAATTTGGTGATAATAAATACAGTGACTTTCACACCTGGTAGTGATGGAAATTAACATAAATATACAGTTAAATGGTATATGATAAAATCAATCGATTTAAGACCCCTTATATCCACACCATATTATTCACATAACAATTAGAGGTGAAAATAATAAATATCTCAGACAGCTAGGCTGCCATGATTTTTGAGCTATATCTAAGAAAAAATCAAATGACCACTGTCGGCACTAACAATAATGACTAGCAGTATTTTAATTAAAAAAAAATACCATTAAATCATTTTTTTTAAATTGAGTTTACAAAATGTAGAAAATAACGGGAAAGTGATAAATGAGCGATAGCAATGTTGCGATTAATTATTAGTACATATTACATATTTTGATTTCACCTCACTAACTGCATCAGCAAAAACTAAACTTTTTAGTTTTTGCTGATGATGGGAGCAAATTGCTCTCTAAATGTACAGTCGCGGAAAATACGTTGTAAAACAATAAATAAGTATAGTGTTAAATGTAAAAAAAATTTGTTAGAGATTGTACCTAAACTGTTGTTCACTTAGTTACACATATTTTACTTAGTTTGTTCGCTTGGATTATATAAAAATGTCAATCTTTTCTCATAAATTGTTGAACTTTGCGTTATTATATCTCAACAATAAAAAGGTTGAAAATTTCTGACTTACTTTTTTTTTAAATTAAAAAAATTGTCAAAAACATAACCTTTCCTATGCTTTCCGTGTTAATTATCCTAACTTTAATTAAGTTTATCTCGAGTTAGAGATGGTCAATCAACTTCAAATTTTAATTTAGAATTTTCTATGCCCATAGCACGACAACTACCTTAATAAAGTTTACACTTGAGTTTTTCAGTGTAAGTTCACCAAAAGTCAATAGCTTAGCAACCAATTTAGTTTTTAATAGGTAAATGTAAACGTCAAAAATGAAAAGAAATAATTGTTGTTTAAATGCCTCGAAATTATTAAAACGATGAACAAAAAAAAAGAAGAATTATTGCAAGATTGTAGAAAGGAATTTGCTAGTATCAAATATTATCAAATCTTTTTATGTTTTAATTGAATAATATTGAGTAATTTGGATTGTATAATAAACAACTGAGGTGTTTTGATAATAATTTTTTATTGAATTTTTAGGATGTAACCTTAGTAATTGATACATTGCTATCAAAAGCCAAATTACAATATGCAAAAATTAAAAAAAACCGGTAACTAGATGATACAGGTGTAAACTTTTTTAAGTCCGCGACTGTACATCCGATAATAAAATTATTGTGGTTAACAAGTGACTAAATTGCTATTTCTATAGTTTCCAACCAAAATTTTTGAAATTTCATACAGAGTTCGGCAAAATGCATTACCCATTTTATTTCTTTAGTAGGATCATAATATCTAATCAACAATTTATTAGAACAACATTTTTGTCTGAAAGAGTTGCGAGTTTGTCTCACAATTGTTTGACAGTTGATAAAATGGAGTGTTTGTTAATAGAACATCGCATCCTTTGCGTTGAGAAATTTATTCAATTTAATTCAGTCATAACTGTACCGTTTGGTCAGCGAGATTTATGGAACTGTTAGCTCCAGATTTTTTTTCTCTTGGGCTATTTAAAAAGCCAGAAATGCTATGTGTGTTGTCTTGTTCCTTTCAAAATTGAGGTAGGTACAACATAAGTAATCAACAAACAAGTTATACAATAGAACATAATATTCAAATATAATAATTGAAGAAACTATTAAATCAAAATTAAAATAGATATTAATAATGATAGTAATTAATTTAGTATACAACCGATAATGGCGGTCATTTATGAGACACCATATTCAGAAAATAAAAAACTCTCATCCTTCTAGTTTAAAAATATGTATTGATTTGTTTTATTATCTAAGACCTAAGTTAATCATGTTTTATAAGCTGTTTAAAATGGGTAATACAATTTGCGGGACTAACGTTGTTAGTTTACACGTTCTCTTCATAATTCTGGAGCTATGAATGTTTCGTCTCACTCCGTATAATAGCTTTCATTATTTATTTATAGAATTTAGATATTCGCTATCTACCTAGCGATTATTAAATATGCATATGTATTTGGTCATATTTATCGAGACGTATCCTGAATTTCCGGAAACTGCAATGTTATGGACAACCTTCCTCCGCAGTCCGCAGAATAATGTGGGGTCTCCCTGTTCGGGTGTATGGTCCGGCCGGTAAGCTATTAGTAGCGATTAACCTCGGCACTATTCATATCGTGATACTGAATCTATGCTACCAGAACCTACGATCCTATGTACTACACCTACTAACTCTACAGTCTGCAGTGTATTCTCGATTAACTACGATAAGTCGGAGCTGTCAGATTACACATAACGCTGCTCTTCATCACAATTATGTATAGAATCCGATCGAAGCTTCGCCATCGGCCGAAAATCAAACCTTTGGGAAAATACAAATAATTGCTTTTTATGTTTAGCATTACTGCAAGTAACAGTGAACACCCATCCAATGACGTAATGTTACACTGCAACACTAGAAATATTCATTTTAAACCTATGTCACCGTCGGGACTCAATCCCGAATCGGGGGCAGTATGGCCTAGTGGTTAGCATGCTTGGCGCCGTAACCTCTAGACTGGACTGCCGTGGGTTCGAATCCCACCTGCGCTCATGGATTTTTTGTGATGTTATTTAGTTTTAAGTTAGTTGTTATTTAGTGTAGTTGAGAGACGCTAATGACCTTATAGATATTGTCGACGCGTCTATAATCTACAATAAATAAATAAATCCCGAATCTTCCACTATCGCGGAGGCTAAGTTATCATTTACTCTTCAGTGACACGATTAAGTAATCAATTGTTTCCATTATATAGGTAAAGGAAATTGTCACTAATATTTAACATCATGCGAGAGCTGATTTTTTAATTAAGAGATAGTGAGATATGAACCTTTTCACATAGGAGTGCTAATGTCATGGTCTAGCTTGCACTGTAACGTTACATCATTCGATGGTTATTCCTAACACTGGAAGGTCTGGAAACAACGATTCAGGGCAACGACAATGAAACAGAAATTCCCGAACGTCCAGAAGAAGAAAATTAATTATTAAATGATTATATTAAATATATGTAATATTGTTATTAAATACAATGTATTAACTGATAAATAATACAAATTATTCCAAATTCAAGGTAGTATTCACAGATATTCACGGTTGACCTTGCATTACAGTACGTATGGCTGAGCGCTGCGCGCTCACCGCCCTCTATCTCAAAGACAGTTGAGCGCATGAAAAAATGTTTCAAATAAAATTTGTTGCAAATTTTATGCTCTACAATTTTTATAATAAATGTTAACATCATTGGAGCAATATAAACCGAGATAATCGCAAAAAACTGATTTTTTTGACCTTGGACCTTCAATAACTTACGACGCATACACGAGATTTTATGAGACTTTTGAGACAACTTTCAGAACGCCAAAATGAAGGTATATACGAAAATTCAGCTTATTATCTCTTATTCCGAGGTTGACCCCCTTTTTATGCTAAGTGACTAGACTATATTGCAGCTGTTGAAGTAAATGAATGAATTGTAAATTATAGACGCCCGACAACTGAGGTCATTAGCGTTGTTGTTGTTGAAGTAAAAAGGATTGACTAGAGTTGGCTTGTTAGAAACGATAATATTATATGTAAGCATATTTAACGCTATATTTAACGTGTAAGCTGAAGAACTTCGACAAGCATGTTGTAAATATTCACATGCATGGCCTTGGGTGGGCTTACTGAAATCTTCACTGAATTATAATATAAATCGTCTAACTCTATTCAAATAATATATTAATGCTTGATTTATAATACCTACGTCTTTGAAAGTAGATTGTATATACTTAGTTTTGATTATTAATTAACGTTGTTAGAATATTAACGGCCAAGGTTAGATGCGCAATCTTAGAACGCTCTGTAAGACTGAAAGCAATAATGCGGAACACATTATTATTCTGCAAACAATTTATAACACGTGTCAAAAATTTGCATAAAATATTCTTTACAGCTTATAAGGAATATAAATGCAAAAAAAAGGTAAAATAAATATATTTTATAAATTTTGTAAAAATTAAGTTTATGGTACAACCAATTGCAAATGGTGTGTAAACAAATGCTACCCTTATGCTGGGTTGCAGAAAGCATTGTCAGAAAATCTGATTTGACAATGATCTTAGATTGTGACCACACGTCATATTTCTTCATAAGAAAAACATATTGTAGAAACTCAAAGCGATCTTTCTAAAAATTAATTGATCGATTGAAACGATACTTTTTTAAACTGTGTTTTCATCTATTTAACATAGTTTTCCGTACAATTAGCACTTCGAAACAACCTTTTTTCTACGCATGTTGATGCAATGTTGATCAAAATTTAGCTTGAAAAGCAATTTTTTTCTATTATAGATCAATCATTTGTTTTTGTGTGAGTACAATCTAATGTTCTACATGACAGGGAGTTTGACAACGACATTAGACTGCTCCTGAATGTATAAAAACTGTAATTGTATGATCAAAATTTAAGGTCGTTGTCAAATCAATTTTTTTGACAATACTTTCTGCAACCCAGCATTAATCTGACATGTATAAGCTCACAGCTTTATAATAAAATAGCAAATTTATGATAATTCCTATTGAGGCATCATTTGTTGTAGGAGGAAAACCAGATCCGTAAATTGAAAAATTATAAAAATTTAATATCTGCGCCGAAAATTGGAGTTTGACATTTAATTAACAATATACAGGGTGTCCCAAAATTGCTAGGACACAGAGCTAGACCACGTGTAGTAGAGGTCAAAATAAGTCGATTGGACCCAATTTACTTATATTATACTTATATTATATACTAAAATGTACCGTTTGCCCGTGAGAAGAGTTCAAAGTTTACATAAAATTTTGTATATGAAATTTTGTATTACGATTTTATTAAACTTGTACTAGGAATAGAAACATTTTTTTCCTTCGGAACTATGCGGAATACGAAATTTTTACAAGAGTAACAAAATGAAGATAAATAATCAGTCTTCTCGCTAAAAAAATTTAAGAACCGTATTACCACCCCTAAGAAAGTTCTGAAAAAAATGTCAGGGGGTGAGGGTGGTTTTAAACCCTTCTACAATTTCTTTTGAGTTTCTTTGATTACCGAAAGGAGAGTAAACCTCTAAAATGCACTTTTGTCAAATTTCATTCAATTTGTTTCACTCATATCTGAACAGCGTACAAAAATGTGTTTTTTTATGTAAACTTTGAACTCTTCTTACGGGCAAACGGTACATTCTGGTATATAAATAAATTGGGTCCAATCGACTTATTTTGACCTCTACTACACGTGGTAGCTCTGTGTCCCAGCAATTTTGAGACACCCTGTATAATTTTAATACAAATTAATTATGTGAAACGATTTTCTCTATTGCATAACCAGAGGTAAACAAAACCTGCCTATGTTGCGTCTTAGGTGAAATTCACTGTATGTAGATTAGATACGTGTAGTAAGGTGACCTATACCCTGAAGGGGATAAAAACAAATATAGGTAAATTATATATAAAAAAACAACTATTCGCAAACAAAATAAATCGTTGCACCATTAGTCGATAACCAATCAGCATGCGTAATATAAGTGTAAATTAGCCTGGTTGAGTATTCATAAAAAGAAGGTTAATTCAACATTCCAAGAGAGCAAAAAGGGTGTATGTATAGTATCAAATAGAAAAAATACGTGCTAAGGCATAATATTTCCGGACTGCTTACGTAAATATCACTCTCTTCCTGTAGGAATGAAATAAACGGGGACAAGGATGGATTCGATATCTTTGATTAAACAATAAAAAAAATATTACATAATATATTATATACTACAGTTAAATAATATATACAATAATACATTTATAGGCTCGATTATTTTATAACTGATTTCGTTTGTTTACTCAATTTCCAAATTTTAATTTAAAAGTACTGATTGGATTTTTCGTTTATTATTTTCAATTTTTAATCATTTAGAAATATGATGTAACTGTAAGTTTATATAATTTTAGTGGTTGGTGGTCTTTGCGTTTAATTTATTTTATTTATTGTAAATTATAGACGCGTCGACAACTTAGGTCATTAGCGTCTTGTTCACATCAAATAACATCTCACTTAAAACTAAATAACATCACAAAACATCCATGAGCGGAGGCGGGTTTTTGCGTTCAATCAGATTTATTTAATGTAATATATTTTCACGAGCTCGTATCATTGTTTATATGTTTCTCTTTGACAAGGTTAGTGGGAACAGTATAAAAAAAACTGTCGATAAAATGGTATTTTTGCTAATATACAGGGTGTTCCGTAAAGAATGCGCTAAAAAGTAAACCTATATTCTAGACATGAAAATAATAAAATTTAACCCAACTTTCCTTATAAAAATGTTGTTCGTTTCGGATATATAGGGTGTTAAATTTTATATTTGAGTTTCTTTAAATAAATCGAACAGTTTTTGAGATATCTAGTTGAAATTTGGTAACCATGGGTTTTTTAGGGCAGGCAAAAATAAAATTTAAACAGATTTGAGTTTCTAAAAAGAGGGCGCTAGTTGCAGCCTGTTTGAAGCACATTTATGCCCCCATTTTTTTCTCGAATTTTATAAGGCAAGTTGGATTAAATATTATTATTTTTATGACTAGAATGCAGAATTACTTTTTGACGCATTCTTTAGTGAACACCCTGTATACATTGTAGCATTTAAATGTTTTATTATGACCATTTGCATTTGTTTTTGGACAAAATAAAAAATTTAACCCCTTAATACAGCCCTTAAAATGATGCACAAAAACGGGGGGGGGGATGGAAATTTTCTTGAAGTGTACGCGTATTTCTGAAAACGTTCAAGCTAGACACGTGAAACTCAGGAAAAACATTCTTCTTGAAAAATAAATAAATACACGAACTACTCGAACAAGTAAGCGGGAGATGGTAGGATTTTTAAAATTCAATCAAAACGCTGGCATTCTAAATCACATCAGAGCAAAATCGGGTAGAATAGCTAGTATAATGATTAAAATTACATTAGTTTCAAATCTGTTAAAAGATATCCCTTTTCATATAAAAAAGTTGACTGTGGAACGAACGAGGTATAAAAAAACTGGTGAAATAAATTCACTGACCTGTCTTATAATGTGCCCCTTTTTAAATTTACTACACAGAATAAGAAATATTCAAATTTGACGACAGGAGGACACAAAACGTCCGGATCTTTTCATTCAGTTGACATGTTGTACCATCCTTGAAACGGTGGGAAATGAATGTGAACGAGACAGCTGTATAAGATCGAGGTTGGCTGTGATGGCACTAAAGGACAGGAATGATGCTTGCCTTGTATAGTAGGTTTACACATAACTGAAACAATTCTGAATTAAACTGAAACTAAAGCGCTAACAAAACGTTTTCTGTTTTACACGACCAAAAGAAAATGCCAAGGAATTCTGCGGTAAGATGTTTATTTTTTTATGTTTGACTACATACGAGTGTAAACGGTTTTATCGAACATAGGACAAATAACATTGAGAATATTTACAATTTTGTAGTGGGCTATGAGCTATAAGATCAAATGTAAATATGTGGTAGATGCTTGGTTTTTTTTATTTAACAAGTTCCGAGCATAGACATGGAGATCATTCCCTATGAATGAGAAAAAGAGATAGCTATTGTAGACGAACATAATTATCTCTTTCTATAGAATTGTGGTTGGTTCTTCGTCTCCATGTCTATATTTTATACTTTTTATGTTGTCACTTTATTTGAAAATTGAATATTCATAGCAACCATACGTGTTAGGGCGAAGAACCAATCACAATTCTAGAAAGAGAATGATAGCTATCTCTTTCATTTCTGTGCCAAAATTACAATGCTCTTTCCACCCTCCATGTCTATGGTTCGGAGTTACTCTTAATAGTGAACCGTTGCTATGGAAAATTGTTTAAAAAATTCAGTAATTGTAAATGTTCTCAATTTAATTTTTCCTATGTTTGGTAAAAACGTTTACACACTGTATAGTGGGTTTACACGTAACTGAAACAATCTTGAATTAAACTGAAACTATAAAGCGCTAACAAAATATTTTCTGTTTTACACGCCTAAAAAACAACAAGCTAGATTTTTTAGAAACATCATAATAGATTGTATATCTAGATGCGTAATGGGGTATAATACTGACGATGACGAGTTGTGTAAGTATGTAAAAACGAGCGATAGCGAGTTTATACAGTCACACGAGTCATAATACCATTACGCACGAGATATATATGGTATTTTTGCCATACCCACTACAAAATACCTACTTTTCACTTAATTTTCAGTATTATCAAAAAAATTTGACAGTTCATTTGCGTCGCCATCTTCACATTTACAGCAGGCCGTGTATATGTAACAGCAGGCGGATTGAGCGAATAAACATAAGTTATTATAAATAAAAAACTCACAGGTGTTTGGATAATTATATTGTCGTATTTACTTAATGTTTTATTTAATTTTCGTACGACGTTTCGTCCTTTTCAGGACTTTTTCAAGTACTCAATTAGTTAGTTATTATTTATGTTAAAAATGGATATAAACTAGCTTAATTTATCAATAAGTCATTATGGAAACCGCTTACTTACCGCACTAGTTATGTTATGAAAACACTTTCGGCACGACTGTCTATTAAATGACCCAATACAGGCACGTATACATGCATGGAAAGTTGTTATTTTGTAGTGGGTATGGCAAAAAACAGAATCAAAACTGGCTTTTTGGTAAAAGTTTACTATAGCTATAAGATACGGATGAGAGGTAAATCGTCAGGTTTTTATACGCGGACTGCATGCGACCCCAAGACCTCGGCGGAGGAGGTGAAGGAGCAGCGGTTCGCATCAACCTGAGAGAGAACAAACCGCCGCGTTCTCGATGCGGCTTGCTGCGGTATAACGGGTAGGTACTAGGCACACACACCACACATAGTCCCTGCCAAACCTGTGATGCGAGTGCAACGAAGCGCGGGATGAGGAGACGCGATTCCTTGTAAGCGATTTGTGTTCGCCCGATAATAAATTCTTGCCACGGACACGCGCTTTTCATTCTTTTATTGTATTCGCTGGCAGTCGAATTCTGACATATTATGTAGTGCTAACTTTAAACGTGTACAGGCATAATATCGATGTCAACAAATTTCTATGGTCAAAACAGAAAATCGCTTATCATGATTTTATGTAGAAATATTACATACAGGTTAAATAGATGAAGGCATCGAAACGTGATCGTTTAATCATCATATAATAATATGTAGTAAATCTAATATAACATTTTTTTAATAGGTGACTGTTCTAGATGAACACCCATTCCCAAATTACATCAAGAATCCAAGCATTTGTTAAATACTTAACTAAGCAGTTTTTATTTGAAAATCGAACTAGTTGAAAGTACTTTGATATCATCAATGGGTAATAAATTTTCAAAACAAAAATAAATATAAACACAAAATGATTAAGCACATACTATAACAAAACATCTAGTTTAGTCACTTGCTACCTAAAAGTTAATAAGGTAAGGATGATTCCCCATGCAAGTGAAGTTCAAGTCCCAACTTCACCACATCTTATTATAACATTGAATATTTTGACAAAATATTCTCCTCGTTGTTCTGATTCTAAAAAATAAAAAAAAAATCGTCTCACTCGTTTCCTAAGAAAAGTTTATAAAAATAAATCATTTTTTTATCATCTCTTCCGGGGAAAAGCTGAAAATCGAACAAAAGTTTGAGTGTATACCTTCTATAATATGATCGACTATTTTCTGCAGATATTTTCATCTAATTGTGACACACCAGTGGCGTGCAATGAGGTTACAACTGTATTAATTAAAGAAAAAAATGCACGCCACTGTCTACTCCCGATTTTTTGTAAATTTTTCAAAATTCTCATTTAATTTGGAATAAGACAGGCTTTTACAGATCCTTAATAAAGGCCCTAGTTCCAGAGATTTTATCATTTATCAGAAGAATGCAAACCAGCTTGTCAAAAAAAATTCCGAGGTAGCCTAGAAAAAAAATATCAAATTATGAAAAGATGTGATAAAAAATGATTGATTTTTATAAACTTTGATTAATCCAGTCAAATAGTACTTTTAAATTGCTTAGAAGTTTGGTGAAATTTTAATGGTAGGTACTAAATAGGGGGTGCCACTAGAACACTCCATCCAAGTTTCCCCCCTCGGATTCCGCAAGGGGTGGCCGCCATCTTGAATTTAAGGGATGAAATCATATATCTTGGTAAATACTGCTTGTACGTGAAAAATTATTATTACAAAAATTGTTAAGGAGGATGTATCCAACAACTTTTGTTTGGAAATTTTTTTTAAATTTCTTATTATTCAAAAGTTATAAATTCTCAAAAATGACACTGTTGGGGACGGAAACGGTTTTTTCGATTTTACAACAAAACGGTCAATCGGAGCGAAAAATGGTTATGACAAAAGTTGTAGCTTTCGAGTTTCTCTATACAAAATACATGTGCTCAACATTTTTTTTGCTTGCTTGGTACGAATATAGAGGGCGCCAAAAGTAGACCGGCGCCAATATTTCTAAAAATGTTTGAATTTTGCACATAATAAATTAATTCAAGTCATCGCATTTTTGAGAATTTATAACTTTTGAATAATAAGAAATTTCAAAAAAATTTCCAAACAAAAGTTGCTGGATACATCCTTTTTAATAATTTTTGTAATAGTAATTTTTCACGTACAAGCAATATTTATATATGATTTCATCCCTTAAATTCAAGATAGCGGCCACCCCTTGCGGAATCCGAGGGGGGAAACTTGGCTGGAGTGTTCTAGTGGCACCCCTATCTACCATTAAAATTTCATCAAACTTCTAATTAACGCAATTTCAGACCAATTTTTTCGATTATTTGATTGGACTAGATACCTTGTATCTTACTTGGGAAACGAGTAGGATTTTTGTTATATTTTTACTTCCCACCTCTACTATGGTAGGGAAGTAATGGATTCAGTCCGAAAACAATATTTCGAGATTTTAACAGATTTTCACGTTTTGAGACCCTAGCAATCGTTTAAAATCATTTTCCGACTGATGTCTGTATGTGTGTGTGTGTGTGTGTGTGTGTGTGTGTGTGTGTGTGTGTGTGTGTATGTGTGTGTGTGTGTATGTGTGTGTGTATGTGGTCAATTTTTCGCCTTCGATATCTTAAGAACGGAACAACATACGGGCATGCCGATTGTTCTATTGTGTTTATCAGCCTTTAACTTAGATCTGATTAGATTTTGAGTCAAATCGGTTCAGTGGATCCTGATATATTCAAAAAAACGACCTCAATGTCACGTATTAACATAGGTAAAAAAAAATATAAATGAATTATAGATGTTATAATATGAAAAAAATGTAAATATTTTTTTTCTCTAAAATGTATAGTTTTCGAGAAAAAAATATTTTACTAAAAAAAATAAAAATTGTACGTAAATCAAGGTAACCATGATTTTTGCTATATTAAGTTAGCCATCAGTAGATCACCAAACAAAAAAGAGGGCCATGCTTTCTTCAAAGAATAAAAATTAAATTGTGTTTTAAAGACCACCAACAGCTAAGGTTAATTGGGCCTAGTCAAAGAATAAAAAAAAGAGTGTTTATTTTTTGCAAATATTTACTAGGTGGGAAGTATAGGACTGGTCATCAGTCGAATTTTTTAGAATTAGAACGACGCGACGAGGAGAATATTTTGTCAGAATATTCAATGTTAAAACTGAGTCACCTGTGTACTCGTATATTGTGGAAAATCACCATCGAAATGGCAATCTGCGAAATAGGGGTGGCAACGTAGATCGTTTTTTAAAAAGGAACAAAAACAAAAATAAAATAGCGAAAAATAATAAGTATAATATTCTATTTAATGTATTTACTGGTAACATTTGTACTTATTTTGTACTATTTTACGCCACTAAAAATAATTTTCTACCCCGTTCCATGAAAAATAATGGCGCTAGCAGGACTAAAGAAAAAAACCTAAATCAAATACAAATAGTACCGAATTTGTACTACTTTGTACCACAAAAAATGATTTTGTACCCCGTTAAGAAATAATCGTGGCACTGCTAACAGAATTAAACTATAAAAAATTTACCGATGAAATAAAAAAAATATCCGTCAAATATTTAATTACGGAATTTGAAATTTATTCCTGGTACCAACTAGAAACTGAATTTTTCCCTAAACGTTACGTTAAGAACGTTATACAATTACAAGTACCTATTTTCCTAAATTTGTGTACGTACTCTAACTGCTTAGATTTTTAATGGCTCATAAGTCATAAAGACATGCAAATAATTTGACGGCGAGATTGCACACACTAAATATGTGCATTGTAGAGATACAAGCTTTCGTTACTTCTCGGTACTTGTAACTATTCGTTACTTTTAGTTAGTGTTGCCGGGTAGACAAGACAAGACAAGACTTTCAAAGTCTTATCTTGTCTTGAAATATCAAGACAAAACCTTGTCTTGAAATATCAAGACAAAACCTTGTCTTGAAATATCAAGACTTCACTAAGTCTAAGTCTAGATTAAAAAACGCTTGTCTTGTCTAATATCAAGACTCTAAATTATTTTCAAGAGTCTAGATTAGTAGTAGTAGGTAGGTAAAGTAAACCTTTACATACTACTACTTAGTTTATCTAGACTCTTGATCTAGATAAAGCAAGTCTTGTCTTGTCTTGAAAATCTAGACAAGACAAGAGTCTAGAAAGTCTAGATCTAGACGGCAACACTACTTTTAGTTACAATACTCGTTAGTTACTATTCGTTACAAGTAATCGGAGTACTCGAGCACTATTCGTCGTTGCTTAGGTACCAGGTGGCGAGTAGGTAGTATGCAATTATTACTGAATATTTGTCCGGCCGATTAACTATAATATTATTATGAACCATATACCAATAACATAACGCAATAAATATTATGACGACTTGTAATTTCTAAAACGTGAACTGCCAACAATATAGCTCAGTTTGTCTACTTTACGCTTGAGGGCGACAGTAGTTAGACGATTCGAATACAAAATTTCAAGTAACTGTTTGTCAAAAGGAACGATTCTTTTATCATGTAGGTATTCGTTACTTCAGATCTCGTCGGGTAACGAGTACTCGAGTAACGAATAGTTACTTTTCTTGCATCTCTAGTGCATTGTGATAGGTAAGAGTCGAATGCATTGTATTTGACCTATATATATTATTATTTCCTCTCTCTAAGAGAGTATCTTCGTATAACCATGATCAGCAAATAGATATCTAGACTAGATATGGCATATTATGTGAAACTGCGATATTTAACCTTTTGTAAAATTTGTGTGGCAATTCGCAGCCGATCGTATAGGTAAATGCACAACGGTTATGAGTGTAAGGACGTGTTTGGGATTTGAGAGACGTTTTAGAGAAGCAGGCAGTTAGGAGACGTCGCGACGCTCTCCGTCGTCAGTACCGTGACGCTCGGACGTGACTCGAAAACATCGACGGATATTTAGCATATTGGCTTTGAGCTTATTTTTCTTCTTGTTGTTAGTATTGCCAAAGGTAGGCAAACTCTAACGCAGTTTAAAATGTTCACACATTTGGTTCCGTTTTAACGAACACGACTTTTAAAAAAATGCAAATAAGACGAATCTCAAGACAAAATAATAAAATCTCTGGTTGTAGTCCAGAGTTTTGTCGACAAAATAACTTATTTGCTGATACATGCATTGTCGCACTTTAACCAAATAATATAATATACAGGGTGGTGACCGTGACTGCTGCATTTAGGGATTTAACCCGTAAAATCAAACTCACGATTTTCTGCTTCCCTAATTATTTTAGGAAAAATATCTTCAATTAAAAGTTATACATAGAACATACAATTCTGCATCTAAATCATTAAACAAAATTAATTTTTTCATGCTTTGTAACGGCAGTTTGATATGAAAATGTCAAAATCACCTCAAAAACAGATAGCCATAGCCATGGAACTTGAACAAAATGATGACGTTTTAGCTGTCAGAATAATTTCTAATCATTTTGTTCAAGTTCCATGGCTATCGCTATCTGTTTTTGAGGTAATTTTGACATTTTAATATCAAACTGCCGTTACAAAGCAGGCAAAATTAATTTTGTTTAATGATTTAGATGTAGAATTTTATGTTCTAAAACTATTATTTGAAGATACTTTTCCTAAAATAATTAGGGAAGCAGGAAATCGCGAAAGTTTGATTTTACGGGTTAAATCCCTATGTGCATCAGTCACGGTCACCACCCTGTAGGACTTGAGAATAGCCGAGAGTGTAGCGGCGCTGTTGTTTACATGGCGTTGCTATGGTTCCTCTATTACAAGTCCCCAGTTCCCAAGTTCTAGCCCGAGAGCTGGTAAAAGTGTCAATTGGATTTTCAATTTATTATTAAAAAAAAAAAAAAATAATAATGAATTGAAAATATGAATTGGTGCTAGGCCCAAATAACCTTAGCTGTTGGTGGTCTTTAAAATACAATTACCACCCTGTAGATACAACTAATTATTACTCGACAGTTCATATCCTACGGCAGTCAAAAAAACAGCGCCATCTATCGGTTCGAGTTGTCAATAGTACATATAGGAACTATTGGCTACATTATTTCTCTCTTTCTCTAATGTAATATTGTCTAAATTATTTTCTTTAGCTACGCGGGAAATTGAAAAAATCAATATGCTGATTACATTTTAATATTATTTCTATAGTACTAAATAATGCATAAAAAACCAAGCCGCGCGCGGGGCATGGGTTGGTTATTGCCAATTATAGGCCAGAGTTGCACGTATTTAAAATTCTATGGTATTTGATTAAACGTAAGTACCTACCTATATTATTATATGAATCTAAATTGGGCTTGAGAATGGCCGAGAGTGTAGCAATGCTGTTGTTTACATGGCGTTGCTATAGTTCCTCTATTACAAGTCCCCAGTTCCCGGATTCTAGCCCGAGAGCTGGTAAAAAGTGTCAATTGGATTTTTAATTTATTATTAAAAAAAAATAATGAATTGAAAATATGAATTGGTGCTAGGCCTAAATAACCTTAGCTGTTGGTGGTCTTTAAAACACAATGAATCTAAATTTATTTTAGGACAAACTAATAAATTTTGCCCCTGGTACTTCTCTTAAAATTTCTTTAAGTTTTATTTAAATATGTCTCAAAAGTACGTGATTAGAATTTTGTTTATTCATAATGTATGAATTTTGTGATTTTAAGTTATTTATAAGAATATGACGACAAACTTTATCCGACTGCGTCGATTATATAATATGAAAGGCGTCTGACGAAAGCAGTTTAATAATAGAGCTATTGAAACGCAAAAACATTTTCATCTCTTGAAAGCGTATGGAGGAGGATCCATATAAGATTAAACTCTAACCTTCTTCGAAATGGGTTTTTTTTTTTAAATGAAAAGGTAAGGTGTATACAAAAAGTTTTTTTTTAGAAGAATGGCAATAGAAAAAAGTACCTATAGTATTCTTTCAGGTTTTGACGGTTTCAATTTTTAAAAACATTTAAGTTAAATTCTTTTGACGTCTGCAGATTTTATTTATTTATTTATTTCCTTAATAGTAATGTATCTACATAGTAATTACAAATACAGTCGACTCTTTTTAATTCAAACCTGTGATAATTCGAACCTCTCCATAATTCAAAGTTATCACGAGTTCCCTACAAAATCTCTTTATATTTCGAACTAAATCAATACATTTTTATGCACTTGGTAATTCGTACGAAAAAATCATTGCTATATAACAAAACGACGCGTTAATTCGAACTCATCGGCGTCCAACACTCGACAATTCAAAGTTGCAGAGAGAAAGAGGCGGAAAGATTGTAAGTACATACATACATTTTGCGACAAGTTCAAACTTGTATCAACGTTTGTTTGTTGTCGAACCATTTGATATTTCAAACACTCGATAATTCGTAATATTTTAAGAGTCCCTCGAGTTTCGAATTAACGAGAGTCGACTGTAATACTTAATATAGGATTTCCTGTCCAACTTGGCCAACCGGTGCTAACTGCTAGGGCAGATCAACTTATGTTCCGCCGTTTTTCATATTATTATAAAAGTCTATTAACAGGTAACTGAATTTATTGAATATGATAAATAATATTATTAATATGGTTTTCTTGCAATTTATGTGACCTTATCAGATAAGATTTTTTGACTCTGTCATAAGACTCCCACAGAGCTGGACAAAGCACCGAGCATCAAGCACTTTCATAAATGCTCGATTTATTTAAGGACCAAACACTTTCGTTTTCAAAAAGTGATAAGTACCTATTTTAAAGTAACTTCTTAACTTTCAACATAAGAGTAAAACAGAGCTGGACAGTACTGAGTACAAGTACCTGAAAAAAGTATTTTAAGTACATTTTTTTGTACTTGGTACTTTGTATTCCAAGTACATTTAAAAATTGTACTTATAACGATCTGTTAAATGTACTTTGTACTTTGAAGCTTGTGTATAAGTACATTTTGTTTACAAGTACATTTATACTAGATCGCAAATCCCCGACACTCGATCGCAAATCTCTGACTCTATGTTGCAAATTCCCGACCCTAAATCGCAAATCTCCAGCACTAGATCGCCAATCCCCGACACAAGATCGCGAATCCCCGACATGATCGCGAATCCCCGACACTAGATCGCAAATCCCCGACTCGTTAAGCATTCCTAATGCTATTCTAAAAATTCGACTGATGACCAGTCCTATACTTCCCACCTAGTAAATATTTGTAAAAAATAAACACTCTTTTTTTATTCTTTGAAAAAAGCATGGCCTTCTTTTTTGTTTGGTGATCTACTGCGATGGCTAGCTTAATATAGCAAAAATCATGGTTACCTTGATTTACGTACAATTTTTATTTTTTTTAGTAAAATATTTTTTTTCTCGAAAACTGTACATTTTAGAGAAAAAAAATATATACATTTTTTTCATATTATAACATCTAAAATTCATTTATATTTTTTTTTACCTATGTTAATACGTGACATTGAGAACGTTTTTCTGAATATCTCAGGATCCACTGAACCGATTTGACTCAAAATCTAATCAGATCTAAGTTAAAGGCTGATAAACACAAGAGAACAATCGGCATGCCCGTATGTTGTTCCGTTCTTAAGATATCGAAGGCGAAAAATTGACCACACACACACATACACACACACATACAGACATCAGTCAGAAAATGATCTTAAACGATTGCTAGGGTCCCAAACGTGAAGATCTGTTAAAATTTCGAAATATTTTTTTCGGACTAAATCCATTACTTCCCTACCATAGTAGAGATGCAGGAAGTAATAAGCTTGTTGAATGATTATTAAGCAATTTACAATGCTTACGTGCTTAATAAGCAGCAAGTCAGTATGTCATTGTTCTAAGCATCAAGAATCGAGTATCTATTTTACAAAGTGTTTTAAGCGAAGTGCTTTAAGCATTAATACATGTACTAAGTTCTCATCATTGCTCAACTCCCATGCCCTGGCAACATAGAAATAAAAAACTCGGGTCGCAGTGCCAAAACCCTGCCGACAATATAGTGTATTTGCTAATACAGGCATTGTGGCATTATTATGTAAACTTAAGTTTGTTTTTTGACAAAATAAAAAATTTAACCCCTTAATACAGCCCTTAAAATAATTAAATTTTTCTAAATTTCAATATTAGACATGGATTTCATCAATACACCCAATTAAATACACCCTTCCATATCTAAGTAAATCCGTATCAACAAACTAGTGTTTTCATAAAATTTGAAAGTCCGGTCCTGTCGGGCCGATTTTATTAAAATTTTAGCAGCACATTTTAATCTTTACTAAAGAGTTAAATTTCAATTTTGAAACGATTCTGACAAATTTTTCGGTATTTTTGGGCCCAAAAACTTTTTGGAACCCCTAAATACAACACTGAAAATGGTCCGATCGGGCCCATTTTAAATAGGCTTCTTGCGGTGATGGGTTCCAATGTGTGTACCAAATTTCGTTTCAATCGATTAAGTCTGT
Source organism: Mongoloraphidia duomilia (assembly GCA_039654895.1). Classification (NCBI taxonomy): domain Eukaryota; kingdom Metazoa; phylum Arthropoda; class Insecta; order Raphidioptera; family Raphidiidae; genus Mongoloraphidia; species Mongoloraphidia duomilia. The sequence goes on from CM077524.1 coordinate 12,436,443, forward strand.
CGAGAGTTATCGTGTACACACATATATATATAAATATATATATAAATATATAAATATATATATATACATACATATATATATAAACATTTTTAAAAATGGTGCCAAAGTGTTCAGGAGGCTATGAAACGTCGAGAAATTTTGGTCCGACCCCTAGGTCCCACCATCCGACCGACGCCAATAGTGTATGTGCCATATGGCAAATACACTAAAAAGTATAAATTTTTAATAAAATTTCTAAGTCTTGCCAAGGAAGAAAATTTTACTTTTTAATTATATAATTAACAAGTGCAAGAGGAAAATGGAGTCTCCTAATAATATAAATTTACATGTTTGAGAATATTCTCCGAAAAAGATTATTTGGAAATTTCCATACATTGCTTGCAATAAAAAGCAATATAACAATACTATTAGGTTCGGTTCTATGTTATGGATTCCCACACACTGGAGCGTCGTACTTGCATGCATGTTACATAACATGTATTGGGTACAAATCAAACGATTTAAATGGCGCAGTAAATTCTCAGCTGACAGCTTTAATTTGAGGTTAGCGGTTATTTACGACATGGGTGGCGGTAAGGGAGGCTTAACGCCGTGCTAACGTCGGCAGGTACATAATAATGCGAACGTCCGTTATACCAGACATTTCAATATTTCATCTACAGGCTGCCACACGCAAAATAGTTCAATTACTAAATTATTATTTGATCGCTACTATCATACGGTATTCTGTACTATTCGTAATTATTATCTATATATTTAAAACACAAGCCGTTTTTTTCGACAGTCCGTCAGCGGTCCCTCCTCCGACCTCGACCGATTTACGTAATATTTTTTTTGCCATATCCACTACAAAATAGCTACTTTCGATGTATGTATAGCGGCCATTAATGGCCCATTTAACAGGCAGGTGTGCGGAAAATGGTTTACTTTCTGCACTAGCGCAGAAAATAACGGTTGCCATGGCAACTTCTGTTAATTTAGTCTATACGCCTGCGTACGCTTGCGTGCGCCTGTCATTACTTACTTGCACGAACTTCGCGGCACACTAGAAGAAAAGATGGCGACGCAAATGAACTGTCAAAATTTTTTGAAAATGACGTAAAAAGTTGGTATTTTGTAGTGGGTATGGCAAAAAAATACCATATATGTCTCGTTTTTACATACTGTCATCACTCGCCGTAACTATTTGAATTGTTGTCCACAGATGTGTCATCATTACTTTTCTTTTTGTTATTGTTGTTTATATTATTATAAAGAAACAATTATTGTAAACGTCTCTTTTGTGCTTATAAAGCGAGTTTCATCGGAACTGCTCGACAATGCTAGAAAAAGTCTAAATATAGTAAGCGAACGTACATGTATGAAATCGGGTTTCGTCGAAGCTGCCCGATACTGTTCGGAGAAGTCCAAAACGATCATCGAAGTCGAACATATTGTATGAAATAGGTTTTTATCTAACCGCTCGGCAAAGCCAAAGGCAAGCAACTAAGTATGTTAATAAATATTAGCAAAAAAAAACTTTTTAGAGACAAGCTTTTATATTTAAATGCACTAAAAAGGAAAAAAATAATTTTTAATAATTTAGGTTCATAATTATAAAAGCGTGGGTCGTGAACTCTATGATAGTTTATTAGTCACGACCCACGCTTTTATATAATTATGAACCTAAATTATTAAAAATTATTTTTCCTTTTTAGCGCATTTAAATAAAAGCTTGTCTCTAAAAATTTTTTTTTGCTAATATTTATTTTGTTCATTTTAGTCTTTCAAAATTTTACCCCCCTTTGACACCCGTAGGGGTTGAATTTCGAAAAATCCTTTCTTAGTGGATGCTTACGTCAGAAAAGGAACCAACTGTCCAAATTTCAAGTTTCTAGCTTCAGCGATTTGGCCTGGGCGTTGATTACTCAAAAAAAACCCTACACCCTCGTTTGAACCCCTAAGGGGCTGCATTTAATTTTAAAAACGATTTATTCATGTATTGTCATCGGGAATACATATGTGTACAACATTTCAAATCGATCGGATACGTGGAAGTCGTTCAAAATTGACTTGCAAGATTTGACCTAAACAAACCCACAAACACACAAACAAACTAACACACACAAACTAACTAACTAACATACATTGCAAGTTAAATAAAAGCTTGTAAAAGTAGCATTCAGAACTGATTCATTATGATAATATTATAAACAACTACAATTATTTCTTCTTTGTCTAAGGCAGACCGTACACGGGCTACATTTTACAGTCGGACCGACCACAAAATGCGGTCGCATCTCGAAGAACTGTGGTTCTCCGTTCAAATAGTATTACCCGGCAGACACGGGCTGTCGAAACGGACGTCTGCATTCCGATTGCGGTCGGTACCCTGCGAGTGGTTGCCACAACGCGCGCTAGCGCCAGCCGGAACAGCCGTATTTGGACGACAGTGTTGGGCCATTCATTCTATTGCCAGCTGTGATTGTTCAATTGCGACGGTCCTGTAGTGGTTGTATCGACTGCACATAAAGTCGATGCAACCGCAACCCAACCACAAAAATGTGGTTAGCTTGACCACAGCTTGCAGTGAGACTAATTACAACTTTGGGTCATACCAACTGCAAAAATATGGCCCGTGTACGGTCTGCCTCCTTTTCCAAATATCCTCGCACATCATAGAATTTCGACGGAGTTAATTTAGTTATTATAAAAATACACTAGCCATATTTACCCGGTGTTGCCAAAGAATGACAGACCCATGTTATGACAACATAATATGATATATAATTATTGCCTACTTTCCTACATATTTTATCTTTGTATTCGTGAAAATTACATGAAAAATGGTTGAATAGTTTTCGAGTTTATCGTACTAAAGTCCCGTCTACAATTGTCGCAAAACGCAAGAAATACTCAAGACGCAACGCAGCACGCAAGTTGACGTTGCATCAGCTGTCTATAATAAACGTACGTTTTGCCTGCGTTCTCCAATCAGAGCAGCTGTTTATATCATCGTTCGTTCAAGTTACTTCTAATTGGCTGGCGTAACACACGCGACATGAACGCAACTTAAAAGCTGGAATTGAACCAACTTGGCTCGATCTGCGTTTTACGTTTAGCGTGAGGTGCTGCAATCTCTTGCGATGCCTTGCGTCAGTCTTACGTTCTGCGTTTTGTGACAATTATAGAACGGGCTTTAGACAGGCAAACCACTCTTTTGTAGGTACCCATATACTGCCCTAAAAAAGCAAATGGTAGTAATTGTGACATTTGTTTTCAAAATGAGTTAAAATACTGAGAACAATGAAAGCAGTAAGTGCTGCAGCTTTTAAACCGACCCACAGATGAACTACACACTTCCTTCCTAGGTAAATTGATAAGGCAAAAATAGCAGTATCTGATTTTTGATATATGTACTATGTTTAGGCAGATGGCAGTATTTGTGCGTTATACCTAAAACTGCCATTTAACTTACTGCCCTTTACCTTATATATTATCAAACGGTCCAGACATATTTACTTAATTTGTATATAACAAATGGCAGGAACAGCGAAACGAAATGGAGAGACAAGTCCATACTAACGTAAACCCTGACAACATGATTGAGGTAATGCTAAAAAATGAAAAGAACTGGGATGCAGTCATGAAGTATATCAATACAATCATGAAGGTGAAGAAAAGGGACGAGCTCGACAAACAAAGAGAATAAATTGGCAAGATGAGCTTTCCCTTGATGTTATGCGTATGCGGTTGGTTCCAAGGGTAAAGTTTCCTCACGAGGAGGAGGATTTAGTCAGTAAGAATCTGACACTACCTGACTAGGTCAGGTGTCTTATACAAGATTTCCTCTCCTCGCAAAAAAAAGACATATTTACTTAATCTCGATTTACTCAAATTCATAAGTTGGCCACTTACTGCCATTTGCTTTTTTAGGGCAGTATAGCTTTTGCCTGTGACTCCACCTGGCTGGACATAGCGCCTTAAAAAATCACTATATAGGCAGAGAGAATATCCGCGCGACTCTGGCAGGAGGATTTCGTTGCAGAACCCACTTTGGGAACCACTGGTCTAGTGGATAAATCGACGTGTGTTTTCAGTCCCTGCATTTTAAGAACAATGTGGTTGTATACAACTAGTAATTGGTATTTAAATAATTTAAACGTTTCATTATCGAGAAGTGTGTTTTATTCTCGTGGCTTTGTAATATACGTAATAGAGCAATTAAATTCCTTATTGATTAATTTATGGACTAAGTAGATGCCATTTGATAAGACTTCCGAAAACTGAATTGATCGTATTGTACCTATAGTTACTTTATAGTAAACAAAAAAGAAAAGCAAGGTCAAATATTAACAATTACGAAAAGTATACAATACTTAAAAAATGTTAAACATTTTATATTTTCATTAATAAAAGAAATTGACCAAAATAACAGACATATAATAAATATATATAATAAAATATTCGACGTTTAGGCAAAAATGCTTGCCCTTTTCTAGTATAAAATAATGACAAAAATAAAAATGATTTTATACTTGAAAAGGGCAAGCATATTTTGCCGAAACGTCGAATATTTTATTATATCTATTTATTATATGTCTGTTATTTTGGTCAATTTCTTTTATTAATTCAATTATTATACAGACCAAAAATCATTTATTTTATATTTTCATTTTATTAATATTAAAAACAAATTAAAAATTCAGTTTTTAGTTAGAACTTTGCCTTTTAGTGCTTTTGACATTAATAAAGATTATTAATTATTATTATTTGTGAATTGTCAGTCTTTCACAATTTGAGTTAACAATGATCTTAGAAAAGGCCAACGACAGCTGGGGTTATTAAGGCCTAGCACCAATTCATATTTTCAATTTATTATTTTTTAATAATAAATTGAATTGATACTTCTACCTGTATCCAGGTTCTAACCTGTAAACTGAGGGCTTATAATAGAGGAGTCGTGGAAATAGACCGAGAGTTAGTGACAATTTTCAGGTGTTATTTATTCAAGGCCTTTTTTTTGTGAAGGTGTTGAGGGAGGCATATTAAAGTGCCCTGAGTAAGGGATTTTGCTAGATTAAAAAAAATGGTCACAATTATTATTGCTTCAATGCTGAAATTGTTTGTATAACTTGTCGGTGAACCCAATTTAATGCCATTATAATATTTTCAGATCGATTGGTCGGTACTAAAAGGGTGGCAAATCACTCTAAACGTGTCATGTACCCGTCGAAATTTATATTATTAGTTCAAGGTTCAATTTTTAATATGTTATATGGCGACTGTTTGAAGCATATATTATAAACCAATATATTATAGATACCTATATTATCTATATACCTACCTAACTCCTTATTTTTATTATTGCACGGAACCCTTGATACGCGAGTCCGACTCGCACTTGACCGGCTTTTTGATATAATTTTTAATCTGTGTAACGACGCTATGATATTTCGTTGGAATTTTAAATACAGAAAAAAAATTATTCTATGTATTCAATTTTAATGATTCAATCTGTAGATAACTCTCACCCGGTTATCCAACCAATCATGTCCTCCGTGTATGTTTTCCGTTTGATTTGTCCTGCCTATAAATGCTCGCTGTACGGCTGTAATTTATTATTATTGCTTGTTTAATTTCGTATGTAATAATATACTGACACAGACATAAATTTTACATTTCTAAATGTTAAATCTAAAATCAATCTTAAAAAAATACTGTAGAATGTAGAGCACAGCTATTTTTTCCTAAAATGTTACTGTTTCTACTGTATTATTAGATTAATGGTGCTCTTCTGTATGGTCAATATTAGAGTTTACAGCACTGTAAAATTTCTGTCTCACTTTACCTTATGAAATGTTAAGTTTGTTAGAAAGTGACAAAAATTCAACAGCACTTTAATTTCTAATACTGACACTACAGAATCATCTTCCTTTTGACTACCAAGAAATTTCAAATAAAAATTACCACATATTCAATGGTCCACTTATAATAAATAATAACGCGTTTAACGTCCATTTCTCGACATTATGTCATAACAGACGCCATTCGCACCATTACTATTTTCCATTTTTACCACTTCCCGTTTTATACATTTTTATACTTCAACTTATTTAATAGCAATGTGCGAATGGAGGAAGTTTAGGACATTAGGATAAGGTAGGCAACTTTGGGAGCATAGGAGTTTGACAGGTAATCGGTCATGGCCTTGAATAAGGAACCATCTCGATATTCATCTGGAATTATTGAGGGAAACCATGGAAAGCCTCAAACAAGATGGCCGGTACAGGAAATACCGTTTCTCGGCGCGGTGAGACAGCAGGAAAAAGTCCTAGTCACATCTGCCTCCGCCAGGATTCGAACCCAGTACCTCCCAAATGCGAGTCTAGTGCTGTACCACTAAGCTACATCGCTGGGTCTATGGTCTACTTATACTCTACCTATACTATCTGTTGACCTAATAATCCAGTAGTAATGCATCAGAATCTTTGACGATATAGAAATCGACAGATTGTTACACCTCCTTTTCCCATAGTAGCAATGTAAAACGATTGATCTCAACATCTTTCAGTCGAACTACTGAACCTATTTAAATAAAATTTAGATGGGACCACCCCGAAGGTATGCCCTGTTAAATGAAACAATAATCATCAAATTGGTTCACAAATAGAAGAGAAATTCGTGAGCATACATTAAAAAAATTCGACTGATGATCAGTCCTACACTTCCCACCTAGTAAATATTTGCAAAAAATAAACACTCTTTTTTATTCTTTGAAAAAAAGCATGGCCCCTCTTTTTTGTTTAGTGATCTACTGATGGCTAGCTAAATGTAGCAAAAATCATAGTTACCTTGATTTACGTACAATTTTTATTTTTTTTAGTAAAATATTTTTTTTCTCAAAAACTGTACATTTTAGAGAAAAAAAATATTTATATTTTTTTCATACTATAACATCTAGAATTCATTTATATTTTTTTTACATATGTTAATACGTGACATTGAGAACGTTTTTTTTAATATCTCAGGAACCACTGAACCGATTTGACTCAAAATCTAATCAGATCTAAGTTAAAGGCTGATAAACACAATAGAACAATCGGCATGGCCGTATGTTGTTCCGTTTTTACGATATACAAGGCGAAAAATTGACCACATACACACACACATATACACAGTACACACACATACAGACATCAGTCCGAAAATGATCTTAAACGATTGCTAGGGTCTCAAAACGTGAAGATCTGTTAAAATCTCGAAATATTTTTTTCGGACTAAATCCATTACTTCCCTACCATAGTAGATGGTGGGAAGTAAAAAAACATAGGTGTCGAATATAGAACCTCCTTCTTTTTTGGAGTCGGTTAAAAATATCTTAAATGTAACGCGAGTGCTCAGAAAAATCTACATGCATTATTTACGTTAATGATGCAATGAAACATTGTGTAAGTAAACGTGCGTTGTTAAATTACCTACGTATTTGAACCTAAACTACAGTATATTGTTTTGCGGTAAAAGCAATTTTAAAAGCAGCCGGGACACGATTATTATTATTATTATTTGCGTAGATCGTACTTGAAATATGATTAAATTGTTTGTAATTGAGTCGACCTGCCATGGGTTCACGTGTCTGGCATTTATAATATCATATCGTATCACACAACTTGTTAAACATGTAACATTGTCATCTGTTCAAACGACAGTCGCGATGTCGAAATCACGCGAGTCAGTTTAAAACAGCAGGGCATTATACCTACTAGATACGAGACGCGACCACGAATTATGTATCTATATACTCGTACTATATTATATCTTTTCTGTTTGGTTAACAGGGACATCACCGCAACCATTGAGTTCTATTATAGTCACACTGAGGACAATAATTGAAGTGAAAACTTCCTTAAGGTGTACGTGCACTACGCAGCTGGGATTCTAGATGGTAGCATGTATGGTAGATGGTGACTGAAATTATAAGCGCTTATAGGTTTGCACAACGAAGCATTGATACAAGCTTAAGTCGCGTTTGAAATGTCAGATAGCGAAGACGAATATTTGTGTTCTTCTGCTACAAAGTGGTTTATTTTAAATACAAATTTGGGTAGGAGCTATCATGTCCACCCTATTAATAGAAAACGATCTAAACACGGCGAATTTAATCATTTATACCAAGAATTAAAGTTTTACCCAAACCGTTTTTTGGAATATTTACATATGGAACTTAACACTTTTAAATACGTCTTAGAAAAAACTCAAAACAAATAAAATAAAAACTGGCAAAATTTCTCTTATTAAACTAGTCACATCCATTGCGAAACTTGTCGCGGCCATTGTAACACGTTGATTGTAGTAGTCAGCGCGCTGAAAGAATGGTGAGATACATTCTACCAGCTCTACCAGCTCTTGTAACAGCGCTTATACCGGCTACACTCACTGCTTCGTTGTGTACGCTCGCATATATAACAATGCATTAATTTAAGCAAGCCCTGCTATGATCTACGCTACCATCTAGAATTCCAGCTCCATACTGCGCGTACCTTTAGGCGCGCTTTGCTTGGCAGTTAACAACAGCCATGTGAAACGCACCCGATGGTGACAACCGGTTTTACTCGGCTCAAACACGAACACGTATTTGCAATATGCTAAGTGTGTAGTTCATAAGTGTGCTAATAGATGACACAAAAAACTTAATACGGGTAAAAAGTCATTTGTAGTTCACAAGTGCGCTAACAGATGACACTAAAACATATATTTTGTAACAATTAGATTAACAATCAATATTGTTATTACTTCCTATACTGTACAAACTCACTATTTTAGTGAAATTAACATCAGAACATCAGACGATATTAATCGCCATAACATGCCCTTATTAATTATTGTAGAAAGGCTACATAAGAAAAATTTAAATGCACCGCCGGGAATCGAACCCGGAACACCCAATATCGCGTCGGGAAAGTTTCCAGTTACTCCACGGTGCCCATGGCGTACACTTAAATCTTTCTTATATATAGCACAAATACACCGCAAATCCACAAACTACGAGAGCTAATATTATTTTTATTTTTATAACAACACTACAATGAATGCTGCTTTTCTCAAAATAGGCCGGATGTGCCTAGTAATAATTTCAATTATTTGCGGGAAAATTTTCACCGTGGAGTAACTGGAAACTTTCCCGACGCGATATTGGGTGTTCCGGGTTCGATTCCCGGCGGTGCATTTAAATTTTTCTTATGTAGCCTTTCTACAATAATTAATAAGGGCATGTTATGTCGATTAATATCGTCTGATGTCCTTATGTTAATTTCACTTAAATAGTGAATTTGTACAGTATAGGAAGTAATAACAATATTGATTGTTAATCTGATTGTTAACTAAATAAGATACTGTAAGTAATTTTCTCGCAAATAATTGAAAATACATTTTGTAATTCACAAGTGCGCTAACAGATGACACTAAAACTTAATATTATCGTTAAGGTATTATATTCATTAAATTTAATTGTATAGGCCGATTTTAATATATTTATGATTAAACTGTGTGATTAAAAAATTATATATATATTTTAAAATTAGAAAATCTGAAGTTTTCACTTCTGACGTGTGGTTACAAGCACATACCCATTTTTTTATTATACTAGTTTTTGCCAGAAATAAAATTAAAAGTTAGTCTAAGCGCTTTAGATATAAAAGAGAGAGATAGGATTTTTTTTACCCCTGTAGAAAAGTTAGAAGAAGGAATGGAGGGTGGGATTTTTGGTATGTTGTCGAGAGTGGTCCCCTAACTGGCATATCAAAAATCCGACCTTCCACTCTTTCTAACTTTTTAATAGAGGTAAAAATCTCCTAAATCTCTCTTTTATATCTAAGTCGCTTAAATGATTAAATCATTATCACTTAAATATTTCTGTCAATAGAGATCGGACAAAAAGCATCGGTTAGCAGTGCCGGCAAAATGTGTTCAGTCCGGGTGGGTAGTGCAGCGGGGTGGGAACCCCCCACTAACCCTCCGTAATTACTTATTATGTTTAGGGATTCTTTAAAAGAAAACAAGTAGAGGTGGTACAAACTGTTATTTTTTAATAACAGTTCCGTTCCTGTTCCGCTTACGGAACAGTTCCAAAAACGTGTTACTTTTTAACAGTTCCAACGTTGGAACCTTGACATTCTCGGAATAGCATGTAACATGCAACGTATAAAAATTTGAAATTATGAAGTGTATATTATTTGTATTTTTTCGTGAATTAATTCTATTATTCAAGTTTAATAATTTAAGGTACCTAATTATTAAAAAAAACAAAATAAATTTGTCGACAATATATTAAAAATATACTTTTACAGAAAATCAATAGCAAAAAATGGATTTAACCATTAAATAAAAAGCGTTATTTAAAATCAACAAAGAAATGAAAACAAAAATAACTAAAAACAAAAATATTACATGACTCCAGATTATTATTTTAACTGATAAGTTTTTTGCATATGATAATATGATTCATTCCAACAGTTTCTTAATGCAGAAGAATGTCCGTTCTGTTACTCGAAACAGTCGAAGCATTGGAACAGCCAGGAACAGGTATTTTATTAAACTGACAACTGTTCCAATCTGTTCCTCGTTCGAAACTGTTCCAAAATAACTGTTCCTAGTATTTTGCATCATCTCTAAAAACAAGTTAACAGTGTGGACTAAGTGGTTTATTTATCATGGAATACGAACATCGTTTTAATTTGTTATTTTCGCTCAAATTTCCAGGTGGGTAATTATCCACCTACAGATTTTTCAGGTGGGTAATTCTACCCACCGTACCCAACTCTTTCGCTCGCCCTGTCGTTTAGAGCATTTTATTTCTTATGGATTCCTAAACGGATTTTTTTTTATTCGGTTTAGAAGGTACTCGTAACCCATATCAAAAAAACCGTAAAAGTTTGCATTAAAAATCTATGATTATTTCAACTTTAATTGCTTGTAACTTCCAATTTTCAAAGATATCGGTACGGAATAAAATGCATGATTTAGAGCGTTCTTTTCTTTATAAAAATATACCTACAAATGCAGGAGAAATAAGTGAACATACATAAAAATACATAGGTCTCGAATATACAACCTCCTCCTTTTACCGCGGGAACAGACAGATGACGTGATTACTTACAATACCGAACTTGTGATCGTTTGTGGACGATTCTTAAAGCGTTCCAACCGAATTTGTGATAGTTTGTGAACGGTTTCCGAACGACCATTTCGGTACATGCTCTAGACATGAAACCAAAATGAAACTGTAAAACTGACATGCGCATTAAGCACTTTGTTACGTTTGTCTCTGTTCAATACCAACTTGAGACAGTTGTTTATTCATTTGTAATTTATTTTATTTTTGTTTGTCTCGTCTCTAATCAAATATCTCTTCATTCTTCATTTGAGATTTGTTTTGTATTTGTTTGTTTTTGCAAAATTATTAATGTAAATATTTATATTTGAATTTTTAGTTAATAAAATTTAATTATATTTATATTCGTGTAATTCTAAAAATGTTTTTAACTACAAAAAAGCCTGAAATTAGGAATTTACATTTGACAAATGACAATTGATATATTTTGATCATATGCATGGTTATGGAGGCCATGATTTGATGCACAAAACGGTCACAAAAGCTTTCCAACCAATGTCTACGTTTGTACCGTCACAGAACCGTGCAAGGTTGACGCATGCGCACAAAACCGATAAAAACAGTTTCAATACCGTTTCAAAACGATCCATTTATGGCAGGTTGGAACATAGCTCATATTAAGTGAAATGTTCGTAAAATGTAGTAAAAAAAATAAATTATTGTAATTTTATTTTTTAAAATGTAGTAAATAAAATAATTGTAATTTTATTTTTTTTATACTTTAAATTGTTGTCCAATACCTATATATTATATTGATTATTATATTATATATTATATGATTATTGATTATGTTGATTATAAAAAAAAAATATTAAAAGGCTTCGGCATTCGAACCTGGGTTTGGTGTTTGTATACTTGTCGGTAGATTCGTTCTTTTCCGCACGGCCACCATGGCTTACTGTAACTGAGACCTTAACATAGTTTTGTTTTACATGTCAACCACTTTCGACTATTTTCGTTACATCTAATATTCCTAAAATGCCACCCCAGTATGAGACATTAGACGTTATTCACGTCAAAAATATTTAGAAGTAAAGATGGACATTTTAAATAAAATATAATTTGTTTAAAAAGAGCGCTGAATATGTACTATTATATTAAATTGATTTTAAAAGTCATTAACATTGTAATGAAGTTATCTTTACCGATAGTTTAGAAGTCCCTCGAGTGAGTTAACACAGAAACCGCGCGAAGTTGCTAATGGATCAGCAAATGGATTACCCTCTATTAATGTCTCGACTCTTCCCATTTTTTTTCTCTTTTTAAATTAATCATATTAAGGGGATAGCACTTATGAAGCATTAAAAGCTTCAAGTATATATTATTTCAGTTTAGAATTTCGTTTAATGTGTTTTGACTACAACTTCATCGAAATAATTTTCTTTTTGCGTCTGTAGTAGCTGCTTGCATTTGCACGATGCCTCTGTAACAAAACTGTTTTCTACGTGGGCGGAATAAATATTTATTTGCAATAATTAACAATTCAATAACAATAAACGCAACAACTATATGTCAATTCTAACAATCAACACAATAGTAATTCTTAAACAAAGTGAAACACTTCAATAACACTGAACAAATAACTAGATTTATATACTGTATTTATTTTCATTGTTCAACACGACACTGATTCACGACTGACTGACTAATTCCCGTCGGCTCCCTGCTTATATAGAGCTACGTGGCTTAAACACAGCGCGTTCTAGCACCTTCCAGAACGTCTAGCAGGTACTCGTATCTTCGATATCATTCCACGCCTCACCACTGTGACCTTCCCTTCTCGACGCTTCTATTGCAGGCAGTGACGTAACATCTTGGGGTTTGCTACACCTCTTTTTCGTGCGTCAAATCATGCGCGATTGCATACTTTTGCGCATGCAATAAGATAAAAAATACGCATCTCTTTTCGTTATGCATCGTAGTATTTACACGTAGAGTTCGTTGCACATGAAAATTGTCTATTTGAATCAATAAATTCAAGTGTTTTTTAATTATTCAAATTCATTTTACTAAACAAAACAACACAAGACGAATGAATGATGCAATAAAGTCTCGACTAACGATCGGGACACACGTGCGTCGTCTTGTCTCTCAGTAAAATGTCTCGTGCGTTATAAATTGACGCATGCAGACAGACATGCCTTTCACTGCGCTTCAACGCATGCATCAAAATGCACAAAAAGAGGCTAGCCTTATGCTGGGTTTATCGTACAATTTTATTTTTTAATCACGTTGTTAAATGACGGTTGTTATGGTAACGATCACTAATTTGCCAAAATGAAAACGCAGCAACCAATGAACACGTAGCAATCAAAATTTAACAGCGTGATTAAAAAACAGCTTGTTAAAATTGTACGAAAAATCCAGCATTAGTCTAATCTACAACTAAATACATTTTCATTTTAAAATGTAGAACGATTTTAATTTATGCTTGTTGATAAATATATTGTTGCACTAATGCACTTTTTGTTTAAAAATAATTATTAATAGTATATTTTTTTAATATTAATGATATAATAATTATTATAATGCATATTCTCCTAACAATACTAATAGATAGATAGATATTTATTACTTCCCACCTCTACTATGGTATGGAAGTAAGTCCGAAAAAAATATTTCGAGATTTTAACAGATCTTAACGTTTTGAGACCCGATTGTTCTATTGTGTTTATCGGCCTTTAACTTAGATCTGATTAGATTTTGAGGCAAATCGGTTCAGTGGATCCTGAGATATTCAAAAAAACGTTCTCAATGTCACGTATTGACATAGGTAAAAAAAAATATAAATGAATTCTAGATATTATAATATGAAAAAAATGTAAATATTTTTTTTCTCTAAAATGTACAGTTTTCGAGAAAAAAAATATTTTACTAAAAAAAATAAAAATTGTACGTAAATCAAGGTAACCATGATTTTTGCTATATTAAGCTAGCCATCAGTAGATCACTAAACAAAAAAGAGGGCTGTCCTTTTTTTCAAAGAATAAAAAAAGAATGTTTATTTTTTGCAAATATTTACTAGGTGGGAAGTATAGGACTGGTCATCAGTCGAATTTTTAGTTACAGTGACAGTGCTGTAAATAATTATAACAGGACCTCTAATTTCGTTTGCAGGTCTTTTGAGGTTCTTGTCGGGTTCTTGGGAATTTTGTATGACGCGTAGATGGTAAAACGTATTTACAGAATTCTTGTCTATCTGTCTGTTCGTCTGCTTGTACATAGTTACATCTTAAATTGTTATAAAATAAAGTTTTTAAGTGTAATTATAATAAATGTTTAATAAATTAAAATGTAAAACCGTTATATCATATATCTCTATGGTCTGTCTGACCGAACTGTACTACTGCAGAGATACGAGGCAGGTCTGTCGTGTTTTCTGTGCAAATAACTATGACAATATAATCGTTTGCTATGCGACATCAGGCACACAACCTGTCGGCCTGCGAGTTCTGTGAGCCGACAAGACGACATGCAATATCGATTTGTCAACAAAACCAATTACTTTTCCGCGGATGTCGTTAAAAACGATTTCAATATCTATAATAAATTCTTATGGCAAAGCAATTTTCCTAATACCGCTATTATTGAATAGACGCACTGCAGCTACAGTTAAAAGAATATATTTTATAGCTCTCATATATCGATCACGTAATATCTAATTTGATAGATCAATTTCATACGAACTGTGTTATTATTATTATTATTATTATTATTATTATTATTATTATTACTATTTTACTGCTCTTTTATGTATTCATTCACAAAAAAAAAAAAACAAACAAAGGATGTTCAGAAAGTATGTAACTTTTGTTTAAAATCATAAAGAATGACTTTGTATTGTCTGTTTATTTTTAGTAATGCAGAGCAACTGTCCCTCAAATCCTGCCTATGCAATGGTAAAATATTGTCACTTCAAAATCATTGAACGCAGGTAGAACAATGCAGAAACGCGTAATAATAATAATAAAAATAAGTTTATTGTCATTCGTATAGGTATATCATACATGGTGACAGTCAAGATATTCATGTACACTACAGAAACATTTTTCAATCAACATTTATTTTCTACGCCAAATGGTGAAAATTTAGTTGAAAATGCCACTGTATAGCTCGTCTTGGCGGATATTAGCCGTCGATGTTATTATTTAGCAAAACTCTCTTTATTCCACCTAAATTAAATGATGAAATATTGATGTCAAAGCATAACTCGCCTTATCCTATACGGGGTGTCCCAAAAAGAATGGGACATAAAGTAACAGCTGATTCCTTACAAAAAAATATTGCGATAGACCCCAACTTGTCTATTCCGAAAGTTGATATTAAAAAAGATACAGGGTGTCAAAGTTTATTTTTATTTTTGATTTTCTTAAATAACTTTTAAAATAATTTAGGCATTTTAATGAAATTTGGTATATGAGGATTTTTTAACATAAGAAATTCAAATCTGACCTTGGTATGGCTCATACTTGTAGGGGGGCGCTACTTACACACCTTTTCACTCATTCAAATAGTCATAACTTTTTTGTACGCACTCGTACTATTTTTTTGAATAAAAAAAATGATTTTTCCGTCATTTTTATGTAAAAAAGGTATACTTTGTAAAAGTGGCTGGGAGTAACGTTTTTCAAGATATTTGCACTTAAAGTAATCGATGCAATGTGGTTTTAAATGGCAAATTTTGAAAATGAACATAGGTGGTTTTGAAAAATGTGTTGAAGTTCATGGTTGTCATTTTGAAAACCTTCTACAATAAAATAAATGTTTTTGATTCGCAATTTAAAATAAAATATTAATTAAAATAAGAAGTATTATTATTTAACTAAAATTGCCATTTAAAACCACATTCCATCGATTACTTTAAGTGCAAATATCTTGAAAAAGCTTAAAAAGTATACCTTTTTTACGTAAAAATGATGGAAAAATCAATTTTTAATTCATAAAAATAGTACGAGTGCGTATAAAAAAGTTATAACTATTTGAATGAGTGAAAAGGTGTGTAAATGGCGCCCCCTACAAGTAAGAGCCATATCAAGGTCAGATTTGAATTTCCCATGTCAAAAAATCCCCATATACCAAATTTCAATAAAATGCCTAAATTATTTTAAAAGTTATTTAAGAAAATCAAAAATAAAAATTAAACTTTGACACCCTGTATCTCTTTTAATATCAACTTTCGGAATAGACAAGTTGGGGTCTATCGCAATATTTATTTGTAAGGAATCAGCTGTTACTCGTCCCATTCTTTTTGGGACACGCTGTATATAACGTACGAGTATAGACCTATGTAAACTATGAAAACGTTCTTCCATTTTTCTCGAATTTATCTAAAATGGATAAGGCGAGTTTTGCTTCTACACGCCTCAAATGTTTAGTATCTAAATATCTAGGCGTAGGTATATAGAAATCAATGGAGTCTTAACTACTCGTCTTTCAGAGCAGGTATAAAAGTACAAAACATCTATTTACCAATTTCTTAAAATTTAATAAGAAAACATTTAGTTAGAAAAAAATATTACACCATTTTTAGGGTTCTGTACCGACCTCAAAAGGAGTTCGTTCGTAAATCTGTCACAGTCGAATTTCTCTGCAGGATTATAACATTTCAGCTTGATGACTTCATTTAGTCACTAAATAAGGGCATCAAGCTGAAATTTAGCATAGTTATAAAACTTAGCAAGCCGCATATACTCCGATATTAAAAATATTTTTTATTTGTAAATTTGGGGGAGCCAAAGTTCGAAACCAATAAAATCTTTGTATTCGTGGATGTAGGGTATCATTTAAAATGGCTTTTCTTAATAATCTCGAAACCGTTTATGTTCCGTAGTTTTCGATAGTTTCCTGAAAACGCTTCTATAGCAAACTTATTCCCCACTCTATAATGTTCAAAATTTCGAAAACTATTACGATGTTTCAAGCAGTTATATAGTTTTCGAAATTCAAAGGCAAATAATATAATTGATGGTACGGAACCATCGGCGCGCGAGTCAATTTCGTCTGTTAATTAAGTTGCTGAGAATTATTTTAAAAATTGTGCTTTGAATAACATTGCTTGTCCATTTTTTAATTTTATACTAAATTACTGTCCGATTAACATAATAGTAAATTATGACACAGCAAATTATTTACTTGCAAATAATATAAATGATATTACATCTGTTTTGTGTTAGTGAATTCTGTACATCAACAGTTTGAACTGTCAGCTATGCATTGAAACCTAATGAGATAGTCTTTAGTTAATACCAGAGGATTAGTTAAATCCTAGTATGGTTGGTCCGTGACAATCTTATATTATGTTTCACGTCATCACGGTCGATAGCTTAAGAAACCTAGGGTATCCAATTTAGCTGTAGTATTTATAACATCGCCAATTTGTCAGAAGTTAAGCTTAATAGCAGATTGAACCTGGTCATAAAACAGCATTTTGAGGTCAAACTTTCATACTACATGGTTAACATTATGCCCTTGAAAGAACACATAGTGTCACTAACAAAAAAGTTTTTTGAAAAATGTTCAAATAGCGAACACTCAATTATCAACTCAATCGGAAACTACAATTTGAATGAGTTACCTTGCTCAAATAAGCATAAAAGGATTAAGCATATCTTAACTTTAAAGTGATAATAGTTTATAAAGTCTGCAACTAAAATAAAAATTAGTGTATATGTGAAATCACTGTACGTGTTGTTTTTTTGTTCACTTGTTTGGGTTTTTTTTTAAACTTTTTCCCAAAATGTCAAAAAAGTTCAGAATTAAATTTTTTGTTATTTAATTTTCTTTTATAAGCAGCTGGCAAAATATGGAACGCTGCAATATATTTTATACAGGGTGTATCACAGAAAACCGAACATAGGGAAAACCCCATTGTGCAAATTAGTTAGGATCAACGATTACTTTGGCCACATATGAGAATGGGTACCATTGTAACGCTGACTAACCATTATTTAATAACAATAATAGCTAATAATGAATAATTAGAAAAATCAGTTAAAATAAATTCTTCAATATTAAATGAATTTATTTTTATTAATGAAACAATTTTTTGTTAAGAAAATATTTTTTTAACTAATAATTAAACAAAACAAACAGTTAAAATAAAAAATTAAAGCAAATGTTCAAATAAACCTCCATTTTGAATTAAGCAGTGGCTTAATCGGTTACAAAAACTTTGTCTCACTTTATCTAACATTACAGGAGTCATATTGAAACATACTTCGACGATTTTGTCTTTATAGCCCGGGAAATAAAGGTTTTAGGTCGCAAATAATTCCAAAGGAGCTGGATTTTTCACAGATGGTAGAACACCTTTAGACATGTATTTTTACAAAAGTCCCCGGTTATCCCCCTTGTGCTTCCCCCGCCATCCCCTTTTGAATATAATTTTGCAAGCCTTACGGAAAACGCTAATATCTCCTTAACCAATGTCTGAAATCAGACGACTTTTTTTTTGTTTTGTTCCTAATTAGTTACTCTAAAAAATTTCCCCTCTTCAATTTTGCGATAAAATCAATATATGCTTTGCAAATTATTAATAAAGAGAAAATATCAGTTTTTAAAAGAATATTTCACAAAATATTTGCATATAACTTTTTGATGAACCTGTTTCGAAATATCTCAAAAACGATTCTTTCATATTAAATAGGATTACATTTCCTACAATTTTCATCCTTACAAATTTTCTGTGGTACAAATAGTAAGCGCGCTACAGCTTCTTGAAAATCGCACGCGCTTTTTGTAGCCTTGGAAACCGATTGTTAAAACGTAATGTCCTTTTCAATAGCTTTATTTATTGTGTTCTTCATCGAATTTTAAATTGAAAATGCACATGTTCATAAAGCAAAGAACGCTCTAAATCGTGATTTTTGTCCCATATCGATATCGTTAAAAATTTCGAAGCTATAGCCAGTCAAAGTTGAAGTCATCATAGAGCCTTACTTTTTTTTTGGACACGTGTTACGAGTACTTTCCATACCGAATAAAAAAATTTCCGTCTAGTAACCTATAAAAAATTTAAGGTCCAATCTCACTAACTTGAAAAATTTTCAAGTTATAAGCATTAATGTTCATGTTTTTACTTTTTGACATAAAATTAAAACGCTTGACGCGAAGTGCTCTACTAAGAAGAGTGTTCGAGAAATATTAAGTTTACATATAGAAGCTGTAGACCTATTCATGGGTTATCTAAGTGAGTAAAAAAATTTAAAAAATTTGAAAGTGGTCACTCTACAGAGCACTTCGCAACAAGTGTTTCAATTTTATGTCAAAAGGTAAAAACATGTACATAAATGCTTATAACTTGAAAATTTCGCAAGTTAGTGAAATTGGACGTAAATAATTGTTTATGGCATTAAATTTTCTATAGGTTCCTAGACGGACATTTTTTTATTCGGTATAGAAAGTACTCGTAACGCGTGTAAAAAAAAAATGTAAGGCTCTATGATGATTTCAGCTTTGACAGGCTAAAGCTTCTAAATTTTTGAAGATATCGATATGGGACAAAAATCATAATTTAGGGTGTTCTTTGCTTTATGAACGTGTGTATTTTCAACTTAAAATTCGATGAAGAACACAGTAAATAAAGCTATTGAAAAGGACCTTATATCTTAACAATTGGTTTCTAAGGCGTGATTTTCAAGAAGCTGTAGCGCGCTTACTATTCTTACCACGGAAAATTTGTAGGAATGAAAATTGTAGGAAATGTAATCCTATTTAAAACATTACATAACGAAAGAATCGCTTAAGTCGACCGTTTCTGAGATATTTCGAAAAAACAAAAACAATGTTAAAATTTCGTGGTTTTTTGGCTGCCAAAAGTTGTCCCGGTGTCATGTTGGCACGAATATATGCAAACAAATAGTAGATTGTATATCTAGATGTGTAATGGACTATTACGGCGAGTGATGACAGTATGTAAGAACGAGCGACAGCGAGTTTTTACAGTCACACGAGCCGTAATACCATTACGCACGACATATAATATATATGGAATTTTTTGCCATACCCACTACAAAATACCTACTTTTCACTTCATTTTCAAAAAAATTTGACAGTTCATTTGCGTTGCCATCTTTACTTCTACAGTATGCCGTGAAGTTCGTGAGAAAGTAATGGCAGACGCACGCAGGCGTTTAGAGCGAATAAACAGAAGTTCCTATGGCAACCGTTTACTTCCCGCACTAGTGCGGAAAGTAAAACACTTTCCGCACACCTGCCTGTGAAATGACTCATAAAAGGCCGCTATACATACATCGTAAGTAGCTATTTTGTAGTGGGTATGGCAAAAAATATCTTATGCCCCACCTTTTGCAAGGTACAATGTATGTCAAAAACTACACAACATTTCTTATTCAAACCGATTTTCGTTGGAAGTATTTTATAAATTCTACTTCATTTACATACCGACTGTTGACTTAAATAAAAAAGTCATTTTGAAACTTCTACATCATTTTTGAAGGCCTATCTAATGATACCCCACACGCTTATGTGCACTGGAATTTTTTTTATCCCTCAGTTACATATATGGTGTGCCACCACTATTTTTTTCGTAATTTCACTTAACCATTGTATAGCAGTTCATAGAAAACACCTACCTTCCAAATTTCATCTATAGTGTGCCAATAGTTTCCGAGTAAAATGACTGTGACATACGGACGGACAGACGGACAGGATGAAATTATAAGGGTTCCCTTTTTGCCATTTGGCTACGGAACCCTAAAAACGCTTCAATGTTAGATAAATAATTTTATTACAAATAAATAAATACAATCCATAAGTTTTTTTAATTTTATTGCCATGCGTCCGACCGCTGCGCTCATTATTAACAGCCCACTTGCCCTATAATTAACTAAAGTCTATCAATATATACATCATTTTAAAGCTACAAATATTGTCTACAAATTTTACTTGAACAACTTTTACCCTAACAGGCTTAGCAAAAAGTTATATGGAAATATTTTGTGAAATATTCTTTTAAAAACTGATATTTTCTCTTTATTAATAAATTGCAAAGCATATATTGATTTTATCGCAAAATTGAAGAGGGAAATTTTTTAGAGTAACTAATTAGGAACAAAACAAAAAAAAAGTCGTCTGATTTCAGACATTTGTTAAGGAGATATTAGCGTTTTCCTTAAGGCTTGCAAAATTATATTCAAAAGGGGATGGCGGGGGAAGCACAAGGGGGATAACCGGGGACTTTTGTAAAAATACATGTCTAAAGGTGTTCTACCATCTGTGAAAAATCCAGCTCCTTTGGAATTATTTGCGACATCGGGTGTTTTTTTCCTTTCATTTCCTGGGCTATTAAGTTCATCCAGATTTTGTCAAATGAACAGCAATATGCATTTGTTACTGTATACGTACACCATGGTAACCATGGTAACGACCTCTGAATAGAGGGCAAAGCAATCTCTGATCTTAACTAATTTGTACTGTGTACTTTTCTCTATGTTCGGTTTTCTGTGATACACCCTGTATGTACATAATTGTAAATTTATTTTGAAATAAAACTTTTATTTATTTATATTTATTTTTCATACTACTAAATTTAACAAGCCGTGAGGTGGGTCGTTTATTAGGACTAAAGTGCGACCCTTGAGGTCCACACGACGAACTTCCCAGTTTGATAAATATTTAATAATAATAATTAAATTAGATATTACGCAGAAAAGTAATCATTAAAACATAATTATTATTTATTTTTAACAATAATTAAAAAAAAAACTGCTGAACCCATTTTTACTCGGATTTTTATAAAATTTATGTCGGATCAAAATGACGTTAACACGCCTCGATTGACACCCTTACGAAGTCGATATAATTTTTTATTCGCGAGATATTGTGTAAAATCTACTTTTTTGGAGTCTATTTGGTTAAGAAAAAAAAACGGCTGAACCGATTTTGAAAAAATTTCTTTCAGATCATATTAACGTTAATACGCGTCGATTGGTACCCTAACGTAGTCGATACCATTTTTCATTCTCGAGATTTCGTCTTAGATAGAAATGGACACATACGTACACACACACAGACATCTTTCTAAAAATAGTATAGTGACCTTGAAACATACCTTAAACGATTGCTAGGGTCTCAAAACGTGAAATCTGTTAAAATCTCGAAATATTTTTTTCGGACTAAATCCATTACTTCCCTACCATAGTAGAGGTGGGAAGTAAAAATATTTATGTTTCTTTAATTATTTTAGTTTTAGAGTTTTACATATTTTGACGTAAAATTTTTAATTTTGTTCAGTAATATATTGCGGCGATTTTCGAACCCAGCGCTTTCCGATTGCGAGTCTAATGCTCGAATCACTATGCTACGCATTTTATTATAAGATATAATAATCTAACTAATCTAACTAATATTATAAATGTGAAAGTTTGGATGGATGGATGGATGGATGGATGTTTGTTACTCAATCACGCCAGAACGGCTGAACGGATCTGGATGAAATTTGGTACAGAGATAGATTATAGCCTGGAATAGCACATAGGCTACTTTTTATCCCGGAAAAATGTACGGTTCCCGTGGGATAGTTTTGTTTTTGTTTTTCATTGAGCAAGGGATCGACATGATTTTTTGCATAGTGGTAGTTTAGGGGTCAGAGAATGTTATAGGCTAATTTTTATCCCGGAAAAATGTACGGTTCCCGTGGGATAGATTTGTTTTTGTTTTATCTCTGGAACTACTAAACCGATTCTAAAAATTCTTTCACTAATAGAAAGCTACGTGGGGGGGGGGAAATATCGAGGGGGGATAACAAATTAGGGGGGAAGATTTTCGCGGGGGGATAATAAATTAGGGGGGGAAGATTTTTGCGGGGATAACAAATTAGGGGTGGAGATTCTCGCGGGGGATAACAAATTGGGGGGGAGATTCTTTCTGGGGGGATAACAAATTAGGGGGGAGATTCTCGCGGTGGGATAAAAAATTAGGGGGGTAGATTCTCGCGCTGGGATAAAAAATTAGGGGGGGAGATTCTTGCGCTGGGATAACAAATTAGGGGGGAGAATCTCGCGGTGGGATAACAAATTAGGTGGGGAGTTTCTCGCGGTGGGACAACAAAATAGGGGGGAAGGTTCTCGCGGTGGGATAACAAATTAGGGGGGAAAATTCTCGCGGGGGGTAACAAATTAGGAGGTAAGTTTCTCGCGGGGGGATTATAAGTTAGTTGTTAGTTATATTTTTTGTTTTCTTATAGGTTGAAGTAGGTACATTGTATTGTACAATAAAATTTTTTTAAAAACCCTCGATTCCAAGCAATCTCAATCTCGATCGATAAATAAAATTATAAATCGTAAAATACGTGGGCGAAGCCACGGGTAACGGCTAGTAATATATATAATTTAGTGGTAAAGTTAGCGTCCAGTTATAAGAATTCAAATTTCCTTATTGCCGCTAAATGTACGACAATGTCTTAACTTGTTATTATCTAATTAAGGATATAATAACCATTAAAAGTATCATTTCCGTATAAATGGATTAGTGCCACTTGCAACTAACTGCTAGGCGCTCCAACGACTCTCAAGCGATATCGTTTCTTTAAGCACCTATAATATTCATAATCTCATAAACTAAATGTCTGAGTACTCATTAAACAGTTATGTGTCATAAAAATTTTAAGATTTAAAACTATACCTTAAAATTACATAATTTTTAAGCTCTTAGAGTTCAAGTTTATTATAAATATATAATTGATTTGTCAATGTTTAGCTACATAAAAATATTAAACATCGCACACCAAAATAAAAAAATACAGGTATATCAGGATAAATTGCTTTTTTTAGATACTTTATTCCGTCTATATGTGTTACGCAAAAAAGTATAAAAACCTTTAAAAATCTGTAAGAAAACGAAATTACAGCCAGAGATCCCGATCCTATTTTTGTATATCTCTACGACTCTACATAGTATAAATTGAAGTCGCTTTTCGCGTCTGTCTGTCTGTTTAACCGCTAACTCCTCCTAAACCACGCAACGGATTTTGATGCGGTTTTCACCATCAGTTAGATAATTTTTCACAGAAGGTTTATATATATAGCATAATTAATAAATAATAATAATTAATTAATTAAATTCGTAACCCGACCGTAAGAATTCGCAATATACTTATATATCATAAAAACGACCGTACTCAACTGTTCCACTCGTAGCGCAGAGGTTACATCGCAGCGCTCTATGCACAGGGACCCGGGTTCGGAAACTGATGGCATCGTAGAATTTCTGGCTTTTTTTTCTAAATTCTACATGATATTTATTTATATATTTTTATTTTTGTTATATTCTTTCTTTGACAATAATTATAATTTTTTTAGTTTAGTTTGCGCTCATAGTTTTACAGAATTCCGTCTGATGTTACTATCCCTATAGTAATCCGTCTATCTATCTTCTTTATCCTTTTTACATAGTGTAACGAGCGTAGCGAGTGAGAAAGCGTACGAGCGAAGCGAGTGAGTAGTGTATTGCACCCGGGCTTTCTTAACACCCGGGCGAAGCCGCACGGGGCCGCTAATTATTATATATTTTATATGTATTTACGATACGTTATGTTACGTGCAAAAATTAAAAAAAAAATGATACAGAAATTGTTCGCTAGCTTTCCTAGAATATTTTTACATTTTTATATTTTCGCTATAATTATTTATATTAGAAAATACGGAAGCTGAACACTTTAATAATGTTGTCGTAATGCTGTAATTATTTAGTTTTCATATTCTATACAAATAAAACCAGAAGTCGGAAGGTTTTAATGCTAGCTATGCTTTAGACACATTTATATACAGACACACATTTACTATTTAACAAACAAGACAATGCAGAGTATAGTAGAAGTCATCCAGCAAGCCTCTATTGTAAAAATTAACTAATTGTCCAAGGGAAAACATCGTCAACAGCCAGTCAACCATAACTTTGATACAAGGACACGCAACCCTGCTATATTTATGCTATACTTGCGGTTTTTTTGTCAATTTGCCTATACATAGTATACAGGCAGATACACTATGGTGTTGGTTGGATGACGGGACTGTAAAATTTCAACGTTTCACATCATTTGGAACAACTTTACACCGGTTTTCAAAATGTTATAATATAACTTTTTATATTTATGTGTGTTTTGGCGCGATAACTCTAGAACAATATATATGCTGAGTTGCAGGAAGCATTACTAAAAGATTTGATTTGACAATGACCTTAGAACGTGATCATATAAATACAGTTTTTATACATGCAGTAACAGTCTAATGTCGTTTGAAAAATCTCTGTCATGTAGAACAAATAGAACAACATAGAAACATAGAACATAGAAAAAGATCACTTTTCAAGTTAAATTTTGATGAAAATGTCTAGAAAAATGTTGTTTTGAAGTGTAAATTGTACAAATTACTATGTTAAATGGATGTATACACAGTTTAAAAGAAATATCGTATTAAACCATCGATTATTTTTCGAACAGGATCGATTTGAAATTCTACATCCTTTTCTTACGGAGAAATATGCGTGGTCACAATCTATGGTCATTTTAAAATCAGATTTTCTAACAATGCTTTCTGCAACTCAGTATTAATTGATTATAACGAAATTTAGTGCCCACACTGAATTTCATTCAAAAGATCATTAACCCAAACAAATAAACTATTTTAAAACCCAGCTTCGCAAACGGCTTGATGTAATATGAAATATTAAATTTTTTCTTTATATTTTATGACTAAAAGTAATAAATTGAAAAATGTTTATTTTATTTATTGTAGATTACAGACGCGTCAACAACTTAGGTCATTAGCGTCTTAATTACATTAAATAACAACTTCTTTAAAACTAAATGACATCACAAAACATCCATGAGCGGAGATGGGATTCGAACCCACGACAGTGTGATCCAAAGGTCGACTTCACTAACCGTTACACCACACTGTCCTCTTGAAAAATGTTAATTTGCATTAAAATATTACTATTGAAATTTACTTTTCCTCACTAGTATGGGAAAGATATGTTCCCGCACGCGCGGCCATGTAAAGCAGCAATTTTATAGGGAGTATGACAAAAATACCATAACGAAAGAAAGCATGTGTCAGCATATAAACTTTTCCGTCGACAGAGTTTAACACTGCGACCAGTGTTTTTCATTAGAGACAAAAAAAGAAAACAGGCAAACTAAAAGAAATAGGTACTCGAGTACCTCGCTCATTTACATCATAAACCCTAACGTAGAATTTAGGTCACGTTGTTCAACAAATCAATTTTATAATTAAATGTAAAAATGCCAAGGTTTATTTAAAAAAACATATTAACATTTTATTTGGTTTTAATGAAGTGTAAAGAACAACTTTCTTTACACTTCATTAAAACCAAATAAAATGTTAATATGTTTTTTTAAATTTTGGACAATTTTACTGTTACATTTGACGGCATTTGGTAAGTTAATCAATAATTGTTATACATTATTTTTTAAGTATTTTTCCTAACTAACACAATTTTAAAATTTTTATACAGATCTCTGATGATGAGAATATAATTCTCGAAACGTTAGCTAATAAATGCAATATTAACAGTATTTGCTTCTTATTTTGGATCCTTAAGCCACTTCAAAGCTGTTTTCTTCCATTTCTATGTTATTGGGACCCGTCAAATGAGCATATGACATCTGGTGGCAGAAAATTGTATCAAAACGGGGGAAAATTTTACATGCTAACAGTGCAAATTTATCGTGAAATTGGTTATTACAAGAATAAAACAAGTAAAATAAACAAAAAGTTTATCGAAAATGGAATTTGCGGCGTTTTCTAATATCATGGCATTAAACACTATCAGTTTATTGCCTTGTAAAACTTACTTTACAGCGAATTATTTTCTAATGAAATGTGGAAAAACTGTATTCATGAATTAAAAACATATTTTATATTAATAATAAGATGTACTCATTATCATACTGTACTACAATAGTTAAATCTCTGAATATTGACAAAATTAGGACTAATTATGTGTATACAAATATTTTGAGGTTAGTAACTTACCTACTTATTACAATATAACATATTATGTTTCAGTTATGTATTTACATTATTCACCTAACACAGCCTTAAAGGAGCATTGAACGGATAATTAATTTCGTGGAGATTTTCTTTTAATTTTCATGTTTTTAAGCAATATGCTGTAAAGATTACTACTTTTGACAGTTCATTTTTCATGTATTTTTCTCGTTATATTTCCGACATTTGATAATATGTTCGACTTTGAGAATCCGTTCTCTTTCAACGAAATTCCTTTGTTTAGGATTCGTACCGGCCCAATCACAAATTGCACTTATATATTTTATCATTTCTTATCACTTTGAAAATCACAAAATTACACGCAAAAGTATACCCCGTATATGAAAATTTCCCCCCTCTGCGCCATGTTTTTTAAACTCCACCTATCTGACGGATCCCAATATTTACATGAGTTTTTTTAAATGGATACCCGTAGCTTCCACCAACTTACTTAGAACTTCCACCATATTAACAGAATTTACAGATTACACAAAAAAGCGAATGTTGTGCGATAAGAAGGGTGATTATTGTTTGAAATTCATCAACGTCACATTTACTATAAATTCTATAGATTTTTCGCTAGGCGCTTGGTAGAACATGATTGAATAAAAAATTAAACACAAACACTTGAAAAATATTCTACACATTTTATAATCTCAACGATCGTTTCGGGTTTCTAGCCCATCATCGGGAGTTTAAACTAACACTTTTTAAAGTTTTAGTTTAAACTCCTGATGATGCGCTAGAAACCCGAAACGATCGTTGAGATTTTAAAATGTGTAGAATATTTTTCAAGTGCTTGTGTTTAATTTTTTAATCAGATTTATTGTTAATCATCCTCCATTTTGTTAGTAGATCCTATTTATGAAAAATCTTTGACAGGGAGAACACGTCATTAATTTATTAATATCTAAGCAATTTCCATTCTAATATGAAAAAAGTTAGTGGCTAAAACATTTTCATAGATACAACGCACCTTTTTGATCCAGTGTTGTTCTGCCAAGTGTGAAAAAATGAGATTTTTGTCAAAATTTTAAATCTCTTTTAAACTTACCATTCTTGTAGAAAAAGAGATGCTAGTTCTAAATCGCATATGCAAGTTTCTGTATATCTTTTGCTTGCTATGGGTTTTAAAGTTTCTCAAAGAGTTAAAAAACTTTAAATACCTATATCTATTTCTACAAGCACAAAAAATTTGAAATGTATCTGGGAGATTAAAATTTTGTTAAAATTTTAGAAATCAGATCATGGTTTTTGGAAACATTTATTTTTGGTTGCTTTTATCGCTTATATAATATATTTATGAGAAATAATGTCCACTTTGATTTTAATTGATATTGTAAATTATAGACATTCGTTACATCACTAGTAGCTACCTATAAGTTTCTTAAATGTAAAATCAAATTTCATTTTTGGTTTCAATTTCTATTCTAAATTTCACGAGTAAATTGTATAAATTACGCTGCGGGCTTTTTAGTTGAATTAGATTAGACTAATTTTACTGTTACATAATATGACAGTACAGTAAACGTACTTTCATCCGGCTGTAATGTCATCAGAATTTCGGCCGGTTAATTCAAAGATTAAAGAAAATAGTCATTAATTAATAGCTGCATCTGATTACAACATTCTAATAAAACTTTGCACTATCCCTTTATTTTTATTATTATAAAAAAAAAATAAATAATGAATTGAAAATATGAATTGGTGCTAAGCCCAAATAACCTTAGCTGTTGGTGGTCTTTAAAAAACAATTTTTTTTAATTTTATAAGATAAATAAAAGTGGATGTATTTCTTTCCATGACAACGAATACAATTATTTGTGCGTAACGGTATTCACTCATCTGTCAGTACCAGCACTACTGACACACTCATTTTTTCAATGCACGTTTCGCAAACCATGTTCATTAGGAGATGATTAAAATCTTCTGATAGCGAAACGTGAGACGAGAACAAAGATCGATTAAATTGGATGCTGGAAAAGAGAGAGTCTACTATACATATAGTATTAAAAGACAAAACAGAACAAAACACAATACCGTTACTGAAAATGGGCACAGAGAGCAGCAACAAACGAAAGACCGCGCTTTGCTCACTTGTTTATATTCTTTTGTTGTGTGTCGGTCCGTCCTGCTAGAAAGCAGGCAGGCAGCAGGCGAAAGCAAAGGACGATATAGCGTAGTAAGCAGCAATGGCACGGGTGGTGGTGTGTGACGCGGCGTGGCATAGCGTGACAACGCCATTAGGCGAAACATAAATATTGTGACTGGGCCAATAACTCACACAAGCTTAATGCATCGTGAATCCAAAATCTTAAATAGCAGTTCTGTTGTTCACTATACATCAGCACAGTTTGCACCGACGTGACGGACGTAACGAAGACACGCCTCTTTACTATGCTTTCTTTTTGATATACCGGGTGTACACCAGATTATAAATTAGTAATGTCTCTTATTTAAGAATAGTGTTGCTGTCTAGACAAGACAAAACAAGACATTCAAAGTCTTGTCTTGTCTTGAAATATCAAAACAAGACTTCACTTAAGTCTTGTCTTGAAATATCAAGATTTCACTAAGTCTAAGTATAGATTAAAAAACTCTTATCTTGTCTAATGTCAAGACTCTAGATTATTTTCAAGAGTCTAGATTAACCGAGTGGTTTACTTTACCTACTACTACTTAGTTTATCTAGACTCTAGAAAATTGTCTAGAATTTTGACAAGAGTCTTGATCTAGATAAAGCAAGTAGTGATGAGCAAAATTGGTCTTGGTTTTGCAGTCTTGGTCTTGGTCTTGCGAAAAAGCAAGATCAAGACCAAGACCGAATGAACAAGAACAAGACCAATACTAAGACCGAATATGCAAGACCAAGACCAAATAGCTAAACGAAAAATTCTTACTTCAGAAATAATGAGCAAAATGAGCAAGACCAAGACCAAGAGTGAATCAGCAAGACCAAAACCAAGACCAAGACTGTCCAAGTCTTGGTCTTGGTCCTACTTTGCTCATCACTAAAAGCAAGTCTTGTCTTGTCAAGAAAAATTCTAGACAAGACTTTTGCAAGTCTTGTCTTAAAAATCATCAGCACAGTTTGCACCGACGTGACGGACGTAACGAAGACACGCCTCTTTACTATGCTTTCTTTTTGATATACCGGGTGTACACCAGATTATAAATTAGTAATGTCTCTTATTTAAGAATAGTGTTGCTGTCTAGACAAGACAAAACAAGACATTCAAAGTCTTGTCTTGTCTTGAAATATCAAAACAAGACTTCACTTAAGTCTTGTCTTGAAATATCAAGATTTCACTAAGTCTAAGTATAGATTAAAAAACTCTTATCTTGTCTAATGTCAAGACTCTAGATTATTTTCAAGAGTCTAGATTAACCGAGTGGTTTACTTTACCTACTACTACTTAGTTTATCTAGACTCTAGAAAATTGTCTAGAATTTTGACAAGAGTCTTGATCTAGATAAAGCAAGTAGTGATGAGCAAAATTGGTCTTGGTTTTGCAGTCTTGGTCTTGGTCTTGCGAAAAAGCAAGATCAAGACCAAGACCGAATGAACAAGAACAAGACCAATACTAAGACCGAATATGCAAGACCAAGACCAAATAGCTAAACGAAAAATTCTTACTTCAGAAATAATGAGCAAAATGAGCAAGACCAAGACCAAGAGTGAATCAGCAAGACCAAAACCAAGACCAAGACTGTCCAAGTCTTGGTCTTGGTCCTACTTTGCTCATCACTAAAAGCAAGTCTTGTCTTGTCAAGAAAAATTCTAGACAAGACTTTTGCAAGTCTTGTCTTAAAAATCTAGACAAGACAAGAGTCTGGAAAGTCTAGATCTAGACGGCAACACTATTTAGGAAGAAGATTGTACATTATAGATGCTTAGAAGGAGCCTATATCTTTCAAACATATATTTTTTGTTATAAAATGTACAGTGCTATTGTAATTTGAAAGAAATAAATTCTATTCTATTCTATTCTATTCTATTCTATTCAACATTTGAGGTCATTAGCGTACCAGCGTCTATTTCTTATTTAAAAATGAGCAATGTAAGTGCTCTTAAAAGTCTTATGTCTAATAAAATATATCAGAAATAGCCTTCAACCGTATGGTAAAAATTAAATATATCAGAAATAGTTTTATACTCAAAAAGACGTCAGGTGATAACACAAAGTTCAGAGAGTATTTTTTGGATGATATCATAGCGGTGGGATAATTTTGATAGGAAGAAAATTGTAACGGGAAAATAGCCAACTTTTGTATTTGAAATCTAGATACACGGCAGTGTCAGCCAAGTTCGGGAAAAAGCCGACTAACCGGCAGTGAGTATATTTACACGAACCATTTCGAGTTACTTTCGACCCTCGCATAACTAAAAAAATATTAGACCTACACACTCGCAATTTTGCATGTCTAATAAAGCCCTCTTGAACACCTAGAATCCCAAATTTCATGAATAAACCTATTATATTTCTTAAGTTATTAAGTAAGGTCTGAAAAGTGCTATTTTTATCACTCACTCACTCATCAAAAACTTATGGCTATAATAATAAAAAATAAAGAATGGTGGAAGCTCCGGCGTTGGTGGTGGGAGAGCGTGTCTTTAGTTATTTTTACAAACCACTTTTTCTTATAATGTAGGTATAATATAAATATAAAATAGGTAAAAACAATTTTTAAAAAACAATCCTTTATTAAAATATACTAAAAAGAAAAAATAATATTTAATTTAGGTTCATAATAATTATAAAAGTGTGGGTCGTGACTGTAATAAACGATCATAGAGCTTACAGTCATGCTTTTAAAATAAATTATGAACCTAAATATTGTTATTAATTATTTTTTCTTTTTAGTACATTTCAATAAAAGCTTGTTTAAAAAAATGTTTACCTACTTTTTTATTTTAAATTTAAAGAGAAAAATGCGATTTGATTTTTTATAGTCATCAGGAAATATTTGATAGGTATCAAAAATTACCACTTTCAAAGTTTAGATTGAGTTATTTTTATAACTTCAAAATATTTATGCAGTTTCAAGTTATCACCTGATAATGTCACCTAATATATTTAGATTTGTCATTATTTATGTGTATTTGAATCAATTTTCAATAGATATTATTGTATTAACTCATAATATGTTGTCATAGAGACTTTATTATTCTCTCTTGTTCTGACACCCTTTTAACAGATTTTCAAGTCCTTTAGTGGCAATGTTTACTTTATTTCTTTGCAACTGAAAGAGGCAGCATTGCTGATTACATGCTTTTTAATATTTTTCAGCTACACGATCGTTACGAACAGCGTCGGTCAAAACTTAAATAACTGTAAACAATTTTTATCTATGCAAAATTGGTTATGAGCCAATATTTACACTAAAAACACGTCATGTTATTCGGTATTATTTATATATTATATCAAAAACAATTCTACACCCGGTATATTTAACTACTTACCAAGGGCTGTCCAACTGTATCATTTTGTCAATTCATCTGCGTCGCTTGCATGCTGGGGGAGCAGTTGATGTTATCAAGAGAAATGGTAATTTTCTTTATTATATATTTAAATTAACAAAGTCAAGTAGAAAACCATTAAAAATAGGGAAAATGTTCAAGAATTTTACAATGATTATATAAAACGAGATTAAGGCCCAGTTATATGTTAAGGAATGTATGGCTCGATTCATACTATAGGTCAAACTCCGATCGCGAATATATCAGTTTGCCCTAGTTAACACAAGTGGAAAAGATGTAAAACATTTTTTTTCCGACACCGAGTTAGCTATCATTGAAATTGCGTTGAACGAAATTTGAACGAAGAGAGCTCAGAAAATTAAAATAAACAAAAAAAGAAGGAAAAAAAAGAAAATTTTGATTAATACATATATGTAATACTCCTATATTATAATGAAAAGTAAAATAGCAAACTGTAAATTAATTATTTGGAAATAAATAAATATCAATACCGACAACGAACATAATTATTATTATAAATATTGTGTGTTTAATATCCCCACAGACTTTCCCCACCATACTTGCGCACAACGAGATGGATTTCTTGACAAAGATAGAAACAGTAATTTGCTGTCTCACTTGCGGCCTGATACTTCCACCTACGCGCGCTAGCAATATAGGAGTATTACATATATGGATTAATAATATACTTCACTTTTTTCAAAAATCCAGTATGCTTTTATCTTGATTTTGCTAGATTGTTCAGCATTTTTAGGTAAATTAAAATTTCATACAATTAACGCACCTATCGCGTAACTCTTTCGTTTTCCAACTCTCGTTCCACAGTTTCCTCTCATAGGTATTTGTTGAAATGTTTTAGGGGAATTTTTCTACTGGGGCGATATTCACTATCAGTTTGCGATGTCAATCAACCACCATTATCTGGCAGTGGGAGATGGAGCGTGCATGCTACATGACGGCGGTAGGGTAAAGTTAATGGTCTGAGTTTTCAATCATCTATAGTGTACCATATCATCTTATATCATAGTGTCGCAGCTACAACCTCCAACGAATGTAAATATGCTGTCGCCTTGGCCCTTGGGTCGTGTTCCCTTCCACTTCTGAACTTATTATTCCACGTTGGTTAGCAAAAATCTTTATATCAGAATTCCAACACATAAAAAAAACAGTAAGTCTCCGGTACTCTCATAAAAGATTCGAATACGATGGCAGCTACTCATAACCTCAAAAGTATTTGACAGCTAACCATGAAGGGGTGGAATATAGCGCTGACAGCGAAACCTTGCGTCACTTCCACGACACATTTTCAACTCCCACTTACGTGACATTTTACCGAGTCATTTTAGAGGGGAAATTGAGCGATGTTTACACATCAAAAATAATTATTCATAACGAATTAACGGACTACTCTCTTGTCGCTTTATCTCTGTCCATTTCATTAGTTATAAAATAATCTGTCATAGATTTGAATTGATCGTCGTTTAACAGTTTTTGCTGTCAGATTTATCGATGTTCTTTTTAGACCTTCGAAACCATTTTACTATGTGGACATCTTTACATCGTCTCATAAGAATTTAGTCCGTGTGATGGTGGTACAATATACACACAAACATTGGCGTGTTGCGGAATGAAGACTATTGTGCCCAAGTCGGCTGATTAATGACACGGAGAGAAAGAGATAGCTACAGCCGCTGGCGCGCGCTAGCTTTGACACAAAGCATAAAACAGAGATAGATGTAGTTTGTTGTGCGGGCGGTATGACTGTTAGGAACAGGTTTTGTGTGAACAGGAGTGAGGGAGACAAACCGAGTGGAACGTTCTCTCTTTGAATGAACAGCATTGAGAGGCGTTAAACTATATCCGTACCATTGGCATAGAGAATGGACTTCGCATTCCTCAATATCAGCAATTTATCGAAAATATCCACTGGTTTATGAGTTAAAATAAGTGACTGCCAATCTCAGTAAACTCTGTTGATCCGACTGTGTATTTCTGTGAATATTATTGGTCTGAGTCTAAATCTTTGTGAATGCTATTGGTAAAAATCTAAATATCTGTAAACGTTACGGGTTTAAATCTAAATCTCTGTAAACGTTACGGGTTTAAGTCTAAATAAAAATTAATAAAGAAACACTTGAAAAATTCTACACATTTATTCATCTCAACGATCGTTTCGGGTTCCTAAGCCATCATCAGGTGTTTACATTAAAACTAAAATCTAAAAAGTCTACAAACATTATATATAGTAACCCAGGGAAGATTGGGGTGTCAATTATTACCTAAATAACAAATTCATAGACCAAACTTAAAACTAATTATTTGAAGTGGAAGTGACAAATAATTAGTTTTAAGTTTTGTCTATGGATTTGTTATTTACGTAATAATTGACACCCCAGTCTTCCCTGGGTTACTATATATAATGTTTGTAGACTTTTTAGATTTTAGTTTTAATGTAAACTCCTGATGATGGGTTAGGAACCCAAAACGATCGTTGAGATGAATAAATGTGTAGAATTTTTCAAGTTTTGTTTATTAATTTTTATTCAATCATGTTCTACCAAGTGCCTAGCGATAATTCTATAGAATTTATATTAAATCTAAATCTCTGTAAACGTTACGGGTTTAAATCTAAATCTCTGTGAATGTTTTTAGTCTAAATCCAAATTTCTGATAATGCTATTGGCGCAAATCTAAATCTTTGTGAATTCTATTGGTCCGAATATAATTCTTTGTGAATGAAATGGGTTCGAGTTTGATGCGACGAGGAAGTGACGAGGCCTTCTTCTATTGAAAGACACGTTTTTTAGTCTGTAGCGCAATCCATTCTCTATGTCAATGACCCACACCTACAAACGATACGAGTCCATTGTTTTGAAGTTAAACTTACCATATAGTCTCTTTGCATAGAAACTGAAAAGAAAAAAGCGTACGGAGAAAAGATACGTAATGCAACTAATATTAGCCGTACTGTGTGGCATATGATCACTAATGAACTGAGGAACCGTAAAAAAATTAAAGATAAGCCTTCCTTTACTTCTAGTCAATTTAATGACTTTTTTATTTCAGTGGCTGACAATTTGATAGCAGATTTACCGAGGATAGATTCCGATCACAATGAATACCTTGGGGCGGAGAGTTCACCTTCTGGCTCTTTATATTTTGATCCCACGGATAGAAATGAAGTCCAAAATTTAATTAAAAATTTAAAAAATAATAAGTCTGATGATGCATACGGTACCACTGGCGAAATTTTAAAAATTGCATCTGACCAAATAGTAGACCCATTAGTTTACATTTTTAATAAATGCTTGGAAGAAGGTGTCTTCCCAGATTCCTTAAAAGTGGCAAAGGTTATTCCTGTATATAAAAAAGGCGAAAAGAATATAATTGGGAATTACCGTCCTATATCTGTACTTCCAATTTTCTCTAAACTGTTGGAAAATATTATTAAAATAAGATTGTTAAAATATTTTAATCAACTGAAACTTTTTTCAGAATCACAATTTGGTTTTCGCGGAAATATGTCCACTATTTCAGCTCTGTCAGCTATGGTAACCAAAATATTAACAATGTGGGATGAAGGTAGAGCTGTGGAAGGTATTTTTTGTGATTTAAGTAAAGCGTTCGATTGTGTATCACATGAAATATTGATAAGTAAATTAGAGCATTATGGAGTTAGGGGTATAGCTCTGCAGTTGTTTAGTTCGTACCTAAGTAACAGATGTCAATACGTTTGTAATGATGAAATCTCATCAGGTAAACAAATTATAAGAAATGGTGTACCCCAAGGGTCAATTTTGGGCCCCATTTTATTTATAATATATATAAATGATCTCCCAAATATAATGGCAGATGTCACTACGCTTTTGTTCGCTGATGATACAACGTTTCTGCATGAACTTGGAAATACTTTTGATATTTCGGGTGATATACAATCGAAGGCGTCTGCTTGGTTCGCTGCTAATAAGTTGATTTTAAATTTAACTAAGACTGAAATAATAAAGTTCCAAGCTAACAGTTTCAACAGAACTAAGCAAGTCAAATTCTTAGGTATTATTCTTGATCCGGCTCTTAAGTGGGATAAGCATATAGACTATTTAAGTAGTAAACTGGCTAAAGCCACTTATGCTATAAGGCGAATAAAAAAATCTATATCAACTGACGCAGCCCGTATAGCTTATTTCAGTCTGTTTCATTCCGTAATGGAATATGGAATATTGATTTGGGGAGGGACATCCGGCGCCAAAAGAATCTTCTTGTTACAAAAAGCGGCTGTTCGCATATTGGCTGGAGTTTGGAGGAACGAACATTGCCGGCCCCTATTTATAGAACATAAAATAATGACCTTCCCAAATATCTATATATATCATTGTTTAATATATGCTAAGGAAAACTACAATAGTCTAGAAACTAATTCCACCTTTCACACTTACAATACTAGGAATAAGGATTGCTTAGCCTTGCCGCTGCACAGACTAAATACAGTACAAAATAGCTATAATTATCTAGCAATAAAACTTTTTAATAAGCTTCCTAGACATATGCAAAGCTTGCCTATTGAAAAATTAAAAAAAAAACTGAAAATGTTTTTAACCTGTAATTGTTTTTATGACACAGAGGAATTTTTTAAATTTGTTTTTTAAATCTAATTGATAATTTTTTTAGTCATAACTTTTACAGTAATTTTGTATGACGTCACTTTTCAAAATTGTTTTGTATAGTGCAAAATAAATCTATCTATCTATCTATCTATCTATCTATTTATTTATATTTTGACATTGCTTGTCTCTTTATTGTATACCATTGTCAGTAGCAATTGGTTTTTAATCAGTTAACTGGATATTAGGATAAAAGCAGTGGTTCCCGATCGCACAATGGTCGACCACCTTTATATTAAGAGTTCCCAGAACATACGTTACAAAATAATTTAAACCTCTAGTTTCGTATTTTATATTAATAATTAGGCGCCGTCCAATGCCCATATGTCAAACCTCAATTTTAATTTTTACTTTATTGTAAATTATAGACGCGTTGACAACTTAGGTCATTAGCGTCTTGATTACATTAAATAACAATTCTCACTTAAAACTAAATTACATCACAAAACATCCATGAGCGGAGGCGGAATTCGAAACCACGACAGTCTGATCCAGAGGCCGCGACGCTAACCACTGAACCACACTGTTCTCCAAACCTCAATTACTGAGCTACGTCATCAATACATAAGTATTATAAAACAAAGTCTGTCTGTCTGTGCCCGATTTTCTCCGTAAGGAATTTTGTTCCAGTTTTGACGATTAGATAGATTGATTCACGAAGAATAGTCCACAAAAAAAGGCGAACTATGGAATAATTCATACCAAACGTTTTAGTGCAGTGTTTTCGTCAACATTTGGTGTTCTAAATAAGTCTCCAATGATGTTTGCGTGTACGCATAAAATTTGACAACAAAAAAACGGTTGAAAATTCTGCTCCAAAATGAATTTTTGCAAAAATCTAGAGAACTATCTATTTCAGGACAAAAGAGGTCATTATCAATCTCAAAGCTGATAAAATTTCAAACAGAATGACGTATTAAAAAAAAGTATCTTTAATGATTACTGAGTCCGAGCGCGCGAAAAAATCACCTCGCGGCGTCGCGTCGCCTTGGAAACACATAGCTAAAACGTAATGTCTCTTTCATCCGCTGAATTAACAATTAAAAACACAATATCTGGGTGCCGAGCTTTGCTCGGATGAGTTCAAAAAAATAGTACTTGTATGCTGTGAGATATTATTTTCTCAGAATATTATTCCGAAACGAATTTATTTCTGAAACATAATTTAAATAATTGTTTCTGTTAAATATTTTAAATACCTACCTATGTGTATTTTTAAGCGTAAAAACTAAGTATCAACTTGAATTAAGCATTTTTTCCTGTAAATATTACTTAGGTCGCCATTTTCAAATCTACCGCCGTTATTGTTTTGTTGACTGAAGAACTCGCAAAAACCGATTTTCATAGATCTTGTAAAAATGTTCGAATCAGATGAAATTCTGCTTGCCCCCGTTTCAATAATCCGTTTTTAAACATTGATGCCAAATATCAACTTTATCGAAGTACTTTTTCTCTGTGATATCATCTTAGCAACTTCCAGTAAATTTCAAATATTTTTTTTGCATGAAGGTACCTACTGAAAAACTCACAAAAATCGATTTTCGAAGAAATAGAATTCATATTATATCTTTTAATAACAAACGTCAGACTATAAACCTGCAGCGCAAAACATTTTTACATGCATCTTCACCATAGTTTTTAAAAATCGATGTGTTTTGATATACTGCATGCCTGCGTCGCTAGAAGTGCGGCCCTTCGGGCCGCCGTGCAAATTTTTAAACAAAACTTTTTTGTATGTATCTTAACAATAGTTTTCAAAAATCGATGTGTTTTTACACAGACTCGCGGTGCCAGAAGTGCGGCCCTTCGTGCCGCCTGTTTGTCATTGTTTACATATTGTGCAAGACACTTCTTATATTAGTGTTCATTTACAGTTTTAACCCTTGTGATATATTATACAAAATCTATGTAGAAATAGGCTTCGAATCGATCTGACAATTGACCGAGTTATAAATAAAAAAACCCTTTTTTTTAATTGCTCCCCTCTGGGACCAAGATTTCTACCTAGATCGATTTCTCGCCCCGAAAAATCCCCATTCTGTAAATTTCATCAAAATCGTTATTCGTTTTTGAGAAAAAAAAGTCTAGGTAAGATTATACGTCATACTATATTTAACGTACATAATATACATATTTTATATAGGTAATATAAAAATAACATACTTAGGTACCTATTTATTTAAATATTAGTTAAAACTACTTACATAATAATGTTTAGTTTTTATTTCTGTTATTTTTTGCTATACAAATAGTTCACGGATTATTTTAATAAGTTAAAAATTCTGTCAGATAATTTTGACATATAAATAATGAAAGTAGTTTGTTTTCTCCAAAGCCTACTCACGATATTACAATGTTTTGACAGGTCAAAAAACCGTTTTTAAAAATGATAAAATCGATAGGAAAACGAATTTTTCCAGGGATGAGACCTAGCTAAATCGATTTTTTGCCCCCCGAAACCCCTTTTTGGTAAATTTGATCAAAATCGTTAGAGCCGTTTTCGAGAAAATATTTATATAGATACATAGAAACATAGATAGGTAGGTATATACAAGATTTACTCGTTTAATAATATAGGGGGATACTTTTATAAAGAAAAGAACGCTCTAAATCATACTTTTTATCCTATGTCGATATCTTTAAAAAATTCGGAAGTTATAAGCAATCACTGTTGAAATAATCATAGATTTTTTAAGTAAATTTTACGGTTTTTTTGACATGCGCTACGAGTACCGTCTACACCGAATAAAAAAAATCTGTTTAGGAACCCATAGGAAATAAAATGCTCTAAATGATGCTTTTTGTCCGATCTTGATAGATTGAGATATTTTTAAGTTATAAAAATTTAATAGTCTAACTCTAAGCAACTTAGATATAAGAAGAGTGTAAAATTCAGGGAAGAGAGTTAGTAATCTATATATATAAAACAGTTCCGTTACTGACTGACTGACTGACAGACAACGCATAGGTCAAACCGCTGAAGATATAAACTTGAAATTTGGACAGTAGGTTCCTTTTGTAAAGTAGGCACCCACTAAGAAAGGATTTTTCGAATTTCAACCCTTAAGAAGGTTAAATAGGGAATGAAAGTTTGTATGGAAATTCGTCGTTTTTGAAGTTAGAAGCATGATATTTTGCACAGGAGTTTCTTATATAACGTAGGTGAGCACTAAGAAATTTTTTTTTGAAAATACATCCCCTAAAGGGGCTAAAAAGGGGATGAAAGTTTGTATGGAAGTTCGTCATTTTTAAAGTTAGAAGCATGACATTTTGCACAGGAGTTCCTTATATTACGTAGGTGAGCAATAAAAAAGAATTTTTAAAAATTCATCCCCTAAGAGGATTAAATAGGGGATGACAGTTTGTATGGAAGTTCGTAATTTTTTAAGTTACTTAGAAGCATGAAATTTTGCACAGGAGTTCCTTATATAACGTAGGTGAGCAATAATGTATTAATAAAATTCGATCGGACGAGCGAAGCGAGTGAGTAATGTATTATTAATATTCGAGTGAACGAGCGAAACGAGTGAGTAATGTATTAATAAAATTCGAGCGAAGCGAGTGAGTATTATATTTTTAACATTCAAACGAACGAGCGAAGCGAGTGAGTAATGTATAATTAATATTCAAACGAACGAGCGAAGCGAGTGTGTAGCGTATTAATAAAATTCGAGCGAACGAGCGAAGCGAGTGAGTAATATATTAATAAAATCCGAGCGAACGAGCGAAGCGAGTGAATTATGTATTATAAAATTCAAGCGAATAAACACCACCAGCCCGGCTTCGCTTCGCAGGAGGAGAAT
Source organism: Mongoloraphidia duomilia (assembly GCA_039654895.1). Lineage (NCBI taxonomy): Eukaryota > Metazoa > Arthropoda > Insecta > Raphidioptera > Raphidiidae > Mongoloraphidia > Mongoloraphidia duomilia. Next base: position 12,477,566 of record CM077524.1, read on the forward strand.
TTCTCGCGGGGGGATAATAAATCATAAATCGAAAAATACGTGGGCGAAGCCACGGGTAACGGCTAGTGTATTAATAAAATTCGAGCGACTAAGTCATAAATAATTCATGGCATCCGGGCGAAGCCGGCCCGGGCCGCTAGTGCTGAATAAGGTTTCGTTCCACAAATTTCGCTTTGCGAGCACGTTTAGAAGCAAAATAACTAATTATAAAGTCGGAAGCTACCGGTGCTTTTATCAAAGGTCAATAATTTCTTAATTTACAGTTTTTTTTCAAATAATAACAAAAAAAAGGGAAATATACAGACAAAATAATTATTTCCACCTATGTAATTTTCTGACTAATTACACGCTAAAATACGTATTTCTTTTAAAAACACACGCCATGTTATTACAGGTACTAATTTGCTTGTATCGACAATTTATTTATTGCTTTTAAAAAATAAAGTCATCAGTTGGTAATAAAATACACAATTCATTTTTTCCCTTTAATCACTCCGTGATAAAATATAATTGAATGAATTCAAAGGACGTTATACATGAAAAACCATGATGGTAAAAATGATGTTATTTTTCTGTATTTCGTCATGTACAGTAAAGTATCAATAATTCGAACCCGCCGTAACTCGAATTCATTGGTAGTCAGACAGATTTTTTTCTTTAATGATCCGTAAACCGTAAATAAATTCGCATATTAGTGAATAACACAATATGTCAGACGGCATATCGCCATGATATTTAATAGAAGGCTATAATATAAGAAAAATGTAAATGCTACGGTCGGGACTTGAACCCGAACTCCCGACAGTGGCATTTACATTTTTCTTATATTATAGCCTTCTATTAAATATCATGGCGATATGCCGTCTGACATATTGTGTTATTCACTAATATGTGAATTTATTTACAGTTAGAACTAATAATTTCTTGGTTAATTATAATAATCCCGTAAACTACCTTACAGATCTTCTGTATTTTGATTTGATTTTAATTAAGCTTTACATATACATTTTTTAAGGTTAGGAATCCTACATGCCTGGACTCGATAGCAATGTCAATAAGATTTTTTCCTGAAGTACGAAAAATTTGTCACTATAGCAGCGCTAGTGGTACGGTAGGGACAAACATTATCTAATGTCCATTTAAATACATATAGGTAAAATGTTTTTGACAGAAGACGACCTACCAGGAGGAATCTTTCCGTAATTTAAAAATTTCAGTGAAAACAATGAATTAATTGACAGGTCAGTAAGCAGGGTTTCGGGTTCAAGTCCCGACAGTGGTCATTTGATTTTTTCTTAAATATAGCTCAAAAATCATGGCAGCCTAGCTGTCTGAGATATTTATTATTTTCACCTCTAATTGTTATGTGAATAATATGGTGTGGATATAAGGGGTTTTAAATCGATTGATTTTATCATATACCAATTAATTACTGTCCACAGAAACTCAAAACGTTGTTTATCTATAGGTAAAAAAAAAAAATTAATTAAGTTGGTTAACTACCTATATAAATTATGACTTTAAGTTAATAGTTTATCATTTACTGACCGTTTCATATGCATATTTTGTTAGTTTTTCTTTTGTCAAATTCATTCTCCTCGATATATTACAACTAACCTCGTCAATGTGACGTTTTACGAATGATATAAAAACATGTTTTCATTTGGATATCGATTATCCGAAGTACAATTAGCAAAACTACAATGTTTTGTTGACATTGTGCTTATTTAAAAACATTTTTTTATTTGTTTAATAATTTGAAATAAGTTATACCACTAAAATAACACGGCACTAAATGGGAAATAACTAATGTTTGTTCCTACCACAAGTGTTGCCTCTCGTGGATTAATAAAAGGACTACTCTCAGGAAAATAGCTCATTAAACTTTATAAAGGGTTAACAATTAGATTAACAATCAATATTGTTATTACTTCCTATACTGTACAAATTCACTATTTTAGTGAAATTAACATAAGGACATCAGACGATATTAATCGCCATAACATGCCCTTATTAATTATTGTAGAAAGGCTACATAAGAAAAATTTAAATGCACCGCTGGGAATTTAAATTTTTACTTATGTAGCCTTTCTACAATAATTAATAAGGGCATGTTATGGCGATTAATATCGTCTGATGTCCTTATGTTAATTTCACTAAAATAGTGAATTTGTACAGTATAGGAAGTAATAACAATATTGATTGTTAATCTAATTGTTAACTAAATAAGATACTGTAAGTAATTTTCTCGCAAATAATTGAAATTTATAAAGGATGTTTTTTTTAGAGGTATACAAATTTAAAATGAAATAAAACACGTAAAAATAATGTTGATAGCTACGGTGTTGACTTTATTTAAAACATAATTTTATGCTATTAGTGTTAAAAGTTGATTTCGGGCATATTGGCGCCACGGCTAGTTCGAATGAAGCGCAATCGGGAAGTCCAATTTTTGACCACTTTATCGAGAATCTGGAGCCGTGTATCGCCAATAACGCGGCGAATGTTCACTTCCAAGTAGTCCAACGTCTGCGGCTTATTGGCGTAGACTAGTGACTTCACATATCCCCAAAGAAAGTAATCCATAGGTGTGAGATCACACGATCGGGAGGCCAGTTCACAGGTCCATTACGCGAAATTATGCGCTCATCGAATGTTTCCCGCAATAAATTGATGGTGTCGCGCGCTGTTGCGCCATCTTGTTGAAACCAAAGCTCTGCCACATCAGTACCATTCAACTGAGGAATGAAGAAGTCAGCAATCATCGCTCTATAGCGCTCGCCATTGACGGTAACATTCTGGCCGGCATCATATTTAAAGAAATATGGGCACAATTTGCAAGCGTTGTTTTGATGTATGTCTATTTATGGTGAAATGGCAAAACGTACTGACCACAAATCATCTGTCAACTGTAAAATTAACAGTCACTAGAGACAGTGTTGCCAATTTAAAAAGCAAACCTCAAAAAAAATGTGAGCCGTCGTGGGACGTCTGGCAGATGTAAAACATTTTTATAGCTTGAATCTTTTATTTATTGAACTTGACAATTTTATCAAAATAAAATCTAGCCTATATCACTTACGGATAGTGTAGCTTTCTATTAGTAAAAGAATTTTTTAAATCGGTTCAATAGTTCCAGATATAATAATTTATGATTTATTACAACGCCGCGAGACATTCTCCCCCTGCGAAGATAATAAGTGAAAGAATCTTTAGAATCGGTTCAGTAGTTCGAGAGATAAGAATTTACAATTTCACACAATTTACCCTAATTTTCCCTCGTTTACCCAAATTTACCCTACTATACCCTAATTTCTTGAATTTACCGTAGTTTTCCCTAAATACCCTAATTTACTCTTATTTAGCCCCCTTTGCCTTAAGTTACCCCAATTTACCCTAATTTACTCTAATTTGCCCTAATTTACTCTAATTTACCCTAATTTACCCAAATTTTCGTTTAAAAAAAAACAAAAAATTAATTTTTGGTGTCATGAAATTTCAAAAAATTATAATTATTGTCAAAGAAAGAATATAACAAAAATAAAAAATGTTATAAATAAATATCATGTAGAATTTAGAAAAAAAAACGTCAAAAATTGTACGATGCCATATGAGTTTCCGAACCCAAGTCCCCATGCATAGATTTATTTATTGTAAATTATAGACGCGTCGACAACTTAGGTCATTAGCGTCCCCATGCATAGAAGGCTAAAGTATTACCACTACTCTGCGGATGAACTTGTCTAGACAGCCGTTGTTACTGATATATGTATAACTTAATATACCCGGACAATTAATTTATAAATTATTTATCCAGTACAATATAAGTGCCGCAGTGGTGGGGAGAACAGCAGCGAAGGAGAACATTTCGTTGCATTATTTCGTTATATTATTTCGTTGGATTATTTCGTTGCATATTTCCCCTCACGCGGCTGTTCACAGCCCGACATAAGATGTTTCACATCAAAAACACCCTTTACATAAACTTTTTCAAGGATAGTATCCTACATGCCTGGGCTCGATACCAATGTCAATTCACATGTTAATAGAATAAACACCTTTTCAGAGTTTGTGTTTCATGGATCGAGTCAGTTTATATAATCTGTAGTTTGAACGATGCTAGGTGTGCACACATTCAAAGCAATGGCATGCTGTCTTACACAAACAACACATATCATGCATAGACTGTGAGAGATACAAGCCACAAAGAAGCTGTCAGCAGTATGTGTATGTTGTAATCTTTGTATGTGTTGCCACCCCCAGAGGGCGGACGCGGCTTCTTCACGGCTCACTGCTCCTTCAGCTCTGTCTTTGCGGCGCACAAACAACTGGAGCGAGTCACTTTACTGTTTTGCATTGCATTCGTCACTGCGCGATCGACCGTGTGTTGTCTTTCGTTGTACCCTATGGTGCAAACTGATGACCGGGTTCGGTTACCACGTACACCGTGTCTAGAAATTGTTGCGGTTATAAATGGTGTCTCAGCAAGAACTTTAATTTTGATTCGCGCGCCATTTTCGACTGTCAATTGTTGAGTCAGCCATATTTGGTGTTTGTTTAATTAAAACATTGACATATACGAAAATGGTGCGTTATAGCTTGGAAGAACGTTTGTTAATAGTGAATAGTTACAAACCAAGTTTTCAGGTCGTGTCATCTGTCGTTTTGGAGACCAAAACTGGCCGTCAAGAAGTTGCGATTTAACTTGTTTGGACTATTTTCTGTGGGGTTCTTTGAAAAGTAAGATCTATGCGAACCACCCTGAGACAACTGAGGAACTCAAAGAAGAAATTTCACGTCAAATTTGTCAAATCCAGCAGCCCTTACTGCAAAATTTTGTCAAAAGATTGCATACCTGCCAACAGAGCAACGGTGGCCATTTAACCGATATTTTGTTTCATGTGTAAATGTCATCACTACCTTCTGCTGGATTTCACGAATTTGGCGTGCAATTTCTTTGTAATGGGTTTTCACTATTAACAAACGTTCTTCTAAGCTGTAACGCACCATTTTCGTAAATGTCAATGTTTTAATTAAACAAATACCAAATATGGCTGACTCAACAATTAACAGTCGAAAATGGCGCGAGATTCAAAATTCAAGTTCTTGCTGAGACACCTTTATAAAACTATTCAGCTACACTGCTTTTCCCAATGTCGTGCAGCAACACTGATTAGAAAAAAATACTATAGATACAAGTAAATACGTGGCAGCAACGTTCTTGTACATTCGTATAACAGCAGTCAAAAAAACAGCACCATCTATGAGCTCGGGTTGTAAACAGTGTAACAACAACTGATTACATCATTTAATTCTTTCTCCAATGCAATATTGTCTAAATTATTTTCCTAAGTTTCGCGGGAAAATTGACAAACTCAGTGTGCTGATTACATTATAATATTGTTTCTATAGTATTTGATAACATGTCAAAACTTATTTATCACCCCAAGCCGCGCGCGGCGCTAGTGTTGCTGGTTGCCAATTTTAGGCTGGAGTTGCACGTATTAATTCTATAGTGTTTGTTAGACCTCGCGCGGCGAAAGATGAAGCCACCGCGTCATAGTAACGTGAATGCATTGCGCCCACCTTCTAGCTTACTATTGGCTGTTTTGGAGATCCAATAGCAGTTTGCCAAAATTGTACCTAACGTCATAAAACCCAATGTGCAATTTTGTGTACACGGCACTGTCTGCGGGCAAGCAGGCGTTCACTAGCATATTATTGATGACGTGCCTGGCTTCATTTCTCACCGCGGGCACTCTAGAAGCTAATTGATTTTCTGTAGGCAGCATTATTAGAATAATTATAGCACATACAGCCGTTAGTTGGCCAAGAAAGAAATGTATATCAATGAGACGTATATTTAAGTAGGGGCTGAAAGGGCTATAGCCCAGAAGGGCAGATTTGCTCTAGTTTCATCAACCCGAATTTGACAAACACTATTGTCATTGATATAAAACAATAATCAATAAATAAGCAAAGGCAAAATACCACTGTATAAGAATAATTATATGTTCTTACTTTAAATAAATAAAACACAATATATTCAAATTATTTAAATTCGCAATAAAATATGTTTTACTATCTTTGATTAATTCCAAAACTAAAATTGTTATCAATTCACACGAAAACATCCTTTCACATACTAACGAATATAAATAAATACCATTTAACAAATATTGTGTGTTATTTTCTATATGGTCAATGCTGTGGGGGGTGACCAATTTCGAGTAACCCGGGATGGCGCACTGTATTTTATTATGTATACGTATCTTGCCATTTTGTATTTATTATGGTGTTTTGACGAATCCACTGTAACGGTATTATCATAATCTTAATCTTAATAATGTTATAAATGCGAAAGTTTGTGTGTGTGTCTGTCTGTCTGTCTCTCTGTCTGTGTGAATGTTTGTTACCACTCAGCTCCGTAACGGCTGAGCGGATTTTCATGAAATTTGTCATGTAGTTACTTTAGGTCCTGGAAACATAGGGTGCTTTTCATCCCGGAAAAATGAATAGTTCCTGTGGATATTAACAAAACGTAACTGCAATTTTTTTGCATTTTAGCGTATTGGCGGAATCCTACTAATCTTATAAACACCACCAGCCCCGCTTCGTTTCGCAGGAGAAGAATTTCTCGCAGGGGGGATAATTTCTGTGGGATAGTAACAAAACTTAGGTAACTCTGCAATTTTTTGCATTTTAGCGTATTGGCGGAATCCTATTAATATTATAAACACCATCAGCCCGGATTCGCTTCGCATGGGGGAGAATTTCTTGCGGGGAAGATAATAAGTCATAAATTCTTAGCAACCGGGCGAACCTGGACGGGACTCTTAGTGAATTAATAAATTCTAATTCTTAAATACGGCGCTGACATCAATATTCATTAGAATTTAATAAATTCTCTGCAAAATGTATTGATAGAATCGCTTCTCTCACGCACTAAAAATATCCGTCAGTTGGTCATAAAATAAAAAAAAATTCGACTGATGACCAGTCCTATACTTCCCACCTAGTAAATATTTGCAAAAAATAAACACTCTTTTTTTTTTATTCTTTGACTAGGCCCAAATAACCTTAGCTGATGGTGGTCTTTAAAACACAATTTAATTTTTATTCTTTGAAAAAAGCATGGCCTCTTTTTTGTTTGGTGATCTACTGATGGCTAACTTAATATAGCAAAAATCATGGTTACCTTGATTTACGTACAATTTTTATTTTTTTTAGTAAAATATTTTTTTTCTCGAAAACTATACATTTTAGAGAAAAAAAATATTTACATTTTTTTCATATTATAACATCTAGAATTCATTTATATATTTTTTTACCTATGTTAATACGTGACATTGAGGACGTTTTTTTGAATATCTCAGGATCCACTGAACCGATTTGACTCAAAATCTAATCAGATCTAAGTTAAAGGCTGATAAACACAATAGAACAATCGGCATGCCCGTATGTTGTTCCGTTCTTAAGATATCGAAGGCGAAAAATTGACCACATACACACACACACACACACACACACATACATACACACATACACACACACATACACACACACACACACACACATACAGACATCAGTCAGAAAATGATCTTAAACGATTGCTAGGGTCTCAAAACGTGAAAATCTGTTAAAATCTCGAAATATTGTTTTCGGACTGAATCCATTACTTCCCTACCATAGTAGAGGTGGGAAGTAAAAATACAGTAACGATGATCAGAATGAATCGATTTTCTGTAGTTCGCTTTGATAGACTAGTTATTGCATGTACTATAACTATTTACTTTGATATATATGACACATTTATGAGAATATTCAACTAGCGCAAAAGCATACCTTTTATCCGATTAAACCATGATCTGTATTTTTGTAATATTATATACCGCAGCCTTCTTTGTGAAGCAGCCAGTTTAATTTGTTATCAGTGTCAAGGCTCACTTTGATACACGACGTCTTTATATTTTTATAAGAAGATTTATTACAGGAAAATATTATATTTATATTCGTTCGGCTTTCAAAAACCAAAATACAAAACAGGGGACATATTAACAATATTAAAAAGTCATTTATACAGTCTAAAAATAAATGAATATTTCGTGTACCTTAAAAATATGCCTTTGTAGTCACGTATTTGCAGGCTTTAAAATAATGTGGCATTTTAAACAGAGACCATTAAATTGATATTATTTTTCATAATTAATGAAATACATAAACACTTTCGTAAAAAAAAAACTTTTTAACAAAAAAAAACCTCCTTCAAAAAGCCACTAAAAAGAGGAAAATAATGAAATTTTGAGGTCTGCGCCAATTTAATAAAATATGAAGTCGGTTAAAAAGTATAGTATTAATAGTAATAGTATTAATATCTTCTTTTTAACCAACTTCATATTTTATTAAATTGGCGCAGACCTCAAAATTTCATTTTCCTCTTTTTAGTGGCTTTTTGAAGGAGGTTTTTTTTTGTTAAAAAGTTTTTTATTTTTTACTTTTTAGTGTCAAAAAGTGACATTTACCTTAAAGGAATCACACGCCGTTACTCACTTTTATTAAAATCAGCCGAACTACTGAACCGATTTTGATGAAATTTCTATGGGACCAATCTGAAAGTATATCCTTTCAAATAAAAAAAATATTTCCAAATCGGTTTATAAATGACGCAGTTCTGAGGTAACAAACATAACAAAAATACAAACGAATTGAAAACCACCTCTTTTTTTTTGAAGTCGGTTAAAAAACCGAAGATTTCCTTAAATTTGTGTGTTTTTAGGGTTCCGTACCTCAGAATGAAAAAACGGAACCCTCATTATAGAATCACTCTTGTGTCTGTCTGTCTGTCTGATCTCCCCCCTCCCACATTACCTCCGAAACTATTGAGCCTAAAATTTAAAAAAAGGAATATAAGGCTTCACGCATAGTTTACTGAAAAACCTAAACGAAAATCCTAAGTCTTTAAATCCCAACGGGAAATTAAAAATTAATTAACGCATTTCTATACTGTGTATTAACTATATGTATTATGTATATTGTATACACCTAGCATAGAGCCGTACCAAGTGTATCGTGGCGTAGCGGTAACGCGTTCGCATGACACCACGAAGGGCTGGGTTCAAATCCAACTGGCGATACGTGATTGTTTTTGTTTGTTTTTATAATGTAAATATTTTGGAATTTTTCATTTTAAAAATTAATTTAATGTTTGATAGGTACGGAAAAATTTTGAAACACTAAGAAGAACAAAATAAAATATAAGTAAAAAAACACTTTTTGAAAACAAGCGTAAATAATTAAATCTGTTAATTTTTTACCCCTACCTAATTCCTTTTTTTTGTACGGAACCCTCGATGCGCGAGTCTGACTCGCACTCGGCCGGTTTTTTTTAAACCGTTCGGAAATTGAAGTTGCATCATCTTTTATTCGCACCGCTATAAAACAAAAAGTTAGGTGGAACTTAAAGTGAAAATTTTGATTGCCCCGGCTAGCTAAGTCCCACATAAATCGCTAAGTGGAACTTAAGCCGTAGAAATCTGGAGCTTAAAGTTTATCTTAATATATAATATTACGATATACGCATGCGTGTTGCCTGTGCTATTTGTTTTTTAAATTTTGCTACAAGAACTTAAAATTCTTCCCTCTACTTTTTCAATAGGCTACAATATATTGTTACGCTACGACAAAAAGGGATGAGTAGTGAGCAAAAATAGCGAATTTGGTTCGACATTGGACGGAATTTATTGGAAGCTCCTTGCTTAGCATTTAAATTTGGTCCTAACGCTTTTCGAAGGAGGTATAAATAAATAAATTAATATACATGGTGGCCCAAAAAGAATGGGACATAAAGTAACAGCTGATTCCTTACAAAAAAATATGGCGATAGACCCCAAATTGTTTATTCCGAAAGTTGATATTAAAAGAGATACAGGGTGTGATTTTCTTAAATAACTTTTAAAATAATTTAGGCGTTTTAATGAAATTTGGTATATGGGGATTTTTTGACATGAGAAATTCAAATCTGACCTTGGTATGGCTCTTACTTGTAGGGGGCCGCCACTTACACACCTTTTCACTCATTTAAATAGTCATAACTTTTTTGTACGCACTCGTACTATTTTTTTAAATTAAAACATTGATTTCTCCGTCATTTTTACATAAAAAAGATATACTTTGTAAAAAAGGCTAGGAGTAACCTTTTTCAAGATATTTGCGCTTAAAGTAATCGATGCAATGTGGTTTTAAATGGCAAATTTTGAAAATGAACATAGGTGGCTTTGAAAAATGTGTTGAAGTTCATGGTTGTCATTTTGAAAACCTTCTACAATAAAATAAATGTTTTTGATTTGCTATTTAAAATAAAATATTAATTAAAATAAGAAGTATTATTATTTAACTAAAATTTGCCATTTAAAACCACATTGCATCGATTACTTTAAGTGCAAATATCTTGAAAAAAGTTACTCCTAGCCACTTTTACAAAGTATACCTTTATTACGTAAAAATGACGGAAAAATCAATTTTTTGATTAAAAAAAATAGTACGAGTGCGTACAAAAAAGTTATGACTATTTGAATGAGTTAAAAGGTGTGTAAGTGGCGCCCCCTACAAGTAAGAGACATACCAAGGTCAGATTTGAATTTCTCATGTCAAAAAATCCCCATATACCAAATTTCATTAAAATGCCTAAATTATATATTTTTATTTAAGAAAATCAAAAATAAAAATTAAACTTTGACACCCTGTATCTCTTTTAATATCAACTTTCGGAATAGACAAGTTGGGGTCTATCGCAATATTTTTTTGTAAGGAATCAGCTGTTACTCTATGTCCCATTCTTTTTGGGACACGATGTATAACGTCACTTTATTTTGACAGTGGCTAACAACAAAACGGGACTCTACTTAATTTAAACATAAAAATAGTCGAGCACAGGTAAGTGGACGGAAACCGATGCCTTTACCCTATAATCTATATCTTACAAACAGTGTATTATTTACATTTAAGGAAATAGATTCAAAGTATTGTCTTGATATTAACAAAAAAATTGAGCTAGTAGCTTCGTTGAAGGTAAGAAAAACTACATTGTTTTATTCGCAACGAAATCTACATGTATCAATTTTTTGCACAGTTGCTTTCAGCCACTTTATTTAAATTTAAAGATAACTCACCGCGTTGTGTTAAGAATATGAAAAACAACAAAGGGAAAGAAAAACGTTTTAACGGAGATAAATTTCAAATTTATATCTAATGGTCCAAAAATCTTTCACATTTAGACATATTTAATATAAGAGCTACAAGGGTCAAGATAAAATCTTTTAAAATGGATATATCCTTCAGATTTTTTTATGTTTTAAATAATGTCAATTTCATATATGTAACATGGACTAAAATGACGTGAAATAATCGATTTTTTTGACATGAAAATGTTTATACGTTCGGTTTGGTAGCCTATAGGTCAAAATTTACGATGCAACGAAAAAACGATAGATTTCAAAACTCCTTGAATAATGAACCGACAGCAAGTAACCGGATAACTACAGATAGCTTATACAATTACATGTGAGATTTTTTCAAAAACGAGTTTATTGCGCCATGACTATAACATTGGCTCTCAATTTTGGGTCGCGAGCGATTTCGTATATGGGTTGCATAATGTTACTCGTTTATGCCAGGAATTTTTGGAAATCAAAAAAAGTCAAATTTTTGAAAATATTGTCACCATGAATATGCTAGTTTAGTAGAACGGTCTATTTCACTATGTTATTGTTTTACTATTCCAACTTTACAAGTGAATGATACTGATTTAAGTTAAGACTGACTTTTTAATTTTCTTCGGACTGAAAAAAACGTGTTTTTGCAAAAATTCTGTCAGCACGATTTCAGTGAAACGAATAAAGGGATCGAAACCAAATTTTGGTAGGATGTTTGATAGAAGCCCTGTTGTTTTGGAGCAAAATTGACACGTGCGCAGAAACAATATGTCCTATATTTTTTTGACTACAACTGTATACTTTTCGTAAATTATTTCTACTTTGCACTTTCGTAAATATTTTGAAAAAAAAGTAAAGTGTTTTTTTGTTGTCAATTAAGATATGAGTTCACTGACAGGCTTGCTTTGACTTATTTTTACATGTGAACCATATGTAATCATTAAAGCTAAAATCAAAGTAATATGTATTATAAAAATTTATTATATTTTGTCAAATGTCAGTATTTTTCAAGTTGGAATTGGCCCATCACCCAATTTGATGTAATTTTTTTAGGTAAGTTAAGTGAGCAATTAAACAAGACGGTAACTTAAAAATGGGATGACTGTATAAGACACTTGTTAGTATTGTAAAGAATCTAGGTGGCAAATAAATACTACCACAGACATATAGTGACCCAGTGAACAATATAAGTATCACAGACATATAGTATGAACACATAGTGGTCAAGCCGTGGTCAAGTAGTGACGAAGTGTTGGTCAATAAAAACTGACCAACGGTCAAGCAAAACTGACCAACGGAAAATAGACAAAAAGAACGCTGGCAACAAAGCGATCGGGTACAATGAACAGTGAATAAAGTGAGGAACAATAATTGTCCAGAGAATGTAAACTGTTGTCACAGTTGTGAAAGAATAAATAAATAAAATATTTACCAAAGTTACCAAACAGTTTTGTTACAGTATTAAGACCGTACAAACAAAACATTCAACTGCTTTGTTACACTTGATATAAACGGTGTGTGCGCAGTAAAATTTGTATATGTATGTATAGAGATGGTTCTTTGTTCCTTATCGCAGAGTCGGTCTTGTTTCACAGTTAATGGTCTACTGTAGGTATAAGTAAAGGACAATACGCGCCAGATAATGCTAAGTAATATCTTAGCTGCCGGTGGCGACCCACCCCTGACGCGCTACCTTTATATAAAAAATATAATATACTATACACATATACCATATACCCAAGTGCAATCCAGAACTATCCTATGTCTAAACTTAAGTGTTTAATTAGGAAGTTTCCCTTTTCTATTTTTTTGGTCTAAATCATAGTTCTAAAAAATACAAAATTAATGGCGGAAGAATTTTTGAAATATTTTTAAAAACAATAAAGTTATGCTATACTTCAAAGTTTGAATTTGACAATTCTCCAAGAAATTCCATTTTCAGTCCGGGTGACGTCACGCGGCACGATATTTTTAAAAGTTACTTTCAGTTTGTATGTGTGGTAATTTAACATGGTAACTTCCAATAAATCTCCTTCTTTAAACTCGTAAATTGTTATGGAAACACTAAAAACAGACCAGCTGATGACGGAAAATATTGACATATTTAAATTTTTGACAGTTAATTTTAATTTAATATAAATAGAAAAGTCTGTATTACAACAAAATAGTTACCAAGTAACTAAGGTTCTTATTACTCGCACAAAGCTAAAAAATAGCAAACTTGTACCGCGTGACGTCATATTCATAAATCAGTTTCGTTTGCGACCCCACGTACAAGAAATTGAATATCTCCATTGAAATTAAAGATATCAAGATAATTCTTTCAGAATTTTTAAAGTTATCTTCATTACAATGATGTGACAGTATCATAATTAGTATTTTCGTCCAATGGAAACTTCCTAATTTGGAGCCACAAATATACCCATTTAGACCCCATGTAGGTACTCTAGGAAGTTGGTGGTTATTTCAAGAATATTTAAAATTTTATTAATTATGTTAACAAGATGGTAATTTAATGGTTTTTAAATCAGTTCAAATTGTGAATTTTGCACCAGTTCCTATTTTTGTACCCGACAACGGCTAAGATAAAGAGGCTTATTTAAATTAAAGGAACAATTTGACTTTCTTTTTCGTGTTGTGTCAATAACGTCAGACGTGCATGCAAGAACATTATAAGTGACATTTTCCATCTTGTCACTTACAATGACACGTATCGATATGATACATTTTTTTACAAAGAAAAACGATACGGAGCCTTGAGGCGCAAAAATAACTGTTTGATGTCTAGATCCAAACATTCACTAGGCACAACTTTGTTCAGTGATCACGACAGACAAGCTTCTGATTTTTTTTTTCCTTGTATATCTTAATTGTTTGACGAACATTGCGATGGCAGGTTGCCGACTGATTACGTTAAAAAAAGTATATGCTTGTGGAATGGCTACTGTCTATTTAATAATTATTTTATTATAACGACAAAAAAAATTTAACTCATTGTTGTATTTAAAAACGGTCTTGTCTGGGCTTACGAGTTATTAATATTTAGTTATGTTTATAACTTAAATAAAATGCGCTCTCGCATGAAGTGTGATTTAGTGTTGAAATAGGTATATATAAGAAAAGAACAGATCCCACTCTCGGGGCACTGTGTGGCAAGTGGTAACTCAACCAGCCGGAAACTGGGAATTTCGGGTTCAAGTCCTGACAGTGGCTTCTGATTTTTTCCTTGTATATCTTAATTATTTGACGTTTAACATCACGATGGCAGGTTGCCGACTGATTACGTTAAGAAAAGTATATGCTTGGGGAATGGCTACTGTCTATTTAATAATTATTATATTATAACTACAAAAAAAACTTAACTCATTGTTGTATTTAAAAACGGTCTTGTCTGGACTTACGAGTAATGTTAATATTTAGTTATGTTTATAACTTAAATAAAATCCGCTCTCGCATGAAGTGTGATTTGGTGTTGAAATAGGTATATATAAGAAAAGAACAGATCCCACCCTCGGGGCACTGTGTAAGTAAGTGGTAACTCAACCAGCCGGTAACTGGGAATTTCGGGTTCAAGTCCTGACAGTGGCTTCTGATTTTTTCCTTGTATATCTTAATTGTTTGACGTTTAACATCACGATGGCAGGTTGCCGACTGATGCTTGTGGAATGGCTACTGTCTATTTAATAATTATTATATTATTATTATTCAAAATTTTATTTAGAGTACAACAAAGCCAGAAAAGCTATGTTATATAACGGACAATTGTACAATTAATAAAAAATATAATAATTGTGAATACGATTAATCTGTTATTTTGGTCATTTTCTATTATTAATTCAATTATACAGACGAAAAAGCATTTACATTAATTAAAATTTATTTTTCTATTCCAACTTTTCAAGAACACTGTTATTGTATAAATTTTGGACATCCTAATATCTCAAAAAATAATATTAAATTAGGTTTTATTTTGAAATGTCAAAAAATTGATCGACTTTTATAGACAGAATTAGATTACAAGCTTTATCTGAAGTTTTCATTCTAATTTTGTGCACATTAATGCCATCTTGAAGAATATGTGTTTAAACATTCTCCACATACAAAACCCATTTTTTAATCGCTATCAACCGAACCAACCATATTAGTACAGATTTCACTAGTTAGTTGTAACGTTCGTTTAGGTGTGTATGTCAAACGACATCAAAATGGGGTATTCGGCCAATCAGAATGGACCCTGACTGCAGGGCCCAGTCGCTTGTTTATTTTTGAACTTATTAGAAATCAGAATGCATTAATTTAGGTATAATTTTGTTCAGAATTTACTGTTCTATATATAGGTAGTGCACACAAAAAAACACACACGCAAGTACCCTATTCAAATTAAGTACAATATATTTCTGAATCATGCATATACATAGATATATTACACTCCTAGTTAGCGCCACCCTACTCGTTACCATAAATAGGAAAGGACGGCACAAAAAGAGCGCATTTACATTTTCACGAGATGAATAAAAATTCCATTTTCATCGGACAATTTATAATTTCTACATTTTTACTTCAAGTAGCGTCGTCTGAATTATTGTTTATAATTATTATTCGTTATTTATTCAAAGTGACGCTGTCTTCTTTTGGTTTCCAGCAACAAAGGAATTCAAATTCATGACACGGTTTACGTCTCTAAGCTCAAAAGTAATGTAAGTAATTTAAATAATCGCACAATCAAATGTAATTAAATGTCAAGAAAACCATTTTCAGTATTTTAATGAAGCATCGAATTCTGATGAACAAAAAGCAATCAAATTAAACATCAAATATGAATTTATTTTACCCCTCTTTATTTATTATAATATTCGGCTATAGTAGATTGTATATCGAGATGTGTAATGGACAAATATTACGACGAGTGATGACAGTCACACATGATTCGTAATATACCATTACAAACGAGATATTTATGGTATTTTTCGCCATACCCACTACAAAATACCTACTTTTCACTTCATTTTCAAAAAAATAGGACAGTTCGTTTGCGTCACTATCTTAACTTCTTCAGTATACCGTGAAGTTCGTGATTAAGTAATGGCAGGTGCACGCAGGCGTATAGAGCGAATAAACAGAAGTTGCTATGGCAACCGTTTACTTACCGCCCTATAGTGCAGTAAGTAAAACACTTTCCGCACACCTGCCTGTTAAATGACTCATTAAAGGCCGCTATACATACATCGAAAGTAGCTATTTTGTAATGAATATGGAAAAAACATATTTCGTATTTATTTTCTTTCCAAAACGATAAAAGTGAAAATTTTTCATTTAAATAATATTAGTGATGGAAAACTGATGAAATTTGCGATAGTTCCAATTCTAGTAAGTACTGGCTCTAGACTATAGTGATAGTATTTCTGCAGATTATAAAATTGATTCGTTTTTGCATTTCAGTTTTCAGATCAACACAAAGCGTGTAATCGTGGGAACCTTTTTAATTTAATCGGTTCAGTAGTTTTTTTTTTCTAGTAATCAAATAAAATATCAAGAAAGAAGGCGGTTAATATCGTGCAAACTACGTATTGCAAAAATTCGACTGATGACCAGTCCCATACTTCCCAGCTAGTAAATATTTGCAAAAAATAAACACTCTTTTTTTATTCTTTGAAAAAAAGCATGACCCTCTTTTTTGTTTGGTGATCTACTGATGGCTAGTAATATAGCAAAAATCATGGTTACCTTGATTTACGTACAATTTTCTTTATTTAGTAAAATATTTTTTTTCTCGAAAACTATACATTTTAGAGAAAAAAATATTTACATTTTTTTCATATTATAACATCTAGAATTCATTTATATTTTTTTTTACCTATGGTAATACGTGACATTGAGAACGTTTTTTTTAATATCTCAGGATCCACTGAACCGATTTGACTCAAAATCTAATCAGATCTAAGTTGAAGGCTGATAAACACAATAGAACAATCGGCATGGCCGTATGTTGTTCCGTTTTTACGATATCGAAGGCGAAAAATTGACCACACACACATACAAACATCAGTCAGAAAATGATCTTAAACGATTGCTAGGGTCTCAAAACCTGAAGATCTGTTAAAATCTCGAAATATTTTTTTCGGACTAAATCCATTAAGTACTTCCCTACCATAGTATAGGTGAGAAGTAAAAATAGATAGTTATAGGTACATATTAATAATGAACTAAAAAGTCACAAAGAAAATTTTTTATAAAAAAATTGAAACACATTAAAATTACTTAAAATTATTATAATTAAAAAATTCAACTTTAAATTTAGATTTTAAGCTAAAAATATTAGCAGAAAATGACTATAAGTAATTAAATTTTTAGTAACTTTTTTGAAGGCGATAACATTTTTTTATAATAACTTTTTGCTTTATAACCATTTGCATTTCTCAGTCAAAGTTCATGATCAACCAAATGATGGCACTAAAAAAATTAAAAGATTTATTAAATTTACTTATTGATCTGTAAATCATGGTATCCTACTTCATAGTTCAGGTTTCCATACCACAGTACAGAACAGGGAAGACACAACATCTTACTATCCACATTCGTGGCGAAGGGGGAAATTCAAGGAAGTCAGCATCGACCTCATCTTTATAAATACTGCTCCAGCCTGTTCTATTCTAGACAGATTCTCTTAGCGATAGTCATTTTGTTCGTTAACTAGTATTCTATTAAGGCATTTTTAAAACAGGTTAATACAAATATATATTAGAATTGATTATAACAAGATGAGTATACCTATTAAAATATTTGTTAGGTTTTTAAAAAACGATAAAATTTTTTGAAAATTCACAAGAATTATAAAGCAATCACACTAATCCGCGGTTCCATTTCCATCCTTTCTCCAATAATTAATCTGATCAACGGTCTATAGTCACAAGGCAAAAGAGTTTATGGAAGATTTTGGTAAAACAATTTTAATGACATTTTTAAGCTCCAGGATTTAAAAAAAATTAGAATAACGATTCAATTTTCCATTTTTAACTTTCCATTGGAAGTTATTGTAATGGGTTCGAAAATCGAAGTCAAAATTTATAACAAATTTTTATGTTTCAAGGTCACTACACTATTTTTACACCATTTTTGAAAAGATGTCTCTCTCTCTCTCTGTGTGTGTATGTGATCATTTCTTTCTAAGACGAAATTTCGAGAACGAAAACTGATGTCGACTACGTTAGGGTGCCAATCGACGCGTATTAACGTAAATATGATCTGAAAGAAATTTTTTCAAAATTGGTTCAGCCGTTATTTTTTCTTAACCAAATAGACTTCAAAAAAGTAGATTTTACACATATCTCGCGAATAAAAAAATATATCGACTTCATAAGGGTGTCAATCGAGGCGTGTTAACGTCATTTTGATCCGAAAGAAATTTTATCAAAATCGGTCCAACCGTTTTTTTGTTTAAAGAAAAAGACTGCCAAAAGTGGATTTTACACGAAATCTCGCGAATAAAAAATAATATCGACTTTATTAGGGTGCAAATAGAAGCATATTTACATCAACAAGACCCGAAAGAAATTTTATCAAAATTGATCAAGCCGTTTTTTTTTTGTTTCAATAAAACGACTGCAAAAAAGTAGATTTTATATGAAATCTCGTCCAACAAAATTTTATCTACTTCGTTGAGGTGTCTATCAAAGCATGTTAACGTCACTATAATCCGACATAAATTTTATAAAAATCGGTCCAGCCGTTTTTTTAAATTTATTGTTAAAAATAAATAATAATTATGTTTTAATGAATAAAATGATTACCTTTCTGTGTAATTTCTGATTTAATTATAAATATTCAATATTCATCAAACTGGGAAGTTCGTTGTGTGGACCTGAAGGGTCGCACTTGTGAGTCCCAATTAAAAGTAACTGTAGTCCTAATAAACGACCCCCCTCACGGCTTGTTTTTTTTTTGCAATAAGAAGGAACAGTACTAATGGTCATATTATGTCGAAGTACCTTCCTGCTACACGAATATCGCAAAGGACATAAACGGTTCAATGAAATTAATTCATTTATTTTAAATCTAAATAAACTTGAAAGGCATCTTCCGAGAAAACTCACTGATTTTGAAGATTCTTCAGATTTAAAATTTACGTTGATACTTAAATTTCGTTCAATTTTTCATTCGTTACGCTTGGGTAGGAAGGCAACTCGAGACATATATCGCGATGAAAAATAGACCCACTTATCCACTGGAAGGATAATGTGGTGTTCAGAAATTCAAATTAAATTTTACTGACTAGATAAAGCAGTCTATATTGTACCGGCCCCTAAATCGTACCATCGCATTATTTCAGAAGTTAGAGGCCTTGGAAGGCATCTTTTTGATATTAATTAGTGAGAGAAACAACGCTTTTCGTAAAGTTTTGTTATCGGCAGGGTTGAAAAGTGGTCTAAAATAGACCATCTTGTCTACATCACTTATGTAGTGGTAAAATATTAGTATAACCGAGTTATAAAATATTGTACCTAAATGTATAAAATAAAGTGTTGAAAATTCGTCATAGGCTGCTTTGTTATGTGGCCACAGTCATGTGTATTCAGGATATAGGTAGAGTGCGTTTGTTTGGAGTAAGTTGTTGATTAAACTGGGAATAAAAATCAAATAATCGCAGGCGGATGCAAAGTGTAAATTTAATTTCATGGCAATGTAACCTTTTTATCAAGTTCGTTTGGGCAGTCAATCAAAACAATTATCTGCATTAATCAAATCAACTGAATGCCTACAATCGTGTACAAGCTGTTTATGATGTATCTTTACCATCTATATTTAGTTTTTCTTATTTTTATAAATACTTTATAGTAGATTGTATGTCTAGATACGTAATGGGGCATATTACTGCGAGTGATGACAGTATATAAAAACGAGCGATAGCGAGTTTTTACAGTCACACGAGCCGTGATACCATTACGTACGAGACATATATGGTATTTTTTGCCATACCCACTACAAAATACCTACGTATCACGTAATTTTCAAAAAATGTTGACAGTTCATTTGCGCCGCCATCTTTTCTTCCAGTGTTCCGCGAAGTTCGTGCAAGTAAGTAATGACAGGCGCACGCAAGCGTACGCAGGCGTATAGAGCGAATAAACAGAAGTTGCTATGGCAACCGTTATTTTCTGCACTAGTGCAGAAAGGAAACCATTTTCCGCACAATTGTCTGTTAAATGGGTCATTAATGGCCGCTATACATACATCGAAATTCGAAAGTAGCTGGGTATGGCAAAAATTATTATATCTATTAGTATGCCAACATCGTGTTGATGCAGACCTGAAGAGATATTAGTTCAAATTATTTTCACACGAAGAAAAGTCGAGACGATGGAATACGCTAATATATTATTTTATTTTAATTTGTAAATCTGGCAGGCTAACAGACAAATAATGTCCAGTAACAAGCCTGCACACAGTATTACAACAAATTCAAATTTGCAGCACAGTAGCTACATTACAAAACATGACAAAAAAAATTACATTATTAAATAATATAAATAAAAGAACTCACTATTACTTCAAAAAAACAGAAACTTGTCTTTTAAAACGGCAGAGAGTGTCCCCAAAAATATCAATATCAGTTTTATTATTCATAACGTTGAAAATGTGCGCCATCCTGAAAAGTGGAGAGTTAAAGGCATAATTGGTCGTGACTGGGGGTAAATAAAATAGATCTCTATTCCTGGTATGGTAGACGGGAGCAGACAGGTAAAATCTCACTAGTAAGTCGGGTGAATTAATTGTTCCGTTTATAATTTTATGTAAACAACATAGATCGGAAATTTTTCTTCTAACTTCAAGAGTTTGTAGTTTCATTAAAGATAGTCTGCTTTCATATGTTAATTGTAAATTCAATTTCCAATTGACGATTCTCAGAAATCTTCTTTGGATAGATTCAATGCGGTTTACATTGTTAAAATAATATGGGCTCCACACAACAGACGCATATTCAAGCTGAGATCTTACCAGCGAACAATACAATGTTTTCATTACGGATATACTGTGGAACGGTTTAGCTATTCTCATAATGAATCCCAACATCTGATTCGCGTTGGACACAATTTGGTTTATATGATTTCCAAATTCCAACCGATTGTCCATAAGTATTTACCTATAATAATTTTATAACAACCGTGATAAAAACAACCAAACATTCTTTTTGTAAATATGAAAAATAAAATTTGTAAATATAAAAAAATTTGAATTTGATAAATTACAATATTTATAAAACGAAACAAAACTAATAGATGTTAAAAGGAAATTCTAACTTTTTGTCCATGAGTATAATTTTTAGTGAACCTGAATAATTTTATTTGAAACCTGAAACTCGAAGAATGATCGCAAAACGCGAAGTCTTCGAATCAAAATGACATCGTTGGCAACCCTAAGTATCAGATTATTGTTATAGAAAACTAGCTTTACGTCCTACCTTGTCCCGGATAGATATTAGTTTGGCAGCGAAATTCGATTGTCAGATCTGATTGAAAAAATAATTTCTATCGCTAAAATAGCTTTTTTTTATTTAGTAACGCCGCTTCGGCTCACTAGGGCCATTTACAGATAACAATAATTTCTGTAGTATAAAATCAAGTCAACTTCTGCTTATTATAAACGCATGCTAATGCATAATATTCTTGTTTGGACGGCGAATTTGTGATTTATCAGTGTACCGTGTAGACATGAGGGAGACTCGTGTACTGTGTAGATATGAGGGATACTCGTGCACTACGACCGTACTCGTATATAACTATGAGTGTGTAATGACATTTTAGCACCGTTCAAAAACTGTGATGGTTGATTATAGTGCTTTCATTTAGGTATATATCAAGAAACACGCGTAACTGTGCATTTTCATCACAATTTTACATAACCTACGTTTTTATAATATTATAGAAAAAAACATTTTTAAAAACTGTAAGCTTCAAAAAATATTTTAAAATATTCGGTGTTTTTTAAGATCAGTAGATTTTTTGATGAATTTGAAATCCAATTTCCTTCCTAATTATTACAAAATACATTCCATTATTTTTAGTATGACGTTTGAAAATACAACTTTGAAAACTTTTTTCGAATCAATATTTTAAGCTTTGATTTTGAAAAAATAAAATTTAGTAAAATTAATGTTCTGTCGGTACCTATATTTACAAATACGTTTCGAAATAGGACAAGTTTTATTTATTTATTTTTTAAATCATAGCCTGAATAAAAAATCAGCCTCTGATTAAGGACCTTAAATTTCCTGAATTAAAATTATAAAATACTAATTTTAAACCATACCAGCCATGAATGTTGTAGCTGTGAATTTTTCCGCAGATGAGTAACTCTATTGCTTACCTGAAACAAATAAAAAACAATAACTGTAGAATAGTACATAAAAAATACATTACCAATGATTTTAAAATGCTAGCACATGTCAAGAGATTTATGAGGTAATGGATTCTCGCTTGAAGGTTTTATTAATTTCGGATAATAAACTATAAAGAAGCAAAATCGACGAAACATAGATTTTAAAAATGTAGTGTTTATCTATATATTTTAAACACAAGCCCTATTTCTCTAGACAATCCGCCAGCAACCCCTGCTCAACCGATTGACATAATTTTTTTTTAAACTGAGGCCTTTAGTCCACAGATATGTTATCGCTATTTTTTTTTGGTGAAATTTCTTTAAAAGGGGTGATTTCAAGCGATAATAGTAAAAATGACGAGGGGGGCAGTGGGGTGAAGAGAAACGTAAACAGAGAAAATCCGATACATGAGTGTGAGAGAAATGCAAATATGTACGCATGTCGTGGATAGGCTATGCAAACAATAAACAATGAAACATCTTGACAGTTGTACATTTTAATTTTTAGAGCCCAGATTCTAATAGGGTTATATTGACAAAATTTCCAAAAGTATTTAAAATTACACAATAAAGATGTATATGTACGTGCAAATTTTTTTCTCTTTTAAATATAGTACTTAGTTTCTCAAATACCGACAAACTCATCGATTTTTTCTAAAGATCATTCGTACGTAAGTATTACACTGATAGATACGTTCTATAGCTTCTAAAAAACTACTATTTTACGTACACTTTAAAGTTATGTTTGAATCAAAAATATTTATCAAAAATTATATTAAAAACATATCGTTAAAAGCTAGGTTATGTGTTTTACTCACGCGTTCGTATACACAATGATACTGAGAAAGCTTGAAATATATATTTCTTATTGTTTTCTTAATAAAGTGATTCATATTACATATAAAAAAGTTTGTGTTGGCAAACATTTTTTTTTGGCGATAGCCTTTACTAAACCATTGTTCTTTGAAGACAGTGTTAAGTCTCTTGATGTTTACAGACTCGGCTATATGTTTTAAATTTTGTTCCATAGAATAGCACAACGATTACACAGAAAAAATATTACATAAGACAAATTGTAGTGTATATTTTGAAGCTGTCGGGTGATGTAGCTTACAGCTTTGTGAAATATCTAGAGTCTAGAGTCTAGACGATAACATCAAACGATGTTACACAATCTACAACGTTTCAGGCACTATCTAGATTCTAGACATTTAAACCTGATGGTGTGCCCATCTTTTTCCTCATTTTTGTATCCTTTTCGCGTACGTTTTTGAACGCAGTAAATCATATAAGAGAGAGATGGCATGAAAGCGATAATTTAGTTTAGAATAATATTAAAAAAGCACTATTTTAGTTTTTATTGCTAATTTTAGAAATGTCAGCTATTTAAATATTATAGATATGTATTAATAAGCCTATGTATTATTTTACATCTTTTGGGCCTTTCAAAAATTTAATTTTTATGAATGTCCCATCAAAAAAATTAAAAATTAAATTTATTTAAATTACAAATTATTTGCCCTAACGCGAATTTTTTTCTTGGGTGGGTTTATCAAACGAGAAATTAAGATGGAAACAATGAACGAAAAGCTAAATTTTTGAGCTGAAATAAAGAAAATATCTCGGAATGTGAATAGGGTTTTGAAAGTGACAGTAATGAAAGGATGCTTACTGCAAATATTTTAGTGGTGCCTTTTTCAAAAATATGACAACGACACAAAAAATGTGTCCAAAGTGCCAATATTAAATAAAAGATACTTGGCATTTCGTGTAATAATTTTTTCTGTAATTGATGTCGAGATCTAGTAACAAAGATATTCTTCAACATTAACGTCACTTTATAAAACGTTTCGATAAGTCATTGAATATTTCAGGTTGTCTGTCAACCTAAAATATCCAGTGACTGATTATTTTAGGTTGACAGACGAATTCGGTTTAAAATGACAATGTACTAAGCTAGTTGCAATTGATCATGTCTTAGTGCTGCCACAAATTCAAAATATTTTTGTTCCCTTATCTTTCTAATTATAGGGATGTCCCTTCCTTAAAGGCCTGAGCACATTAGCGCGCTGGTGGTGGCGGTGGCGTTTGAACGCAACACTAATAAACAAACTGACACGCGCATATATGTCGCTGCTTGTCAGCGTTAGATCATTCCGGTGCAGCGTTCTATGGCGCGGTGGCGGTCAAACACAACTTGTTAACTTTGACCGCTGACCGCGTGTACCGACGAATAGTAAACGTTATTGTATTGTTGAGATGGCGAATGACGAAGACAATTTTACTGAAAAAGTAATTGAAAGTCAACGCAAACACCACCGCAACAGTGTGGCCTATTCAAAAAAAAACGTCACCGCCACCGCCAGGCCTTTACGCGTCTGACGTCTCTTCCATGGCATCTTTCTATTATTTATTTATGATTTTGTTTATGAAATACCCAGGTACACCAAATGGCTGCGGCACTTTTCGATCGCCTGTGTATGTGTGTATCTGAGTTGAGGGAACCTAGTATATACGTACGATTTCATCTCTCCGGAGTTTTGTATATCGCCACTGATGGAAAATGGACATGTGGGAGATCTGTGTGGAAATTAGATTAAAGGGTTTTCATGAAAAACAATTAACAATTTTTCACTGAAATTGGTAAATACGAATGAATATATAAAACAAATGAGTGAATAAATAAATATATAATTGAATAACAGAATAAAAAACAATGAACTGTCGTTTCGATATAATGTCAGGCTTTGAAAATAATTTATTTCCAGTAATTGAAATAAACCAAAGTTATTTATGTACCCACATATACGTTCTAGAATTAATTGTATTTAAATTGTATTTAAAAGTAACAATTAAATAATTAATTTCAAATTTATTTTATTATTTATATAATTATCATTTTGTAATAAAAAGGTTAATGCGTTTTGTTATCAAAATACCATTAATGCAAATGGACTTGGTGGTTGATCATTAATTGTGATAAATGTAAGTGTTACCTTGCATTCTTTTATTTTTTCGAATGAAATTTTCCGTAGGTACAGCCGCGGACTTAAAAAAGTTTACACTTGTATCATCTAGTTACCGGTTTTTTTAATTTTTGCATATTGTAATTTGGCTTTCGATAGTAATGTATCAATTACTAAGGTTACATCCTAAAAATTCAATACGAAATTATTATAAAAACACCTCAGTTGTTTATTATACTATCCAAATTACTCAACATTATTCAATAACATAAGAAGATTAGATAATATTTGCTACTAGCAAATTCCTTCCTCCAATCTTGCAATAATTCTTCTTTTTTGTTTATCGTTTTATTAATTTCGAGGCATTTAATTGACAATTATTTCTTCTCATTTTTGACATTTACATTTACCTATCAAAAACTAAATTTGTTGCTAAGCTACTGACTTTTTGTGAACTTGCACTGAAAAACCCAAGTGTAAACTTTATTAAGTCCGCGACTGTACATGTAATTTATGACTTATCGTCATCTTTAAGTTAAAATCACGAATATGTATTTTGTCCTTAAAGCATAAATAATACGTATACTTCTCATGAAATGTTAAAACTTAACTGTTTTTTCCGTAATTACATAAATATCTTTAGAAATTAAAGGAATTATATTTCGTGTTATTCTTCACAGATATAATAATTTGGAACCGATTTTTATTACCTATTAGAGCTGTTATGATTGGCGTTGCCCGCGTCTCACTGGTCAACGTCTGATAAAGTGACAGCGTTTGAATGTTAAGCAAATAGCTTACAATTTCGTCTGATGTTGCAATTATGTAGTTTGTAGCATTAAGCCCGGCGTTGCCCGTGCCTCGATAACTGGGCATATTATTATAGTCTAAATAATTTTCAGCATAATGCTCTATAGTTTATACAACCTTGAAAACCAAATTGAAATTGGTACAGACAGACAAACTCAAAAAAGATACTTGAATAATGTTTATAGATGTAAGCAAATAATTATATTGTGCAACTAGTATGCTAAATACATCCTTATGCGTCAGGCGCGATGTTTTTAGCATGAATATAGTAGGTGAATGAGCGCGAGTCTTGGAGAGTGCGCATTTGCGAGTCGTATACGAGTGCTGAAAACATTGCGCCTTGCGTATAAAGATTTAGCACACGCGTTGCACATCATACTTTATTTAATACATTTATGGTTCTGGTTTATTGAATTAATGTGAAACACCGTAAATTCACTGACAGCAGTACATCTCATTCTAAAAACATTGGCATTGATGCAATATTTATTTCCTTCATTACCTCGTTCATTACCATAGTAACCATATTTCATTATAGCATCGGTAAAGGTTCATTATCTAACTTTTGAAGTGCTTCATTATAGCATTGAAAAGCGTTACACAATGGATCGATTTACAGACACGAAAAAACACTAAAAACGTGCATGTGCTGAATAAAATTATTTAATTGTTTGAGACAACTTCTATGTGCAATTACTTAAAAATAGTTTTATTCTGAAACTTCCCTGTTTTTTAAAGTAAAACTAATACGCTAGAAAATACATATTTGTAAAATATAAATAAGTCAGAATGGCTTGTACAAAAATTTAAAAGTTGTCGAAGTGTTTGAACTTCTATCACCAAATTTTTTCCATATAATACAAAAAAAGAACAACTTTTTTTAATCCCAGACTATACCCTTAAAAAGCGACATATAATTTGAAAATTAAAATTTACACATTCGTGATTTTGAAGTAACATTGTTTTTAAATATGCTCGTTATAAATGAAAAGCAATTAAATTTTTTAATCGGAAATTTTTGGTTTATTTTTAAAAACTATAAATTTTACGATGCAAGTTTTTATCGTTCAGAGGATACGAAAAGAGATCGATATATTTTAAATCAAAAATGAAACGCAGATAGGTACTTATTTAGTCTGTAGGTATATATGTTACAAAGTTGTAAAATAAAAAAAGTTAAGTTTGTTTTCAAACTTACTTAGTAAGTAGGTACATACCTATTATACTCTCGCCGCGTTTTGAAAAACGAATGATCTTTCTTTTTCACAACGCCTCTATTGAAAAATCGATTTTTGATACCTGTTTAGCGGGTTGAAACTGAGAGTTTTAACACTAGGGATTAAAAATTTCGGTTGTCGGTTTTCTCTGTTTTTAACGTTATTAAGAGAGAAATAGAGCGATTGAGTCGCGGCAACTTCAATTCGCATATAAAAAATGACAGCTAGACATAACCACACATAAATTTCACATCGATATGACAGATATAATATTTTTGCGGTTTTTTTGCGCGTCCAAATTGCAGGTAGGTATCTCAAATCGAATTGTCAATAGAGTTAGTGTGAAAAATAATATGCATTTACTAGAAACGCAACACAGCGTTTGCAACACAGCTACATGTATACGACAAGTATACGTGCATTAAGCGCACTTAGTAGGATGGCTTGGCTAGCTTAGTGGTAATAGCGTTAGACTGAAGATCGAAAGGTCCCTGATTCGATTCTGGGTTTCGGACCGCAATAATTTTTTTTTATTCATCAAACATTCTCTTAATATATTTTTTTTACTTTAAACTATACCTACTTAAATTATATTTGATAGGTAAAAAATTTGAAACACAAAAAAGAACACGGTGAAAAATTCTTTCGGGCTGATGAGCCGTGGTCAACTGTTGACCAGTTGACCACGGCTCATCAGCCCGAAAGAATTTTTCACCGTGTTTAACAATGGAAACCGGCCTTGAAAGTCTACTCAATTTTATTTTTTACAAAAAAGAACAAACTAAAATATAAGACAGCAAACTTTTTCAAAACAAATCGGTTAATTTTTTACCTCTACATATTATTAACTCCTTATTTTTATTACAGGTACGGAACCCTCAATGCGCGAGTCTGACTCGCACTTGGTCGTTTTTTTTTTATTTCACGGAGAGAAACACTGAATGATCTGTTTTATAAAATTTAAATGAGAACACTGTTTATTGGTGGCAGAAAAAGAATTTGTTTTAAATTGTTTCGGGGAAGATAATACAAAAGAAGGATGTAAAAATTACGCAAATGAGGTTAATTTGTATGGCCAGCAGGTCACATACACTGTTCACCCTTTGTTAATGTAGATTGTAGACGACAAAGGGCAAATATGTCTACATGCATGTGTGTTTGTGTTTGTGCGTACAAAACCTTCGTATTGTGCGTATGTGTTTATCAGAGGTAGCTCGTCAAGTTTTTGTGACCCAGTCAAAAAAGAAAAAAACAACTAGACACAGGAGAATTATACAACGGTCACTTGAATTATTATTTGAACATTAAAAAAGTTGCTGAATATGAGCTTCACACCATTTGAACAAAATTTTATATTTTGTACAATATTTCGTCTGTTACAAACAGTGATTATCAAAAGTTTCTTCTAGCTAATATCCAACAACCAAATTTCGGTGTCGTTATCAAAACACAGTTACAAATTACAGTCAAGTTCCAAAATTTAGCATAGT
Organism: Mongoloraphidia duomilia; assembly: GCA_039654895.1. Lineage (NCBI taxonomy): Eukaryota > Metazoa > Arthropoda > Insecta > Raphidioptera > Raphidiidae > Mongoloraphidia > Mongoloraphidia duomilia. Next base: position 12,506,632 of record CM077524.1, read on the forward strand.
GAGTCATGCATTCGTAATAAGGTTAAAGGAGTGGAAAAATAATGAAATCATGTAAGCATACATGTTCGTATACGCGTCCCAGTGCCGCTTGTATAATTAGTGAAGTATAAGCGCATGACTCACTATCTTAAATTTTGGAATTTGACTAATGGGATCCGTCAAATGATCATAAGACATCTGGTGGCAGAAAATTGTACTCAAAACTAGGAAAAATTTTACATGCTAACAGTGCAAATTTATCGTGAAATTATTTATTACAAAAATAATACAAGTAAAATAAACAAAAAGTTTATCGAAAATGGAATTCGCGACGTTTTCTAATATCATGACATTAAACACTATCAGTTATTGCCTTGTAAAACTTACTTTACAGCGAATTATTTTCTAATGACATGTGAAAAAATTGAATAATTTATGAATTAAAAAAATATTTTATATTAATTATAAGATTTTACTCACTATCATACTGTACTACAATAGTTAAATCTCTGATGATTGACAAAATGATGTGTATAAAAATATTTTGAGGTTAGTAACTTACTACCTACTTATTACAATATAACATATTATTATGTTGCAGTTATGTGTTTACATTATTTACTTAACCCAGCCTTAAAGGATCATTGAACGGATAATTAATTTCGTGGAGATTTTCTTTTAATTTTGATGTTTTTAAGTAAAATGTCGTACAGATTACTATTTTTGACAGCTCATTTTTCATGGATTTTTCTCGTAATATTTCTGACATTTGATAATATGTCCGACTTTCAGAATCCGTTCTCCTTCAACGAAATTCTTTTGTTTAGGATTCGTACCGGCCCAATCACAAATTGCACTTATATTTATTATTTCTTATCACTTTGAAAATCACAAAATTACACGCAAAAGTATACCCCGTATATGAAATCACCCCCCTCCCATTCTGCGCCATGTTTTTTATGCTCCACCCATCTGACGGATCCCAATAGTCTTTGTCAGTGTTGGTTTTGTCCATGCATACATACATGCTTTGTGGCAACTGCACCGGTTCCAAGAATCTTTGGTCTATGTTCAGGGGAGGTCAGTTTATAAAACTGGTCAATGTCTTAGATGAAAATGACGTTATAGTTGCCGAGAATCTATAGTCTACAATAATCTGGTCGACATCCTGTTAACAAATGAACGTTATATTTTTTGATATGTGTAAACATTTTTTCTGCAGAGTCTCCACAACATTTTTTGTTAGAAGGTTTCTCAAGGAAGTGACGCAAATCTTCGTTTTTGCAGTAATATTCTATTTTCTCTGATCAGCTGTTAATTTTTTAGGTTGTATGTAGCTGTCATCGTATTCGAATCTGAATGCTTATTTACATATTTCTTGAGAGTACCGAGGACTCGCTGACTTTTTGAAATTGTGCTCAGGCTGAAAGAACCTTTTAAATGAAATATCAAACAAGTCAATGTGTCTGTGCCATCAACATTTTTGATAAAAATGGCACCATCTTGGTATTATCTTTGGGAAATTACTGAAATTATTGTTGAATGTTTTTACGTGGTTTCCTTCAATAACTTCAGATAAGTTTCAAGATATTTCCTTATGCAAGGCCATGGCTGATATGTCGCTTGACTTTTCCCATTTTTTATAATAATTTCTCGCATAGGTACACTCACTGGACAATTAATTAAGTAATAGTAGATTTTTTTTTAACGGAAGGGCGTTTGCTTTGACCAGCAATTAGCCAGTGCGGTTTTAAAAGTTTGATAATAATTTAAAAACCATACAAGCGACGCGATAAAACGTAGGGATGTTAGGATAGGGGGTTAGATTGTATATCTAGTTGTGTAATGAGGCGTGTTACTGACAGTAATAGTATGTTAAGACGAGTGATAACGAGTTTTAATAGTCACACGAGTCATAATATCATTACGCACGAGATATATAAGGTATTTTTTTGTTCATTCACAATGCGTATTTTTAGCCACACTATTTCATAGCGTGTGTACGTTTTCAGATGCAACAATCAATTTAATAATAGGGTACGTGTGTAGAAGATTGTGCAAAAAATTTATTGCGTTAAAAGCGTCATTTAAACTGCTTCAGAAACCATTACTTTCTCCACATGTGCTTTCTTTTTAACGAGTCGCACCACTAAACATGTGCTTGTAAGTGTAGATCGGTGTGAGGCCTCATAATATTATGTTTGCATTTGTCGTTGTGTGTGCACATGTGTGTGTGTGTGTGTCGGGGTGTATGTGTGCGTGAGTACCTTTGTGCAGTAACGAACCACTCCTTGCTCTCTTCAATTTCATCTCTCTTTTCAGTTTACAGAAATGCTAGACAGGGACTGACTAGATCAACTCAAATAAACGGTCCTACACGCGGAACAATGTGACATTATTATTGTTCCGTGGCCCTACGTCCCTACATAGTCCGTATATCGTCACTCCCACAACCACCCTCCCTGCATTTAGTCATGCCATCTAATAAAAGTGGAACTTGAAGTATTCATTATGTAAAATTTAATCAAATCGTTAGAACCTTTTTCGAGATAAAACAGGTTTTTCATCTTTTACAGATTTTTTGGGGGTCATTGCTCTCATATTTAAGCTAAAAGTTTCGATAATAACTTTAAGTATAAATAGCACCGTACACTGTAAGAAATGAGAAGGCCGATTACATAGATTATCGATGGTCTATTTGTAGCCAGCGATTAATCTGGTAATAGGCACACAAAGAGACAATGGCGTCGCAAACAGGTATCGCCGGCACATCGCGTGATTCCATAAAAATACATTGAGCATGCGTACTTAGTTACTAATTTTACATTAATTTGTTTTGTATTCATCCATTTTATATATGTAACTATACATTTTATTTTGTAATTTTTACACACTTTATTGCAATATTACACAAATTATGTAATTTTAATTTACTTTATGTAAAAATCACAAATTTGTTTAACTTTACAGTAAAAGTTCAAGTTTTTATGAAGTTTTCTGTGTAAAAATAAATAATAATGTAAAATCACTTTGAAAATCGGGCGAACTCTACCTTAACTTTCAAAGTATTTTTACATCCATTTTTTACAGTGTAGTATCCGGATAAAAAAGTAACCCATATTTGAAGTTTGTGTAACTGTAGTTAGTGCGTACAAATCGACTCGATTGATGCTGACGAAAACAGACAGACAGACAAACATTTTGGAGACATTTTTCCCATCTAGATGTCATTCAAAATACCTAAAAAACATAAAATCGCACAAAAACGAAATTACAGACAACAAAGCTGTCCCGTTACAATTTTATATATAAACTAGCGGCCCGTCCCGGCTACGCCTGGGTGGTATGAAATTATAATTTAATAGCGGTTTTTAAGATCTGCAATTTTTTCGTACATTGTTTTGATGTATCTCTAAAGATTTGGCCAGTGTTAGCCATGTATAGGTAAGCGTACGAAAACAGGTTTTTTTGACGAAACACCGTCATAGTTCAGCCATTTTGTGCAAAATATTTACAAAGTATATACACAAACCTTCCTCGTTTATCGCTTTTTCTATTAGTGAAAACCGTTTCAAAATCCGTTGCGTGGTTTAGAAGAAGTAAGCGGAGAAACAGACAGAGGCAGACAGCGACTGTTTTATACTAAGTATGTAGAGATAGAGATAGAGAAGAGAAGATACTGGCAATAAAACCGTACCTATAACCTATTTTAAAAAAATCAATTTTTCAACTGGTTTAATGAATTATTAGTTATTTATTGAATAAACTTATAAATTAAATAAAAATCTCAACTCACGTTTAGCTAACCAAGAGCATCAAGAAAATAATCATACTGGCCAAAGCCGTACGCAGAATTTTGTTCAGGGGGGGGGGTCAAGAGTTATGAGAGAACATCCGGTTATATTAAAATTAGGTCATACAATTTATGACACAATTAGTTAGTACAAACGTTCTAAGTGCAATTCGGGGAATTTTCAGGTTCCAAAGTTCAATAACATAAAAGAAAAGGGAATAATTTGAAATAAGCTTTCTGACTTTTCACTCTTTATTCCATTATTCTAGATCCCAGGGGGCAGCTGATCAACTCCCCTTGCGTACGCCCATGATACTGACATTTGTAAAATTATTATACTAATGTGAAATCAAGTTTAATAATAATTGAACTTGAGGCAAATATCGATGCCGTATCATATATTGTTCATAAATCGTTCAGAAATAGGTTAGTAAAAGTAAAGAAGGCAGAAATCAAGCAAGCGTTACACTCTGGCCTTTGGCAGTTCAGAGAAGCAAGTTTCTTATTAACAGAGTGATCGAAGAGTAACGCTGACGTAATTCTTCCCCCTTCACAATTTACTTTCTATACTCTTGATGTAGATTGTATGTTACGTTGATAACATTGGAAAATAATTTTGTATGCGTCCAAACGTGATTCGATATCTTCAGAATCTAACGCTAGATTGTTAGATTTGTTTAGTATTTTTATTTCAGAGCTTTTAATCTTAAAAATATCGATTAGAGAGCCAGACATAAATATACTTCCCACCTATATTATACGAAATGTTATAATTACCACAAAACACCAAACCATAACAAACACTCTCGACGTACGTTTCGCCAACCAAGTTGACATCATCAGGAGATGATTAAAACTGTAGTGTTTGTTATGGTTTGGTGTTTTGTGGTAATTATAACATTTCGTATCTTTACACTAAATGTTCCACCACTTTTTATTACCTATATTATAGTCTATTCATTTCCAAGATAGAGTAATCTGAAAAAATACATTCCAACAGCGTTACTCTACAGTTTACAACAAAATAAATAGGTAAATGCGGTCCAGTACATTTGTAAAATTTGAAATACTCCCGGCCGACCAATCACAACGAAGGGACACGAGCTGATCACGCACACAGGTAACTCTATCTGGAAAATGAGTAGACAATCGTTCGTAACTGAAAATTTTCTCCACAAAACAGTCTACCTTTTTTTGTACCTATAAAATGCATGGCCCTATTCTTATTTCTTTATTGATCTATCTATACTAATAAATTTTAAGAATTGTTGGAAATGAGCACTTCCGTGGCACAAAGGATCATTAAAAAGCAATAATGACTTTTTTAAATTTGCATTTTACTAACGTTTCGGTATTCATCATACCATCTTCAGAGTATTTGACACTGAAGATGGTGTGAAGAATACCGAAAATGCAAATTCAAAAAAAATCAGTATTGCAATTTCTTTCAGTATTACGAGTATATACAAATAAACTAAGAGCAGAGATAGCTATAGAAATAGTATATTACGTCGCTTGTAAAACTACAACTATACACTAAAGTACGACCTGTCAGGTACATTATGATCAATCGTTGCTTGTATTCTGTAGTTTTTTATAACTACTCTTTATGTCGTGTTGTGTGCCTGGATGTTACAATAAAGGTTCCAAAGCGCTTATGAAAAATCGTATCTTATCATCAGTAAGTAAAAATATTTTCAATTGTTTCAATAATGTTCCCCGCACGTCTGGACTTGCTTCAGTTGTACATACCTACAAGCTGTGATATACCATTTCTATAGCTATTTCTATTCTGAGCTAACAACTAACTAAAATCACAGTCATCTTGATTAAGTAGATAATAAAAAATAAATTCAAAAATCAAAAAACCCGACTGCGTAAAAAAAACTAAAAAGAAAAAACAAGTTTAGTACTAAAAAAATAAATTCTAATGTGGAACATAGCGATTTTAAACAGTCGGGACCCGTCATATTAAGTTTTGATTACTGTCATATGTCTTTAGTGACATTCGGACAGTTAAGACAAATCGATTGACGTAAAAGACATCAAAATCGGCCCACGCGTTTGGTCTCTACAGTGCCACAAAGAAACAAACATACATAGACTGATAAACACAATACCCTCCTTTGCTTCGCAGTCGGGTAAAAATACTGCAGGGCTTCATGAATCAATTTTTAATATTTTAACTCTCCATATCTCTGAAACCTTTCTTGTGCTCAACTTGAAAATTTTTGTGATTAATGTGTCATCGTAAGGTATCATTTAGATCACAAATCAATAAAAAATTGTGGGTCTCCTAACGGGCTAAAATGCCACTGTTTTTTTGAATTAAATAAAAAATCATGAACGCATGTGCCGAGGACATATTATGCGCTATAGTTTTTCTGTAATCTTTACTACTATAATACAATTTTATATAAAAGTTTTGGAATTAGGAAATTTCCATTGGACGAAAATACTAATTATGATACTGTCATATCATTGTAATAAAGATAACTTTAAAAATTTTGAAAGAATTATTTTGATATCTTTAATTTCAACGGAGATATTCAATTTCTTGTACGTGGGGTCGCAAACGAAACTGATTTTTGAATATGACGTCACACAGTACAAGTTTGCTGTTTTTCAGCTTTGTGAGTAATTAGAACCGAGGTTACTTAGTAACTATTTTGTTGTAATACAGACTTTTCTATTTATATTTAAATTAAAATTAACTGTCAAAAATTTGGATATGTCAATATTTTCCGTCATCAACTGGTTTGTTTTTAGTGTTTCCATAACAATTTACGAGTTTAAAGAAAGAGGTTTATCGGAAGTTACCATGTTAAATTACCACACATACAAACTAAAAATAACTATTAAAAATATCGTGCCGCGTGACGTCACCCGGACTGAAAACGGAATTTCTTGGAGAATTGTCAAATTCAAACTTTGAAGTAGCATAAATTTGTTGTTTTTAAAGATATTTCAAAAATTCTTCCGCCATTAATTTTGTAATTTTTAGAACTATGATTTAGACTAAAAAAAAAATTCGACTGATGACCAGTCCTATACTTCCTACCTAGTAAATATTTGCAAAAAATAAACACTCTTTGTTTATTCTTTGAAAAAAAGCATGGCCCTCTTTTTGTTTAATGATCTACTGATGCCTAGCTTAATATAGCAAAAATCATGGTTACCTTGATTTACGTATAATTTTTATTTTTTTTAGTAAAATATTTTTTTTTCTCGAAAACTGTATATTTTAGAGAAAAAAAATATTTACATTTTTTTCATATTATAATATCTAGAAATCATTTATATTTTTTTTTACCTATATTAATACGTGACATTGAGAATGTTTTCTTAAATATCTCAGGATCCACTGAACCGATTTGACTCAAAATCTAATCAGATCTAAGTTAAAGGCTGATAAACACAATAGAACAATCGGCATGGCCGTATGTTGTTCCGTTTTTAAGATATCGAAGGCGAAAAATTGACCACACACACACATACACACACACACACACACACACATACAGACATCAGTCAGAAAATGATCTTAAACGATTGCTAGGGTCTCAAAACGTGAAGATCTGTTAAAATCTCGAAATATTTTTTTCGGACTAAATTCATTACTTCCCTATCATAGTAGAGGTGGGAAGTAATAAAAAAGGGAAACTTCCTAATTAGGAAGTTTCCCTTTTTTATTTTTTTGGTCCTAATCATAGTTCTAAAAATTATAAAATTAATGGCGGAAGAATTTTTGAAATATCTTTAAAAACAACAAAGTTATGCTACCTCAAAGTTTGAATTGACAGTTCTCCAAGAAATTCCGTTTTCAGTCCAGGTGACGTCACGCGGCACGATATTTTTAAAAGTTATTTTCAGTTTGTATATGTGGTAATTTAACATGGTAACTTCCGATAAATCTCTTTCTTTAAACTCGTAAATTGTTATGGAAACACTAAAAACAAACCAATTGATGACGGAAAATATTGACATATTTAAATTTTTGACAGTCAATTTTAATTTAATATAAATAGAAAAGTCTGTATTACAACAAAATAGTTACTAAGTAACTTAGGTTCTAATTACTTACAAAGCTAAAAACAGACAACTTGTACCGCGTGACGTCATATTCAAAAATCAGTTTCGTTTGCGACCCCACGTACAAGAAATTGAATATCTCTGTTGAAATTCAAGATATCAAAATAATTCTTTCAGAATTTTTAAAGTTATCTTTATTATAATGATGTGACAGTATCATAATTAGTATTTTCGTCCAATGGAAACTTCCTAATTGTTTTTCTTAAACTTTGATTTTAAAATGTATCTAAATTTCTTTAAAACGCGCAATACTACATTGTTTACCAGCTCCTTTATTTGCCTTATTTTTTTTTTAATTTAGACCTATTCCAGGAGCTAAAGAGGGGACATTAGGTAAGTGTATTTTAATATTGACAACAAAAACTACATAGTACCTACTAAATTTGTAATATCTACTTATATTCTAAATGAAAATGATATCAGTAAAAACTAAAATGTATTTTTATTTTCATTTAAATTTGAAAGAATGGATTACACTTTTATATCGTAGTAAAATCCAGCATGTACATTGTACACTTCGCTATAAAATATATTCAACAAAAAGCTAAGTAATACAAAGTTTACAGATTTTAATTTGTATATTAAATGAGTTGTGACATTGATGTATTAGGTGACAATTCTCCATGAAAAGACAAAATACTTTTATACTTATTTGTTTACTAGTCTTTACCCGCGATTTCGTTCGAGTTGATATATCGATTTTGATAAGAAACCTTTATTAACCCTAGAGTTTCCGGCAAAGAAACATCTTAGATTTATAGTTTGGGTACCCTCGATAGTGTAGGTACCTACAAAGTGACATATTATATGCAAACACTTTTAAAGTATAGTATAATTTGAAAGTGACACTGCAGTGATAACTATTATATTTATAATATTATAAATATAGTCCATCCCATAATTGTAGAAATTAAACAAATGAATAACGTATGACTTTTCTCTATTGTAAAAAAAGCTTTGTAAGGTGGTGTATCGTGTAAGTTTTACTAAATATCTAAATAAATCACTGTCATCATATTCAAGATGTCATAATTTCAAAACGACAAAATTCGTTAAAATTGTCAGAATGTGTTGTTTCATTATATTTTATTAACTAAATTTTAAAAATTTGTGATAAAAAATTAATGTTTTATAGCTGTTTAATTTGTTATATGAAGTTTGAAAAAATTATTATCAAATTGACATTACAATTTTTATCAATCTTTCTGTGTGTGTATCATACTTGTATCATTTAAATTTTAAATTTATACTTTTATTTAAAAACATTGAATTATAAATGACGAAATTGTACAATAAAAAGAAAAATAATTCATAAAAAAATATAGCAAATACATATTTGTACTATTTTTTTTGCGCCTCTTGTTCAACGAACAATTTACATCAGGTATTACTATTTGTGTATAATATTATAATATAAAGATACATAACTGTAAAATGTAGTTTATTATTTATTAAGAATGTTACATTTGTATATTATTATTTTAAAATTTACATGATACTTGTTCACTTTTCCAGTAAACAGTATGAAGGTTTAAGGAATGACGATTTTTGTAAAATATATTAGGACATCACAACACGAGCTGCAATATTATTGCGTAGAAATGTATTTGAACGTTATAACTGTTCATTGAAGCTATTTCTCTTCTTTTTTTAAAAAATTTAGCATGATTAATTCCAATTTACTTTTTGAAAAGTCAAATCTAATATTTTGTTATTTAAAAATGACATTATTTTATTTTCCGTTTCCTTGGTAAATTTTTATTTTTATTTAGTAAAACAGTGCTAAAACAGTAAACTTGGAAAATATAAATAATCTAATCATAATAAAATTAAGGAAAATCGCAGGATAGTGGACAAATATTTGATTTATTAAATTAAATGTACGACGTTTCGTTTATATATTTAAACTTTTTCAAGTACACAAAAATAACACGTTATTTTTGTGTACTTGAAAAAGTTTAAATATATAAACGAAACGTCGTACATTTAATTTAATAAATCAAATATTTGTCCACTATCCTGCGATTTTCCTTAATTTTATTATAATCACGATGGACACGATTTCTAATATAAAATCTAATCATAATTTTGAAATTTTTTACATGTTGCCAACTTAAAATAAACGTTATTCGTTTGTTTAATTTCTACAATTATGGGATAGACTTTAGCTTAGTTATCAGGATAGTAAAGAACTTGATCATATCGTTTATCACCATAGACATATACAGGGTTGTGACCGTGACTGCTTTTATTTATTTTATTTATTGTAGATTATAGACGCGTCGACAACTTAGGTCATTAGGGTCACCGTGACTGCTGCACATAGGGATTTAACCCGAAAATCAAACTTTCGCGATTTCCTGCTTCCCTAATTATTTTACGAAAAATATCTTCAAATAAAAGTTTTAGAACATAAAATTCTGCTCCTAAATCATTAAACGAAATTAATTTTGCATGCTTTGTAACGGCAGAAATTTGATATGAAAATGTCAAAATTACCTCAAAAACAGCTAGCGATAGCCATGGAACTTGAACAAAATGATTAGAAATTATTCTGACGGCTAAAATGTCATCTTTTTGTTCAAGTTCCATGGCTATCGCTAATCAATTCCTGCATTTTTGGAAAGAAAAAATCATTTTACAACCTATTAGCCCAGGAAATGAAAGGAAAAAAACACCCGATGTCGCAAATAATTCCAAAGGAGCTGGATTTTTCACAGATGGTAGAACACCTTTAGACATGTATTTTTACAAAAGTCCCCGGTTATCCCCCTTGTGCTTCCCCCGCCACCCCCGTTTGAATATAATTTTGCAAGCCTTACGGAAAACGATAATATCTCCTTAACCAATGTCTGAAATTAGACGACTTTTTTTTTGTTTTATTCCTAATTAGTTACTCTAAAAAATTTCCCCTCTTCAATTTTCCGATAAAATCAATATATGCTTTGCAATTTATTAATAAAAAGAAAATATCAGTTTTTAAAAGAATATTTCACAAAATATTTCCATATAACTTTTTGCTAAGCCTGTTAGGGTAAAAGTTGTTCAAGTAAAATTTGTAGACAATATTTGTAGCTTTAAAATGATGTATATATTGATAGACTTTAGTTAATTATAGGGCAAGTGGGCTGTTAATAATGAGCGCAGCGGTCGGACGCATAGCGATAAAATTAAAAAAACTTTTGGATTGTATTTATTTATTTGTAATAAAATTATTTATCTAACATTGAAGCGTTTTTAGGGTTCCGTAGCCAAATGGAAAAAAGGGAACCCTTATAATTTCATCCTGTTTGTCTGTCCGTCCGTATGTCACAGTCATTTTACTCGGAAACTATTGGCACATTATAGATGAAATTTGGAAGGTAGGTGATTTCTATGAACTGCTATACAATGGTTAAGTAAAATTACGAAAAAAATAGTGGTGGCACACCATACATGTAACAACTGAGGGATAAAAAAATTCCAGTGCACATAAGCGTGTGTATCATTAGATAGGCCTTCAAAAGTGATGTAGAAGTTTCAAAATGACTTTTTTATTAAAGTCAACAGTTGGTATGTAAATGAAGTAGAATTTATAAAATACTTCCAACGAAAATCGGTTTGAATAAGAAATGTTGTGTAGTTTTTGGGATACATTGTACCTTGCAAAAGGTGGGGTATAAGATATTTTTTGCCATACTCACTACAAAATAGCTACTTACGATGTATGTATAGCGGCCTTTAAAGAGTCATTTCACAGGCAGGTGTATGGAAAGTGTTTTACTTTCCGCACTAGTGCGGGAAGTAAACGGTTGCCATAGGAACTTCTGTTTATTCGCTCTAAACGCCTGCGTGCGTCTGCCATTACTTTCTCACGAACTTCACGGCATACTGTAGAAGTAAAGATGGCAACGCAAATGAACTGTCAAATTTTTTTGAAAATGAAGTGAAAAGTAGGTATTTTGTAGTGGGTATGGCAAAAAATTCCATATATATTATATCTCGTGCGTAATGGTATTACGGCTCGTGTGACTGTAAAAACTCGCTATCACTCGTTCTTACATACTGTCATTACTCGCCGTAATAGTCCATTACACATCTAGATATACAATCTACTATTTGTGTGTATATATTCGTGCCAACACGACACCGGGACAATTTTGGCAGCCAAAAAACCACGAAATTTTAACATTGTTTTTGTTTTTTCGAAATATCTCAGAAACGGTCGACTTAAGCGATTCTTTCGTTATGTAATGTTTTAAATAGAATTACATTTCCTACAATTTTCATCCCTACAAATTTTCCGTGGTAAGAATAGTAAGCGCGCTACAACTTCTTGAAAATTACGCGCTTTTTGTAGCCTTAGAAACCAATTGGTCCATTTCAATAGCTTTATTTATAGTGTTCTTCATCGAATTTTAAATTGAAAATACACATGTCCATAAAGCAAAGAACACTCTAAATTATGATTTTTGTCCCATATCGATATCTTCAAAAATTTAGAAGCTATAGCCTGTCAAAGCTGAAATCATCATAGAGCCTTACATTTTTTTTGACACGCGTTACGAGTACTTTCTATACCGAATAAAAAAATTTCCGTCTATAGAAAATTTAATGCCATAAACAATTATTTACGTCCAATCTCACTAACTTGCGAAATTTTCAAGTTATAAGCATTTATGTACATGTTTTCACCTTTTGACATAAAATTGACACACTTGTTGCGAAAAGCTCTGTAGAGTGACCACTTTCAAATTTTTAAAATTTTTTTACTCACTTAGATAACCCATGAATAGGTCTACAGCTTCTATATGTAAACTTAATATTTCTCGAACACTCTTCTTAGTAGAGCACTTCGCGTGAAGTGTTTTAATTTTATGTCAAAAAGTAAAAACATGAACATTAATGCTTATAACTTGAAAATATTTCAAGTTAGTGAGATTGGACCTTAAATTTTTTAGATTTTCCTAGACGGACATTTTTTTATTCGGTATGGAAAGTCCTCGTAACACGTGTCCAAAAAAAAAAGTAAGGCTCTATGATGACTTCAACTTTGACTGGCTATAGCTTCTAAATTTTTAACGATATCGATATGGGATAAAAATCACGATTTAGAGCGTGTTTTGCTTTATGAACATGTGTATTTTCAATGTAAAATTCGATGAAGAACACAATAAATAAAGCTATTGAAAAGGACATTACGTTTTAACATTTGGTTTCCAAGGCTACAAAAAGCGCGTACGATTTTCAAGAAGCTGTAGCGCGCTTACTATTTGTACCACAGAAAATTTGTAGGAATGAAAATTATATGAAATGTAATCCTATTTGAAATGAAAGCATCGTTTTTGAGATATTTCGAAACAGGCTCATCAAAAAGTTATATGCAAATATTTTGTGAAATATTCTTTTAAAAACTGATATTTTCTCTTTTTTAATAAATTGCAAAGCATATATTGATTTTATCACAAAATTGAAGAGGAGAACTTTTTTAGAGTAACTATTTAGGAACAAGACAAAAAAAAAGTCGTCTGATTTCAGACATTGGTTAAGGAGATATTAACGTTTTCCGTAAGGCTTGCAAAATTATATTCAAAAGGGGGTGGCGGGGGAAGCACAAGGGGGATAACCGGGGACTTTTGTAAAAATACATGTCTAATGGTGTTCTACCATCTGTGAAAAATCCAGCTCCTTTGGAATTATTTGCGACCTAAAACCTTTATTTCCCGGGCTATATGTAACAGTCGGGACCCGAACCCGATCTTTTCTACTTTCTCAGCAGAATGTGCATCCTTACACTACCGTGACAATTATTATACAATCCTTAATCTCCATATATGCAGATAATCGATTAGAAATACACAATGTGCGAGAGTTGACATAGGTTGTAAAATGATTTTTTCTTTCCAAAAATGCAGGAATTGATTATGACTGGTCTGTTGGCTGCTTATCCTTTTACCTTCTTTGTAATTATTTATGTTTTTAAGAGTATTTACGTAATCTGTCTGCACCCGCGATACAGACATACCAATTTTTTTATATTAATCTTTATTTCTAGGGTGAACCAGACGGTACTCTGGCATTGGCCGAGGGGCTTATGTAGTAGCCGATTAAAAAGCCTATACTTTAAGTTTGGGTACCAATACACAGTAACTATTTTCAAGGTTCATCAAATTGGTTCAGTCGCATTCAAATGCTTCTGGTTCAAACAAACGAACATACAGACAGATAGAAGTTTCGTTACAATTCTACTTAATAATGAATATAGATATGTCTTTGCATCAAGAACAATTTTTGACCCCTAAAGTTATGCTGTAAAAATAAAAAATAATTAATATGACTGTTTCCTTATTAGAAATCATTGCCACAAACACAGTGGCGTTTATTTCATTTCAATACCTACGTTGAATATTTACGGAGATACAAATTTTCAAATTTTAATATCTGCTGCGTCATTAAAGTCAAAGCGACTTCGCAGCAAATATACTCTATATAACCAGGTCGCCTATGTTTCCTGTACCCTGATCTCGCACGGTTAGAATAAGATAGAAAATAACGTATTAAATATACGGACTGTAGTAGTGGGCCGTGATGTTTGACGCAAATTACGTCAGCGTCTTGAAAGGAAAAATATTTATTTAACCAACTTAAATAAATTATTGTGAAGTCGTTTTAAAGGCTAGATAAAAAAATGCAACGGCATTCTTTAAATTAGACGAAGCTTATTCGAATTTATAAAAAGTCGTTTATGAGCACATTATACAAGGTGTTATTAAAATAAAAAAATATTTGGCTACTGATTTTGACTAACATAATAATATGATTAATTGAATCCCGTATCAAAATTAACATGGCGCTTGTAGGTTACATTTCGAGTGTGTGTTTAAAAAAATGTGAAAACACGATTTAAAATCATTTTCTTATATCACATCAATCAATACATTATTATAAAACAAAGTTCCCCGCCTCGCCTGTCTGTCTGTTTGCCCGATTTTCTCCGTAACTATACTGAACGGATTTTGTTCCGGTTTTCACAATTAGATAGATTGATTCATGAGAAAGGTTTAGGTATATAATTAAAACTGGCCGGCCTGGCTTCGCCCGGATGAAAATCGAGGGTAATCTCAGAAGACTGGTTTCTCCGTTAAACTACGAGTATAACTGAACGGATTTTGTTCCGGTTTTCACCATTAGATAGATTGATTCACGAGAAAGGTTTAGATGTGTAATTGAAACTGGTGGCCCGGCTTCGCCTATAAAAATCAGAAGTATTCTCAGGAGACAAAACAAAATGTAAAATTTTTTTCAAAGGGGTGCTCATGTGTTTTTTTTAATTATTATAAAATTTAAACGATTAGTGACCAAACAATGAAACTGTCTGACCAATCATGACCAATCGATGACCTATCGATGGCACTATTTTTCTTTAAATTCCTTCAAATGGGTGCTACCTTGACGGTGATATAACAATTGGCCGGCCCAGATTCATCCGGATGAAAATCGGGGATAATCTCCAATTAATGAACCGATTTCATTTTTTTTTCACTGTTCGATAGGTGATATTAACTTACTTTGCTTTAGGACATACGGAAGCGATCGAGCGAAGCGAGTGACTAATGTATTAATAAATTACAAATTCATAGCATCTGGGCTAAGTCGAACCGGGCTGCTAGTTCACAATATGTTAGAATTTGTATTAGACTTGTTACTTTATTACATTTTTAAGAACGACTATCATTTATAACTATTATTATTAGTTTGGAAGGTCTCCTAATATCTGTTATATTGTGCATTAAGGTATAAATGCAATTGGTGACTACATAAATAATGGGTTAGGACACCATAATATTATTCGGTTTCTAAATTACTATTAACAACAATGAGATATGATGAGTTGATATGCGCTTACACTTTTTAAATTGATATAAAAAATGAACAGATATTAGAACGCTAATGGCTTATTAACTACCAATAAAGATTATAGATGTTTAACAACTAAGATAATTAGCGCTTAACTGCTTAACATTGATTGATTATATCCATGTTCGGAACATGTTTTGGTTTAAAATATGTAATATGAGGAGTATTTTTTCAAAAAGAGTTTTATCACATCCAGGTTTTGAGAAAACCAAAAAAAACTGACATAGGTACTTGTTTTGCAAATGCTTTGGATAATATTCCGTCTGCAAAAACCAGAGATATTTGACATCAAATAAGTAGAGAATAAAATTTTTTTTGACGAACGACGATTGTACCGTTTGGTAGGGATCTATTTAAATTATCTAACGACATCTACACCTCAGTAGCTGAACTTTTGGGATAAAATTCCTGTTGAAAAAACGCTCTCATATATTTTGATGTGTATAAAAGATTGTCTACGGTTTCATACTTTTTAGGTTATTAATAGGTAGGTACTAGTAGGTACAAATTAACAAATGAAGAGGTATTTCGCAGAGTTGGCTACAAAAAATGTTTGGTTACCACAATAAAACGAAGAATATTACAGTACTTGGGCATATTTGTAGAGGAAAGGAATACGAACTACAAAGACTAATTATGTGTGGCAAACTGGAGGGGCATGTATCGAGAGGATAGCGAACCTGAAATTATGGTCAAATATAAATTCTTTTAGTGCTTTAAAATCTACAGCTAATGACAAAGTGCGGTGGAAAAAAGTGGTCTCCAACATCCTGTAAACATCCTGTAAAGGGAACTTTATGATGATGACTAGTAGGTATATTATATATTCTGCAAACAATTTTAATGCGGATAATTTTTCATGCGTGTGCTTTACGTGATAGCTCGCCTGGACAATATATTGAAAGTTAACTGATTACAGTCCTGCGTTTACCATGTTCCAACATGGGAAATGTAAATATTGTCCCACTAGTCCTACTGACAGAATATTATATAGAGAGCCAGAACAAGGCATTATCACCAGTTCGTTTGCATGTGTATATATACAGCAGGGTTTTACGAACGTTCCAACAGTTGAATGAACACGTGAAGTAAACCAAAAACACATCAACAGATGTGCCACGGTCGAACTGTTTGATCTCAACATCTCACAACATTCGCTATCTGAAATGTGAACAGTCACTGACCAATTGTACAAAACTATATTATACGGGATTTTGCACATGAACTTTTACAAAAAATATAATATATTGTCCACGTTTAGATATTTTGTAATATTTTTATTTTAGAGAAAAAAAAATATAAGCGAATCAAGTAAATGAGTACCTAGTACGTAGGTACTATAAGGTGACAAGCCATATAGTTCCTCCGCCAAGGGACCATTGGAGGAGTTAGCTGACTTTCCAGCTTATTGCTGACTACAGCAGTCAGAATACGTCGTATATATTATTGTTACGGATCACCCTGTATATAAACGGCAAACAACGAGTTCCGAGAAACGGGGTCTGCATACTGAACAAACGAGTACTGCCCGAATGTTCTAGAGAACGCGAGAAGCACTGGGCTCCAGTCCACGCAGCCTATATAAATCAGTGAACAAGTGAGTCGCGCGATCAGTCATCGGTGAATCAGTGATATAAATCGTGCAGTAATATAAATAGTTCCGTGATATAAATTGATAAAATAAATAATTAGAAATAAATAGTTCTCGTATAGAGTCAATTGTATATAGTTAATTGTATATAGTTAAGTGTTAATCACTGTTTAGTTATTGTTACTTGTGTTAATTGTTAGAACTGACTTTTCGTTGTTGCATTTATTGTTGTGTTTGTAAATTATTGTAAATAAATATTTATTCCGCCAATTCAGAAAACAGTTTTGTAACATTATAAAGGTCAGGAAAATATGATAGTGGGGGTGTTCTTAGTTTTGAAAAAACTGCTTGGAGTACACCTCCGCTAAGTTCGTCATGTTTCTCCTGGAGCCGAGACAGAGAATACTACTAATATTAGTAAAAAAACTTTTTAGAGACAAGCTTTTATTTAAATGCACTAAAAAGGAAAAAATAGTGTTTAATAATTTAGGTTCATAATTATAAAAGCGTGGGTCGTGAACTCTATGATAGTTTATTAGTCTCAACCCATGCCATTTTATAATTATGAACCTAAATTATTTTTTTCCTTTTTAGTGCATTTAAATAAAAGCTTTTTTTTACTAATATTTATTTTGTTCATTTTAGTCTTTCAAAATTTTACCCCCCATTGACACCTGTAGGGGTTGAATTTATTTCTAAAAACGATTTATTTATATTCCCAGTTTCCGGCTGGTTGAGTTACCACTTACTCACACAGTGCCCCGAGAGTGGGATCTGTGTGTGAGTAAATGGTAACTCAACCAGCCGGAAACTGGGAATTTCGGGTTCAAGTTCTGACAGTGGCTTTTGATTTTTTCCTTGTATATCTTAATTGTTTGACGTTTAACATCACGATGGCAGGTTGCCGACTGATTACGTTAAGAAAAGTATTTGCTTGTGGAATGGCTACTGTCTATTTAATAATTATTAAATTATAACCACAAAAACTTAACTCATTGTTGTATTTAATACTAATGTTGTCTCTTTTTATGTGTACAGCGTATGCGTTATCAGGAAATCAAAATTATTCAACATGTACCTATACAAGCGCTGTAAATATACAAAGAGATAACAGTCATATTATTTGTCTTGGTCAAACGGGAAACGTAGACATTTTTATAGATAGTTTGCTAATTCCGTAATAGTAGATTGTATATCTAGTTACGTAATGAGGCATATTACTGACGAGTAATGACAGAGTTTTAACAGTCACACGAGTCATAATATCACTACGCGGCCGCACGAGACATATTTGGTGTTTTTTTGTCATACCCAATATAAAATAGCTGCTTTTCACTTCATTTTCAGTATTTTCAAAATGTTTTGAGAGTTCATTTTGTGACACCAACTTCACTTCTATAGTAGGCCGAAAGTAGTTGTCAATAGGTAATAGCGGGCGGATCAGGGCGAATGAACATAAATCACTATGGAAATGGTTTGTTTTCCCACACTAGTGTAATGCATGTAAAGCAGCTGTTTAATAGTGGGTATGGCAAAAAAAAATTGTACCTATACCTAAGTATGCGAGTAGGTAACTAATAAATTAAATCTAAATTTCAAATATAATAATAATTAATTATTATTTATATCCGTCGTATAAAAACGTGAATAAAACAATGAGAAATGATAATAATAGGAAATCAATGAAAGAGACGTGAAAGTGGGGCAGCAGACGTTCACAAACAATATCTGTGCCAAGATATATGCAAATAGATTTCTCAAGATGTCTTTAACACATGACACAGCCACTGTTGGTCTCACAGTCCCACACAGAACTAGAAACGAATATTTAAATCACTCGTGTTTTAGGGCTGTCCCATATTTACTTATGTTAATTAAGTTTTAATATAATATATATTTAAACTAAATATATTGGTTCAGTAAAATTATACATTTTGGTATGCAAAAGATCAGGTAGTTTTTTTATATGTAATAATTATTAATTAATTCAACAATGAATTTTTAATCCACAAGGCATCCACTAGTGAATAGTATTTCTTAACATATCAGTCAGCATATTATGCCATCATGATTGTTATATTGTTGTCCACAATTACCTAACTCATATATTGTTATTTATTTTTTATATGTTGTTAGTGTTGTGGTTTTATTCTAAAATCCAAGTTTTCGACCAAGGCGCGCCACTACGCGCCACTTGGTATCGACAAAACATCAACATTTTTGATCTTTTCTATGTTTTTCAAAATATCTCCTGAACGGTTGGCTTTATAGAAAAAATTATTCTTCTCAAAATTAAACTAGACTAAATTTGCTACAGTTTGAGCCCAAAACAAGTAAAGAAAATAGTTTAGGAGATATTTGACACAAAACCGACAAAAATCACAATTTTCGCAACTTTTTGAAAGAATCTCGATCTTTTAACTGTATCTCAGTCACTATTTAAGCTACAGAGCTGGTTTAAGGCTCAAACTGTTGCAAATTTACTCTAGTTTAAATTTAAGACGGATATTTTTCAGTAAAACCAACCGTTTGGAACATAATTTGGAAAAACCTAGAAAAGGTAAAAAATGTTGATGTTTTGTCGATACCAAGTGGTACGCGGTGGCGCGCCAAGGTCGAAAACTTGGTTTTCACGGAACAGGTTCACCACTAACAACATATCCAAAAATTAAAGCTACCCGACCTTTTGCACAGCAAACCCATATTTTATGACGGATTTATTGGACTATATCTAGGCACACGATAGTGGTTCCAAGTCAAGTTCTCGCATCAACGCCGTTGCACACCTCATTACTTCATTTCCCATTAAGCTATAGTAACATGAAAATTGTATATATTGTTAAGATCCGTTAATTTTGGTACCTGGACACAGTAATATTCCGGGAGATGAATCAGCTGATTCATTTGTCTTAGAAAAGATCTAACAATGAGTCAATTGCACCAGAACCTGTATGCGGAATTGCTAAGGCAACAACCAAGCAGGCGGTGGCTAATTAACTCATGGAACAAAACAATTTCTATTGGACTAAAACCCCAGCGCAAACACACTCAAAGGCATTCATCGAAGAACCTTTAAGGAAAAGAACTATATAGAAGAACTAAAGCTCAGTAGGAACAATTTAATTGACTTGTCCTATATCGAACAATTTGATCCACTGGATAATAGTATATTGTGCGACTATTGGGAGAAAGAGGAGATTCCTCGAGTGTGGATTTTGCCGCACGAGCGTAGCGACTGTGGTAAAAAACACGAGTGGAATCTCCTCTTTCGACCAAAAGTCGAACACAATATTTTGTTCAACTATACCGCAAGAAATATGTCATTTCGTGGCTCTGCTGAGCTTGGGCGAAATAATGGGTGATCTGATTGATTGACGAAACTATCAACACTTGCGTAAACGTTCCCCGTAATGAGCGTGAGCGAAATGGCATTTCGCCCACTCTCTACGTCTACAGGAGCGTGGGCGAAATGCTATTTCGCCCACTAGTGGACGAAATGGCATTTCGCCCACTCTGTACGTCTACAGTCAGAGAATTCATTATTTCGCCCACTCTCAGTAGAGCCACGAGATTACATATTTATTGCGGGTGTTGAACAAAATATATTATTATCATTAAGAACGGTGACTGGTATATTAACAGGACACTGTCATCTTAATAAACACCTGCACAGGTCAATCATTTCCAACAACGCACTTTGCAGCAAGTGCAAAGAAGTGGAGGAAACCGCAGTTTACATACTCTGTAAGTGCGAATTATCGCACATACAAAGTACAGGTACCTACTTTAGATCAACCTTGGTGTTACGAAAGGATTTTACAGGCATCAGTTTAAGCAAGATACTAGAATAATAAGAAGTATTAGAAATACCTTGTATCCGTGACTTGGAGACCTAACACTCTAAAAATGTAAGATACT
The DNA here is from genome assembly GCA_039654895.1 of Mongoloraphidia duomilia. NCBI lineage: Eukaryota > Metazoa > Arthropoda > Insecta > Raphidioptera > Raphidiidae > Mongoloraphidia > Mongoloraphidia duomilia. The sequence continues at coordinate 12,527,901 of CM077524.1, forward strand.
AGACTAGGTATGTAAATAGCCTGAGAATCCTGAAGAACTGGTGAAATATTAGAGGAGCACAATTATAGACCTTATTGATCGCAATTTATACCTTCGGGACTCTAACTCTTTAATTCTATTCTAAGCTCTGTTTCGAGGACAGTGTGGTCTTAGCGTCGCGGCCTCTGGGTCAGACTGTAGTGGGTTCGAATTTCGCCTTCGCTAATGGATGTTTTGTGATGTCATTTAGTTTAATAACCTAAGTTGTCAACGCGTATAAACTGATAGGAATTATGGCATTCACTGGGAAGTGCCCTTTAAGTTTTGTTAAGTCATCCGTGGCAAAATATGTTATTTTCTGGGGCCTATATCTCCTGGACGCTTTGAGATAAAATTTTATAGGGTTTTGATGAAACGGATCTTTATTTTACACAATTATAGAATTTACAATAAATAAAATAAAGATCCGTTTCATGAAAACCCTCTAAAAATTTCAAAATTTTATCTCAAAGCGTCTAGGAGATATAGGCCCCAAAAAATAACATATTTTGCCACGGATGACTTAACAAAACTTATAGGGCACTTCCCAGTGAATGCTATAATTCCTATCAGTTTTTTTAGGATACGTAAACTTCGAGGTAAACTTTATACAAAGTCAAAAATCCTTATTAAACCGACGTCTTTAAAATCCTCAGGAAGAAGCTTTTAAACAGTGCAATAACTTTTAAAATCAGTTAAGTATCCGTTAACAAACAGCCATACAAACTTTGCTTCTTTATTATTAGTATAGATTTGGAATTGTTTAATCAAAGTTTTGATTCACCCCTAAGACATAGATAAAAGATTTAAATCACATCCAAACGTAGTGTAGAGTAGAGTATGCAAGAGGTGAGCGCCATCTCATATAAAACAAATTTATTATCTCTATTTAATACCTGCGTCCACATAATCGACACATAAATCAAACAGGGCTTCGAATAATAAAGGTGAATGCGTGATAAATGGCGGTCCCAGTTGCCCCAACGTCCGCGCGTTGCCAGTGTGTGTGGGGGCAAACCTCGGCACCCTGCGGCACCGCTTGGATTCTACGTTTCTATATGGTTGTCGTCACATTGGACAGTTTCTAAAATGGAGCGCGCTCTATAACTACGGTCATAAGACAAAACACCTTATTCTGACTTTTAGACCAGCATGTAAAATGTTCCTATCTATATGATTTTTTGGAACTCTTGTCTGGTTTATAACTTTTGAGAGAGGGGGGGAAAGAGAGAGGGGGAGGAATGGGGAAGATGGAGAGAGGGGGGGAAAGTTAGAGAGAGGGGGAGAGAGAAGGAGGTAAGGAGAGAGGAGAGGGAGAGAAGGAGAGAGGGAGGGAGAGGGAGAGAGAGGGAGTGAGAGAGACAGAGGGGGAGGGAGAGAGAGATTGTACATTATAGACGCTCGACAACTGAGATTACTAGCGAGTATAAATAAATATTCTAAACATCAACATACTTTGCACACATCACAAATTCTTGCTTTTGAAAAAAAAAGGTCGGACCAAAATTTCTCGACGTTTCAGATCATTCTGATCGACTTGGCATCATTTTTGAAAATGTTTATATCAATTTTGAAAGACTTAATTGATTTTAACGAAATTTGGTACACACGTTTGAAACTATCACCGCACGAAGCATATTTAAAATGGGCTCAGTCGGACCACTTCAAAGGTTGTTTTTAGGGATTGAAAAAATTTTGGACCCAAATACACCGAATATATTATCGGAATTGTTTGAAAATTGAAATTTTACCCTTTAGTAAAAATAAAAATGTGCCTCTAATTTTTTTTTCAAAATCGACCCAACAGGACCACTAACAAATTTTAAGAAAACACTAGTTTGCAGATAGTCCATTACTCACTGAAAGATATTTGGTACAGATGCTGAATTGATAAAACGGAGGTCGAATATTGAAATTAAGAAAAACATTATTATTTTAAGGGGTGTATTAAGTGGTTAAATTTTTGATTCTGTCCAAAAGCAAACTTAAGTGTACAGAGTTTATATCATCCAGTGTGCCCTGAGCCTTACAAGAGGTTATAGCATGTAAGTGGCTTGTATTAGGCAGTGTCTGCATGCAGGGCGAAGAATCAGAGAGCGTGCTGGGACCTGGGGGAAGCACGCCTACAGCGGACGTAGATACCCGCTTTAAGTTGACCGCAATGGTTTCCGGTTTTCCTTTTGAATTAATATCACACTGTCCCATTTCTTACTTAACTATCGCACCTTTATTTTATATTTATTGTAGGGCCCCTTTTTATAAATGCGATAACATATTTCTATAGAGGGTTATTTTATTTAATAACGGAAATCCCACAGTGACATGTTATGCAAAAAATTGATTCCGGACTTGTGATAAATATATAGCACGACTACCGGATAAAATTTATGTACAATGAAAATATAAAGGGGTCAGTTTAGATAAATTATTGTTTTTCTTTTATTACTTTATTACGGGAAATTTTAAAAAGAGGCAAGGAGCCTGTGGCAATTTTGAAATACATATACGTACTTAAAAAACAGTGAGTGTCCGTTACTCTCAAGACTCAAGAGATATGTACACGATCAGATTTGAATCCGATGACAGCTTAACATAACCTCAAGAACATTTTGACAACTGGCCAATGGGATTAGAAGAGCTTTGCGTCATCTCCGCGACACACCACATCCGTGGCATTTTACTGAGTTACTCTATTATGAATTTTGGGGGAGGACGCCGGTAATCAAGCATGTTTTCTACAATTAATTTTCGAATAATATGTTGTAACACAAACAACACACGCCACTGAAAACATATTAAAAAAGAGCTCCGATCAATATTAATGCAAAAAATTGTAATATTTTTAGTTCAGGAAACATTAATCACAGAAATGCTGTGAAATAAACTGAAAGATATTCAGTTTTATATTTCTTTTTTTCCTTTTGGGTCGAAATAGATTAGCTTTTATTTTTCCTGTTGATTCTTTCACATAGTCTATAGCGGTTTATAGATTTCGAAAAAAAAATCGGTCAAGTATCAACTGTGTAGTACTACTAATATATTGAATTACCTAGCTACGAGGTTGGACGGAAAACTTCCCGAAGCTTATTGTTAATCAATACATTTATGATAACACTTTTAATTTTATACCGCAATACGAATTCATTGTAGAAAGTGAACACATCAACATTTTTATTTGCCTCTTTTTTAGTGGTCTTTTTGAAGGAGGTTTTTTAAGTTTTTTATTTTTTTCTTTTTAGTGGCTTTACAGCACGTTATTAACTGACTTATGTCTTAATATTTGATTACTAAACTAAAAAAAGAAAACCACTGAACCGATTATAATATAATTTATGTGGAACAACCCTGAAGATACGCCCTATTAAATAAAACAAGAATCATCAAAAACGGTTCACAAATGCAGGAGGTATGAAGTGATATACAAACATAACATACAAAAAAATACATAATAAAAAATTTAGACGAACTACTGAACCGATTTAAATAAAATTTATATGGGACCTCACCGAAGGTACGCCCTATTAAATAAAATAATAATCATCAAAATAGGATCACAAATGCCGGAGAAATCGGTGTACATACATAAAAAAAAACAAATGAGCGAGTCTTACAGTAGTCGCCAATGATATGTAACATATAACCTCGTATTTTAATAGCAGAACGAAGGGTCACAGCTCGAATTGAGAACCTCCTCCTTTTTCGAAGTCGGTTAAAATACTGAACAATTTCACGTGCCGATCCAGTTTTAAGTAAAATGATTTATAAACATTTTATGACGTATATTTTGTTTAAAGTGCATCATTCTTTTTAATTCACATGTCACTGGTCCACAAAAAATACAAAATGTATTGTCAACAAATCAATTCACTGGATTTCCAGCCAGAAAAATGACGCAATTTATTAAACAAATGAAGATATATTATGTTATATGCGTTACAATTAATAACTACAGAATGTTTCAATTAACGACTTTGAACTAAATTTACCAGAAAAAAGTATTGACACATTTTCAATACATTGTGATATTCGCGAATTTATTGAAAAATAAGTGATAATTTAAAAATGTCTATTTGAATTATTGCTCTGCATATAGACCGAGAACTAGTGACAATTTTTTGGTGTTACTTATTCAAGGCCTTATTTTTGTGAAGATGTTGAGAGAGGCATTTTAAAGTGCCCTGAGTAAGGGATTTTGCTAGATAGCGGTATGGGAGGGATGCAGCCGCCCCCAACTTGTAAAAAAAAATGGTCAGAATTATTATTGTTTCAAGGCTGAAATTGTTTGTATAGCTTGTCGGTGACCCAATAATGCCATTATAATATTTTCAGATCGATTGGTCAGTATTAAAGGGGTGGAAGATCACCCTAAACGTGTCATGTACCCGACGAAATGTATATTATTATGTCAAGGTTCAAATTTTAATATGTTGTTACGGCGACTGTTTTAAGCATATATTTCAATTTGCAGAACAAAATGTCGGTATTAACCCCATTGCAGAACGATATAAACACCTAGGCGAGCAAGTTTCCCTCAAAGAGAAGGGGTTAATACCGACATTTTGTTCTGTAAATTGAAATATATGCTTAGAACAGTCGCCGTAACAACATATTAAAATAACTAATAATATAAATTTCGTTGGGTACATGACACGTTTAGGGTGATCTGCCACCCGTTTAATACTTATCAATCGATCTGCAAATATTATAATGACATTATTCGGACACCGACAAGCTATACGAACAATTTCAGCCTTGAAGCAATAATAATTCTGACAATTTTTTATGTTGCGTGTTAGAGGCGGTCTGCATCCCTCCCATACCGCTATCTAGTAAAATCTCTTACTCAGGGTACTTTAATATGCCTCCTTCAACATTTTCACAAAAATAAGGCCTTGAATGAATAACACCAAACAATTGTCACTAGCTCTCGGTCTAATAGATGATCTTTTTATTTAAATTTAAATTTGGTTGTCACCTATTTAATTACAACGCTTCACGATTCTTGGAATTATTGGGATTTAAAAAATGTAATTTGACTAATCTAAAAGACATCATAAAATTGATTTTTAATCGAAGCATTGACAGAGCTGCCAGTACATCGAACCCTTTTTTCTGTGGAAGCCAGTATAATACAAATTATATATTTGATGTCATACTATACTACTATATTGTAAATAATATTCAGTTCGTGATTTCTGACTTCGTAGCTGTTATTTCACATAATTCCATATGTTATAAATATATCTGCATAAATATACGTCTACCAACTTTAGTTTCGAATTCGTATTGTAGGTAATTTTTCATAAAATAACAAACATAGGCATTAGGCATTACGTAACATACACGCGATTCACACTTCCATATAATTGGAAAATAACTTATTCCGCAATGTTCAGTTTTCGAATTGAGATGTTCTACTTTTTAAAATAAAAACATGGAATTGCAGTTTAAACTTATGCTGCAGGAAAAAAACAAACGTAAAAAAAATATGCTCACACCTGAAACCAGATTATTAACGTTAAAAATAAAATGCAAATCGTTTTTTAACGGCATTAACGCTATTTTTGCATGCACTGAACATATATGTGATTCCTATTATTTAGAAAAATGTTAACAGTGTGTCCCTAGGATAGATGTGACAGGAGAATTGCATTTGGGAATCTATAGTCATGCTTAATGTAAAACTAATTGGTACATATTATACCAAAATTAGTTAATTCGGTCTTCTACAGAGTGATTTTTAAGCGAAGTTGTAAAAATCACCAAGAATGAAGTATCTAAGTAGGTACCTTTATTTTTTATGAAAAAATTTCACTGAACGTTAATTTTGTGTTATTAATTGTTTTCGTTGTATTGCTTAAAAAAAATACAATTTATTTAATTTAAATTTTTTTTAATATTTCTGAAATTTGGCCTGGGGTTATAAAATTGAATTCTGAACAATTCTTCTTTGTGGAATGTTTTCATATTAAAATGAAGGTACCTACCTACTTCTTTCTTGGTGATTTTTACAACTTTGCTTATAAAACATCCTGTAGAAGGCCGAATCAACTCATTTTTGGTATACCTTAGTTTTATATTAAACAGTACTCGATTCCCAAATAATTCCACTTCGAAATTTGGTTTTTTTTGTTTATTACATCTCTTGTTGCATCTATCTTGGGACACACTGTATTCACAAGTTCCTTGATTAATAGATCACCTTTAATCGATAGCTCGTTAAACAAAGGATTGAGAAAAATTATTGTTACCGTAATATTATTATGGCTATAGATACAGAAGACGAATAATTATTTAGAATTTCATAGCGAAGGACGCTCTAATAACGAAACTGTATTTTTTTAATATGTTCTTAATTTCTTTCATCTTTTTTTCTTTAGTTCATTGAAATGATTCGGTTATTTTCTCATGTTTTCGATTACATAATGCTAACCTTTCTGAAACAGGTATAAATTTGTATAAAGAATTTATATAAAATTAGAACTGGTCAGAGCATGGTTTTGTTTGCACAAAAAATGAACGTTTATAATAAAAAATAAACCTTGAGTTTATAATAAATTTTAAAAACTTACAATAAAATTAAGAAAAATCGCAGGATAGTGGACAAAATATTTGATTTAATAAATCAAATATTTTGTCCACTATGCTGCGATTTTTTTTAATTTTATTGTAAGTTTTTAAAATTTATTATAAACTCAAGGTTTATTTTTTATTAATTTTATTTTTTCTTAATTTTATTATAATCACGATGGACACGATTTCTAATATAAATTTAAAAACTTACCTTGTAATCCAATCAAAAAGTATGCCGTAACAAATAGTTTCCAATCCATGATGACGCTGGCGTGTGTAAAACTCAATGAAACTATTTTTAACACCAAATTTTAATAATATTGTTCATATCATAAATTACACTTCCAGTACACGTTACTAGTTTCTATACATTACACGTAATTTATAAATTGTTAAATATATTACAAACATTAACAGTAAACATTTTCGAAACCAATCTTCCAATGTTTTTATAAAATTTTTAATTTTAGCTTTTTAGGTTCATAAATATGTCATTACACTCACAAATCATTAAATATTAATTAAAATATTTCATAGTAAAAAAGCACTAGCTTTTAATAATATTTTGTCATATCCCCATAATATTAAATAAGCTGTCTTTTATATTTTATATGTTTTTTTTTTATATTTTATATGTTGAAAACTAAAAAAAAGTTAAACTTCAGAGCGAATACGACTGGTTCACGATAAATATTTATCTAGATAAATATGTAATTTAATTCTATTGCGAATTCTAAATGAAATGATAAGTCAATTTAAGTTTGACCTTGTCTGGGGTAACCAAATACTTAAAACAGTACAATACTCTAGTCACATGGTAAAGTGGTTATACATACAATTTTGTATTTTCAATAAATTGCATAATATTTTGAATTTTTAGATTTACTGAACCTGAATATTACGAAAATCGAATGGTAAAATGTAGGAACTTATATAGGTTTTAATAAATTTATCAATAGGTACCGTTTTTTACAGAAAAAAATTCGACTGATGACCAGTCCTATACTTCCCACCTAGTAAATATTTGCAAAAAATAAACACTCTTTTTTTTTATTCTTTGACTAGGCCCAAATAACCTTAGCTGTTGGTGGTCTTTAAAACACAATTAAATTTTTATTCTTTGAAAAAAGCATGGCCCTCTTTTTTGTTTGGTGATCTACTGATGGCTAGCTTAATATAGCAAAAATTCGACTGATGACCAGTCCTATACTTCCCACCTAGTAAATATTTGCAAAAAATAAACACTCTTTTTTTTTATTCTTTGACTAGGCCCAAATAACCTTAGTTGTTGGTGGTCTTTAAAACACAATTTAATTTTTATTCTTTGAAAAAAGCATGGCCCTCTTTTTTGTTTGGTGATCTTAACTTAATATAGCAAAAATCATGGTTACCTTGATTTACGTACAGTTTTTATTTTTTTTAGTAAAATATTTTTTTTCTCAAAAACTATACATTTTAGAGAAAAAAAATATTTACATTTTTTTCATATTATAACATCTAGAATTTATTTATATTTTTTTTTACCTATGTTAATACGTGACATTGAGGACGTTTTTTTGAATATCTCAGGATCCACTGAACCGATTTGACTCAAAATCTAATCAGATCTAAGTTAAAGGCTGATAAACACAATAGAACAATCGGCATGCCCGTATGTTGTTCCGTTCTTAAGATATCGAAGGCGAAAAATTGACCACATACACACATACACACACACACATACACACACACATACACACACACACACACACACATACAGACATCAGTCAGAAAATGATCTTAAACGATTACTAGGGTCTCAAAACGTGAAAATCTGTTAAAATCTCGAAATATTGTTTTCGGACTGAATCCATTACTTCCCTACCATAGTAGAGGTGGGAAGTAAAAATCATGGTTACCTTGATTTACGTACAATTTTTATTTTTTTTTAGTAAAATATTTTTTTTCTCGAAAACTATACATTTTAGAGAAAAAAAATATTTACATTTTTTTCATATTATAACATCTAAAATTCATTTATATTTTTTTTACCTATGTTAATACGTGACATTGAGAACGTTTTTTTGAATATCTCAGGATCCACTGAACCGATTTGACTCAAAATCTAATCAGATCTAAGTTAAAGGCTGATAAACACAATAGAACAATCGGCATGCCCGTATGTTGTTCCGTTCTTAAGATATCGAAGGCGAAAAATTGACCACACACACACACACACACACATACACACACACACATACAGACATCAGTCAGAAAATGATCTTAAACGATTGCTAGGGTCTCAAAACGTGAAATCTGTTAAAATCTCGAAATATTTTTTTCGGACTAAATCCATTACTTCCCTACTATAGTAGAGGTGGGAAGTAAAAATTTAAGACGGGATTTAACAAAATTAGAATTTAGTTTCTTAAATATTATAGATCTGTACTATACACTCTTACAGGTAATTAAGTAATTAAGTTGAAATTTTATATTTACTAATTTATATTATTATTCTAAAAATCTGACGTAATCTACTTTGCTCTGTGACCACTGACCACAGTATCTACTAATTGTCAGTCATTATTTAATACATCAAAAAATAAAACTGCGTCGTGCATCCCTTACGTCATTTCAAAGTCAAATTCATTTTACAAATTATAACAAACAGAATCAAAGTGATTCTACAGAATTCACTAATTAAAAATTGTGTTTTAAAGACCACCAACAGCTAAGGTTATTTGGGCCTAGCACCAATTCATATTTTCAATTCATTATTTTTTTTTTAATAACAAATTGAAAATCCAAATGACACTTTTACCAGCTCTCGGGCTAGAACCCGGGAACTTGTAATAGAGAAACCATAGCAAGCAACGCCATGTAAACAACAGCTTTGCTACACGCTCGGCTATTCTCAAACCCGATTTCACTAGTTAAGCGCCATTTTCTGGTTGTAACTAGACTCTAGAGCAGGGGCTCTTAACCTTTTTTTTTCTCTGCGACATACTTAACGAATTTTTAACTACTGGCGACACATACATCTCTTAAATTAAGAGATGTATGTGTCGTCAAAATATAATTTAAAACATAGCGCGCGAAATTTTTAATTTTCGCGACACACCAATGTGTTAACTAGTGATGAGCAAAATTGGCCTTGGTCTTGCAGTCTTGGTCTTGGTCTTGCGAAAAAGCAAGACCAAGACCAAGATCAAAACTATCATTAGACTAGCAAGACCAAGACCAAGACCGAATTTGCAAGACCAAGACCAAATACACAAGACTAAACTAAAAGTTCTTACTTCAGAGCCGGTGGCGGCTCATCTTTAATAAAATAAAGTATTTTGTTAGTTAATAATAGATTGTGAATTATTTTTAATTTATAACTATGATGATCTTCAGAAGTAAAAAACTAAAAAAAAGACAGATAAAATGAGCAAAACCAAGACTTGATACGCAAGACCAAGACCAAGACTAAATAAGCAAGACCAAGACCAGACATATTTGAGCAAGACCAAGACCAAGACTGTCCAAATCTTTTTCTTGGTCTTGCTTTGCTCATCACTAGTTGTAACACAGCAGTTGAGAATCGTTGCTCTAGAGAACACCGTATATAACAATTTATTATCTGACTCTTCACACCGCGAAAAATGCCATGGCACGAACACCCCCGAACCCCGCGGACGTTTTTTAGGAAATTCCCCCCTGCACCCCACTCCCTTTTCAGTTTGCAAAAAACGCCACATCGCACCAAAAAAAAAACCCCGCGTGCGTTTTTTGGGGAATTCCGCCTTGGACCCCACCCTTCGCAAAATCACCATCGCACCAGCACCCCTCCCCGCAGAAAACTCTCCCCCTGCCATCGTTGCAAAGCTAAAAGTTCACATCTCGCTAAGTTTGATTAATAAATTGTTATACGGTGTTATAGAAACTTTTCTGGTAGTATAGGTACCTGCGCAGACAGTGCAGTATATTATATTATAGCGACATATGAAATATAGGCTTGCAGCAAGAAACGTATTTTTTCCATAGAGATATCATAGATAGAGGAGGGAAGCCACCCAAAAGATAGGGATGGACAATAGAAGTGTACTTCTATCTTTTTCTATTACAAATACATAACCATGGTTATTGGTTACAGATGTAAATTAACAATACCTACTATAAATTTACGAGAAGACAAGGAAAAGAGAAACTATCCGTTTTATATCTCTCTTTTCTAACCTGATACTGTCACCTACAGTTGTGCCTATGACTCTCCCACTCTATCTATGATATCTCTATGATTTTTTTTACAGAACCGTTCGATTGTGTTTTAAAGACCACCAACAGCTAAGGTTATCTGGGCCTAGCACCAATTCATATTTTCAATTCATTATTTTTTTTTAATAATAAATTGAAAATCCAATTGACACTTTTACCAGCTCTCGGGCTAGGACCCGTGAACTGGGGACTTGTAATAGAGGAACCATAGCAACTCCATGTAAACAACAGCATTGCTACACTCTCGGCTACAGAACCGTTCGAGATAACTCATGCATTCAACTTCATCAGGGTCAACTAAATGTTGAAAATACTCAGCGCTTACGGGCATCAAATTAACAGCTATTTCATCCCTGTATTTAACAAATACGTGACCCCACTTGGTGCCTATCATAATATAAAAGCAAAAGCTAGAAGCTATCACGTTACAATGTGCATGATCGCTATTATAACTGAAAAGGTAGCTATTTTATTTACATAATATACTTAGGTTGCTTTTTAGTTCCCTCTCTGTGTGTTTATATTTGTATATTATAGGTACCTACTATATGCAGCTTTATGAATATAAAATATTAAAAAATATACCCTAGCTTTATTTACATTTTAATTTAAGAAGACTAATTAATCTTTTCAAACTGCAATACACATTTCATTTAAGATAACTTTCCATCAAGTTTCTACATAATGTCTTCTAATTTTTCTTTGGGAGAAATAAATACTTAATTGAAAAGAATGTTTATATTTTTGAAAATGTTCAATAATTTTTCTGATATTGAGTTTTTCGAGAACTAAGTTTTTATTGACGAAGAAAATACCGTCAGAAAAAAAGAAATAATTTTTCTAATTTTACGTTTTAAAGAATTAAGTTAGATTTTTTATTGACGAAGCAAATACTGTAATGAATATTAAATGAAAATGAAAAACAGTAGGTTGATTTTAATTCATTTTTGAAGTTATACCTCTTTAGGTGCGTTATGAATTTTTCAAAAACTTGACATCAGAATTAACATGATTGATTTCCATAGTTACCATGTAAACAAATCTTGTCTTTTTTTTATTTTATTTCAATAACTAGCCGTTACCCGTGGCTTCGCCCACGTATTTTACGATTTATAATTTATTATTCCCCCCGCGAGAAATTCTTCTCCTGCGAAACGAAGCCGGGCTGGTAGTGTATATTCGCTCGAATTTTATAATACATAACTCACTCGCTTCGCTCGTTCGCTCGGATTTTATTAATACAATACTCACTCGCTTCGCTCGAACTTTATTTATACATTATTGCTCACCTACGATACCTATATGAGGAACTCCTCTGCAAAATTTGTTATCCCCCGTGAGAATCTTCCCCCCTAATTTGTTATCCCCCCGCGAGAATCTCTCCCCATAATTTGTTATCCCCCCGCGAGAATCTCCACCCCTAATTTGATATCCCCCCGCGAGAAGCTTCCACCATAATTTGTTATCCGACCGCGAGAATCTCCCCCCTTAATTTGTTATCCCACTGCGAGAATCTCCCCCCCCTAATTTGTTATCCCCTTGCGAGAATCTTCCCCCCTAATTTGTTATCCCCCTGCGAGAATCTTCCCCATAATTTGTTATCCCCCCGCGAGAATCTTCCCCTCTAATTTGTTATCCCTCCGCGAGAATCTTCCCCCCTAATTTGTTATCCCCCGCGAGAATAATCCCCCCTAATTTGTTAGTCCCCCGCGAGAATCTTCCCCCCTAATTTGTTATCCCTCCGCGAGAATCTTCCCCCTTATTTGTTATCCCCCCGCGAGAATCTTCCCCCCTAATTTGTTATCCCTCCGCGAGAATCTTCCCCCCTAATTTGTTATCCCCCGCGAGAATCTTCCCCCCTAATTTGTTATCCCCCCGCGAGAATCTCCCCCCCTGCGTAGCTTTCTATTAGTGAAAGAATTTTTAGAATCGGTTTAGTAGTAACAGAGATAAAACAAAAACAAATCTATCCCACGGGAACCGTACATTTTTCCGGGATAAAAAGTAGCCTATGTGCTATTCCAGACTATAATCTATCTCTGTGCCAAATTTCATCGAGATCCGTTCAGCCGTTCCGACGTGATTGAGTAACAAACATCCATCCATACATCCATCCAAACTTTCACATTTATAATATTAGTTAGATTAATAGCTATGAACGCCGAGTATATACACGTATGTTCTTCTATAATCTTTTACCCCATGAACAGTTATTTTGAGCATACTGTATACTGAATATTATAAAAGTCATATTTAAATTTTTCATAATATGTGACCGTATCTGATGACACAATTCAAAGAAAAAAACTAACAGGACATTTTTAATTTCTCTTTGTCATTAATTAATTACATGTCCTTTTGTGACATACGTTCTATGAATATTTTGTTTGAAGGATTATTATAGTGGTCCTACTTTCAGTAACTTCAAATTTGGTAATTATTATGTTCGTTTTGTATTCTTTTTTTCATTATAGTTAATTAAAATTATTTTTTTTAATTTCATTTGTCCCTTATTAAACAGAATGTTTATGGACATATTAGCTGTATTGTTGGCGTTGCCAATGTTCGTTGTTTAAACTCGCATATTATTTGAAATGTACAATATTTCGTGTCTCTAGTCGGCTATTTAAAATAATATATATCGCACGCATACAATAATGTAATATTTTTTTGCCATACCCACAAGAAAATAGCTACTTTCGATGAATGTATATCGGCCTTTAATGAGTCATTTAACAGGCAGATGTGCGGAAAGTGTTTCACTTGCCGCACTAGGAAGGTAAGTAAACGGTTGTCATAGCAACTTCTGTTTATTCGCTCTGTACGCCTGCGTGCGCCTGCCATTACTTGCTCACGACCTTCATGGCATACTGTATAGACTTGACTCTAACAAGAGATTTAAGTTTTTAATGCGTATGATATAGTCTGTAAATGCATCATTTTCTAGAAAAGTTTAAAAATTAGGAAATTTTCTCGAAAACGGTTCATCCTATCAAAAATTACCAAAAGACACTTTTTGTGTATTTTTACCTGCCTCAACCGATAAAGCTTTCAAATTTTAAAGAAGTTAGTGGCGTGCCATTTTTTATTGAAAATCCTAAGAAGACTATCCACATCTAAACCCATGGTTGAATTAAAAATAATTTAATACTATTAATTTATTGGTGTGTGCAAAGTTTTAATTAAGTAGTTGACACAATTCAAAAAGTAAAAAAATCTTAAAATTTTTCAAATTTTAACAGTAGGTACCTGTCTGGAAAACAAAGGCGTTGCACTTATAATATGAAAGTTTTGTCTTAAAATTAATCATAGATTAATTCCTTAATGTTTGTGCACATACTTAATTAATATCCTGTATATAGCACAGAGATTTTGCAAGTCAAATGAAAAATTCTTTTATCTCATTTAATAAAATTTAATATTAAGAAACCGTAATAATTTCTTGAAATATAGGTTTACACAATGCGTTACGAATATTAAAATACGATGCTATGTAAGCATTTTTATTCCCTTGATTAATAAATTTCCAGTACTTTGATCTATTGTGTCAAAAATGATTGAAATTGGTGTCCCAATATTGCGGATATATCGTACCCGTGGAATACGCATTATTATATACATTTCTACTTAAATAATATTATACAGGGTGGTGATTTTTTCGATGCTCACCATTGGTATCTTAAGAACGGTTAAAGATACAAGGTCGGTTAAATTAGATTAAAGAAAAGTTGCGCTTTTTCATGAAAATTAAGAATCTCAAAAAAGTTCCTGATTTATCACGAAAAAACTAAAAATTAGGTAGGTATAGTTTCAGAAAAAATTATTATCTTCACTACGCCATTTCAATCAAACTTAGTAACTCTGTGTTTTTGGCGACTTTGAGTTGAATGATGTCAATAGAAATTTTCTGGGCATTCTAGATTTTAAACTGCGAGTCAACTTCTTATATTTCTTATGGCCACCATATTGGATTTTTACCATTAGGTCGACCAAAAAATTAGCTTTTCAGATTGGTGACAAGCAATATACCAATGGTGAGCATCGAAAAAATCACCATCCTGTATAGGACGACAATCTCTCTCTCTCTCCTCTTTGATCATGATATGGAATTTCGTGAATAAGTTTCTGAGATAGCAATAGTGAACACGGTAATATTGGTATTTTATATATTCCAGCGTACACACATACATATTATACAGGGTGTCCAAGACTTGCGTTGTCGGCCGATATATTGATTTTGGGTGAAGATAAAAAAGAAGTTTAAATACAAAAGTTGTATAAATTTTAATGGAGTATAACCTAAAAATATTTTCAATTATACAGCCTGTATCATTTAAGCGTGGTTCTCCATACCTAAACCTAACATTTTCGTATTAAAATATTAGGTGTAGGTATGGAGAACCCTTAATAAAAGTGTTAGTAAATATCCTAAAGAATACAATTCCAGCAAAAAAATAACCACTTGTATTTAACAATCAAAAGTTACACGTGATTCAAGTTAGGTAAAAGAAGTACATTATTTTGAACACCCTGTATAATAAATTCATTTTTTAGGACAGACATTGATTTGTCCGTCTATTATCTAGTGATCCTCAAAATTTCAGTTTGATAAAGGTTTCTGTTTTGGCTATGTCGAATTTTAGGCAAACGTCTGCACGTGTCAAAAATTTCTAAAAAACTTGAATAACTCAAAAATTACTGAATTTTCGAGCATGGCTTCTCTTACAATTTCTATTCACATTTAGACACATAATTGAAAAAACAAAGAAAAACAGGATGCTAGGTTAAAAAAACATAACTTTGATATGCCACGCTTAAATGGGACAGTATGTATAATTGAAAATATTTTTTGGTTATACACCATTAAAATTTATACAACTTTTGTATTTAAACTTTTTTTCTATCTTCACCCAAAATCAATATATCGGCCGACAACGCAAGTCTTGGATACCCTGTATATTTTATTTGTACGTCTTGTGAATACATGGAGCTTATTGCTTTGAAATAAGTTGGGGTGATGTTCTATAGAAAATCTTATTATATAGGTAACCATGAAGAAACACACAGCATCCTTATGGTTTGTGATTAGTTAAGAATAAGATTACTGTCTTCTACCTCATTTACGTATACTGAATGAAACAAAAACCAAAACAAATTCTGAAAAATGTTCAGCTCAAATATAGGTAGGTAGGTACCTACAATTTTTTTGCCATACCCACTATAAAATAGCTGCTTTACATGCATGTATGTATGCGTGTAAAGTGACTTTTGAAGATCGGTGTGCGGAGAGCAAACCTTCTGTAGAGATTTATGTTCGCTCTGATCCGCCCGCTATTACCTACTGATAGCTACTCTCGGTCTGCTATAGAAGTGAAGTTTGCGACACAAATTAACTGTCAAAAAATTTTGAAAATACTGAAAGTGCAATGAATGCAGTTATTTTTAACCGACTTCAAAATAAGGAGGTGGTTCTCAATTCGGTTGTATTTTTTTTATGTTTGTTACCTCAGAACTCCGTCATTTACAAACCGATTTGGAAAATTTTTTTTTGTTTGAAAGAATATACTTTCAGATTGGTCCCATAGAAATTTCATCAAAATCGGTTTAGTAGTTCGGCTGATTTAATAAAAGTGAGTAACGGCGTGTGATTCTTTAGGGTAAATGTCACTTTTTGACACATCAGACAGCGTAACAAAGTCGGTTTAATAAAAGTGAGTAACGGCGTGTGATTCCTTTAAGGTAAATGTCACTTTTTGACACTAAAAAGTAAAAAATAAAAAACTTTTTAACAAAAAAAATCTCCTTCAAAAAGCCACTAAAAAGAGGAAAATAATGGAATTTTGATGTCTGCGCCAATTTAATGAAATATGAAGTCAGTTAAAAAGAAGATATTAATCACTATATACTATACTTTTTAACCGACTTCATATTTTATTAAATTGGCGCAGACGTCAAAATTTCATTATTTTCCTCTTTTTAGTGGCTTTTTGAAGGAGGTTTTTTTTTTGTTAAAAAGTTTTTTATAGTGGATATGACGACAAATATCATATAATATTTTATATATCCCGTGCGTAATGATATTATGACTTGTGTGACTGTCACTACTCGTCACTTGTCAGTAATATACCTCAATACGCCACTAGATATACAATCTATTATTTTGTCACACCCACTTTAAAATACTTGCTTTACATGCATGTATGTATGCATGTAAAGTGACTTTCGACAGGCCGATGTGCGGGAACGTATCTTTCCCACACTAGTTTCATTTATTTAAGAACCTTTGAGCCAATCAGTGGCGGATTTAGGTTCGATGCCGCCCTAGGCCCTTGCCGATGTGCCGCCCGTTTTTTCCATGTAAAAGTGATTGTCAAAATTATATTATGAGTTATTTTTTTCCACATATTAGTTATTTTTCCGCAGTGTGACAGTAAGAGAGAAAATATAAAAATTTAATCTCACAGTTGACGGAAAACCAATTTTGACTTTCCAGCGCCCGGGAAAAATGTTTAGGTTCAGGCGCCTTCTTAATTTTGCTGCCCCTCAAATGTTGCAGCCCTAGCCCGGGCCTCTTGGGCCTAGGCCTATATTCATCACTGGAGCCAATGGGAGCATTAATATTCAGAAATGACTATTTTAAGGACCACCTTAATGTGTCCTCTCCATATTTGACAATTATTATGTTTGAGAACCACTGCTCTGCGAACTGTACAAACATTTAGGAGCCATATGGACATCTTGGCTGATTAGATTTGTCCTTATTGGCAGAGAATACTAAATAGGCAAGCCATATAGATATACGTGTATTCAACAAACTAAGGTATACTTCATTCACAAAAACTAAACCATCGCATTTATACTATGGTAAATGTTCAGAGGGCACTCAAAATAATATTGCAATACATGTGTAGCAATGCAGCATAATGTATCAAATAATAAATCCATACATTTACTGGACGGTTAATACTTAAATATCTGGATGACCGAGATTTGCTCGGATGAGTTCAAAAACATAGTACTTAAAGTTCCCATTTCATCAAAATCGTTAGCCGTTTTTAAGAAAAAAAATTACATACCTATAAGTAGATAATATTATTATACGTCAGTATACGTCATTCTACATAACGCATGTACCTACATATTTTCAAATAATTACTGATTATTTTAATAAGTTAAAGATTGACTGTCAGAGTAATTTGACATAAATAATGAAAATAGTTTGTTTTTTCCAAAACCTACTCACCATACGACACTGTTTTATAACGTTAAAAAAACTGTTTTTTAAAATGATAAAATCGATAAGAAAACGCATTTTTCCAGGGATGAGACCTAGCTAGATCGATTTTTTGTCCCCCAAAACCCCTTTCCAGTAAATTTCATCCAAATCGTCACGGCCGTTTTCGAGAAAATATTTATATAGGTACATAGGTACATATATACAAGATTTGCTCGTTTAATAATATAGGGGATAAATCTTTTTAAAATTCTGTTGACACCAGTTAAATTAAGTGAATATTATTATTATTCTTTTACTATATATATAGTGCTATATGGGTCGAAGTCAAGTATTAGCACGGCCCGGCAGTGGCGGGTTAACGGAGAACAACAAGCACGTGATTGGGGGTCCCTAGTCTCCAGAGATCCTATCCTATCCAATTTTGATTTTGATAAATGTTATATAACTTTCTACCCTCTAAATCAAGGAGCCAGGAGCCCACGAGTCTTCTGCTGCTTTTGCATTAAGAAACTTTCTAACGATGTGACAGAATATAATAATAAATTACTATTATTATTATACTATACGCAGCGATGGAAGATTTCTACGCATTATGTTTCATAAAATAAATTTATAAAAATCTAAGAGTAGACATGTGAAGAATTTGATTTAAGAGTATTCGATAGCGGAAGTTACCCACTGCACTCTTCATCTCAAATTCTTTCCCCTCGCCTAAAAACGGTTACCGTTCTCCCAACGCTATTTTTAAAGCTAGGGGGTAAACGTCAAATGAAGAACCGAGAATCACCATACAGATCCATACAAACGAAAAATGAAAATAAACCTGGAAAAACTCTAAACTTTTTAAAAATTACGTAATCTTTCACACATGTTCAAAACTTTTTCTCAAAAAAATCGCCTGTAGGATCTTGGTCTTTCATTTGGCTTTCACACGAACCATCTATCTTGAAAAATAACGTCGGGAGAGCGGTAACCATTTTTAGACGAGATGAAGAGTGCATGGAGTAACTTACGATAGAGAATACTCTTAAGCCATTTTAGATATTATTTATACCTACAAAAATTAGTTTCGTGTTTTCTCATTGCACTAGACGCCATTTCGTTCTGGACGCACTGTACTTGTGTACTTCACGCATCGGCTATGCAACACTATCCCTATATTATTAAACGAGCAAATCTTGTATATATGTACCTATATAAATATTTTCTCGAAAACGGCTCTAACGATTTTGATCAAATTTACCGAAAAGGGGTTTCGGGGGGCAAAAAATCGATCTAGCTAGGTCTCATCCCTGGAAAAATTCGTTTTCTTATCGATTTTATCATTTTAAAAAACAGTTTTTTTAACGTTATAAAACAGTGTCGTATGGTGAGTAGGCTTTGGAAAAAACAAACTATTTTCATTATTTATGTCAAATTACTCTGACAGTCAATCTTTAACTTATTAAAATAATCAGTAATTATTTGAAAAGTAAAAAAATAACAACAATAAAATCTAAACATAATTATGTTTAGATTTTATTGTTGTTATTTTTTTAACTAATATTTAAATAAATAGGTATATTACTTTTATATTACCTATATAAAATATGTAGGTACATACGTTATGTAGTATGACGTATACTGACGTATAATAATATTATCTACTTATAGGTATGTAATTTTTACTTCCCACCTCTACTATGGTAGGGAAGTAATGGATTCAGTCCGAAAACAATATTTCGAGATTTTAACAGATTTTCACGTTTTGAGACCCTAGCAATCGTTTAAGATCATTTTCTGACTGATGTCTGTATGTGTGTGTGTATGTGTGTATGTGTGTATGTGTGTATGTGTGTATGTGTGTGTGTATGTGGTCAATTTTTCGCCTTCGATATCTTAAGAACGGAACAACATACGGGCATGCCGATTGTTCTATTGTGTTTATCAGCCTTTAACTTAGATCTGATTAGATTTTGAGTCAAATCGGTTCAGTGGATCCTGAGATATTCAAAAAAACGTCCTCAATGTCACGTATTAACATAGGTAAAAAAAAATATAAATGAATTCTAGATGTTATAATATGAAAAAAATGTAAATATTTTTTTTCTCTAAAATGTATAGTTTTCGAGAAAAAAAATATTTTACTAAAAAAAATAAAAATTGTACGTAAATCAAGGTAACCATGATTTTTGCTATATTAAGCTAGCCATCAATAGATCACCAAACAAAAAAGAGGGCCATGCTTTTTTCAAAGAATAAAAATTAAATTGTGTTTTAAAGACCACCAACAGCTAAGGTTATTTGGGCCTAGTCAAAGAATAAAAAAAAGAGTGTTTATTTTTTGCAAATATTTACTAGGTGGGAAGTATAGGACTGGTCATCAGTCGAATTTTTTTTCTTAAAAACGACTAACGATTTTGATGAAATGGGAACTTTAAGTACTATTTTTTTTTAACTCATCCGAGCAAAGCTCAGTCATCCAGATATTAGTATATAATATGTATATCCGGTGTGCTATGAAACGTAAAGCTCAAGCTTTGCCTGTTGAATACACAAAATATCGGTCACAGAAACTTAAAACGCAAAACTGGAAAAAGCGGCGCTCAGTGCCTATATCTATAGTTGTCAAGTTTTTATTTAGTGAACAGGATCTAGGCTGATGTTTAAGTAAAAATATATTTTAGAAAATAAGTTTATGAATAAACAAATACAGTACTTATTTTGGGATCAACGCATTCCTTTTTGAAAAACGTTAATTTATTATTTTATGTTAATAAACCATTAGCTCCACAAGTGGAAATGGTATTAATTTGTGATACATTTTTAGAGTGTTGGGTCTCCAAATCACTATATGAATATTTATGAAGTTTTAGAAATACCTTGTATTATGTCCGTTTTGTGACTTCTTGTGAATTTTTGCGAACTTCACAAACCACGACATAATACACAGTGCTTAGCATCATAATAATATATAGTGTTACGAATACTCAATGTGTGTTTTTAAAAAATTAATTAACCACACCTGAAGATGGCAACTCGTTGCTGAAATGCGTAGTGTAAATTCACAAGAAGTCACAAGACGGATATAATACAAGGTATTTCTAAATACTTCATAGTATTAATTTAGGTCAAAAATCACATTTCACAATTTCCTAATACCTCCCCTATTTGATGTCCCCGGAATGTACAAAAACATGTTTTTGGAAAAAGTCTGTTCGTCTGTCTGTCAGTACGATATCGGTTAAACAGATGAGCGGATCGAATACAAATTTTAGTAGGATATTTGACACGTTGTTTTTGGGGAAAATCGACTCATCCGCAGAAGAGATATGTAGTATAACTTTGTTTTTAAAAGCTTTTATTTAACTTTACTTGTTGTATGTATGTCTGTCTGCTACAAATCTTGCAATCAAAATTTCGACTAGTTCTAATTGAACTAGAACTTTCAAACTTTCAAATTTTGCACACATGTATAAGTCCGGTGACAATGCAATAAGTATGCGACGATTGCAGTATTCTAAATCGGGCTATGCAATAAATTGGTATCTATATATCTATATCTAATATCGTTCTAAATATCCAATATGGTGGATGCCCCCAAGACGGCGGATTACCTTTTTTTTTTCTTCACAACCCCCCCCCCCTTCATATGGGTATTAAATGAAAGGGCTTGACGAGTAAAATACGATAAGCTATGTGACGTCATTCTAAAGACTAAAGACGCTAATGACCTAAGTTGTCGACGCGTCTAATATCTATAGTCTACAATAAATAAATAAATGTAAAGACTAAAAAGTAAAAAATAAAATTTAAACCAAACTGGCTAAGAAAAGCTTTTACTTATTTAAAAAATGTACCTGCTTATAAAGTAAAAAATAATTATTTTTACTTTTTAGTACATTTTTCTAAAAAAGTGTTTTTTGATAGTGCTATATAGTATATACAATTATTGCTGTAGATATGAAATAACATTACGTGTTAAACGGCAGACGATTAAGTCTGAAAAAGCATTATCAATTTTTAAAATTCTTGCTTGATTGATAAATAATAACGCTATATTCTCACAATGCGAAATATAAGTACTTAAAATCTAAATCATTATTAAATGGAGTTTTTTTATCAGTTTTAGTTTATCGTAATTTTTTATTTCGATTTCTAAAGTTCTTTATTTTTCAAAGTTATTATGCAGATCGAAAGTATGTTGCAATAATATTTCAGTTATAAAACTTCAAACTGGAGATATTGTAAAATTGTCTTTATATTGCAGAATTAATGCTCATTTTATGTAACTTACCAAAAACGACATTAGTTTAAAAACTGTGCAGCCTTAAAAAACCTATATGTGTAGGTACAATATTATGTGATTCGAAATACAAATTAAATAAAGTTGTAACTGTGTATACAAATTATTATAACGAAATTTCGACAAAAATGTACAGTTTGTAAATATCTTGATCGAATCAGCCATTTTCATATTTTTTTCTGTTTTCTTGTTCCGGGTTAATTAAAAAAATTACTGAATCGATTTTGATCAGACTTTCTCTATAATATTTGTTATAGGTACATCAGAGAGCTTTTACTAAAAGGGGTGGCGCAGTAGCTAGAAAAGCGTATAAAAATGGAATGTTTCGATGGATAGTTATTGGACTTTGATTGTTTTGAAACGCCTTTTTAGTAAGATATCAATTAGATTGTTATGTCAAAGATAACTGAGAATTAATAGTCCAAAATGCACGCGAGCTGAGCCGCGGGCACAGTTAGTTTTTGCTTTCTAAAATATGGTTTGTATTAGAGAAGTTCTTGTGACAGTGAAGTAAAATGATGTTTTGAGTTTTTGATGAATTTAAACGTTTTCAAGTTCTTTGATTCCAAAAAAGTGGTTTGAAAAAATGCCTGTCGCACTTAGATTCCAAACCACTGAACCGATTTTGCTCTTTTGTACGCGTGTTCAGGACGGTCACATCACAAAATCATAAAATCGGTCCTAGCTCAAATGTGGGATAAGTGGTCTTCTAAAAACCGATAAGAGCGAATAAAAAAAAATTTCGAAAACAACATAGACTTTGATTATATTTTACATAATATAGATATTCAACAATGAGTTGAGTTTTTTGTGGTTATAATATAATAATTATTAAATAGACAGTAGCCATTCCACAAGCAAATACTTTTCTTAACGTAATCAGTCGGCAACCTGCCATCGTGATGTTAAACGTAAAACAATTAAAATATACAAGGAAAAAATCAGAAGCCACTGTCAGGACTTGAACCCGAAATTCCCATAATTATTAAATAGACAGTAGCCATTCCACAAGCAAATACTTTTCTTAACGTAATCAGTCGACAACCTGCCATCGTGATGTTAAAGTCAAAAAAATAAGATATATATGGGAATTTCGGGTTCAAGTCCTGACAGTGGCTTCTGATTTTTTCCTTGTATATCTTAATTGTTTGACGTTTAACATCACGATGGCAGGTTGCCGACTGATTACGTTAAGAAAAGTATTTGCTTGTGGAATGGCTACTGTCTATTTAATAATTATAATATAGATATTGCTTTACTATGAGATGGAATATGACAAGTTCCTCCTAGAAAAAACAGGATGGGATGAATAGGCTTACTTAAATGTGGGAAAGTTTATTTATAAAAGAGTCAATTTCGATGGACACTTTGTATATCACTGAGATCGACCGCACGTAGGTCCTAAGTCAATTATGTTCCAGAGAGAGGTCTTTGTTAATATGTAAAGGCACCTAACATCACGTTAAATGAATGGATTGTCTCTGGTATTGTTAAAACGTTTATACAAATGGTGCAAAATGTCTTGCTACCAGATAACAACGTAAATTCCGTTAAAATTAAAGCACCTTACGCAATATTTCTAACAATGATGTTAATTTTATTATTTATAAAAAAATCTTTTATTCAGCCCATGCACGCTTTTAGTGTTTTTTCGTGTCTGTAAAGTGGATCTTTAATGGTCATTTGTTAACTGGTGACGTCATGATACATTATGAAACGCTTTTCGATGCTATAATAAAAAACACTTGAAAACCCCGTTAAATCATGAACTACCTCTTTTCGATGCTATAATGAAATATGATTATTATCATGGTAACGAAGTAAATAGATATTGTAGCAAGGCTAATGTTTTTGTTATGAGATGTACTGCTGTCAGTGAATCAAGGGTATTTGACATTAATTCAATAAAGCTCTAAAAGTATGCATGTGTTGAATAAAGTATAGTGTGCAACGCGTGTGATAAATCTTTATCGTCAGGCGCGATATCTTAAGCACTCGTATGTGGCTCGCAGATGCGTACTGCTGTCAGTGAATCTAGGGTGTTTGACATTAATTCAATAAGGCTCTAAAACCATGCATGTGTTGAATAAAGTATAGTGTGCAACGCGTGTGATAAATCTTTATTGTCAGGCGTGATGTTTTCAGCACTCGTATGCGGCTCGCAGATGCGTATTCGCCAAGGCTCGTCCGCGATCGCCTACTACTCGTCCTGAAAATATCGCGCCTGACGCATAAAGATGTATTTCGCACACTAGTTGCACAATATACCTAGATTTAACTTAATTTACGTAATCATTTCTGAGCGAAAAAACCTAGAAACTGATGTCAAACGCATTATTATTATTTTTGAGAGAAATTCAAGTTTTACATTTGAGATAGGACTGATTTTGTGATTTCGCCTAGAAGTGTGACCGTCCTGAACACGCATGCAAAATTGACCTAGAGGTTTGGACTTTAGGTGCAAACACATGCAGACAGATATTTAATTTATTGTAAATTATAGACGCGTCGACAACTTAGGTCATTAGCGTCTTGTTTACATTAAATAACAACTCGCTTAAAACTAAATAACATCACAAAACATCCATGAGCGCAGGTGGGATTCGAACCCACGACAGTGTGATTTAAAGGCCGCTACGTTAACCGTTACACCACTATGTCCTTCAGATAGACAGAGACATTTAAAAGAAGCAAATACTATGTTCTCGCGTATACGCCAGTCACTTTGATTTACTCATGCAACGCTTTTTATGAAAGACAGAATCGCTATAACTTTGTAAAAAATAAAGGTATAACAATTTTTGAGAGCCAAAAAAGTAACGTCCAATTATCATTTAAAATTTTTTGTGCGTTTGTTAGTTTATTTATTATACAGTTTTGAAAAACATCGAAAAAAAGGCAACACAGATTAACAATAAACTTCGTATATCTTGGAATTATTTTGGTGTCTTTGAAGATTATTATTATTTAGTAGATTTCGTGTCCATATTTATATAATTAATTATTATTATTAATAATTGATTATTTTAATCTGATACATTTTTAGAGTTAGGTCTCCAAGTCACTACATGAATAATAAATATTAGAAATACCTTGTATTTTGGTGTCCGTCTTGTGACTTCATGTGTTGTTAACACGACGTGTTTCAGCAACGAGTTGTCATCTTCAGGTGTGGTTAATTTAAATTTAACCACACCTGAAGATGGCAACTCGTTGCTGAAACGCGTCGTGTTAACAATACATGAAGTCACAAGACGGACACCAAAATAGAAGGTATTTCTAATACTTCTTATTATTATATGATTATTTTATAATATTATATTATAAGTATTATATTATAAGTATTATATTATAAGTATACTTATAAGTATATTATAAGTATACTTACTGAATAAAAGCCTTTTTCTCGATCAATAATATATTGAAACGTTGCCTATACAAATAATTAAACAAAAGGCTTTTATTCAATACTTAATTATTATTATTATGTGGCATTAAGAATCCCTAAATTCATAGCCGAATGTACACCTGCACTCAATTCCTCCCTATCCAGTGCTACCTCAATCCAGTTTCTACCCTCCCATCGATTAATTTCTTTTATCGTTTCTCTAGCCTTGTCTTCCCATCGTCGCTTTGGTCTATCTATCGGTATTTTTCCTACTGGTTTTTCTACCATAGCTCTATGGGCATTTCTATTGTTGTTCATTCGTGCAACATGACCAGTCCGTCGCAATCTACTTGCTTTTAAAACCTAACCTATGTTTGGTTCTCCGTAAAAGTTCTTGGACCTCGGTATTATGTAAAATTCTCCATTCCCCATTATTTTCATCCCGCTTTGCCCCGAAAATTTTCCTTAATACTATTCTCTCGAAAACTGCAAACTTGTGCTCCTCGCTTTTTGTTATCGCCCATGTTTATATATTATATTATTTAAATATATAATCAAATTTTTACATTTATAAACTTTTTTCGAAAGACATAGTCCTACGGAAGACACCGTGGAAAAACCAGAGTTGCACCTACTCGATTTATTTTGAATTTGGGGACTTGTAAACGTAAATTCACCAAAAATTCAAATCGAATTTTTGGCACGATCATAGGACTTCCTCTATAATATATTCCGTATATGGGAAAAAAGTAAGAAGGGAAACTTGAAGAACAGTGTGGTTATAAACAAAAATGGTGAGTGTATAACGAGTCTGGAAGAAGTAAAAAAATTGTCGGTAACAGCATGACATAAATTATGAATGAAACCTGGATGAATACAAATATAACGCTTATTTCCAGGCATCTACCGTTTCTTTCAAATGTGCATACGTATTCATTCATATCCTGTTGTTAATCTAATTAAAATATTCCGGGATGCACTAATTGAATTCATGGCAACAAAACATACGTAACTGTGTAAAGCAGTGAATTCCAACATGCTTTCTTATCACGAAAGTTGAAATAAAATTACTTTGACTCCAATTATTAGATATGAAACAGACAAGCGTGTAGCACGCTGCGTGTCAAACGCAGCTTGCAATACGAATAGCATAATAGTAGGTTATACATCTAGCACAATTAAGTATAAGACGCGAGATGTAAGTTTGCCACGCGAGTCGCAGGCGAGAGTGCCAACACACCAAGCGTCTTATACTTACTTAATTTTACAAAATGTATATATACATTATTTTTTGTAATACATATTTGAAATGTACAACATTCAACTTTAGAACTTTATTAAATTGATGTCAAACACCGTAAATTCATTGACAGTACTACATAATATACTAAAAATATTGGGAGCGTCTATAATTTACAATTCATTCATTAAAAATATTGGCTTTGATACAATGTTTATTTACTTCGTTCCGTATGGCATAAAATATTGCATTATTGTATGCGTTTTCAATCTTTTTTGTTCGCTTTTGAGACAGTCGGGTTTTTAGATTTTTTTATTTTATAAAGCCGCAATTATTTTCTGAAACTCTGCAGTAGATGTCTTTAATACAATGTCGTATTCGAGCAAACAAAACATTGTAAGTCTCTAGGTTATCGATTCATTTCCTGCTTGATTTTTAGAATTAATTAAAACGTGACATTTTTCCCCTCAAGACAAATTTCACGCTTTGATTGACAAAAAAATAATACAGCCAAACAATAAATACGGTGAACTCTGATGATAATTAATTAGCAAAGCTGTGTGGAAAAAATTGTGGATACAGTAAAAATTTAAAATTATGATCGATTAAACGAAAGTTTTGCGAAACCTGAAGCTGAAATTAGCAAACTTCAAACTGTTGACTGTTAGAAATTACCAAATATAAACTTATTGATATATTACCTATTATTATCTTTATTTATTTATTTTTTTATTGTAAATTATAGACGTGTCGACAACTTAGGTCATTAGCGTCCACGTATCATTATCGAATACCCTTGAATTTTTTTGCTGAATTTCTTTGCAGAAAATGCTTACTTGTACCTAGGTACTGACAAACGTTGATAGATGAAAGCTCATCTAATTTTAAGAAAAAAATTGTATATGAACGTAATATTATGTTCCAACTCACGTAGTTAAGGAATTAAACATATAAAAATTCGTTGTTTTTATTTGTTATAGGTAATAACAGAACATTCGTTGTTTCTTTTTTATTTTTTAATTCGAGGTGGGAATCGAATTCACGACAGTTTATTGATCCAAAGGTCAACACGCTAAGCTTTACACCAAACTGTCCTCGATCTCATAATATGCCATTTATACCATTATTCATTTGTATCGGAAACATCCAGAAAGGGTAGTTTACTGATCAAAAATCCGTCGTTGATGCAGTTAAGCCAGAAAATGCGATGGGGCCTTCCCATTTTTCTCCGATTATTTATTTATAAATTAGGTACTTGCATTTATATTTTTTTCCAAAATGTAATAAATTAAATTTCAATATGCCAATAACTAGCAACCTATATTAAACAAATTACATATTATAATGTGTTATTAAATAACTGAAATGCTATTAAATTTAATAGATACAATTTCGAATGTTTAAAGTGACCATTATAATATGTTACATACATTTTCGTAATCGATTTGCTTGCGTATAATACAAAATGTTCAAAGGAAAAACGAAAAGTTTTTAGGAAAAGCTAACTAATTGAGATACATAAGGGTCTAGTGAAATGCTTGACCACTAATAATGAATGAAGGCATTTGTAGAAATAACAATACAAGTTTAAATTTCTCGAAAAATTTGTCAAAATATATTTATAATTGTAGTGATTTTAGTAAGTTGAATGTTTAATTTTATCCTTTGTTTATAAATGTCAATAATTGAAATGTTTTTATATTTTATTTATTTATTTATTCCATTTATATAATCTATAATATTTTTAATTACATGTTGGAATACTCCTACCCAACTTGGCAGAAGTTAGTGTTTGATTTTTAATATGGTTTCCTTTAAAATGTTTATATTAAATATAACTAGGCTTTCGATCTTGCTTCGCTCGGGTAGATTTAGGCCATTATCCACAAATATTTGTCAAGTACACGTCGCTGGATTTCGATTTAACGTACCTATATATTAAAAAAGTCAATCATTTTTTAACAATTGCAACTTTGATATTAGGTAATTTTGGTCAAAATTTTTATATCACAATTTCAGTTTATTTTCTCTTCTTGATGTCCCCGACGCGAAAAAAAAGTCTGTTCGTCTGTCAGCATAATTCCAGTAAACGGCTAAGCGATTCGAAACCAAATTCTGGTAAAATGTTTCACATGTAAATAGGATGAGCCGTGAGCACGTTTGTGGGGAAAATTGGATGCGCGGAAGCGATATGTGCTATAACTTTGTTTTTTCTATTACAACGGTATACCTACTTTTAATTTTTAAAAGAAAGTTTTGTATAAAAAGTTATTTTTCTAAGCCTTAAATATTTTGAAAATAAAAATGTTAACTGTTCTTTTGTCCTGAAATAATTGATCTGTCAATAGTAGATTGTATATCTAGATGTGCAATGGACTATAATTACGACGAGTGATGATGACAGTACTTAAAAACGAGCGACAGCGAATTTTTACAGTCACATGAGTCGTAATACCATTTTTGCCATACCCACTACTAAATACCTACTTTTCACTTCATTTTCAAAAAATGTTGACAGTTCATTTGGTTCTCCATCTTTACTTCTACAGTATGCCGTGAAGTTCGTGAGTAAGTATAGTGAGTGTTGACAGGCGCACCCAGGCATATAGAGCGAATAAACAGAAGTTGCTATGGCAACCGTTTACTTACCGCCCTAGTGCGGTAAGTAAAACACTTTAAGCACACCTGTATGTTAAATGACTCATTAAAGGCCGTTATACATACATCAAAAGTAGCGGTTTTGTAGTGGGTATGGCAAAAAATAAATGAGTTGGCTGAGAAGTGTTTTTTTTTTTAGAATTGGAATGGTCTTGTGGCCTACTTGGCTTCGATTTTTTTCTCAAAATGACAGATTTAATTCAAGTGTGCAAGCTTTCACGGCCGGCATTGTTCCAAGTCTTCATGGTTTCCGGGCTTGTAGGCCGTGGTCCGGTGGTATTTCTACCTGACGTTTCGTCTACAACTGCGGTAGACATTCTCAACACACACTGCGCAGTTGACCAATGGCAGAGAGACGGACTACGACCGAACAGAGAACACACTGGCACTAGGTGTAAAAGAAGGGAGAACACCAGTCACCGACACATTGACCTGTGAGCCGCCAAGGAGGACACTTCGACCGCTGCCACATCGCCTTTGAGAATGTCTACCGCAGTTGAAGACGAAACGTCAGGTAGAAATACCACCGGACCACGGCCTACAAGCCCGGAAACCATGAAGACTTGACAGATTTAATGTTTGATTTAGTTTGACACACAGAATTATGAATCACTCTATATATATTCAATATTTGCATGGGAAATATCATGTTTCTGTGAACACTGCAATGTAGCATTGTGAAAAGTTATTTACTTTGTTAACTAGAATTGCTGACTTCATATAATTCTTGAAATGGTTGAAACGGTTGTAAATTTTCTTTGTTCTGTCTCGCATAAATGTATGAGGAAATTTAAGCGGAAAAATTGCTTATACCTTGTGTTGTAAAATCATTACCAATACACTACTGGCCATAATCTTAATATATAAATGCGAAATACCATTCACTCACTCACTCACTCATTCATTCATCACGAAATATCAGAAACTTTAAAGCCTACAAACATGAAATTTGGCAGATAGATTCCTTATAGGACGTAGACATCCGCTAAGAAAGGATTTTTGAAATTCAACATACTATCTCTTCTTTAAAAATAAGCAAACCCATATTCGAGCTTTTTTTTTAATTCAACCCCTTAAGGGGGTGTAGGGTTTTTTGACTAATCAATGAATGAATGAATTGTAAATTATAGACGCCCGACAACTGAGGTCATTAGCGTCTAATTGACTAATCAACGCTCAGGCCAAACCGCCGAAGCTAGAAACTTAAAATTTGGACAGTAGGTTCCTTTTGTGACATAAGCACCCATTAAGAAGGGAATTTTCGAAATTCCATCTCTAAGGGGGTCAAAAGGGCGTGTAGGTACTGTTTTTTGACAAATCGTTCTATCTCAAAAATCGTTAGCGAGAAGTATCTAAGTAAGTGGTATATTATTGAATTCAACATACGAACTCTTCATTAAAACCGGCCAAGTGCGAGTCAGACTCGCGCACCGAGGGTTCCGTACAAAAAATAAGAAGTTAGGTAGGGGTAAAAAATTAACAGATTTAATTATTTAAGCTTGTTTTAAAAACATTTTTTTTACTTATATTTTACTTTGTTCTTTTTAGTGTTTCAAAATTTTTCCCTATCAAATTTAGTTAAATTAATTTTTAAAGTGAAAAATTCCAAAATGTTTCAGTACATTATAAAAAAAAAATAACGTTTCGTCAGTTGGTTCTTCGTGGTGGCATGCGAGCTACTCCACGTGTATTACAGGACAAACAATGGTATATTTGATACACTTGGTGCAGCTCTATGCCTAATTTTCGGTTTCCCGTGGGAATCTTCGTTTAGGTTTTCCTGTGAACAATGAGTGATGCCCTGTATTCCCTATTTTTTTTTTAAATTTTAGGGTCAGTAATTTCGGATACAGGGAGGGGGTAATGCTCGATTTTCGTATATTTTCTTTAAATATCTTTTAAACCATGCATTTTAAAATTATAAAAAAAATATATTTGTATTTCTCATAACGAACCCTTTCATTAGATATGCCACATGATGCATTTGAAAAAACAAATTAATTTTATATTTGCCCCCCAAAATCAGAGTTCGTTTATTTACGCTATAGGTCCTTGATTGGGTCACCGAACTCTATATATATATACCAAATTTCAACTTTTTTCGTCCACTAGATTCGGGAGAAAATAAGCTGTGATAGACTGACGGACACACACAGAGACAGACAGTCTTTTGGTCCAAAATTCGAAACAACAAGATGTACGCTGTTCAAACTTAGCCACCCCCCCGTTTTCGAGGTTGCTGATTACAGAAAAAATAAAATCATGGATCAAAAAAACTACTGTAAAATGGTTTTAAACTGTTAATAGTTTCTCTGCGGTAGACTGGTCTCTAATCTCTAAGGGCACTCAATGGGAAGTTAGCAATGTGGTTTTACCCACACACTAAGCCTCTTTTTTTATTTATTTAGAAACGGTAGTTGTCGTGCTACAATAACATCTAAAAGTTTCGTTTATAATACGCTGTAAAACAATAAATAAGTATAGTGTTAAATTTTGTTAGAGATTGTACCTAAACTGTTGTTCACATAGTAACACATATTTCACTTAGTTTGTTCGCTTGGATTATATAAAAATGTCAATCTTTTCTCATAAATTGTTGAATTTTGCGTTATTATATCTCAACAATAAAAAGGTCAATAATTTTTGGATTTTTTTTTAAACTCAGAACAAAAACATCAATGAACAGTTAGTTTTTTGAAAATTTCTGACTGTTACTTTTTTTTTAAATTAAAAAACTTGTTAAAAACACAACCTTTCCTATGCTCTCCGTGTTAATTATCCGAACTTTAATTAAGTTTTTCTCGAGTTAGAGATGGTCAATCAACTTCAAATTTTAATGGTATTTGTATTATAGTATCCTTAATGAGTATACGAAAATTTAGGATTTTCTGACACTATGCCCATAGCACGACAACTACCTTAAGAACCTCGTATATGTGTTTTTAGAGATTGTTAATTTTAATAAACCTGTAATTTGTAACCGTGGTAATTTAT
Organism: Mongoloraphidia duomilia; assembly: GCA_039654895.1. NCBI lineage: Eukaryota > Metazoa > Arthropoda > Insecta > Raphidioptera > Raphidiidae > Mongoloraphidia > Mongoloraphidia duomilia. The sequence goes on from CM077524.1 coordinate 12,560,533, forward strand.
ACAACTCACATAAAACATAATTTTAATACAACACTGTTTTATTGCATTAAACTTTTCCCATACAACATCGAGTATGAAAATGCATGTGAAAATATTTTATAATTTATAGTGAAAAAAAAAAGAAGAAAGTACGTATAATATACGCCGTGGTAACAGCAGGCAACATAACCGAGATAAACATCACAGAGAGCTCGTTACTTCAACATTACATTTTAATCTGTGAGGATTTGTAAATTTTTTCTCCCTACTTGACTTGAATCGAAACAGTTCATCTATCGGATTTATCCAAGCAGTCAACGAAAATGTTCTTTCTTTGTTTCCTACTGAACTCGAATTTTCTGAAGAATTTTTCTTATTCGACTCGACGATCCAGTATCTACTTGATCCAGTGGCGGCTCCTCTATAAGAGCTGCGGAGCTGCCACACTGCCAGAAAATAACGCACAATTAAAAAAAAATTGTATTATAAATCTGCATAATATGTTTTAATTTCATAATTATGAAGCCATCACATAGCATTATTATAAATGACGGCATGCCGCAGGGCCTATATTCTATAAACAGTCCTCAGCCGTAGTAAATTCACTACGCACGTGACGCGTGCTGCATTATATTTTGCACCAAAATCAATGAGCTAGAGAGAGCAAAAACAGTAAAAAATGAGACAGATTTGTACGCGTTAAGAGATATTCTGGGTGCGCAGAACGGTAGTACGAACTCTAATTTAATAAAAGCGGCATATCCGGGCATATCCGAACGTTTATATAGCATAGCTTATTAATGTTATTCCAAACTGAAAACGCTCTTGTCACATAGTGACTGGTGATATCTATCTGTTGGCACACATACACACACACACACACACTGGCTGGTGCATACAGTCTAATATTTTGTTTGTGTTGATGGCGATATAATTCGTTTTCAATTGTAGTTCAAATTTCAAACAATGAATGTTATAGATAACCTCACGCGTGTGAAACGTTTTTCAAATTACAAATTTGAAGAAAAACTAAAATTGAAGGCACAAGGTCGCCCTTTGCCTGATATTTTCATAGAAAAACAGTGCTCTAGCCGTGGAAAAACTTATAAGCGGCAATTCAACAAAGAACTATATTTTAAAAATAATTGGATATGCGGTTGCAATATTAAAAACGATCTTTTCTGTTTTCCGTGTGTTTTATTTGGTGGTGACAAATGGTGGACGGAAATTGGTGTAACAGACTTAAATCATTTAAGTGAAAAAGTAAAAAAATATGCACTCTCAAAAAATCACCTCCATAGTGAAATGGAATTTGCGATGTTGATTTTTTTTTCGAGGTCCTCGCATAATGGGGGGGTGCTACTCCAGTCTCCAGGTTGACTCTGCAGAACATCCATTTAAAATGTTCACGCGCCGCCACTGACTTGATCGGTACTCAAAGTTTCGAGTATTCGAAGACGCTTACTGTAAATATGATTGCTATGAAGTTGTCATAATACAGTAAAAACTCTCTATATCGAAGTTCTCTATAACGAAAAACCGAACTGAAACTTCTTATGTATGAATAATGTAAAAATCAATTAGGGTTAGTCAGAAATCGAATGACTTGCCACTGGCTGTTTCAGGGTTTACAATATGTATACCGGTACAAGGACCGAGGACAACTTAGCTGGCGTTCGAATGCATCTATACCATACATATAACACAGACCTCGCGAGAAGAAGGGATCCATTCCAAACATTCTTTCACGTCACCACAATTTTTTATACAAATTTTCGTTTCATCGAGTCAGCATTTTACTCTCGAAACTTAAATCAGTACTTCACAATCCACGACATAATACACATTACACAGTGCTTAGCATCATAATATTATATAGTGTTACGAATACTCAATGTGTGTTTTAAAAAAATTAACCGCACCTGAAGATGGCAACTCGTTGCTGAAACGCGTCGTGTTAAATCACAAGAAGTCACAAGACGGACATAATACAAGGTATTTCTAATACTTCATAATATTCATATCACTATATGAATATTATTCTCCAAGTCACTACTTGGAGACCCAACACTCTAAAAATGTATCATAAGATAGAAGTCTAAACGAGAAAAATTCTCCAATCCCTTGAGTTTTGTTATAATTAAAGACAGTTTTGAATGTATTATAAAATTGTTACCTACGGAGATTTTAATATCTCAAAATAATTTTAAAAATGAAAATTTCTGCGGAATTTGCCAGAAAGTTCTTATACGATATACCTATCTGAAAATTGTTATAGATACAAAATATGCACAAAATTAAGTGAATCTCTAAAACTACTAATTCAACTGGCACCAAAAGCAATACGCCTGGTCGGGTCTTTGCTGAGACAAACATTTTCAAATTGATGCATTTTTTCTTGTGAACAAATGAAAATTCCACAGCCATACAGACACACATACACACTTAGAATTGACAAGCGGAAAATTATACGTTTATTTACGTTTTGATTTTAAGGCAGTTAGAATTTAACCTTACCTCGGATACTATTTTTTAACCTCATCATCATACTTCAATATCCTTACGGAACTTTGAAGTAAAAAGAAATGTGATTAACAATAATTTTAGGATTTTTTTGAAACCGAAATGTAATGCTGCTCGAAATCAACGAATTGCGTGCCTTAGAGGATATATCTAAGGCGCGCAGGGAGAAATTCGTTCACCTACAATCGGAACAGCGCTAATTATCCATGCACGGTGAACTACAATAGTCAACGAATATTAGTGACTATGTGAGCTCTCCCTATTATTATATTCTCTAAACTCTAAAGTGAACGTTTGTAAATGAAACTATACAAAATTCTAACAGCCAAATTTTGTTGCCAGTACATTTTTTACTGGTTATGTAACTGTCGGTATAATAAATTATGTTAATTTATCATCAAACTAAATAACATGATTATCGTAGATTAATTAATCCAGACACGCACTAGCAAATTTGGTTGATAAACTAGTTGCCAGAGTGGTATACTGTTTTTCAAATGAAAGTGTTATGCAGTGGCAAGTGTAATCTGACTCACACTAATGATTATTTGTTTGATTCTAAATCGATCTCCTATGATTTGAATTAGAATTTTATCATTTATTTATGTATTTGTAAAAAAAATGTTTTTAAATTAAAATGTTTATAACTGGGGTTGAAAGAAAATTAACTGTATATAAAAAAGTGGAAATATGAAAAATTGTGGCCATTCCATATGTTTAGAAAATTGTTAATTTAGAAGTTATTGGATTTGATTTTTATTTTCTGCGTGACCTTTTTCTAAATTTTAGAACTAAAACATCATCACTTATACCTACATTTTTCGTGATTGCACGCAATTACGTGAAAAAATGAAACAGGTCCATTATATCAATTAAAATGTTTATAATCCTTTTTTGAAGTGAAAACTTCTTTAGCGACGTATCTATTTGAAATCTTATGTAACGATACAGACGAAATTTGTATCACTTAGGTAACTAACCCATTTTGATATTTTAATTTAATATATAAACAGCAGATAAAGGGGAAATATGCTTCAATAGAGGGGAAATTTGTATCACCTAGGTAGCAGCTATTTTCATGCTCTCAAGACCGGGTGTCTTTCAATACACGTTCATTAGCCAAATAATCTTTCAGGTTAGTGCATTCGATTTTTAAATCACACTTTTATTTTGCTATCTCCGACTACCTCTAAAACTTCAAATTCCTAATAAAAATATTTTTAAATACATTTTATTACTCATCCGAATTACTGAAACGCATTTATGATTAAATGAGTCACCTCTGATAAAACTTCAGCATGGGAATTTATGGATTATTAATAGTGATTGTATTTCTAGTGTCGTAATGGGGTTTATTACTGACGAGTTGTAGCAGTATATAAAAACGAGAGACAGCGAGTTTTTAGTCACACGAGTCATAATACCATTACGCACGAGAAATACAGGGTGTCCCAAAAAGAATGGGACATAAAGTAACAGCTGATTTCTTACAAAAAAATATTCCGATAGATCCCAACATGTCTATTCCGAAAGTTGATATTAAAAGAGATACAGGGTGTCAAAGTTTAATTTTTATTTTTATCATTATGATGCGGCATTTTAATAAGAAACATTGAATTTTTAAATAAAACTGTCAAAATTTCCATGATAACGCCACGCCGGCGCCGTTGTTTTCAAAGCCACCTATGTTCATTTTCAAAATTTACCATTTAAAACCACATTGCATCGATTACTTTAAGTGCAAATATCTTGAAAAAGGTTACTCCTAGCCACTTTTACAAAGTATACCTTTTTTACGTAAAAATGACGGAAAAATCAATTTTTTAATTCAAAAAAATAGTATGAGTGCGTACAAAAAAGCTATGATTATTTGAATGATTGAAAAGGTGTGTAAGTGGCGCCCCCTACAAGTAAGAGCCATACCAAGGTCAGATTTGAATTTCTCATGTCAAAAAATCCCCATATACCAAATTTCATTAAAATGCCCAAATTATTTTAAAAGTTATGTCCAATTGTTTTTGGGACACCCTGTATATGGTATTTTTTGACATATCCATTACAAAATACCTACTTTTCAATTTAATTTCAATATCTTCGACTAGTGAGGTAAGTAAAACACTTTTGGCACGCTTACCTGTTAAATAACCCATATACAGGTCGGTATAAATGCATTGAAAGTAGCTATTTTGAAGTGGGTATGGCAAAAAATAATTAAGTCGCAAGAGGGGTAAGTTTTTTATTGTTTAATATTTTCTACTAGACATAAATATAAATAAAACATGAGAATGAAACTTTTAGTAGCTATTTTTGTCACTTTTTTGTCTTAATACTACATTCATAATATATAAATTTTAAGGAATCGATCAAAAGTTATAATAGTTTTTAGTTAGATTCATGTAATACATTGCTAAGAAATACGATATATTTTAAACTATTTTATAGGATGACACCATTTAAATTTTAAACTACAGTGTACACCAATTTTAAAATTGTCATCTGCGGTTATTTCTGAGAAATATTGCATAATTTACAATAAATAAATAAAAAGAGAAATATTGCTCACATTCGAGTGGTATTCTTTGGAACTGAGCGAAATAGCCATTAAAATTGCAGTATTTGAGAATTAATTAAATACAGCGTGTGCTTTCTTCTTTAACGTAATTTAAATTGGTTTATTTATTTTAGGTAAGTATATACAGAATGCTTCAAGAAATGTTTAAAACTTCGGGAGCTGATTTCTTAAGACAACTTAGGAAAAAACTTTTTAATTATATATGGTTGGTGAAATGATTTCTTCCAATATGTTTGGAATCAATTATATAATTGGCTGCTTTCCAACGAAAAATGTTCAATTGCAATTCAGCCGTATAAATCTATTAATTTATAATAAAAGTAAATCACAGGTAGTCAGGACATTTAATAAAACAGAACTCTGCTTTGATTTTAGTTGAACGTTTCGTCCTTTTATTAGAATTTCTTCAGCAACTACAAAATATAAACATAAAATTATAACCTTAATATACATAATATATAAAACATATAAACTTATAATCAGACCTCAATGATTGAGTTATGATTATAAGTTTAAATATTTTATATATTATGTATATTAAGGTTATAATTTTATGTTTATATTTTGTTGTTGCTGAAGAAGTCCTAATAAAAGGACGAAACGTTCAACTAAAATCAAAGCAGAGTTCTGTTTTTAATAAATGTCCTGACTACTTGTGATTTACTTTTATTATATTTAATTTTCCTGGACGTGATTCAAAACATAACTATTAATTTATGTTCTTAATTATTTTATAGTTCTGTATAATTAAATAAAATGATCATCCCAAAAATCTACCATTTCAAACGAATTGCACTGAGCATTTCAAAATAATAAAGCAAGTTAGAATTTCAACAACCTGTATATCTCTGGAACTGTGCATTTGCAGACATACCTATATGTGTATATGCAATATTTTTCTTAAAACCTAAAGAATCACCCTCTGGAGTTTCCGGCATTACTTAGAAAACATTCTATATAATATTCGAGATATTAAGGTAAATAAAAATCGATTTTAGTGACTACAATACTTTTATAAATGATATTACTGACCTTTAAAAAAGAAATTCCACATTTTAGAGAAAGAGGAAAGTAGCTTCGACTGATTATTATAATTAACAATAGACATTAAAGCCTATCCACTTTCATTAAAATTATAAATGTAGATACTGTAAGACACTATGAACTTTATTACAGTTCAGAATATTTACTACATTTTTAACGTATTCTTCAACCTTAATATGGTTTTAGTTTAGTAAGCTTTTTGATGTGTAAACTCGGTGTAAAGTCACTTCCGTGACATTACATCGAGTCGCGGAAGCTCCACTATCAGCTATATTTGATCCCGCTGGACCATAGCTATCAAATTTATTTGAGGTTATATTTATTTATTTATTTATTTATATAAATAACCTACAAACAGGCCAAGGCCTAATTATATGTAGGTAAAATATAATTACAAATCCAAAATATTCATACTCTAACTTAACATAAATAACTATTATATTGTGTATATGGATACACTGTGTGAGCTTACGTATCAGAATAGTTAGGATATAATGCATCTTTAAGAAATTTTTTAAATTTACTCAAACTCATATTCAAGTCAATATGAGGAGATGAAAGTAGTGTGTTGGCGAGTTTAAGCATTCTCAATAGAGGTGAGTTAGCATAATGCGTGGTGTTAGCCTTAGGAACAATAAACCATTCATATGAACGCGCACAAATGCGTGGTACTCTTAGTTGCAGTCTACTTCTTAAATCAGTTACGCCAGTTACGCCAGTTATGCAGCTGTTACCTTAATAGATATTTATATAGGTATTTTTCTGTGATCTAATTTTGCTCAAAAATTATATTTCGAACCGGTAAATTTGCCCATTGAACCCTATAGTAACATGTATACCTAAAAATGCTACTAAGTACACAATACAAAGGTTTTGTTATAGATAAACACACGCTTTCGTGCGGTTTTTACTGCCGCCATTTTGAAAATATTGAAAATAAAAGTCGGCCAGTAAAATTGAGCCCTAGTAGCATTTTTATATTGTATACCAATGTTATTATAGGACTTAATTTTACTGGTTGACTTTTATTTTCAATATTTTCAAAATGGCCGCACGAAAGCTTTTAGATTAGATTAGATTAAGATTTTATTTATTTACAATTATTTACAGGTTTTAAAATTATTTTAGATTTTGCTCAGAGTTGCACGAAAGCTTATTTTTTACTCGACTGCGCCAGAAGTAGGGTATTGTTTTTCGAGTGTATGTATGTATGTATGTATATTTCTTTATCACGCTCTGTAGCCTAAACAGCTTGACGGATTTTGAAAAATGAGGTGTCATTAATTTCGCCTAAATCCCCAGAGTGACACAGGGTATATGACGTCACGGAAAATTCAATATGGCGGACGCTAGACGCCATTTTGTCAGAATGCAAAAGTAATTTTCCTTCTAAATACATTGATATAGGTATTAAAATCAAAACAAAAGAAAGGTTTTGTTGACATTTCAAATAGGGTACATGACGTCACGAAAAATTCAATATGGCGGGCGCTAGACGCCATTTTGTCAGTACGCAAAAAATCGGTAAAACCTTGTGTGGGGTATCAAATTATAAGGTTGATGAGTAGATTCAACTAAAAAGAAAGAAATAAAAAATATATTAAAAAACAAAAAACCCAACTGCGTAAAAATCGAACATAAAAGATGGAAACAAGATCAAATGATAACATGCAGTCGGAGGCATAGTAATAACAACATGCAGTCGGAGGCATAGTAGTAAAATCAGGTATTTCTGTTCAATTTGTTACTACTATGCCGTCGACTGCATGTTATCATTTGATCTTGTTTCCATCTTTTATGTTCGATTTTTACGCAGTCGGGTTTTTTGTTTTTTTAATAATTTTTTTATATCTATAACAAATCTTTTGTATTTTGGTAAAATGGTTCAAATTTGTGCATACAGTTTAAAATTTTAAATCATTTCCGTCGGCTCTTTGTAAATCTGTATAACTGATTTTTCAATGCTTTAATATTCAATAAATCACATTCACTTGATAGAAACAGTTTACTATCAAATTTTAATATATGTTTGTACTAGTGGTCTCATCCGGCTTCGTTCGGGTGCTAAGAATTTATGACTTATTATCCCCTCCCGCGAGAAATGTTCCCCCTGCGAAGCGAAGTCGAGCTGGTGGTGTTAATAATATTAGTAAGATTTCGCTTACAAGCTAAAATGCAAAAGAATTTCAGAGTGACGTTTTGTTACTATCCCACAGAAATTATCCCCCCCCCGCGAGAAATTTATCAAAATAAAATATAGCCTAAACCTCTCACAGATATAGTGTATCTTTCTATTAGTGAAAGAATTTTTAGAATCGGTTCAGTAGTTCCAGAGATAAGAATATATGATTTATTATCCCCCCCGCTAGAAATTTTCCCCCTGTGAAGCGAACTTGCTACTTGCCTACTCGCGGACTTGCCTACAGTTTATAAAATTAGTATAGATAGTCAAAAAATCCTATACCACCAATTTACCCCCTTTGGGGTTGAATTTAAAAAAACTCGAATATAGCCTATAACCTTCCTCAATAAACGGGCTATCTAACAAAAAAAAATTCAAATCGAACTGGTAGTTCCAAACCAACATACTCACAAACAAACAAACTCTTCAGCTTTATTATATTATATAGATTTTGACTCATCCAGATTCTAAAGATGAACCTGTATTATAATATGGATAAATATAGATCTATTATAACATTAACAAATTTGTTTGTTTTTTCGTTTCATTTCTAAAAAATATTTCTTTCGCAATATATTACGAAAGATTGTTTCTTATTTCGTGAGGATTCTTATAAATTTGGGGAAAAAATTGCAGTTTTGGTTGTCTTTGTATTGAGAATGAATATATAATTACAAACAATTGTACCTAATTGTTTCATTATTGTCGCACAGAAAAAGAAAGATGATTAAATAATTTAATTGAGACGTAATTATAAATTATAATTAGACTGATTGGCAGCTAATTTATGTAATGGAGTACTAATATTATTTTTATTTCTGGTGATATAATTGTAGCAATCTTTGTTTTTTAATATTTAGTAATTAATATTTTTTCCGCATAGATTAAACTATATTTAGTAATAAAATATGTTTAGTAATAAAATAAGTTTATATTTAAGGATGATATTATTAAGAATCGAACAAATACGAATATTACGTATTACTATTGCCGACGTTTTGGCACATAGGTACTCGAATATTTCCATATTTATGATGTGTATTCGCGAGAACATGAGAATATATTTTACAAAACGTCGGCAGTCTTAAATATACAGGGTGGACCAAGTTATAGTAGCAATAATTCACCATTCGATGGTCCATCGAAAAATAAGTAGACATGCATAATTTTATTTTTTCCAAAACGCTTCCTAAGGGAGATACAGCCCTTCAAAGTCCAGTTTTAAAAATCAATACTGACAAGTGTCATAAATTATCTCAAAACCAAGTATCGCCTACTTTGTTGGTTATTTTCATAAGTTATTTATTTGTTGTTTTTAATTTAATTAATGAATTATTTATTTAAATTCGTCAAACAGTAAAAAGTTTACAATTGTTGTACAAGATTCCAGACCTATTATTTTCATATAGGTGGCTATTTTAGAAGTGTTCTAAACTTTCAACTCTAATTATCTCGTAAACGCAGCCTCAAATCGAAATTTTGCAAGAGTAACTGTTTTTTTCTAAATTGAACAGGGAATTCGAAAAAAATGTTATTCTTTAAAAATATTCAGTGGCGCAGAAAATAGAGCGGGAAAAGTGAAACAACCTCCCTGTATCTACGCCACTTGACAATTTTGACAAAAGTTACTTACGTCAAGTAATGAGTATCTATTGCAGAAATACTTGTACCAAATTTGGTCAAAAACGCATTAATGACCTGAGAGTTAGGACAAAAAAAAGAATTTTAAAACTAAACTTTGAAGGGGTGTATCTCCCTTAGGAAGCGTTTTGGAAAAAAATAAAATTATGTATGTCGACTTATTTTTCGATGGACCATCGAATGCTGAATTATTGCTACTATAACCTGATCCACCCTGTATAAATCTGATATTAAATATTATTTTTCAATATACCCATAAATTAATTCCTAATATATTATACCACCTTGCAAATTATGAAGGAAAATAACCATTAATTTTTATATATTTTTTTTACCTTTTTGAGAGTCTGTATTTAATTTTAATGATAGAAGGTAGTTACCACTTGAATTAGGTACTTTTTTACACTTAGATGCACTTTTTTCGAATTAAGAATGATTTAGTGACACTATATGTACGAAAATTTGATATTGACACGGATTTTTAATAATTAATGGAAAGTCAGTAATAGAAATAATGAGTTTTTTAATTAATCGATTTAAATCGTAACATCGCAATTACTGTATTCCCAAATGATTTCTTTAGTCACTTAAAACACATTGAAACTTTTTTCGATCGTTATATTGATTTAAAACCAAATTTAGCTCATTAATTACTAAAGTGTCACTTGATATATTTGTTTCCATCAGTCTATAGGTATTCGTATACGTAAAATGTATTATATATACATAATTTATTATATAATATATTGACATTTAATAACACTACTTTTTTACTTAGAATATTGTAAAATAAACAACAATCAATTTTAAAAAAATGTCACTTTTGTTTCTTTTGTGGGCTGTATGCCCACAAAAGTTACCTATTTAATAAGTTAAATCGTCTGAAAAAAAATATTTTTGTTTAAATTTTTTAACGATTTTCAAAAATGGCGCACAGTATAAGATGATGATTTCTCAAATTCATATTTTTTGCACAAAATATTTAGATTTATTCACAAAAATCTAAGGATAGATAAGAATATTATTACTAGTATTCATAATAACCTATTTTAAAATATTACCGTTTATACTCTAAAATTTATTTTTCACGTTTTATTAACTAAGAAAGTAAAATAACATCACTTGAATAAAAAAATTGAAAAGTATCTTACTGGAATTATTTGTTTTATTTTAATTATTGATTCACACTAGCTTGTGTATCGGCGATATTCGAACCTGGAACACTTGATACAAAGCCGGACACGCGAGAATATAGTAACAGAAGTTAACGGCGTTCCGCATGTGCATTGGATAGACGCAAGTGAAGTGGGCAACAGTTCAAAATGAACTGAAACCACGTAGCTGATCTACCCCCTTAGTGAACACATAGTGTGTACAGCAGTATTCGGGCCTGTTCGCAATCTCATCGATCGTACAGTCGCCTGTTCGAAACCAAGTCACTCTATACATCCTTTCACGCAACTTTTGTAAACTATCTTGCCTGCTTTTTAAACAGTTTATTTTTGCTAATTAAAAACAAATTTACTATTAAAATTGTTGAATATCCCTTTTTTATTGAAAACTAATTCACAGGTATGTGGACAAGTACAATGAAAATAACAAATATTAAGTTATGTACAACGTTTCGCTGCTTGTTGCAGCTTCTTCAGGTACTTTGGTGTGTAAACATCTTATAAGTGTATTTGCCATATGGCACATACACTATTGGCGTCGGTCGGATGGTGGGACCTAAGGGTCGGACCAAAATTTCTCGACGTTTCATAGCCTCCTGAACAATTTGGCACCATTTTTGGAAATGTCTATTTATATATGTATGTATTTATTTATATATTTAGATATATATATGTGCGGGCAATAACTTTCGAAAGAGTTAATTGATTTTGACGAAATTTGGTAGGCACGTTGCAATTCATCACCGCACGAAGCCTATTTAAAATGGGCCCGATCGGACCATTTTAAGGGTGGTTTTTAGGGGTTGAAAAATGTTTTTGGGCCCAAAAATACCGAAAAAATTTTCAAAATTGTTTCAAAATTGAAATTTAACCTTGTAATGAAGGTCAAAATGTGCTGCTAAAATTTTAATAAAATCGGCCCGACAGGACCGAACTTACAAATTTTATGGAAACACTAGTTTGCGGATAGTGATTTACTTACTGAAGGGTGTATTTAATTTGGTACAGAGGTTGTATTGATAATAATATTGAAATTAAGAAAAAAAATTAATATTAAGGGATGTATTAAGGGGTTAAATTTTTTATTTTGTCCAAAAACAAACTTATGTTCACATAATAACAGCACAATGCCTGTATTAGCAAATACACTATATTGTCGGCAGGGTTTTGGCACTGCGACCCGAGTTTTTCTTTACTGGCGATCTCCTTTAAAAATTTCTTCTATTAAGTCACTGAACTTCATAAGAAAACAATTGCTTGTTTAAAAACGTGTCACTGTAGAGTAATTGTCAACTCAGCCACCGCGAATGTGGAAGTTTCGGTTCAGAGTCCCGACGGTGAAATAGGTTTGAAAAATGAATTTTTGCAGTGTTGAATCGTAATGTTAAGTCATTTTCGACAGGTGTTTCTAAACACATAAGCTAACTTAAGCATCAATTTGTACATATTTGTATATTATATTTAGTTTTATTGTATAAAAGAAAATAATTACCTACACTAATTTATAATTAAACATGATTAACACTTACCTCTTGTGTGATTCCAAAATTCATAGAGCCCTGGTTCGAAGCCGTCTTGTGTGTATTATCCTGTTCGCTTGGCTCGTGCTCTCCATAAAACCGTAGTGTTACGGATCATCCTGTATATAAACGGCAGGCAAGAATTCTGAGAAATGGGTCTGCTTACTGAACAACGAGTACCTGCACGAAAGTTCTAGAGGACGCGAGAACGCACTGTGCTTCAGCCACGCGGCCTATATAAACAGCCGGTACGAGTGAATGCAGTCAGTCGGTGTAGTGTCGAATACGCAGTCAATGGAGAATACTGAGCGACAAATAGTACGTCTGATATAAATACAGTGAATTTAAATATTTGAAACATAAATAACTAGAAATAAATAGTCCTGGTATATAGTTAATTGTATATAGTTAAGTGTTAATTACTGCTTAGTTATTGTTTACTTGTGTTAATTGTTAGAACTGACTTTTTGTTGTTGCATTCATTATTATTGTATTTATAATTATTGTAAATAAATATTTATTCCGCCAAATCAGAAAACAGTTTTGTAACAATATACAAATAAATGTTTGCCTGAGGGATCTGTAGTGCGATTCTTGATCTTTCATTTGGCGTTTACTCGAATCTTTTGGCTTTGAAAATAGTGTCGGGAGATCCACAGCCGTTTTTAGATGACGGGAAAGGAAAATGCCCCGTTGCATATATACAAACGGTTAAATAAATCTATATAGTTATGCATATAACTTGTATTATTATTTTACGTTCTGAAATCTGAATTCACCCAGAGTTAAATCTATATAATAAAAAAAATCAAAATTTATCTGCGTCTCTGTAACAAAACGTTTTCAGGCTCACGTTAATTGGATATAGGTAATGACTTTGTGTTTGTTTGTAAATGTAACGCATGAATATAGTTGCAACTCGATTGTATTAGCATGGAAGCAAAAAACGAAATATGTTATATTATTACTAGCGGACCCGTCCCGGCTTCGCTCGGGTGGTATGAAATTATGATTTAATAGCGGTCACCCATTACTCCGCTCACGTATATTTAGTATAGCTGATCCGGCAAACGTTGTTAATAATTTCTAGGAATAATTACATTACTCACTCGCTTCGCTCGTTCGTTTGAATTTTATTAATACAGTACTCACTCGCTTCGCTCGTTCGCTTGAATATTATAAATACACTACTCACTCGCTTCGCTCGTTCGCTTGAATATTATAATTACATTACTCACTCGCTTCGCTCGTTCGTTTGAATTTTGTTAATACACTACTCACTCGCTTCGCTCGTTCGCTTGAATATTTTCGCCTACTCACTCGCTTCGCTCGTTCGCTTGAATATTATAAATACACTACTCACTCGCTTCGCTCGTTCGCTTGAATATTATAAATATACTATTTACTCGCTTCGCTCGTTCGCCATATATGTATTTTTTAAAGCTTAATATAAAAATCGCGATTAAAAATCAGGGGTTAATCGTATAAGGGTGAAAATTGTAGTATTGCAATATTGAATCATGAAAAAATTAAAACAAAAAATTTTGTCCAAAAAATAAAAAAAAAAATTTGGGGTGGACCACCCTTAACATTTAGGGGGATGAAAAATAGATGTTGTCCGATTCTCCACCCTACCCGATAAGCACACAAAATTTCATCAAAATCGGTCCAGCCGTTTCGGAGGAGTTCAATAACGTACACCGCGACACGAGAATTTTATATATAAGATATAAAGTGTCAATTATTTCAATAACGTTATTTATCAAAGATTAATACAATATTGGATACAAATCGTAAATTACTTAAAGCTAAACAACCTTCGTACTAGAATGGGGTATTCGTTGTGAGCCTCGAGAAGGAGGGGATAAGCAGTTTTTTGCGAGCGCTGTATGCGGCGACTTTATGCGTTAATGCTGTATTTTTAATGTTGTAGTGTTGCAGTGAAAGAACAGATAATTAAAGAATGTAATTTTATTGTTTGGCAAATTGAGTTGATAATAAACGAATCTTATAATAATTGTTCGAGATTAAAACTAAATATAAGAGAAATGTAGCAACTAGATATCAAAGCTGGTTACAAATATGGTTCGGACCTAAACTAATACAGCAACAAAATGTGGAAACATAACCTCTACATAGTCCTAATAACTTAAAGCAATAAATATTTATGAATAATAATGCTTACTTACCTTGAATTTTTGAAGAATATATTCACTTAACGTTTACAATACAATTAGAAAATTTGGAGGTATTGTCTCAATTTCAAGTAATAAGCGAATTTTTTGCTCTTTCCTATAATTTCGCATATTAAAGTTACAGCAAAGATGCCTTTTTCGAACCAATAGGCGGCGCCAGTGTAGAAGCTCACAGCGAATACACTAGTATTTAATATTGTAGCAAAATCCCAGATGCTACACCACTGTCTCCAACAGAACATTCCAGACTGAAGCGATTGTCTGTTTGTTATAACACAGTAGTGGAATAGTATCGAAGATTCCAGACGTTTCTATAGACAACGAGAACACAGGCAATGCGTGTATATAAGGCGGTGCGCGCGACTGAGTGGGGATCAGTTATTCAGCGTCGTGTTGAGTCAGTCAATCGGTGATTTGTAAAAATAAATAGGAAATAAATAAAACAGTATTCTGTGAACATACCTGTTAAAATAAATATCCTTGTATTGTTAAGTGTTATAATTACCGTTTAAGTGTTTCATTGTTTAGAATTGACATTTTCGTTATTGTTTTTATTGTGTTTATAATTATTATAATTAATTATTGTAAATAGACATTGTACATAAATCCTAATAAATAAATAATTTAATTCCGCCAACTTAAAAACAGTTTTGTTACAATATTAAGACAAACTGTGATAGTACACCACGAGTGACACAAAAACTTGGTTTTGTAATCAGTTCAGCTGTTCGGTGTATAGTTGTGTTTTGTTCAGCTGACAACAGCACCTTTGTCGGCGCGCGTGGCTGTGAAGTTTCATGCGACAAAATATACAGACAGATGTGCGACACAGACTCAGAAAACATTATATATACGGGCATGGCGCAAAACACTTGACGCTTTAATATAATACGCATGAAGGCGCTAGGTTCCCAACTCACCAGACAAATGCAGAACAATTCTTCGACCTTCGTGGATTATAATGTCTAACTCACATTAGAACTGTAACAATTTTGTATTAAAAAAAAACTTTTTAACAAAAAAAAAACCTCCTTCAAAAAACCACTTATAAGAGGAAAATAATGAAATTTTGAGGTCTGTGCCAATTTAATAAAAATATGAAGTCGGTTAAAAAGTATATTATAATGATTAATATCTTCTTTTTAATCATCTTCATATTTTATTAAATTGGCACAGACCTCAAAATTTCATTATTTTCCTCTTTTAAGTGGTTTTTTGAAGGAGGTTTTTAATTTTTTACTTTTTAGTGTCAAAAAGTGACATTTACCTTAAAGGAATCACACGCCGTTACTCACTTTTATTAAACCGACTTTTCTACGCTGTATGATATATCAAAAAGTGACATTTACCTTAAAGAATCACACGCCGTTACTCACTTTTATTAAAATCAGCCGAACTACTGAACCGATTCTGATGAAATTTCTATGGGACTAATCTGAAAGTATAGCCTTTCAAAAAAAAAAAATTTTCAAAATCGGTTTATAAATGACTGAGTTATGAGGTAACAAACATAAAAAAAAAATTCAACCGAATTGAGAACCACCTCCTTTTTTTGAAGTCGGTTAACAAAGACAAACTCATGCAAACTTACAAGCGCGGAAAACAGAGCAAAGGGATCGCCGATTTCAACCAATTTTAAAGTAAAACTTTATTCGCCTCGCTTTTTTTCCGATCGGTCGACTATAGGCGCATAAATTGAGACGCGTTTGACGTGACGTGACGCGAGCGGTATGACACGAACGCGTCACACGCGCAGCGTTGGGAATCGCATAATATTGCAACGCAGTTGCCCGCTGACTCTTGATTTAAGTACAGCCACGGTTTTTAATTTAAATAAAGTTTGGTAGCTACTAAAGTTTGTTCAAAATGAATGATTCACGAAGAAAATTGGATTCATTAGATTTATTAAGCTCAGAAGCTGATTCAGATTGTGCTGCTGAAGAAGAGATATTATTATATTCGTTAGTAACCTTAAAAAAACTTTTTAACAAAAAAAAAAACCTTCTTCAAAAAACCACTAAAAAGAGGCAAATAATGAAATTTTGAGGTCTGCGCCAATTTAATAAAATATGAAGTCGGTTAAAAAGAAGAATATTAATCACTATACTATACTTTTGAACCGACTTCATATTTTATTAAATTGGCGCATACCTCAAAATTTCATTATTTGCCTCTTTTTAGTGGTTTTTTGAAGGAGGTTTTTTTTTGTTAAAAAGTTTTTTATGTTTTACTTTTTAGTGTCTAAAAGTTACATTTACCTTAAAGGAATCACACGCCATTACTCACTTTTATTGAACCGACTTTCTTACGCTGTCTGATGTGTCAAAAAGTGACATTTACCTTAAGAAATCACACGCCGCTACTCACTTTTATAAAAATCAGCCGAACTACTGAACCGATTTTGATGAAATTTCTATGGGACCAATCTGAAAGTATATCCTTTCAAATAAAAAAAAATTTCCAAATCGGTTTATAAATGACGGAGTTGTTAGGTAACAAACATAAAAAAAAATCCAACCGAATTGAGAACCACCTCCTTTTTTGAAGTCGGTTAAAAACTAAAGTTCCCCAATAAATTTTATTCTCTCTAAAAGAAAAAGCCATGGGCAATTTAAAATGACTTCCGACTTTCCTGATGTTGTTTGCACCAGTTACTTTCGGAAAAACCGAAACTAGTTTAGGTAAGTACATGGGATGATCCAACAAATCTATTGACTCGGATGGATGCACATCAGTGATCGACTAAAGACACGTGGAACGTGTGGCCACGTGGCGCTAGCACTGTGTCTCTGCCACAGCGTCAAGCGTCTGTTGGGTCACGCGAACCTTAACGCATGTCGTGCGTCACGTCACGTGACGTCCCATTAAAGCGATCAACCAGACCAGTACTCATCGAAAAGCAGCAACGTTATGTTTATATTGTACGTATACATAACTATAATAGTAACAATTCAGTAGGTATTGGACATATTCAAATAACTGTTTATGGTTTAAAATGACACCACCTCTTGAAATATTGTCCTAATTTCTTCGTGAAGCAGCCTCCATAGTGCATGTATTTAAGATCTTCGAAGCGATATTTTTTGAAACAGTTTTTATTTCTTCAAATCTATTAGCTTTCTTCTTCCAATTCTAATTATTGCGGCACAAT
This sequence comes from Mongoloraphidia duomilia, assembly GCA_039654895.1. Taxonomy (NCBI): domain Eukaryota; kingdom Metazoa; phylum Arthropoda; class Insecta; order Raphidioptera; family Raphidiidae; genus Mongoloraphidia; species Mongoloraphidia duomilia. Next base: position 12,578,512 of record CM077524.1, read on the forward strand.
GAGCCTGTAAGGATTTTCCATTAAATTATTGCAATGAGCTCCGTCTAACTTAACTTATTCCGTTAGATTTTTAACTTCCCATTGGAAGTTATTGTAATGGGTCCGAAAATCGAAATCAAAATGTATAACAAATTTTTATGTTTGAAGGTCACTACACTATTTTTACACTATTTTTAGAAATATGTCTGTGTGTGTATGTAGTACGTACGTACGTACGTACGTATGTGTCCATTTCTTTCTAAGACGAAATCTCGAGAATGAAAAATGATATCGACTACGTTAGGGTGCCAATCGACGCGTATTAACGTAAATATGATCTGAAAGAAATTTTTCCAAAATCGGTTCAGCCGTTCTTTTTTCTTAACCAAATAGACTCCAAAAAAGTAGATTTTACACAATATCTCGCGAATGAAAAATTATATCGACTTCGTAAGGGTGTCAATCGAGACGTGTTAACGTCATTTTGATCCGACATAAATTTTATAAAAATCGGTTCAGCCGTTTTTTTTTTTTTTAATTATTGTTAAAAATAAATAATAATTATGTTTTAATGATTAAAATGATTACTTTTCTGTGCAATATCTAATTTAATTATTATTATTAAATATTTATCAAACTGCGGAAGTTCGTCGTGTGGACCTCAAGGGTCGCACTTTAGTCCTAATAAACGACCCACCTTACGGCTTGTTTTTTGTTTAGCACTTAAAACTGCTTCATAATACATTTTTGAAGTTGGATAAATATTTCTAGTCTGACGTAATTTGCGCCAAATATCATGGCCTACTACTATACAGCCCACCTATTTAATACATAATATTATCTAACTCATTATGGCCATGCGAGATCAGTGTACAGGGAACGTAGGTGGTTTGGTTATACAGAATATAATATAATAATGGTGCGTTTTGACTTTTAAGACGTAGCGATATTCAAAATTTGTGTCTCCGCAAATACTTAAAAAATTGAAATGAAAAAACGCTATTATGTTTGTGGCAATGATTTTTAATAGGAAACACTCATATTATATCAATTTTTTTTAATTTTTTGAAGGCTCGTTGAGGATCTTGTCAACACAGATTTTACAATATATTAAAAAAAAACCACAAAACAGCAAAACGTTTAACTATTCTCGACGTACGTTTCGCCAACCATGTTGGCATCATCAAGAGATGATTTAAAACATCATCTCCTGATGATCCCAACATGGCTGGCGAAACGTACGTCGACAATAATTATTGTTAAACGTTTTGGTGTTATTTTTAACTTCCCATTGGAAGTTATTGTAATGGGTCCGAAAATCGAAATCAAAATGTATAACAAATTTTTATGTTTGAAGGTCACTACACTATTTTTACACTATTTTTAGAAATATGTCTGTGTGTGTATGTATGTACGTACGTAAGTACGTACGTATGTGTCCATTTCTTTCTAAGACGAAATCTCGAGAATGAAAAATGATATCGACTACGTTAGGGTGCCAATCGACGCGTATTAACGTAAATATGATCTGAAAGAAATTTTTCCAAAATCGGTTCAGCCGTTCTTTTTTCTTAACCAAATAGATCTCCAAAAAAGTAGATTTTACACAATATCTCGCGAATGAAAAATTATATCGACTTCGTAAGGGTGTCAATCGAGGCGTGTTAACGTCATTTTGATCCGACATAAATTTTATAAAAATCGGTTCAGCCGTTTTTTTTTTTTTAATTATTGTTAAAAATAAATAATAATTATGTTTTAATGATTAAAATGATTACTTTTCTGTGCAATATCTAATTTAATTATTATTATTAAATATTTATCAAACTGCGAAGTTCGTCGTGTGGACCTCAAGGGTCGCACTTTCGTCCTAATAAACGACCCACCTCACGGCTTGTTAATACTTTGTATCTTTACACCAAAGCTTTCATCACTCTTCATGAACTCAGATTTTGTAACATTGGGTCGTACAACGTATTTCACGTGAATAACCCTGTACGCCTGTACAGCTACACATCTATAGTTCCAAAGTAAACTATGATGCGTTGGAACCATTTGTGTTTATGTACAAGCCTTTTATACAACTGAACGACGAAACGGAGTCTCAAGTTTCCTCTCGATTTTCTTTTTACTTACTTGGAAAAAGGCACCAATGTAAGTAGATATTTTTATTTAGCTGAACAAATAAAAGGCATCAGTTTGCGTTCTTTATTGCTACAGGTTGTTTTTGGCCATTTTGTACGGTTTCATTAATTTATATATTTTGTTATCTGTTTAACGAAATATTCTTACGCAATTGTTTGTACTCAATTTATAAAATACGTATGTTTTAAATGTAGGTATTTATTAAAAAAATAATAAAATGCAAAATTGTTTCTCATAGTATTGAAGAGAGGGAGAGATTGTAGATTTAGGCGCTCGACAACTGGGGTCATAAGCGTCTATTAGTAATGAAGAGAAAATTTGAAAAAATATTTATTAGTTACAATACCTATATTTACATATTTCACCTATCAAATATAAATATTTTAAATAGTTTTTAAAACATATTTAATTGAAGGTTGTAATCACTTTCTCCGAACCCCTTTAAATTTAATCTTAGTATAATAGACGCTAATGTTCTCACAGTTATCGAGCGTCTATAATCCCCAATCTCTTTCTCTCTCTCTCTCAAAATTAATTTCTTTCTCCCGCCTACAGATTTCTATAAAGAAAAATACATAGTTATGAGTCTTGTTTAAAATTTATCGAGTTGTCTAAATTTTTTAAAAAGTTATCTTTTTATTGTTTTTTGGTTAATTGTTACTTGTTCGGATTACCTTTTTATCACCCAGAAGATGTTGAGGACTGCTTTGGGATTGATTTCGCTGCTATCCAACCAAACTAAGAATCAATCGGTAGGTTGGTTGACTATTTAGTCGAAAATTACATCGCTGAAGATACCTGGATAAAGTAAATAAGGTCTCCGAAAGGAGCCGGGAGACAACTGCACCCTGCAGCCTTCCTTCATGCTCGGGTAAAACCATCAATTAGGAATACAACTCGACCTTGCCCAAAAAAATTACAAGGCAGACGATGATAATAGTAAATAATTAAAATTATTAAATTACTATCTCACACACGTTATTTTATGATGTTTTTCTAATAGCGAATAGAAACTTGACGGCGCGGCGTAACATTAATAAATTACTGTTAGAAGATTCAATAATTTCTTTTCAGACTCATCCTTAGTATGAAGTATGAATCTGTACTTCGGTTATGTGTGTATGCATTGTGTACCGTGTAGACGAGAATTCGCGTTACCTACGAATTTACGTAGGCGCCTACGTACCGTAGTACCTGATACTGGCTCAGTACAAAGAGGTAGAAGAAAGACGTTCATTTCAGGCGAACAGAGCGCGGAGCACCGTAAACACACCTAACAAAAAACTCATCTCCATTGCGCTAAGGAAACTTTAAATCATAACCAACCGCACTGCACGTCACTAGATATTACCTAATAAAACAGGGATGTACATTGTACACGCTGATTTTAAAAAAAATGAGATCCTTAATCTTATTTTTTGCCATACCCACAATAAAATAGCTGCTTTACATGCATCGATGTACGCATGTAAAGTGGCTTTTGACAGGCCGGTGTACGGGAACATATCTTTCCCACACCATTAATGTGGGAAAGCAAGCCATTTCCATAGCGTTATGTTTATTCGCCTGATCCGCCCGCATTAGTCAGTGTTATAATTTTGGCTTTCTCTGTGTGTTAATGATGTTCCGTTTATGCACAGGAAGTCACACCGTAACATCGTCCAATTTTAATCTACTATAATGTAAATCTTTACCTTAAAATAATAATTTTCTGGTTTCATATTGTCAATTATATGTGTCCAGCAGCCAGTAATTTACATTATTCTTTTTCCTCTTTACGGCGGCCAAAGTCTGTTTTAGATTCTTATCTGTAAGTAGAAAAAAAATTATTAGAAAACTAAAATATAATTTAATTTAAGGTCAAAAAGTATCTATACAAAAAATATGAATTATCATACCATATTATTATATATATTATATACAGGGTGAGTTCGACCATCCATATCAGTCATTTTTACTTCCCACCTCTACTATGGTAGGGAAGTAATGGATTCAGTCCGAAAACAATATTTCGAGATTTTAACAGATTTTCACGTTTTGAGACCCTAGCAATCGTTTAAGATCATTTTCCGACTGATGTCTGTATGTGTGTGTGTGTGTATGTGTGTATGTGTGTATGTGTGTATGTGTGTATGTGTGTGTGTGTGTATGTGGTCAATTTTTCGCCTTCGATATCTTAAGAACGGAACAACATACGGGCATGCCGATTGTTCTATTGTGTTTATCAGCCTTTAACTTAGATCTGATTAGATTTTGAGTCAAATCGGTTCAGTGGATCCTGAGATATTCAAAAAAACGTCCTCAATGTTACGTATTAACATAGGTAAAAAAAAATATAAATGAATTCTAGATGTTATAATATGAAAAAAATGTAAATATTTTTTTTCTCTAAAATGTATAGTTTTCGAGAAAAAAAATATTTTACTAAAAAAAATAAAAATTGTACGTAAATCAAGGTAACCATGATTTTTGCTATATTAAGTTAGCCATCAGTAGATCGCCAAACAAAAAAGAGGGCCATGCTTTTTTCAAAGAATAAAAATTAAATTGTGTTTTAAAGACCACCAACAGCTAAGGTTATTTGGGCCTAGTCAAAGAATAAAAAAAAGAGTGTTTATTTTTTGCAAATATTTACTAGGTGGGAAGTATAGGACTGGTCATCAGTCGAATTTTTTTCGAAAACGGTTAGTCGTAGAGAGTTGTGTCAAAAATTTGTATTATAAAAGCCCTAATAAAGAATCGAATGGTGATAGTTTTTTTTTCCGGGAAGGTCGACTTCCCTATTAGTTTGCTCCAGAATGTCCAGAACTCCGGAATTATAAATGTAACGATAGGTCGAAAGTGGTATTGTTGAAAAGATCTTTAAAAAATAAGCAAGTTTTGTACGGATTTTTTTTTTATTACTGCCACCCTTGTTAAGTAATATTTGTTTGAAATTACTAAATTAAAATGTCATAATAACGAACTTTTTAAAAGTCCGCATTTAAAATCTAGTTACCTATCTATCGATCATTAAACACTGAAGAAGTACAGTATAACCAGAAGAGCTCAGTAGTATGTATTAAAGAGTAAATGGAAGACAGTTTGAACACTAGTAACAATGTCTAAGGTTGCTAGATTTTTAATGCCGACTTCGATCGTTATTATGAAATTTTGATTTAATAATTTCAAACGATTGTTACTTAACAGGGGTGGCAGTAATTAAATAATTTTTCCTACAAAACTTGCCTATTTTTTAAAGAGCTTTTCAACAGCTACACTTTCAACCTATCGTGCTTTCTGAAACTCCGGAGTTTTGAACATATAATAATTTATATTTATACTTATAGAAATGTACAGGGGTGGCAGTAATAAAAAAAATTTTTCTACAAAACTTGCTTATTTTTTAAAGATATTTTCAACAATACCACTTTCGACCTATCGTTACATTTATAATTCCGGAGTTCTGGACATTCTGGAGCAAACTAATAGGGAAGCCGACCTTCCCGGAAAAAAAAATTATCACCATTCGATTCTTTATTAGGGCTTTTATAATACAAACTTTTGACACAACTCTCTACGACTAACCGTTTTCGAAAAAAACGACTGATACGGGTGGTCGAACTCACCCTGTATACATATTTATTACTTACTGTAAGTGCTAATAACGTAAGTTGATGCACATGACTTTATGTTGTTTTGTTGTTTTTTTCTTTTCATTACTACTAAATAAAAAAAAGAAAAAAAAATGCCAGTCAATATTATAATATTTTAACAAACAACGATGGTTTATTTTTTATTTATTGTAGATTATAGACGCGTCGACATCTAAGGTCATTAGCGCCTTTCAACTACACTAAATAACATCACAAAACATCCATGAGCGCAGGTGGGATTCGAACCCACGGCAGTCCAGTCTAGAGGTTGCGGCGCCAAGCATGCTAACCACTAGACTATACTGCTCTCAACGATGGTTTAGGACTGTAATAACTTTATTAGAGAGAAATGCTTTTTACAGAGAGATTGTTACTTATCTACAAACTAGGTGGAATTTTGGTATTTATTTAGCACATGAGGTCGGTCAATGAACTAAGATATATGTGTAATGGGAGTGACAGTATACTCTTCACCTACAATATTCTAATCCTGAAAGAATTACGGGTAATGTCGTTCCTATATGGCGAACATGTTTTTTTAAGAAGAGCTGACTAATATAGTAAATTGACGCAATGGAGATGGGTACATGAGAAACGTAATACCTATAGATGACAGCAGGTTTATAGTCACCCAAGTTATCATTGTTTTTCATAGAAAAACGCGCGATAAATCAAGTTTTTTCCCTTCTAGCATGGAAACACTTCTTTTCAGTTCCAGATCCTTAGGAAATACAAAGCCTCTATGATTTGAACATTGGTATAAACAAAGCACATCGGCATTATCAAGGATATATTATTTTAAATAAACTTATTCTGTACACACTACTTTGACCTGCCTACAGACCGAGGTTGTTATATACATAACTGGCGCCTCTATCGGTCAAGTGTGGCAGTGTCCATCTCCATTGATAGCGAACTCATCGGTCAAGTTTGGCAGTGCCCAACTCCATTGATAGCGAACTTCTTTCATTGGATCGACATATTTGTACAGCCTTGTTCGCAAGTTTGGAGCTATAACTAACATCTGGTGATGTAACACCGACGGAGTGTAAAAAAGTAATATAATATTTGTGCTCCTCAGTCCACCGTCGGCTGCCCGGTTACGTAAGATATTGAATTAAAACGTAGACACGGAAAAATATAATGCGCACGCCCGAACCTTATAGAAGCACATATATTACATAATGTACCTCTTTACTGCATTCATGAATCATGGATATAACGGCTAAATAGCCTACAATCTGTTTGCTATGTAAAAATATCGACCACATTGACCTAGGCTTTACACGTACATTTCAGATAATCTGACTCTAATCCTATCGTATTGCTTTGCACGTGTTAAGGTACGTTTAGACTGTACAGAGCTCTCCGTTGACTGAAACTTTAGACCGAGAGCTAGTGACAATTTTTTGTTGTTATTTATTCAAGGCCTCATTTTTGTGGAGATATTGAGGGAGGCATATTAAAGTGCCGTAAGTAAGGGGTTTTGCTAGATAGTGTTATTCTTTGAAAAAAAGCATGGCCCTCTTTTTTGTTTAGTGATCTACTGATGGCTTAGCTTAATATAGCAAAAATCATGGTTACCTTGATTTACGTACAATTTTTATTTTTTTAGTGAAATATTTTTTTTCTCGAAAACTGTACATCTTAGAGAAAATAAATATTTACATTTTTTTCATATTATAACATCTAGAATTCATTTGTATTTTTTTTTACCTATGTTAATACGTGACATTGAGAACGTTTTTTTTAATATCTCAGGATCCACTGAACCGATTTGACTCAAAATCTAATCAGATCTAAGTTAAAGGCTGATAAACACAACAGAACAATCGGCATGCCCGTATGTTGTTCCGTTCTAAAGATATCGAAGGCGAAAAATTGACCACATACACACATACGCACACACACATACAGACATCAGTCAGAAAATGATCTTAAACGATTGCTAGGGTCTCAAAACGTGAAATCTGTTAAAATCTCGAAATATTTTTTTCGGACTAAATCCATTACTTCCCTACCATAGTAGAGGTGGGAAGTAAAAAGTAAATATTTAATTTACATTCAATTACTTTAGTTTCTATTGGTTTGATATATTGTGGTACTGATATATTTGAATATCGTCTGTGACTCTTCCGCCACTGTTAGTATAGCATATCGAAACCGCGATGGTCTCGCAGATAACTATCTATTTGTTATAAGGTAATTTCCGGGAAATAACGGAAGCTTTCGAATGTTGGAATATTTTTATTATATATATTTAAACATTTTACTGTGCTTTAGATTCAGAAATACCGTAAGCAAAGTGAGAAAAACTAATATGATCCGAGCAAATCTGGATTAATTTCTGAATAGTTGTAAATCGTTATAATTGTTGTGTCAGTGACCATTGTGTAAAAAATTATAAAGGGATATTTGAAAAATAAAATCTACGGATTTTGGACAAACATTACTTATACTTCTCACGCTACTCATCTGGCAACATCGAACAGGCATTAATTTCTTTTTTATTAAAATTTAACTAATTCCATTACGTGGGATATAATATTACAGTCCTTAGAACTGCCTTTTTCAGGCCGGCTGAAAACGCAACTTTACAGTTTCGTGATTCTATCAACTGTCTGGGAACACGTTATGTTATACTATGAAATTTATTGTCACAAGGGCACTGTTGGTGGCATAATTTAATTTTAAAATCAATAATATCGGGAAGGAATTTTTTGACCTTCAATTTGGATATCCAAATTATAATTAGGTGTGTAAATTAGATATTATTTCAAAATTGTGTAAGTTATTTATTTTTTATATTGGTTTATTGTTCAAAGCACAAATTATTTAGTGACAACTGACACCGTTATAAAAATATTAATTATGATAGTCAAAGAAAGATGTCTCAGAAGTATCTCTTACGGACAGTACAGTGAAATAGAGGAAAAAATTCTGAGCAGAAAAGTCCTTAGACAATCTTTGATCCGATGTAGCGTAATAATTACCACCAATAAATATGGGAGTAGCCGCGATTTACTATTATTCTTTTGTATCCCGCTCAACTTGTTGGTGATAATTAATTAAATTGTTTTGTTACAAAACTGTTTTCTGAGTTGACGGAATAAATATTTATTTACAATAATTAAAAACACAATAATAATGAACGCAACAACGAAAAGTCAATTCTAACAATCAACACAAGTAAACAATAACTAATTAACAGTAATTACAAAGCAAAACAAAACAACTATGTATATACAATAATTCATAATTATTTCGACTACACTCGTATTTATTTATCAATTTAGTTATTTATATCACGGCACTATTTATATTGGACTTGAATGCGTGACTCACCGTTGACTGATCCCTTCACTCACTCGCACTGCTATTTATATAGGCTGCGTGGCATAAGCCTAGTGTGTTCTCGCTTTCTCTAGAACTTTCGTGCAGGTACCAGTTGTTACAGTAAGCGGACCCCGTTTCTCAGTACTCTTGCCTGTCGCTTATATACAGGGTGATCCGTAACAGTTTGTTTAATCTTTAAACTTTTAACTGTTATATTTTTATTATTTTATCTCTGTACATTAGACGCTGATGAAGTCAGCTGTAGAGTGTAGAGCGTTTCTAATCTACAATCTATAATTTATCATTATACATAATATTACGTTAACTTACTGTACTTCAAAGTAAACATTGAAAAATGTTTCCTTCTTTTTAATCACTCTGTATAAACAACCGCACGAATTTATTTTCATTTATTTACGGATTGTAAACTTATTGACCGTAGTACATTGTTATTATAATTTTTTTATTATTTGTTTGCAATTTACGATAGGAAAACTTTTGAATATTTCTGAGGCTATATTCAAAACCAGATACGAAAGTTGTTATTTTATAGCAGTTTCATTGTTCATTGTTCAATATTCTGTTTTTAGTATTTTACCTTAAGGAAGGTGCAAAGGAGGCAAATTGGAGGTGTGGGGTCTCCCAAAAATTATTACGCAATTATTGCTTCTTTACTTGACAATAATTTTAAGGTTAAAATTTAAGAAATAGCTTGGGAACGGACGGAAAGTCGACGTATTAAGTTCATTACAAGGGGAAATATAAAAGTAAAAAATACTGGAAATGTCTGGATATCAGAAGTTTAAAAATTAAAAATTTTAAAAATGCTAGTTAGTCCATTGGAATCAATATGTCTGTTTCCTATAAGCATGATTAATTTGAAAAATATCTGAGAAAATTTAAACTTTGTCAAAAATCGCATTTTTAAAAGGGTATCTACCTCGGTATCTACTTTCTTAAAAACTTACAAAATACGAATTTTTTTAGATTTTTAAAATTTTCATACAGAAAAGACACGCTGAATCCAATAAACAAAAGACAATTTTGGTATTTCTTTAAGTTTGGATGGTGCTCAACATTTTTTTTTTAGTTTTCTAGAGACTTTAAACATTCATTGTTTCTAAATTGAGTGTGTGTCCATTGGAATCAGCATGCCATTTTCTACAAAAATGATTTATTTGAAAAAGGAAATATTGTAGGTACATTATTCAGAAGTTTAGGTTCATTGAATAATTTGAGGAAACACGGAAGACTTTAATATTTACACCTTCTGTTTTTCTACAATTTTTATTTCCAGAACCGGTTTAAAACCAAAAACAATCCCTGCAGCTATACATGATTTGTTTGAGAAATTGCTTTGAAGTCTTGAAAAAACTTGGATTGAAAAATATATAATTACAGAACTTTCTGCGAAGTGTCTCATTTAAATTCACTGAGTTAACGACCCATTTTGGAACTCACTGAACGTCAGTGCTTTAGTTTGAAGTCTAATTTTTGATAGATATTGTAGAATGTAGACTATTGACGTCTGACAACAAAATTCATAATTTAATTTTCACAGATACTTCCCTCGGAACTTGGTAGAACATGATTAAGCAAACTATAGACACACTTGAAAAAATCTACAAAATAACAAGTTATTAAAAAAATAATTTACAAGATTAGTAATTGCAAAATTATCAATTTAATAATTATTTAAAAAATCCAAGTTTGACGATCGTTTCGGACACTTAGTCCCTGATCTTCAGGAGAATAGACTGAAGATGGGCAAAGTGTCCGAAACGATAGTCGAAATTAGAATTTTTTGAACAAATTATTATTAACTTGGCAATTTTGTTAGTTATAAATTTTATAATTTTTTGAATAAATTGTTGTTTTCTAGAATTTTTCACGTGAGCAGTTCATAAGGTCATAACTATGTTAAAGTTTAAAAAAATCGATTGGTACCAATGTTATGCGTATTTTCATTTCAATAACATTTCCTGCGTGAAATGAAAAGTTATAAATTGAAATTCTAGAAAATATTTATTTATTCTTTTGTGGCATCGCAATTATGTAAATTCACTTTTGAGTAATCAATAACAATCAATTATTAATAATACAATCAATTTTAATGCAAACAGTTCAGATTGATGTACAGTTGTAATGAAAATATTATAGTACCTACATATAAATATTTTATATAATACCAGTTGGCTACTGTATAGTGTTATCTGTATCATTACCTTTTATAATCTAAAGACCGAGCGAATGAAATTTTTCTACGCTTAGATATAACTATTTCAATGCTGTAGTCTATCCCATGAACCGATATAGCAATAAAACTGCGTGCTCGGTATCTGATGATCGCTTGAAACTCAACACAGCAGAACGCAGTGTATAGGAATGTAGGTACTAAAACATTTTCAATTTAAGAGCATTTATTCGAGAAAGAAATATAAACGTGCAAAACATAATACAAAAGTAAAAACAAAGTATGGGTACAATACAAAAGGACACCAAAAGTCAAAACAATAAAAGTAGGTAGGTCTCTAACCTAAATTACCTAAAATCAAATACAACAAGGAGTTAATTGTGGACATAATAAAATAATTATTAAATAGACTGTAACCAATCCACAAGCATACAAGCTTTGTTCCAACCACTCTGAAAACCGTAATATTAGCGTCACGCTCATGGGCAGTAGATATAATGCGTCCCAACCGAACTTGTGATCGTTTGTGGACGATTCTTAAAGCGTTCCAACCGTATTTGTGATCGTTTGTGGACGGTTTCTAAACGATCATTTCGGTACATAGTCTAGACATGAAACCAAAATGAAACTGTAAAACTGACATGCGCATTAAGCACTTTGTTACGTTTACTTTGTTCAATACCAACTTTATTCATTTGTAATTTGTTTTATTTTTGTTTTGTCTCGTCTCTGTTCAAATCCCTCTTTATTCTTCATTTGAGATTTATTTTGTTTTTGCAAATATTAATTTTCAAGAAGCTGCAGCGCGCTTACCATTAGTACCACAGAAAAGTTATGGGAATTAAAATTGCAGGAAATGTAATCCTCTTTAAAACACTACATAATGAAAGAATTGCTTAAATCGACTGTTTCCGAGAGATTTCGAAAAAAGCAAAAAAGGTGGTAAAATTTCGTGGTTTTTCGGCTCCCCCCACGTTAGCGCAGGGTCCTCGAGGTCGAAAACTCAGATTCTACTCCACAGAGTACCCACAAACAACATACCAAAATATCATTAGCTTCGGAATACTTTCCAGGTAAAAGTACCTGACTGCTGGACTATAAGCTTTCTAAAGAAAGTTTAAGTAACAAATGCATTGGTGTTTGAGATGACACGTCACCACTGAAGGGTTAAATTGCAGATAATAATCAATCGAACTTTCTACAGTGAATTAATTTCGAATCATAGAACATTAATAAACAACATTGTTGGTAGATAAAAGTACTTTTGTATTGTTTGAAATAATCCTTTTAAATATTAAGTGCTTATAAATTAAACATTTGTATTATATAATTTTGATTTAAAGGCTTTCAAAAAATGTAAACGTTCAGTATAAATAAATTATTTCAATAAATGAAAACCTCAAAATTTACCTGCAAAATTTTCAGAATTTTTGACTAATATCACGCATAACTTTCAAACATTCAAAATTAGAATTTTTCAAAATCGTCACAAAGTTAACGGAAATATGTATTTCAAATGAGAAATAAAGGAACATTTTTGGATACCTACTGTTAATTATTTATTCTTCAGCTGCAACAATCACATTTATTTATTACTTTTAGGGTTCCGTATCTCCGAACGGATATCTTATTAATGAGCAGCTACGATGTCTGTCCGTCCGGTCCGTCTGTCAAAAGTCACTGTATCACGAACGTCAAGAGGTAGCAGTTTACTTACCATTTTAATAGATCTTCACGTTTTGATATCGTAGAAATATTTTGAGGCCATTATCGGATTGATGTCTCTTTGTGTATGTGTGTGTGTGTGTGGTCAAATTTTTCTCCTTGATATCGTAAAAACAGTAAAACATACGGGTATGCGGTGTTTTTTGCTATTAGTCCAAGCTGGCTCAAAAAGGTACCCCATCGAACACCTCAAATTCAAAAGGTGAAAAGGGTTGGAAAACATGATGTAAATTTGTTAATTGCTACTTTTAATGAATTTTTGAAATTAGCTATAAAATAATGAACTCACTCCCATGTAGCTAAAACCGAAGCCAACTTGGACTTTTGGTTGGTATATTCTTAATTAGGGGAGGGGGCGAAATATATAAGATTCAGCTATTATGACCTCGGATATATTTTGACTGTTGACCAGTGTTATTAACCGAGTTCTGTGCTGTCTTGATATTTGATTACTAAACTAAAAAAAGAAAACCACTGAACTGATTTCAGGAAAATTTATGTGGAACCACCCTGAAGGTATGCCCTATTAAATAAAACAAGAATCACCAAAATCGGCTCAGAAGTGCAGAAGATATAAGGTGACATACATAGATAACATACATAAAAAATAAATAATAAAAAAACCAGTCGAACTGTAATTAATAATCAATCAATTAATTTAATTTATAATGTTTTTTAATGTCTTTAACGTGTTCAACACCCTTTAAAACATGTAAAATGACACCTGACATGCTTTTGCAGTGTATTTTCAATAAGCATCAAAGATGGCGTCCATTTTTCGAAATGGCCACTCGCCCAGACCATCACTTAATTTTTTTTCATTCACTACACAAATTATTACCAACAATATATTACAAACAATTACATTTACAAATTACAATTACCAACAATACATATATCCATATACAAGGTGATTCTGTAATGAGTACCATAAATGATACAGGATGTACCTACTGTCAAAATAATACGAAAACCAAGAATAACTTTTTTTCCAAAAGTGCTTCCCTAACAAGATACAGGGTGTTAAAGGGTCGATTTGGAGAATACTTATTTGCTCGTATCTTTTAACTGGGTGGAACAATTTAATTCATTTTTGGTAGACATCTATTACATAATAAGGACCGTAAACGGACAAAATTTTGTTGCATTTGAACAACCCAGTGGCGTAGAATTGGGGGTCATGTGACACTTTTTCCCCCAAAAAAAGTTGCTGTTGGGTTTTTTCCATTTTTCTTTGGTTTTTTAGTATTATTGGTTCAAATACAACAAAAAAGGTACACTTGTTTCATTTGCCCAGAAGCGTCCGTTTCCGAGATATTCTGACTTGCGTGTCACTATGTGAAATACCAGGCTGCAAAGTTACCACAGAAAAAGTTTTATTAACAAACAAATAAAATACTTAAAGTCTAATACATCTAGGCAATAAAGTTTAATTAACAAAAAAATAAAAATTAGTAAAAATAAAATTAAAGTAGGTTTTCAAAGTCTCCTCCCTTGGAACATGACTCCCAATTCTACGCCACTGGGTTGTTCAAATGCAACAAAATTTTGTCCGTTTACGGTCCTTATTATGTAATAGATGTCTACCAAAAATGAATTAAATTGTTCAACCCAGTTAAAAGATACGAGCAAATAAGTATTCTCCTAATCGACCCTTTAACACCCTGTATCTTGTTAGGGAAGCACTTTTGGAAAAAAAGTTATTCTTGGTTTTCGTATTATTTTGACAGTAGGTACATCCTGTATCATTTATGGTACTCATTACAGAATCACCTTGTATATTCTGGTAAATGAATGACATACACAAGCATTCTCAGCGAAATTGTGTTTTAAAGACCACCAACAGCTAAGGTTATTTGGGCCTAGCACCAATTCATATTTCAATTAATTATTTTTTTTAATAATAAATTGAAAACCCAATTGACACTTTTACCAGCTCTCGGGCTAAAACCCGGGAACTGGGGACTTGTAATAGAGGAACCATACCAACGCCATGTAAACAACAGCATTGCTACACGCTCGGCTATTCTCAAGCCCCATTCTCAGCGAATGGACTAATTAGAAATCATTTCCAGAAACACAATGCCGGTTATTTCATTTCAATACGTTGAGTATTTATGGAGATACAAATTTCTAAATTTTAATAGCTGTTTATATCACAATACCCGCCAGGTGGGCTTTATAATCTCTATAACAAGGCCGTTTCTGTGGCGAGAAAAGGTGTTGGTTCCTTTATTCCTTATTTGTTTAATCCTTATCATTTTGTGTCTGGCACATGGGATTAAATCCTTGAAGCCAAGGTGGGGTTAAAAAAAAAACAAGGCCGTCTAACACTGATCGTACCGTTGCTATCTATGAACTATCAATATGGTACATGCTTTAAATATATGGGCTGTTGAAGCATTGTAAAAGTATGCCATGATATTAGGGGCATATGACGTCGCAAGGAAAATAAAGATGTGGTCTATTTTAACCAATTTCAAACATTTATTGTAAAGCCGTTTTAAGTGCTAGACAAAAAAATCCGATGGCGTTATTTAAATCAATTTTCAATAGTAAATCACTTTAACTTAGATGGGGCTCTTTCTAATGACTTAATAAAAAAGTCGTTTACAGGCTGATTGTTTTTTTTGGAAAAGTTTTCAATTACAAGCGATTGTTTACTAGGTGGAAAGTAGATAGATAGATAGATAAATTACTGTATTTGATCAAAGATATTACAGGTGGTTGGTTTTTACATGTTATACCGTAGGTATTATATTTTTATACCTTTTATACACACATATAAATAACTAATCGGTATCAATGCTATTGTATTATATAAATTCATATAAAAAACAAAAAAGAGACCAAAGAGGAAAGCTACTCGCAAAGATGAAATTCTCGAAGTCTTAGACTGTTTGCCATATAATAGAAAATTTCATCAATTTTTTGTTCATTGTTAATAATTAGAAGACGCTGTAGTATATTAGCATCGGATTGATTATAATTATTAGCGGAGTATTTATTTAAAAAGTACTCTCTATAACATTTATAAAGAGAGCATTCTAGCATAAAATAAATTATAATTTAAAAAAACTAAAAAACACGCTTTAATGAACTAAAAAGTAACAAATAATTAATTTTATTGTAAAATAGCGTGGGGTGCTTTGTATCATATTTTCATACTACCCCACGCTTTTTTACAATAAAATTAATTATTTTTTACTTTTTAGTTCATTAAAGCGTGTTTTTTAGTTTTTTTAAATTATAATTTATTTTTGCTTTTTAGTCCTGGAGATCCTGGTCAGGATAATGGAACAAACTTATGGAATTATTGTATTGTCATCGGTCCTTGATAAGTGTGCAAAGTTTCAGTTCAATCTGAAGTTTTTTGATTTTTTTTTAGTCCTGGAGATCCTGGTCAGGATAATGGGACAAACTTATTGAATTATTGTATTGTCGTCGGTCCTTGATAAGTTGACAAAGTTTAAACTAAATCTGACCGTTCAAAGTTGGTCAAAATCAAGTTCAAAGAAGTCGGTTACAAACTGACAAACAAGCAAGCAAGCAAGCAAACACGCAAACATACAGGTGAAGTTAATATAAGCGTGTTAATGATAGATATTTTCATCCACTAGGTGGAAAGTATACGACTGGCTCCTTAATCGAATTTTTTGTGTCATGTTAGTCACTCCTAGGATTGAATATAAACACCTCAGTCAAGATCTGAAACACTAGGAGTCATTCCTAGGAGTGCCCGTACTTTGGGCGTTGACTATAACATATATGAAAACAAAAAGACCTGTTTTAGTGTACCCTATTATTTCAACAGAAATAATAGTTAAAAAAACTAGTTTATTAGTTCATTATTTGTAGTAACAGTGTATAATATTAAGTCACAATATAATATCAGATTTCAAAGTACTTATGTAATATATATAGTTCATTTACTTTCTCCGTAATCACCGAAGCAGTGCTACAGTATAGCTGTGTTTATGCGGCATCGAAGAACATGTAAATAAGTGGTGATATTTATGCGATATTTACTTTAGTCTGATGTTGCGTGAAAATTGGTTATAAAATAAAAAGGCGGGGGCGCGATGGTGAAAAACGATAAATATTACACAAGTTGGCTGTACGCACATCCGTTGTAGTCATTGTCAAACTATTTTTTTCGAACGTTTTAGTCGTCACTCTTGCAATCTATTTTTTCTCGCTTTTAAATTATTAATCAAGGAAATTAGGTTTAATTTTTTTGGAATATAACTTTTACCATTCTAACTCCACAAGTGAGGTTACTAATTTGAGTCAAAATTCACTTTTCCCAATTTTATAATATATTTTCGTTTCGAGGTCACCAGTGTCCAAAAATCGCAAATGATATAAAGCGACCATAGCCAGTTATAAATAAATAAAATTCGACTGATGACCAGTCCTATACTTCCCACCTAGTAAATATTTGCAAAAAATAAACACTCTTTTTTTTTATTCTTTGACTAGGCCCAAATAACCTTAGCTGTTGGTGGTCTTTAAAACACAATTTAATTTTTATTCTTTGAAAAAAGCATGGCCCTCTTTTTTGTTTGGTGATCTACTGATGGCTAGCTTAATATAGCAAAAATCATGGTTACCTTGATTTACGTACAATTTTTATTTTTTTTAGTAAAATATATTTTTTCTCGAAAACTATACATTTTAGAGAAAAAAAATATTTACATTTTTTTCATATTATAACATCTAGAATTCATTTATATTTTTTTTACCTATGTTAATACGTGACATTGAGAACGTTTTTTTGAATATCTCAGGATCCACTGAACCGATTTAACTCAAAATCTAATCAGATCTAAGTTGATAAACACAATAGAACAATCGGCATGCCCGTATGTTGTTCCGTTCTTAAGATATTAAAGGCGGAAAATTGACCACATACACACACACACACACATACAGACATCAGTCAGAAAATGATCTTAAACGATTGCTAGGGTCTCAAAACGTGAAATCTGTTAAAATCTCGAAATATTTTTTTCGGACTAAATCCATTATTTCCCTACCATAGTACAGGTGGGAAGTAAAAATTATCATTAACAAGTCATTATTATTATATGGTGGAAGGAAATGTACATATGGTGGGAGTACGGGAAGAAACAAAATAAATAATTTGTTTATACGGCTGAATTTCATAGTAAAGAAGGGAATTGGATAAGCAGCCAACCACATCATATCATAATCAAAACTTGCATTTTTGGAAAGAAAAAATCATTTTACAACCTATGTCACAGTCGGGAACCGAACCCGATCTTTTCTACTTTCGCGGCAGAATGTGCATCCTTACACTACCGTGGCATGATTATTATACAATCTTTTATCTCCATAAATGCAAATAATCGATCAAAAATACACAATGTGCGAGAGTTATTAATTTTGTGTAAGCATAGATGAGAATCGTCAACTAAGTGAGAGCTCGCCAATTTATATTAGGTACAATTTGTACCTAATACAAATTTGCGAGCTCTCACTTTGTGCACGATGTTCATCTATGCTTACACAAAATTAATAATTAATTGTATTGTATTTTAAAGACCACCAACAGCTAAGGTTATTTGGGCCTAGCACCAATTCATATTTTCAATTCATTATTTTTTTTTTTAATAATAAATTGAAAATCCAATTGACACTTTTACCAGCTCTCGGGCTAGAACTCGGGAACTGGGGACTTGTAATAGAGGAACCATAGCAACGCCATGTAAACAACAGCGCCGCTACACTCTCGGCTATTCTCAAGCCCACACAAAATTAATAACTCTCGCACATTGTGTATTTATGATCGATCATTTGCATATAAGGAAATTAAAAATTGAATAATAATCGTGTCACGGTAGTGTAAGGATGCACATTCCGGCGCGAAAGTAGAAAAGATCGGGTACGGTTCCCGACTGTGACATAGGTTGTAAAATGATTTTTTCTTTCCAAAGATGCAAGTTTTGATTATGATATGGTCTGGCTGCTTATCCGATTCCTTTCTTTACTAAAAAAATGGATGCTACTTTGTACGCGCATTAGAAATTATATTTCTTTGGCGTGATTAAGAACTAATGTTTAATTTGCATGCAAATAATTTATTGAAATATAAAATAATAAAAGGACTGGAGTGAATTTATTTATATTTGTTTATATGGTAACTATGGACATAATTAATGCTGCAACTTCATCCTGTTAAATTATCGTGACGCGATGCGCGCGCATCGTAAAAATTTACTCTCATCATTTTTCATAACGCGCCAAAAGAAGTATAACTTCAAAAACTTATGTTACGGAAACTATATTATTGACACAATGGAACGAAAACGCAGCTGCTGAATTATTTATACCTTGCTAATATTTAAAAAATCTGTCCCTCAGGAGTGCCACCCCTAATTTTTTCCCCGTAATTTCACTACATCATTGTATAGCGGTTCATAGAAGACACGTACCTTCCAAATTTCATCTATATAGTGCCAATATAGTCTCTAAGTAAAATGGCTGTGACAGACGGACGAACAGACAGACAGGACGAAATTATAAGAGTTCCGTTTTTGCTATTTGGCTACGGAACCCTAAAAATAACAAGGGACACAGTAATTATGATTGTGTCGTAACTGAAGACGTAGAACTATTTCTACAGTTTTATAATGACGTCACATCTGTCAAAAAATATTAACATGACATGCATGATACAAAACATAAACTATGACGTAACTATGCTAGTTTGCGTCACACATTTTTGTAACGCATTTTTCGTCTTGCACTATTTTACTTCTTATAAGTATAATACTTCGCCGGGAAAGACGCAGTTCTATGTTAAAAAAAATTTTAATATATTATTATTTACTTACGCTGACTAAAGTAAATATTGAATTTATATAAGAAAAAAAAGAGGCACACCATTGTGGTAAATAAAAAATTTCGAAAAATAGTAGCTTTTGTGTTAACTGCGTCAATTAGTACCTACAAACATATTTTCAATTTTTCAGTTCAGAAAAGTTTTTTATTCCTGTCGGCGAGTCTAGTAAACAAATTATATAATCGGTGATAAAATAAAAGGTAAATATTTTTACAAAATGTATTTAATAATTACATTATCGAAAATTTACTGTTTTCATTAATTCTTTATTAAGTTTTGTCACGCCAAATGGAAGTCTACAGAAGTACACTCAGTGCTTAAGTCTTTTTCAGCGTAGCTAAAGAATTTCATCTAATTATAAACTGAGACAGCTTATTAAGTTGTTTAGTTTACGTACCGCGTGAAGCTTTAGGTGCTGTGGAGAGCTTTTCATCTCCTCGTACTTGAACTCTATAGAAGCTTACAAATATTTTCTGCTCTTTGAAATAATTCAACTTTATTCATTCCTTTTTAAAGTATCGAAATTATGTTTTATTTCAGAATATCAATAAGTTTTTAATGTAAAATGTCCTTACTAACATTGATATTATTTCTTACAGAAAAAAAGTACTCTCAATCGAATGGTCACAAGTTATCGCTGTTAGTTTAGAAATTATGACCGTTTAAAATTTCTCAACAAAAAAAACTTACAACCCCTAAATCCGCTCGACTAAAAAAGTTACAGAGTTGCGAGTGTGCTCATTGGAATCGGCGTGATTTTTTCTATAAGTAGTTATAATAACAAACAGATCCAAGCGATTTTATTTTGGAAAAATTTCTCAATTTGTAAGCTCACTAATGTCAAACATTTCTCGTTAAATGTAATTTCTAAATTATTCAATCATAGAAAAAAGTATTCTGAATCGTTTAAGCACAAACACACTGCGCAGGTCTGCATCGCTTTAGATTAGAAGTTACCGCATTTTCAAATTGTTCATTAAAAAAACTTTTTAACAAAAAAAAACTCCTTCAAAAAGTCACTAAAAAGAGGAAAACAATGAAATTTTGAGGTCTGCGCCAATTTAATAAAATATGAAGTCGATTAAAAAGTATAGTATAGTGATTAATATCTTCTTTTTAACCAACTTTATATTTTATTAAATTGGCGCAGACTTCAAAATTTCATTAATTTCCTCTTTTTAGTGGCTTTTTGAAGGAGGTTTTTTTTTCTTAAAAAGTTTTTTATTTTTACTTTTTAGTATCAAAAAGTGACATTTACCTTAAAAAATCACACGCCGTTACTAACTTTTATTAAAATCAGCCGAACTACTGAACCGATTTTGATGAAATTTCTATGGGACCAATCTGAAAGTATGTATATCCTTTCAAATAAAAAAAAATATTCCAAATCGTTTTATAAATGACGGAGTTCTGAGGTAACGAACATAAAAAAAATACAACCGAATTGAGAACTACCTCCGTTTTTTGAAGTCGGTTAAAAATAATTACAGTGCGTCTCACGGCGAGGTATACATACGATATACATATTAAATTTTAACATTGAATCGTCAGAAGAACAAACTTAGTTACCAAGTTGGCTTTGAATAATAATAGTTTGTAAAGAAAAAGAGGACATGAAGAGGATATATCACTTTTAATACGTTGTTCCCGACACTACATATACAACATTTGAACTAATTTAGATACAAATTATATTTTATTTTTGGTTTTTGGTAAATTTTCGTATTTGATAGCCTGTGTTCTATTTTAAAATAAACACGAGCGTGTAGCAGTGCTGTTGTTTATATGGCGTTGCTATGGTTCATATATTACAAGCTCTCCAATTCCCGGGTTCTAGCCCAAGAGCTGGTAAAAGTGTCAATTGTATTTTCAATTTATTATAAAAAAAATAATAATGAATTGAAAATATGAATTGGTGCTATAACCCAAATAACCTTAGCTGTTGGTGGTCTTTAAAACACAATTTAAAATAAACACAGTAATAAAATTAAGAAAAATCGCAGGATAGTGGACAAATATTTGATTTATTAAATTAAATGTACGACGTTTCGTTTATATATAAACGAAACGTCGTACATTTAATTTAATAAATCAAATATTTGTCCACTATCCTGCGATTTTTCTTAATTTTATTATAATCACGATGGACACGATTTCTAATATAAACACAGTAATTGTATTGTTGTCAGAAATGTTATTAAGTGTAACCATGAAAATGGGAAATTGTATATTTCACATTCTAATGAGTGAGTGAGAAATGAATAACAAAAACTTCAAGTTATTAAAAATTACCATAGCAACACTAAATAAACCATTAATTAATGTAGTCGTATAATGTAGGTATATAACATAAAACTAAGAAAATAATAATAATAATAAAAAAATAAATAATTACAAATAGGTACAATAAAAAAAAAAATAATAATAATAATAATAATAAAAAATAAACAAACAAAAGAGTGGTTATAAAAATGAAAAGTTTGGACGTGGCTAACTGTTCTATGTACCAAAGGCCAACAAATCATATATTAAAAAAAAAAAAATGTAGTCATGGCTTATTCTGATCCATTCATTTTTTTCCCAATGCTAAATTCCCTATGTATACCTCGCCGTGAGATGCACTGTATGAATGGTCAATCTTCTAAACTAAATGACATACAGAGGTGCGTAGACGCTAATGACCTAAGTTGTCGACGCGTCTATAATTTACAATAAATAAAATAAATACAGAGGTGTGACTTCAGTTCAGTTTGATTTTTTCTATGAGTAAGGTTAATATCCAACGTATATTTCAGTGTCAAAAAGTCTCAATTTTGCAAAAAGTGGCAATACTGAAAAAAAGACGCACAAGTACGAATAGCACTCGTGCCTTGAGGGTTCTGTACCGCCATAACAATAATAAAAATAATTATTTTTTTTGCATAATATGGTTTTGTATCGCAGTCGTGAGTCGACTGCAAGAAAAATTAATAATAATAAAATTAATTTCTAGAATAATCTATATAAGTAAGGCGTCGTATTTCCTGATTTTCTTTACTGAATTTTTTAAGCTTGTGGGTTATCATAGCCTTCCATAATTTCCGAATGTCTACATAGGCATTCATTTATTATTTACAATCATATTATCTTCGTTTTCATTGTCACTTTATGTCTAAACTATTCCAATCCTCCTTTATCACTTTTTCCCTTTTTTGTAAGCCAATTTTTTCCTCTCTAACGCTTCCTCTGAAATATCTGTTGCAATTTATTTTTGTTTAAAATATTCATATGTACTTCATACCTATGTATAACCTAGTCATTTTTTTTACCTTGGTCGAAATTTATGCATGAGTTTTATTGAAAATTTGATTTGAATTTGGAAAGTTTACTTTATTAATCGTATTTAAAATTATTTGATTTTACACAATAGGTTTTAGTTTATTTTAATTAGAACTAATTATTATACAAGGGATGGGTAAATCTTACAATGAAGTAAGAGACATATATAGATTGTAGAAGGGTTTGATGTATCTCGCCTTAAATAAATAAACGCGGGGAACGTGGTTCCTCGTGAACATGTTTTTACAGAGAATTGACCAGGGAGAACGTATATAAATGAGAGTGGCAAATGGGATGTGGAAACCGGCAACGCATCGTTACTGTATATCTTTCTTTATCTGACACATTCTAACTCATGCTCTTACTCTGTTGCACACTGACGGGCCAATCAAAGTACAGAAATGAGCTCGACTGTCAACGAAAACCGCTATGCGCAGGGCAGAGAGAAAACATATCATTTTGAACTTATTTACGAATGTGCATCATTAAGCATTTTATTGAAAAATCAGTATTGAGAATCAGTGCATAGAAAATTAGGTTTGTTGTGTTTATTAGGTTAAAACTATATTTATTTTCATAAAACCTGGTGTTTTATCCTGGTGTTTGATCTACGATTATACAAAAAAAAAACTCGGGTCGCAGTGCCAAAACCCTGCCGACAATATAGTGTATTTGCTAATACAGATCTTGTGGCTTTATTATGTGAACTTAAGTTTGTTTTTGGACAAAATGAAAAATTTAACCCCTTAATACATCCCTTAAAATAATTTTTTTTTCCTAATTTCAATATTATTATCAATGCAACCTTTGTACCAAATTAAATACACCTGTTAGCAAATAAATCACTATCCGTAAACTAGTGTTTTCATAAAATTTGTAAGTCCGGTCCTGTCGTGCCGATTTTGTTAAAATTTTAGCAACACATTTTAATCTCTACTAAAGGGTTAAATTTCAATTTTGAAACAATTCTGAGATTTTTTTTGGTATTTTTGGGTCCAAAAACTTTTTTCAACCCCTAAAAACTACCCTTAAAATGGTCCGATTGGGCCCATTTTAAATAGGTTCCGTGCGGTGATGGATTCCAACGTGTCTACCAAATTTCGTTCAAATCAATTAAGTCTTTCGAGAGTTATGCCGCGAAAACATATATATATATATAAACTATATATATATATATATATATATATATATATATATATATATATATATATATATATATATATATACATATATATAGACATTTCCAAAAATGGTTCCAACGTGTTCAGGAGGGTATGAAACGTCGAGAAATTTTGGTCCGACCCCTAGGTCCCGCCATCCGACCGACGCCAAAGTGTATGTGCCATATTATGGCAAATACACTAATAATCTTATTTTATACGTTCTCTCTGGAGTTGACTGTAGAGTAGATTTCCCCTAAGTATGCGGATACGATGAAGACAACACTGTCTTAATGATTGCCCTCTATCTAGACTTTGTTATATTATCCCAAATCGAGGATACATATTTGAATTTTCTGGTAGATAACTGGGCTAATTCAGGCTATGGGCAGACAGAATGGATAATTGAGTGGGGCGCTTGTGACCACCAAATCAGTACGTACATGAGAGCAGACGCTTGAGCATAGACTTAATCTGAAAAGGACTGTGTTTTTTGCAAAACTAATACCAACTGAATTTGAAGTCTGTTAGTTGAAGCTCTAACCTTAATTAAGAATTATTTTATTTTCGCAATAAGTACACAAAAATATAAGTTTCTTCATTTTAAAAACTAAAAACGTTACTGTTTAATAATATTAAGGGCCAACGCACACATGCTACTTTTTGTCGTACGATTTTGTAATTAAGTTGCCTGGAGATCGTCAGATGTAGCTACCGTAGGGTTGGACACTAATAAAATAACAACCGACTAGTCAGGGTCCACGCTGATTGGTCGAATACCCTATCTTGATGTCGTTTGAAATACGCACACACACCTAACCGAACGTAACAACTAACTAGTGAACTCTGTATACTAATATGGATAGTTGATAGCGATTAAAAATTGGCTTTTGTATGTGGAGAATGTTCAAACACATATTCTTCAAGGCAGGCATTATTGTTCACAAAATTAGAATGAAAACTTCAGATAAGGCTTGTATTCTAATTCTTCCTATAAAAGCCGATCAATTTTCTGACATTTCAAAATAAAACTTAATTAAGATTTATTTTTCCATTTCAAATTCTCAAGAACATTGTTACTGTATAAATTTTGGACATCCTATAATATCTCAATTAATAATAATATTAAATTAGGTTTTATTTTGAAATGTCAAAAAATTGATCGACTTTTATAGAAAGAATTAGATTACAAGCCTTACCTGAAGTTTTCATTTTAATTTTGTGAACATTAATGCCTGTCTTGAAGAAAATGTATTTGAACATTGTCCACTTACAAAACCCATTTTTAATCGCTATCAACTATCCATATTAGTATACAGAGTTCACTACCTAGTTAGTTGTTACGTTCGTTTAGGTGTGTGTGGTGTGTCAAACGACATCAAGATGGGGTATTCGACCGATCAGAATGGATCCTGACTGCAGGGCCTAGTCGCTTGTGATAAAATACACCACTGTAGTATCACGAAAAAATTCGAGTAGCTGAGTAATCGTCAAACCGTGATGTAGGGCTAGTTCAAACCCGGCGGAGTCCGCGCGTTTGCAACCGCGCGATTTAAACCGCGGAAAAATATACTGTGTGCAGACAGCTGCGGTGAGCGCGCGGATATGCAGGAAAGGGGCGAGGTTACACCTAATTTCAAAGATGGAAGTCGAAGAAGCAATTTATTTGTATTTGTTCACACGTCCGAAATGCGCGGCCTCCGCAAAGCAACTGTCAACGCCGATACAGCGTGCCCTAGTAATAGAATCGCGCAAACGCTACGCGGTTACGTTTTCCGGTGGTTGAGTGGCGGCTGCCGCGCGTATTGATAATCTGCGTGGGCATGTATGAACAAATATGAATACGCTAATCTAAATAAGTCCCGCGCGGTTGATTCGCGCGGTTTACATCTACGCGAATTCCACCGCGTGTCAGAACTAGCCCGTAGTTTCT
Organism: Mongoloraphidia duomilia; assembly: GCA_039654895.1. Lineage (NCBI taxonomy): Eukaryota > Metazoa > Arthropoda > Insecta > Raphidioptera > Raphidiidae > Mongoloraphidia > Mongoloraphidia duomilia. The sequence continues at coordinate 12,604,805 of CM077524.1, forward strand.
CAAATATCGCGTATTTGAATTAAAAAGTGGCACGTGTGCGTTGGCCGTAATTTAATTGTAAGACATTACTAATTACTTAATTAATTGTCTAAATAGGTAGCGTTTTGATATAAAAACAAATTTTGTGTATGTCATAGGTCGAAAAGATTACACGCGAGTACAAATATTACAAATGACTGCGCGACTAGGCGAAGGATTGGCATAAGGATACTGTTACAATAATAGGTATCGGTTAGATTTTTTGAAAGAACCTCGTATGATACGGCGGAGAGCCACGTCCATAAGTAACGAAAGTGTTTATAACAAGAATAACGGCGTATGCAATGGAATGGGCGGGAGCCCGGTAGGCGGTACATAAGATTACGGTCGTTTAACGAGCAAGTCAGCTCAGTCATTAATTTTAAATTTCATCCAGGTTAAAGTTCCGAAGTGATTAAAAAGTCACGCCGCCTCGCCAGTCTTCTGTGCGTTGACTCGTTTAGTTTTACCACTTTACTTACATCATATACAATCTATGTATATATGTACTCTTGCGTTATAAATAAATTATTGTCACACTCTTAAGAAGAGTATAGTCTCCTCTCTTTCGCCTAAAACTTTATTGCACGCTCCCGATCGTATTTTTGATCTGAGAATATCTATTCATTTCCAAGATAGAGTAATTTGAAAATGATTAGACTATAGATATATAATAAATTCGGCCGTTATTTCAATGTAAATTAATGTTATACATTTTAAATTTAATAAAAATACAACCTTTTAATTTATGTATACTGCACTATTCACCATGGGAAGTGGTTTCATTGCTCTCTGGTGGCAGAAAATAAAAGCAGTATATGACCTGACCTTGACATAAATAAATGTATAAACGTGTTAAAATTTATCTATTATGAATAGTAAACAGTTTGAAATAAATATTAATGATAAACTATCAAGAGCATTTTGCAGAAAAATTTGTCTCATTTTTGAGTTCTAGCTAATTCATTTCAATTTGATGCACCTGTACTAGAGAAGATATTTGAATTATTATTATTATTAATGGTGTTTATTATTCATTATAAGTAGATAAATTTTGACACGTTTGTACTTTTGTTTCTGTCAAGGTTCGTCATATAGGTACTGCTTTTATTTTCTGCCACCAGAACACTTCCCATGGCGAATTTGAGACATCAATAATAAAGATATACAGGGTGTCCAAGTTGACGTTGGCTAACATGGGTAACTTTGTTATTAGTGGAGATAGAAAGTCGGTTAAATGGGCAAAGTAGTGCAGAATTATGTGCTCATTAACGTCCCGTCGAAAAAACAATTGAATTTTGACACGCTATGGATTTATTTAGAAAATAGTGAAAATTGCCGTTTTTGAAAACTGGCCATAACTTTTTTGTTTATGAAGATATCTGAAAATTTCTTTAACCATTTTTTGATAACTTTTTATGATCTTTTCAGTGGCGTAGGTTTAATTTTTTTATATCCACTACATAATGAGATATTGACATGAACTTTGGTTTTTCTTATGGACGCCATTTTGGATTTTTAGATATTCGAATTCTGCTTATTTTTCTGATTAATTTGGTGTATCATATGCTACATTTAAAAAAAATGCAATTAACGTCCCATATTGGAGACATTAAAAACAACTGACAATTAAGTTATAATTAAGTAGTGCGAACATTTTAAGTGTAAAATTAATAATAAATCGTAGTTTGGCAGAACTGAAATATAATTTGACTGTCAGTTGTTTTTATAGTGCCTCTAATATGGGACGTTAATTGCATTTTTTTTAAATGTGGCATGTGATACACCAAATTAATCAGAAAAATAAGCAGAATTCGAATATCTAAAAATCCAAAATGGCGTCCATAAGAAAAACCAAAGTTCATGTCAATATCTCATTATGTAGTGGATATAAAAAAAATAAACCTACGCCACTGAAAAGATCATAAAAAGTTATCAAAAAATGGTTAAAGAAATTTTCAGATATCTTCATTAATAAAAAAGTTATGGCCAGTTTTCAAAAACGGCAATTTTCACTATTTTCTAAATAAATCCATAGTGTGTCAAAATTCAATTGTTTTTTCGACGGGACGTTAATGAGCACATAATTCTGCACTACTTTGCCCATTTAACCGACTTTCTATCTCCACTAATAACAAAGTTACCCATGTTAGCCAACGTCAACTTGGACACCCTGTATAATAAAACCACTAGAAAAAATTTACCGCTACACATTTTCAAAATAAGACTCAAAGGCACGCTGTGTGATTATAATATATTAAAGTTTTTTTTGTAATTTTTGAAGCGAAGCTTTTTTACGGACGTTGTGCGCTTGGCCGCAGGGGAGTAAACTGAGAAAAAACGTGATCGTCACCGTCACCGCCTCCATTATAATACTCTATTGGTGTGTATTAAACCGTCCAATTCGCTATACCATAAATATAGCAGCTTATGTTAAGGTCTATGTGGCGCAGTGGTTAGAACGTGGCCGCTACATACGAAAAACGTCCCGGGTTCAAATCTCCGTGCAACAACATTAATTACAGTTTTTTTAACTATTACATATTGCACTTAATATTTGTTTTGTTTTTTTTTCTGTTTCCCCTATTTATTTTTTAGTTTTAATATTTTTATATCAAGTGGGAGAAGCAGCGCTTCTGTCGGGCATTCCCCAACTCAACCTTTTTTTGTATAAATAAATTGTCCGTGTAAGTAAACCTAATGTACAAAGCAGAAAAATACTCTGTCTATATTATTATCTATCACTCTGTGCCAAATTAAAGCTAATGGCCCCCTTCTTGGAGCGCTACAGGCCAAATTTTAAAAACTATGAGTTGAGGTCACAGAACACCCTGCTGAACATTAGATCAACTCTATACTAAAAAGTTTTTCATATTTTTAAAAAGAGCGCTGTAGGGAGTCTATATAGACGCTTCTTTTATCTCTAATTTAGGAGAAAAATGGACTGACATTTATTAGAAGGAGTATGAATAGAAATATTGCAATATAAATAAATATTACAAAATAAATATGATAATTACAAAATATTAAAGCTTATTTCATATTTGTTAACGATTTTTGGTACATATAATATTTTTTATTTGAAAATTATCGCTGTTAAAAAATGTTATGGGCACTTCAAGACTTAAAAAGCAGTATTTATGCTTAGATAATCCACGTGCAATATGCTATAAAGCTGAGGATACACTGATTGCGAAACCGTCCAGTTATTAGCGTAATTACATAACACACTTTCGTACTTGTAGCTGTCTTGAAAGTAATCACGCGATATGATTTGTGTTATATGAGAAATTAATGTCTTCATATGTGAATACAAATATGTTTTTAGTCACGAATCAAGAATCACGCATGTACATTTTTTATAATTTTATATTTATCTCCGCACCAAAAGCTTACAATACCAAAAATTCTAGAAGTACTTATATAAAATTTTTATCAAAATACAGATTATCTGTGAGAAATTACTAACAATGAAAGTTATTAGTAATCAATATGATTAAATTCCTTATCGCAAATAAATAGTAATATCTAGGTGTACAAAAACACATACAGAATTTCAACTGAAAAGATGAAGGCCTCAATCTCACTAAAACCTGGACACCAGCACTCCGACATACAAAACCAATGACCAATCGTATAAGGACGGAATACGACCAAGTAGAGAACTCACCCCACGGCCTACAAGCCCGGAAACCATGAAGACTTAAATAGTAATAATTAAAAATAATATCATGGCGACAACAGATTCGTACAAATCGCTTGTCCACCGATATGTGAGCAAGAGTCTCGTCACTTGACAGTGTGCTGTATAAAGGTACGTGCAGTATGGAGCTGGGATTTTTACCCAAAGTGGTTTTTTGAATATTTACGTATGGAACCTAACACTTTTAAATACGTCTTAGAAAAAACTCAAAACAAATTAAAAACTGGCAACATTTCATTTATTAAACTAGTCACATCCATTGCGAAACTTGTAACGCGGCTATTTGACAGTTGTCACACGTTGATTGTAGTAGTCAACGCGCTGAAAGAATGGTGGGATACATTCTTGAATCTACCATATATTAACAACGCATTAATTTAAGTAAGCCCTGCTATGATCTACGCAACCATCTAGAATCCCAGCTCGACATACTGCACGTACCTTAAACGGGTCTTTACTCGCATGTTCAGATTTTAATACGATGACAGTTAGACTTAACCTAACAGTTGACATTTGCGACACTCGTTCAGTATCGAATGGAGATGGGTACATGAGAAACGCAATATAGATGGCAGCAGGTTTATAGCCACCTAAGTTATCATTGGTTTTCATAGAAAAACCCGCGAAAAATCAAGTGTTTTCCCTTCTGATAACATGATATCACTTCTTTGTCAGTTCCGGATCCTTTGGAAATAAAAAACCTCTATAATTTGAAAACTGGTAAACACAGCACATTGGCATTGTCAATGATTTATTATCTATACTAATATTATAAAGCTGAAGAGTTTGTTTGTTTGTTTGGTTGAACGCGCTAATCTCAGGAACTACTGGTTCGAATTGAAAAATTATTTTTGTGTTGGATAGTCCATTTATCGAGGAAGGCTATAGACTATATAATATCAAACTACTGTCAATAATAGCGGAGCATCAATGAAAAATGTTGCAAAAACGGGAAAAATTATTCCTTTTGAGAGCTTCCGTTGCGTGCGCTGCGTAAACGGTTAAAGTTACGCAAAAATCATGTATGATGGAATTGTTCCCGGAAGGTTTATATATATAGCGAACGAGCGAAGCGAGTGAGTAATGTAATTCTTAAAGCACGCAACGGATTTTGATGCGGTTTTCACCATCAGTAAGATAATTTTTCACGGAAGGTTTATATATATAGCAAACGAGCGAAGCGAGTGTGAGTAATGTAATTATAATATTCAAGCGAACGAGCGAAGCGAGTGAGTAGTGTAATGCACCCGGGCTTTCTTAGCACCCGGGCGAATCCGGACGGAGCCACTAGTTTTAAATAAACTTACTCTACAGTTCTATAAACTGCCCATAGACTGAGGTGGTTACATAATATATAGCTGGCGTTCCTAGCGATCAAGTTTGGCAGTGTCCATCTCCATTAGAATATCAAGGGATGCGATAGTTCCTGTAAACTGAACGCCTGCACATCCAATGCAACTTTTATAGCAAATGGTTTTATATTTAATATAAAATAATATATGCATAACAAATGCATGTAAAAATGAATATCAAAACAAAAATGGTTGAATAGCCGTTACAACGAGAACAGACGCTGAGCATACATAGTATACATGTTTATTACATATGTGAACCTATTATTTAACATAAAAGTCACATTTAATGCTGCGCAGCGGAGCGCAAGCGGAATTCTATTTATGCTAATAACTGTTTAAAAACTAATGTAATAACTCATGCCGCGCTTCTGGATGCAGCAATACTATCAACATGAGAAACGCGTTTGTTGAATCTGGTAAACACACCAGTTTATAACTATACATCCTATACCCCCTACATGTCCGAATTGAAGTGAGACATATGAAAATGTTAGTTCTAACTTCTAAGATGCGTAATGTAGGTTAAAAAATTGGACTGGAAGTTCTAAATATTCCACCTAGTAAACAATGACACGTAACTGAACATTTACCCAACGAGGCAGTTATCTTTTCATATTCTTAATTAACTAGATTTGTTCTGCAAAAAAAAATGTATGCTCATAGGAATGAAGCCACGGGAAAAAGCAAGTTATTAATAAAATGCAAAAATTTCGAGTCGCAGGGCCAAACCCAGAACCCTGCAGTCGATAAAATAGTGTATTTGCATATACATGCGTTGTTTGTTAAGTTTGTTTTTGGACAAAATAAAAAATTTAACCACTGAATACAGCCCTTAAAATAATAAAATTTTTCTAAATTTCAGTAGGTATTTGACATGGCTGTTATCAGTAGCTATACATTTGCACCAAATTATATACAGCCTTCAGTAAGTAAATCACTATCTGCCAACAATTTTTTAAATATTTTAAGTCCGACTCTGAATGTTGGACGGATTTTATTATAAATTTATCAGCACATTTTAATCTTTACTAAAGGATTAAATTTCAATTTTAAAACAATGATGATTTTTTTCTGTATTTTTACGCCCCAAAACACTTTCTAATTCCTAAAAATAGCCCATAAATGGTCCAATGGGGCCCATTTTAAATAGGCTTCATGTGGCGATGGATTCTAATATGTGAACCAATTTTAGTTTTAATCGATTAAGTCTGTCGTGCTTCAAATATAGTTCCAACTTGTTCAGGATGATGTGAAAAATCGAAACATTTTGGTCCGGCCTCTAGGTCCTTTCCTCCGACCGACGCCAATAGTGTATGTGTGATATTATGGAAAATACACTAATTATTAAATATAGTACATTAGTACATACAAATAACCGCACACATAAAATGTGGTTGCTGAATTTTCATCAAGCTATGATCCTATAAAAATATTTCACAGCATTCTAAGTTTTGTAGTTACATTATGTTTCATTTCACAGTTGCCGTAGGGTTACCAACGATCGTGAAGAAGTGTACTGTATTCATATAGCAGCAAGAAAGCATTATACACAGTAGCTGAAAGTTAATTGAATAGGATTTTAGATATGCGTAGCAAAGATTGATTAATCCGTCACAAACAAGTGGAAAAATATTTGTAGTCAAATCACTGTAGAATGTCTCTTAAAAACACTAATGAAAACTTGCGTTCACTAAAAAACTTGAGCTATATTTTAAAACTAGCGGTCCCCGTCTGGCTTCGCTCGGGTGCTAACCTGCCACCCCTTCAATACTGACCAATCGATCTGGAAATATTATAATGGCATAATTGGGTCACCGACAAGCTATACAAACAATTTCAGCCTTGAAGCAATAATAATTGTGACCATTTTTTGATGTGAAACATCTTATGTCGGGCTGTGAACAGCCGCGTGAGGGGAAATATGCAACGAAATGTTCTCCTTTGCTGCTGTTCTCCCCACTACTGCGGCACTTATATTGTACTGGATAAATAATTTATAAATTAATTGTCCGGGTATATTAAGTTATACATATATCAGTAAGTTGGGCTGTCTAGACAAGTTCATCCGCAGAGTAGTGGTATCACTTTAGCCTTCTATGCATAGGGACTTGGGTTCGGAAACTCATGGCATCTCGCATGGCATCGTACAATTTTTGACGTTTTTTTTCTAAATTCTACATGATATTTATTTATAACATTTTTACTTCCCACCTCTACTATGGTAGGGAAGTAATGGATTCAGTCCGAAAACAATATTTCGAGATTTTAACAGATTTTCACGTTTTGAGACCCTAGCAATCGTTTAAGATCATTTTCTGACTGATGTCTGTATGTGTGTGTGTGTGTGTGTGTGTGTATGTGTGTGTGTGTGTATGTGGTCAATTTTTCGCCTTCGATATCTTAAGAACGGAATAACATACGGGCATGCCGATTGTTCTATTGTGTTTATCAGCCTTTAACTTAGATCTGATTAGATTTTGAGTCAAATCGGTTCAGTGGATCCTGAGATATTCAAAAAAACGTCCTCAATGTCACGTATTAACATAGGTAAAAAAAAATATAAATGAATTCTAGATGTTATAATATGAAAAAAATGTAAATATTTTTTTTCTCTAAAATGTATAGTTTTCGAGAAAAAAAATATTTTACTAAAAAAAATAAAAATTGTACGTAAATCAAGGTAACCATGATTTTTGCTATATTAAGCTAGCCATCAATAGATCACCAAACAAAAAAGAGGGCCATGCTTTTTTCAAAGAATAAAAATTAAATTGTGTTTTAAAGACCACCAACAGCTAAGGTTATTTGGGCCTAGTCAAAGAATAAAAAAAAAGAGTGTTTATTTTTTGCAAATATTTACTAGGTGGGAAGTATAGGACTGGTCATCAGTCGAATTTTTTATTTTACATACTAATGTATTCACGAATAAAATTATTGTGGTAAGAAGTGTCTAAAGTCTAAGCTATTGTTTTATTTTTGTTTAAAACCACAGCGCTCTTAATATTCCTAGGAATTATCCATGTTCATGATTTGTATCTATCAGTCTGTTTGTTTGTTCCAGGTTAATTAAAAAAAAAAAATACTAAACTGATTTTGATCGGAAATTCATTATGTTTATTATAGATGTTCGATAAAACATAATAGGAATTCTCTTATTTCCTGCTGTATTGTTTATTAACTGCATACAGATGTTTATAAAAGAAAGCAATCAAATTGAAACTTTGACAGTAAATAAATGTTTTCATATTGCAATAAAATTACGTGATATGCATGGCGCACAAATACACATACATACAGTCAAAAGTGCAAAGATAAGGAATTATATTGTATAATCTGATAATAATGTAAACTTGCAGCTTTGACTGTACACCGGTATTGTCTTCTTGCTCCAGGATCTTGCAGGATCTCGTTCGTGTTGAAAGGGCAGTTAATTTGTTTTAAGATGTTAGTCGCATGTCAATGGCCGTGTTTGTGTAGATAATAATGTTAAAGTTGATTAGAGAATCTAGATAGCGACATTACGTTTTGCCAGATTGTAATACTCTATTGTGTATACAATGTGTACTATCTATACAGGTGCGTCAAAAGTATGCATCCCTATTTTTGAAATGCGTCCCATGGAGTGTCCAAAATACGTTTCTCTCCGCAGAAAGGAATTTAGCTCAAATTACTCCCTTAACCTTAAAGCTAGTTTCGCCTTTTAGGTATACATTTTATCCTGCTCTGAAAAAAAATCAGCTGATGAACCATCGGCTAATTTTTTTTAACAACTTTAAGTAGGTAATTTCATTAAGTATGAAAAAAGTTATAAAAAGTACCTTTTTGCCATACCCACTATAAAATAGCTACTTTGCAAGTATGTATACCGGTCTGTATTGGGTCATTCAACAGGCAGGCGCACCGAAAATGTTTTCATAACTTAACTATAGAAACGGTACATAAACGGTTGTCATAAATAGTAACTTATGTTTATTCGCTCTATCCGCCGCTATTACATACTCACAGCCTGCTGTAAATGTAAAGATGGCGACGAAAATGAACTAATAAATAATGAATTAATGAAATAATGAATTAATAAATATTTATTATTATTATTAATTACTAAACATAAAAAATAGTCTGATTTCATAAAGTGGTTACGTTTTCCGAAAAACTTGCAAAATTATATTCAAGGGGGGTTGGCGAGGGAAGCACAAGGGGGAGAACCGGGGACTTTTATAAAAATACATGTCTAATAGATGCTAAACCAGTGAAAAATCCAGCTTTATGGGAATTAATTGCGATTTTTTTCCTTTCATTGACTGGGCTATAAGTTAAGGCATAGAATATATAACCCTAGTAGTCGAAAATTCCGCAAATCTACCGAAATATCCCTAAGCCTGGCAACACTGGTTCTATTTAATAGAGTTTCAAAATACAGAACGGAAAGAGAGATACTTTTGGCACGCACTGTATACAGAATACAATGTGCACATGGTAAATGTGACAGAGATCATCCAGAGCGCAGGGATATAGACCCGTGCAATCTGTGCCACACGCCGACGGGAGAGTTAAGAAACAATGTTAAGTTCTCTGTTTAACTATTCTCAAAGTTGTTTGTGTGAAGAGAGAAGTGAATCTGTGTGATCTAAAGCCAGTACACATCCTCTGTCCTGCAGTATACTTCATGTGATACATTTAAGCCCGATTCACACGCACGCAGAAACCCCTCATCTATTTTATAATAATGCCGGTTCTTACTAAAAAAACATTACCTCCTTTTACTTTCGAATAAGTTGGGTAAACATTTTTTTTTCTTCTAAAAAATGGAATTTATAAGCCATCAATGTTCAAGGCTATTTGGACGAAATCCCAATTAATATTTTTAATTATTTTTTGTTAACAAACTAAAAATTCAAATGATTATTTTCACCAGTTATAGGGGGTTGTAACGACCTAATTATTCACAGAAATTTCGTAAAATTAGACGTTCGGAATGTACACGGGACTATAACGTATATACGGACATTTTTAAGACGGACTTTTTAAGTCGAGTCCTTGAAATGCCATTTAAAAAAATTTATAGCTTCAAATAAATCTAAAAAAACACGTTTATATCAACGCATTAAAAAGTAGAAAATAAATTTCTTTTTCTTCTATAACGTTTAAAAGCGTGGAACACTCACTGTATACCTATATTTCATTTATTTTATCGAGTACCCCGCCCTTTTAAACGTTGTAGAAAAGAAAGATATTTATTTTCTACTTTTTAATGCATTGGATATAAGCGTGTTTTTCAGATTTTTTTGAAACTTTTAACTTTATTTTTAAACTTTTTAGTCTTTGATAAATTTCAACTCTTGCGGCACTAGAGTACAGTCTAATTATCTGATAGGGAGGAGGTAGCTCTTTCATTAGATACATGTGCGCGCATTTTCTCCATCTTTGCTACATGCGTCACTATTACAAAATGTCTTTCCCGTTAGCTTTGAGCAGTCCAGCTCCTCGATCTGAAGTCCATTTAGTGACGATACGTTTACCCACCATAAAAACCGTCCCTTCCACCACATATTTTTTAACTTGTTATTTAATAGTAATTTTTGCAACACTTGCATCAAAAGTACAATTTTAAATGACTGTGAACCGTTTGTAAGTGATATTTATGGAAGAACTTCTACTGCATTCGAACGGTAGTGGTTAAAGTAAATTTTAACGCCACTCTGTTCTATAAAGTAATACTGTTTTGTTTACTTTTATAACACACATGCGTAATAAAGTACTTTATAAAATACTTTGCTATAATGTCACTAATAAAATATTTATCCAAAATGTGTTTTATTTGCTTAAAGTTGAGCTTTTGAAGCAATTGCTGCAAAGAATATTCTATGTAACGCGTGTCTAAAGTGACGAATCTGACAGTCGCGATTTTACAATATTCTCTTAAGGTTATGTTGCATTTTTACCAGAACGAGTGCGGTAATCACACTCGTTCTGGTATAGATGCAACATAACCTTAGGCTCGTATCGCAAAATCGCGACTGTCATATAATCCGTCACTCAAGCCACTAGTTGCATAAATATTATTATATAACCTCATTACACCACTAGAAATACAGTCTACTTAATAATATTATCGTAGCATTTAAGTTTAAGTGCATAAGAATTTCGAAAAAAGTGGCTGAAAATTGGCTTAAATAAATATTATATTTTTTTTTCGTTGGAGAGCAGCCAATTATATAATTGTTTCGAAACATATTGGAAAAAATCATTTTACCAACCAGTGGTCACAGTCAGGATTCTAACCTGAACCTTTCCACTTTCGCGGCGGAATGAGCTTACAATACTCAATCGCCGCGAAAGTGGAAAGGTTCAGTTTAGAATCCTGACTGTGACCACTGGTTGGTAAAATGATTTTTTCCAATATGTTTCGAAACAATTATATAATTAGCTACTCTCCAACGAAAAAAATTTTTTTTTCCATTGCATTTCAGCCGTATAAAACTATTATTTATCTATATTTGTGAACTGAACTGCTTAATTCTTTTAATAAATATTATTCTCAACTTTCCATTTTCCGTTTGATGATGAGTGTTCGCTTTTTCTCTACATATTTACAAAGTGGCAAGAATTCTACTTACTTATCTTTACAATTAAATAGTTGAAACTAGACAAAAACAAACACGACTAAACTGTTAACCGGTAAAGTATTTTGCAAGCAGCAAAGTTCAGTTGAGTCGGATAATTTCTGAATCTGACTCTACATTATTTTAAATTGTAATAGCGTATACAACACAGTTTCAGATCCACATAATACGTGTTTATACTTATATTGTGCATAGAGAAAAACATGTGTGTCGGGGAATCACAGAGAAAGATCCTTGTACCTACTTAAATACTTCAAAGCTTTAAATAAAAGAACATTCATTGAATGAATACGTACTTCCAAGTTCCGTTACAGCTTTTTTAGGGCGTACTAAGTTCAGTTGGTTACACGTTAATCTATTTTTTTTAGTCATATTACTTTGTTCATTCTATACCTACAAGCTGTTCAATATATTAATTGAATTTAAGTCACAACTTCGCGATTTTCTTCGTAATGTAATTTTGAGTTGAAAATGTCAAATGAAAATTGACCTGATTCAGTGTTGCAAACAGCTGAAAGTTTACTTAATATACTAAATGGTCAGCAGAAATCTACTAAAATTTTGCTAGATTCGTCAGAAAGCTTTGGCAAAAGGGAGTAGAGGATATATATTTTATTTATTTTACTTATTTTAATCATTTTATTTATTTTATTTCTTTTATTTCTTTTGTTTATTTATTTATATATTTTATTTATTTATTTTTAGCTTCTGAAATTATGTTCCGAAGACGTGGAACACCATGTAGAATGTAGATACAGTATGGTTTGTTCAATGTAACTATTAATTTCGCCACACCTACATATTTAACTGGAATTAAATGCCAGTGCAACTTCAAAAGTTTATCATAAAAGCAAGATATATATTAAATCACTCACGAGAAACGCTCGTAGCTCAGTCAGCGCGAATTTGGAAGTTTCGGGTTTGAGTCACGACGCTGACTAATTAAATTTTTTTTTCTGATATTGCATTGTAACGTGACGTCATTGAGTGTTCCTCTTATAAATTTCAAAAATTGTTTGACATAATCAAATTACTGAACACTAAAAAAGTTTTCACAAGACAGCAAAACACGAGCACTTTTTAAGATAATGAGTTTTAATCATCTAACATGGTTAATGAAACGTGCGTCGAGAAAAAAGTGCTTGTGATTTTTACACAAAAATTACTGTTAATTATTGTTGATAAGTATTAAAATTAGTTAGTTTTCGATTATAATATCATCAATAGATATTAAGGCGCGGGCACATAGTATGCAAACACAATGTAGCAGCACACACGCTTGAATCAATTTCATGTTTTCAAACATTACACTTAGAACATATGCAACCACCGTCCACTTTGCATTTAGTAAATTTGATTTTATTGTTGTCCATAAAGAACTCGCAGTTCAATTTCGGTATTTGTGCAAAATAGTTGTATTTTTTTTTAAATGAGCAATACTGACGATGAAATTATGTTGTTATAAAAAAAAAACGAAAATTAAAATATAGTTGCCAATTTTGGGTTAGCGAAATTATTAAAAATTTAAAAATTTGATCGTCTGTGAGGTCAATTTCGAAAATAATTATTTTACTTAAAAAAGCAACACCTGCACTCTGTGCAGCACTATACACTGACAAACTGACAACTGAGAGGGCTTGAGAATGGCCGAGCGTGTAGCAATGCTGTTGTTTACATGGCGTTGCTATGGTTCCTCTATTACAAGTCCCCAGTTCGCGGGTTCTAGCCCGAGAGCTGGTAAAAGTGTCAGTTGGATTTTCAATTTATTATTAAAAAAAAAATTATGAATTGAAAATATAAATTGGTGCCAAAAAACCTTAGCTGTAGGTGATCTTTAAAACACAATTTAATTTGACAACTGAGAGATAGAAAGAAATAATTTTATTTTCTGTAGCTTCATCGGGTCAAACAATAAAAACATGAAAAACCCCGTCCAATAGTAGTCATAAATCTCTTTGATGTACCGCTCTTATAGCGATCACAAAATACGTATGTGTGTGCTGTGTGGTACTGTTTGTAAACACGTCCACACTAACTCTGTTTTTCGTATATGCAATGGATTTACGTTTTTGCGTATCATGTTTGCATTCTATGTGTCTGCGGTTTTATAAAACAAAGTCATCCGCCGTGCCTGTCTATCTGTCCGTCCCCGATTTTCTCCGTAACTATTTAACGGCTTTTGTTGCGGTTTTCACGATTAGACAGATTGATTCACGAGGACGGTTTAGATGTATAATTAAAACTGGTCAGTCCGGATTCGTCCGGGTGAAAATCGGGGGCAATCTTAGAAGTCAGAAGACCGATTTAAAAAAAATTCACTGTTCGATAGGTAACACTTTGCTATAAGACATAGGCTAAAATAACTGTGCGACCCGACTTTGTCCTGGTGAAAATCGAGAGTAATCTTAGTAATTACTGAACTGATTTCAATTTTTTTCACTGTTCGATAGGTGAAAATCATAAATTCGCATAGCACCCGGGCGGGCGAAACCGGACCGGCCCGCTAGTTCAATTTCAAAAGTAATACTTGTGTATATATATTGTACAAACGAGGAAAACCATGAAAAATCTCAAGTCGGAAGGTGGGAAAATTCAGTTTCCAAGCAGAAAAAGCTAATGTTACGGATCACCCTGTATACAAACGTCAGGCAGGAAGCGGTGTCTGTTTGCTGAACACACTGGTGCCTACATGAACATTCTGGATAACTAGTACCTGCCGGAATGTTCTAAAAAACACGAGCATACACTGGGCTTAGGCAGCGCAGGTATATAAACGAGTGAGTGAAGCGAACAGGAATCGGTCAACGGGAGTCAGTCAGTGTAGTGTCGAATACGCAGTCCATGGTGAGGCGTGCAATCAAGTCAGTCTACGGTGACTCACGCAAGTAATCAGTTCAACGGAGATTAGGCAGTCATTAGTGACTCATGCAATCAAGTGCGTCTGATATAAATATTAGGCAGTCATTAGTGACTCGTGCAATCAAGTGCGTCTGATATAAATATTAGGCAGTCAATGGTGCCTCGTGCCGTCAAGTGGATATAAATATTAATCAGTCAGTACAGTGATATAAATAGTGGAGTGGATATAAATAAATAGTACTGAAGTAACTGGGTAAATGACTGACCGAAATAAATCTGAAATAAATACAGTGATGTAAATAGTCCTTGTATATAGTTAATTGGGTTTTTAAATAAATTTTTTTTTTTACTTAAATGGAAGGACCACATACAAGTTTTATAGCAAAACTGTTTTTATTTAATTTTTTTGCTTACTAATTAAAAAGTTATATTTAAATAAAAATTAATTTTTAAACTCAGTTCCGATAACGCGCCGAAAGAATCCGAACGCGTGTGACGTCATTATGTTATCTATGGTCTTTGTATCCATGGTTACCAAGTTAAAAATTTATTATTTTTGATAGTATGTGTAATACATATACACAAATACCAACAAATGCAGACACATTTTAACATAACGACGTCACAAACATTCCTGACGCGTTTTGAAGTCACGTGATATTTTTTAAATTTTTATACATTTTAATTAATTTTTAGTAATTTATCTATAGCTTTAAAAAAATTTTTCTTTTCGATTTTCAATATTATTTATGTTAAATTATTAGAAAAAATTAAAAAATTAATAATTTTTTTTAAACTTAAATACCTAATTGTTACGAATTATTGTATATAGTTGTTGCGTTAATTTTTATGTATTTTTAATTATTGTAAATTAATATTTATTCCGCCAACTCAGAAAACAGTTTTGTAACACTAATCTTGCCATATATGCCGAGATATGAATCCCTTATACCTCTACAATTATATACGAGTTGTAATATTACTAGGTCACCTGCTACTTATTAGCTATGTTCTTTATTAGAATATTTTTCAGTTTTTGGACTCTTTAATGTTTTAATTAAAATTTCTTAAACAACTATAGAATATAACACTTATTAGCACAACAAAAGCATTGTTTGTTGTTGAAAACTATAGTATATTTTAATATAAAAACTTAACAACTTCAAATACATGTTGGATAAGAGGTTAAGTTATGAAAGAAACTTTTCATATAAAATTTTCTCTTTATTTATTCTCTCTTAATTAATTTAATGTACCTATAGGTCTTTTTCTTATTACTTCTCATCAAGGAACGATAGTTTTCATATCGGCCATTTTGGTATACGTTCTACATGATTTCCTAATAGTAATATTATATTTTTTCCCAGAAGCTCAAAAGGTTTAGAATTAATTTTTTTTGTTATTTAATTTTCTTTTAAAAGCAGCTGGCAAAACATGGAACGCTGCAACAGATTTTATCCCCCTATATTATTAAACGAGTAAATCTTGTATATATGTTTCTATATTTCTATGTATATATATGTTTCTATGTATCTATATAAATATTTTCTCGAAAACGTCTCTAACGATTTTGATCAAATTTACCGAAAAGGGGTTTCGGGGGGCAAAAAATCGATTTAGCTAGGTCTCATCCCTGGAAAAATTCGTTTTCCTATCGATTTTATCATTTTTAAAAACGGTTTTTTGACCTGTCAAAACATTGTAATATCGTGAGTAGGCTTTGGAGAAAACAAACTACTTTCATTATTTATATGTCAAAATACTCTGACAGAATTTTTAACTTATTAAAATAATCCGTGAACTATTTGTATAGTAAAAAATAACAGAAATAAAAACTAAACATAATTATGTAAGTAGTTTTAAGTTTTAACTAATATTTAAATAAATAGGTACCTAAGTATGTTATTTTTATATTACCTATATAAAATATGTATATTATGTACGTTAAATATAGTATGACGTATAATCTTACCTAGACTTTTTTTCTCAAAAACGAATAACGATTTTGATGAAGTTTACAGAATGGGGATTTTTCGGGGCGAGAAATCGATCTAGGTAGGAATCTTGGTCCCAGAGGGGAGCAATTAAAAAAAAGGGTTTTTTTATTTATAACTCGGTCAATTGTCAGATCGATTCGAAGCCTATTTCTACATAGATTTTGTATAATATATCACAAGGGTTAAAACTGTAAATGAACACTAATATAAGAAGTGTCTTGCACAATATGTAAATAATGACAAACAGGCACTTCTGGCACCGCGAGTCTGTGTAAAAACACATCGATTTTTGAAAACTATTGTTAAGATACATACAAAAAAGTTTTGTTTAAAAATTTGCACGGCATGCAGTATATTAAAACACATCGATTTTTAAAAACTATGGTGAAGATGCATGCAAAAAAGTTTTGCGCTGCAGGTTTATAGTCTGACGTTTGTTATTAAAAGATATAATATGAATTCTATTTCTTCGAAAATCGATTTTTGTGAGTTTTTCAGTAGGTACCTTCTATGCAAAAAAAAATATTTGAAATTTACTGGAAGTTGCTAAGATGACATCACAGAGAAAAAGTACTTCGATAAAGTTGATATTTGGTATCAATGTTTAAAAATGGATTATTGAAACGGCAACGGGCAAGCAGAATTTCATCTGATTCGAACATTTTTACAAGATATTCAATCTATGAAAATCGGTTTTTGCGAGTTCTTCAGTCAACAAAACAATAACGGCGGTAGATTTGAAAATGGCGACCTAAGTAATATTTACAGGAAAAAATGCTTGATTCAAGTTGATACTTAGTTATTACGCTTAAAAATACACATAGGTATTTAAAATATTTAACAGAAACAATTATTTAAATTATGTTTCAGAAATAAATTCGTTTCGGAATAATATTCTGAGAAAATAATATCTCACAGCATACAAGTACTATTTTTTTTAACTCATCCGAGCAAAGCTCGGCACCCAGATATTATGTACATAATTGTAAATTTATTTCAAAATAAAACTTTTATTTATTATTATAGACAAATGCCGAAACGATTCCAAATAGTTTTAAATTTTATACTCATGGGCTAGAAACCCGAAACGATGGTTGAGATTTATAAATGTGTAGAATTGTTCAAGTGTTTGTGTATTTATTTTATTCAATCATGTTCTACCAAGTGCCTAGCGATAATTCTATTGAAATCATAATCTATATATATAAAACAGTTCTACTCCAGTAATTTTAGATATTGAAATGACCCACCTGCAGAAAAATTCCCAGTTAACTGATTTTTTTTTATTTACCTTCGTTATGGTGTTTTAAAAAACGTGTAAAAAGTCCCCATCGATATCGTGCCGGCGTTGCCAGATATTCGAGGTTCAAGTTCACGATAGACGGTTTTTAGTGAATTTCTCGGTTCCGTTCTATTTTTTGTAAAAAATAGTTATTATCAATCTTGTAGAGGACGACATTATCTACAACTTTTGTACAAACATTTTTTGTCTACGATTTATAGTTTTTCTTATTAAAGTACCCGCGGCTTCCTCCCCCTCGATTTTACATAACGAGATTATGCTGCTTTTCGAGGGCCTAACATAATGATTTGTACCATTATTTTAAGTTGAACTTACAGCTAACGATTAATTATAATTTTATCGAAATTAATGCAGTAGTTCTCTACTTATAAGCAACCAAACATACAAATCGACAGCGCTCAAACAGACAGACAGACAAACAATTTTTTTTCGAAAATACGATATTTATACTTGACATCAATTATAAAGACCATTCGTAATGTAATTTTGTAAAAAAAATTTACAAGGGTTGAGAGAGTGCGGATTAAGTATGAGTATGCATTTGCATATTGTATAACGCACTCTACAAGAATAGCTCGGAGTAGCCATACTTTTAATTTTTTTTTCAAAATTGCTTTACGAATACTCATTATAATTGTTATAAAGACTATTCGTAAAGGAATTTTGAAAAAAAAATTAAAAATGTGGCTACTATTACTAGAGGGCGTTATACGGTATGCAAATGCATACTCGTACTTAATCCGCACTCTCTGAACCCTTGTAAATTTTTTTTACAAAATTACTTTACGAATGGTCTTTATAATTGATGTCAAGTATAAATATCGTATTTTCGAAAAAAAAATTGTTTGCCTGTCTGTCTGTTTGAGCGCTGTCGATTTGTATGTTTGGTTGCTTATAAGTAGAGAACTACTGCATTAATTTCGATAAAATTATAATTAATCGTTAGCTGTAAGTTCAACTTAACCCGGCGTCATGGGGGTTGGGTCTGTGAGACCCGTCACACTTTATTTCGCTTCTAGTTCGGTTACTATGCGTGCGACGTTGCCGTTCTTCTCAATAGCTGGAGCTGTTGAGTTGTTCTATGCGTCGAAGGTAACACAACTGTCGTGCGACAGTTGCAGTGGGAGTTACAGGTGCACAAAACTGAAAAAGGTATGTGAGACCCATCCCCGCAGTTAGTGTAACAATTTCGCGCCATATTGTATATCCATTTATATTTGTTTTTTTTTTTTTTTTTTACAATTTAAGTTGCTGATATATAGTTCAATGTATTTTATTTGTGTTTTTTGGAGGTACTTAGTAAAAATGGATCGAGAAGAGGCATAAGGATCGTTTTTACAAGATTTTGTTGATATTGGTCGTTTTTTTTAAAGCTCTAATAAATATGATTAAAACTTAATATAATATGATATTTGTGTTTCATTTATTTACATAAATACCTAAAAAACTAAACACGAATAAATAATAACTTTATTATTTATAAAGTATTGGAATAATTGATATCTAATGAACGGGTCTGTGAGACCCACCCCAACGTCCGTGTAACACTTTTCAACCCCCATGACCCCGGGTTAAAATAATGGTACAAATCATTATGTTAGGCCCTCGGGAAGCAGCATAATCTCGTTGTGTAAAATCGAGGGGGAGGAAGCCGCGGGTACTTTAATAAGAAAAACTATAAATCGTAGACAAAAAATGTTTATACAAAAGTTGTAAATAATTTCATCCTCTACAAGATTGATAATAACTATTTTTTACAAAAAATGGAACGGAACCGAGAAAATCACTAAAAACCGTCTATCGTGAACTTGAACCTCGAATATCTGGCAACGCCGGCACGATATCGATGGGGACTTTTTACACGTTTTTTAAAACACCATAACGAAGGTAAATAAAAAAAAATCAGCTAACTGGGAATTTTTCTGCAGTGGAAATCTAAAATTACTGGGCTATTCCGTTACTGACTGATTGATTGACTGACAGACAACGCCCAGGTCAAACCGCTAAAGATATAAACTTGAAATTTGGACAGTAGGTTCCTAATGTGACGTAGGCACCCACTAAGAAAGGATTTTTTGAAATTCAACCCCTAAGGGGGTTAAATAGGGGATGACAGTTTGTATGGAAATTCGTCATTTTTGAAGTTAGAAGCATGAAATTTTGCACATGAGTGTCTTATATAACGTAGGTGAGCACTAAGAATTTTTTTTTTGAAAATTCATCCCCTAAGAGGGTTAAAAAGGGGATGAAAGTTTGTATGGAAGTTCGTCATTTTTGAAGTTAGAAGCATGAAATTTTGCACAGGAGTTCCTTATATAACGTAGGTGAGCAATAAGAAATAATTTTTAAAAATTCATCCCCTAAGGGGGTTAAATAGGAGATGAAAGTTTGTATGGATGTCATTTTTGAAGCGAGTGAGTAATGTATTAATAAAATTTGAGCGTGTAAACACCACCAGCCCGGCATCGCTTCGCAGGAGGAGAATTTCTCGCGGGGGGGACAATAAAATATAAATCGAAATATACGTGGGCAAAGCCACGGGTAACGGCTAGTAATATATATATCTTATAACAATCGTTTGACGTTTAACAATCATGATGGCATAATATGCTGACTGATATGTTAAGAAATACTATTCACTACCTTGTAGATTAAAATTCATAGTTGAATTAATTAATAATATTATAATAATATATAGTACTAAGTCAATGGATCATTCCTCTCGGCGATGCCAAAAACCATTATATGAATGATATTATCGAAGGCTGGAATAACCTATGGACAAATCAGATTGAGAATAGGTCACACTAATCTGACCCACTTGTTCATTTTAAAAAAGAAATCCCCACCAAACTCCTAACTCACTATATAGAACACTGCATAGGTACTAATAATATCATACTAGACAAACGAAAGAATCATTGCCTGCTTATACCAAAAAGTCATTGGCTCTAAGACGTCAGTGGTAATTTAAAGCTAGTTATATATTACTGATTTAAAGGGTAAAATGTCAGTATTACAATCAGGCAAGAAATGTTTATGTCAAAATCGACATTAACGCAAGTGAAGCAGCGAGTAAAGGCTTATTATTGTATATATTGATCAAGGACGATTAAACGACTACCTATCTTAAATAAAATATATACATTTCAAATACTAATTCGAACTTTCCCGTGATTCTAAATATTTGTAGCACAATAAATTGAACATGTCTCGATTAAATTATTCATGATGTGTAACCTATGTACGTATGTAACAGTAGGAAAATCGAATGAATAATAAGTAAAAAGCGGTCAGCGATTGTGTATATAAGATTGAATTTTATTTATTATTTGATTCCCATATACTGTTGAATTATTGTACAGCATTAATATTGCATCTGCATATCCGATCAACTAGGTATAATACAGACAGATCATAAATATGTATAGGTATTGATGAGTTTAGTAATCGTTGGAATAAGAATATATTATACAATCTACATTCTGAATCTCGTGTGAATCAAACTGGATTTACAAGGTCTTTTTTTGTAGTGGTGGGGAAATGTATTTCTGATGAGGGATATTTTAAGAAAATTTTCCAGGGACATATTTTTAACTTCCCATTGGAAGTTATTGTAATGGGTCCGAAAATCGAAATCAAAAAGGAAAAAAAATTTTTATGTTTCAAGGTCACTACACTATTTTTACACTACTTTTAGAAAGATGTCTGTGTGTGTGTGTGTGTGTGTGTGTGTGTGTGTGTACGTACGTACGGATGTATGTGTCCATTTCTTTCTAAGACGAAATCTCGAGAACGAAAAATGGTATCGACTACGTTGCGGTGCCAATCGACGCGTATTAACGTAAATATGATCTGAAAGGATTTTTTTTTAAATCGGTTCAGCCGTTCTTTTTTCTTAACCAAATAACCTCCAAAAAAGTAGATTTTACACAATATCTCGCGAATAAAAAATTATATCGACTTCGTAAGGGTGTCAATCGAGGCGTGTTAACGTCATTTTGATCCGACATAAATTTTATAAAAATCGGTTCAGCCGTTTTTTTTTTTTTTTTTTTTTTAATTATTGATGTTTTAATGATTAAAATGATTACTTTTCTGTGTAATATCTAATTTAATTATTATTATTAAATATTTATCAAACTGGGGAGTTCGTCGTGTGGACCTCAAGGGTCGCACTTTAGTGCTAATAAACGACCCACCTCACGGCTTGTTTCTTCTTCAAGGTAATTAGAGGGAATTTTTATTTAAATTATATGGCCCCGGCAAGTGCGAGAAAACTCATTGTTACGTAACTATGCGGCGGAACCTCCCCAAATGGCGTCTTAATGGTGAAAAATTCATTAAAAATGTGTTTTCCAGCAATTGCATACTAGTAATTTTGTATAGCCGATATAAGATTTTCAACAAAAAAGTCCGCGACGGCATTTGTCTAAAGTCAATAGTTTAGAAATGCGGGGCACTCGAAATTATCACACTAAATAATTAACTTTTTGTCAATTCAGACCTTAAAGACGCCATTTGGGTAAGTTCCGAGGTGCAGTAATTTTGGATTTTTTTATTTTGCGAAAGAACGAGTTATCTCGCGCTTGTCAGTTCGGTCAAAAAATACGTTTGAACATGTATCACTAAAAATATAGATATTGCAGATAGTACTTACAGAAATTATTAGGTATTAAACATAATTTTTTCTCCTTTTTTGGAAACTGTTCGTAATTTCACGTGTACCAGTAATATAAATTGGATTCAAGCAGAAAAAATTCTTTAAACATCAATGAATGAACATCTCGAAAGCTTTCGAATTATCTAATATTATTAACATTTAATATTCTAGTCATAAATAGCACAAACAATGGAATGAAAATGATTTTCCATTGTTTAATCTTTTGAAATCTCGTGGCTTTTGTTTCTGCTATATAGTTGTTTGAATATGTTTATTCTCTTGTTGAAACTTACACATCTTCATACATTGTTTTCTTAGTTGTTTTAAATGCCACTTTAGCCCGTAGACTGTAGAGTATGGAGTTCCCCGAATAGTGTAACCTCTTACATAAACAGCCTGTCCCCAAAAGTAAACCGCGCGCGCTGTATGTCAATAGAAAATTCAGTGCTGAGTAAAAAAAGTTTATTCAATTAATATCCTGTTTTCTGTGACATAATTCGCCTGTAAAGTATGTCAACTAACGTGGTTTTAGAAGATATATTATGTACCAGCAAAATGTGCTACAAAATGGATCAACATAAGATAAGATAAAATTTTATTAACTAAAAATACAACTTTGTGCATAAAAAATGCAACATTAAAATTTAAAAAAAGCGTTCCGTACGACCTGCTGTCTAAGAATTAGAAGAGAAAACAAATAAAACAGTGTTATACAATTGGGAAAGAATCAACAAAAAAAAAAAAACTCAAGCAAAATAATGGATTACAATCTGTTTTGTCAAAAAATACAGATAAAGAAAATAGAAGTATCTGTCTGTGATTTTTGAATTTTCAGCTTTTAAATACTTTTTCTCATTGCATTCTCGATTATTAAACCAAATCTAATGATACACATGGACACCCTGGAAGAATATGAAATATATAAAGCCATAAAATTCGACAATACCAACATTCTTAATCACAAACTAACACTAAAATCGAACATAATATACGATACAATAATTAACAACACACAAACACCCAATACTCAGTAATCGTCTACACAAATACACACACATACATTTCCATTCCGTCTACCTACTATATAAATCATCATTCATAAGCCACGACATAATACACAGTGATTAGCATTATAATATTATATAGTGTTATGAATACTCAATGTGTGTTTTTTTTAAAATAATTAACCACACCTGAAGATGACAACTCGTTGCTGAAATGCGTAGTGTAAATTCACAAGAAGTCACAAGACGGACATAATACAAGGTATTTCTAATACTTCATAATATCCAAATCTAATGTTAAAAAAAATACACCTGCCTGTCTGTTCGAATGAATTTAACTCAAAAACTATTGAAGCAATTGATATAAAATTTTCACATTGGTATTAGACAGTAACCCTGGGACCAACTTAGTATTTTGTTTTATGGTAATATCTCAAACGGTTTCGAAGATACGATGATGATGTAGGTATTGGATTCCTTGTTGAAGTAGCAGAACTTGAATAATGACAATAATTAGACTGTTAACTGGCAACCATGCGCAGTCGGACGGGACATCTAGTTATAATAAATATAAATGTGGTCGATCAATTTATATACAATCTTCTTCTTGAGAAATCAATACGTTACATAGAAATGCTTAGTTATACTTTTAAAGTAAGAGTTGATGACTAGGAGTTTAAAATGGTTCTAGGTCCCTAGAGCGTCAAAGGGGCGAAGGTACGCGCGTATATAATACAGTAGGTATAACCAACAACGACACAACGACGCACGGTCAACCGAACCGTATAAACAGACTAGCTAGCTGAGCGTGTTTATATTGCATGAATAATCCAATATGCCAGGTGAATTAAAAACTCTTTTTTACAACTTCATATGTATGTATACAGCGTGTCCCACAAAGAATGGGACATAAAGCTAACAGCTGATTCCTTACAAAAAAATATTGCGATAGACCCCAACTTGTCTATTCCGAAAGTTGATATTAAAAGAGCATACAGGGTGTCAATGTTTAATTTTTGTTTTTGATTTTCTTAAATAACTTTTAAAATAATTTAGGCGTTTTAATGAAATTTGGTATATGGGGATTTTTTGACATGAGAAATTCAAATCTGACCTTGGTATGGCTCTTACTTGTAGGGGGTGCCACTTACACACCTTTTCATTCATTCAAATAGTCATAACTTTTTTATACGCACTCGTACTATTTTTTTGAATCAAAAAATTGATTTTTCGGTCATTTTTATGTAAAAAAGGTATACTTTGTAAAAGTGGCGTAGGAGTAACCTTTCTTCAAGATCCATTTGCACTTAAGAGTAATCGCTGCAACTGTGGTTTTCTAATGGCGAAATTTTGAAATTAAACATAGGTGGCTTTGAAAAATGTGCTTGAAGTTCATGGTTGTCATTTGGTGAACACCTTCTACAATAAAATAAATGTTTTTGACTTCGCTATTTAAAATACAATATTAATTAACAATAAGAAACGTCATTATTATTGTAACTAAAATTCTGCCATTTAAAACCACGATTGCATCGATTACTTTACACGTGAAAATATCTTGAAAAAGGTTTCTCCTAGCCACTTTCGACAAGTATACGTGGTTTTTACGTCCAAAAATGACGGAGAAAATGGCAATTTTTTTAATGTGGCAGGAACACCAAATAGTACGAGTGCGTACAAAAAAGTTATGACTATTTGAATGAGCTGAAAAGGTGTGTAAGTGGCGCCCCCTACAGAATAAGAGCCATAGTCCAAGGTCAGTATCTCATGATATTGTCTTGCATGTCAAAAAATTCCCACTACTCCACTGCAAATTTCATTAAAATGCCAGCAAATCATGTTAAAAGTTACTTTAAGATAACTCAAAAATAAAAAAGTTATGGCAAGTTTTCGACATCGGCGATTGTCACTCTCTTTCTAATAATCCATACTGTGTCGGAATAGACAATTGTTTTTTCGACGGAACGTCTAATGCGCACATAATTTGCACTACTTTGCCCAAGGAACCGAGCTGTCTATCTCCATTAATAACAAAGATACCCATGTTAGCCAACTTCTCCTTAGGACACCCTGTATATATATTTTTGTAACTATAATGCAAAATAGCTTATGTCGAAATTTTGACAATTTTTGTATTTTAAGAGGGCTTTTTCACTGGCAATCAAATAAATCCTTTCCATTAACACTATACACAAAATACTAACTATGAGCCAATGAGCCTGTAAACGTCATTTTTTTTTATTATGACATTAGAAAGAGTCCCGTCTAACTTCACAATATATGTTTGAAGTTGGTTAAATAGACCACACCTTTATTTTTCTTTTCGAGTGGCTGACGTCACATGCCCCGAATATCACGGGTTACTCTACAGTCTACAGTAATTAATTAAAACATGTCCCATTTTGATAGTTGATTGATAGCAACGCTGCAACTGGTCTTAGGCGGCCTGGTTGTAAAGATTAGAACGCTGCGCGCCTCGCGGAAACGAAAATGAAATGTTTTTTCATAAATGTTTATTTTTTAAATTTCAATATTGGATTAGATTTAGATCTCAAGTAGACGGCAGCCAATCGGACTTCACTTCAGTGTATGCTATGCCCTATCCAGATTACGAAGATGGAGGTCAGTGGTTGTTTCGCAAAAAATTGGAAAACATATTACGTTCATTAATTACACTTCCCCGATCTTATTTTTGAACCAAGAGGGTCCATTTTTGTCTCAAGCTTTTTCAGTAGAGCTGATGTTAAACCATCTAATATTATGTAGTCTAAATCCAAAAGTGTAGCGTCCTAAGATGAAGCCAATAATTTTAATTTGATGTAAAAAATCTATCTCCCTCTTAAGGTCTAATTAATAATCTGATCTAGAATTATTGTTGCCACAAAGATGAGATTTTTCCCGATCTCAATTTTCGAGATAAGATCGAATTTCGGCAGAGTCCGTTTTGTTATAATGCAATTCGTTGGTGAAAGAATTTTGTTCGAGTCGTCGTTCACAACGATCGTGTAATAGGAAGGTGACTGAAGACATAAGCCACTTTACCGGATATCCACAGATTTGAATGTGCCCGTATGACATGTGCAGATACTTCTATTATTGTTTGAGTATGAGTGTATGTATACATGTTGTTATAGTCAACGTGGCGGCAGAAAAAACAAACCATTTTGTGTTTAAATATTGTAAATATATGTACGAAATAAATGCCTTTTATCTTTCCCATTACGCCATTAACACAATTTGCATAAATTACAGGTAAAGTTAATTTCTACTGTTTGTGTTTAAATTAAGTTGTAAAAAAACATTTTACGTCTTTTTTATTGCTGGTTTTTAGTTTTGGAATATTTATTTTGAGCAAATATTAAATTGTTACAATTTTAAAGATTATGGCCGATTCAGTTTTTTGCTATGAAAATTCAAGTTAATGTTATTACGTGAAACCAGGGGGTCTTGCCTTACGGGAGAAAACGACCGTCTTATGAGCGCCTTTATTGAATGATTTGTGTCATTTTATGGAACAAAATAAAGTACTAAACCTTGCTATTAATAGATAATATCCATTCCTGGCACCTAGTGGCAAAAATGGTAACTAATAAAATGATGCGTCACTAAATGTTTTAATATAAGTAATTATAATAGGCATGGCAATTTTTTCTCGTTGTATAATTCAGTGAAGTTTAAATTAGGGGAATGTTTCATAAATGCCAGCAAAAGAATACATTATTATCTAAATATTATCCCGCGACTATAGTGACATATACATTTTAATAGAATTGAGATTGTTTTAAGTGTGTAGGATCAGAACCACTCTTATGTTTTGAATCAACTATAACTCACACATACTTATTTCAAGCTTTTGAATTCTGCTAAGGGGCCGTTCAAGTATTACGTAAGCAGATTTTTTGCAATTATTAACCCCCCCCCCCTCCCCCTCGTCAGCAAAAGTAAGCAAAGCTCTTACCCCCCCCTCCCATGCTTACGTAAACATTGGTACATGCATTTTTCAATGTGTTCTGGTTTCTTTATTGATCAGTCTCATAAGTCTAGAAATAAGGAATACGCTTGGAATAGAGGACTTTAACGCACATAATATTTATTTAAGCAAATTTTATTGACATAGTATTCATTTATTATAATCTTAATATATTAACGACCAAAACACACTTCTTTTAAAATGTGACATAACAGGATAGTTACTTTGTATCGTGTCTGATAGGTTATGTAGATCTATATCTAGTGTACGAACACCTTTCTTTATAATCTTCTTGTGCGGTAGCAATCCTTTTTGAACTAGTTTTTGTTTTAATATTCACAGCATTTAATTTTTCTTTGTTACTGGAATGCAATTACGGCGTGACAAGTTACACTATAATAAATGAATAGTGTCAACTCCATGTATACGGCTTGTGTGGCCGCATGGTTTATTTCTTTTTTAACTAAAAGAAGTAACTATGCAATCTGCATATTATACGTATATATGCATATTAGTAGGTAATTTGAAACGGTATTTTATGTTGCGATGACTCAAAAGTCCATTGAATTTCTAGTTGAAAACTTTCGAGTATATACGTTAAACAATCGCTCGTGACTGAAATTTTTTTCTCTTTTATTTATTAATCTACTAAAGACGAAATAAGATTACAGACATAATAAGAATTGTTTATGCAACAAAAGAAGCAATGGGAACAGATTCAATCATCAAGATTGATCTTCCATCTGCCCTTATAATAACAAAAAATAAGATACAGAAAATAATAAAATACAGAAAATAGTACTTATAAAATGCAAAAAAAAAGCCAAGACTGGCTGATGCATTGGTTGGTTTTCTAAAAGAAATTTTTTGATTTTAGTTAACACATTAGAATTATTGTAATCATGCCCTGGAATTATGTTATGAAGGTCGTTTAATAATTTAGGGGCTGAATATGAGAAAGTTTGAGGTAGTGTGTGATGGAATTTCAAAAGTAATAGATCTAATCTGATAAGGATTTAAACGCTTTACCAGCCTACTTGTTAGGTATAAGGGTTCGTTATTTTTTAGCAAACGGAATAAAAATGAATAAAAATGAAGAAGTCTACGATTTGTCATGTTTAAAATACTATGATGTGTGAGGAAAGGTGTTATATGTTCTCTATAGGGAATATCAAAAACAAATCTTAAACAGGCATTTTGAAGCTTTTGAGCCTTGTATCGGGTTTGAAAATCTAACGAGCTACCATAAACTACGTCACCATATTCAATTATTGGTAAAACCAAAACATTGACCAATCTAAGTTTCATTTGCACTGACAGGTAATTTTTAAACGAAAACAATTTCTTAAGTCTGAAATATGCAGATTTAAATTTGATAGATATATGCTCTGTAAATTTCATATTCTGGTCAAAAGTTACACCAAGATTCTTAGCTGTTTTTACAACTGGAATTCCATTCCCATTTATATTAATGTTCAGAAAATGATTGTTCATTGATCGAATAAGAAAGTTACTACCGATGTAGATAATGGATGATTTATTAGAATTTAAAATTAGACCATGATTTTTTGAGTAGCTATGTATTGATTGTAGGTCACTGTTTATGAGTTCAGTAGCATTCTGCTTCTCAGATAACTGGAAGGAATAATACACTTGCGTGTCGTCAGCATATTGGTGTAACTTAAGATGTTGTAAAGATGTATAAAAATCAAATATATAAACAATGAAAAGCAGTGGACCAATTATTGAACCCTGGGGTACTCCTTTAATTATTTGCTGATAAGTTGAAACATTATCATTGTCTAAGAAGACTGATTGAGATCTACCTGACAAATATGAATCAAACCACATTATGGCTGAAAAAGAAAGACCGAGAAAATGTAACTTAGCTAGAAGTAGTTCGTGATCCAGAGTGTCAAACGCCTTGCTATAATCAATCAATATCAAGGCGGTGCACAGAGAATCGTCCATTGCTTTTCTTATATCGTCACTCAAAAGTGTGAGAGCGGTTACAGTACTGTGGTTGCTCCTGAATCCAGACTGGTATTGAGGTAATAAGCTGTACGTAATGAAATATTCATATAGTTGTTTATGGATAATTTTTTCAATGATTTTAGAAACACTACATAATATACTTATTGGTCTTAAATCTTTAAAATCTTTAGGATGGTTGATTTTAGCCATTGGTTTGACAATAGCTTTTTTCCAAAGATTGGGAAAAGTAGAATCGATTATTGACGAGTTGATTATGTTAGTAACAACGTCTAAACAGTATGGAAGACACATTTTCAAGATTTTTATAGAAATTCCATCGCATCCAACTGCATCTGTAGATATTTTTGATATAGTTTTCAAAATTTCCTCTTGGGAAATTGTATTTATTACAAATGGTTCAACACAATTTGGATGTTTGTTATGCAAATAAAAATTTAGTGTCTCACGATTTATATCATTGTTACTAGTAGAAGCACTCAAAAAATATTTATTTATTTCGTCAGCTTTCCTTAAATCTACAGGAATGTCAGTACTATTACTATAAGACCCTGTGATATTTAAACTTTTTAAATTATTCCACAATGACTTCTTGAATTCCACAATGAAATCTTGAATAGGCAGACAAAAAATTTTTTCCGCGTTCTTTTTTCAGAAAGCATTTGTACATTTTAGAAAAAAATAAGATTTTAATAAAATTTATATATGTTTATAAATGTTAATAACTTGTTCAGTACTGCACAACATGGTTTTAGACAGGGTAAAAATACAATGACTGCTGTCTTTGAATTTTTGAAGAATGTATATCAAAGTTTAGATTCAAAATTACTGACAACTGGTCTGTTTTATGATTTGTCTAAAGCTTTTGACACTATAAACCATGACTTACTTTTATTTAAACTTGACAAAATAGGGATATGTGGTTTAGCAAACAAACTGTTAGCATCATATTTGGAAAACAGGCAGCAATTTGTGTCAGTCAAATCTGTTAATTCTGGTGTTCGTCACAATTTCAGTGGCGTTCCACAGGGGTCAATTTTAGGTCCACTATTGTTCCTCATTTTCATAAATGATCTCCCCTTAAATACGAGTGGTTATTTAACATTATATGCCGACGATACAAGTCAACTTTTTAGCGCTCCTAACATTGAGAACATTGAAACTGTAACAAATGATGGGCTGATTGAGATGCAACAATGGTGTGATTCGAACGGTGTAATACTAAATACTGACAAAACTGTGCTAATTGATTTTCATATAGCGGGATTATATTCCAAAGCCGCTAATCCTAATCTCAAAATTAACTCAAAAGTTATAGAAACAGTTAGCAATACAAAATTTTTAGGTCTCTCCATCTCCTCAGATTTAACTTGGGAGGAGCATACTACACAAATAAGTAGTAAATTAAATCGTGTCTGCTATTTACTTTATAAATGTCGCCAGTTTGCTGATTTACCAGTGTTAAAAATGATATATTTTAGCTACTTCCAATCTGTTGCAAGTTATGGGATTATATTTTGGGGTAATTCTTCATCACTTAAAAGAATCTTTCTCATCCAAAAAAGAATTGTGAGAATAATGACATTTAAATCCTATTTGTTTCCATGCAAAGAGTTGTTTCAGTGTTTAAAAATCACCACTTTACCAGGATTGTACA
The DNA here is from genome assembly GCA_039654895.1 of Mongoloraphidia duomilia. Taxonomy (NCBI): domain Eukaryota; kingdom Metazoa; phylum Arthropoda; class Insecta; order Raphidioptera; family Raphidiidae; genus Mongoloraphidia; species Mongoloraphidia duomilia. The sequence goes on from CM077524.1 coordinate 12,635,949, forward strand.
TCTTTGAATGTATAATGTTCGTTTTTAAAAATAAAAATTTGTTTGATTTGAATCAGGATATTCATGACCGTGACACGAGAAATAAAGCTCACCTAAGACATCCCTCACATAGAACTGCGCTTTTTAATAAAAGTGTCTTTTGCAGCTGTGTGAGGTTTTATAATCACTTGCCAGCAAATGTAAGGAAAATTAAAAATATTAACACCTTTAAAAAAGAAATAAAATCGCTACTGACAGCTTCATCATTGTATTCTGTCGATGAATATTTTAAAATTACTTTCTAAAATCTTTATGTAATCTTAATTTGTTGATTTTTTTTTGTAAATTTTATATCTTTTTGACAAACTCCCATCTACGATGTTCTACGGAGTAAATAAACATCTTTATCTTTATCTTTATCTGAAGTCAAGTTCCAAAATTTAAGATAGTGAGTCATACATAGTACGTATCAAGTTTAATGGATTTATTGTACATTATAGACGCGTCGACAACTTAGGTCATTAGCGTCCAAGTTTAATGGAGCGGAAAAGCAATGAATCAATATAAGCCGCTTTTATATATCTAAATAGTGAAGTTCAAGTATAAGTGCATGACTCACTATCTTAAATTTTGGAATTTATATTTTTGTAACTACTCGAACTTTGAGAACATTTCGAGGCCATACTTTTTGGTAGTCAGATATCTGGACTGGTTTTACTGGTTTAAAGTGTTTAAATTCTAATACGATTTTGATAGTTATAATATTGAAACAAAACCAATTTAGAAAATGTAATCTTAGCGAATAAATAAAAAAGCTTTAATTTTAATCTATAAAAACACGTAATGTTTACAGTTAAATGTGTGTGTAAGTAAAATTAGCTATTCTGGCCACTACCGAAACTTTAGCCCACATCATAAATTAATGCAAGGAACTGCTATGATCGTTTTATTTTGGCTGTTTTGTGAATACAATTCCCACAACATGTTGTGGTTATTTAGCTCTCGTTACTGAAATGGAATCAGGAAGTACTATAACAATATGTACAGGGTGTAACAGAAATGAATCGATACATTTATAGAGTGGAGGTATGGGGCACATGCCTCCTTAGATTATGGAAATGAACGTGTATAATATAAATCACAGCAAAAACTTTTGTAGACCAGTGAAAATGGATGTTTGAAAATAAAAATAATAAATCCAAATTTAAAAACGATCTTTCGGAAAGAATTGCGGAAGATCCAGGACTCTTGATTTTCACCTACAATTGATTTTGTAAAACTTTTTTTTTAAATAAAATATAAGAAATCAACACAGAACTGATTAGGTTTAACATTTTCAGAGCCAAAATACATTTCTGGCCACGCCCTTGGATTCAAAAGTAACAAAAATATCGGTAAAAACTGTTTTTTCTTCAAGAAGTTTTTCCGTAATTCCCGGTGAGCTAGAAGATTGAAAATTCTGGGAACCCGGGATTGGTGTGAAAAATCTTAAATGTAGGAAAATTAAAAAAAGAGACCGAATGTATGGCCCCAAAAAATTCTCATGCTCATAGCATCATATATTTTATTCATTTTTGTTTTTTTAAATTATTTTCGAACAGACTTGTAAAAAGTTTTTCTTAATTAAAAAGAGTTGTACTGTAAAAATAAAAAGATACCCTCTAAAAATGATATAATGTGAGAAATGTACAAAACAAACAGAAATTTAGTCACTTCTTAACCACAACCATTTTATTATTGGATGTACGTTTAGAGAGCTACCAGAAAATAAATAAATATTTACATCAAACATTCTTTTTGTTAATTTACGGAAAATGTATTTTTTTTAGAATTGTTTGTTAATCCTTTTTAAAATTTTGAAGATATCAACTACTAATTTTTTATTAGGTACCTATAATTTACAAATAAATAAAGGATAGGACTTAGATTTGATCTAAAATTTAATTTAATAAAAATATGCATTATTCGTAAAGTGATAGCCTATAACTGATTTAAAATTATTTATTAAAATTTAGAGTTTTCGTATTCATTATCCGTCATTATTGTTATTACATTATTGCATCTCTTTTTTGCCATTTCGGGCATACCCTCGATATAAATAATAAAATTATTTTGTTGTACAAATAAAATACAAAATAACAGATACAAAATATACAGTTCTGTATTACAAACCAGATTTTTCACTGACTTGTTTTAATTTTTTTTTATTTTAAAATAACCTCTGAATAAAACTTTCGGTCAGTGGGCGGAATCGACTAAATTGCAAACAACACATATAAATATGCATGCTGTATTCTATACTCCATGTTCACAAATTAGAACGTTCTAATTACTTTCAAATTACACCGTTTACCGAAAATACTGTTTTCATTAAAATATTCTGCAAACTCGCGGCAGAAACCCTACATAACTTAATTAAAATTACGAAGTAGATGTATAAAAAAAATAATAACGTAAAAATAATTTGATTTTTTGTAAACAAAAAAGCTATTTCATTTTAGAATACGTTCATTTTTATGATAAATGAAATCCTTAAGTCAAACTGGCTGTAAAATATGTTGAAAGATAACAGTAGGAGTAATTTACAATTTATTGAAGCACATACTAAAGAAAATGTTTATTAGGAATCGTTATCATTCCATGTCTCATTGTCTAGTCTCGTCATAGACCATACACAATACACATTTAAATTATAATAAATAAAAGGAATTCCCTTTATATTATCTTGATATTAAATTCTCTACTGGAATAACATATTATAGTTCTTAGCACATGATATAATTAAAATTATTTGATTATACAAATTTTGATAGAAAAGATCGTTAAGTGGCAATTTTAATGGGGCAATTATTCAGTCGGCCGATCGTCGGTCAGCGCACACAGACCTAACTTAAGGTGACCAGACGTCCTCCTTTGAGGAGGACGGTCCTTCTTTGGTGAGATTTGTCCTCCTCAGTGATAGTGTCCTCCTATGTCCTCCTTTCGAATGATAACGTCATAACGACCTCATTTGTCCTACTTTTTAACGATTTCAACTAATGTTTTTGTGATTCTGTACTATGGGTAGAGTAGTCACGGCATTCTTTAATGATTGTATTATTTATATTATTATATAACAAATACGAATACGGCTATGGACTGTTAGATGGCGCCACTCCTGCGTGTTTCACTCTTAGATTATTAGGTCTAGAATCTAGATACTAAATACAGTCAAACCTGGGTAAGTGAGAACTGGATAAGTGAGAAAACTCTATAAGTGAGAAAACTCTATAAGTGAGAGTAATAGGCAGGACCCGTCATTTTAAGCTCCCAAAACCTCTATTAGCTAGAAACAGAAAACTCTGTAAGAGAGAGTCGTTTTTCCCTCATGGACCTCCGTAAGTGAGACTGCTACTTATCTATACCCCTATAAGCGACAATATAGCTACAATAAAAATACATACATACATAAAAGATACACACATACAGTAACAAATGACAAAACAAATTACAAATTTAACATCGTGGAACTTCCTACCATTGTTTTTGTATTGTTTTCTCGTCAATATTGTACCTAAATAACTTGTTATTGCTGCGTACCTCTATAAGAGAGAAACGCTACCCATGTACCTGCATTAGCGAGAAACTCGGGTTAGTGAGAAACCTCTATAAGCGAGAATGAGATTGTGCTCCCTTGAACTCTCGCTTATCCAGGTTTGACTGTAGACTGCAAAAGTAGTTTTTTTGTGTACAGGTGGTGTCCCCCTGAGCAATTTTAAAATTCTAGTTACCTTACCTAACTAAATGATTCGCGAACTATTAATCGGCCATTTTATCAGTTGTAGGTGAGCGCATGTTCATGTCACTCATGCAACTAAAAAATCGGCAGACTAAAAATTGCCTGTCAGCGCCAGGCCTAAATTACACTTTTTCATCCAAAGTCTGATTTAGATTTAGCTGACTAATAAAAAATATTATTAAGAGAATCTTTCTCTAAAGTAAAGCTTTTAACAATAATTACATTTTATCTAAAACTTACGATCAAAGCTATAATATTGAATTCCCAGTGGGTACTCTCAAAAGATGTGTAAATATTTAGAATCAAATAGGTTGATAGCTGTAGATAACCTCAAAATTTTTTTGACAAGGAAATTGTTTCAAATTAAAAAGTTGTACAATAGATGAATATTTAGAAACAAACGTATGAACAAACTTTTTACTCGTAACAAATGTTTTGAAAATGTTAATGAGTTGAAAGCTTCATTAATTATTACATTATTTATGCTTTTAAAAGGAATGTTAGTTTGTTAATAGCTTTACATAGTAGTTGTAGTTCGAACACAAAATGTTCTTTTGTGCTCTAATATTGAGCATTATCTTGTTTAAAAATAAGCCATGAAACGATTGTTTTCACACAATTTAATTATCAAATCAAGTGTTTTTCAACAGACTAAATAAAACAAAGTTTTGTTGAAGTAAGCTTTGGAATGTATTTCTCTTGAGTTTGGCGAGGTAGTATTTCCATCCCATATATGTATAAAATAAATGCCAGTTCAGAATAACTCATAGACGTTTTTAGCTTACCTGGAAGATTGAAGAAATGTTCGTTCCCAAACAATTTCTTGTTAAATTATCGGGATTGTACACGGTCCGGCAGAATTGACTTTACACTTTGACTTCGCTATAACAATTTTTTGAAAATGTTTAGAAAAAAAATAAAAATACATTAATAAACTACAAACTTAGGAAATTTATCGACCAAAAACTGAATCTCGCAAATGCTCTCCTCGCTTTTCCACACACTTCTCTAAACGACCTACAAAATTATCCATTACCGACCGGAGCACAAGTGGGGAAATACTTAGCGCGAATTTCAGTAGTAATGTTCACTTTAACTTCTTCTAAGTTCCTGGGCTTATTCTTGTAGACTTTTTCTTTCAAGTAGCCCCAAAGAAATAATTGCTTGTCTGACTATCTCTTCATTTTCTGCATTATTTACAGAACGTAGTCTGCCTGGTGGTTTCTTATTGCAAAGTGACCCTTCATTTTTCCATTTCTTTATTCAGGAATACATAGCAGGACGTGAAGGACTATCTCTGGTGTTAAATTCTGCTCTGAACCGTCTTTGAACGACGGTAATCGAGTTTGTATTGATAAATTGTTCTACACAAAAGACACGTTGTGGTATTGTTCACTGCATTCTTGAACAACTGCCAAATTCGACATTAAAATTTCCAAAGCCTCCTGTGTGATATGAAAAAAGAACTATCGCAATTTCTTATGTGGTTTCCTTGTAATTGAAAAAGAAAAGTCTAAAGTCCTTTCTGCCGGACCCAGTATGTTCTATCAGAGCAATAATTATTTTAAAATAAAACTTTTTGTGTGCTGGTGAATTTGAAAAAGATCTGCGATATTCTCTAAATGTATGGAAAAAATACATTAAGTAGTCTATTCCTATTTCTCTTTTTTCATATTTTCAGGAAATTTTCCTAATTTTTTTAAGTGATAGCAGATCTACCAAGATAAAAAGGTAATTTTATTTAATTATACAATGCTTAGTCAAAATTTCAATTCATAAAGTAATCTTTTTCCGAACAACGTAGTATTGTCTTTAAGAGTATTCTCTACCGGAAGTTACCCCCTGCACTCTTCATCTCAAATCCTTTCGCCTCACCTAAAAATGGTTACCGCTCTTCCGACGCTATTTTTAAAGCTAAAGGGTTCGAGTAGATGCCAAATGCAGGACCAAGAATCACACTACAGATCCTACAGGCGAATTCTTTGAAAACAAGTTTTCGCTACTTACGAAAGATATTGTAATTTTTAAAAAGTTGTAAGTTTTTCCAGGAACAAAATTAAGAAAAATCGCAGGATAGTGGACAAAATATTGGATTTATTTAATTAAATAAATCCAATATTTTGTCCACTATCCTGCGATTTTTCTTAATTTTATTATAATCACGATGGACACGATTTCTAATATAAATTTTCCAGGAACATTTTTTGTCCATTTTCTACCTATAAAAGGATCTGTGGTGTGATTCTTGGTTCTTCATTTGGCGTTTACCCGAACCCTTCAGCTTTAAAAATAGCGTCGGGAAAGCGATAACCGTTTTTAGGCGAAGGGAAATGATTTTAGATGAAGAGTAGAGGGGGTAACTTGCAGTTGACAATACTATTAAGTTAAGTAGAACAGCGCATACGTTACGTGTATGTTATTCTGAACCTGCCTTTAAACCTCCATGTACGCCATACACGGAACTTTCTGCAATGCAGATGTTTGTAGATAGGCGACTCTCAGCTATTTTACTTCCGTAGTGCATTTTACGGCGACTGTTACGAGAAAGTTATAAAAAAAAAACTTTCTGTTTGTTTAGAATTAACTGTACAGATATGTGTATACATTTTACGCTAGCGAGGCAAATCTTTAGACAAAACCGGGCGTTCATTTGTTTGACAAAAGAAGAGCTGTAAGAATTGTCGAGTTATTTGAAATTTTCAAATTTAAATTAGAGTATTTGCCAGTAATCAAAATAAAATATAAAATTTTGTTATAATGAAAGTTTATGCTCCAAAATATTTTTTAGAATTTTTATTTAATAAGTTTCCTAAACATATTTAAATAAATAAATAAAATCATAATTTTTAATCCTGTGTCATGTGACTTAAAACACCGTGTGACGTCAATTTTAAGTAAAAAATTAATGTATCGCAACTTAGATTGTTTACATCATGTTTACATATGTACAAAATAGTATTGTTCAACAGTCTGTTTCTGGGTTTTTAGGTTTTTAGATAATATTAGTAGATAATATAAACGTACGTTCATAAAATTATGATGTCATACTTCAGTAGAGCAAAAACGATTTTTAGCAAGCGGGGCTAACATAAATATTTCAAAAATTATTTTTGAACTTATTTGAAATCAGAATGAAGTGATTTAGCTTTCATTTTGTTCAGAACTTACTGCTCTATTAATATAGTAACACAAAAAAAATTTTAGTCAAATACCCTAATTGATTTTATGAAAATCTTCATAGATAAAACGAATTATTTTTAACTGCCCATATCTTTGTAATAGGTCCGATTTGCGAATGAAAAATTTGGACATATCTGGACGTTTTGAGGTCCCTAGAGTCCGAATCTACTGTTTTTATTAGATTTCGAAGTGAAATTTCTGTATGCACGGTAAATTGGACTCATTGTAACAAACTCACTAAAAGACCTGACGACACCTCTTTTGCGGTGTTGACGTATGGATATGTGTGTGTGTCTATACAGTCGACGCGGCTAGATACCACGCTGTTAATGTTTTTATTGACATATTTTTCAATTTCTACAGCCTCCCCTTCGCATGATTTTAATGAACATAATATGGTATTATAATTCTGCGACTCTAGTGGCCCACTGCAGCTAACTAGTATAAATTAATAGAACAAAATGCTATGCCATATTATAGTGTTAGGTGAAAGCAATAAAGATATATATAATGTAGAGTAGACATGCAACTTAAAAAAGACTAGAACTATGTTAGTATCCAGAACTTGTAATTACTACGTTAAATGATTAGTTATTAGAATAAAGGTAAAAAAGCATCTATATAATATACTGTTACAAAACTGTTTTCTGAGTTGGCGGAATAAATATTTATTTACAATAATTAAAAATACTATTAACTATATACAATAATAATAACGCAACAACGAAAAGTCAATTCTAACAATAAAAAAACTTAAACGGTAATTATTGAACTAAACGAGCCACTTAAATAACACTTAACAAATAACTATATATACAAGGATTATTTATTCGTAATTATATTAGTCACTCTATTTAGATCAGATTTATTTACTTGTTCAACACTGTCACAGTACAATCTACACTGACTGATTACCGTTGACTGATCAATATTTATTTCATTGCATGACACCGTCGACTGATTCTCTGACTCACTCGTACTTCGCTTATATAGGTCGCGCAATCCCGCCTAGTACGTTCTCGCGCTCTCCAGAACATTCCGGCAGGTACTCGTGGTTCAACAAGCAGACACCGCTTCTCGATTTCTCTGTTGGAGGCAGTGGCGTAACATCTTGGGGTTTGCTACAATACATTTAGCGCAAAGCCGAGGAGACGTTCAATTTCCAGAACAAGCCATAACCTATATAACCGGTCAACTTCTGCTTTATTTACCGTAGATTGTGAGTCTATAATGTGCTTAGTATATTATCATGAAAACCGCGTACCGATATATTTTGTTAGTCAGTATTTCTTATACATAATTTATAATGAGAATGAGTTAATATAGGTACTGGTTTTTTCTATTCAAGCTCGTTTCAGAAATATACGTTCAAACAAGATAATTTATAGACAGTTTTTATATGGATTTATGTAGATTCTAGTTTTTCCATTCTGTTCAATTTTACAGGAAATCTATGGATTATATGAATGCAACCTGGAGGATGTAAATTGACAGAAAGACTGAGCTTTTGCACCTGAAAGTTTTATTTATGTGATTAATAATTTGAGTTCACAAAACCTAATAATCAGAGTCGTATTATACTTTTTGAGTGAATAATTAATATTAATTTATCAACAATAAATTTTATACCTACTAAAATCGTGTTTAACAAATTATAAGCTGTTGGGCAAGTTCTTTTTTCTTTCTTTTTTTGATAAATTATGTTAGTTAAACATTAAGAAAATATAAATAAATAAATAATGTCTTCATTGACGAAAAAGTAGTTTTACCAAAAAGCGTGGGGTTCAGCTTAAAGCTTAAATATCATTAAGAACTATACGTAACTTCCTTGTTCCAAAATAATTTTTTAACATAAAGAATTTCAGTGGTATTTCCTAGAAAACCCTCATACAATGTTTTTTAAGTCATGCCGAAAAGGAATCGCATTTTTCAATTTTTATGATTTTGTGTGCTAGTTGATTTATCAGATATGTAAATATAACAAGTTGATGGTACATCATATTTGTCCGTTTAAATTTTGGAATATATTTTTTTATAAGTATAATAATTACTAATTAATTCAACAATGAATTTTTAATCCACAAGGCATCCATTAGGTAGTGAATAGTATTTCTTAACATATTATCAGTCAGCATATTATGCCGTCATGATTGTTAAAGGTCGAACGATTGTTATAAGATATATAAGGAAAAAATCAGAAGCCACTGTCGGGACAGTGGCTTCTGATTTTTTCCTTATATATCTTATAACAATCGTTTGACGTTTAACAAAATACTATTCACTACCTAGTAGATGCCTTGTGGATTAAAAATTCATTGTTGAATTAATTAATAATTATTATATTGTTGTCCACAATTACCTAACTCATATATTGTTATTTTTTTTATATATTTAAAGAATGCTCTAATTCCACCTCTGTTTAATGCTCTTAAATTGCAACAACGGATCTGAAACTGTGTACACATTTACAATCAAACGCGATAAATCAATGAGTTTAATAATAAAGCCGCACTAAACTGGAGCCTCCCTTAACAATAGCCACAATACGTAACTTTAATCAGGGTGACCAAATTAGATAATAATTTGTATCATTCGAAGAGCTCCCTACTAATGTTAGTTTAATTTTTGATGATTATAGATTTTTTATTTTCATCAAAATCGGTTCAGTAGTTCGGCTGATTTTAATAAAAGTAAGTAACGGCGTGTGATTCTTTAAGGTAAATGTTACTTTTTGACACTAAAAAGAAAAAAATAAAAAACTTTTTAACAAAAAAAAACCTCCTTCAAAGGTACTAAAAAGAGGAAAATAATGAAATTTTGAGGTCTGTGCCAATTAAAATATCAAGTCGATTAAAAAGTATAGTATAGTGATTAATGTCTTCTTTTTTTTAACCAACTTTATATTTTAATTGGTACAGACCTCAAAATTTCATTATTTTCCTCTTTTTAGTGCCTTTGAAGGAGGTTTTTTTTTTGTTAAAAAGTTTTTTTAGCATTCGTAATGGTTCATTATATTGGCCACCCTGAATGTAGAAACCAAACCAACACAGTAATACATGGTCCGATCGTAGGCAACCTATAATACCGACATAGAATGATATAGGTACAGAATAGGTACGTACCTACGTACTGTTTAGGTTCACTTAGAGAGAAGTGTTTTACAGGCATGAATAACAACTGTAAATAGTGGTAACATACTTTCCCAATTAGGACTTCGAAAACAATCTTCATCACGAATAGTTTTAGAAACAGCCACACCTATTTATTTCGTTCAGTTTGCGTAGTTTTGTGGTCTTTGAAGGCCGTTTCACTTTCATCTGCTTTCAAATCCTATACATTTATAGGCTGACTTATTTAGGAATATTCGGGCTGACTAGTGAAATTGAACAGTTAAGCCAGTGTTGCCTTTATTTATTGATGTGAAACATCTTATGTCGGGCTGTGAACAGCCGCGTGAGGGGAAATATGCAACGAAATGTTTGGTCCGCTCCTTCGCTGCAGATCTCCCCACCACTGCGGAACTCTCTTTCCCTCTTGGCTCAGGCGTGCACTGTAACACACGCGGTGTTACAGTGCAGTATATAGGATTACGTCATCATAACAGTTAGTTGCTGCTTTTGAAAAAATATATACTACTACATAGAGAATACCCCGAGTTCAATAACGTTTTCTTTGATGTTTCACATCTGCCGGGGGTCCCAAGATCCACACCCTTTTTTTATTTTTATATCTGTCATGATGAGAAAAGATCAGAGATTCAACAAAATAACGCACACGCAAACCAACAGCTTGATAGGAACAAATAGAAAAAAGAACATGCCAACTTCTTTATAAACGACACTTTTGAAACCGAACTCACCTTTCTTACAGATGTTGTTTTCTTAGAGAGATTTTAGCTTAATTAAAAATTAAGATTTCAGATCGAAATCAATTTTTTTTTACAGAAATGGCTTGTCGAGTTAACATAGGCTCATTTAAAAAAAGAGAGTATTATGCTAAATAATGAGTTTAGTCACGTCTAACCACAATAATTTTATAAATGAATGTACATTTCAAGAGCTATGCTCCCATCTTCAGCAAATACTAAACGAAACAGTTTAGTATTTGCTGAAGATGGGAGCATAGCTCTTGAAATGTACATTCATTAATAAAATTATTGTGGTTAGACGTGACTAAACTCTTTATTATTAAATTAAACCACAGTGCTCTTAATTATTCTTATTATGCTAAAGACCACATGAGCGAAGTGAAACTTCTTGATTAATTTGCCTACCCAACACCATAGATATCAGTGCCAACTAAACGCGTTGTGTACTGCGTCGGTTGTTGATTGTGTTCTATCTTTTTCTTTCTCAATCTATCTATCTCTATATACCCGACTGATGATCGCGACACACTTGCGTCGTCTTGTCTCTCAGTGAAATGTCTCGTGCGTTATAAATTGACGCATGCAGACAGGCATGCCTTTCACTGCGTTTCAACGAATGCATCAAGATGCACGAAAAGAGGCATCGTGTAATAAACGTGCGTGTTGCCTGCGTTGTTCAATCAGAGCAGTTGTTTATTTCGTCTGCCTTGATTCTTAAAATACATTGATTTTTTGGAATAAAACAAAGGATTGGCTTTCACAATGAGAATCAATTCCCGGATATTGCTCGAGTTCTAACAATACGACGACATTTTTGGCTCCGCGATGCTAGCACCTCATACATGGAATTAAAAATATCCAATTATACCATCTGAAAGGTCAGAAAATGGTTATAAAAAGTCAATTAATCCTATTAATTGGTCAGCGATAGAAAATTTTTTATCGATTGTTTAAGTTCATCAAGGTCATTGACAAATGTTAGCAGCCCATTTCTTATGAAAAAAGAAAATAAAAGCTACATTCGATAGATAATTATCTGCTGATAATTGGCCAGCTAAAATAAATAATTGGTCAGATCAACTTTATTGAAAAAAAATTAATTAAGCTTCATACACTCTGACGTCACAATGTATAATATTTTGTATGAGTAAATAAATATAAGTATACAAATTATATTATACATTGTGCCGTCAGAGAGTACAATTAATTGTTGACGCCATTTATTTAATTTTTTTAATAAAATTGATCTGACCGATAATTTATTTTAGCTGACCAATTATCAGCAGATAATTGTCTATCAAAAATATAAGAAATGAGGTGCTAACATTTTACAATGATCTTGAAAAACTTAAACAAGCGATAAAACATTTTCTTGGATATTTTGGATTTTTTTAATTCCATAGGTATATGAGGCGAAGCCGACATTTTTTAATGTTATTTTATTATTTATTTTACTATTTTTTTCCATAAGAAATGGGGTGCTAACATTTTACAATGATCTTGAAAAACTTAAACAAGCGATAAAACATTTTCTTGGATTTTTTTAATTCTATATATGAGGCGAAGCCGACATTTTTTAATGTTATTTTATTATTTATTTTACTATTTTTTTTTCCATAAGAAATGGGGTGCTAACATTTTACAATGATCTTGAAAAACTTAAACAAGCGATAAAAAATTTTCTTGGATTTTTTGGATTTTTTTAATTCCATATATGAGGCGAAGCCGACATTTTTTAATGTTATTTTATTATTTATTTTACTATTTTTTTCCATAAGAAATGGGGTGCTAACATTTTACAATGATCTTGAAAAACTTAAACAAGCGATAAAAAATTTTCTTGGATTTTTTGGATTTTTTTAATTCCATATATGAGGCGAAGCCGACATTTTTTAATGTTATTTTATTATTTATTTTACTAATTTTTTCCATAAGAAATGGGGTGCTAACATTTTACAATGATCTTGAAAAACTTAAACAAGCGATAAAAAATTTTCTTGGATTTTTTGGATCTTTTTAATTCAATATATTATGAGGCGAAGCCGACATTTTTTAATGTTATTTTATTATTTATTTTACTATTTTTTTTCCATAAGAAATGGGGTGCTAACATTTTACAATGATCTTGAAAAACTTAAACAAGCGATAAAACATTTTCTTGGATTTTTTGGATTTTTTCAATTCCATATATGAGGTGAAGCCGACATTTTTTAATGTTATTTTGAATATGTTGCACTCGATCGACGTGTTTTCTGCAGAGAGCGTGGAATGCGGATTGCAAGAAAGAGAGAGGGTAGAGCTACTTCTGATTGGTTGGCGTGAATGCAGCGTAAAAGTTGGACTTAAGCAACTTGGCGCGATCTTCGTTTTACGTTTAGCGTAAGGCGCTGCGATCTTTTGCGACGCCTTGCGTCAGTTTTACGTCTTGCGTTCTGCGTTTTGCGACAATAGAAACGTTCATTCTTGTAGGACGGGCGTTGGTTTCATCGTAGTTGTTCTCACCTGCTACAGACGTAGTAAATAGAACACAATGAAATGTCCACCTGACCTGCATTGTGTCAATGCAAACGCCGACACATTAGATAGCTAATACACGTACGCTGTGGGATATGAGAATACAATAACTCCCCCTCTATACAAGTTGAACCACGGGAACGTGAACAATTTGTGCCTTTGTTATGACTGAAAATTGAGAAAAATGCAAGAGGATAAATTTGAATACCTTTATTCATATACCAACCTACCGTGCTAAAATATTACCAGATGAGTAGTGTTAAAAAATTCCTAGAATTCCCTCGATTTTAACTTTCAAATATTCTGTTATAAATTTTTTTTTAAGTTGTTTTAAAAAAATTTTGTTTGTTGAACAAATGAATTTTAATGAAATTATTATGATCAATTATTTCAAAAGGATTATTGCATGTTATATTATCGCTGTAAATGAATAATGACGATAGATTACTGACATACTCGTGTTATGTTTTAAGAGCCTGAAGAAGTCTAAAATATAGACGAAACGTTGCGATTTAAAACTTTAACTGAGTTTCAATCAACACACGGTCCAAGTTCCCGTTAATCTCTTTTATAATTTTTTTACATATGCTCTAACATCACAACTTTACGAACACTATACTAAATAATTATTCCACATTTGCTTGGAACGTTTAAGGCCCACCATACACGAGCAGCTGGAAGCAGTCAAAGCCAGCTGCACGAGTGCAGTCGGCTTGCGGTTGGACTCGACCGCAAGCCGACTGCTTTAAGCAGTCGTATTGCCGTTGGGTGGACGCAAATGTCGACTGTTTCAAGCTGCGCGGGGAGAGGAAGCGGAGAGCAGTCAGGGCGGACTGCTTGAAGCGGTCTGTGTACGGCACGCTGGGCAGCTCCTTGCTGCCGACCGCACGGCAAAACTCGACCGCTCGTTGACTGCATTTTTTAGCTTCGACTGCAAGCGAACTGCTTGAGAAGTCCGTGTATTGCGAACGTCTCATTTTGTATTGAAACTCCAGATAGCCCAACTGCGACAGTTTGAAGCTGTCGGCCCCAACCACTTCAAGCTGCTCGTGTATGGTGGGCCTTAGTTTTGCTCACTTTTCCTACTGTTTTTGAATGAGAAGCACAGCGAAACTCTTCATATTCTGTATAGTAAGAATATTCCAAAATTCGAAAGCTTCTGTTAATCCCCGAAAATAATACAGCAAGTATAGGGCCATTGAGATTTCCATAATATACCAAATCTATTGAAATAGGTATAATTGAATATAAATAAAGTTACGCTATATAATTATTAATTCAAGACGGAAGTTTTTAAGTAGTTACAAATGTAAAAAGTTCCTAAACATTTCATAAAAATTCCTTTATTTTCTAACTAGAGGCCCCATCCGGCTTCGACCGGGTGTTAAGAAAGCCCGGGTGCAATATACTACTCACTCGCTTCGCTCGTTATTCTATCTAAAGAAGATAGATAGATAGATTACTACAGGGATAGTGACATCGGACGGAATTCTGTAAAACTATGAGCGCAAACTAAACTAAAAAAATTATAATTATTGTCAAAGAAAGAATATAAGAAAAATAAAAATATATAAATAAATATTATGTAGAATTAAAAAAAAAATCCAAAAATTCTACGATGCCATTAGTTTCCGAACCTGGGTCCCTGTGCATAGAGCCCTGCGATGTAACCTCTGCGCTACGAGTGGAACAGTTGAGTACGGTCGTTTTTATGATATATAAATATGTTGCGAATTCTTACGGTCGGGTTACGAATTTAATTAATTAATTATTAATTATTATTATTTATTAATTTTGCTATACATATAAACCTTCCGTGAAAAATTATCTAACTGATGGTGAAAACCGCATCAAAATCCGTTGCGTGGTTTAGGAGGAGTTAGCGGTTAAACAGACAGACAGACGCGAAAAGCGACTTCAATTTATACTAAGTAGAGATATGGCTTCACTTATCTCTTGGCAAGTTGTCAAAAATGTAGGTAAATACCGCTAGTATGTTACAATAATAATTCTTAAAATCGCCTCTCGAAGTTTCGACCTATATTTTTGAACCACTTTATAATCTATGAAGGTATGTGAGATTCCCATTCAAAATCAGTAAATACTTCGACAGAATGAAACAATTATTATTATAGTTTGGGAAAAGGCTATTTTTCAGTATCGAATTTAATCCATACGTGACAGGTATTGTACGACAATATTCGAAAAAATGTAATCGTAAATAATGCTTGGGGAAATAATAGCCTAGTACTTTTGTCATAGTTGGGGTTTGTTTAAAAAGTTATTTTTCGAAAAAACGTGTTTATATAGGTACTTCAAAATTATTTTTAAACTGCTTTAGATATGTATAACAATATTTTTATAATAGCCTATATATTCTATAACACTATTAAAAATTTATGATTGATTAATGACTAAAGGTACGTGCAGTACGGGTCGAGCGTCTATAATCTACAATTCATTCATTACGTGCAGTACGCAGCTGGGATTCTAGATGCATGGTAGCATGTATGGTAGATAGTGGCTGAAATTATAAGAGCTTATAGATTTGCACAACGAAGCTTTGATACTAGGCATTGATACAAACTTAAGTCGCGTTTGAAATGTCAGATAGCGAAGACGAATATTTGTGTTCTTCTGCTACAAAGCGGTATATTTTAAATACAAATTTGGGTAGGAGCTATCATGTCCATCCTATTAATAGAAAACGATCTAAACATGGCGAATTTCATCATTTATACCAAGAATTAAAATTTTACCCAAACCGGTTTTTTGAATATTTGCGTATGGAACACTTTTAAATACGTCTTAGAAAAAACTCAAAATAAATTAAATAAAAACTGACAAAATTTCTCTTATTAAACTAGTCACATTCATTTCGAAACTTGTAACGGCCATTTGACAGTTGTCACACGTTGATTGTAGTAGTCAGCACGCTGAAAGAATGGTGAGATACATTCTTGTATCTACCAGCTCTTGTAACAGCGCTTATACCTGCTACACTCACTGCTTCGTTGTGTACGCTCGCATATATAACGATGCATTAATTTAAGCAAGCCCTGCTATGATCTACGCTACCATCTAGAATCCCAGCTCCATACTGCACGTACCTTAAATCATACAGTTAAATACTTTTTTTAGGGTTCCGTATCTCCGCGATGTCTGTCCGCCCCGACTATCACAATGATCTCACAAACAATAAGAAGTGGTTAGTTAAAATTTTCACAGATAGTGTGTTGTTGTGGCATGAATCCTGGCAAATAATAATTAGAATTAAATAATCAGTTAATGTAAATAAATTAGTGTTTTTATTTTACTACGATATACTGACTCCAGCCCGTACTTCTATACTGCACCATAGGTAACCACAGAACTATACCAATTGTGAGCCGGTCGAACGATGATATTGAACGTCGTTCGATTAGCTCAGTTGGTACAGTGTCAGAGTGAAGATCTAAAGGTACCCGGTTCGATCTCGGGTTTTGGATCGCAATATTTTTGTTTTTTTTCATCAAATCTTCTGTTGACATATTTTTTTTAATTTAAAAATTAATTAGATTAAATTTGATATGTAAAAATTTTGAAACATTAATAAGAACAAAATCTCGAACAAAATAAACTAGGAAGTAAAAAAAATACTTTGTAAAAACAAACTTAAAAAAATGTGTTAATTTTTTACCCCTACCTTACTCACTATTTTTATTATTGTACGGAATCCTCTGTATAATATGTGTAAATTGTATAATATGCCATTCGGCAGTAGTGCTAATGACCTTAGTAATCGAAGTACATTTTGTTTTATTTTAAATTAAAAAAACAACAAAAAGGTAATTAAAACAGTCAAAAATTAGGTAATTACCACCTAATTTTTAAATGTTACTTTGAAACTAATCGGGCCTCACAGATAAAATATGTTTACAGAAAGGTGCATTTAACGTAAAATTTGTGTAAGATTAAAACAAATAATATGTATAATAATGTTACGGATCATCCTGTATATAAACGGCAGGCAAGAGTTCTGAGAAACGGGGCCTGCTTACTGTAACAACTAGTATCTGCGCGAAAGTTCTAGAGAAAGCGAGAACTCAGCATATATAAACAGCCAGTGCGAGTGAGTGAATCAGTCAGTCAACGGTGAGTCACGCATTCAAGTCTACGGTGGATCAGTAATATAAATAGTGCCGTGATAAAAATAAATAAATTGATAAAATAAATACTAGTGTAGTGGTAATAATTACGAGTTATTGTATATAGTTAAGTGCTATTTATTGTTTTCTTTTGCTTTGTTTAATAATTACTGTTTAGTTATTGTTTACTTGTGTTGATTGTTAGAACTGACTTTTCGTTGTTGCATTCATTATTATTGTGTTCTTAATTATTGTAAATAAATATTTATTCCGCCAACTCAGAAAACAGTTTTGTAACAATAATTTCTTTTTGGACAGGTTTTTGATTATCTATTTTCATTCTGCCGCTAGCACTCCACATAGTCAACTAAAAGTATATGTTCTATACTTTTTTATCTTGCACTGTATTGAATTTGTGATGTACAAATTCTTAAATGGCATTTTTAATCTCGATTTAATAAAATTTCCAGAGAATTTTAATATCGTACATGCATTGAGTATGTTAGTATAGGTGCAAATATTTTAATATGAAAATAAATTTACACGTATATTAGAAAAGAATTTCCTGCATATCATATTTTTTCCTTTGATATATTTTCTAAATTATGCCGGCAACGCACATCGTAATAAATACGATGCACATAGAAAGTAAAATATACGCCCGTTTTGAGGTGATGTTATTTTTTTTCAATTTTCATTTTTTTCAATTCCGTTTTGAGTTTTATGTAATATATAAATGAAATCAAATAAGTTTCAGTCAATCAGTGTTAATTATAAATAATTGCTAATTTAGAAATATTTAATACTAAAAGTTAAAAAATAGCATAGCATATTATAATATTAAATGTGGTAGTATATTTTCAAAACAATAGTTGCTGCGTTGAAAGATTTTTTATCATTTTTTTAATAAACATGAGACGGGGAAATAAATAAGAAAAGTCTATGTTTAAACGTTACAACTTTTTTTGTATTGTCTCAAATATTTTAATTTTTCGTAAAATTGAAAATAATAAAATATTTTTAATTTTCTAAACTTCCTAAGAAGAAAAAAATAATATTTAATTTATGTTCATAATTATAAAAGCGTGGTAAACTCTGATAGTTTATTACAATTAGCACCCGCGCTTTTATACTAATTATGAACCTAAATTAAATATTATTTTTTCAAATTATTTTGGTTTATTTAATAATGAATTTGACATAAACTTTCTCCAAAATAATTGTTATAGTTAATAAGAATGTTTAATGAAAGAATGTTTATGTCGCAGGGAAGGTAATTATAAAATTTGTTTTGTTATTTAAAAGCCTAGGGATTTTATTAAACGTCAGCAGATAATAAACCCCTTTTTGATTAAATCTCTAGGTTTTCAATTAAAAAACGGATTTTATTATTACCCTGCGATATACATAATATACCTATACTATATGAAAAAAGCTTGAAAAAACTACTAGAGGCACGTTCTCCCACCACCAACACCGGGACTTCCACCATACTTGATTGTTTTATTTTGTTTTTTAAATATTATTATAGCCAAAATATCAAAATATTGCATTGTAAAGGAAACTACATACGGTTGCAAAATTTCAAGTAAATTGGAAAACTGGAAGAGGATCAAAAATGGGTTACAAAATTTGCCCTTACAGAAAAATGAAACTTAATAAAAACTTGTACAATACCAACAATACCAACATTCTTAATGACAAACTAACACTAAAATCGAACATAATATACGACACAATAATTAACAACACACAAACACCCAATACTCAGTAATTGTCTATACCATACACCCACATACTCACATTTCATCTACCTACTATATAAATCATAAAATCTCGAAATTTAAAGTGTACTTCACACACCACGACATAATACACAGTGCTTAGCATCATAATATTAAATAGTGTTACGAATACTCAATGTGTGTTTTTAAAAAAATAATTAACCACACCCGAGGATGGCAACTCGTTGCTGAAACGCGTAGTGTTAAATCACAAGAAGTCACAAGACGGACATAATACAAGGTATTTCTAATACTTCATAATATTCATATAGTGACTTGGAGACCCAACAATCTAAAAATGTTGCTATGTTAGTTCGCCTCACATATTTTTGTCAGATTTTTTTTAAAGCATCATTTTACCCCCTATATACCGCCGGGAAAGACGTAGTTCTACGTCAAAATGTTCTTGCATGGAATGCAGTATAGACAATTTCCGTCTAGGAGTATACATCAATTAGAACGTAATTAGCGTTTTAATTTTCAACTTCTCTTTTCTTGGAAGCAACATCCAGCGCCATTTATATAAGCTATTGGTTTCGTTGGAGCTAATAAATAATAATAAATATAATAATAAAATACTGGTCAGTTGAGTTATAAGCAATGTCTACTTTTTGTAAACACATACATTATTAAAGGTATAAATAAACTTCAATGTTCTTTGAAGCTGAAAAATTATACAGAAAACTTATAAATAATAAAAGAAACGTCTTAAAACTATACTGCTGAAAACATTTGTAATTTTTATTTTTAAAGTTTAAAATTATTACAAGCTATAAAAGGAGATGAGTTTAAATTTCTTTCTGCTTCATTGTAAAGACACTGAAAATTACTTTGAAATAAAATTTTATTTCGAGTAGTAAAATATCAGCAAGTTATTTAAGAGAAAGAGATTGTAGATTAAAGACGCTCGATAACTTAGGTCAATAGCGCAACAAGTTATTTATTGTGTTACATAGAATTATTATGCTAACAAACAATATATTCAAATATTTGCTTGAAATATTAACCTTTCAGTAGGAACGTGATGTATTCATTGTCACTGTTTTGTAAGTAAGCAATTATAGATTATTTTTTGTATTTGCTCGTGAAGCCAATTGTAATTGACGCTATTAAACCAAATTTGGTTCCTTAATAAAGATTAGATCTTATCTTATATTGATAACTACATTGGAAAGAGGCAGTACCTAACCTTAAAAACCCCTATTTCGGCTACACGTTTAAACATACCTAGCTGATCAGCGGTTGCGGGGTCAAAGGACAATTGAAGTTTTATCGACTTTTTAACACTTTTCTCTGGGCACGATAAATAAAATCAAAAAAATGTAAGCCGTCGTGGAACGCCTGGCAGATGTGAAACATTTTCATAGCTCCTCTCCCCCTGCGAAGACAATTAGTGAAAAAAATTTTAGAATCGCTTTAGTAGTTCCAGAGATAAAAATTTATGATTTATAACCTCTCCTCCGTGAAAGATTCACCCCCTGCGAAGATAATTAGTGAAAGAATTTTTAGAATCGGTTCAGTAGTTCCAGAGACAAGAATTTATGGTCCATTACCCCCTGCGAGAAATTCTCCCCCTACGAAGATAATTAGTGAAAGAATTTTTAGAATCGGTTCAGTAGTTCCAGAGATAAGAATTTATGATTTATAACTCCCCCTCCGCGAGAAATTCTCCCCCTGCGAAGATAATTAGTGAAAGAATTTTTAGAATCGGTTCAGTAGAACAGAGATAAGAATTTATGATTCATTATCCCCCGCGAGAAATTCTCCCCCTGCGAAGATAATTAGTGAAAGAATTTTTAGAATCGGTTGAGTAGTTCCAGAGATAATAATTTATGATTTATTACACCCCCCCCCCCCGCTAGAAACTCTCTCCCTGTGAAAGTATTGAAACAGCAATACACAGATATTTACGGACACACACACGTAACATAGCGACTGTGAACAGTATAGTGCGGGAAGACGCGACGTAACTACGTGCTTTCTGAACGACGTTCCATTCAAACGATATTACACCCGTGCCTAAAGATGTTTCACATCAAAATGTCCCAAATTAGCACAAAAATTCCCCACCTACGACTCGACACAAAAACGTAACGCAACACAGTCTAGAATTAATAGTAAAACCAGGGTAAAATTCGAAACACGAAGTACACAGCCTCTCCTGGAAAATATCTTGCGTGCCTAAAACCGACCAAAGATTAAAGGTCGCCAGGACTCAAATGTCCGCAAGAACCAAGACTGAAAAGTCCAGACTTAGAAGCTTAATGGTTGTAAATTATTATCCAAAAAGAATGAAAAGTCGGAAACACTGCGATAGGGCTTTGGTTCACAGAACCCGTAATATAGAAGCCTCTTCCAGTATTTTAATCCAAACATAGTTCTTAAGGTTGACATACTAATTAATATTCTGAGTTTTCGATCTTGAAGGGCTGCCACTCGCGCCGCCATCTTGGAAAATGGCTGCCGAAATATTTTCATTAACTTTATACAAAGAATACGTACAAGTGTAACCTTTAAGACGGGTGCAGTTTTAAATTAAATTTTAATTGATATCTGCGAAGCAATTTAATTCCACGAATGAGGACCGTCAGTTAAATAAGTTTGAGAAACACTGTAAGTGTCAAAAATGTTTAAAACATTCTTTTTATAAATATGCTAACGTCATTTGTAAACAGATAAATTGATATACAGCTTGTATTACTATAACATACATGAGTGTAAATTTTTATTGGAAAAGCAGCCAATTATATAATAATTGATACCAGACATACCGGAAAAAATCATTTTACCAACCATAGTCACAGTCAAGAATCTAACTTGAACCTTTCCACTTTCGCGGCGGAATGAGTTTATAGTACTCAACCGTGACATGATTACTAAACTAACATTCTTCTTATATGCTTTTCATCAATTGATTCCAAAGCATATAAGCAGAATGTTAGTTTAGTAATCATGGCACGGTTGAGTACTGTAAGCTCATTCCGCCGCAAAAGTGGAAAGGTTCAGGTTAGATTCCTGACTGTGACTATGGTTGGTAAAATGATTTTTTTCCGATATTATCTTATATATAAAATTCTCGTGTCGCGGTGTACGGTTCAAAATAGTGTAATGTTATAACCAGGCTTTGGATAATTATGTATATTGGTTATGATATCCATGGCTTTTATTAATAAAAATTATTAATTAATTTTAAAAATGCTAAGAGGGGAGAAGCAAAAATGTAAATGTAAGAAGTATAACATTCGACGGTGCCCTTATAATGGAATTAATTACGTGAATTTATTCATATAATATTAGATAGGAAAGAATCCATTCCAATCAACTACATATTAATTACTGCATTTCTTTTATTTCCAATTCTTATGCTGGGTTGCAGAAAGCATCGTCAAAAAATCTAATTTGACAATGACCTTAGATGGTGATCATACAATTACAGTTTTTATACATGCAGGAACGGTCCAATGTCGTTGTCGAATTCTCTCAAAAACTCAATTTCTCAAAAAGTGTGTTTCTCTTACGAAAACTAAAAAATAACGTTTCAACAAAGATCTTAATAGTGGCCTATCATTCTCTGTTCCATTCTAAATTGGTATACGGAATTGAAATTTGGGGAAACTCAACCGCAGTCTCAAAAATATTTCTTATTCAAAAAAAAGCAGTCCGTTTAATTATTGGTGCCGGCTATAGACAAGGATGTAGGCCGCTATTCAAACAACTTAAAATTTTAACAATCTACAGTCAGTTTATTTTGAATTGTTTAGTTTTCGTAAAAGAAAACAATGAAAAATTTAATAGTCACAACACTAGAAATAAGTATGATATTTGTCTACCACAACGTAGGTGTAAAAAAAGTACATACGGTTCGCAACCTAAATACAAAAAAATTCAAAAGCGTGACAAAGAAATATCTTACAAATGAGGCCTTTTACTCTGTTGAGAAATTTTTGACTGCAGATGTCAAGATAAGCTAAATGCTGTATTTTACTATGTAATTATGACGTAGTTATCCACATTGTAGTTTTTAGCTAATAAAGTATTCTATTCTATTCTGTTATAGGTAGGTATAAAACTCACACACCAAACAAAAGATTGATTTACATAGAAAATGCATAGAAAAATATTGTTTTGAATTGAAAATTGTATAAAAAAACTATGTTAAATAATTGTATACAAAGTTTAAAAAAAATATCGTTTCAATAGATCAAATATTTTTTGAGCAGGATCGATTTAAAATTCTACAATGCTTTTCTAACTGAGAAATATATGTGGTTACAATCTAAGGTCATTGTCAAATCAGATTTTCTGACAATACTTTCTGCAACCAAGCATTAGAGTGACTTTCATTTGCACAACAATGAACTCATAAAAATCTTTTTATTCTTTGTAGAACATTACCTCCACTAGAAAATTAGTTTTCGTTGCGCTGTGCAATGAAATGATATTTAATAGAATAGTTTTCTTCATCTAGAAAATTGAACGAGGAAAATTGCATTGAATTAAAATTTTCCTTGAGGTATCGATTCTAAATGCAGCTTTATTACTTTTTATCAAGCATAGTACAGAAAGCTATACCGAGAACATATCGATCGAGTTTGAAACAAACGCGCAACGAACGCTCACTTGTTTTGTGTATAAGTCTTTTGTTTTTTGTTCGCGAACTGCGCATACCTATATCGTTTCTTGATACTTTATCTAGGAGATTGGTTTTTCACTTAGTTTTACATTATACAGAAGCGAAAAATCCCAAATAAAAAAGACAAAGCTTTTATTTAAAAAACATCGAATGCTGCGAGATTTTATCACTTTGATATATACGAGACTTTATGTCAGAAATGTGCTATTAAGTAAAAATATGCATGCACTCAATATTTTGAACTAATATTTTATCCTCCATTAAAAGTTGTTTTATTGGTGCACTTTTAAATAGCAGTGCTGTATTCTTTTTTTTTGTAACTGGATACAGATCAGCGGCGTAACCAGGAACGTTCACAATCCCCAATATGGTATTTGACTAAAAATTTTTTTTATATTATATTAATAGAGCAGTAAATTCTGAACAAAATGACACCTAAATCACTTCATTCTGATTTCAAATTAGCTCAAAAATAATTTTTGAAATATTTATGTTAGCCCCGCCCGCTAATATTCGTTTTTGCTCTACGAACTTATGACGTCATATTTTTATAAATATACGTTTATATCTACTAGCTCTATGCTAATTATATCAGAAACAGATTGTTGAAAAATACCGTTTTGTACCTATGTGAACATGATGTAAACAATCTAAGCTCCGTTGCTATGGATACATTCATTTTTTACTTAAAACTGACGTCACACATTCTCACACGGTGTTTGAAGTCACGTGACACATAGGTTAAAAATCATGATTTTATTTATATATTTAAATATGTTTACGAAACTTAATTAATAAAAATAAAAATTCTAATAACTATTTTAGAGCATAAACTTTCATTATAACAAAGTTATATATTTTATTTTGATCACTGGCAAATACTCTATTATGTGTCAATAGCTTTCTAATATTAGTTTAAGAGGCAGCGATGGATTTTCTTAAGTGGCTACGTGAGGCAAAATAATATTAACAATCCCTGTGCAGGTGTTCCCCACTTGAGAAAATGTAAATCTAGCAGCCTTTCTTGCTTGCGTTTTAGGTAGCATGTAGAAATTAGACAAATTTTTCATGTAACAAAGTATTAAGTAACATTATTTTTTAATATTATAATAGTCAATGTTGTAATCATATAATTTCGTCACCGCTATACCCATCTAAATTTCGTTTGTTATATTTTTAATTATATTATAGAAATAGTGGATTTACAATAATTTTTTTTCAAAGTGTTCGCAACAACAATTTGATCTGGCGTTTTAGAATTACAAATATATTATGTGAACCTTTATATAAAAAAAAACTACCAGGCCTTACGATATGATAACAATGACCAATCGAGCAGGCAAAATTATTTTATGTATTCTATAAATTATTACTCATTAATATTGAATTAAAAAAGTGTTGCATTGTTAGATACCTACAAGAAAAATTCGTATTTTACCTGTCTAACATCTACCTGCCATCGAAAACGCAAGGAAGAAACGCTGCCAGACTAACAGATTCTCAAATGGGGAATACGTATACAGGTATTTTTAATATTATTTTGCCTTACGCACACACTTCAGAAAAACCGTCGCCGTCTCTCCGTCAGTATGCTATCGTATTGATAAAACATTTTATCTACAGTCGAACTTCGATAACTCGAACCATGACTTGCTACAAAAAAAATTCGAGTTATCAAGTCTTCGAGTTATTAAATAATAATAATGTTCACTCTTGACATTGCCAACCAATTTTGTTCGAGTTATCAAGAAGTCGAGTTATCAAAGTTCGACTGTATTAACTACGCCAGTAATTGTTGGATGATTTAGAATTTAGATTAAGGAAAGAATTCGTGGAGGTGGGGCGAAAACCATAGGCCTTTAACGCTCTACGCCTTATAGAAAGTTTCAGACATCAACAGAACAAGACAACAAAAAATTATTAAAAAAAAACCCGACTGCGTAAAAATCGAACTTAAAAGATGGAAACAAGATTAAATGATACCATGCAGTCGAAGGTATCGCAGATATTTCTGTTCAATTTGTTACTACTATGCCTCCGACTGCATGTTATCATTTGATCTTGTTTTCATCTTTTAAGTTCGAATTTTACGCAGTCGGGTTTTTTTTTGAATAATTTTTTATTGGCGGCTTTTTAGTTTTGTTTTATCAAATTTGATTTTGAAAGACATATTCAGTGATATTCCACTCAATATGGTACGCAATTTTTTTTCATTTAACGCCATTTTGTATTTTACGGCCGCCATTTTGGTTTAATAAAAACAAAACCTAGCCTATAACCATCGGACGGTTCAGACGAATCAAATCACACATCTTATGTTAAAATCCATTTATCCGTTTGGATGCAATGAGGAAATAAAAAATCCCACATACATGCATATATACATACCCAGAAACGCGTGAAAAACAAGACTCTGTTTTTGCTGTCGCGCAGTCGGGTAAAAATGCACCCACAAACTTTAATTTGTGACTACGTCACTGATACTGAGACCTGAATAAACATTGTATCCGAGCCTCCGAGGAGTTCAATTTCAAAAACAATTTTGTTTGTGCAAACTAAAATAATTTATCTACAAAAAGCTGCAGTATCAAAAGAATGAACTGAATTGATAGAAAAATTAAAATGGTTACTATTTTAATTTTCAAAATATTATTAAATAACCGTTTCTTGGCAAGTTTTTTGTATATATATGTTAATTTTAGTTTACACGAACAAAACCAGTTTTGAAAATGTGTAATTTTCCCGTATCTAAATATTAAATTATTTCCTCCTTTCAAATAATTAAAGAAATTTATTCAAGAAGATGAAAGAAAAAAAGAAAATCAAATCTGACTTTAACGGCTTCGTTGCAATATTAGAGGATAATTATTAATAAATTATTAAGGATGATTGGAAGGTATAGTCTCAGAAAAAAGTGATCGAAAATGAATAATAGTATATTGTGTAACGATTGTGTAACTAGTGTGCTAAATACATCTTTATACATCTTTATACGTGTGCTAAATCTTTATGCGTCAGGCGCGATGTTTTCAGCACTCGTATGCGGCTCGCGATGCACACTCGCCAAGGCTCGTGTGCGCTCGCCTACTACTTGTGCTGAAAATATCGCGCCTGACGCATAAAGATTTAGCACACGCGTTGCACACTATACTTTAAATAACACATGTGTGGTTTTAGACTTTAATTGAATTTAAAAAAAAGTTACATAATGGTTCATTATGTAACTAGTTACATAATGGTTCATTATGCAACTGTTTTTCATTATAGCACTTAAAAGCGTTGCATAATGAACCATTATAGCACTGAAAAGCGTTACATAATTGCCACTAGTCAATAAACGGCTATTTAAGGTCCGCAAAACAGATACTAAAAAAAACTAAAAGCGTGCATGTGTTATATAAAATATATTTAACTTACTTATACCTACATTCTAATTTTTTGCATTTTTATACATATTTTTAAAAATACATAAAAACAATATTATGTTTTTTGAGGGACTTTATTTTTTAAAATCTACAATAACTATAATATGTAATCGCATAATTTTGGTTGGTAAACTGTAATGGAAAACTGCATCCACTGCACTGCACTTACTTCTCTTTTTCGAAATTCAAATTTTAAAGTCAGCATGTAGTTTTTAAAATACATTTTAAAACATAAATATTTACTGATCGTTTCAAAAGCTTAATTTTGAATAAAATTTTCAAAGTGAAAACATGTTGTATAAAATTAAAAATTAGATACAAAACAAAAATAATAAATTTAACCGATACAGTAGCGCATCATCTTAATGTCGTAATGACATAATATGTTTGAGTCGTAAATCCTAGTTCAAAAATGCTCTTTTTTACCCTTAGAAGGTGATTGGTTCTGGTTTTAAACACCCTGTATACATTTATTACTTTACTGAAAATCAGTTCAATGAAAACAGATTCAGTTAAAAATAATCATCTATTTATAGTGACAGGCAAAATAGGTGTTTATGTTACTGTTGTTTGAAATTAACCTGTTATAAATAACAGTTTATTACTAGTTAGGAGGTCTTTAATAATTTAATAATTAGTAACCGGTCTTAAAAAACCAGATATTTTGTGACATCTGAAATAACCGGTTATTTAGTAATCGGTCTTTAATAATTAACCTGTTATGTTTAACAGTATAATTTGTTAAGTAGTCTATTTGAAAGCGGTTATTTTCAGGTATCACTTAAAAGTTATTATTATTTCGTCCCATTGCCAATCCAAAATACTGTAGCAAAACCCCAGATGTTACGCCGCTGGCGACAATAGAATCATCGAGAACAAGTAACAATGGTGAGGCATGGCATGATATTGAAGACACAGGTAACCACCAGAATGTTCTGGAAAGCGTGCGAGCGTGGGGGGGGTCAAGCTGCTAGCTATATATAAGCAGGAGCAATCACCGGAGAGAACGAGGAGAATCGTGTGACAGTGTCGATTGGAAATAAATACAGCATATAAATTGTTCAGTGTTATTAAAGCGCTTCAGTTCGTTTAAGAATTACTGTTCGTGTTATTATTATATAAACAGTGTTGACTATTAGAATTGAGATATAATTGTTACATTTTATTGTTATCTATTTTTGTTACATTTTTAATTATTGTAAATAAATAATTTATTCCACCCACGTAAGAAAACAGTTTTGTTACAATACACTTCATAAATGAGACAAATATTAAGGATAGATAATCGAAACAGTCTGTATATAAATGAGCGTACATAACAATAGATCACAAAATATAAAGCTAATTTTACACGGATTCTTGGGGAATTTTTTAATTAGAAGAGAGATTAAGAGAATGAAAGTCTTTACAGTACAAATGAGACGCTTTATGCGCTATGTAAACTTTCAATGTAGCCGGCGAATTCCATACACACACAAGAAAGTGGTCTTTTGAAATCATAACAAGCTTTGTAACGAACCATTACACACGCTGTTGTGTGAATGCAACCGAGCTGAATAATGTGCAAATAAATGCTTGTTTCTCTTCAGCCCGGCTCTAATACACACTTAGGTATTATTATATTCAGCCGTTCATAATATTAGGTATATCTGTGTTTTTATTTAGGGTTCCGTAGTCAAATGGCAAAAACGGAACCCTTATAATTTAATTCCTGATATACACAGATATACTGACTGATAGATCATCGTAAATCTAGGGTACTTCAAATCGAGCTAGAGGCTTGAAATTTGGAACATAGATAGTGCTTAAGGTGATAATTACGAAAAAAATTCGACTGATGACCAGTCCTATACTTCCCACCTAGTAAATATTTGCAAAAATAAACACTCTTTTTTTATTCTTTGAAAAAAAACATGGCCCTCTTTTTTGTTTAGTGATCTAGTGAAGGCTAGCTTAATATAGCAAAAATCATGGTTACCTTGATTTACGTATAATTTTTATTTTTTTTAGTAAAATATTTTTTTTTCTCGAAAACTGTACATTTTAGAAAAAAAAATATTTACATTTTTTTCATATTATAACATCTAGAATTCATTTATATTTTTTTTTACCTATGTTAATAGGTGACATTGAGAACGTTTTCTTTAATATCTCAGGATCCACTGAACCGATTTGACTCAAAATCTAATCAGATCTAAGTTAAAGGCTGATAAGCACAATAGAACAATCGGCATGGCCGTATGTTGTTCCGTTTTTAAGATATCGAAGGCGAAAAATTGACCACATACACACACACATACACACACACATACACACACACATACACACACACATACACACACACACATACACACACACACATACAGACATCAGTCAGAAAATGATCTTAAACGATTGCTAGGGTCTCCAAACGTGAAAATCTGTTAAAATCTCGAAATATTTTTTTCGGACTAAATCCATTACTTCCCTACCATAGTAGAAGTGGGAAGTAAAAATTGAAAATGAATCAAAATCCAACATGGCGGATTCTGACACGAAATAAAATCTAGGGTACTTCCCCTCGAGCCAGACTTTTGAAATTTGAAACATATATAGTGAAGTGATAATAAAATTACGAGAAAAATCAAAAATTATTAAAAATCCAACATGGCGGATATGTTCTTCCCGACTACGGAACCCTTCACTGTGCGTGGTCCGACACGCACTTGGCCGCTTTTTTTTTACTAGCTGCAAATGATTTATACGAAGTAGGCAATCGGCCATACACACAAGAATCAATAGCCAATAATATGTACTAATAATAAAATTGTAAAGGGAGGTTTTCCTGTAAGTCATTTTTTAAAAGAAATTTCATCTGTTTTAGACATTTTTTTGCATGACAAGTCATGACTGATTACTTTCAGATTCAATTATTACTATAGACCCGGTCCGACTTCGTCTGGGTGCTATGAAATTACGATTTATTATTACATTACTCACTCGTTTCGCTCCCGGGTGCTATATATTTATGATTATTAATACATTACTGACTCGCTTCGCTCGCTCGCTCCAGTTATTATAGCCTATGTCCTAAAGCAAAGTATCACCTATCTAAAGTGAATTTTTTTTTAAATAGGTTCAATAATTTCTGAGATTACCCCCGATTTTCACTCGGACGAAGCCGGGCCGGCCAATTATTATAGCCTATGTCCTAAAGCAAAGTATCACCTATCGAACAGTGAACAATTTTTTGAAATTGGTTTTCTGAGATTTCCCCTGATTTTCACCCGGGCAAAGCGGGGCCGTCCAGGTTCAATTATACATCTAAACCTTCCTCGTGAATCAATCTCTCTAATCGTGAAAACCGGAACAAAATCCGTTCAGTAGTTTACGGAGAAATCGGTCTTCTGAGATTACCCTCAATTTTCACCTGGACGAAATCGGATCGGCCAGTTTCAATTATACATCTAAACCTTCCTCATAAGTCAAAATCTGTTTAGTAATTACGGGAAAAATTGGGCACAGACAGACAGATACAGATAGATACGGCGGGGTACTTATAATATGTGTTGATGATCCACTTATTAGCTTCTACTGACAGCGAAAAAGATTACTTTTAATAAATAAAACACACAAAAACTGGCTATAGCTGTCCAACTTTATTTTTAATACTACGTTTCGGTCTGTTATAAGAGACCCTTTTCAAGCACTACTGACTATACACTGTTCATAAAACTTATGAATAACACGAATTCTTCAAATGAAAAGTAGATAATTGATGATGATGATTGATATTACCTACTCAATTCAAAAGGATAGGTTACAATAAATCCGGTTTCTCTCGCGTTAAAGTAGGGCTCCCGTACAAATAAAAGTATTTTTTTAATCTAATCCATAAACATTTCCAATGGACTTCGATGGAACATTGAATAAATTAAAAAGTAGTCTAATTGTTATTATCTCTTTAAAACCTAGCGCCAAAACCGACATTTATGCTTGTAAATCTGCGGGTGAAATGAACATTCATGATTAGCTAGCATATTCTATCCCCCAGGGAGGAGATGTAGTAATTTCCTCCCGTATTGCGCATATACCATTTTTTCTCCTGCCAGGCCGAAAGTTTGCAAAATTGAAAAAAAAAATTATAAAAATTATTAAAAAATAATTTTAAAGGAAATAATTTTAATGTGTAGGAGACAAGTAGGTGCGTGAAAGCCGGCATAAGTACTATTGCGCACGCGCACTTGTCCGTACCACGGGAATAAAGAGCGATTTTGTTCTCGCTTGGCAGGGACGAAGTACGAACTTTCGGCCTAGGTAGGAGAAAAAAGATCTAAGGGCTGTAAATGTTAAAATCTAATTTGTTATCACAAGTATATGTATTTATGTATAGAACGAAAATCACGTTACTGTATCTGCTCTATCAAAAAAAGTTTTTAAATAACATCTGCTCGAATTTTATTCTTAACTTTTTAAAGCAAATTAAATCGATTTTGTGAGAAAATGCACTGAGATGTTCCATTTTATTAAAGTTTAGATAAAATAAAGAGAAATTCTAAAGTTTTCAGAATGTTGTAAAATTGCACAGACATATCTTTACATTATTTTATTCGATTCAAGTGTTCTTTTCGCATACATGTCGTCCAGAGGAAAAAGTCGTATCTACACAGTCTGATGCTTTTTTGAAATATTCACATTACTCCAGACATGCAATAAAATAGTCTATCCATCTTGAGTTTCAGTGCCCCCCAGCTGAAGAAGAAAAAAAATACCTCCATATAGTTAGTACAGCGTAGTTTTTTTTTATCTATGCATATGTAATAAAATGATAACTGGTGTACGTGCTGTTAGCGCATCACGCAAAAATCACTGAATGCAATTTTACAGATCCGTACCTTATATCATGCTAAGTCTTTATCCCCAATCAGAATTGTCACGATATTCCTCATGGGAAATTAGCAGTGGGCGAAAATAGTAAATTGCAACATCAGAAGGAATTTGATATTAGATACTATAAAATATCAATGGAAGTTAGTAACATTGTTTTTTCAAGTAAACAAGTGATCTGTAGGTACTAATAATAATAATAATAATAATAATAATGCGTTTAACGTCCGTTTCTCGACATTATGTCATAACAGACGCCATTCGCACCATTACTATTTTCCATTTTTACCACTTCCCGTTTTATACATTTTTATACTTCAACTTAATTAATAGCAATGTGCGAATGGAGGAATTATAGGACATTAGGATAAGGTAGGAAACTTTGGGAGCATAGGGATTTGACAGGTAATCGGCCATGGCCTTGAATAAGGAACCATCTCGATATTCATCTGAAATTATTGAGGGAAACCATGGAAAACCTCAAACAAGATGGCCGGTACAGGAATTACCGTTTCTCGGCGTGAGGCAGTAGGAAAAAGTCCCAGCCACATCTGCCCCCGCCGGGATTCGAACCCAGTACCTTCCCAATGCGAGTCTAGTGCTGTACCACTAAGCTACATCGCTGGGTTATCTTCAATCAGAATTGTCACGATATTTCCTCATGGGAAATTAGCAGTGGGCGAAAATAGTAAATTGCAACATCAGAAGAAATTTGATATTAGATACTATAAAGTATCAATGGAAGTTAGTTTGGTAACATTGTTTTTTCAAGTAAACAAGTGATCTGTAGGTACTATGCGAACAGTCAAAATTGTTGTGGATAATTATTTTACTAATAAATTGTTTAAAAAACGTTAACTGGTGTTGAATTATTAATTTTTTTTTAATTTTGTGGTGTTAAATTCTAACATACGTTTTTGGTGTTATTTGGTTCTTACTTACTTTTCAGGGGTTATCAGATTTTATAATTAATTATAATGATACTAGCGGTCCGGTCCGGCTTCGCCCGGACTGCAATACACAAAGAATTTCATTCCGCAAATTTTCGTACAAAAAAATCGCAATTCGGTTGAATACTTTAGGAAATAAACTGAAAAAACCAAAACCACCCCCTAACGGAATTTCCTCCTTTAGGGGATGGTCGAGAATTCGAGGCAGACCCTACCACTCTACCAAATTTCATCGCTCCAGGAATTATTTTAGTCCCCCTGTTTTACTTTATTGAACTATAATAGTATAACAATTTTGATTAAATTTTAGTGATAGATCTGATGGATACTCTCTTATAGATAAATAATAGTTTTATACGGCTGAAATGCAATTGAAAAATTTTTCGTTAGAAAGCAGCCAATTATATAATTGTTTCGAAACATATTGGAAAAAAGTCATTTTACTAACCAATCATGTCACGGTTGAGTATTGTAAGCTCATTCCGCCGCGAAAGTGGAAAGGTTTAGGTTAGAATCCTGACTGTGACCACTGGTTGGTAAAATGATTTTTTCCAATATGTTTCGAAACAATTATATAATTGGCTGCTTTCTAACGAAACATTTTTAATACTCTCTTATAGTAGGTACCGGTATGAGATGGTACGCTTAGTTGCTTCTAGAAATGTAGGGAGGCTATGTAAGTGTCAATGCATATAGGTACCTACTGTATAGTCCTAGACCCTGGTACCTACTATATTATGGGAAATTTAATCCGAATAATTCGTGAAATAGAATAAAATACATCGAAAATAATAAAATTCATAGTAAAATACCACTATTTAACGTATCATGACATCTGTAAGTTAGTTTAGTATTTTATAAAAAACAATATTTCGTTTTCTCTGAAGTTAAGACATTTCTTTTATAGGTATTTTATCGGCGAGGTCGAATTTGAACAATTTTCCTAAACGTAGTGAATACTTCGTTTGCGAAGTGGTTTTTATCATTCCAATCAATGAATTGAGAGGTCGGCCTAGAACTCCTTCAGATATACGCAACTCGATAATAAGATTGTTGATTGCAAACAAAGGACATGTGTTCAGTCGAGAATATATCGACAGACCGGACCTCCTGACGTGGCTACGACGTTTGGACATATATCGGGACATCGAATCTAATAGTGCCACTTTAGTTGTAGATAATCCACGGACGTAGTCCTGTTGAAACGCTCTGACAGATCCATTTCAAACACCAAACATACCTACTCGATGCGTAAATTTATTTTAGTCCGGCACGTACTGGCGCATGAGAAATTGAGAATAAAAAACTATTCGGCCGAAATTTTTTTGCGCGATTCTCTTTAGTATGTAGTACTGATTATAAAAATGCATGTTGTCACGGGGCGTATTGTGTAAAACGCAATTATTTAAACAATTGCAAGATTGGATGTAGTATTTATTTCTTGGATGTAGTATTTATTTCTTTTAATTGCTTTTTAGCTGTTATTTATCTCTTTTATTGGTATTTTAGCTGTTTTCCATTTATTTATATGTGTATCTTGACATGTCCTCCATACTCTGTATGATATTTTTAGGATAAATAAAATATTATTATTATTAAAGAAATTTTTGAACACTGTAAAAAATGAATGTAAAAATACTTTGAAAGTTAAAATAGAATTCGCTCGATTTTCTAAGTGATTTTACATTATTATTTATTTTTACACAGAAAACTTCACAAAAATTTGGACTTTTAGTGTAAAGTCAAACAAATTTGTGATTTTTACATAAAGTAAATTAAAATTACATAATTTGTGTAATATTCCAATAAAATGTGTAAAAATTACAAAATAAAATGTATAGTTACATATATAAAATGGATGAATACAAAACAAATTAATATAAAATTAGTAACCACGCATGCCCAATGTGTTTTTATGGAATCATGCGATGTGCAGGCGATACCTGTTTGCGACGCCATTGTCTCTTTGTGTGCCTATTACCAGATTAATCGCTGGCTACAAATGGGTCATCGATAATCTATGTAATCGGCCTTCTCATTTCTTACAGTGAACGGGACAAATTTTTTTCGTATTCTTTGACTAAATACGAACATAAAATGTACTATGACTTTTTGCGATAAATTAAATATTTTCAGTGATATGATTTTTTTAAAGTGCGAAAAATTACGATTTTGGTAACTTTTGAACCATTAAAAATGAGTCAAAAAATTCAATAGATAAAGATAAGATAAAGATATAATTTATTTCAAACGATGATATATACATATTGAAAAAGTCAACAGAACAAAAAATTCATAATGTATCATTTATAAAGTCTTTACTGGCATAATAACACTTATTCATTAATATGGCTTTACACGCTTTTAAAAAAAACTTGTTGTTTTTATTTCTCTATTATTTTCAGGCAATTTATTATAAAACTTGTGTCCCCAATAAGTCGGCCCTTGCTCAAAAAATGACAGGTCATGTTTCGTTGTCTTTATACTTGAGCGGTCTCTAGTAAAATGACTATGGATATCACTATTGAGAAATTGACCTACGTTAATTTTGACGGATTTCAAGCATTCCAATATGTAAATGCATGGTAAGGGAAGAATTTTGAACTCCTTAAAGACGGGTCTACAAGACTGCGTTTGCCTTATGTTGACCATTATTCTCTGTATGCGTTTTTGTATTATGAAAACATCTCTTGAATGTGTAGAGTTACCCCAAAGTGTTATTCCATAATTTATTCTTGAGAATATTTGTGCATAATACACCGTTATTAACGTCTTGATTGAAATTTGACTTTTTAGCACCTTAAACATAAAGCTAAATACTATAATAATTTAGTCAATTTATATTGTGGTAAAATAATAAATTGCAAAATATTTCATTGCATTTATAGTTCCCACTTCAACATTAGGTAGAGAACGGTAGATATATCGGAACGCTGAATCTAATAGCGCCACTTTAGCCATATATATTGAGCGTCGGTCAATATGTTCAGGAAATGACCGGCGGCGTCCTCACCTCTATACTATACTTGACTTCACTATAGCGTCGGGATGAAACCGTGGGAGTATTGTCCGGTCTCAGCTGTAATTGTTCTAACAATGAAATGCACTCACTGAATTGTTGCGTATCAACGGACTGTCTTATTTTGCCATGAAACTCACGAAATTATACAAAATAAACTTTATTGAGTCAAACAACAAAGCGGTCTAAAAACAAAAAATGAGCTTATAAACGAGTTTTTTTAAACCACTAGTAACTAATATAATTATTTGTGTGGTATTCACTTTATCTGTCTGTACCCGCGATACAGACATACTCATTTTCTGTTGTATTTTCCTTTGTGTTCATTTGTACAGCTAAATTTCAAAATTTGAGCTAGAAAGTGGCCGTATAAAAAAGAAAGTCATTCGATGGGTGTTCCTAACAGTAATGTTAACATAAAAAGCTTTTATTTGTATTTAATCGTACGAACATATAATAGCTAGGTTCTGTAATTTCTGTCAATAACTCTATAAATTTATAGAATCTATAAGTTACAGAGCTCTATAAAATATTATTTTATAGAGAACAATCATAACACGTTCTGTACGGTCTCTATAAAACGTAAATTTATAGAGATTAAATTATAGATCTGTCATGTATAATACTCCTTGCATTTGTTGCATAATACAACTAGCTTCGCTCTAATTGAATTGTCAAAATCACTGTCAAATAAAAAAGTGAGGTTTGTTTTGAAAATATGGTTGAAGAAATGTCGCAAAGGTTTGTACTTATTTACAGTTTATTTCTTTTTTTGTTAGTTTATACTAGGTAATTTAAATCTCGGCAATTTTTTTTTTGTTTTTTTTTATAATTTTGGTGAATATAAATAACATTTATATTTTATATGTAATGCTTTATAATAATTTTTTTCAGTGCCATAAACAAGCGTTTCAGAAAGAAGAATACAACCTTTGAACAGTACAGTATTTATTTATTGTAAATTGTAAATAATTTTTATTAGGTATACAAAAATAAGTTATAATCTGTTTAATATTAATTAATAAATTTGATAAAAACAGTAATTACACTTCTACCTTCGATGATCTTCTTCCAAAAGAAAAAATATTGTCATTTTGCATTTCATTATCAGCTGTCATGTCAACTATATAAGAGATATGGCGACCATTTCGTCGCCATATAAGATTTATAGAATTTGTATATAGTTTAGAGTTCTATAAAATTATAGAGGATACAGAAATCCATTTTATAAATCAGTTCTATAAACTTATATTTATAGTCTTATAGAGGCTTATAGAGCAACTAATTTCGTTACAGAACCTAGCTATTAGCATTTATAGTAAATAATTGCTATTTCTACATACAAAAATGTATTACCCGATGCATAAATATTAACTATGTGAAAGTATTTTTCAGGTTTGCCATATTATGCTTGTACCGAGACATTTTGTTTTTGACACAAAAGTATACAGCTGTAAGGCATTTCTCATCCTGCGACAGTCCATATTCCTACCCAAGCTACTGTGAATGTGTGAACGAATGGAAGATTGACCGAACGAACGCACCACCACCATCTGAACGACGATCAGCAGCTCTACGGTATGGCACGACGGTGATGGTATCGCTCGGAGGTCGAGAACTCTGCTATTTCATTACCTCGGAGGCCGGACAACAGCTTTAGCTTTACTATACATACCTATAACAGTTACTGCAGTTGCGTTCACACCAAAAATAAGGCATTTCGAAACGATAAGCGTTATTTAACAGATATTTATCAGACAACAATGAATATATTATCATAATATCTGCCCTGAAAAAAATATTCAGCCAATAAACTCGATGAAAACCAATCTAAATATATGTATAATTATATCAAATGGAAATGAGAGATTTTATTTATTTTTTTTAACGAAATTTTTATGGGGCACTGTTTTACTCTTGTCATTTTGAAACGTCAAAAATCCGAATCAATTAAGCCCAAGCGCAAGTCCGTATTTCTTTTGGTTTTGAAGCTATGGCGGTTTAAAATGTAAAAAAAATTAAAACGGTTATAGTAAATAAAAATATAGGTATAGAGTTGGAAGTGGTCTGAATCGATTCAGCGTTACATTATTATACCTGGGGGTCACCCCTGCCACTTAAAATAATAATCCAGACTACACGATTTATTGCATTTATTTGCCAATATTTCGGATCTTCGTTGACTGAGCTAAAGTATATACCTACCTAATAATCTGAGTTTTTGTTTTTAAAATTTTACGCAATTTTTTCATAAAGGACACCTTCTTACTTTTGCCATTTTTAAGAAACATCAAAAATCTCTCAGATACTGTTTAGATATAATTTGCAAATGAAGTGTTCTTGCAGAAAAAATCACGTTAAATGGATTCCGACCACTCTCACCTCTGCATCTCTCCGACTTTGGAAGTTAGGCATTTTTTAAATTTTCAACAAAAATATATATAAATGCCCATATCTCGTAAGCTAAAAAAGATACAGAGGTGCGAGTGGTCGGTATCGATTCCGCGAGATTGTATCTATTACGTGAATAAACATTTTCATTACTGTAGTGATCCTTTTTTGGTCAATGTGTGGTCAAAATGCAAAACCGCGTATGCTAAATTTTTAGCAATATCTTCTAAATTAGTCAAAAGAATTGTTTTATCTTTATTTTGTATAAATCACTGTGAAAACTGCATTTTGAAACGCAACATTAAACAGTTTGCTGGTGATATTTAGATTTATCAACAACAAGAATGAGAGTGACATCAGGGCAGAGCTTAATAATAATTTCGTTCTATCAATTATTATTAACAATAATTGATTATTAAAAAAAAATTACTGAAATAGTTTTTTGACATTCATTATTTATATAAAAAATGTTTTTGATTATTGTTATTAAATAATTACCTAATTTATTATTTTGCCGTGATGAAGATATACAAATATATTGAAATGTTGCCAATATATCTAATAAAAGAAAAAATGATCGAGAAAAAGGCTTTTATTCAATATATACATAATTAATTATTAATAATGTTATTATACATTAGTTTTATTAACAACGGTAGACTTTATTTAAACAATCTACGAACAATGGTTCTTTTTTCTTCATTTCTTTTCAGTTTTTCACTTTTTACATTCTTGTCGAAGTTTTAAAAAGAACAAAATATTATGTTCCTGTTATTTATTTACAGAAACTTTGAAGTATGGCTTTCGCTTGCAATTGCCCAGTTCTGAACAAAATATTGCCATCTATATGTTTTACATACATAAGCAGCTTTCAAATGATTTTACTATTTGTGACATTTCGAAATGCATACATCAGAATAGATTAGGAAAGAAAGGCGTGGCGGAGTCGCAACTGTCTCCTTCTAACTAGAATCTACGTTAAACGTACGTTCACCCATTGACGACACAACTGTCAAATTTCATTCATTCTACTGACATAACCTTGTTTTTTTAAACACGTCGTCGTTAATAATTAAAGTAATTTGTTATGGGGTGGCGTTTTGCACTTTAATGCAGTTATAATGAAAACTATGACTGCAAAAGTTTAAATTTCTGACTGAGGAAAAATCTAAAATAATACTTAGATATCCAATACCTAATTGATGAAAACATTTTTTTCAGCCTTTTAGCTTGCCCTTCCTTGATCTAGCGTAACTCAGACGACTTCAGAACACTTTTTCAACTCCAAATGGAAAGAACAAACTCAATTTCTAATTATAATTGGTTAAATTATACCTCGACAAACGTCAACGAGGTTAAGTTAGGTTAGAATAAACGTCACTGGTTGAATCAAGTTAGGACATTCATTTTTCATAAATTTTTAATTTGAAATAAAAAATTATTTCACACGAAATAATAAATGTTAAAAATCTGTTTTGATTAAAAAACAGAATATGTGGTGATCCTGATGATATTAGAAGAAAAGGACTCCTTAAGCCACTTTTGAGTCGTTTTCTTCCGAAATAATAAAGTTTTGTAGCCAATAATGTAGGGATTTATTAATTATTTTTATGTAACATCCATTGTTTTGGTAAGAAATGTGTTTTAAGAGAATAGTAATGAATATTCCGTTAAACCCCATACATTTTTGAGCGCCAATCGAGACTCCACTTTAAATTTAGCGTTCAAATTGGGACCGCTTATTTCTGTAGTCTATTGTGTTTAGAATTCACACACATTTTGATTGATAACAAACAGTTTCAAGGCGTGGAAAATAGATGTGTGTGAAGTTAGCTCCGCCATTTTTTTTTTTTAGAAAAAAAAATGTTGTGCTGCAATGTGCCCAAGATGTGCTATTATGTGCCGTAAAGGAAAAAAATTAATCTCAAAAATTGCGATTTTTATAAGCAACATCATTTTTTGGCGTGAAGTTAGCTCCGCCATTTTTTTTTTTTTAAAAAGGAAGGGTGTGCTGTAATGTGCCCAAAATGTGCTATTATGTGCCGTAAAGGAAAAAAAATAATCTCAAAAATTTCGATTTTTTTGAGTCAAAAATTTTGTTTTTTAAAAAGTCAGTCCCGCCTTTTTAATTGTGCTATAATGTGCCCGATGTGTGCTACTATGTGCCGAAGTAAAAAAAAATTTCTTTAAAAATGTAATTTTTATAAGCAAAAATATATTTTTGGCGTGAAGTTAGCTCCGCCATTTTTTTTTTTTTGAAAAAGGAAGGGTGTGCCGTAATGTGCCCAAAATGTGCTATTATGTGCCGGAAAGGAAAAAAAATAATCTCAAAAATTTCGATTTTTTTGAGTCAAAAAATTTTTTTTTTTAAAAGTCAGTCCCGCCTTTTTAATTGTGCTATAATGTGCCCGATGTGTGCTACTATGTGCCGAAATAAAAAAAATATTTCTTTAAAAATGTAATTTTTATAAGCAAAAATATATTTTTGGCGTGAAGTTAGCTCCGCCATTTTTTTTTTTTTGAAAAAGGAAAGGTGTGCTTTAATGTGCCCAAAATGTGCTATTATGTGCCGTAAAGGAAAAAAAATAATCTCAAAAATTTCGATTTTTTTGAGTCAAAAAATTTTTTTTTTTAAAAGTCAGTCCCGCCTTTTTAATTGTGCTATAATGTGCCCGATGTGTGCTACTATGTGCCGAAGTAAAAAAAAAAATTTCTTTAAAAATGTAATTTTTATAAGCAAAAATATATTTTT
Organism: Mongoloraphidia duomilia; assembly: GCA_039654895.1. Lineage (NCBI taxonomy): Eukaryota > Metazoa > Arthropoda > Insecta > Raphidioptera > Raphidiidae > Mongoloraphidia > Mongoloraphidia duomilia. The sequence goes on from CM077524.1 coordinate 12,677,215, forward strand.
GGCGTGAAGTTAGCTCCGCCATTTTTTTTTTTTTTGAAAAAGGAAGGGTGTGCCGTAATGTGCCCAAAATGTGCTATTATGTGCCGTAAAGGAAAAAAAATAATCTCAAAAATTTCGATTTTTTTGAGTCAAAAAATTTTTTTTTTTTAAACTCAGGTCCGCCTTTTTAATTGTGCTATAATGTGCCCGATGTGTGCTACTATGTGCCGAAATAAAAAAAAAAATTCTTTAAAAATGTAATTTTTATAAGCAAAAATATATTTTTGGCGTGAAGTTAGCTCCGCCATTTTTTTTTTTTGAAAAAGGAAGGATGTGCTGTAATGTGCCCAAGATGTGCTATTATGTGCCGTAAAGGAAAAAAAATAATCTCAAAAATTTCGATTTTTTTGAGTCGATTTATGTTTTGCCCTTTTCAAATATGGCGGTCCTGCCTCACTTTTAAACAACTAGTCAGGTATCCAGTAAGTATAATACATCCATGATATAAATATATATATAAACATTTTCAAAAATGATGGCAAATTGTTCAGGAGGGTAATTTTGGTCCGACCCCTAGGTCCCGCCATCCGACCGACGCCAATAGTGTATGTGCCATATTCTATGGCAAATACACTAATAATAATAGTACAATATACAACCTACTAAGTGTTCTATTTTAAATGGCGGTTAGGAATAACACGAAAAATATATAAGAAAAAACTTTAATACGTAATAGTACATGTTTTCAGTCAAAAAGTAAATAAAAAGAAGAACTTGAGTTGAAATATTGCCGTAGAGAATAAAAGACAATTCCTGCTAATAATAATAGCCCGACCCTCACGGAAAAAAATATAATCCGAAATATAATTTATAAATATACTGCGTATATTTTTGGCAAATATCGTATATTCCATTTACATTTTAGTGATATATTTTTAAAGAAGTATCCTAAAAATATACTTACTTTATATTAATTATATATTTTGGTACGCCAAAAATATATTTTTGCTTATAAAAATTACATTTTTAAAGAAATTTTTTTTTTATTTCGGCACATAGTAGCACACATCGGGCACATTATAGCACAATTAAAAAGGCGGGACTGACTTTTAAAAAAAAATTTTTTTGACTCAAAAAAAATCGAAATTTTTGAGATTATTTTTTTTCCTTTACGGCACATAATAGCACATTTTTGGCACATTACAGCACACCCTTCCTTTTTCAAAAAAAAAAAAAAATGGCGGAGCTAACTTCACGCCAAAAATATATTTTTGCTTATAAAAATTACATTTTTAAAGAAATTTTTTTTTTATTTCGGCACATAGTAGCACACATCGGGCACATTATAGCACAATTAAAAAAGCGGGACTGACTTTTAAAAAAAAAAAATTTTTGACTCAAAAAAATCGAAATTTTTGAGATTATTTTTTTTTCTTTACGGCACATAATAGCACATTTTGGGCACATTACAGCACACCTTTCCTTTTTCAAAAAAAAAAAAATGGCGGAGCTAACTTCACGCCAAAAATTTATTTTTGCTTATAAAAATTACATTTTTAAAGAAATTTTTTTTTTTATTTCGGCACATAGTAGCACACATCGGGCACATTATAGCACAATTAAAAAGGCGGGACTGACTTTTTTAAAAAAAATTTTTTTGACTCAAAAAAATCGAAATTTTTGAGATTATTTTTTTTCCTTTACGGCACATAATAGCACATTTTGGGCACATTACAGCACACCTTTCCTTTTTCAAAAAAAAAAAAATGGCGGAGCTAACTTCACGCCAAAAATATATTTTTGCTTATAAAAATTACATTTTTAAAGAATTTTTTTTTTTATTTCGGCACATAGTAGCACACATCGGGCACATTATAGCACAATTAAAAAGGCGGGACTGACTTTTAAAAAAAAAAAATTTTTGACTCAAAAATATCGAAATTTTTGAGATTATTTTTTTTCCTTTACGGCACATAATAGCACATTTTGGGCACATTACAGCACACCTTTCCTTTTTCAAAAAAAAAAAAATGGCGGAGCTAACTTCACGCCAAAAAATGATGTTGCTTATAAAAATCGCAATTTTTGAGATTAATTTTTTTCCTTTACGGCACATAATAGCACATCTTGGGCACATTGCAGCACAACATTTTTTTTTCTAAAAAAAAAAAATGGCGGAGCTAACTTCACACACATGGAAAATAGCGATATAGTTCTACCAGTCAATAAAATTCACATACTATAAACGTGATAATAAATTGGCAGTTAATGCAAATATTTTTCAACAAAAAAATCTGTATCGCCTTCAAAAAAGCTAAAATTAAATTTTTAGGTCGACGCCAGTTTTATAAATATACATATAAAAAGTTTTACTAATTACTCGTAAATTGGCTCCGATCTCAAAATTTAATTATTTTTCTCTTTTTGGTGGATTTTCTGAATGCGGTTTAATTTTTTTTTTGTCTGAAGCGTGTTTTAAACAGTCTGAACGCGCCCCATGGCATGCAGTCAATCGACTGCCGATCCGCCCTCCTAAATCCTCTCACACGAACGATGTGTTTGGAACACATTCCGGTCATCTGTCTACTGAACTATCTGATCAAATGCCTACACACTTTCGCACTATTACTATCACCAGTTTACTGTGTTAGCCAATAATGCGGTCAGACTTACGCCGGCCGCTATATTTTCAAGAAATGTATCATTAAAGTTAATATATTGGAAAATATTACATGAAATAATAATAGTTTTTTTTTATGCGGCTGAAATGCAATTGAAAGATTTTTTCGTTGGAGAGCAGCCAATTATACAGGGTGGACCAAGTTATAGTAGCAATAATTCACCATTCGATGGTCCATCGAAAAATAAGTAGACATGCATAATTTTATTTTTTTCCAAAACGCTTCCTAAGGGAGATACAGCCCTTCAAAGTCCAGTTTTAAAAATCAATACTGACAAGTGTCATAAATTATCTCAAAACCAAGTATCGCCTACTTTGTTGGTTATTTTCATAAGTTATTTATTTGTTGTTTTTAATTTAATTACTGAATTATTTATTTAAATTCGCCAAACAGTAAAAAGTTTACATTGTTGTACAAGATTCCAGACCTATTATTTTCATAGGTGGCTATTTTAGAAGTGTTCTAAACTTTCAACTCTAATTATCTCGTAAACGAAGCCTCAAATCGAAATTTTGCAAGAGTGACTCTTTTTTTCTAAACTGAACAGGGAATTCGAAAAAAATGTTATTTTTTAAAAATATCCAGTGGCGCAGAAAATAGGGCGGGAAAAGTGAAACAACCCCCCTGTATCTACGCCACTTGACAATTTTGACAAAAGTTACTTACGTCAAGTAATGAGTATTTATTGCATAAATACTTATACCAAATTTGATCAAAAACGCATTAATGACCTGAGAGTTAGGACAAAAAAAAGAATTTTAAAACTGAACTTTGAAGGGGTGTATCTCCCTTAGGAAGCGTTTTGGAAAAAAATAAAATTATGCATGTCGACTTATTTTTCAATGGACCATCGAATGGTGAATTATTGCTACTATAACCTGGTCCACCCTGTATAATTGTTTCGAAACATATAGGAAAAAATCATTTTACCAACCAGTGGTCACAATCAGGATTCTAACCTGAACCTTTCCACTTTCGCGGCTGAATGAGCTTACAATACTCAATCGTGACAAGATTGCTAAACTAATATTCTCCATATTCATACTTCATATCATATAGCTATTGAATTAGCAGATATGAATTGACGCTCGCATGTAGTGAAAATCTATTGATTCTGAAGCAATACGGAGAATATTAGTTTAGCAATCTTGTCACGATTGAGTATTGTAAGCTCATTCCGCCGCGAAAGTGGAAAGGTTCAGGTTAGAATCAGTGGCGTATCTACCACAGGTGTTCCAGGTGGCAATCACCGGGGCCCCCTAACCTCGAGGGGCCCCCAATTTTTGGGTCAACTACTGATTGATTAATCCTTACACTCGATTTTTTTCTCAGTCCAATTATATATGATCTAAGCGCAGATTGCATTTACTTTCTAGATTCAAATACTATTGTTTCAATCAATTGATGAAGACGACTGGAGGATTTATTTATCCTTAAATATAAAAGAGCGCAATATTATTATCTGAAGAATACCAGTAGAACTTCTTTTAATTACAGAGTCGTTTATATGACGTAGAACATTTTGAGAATACAATCAAATGTTGATGGGATGATGATGTCATGAATAATTGGAAATTTTTCTTAGTTGGGTAAAGTGGGGGAGGGGGCCCCAAAAAAAAAATTTACACCTGGGCCCCGCGAAGTGAAGTTACGCCACTGGTTAGAATCCTGATTGTGACCACTAGTTGGTAAAATGATTTTTTCCTATATGTTTCGAAACAATTATATAATTGACTGCTCTCCAACGAAAAAATCTTTCAATTACATGAAATATTCTGTAAACTGAGTTGATACTTGAATATTTTCTTTCTAACTTGAAAGAAACTTTACAAAAGTTTTATTTTTATTACCGGAAAGATACTGTTTTTATAGAATCTTTCATGTTGAGAAAAAGTAATGTGATTCATTTAAAATTTTGTTGAATGGAACTTTTTCTTCAGATATAATAATATCATTATTCCTTGTTCCTAATATTTTATAAGTAAATGAAATCACGAAAAGAAAAGCACATCTTAACATATCGAGTTTCTGTAGAAATGGCTTCTGCAAATTAAACTAACAAATAAATGCTCCAACACAACTCGAATTTATTTTTCAGATATAAGAATAGGCCTACATAATAGATACATACCAAAGGATAATCCATGCGTAAAATTTTATCAAAAACGGTAGAATTGGTAGATCTGTTCTCGAGAAAAACATTTTTTCCCAGTTTTTATCCTGTTTTTATTTATTTTAAGGGGGACGCTTTTTCCATATCTGAATTACGACCAATTTGACGATTTCTTATCACCTTAACGTAGTCATACCTGCTATTTCAGTTGTACATCTAATCCCACCAAAACATATGTGAAAAAAGGGGCCAAGTTCGGTACAAAGAACAGCTTCGCCGAAAAAAGAATTGAGATCTAAGTGGATGCCAAGTTTTCACACACGAATCATTTATTTATAATATAAAACATGAAAACTTGTCAAGTGAAAACTTGGCACCCACTTAGATCTCAATTCTTTTTTCGGCGAAGCTGTTCTTTGTACCGAACTTGGCCCCTTTTTCACATTTATGTTTTTGGTGAGATATCAATACTTTTTGTAAAGTTACATTCTACTTAAATATTATCTAGACACATATTATATATATACTTAGTTACTAGCGGTTCCCGTCCGGCTTCGCCCGGGTGCTAAGAATTTATGATTTATTACCCCCCCCCCCCCCGTGAGTGTTTAAATTTGATATTTTGCAGTTTTAAGATTTTTTACTTTGTATACGCCTAATGATCTACGTTGATGCCAAATTTCAAGTTTCTAAGTCACCTAGAAGTGGTCTAGATTTTTGATGAGTGAGTGAGTAAGTCAGTGATAAAAATGTGACTTTTCAGACCTTAATAACCCAAGAACTATAATAGGTTTACTAATGAAATTTGGGATTCTACGTGTTTAGGTCTTTATTAGACATGCAAAATTGCAAGTGTGTAGGTCTAATATTTTTGAGTTATGGGGGATCGAAAGTAACTCGAAATTATTGTGTAAAATACACACAGTTAGTGTTTTTCGAACTTGGCTGCGACACACTGCCGTGTGTCTAGATATTTCTAAAATGCCACCTCAGTATATGTGACAATAATATTATTATAGACGTTATTCACTCAAAATAATAAATTCAAATGATCCCAACTGTCGGTAAAAAGCTTCTGACTGTTAAATTGTTAAATTGTGTTTTAAAGACCACCAACAGCTAAGGTTATTTGGGCCTAGCACCAATTCATTATTAACTTCCCATTGGAAGTTATTGTAGGTAATGGGTCCAAAAATCGAATTCAAAATGTATAACAATTTTTTATGTTTCAAGATCACTACACTATTTTTAGAAATATGTCTGTGTGTGTATGTGTGTGTCTGTACGTATGTACGTACGTACGTATGTGTCCATTTCATTCTAAGACGAAATCAAGAGAATGAAAAATGATATCGACTACGTTAGGGTGCCAATCGACGCATATTAACGTAAGTATGATCTGAAAGAAATGTTTTCAAAATCGGTTCAGCCGTTCTTTTTTCTTAACTAAATAGACTCCAAAAAAGTAGATTTTACACAATATCTCGCGAATAAAAAATTATATCGACTTCGTAATGGTGTCGATCGAGGCGTGTTAACGTGATTTTGATCCGACATAAATTTTATAAAAATCGGTTCAGCCGTTTTTTTTTTTTAATTATTGTTAAAAATAAATAATAATTATATTTTAATGATTAAAATGATTACTTTTCTGTGTAATATCTAATTTAATTATTATTATTAAATATTTATCAAACTGGGAAGTTCGTCGTGAGGACCTCAAGGGTCGCACTTTAGTCCTAATAAACGACCCACCTCACAGCTTGTTTTTTTTTTAATAATAAATTAAAAATCCAATAATTGACACTTTTACCAGCTCTCGGGCTAGAATCCGGGAACTGGGGACTTGTAATAAAGGAACCCTAGCAACGCTATGTAAACAACAGTACTGCTACACTCTCGGCCATGCTCAAGCTCTTTCTGACTGTTAATTTTTAAATTTGAATGTCATGAAATACACATTTAAGTTAATAAATTAAAATATGTACCTACTCACTTAAAAATTAAATGAGATAAGTTAACAATGGCAACGAACAGATGTTGTCAACTTCTAAAAACAGGATGTAAAACAGTGGACTAGGAAACAAGTCGTATTTTACTGCACACAAAGTTGTATACATACATTTCCTAAGTCAATTCCTTCCATTGCTTTTTGCGCGAGAGACGAGAGAAACTTGATTTCCCGACGTACTACATACAACACAGCTTGATGAAAAAAAATAAATTGAGAGGAAAGTGAAAAACATTGTAATGCTCGGAGAAGTTGTCAGCGGCCGATTCAAGGAAAAAAGGGGACGAGGTCTCTGATACTTGCTAGATTTCGATATGTCTGTAACACATACTGTGGAGGTATATGTATCACATATATGAGTGTAGGCCGTATATACATGTATAAAGTGTGTGAAAAACATGTGTCTCTGATTGAAACTTCTGAAGAAAATATCAAAGATTTCCTGTGATTTTCACAATCTCTTAATTTATTTCTTTGCTTTCGGAACAGCCGATTTTATATAAACGAGACAAATGCAATAATACATTTTGTTGTTATCGCAAAGGAAAGTTTATCTGTCAAAATGTTGAAAAGTTTTCTAGTAGGTATTTTAAATTAACCCAAAGGGTATTTAAAAATAGAACATGAATTATAAATTGAATTTACTCATCAAAAAAGTGATGATGAAAAAAAATGTTTTCCATCAAAAATATATAAATGGACAAAAATCAACTTACCGAGCTCAGATAAAGAAATTCTCAAATATGGTGATAAAGAGTCAAGTTTCTGGCGATGATGACTACTCTGAAATATATAATTCAAATTTTATTAATAAAAATAATTCACCTTTATTTTAAAGTCTCATTTAAAATTATCTTTATGCATATTATACGGTATAAGATTATATCGAATAGATATTAAAAAATTATAATTTAAAAAAATTTTGGAGCATACAAGTAATTCAAGAATTACAAGGCGCGATATTCATGTAGGTATTGTGTGTAAACGGTTTTACCGAACATAGGGAAAATAACACTAAGAAGATCAATTTTGTATTAGGCTATGGCCATAAGACCTAATGTAAAATATGTATTGGATTACATAGAAAAATAGTGCAGTGAATTTTTTAAACAATTTTCCATAGCAGCGATTGACTATTAAGCGAAACTCGGAACCTGCTAAATAAAAAAAGTCATGAGGTGTCGTAAGATACCCGACAGAAGCTATGTTTCTTACGCATTGTATATAAAACCGAATTTATCAAAGATATAAACAATACAATTAAAAAGTTATTATTTGACCGCCATTTTGAAATCTGACGCCATTTTATTTTTTTGTGTCTTATTAAACTCTCAAATATCAATTTTCAAAAGGATCGGATAATTTTTACAAAGAAGTATATACCTATGGTTGCCATTTTAAAATATGACGTCATTTTATTTTTTTGCGTTCAATAAAACTCGTCAATATCTATTTTCAAAAAGATCGGATAATTTTTACACAAAAAGTACATATTGCCGCCGTTTTGAAATCTGACGTCATTTTATTTTTTTGTGTCCTATGAAACTCTCAAATACCGATTTTCAAAAGAATCGGATAATTTTTACAAAAAAATACATATGGCCGCCATTTTTAAATCTGACGTCATTTTATTGTTTTGTGTTCTATGAAACTCTCAAATATCAATTTTCGAAAGGATCGGATAATTTTTACAAAAATGTACATACGGCCGCCAATTTGAAATCTGACGTCATTTTATTTTTTTGCGTCTGAAACTCTCAAATATCAATTTTCAAAAGGATCGTATAATTTTTAGAAAGGAGTACATATATTTCCGCCATTTTGAAATCTGACGTCATTTTATTTTTTTGTGTCCTATGAAACTCTCAAATATCAATTTTCAAAAGGATCGGATAATTTTTACAAAAAAGTACATATGGCCGCCATTTTGAAATCTGACGCCATTTTATTTTTTTGTATCCTATGAGACTCTCAATATCAATTTTCAAAAGGATCGGATAATTTTTACAAAAAAGTACATACGGCCGCCATTTTGAAATCTGATGTCATTTTATTTTTTTGTGTCCTATGAAACTCTCAAATACCGATTTTCAAAAGAATCGGATAATTGTTACAAAAAAGTACATTTGGCCGCCATTTTTAAATCTGATGTCATTTTATTTTTTTGTGTTCTATGAAACCCTCAAATATCAATTTTGAAAAGGATCGGATAATTTTTACAAAAATGTACATACGGCCGCCATTTTGAAATTTGACGTCATTTTATTTTTTTGTGTCTTATGAAACTCTCAAATATCAATTTTCAAAAGGATCGTATAATTTTTAGAAAGGAGTACCTACTACATATTTCCGCCATTTTGAAATCTGACGTTATTTTATTTTTTTGTGTCCTATGAAACTCTCAAATATCAATTTTCAAAAGGATCTGATAATTCTTACAAAAAAGTACATATGGCCGCCATTTTGAAATCTGGCACTATTTAATTTTTTTGTGTCCTATGAAACTCTCAAATATCAATTTTCAAAAGGATCGGATAATTTTTACAAAAAAGTACATATGGCCGCCATTTTGAAAAATCTGACATCATTTTATTTTTTTGGTGTCCTATGAAACTCTCAAATATCAATTTTCAAAAGGATCGGATAATTTTTACAAAACAGTTCAAATGGCCGCCATTTTGAAAAATCTGATGTCATTTTATTTTTTTGTGTTCTATAAAACTCTCAAATATTAATTTTCAAAAGAATCGGATAATTTTTACAAAAAAGTACATATGGCCGCCATTTTGAAATCTGACGCCATTTTTTTTTTGTGTCGTATAAAACTCTCAAATATTAATTTTCAAAAGAATCGGATAATTTTTACACTACTTCGTGACGTGACGTTTCACTTTTTATTATTTAGGTCCCCATCTGAAACGTGCGTTAAGAAGCATAGCTTCAAATAAAAATAGGTAAAAAAACTTTTAAGTTAAACGGTTTTATAAATGTTTTAAAAAGAAAAAAATAATATTTAATTTAGGTTCATAAGTATAAAAGCGTGGGTCGTACACTCTATGATAATTTATTACAGTCACGACCCACGCTTTTATACTTATGAACCTAAATTAAATTTTATTTTTTTCTTTTTAGTACATTTATAAAACCGTTTAACTTAAAAGTTTTTTATCTATTTTATTTTTAATTTTTTAGTGTGCTTTATTTCCTTAGTCTGATTTTATAACATTTATCCGATCCACTGAAACGTTACCGGAGAAAGACCTTTTGCCTGTGAAAATTCAAAAGTACGATTTGCATCCGGACGAAAGCCGGGCCGGTCAGCTAGTTATCATAATATTGTATTGTCACCGGAGCTACACATGTGTGCAAATTTTCAACTCAATCGGATCACGGGAAGTGGGTGAAAATTCAAAAGTACGATTTACACCCGGACGAAAGCCGGGCCGGTCAGCTAGTTACCATAAATTGTATTGTCACCGGAGCTACACATGTGTGCAAAATTTCAACTCAATCGGATCACGGGAAGTGGGTGAAAACTCAAAAGTACGATTTACACCCGGACGAAAGCCGGGCCGGTCAGCTAGTTACCATAAATTGTATTGTCACCGGAGCCACACATGTGTGCAAAATTTCAACTCAATCGGATCATAGGAAGTGGGTGAAAATTCAAAAGTACGATTTGCACTCGGACGAACGCCGGACCGGTCAGCTAGTTATCATAATATTGTATTGTCACCGGAGCTACACATGTGTGCAAAATTTCAACTCAATCGGATCACGGAAAGTGGGTGAAAATTCAAAAGTACGATTTACACCCGGACAAAAGCCGGGCCGGTCAGCTAGTTATCATAATATTGTATTGTCATCGGAGCTACACATGTGTGCAAAATTTCAACTCAATCGGATCATAGGAAGTGGGTAAAAGTTCAAAAGTACGATTTACGCCCGGACGAACCGGGCCGGTCAGTTAGTTACCATAATATTGTTTTGTCACCGGAGCTACACATGTGTGCAAAATTTCAACTCAGTCGGTCGCAAGATTTGTAACAAATATACGGGATCAAGCTAAATAAAACCACCATTTAAAAAACAATGTATCACCTACTTATTTTTGCGTGATGCCAGAACATACGTTTTTATTTGAGAATCAGTTCGGTTGCTTTTGCGTGATGCCAGAATATTTTAAAACTCGCAGTTGCATAAGAAGTTATTTACTTGAATAAAAATCATGTAAATCGGATCAGTGGTTCTCGAGTTATAAGCGTACAAAGGGACATACAGACAGAGAATGTCAAATTGTTCGGGAAGATATGAACGTCGAGAAATTTTGGTCAGATCCCTAGGTCTCGCCATCCGATCGACGTCAATAATTAGTTACACGTCATTTTAACTCAGTAGGCCAGGGTTTTTAAACTTAAATTCAAACATCAGCAGTCAAAAAATTGAATAACTATATTGAAATAATGCAATATAAGGCAGAGCATACGCTATCTTCCAATATCCATATCACACCGTGCAACAGACAAGGACAACCGAAACAAGTTCGCGATTTATTAGATAAAGTCGCATTTATTTCGTTTAATAATCATATAAATCTGTATAAAAAAACTGTTTTGACACAATATTATACATGAAATCTCTCTAAAATTTTCTGCTCTTTCGTTTAAGACAGGTTTCGAATCGATCTGACTTAAATTGAGCAAACTATAAGCAAAAAACACCGTTTTTTCTAATTTGCTCCCCTCTGGGGCCAAAATTCAAAAATCGGGCGACGTTAGGATCAAATAGACCCCGAGAGGAATCGAACAAAAAAAAGTTTTTGAAAATTGGTTCATCCGTTTGGGCTGTACGCGTGACACAAAAAATCCGTTACAGATTCACAGATTCACAGATTCACAGACAAAGCGAGTGTATATAGGCGCTTCTAGCTTCGCTAAGATCGCGCCTAAAAAACTAAAAAACACGCTTTAATGAACTAAAAAGTAAAAAATAATTAATTTTATTGTAAAAAAGCGTAAGGTGCTTTATATCATATATTTTCATACTACCCCACGCTTTTTAGGCGCGATCTTAGCGAAGCTAGAAGCGCCTATATACACTCGCTTTGTCTGTACGTCTGTGAATCTGTCAATCTGTGAATCTGTCAATCTGTAACGGATTTTTTGTATCAGTCGTACAGCCCAAACGGGTTAACCGATTTTAAAAAACTTTTTTTTGTTCGATTCCTCTCGGGGTCTATTTGATCCTAACATCGCCCGATTTTTGAATTTTGGCCCCAGAGGGGAGCAAATTAGAAAAAACGGTGTTTTTTGCTTATAGTTTGCTCAATTTAAGTCAGATTGATTCGAAACCTATCTTAAACGAAAGAGCAGAAAATTTTAGATAGAATTCATGTATAATATTGTGTCAAAACTGTTTTTTTATACAGATTTATATGATTATTAAACGAAATAAATGCGACTTTATCTAATAAATCGCGAACTTGTTTCGGTTGTCCTTGTCTGTTGCACAGTGTGATATGGATATTGGAAGATAGCGTATGTTCTGTCTTATATTGCATTATTTAAATATAGTTATTCATTTTTTTGACTGCTGATGTTTGAATTTAAGTTTATAAAAACCCTGGCCTACTGAGTTAAAATGACGTGTAACTAATTATTGACGTCGATCGGATGGCGAGACCTAGGGATCGGACCAAAATTTCTCGACGTTCATACCCCGGCTTTCGTCCGGGTGAAATCGTACTTTTGGATTTTCACCCACTTCCCGTGATCCGATTGAGTGGAAATTTTGCACACATGTGTAGCTCCGGTGACAATACAATATTATGGTAACTAGCTGACCGGCCCGGCTTTCGTCCGGGTGTAAATCGTACTTTTGAATTTTCACCCACTTCCCGTGATCCGATTGAGTTGAAATTTTGCACACATGTGTAGCTCCGGTGACAATACAATATTATGGTAACTAGCTGACCGGCCCGGCTTTCGTCCGGGTGTAAATCGTACTTTTGAATTTTCACCCACTTCCCGTAATCCGATTGAGTTGAAATTTTGCACACATGTGTAGCTCCGGTGACAATACAATATTATGGTAACTAGCTGACCGGCCCGGCTTTCGTCCGGGTGTAAATCGTACTTTTAAATTTTCACCCACTTCCCGTGATCCGATTGAGTTGAAATTTTGCACACATGTGTAGCTCCGGTGACAATACATTATTATGGTAACTAGCTGATCGGCCCGGCTTTCGTCCGGGTGCAAATCGTACTTTTGAATTTTCACAGGCAAAAGGTCTTTCTACGGTAACGTTTCGGATAAATGTAATAAAATCAGACTAAGGAAATAAAGCACACTAAACAATTGTAAAGTCACGTCACGAAGTAGCGTAACGTCACTTTTGTAAAAATTATCCGATCCTTTTGAAAATTAATATTTGAGAGTTTTATAGGACAAAAAAAAATAAAATGGCGTCAGATTTCAAAATGGCGTCCATATGTACTTTTTTGTAAACATTATCTGATTCTTTTGAAAATTAATATTTGAGTTTTATAGGACACAAAAAAATTAAATGGTGTCAGATTTCAAAATGGCGGCCATATGTACTTTTTTGTAAGAATTATCAGATCCTTTTGAAAATTGATATTTGAGAGTTTCATAGAACACAAAAAAATAAAATGACGTCAGATTTCAAAATGGCGGCCATTATATATACTTTTTTGTAAAAATTATCCGATCCTTTTGAAAATTCATATTTGCGAGTTTTATAGGACACAAAAAAATAAAATGACGTCAGATTTCAAAATGGCGGAAATATGTAGAGCTCCTTTCTAAAAATTATACGATCCTTTTGCAAATTGATATTTGAGAGTTTCATAAGACACAAAAAAATAAAATGACGTCAGATTTCAAAATGGCGGCCGTATGTACATTTTTGTAAAAATTATCCGATCCTTTTGAAAATTGATATTTGAGAGTTTCATAAAACACAAAAAAATAAAATGACGTCAGATTTAAAAATGACGGCCAAATGTACTTTTTTGTAAAAATTACCCGATTCTTTTGAAAATCGGTATTTGAGTTTCATAGGACACAAAAAAATAAAATGACGTCAGATTTCAAAATGGCGGCCATATATACTTTTTTGTAAAAATTATCCGATCCATTTCGGTATTTGAAAGTTTCATAGGACACAAAAAAATAAAATGATGTAAGATTTAAAAATGGCGGCCGTATGTACTTTTCTGTAAAAATTATCCGATCCTTTTGAAAATTGATATTTGAGAGTTTCATATAACACAAAAAAATAAAATGACGTCAGATTTCAAAATGGCGGCCATATGCACTTTTTTTTTAAATTATCCGATTCTTTTGAATATTGATATTTGAGTTTTATAGGACTCAAAAATATAAAATAGCGTCAGATTTGAAAATGGCGGCCATAATATGTACTTTTTTGTAAAAATTATTCGATCCCTTTGTAAATTGATATATGCGAGTTTTATAGGACACAAAAAAATAAAATGACGTCATATTTCAAAATGGCGGAAATATGTAGTACCTACTCCTTTGTAAAAATTATCCGCACCTTTTGAAAATTGATATTTGAGAGTTTCATAAGACACAAAAAAATAAAATGACGTCGGATTTCAAAATGCGGCCGTATGTACATTTTTATAAAAATTATCCGATTCTTTTGAAAATTGATATTTGAGAGTTTTATAGGTCACAAAAAAATAAAATGACCTCAGATTTCAAAATGGCGGCCATATATACTTTTTTGTAAAAATTATACGATCCTTTTGAAAATCGGTATTTGAAAGTTTCATAGGGCACAAAAAAATAAAATGATGTCAGATTTCAAAATGGCGGCCGTATGTACTTTTTTGTAAAAATTATCCGTTCCTTTTGAAAATTGATATTTGAAAGTTTCATAGGAGACAAAAAAATAAAATGATGTAAAATTTAAAAATGGTGGCCGCATGCACTTTTCTGTAAAAATTATCCGATCCTTTTGAAAATTGATATTTGAGATTTTTATAGAACACAAAAAAATAAAATGACGTCAGATTTCAAAATGGCGGCCATATTTACTTTTTTGCAAAAATGATCCGATCTTTTTGAAAATCGGTATTTGGAGTTTCATAGGACACAAAAAAAATAAAATGACGTCATATTTTAAAATGGCGGCCATATGTAGGTACTTTTTTGCTAAAATTATCCGATCCTTTTGAAAATTGATATTTGAGAGTTTTACAGGACACAAAAAATTACTTCAGATTTCAAAGTGGCGCCCGTAGTATGCACTTTTTTGAAAAATTATCCGATCTTTTTGAAAATTAATATTTGCGAGTTTTATAGGACGCAAAAAAATAAAATGATGTCATATTTAAAAATGGCGGTCATTATGTTGTGTCTTTTTGTGTCAACACAACATTGTTTTGTTTTGGCAGTTTCTATTAGCTACGCTTTTGAAACAAACAAGTAATTCAAAATTATAATTTCGTTGTGATCAGACCTATTTTAGACTCGTCTTGATTAAATCAAATTTTGTTGTGTTTTATTTATTTATTATTAATTTTATATAAGTATCTACGATAACATTAAATCAAGTCAAAAAGATCTTTATAATAGGTATATATTTCTTTGTAAAAATTATCCGATCTTTTTGAAAATTGATATTTGAGAATTTAATAAGACACAAAAAAATAAAATGGCGTCAGATTTCAAAATGGCGATCAAATAATAACTTTTTAATTGTATTATTTATATCTTTGATAAATTCGGTTTTATATACAATTCGTAAGAAGCATAGCTTCTGTCGGGTGTCTTACGACACATCATGACTTTTTTATTAGGCGCGATCTTAGCGAAGCTAGAAGCGCCTATATACACTCACTTTGTCTGTACGTCTGTGAATCTGTGAATCTGTTAATCTGTGAATCTGTGAATCTGTCAATCTGTAATGGATTTTTTGTATCAGTCGTACAGCCCAAACGGGTTAACCGATTTTAAAAAACTTTTTTTTGTTCGATTCCTCTCGGGGTCTATTTGATCCTAACGTCGCCCGATTTTTGGATTTTGGCCCCAGAGGGGAGCAAATTAGAAAAAACGGTGTTTTTTGCTTATAGTTTGCTCAATTTAAGTCAGATCGATTCGAAACCTGTCTTAAACGAAAGAGCAGAAAATTTTAGATAGATTTCATGTATAATATTGTGTCAAAACAGTTTTTTAATACAGATTTATATGATTATTAAACGAAATAAATGCGACTTTATCTAATAAATCGCGAACTTGTTTCGGTTGTCCTTGTCTGTTGCACAGTGTGATATGGATATTGGAAGATAGCGTATGCTCTGTCTTATATTGCATTATTTCAATATAGTTATTCAATTTTTTGACTGCTGATGTTTGAATTTAAGTTTAAAAACCCTGGCCTACTGAGTTAAAATGACGTGTAACTAATTATTGACGTCGATCGGATCGGACCAAAATTTCTCGACGTTCATCATACCTTCCCGAACAATTTGACTTTCTCTGTCTCTATGTCTCTTTGTACGCTTATAACTCGAGAACCACTGATCCGATTTACATGATTTTTTTTCAAGTAAATAACTTCTTATGCGACTGCGAGTTTTAAAATATTCTGGCATCACGCAAATAAAAACGCATGTTCACTATGTTCTGGCATCACGCAAAAATAAGTAGGTAGTAGATGCTTTGTTTTTTAAACGGTGGTTTTATTTAGCTTGATTCCGTATATTTGTTACAAATCTTGCGATCGATTGAGTTAAAATTTTGCAAACATGTGTAGCTCCGGTGACAATACAATATTATGGTAACTAGCTGACCGGCCCGGTTCGTCCGGGTGTAAATCGTACTTCTGAATTTTCACCCACTTCCCGTGATCCGATTGAGTTGAAATTTTGTACACATGTGTAGCTCCGGTGACAATACAATATTATGGTAACTGGCTGACCGGCCCGGCTTTCGTCCGGGTGTAAATCGTACTTTTGAATTTTCACCCACTTCCTATGATCCGATTGAGTTGAAATTTTGCACACATGTGTAGCTCCGGTGACAATACAATATTATGGTAACTAGCTGACCGGCCCGGCTTTCGTGCGGGTGTAAATCGTACTTTTGAATTTTTACCCACTTCCCATGATCCGATTGAGTTGAAATTTTGCACACATGTGTAGCTCCGGTGACAATACAATATTATAGTAACCAGCTGACCGGCCCGAGTTTCGTCCAGGTGCAAACCGTACTTTTGAATTTTCACAGGCAAAAGGTCTTTCTCCAGTAACGTTTCCGATAAATGTAATAAAATCAGACTAAGGAAATAAAGCACACTAAAAATTATTAGATCCTTTTGAAAATTAATATTTGAGAGTTTTATAGAACACAAAAAAATAAAATGGCGTCAGATTTCAAAATGGCGGCCATATGTACTTTTTTGTAAACATTATCCGATTCTTTTGAAAATTAATATTTGAGAGTTTTATATCACACAAAAAAATTAAATGGTGTCAGATTTCAAAATGGCGGCCATATGTACTTTTTTGTAAGAATTATCAGATCCTTTTGAAAATTGATATTTGAGAGTTTCACAGAACACAAAAAAATAAAATGACGTCAGATTTCAAAATGGCGGCTATATATACTTTTTTGTAAAAATTATCTGATCCTTTTGAAAATTGATATTTGCGAGTTTTATAGGACACAAAAAAATAAAATGATGTCAGATTTCAAAATGGCGGAAATATGTAGAACTCCTTTCTAAAAATTATACGATCCTTTTGAAAATTGATATTTGAGAGCTTCATAGGACACAAAAAAATAAAATGACGTCAGATTTCAAAATGGCGGCCGTATGTACTTTTTTGTAAAAATTATCTGATCCTTTTGAAAATTGATATTTGCGAGTTTTATAGGACACAAAAAAATAAAATGATGTCAGATTTCAAAATGGCGGAAATATGTAGAACTCCTTTCTAAAAATTATACGATCCTTTTGAAAATTGATATTTGAGAGCTTCATAGGACACAAAAAAATAAAATGACGTCAGATTTCAAAATGGCGGCCGTATGTACTTTTTTGTAAAAATTATCCTATCATTTTGAAAATTGATATTTGAGAGTTTCATAGGTCACAAAAAAATAAAATGACGTCAGATTTCAAAATGGCGGCCATATATACTTTTTTGTAAAAATTATCCGATCCTTTTGAAAATCGGTATTTGAAAGTTTCATAGGACACAAAAAAATAAAATGCCGTCAGATTTCAAAATGGCGGAAATATGTAGTACTCCTTTGTAAAAATTATCCGATCCTTTTGAAAATTGATATTTGAGAGTTTCATAAGACACAAAAAAATAAAATGACGTCAGATTTAAAAATGGCGGCCGTATGGACATTTTTGTAAATATTATCCGATCCTTTTGAAAATTGATATTTGAGAGTTTCATAGGTCACAAAAAAATAAAATGATGTCTGATTTCAAAATGGCGGCCATATATACTTTTTTGTAAAAATTATCCGATCCTTTTGAAAATCGGTATTTGAAAGTTTCATAGGACACAAAAAAATAAAATGATGTCAGATTTAAAAATGGCGGCCGTATGTACTTTTTTGTAAAAATTATCCGATCCTTTTGAAAATTGATATTTGAGAGTTTAATAGAACACAAAAAAATAAAATGACGTCAGATTTCAAAATGGCGGCCATATGTACTTTTTTGCAAAAATGATCCGATCTTTTTGAAAATTAATATTTGCGAGTTTTATAGGACACAAAAAATAAAATGATGTCATATTTCAAAATGGCGGTCATAGGTATATATTTCTTTGTAAAAATTATCCGATCCTTTTGAAAATTGATATTTGAGAATTTAATAAGACACAAAAACATAAAATGGCGTCAGATTTCAAAATGGCGATCAAATAATAACTTTTTAATTGTATTATTTATATCTTTGATAAATTCGGTTTTATATACAATGCGTAAAAAGCATAGTATCTGTCGGGTGTCTTACGACACATCATGACTTTTTTATTTAGCCGGTTCTGAGTAACGCTTAATAGTCAACCGATGGAAAATTGTTTAAAAAATTCACTGTACTATTTTTTCTATGTAATCCAATACATATTTATATTAGGTCCTATGGCTCATAGCCTACTACAAAATTATAAATCTTCTCAGTGTTATTTTCCCTATGTTCAATAAAACCGTTTACACACAGTACCTACATGAATATCGCGCCTTGTAATTCTTGAATTGCTTGTATGCTCCAAAATTTTTTACAATAAAATTAATTATTTTTTACTTTTTAGTTCATTAAGCGTGTTTTTTAGTTTTTTTAAATTATAATTTATTTTTGCTTTTTAGTCCTGGAGTTCCTGGTCAGGATAATGGGACAAACTTATGGAATTATTGTATTGTAATCGGTCCTTGATAAGTGTGCAAAGTTTCAGTTCAATCTGAAGTTTTTTGCTTTTTTTTAGTCCTGGAGATCCTGGTCAGGATAATGGGACAAACTTATGGAATTATTGTATTGTCATCGGTCCTTGATAAGTGTGCAAAGTTTCAGTTCAATCTGAAGTTTTTTGCTTTTTAGTCCTGGAGATCCTGGTCAGGATAATGGGACAAACTTATTGAATTATTGTATTGTCATCGGTCCTTGATAAGTGTGCAAAGTTTCAGTTAAATCTGAAGTTTTTTGCTTTTTTTTTTAGTCCTGGAGATCCTGGTCAGGATATATGGGACAAACTTATTGAATTATTGTATTGTCGTCGGTCCTTGATAAGTCGACAACGTTTAAACTAAATCTGACCATTCAAAGTTGGTCAAAATCAAGTTCAAAGAAATTGGTTACAAACTGACAAACAAACAAGCAAGCAAGCAAGCAAACATACAGGTGAAGCTAATATAAGCGTGTTAAAATCGTCATTATTCTCTTAAATCCGGGCCTAGAAATTACATTTTAAGGCGATCAGCTACCAGGGTTTTCCTAGTCAAGTACCGAATCATATTTTCAATTTGGTTAAATTATTAATCTATCTATAATTGCATATTATAATAAAAATGATAATTGGTGTACTTGTTGTTAGCGCATCACGCAAAAACCACTGAACAGATTTTAATTCCTTATAGGCTGGGTCTTTGTCTCCAATTAGAATTGTCACGATATTCCTTATGGTGGATTAGCAGTTTGAAATACTAAATTGAGTAGTACTAGCGATATCAGACTGGATTTGATATTTATAAAGTATCATTGGAAGTTAGTTTGGTGCCATTGTTTTTCAAGAAAATATGTGATCTCTGTAGGTATGCGATCTGTAAAAATTGTTGTGCATAATTATTTTATTAATAATTTATTTAATTGGCGTTGAATTATTAATGCACGTGAGCGAAGTCGCGTGTACAGCTGGTTTTAATAACAAATTGCAAACACAGTCTTCAGATTAGAACTTACGAACGAGGGGTAATAGACGCGTCATGGAAACCCAATATAAACAATGTCATCGCTACGAGCTCAGCTATTCTCCAACCCTAAGCAAATTGCAGTTATCACTGAATTGATTGCCAAACTAATTTAAAAACATCTCCACAAGTTTTATTTTAAATATGAAAGGAAAATAGGATAACTGTGGATGAATAATAAGATAATAATAGTTTGTTTTTTTTTATACGGCTGAAATGCAATTGAAAGATTTTTTCGTTGGAGAGCAGCCAATTATATAATTGTTTCGAAACATATAGGAAAAAATCACTTTACCAACCAGTGGTCATTTTTTTCCTATATGTTTCGAAACAATTATATATGTAGCTGCTCTCCAACGAAAAAATGAATAATTAGTTAATGTTAAAAATAGTAACCTCTTTCCCACATTACGCATTCACTCAAGTAATTAGTAAATTACTATAAAACCTTGTTGTAACATTCTATAGCATTGTAACGTTACGACAAGGTGTTGTAATAAACTACAAAAGTAGGCGGTCCTAATTTGAGCGCGAAATTTAAAATGGAGTCGATTGGCGTTCAAAACTGTATGGGGTTTAACGGAATATTCGTTACCATTATCTTAAAACATATTTCTTACCAAAACAATGGCTGTTTCATAAAAATAATTAATAAATCCCGTCATTATTGGCCACAAAACTTTATTATTTCGTGTGAAATAATTTTTTATTTGAAATTAAAAATTTTTGAAAAATGAATGTCCTAACTTGATTCAGCCAGTAACGTTTATTCTAACCTAACTTAACCTCGTTGACGTTATTGTCGAGGTATAATTTAAGCAATTATAATTAGAAATTGAGTTTGTTATTTCCATTTGGAGTTGAAAAAGTGTTCTGAAGTCGTCTGAGCTACGCTAGATCAAGGGAGGGCAAGCTAAAATGATAAAAAAATGTTTTCATCAATTAGGTATTGGATATCTAGGTATTATTTTAGCTTTTTCCTCAGTCAGAAATTTAAACTTTTTGCAGTCATAATTTTCATTAGAACTTCATTGAAGTACAAAACGCCCCCCATAACAAATTGCTTTAATTATTAACGACGACATGTATAGAAAAACGAGGTTATGTCAGTAGAATGAATGAAATTTGACAGTTGTGTCGTCAGTGGGTGAACGTACGTTTAACGCAGATTCTAGTTAGAAGGAGACAGTTGCGACTCCGCCACGCCTTCCTTTCCTAATCTATTCAATAATTACTATAGTGAATTCGTAATGTGGGAAAGAGATCACTATTCTTATCACTTAACTTTCAAAAATTTATTTCAAACAATTTCGAGACTATATCTCTGTCGGAAATGAAAAATAAATTTAATAACTGATATTTATTGGCTGATAAAAAACTGAATATTCTGCGTCCAATATTCAAATAAGAATACGTTTTGTATATTTTAACAAATGCAATATGTAGGTACGTATAAAAAGTCCGGTGATTTAAGAGACAGAGGGGCTGGTAAACCTTTCTTGCACTGTAAGTTTTAGTACTTATTTTATTGTTGGCACAGATTGACGGACAGTACTATCCCTACTTGTAAACATAGCTGACGCCTTTCTTTTCTTTTATTGTTTATTACACACAGTCAATTTTAACAAAAAAGTTTACATGCTAACATTTTGTTCTTTTCACAATCTATCGCGCAACGAACTTTCAGTTATTAATTCTTTGTCTTATATACCTACGTATACCCAGTATAAAATAGCTAATTACACATGCATGTGTTCTACCGGCTTGTAATGGGTCACTTAACAGGCAGGTGTACGGGAAAGTAACTTTTCCGCCCACTTGTGCGCAGGCGCGGACTTTTTAAATATTTTTTCAGGGACGCGAACATTTGTAGGAGCCCGAGGGATAGACCTGAGTAATTTGTTATTTATTGGGATTAGGAAATGCGAGAGCCCCCGGCCCTCTCCAACTCCAGAAGCCACTAAAAGGAGGAAAATAATAAAATTTTGAGGTCGACGCCAATTTAATAAAAAATGAAGTAGGTTCAAAAGTGCCAATTTAATTAATATCTACTTTTTAACACACTTCATTCTTTTTTCTAATGGCGCCGACTTAAAAATTTTATTATTTTCCTCTTTTAGTGACTTTTTTGAAGGAAGTTTTTCTTTTTCTGTTAATCAACCGTTATGAGTTCCCACACCCGCGTGCCGTGATAAGAAAACGATATGTTAGTTTGAGTTCTAAGAAGAAACAAAAAGAAGGGCATGTTAACTCAGCGTTTTCTTCCCTTGCATCTCTATCGGCGCTGACTTAAAATAAGGGTGTCTATATTATATTATGCAAACGTTGTTGTAACTGAAAATGATGCAACGTAATTCGCTTTCTTTAATTTGCATACACATTTTTTACGCTTTTTAAACATTAACATTGTTATTTGGACAAAAAATTAATTTGTAGTAAATAATTATGTTAATCTGCAGGCACAGGAACACAGGTGTTGAGCAAATTATCGTTCATGAATTTATCTGGAACTGTATGGAAAAAAGATGAAAAATCTCAACGAAATGGCTCAATATACTGTTACGGATCACCCTGTATATAAACGTCAGGCAAGAATTCTGAGAAGCGGTGTCTGCTTGCTGAACAACGAGTAACTACGCGAAGTTTCAAGAGAACGCGAGAAGCACTGGGCTTCAGCCACGCAGAGTATATAAACGAGTGAGTGAAGCGATCAGTCAATCAGTCAATGGTGAGTCGTGCAATCAAGTGGATCAGTGATATAAATAGTTCCGCGATATAAATAGACCAGATAAAATAAATATTAGTGTAGTCAATTGTATATAATTAAGTGTTAATTACCGTTTAGTTATTGTTTACTTGTGTTGATTGTTATAACTGACTTTTCGTTGTTGCATTTATGTTATTGTATTTTTAATTATTGTAAATAAATATTTATTCCGCCAACTCAGAAAACAGTTTTGTAACAATACCAATCACGTAGCGATTCCGTTGTGTATAATTTTATGGTATTTTCACAATGCTGCTATTGAAAATTCGATATTCGTTACCTGTTTAGCGGGTTGAAACTGAGAGTTTCAACCCTAGGGACAAAAATTTTTAGTTGTCGGTTTTCTCTCTTTTTAACGTTGTTAAGAAGGAGATACAGCGATTGAGTCGCCGCCAACTTCAATTCTCATTACTCGAATCCGTCAAAATGACAGACATAACTCCACATAAATTTTACATAGATCTGACAGATTTAATATTTTGGTGGCTTTTTTGCGCGCCCAAATTGCAGGTAGGTACCTCATATCGATTTGTCAATAGAGTTGTTGTGAAAAATAATATGCAATTACTCGGAACGAAACATAGCGCTTGCAAAGCGTGTGATAGCTGCCAGAGTTTGCAAACGCTATGTTTAGACCCTTGTAATGCAATATACTATTTCATATAACTGTCAATTTGCAATTTGAAAGAGATAGAATCCAAATACAGTGAGTGCGACAAGGACGGGTGACGTGAAACCACTCGTGAAATGATTTTTTGTTTTCAAGTTGTCAGCCCTGGGTATTATTGCATTTTGAGACGATTTTTAGAGACATAAACCTGCCTAAAAAGCACATCATGTAATATTTCCACCATGGTTCCAACACATCAGTTGTTGAGCGTCTATAATCTAAAATCTCACTCTTTCCTTTAGTTCTAATTTGCAAACTGAAAAATATCGATTGGATTTTCAACAAATCAAAAATAATAAATTGAATTGACATTAGGCTCAGATATAACCGCGACAGTTGGTGGCTTTAAAAAAGGATGGCTGAGAAACGACACGTCTTGTATAGATGTGTCGTTTCTCAGCGAAAAGTCCTATATTACATACATCTACCTGCTCCGGGATTCGAATCCAATACCTCGTGAATAATATTCGAGTTTGAATTAATATTTATATTATGCAATGCAAAGTAACCAAAATAATGTAACATTGTAAAGTATGTATCAGCTATATGTGCAATAATTCCTAACAATGAATTGACGACTGTTAAGTCTGAGAAACATTAGTGAGAACTGTGAACAGTAGAACAGTAAGCTTAATGGACAGACTATTTCGGTTACCTATAATAATTCTGATTTACCAGAGTGGAATGATAGAAGAAGTTATTAAATACACTTATCACTAAGCAGCTTATATAGCCACATGATTATTAATATACAGGATGTTTGGTTTTGTCAACTGAACATCGCATTCGACTGGTGCTATTCTGTCTCGTCTCGGTGAGAAATAATCGTTACCGTGTCAAATTTCGAGTCTTGTGACTTTCTCGAGGGTGTCTTGTGGTGATAAAAAGAATTATTGAATAATTTCGTCTCAGTACCACATGTCATCTCTAGTAGAGTAGCGGAAATTATTTTTCTGCAGCGGTTAAAACGTCGCTGTCGTAAGCTTACGTTTTCTGTAAGCAAAGAATCAGTGTACACGTATGTGCTCGCTTAAATTACACATCAGGTGCAAACTGACAGAGGCTACTGTATTTTTAGTATGTATTTATAATTTATTTGTAAGATTCTTTTGATACACAATTCACAAACAAATCTAATAAGCAGGAAAGCAATAAATTTAGTAGATATATAATAATTAATATCTACAGTAAATTAATTGTTTTAGGGTTCCGTGCATGGGCGCCGGCAGGATTGATTCCAAGGGGGTGAAAAATGCTAAACGTACACTCAAATAAATTAAAAAAACCTATAATGCAACTCTGGTATGTGCTCGCTTAAATTACACATCTGGTGCAAACTGACAGGGGCTACTGTATTTTTAGTATATATATTTATAATTTATTTGTAAGATTCTTTTGATACACAATTCACAAACAAATCTAATAAGCAGGAAAGCAATAAATTTAGTAGATATATAATAATTAATATCTACTGTAAATAAGACTGATGTTAAATATAATTGATACTTACCGTACTTATCGCTATGTAATACCATGTCATATTTATGTACTTACCTTATGTGTTTATGTACTTACCTTATGTATTTATGTACTTACCTTACGTATTTTTTAGTAGTGCTAATAGCCCTAAGGTTGAAGCACATATGTTATGTTTTTGTTGTTTGCTAAATAAAAAAAAAAAAAAAAAAAAAAAAGACTGATGTTTTAGGGTTTCGTACATGGGCGCCGGCAGGATTGATTCCAAGGGGGTGAAAAATGCTAAACGTATACTCAAATAAATTATAATAACCTATAATGCAACTCTGGTATTTTTTCTCTTCCCTCTTCCAGATTTTCAATTTTTGAACTATGGGAGTGAAGAAAAAGAGATTGTCGATTATAGACTGCACTCGACAACTGGATTTATTTATTTATTGTAAATTATAGATACGTCGACAGCTTAGGTCATAAGCGTCTTGATTACATTAAATAATAATTAACTTAAAACTAAATGGCATCACAAAACATCCATGAGCCAAGGCGGGATTCGAACCCACGACAGTCTGATCCAGAGGCCGCGACGCTAACCACTGGACCACACTGTCCTCTCGACAAGTGGAGCTAATCAGCGTGGAGAGTGAAGACAATTGGGAGAATATAAAATATAATATAACACATTGGATTATCGAAATAAAATTACAAAAGACAATGTAAGTTTATATAAGTATATTATAATTGAAAAGGAAGCCTTTCCCGATCTCAACGTGCTAATTAGATGCTAATTAGACATCATTATCAAGTGTAAAAACACTTTGGGCTTTACAAAATTTTTTTTAAAAATACTTTAGTACATAATAAGTTAAAAACTGACCTTTTATTAAGCTTCATCAAAAGTATATCACCAAGTTGTGACTTAAAAGTCATACTCTTTACTTGATTTGTAAAAATATATGAATTTGAAAAATTTTTTAAATGAAATATTAATATTTCAATTAAAAAAATTTTCAAAAAAAAAAAATCTGGTGATATACTTTTGATGAAGCTTAATAAAAGGTCAGTTTTTAACTTTTAATTTTAAAGAGATTGTAATGTATTTTTAAAAAAAATTTTTGTAGAGTCCAAAGTGTTTTTACACTTGATAATGATGTCTTAATTAGCATCGAAACGTTGTGTACACATTGTAAGCTTTTATATATAGCTGAAATAAAAAATTTTTCTGGATCGGGAAAGGCTTCCTTTTCAATTATTATACTCTAACAGTCTAACCGATTCTCACATTATCAAATTATATATATATATATATATATATATATATATATATATATATATATATATATTGGTTGTATCGAACACACTATATAAAACAGTAGCTAAGTGCACAGCGGGAATGAAGTACAGTGAGTACAGAGTTTAGCCAGTGTATGAAATGAAGACATCGAATCTGAATACAAATCGCTACAATTTCCTGCTGTAGAAGGATAATCCTGCCGCCGGTCAGCCATTTGCTGAAATGTGGAATCTGCTGATAAGAGGCACGCTTCTACACTCGCTACATATTATATTTATACCATTACTTGTTATACTGATAGCGGCACCTTATGGTTCGCGGTTTGTCGAAATAAATTAGAAGCCTAAAAACAAGCTTAATATCTAATCGTTTTTTATGAATTAAAAAAGAGTGTGTATGTACTTATATACGCACGTCAGAAGTTATACTTCTTTGGCGTAACTAAACAAAAATAACTCAAAAATTTTTATCCCGCATGCCAGTACTAAACGTTTGTAAAATTCGACTGACGACGCGTGTTTTTTTTCATATAAAGTAAATATTTTGATGTTTTCAGAATAAGAAATTTAATTTAAAAATAATTTCAAAAAAAATTTATAAAAAAAACAAAAAACCCGACTGCGTAAAAATGGAACATAAAAGATGGAAACAAGATCAAATGATAACTGCATGCAGTCGGAGGCATCGTAGTAACAAATTGAACAGAAATACCTCCGACTGCATGTTATCATTTGATCTTGTTTGCATCTTTTATGTTCGATTTTTACGCAGTCGGGTTTTTTGTTTTTTTAATAAATTTTTTATTTCCTTCCTTTTAGTTGAATCTACTCATTTGATACCCCACTCACAAGGTTTTACCGATTTTTTGCGTACTGACAAAATGGCGTCTAGCGCCCGCCATATTGAATTTTCCGTGACGTCATATACGCTATGTCACTCTGGGGATTCAGACGAATCTAATGACATCTCATTTTTCAAAATCCGTCAAGCCGTTTAGGCTACAGAGCGTGATAAAGAAATATACATACATAGATACATACATACACTCGAAAATCATTACCCTCCTTCTGGCGCAGTCGGGTAAAAATAAATTAAATTTAATAAATTGAACTCGCACTTGACAGTTTTTAGATATGATGTCTGTTATAGGTATTTTCTAAATTGTAATGAAAAATAAAACATTTAGCAAAGATTGCATTCAGTTAAACTTTTTCGACAAAATATATAATAATATATTGTACACACTACACAATGATTAAATGCGCATAAAAGGCAATAATCGATTAAACACAGCCAACCCTCTTTATGTTTAAAGAGAAGACAGTGAATTTGCCTGTCTCAACTTT
Source organism: Mongoloraphidia duomilia (assembly GCA_039654895.1). NCBI lineage: Eukaryota > Metazoa > Arthropoda > Insecta > Raphidioptera > Raphidiidae > Mongoloraphidia > Mongoloraphidia duomilia. The sequence continues at coordinate 12,705,028 of CM077524.1, forward strand.
CACCATGTTGTACCTGCACAGTGCCAGTTCGCACAAAAGGTACGTGCGGCTGGAATGGGGAGAGAAAGTTGAGGGTAGCACAATTGGGAGTCGCCCACTTGCAAACCTGTGGAGTTGATGAACAAGAGGTTGGTACCTACTGTACAGCTGGAGCTTGTTCAGAAAGTCTCTTGGGCAATGTTGTATCCCTTTTCAACTTGATGAAAAAAACGATTATCAACTACAAAGAATATATTATATGCCTGTGAAATTAACAAGCGACTATGCCCTGCAGTCAGGGTCCATTCTGATTGGATGAATACCCCATTTTGATGTCGTTTGATACACACATACGCACCTAAACTAACGTAACAACTAACTAGTGAACTCTGTATAGTAATATGAATAGTTGACAGCGATTAAAAAATGGGTTTTGTATGTGGACAATGTTCAAACACATATTCTTCAAGACAGGCATTAATGTTCACAAAATTAGAATGAAAACTTCAGATAAGGCTAGTAATCTAATTCTTTCTATAAAAGTCGATCAATTTTTTGATATTTCAAAATAAAATCTAATTTAATATTATTATTTGAGATATTATAGGATGTCCAAAATTTATACAATAACAGTTTACATACTGTATAAGCATGCGTTTCCATAGCCAACAAAGACTTTAACACTCGCTAACATATTATAACATATTATAATTTTATTATTTTTATTTATAATTTTTGAAAGATGTTTTTAAAATGATTTAAAATATATTAATACTGTCAACTCTCGCTAAGTACGAGGATATGGGATTGAAAGTAGATGTTCTTAGCAAGTATAAGCGTTCTTACGTGTAGGTTTCTACATATATAGGTATCTGCAAATTAAGCGAAGCTTGAAATATGCTTATCCAGCGTTAACATAATATGTATATACAGGGGGTGGCTGGAGAAAGAACTGAGGGACGCTTGTAGTGGAGATTACTGCTGTAGTTTCTAGAAAAATAATTGGGAAGAATGTCGTTCCTAGAAAGAACAATTTGTCTCAGGTTCTGAAGAATAATCTTTTAATTCTTTCAGAGATGTCGTTATAATAATAATGGGCCTTAGTGTTGAAGCTCATAACGCTCAGAGATGACACATTTGGTCTCGATATGACAGTTTCGACAATATTAAAAAACCGGCCAAGCGTGAGTCGGACCGAGGGTTCCGTACAGTAATAAAAATAGGACTAAAAAAAATTAATAGATTTATTTAGGCTTGCTTTTAAAAAATTTTTTTTACTTAGATTTTCTTTTGTTCTTTTTTTATTTTAGTGTTTTACAATTTTTACGTGTCAAATTTAGTTAAATTAATATTTAAAGTAAAAAAATATAGTAACAGAATATTTGGTGAGTAAAAAAAAACAGAATATTGCGATTTGAAAACCGGGGTCGAGCCACGGACCTTTAGATCTTGAGTCGAACGTTCTACCAACTGAGCGAGACGAACGATGATGTTAGACTCTCTAAGTACAGTATACAAGTACAGCTGAGGTCAGTGTCGTAGTAAAATAAAAAAACATTAATTTATAAAAATTAACTGATTATTTAATTCTAAATATAATTTTCCAGGATTCATGCCACAACACACAATCTGTGAAAATTTCAACTTGCTATCTCTTACCGGTTGTGAGGCTCTTGTGACGGACGGACAAACAGACAGACATACATCGTAGGGTCAGTAATAGGGTTTTGTTCGGAGGTACGGAACCCTAATAGACGCAATCATATTAGTATATCCCATTAAGGGTATTTGAAATAATATTCACTTTCATGTGAGCTCTCGCTAATACGAAGATTCACTTCTACAACATAGCTATAATGAATTAACACTCGCATGTGGTGAAAATCTATTGATTCCGATGCATATAAGAAGAATGTTAGATTAGTAATCATGTCACGGTTGAGTAAATGTAAGCTCATTCCGCCGCGAAAGTGCAAAGGTTCAGGTTAGAATCCTGACTGTGACTATGGTTGGTAAAATGATTTTTTCCGATATGTTTGGAATCATTTATATAATTGGCTGCTTTCCAACAACATTTTCACTTCCACAATCATAGGGTTCCATTCGCAGGTACGAAACTCTAAAAACGCAAATTTTTTACGTATCCAACGTATCCTAGAAGGTGAACTGATCAACAAAGTAGAAAGTTTTTTGTACTTGGGCAGTATAGTGTCCAATAAAGGTGGGACCGACGAAGACGTAGAGGCCCGTGTAAATAAAGCACGGCAGGCTTTTGGAATGTTAAAAAATATATGGAATAGCCCAAAACTGTCTGTGAAAAATAAACTCCGTTTTTTTGATACAAATGTCAAGTCGGTATTATTATACGCATGCGAAACATGGAAATCCTCTGAAAAGAACACGAACGCTTGTCAAGTCTTTGTAAATAATTGTCTGAGACGGATACTCGGGTTGAAACGGTACCATCGAGTTTCAAATGCTGAGTTACTAGCTAGATCAGCACAAATACCAGTAGGGAGAACAATAAAATCAAGAAAATGGAAGTGGATAGGACATTCCCTTAGAAAAGAAGAAACTGATATTACTCGTAGCGCACTAGAGTGGAACCCGCAAGGAAGCAGACAACAAGGACGTCCAAAAAATACTTGGAGACGCACTATGGAGGCCGAAATGATAGAATATGGCGTCACCTGGCAAGAAGTTAAGAGACTCGCTCTCGATAGACCTCGTTTCAGAGTATTTGTAGAAGCCCTATGTTCCTAGAGGAACCAAAGGAACTTAATATAAATATATATAACGTATGAGGAAATTTTGCTTGTGTTAAAAAAACAGTTTTTTGTACGCAAAAGCAAAATCAACGTTTTCATATACACTTTGAACAGAAATATATAATAATATTATGTCGATGCCATCTATATGTTTGTAATGCATCAAGTTACCGTTAATTCGATAACTGAATCTGTAAAATGAATAATTCATATTCAAAATGTGATGGAAGAAGAATTACATCAGTTGTCTAGCAGAGACAACGACGCATGAGTTCGGTGCGCGTGTACCAATATCAGCAGGACGATGTACGACGCCAGCAGGATGATGTGAGTGAACAGCAGGAACAGGACAGGGAACTGAAGCATGATGTATAGAGACGAAAAGCCCAAGGGACAAGGTTCCAACAGTCGATGTTGGCTCACACACAAACACACCTCCTGTTAAATGTAAATTAAATGAGAATTCTCGTTTATATAAACGGGAATGTACCACTCGCTACCCACGTGAGATGGGAAGTTTGAATCATCGTCAAGATTCGTATATTCCATAGTGCAGGATTCATCAACATAACACATTTTCAGGAAGCCGTTAGTAGTCCAGGAATTTTAGGTAAAATAACTATTAAGAAGAAAATGTAAAGCTGAATTTTTACCTGACTGCCCCAGAAGGAGGGTAACGTTTTTCTTAATTAATTAATTGTAGATTATAGACGCGTCGATAACTCAGGTAATTAGCGTCTTCAACACAACAAATAATCCATTTGTGTATTAGAATCCGCCAGCCGGTATACACAAACCGACTGGTACGAGCTCGGGAGCGCTAATTCCCAAAGAACATTGTAATGCAATTTGCGATAGCAATCACATTCCAATGTCCCCCCTGGTAATGTTTTTCGTGTGTATGTATGTCTGTATGTATATTTCTTTGGCACGCTCTATAGCCTAAACGACCTGACGGATTTTGAAAAATGAGGTATCTATAGATTCGTCATAGTCTCACGAGTACTACTGGGTATATAATGTCACGGAAAATTCAATATGGCGGACTCTAGACGCAATTTTGTTAGAATGCAAAAGTAATTTTCCTTCTAAATACATCGATATGGGTATCAGAAGTAAGGTTTCGTTGAGCAGATTTCAAATAAGGTATATGACGTCACCAAAAATTAAATATGGCGAACGCTAGACGCCATTTTGTCAGTACGCAAAAAATCGGTATAACCTTTCGTGTGGGGTATCAAATGAAAAGACTAGCTGAGTAGATTCAACTTAAAAAGAAGGAAATAAAAATAAATTATTAAAAAAAAAACAAAAAATTGAATTTTGTACATTTTAAATATATGTTACAAAAAATAATGTATAGCAGACGAGTGCCAAACTCACACCTCGCGTCTTATACATAATTTTTCGAGATGTACCGTAAAATGGGGTAAAATGGGGTGAGATTGATTCAAAAAAGTTAATTTTACATTTCTAGGTCAGCAGTCATGCATGAGAGGAAAACAAAAAAATTCTATCTTCAAACAAATGCCTATATATTCGTAGCAGATTACTACTTGTTGAGTAAAGAAATTGTATTCTGTAAAAAAAAATAAAATGTCAAGTGTCAATTTATTAGCAAATTACATACCCTGCAAACTTCTACCTCTACAAACCTAACAAAATCAAGTTGACCTCTCTAATATTTTTTTTGTAGTGGAACATTGTCTTTTATAGCCTGTTATCGACTCACAATATTTATATTTATGACGTACTACTTTTTACATAAATTTTTAGACAAAGATGCAGATTTCTGTAATTTTAGGGGTGAGATTGACCGCTGTCAAGTACACTAATTACTAATACTCACATACAGTTTACACATACCATGTATTTATTTACAGTAGGTAAACAATGAATTTCTATTAATGTAAGCTGTTTTACCTCAGAAGTGGAGGAACAGGCAAATGAAAACAATGTTTTTGCAGAATAGACAATTGAAGAATTTACCACAGAAGATATTGTGGTTGGGTCATGGGTCCTGGTCAAATATGAAACCAAAAAAAGTCTAAAACATTTTATAGGCCAGGTATTATTACTGTCTGATAATAAAATAAACAAAGTTTTTGAAGAAAGCTATTGGAGATAAATTTGTGTGGCCTACAGTGGAAGATACAGACACCATTAAATACAATTATGTTGTCAAAGTACTTCCACCCCCCAGAATCGAACGACGTGGGCATCATATTTTTCCAGACAGTGCTAGTATTTTATAAATTTATCTTACCATTATATATTTTTTGAGCATTTACTTTATAATGAATAAAAACCTTTGTTGATTTCCTATGTTTCTAAAAAAATTATTTTTTTTCATTTTTTGACATGTAAATTTTTTTCTATGTAATTTTTCCGTAAAAAAGCAGTTTATTATATATACTAAACTGTGGTTATTCTCAACTCAGTAAGCATTATATAAAAAATTACTAGAGTTTTAGCGAGTTTTAGGTAGGCGGTCAATCTCACCCCAAATGTAGGGGTGAGATTGACCGGGATGTTTTTAATTTTTTTTTCTATCGTAAATAAAAAAAAAATTTTTTTTGAGGGTACTAAAAGTTACATGGCTTATAGACTCATACGTATCAGTCATTTTAAATTTTTTTTTCTGCAACAATAAATAAGTTATTAACTAAAGAACGCCAAAAGTGGTCAATCTCACCCCGTTTTACGGTATCTATAAACTACTATTATAGGTAGGTAGGTTACCTATACTTTTATTATTAATTAATTTCTTATACAGGGTGTCCAAGACTTGCGTTGTCGGCCGATATATTGATTTTAGGTGAAGATAGAAAAAAAGTTTAAATACAAAAGTTGTATAAATTTTAATGGTGTATAACCTAAAAATATTTTCAATTATACAGCCTGTCCCATTTAAGCGTGGCAGATCAAAGCTATGTTTTTTTTAACCTAGCACCCTGTTTTTATTTATTTTTTCAATTCTGCATCTAAATGTGAATAGAAATTGTAAGGGTAGTCATGCTCGAAAATTCAGTAATTTTTGAGTTATTCAAGTTTTTTAGAAATTTTTGACACGTGCAGACCTTTACCTAAAATTCTACATAGCCAAAACAGAAACCTTTATCAAACTGAAATTTTAAGGATCACTAGATAATGGACGGACAAATCAATGTCTGTCCTAAAAAAAATGAATTTATTATACAGGGCGTTCAAAATAATGTACTTCTTTTACGTAACTTCATTTACGTGTAACTTTTGATTGTTAAATACAACGATATAATTTTTTTGCTGGAATTGTATTCTTTAGGATATTTACTAACACTTTTATTAAGTGTTGTCCAAACCTAAACCTATTATTTTAAAACAAAATATTAGGTTTAACTTTTTTTCTATCTTCACCTAAAATCAATATATCGGCCGACAACGCAAGTCTTGGACACCCTGTATAAATATACATTTTGAACGAACGAACTGTATGAACAACAATCGAAAAACAGTGTCAGTATAGGAGAAAATGAAAACAAGAAATTCTTTCCAAAATAATTCAAATCAATTTTATTGAGTGCTTTCGGATTATAATCAATCCCTCTTCCGAATAATTAGTTTTATAAGTTATGGAAAAACACTAATTAAAAATAATTAAAAACATCTTATACAAAAGAATTGGCACCATTCTAATACGTTCAACATTTTACGTACGAATACTCGCCAAACGAAAAAATGTTTGAAAAATTTCATTGAGTATTATGTTTTCACCTCTATTGTCAATTGAAAGTTAAAAGTTATGATGTTGAATGATTTCCAGATAAAATTTATTATTAAATACATCATCCAATATTACATTAAGATTTTTACACGCTTTTAGAAAGGATTTCTTGTTTTTCTCCTGTTAAGAAATTCCAAATTTATGGCGTAAGTACATATGTAAAGTCAGTAGGAAAGAAACTGCAAGCATGTATCGTTCACAGATTTGTTCTATATGAAAGAATTCGTAATGAACGAACTACATATTATATTGTACCTCTAGAGTCTAGTTTATGTATTATCGTATTCCCACTTCAGTGTGCAACTACAAAGATTGTCTATGACGAAGAAATTAAACGATATATTTACCGGCTACGTTTTGAAATGAGGTTAAATGTTACATTATATATAGTAACACTAACTGCCCCGTCCGGCTTCGCCCAGACTGAAATACACTACTCACTCGCTTCGCTCGTTCGCTTGAATATTATAAATACACTACTCACTCGCTTCGCTCGTTCGCTTGAATATTATAATTACATTACTCACTCGCTTCGCTCGTTCGTTAAAATTTTATTGATACACTACTCACTCGCTTCGCTCGTTCGCTTGAATATTAAAAGTACACTACTCACTCGCTTCGCTCGTTCGCTTGAATATTATAAATACACTACTCACTCGCTTCGCTCGTTCGCTTGAATATAATAAATACACTACTCACTCGCTTCGCTCGTTCGCTTGAATATTATAATTACATTACTCACTCGCTTCGCTCGTTCGTTTGAATTTTATTAATACACTACTCACTCGCTTCGCTCGTTCGCTTGAATATTATAAATACACTACTCACTAGCTTCGCTCATACGCCATATATTTATTTTTTAAAACTTAATATAAAAATCGCGATTAAAAACCAGGGGTTGATCGTATAAGGGTGAAAATTTAGAATTGTATGTATTTTTCAATGCTGAATCATGAAAAAATAAAAACAAAAAATTTTGTCCAAAAAATAAAAAAAAATTTTTGGGATGAACCACCCTTACCATTCAGGGGTATGAAAAATAGATGTTGGCCGATTCTCAAACCTACCCGATAAGCACACAAAATTTCATCAAAATCGGTCCAGCCGTTTTGGAGGAGTTTGGCAACAAACACCGTGACACGAGAATTTTATATATTAGATAGGTTTAGAAGAAGTTGAGTTTAAGGCAATAATACCACTTTCTATAATCAAAGAGCGTATATGTAGTTCTTAAACTACTGTGCAAAGTAGTATATAGACCTATTGGAGTAATTTTTCTTTTTAACCGAGTTCAAAAAAAGGAGGAAGGTTCTCAAGTCGACGCGTATATTTGTTGTTTTTTTTTATGTATGACCACGCATAACTTTTTACAGAGTAGTCTGATTTTGATGATACTTGTTTTATTGGATAGAATTTACCTCGAAGTCAATTCCATGTAAATTTTACTATCGGTTCAGTAGTTCGGCTGATTTTAGTAAAAGTAAGTAATGGCGTGTGATTCCTTTAAGATAAATGTCACTTTTTGACACATCACATAGTTAAGTTTATAGAAGTAAATCTATAGGCAAGCGACTAAACTATGTATTGTTAAAGCCACTAAAACAAAAAAAAACCTACTTCAAAAAGCCACTAAAAAGAGGAAACAAATAAAACTTTGAGGTCTGCGCCAATATAAAATATGAAGTCGATTAAAAACTGCCAATTTAATTAATATCTTCTTTATAACAGACTTCATATTTTATTAAATTGGCGCAGACCTCAAAGTTTTATTATTTTCCTCCTTTTAGTGGCTTTTTGAAGGAGGTTTTTTTCTTGTTAAAAAGTTTTTTTTCTGTATATTTACTCTGCGGTTTTTCTGTGATTTAAATTAATGCTGATGTGCACATTTCAAAATGCGCTTAACTAAAGTTACTTGTGCATGAGATAATACATAATATCTCTGTACACACAAACAAGTACATAAGAGTTAAAGATACATGTGTAATAACATTACTTAAATAACAATAATATTATTATTGAAAACATTATGTAAATGTGGTACACATAATTCGGTGAAAAGCAAATGCATTAAGTAGCTATATTACCGTGAACTTTAGGGTTAAAGTAATTTGATTATTTAATTATCATTTGTTATAATTTATCGCCAAATTGTGTACACAAATTTTGAGAAATTATACAGGCCGTTTCCGAGTCAACAAGTTTTGTTAAGTATCAAGACTCAATTAAAAAAAAACTCGGGTCGCAGTGCCAAACCCTGCCGACAATATAGTGTATTTGCTAGTACAGGCATTGTGGCTTTATTATGTGAACTTAAGTTTGTTATGGTACAAAATAAAAAATGTAACCTCTTAATACATCCCTCACAATAATAATTTTTTTCTTATTTGCAATATTGTTATCAATACAGCAACTGCACCAAATTAAATTCACCCTTCAGTAAGGAAATGCGTATCCGCAAACTAATGTTTTCATAAAAATCAAGTCCGGTCCTATCGGGCCGATTTTATTCAAATTTTAGCACCACATTTTAATCTTTACTAAAGGGTTATATTTCAATTTTTAAACAATTCGGACAATTTTTTCGATATTTTTGAGCCCAAAAACATTTTTCAACCCCTAAAACTACCCTTAAAATAGTCCGATCGGGCCCATTTTAAATAGGCTTCGTGCGGTGATAGATTCCAACGTGCCTACCAAATTTCGTCAAAATCAATTAGCTGTTTCGAAAGTTATAGCCCGCACACACACACATATGTATATATGTGTGTGTGTGTGTGTGTGTGTGTGTGTGTGTGTGTAATATATATATATATATATAGACATTTCCAAAAATGGTTCCAACGTGTTCAGGAGGGTATGAAACGTCGAGAAATTTTGGTCCGACCCCTAGGTCCCGCCATCCGACCGACGCCAATAGTGTATGTGCCATATGGCAAATACACTAAAAAATATGATAATTAAGGGTTTCCGCGCATTTGATATCGAATGTTGTTTACATTAGCGGAGTGCGCGTGTAATGAGGGCGGGCGGGTAAGGTTGTACATTCTTCGCATTGGTTGCAGCCTCTAAGACTAAATGTGTCGGTTTTTTTGGGCCACTCAAATAAACGTACAGCAAGGAGTGTAAGCTCTATTTTAAGTCATGAAAAGTAAATATAACGCCATATAAAATTTCCAGATTATTCAGTAGGTACCTAATAAAAGTGGTTTTGACAAGGTGATATCTGGCATTAGAATTAAGGGATCTTTACTATGGATATTGATCTCCAGTATATTTTTGGCGGAGATATTTGATGACCAAGAAGTACTGACATTGACCCAATCGAAATTAACAGGATAGCAATTTTGTGTTTTCCATTTTCCCACTTATAGGGGAATGGAAGCTAAAAGTACCCTTTGAAAAGAAATTTTGTCCATATAGATACCCAAAGAAGTTATCAAAAAATTCTGCACTAGAAAAGAACATTTTTTCGTATTTTAATAACCTTCTCAATTCCTTGCTCTCTCCTACTTCCAAACTAAAAGTAAGAAATGTGCAGAAAGAGCAAGAGATAGATCAACAAGAATTGAGCAAGACAAGATTTCAGAATATTTTTTCTTGCCTTGTAGTGAAAAGACAAGACTTTCTACAGGACAAAAAGATATTAAAAATAATAAACTGCCAGAGCGGCCAGGATTACCTATAAGCCTTGGTACTAGGCTCATGTAATCTTGGCAGCTCTGGCAGTCTTAGAAAACATCTCCTTACGGTTTTCAACGCCACATAAATAATATTATTATTAATATAATACTAGAACATTTACAAGGAGGTCACAGTTAATTATAAGTAATTTGTTAAACTCGTTGAAATATAATATTATATGACTTTTTATCTATATAGAGTATAGAGCAAATATGCATATTTTATTATTATTAATGTAAACTGTAGATGCACACAGCAAACTGGTAAATGCTGGAAGGTACACAACATCCTAGAGAAGTATGCACAAGCAGTGAAGTTAAAACATACTACAGTCGTGGAGTATGAAACGAAGTATGTTTGTCAGTGCTGGTGACATATCAGATGAATAACTGCTTCACTTTATGTCCGTATTGAAAGCTCAATGCACATATGCTAAATGCTAATGATCCAAGTTGTTGGGTATATACATCGATAGTCCAAGACGATAAAGTCACAAGTCCATCCTTGGCGGTTTTAACTGAAGCGTTTAACGATTCGCTTTCTAACAAACCACATTGAGCTGTTTTATTAAAGCGATTTGTGATTCGGTGCGGTATGCACTATGGATGAGAGATCTGTGGATTATAGACGCTTGGGCACTATGGATGACGTTATTTATTTGTCGCTAGTGTATTTGTATTGTAAAATTAATATATCACTCAGGGATAGTGTAGCTTTCTATTAGTGAAAGAATTTTTAGAATCGGTTCTGTAGTTCCAGAGTTAAGAATTTATTATTTATAGCTCCCTCTCGCCCCCGCGAGAATCAAAATAAATTACTATATCACTCAGGGATAGTGTTGCTCTCTATTAGTGAAAGAATTTTTAGAATAGGTCCAACTGTTCAAGGAGTTCCAGAGATAAGAATTTATGATTTATTACTTCCCCCCCGCGCGAGAATCAAAATAAAATATTGCCCATATCACTCAGAGATAGTGTAGCCTTCTATTAGTGAAGAATTTTTAGAATCGGTTCAGTAGTTTCAGAGATTACTTTTTTCACTCGGGCAAAGCCGTTTTTTTTTAGACAAAAAGTAGCCTATATCCTTCCTCAGGATGCAATATATCTCCTTGCCAAATTTTATCGAAATCTGGTCAGCGGTTTAGGCGTGAAAAGGTAACAGACAGAGTGACAGACTGACAGAGCGACGGACAGAGTACTTTCGCATTTATAATATTAGTAAGGATAAGGATTAGATATTATTTCTTGTATCCGTTAATAAAATTTGCGAATGGTTACACTAACCTGAATTATTTTTATTGTCAAAAGTACTGACAGGCGACACTGCTGTTTTTATGCATATTATTATTTGACCGTCAAATATTTTTGGTCAATTGACCGGTCAATATGACCGCGCCAGTGGCACAACACTAATCACTATGGTCATATGTAAAATCATATTTTTGACAATGCTTTTCGCAACCCAGCAATACTGTATTTTATGCGTTATGTTTTGACAACCGTACATACAATTATGTAAGGGATAGAAGCGCGCCGTTTAAAAACACCAAGAATTCTGGAAAGGACTTTCGCGCACTCTTGGGATCAATGGAAGATTCAACATTTCAACAAAGCAGAAAGGTTCAGGATTCCGTTTCTACACCACCATTGATCTTAGGGGTGCGTTGAGAAGTCTATAAGTATAGGTGATACGATTATTAGATTGATTCTACTCAAGAAAGTCGACAAGAGAGGATCAGCGAACAGTGATAAATAAAATAGAATTGTCTTTGGAACGTGGACAGAAGTGGTTCGGACGAAAAGTGATAAATAAATAGTGGACCTAAGTATTCTTAGCTAGAACTCCGTTGAGAATGGATCAGCCAACAGTGATAAATGAAAAATAAGTGACAGATAAATAACAGTGACCAATAACAGTTATTTATATGTTACATGTTTTTAACATTAAGTAAGGAAGTTATTATTTATTATCCAATGTGATAGGAATTGCGTACAAATATTTTAATATTAAGTCATATAGTGATAATAACACCATAGGCTAAGTATCTGAAGAAGCCGCAATTGATACATCATACAAAGCTAAATAAGGTGTTTGATTAATGTACCTGTACACTTTCCTGTGACCATCGTTTTATCTATAAAGAATGGACGTAAAACTACCAAGCTATTTATAACATTGACAAATAACAGTTACCAATAATTACAGTTATAAAATAACAGTAATAAAATAACAGTGATAAAATAACAGGGACAAATAACAGTGATAAAATAACAGGGACAAATAACAGTTATAAATAACTTTGAATATTAAATGGACAAATTGATAAACGATAATTGTTAAGAGTTGTGTTTGTTCGTTAGTTGTCCTGCATTTAAAATATAAAAAACTTTTTAACAAAGAAAAACCTCCTTCAAAAAACCACTAAAAAGAGGAAAATAATGAAATTTGAGGTCTGTGCCAATTTAATAAAATATGAAGTCGGTTAAAAAGTACAGTATAGTGATTAATATCTTCTTTTTAACCAACTTCATATTTTATTAAATTGGCACAGACCTCAAAATTTCATTATTTTCCTCTTTTTAGTGGTTTTTTAAAGGAGTTTTTTTTTTGTTAAAAAGTTTTTTATTTTTTACTTTTTAGTGTCAAAAAGTGACATTTACCTTAAAAGAATCACACGCCGTTACTCACTTTTATTAAACCGACTTTCTTACGCTGTCTGATATGTCAAAAAGTGACATTTACCTTAAAGAATCACACGCCGTTACTCACTTTTATTAAAATCAGCCGAACTACTGAACTGATTTTGATGAAATTTCTATGGAACCAACCTGAAAGTATAACCTTTCAAATAAAAAAAAATTTCAAAATCGGTTTATAAATGACTGAGTAATGAGGTAACAAACATAAAAAAATACAACCGAATTGAGAACCACCTCCTTTTTTTTGAAGTCGGTTAAAAATGAAGATTTTTACCGAAATTACTATACAGTTTGTTATACAATATGATAGTTAGATGAGAGCTCGATAGCTATGTAGTGGGGCCTATAATTAAATTGCATCGGGGGTCCCGCCGTGGTTGTAGACTCAATAGTTCAATGCGACAGCATAGAGACATCTTGAATACTAGACATCCGCCACTGTTATCGTGTAAGGTACGTATGTAGATTATGTAATGTGTGTAGGGTTGATTCTATTCGACAGAACACTGCATTGCCGACGGCTACCAAGAACAGCTTTCGCCACCGCGCTACCGCGTCGTATACCGGCTACACTGAGCTGCTTCACTGCTTATCACAATCAACTGAGGTACAGGGAAATTTTCGATATTGTGTAATATCGCGTCTATTTACATATATGATGTAAAAGTACAAAAATACAATTTCACAACATATAAGATTTTTTTATATATTTGGAGTTGCTTATTTACCGACAACTTTTAAAAAATGTTTGCAGTATATAAGAAACTATAATGTCTATGTTATACAGGGTGTCCCAAAAAAAATGGGACATAAAGTAACAGCTGATTCCTTACAAAAAAATATTGCGATAGACACCAACTTGTCTATTCCGAAAGTTGATATTAAAAAAGATACAGGGTGTCAAAGTTTAATTTTTATTTTTGATTTTCTTAAATAACTTTTAAAATAATTTAGGCATTTTAATAAAATTTGGTATATAGAGATTTTTTGACATGAGAAATTCAAATCTGACCTTGGTATGGCTCTTACTTGTAGGGGGCGCCACTTACACACTTCTTCGCTCATTCAAATAGTCATAACTTTTTTGTACGCACTCGTACTATTTTTTTGAATCAAAAAATTAATTTTTCCGTTATTTTTACGTAAAAAAGGTATACTTTGTAAAAGTGGCTAGGAGTAACCTTTTTCAAGATATTTGCACTTAAAGTAATCGATGCAATGTGGTTTTAAATGGCAAATTTTGAAAATGAACATAGGTGGCTTTGAAAAATGTGTTGAAGTTCATGGTTGTCATTTTGAAAACCTTCTACAATAAAATAAATGTTTTTGATTCGTTATTTAAAATGAAATATTATTTGAATAAGAAGTATTATTATTTAACTAAAATTTGCCATTTAAAACCACATTGCATCTACTTTAAGTGCAAATATCTTGAAAAAGGTTACTCCTAGCCACTTTTACAAAGTATACCTTTTTTACGTAAAAATGACGTAAAAATCAATTTTTTTTTATTCAAAAAAATAGTACGAGTGCGTACAAAAAAGTTATGACTATTTGAATGAGTGAAAAGGTGTGTAAGTGGCGCCCTCTACAAGTAAGAGCCATACCAAGGTCAGATTTGAATTTCTCATGTTAAAAAATCCCCATATACCAAATTTCATTAATCAACTTTCGGAATAGACAAGTTGGGGTCTATCGCAATATTTTTTTGTAAGGAATCAGCTGTTACTTTATGTCCCATTTTTTTTTTTGGGACACGCTGTATATGTCGGAATTTGATAAATTCTGTTAGAATTTTTGATAAATTTTACGCGAAAGATATTTTTAGCATTTTTTTTTTCAATAAAATTTTGCGCACAGAATTTATCTCTATACAGAGTTTGTATAGAAACATGTTCTAGGTGCTATATAGGGTCGAAAAAACGTACTACTACAATCGGATTCTGATTATACCATCCTCAAATACTGAATCCTAATAATTTCGTCCTGTTCGTTCGTATGTCACAACCATTTTACTCGGAGACTATTGGCACTATATAGGTAGATGAAATTTGCAAGGTAGCTGTCTTCTATGAGCCGCTATACAATGCTGTAGTGAAATTACGAAACAAAATTAGGGATGGCACTCCATACAGGTAGTAACTGAGGGATGAAAAAAAATTCCAGTACACATAAGCGTGTGGGGTAGGTATCGTTAGATAGGTCTTGAAAAATGATAAGTATAGAAATTTCAAAATTACTTTTTTATTTAAGTCAATAGTTGGTGAGATATGTGCTTCTAGTAGTAAAAAGTGTGCCCCCCCTCTAACTTTTTAACTATGGGTTGGAAAATTCTGAAAAAAATTAAGGTGGTAGAACTTAAAAATCAATTAAAAACACTTGCAACGAAAATTGATTTGAATAAGATAATAGTTGTGTAGTTTCTGAGATATGGGATATTTTCGGTTACACGCTATTTTTTGAGTTTAGCGATCGCAGAAATAACTTTGTTTTTCACAGTGTCTTTGAGAAATACTTACTAGGAAATACAAAATTATTTTTGGAAAACTATGTTCAACTTAAAATAAAAGACTATAAATTATTATTAAATTTATTATTAACTTTGAATTTAACCGCGTGAACGTTCTTCCCGACTATGGAACCCTTCACTGTGCGTGGCCCGACACGCACTTGGCCTATGGGTTACGTGAATGTATTGTGGAAAGGGATCATTGTTTGATTTAATAATTATTGTATTGTGGCGACAACGACTAACTCATAAATATTGCGTTATAAATTATAATTCAACTGACATTTTTCATATTGTTACGGATCACCCTGTATATGAACGGCGGGCAACTGTTCTGAGAAACGGGGGTCTGCTTACCGAACAACTCGTACCTTCACGAAAGTTCTAGAGAATACGAGCACACACTGGGCTTAGGCAGCGCAGGTATATAACCAGCGAGTGTGTCGTGTTGAATCAATCAGTGAATGGTGAGTCGTTACATCAAGTGGATCAGTGATATAAATATCAATCGGTCAACGGGAATCAGTCAGTGTAGATTACACTGTGACAGTGTTGATTTTTATTTATTGTAGATTATAGACGCGTCGACATCTAAGGCCATTAGCGTCTTTCAACTACACTAAATAACAACTAACTTAAACTAAATAAAATCACAAAACATCCATGAGCGCAGGTGGGATTCGAACCTACGGCAGTCTAGTCTAGAGGTTGCGGCACCAAGCGTGACAGTGTTGAACAGCGAAATAAATCTGATATAAATACAGTGATATAAATCGTGCAGAAATATAAATAGTTCCGTGATATAAATTGATAAAATAAATAACTAGAAATAATTAGTCCTGGTATATAGTTAATTGTATATAGTTAAGTGTTAATTACTGTTTAATTATTGTTTACTTGTGTTGATTGTTAGAACTGACTTTTCGTTGTTGCATTTATTGTTAATTATTGTAAATAAATATTTTTTCCGCCAACTCAGAAAACAGTTTTGTAACAATCGAGGTAACAATATTAAAAATTATTTTGGGACATGCAAGTCATGTATAATAATAATTCTCCATTCCGATTTTTTTCTGTCAGATTTTTAATTTTCATAATACAAGCGGGCGAATCATATCGCACAGGCACCATAAACGCTCAATTCCCCTCAGTATTTCAGGAGTAACGAAAAACATAAAAAATCTAGAATTTTTTCGTTAATGTTATTAATTGACACAAGTTATAAAATATGGAACAATGCGTATTCTTTCGTCAAATGCTTGCTCCGCCCGTACACAGTGCAGATATGAATATTACAAACTTTCATTTAATTATTTGGCGTTAATTAAAAATGCAAATGTTTCATGAATCAAGTTGTAAAAACTTTCTTTTATTAACAGTACTATAATGGAAACACTATTATTAATTAAATATGCGAACAAAATGCATGTGCTTCTATGCAAAAAATTTTAAAGTAATTTATAATTAACGACAAAATAAACTTGAAGCCTCTAGTATCATACTATCTAGTTATACCTACAAAAGTTGATAAATAAACAAACATGGCAGGATGTTTTTTCTTGTGATGATGTCAATGATGCTTTCAAGTTGTTTCATGAAACTTTTCTGCATAATTTTAACTGTGCTTTTCCAGTAGTTTTAGTACACAACAAACCAAAATGTAATGACATTAGGAAGAAGTGGTTGACTCCTGACTTAATTTTCTTTAAAACTATTGTTGATGATTTGTATGTACTCAGTAAAAAATTCCCAATATATAATTCAATTTTTAAAAAATACAAATTTGAATATAAGTACAGGATTAAAACTGCCATGTCTGAATATTTCTGTTGTGTAATTAATGATTCCAACAACAAAAGTAAGGCAATGTGGAGTTTAATTAATAGTGAATTGAAAGGCAATCTTCCCAGCTCCAGTTCTATTTCTCTTAATAATGATGGAATTATCTCTGATAATGTCTCTGATGTTGTCAATATATTTAATAATCATTTTCTTAATGTCCCTAATAATCGATTAATTCAACATGCCAATGACAATTATACTCCTACCAAAGTAATCAATCACTCGGTTTTTCTCACGCCAATTTCTTATGATGAAATGCTTTTTATTTTCAATAAACTTAAGAATAATTTTTCCTGTGGTACTGATGGTATTCCGAATAAAATTGTAAAAAATAATCTATCTTTAATTAAACCTCTACAATTTATTATTAATCTTTCATTTTTAACTGGATCTTTTCCTAATCTGCTTAAGGAAGCTAAAACTGTACCTGTTTATAAAAAAGGAGATAAACATGATGTCAATAATTATAGGCCAATTTCCATATTATCAACCTTTTCAAAAATCTTAGAAATGGCTTTCTCCCTTAGAATTACATCCTTTAATTCTATTAATAGAATTATTTGTAAGCATCAGAATGGTTTTGTCCAAGATAAATCTACTGATGATGGGATCTTCAATCTAATTACATCTGTAGCAAACAGTCTAAATGATAATAAGATGGTATCCGTATTATTCTGCGACCAAAGTAGAGCGTTTGACACTGTTAGTCATGATAGACTTCTAGATAAAATACAACATCTTGGTCTTAGAGGTAACTGCTACAACTGGATTAAATCTTATCTGTCCAATAGAACCCAAAAAGTCAGTATTGGTAATGTTACTTCTGAATCTGCTTGCATCACTTCAGGTGTGCCACAAGGATCGGTCCTTGGACCTTTACTTTTTATTCTTTACGTGAATGATTTGCCTGACCATGTAAATGCTGATAATATTGTTCTATATGCTGATGATACCTCATTAATTACTACAGCTGATAATTGTACAGAATTGGAGGCCAAGATGCAAAATACATTGGATGATGTTTCCTTGTGGTGTAATGATAATGCACTATGTTTAAACAATACAAAGACTCATTATATGATCTTTCAGGCCTCTCTGATAAAAAATTATTCTTTGTCTCTTAACCTAGACGGTAACATACTCGACAAAATATCTGAAGTCAATTTCCTCGGTGTGACTATTGATAGTAAGTTAAGTTGGATGCCTCATATAAATACTTTATGTCTTAAGTTATCAAAATCTCTATATGCTCTAAGGGTAATAAGGAATAGTTGCGTATTAATTGAACCTTGTATAACTGCATATTATGCTTATTTCTTTCAATATGTGAGGTATGGAATAATGTTCTGGGGTCGCAGCTCCACTGGACTGCATAAAGTGTTGTTGTTACAAAAACGAGCAATTAGAATAATTTTCAAGCTAAATTCGCGTGAGAGCTGTCGTGATACTTTCATTTCTAATAAATTTTTAACTATTCCATCAATATACCTATGGGTATCACTTTGCTTTATTAAAAAACATATTGCTGAATTTCAAACTATAAATGCCCACCATTCTTATTTAACTCGTAACTGTGGCAATATCTTATTACCTAAATGTAATCTCTCTCTCTTCAAAAACAGTCCGCATTATGCTGCCTTGAAGCTTTTCAATGATTTGCCTAATGACTTTAAAGACTTGCCTTTTAATTCATTTCAAAAGAAACTTAAGAAATCATTGATTGCACAATGTTTGTATATCGTTGATGATTTTATTATGTAATAATTTATTGTATTGTTTATACTTTATTTTTATATATGCTATTGTTTTTATATTTATCATGTCTGACAAATTCGACTCCTTGTAGTCTTTTGAACGTAATAAAATAATAATAATAATAATAATAAATAATAAATAACAATGCATTTTTGCATCATAAACTGACATAACTATATTTGCACTGTCTGTAGACATTTATTTTTAACACGTTTTTATTAGCTTCACCTGTATGTTTGCTTGCTTGCTTGTTTGTTTGATAATACAATAATTCAATAAGTTTGTCCCATTATCCTGACCAGGATCTCCAGGACTAAAAAAAAAGCAAAAAACTTCAGATTGAACTGAAACTTTGCACACTTATCAAGGACCGATGACAATACAATAATTCCATAAGTTTGTCCCATTACCCTGACCAGGATCTCCAGGACTAAAAAAAGCAAAAAACTTCAGATTGAACTGAAACTTTGCACACTTATCAAGGACCGATTACAATACAATAATTTCATAAGTTTGTCCCATTATCCTGACCAGGATCTCCAGGACTAAAAATCAAAAATAAATTATAATTTAAAAAAACTAAAAAACACGCTTTAATGAACTAAAAAGTAAAAAAATAATTAATTTTATTGTAAAAAAGCGTGGGGTAGTATGAAAATATGATCCAAAGCACCCCACGCTTTTTTACAATAAAATTAATTATTTTTTTACTTTTTAGTTCATTAAAGCGTGTTTTTTAGTTTTTTTAAATTATAATTTATCAACAACACATATTTTAAACATCATCACTACCAACATTATAAAAATTTCCAGCAGTGACAGATATCTGTCTGCATGTATTAAGGATTTGTTTAGGCTTTTTGGTTATGTAGCCGAAAAAAAATCGAATGGGATTTGGTTATATCGCAGACCAGTGTTTTTCGTGGGACTACATATTTTGAAAAAAAAAATTTCAGGGCATATATTTTTTCGAAGTTTTTTATAATTTTATATTAAATAAACGCATATTAAAATTTTTAAATAATAAGTAAGTGAACGAGATTTATTTGGCTTTCAAATGACACCTCAAACATAGTTACAACTTTATTTTTTACAAAGTTACAGCGATTCTGCCTGTTTCATAAAACGCGTTAGATACAATAGCTGAACCTTTAGCTCATATTTTCAATAGCTGTATTATAAATAGTGTATTCCCTAAAACTTTAAAAATTAGTAAAGTAATACCAATTCATAAAAAAGGTGATGTTAATGATCCGTCAAATTATCGACCGATCTCCATAATTCCAATTTTTTCGAAAATTTTTGAATATATTTTAAAATCCAGGATAATATCTTTCCTTGAAAATAATAAAATTTTTACAAACCATCAGTTTGCTTTCAGAAGTAAAGGTTCAACTATTGAGGCTTTAATAAATGTTTTAAATACTGTCTTTGAAGGGAAAAACTCGGGATTGTTTACTGAAGCAGTTGCCGTGGACCTCAGCAAGGCATTTGACTGTGTTTCACACGAAATTTTACTGAAAAAACTATTTATTTATGGTTTTAAGGGTACTGCTTTAACCTTAATGTCATCCTATTTAACAAATAGATATCAATACGTTCAATGCGGAAAAAATAAATCGGAAAAAAAATTAATGTGCCACGGGGTACCACAAGGCTCGGTCCTCGGACCTGTCTTTTTTATTGTGTACATTAATGACATTGTGGCTAATATTAGAGCAGCTACGACTTTTTTATACGCAGATAATACAACTATGATATTACAAGACTAAGATAAATCTAATTTACTGTCTTTGAAGGGAAAAACTCGGGATTGTTTACTGAAGCAGTTGCCGTGGACCTCAGCAAGGCATTTGACTGTGTTTCACACGAAATTTTACTGAAAAAACTATTTATTTATGGTTTTAAGGGTACTGCTTTAACCTTAATGTCATCCTATTTAACAAATAGATATCAATACGTTCAATGCGGAAAAAATAAATCGGAAAAAAAATTAATGTGCCACGGGGTACCACAAGGCTCGGTCCTCGGACCTGTCTTTTTTATTGTGTACATTAATGACATTGTGGCTAATATTAGAGCAGCTACGACTTTTTTATACGCAGATGATACAACTATGATAATACAAGACTCAGATAAATCTAATTTACAAAATAAAAGTAGTCATGCACAGTCCGAGGCCCTGCGGTGGTTCACGGCGAATAAGCTAGCACTTAATATTCAGAAAACACAAACGATGCGCTTTTTTTGTAGTGATAGCATTGCTTCCATAAATTTACTTGGTCTCACGATTGATAACAAAATATCTTGGAAAAATCACATAATAAATATACAGTGTAAACTTTCAAAAACTCTCTATTTGCTTAGACAGCTAACTAAAAACGTAGATCTGTATAATGTTTTGAAAATGGCTTATTTTTCCTTATTCCATTCTCAATTATTATACGGACTTGAAATCTGGGGCAATGCCCCCACGGCATATAGACTATTTATTTTGCAGAAAAGAGCAATAAGAATCATGTGTAATGCTAAGCCTAGGGATACTTGCAAGCCGATGTTTGTAAAATTAAATATTTTAACACTACCGTGTCAATATGTTTTTAACTGTTTGATATTTATTAAAAAACATTCAGAGAATTTTCAAGATCACATGTCTCTGCACCACTATAATACTAGAAAAAAAGAAAATCTTCTGGTTCCTTTTTTCCATAATAAAAATACCACATATGGCCCTAATTACTTAGGCATTCAATTGTTTAATAAAATATCCATGGAAACAAGAAACAAGAAACTAGATTTTTTTTTAAAAATTATTTATAAGTACTTCCTTAAGGAGTGTTTCTATTCTGTCAAAGAATTTTTAGATGCAAAAAATGTGCCATAGAAATTGATTTTGTTTATATTTACCTTTTTGACTTGTTTTTTAACATATTTATATGTATAACTTGAAACCAATAAAACTCTATCTATCTATCTATCTATCTATGAAGTTACAAGCGACTAGGCCCTGCAATCAGGGTCCATTCTGATTGGTCGAATATTCCATCTTGATGTCGTTTGACACACACACACACCTAAACGAACATAAGAACTAACTAGTGAATTCTGTGCTAATATGGATAGTTGATAGCGATTAAAAATGGGTTTTGTATGTGGACAATGTTCAAATATATATTCTTCAAGACAGGCATTAATGTTCTCAAAATTAGAATGAAAACTTCAGGTAAGGCTTGTAATCTCAATCTTTCTATAAAAGTCGATCAATTTTTTGACATTTCAAAATAAAACCTAATTTAATATTATTATTTGAGATATTATAGGATGTCCAAAATTTGTACAATAACAGTGTTCTTGAGAAATTGGAATAGAAAAATAAATTTTAATTAAGTTTTATTTTGAAATGTTAGAAAATTGATCGACTTTTATAGAAAGAATTAGATTAAAAGCCTTATCTGAAGTTTTCATTCTAATTTTGTGAGCATTATAATGCCTGTCTTGAAGAATATGTGTTTGAACATTGTCCACATACAAACCCCATTTTTTAATCGCTGTCAACTATCCATATTAGTGTACAGAGTTCCTAAGTTAGTTGATACGTTCGTTTAGATTAGGGATGTGAAAAAATAATCGATTTTTATATTAATCGATTATTTTTTTCTTATAATCGATTTTTAACAATCGATTTTTTTAATAATAATAATCGATTTTTTATAAATCGATTAATTTTTAAATAATAATAATCGATTTTTTATAAATCGATTATATAAATTACACTTTTTTTTTATTTTTTTTTATTAATATTAATATTAAGAAAGAATATAGGCTTTGGGAAACCCAATGCAGCCAATATTTACAAATTACACGTTTTAATCGATTTTTGTAAACAACGCCATCTGTGCGACGGATGAAAAAACGTAAAATAAGTTCACTAAACGTAAACTAATCAGTCGGAAAATGGCGCCATCTGTATGTATTATGTAAAATAGTTTCATATCGATACCCTTCCAATTGTTTTCATTCATTATAAAAGTATGCAATTTTTCGAATAATAGAAAAAATCGATTTTTCACAAAAATCGATTATTTCTTTAAAAATCGATTTTTTACAAATCGATTGATATTGAAAAGAGAAAAATCGATTATTAAATAATCGATTTATATTGAAAAGAGAAAAATCGATTATTAAATAATCGATTATTAAATAATCGATTTTTTTTACTCAATGTCACATCCCTAGTTTAGATGTATGCCGGTGTGTCAAATGACATCAAGATGGGATATTCGACCATTCAGATTGGACCCTGACAGCAGGGCCTATTCGCTTGTCATGAAGTTAGTGGTATATATTCACGAATATAAACGACGTCCTACGTCAAAACGTGTTTCCAAAATTTTTGTCTGACCGCAAAAACATTAGGTGCTTGAGAACGACTAAACCAAGTAACAGCAGCCTAGGATAACTTAAAGTACATAGGGTGCATTTTATCTAGCTATACGATTTGGGAGGGCAGTATAGCCTAGTGGTTAGCATGCTTGGTGCCGCAACCTCTAGACTGGACTGCCGTGGGTTCAAATCCCACATGCGCTCATGGATGTTTTGTGATGTTATTTAGTTTTAAGTTAGTTGTTATTTAGTATAGGTAGTTGAAAGACGCTAATGACCTTAGATGTCGACGCGTCTATAATCCACAATAAATAAAATATACGATTTGGTTAAGATAAGGTGCTAAAATCGACATCGATGGAAACGAAGCCGCAAGTATAAGCTAATCTATTATTTTATTGTCGGAATGGAAGACCAGTTTTTAACCGACTTCAAAAAAGGAGGAGGTTCTATATTCGGCTGCTATGTTTTTTTATGTAAGTATGTATATGTTCACCGATTTCTCCTGTATTTGTGAACCGATTTTGATGATTATTGTTTTATTTAATAGGGCATATCTTCGGGGTAGTCCCATATAGATTTTACTTAAATCGGTTCAGTAGTTCGACTGATTTTTATAAAAAGTGAGTAACGGACTGTAATACAGTTAAAGTAAATGTCAGTTTTGACACAGCGTAAGAGACAGAAGTGGGTTTATAACGTGCAAACTACATATTGTAAAGCCACTAAAAAGTAAAAAATAAAAATCTTTGTAACAAAAAAAAACTTGGTTCAAAAAGGTCACTAAAATGAGGAAAATAATAAAATTTTGAGGTCGGCGCCAATTTAATAAAATATTGAAGTCGGTTAAAAAGTAGATATTAATTAAATTAGCATTTTTTAATCGACTTCATATTTTATTAAATTGGCGACGACCTCAAAATTTCATTATTTTCCTCTTATTAGTGGCTTTTTGGAAGGAGGTTTTTTTTTTGTTAAAATGTTTTTTATGAAAAATATTTTGTATTTTTAATTGACATAAATGCAACTGGGGTTTATTTTTAGTTGTCCTTTAAAGCAAACACATTTTCCATTTTAACGGGACTGCGTCATCAAAGTTGACATTATTGTGATAAATTATGTAAATTATCCTGCAAGTGAAACGTCCGTAGTGGTCACGTGCACAGACTGTATCTCTTTATGTGACACACCTGTGATGCTCACACGAGACATGGCCAGTGAGCACACGAGATACTTAATACATCCTAGAAATGCAGTATCTAGTTATTGAACTCAAAATTTTCTTACTGCCAACAATTCTTCATATTTTTAAGAAATACTTTTTTCACATAATACCGTTGTTATTACTATCCGATAGTTTATTCGCCAGATTGATTTGTCATTCATATGCGCGCCTATTGACGCCTAGAGTCTTGAAAAAGCATAAACAATCGGTATTTCATTTTGGTGACTGCAGTAGCAAAAATGTTAGAAGATAAGTTTTCAGTATGATTGCACTGAAAATTTATTATCTTCTAAATTTTTTTGCTACATTGCAGTCACCAAAATGAAATACCGATTGTTCAGTCGCGGACTTAAAAAAGTTTACACCTGTATCATCTAGTTACCTGTTTTTTTAATTTTTGCATATTGTAATTTGACTTTTGATAGTAATGTATCAATTACTAAGGTTACATCCTAAAAATTCAATAAAAAATTATTATCAAAACACCTCAGTTGTTTATTATACAATCCAAATTACTCAGTATTATTCAATTAAAACATAAAAAGATTTAAAAATATTTGATATCAGCAAATTCCTTCCTGCAATCTTGCAATAATTCTTCTTTTTTGTTCATCATTTTAATAATTTCGAGGCATTTAAACGACAATTATTTCTTTTCATTTTTGACATTTACATTTACCTATTAAAAACTAAATTTGTTGCTAAGCTACGGACTTTTTGTGAACTTACACTGAAAAACCCAAGTGTAAACTTTATGAAGTCCGCGACTGTTCATGCATTTTCAAGACTATTTTTGAAGTAAGTCT
The DNA here is from genome assembly GCA_039654895.1 of Mongoloraphidia duomilia. NCBI lineage: Eukaryota > Metazoa > Arthropoda > Insecta > Raphidioptera > Raphidiidae > Mongoloraphidia > Mongoloraphidia duomilia. Next base: position 12,730,438 of record CM077524.1, read on the forward strand.
AGGTGCGCATATGAATGATAAATCAATCGGTCGATTAAATTATCGGACAGTAATAACCACGGTCTTATGTGAAAAATCGCGTATCAAATCGACCGATTTTCTATTGGTTCAAGGGCGCTTTTTCATATATCTAATATTCTTGTAATTACTATCCGACAATTTGATAATTTACCATTGATGAGCGCCTAGCCTAAAAGTAATTCATTACAAAGTTTAAAGTTACATAAATATTACTCACGAGTTGTGACAGTATGTAAAAACTCGCTATCGCTCGTTTTTACAGTCACACGAGTCATAATACCATTACGCACAAGATATATATGGTATTTTTAGCCATATTTACTACAAAATACCTATCCAATCACTAATTTTCAATATTTTCAAAAAATGTTGGTAGTTCATTTGCGTCAACATTTACAGCAGGCCGTGAGTATGTAATAGCAGGCGGATAAAGCGAATAAACATAAGTTACTATGGCAACCGTTTACTTACCGCACAAGTTATGTTATGAAAACACTTTCGGCACGTCTGTCTGTTAAATGACTCAATACAGGCCAGTCTACATGCATGGAAAGTAGTTATTTTGTAGTGGGTATGCCAAAAAAAAATTTTCGATAAAGATTGTCAATTGAAAAATAAAAATTATTTTTTTATTTTCTTTCGAATCTTAATAATATGTAAGTCTATTATTGTAGACAGGTATACCTACTAACTCTATAAATAATCCTGTTTTTTAATAATAGTTTATTAAATTATAAATTATTTTTGTTAAAATACATGTCATAATTTTTCATTAAATTCTTCGTCCTGAAATAAGTAAAAATTCAGGTGATCCTTTTTTAAGTATAATTAGCAAAAAAATATTGGATTAATTTGTTTATATATTTAATGCTTCAAAACAATTTTTTTACAACGTTTTGTCAGACTTTGCTGACTTTATCTGACGAAACTTTGTACAAAAATTATTTTGAAGCATTAAATAATAGTATATTGTGTAACTAGTGTGCCAAATACAACTTTATACGTCAGGCGCGATATTTTCAGCACGAGTAGTAGGCGAGCGCACACGAGCCTTGGCGAGTGTGCATCGCGAGCCGCTTACGAGTGCTGAAAACATCGCGCCTGCCGCATAAAGATTTAGCACACGCGTTGCACACTATACTTTATATAACACATGTATGGTTTTAGAATTTAATTGAATTAAAAAAACAGTTACATAATGGTTCATTATGCAACTGTTTTTTCATTTTAGCACTGAAAAGCGTTGCATAATCGATCATTATGTAACTAGTTACATAATGAACCATTATAGCACTGAAAAGCGTTACATAATGGTCACTGGTCAATAAACGGCTATTTAAGGTTCGCAAAACAGATACGAAAAAACACTAAAAGCGTGCATGTGTTATATAAACAAATTAATCCAATTTTTACTGTGATATGTTAATTATATTAAAACTATAGATGAGATTTCATTAATCTTTTTTTAAATCCTCTATTGGAATAATTTGCACACCCAACATTAGTCAAAGATTTAGGTTAATACACAGTTTGCGAGTACGTTGCTTAAATAAGTGTCCGTGAAAAAATTATAAATTATAGACACTCGGCAACCGGACTAAGGAACTTTACTATTGTAATTGTTTTTTTTAATTGTAGTTATATTTTGACGTATTTTATGCTGTGAGGCTAATTGAATAAAATAAAATATCTATCTAGATAAGCTTTCCTAAAATGGTCTGGTCGCTTTAGAGACAGTTTGCACGTGCCAATTGTTATAATGGCCCTACATAAAACCCCTGCAAACTAATTTTCAGAACTAAACGATTTAAATAAGTAATTATCCTGATTCGCAGGACAGAATAACCTGTTTTAGTAGCTTCCAAACACAAAATCTGTGGTCAAAGACAGAAAAAAAGATTTGAATACCAAATCACTTTCTATAAAGGCACAAGATTATTCAGGGACATAATTTACTGTCAGGTCAGTACCCTTGTAGGACCTACGGACTACTACAGTGGGTGTTTCCCTGCCTCTACCACCATTTAGCATTAAAAAAACGTGTATAATATTAAAAAATGATTCTAATATTCAAATGTTTTTAGTGTATTTATATTTAATTTAAATTATAGACGCATCGACAACTTAGGTCATTAGCGTCTTGATTACATTAAATAACAATTAACTTAAAACTAAATGACATTACAAACCATCCATGAGCGGAGGCGGGATTCGAACCCACGACAGATTGATCCAGAGGCCGCGACGCTAACCACTGGACCACACTGTCCTCTGTTTCTAGTGTGGATCATCCTCGAATGGCAATGCAAACACGCAGTGTACATTTTTGTGTTCAACGCCAAATAAAACACATCAAATAGTGAACCGGTAAACAGTAAATGAAAAATATTCTTCAAATTTCATGTTCGTGAACTATTCTAAAACAGCATCTCTACGTACATAATATAGCAAGCTAACCATACTATACAGTGATGACATATAAGTAGCTGTCCACTCAATTTACCGTTTACAGTTGCGTTGGACTCGTAAGTGCACTTCGATTTACGTCTGTGTTGCAAGCTGAACTCACCAGGCGGGTCAACCGATCCTACTTTTAAACTAATAAGGGCTACACGTTCACGTGTATATAATTTCCGTACGTTACATAAAGTAAATTGTCACGTGAGGGTTCTCAGAGCTGTTCAGTATCCTTAGATTTTGAACTTATAGCTGTGTTCCAACCACTCTGAAAACGGTAATATTACCGTCACGCTCATGCGCAGTGGATAGAATGCGTTCCAACCGAACTGGTGATCGTTTGTGAACCATTCTTAAAGCGTTTCTACCGAATTTGTGATAGTTTGTGAACGGTTTCCGAACGATTATTTCGATACATAGTCTAGACATGAAACCAAAATGAAGCTGTTAAACTGACATGCGTATTAAGCGCTTTGTTACGTTGTCTCTGTTCAATACCAACTTGAGACAGTTGTTTATTCATTTGTAATTTGTTTTATTTTTGTTTTGTCTCGTCTCTGTTTAAATATCTCTTTATTCTTCATTTGAGATTTGTTTGGTTTTTGTTTGTTTTTGCAAAATTATTAATTTAAATATTTATATTTGAATTCTTAGTTAATAAAATTTAATTATATATTTTATATTCGTGTAGGTAATTCTAAAAATTTAAAATAAGTAAATGTTAGACGAACAATACAATTTTTAACAAACGCTCAAAAACATCACGACTACAATTAATAATTTGCATATTTTTTATTTCCAAAAAAATGTAGCTAGCATATTTTACTAAAAAATGTTTTTAACAGTTAAAACATTTAGTACGTTTATTTATTTATATTATTCTTACGACTAGCCATCAAATAAGTTATTCATTTTCAAAATGTTTTTAATAACAAAAAAAGCCTGAAATTAGGAATTTACATTTAACAAATGACAATTGATATATTTTGATCATATGCATGGTCATGGAGGCCATGATTTGATGCACAAAACGGTCACAAAAGCGTTCCAACCAATGTCTACGTTTGTACAGTCACAGAACTGTGCAAGGTTGACGCATGCGCATAAAACCGTTAAAAACAGTTTCGTTACCATTTCAAAACGATCCATTTATAGCAGGTTGGAACATAGCTTACATTACAAGCATCTCTAAATAACAAAAATGAGCGAGTCTTGTAACAGTAATCACCAATGATGTGTAACATCTAGCCTCGTATTTTAATAGCAGAACGAACGGTTCACAGCTGTATCTTCTTTCTCTTTCTCCCTTTTTCTCTCTCTTTACAAACACTATGAAAATGTGTGCGCTCGCTGACACGCTGCAGCACAAGTGCCAACTGTAGGCCGTACCGCATAATCATATTAGATATATTTAATTAAATAGCGCGCGCTTCTCCTTACTTCTTGTTACACATTTCAGTCGCATTCACGAAATTAGTCCCAACAAATGCCGCATACCGAGAGCTAAGATGTTACACATAAAAAAACGGTCAAGTGCGAGTTCGACTCGCGTGCAGAAGATTTCGTACCATATTTTTTCGCATAACTTCTCCAAACCCACTCTTCTCTTTTTCGAGACGAATGTAGCATACACACATTACCAACAGACAGACAAAATATAAGAGAATAATTAAATATTTAATAAATTAATCCGCCCCTGTCTAGCCGATTTGCTTATTTTAGAACATGCTAATTCGTATCAAAAGGTTAATTTACAAGGGTAAAAGTATATGATAGTTGGACACCTGGTTTTTTAGAGTTAGAAATTATGTAGATACAATGAGATTTTCTATTAATTTTGAATATTTGTGGGTTTTTTGTCACAGAAGGTGCGTTTCAAAGAAAAATGAGCTCTTTAACTGTTTTAGAGCAGTTGATTTATCTACAAATTTAGCAAAAAAAATCCAGGAGTCTATTATTCCGGGTCTACACTACAAAACATGTTATAATAAATTTTTTATATATAACGTGTTTTGTTATATGTATAGTTTAGACCCGGCATTATACTTTCATCTTTTGATTTTGAAAAATGCCTCTATTTTTTTTTTCGGTATTCTTAAGCCAAAGTCAAATGCAAGGTCGCAGCAAGTTTGATTACACACTGACATAACGACCCACGTCACTATAAAATGTAATATTCAGAATAAAAATCTGTTGACGTAATAATTAATCATTCAAAAGAAATAAAATATAGATGAACAAATATTGGAAGCTAATTCTCAAACCTGTAACGTATGCTGCCATCCAGACTGCAAATTCAGAAACTCCAGGGATGGTTGAACGAAATGTTTCAAAGTCTATAAGTATTAGGTACCTACTCAAAAAATTACGAAATGTTTGAACACATTTTTTCACTCGCTGCAAATAACAGTATAACACTACACGAAACTATATAGTCTTCCAGAACACTAAAACTGATTTTAAATAAACCGCAATAATTTTTTCAATAAAACTCAAAAACGCTCAAACAATGAACGCAAATCATTAAACACCGAGAATAAAAATAATTTCAAATATACAGTACAAATAAAATTAAGAAAAATCGCAGAATAGTGGACAAAATATTTGATTTATTTAATTGAATGTACGACGTTTTGTCTATATATTTAGACTTTTTCAATAACAATTGTTATTTTTATGTACTTGAAAAAGTCTAAATATATAGACGAAACGTCGTACTTTCAATTAAATAAATCAAATATTTTGTCCACTATCCTGCAATTTTTCTTAATTTTATTATAATCACGATGGACACGATTTCTAATATATACAGTGCAAAAATTAAACGTGGAGAACGGAGATTCATAGTACTCTACTTGTGATTCTAGTGGCCATTCAAAGTTACTTCATTAATCATAACTTGTAAAAACTTGCATTATTAAAGGTCATCGATTCAAAATTTTAAAACGCATTAGTATCTTGCGTAACTAAATAATTATACAGGCACCCATTAAACTTGTGAACGAAGGTAATCAGAAAAATACCAGACATTTCGAATATTTTTCTAATACCTATTATTTTTTAACATCGCGCTACTTTCGTGGCTACTCAGAAGTTTGTACTTTTAGTAATAGTAGGATTTTAAGTACCTTTCGTTAATATGTTTTTTAAAATTCCAGATAATTTTTTATTGCCAATAAAACATAGTTTAACAGTACTAAAATTAGAAGAAGCCAAGGCGTAGCTTAATCGCTTGCGTAAAAAAATAATGTTTTTTAAGGTTGCCGACTGTTAGGGCTCTCTGGGCCTAGGTAGTACCGATTCAAATTTTCAATTGTCATCATTTTTAATGATAAAATAATAGACGCTAGTGACTTCAGTTGTCAAGCGTCTATAATCTACACTATCTATCTAAGGTATGTTAGATTAATAAAATGATTAAACCAATAAACAACTAAGAATTCAGTTTTTAAATAAAATATACATATTTCAATTCATCAATATAAATTGATCTTTCAACACAGAAATGCCCCTTGTATAATATATATTTCGTCACTTCGTGCCTCTTATAATATGCACACTTTACCCAATAAGCAGTTTATATAACATAACAAGCATAAAATATGAATATAATAGGTACAGTACATTTTTAACCGACTTCAAAAAAGGAAGAGGTTTTATATTCGGGATCTATGTATTTTTTATGTATGTTCACCGATTTCTCCTGCATTTGTGAATTGATTTTGATGATTATTGTTTAATTTAACAGGGCATACATCCGAGGTGGACGGTAGTCCCATATAAATTTTACTTAAATCGGTTCAGTAGTTCGACTGATTAAAAAAAGGGAAGTGAGTAACGGAGTGTAATACCGTTAAGGTAAATGTCAAATATCAAGACAGAAGTGAATTATTAACGTGCAGACTACGTGTTGGAAAGCCATCTAAAAAATAAAAATGAAAAACCCTTTAACAAAAAAACTTCCTTCAAAAAAGCCACTAAAAAGAGGAAAATAATAAAATTTTGAGGTCGACGCCAATTCAATATGAAGTCGGTTAAAAAGTAGGTAGATATTAATAAATAATAATACATACCTACTATAATACTTTTTAACCGACTTCATATTTTATTAAATTGGCGTCGACCTCAAAAGTTTATTGTTTTCCTCTGATTAGTGGCTTTTCTAAAGGGTTTTTTTTTGTTAAAAAGTTTTAATATGATACATTAAAATTCAATGTTGATAATTTTCGTACAGTTTGCACCTAATTCTTAATGTTCATGATTTTTTTGAGCGACCCTTTTGGTGATATGTGGGTACGAGACAAACATGTTTACGCGTTATTCCCCAAAAATGTTTAAAAAATGAAAACATAAAAATACATCATATATATTGTTGAATTTGTGCTTCAATAAGCTTTCAATTGACACCCTACACGATGCCCTTGAAAAAAGTTTTTTTTCATTTCCCAATTCACCCCCTGACAATCAACCCCTAGAAATTATAATTACAATTCAACTTTTTATAACTATAACTTCACGTCTGTGATTGGGCCACAATACTCTATCACTGGGCCAAATTTCAAATTTTTACGTCAAATAGTTTCAAAGAAAATCGTCTGTGACAGGCGGACGGACGGACACCGAAGTGAAGCCGTTAAAAGTTTTTGGACAAAAAAAGTCTTGTGTTTTAAATATATACTCGTAGGTAGATCTTACAAATTTATATTGTTTCAGAACTTGAACGCGGGAGAATTAAATAAAAAAGAACAGAAATTTTTTTCAAATTAGTTAAAAAACAATGAGTTGCTGTGCTAAATACACTTTTACAAAAAAATTAGTTGTGCATGTTGGATTATCATCCAATCTTGAAAGAAAAGAAAAATAAACACGGAAATGCAGTAAACTAAATACAAATAGGTATTGCATAAATTAGCTAATATGAGTTTTTACTCATAACGATAAAGTACAACAGTTATTATTACTATAATATTATATGACCTGTAATTACTGTCAAGTGGATTATCGAATGTCTACCGCTGTGCGTCTGACTTTAGATTAGTCCTGGATATTTTGTCAGTGTGCGGCACACCATTGAGATAGAATAGTGCAGTAATAACGTTCCTGTGTACAATCTCAAGACATGAACTTGTTACACTTGCGTCAAAAATATTTCTATACGGTTATAAAATTCACAAAACTACATTATTTATCCTTTGCACCTCAAAGATCGTTAAATATAATATAGAATACCTATAGATTAAATTTTCACTTTTCCAAAAAAAAAAGTATGAATAAAATTTTTTATATGATTTCAATAGACTACAGAAGTAGGCGATCCTAATTTGAGCGCGAAATTTAAAGTCGATTGGCGTTCAAAAATGTATGGGGTTTAACGGAATATTCATTACTATTCTCTTAAAACACATTTCTTACCAAAACAACGGCTGTTTTATAAAAATAATTAATAAATCCCATCATTATTGGCTACAAAACTTAATTATTTCGTGTGAAATAATTTTTTATTTAAAATTAAAAATTTGTGAAAAATGAGTGTCCTAACTTGATTCAGCCAGTGACGTTTATTCTAACCTAACTTAACCTCGTTGACGTTTGTCGAGGTATAATTTAAGCAATTATATTTAGAAATTGAGTTTGTTCTTTCCATTTGGAGTTGAAAACGTGTTCTGAAGTCGTCTGAGCTAGAGGACAGTATGGCTCAGTTGGTAGCGTCGCGGCCTCTGAATCAGACTGTCGTGGGTTCGAGTCCCACCTCTGCTCATGGATGTTTTGTGATGTTATTTAGTTTTAAGTGATATACCTATGTATATTATTGTTGTATTTAAGACGCTAATGACCTAAGTTGTCGACGCGTCTATGATCCACAATAAATAAAATAAATCGTCTGAGCTACGGCTAGATCAAGGGAGGGCAAGCTAAAAGGATAAATAAAATGTTTTTATCAATTAGGTGTATTGGATATCTAAGTATTATTTTAGCTTTTTCCTCAGCCGGAAATTTAAACTTTTTGCAGTCATAATTTTCATTATAACTGCATTCAAGTACAAAATGCCACCCCATAACAAATTGCTTTAATTATTAACGACGATGTGTTTAAAAAAACGAGGTTATGTCAGTAGAATGAATGAAATTTGACAGTTGTGTTGTCAATGGGTGAACGTACGTTTAACGCAGATTCTAGTTAAAAGGAGACAGTTACGACTCCGCCACGCCTTCTTTTCCTAATCTATTGATTTTTCGCTAAGCACTTGGTAGAACATGATTGAATAAAATAAATATAGAAACCCTTGAAAAATTCAACACATTGATTAATATCAACAATGGTTTCGGGTTTTTAGCCCATCATCAAGAGAGTTCAAACTAAAACTTAAGTCTATAAACTCTATAACAAACAAAATATATACAGATTGTATCAAATTAAACCTCTGCATAGGGCATTGTGTGTAAGACAGAGATTGATACATAAAGCAATAAGTAAGAATGAGATGATCGCTAATAGGATGTTACGTGGTTACTGTAAATAAATAATATTTATACAACCTAATAGCGTCATCTTTGTTTTTTCGCTCCTTCTATGCTATTTTCAAAGGCAGCTACAAATAATTTTATTATGTCGGCGGTTGAATTACCACCATAAAACCATTTAATTATTTGAATTTTTTCCCGAACAGTATAAATTGCCATTTTATCAATAATTTCAATAGTGACTATTTTTACTGTAGAAAACAACGATGACAGTTGTTCGGTATTACATATTTATTTACAGTAACCACGTAACATTCTATTAGCGATCATTTATCTCATTCTTACGTATTGCTTTATGTATCAATCTCTGTCTTACACACAGAATGCCCTATGCACAGGTTTAATTTGATACAATCTGTATTATGTAATTAACCCAGGTAAAACCCAAGTAACTTTAAACCCTTACATATCTGCAATAAAGGTAAAAAATTGACAATTTTAGAAAATTTAGAAATACAAAAAACTATTAAAAATAACAAAAATTTGGTCAATGATCAATTAGATTTTATACTTTCACCCCTCTTTCAAGTACTAACTAATTAGGTTTAAGCTTCCTGCATTATTTTGTTATTCAGATAATTTGACACCCCAGATTTTACCTGGGTTAATTATATAGGTATATATTTGTTTGTTAGACTCCATATAGACTTTAGATTTAGTTTATTTCATAACATTTTTATTTTCCCTGCCACGGTTGAAACGTTTTCATCCTTCATGTAAGAGCTTGTAACTTTTTCGTTCCTCTTAACTAAGAAGTGCTTTATTTTCCTTGTTTCTTAAAAAAAAGAACAGCTATCAATTAAGAAATTTAATTCGTAATTCAATAATGTATAAATACTACAAGAAAATATTGTCAAAGATTTCAACCGTTCAAATCAACTATTAAAAACTATTATTAGTAAGAAAAGATTTTTGTACGCAATACATTACGTTGATATGAAATAATGAATTCAATGACAAGTTGATTTTAAGGAAATAGGCTAATTATAACTTGAAAACTATAAATTAGTCTTATTAATTTACTTTACAAATCAGTGATACAAAAAATATATCTGTGAAAACTATTACAACTGCGGCGGGTAACGTGTTCAATGTTCATCAAATTTGTGGGTTTGTTTATACCACTGTAGCACTCAAACGGCTGAACAAATTTTCACAATAAGGATGTAAAACATATTTAATATATGAAACACAATGGCGTTTATTTCATTTCAATACGTTAAGTATTTACGCGGAGATACAAATTTTTAAACTTTAATAGCTGCTTACGTTACAACACCAGCGAGGCGAGCTTTATAATCTTTACGACCAGGCCACCTAAGAGCGATTGCAGGGTTGCTATCAATCAACTATCAAAATGGGAAACGTATTAAATATATGTGCTGTAGAGTAAGCTGTGATTTTCGGGGCCTGTGACGTCAGCCTCTTGAAAGGAATAATAAAGGTGTGGTCTATTTACCTTCAAAAATGTATTGTGAAGCCGTGCTGGACAAAAAATCCAACCGCATTATTAAAGTTAGACGGGGCTCTTTCTAATGGCATAAAAAAATGTCGTTTACAGGCTCATTGAGTGTCGATCGTGACTTTGTGTATATGACGTTACGTAAAATTCAATATGGCGGAAGCTAACGTCATATTGTCAAAACGTAAAGATCAAAAGTCTGCAAAACCAATTGTGTGGATTACATGAACGAGTTTTTATTAACTTCACATTGGAAGTTATTGTAATGGGTCCGAAAATCGAAATCAAAACGTATAACAAATTTTTATGTTTCAAGGTCACTACACTATTTTTACACTATTTTTAGAAAGATGTCTGTGTGTGTGTGTGTGTGTGTACGTATGTACGTATGTGTCCATTTCTTTCTAAGACGAAATCTCGAGAATGAAAAATGATATCGACTACGTTAGGGTGCCAATCGACGCGTAGTAACGTGATCTGAAAGAAATTTTTTCAAAATCGGTTCAGCCGTTCTTTTTTCTTAACCAAATAGACTCCAAAAAAGTAGATTTTACACAATATCTCGCGAATAAAAAATTATATCGACTTCGTAAGGGTGTCAATAGAGGCGTGTTAATGTCATTTTGATCCGACATAAATTTTATAAAAATCGGTTCAGCTGTTTTTTTAATTGTCGTTAAAAATAAATAATAATTATGTTTTAATGATTAAAATGATTACTTTTCTGTGTAATATCTAATTTAATTATTATTACTAAATATTTATCAAACTGGGAAGAGTTCGTCGTGTGAACCTCAAGGGTTGCACTTTAGTCCTAATAAACGACCCACCTCATGACTTGTTAAGTTAAGATTTATTTTCACGTTGAGACTAAAAAATAATCTTCGTTACAACCTTTTTAAAATCGTAAAAAAGTTTTAACAGCTACATGTAGTTTTGTTTGCCATTAAATTTACATGAAAATATAATTATAGATTCATATATCAATAAGTGGTATAATAACGGAGTGTTATTTTTGTCCTTGACTGTACGATCACGTATAGTACTGCCCTGCTTACGGAAAACGCCTTATCTACATTGAAATAAATTTTGCACTAACATGGAAAGAAAAAAAATAGTTTTTATAATTGCCATTTATCTAAATACTGGGGCGGAATTTTAGAAATAGTCGGAAGTGATTGATATGTGAAACAAAACACAGCATGTATAACTACGTTAAAGTCATAGACACAGTAAGCCCGGTGGCCGTGCGGAAAAGTACGAGTCTACCGACAAGTTCAACTCCCGAGGCCTTAAAATATTTTATTTTTTTAATAATAGAAATATATACTATAGGTATTGGATAATAATTTGAAATATACAAAAAAATAAAATACCTAATTAGAATTATTTTATTTATTATATTTTACGAACATTCAATATTATAAGATAAGTAAAAGTGGATGTATATCTTTCCATGGCAACCAATACAATTATTTGTGTTTAACGGTATTAACGTCATTTAATTGTCTGTATATCCGCGATGCAGACATAGATACCCATTTTTTCATGTTAAAAAACAATAAATACTGTAGCAAACCCCAAGATGTTACGCCGCTGGCGACCATAGAAGCGTCGAAAACAGGTCACAGTGGTGAGGCGTGGAATGATATCGAAGATAGGAGTAACCGCCAGAGTATTCTAGAAAGTGCGCGAGTGTGCTGGGTCAGGCTGTTCGAACTACATAAGCGAAGTACGAGGGAATCAGTCAGTGAGTCGTGAATTAGTGTCATGTTGAACAACGGAAATAAATACAAATCTAGTTATTTGTTCAGTGCTATTGAAGTGTTTCACTTTGTTTAAGAATTACTATTGCGTTGTCTGTTAGAATTGACTTTTCATTGTTACGAATTATTGTATATTGTTGTTTACATTTTTTTAATTATTGTAAATAAATAGTTATTCCGCCTACGTAGAAAACAATTTTGTTACAATACCTATTTTCTAGAATTTACAAAAAAGATTAAAATCTCGGTTATACAGGACTAGAGACGACAAAGAAGACGAACGCATGGGCACTAAGTATCGCATAGAGCATCCAAGGATCGACGGCATGATGTGCCACCCTCAATTTTGACTAAGTTCGGTCTCCTATTCTTCTTGGTTTTACCTAAAAATGACATCTCAACGGTTTCAAATTGTATAGATAAGGCGTTCTTCATAAGCATGGCAGGTTAGACTAGTAGCCGGTATACATAACATTATGCACGTCACGCTTGAGACACGCGCGCCATTGGCCTGTCACGCTCACCTGGCAGCTCGCCTATCGCCCGCTGCAACTGCTAGGCAAGTTACCGCAACACAGCTCTACCGCCGCTGCCACCACCATCGCCGTCGTCGTGTGCAAACCCGTTTATTGATATATTAATTGAGACGTCTATAACCTACAAACTATAATACACGGGTGTAGTTGATAATTTACGATAGTCATAGTTTAAAATAGTGTTGAGGAGAATCGTCTTTTTTGAGAACCGACTACTCGGTACTCTAGTACTTTCAAGAATCGAGTACTTATCCGAGTACCGAATACTCGAGTACTGTCTAAAATGACCTTCTCAATTCCCATTGCATGCAGTTATAGTCTGTCAGCTGCTTAGTACTTGCTCGTTCGTTAATCGATGCCAATTGCCAACCAAGTACCGCGGCTCAGGGCTCACACATTACTCACATAGCTGGTGGTGGAAAGGAGAACACTGTTAATGTTGACAAAACGTCTATCTGTATTCTATAGTAGGTTGTATAATGTATTGGGTATTCGAGACTCGAGTACACGTCGTACCGGCGCAGAAACGCATTAACTGTAGAAAGAAATGAATCCCTGCACAGTGCACTGCAGTGTGTACTGTGTAGTGTGTATACTCGGTCTCGAGTTCTCAAATACCGGTGTGTATTCGTGAAGGTGCAAAAACGCATCAACTATAGGAAGAATTCAATCCCTGCACTACAATGTGTACTCGGTCTCCAGTACTCGAATACCAATTACAAGTACTCGAGTACAGCGAGTACTTTAAAGAATCGAGTACTGAATCGATTCTTGTACTCGAGTATCCCATCATTAGTTTAAAAACTAACTATTATTAGAGAGGTTGCTTAAAAACAACGTTGGCGGACGTCAGATTTGTGTATGGAGTGATTCAAAACATTAAAGCAACAGACAAGGTTTCAGAAAATGATTTTGACTGAAAGCCGCGCTATACAATTAGGTATTTAAGTTTAAAAAAAATTATTAATTTTTTAATTTTTTCTAATAATTTAACATAAATAATATTGAAAATCTAAAAGAAAATTTTTTTTAAAGCTATAGATAAATTACTAAAAATTAATTAAAATGTATAAAAATTTAAAAAATATCACGTGACTTCAAAACGCGCCAGGAATGTTCGTGACGTCGTTATGTTAAAATGTGTCTGCATTTGTTGGTATTTGTGTATATGTATTACACATACTATCAAAAATAATAAATTTTTAACTTGGTAACCATGGATACAAAGACCATAGATAATGACGTCACACGCGTTCGGATTCTTTCGGAGCGTTATCGGAACTGAGTTTAAAAATTAATTTTTATTTAAATATAACTTTTTAATTAGTAAGCAAAAAAATTAAATAAAAACAGTTTTGCTATAAAACTTGATGTGGTCCTTCCATTTAAGTAAAAAAAAAAATTCGTTTAAAAACCCAATTGCACGTCAGGTTTGTGTATAGTGATGATTCAAAACGTTTTGAAAAGTTAATTTTAATTGGGTCTCGACTTTGCGAATCATATTACTCGCGACTATGCCAAACCATGTAGAACAGGGATGGCGAACCAATGGCATGTGTTCCATAGGTGGCACGCAACAGAATATTGTGGACACGGCATTGAATTGTATGCAATCGAAATACATAATTAACAAGCCGTGAGGGGGGTCGTTTATTAGGACTAAAGTTACTTTTAATTGGGACTCACAAGTGCGACCCTTGAGGTACACACGACGAACTTCCCAGTTTGATGAATATTGAATATTAATAATTAAATTAGAAATTGAAAAGTAATCATTTTAATCATTAAAACATAATTATTATTTATTTTCAACAATAAATTTAAAAAACGGCTGGACCTATTTTTATAAAAGTTATGTCGGATCATAGTGCTTTGATAGACACCTCAACGAAGTTGATAACATTTTTTTAGACGAGATTTCTTATAAAATCTACTTTTTTGCAGTCGTTTTATTGAAACAAAAAAAAACGGATTGATCGATTTTGATAAAATTTCTTTCGGATCTTGACGTTAATATGCTTCTATTTGCACCCTAACAAAGTCGATATCATTTTTAATACTCGAGATTTCGTCTTAGAAAGAAATGACCACATACGTACGTACGTACATATACCACACACACATACACACACAGAGACATCTTTTCAAAAATAGTGTAGTGACCTTGAAACATAAAAATTTTTTTTCCTTTTTGATTTCGATTTTCGGACCCATTACAATAACTTCCAATGGGAATTTAAAAATATTATGTTTGATGCTATCGAAAAACCATCATTCAAATAACATATATTATGAGATCGACACTACGAGTCGACGAGAGTTTCATGGGAAAATAATTTTTAGTGTATTTGCCATATGGCACATACACTATTGGCGTCGGTCGGATGGCGGGACCTAGGGGTCGGACCAAAATTTCTCGACGTTTCATAGCCTCCTGAACATTTTGGCACCATTTTTGGAAATGTCTATTTATATATGTATATATATATATATATATTTATATATATATTTATATATATATTTATATATATATTTATATATATATATATATATGTGTGCGGGCAATAACTTTCGAAAGAGTTAATTGATTTTGACGAAATTTGGTAGGCACGTTGAAATCCATCACCGCACGAAGCCTATTTAAAATGGGCCCAATCGGACCATTTTAAGGGTAGTTTTTAGGGGTTGAAAAATGTTTTTGGGCCCGAAAATGCCGAAAAAATTCTCAGAATCGTTTCAAAATTGAAATTTAACCTTTTAGTTACAATTAAAATGTGCTGCCAAAATTTTAATAAAATCGGCCCGACAGGACCGGACTTACAAATTTTATGAAAACACTAGTTTGCGCATAGTGCTTTACTTACTGAAGGGTGTATTTAATTTGGTACCGAGGTTGCATTGATAAAAATATTGAAATTAAGAAAAAAAATATTTTTTAAGGGATGTATTAAGGGGTTAAATTTTTTATTTTGTCCAAAAACAAACTTAAGTTCATATAATAAAGCCACAATGCCAGTATTAGCAAATACACTATATTGTCGGCAGGGTTTTGGCACTGCGACCCGAGTTTTTTTTTCATCTACGTTTGAATAATTTTTTTGTTCACTAAATTTCTTAGGTGCTTGTTGGCACGTCATAGCCACATTTTTGAAAAAATTGGCACGTAGCTGTGAAAAGGTTTGCCTTCCCTGATGTAAGATATCCTTCAAAAAGAATAGTCTATAGCAGCGGTTCCCAACCTTTTTTGTTGTGCGTGAGGTGGGTCGTTTATTAGGACTAAAGTGCGACCCTTGAGGTCCACACGACGAACTTCCCAGTTTGATAAATATTGAAAAATAATAATTATATCAGATATTACACAGAAATGTAATCATTTTAATCATTAAAACATAATTATTATTTATTTTTAACAATAATTTAAAGAAAACACGCCTGAACCGATTTTTATAAAATTTATGTCGGATCAAAATGACGTTAACACGCCTCGATTGACACCCTTACGAAGTCGATATAATTTTTTATTCGCGAGATATTGTGTAAAATCTACTTTTTTGGTTAAGAAAAAAGAACGGCTGAACCGATTTTGAAAAAATCTCTTTCAGATCATATTTACGTTAATACGCGTCGATTGGCACCCTAACGTAGTCAATATCATTTTTCATTCTCGAGATTTCGTCTTAGAAATAAATGGACACATACGTACGTACATACGTACACACACGCACATTTACACACACACAGACATCTTTCTAAAAATAATGTAAAAATAGAGTAGTGACCTTGAAACATAAAAATTTGTTATACATTTTGATTTCGATTTTCGGACCCATTACAATAACTTCCAATGGGAAGTTAAAAATTGAGGCCCATATACAAGTAAAAACTATAAAGACAAATAAACACTTATATACTCGATTGTTCCCATCTCGACCCCTGAAGCTTCGATAATATTTATCTTGGCTTAGACTCTCGACTAGCGTCCACGGCCCAGTACCACGCTGCCCACGGTCCACAAGTGAGCCGCGGTTCATGGTTTGGGAACCGCTGGTCTATAGTATATATGATTTTCTAATGTCCAAAATTAAAAAAAAAATATTAGCAAACATTCGAGTTAAACGGTTCGCGTCTTTTGGTTATATAAAAATGTTTACAGAGCAAAATACGATTCTTAAAATAAGTAGGTACCACTTTAGAATGTTCAACGGGTGTCATCGTTTATTTACATCTATTTATATCCGAGGATGATATTATTTTATATTGTTTATTTTCTTTGACCATTCGTATTATTCCATGTAATACTCTAAGCACGACGTTCAGGAGTATAGAGTATGTGTGTGTAATAAAATAAAGACATGTTTCAGCCATTTTAAGCCGATGTTCCTGTCGGACGTTAATCCTGGATGATCCTCGGCGGTCTTAGTCAAGTCGTCCTGGATTCCCGTTTACACTATAGGTTTGGAACTATGTATAGTATATACGTATCTAATGCTATGCAATCCTATTCGGTTATTTATACCGTATGTTCCAGGTTTATTTTGGAAGACAAGGAAATATTTTGTTTTCAACCAAAAATAATAAATAGACGAATTAGCTTAAAAAATTATTTACCTCTACGAAAACGATAAGTACAATCTGCTTTTTTTGTCCTGTTTTCTGTATGTTTAGTTATATTTGTTGTTCCCTTTTTTCTAAATGTATAGTATAACAAATAATTACGGCCGCTATTTTGGTTTTATAAAAACAAAACTTAGCCTATAACCATCGCACGGTTTAGACGAATCGATACAAAACTCATAGATTAAAATCCATTCAGCCGTTGGGATACTACGAGGAAATAAAGAATCCCACATACATACATACATACCCAGATACGCGTGAAAAACGATACGCGTGAAAAATAATAGCCTTGTCGTTGCTGTCGCGCAATCGGGTAAAAAGAAAAAAAGTCTTACAGTCTGCACACATTTTAATACAAAGTTATTATTATATTGTAAAACGGTGTTTTACATAGTTAATCGTCAAATATTAAAAAAATAAATCTAAAACTTTTCCCGAAAGATGGAACATTTTTATACTGTTTTTTAAATAGCTAGTGAACTGCGTGTCAGAATGATTTTGCAAAAGCTATAAATACGTACTAGCTTTTGCCTGTGGGTCTGCCAGCGTGAATTACATTTAAAGCATAGGTAGCCGCGAGGTTCAGACCGCGCTTCATCACGTAAAAATAATTGAACAGCTGTCCTCGAGCCATAAGCGGACAAACAGACTGAGAGACGCGTAAATACACAGAACGTCAATATTGTTGAATTAGGTGATTTTTAAACGGTTTTTAACTTCAGTGTACTTCAAATCTTGCGACCGATTTTTCATCAAGTTCCCGTTATCAGATTGCGGTAAAATTTTGCACACATGTGTAGTTCCAATGACAATACAATATTATGGTAACTAGCTGACCGATCAAGCTTTCGTATGGATGCAAATCGCAATTTTGAATTTTCCCGTGAGGTTTCAGTGGATCGGTTAAATGTACCAAATAAAATCAGACTAAACAAATAAAGCACACCAAAAAGTTAAAAATAAATAAACATTCTGAACCCAACGGCGTCGAAGTTATTCAAATAGGTCAACCCCTTGAAAAGTTATGGCTAAACAAACATTAAAAATAATAATAATAAAAAAAACTCGGGTCGCAGTGCCAAACCCTGCCGACAATATAGTGTATTTGCTAATACAGGCATTGTGGCATTATTATGTAAACTTAAGTTTGTTTTTTGACAAAATAAAAAATTTAACCCCTTAATACAGCCCTTAAAATAATTAAATTTTTCTAAATTTCAATATTAGACATGGATTTTATCAGTACACCCAATTAAATACACCCTTCCATATCTAAGTAAATCCGTATCAACAAACTAGTGTTTTCATAAAATTTGAAAGTCCGGTCCTGTCGGGCCGATTTTATTAAAATTTTAGCAGCACATTTTAATCTTTACTAAAGAGTTAAATTTCAATTTTGAAACGATTCTGACAAATTTTTCGGTATTTTTGGGCTCAAAAACTTTTTGGAACCCCTAAATACAACCCTGAAAATGGTCCGATCGGGCCCATTTCAAATAGGCTTCTTGCGGTGATGGGTTCCAATGTCTGTACCAAATTTCGTTTCAATCGATTAAGACTGTCGAGAGTTATCGTGTACACACACACACACACACATACATACATACATATATATATATATACATATATATATATATATATATACATAATTACATATAGATATAAACATTTTCAAAAATGGTGCCAAAGTGTTCAGGAGGCTATGAAACGTCGAGAAATTTTGGTCCGACCCCTAGGTCCCGCCATCCGACCGACGCCAATAGTGTATGTGCCATATTATGGCAAATACACTAATAAAAAATATACGTGTCGAATTGATAACTTCTGATTTTTTGAAATCGGTTAAAGATATAAAAAAACTTTTTACGTTAAACGGTAGGTACTTTACTATACAATCGATGATGTACTAGAAGTTATAGAAAATAATTATGGGTCACCAATCAAGTAATGTTAAGATTAAAGTAGACTAGTCCAAGCTCTAACAAAATAATTCTACTAAATATGTGCCACGATTTTATTTTAGTCTAATCAAAGCCCCAGATTGGGGACCCACAATTATTTCCTAGATTTTAGTACACATCATCGATTGTACAATAAAACCGTTTAACTTAAAAAGTTTTTTTACTTTTACTTTTCAGAACCATATTAGTGTCCCAACTCCCAATGTCACAGATTTTCGTAATTTTGATTGCAAGTTCTATATTTTTACTATAGATAAACATTTGTGTTTCAGATAAATATTCTCTCAGTGCCAGTATTATTTTTCGTTATTTAAAGTATTGTTACAAAACTGTTTTCTGAGTTGGCGGAATAAATATTTATTTACAATAATTAAAAATACAATAGCAATAAATGCAACAACGAAAAGTCAATTCTAACAATAAAAAACTTAAACGGTAATTATTGAACTAAACGAGCCACTTAAATAACACTTAACAAATAACTTTATATACAAGAATTATTTATTTGTAATTATTTATGTCACTGTATTTATATCAGATTTATTTCGCTGTTCAACACTGTCACAGTACAATCTACACTGACTGATTCCCGTTGACTGATCAATATTTATATCACTGATCCGCTTGATGGCACGACTCACCATTCATTGATTGCCCCAACACGACACACTCGCCGTTTATATACCTACGTGCGGTGTACGCTCAGTGCGTCCTCGTATTCTCTAGCGTTGTCTAGAATCTTCGATACCATTCCACGCTTTACTACTGTGACCTTTCTTTCTCGTGGTTTCTATTGGAGGCAGTGGCGCAACGTCTTGGGGTTTGCTACAGTATGAATATAAATTTTTATTGTTATATTATTTTAGACAAACACCTTTTTTATATATTTTTTTCATATTCATTTTTCTTTCTAGTCGTCGGTTAAAAAAACGTTTCATACACAAAGGACTTTATAGCACAGATAAATTATGGTAATGCAGAAAAGATTACTAGAAACTCTTTTATAATTTTAAATGAAGAGCTAGTTCATTTCGCATGTACTCAACTCATAAATGATTACACAGTGTAATGTGAATAAAACATTGTATTATTATACGCTCTACTATTCAAAGGGTTGTGAAAAATGCATTTCCTTTTAAAAATTACAAAGAAAAATACTTTTTTGTAAAAAAGCTGCTTTTAATGCATCTATATACCGATCGTAAAATAACACATTGTTGGCCGGTGATGAGCCGAGCGGTAATAGTACATTGTGCCACAAGGGAGGAAAGTGCTACATTTCTTCCCACGTATAAAATTGCCACCCGAGCCGAAAGCGAGGGTGGCAAATACGCGGGAGGAGATGTAGTAATTTCCTCCCGTGTTGCGCATACTATTTTTTCTCCTGCCAGACCGAAAGTTCGCAAAATTGAAAAAAAATTATTAAAATTATTATTTTTATTTTTTTTATTTTATTATTAAAATTATAAAAAAATAATTTTAAATTATTAAAATTACAAAAAAATAATTTTAATGTGTAGGAGACAGAAGTAGGTGCGTGAGAGCCGGCATAAGTATTATTGCGCACGCGCACTTGTCCATACCACGGGAATAAAGAGCGACTTTGTTCCCGCTTGGCAGGGACGAAAGTACGAACATTCGGCCTAGGTAGGAGAAAAAGTAACTTTACCGCCCGCTTATAACGGGCACTAAAATACATTTTTTTCAATTTATTATTTCTAATAATAAATAAAAGTAAAAGTCAATAAATTTAATATTTAGTAGATTTCGTGTCCATATTTATATAATTAAAGTAGTAAATTCGCAGATATGTGGACAGTAAATAATAAAACAGACAGTTTATAATTTTTTACTGCCAGTATAAAGTACTTGAAAAAGTTTTAATCAATAAACGAAAAAAACTGTCTGTTTTATGATTTATTGTCCACATACCTGCGAATTTACTACTTTAATAATTTTAATATTTCATATTGCTCCAGCTGGAGACGAACCTGCGATCTTGTGAACAGTGCACAATATACAGATGACAGACACCGCTACCCACAGAGCCACGGATTCGCTCGCGATGTATGCGGCTTAGAGAGGCTACTTCTACATAATGTGTACAGTAGGTACATATTTTCATTATCGAAGTTAAGTTTGTTACACAAGTGAAATGTCAAAAATGTTGAAAACACTGGAAACGAAGACAAAAACCGCTATTTTATAAGATATCGATGTAGGACAAAAAAAACAGTGTATCTATGGCGCAATGCTCGTGTGACTGTTAAACGAGTCGAAATTATACTTCATTACGCCCTAGATACAGAATCTACCATTAATTAGAATCACTCTGAGTTATGGGTTCAATTTGATATTTTTTATAAAAGTATCCACTTTCAGGATTTTAAACACATGTATATGCAGGGTAAACAGCCTCAACTTGCATATTTTGTGTCTGATGGTTGTCTCCTAATTTATACAATTTTATCAGTGTCGATAAACTTTTTTAGCTTCTTTTTCTGTAATATTTTAGATGTATAAACCTCTTTTCTGACACGTTCCTCCCCCACAATATCTGATAGAGTGACACGGTGAAATTACGATAACGTGTTGTGTCTTGGAAATGACGCAAAGCTCCACTACTATATTGTACCCACCTTAGTCCGCAGTCAACATTTATTGAGGTTATATACAGCTGTCATTGTATCCGAATCTGAATGTTTACTAGTGATGTGCCGGATATCCGATCCGTATCCGCGGATATCCGAAGGAAAAAAAAGATCCGTATCCGTTAGTTTTTTGGCGGATCTTTTCCGGATCTTTTACCTTATCAATTTTCAATTCATAGACAAAATTTTATATATATAGGTATAATTAGGTAATAATGAAAAACAGTTAAACTCCATTCAGATTATTTTTTATTTTTTAATATCGTGGTCAATAACTTTTTCCCATAACAGATAGTCTCTTTCCAAATTCGATGTGCAATATTTAGTATTTACCGCCGCGTACTCTAAGAAAGTTAAGATCCGTATCCGTATCCGCGGATCTTGAGACTAAATATCCGTATTCAGATCCGTATCCGCGGATATACATTTTTAACGATCCGGCACATCACTAATGTTTACACATTTTTGAGAATACCGGAAACTCACTATTTTTTTTAAATATCAATAGTCAATACAGTATTAAATTTTGTTAAGTAGTTATAAAATCAATTTTTTTATAAAGATTGCGATATTAAATACAATCGTTTGGTGATTAGTTTTTATTACTATAAGAGAAAAAAATTTTCCACAGCCTTGATGTCCCATTGGATATAATTTGTGTAAAACGCAGTTTATATCTTTGTCACGAAAAATATACTGTGAATATGAAGCATTCTTATATGAATGGTTTTCGCCATTTAAAACACTGTACTCAGAAGCAAGGAATTGGACAAACCTATTGTAAATATATATTTTAAGAATATATTATATTGTGTGAAACATTATCAGAAAATAATAGCTCCGTTAAATTGGAATAGTCATTAAAATATTGTAATTGGTAAGTCTGAACAATTCGATTTAAAATTTTCAAATGTGACTTTGTCAAAGTTCCACTTTATACTTCACGGGGTCATGGGGGTTGAAAAGTGTTACACGGACGTTGGGGTGGGTCTCATAGACCCGTTCATTAGATATCAATTATTCCAATACTTTATAAATAATAAAGTTATTATTTATTCGTGTTTAGTTTTTTAGGTATTTATGTAAATAAATGAAACACAAATATCATATTATATTATGTTTTAATCATATTTATTAGAGCTTTAAAAAAAACGACCAATATCAACAAAATCTTGTAAAAACGATCGTTCTGCCTCTTCTTGATCAATTTTTTACTAAGTACCTACAAAAAACACAAATAAAATACATTGAACTATATATCAGCAACTTAAATTGTAAAAAAAAACAAATATAAAAGGATATACAAAGTGGCGCGAAACTGTTACACTAACTGCGGGGATGGGTCTCACATACCTTATTCAGTTTTGTGCACCTGTAACTCCCACTGCAACTGTCGCACGACAGTTGTGTTACCTTCGACGCATAGAACAACTCAACAGCTCCAGCTATTGAGAAGAACGGCAACGTCGCACGCATAGTAACCGAACTAGAAGCGAAATAAGGTGTGACGGGTCTCACAGACCCAACCCCCATGACGCCGGGTTAAGTTAAAAAAATTTTTTCAAAAAAACTAGTACAGTCATTTGGTTCGAAAAATAGTGGTTACCTGGAAAGTTTTCCGGGAGTTTTGAAAATTGGTAATTTTATAGATTTTGATGTGCTCTTTCCGAATTTCGACTTTGCCTACTCGTATTTTTGTCGCTCCCGCCGCCATATTGGAAAAATGGCGCCTAAAAGCAGTTTTTTGACAATACCTCCTTTCCGACTTATTTTACGATAAAAACAGTTACATACAAAATGAAACTAGAGACAATTACCTACAATTTATGTATCTACCTTTTTTTCATAAAGTCAATAGTTTAGGCGTACGAGCGCCGCAAAGTGTACTCCAACACGCGTTTTGACCAAAAAACTCATTTCCACACCACCTTGAGGTAGAGTAAGCGGCGCGTTTTTTTTACCGTGGTATCCCCAGTGGGCCCAGTCCACATGCAATTCACTATCCTAAAATTTAGCGCATTCTTCTTCGCTTCGTTGTTCTTGATGGACCAGGTGCAGTTGCGAGTTCATCGTCATTAGTCCTCTAGTAAGTAGGGTGGTTAATGAAAATTAATTTTCTATGTAGATATTATAGACCTGTTAATGAGCAATGTAACTGTGTCGAAAAAATTTGGTAAATTTATTCGCAGCCACCCTAAGGATGTCATTTTTTCAAGATAGTACTTTTCGACTAAAAATAGAAATCCTTGACGCGGAGTGCTCTAGTAAGTAGGGTGTTTAATGAATATTAATTTCCTATGTAGAGATTATACACCTATCCATGAGCTATCTATCTATCATAGGAAATTAATATTCATTAAACACCCTACTTACTAGAGCACTCCGCGTCAAGGATTTCTATTTTTAGTCGAAAAGTACTATCTTGAAAAAATGACATCCTTAGGGTGGCTACGAATAAATTTACCAAATTTTTTCGACACAGTTACATTGCTCATTGACAGGTCTATAATATCTACATAGAAAATTAATTTTCATTAACCACCCTACTTACTAGAGGACTAATGACGATGAACTCGCAACTGCACCTGGTCCATCAAGAACAACGAAGCGAAGAAGAATGCGCTAAATTTTAGGATAGTGAATTGCATGTGGACTGGGCCCACTGGGGATACCACGGTAAAAAAAACGCGCCGCTTACTCTACCTCAAGGTGGTGTGGAAATGAGTTTTTTGGTCAAAACGCGTGTTGGAGTACACTTTGCGGCGCTCGTACGCCTAAACTATTGACTTTATGAAAAAAAGGTAGGTACATAAATTGTAGGTAATTGTCTCTAGTTTCATTTTATATATAACTGTTTTTATCATAAAATAAGTCGGAAAGGAGGTATTGTCAAAAAACTGCTTTTAGGCGCCATTTTTCCAATATGGCGGCGAAAACGGCAAAAATACGAGTAGGCAAAGTCGAAATTCGGAAAGAGTACATCAAAATCTATAAAATTACCAATTTTCAAAACTCCCGGAAAACTTTCCAGGTAAAACTACCAAATGACTGGGCTAAAACCCGACTACGTAAAAGAAGTAAACAAGTTTCCAATGAAAGTTATTGCACATTATAGACGTTCAATAACTAAGGTCATTACCGTCTATAGCCCAATATGAAAAGTAGTCGGGCAAAAAGAAATTTGTTTATAGTCAATTAATTGCTAGCATATTTAAACTTAAGCTGTAATATATTTTTGCCCAACTACGTTTCATATTGGGCTATAGACAGTAATGACTTAAGTTATCGAACGTCAATAATGTGCAATAACTTTCATTGGAAACTTGTTTACTTCTTTTACGTAGTCGGATTTTAGTTTTTTTAACTTTTATTTTATTTCAGCCTTTTTTAGTTTTTTTTATAACCTATTTATTATAAACCATAAATAAGAAAAAGTATACTTATATTTTTGGAATCGTCACAAAATTTTATTTCATTTGATACCCCACTCGATTGATTTGGTAGAAAAATAATTTTTAGACCCAGATTTTTTCTACGTCATGGCCACCATTTTGAATTTATAAAAATATTTTATATTTTTATTTGTTATTACAAAAAATCTTACTCCCATGTTTTACCCCCTTCGGGGTTAAATTTAAAATAAACTCGTATATCCTATAACCTTCCTCAATAAACGGGCTATCTAACAAAATTTTTTTTTTTTAAATCGGACTTGTAGTTCCTGAGATTAGCGCGTTCAAACAAAAAAAGAGTTTATTTTTTTTGTTTGAACGCGCTAATCTCAGAAACTACCAGTCCGATTTGAAAAAATTTTTTTTTGTTAGATAGTCCGTTTATTAAGGAAGATTATAGGCTATTCGATTATTTTCTTTAATTCAATCCCACAGGGATTAAAACGTGGATGTAGGATTTTTTGTTATTACAATAAATCCTACACTCCCGTTTTCACTCTTTGGGATCGAATTTTTAAAAAACTCGTATAGGGTCTCATTGATTAGTACTTTGCTTCTTTTACAGACTGGTAGTTCCTGAGATTAGCGCCTTCAAACAAAAAAAGAGTTTATTTTTTTTTTGTTTTTCTAAGTTCTGTAGAGTCGGTAAAATCGGAACAAAAACATATTTGACTAGTGCATTTTGAAGTAAATTTTGTGCTCTTTAATTTTGAATAGGACCATTTTTTCGATAGGACAAGCTGTTTTTATGTTATAAGCAAAAAACGTAAAAAAGTGCAAAAAAATCATGGTTTTTAGCCCACCAAAACTACACCACTCTGTTTTAGAGGTCGCAAACTTGGATTTGACATCTCCTAAGCATGCTTGAGGACACAAAAAAATAAAATCATTTGCTGCGCAAAACGCAAGGTGGACCTACCTTTTTAAGCTCTCGTGACTGGACTAAAAGTAATTCCATTATATTTTTCAGTATCTTTAAAATATGCAGTTATAGTTCTTTTCAACTTTAAATTAATGGCCAGTGTTCAAAATTTTTAAAATATTAGCACAAAACATGTGATCAAATAAAATGTTTTAAATAATTCAAAATCTCTAATGAATCTAATGAATCAAATATAAAACTTAATGTAATGTCATTGTCAAATCATATTTTCTGAAAATGAGTTCTGCAACCCAGCATCAGAGTGTTGCGCCACCATGATGGAGAATCACTGGCTAAGTAATACCGCATTTACGTAGTGCCGTATTTTTCCGTAACTAGACAGGTAATTTATTGTGACCTAATCTCAGTTAGTAGACAATCTTATTAATAAATCCGATGGAATATGGAATACATTTATGAATGTGAACGCGGCAGTGGTATTAAGACTTGTGAATGATATATAGACATTATCTAGACACGTCTATCGTGGCTATATGTCATTGCAACCTGCACTTCTAACATAAATCTCCAGGTTGTATACAGTGTGTAATCGATTCTGACACATGTACAACAAAATAAATAAAAAGCATTCTGGAATTGATGGTGAAGCACAAAAATAAACTATATTTTTCTTTAAAACGTCAACGATCTAAATTTGACATCCGATATCCGTTTCACTAACAGCACTAATGCTGGGTTTCTTTTTCAGCTTTAAATCTACATTTAAGAATGTCATTTATTTTCAACTAAATGGAGATTAACAATAACAATTGTGGTGGAACCTTTGGTGTAAAGATACGAAATGTTATAATTACCATAAAACACCAAACCATAACAAACACTTTCGACGTACGTTTCGCCAACCAAGTTGGCATCATCAGATTAATCATCTCCTGATGATGCCAACTTGGTTGGCAAAACGTACGTCGAGAGTGTTTGTTATGGTTTGGTGTTTTGTGGTAATTATAACATTTCGTAAATGGAGATTGACATTGTTTAAAACAAATGACATTCTTAAATCTGGTTTTAAAGCTGAAAGTTGTACCAGAAACTCGGAATATCATCGATTTAACGCTCTTTATATTTGACTTCGACAAACAAAAAATCGGGTCATGAGTTCAGCTCTGGTTGTAAACTTGTACCGTAGTGTTTTAGGTAGGAGTACGTCTTTTGACAAAAATATTTCAATGTGTACATTTTTTCGATTTTGTTTAGGGTTTCATACCTTATAAGGAAAAACGGAACCATTATAAGATCACTTTTGCATCCGTCTGTCTGTCTGTCACAGACGTTTTTCTCAAAAACTGTGTGCGTAGGAATTTGAAATTTAGCATGATGCTAGGTTTTTGTAACGCGCTTATAATTTGGTAAACAAAGGTTATGAAATTGTTACACGCATCAAGAGCAGAGGCGCTGCGGTTCGGCTGATGACTATTGTACTACCGATTTAGGGTCACTGGCGTATATAACCATAGACAATTACCACAACCATAGACAATAACAACAAGGTGTATGTATTAGCCTAGCGGTACTGACGAGAACTAATTGTGCCAACACGGCACACGGTGAATGGTCTCCCGGCGGAAATGGAGGGGATAGGTTTGGGGCATCCGGCGATCGGCGCTTAAGCGAACCACACGTTTGGAAGCGGTAGCTACAGAATATTGCAATTCTTGTCAGAATAAAACCGGTAAAAACTATTTGTGATAAAATATTTTTGTAAATATTTTTATTGGGGGTAAGTTTGGCCCTATAAAAAAGTTGAATTTATTTTATCGTATGGTGTATCGTTGGAAAGAGTTACTTTTGTGGTTTCCAAACATATTTTTTTCAAATTTTTTGGTGAATAGGTTTTAAAGATATAAAGCTTAAAATGTGCGAAAAAATATCATTCCCCACCGATCTTCTAGGTTCATAAAATTAAAAATTTTCGTTTGTCTAATAATTTGCGAAAAAAAAAATATTTTCTGTAAATTATACGACCGCGTACTCGGATGACGAAAGCAACAACAAATAACGCCGCGTAGAGTTAAAGCGACGGTGAAGCAGTGGTATCTGTAGTGACCTCGCAATGGTAGATAGCCGGTTCGAATCCCGGGAAGCCCGAAGTCTTATTTTTATAATGTAAATATTTTGGAATTTTTAGAATAAGAAATTTAATTTAAAAACGATTTAAAAATAATTTTAAAAAATAAATTAAATTTAATGAAATGTATTTTAATTTACTACTTTCTTAGTTGTACGAAACCCTCTGCGCGCGAGTCGGAGTCGCACTTGACCGTTTTTTTAAATTGTATACTAAAGAAAGTTTGAAATAAACTAACAAACGTAGATTAAAATTTTAAATTATAATTATCGTAGTACTTATAATTCAGGAGCTAGAAGGGTCCGGAGGACAGCTTGGTGTAATGGTTAGCGTGTTGGCCTTTGGATCAAATTGTCGTGGGTTCAAATCCCACCTGTGTTAATGGATGTTTTGTGATGTCTATTAATGATCTTAGTTGTAGAGTGTCTATAATCTACAGACTACAATAAATAAAAAAAATGTGTACTTTGTACGCGCGTTAGAAGTTATACTTCTTTGGCGTGATTAAGAACTAATTTTTAATTTGCATGCAAATAACTTATTGAAATATAAAATAATAAAAGGACTGGAGTGAATTTATTTATATTTGTTTATATGGTAACTATGGAAATCATTAATGCTGCAACTTCATCCTGTTAAATTTTCGTGACGCGATGCGCGCGCATCGTAAAAATTCACTCTCATCATTTTTTCATAACGCGCCAAAAGAAGGTATAACTTCAAAAATAGAAGGCTGTGACAGACAGACTGATAGAATAGCGAGAACAACAGAGTTTTACCCCTTGGGTACGTAACCCTAAAAATGCAGTAGTTGATATTTTTGTTTCTGAATTAATTACTTCAATAATGTAAAAACTTAGTAAGATAAATATAAAAAGAATTATCAAAAATAATTTGTGAATTTCATTTGTGAAACCGACTTTTCAGCTTGTATCTAAATATGTATGCAATATGTTTATCGGCCGGGAATATTCTATGATATCGTATGCATACATTACGTAAGTATATGCATTTTGTATATCGAGTATTTCAAAAGGCTTTGCCAAAATTAAAAAAAAAAATATTGTGTTGTTAAATAGTCCGATGGAGCATTTATCCTATAAAACAATACTAGCCGCATTTGCGGAGGGTGTTTTTTTTGAAGAATAAACACTCTTTTTAGTAATAAATGAATGCATTACGTATGCAATAATATATGAAACACCTATTTGACAATGACGTAACATAATGCTGTAGTCAGGAAAAATTCATTTTTTCAAACCTGTGTCACCGTAGGGATTCTAACCCTAAACTTTATACTATCGCGGCGGACTGAGTTAACATATTACTCACACAGTGACACATTTTCAAACAACCAACTCCTTCCCTTTAAAGCATTCTGTCACTGTAAAATCACCACATGTTGGAGTCGATATTTTAACACGGGTGCTATATTACCGAATCATCTCACATCTGAGAGCAAATCACAAACGGGTGAATCAAAGATGAAAAATCCATTTATCTTTTTAGTATCTGTTCATTTCTAAGTCTACACGAATATTCATAATTTCTGAAGTTATATTTTTTTAGCGAGGGTATAGTGAACTGGAATGACCTCGAGTCGAAACAACTCGAAAAACTGAACCGCTGTAATGTAACGCTGATAGGGATAAAACGTCTCTTAAGGTTTTGGATGAAATTTAGGACTGTAAAGGGGTTTTGGGGGTAAAAAATCGATCTAGCCATAGCGCGTTTTGTTAGCACTGCGATCTATGGCTGGATAGGCAAACTAGTTGGGAAGTCTCACTTTTACGTGTGGTCTTATGCATATAATATTATACTCTTTTTCGCTTTTTCAATGGTTTTAAGTTCGACATTACGTATAGGTCAAATTTAATTATTGAAATTTGACCCACTACCCGTTATCCAATTGAGTTGAAATTTTGCACACGTGTATAAGTCCGGTGACAATGCAATATAGTATATCTAATATCGTACTAAATCCAAAATGGCGGACGTCCCAAGATGGCGGCTCAACTTTTTCTTTGCAACCCCCTTGACATGGGTATCAAATGAAAGGGCTTCATGAGCCGACTACGATAAGCTACGTGACGCCATTCTAAATTCAAAATGGCGGACGCCCCAAGATGGCGGGTTTTCTATTACTTCAGAACTCCCATGACATGGGTATCAAATTAAATGGTTTGAGGAGTAGAATACGATAAGCTACATGACATCATTCTAAAATCAAAATGGCGGACGCCCCAAGATGGCGGCTTTCCGTTTTCTTTACAACCCCCGTCGTATCAAATGAAAGGGTTTGATGAGTAGAATAAGATAAGCTACATGACGTCATTCTAAATTCAAAATAGCGAACGCCCTAAGATGGCGGCCCAATTTTAATTTAAATTTGAATAAATTAGATAACTGGGTTAGCTGATTAATATAAAATTGAAAATTTAGGACTTAGATTTTATATTTTTGTAAAGTGAAGAATTTATATATTTTTCTATTGTATAGAATTAAAATAATTAATAAAGACTAAAAAGTAACAAATAAATAACTTAAAAAAAACTTTTTAAAAAACAATGGTTTTATTTTGAAACAAAATTGCACTAAAAAGTAGAAAATATTTTTTTTAGTGATTATAAGTTGATCAGAATAGTTTTCAACATTTGTTAAAAGAAAACCATTTAGCGTTAAAACATCATAACAGCATCAGTACCTAATATTTTATGAGCGCCCAATGATTTTCTTTTAACAAATGTTGAAAACTATTCTGATCAAGTTATAATCACTAAAAAAAATTATTTTCTACTTTTTAGTGCATTTTTGTTTCAAAATAAAACCATTGTTTTTTTAAAAGTTTTTTTAAGTTATTTATTTTCAATGAGATATACTTAAATTGACAGGCGAATAGCCAGTTTTTATGTTGTTTTTACCGAACGAAGTCTTCTTTTGAGCAATTCTGTATGCAGTAGGCGGTACTCAACGTGAATGCCGATACAAATGACATAAATCAAGCGTATGTTAGATACATTTGCGTCTCTTGAACGATGGTCGTTAAGATATTAAACTAAAGCCATCTTTACTGTTGTCCTAAGGAAGAACGACGATAACAAAGTTCACGTGTAAATTCTACATTTGA
Organism: Mongoloraphidia duomilia; assembly: GCA_039654895.1. NCBI lineage: Eukaryota > Metazoa > Arthropoda > Insecta > Raphidioptera > Raphidiidae > Mongoloraphidia > Mongoloraphidia duomilia. The sequence continues at coordinate 12,762,018 of CM077524.1, forward strand.
TATTCGTGTGGAAACTTTAAAATAATTTTTTTCTGACAATAAGAAAATTAAAATACAGATTAACTGTGAGGAAATTACATACGGTGTTATTAACAATGAAATTATCAATCAAAAATGATATGACTTCCTCACCGTAAATAAATTTACTATATTAGTGAATTAACATAATAATATCAGACGATACTATCGCCAATGATATTTTTTTAGAAGGCTATATAAGAAAAATGTAAATGACACCGTCGAGACTTGAACCCGAAACTCCCCGTAATTAACATAATAATATCAGACGATACTATCGCCAATGATATTTTTTCAGAAGGCTATATAAGAAAAATGTAAATGCCACCATCGGGACTCGAACCCGAAACTCCCCGTAATTAACATAATAATATCAGACGATACTATCGCCAATGATATTTTTTCAGAAGGCTATATAAGAAAAATGTAAATGCCACCATCGGGACTCGAACCCGAAACTCCCCGTAATTAACATAATAATATCAGACGATACTATCGCCAATGATATTTTTTCAGAAGGCTATATAAGAAAAATGTAAATGCCACCATCGGGACTCGAACCCGAAACTCCCCGTAATTAACATAATAATATCAGACGATACTATCGCCAATGATATTTTTTCAGAAGGCTATATAAGAAAAATGTAAATGTCACCATCGGGACTCGAACCCGAAACTCCCCGTAATTAACATAATTTTATCAGACGATACTATCGCCAATGATATTTTTTCAGAAGGCTATATAAGAAAAATGTAAATGCCACCATCGGGACTCGAACCCGAAACTCCCCGTAATTAACATAATAATATCAGACGATACTATCGCCAATGATATTTTTTCAGAAGGCTATATAAGAAAAATGTAAATGCCACCATCGGGACTCGAACCCGAAACTCCCCGTAATCGGGGAGTTTCGGGTTCGAGTCATTAGCGATAGTATCGTCTGTTATTATTATGTTAATTCACTAATATAGTGAATTTATTTACGGTGAGGAAGTCAAATCATTTTGATTGTTAATTTCATTCAAAAAGAAAATTGTCACGTTTTTATGCATTATCGTTAATTATCTATAGAGATTCACAATCTCCGCTATTTCAAGCTTTGTATAAAGTAAAACTGCTCGGGTTTTTTTATAAACAGTCTTGTTAAAAAACCAACATTTCCGGCAAATAATTTTTTGAAATCATTTCTTAAATAATTTTTTCTAGTACCTATTGCATTGTAATGTTACGTTATATTAGATAGGTGTTCCTAACAGTAATGCTGACTTAAGCATTTATTACTTCCCACCTCTACTATGGTAGGGAAGTAATGGATTCAGTCCGAAAACAATATTTCGAGATTTTAACAGATTTTCACGTTTTAAGACCCTAGCAATCGTTTAAGATCATTTTCTGACTGATGTCTGTATGTGTGTGTGTGTGTGTGTGTATGTGTGTGTGTATGTGGTCAATTTTTCGCCTTCGATATCTTAAGAACGGAACAACATACGGGCATGCCGATTGTTCTATTGTGTTTATCAGCCTTTAACTTAGATCTGATTAGATTTTGAGTCAAATCGGTCCAGTGGTTCCTGAGATATTCAAAAAAACGTCCTCAATGTCACGTATTAACATAGGTAAAAAAAAATATAAATGAATTCTAGATGTTATAATATGAAAAAAATGTAAATATTTTTTTTCTCTAAAATATATAGTTTTCGAGAAAAAAAATATTTTACTAAAAAAAATAAAAATTGTACGTAAATCAAGGTAACCATGATTTTTGCTATATTAAGTTAGCCATCAGTAGATCACCAAACAAAAAAGAGGGCCATGCTTTTTTCAAAGAATAAAAATTAAATTGTGTTTTAAAGACCACCAACAGCTAAGGTTATTTGGGCCTAGTCAAAGAATAATAAAAAAAAAAGTGTTTATTTTTTGCAAATATTTACTAGGTGGGAAGTATAGGACTGGTCATCAGTCGAATTTTTTTTATTTATTATTTACGCCTGTGTAAAAATAGAGAGTCCAGAGCCGGCTTAATAATCGTTAAATGCACATGTATAAAAGTAAATAGTATGTCAAGTTGCAGACGCTAGCATCTCCATGTCATATATGACATACATATACAAGTAATATTATTATATCGTCAATTCCATGTTGGGACATATCAGCGATGTTTTCCCCACTCGTGTGGCAGCTGCGGCATCGGCGATGTCGTGAGCGGGCGACGCTATAACGCTAACACGTCTGATGTCGTTTGCTCGAGCCGAACGTCCAAGCGACAACGATTTATCTCTTAGCGGCGGTCGATAGGTCATGCACGGGCATTAATATCCGAATGCGATATGTCTATTCGACGTGCCACATGCATATCGCATGTAGGTGTCCCACTATCTTGTCGCCCCACTGTAAAAGACGGTTCACATTCATTGACAGAATTATGATATTAAATCCGCAAGTATTGCGAATTTTCGTGATTTATTGCAAGTCAAAGGAAAATTAAAATTTAGTCATCGTTAGGCACTCGTCGAGAAGCTTTCAGACCTCTCGGGAGTCTTTACCATTCCTTCAGTGAACCGTCGATATGGAGAATGCAGAAGCGCACTTATAGGTCTCTTCGCGTCCTTTTCTAATCAGACTCGGAATAATAGCTCATTTAAAACAACAATTAATATTATTGTTCTCGGAAAGAGACAATAGTTGACAACCATTTTATTTATACATGGCCAACGTATACCAATGTTAACGAATGTAATAATAATAATTAATAATAATTATAGCCTAGGTATCCCACTGCAGGGAATAGGCCTCCCCTAGCCTCTTCCATTCAGCACGGTTTCGCGTTAGACGGGTCCATAGTGAACCAGCAAATTTGTCGATGTCATCTCTCCAGCGACTCTTCTGTCGGCCCACTTTTCTTTTGTTGTATCTTAGCAGCCAAGTTGTAGTCGCTTGAGCCCACCTCTTGCTGTCTAAGCGGTACACATGACCCGCCCAACTCCACTTTAATTTACTGCACACTTTTAAAACATCTTTAACCTTTGTTTTCTTTCTTATAACTGTGTTTTTTATTCTGTTCTTTTTTGTATGGCTCAGTTGGTAGCGTCGCGGCCTCTGAATCAGACTGTCGTGGGTTCGAATCCCACCTCTGCTCATGGATGTTTTGTGATGTTATTTAGTTTTTAAGTGATATATTATGATATTTGTTGTATTTAAGACGCTAATGAGCTAAGTTGTCGACGCGTCTATAATCCACAATAAATAAAATAAATCTTTTTTGTTATCCCTAATAAACTGCGTTTCATAGCCCTTTGAGTTGATTGAAGTTTATTTCTATCTTTTAATGTAAGTGACCAAGTTTGGGCACTGTAAGTTAGAATAGGAATGATGCACGCATTAAAAAGTTAACGAATGTATTAGCCATCAATGTTGGAGGTATGGTTGGGCATGTGTGATCATTTGAATATGTCCAGTATTCCCGAGTCGAAATTAAGAGGCTACATAGAGTCTACTACGGCAATATTTATGTCGAGCCTGGGGGCTTAAGGTAGATTCTATTCCCATGTTAAATTAGCTCCTACTTTGAATCCCGAAACGGTACAAATTTCCATTTTTACCGCTTTGGGGTCAAAGTCGGACCTGATGAGAATAAAAATTATGGCCGCGATTTAGAGCCCTTATACCCTACAGTAAATTACCTTTTGATTATTATTATTACTAGCCGCTACCCGTGGCTTCGCCCATGTTTATTTTGATTTATGATTTATTATCCCCTTTCGCGATAAATTCTCCCCCTGCGAAGCAATGTAAATAATATTAGTAGGATTCCGCCTATACGCTAAAATGCAAAAGAATTTCTATTCCACAGGAATTACAGGACAGCAGATCTGATTGTCAGGTGATCTGTCGGTTGTTTTAGGAAATGATCCTGACAATGTCGATCTGCTGTTTCGATTTTTAAAAGAAACCGGTCTTGACCGGTTAATTTAATTTTATTTATTTATATACATTTAGGCCCCTTTACAGCCTTTATAGTTTTTTCTATATATCTTTCTTTATATTATATGACACATTTTATTTGTACTTATAACGATTTTATTTTGTTGTATGTCAATTTTTGATTTTGCTTTTATTTTATTGTTTTTACTTTTGTTTTGTTTACACTTTGTTTCTTTACAGACGCTAATGACCTCTGTTGTCGAGTGTCTATAATTCACAATTCATTCATTCATTCCACAGGAATTATTCCTCCCCGCGAGAAATTTATCAAAATAAAATACTTATAGCCTATATCACTCAGGGATAGTGTAGCTTTCTATTAGTGAAAGAAGTTTTAGAATCGCGGTTCAGTAATTTCAGAGATAAGAATTTATGATTGATTACCCCTCCACATTGCAACACAAAATGTGAACTAGCCTTTACATTAACCATACACCAATTCTACTTATGTGGCATGTGAGATATGTGTTCTGCCGTTCTAAATAATATATAGTAAAAGTGTTTAAACGTCCAGTTTTCTGAACGGTTTGTGGATGTCTGTGTATAGTGGGTGTACATCTGACATATTGAAATATTTCATTTTATTTCAATATATCTACCAAAAAATATCTTTAATTTGAGATTTTTTAATATACCTATCGGCCACGTTAGTAACTGAAGTAATCGGCACATACATTTCAATCAGGGTTGGAAAAAATCCGGGTTTTTTTAAAAAAACCCGATCCGGTGGGTTATATTGGGTTTTTTCAAAAACATCCCTAAGAATATTTGGTAGGTAGTAGAATTTAATAAGATATCAACCTTGAGATTAAAGCAGGTAACCTACAAAGATTTTTCAAAACTAGGAGGTAATAGGCGGGGAGCCGGTGACACTGAAAGCCCCGTCATCGCGGATTGGAAAAATTTTAATGCTAATTAATAGTTTTGAAGTATACGAACTCCATAAGCTTGGTATGCGTGGTTTTATTAAGCCGAAGGAATGTTTAAAAAAATTTATTATATAATAAATAATAAAATGTTTTTCCATCATCGCGGATTCTAATTATTTTTAATTATATTAATATTAAATTTCATTATCTTTCGAAATCTATTCACGCAAACCACTTTTTCTAGCCGGAAAGGTGTGGCATACCTCTTCAAAGTTTGTGATGACGGGGAAATTTGCTCCACCATACGTGCAACCTTTTTTTTTTTTTTATTTTGTTCTTCGCGATCTAAATTTTAATAATATCTTGGTATGCGGGCTCAAAAACCGCCGGAAGTGCCCCGCATACCAGCTTTAATCTACAGAATCGAGTCACATCTACTACTCAATGTATCACGATTAGTTTATTCTTTTTAGAGTAAATGCTTTGATATGAGGAGATGCTATATTTTTTTATAAATTACAGATTCTACAAGGATAAATATGATGCAAGGAATGATGGGAGGATTTTGGATAGTACAATGATAGTAAAAGTTAAAACAATGAACAAGATTTTATGCTATAAAATAGATTTTTTATTCAAACTCATCAATATCAATTTCATCAATATTACAGCGACTTTCATCTTCCGATTCTTCATGTTCTTCTTGATTTAATTCGTCCCTGAGAATTTCTTCGACTTTTGAAGGTGCTGCTGGACCTTTATACCATAATGGTTCCAATTGATTATTTTCATTTATTTGCCATCCACATTCTGTTGGCTCATATGGAATACACACTGGTTCTGTAGCATTTTGCCACATTTTGTTTATAAAAATCGTACGCAAATTTTTTTGCGACAATGTTTTCCAGCACGGAGGAATATATAGGTATACATCTCTTCATTGCCTGAACTGTATATACGTACTATAGCAGATGAGGGATTTCAACCAAGGTCGAAATCTGTTTTTCACTTGTTTAAAAACTATAAAAGCTATTATAATCCATAGAACTTACCGTTAGAACAGCATCCTAAATTGAAAGACGTCATTCATTAAAAAAAAAGATACAAAAGTAATTTTAAAAAAAAGAAAATAACTTATTCATAATATAAAAGTATAATTATAAAACACAAAATAATAATACTCTAAAAAGAATAAACTAACCGTAATACATTGAGTAGTAGATGTGACTCGATTGTATAGGTTAAAGCTGGTATGCGGGGCACTTCCGGCGGTTTTTGAGCCCGCATACCAAGATATTATTAAAATTTAGATCGCGAAGAACAAAATAAAAAAAAAAAAAGGTTGCACGTATGGTGGAGCAAATGTCCCCGTCATCACAAACTTTGAAGAGGTATGCCACACCTTTCCGGCTAGAAAAAGTGGTTTGCGTGAATAGATTTCGAAAGATAATGAAATTTACTATTAATATAATTAAAAATAATTAGAATCCGCGATGATGGAAAAACATTTTATTATTTATTATATAATAAATTTTTTTAAACATTCCTTCGGCTTAATAAAACCACGCATACCAAGCTTATGGAGTTCGTATACTTCAAAACTGTTAATTAGCATTAAAATTTTTCCAATCCGCGATGCGGGGCTTTCAGTGTCACCGGCTCCTGGACTATAATTAATGATACAGAACCAGAGAAAGTTTTATAAGTTATATGGCACTGGTTATGTATCATTGTTTACTCCCTTGTTTAAAATTTTGAAAAGCTGGTTAAAACATATCATCACTATCTAAAACATAAAAATCAAGTGAATGATGAGGATGATGAATGATGATGGCGATAAATTAGTAGGTAAATTTTAAATCAATGTTTTATGTTTTGTCATATAGGTACTTTTTTTGTTTAGTTGTCATTTCAAGAATGTACCTATATTATTTTTATTTTTTTTGTATTTATTAGCATGGTCAATATCAATTTATTATATTTTGTTTGTCATAAAAAAGAAAATGATTTAGTGGTTTCCTAAAGATGTATATTATTTTATTGTTAGGTACATTATTTTGTATTAGTTAGATATTATAAAAGTATAAATACAAGTGTTAAAAAATAATAAAACGAAAATTATTTAGAAATATTTTTAATAAAACCCATTTTACCCACTTTTAGCGGGTTTTATCAAGTGGGTTTTTTTGGGTAAAATTAGCCAATCCTGCATTTCATGCCTTCATATTACCACAGATGACATATAATACAGATAAGTTGTAGCTGTACTAACGAGTGACCCACCTTTCGAAGGCCAGATTTGACTGTCGTATCTGTTAACAGAATTCAAAAGCTTGAAATAAGTATGTTATAGTTGATTCAAAACATAAGGGCGGTTCTGATCCTACATAGTTATTTGTCTATGTAAAAATTGTTGACTGACGGCGACTTTGCCGTCTCGTGGACACGTGCACATAAATATACATGTCTCACTGTGAACACCGCGGCACACCGCCCGGCTGCCGTGTCTACAGTGAACAAACGGCGCGACATACGGGACCGTTTACGGTAAATTTGCCGTGTCGGATCGTGGGCAGACACGTATAAAACAATGTTTACTGTCAATACGGCAAATGTGCCGTGATGGCAGACGGCGAAAATTCTTATCATGAACACCACAGTGTACAACAGTACCCGAATCGAAAAACTAACTCTATTTTAAGCCTGTAAAACCTCCATTTCTTTGATTTGTTGGTTTGTTGATTAGAATGTAATTCCATTTTGGCCCTACAAAATTTAAGGTTAATACTATGAAGCTCAATTCAAAGTTTAGGAAGAGCTCTTAACCTTTATAAAGATCTTTAAATCATAATAAAACTGGGATTAAAGGCTTTTTTTAAAGAGGGATTAGAGGGTCATAGCTGAGTTTACACATTTCAATTTGAACGTAAACCTGTCAGAAACGGTAATAGATCTTCCAAGTGGAGGCACAAAATGAAGTTTAAATATTTGCGCTTCTCTATTCTCTAATCTCAATATAAATTATAAACCTCCATTAAACCATGAGGTCAAACATTATACAGAAATTAGTTCATTTAATACAAATAAATTTTGTGATTTTAGGAAGAAATAAACTATAATTTAAAAAAACTAAAAAACACGCTTTTATGGTAAACTGATTTAATTTTTTTTTATTGTAGATTATAAACGCGTCGACATCTAAGGTCACTAGCGTCTTTATATGGTAAACTGAAGTAAAAAGTAAAAAATAATTTTTATTGTAAAAAAGCGTGGGGTGCTCGATAACAGTTGTTATAAAGTATGAAAATATGGTACAAAGCACCCCACGCTTTTTTACAATAAAAATTATTTTTTACTTTTTAGTTCAGTTTACCATTAAAGCGTGTTTTTTAGTTTTTTTAAATTATAATTTATTTTTGCTTTTTAGTTCTGGAGATCCTAGTCAGGATAATGGGACAAACTTATTGAATTATTGTATTGTCATCGGTTCTTGATAGGTGTGCAAAGTTTCAGTTCAATCTGAAGTTTTGAAGTGAGTGAAAATCGCTTTCAAAGAATCCGTTACTTACATACATACAGGTGGAACTAATATAAGCGTGTTAAAAATGCTTCAATTATTGACAATTAATGTGAGATTTTACAGTAAAGAACAGTCACTTGTTAAACGAATATAATATAGAAGACTCCACTTTGCAGGGTGCTAACAATTTAGGAGTAAAATATTCATTAAGATAAGACAGAAAAGTTTACTGAGTATACAGGGTGTCCTCAAAGACACTAAACACACGCCTACCACATGTTCCTGAGACCAAAATAAGCCGATTTAAGCAAACTTACCTTCTTACAAAATTGCTTAGTTTGAGCGCTATACGGCCCTGAAGTTACAATTTTGAAATCGTTTTTTTGTTATAAATTTAAAACGGCTTGTGCGATTTTGCTAAAATTTGGCACGTTGACATAGTTTTATGGATCAAAAAAACCCATGTTAAAATTATGATTAATATTAATCCATAGGCGTAGAAATCGGGTTCTTTAATATTTGAACGTTTCAAATTTCTACGCCAATGGAAGAAATGGGGTTTAAGTATAAAATTTAGAATCAGTACTTATTTGCTACAAAAAAGCTACTCTTATTAAGACTCGATTACTCTCATGGTTTTTGAGAAATTTGTATTTTAATAAGAAGCTAATCAATAATAATACGTTGATAATAATAAGTTGATCAGTAAACAAATGAGATGGCCATGCTTTTTTCTAAGTATAAAACTGGAGATAATGAAGAAGTTATGCAAAGAGTAAATTAATTTTCTTCGTCGTATAAATCTTTGTATGCGTGAAAATGGTGGACACTTTGACCACTTTTTATGACATATTTATTTATTTCTATTCATGTTTTAGTAACTTTACTTCATTTTGTAAAAATTACTGCGAATTATTAAAATACAAATTTCTCAAAAACCATGAGAGTAATCGAGTCTTATTAAGAGTAGCTTTTTTGTAGAAAATAAATTACTGAATCTAAATTTTATACTTAAACCCTTTTTCTTCCATTGGCGTAGAAATTTGAAACGTTCAAATATTAAAAAAATTGAGTTCTACGCCTATGGATTAATATTAATCATAATTTTGATATGGGTTTTTTTGTTTCATAAAACTATGTCAACGTACCAAATTTTAGCAAAATCGCACAATCCGTTTTAAATTTATAACAAAAAAACGATTTCAAAATTGTAACTTCAGGGCCGTATAGCGCCCAAACTAAGAAATTTTGTAAGAAGGTAAAATCGGTAATTCGGCTTATTTTGGTCTCAGGAACATGTGGTAGGCGTGTGTTTAGTGTCTTTGAGGACACCCTGTAGATCCACAAACCAACTTTGTTAGAGATAGAAACGATTTTCTGTTGGTGTAAATTATTAATGTCTGCAAAAACTAATTTTTAATTATTTTTAAACGCGTTCATGTCTATTTGTGAATTTTAGTTATAATCCTAATTAAAATTATTTACGTAAGTATATTTAAAAAAAGCAGTGATAAAAATATCTGTTTTATTTCACATCTTACATGATAGGTATACAGAAAGATAGATATTTGGTCATGTCGTCAAATTACATTAGGTATAAAGTTGTAAGGACTAACGGATTACGGGGCCTGTATTTGTGATTTCGTTTTTTTGAGAGTTTTTCGAAGTTTGCGGGTAATTTGATATCTAGATGAGAACGTTTTTGGTATCTATTTATAACAAAACTATTTTTTATTATTAGGAGACTCCATTTTCCTCTTGCACTTGTTAATTATAATAATTAAAAAGTAAATGTTACCTTCCTTGGCAAGACTTAGAAATTTTATTAATAAATAAAAATTACATAAAACCGCAACATGTTTCGGCAACTTAGGTTGCCATCATCAGGCGACAAGAAATAATTATAGAAGAAAGGCTTGGTCTGTAATATAAAATTAAATTAAATTTAAAGTCAATGAAATGTCAAATAACATTGAAAAACTATTTACCTAACATGGTGTTACAACAATTAACGAAGATCAAATCAATGTAGAAACAACATATTCTGTTCATGATTACTGAATCTAATACAAATTGAGTGAAATTTTATCATAATTAAATTGTATATATGCACAACTTTAAAATTTGACTGCAAATACCGATATTGTTCATGAAAGACAGAATCATGATTCTGTCTTTCATGAACAATATCGGTAAGTATGTATGTATGTTTGTTCCTTTGTGGCACTCTAGAGACCAAATGCGTGGGCCGATTTTGATGATTTTTACGTCAATCGATTTGTCTTAACTGTCCGAATGTCACTAAAGACATGACAGTAATCAAAACTTAATATGATGACAATGAGACGCCATATTGTGAAAAATAAAATGTAAAAAATAAAAAAATAAATAAAAAAAAAATTAAAAAACGGCCGACTGCGTAAAAAAAACTAAAAAGAAAAAATAAATTAAAAAATAAAAAAACCCGACTGCGTAAAAAAAAAAAACTAAAAAGAAGAAAACAAGTTCAGTACTAAAAAAATAAATTCTAATGTGGAATATATAGCGATTTTAAACAGTCGGGACCCATTATTGAGAAGATTTGCGCCGATCTAGATATCTTATGGGTCCCAACTGTTTAAAATCGCTATGTTCCACATTATAATTTATTTTTTTAGTACTGAACTTGTTTTTTTCTTTTTAGTTTTTTTTACGCAGTCGGGTTTTTTGATTTTTTAATTTATTTTTTTAGATAGTAGCGTTACATCAAATAGTATTATAATGATAATTTATTTTGACATCAAAATTGGACTAATATAATACATCTGAGTGTGCTGTGTGGATTAATTGTGTAGTATAATGACTCAAAGACAATTAGACAATAATTTGAAAACATCAAATAACGGAAAGTACATAATATGCATAAACGCAATGTACCGGAAAGAGAGGAATACATAAAAGGGCATTTGGTGGAGGTTGAATGTTGATCCAATCTTGCCTCCTTGTTAGAGGAAGCGGTTGAAGGACACTCTAGCCTCAGGACCACAGAATTAAATAACATATCTATGTAGTTAGCCCTTTGATTACGAACGGTATATTGATTAATTATTAATAATCGTAGGTTCTGTGATGTGACATTTCATAATCAATATTTAATTATTAAGATAATATGTATTAAAATTAAGAAAAATCGCAGGATAGTGGACAAAATATTTGATTTATTAAATGTACAACGTTTCGTCTATAGATTTAGACTTGAAAAACGTTTCGTCTATAGATTTAGACTTTTTCAAGTCTAAATCTATAGACGAAACGTTGTACATTTAATAAATCAAATATTTTGTCCACTATCCTGCAATTTTTCTTAATTTTATTATAATCACGATGGACACGATTTCTAATATAATATGTATTATGAAATTGTTACGGAACCTGTCTGTAATTTCTTTGTTTTAGTGCGGTAATTTTTTTTTTTGAGTATTTATATCTATCTACAGCTCTCACTAAACCAGGGGCGTATTAACAGGCGGGCTTAAAGGGCTATAGCTCAGTGTGGCAAGTTGGTAGGGGCGGCAAAATAAAAGAAAGTAGTCTTTTATTTCCGATATTTGTGATAGGGAATGGAAAGAGATTTGGGAGAGTAATTGGAGGAAAAATTGGGGAGGGTATGATAGGTTGGATGAGAAATATTTAATGAAGTGCAAATGCTGGTTTAGCCCAATGAATGAATTGTAAATTATAGACGCTCGACAACTGAGGTCATTAGCGTCGGTTTAGCCCAAGGGCTGCAAAAATCTAAATCCGCCCCTAAATTAACCTTACCAAACAATTACTAATTATTGAATTACCGAAATAAAATCAACTTTGCCAAAAAAAGTAATAATTTTTAATTTTTGAAGTAAAACTTCTTAGGCGGCACTGCCTCGATGATTTGAAGGGTGAAATGCTGGATTGATGAAACGAAACTGGGTAGCAAAAATGGTGTGACGCGAAATACCATATCAACCCTCAATAAACCAATAAATAATGTTATAGTTATGACTCGTTCAATCCATTCATTTTATATTATTTATACTTACATAATAGTATATTGTGTGACAAGTGTGCTAAATACATCTTTATGCGTCAGGCGCGATGTTTTCAGCATGAGTAGTAGGAGAGCGCTCACGAGGCTTGACGAGGGAGCATCGCGAGCCGAATACGAGGGCTGAAAACATTGCGCCTGACGCATAAATATTTAGCACACATGTTGCACACCATACTTTATATAACACATGCATGGTTTTAGACTTTAATTGAATAATTTAATGTAGTAACCACATTTCATTTATAACACCGAAAAGAGGTACATAATGTTCATTAGATAACGGGATTTCAAATGTTTTTCCATTATTCATCGAAAAGCGTTTCATAATGGATTATAACGTCACTCGTCAATAAACGGTCATTTAAGGTCCGCAAAACTGATACGAAAAAACACTAAAAGCGTGCATGTGGTATATAAAAAAAATTATTCGTTCATGTGCGCTATTTTTTTTATAAACGGTCAGTACGTTCGATTAAACGGCGAGATAATTTTTAATATTATAATAATATCTTTTTACTTCCCACCTCTACTATGGTAGGGAAGTAATGGATTTAGTCCGAAAAAAATATTTCGAGATTTTAACACATCTTCACGTTTTAAGACCCTAGCAATCGTTTAAGATCATTTTCTGACTGATGTCTGTATGTGTGTGTGTGTGTATGTGTGTGGTCAATTTTTCGCCTTCGATATCTTAAGAACGGAACAACATACGGAGATGCCGATTGTTCTATTGTGTTTATCAGCCTTTAACTTAGATCTGATTAGATTTTGAGTCAAATCGGTTCAGTGGATCCTGAGATATTCAAAAAAACGTTCTCAATGTCACGTATTAACATAGGTAAAAAAAAATATAAATGAATTCTAGATGTTATAATATGAAAAAAATGTAAATATTTTTTTCTCTAAAATGTATAGTTTTCGAGAAAAAAAATATTTTACTAAAAAAAATAAAAATTGTACGTAAATCAAGGTAACCATGATTTTTGCTATATTAAGCTAGCCATCAGTAGATCACTAAACAAAAAAGAGGGCCATGCTTTTTTCAAATAATAACAAAAGAGTATTTATTTGTTGCAAATATTTACTAGGTGGGAAGTATAGGACTGGTCATCAGTCGAATTTTTTTTATAAACGGTCAGTACGTTCGATTAAACGGCGAGATAATTTTTATTATTATAATAATATCTTTTTACTTTTTAGTTTAACAGCGTTGGAACACTTTCCTGAAGTTTCAGAGGGGCATCGCAGTGAGAGACGAAGTAGCCAAAAGAATATAAATTACTGGATTCAGTCAGATACATTTACAAAAATAAAATTTTTGTGAAATTTGTCAAAATAGTTATCAAATTAAAAATAGATTTGAAAGTAATTAGACGTTTCGCCATTATATGGCATCATCAGTAATCTGTAAGAATTTTTAATTAATATAATATAACATATATTAATTAAAAATTCTTACAGATTACTGATGATGCCATATAATGGCGAAACGTCTAATTACTTTCTAATCTTTTTTTAATTTGATAACTATTTTGACAAATTTCACAAAAATTTTATTTTTGTAAATGGATCTAACCTGACTGAACCTTTCCAATATCAATTTATAATTATACAGTCGTAATAAATACTACATATAATAAATTACTAGAGTTTTTTTTAGAATTTAGAAAATATTAATTTCACAATGCTGAACAAAACTGAAATATTTGAATGGCCTTTTAATGATAATATTATAAAGAGTGGAAAACAGATTTTCCATTAAAACAGTGAAGGGTTAATATAGGAGTATAAGTGGTCGAGTATTATGTACGGACACGTACCGGATGTGACCTTCTGAATCTGACCATATTAAATCCGATGGCCAGTGGCCAGTGGGCAGAGAGCAACGGGTAAAGTGAGCACATACAAGTTTTAACTTAGCCGCAAGCTAAGCCTAACTGGCCAATTATATGTGTACACATACTCTACTCGTTTCTGATCCCGAACTACACATGTGAATTATCGTGCAATTGAATCATGCGGTTTCATTTGCACAGTTAAATTCCGTCTGAACCACAATGTTATAAACAGAGAATAATTTATAAACATATAAATAAAATTGAAGTGTGTCTGTCTATCTGTCTGTACGGGCTAATCTTCGAAACGGCCGTACCGATTTCGATGGGACTTTACAGACATGAATAGGAGGTTGTCAGGAGTGATCTAGGCTACTTTTTTTATTGTTGTTATTAAATAATTTCAAAACAAAAAATTAAATTTAATAAATTGTAATTTAATTTATTCCTTTGTAAGTTGTACGGAACTCTCGCACTTGTCCGGGTTTTTCTTCATTGCTTGCTTTCCAATTGAACACACAGCCACGAAGTGTGACACAGTGTGCAAGTCTTGAGTGTTCCATTAACAATTTCACATGACACCGTGTGGACACAGCAACACACAAGAAAAACTTGTGTGTTGGGCTTGTGTAAGCAGCAATGTTACCAATAACTTTAAAAAATTTTAAATTTTAACCGATGGTACACCTGTTTATAAGTGTCAACTTTAAATGTAAGGTTTTTTGTGAGGTATTCGGTATTCGAGTTTGACATATTTTGTGAATAATATATAAGTAATATAATTTATTTATTTATTTATTCTTCTAACACTGAAAGTTTTAACCTTTTAAACAAGTTATGATTTTTTTCCCAATTGATGTTTAGTTTTATGAACACGAGCACCATCTGTAGTTTATTTGAAGAAGTAAATCACGTTCCATTTATCGCATTTTACTCACACACAGCGTGTTTTGCTGTGCTCACACTGTGTCACGCAGTGCTACGTAATTGGAAAGCACCCATTGTCTTCACACTAAAGCTAAAGGTAAGATTCCATTCCTTTTTAAGAGATTCGTGAATATACCATTGTACAAAATTCTAACATTTGTTTGTACCAGCCTCACTCGAGAACGACTGAATCGATTTGGATTAAACTTGGTATAATTTATTTATTTATTGTAGATTATAGACGCGTCGACATCTAAGGTCATTAGCGTCTTAAACTTGGTATAAGCTATCTTATAAATGTTGTCAGCTTAAAGTATATAGACTACTTTTTATCCAGTTACGATTTCAGTCAAAATTGGCATTAACACGAATGAAAGGTCATAAATGGCATAGAGATATAGTATAATAATATATTATGTCATTTTACATCTGTGCGCGATGACAGCGGCAACATATATATTTATTTATAAATTAATACGTGAACACCGAAAGTTCTGGTACACTTTTTACTATTTATTATGATAGAAGAGGAATGAAACATATATCATTCGAAAGGTACTGCGCCATAAATGTGCAGGGAAAAAAATCATGTAGGAAAGTTGTCGTTAAGGCAGTTAAAAAAATTCTGCTTTCCCTCAACGGGAGAATATACAATTGGTCGAATATAGACCATAGGCGATACTAGTATAAATTATTACAATGAAAGTTTCGGTTAGATGTTATTTAGTACTCTACCACAGGTACACAAACTTGAAGTATAAGGTGTTTTCTTTCTGGAAACGCTTGAATTAATGTAAGGTTCCCGTCAAAACTGAGCTAGTCTATAATAAAATGTTACATAAACACACATTGTCTTCAAAATTCGGTTGTAGGATGGTTACAAAACACATCTAAGACTTGAACTGTATATAGATGTTTGCATATTATATAATATATATGTTGTAGTTTATATTAAGATTTTATTAGCTGTTTAGGAAAGCATTTAATTTACCGTTAGTCCTGGAGCGGTTCCTGATTAATCCAGAATATAAATTCCGAGCCAGGAAGTCCAGTAGGTATATTCATTATACTTGAGAAACGTGAATGACCCTTAATTGTATTTATATATACATAATATGTACACACTTTGTCCAAAAATGTGACTCTAAATTATTTAATTTTTAAAAAGACAAGCCGTTTTTTTTCGTCTGTCCGTCAGCGATCTCTACTCAATCGATTTACATACATGATATTATTTTTAAACCTTTTATTTACAAATATGTCGTCACCATTTTCTTTTTATTATTATTTTAAAGCGAGCAGCCGACCATGCAAGTATGAATCTCGCTTCATTTAACCGCTAGGAGAAACAGAAAACTAGCTACCAAACATGTTGAAAAGGAACGTTCACAATTATTTGTTATTTCTAAAATACTTTTCTAAGCACCCTCACTCCGTCAAATTCCGATGACGTCTAGTATTTTTTTTTAAACAACCAACGGTTGGGGTTATTTGGGTCTATAACACAACATTTTCAATGAGCCATTTTCCTGAGAAAAGTTCCTTCAATTATCCACGAGAGGCAGCACTTGTGGTAGGTACAAACATTATTTTTTCCCCATTAAAGTCGTATCATTTTAGTGGTATAATTTAATTATTTAATTAATTTAAGAATAATAATAATTTAATAATTAAGTTATACCAATCAAATTGGGAGGTAATCTTCGAAATCACTGAACAAATTTTCAAATTTTTTTACTGTGCGATGGTGATACTTTGCTTTAGAATAGAGGCTATAATAACTGGTCGGCCCGGCTTCGCCTGGGTAAAAATCGGGGATAATCTCAGAAACTACTGAACCAATTTCAAAATTTTGTTCACTGTTCGATAGGTGAATACTTTGCTTTAGGACATAGGCTATAATAACTGAAGCGAGCGAGTGAGTAATATATTAATAAATCATAAATTCGAGAGAACGAGCGAAGCGAATGAGTTATTTGTTAATAAATCATAAATTTGGACGAACAAGCGAAGCAAATAAATCATAAATTCGAGCGCGAACGAACGAAGTGAAGTGAGTAATGCATTAATAAATCACAAATTGTGGCGAACGAGCGAAACGAGTGAGTAATGTTTTAATAAACCATAAATTCATAGCACCCGGGTGAAGCCCGACCGGACCGCTACTATACCTATTATTATATTAATATTATTATAAATTACAATTTTCAAATGTACAATTACGTATTAGTTCTCGGTTCACGTAGATATCTTAAATTTCTGGCGACGGAACATAGGACATAGGTCTCATGTGCAGCGCTGTCCTTTTGACCACCCTAGAGCTTGTACACTATCTGTGCAACCATCAAGCGTCTGAATAAATTACTGGTGATTAGTGTTCGTTCCGTTGGTTGCTTGTGCCTTTTATACCAGTTAATTCCCATTCTCTGCCAAGGAACTTGACACACACATACATACATACAAACACCTCTATTTGTGTGAATCGGGATTTCCTAAACTGTACTCTGCACAATTACCAAACTGTTTTGAAACCCTTCATTTGTTCATTGTACTTCTACTAACGAACTACCACGGTCTAAATTCTCTATTTCTTTATACAGGACACATAATTTTTGCTTAAAACTGAGAACGGTGTACACTATCTTTTACATCAGTGGTGCGAAATTATTTTTTTTCGAAGGGCCATTCAAATTTGTTTATAATTGCGGGTAGATCTGGATAATTTATTAATGAAAAATTTGAATTAAAACATTTAATTTGTACTCGCGGTTTTGCTCCAATATTAATCCTAACTAATATTATAAATGCGAAAGTGAGTTTGTTTGTTTGTTCCGCTTTCACGCCCCAACTACTCTGTGAAATTTTACGCACGGGTAGAATCCGCAATGGATATGATTATAAGCTATAATAACTGGTCGGCCCGACTGCGCTCGGGCGAAAATCGGGGATAATCTCAAAAGACCGATTTTTTGTTCCGGTTTTCACGATCAGATAGATTGATTCACGGGAAAGGTTTAGATGCATAATTGAAACTGATCGGTTCAGCTTCGCTCGGGTGAAAATCGGGGCTATCCTTAGAAGACCGACTTCAAAAAAAATTATTCACTTTTAGATAGATGATGTTTTGCTTTATGACATGGGTGAAAATCAGGGGTAATCTCAGAAATTACTGAACCGGTTTCAATTTTTTTTACTGTTCGATAGGTGATACTTTGCTTTAATACATAGGCTATAATAATTACTGGAGCGAACGAGCAAAACGAGTGAGTAATGTATTAATAATTCATAGCACCCGGGCGAAGCCGGACCGGGTAGATTGTCAAATTATACAACTATATTGAGGGGATAAAAATTAATAAATAAACACTTGAAAAATTCTACACGTTTATTCATCTCAACGATCGTTTCGGGTTTCTAGCCCATCATCAGGAGTTTAAACTAGTTCTACTTTAAACTCCTGATGATGTGCTAGAAACCCGAAACGATCGTTGAGATGAATAAATGTGTAGAATTTTTCAAGTGTTGGTTTATTAATTTTTATTCAATCATGCTCTACCAAGTGCCTAGCGATAATTCTATAGAATTTATATCGAGGGGTGTGGTATCATTACCCATATTTCACTTTTATGTATTTATTAATTGTGTACAATCTTGCACTCAGTTATTTGGACTTGGTCCTGTTGAGTGTTGAATTGTTAGATAAATAAATAAACCTGCTCATCGCTGTACGCGGTACCTACTTATTTCAAAATAACAATTATTCTATTTTATTCTATCCTATTTTACTATCTAAATCCAATTATATAATAGAATTTAATGTTAGGTATAAAACATAACACTTTGTTTATTTAAAACTTCATTTTATGACACTTGTTTCACAGTGGCTTTGTCAAAACTTAAATTTTAATATTGTAGCAAGACCCCAGATGATACCCCGCTGGCGACAATAGAAGCATCGAGAACAAGTAACAATGTGTAGTAAAACCCCAGAGATACGCCGCTGGCGACAATAGAATCATCGAGAACAAGTAACAATGGTGAGGCGTGGCATGATATCGAAGACACAGGTAATCACCAGAATGTTCTGGAAAGCGCGCGAGCGTGGGGGAGGGTCAAGCTGCTAGCTCTATATAAGCAAGAGCCGTCACCGGAAAACAACAACGGGAGTCGTGTGACGGTGTCGTTCTGAAATAAATACAGCAATATAAATTGTTCAGTGCATTAAAGTTCTTCAGTTCGTTTAAGAATTACTGTTCGTGTTATCATTATATAAACAGTGTTGACTGTTATAAATTGAGATATAATTGTTACATTTTATTGTTATCTATTTTTGTTACATTTTTAATTGTTGTAAATAAATAATTTATTCCACCCACGTAAGAAAACAGTTTTGTTACGCAATTTATTATTAAAAAAAAAATAAATAATGAATTGAAAATATGAATTGGTGCTAGGCCCAAATAACCTTAGCTGTTGGTGGTCTTTAAAATACAATTACAATTAGTTTTGTTACAATATTATATTTGTCTGAAGAAGCCACTGTTATTATAAAAAATCCCCAGCCTGTGACTTGCTGTTAAGAAAAATATATCTATCTATAAAGTACAAAATAATCTTAAAAAAATATTAACTTTACGGTTATTCAATCCCGAGTTCTTCAAACATAACAAAATCAAACAGTGATTATAAATTTGTGCACAATGAAATTAAAATTGTTTATTAAATTTAAAAATAATCAAACATGCTAAATCAAATTAGTAAAGACCGCTTTTTGTTTTTATTATATCAAATTACCCCGTAATCGAGTTGAAAGAATAAAAGTATTGTAGCTCTAATTGGATATATTAAAATGAGTCGAAACTAACATCCACCCTCCATTTTAATAAAACTGTTCATTCATGCTGAACGATCCCTCGAAGACGAGAGCTGGCTGTCGTTTCTATAAAGCTATGTTCAGACGAAGATTTGTGTTAGTTTCTTGTGATTTATCACATTCGCCTCAGTGAGGTCCGTTGCCAAAGCTAAATAAGCTGTACACATTTGTAAACACTTAATACAGCCTGCGGTATATCTAAATCTACTCTGCTAAGAATTTTCTAATTGAGAACAAGTCGACAAAAAGAATAATTTTAAAAAACTCGGGTCGCAGTGCCAAAACCCTGCCGACAATTTAGTGTATTTGCTAATAATTGTGGCTTTATTATGTGAACTTAAGTTTGTTTTTGAACAAAATAAAAAATTTAACCCCTTAATACATCCCTTAAAATAATATTTTTTTTCTTAATTTCAATATTTTTATCAATGCAACCTCGGTACCAAATTAAATACACCCTTCAGTAAGTAAAGCACTTTCCGCAAACTAGTGTTTTTATAAAATTTATAAGTCCGGTCCTGTCGGGCCGATTTTATTAAAATTTTAGCAGCATATTTTAATCGTTACTAAAGGGTTAAATTTCAATTTTGAAACGATTCTGAGAATTTTTTCGGCATTTTTGGGCCCAAAAACATTTTTCAACCCCTAAAAACTACCCTTAAAATGGTCCGATTGGGCCCATTTTAAATAGGCTTTGTGCGGTGATGGATTCCAACGTGCCTACCAAATTTCGTCAAAATCAATTAACTCTTTCGAAAGTTATAGCCCGTACACAAAAATATATATATATATATATATATATATATATATATATATATATATATATATATATATACATATATAAATAGACATTTCCAAAAATGGTGCCAAAGTGTTCAGGAGGCTATGAAACGTCGAGAAATTTTGGTCCGACCCCTAGGTCCCGCCATCCGACCGACGCCAATAGTGTATGTGCCATATGGCAAATACACTAAAAAGGATTATAACCAAATATATCGAAACACCATGTCATATTGTTGTTTTTTATTAGGGTTCCGTACTTCAAAATGAAAAACACGGAACCTTTATAGGATCACTTTGCTGTCCGTCTGTCTGTCTGTCTGTCTGTCTGTCCGTCAAGACTCTTTTTACAAGCTTTTATTTAACTTGCAATTATGTAAGTTTGTGTGTTGGTTTGTTTGTTTAGGTCAAAACTTGCAAGTCAATTTTGAACGACTTCCACGTATCCGATCGATTTGAAATTTTGTACACATATGTATTCCCGATGACAATTCATGAATAAATGGTTTTTAGAAATAAATTTAACCCCCAAGGGGTCAAACGGGGATGTAAGGTTTTTTTGACTAATCAACGCCCAGGCCAAATCGCTGAAGCTAGAGACTTGAAATTTGGACAGTTGGTTCCTTTTCTAACATAAGCATTCACTAAGGAAGGATTTCTCGAAATTCAACCCCTACGGATGTCAAAGGAGGGTAAAATTTTGAATGACTAAAATGAACAAAATAAAATATTAGTAAAAAAAAACTTTTTAGAGACAAGCTTTTATTCATAATTAGTATAAAAGCGGGGGTTGCGACTAATAAACTATCATAGAGATTGCAACCCCCGCTTTTATAATAATTATGAACCAAAATTATTAAATATTATTTTTTCTTTTTTAATATATTTCAATAAAAGCTTGTCTCTAAAAAGTTTTTTTTTACTAATATTTTATTCTCAGGAACGCCAAAAAATATCAAGTTGTAGTTAATATCAAATACTAAGGCCTACGACCCCATAATCCTGTAAAAATTCAAACTTCTCACTCAATGCAATAAAAAGATTTACAAAAATGTATTTTTTTGGTAGTGACTCACTCATTAAAGCCTTGTCCATTTCCCATCTTAACTAATTCCTATTATACAAGAGTCTAGGGATCAAACCATGGAGCGCCCGAAGATGCACGATTTCTCTATGGTGTCTTGGAATAATTCACTAGATCTTCACCCCGCGTACGTTTTTTGGGGAACTCCCCCTTTTCACCCCGCAAAAACACCACATCGCACCCAAAAAACCCCGCGTACGTTTTTTGGGGAACTTCCCCTGAATAGAAAAAAAATATAAATAAATATCAAGTGGAATATGGAAACAAAAAACATTTATGGTGCCGTCCGCAATCGAACAAGCGACCTTCTGGGTACGAAGCAAGCATGTTAGTAGCTTGGCCATCGAAGCTCTTTGGTATAACGCTATTTTTATGGTATATTAACCTGTAAACTGTTCAGCTACTGTTATGCAAAAGGCATTTCGTGCTTGTTCGGGGCTCCTCGTGTGTTCGTTAGACATTTCTTCCTATTATTAGTAGGTATTATTCCCATGTGGTTTATAAAATGTCAAGGTTTAATTGTGTATAATATTCAAATTCTTTTCATGACTTACTTATTGGTATGTTAAGCGTCAATCTCTTCTTCTGTAGGGACTGTAAAAAGAAAAATATACTCGTAAAATGTCCATAAAAATCCGTTTAAAGCAGAAACATCGCTGCTGATGTTTTTTATGTTTTACTGTCTGTTAAATAAATAAAGAAACGCGATTTCAGAGGGTTTCTTATAAAAATTTAAAATATTTGGAGCAGAATACATAATAGTATTTTTGTTGCCAAAATACACTAAATGCATATTATATTCACTCTTTGACAGTTGGGGGTAAAAATGCCTTACATTATATTCTTAGCATTACTGTACCAAAATCTATTATACGACTTTTTTACCCATGACTATTTCTATTAAACGCTCTATCTACTTTCAAAGTACACCATGGTAAAATTCAATGATAAACGTACCTACTTTTAAATTTGCCTTCAAAGTCATACTGGAAATCGAGCATAAGACTTATGATAATGCAATCATCCACTTCATTTATTAATCTAGTTCTCCATTAGCTGCCGTCAGGGACATAGCCAGCATTTTTTTTACATGGGCCAGGGCTGGGCCACACTGATGTAGATCTTCAAATCCATATAACTCAAGACGCCTTGGGCTCCGTAAAAATGATTATATAAAACCACAAGCATTGCACCGCAAAAACCAATTGTCTGCTTGGGGGGAGGGGGTGCGATGTACGGCGAGCTATTTAAAAATGCTAATTTATAATAACACAAACGCTCTAGAACAACACAGTTCAGGAATCAGAAAGTCGATGCTTTTTGTTTATTCAATAATTAAATTGATTAACAAACTTACGTCTTGAGTTATCGCACGGGCTAAAACTTTTATTGCATGGACCATGGCTCACCAGGGCCCATCCATAGCTACGTTCACGGCCGCCGTAATGAAAAGAAACAATAGTATCGATACAGCGAGGCTGCTTACAACACTAATGATAAGTAAAACGAAACTCATTCATTATATTTTTTGTAACTGTTCGTATTAAGTAAATAAATTATAAATACAAATAAATATGCGTAAAGGTTTGAAGGCCTTTCCGTTATTTCGAGTATATATTTTAATATGTGTTGAATAGTGCTGGCTCTATTTATGAAGCAAAGCATACATTACAGGGTGAGACGAATACCTAATAATTGACGGATAAAAACTGTTTTTAACATAGTTTAAATTTTAGAATTTGATGATTAGACGATGAATTTTTACAGAGTGTGTAAAACAACATAAATTTCGACGAAATGAAAAGCTAATGTCATATTATAAATATTTTTTATATTTAAAGTCTTGTCGCCCAACTAGCTGGCATTTTTACAGGCTTTTATAGTTTCAATTTTCTGTAAGGATAAAATATTGTAACGCATTTTTGATTCACTTCCACCTATATAATTGACTTAAAACTTTTCAGTCGTATGTAATAACAATACAATATTCTAATATCATAGAAATTGCAATATTTTATTAACATGTAAAAAATTGGTAAAAATAACATATGGTGGAAGTCCCTGTCTTGGTGGTGGGAGAACGTGTCTTCAGCCGTTTTTTAAAACTTTTTTCTTTCCTAATATAATATATTATAAAATGACTAAAAATTCTAAACTAAAATAGGTACCTAAATATTTTTATTAAAATGTACTAAGAAGAGAAATTACGACCACGCTTTTATAATAATAATGAGCCTAAATTAAAAATATTTTTTGCCTTTTTAGTATATTTTAATAAAAGCTCATTTATAAAAAAAAAAATTACCTACCTCCTTTATTTTTTCTGCTTGATCTTGAACTGCTGAAATTTTAGATTCTATATTAGAAATCGTGTCCATCGTGATTATAATAAAATTTAAAAAAATCGCAGGATAGTGGACAAAATATTTGATTTATTAAATGTACAACGTTTCGTCTATAGATTTAGACTTTTTAAAGTACATACATAAAAATAACAATATTTATGAAAATTAATATTAATTACTAACCATAGCAATTAACATAAGATAGGGTACATAAGACAAAAACATGGTAACATGGTAACAAATTATGTTGACTATAAATTTTAACAATCAATAATAATACAAATGTTAGCATAAAATAATAAGAACACCTTGGTTATAATGATTGGATAAAGTAACAACAGGATACAAGGCTTATAATTTAAAAACAGTTATTCACTTTTCACAAATTTAAAATTTAAAAACATGCATTAGTTTAAAATTAATTTTGTCCAAATAAAACTTTTTAAGAGATGAGATATACTCTTAAAAAGTTTTATTTGGACAAAATTAATTTTAAACTAATGCATGTTTTTAAATTTTAAATTTGTGACGGTTCACTAAAATATTTAAGGTCCTGAGGAAGGCAAAAAATGTTTGCCGAAACGTTGGCCATTAAAAATGAAAAGTGAATAACTGTTTTTAAATTATAAGCCTTGTATCCTGTTGTTACTTTAACAAATGTTAGCATAATTTCATAACATAATTGTACTGACTACTTAAATTTTAAGTTAAATCAAATATCCTGCGATTTTTCTTAATTTTATTTTAGATTCTATTTCAAATATTCTACTAGGTCAATTTCCGGGCGTGTGTAATCCAACAGCTTCGAGACCGTATTATGTAGTCTGTACTTGACTTAATCCTGAATCCTGACTTGTGAGGATGTGATGCGTAATACAAGCGAACGATTAAATAAAATCGTGTAGTAATGACGCAATAAACAAAGAGCTGCACACAAAACTTTTTAAAAACAATTTACTCATTAAAAGAGCCGACGTAATGAGTGTCTAACGAGATTAAAACCGCCATTAATTATCCACTCTAATTGTTTTTTTCCTCTCCTTCATTCGGTTGTTCAATGAAAATGCTATACGGCTGAGTTTTGAAACTCTGACGGTTCATGTAACAATGCTCGTTTTGTCCTGATTCATATAAAAACAAAAGTTGTAGTTCACGGAGAATTGCTATTCGTTTAAAACGCTTAACAATAAAATATTTTTATTCCACAAAAGCCATTAAATTCAACTTTTCATGTCCTGATATTCCACTTAAGGAACGTGTTTTAAATTAAAATGTACCATATACGTTTTATACAACATGTCCTTACAACTAACGAACTAATTATTGATTTGTGATGTTCAAAAAGTTAAAGAAAAGTCAGTATATTCAATTGATTTTAAAAATATCGGTAAGTAGAACTATACAGGATGTTTTGGTCTACTTATTAACTTCCCATTGGAAGTTATTGTAATGGGTCCGAAAAGCGAAATCAAAATGTAAGTATAACAAATTTTTATGTTTCAAGGTCACTACATTATTTTTACACTATTTTTAGAAAGATGTCTGGGTGTTTGTATGTGCGTGTGTGTGTACGTATGGACGTACGTACGTACGTATGTGTCCATTTCTTTCTAAGACGAAATCTCGAGAATGAAAAATGATATCGACTACGTTAGGGTGCCAATCGACGCGTATTAACGTGAATATGATCTGAAATTTTTTCAAAAAAATTTTTTCAAAATCGGTTCAGCTGTTCTTTTTTCTTAACAAAATAGACTCCAAAAAAGTAGATTTTACACAATATCTCGCGAATAAAAAATTATATCGACTTCGTAAGGGTGTCAATCGAGGCGTGTTAACGTCATTTTGATCCGACATAAATTTTATAAAAATCGGTTCAGCAGTTTTTTTTTTAATTGTTAAAAAAAAATAATAATTATGTTTCAATGATTAAAATGATTACTTTTCTGGGTAATGTCTAATTAATTATCATTATTAAATATTTATCAAAAGCTGGAAAGTTCGTCGTGTGGACCTCAAGGGTCGCACTTTAGTCCTAATAAACGACCCACCTCACGGCTTGTTTTATTTTTAAGGCAGGTTATAGTAGAAACGTTAAAAGAAGACGATTAATGTTAAAACACCTTAGTAAAAGTTGGATGATAGTTTTGATGTACTTTCCCATAAATCAGCGTCATACATAAGTAGTTTGTTTAGTTATAGGCAACAGCATGATCAAAAAATGGCAACCAAATTAAAAAAAGTTATTATTTTTAGTTCTATTAATTTTTAACCCCCAACGCAAAAAAGGAGGGGTGTTATAAGCTTGAAGCCTGTGTCTGTCTGTCTATCTGTTTGTGACATCGTAGCTCCAAAATGGAACCGATTTCAATGTGTTTTTTTTGTTTGTTTGAAAGAGTATGCTTGCGAGATGGTTTTTAGTTATTGAGTTTACTTTAAAAAAATTCGACTGATGACCAGTCCTATACTTCCCACCTAGTAAATAATTGCAAAAAATAAACACTCTTTTTTTTTATTCTTTGACTAGGCCCAAAAAACCTTAGCTGTTGGTGGTCTTTAAAACACAATTTAATTTTTATTCTTTGAAAAAAGCATGGCCCTCTTTTTTGTTTGGTGATCTATTGATGGCTAGCTTAATATAGCAAAAATCATGGTTACCTTGATTTACGTACAATTTTTATTTTTTTTAGTAAAATATTTTTTTTCTCGAAAACTATACATTTTAGAGAAAAAAAATATTTACATTTTTTTCATATTATAACATCTAGAATTCATTTATATTTTTTTTTACCTATGTTAATACGTGACATTGAGGACGTTTTTTTGAATATCTCAGGATCTACTGAACCGATTTGACTCAAAATCTAATCAGATCTAAGTTAAAGGCTGATAAACACAATAGAACAATCGGCATGCCCGTATGTTGTTCCGTTCTTAAGATATCGAAGGCGAAAAATTGACCACATACACACATACGCACACACACATACAGACATCAGTCAGAAAATGATCTTAAACGATTGCTAGGGTCTCAAAACGTGAAAATCTGTTAAAATCTCGAAATATTTTTTTCGGACTAAATCCATTATTTCCCTACCATAGTAGAGGTGGGAAGTAATAATTAATTTGGAAAGTTACTGTCGTACATCAACGTACGTTCGGTTGCTTGGCTCAGTTAATTTTGACATCGGATGTAATTTTTTTCGTAAAATATGGCAATTCATTTAGAAACACGAAATATTTGACTTGCGGAAATAATAAAACATAAGAGGAATTGTTAAAACATTAATTGTAAGGTCTGTTCATTGACACTAGAATTAAGTAAATGTAGGTAATTATTATTATTTAATAAATTAAAGAGAACATGCTTTTATTAAAATGTACTAAAACAAAAAAAAATAATGTTTAATTTAGCTTCATAAATATAAAAGCGTGGGTCGTGAGTGTAATAAACTATCTTAGAGTTTTTGCAACCATTCTTTTATCAATATATAAACCTAAATTAAATATTATTATTTTCTTTTTTGTACTTACATTTTAATAAAAAATTGCTTTTTAAAACTTTTATTTAACACATTCACGCTTTTAGTGTTTTTTCGAGTCTGTAAAGCGCATCTTAAATGGCCGTTTATTGACTGGTGCCGTCGTGATCCATTATGAAACGCTTTATTTCAATGCTAACATTTGAAAAACCCGTTACATAATGAACTATTACCTATATGTAATTCTTTTCGATGCTATAATGAAATATGGTTACTATGGCAACGAAGTAAACAAATATTGTATCAAGGCCAATGTTTTTAGAATGAAATGTACTGCTATCAGTGAATCAACGAGGTATAGACAATAGACATTAATTCAGTAAAGCTCTAAAACCATGCATGTGTCCAATAAAGTATAGTGTGCAACGTGTGTACTATTTATGCGTCGGGCGCGATGTTTTTAGCACGAGTAGTAATAATAATAATAATAATAACTTTATTCAGAAAAATGTCACAATGACAAATAATGCGTCAGTCAAGATACAATAAATGTGATACATAGTTCAAAAAATTTGGTATGGGCACTTATCAATAAGAGCAATAAGAGCAAGTGCGAGCCTTACCGAGTGCGCATTTTCGAGCCGCATACGAGTGCTGAAAACATCGAGCCTGCCGCACAAAAATATATTTAACACACTATAATATGCACAATAGACAATTTTTTACCTACTTTTTAGAATATTTATGTTTATCGACTCAACAGACTGTCGTATACTGAAAATGACATTTTCCACGCATTGAAATCGTCTCTTACCAATAAAAATGTCAGTCAATCCTAAATGCATTTATAAAGGTTGCATTTCGATACGTCACAAATACTGAAAGCATTTCAAAGCAGTAGCACAGCAATATAGATTCTGTCAAACATCGGGTAATTGTGAACGAAAACCAAACAAGACAGCTCTAAGGGAACAGCTAAAAATAATGTATTTTATATTTTTAAAACATGATAAGCTGACGAAAAGTGAGAAATTGTTAAAAAAGCAAACATATTCACAAACATATTATCTGTGACATGTACAAAAAAAAACTCGGGTCGCAGTCCAAACCCTGCCGACAATATAGTGTATTTACTAATACACGCCTTGTGGCTTTATTATGTGGACAAAATAAAAAATTAAACCCCAATACATCCCTCAAAATAATATTTTTTTTCTTAATTTAAATATTATTATCAATGCAACCTCTGTACCAAATTAAATACACTATGTAAATCACTATCCGCAAACCAGTGTTTTCATAAAATTTGTAAGTTCGGTCCTGTCAAACCGATTTTATTAAAATTTTAGCAGCACATTTTAATATTCACTAAAGGATTAAATTTCAATTTTGAAACAATTCTGAGAATTTTTCGGTATTTTTGGGCCCAAAAAAATTTTTCAACCCCTAAAAACCACCCTTAAAATGGTCCGATTGGGCCCATTTTAAATAGGCTTCGTGCGGTGATGGATTCCAACGTGCCTACCAAATTTCGTCAATTTCGAAAGTTATAGCCCGTACACACATATACATATATAGTATATAAACATTTTCAAAAATGGTGCCAAACTGTTCAGGAGGCTATGAAACGTCGAGAAATTTTGGTACGACCCCTAGGTCCCGCCATACGACCGACGCGAATAGTGTATGTGCAATATGGCAAATACACTAGACGTGGTCGTTATTTCACGTCACTAGTTACAATAACTAGCTACGCGGTATGTAACCGAATCACTAGTTTCGAGTTACATTACAAGTAGTGATTTTTGCAAATGCGTTACTAAGCGAGAGCGGGTGACAGTGACACGAATAAATCCGAAGTAACCCGAACACGCACAGTGTATAGCTACAAACACTTAGATAGTGATTTAATGTATTTTAGTTTCGTCTCGTTTCGTATGTAACTGTATAGTTGGTAACTGGTGGAGGTATTTATGCAAGCAATCACAGTAGCTGAATAAAAATAACTAGTTACAAAAATCACTAGTTTTGAAACAGGTGACGCCGACCAAGTCACTGGTTTCGTTACGTTTCTTGAAAATAACGTAACGACCCACGTCTAAAATACACTAACAAGAAAAACGCGATATTAAACTGTGACACTTCCGGCTGAGTTTAAAGTACAAAAAATGTACCTCAGCAGTTTCCGATAGTAAATTTCGAGTTGAATAAAAAACTATTCAAACTTTTTTTTTGTATCTAGTAGGATACAAGAGTTATTCACTGTTACCACTATCGGTGAACACACTGTATACTGTATAGCATTGTAACGTTATGACAACAATGTGATATAGTAATTCACTAATTATAGTAAATTTGTAATATGTAGGAAAGGAGTAATAATATATTACGATGTGTTTAGTAAATTCATATCAAACTTTAAACAAATTGAACGATTAAAATCTGTTGTCAGTTCATTGCTGCAGTTTAAAAATCACGGTTTATATCGGGTGGCCTACAACTTAAAGTTTAAATTATTTTTACAATAAAATATGAAAAACCATAGATATTATTAATAATAAGAAGTATTAGAAATACCTTGTATTTTTGGTGTCCGTCTTGTAACTTCATGTGTTGTTAACACGACGCGTGTCAGCAACGAGTTGCCATTCTAAAAATGTATCATAGATATTATTTCATAAATACTTTAGTTGGATCTTAAAATTACGTGTGGAATATAACATCTGCCAAATGTCCACCTCTTGTTGCATTACAGGGTCTTCGAAGAAATAGGATCCAATTACTCTTTCTGATTAAATTTCGCGCCACACTGGTAATTCTACAAGGATGCAATGATTGTTCGTGAAATAACAAAGATTTTTCTTCACCCGAATAACGAGAAATTTTTTGTTAGACCTCGCGCGGCGAAAGATGAAGCCACCGCGTCATAGTAACGTGAATGCATTGCGCCCGCCCTTCTAGCTTGCTATTGGCTGTTTATTGTCATGAATAGCAGTTTGCCGAAATTGTACCTAACGTCATAAAACCCAATGTGCAGTTTTGTGTACACGGCACTGTCTGCGGGCAAGCAGGCGTTCACTAGCATATTATTGATGACGTGCCTGGCTTCATCTCTCACCGCGGGCACTCTAACAAACTCACCAAGGTCGAAATGGGCTTCGTCACTCATAATGATAAAAATTTTGATCATCATTAAATCTGCGTAGGATAACATTACTGAAGTTACGACGGCGTTCATGGTCACGAAGTTCAAGTTTTTTCGTCAATTGAACTTTATAGGTGTACAGACGCAAACATTTTTTACGAATATTCTGTAGAGAGGTTCTGTTTCTAATTGTTGAGAACGTCGCCTGGTAGACACTGTCGGATTTTCAACTACACTTGCACGGACATTTTGAATATTCTGCTCCGAACGAGCACTTCTGACACGATGAGAAACTCGCTTGTCTGTTGCACAGCCGTGCTGCTCGAGTTTTTGATGTGCAACATCTTATGTCGGACTGTGAACAGCCGCGTGAGGGGAAATATGCAACGAAATGTTCTCCTTCGCTGTTGTTCTCCCCACCACTGCGGCACTTATATTGTACTGGATAAATAATTTATAAATTGGGTATATTAAGTTCTACATATATCAGTAACAACGGCTGTCTAGCGACTTCATCCACAGAGTAGTGGTACCACTTTAGCCTTCTATGCACGGGGACTTGGGTTCGGAAACTCATGGCATCGTATAATTTTTGACGTTTTTTTTTCTAAATTCTACATGATATTTATTTATAAAATTTTTTATTTTTGTTATATTCTTTCTTTGACAAAAATTATAATTTTTTGAAATTTCATGACACCAAAAATTAATTTTTTTGTTTTTTTTTAAAAAACGAAAATTTGGGTAAATTAGGATATTTAGGGTAAATTAGAGTAAATTAGGGTAAATTGGGGTAACTTAAGGCAAAGGGGGCTAAATAAGAGTAAATTAGGGTATTTAGGGAAAACTAGGGTAAATTCAAGAAATTAGGGTATACTAGGGTAAATTTGGGTAAACGAGGGAAAATTAGGGTAAATTGTGTTAAATTGTAAATTCTTATCTCTCGAACTATTGAACCGATTCTAAAAATTCTTTCACTTATTATCTTCGCAGGGGGAGAATGTCTCGCGGCGTTGTAATAAATCATAAATTATTATATCTGGAACTATTGAACCGATTTAAAAATTCTTTTACTAATAGAAAGCTACACTATCCCTAAGTGATATAGGCTAGATTTTACTTTGATAAATTTGTCAAGTTCAATAAATAAGAGATTCAAGCTATAAAAATGTTTCACATCTGCCAGGCGTCCCGCGACGGCTCACATTTTTTTTTACTAAAGAACTTATTGTGGGTCGCGAAGGCGTGTTGTTTCTACTGAAAAATTTTCAGTGGAAACAACACGTAGAAAAATTTGTTTTATTTAATCAAACAACATTTTCTATGTTTCCGCAACTGCAGAAGACCTATTTTCATAGAACATTTTTATAACTATTAAAACACGTTGTTGCGTTGTAAAACGCTTCATAACGAATTTTCCACGTCTACACTGATGAATTGTCAACCAATAACTGTTAAAAACATCGGCAAGCCAAAATGGCGGCGAAAATAAATTGTAAAGTTCTAAGTTGGCCACCCAATATTTGAAAGTTGATAAAACCAAAAAAAATGTATGATGTACATTTTATTGCACAAGAGGGAAAGAGAGCATAGTACATGTGCATCAGTTTATAATTTAGAGACACGAATTGGAAAACTTTTTTCGAACACGAGTCAAATAAAAATCACTGCTCGGTTTTCGATAACTTTTTTAGACGTGATATAAAATTATAAACGTATAGTTTCTTCCTGTTATATTCAAAGACGTATTGAATAAAGATTGAATTCAATACGCTTATATGATCTCTGATGTCGAGCGTCTATAATTTACAATAAGAGTGGATTCACCGTTTGTTATTATGTCAATAGTCTGTTTTATCTCAACTAGGAAACGTTTCTTAACTGAGAGATTTAGGTTGTTAGGTTTTCTTAAAAATTGCAATTTTCTTAACCGAGTTACAAAAAAGAGGTTATCAATGTTGCCATTGGGAAAAAATTGCTAAATCTTCCTTCAATCATCATAAAAAAATAAAGCGATAAACATTAAATAGTGAAATCTGGTATTTTTTTATGAAAAACATGAGCGTGGAATCGTTCTGTGACGCCTTTTCCCCCAGAATTTTTGCACGCTCATTCGCTTTTGCTAGAGACGATATCATTTAAAAACCGGCCAAGTGCGAGTCAGACTTGCGCACCGAGGGTTCCGTACAATAATAAAAATAAGGAGTTAGGTGGGGGTAAAAAGTTAACAGATTTATTTATTTAAGCTTGTTTTTACTAAATATTTTATTTTGTTCTTTTTAGTGTTTCAAATTTTTTCCGTATCAAATTTAATTAAACAAACTTTTAAAGTAAAAAAAAATATTAACAGAATATTTGATGAATAAAAAAGACACACTGTGATCCGAAACCCGGGATCGAACCAGGAACCTTTAGATCTTCAGTCGAAGTCTCTACCAACTGAGCCAGTCAAACGATGATATTACAGGCTCTATAGTACAGTATAGAAGTACGGCTGGAGTCAGTGTTGTAGTAAAATAAAAAACATTAATTTAGTAAAATTAATTGAATATTTAATTCTAATTTTTATTTTCCAGGATTCATGCCACAACAACACATAATCTGTGAAAATTTCAACTAGCTACCTCTTACCGTTTGTGAGATAGAGCCTTGTTACAGGCGGACGGACGGACAGACAGACATCGTAGACTCAGTAACAGGGTTCCATTCGGAGGTACGGAACCCTACAAAGTATCGTGTAGCATTGTAGTTTGTCCACCTATAGAATGATCATTAAGGCGTTTCCAATTAAATGATTTGCGCAGTGGCGTAGCGTGGACTAATCTAGACGTGGGGTAAGTCGCATCAGCGAGGCCCCTTTCTTTCAGTACCTATCTATTCCCAAGATTAATGCAGAGATCCTACCATATTTTAGAGAATACAAAAGCAAACCCAGGACACATTCAAAATAATGAAATATAAATGCGCGGAAAATATTGAAATGCATATTATTACTTCCCACCTCTACTATGGTAGGGAAATAATGGATTTAGTCCGAAAAAAATATTTCGAGATTTTAACAGATCTTCATGTTTTGAGACCCTAGCAATCGTTTAAGATCATTTTCTGACTGATGTCTGTATGTGTGTGTGTGTGTATGTGTGTGTGTATGTGTGTGTGTATGTGGTCAATTTTTCGCCTTCGATATCTTAAGAACGGAACAATATACGGACATGCCGATTGTTCTATTGTGTTTATCAGCCTTTAACTTAGATCTGATTAGATTTTGAGTCAAATCGGTTCAGTGGATCCTGAGATATTCAAAAAAACGTTCTCAATGTCACGTATTAACATAGGTAAAAAAAATATAAATGAATTTTAGATGTTATAATATGAAAAAAATGTAAAAATTTTTTCTCTCTAAAATGTACAGTTTTCGAGAAAAAAAATATTTTACAAAAAAAAATAAAAATTGTACGTAAATCAAGGTAACCATGATTTTTGCTATATTAAGCTAGCCATCAGTAGGTCACCAAACAAAAAAGAGGGCCATGCTTTATAAAAATTAAATTGTGTTTTAAAGACCACCAACAGCTAAGGTTATTTGGGCCTAGTCAAAAAAAAAAAAAGAGTTTATTTTTTGCAAATATTTACTAGGTGGGAAGTATAGGACTGGTCATCAGTCGAATTTTTTAGTTTTTATTTTGCAACCTGCGTGAACTAATCTTTTACAAAAATAATGCCCTTCGGCTCTCTGCTTTGCTGAAGTCCTTTAATAGGGATTTGTAGTTGATTTTTGAAGCTAACTCTGCTTCGATAGATAGTATTCCTAAAGCAGACAGTCGGTCCTGCTTCATACTATTCCTCAAATAATTTTTAATTTAGAAAAACTTCTTTCTGCGGAAACCGTACTTACAGGCATAGTCAGCATAATTCTAATAGCAATATAAACATTAGAATAAATGTCTTGTAATTCATTTTTAATTATTATCTATTCAATCAGTTGATTGACGTGTAGGTAATATTTCCTATTTTAATTTTAATTTTAAAAATCTGTGTGTCAGGCTTTCAGGTTATAGGTAAATGATAAAATCAAACGATTTTTAACCCCTTATATCCACAACAATATTATTCACATAACAATTAGAGGTGAAAATAATATATATCAGACAGCCAAGCTGCCATGATTTGTATAAGTTATATCTAAGAAAAAATCAAATGACCACTGTCGGGACTTGAACCCGAAACTCCCAGTTTCCGGCTAGGTGAGTTACCAATTTCTCCACAGTGCCCGAGAGTGGTAACTGATCCCCCCTTACATATAGCAATTTCAGATATGAAAACTCACTACATGCGAGAGCTGATTATTTAAATAAGCTACAATGCACCATACAACCATTTAAAACAGTCAAATCAATTAACATGCGAGAGCTAACATTTTTTAAGGTTTCAGGGCAAAATGTCCGGCTAAATATGAATCTGTGTCCGGCTTTTCGATATTTGGGCCTGGCAACCCTATCACATGGGGGCCTCGCGCGAGCCCTCTTTAAGTGCGAGGCCGTGGGCAATGACCCGCTTCGCCCACGCTTAGCTACGCCACTGGATTTGCGCATAGTAGCGCTTCTGCCTATTCCAATTTATTTGTTTCGAACGACAATTCTATTTTAACATGATAAATGCGGGAAATTAAATTATTATCAAACGCGAAATATGTGCAACGATCAAATCTGTCCCATCCAATTGTACGAGCATTATTTCTATTGTGTTGTATTAATAATGGTTTTATATGATAACAAAACTTTACCTGTTTTTTTAGTACGTTATTTAAGAGTAATAAACAATCACTGGATTATAATTATGTTGATTATTATTGATATTTAAGTTGATTCACGTCCATTATATATTAATACTTGATTAATTAATTAATTATTTATTGATATTAATAAATAGGATACTCGCCTTTTCAAATGTCTTTTTTATATAAAAAAAACAGTCATGAACATTCAATTTAATTAAATATGAGTTTATGACGGCTGTTTTCACACAGTTTTTGGGGTTTTTTATTTAAAAACCAGCCAGTTACATAGGTAATACTATTTTATAATATTAAAAAAAAACATTTTTTTATCAACCTATATCAGTATCGGGACTTATCGGGACTCGAACCCAAATTTTCCTTATCCACCGCGATAGTGGAAGATTCAGGTTTGAGTCCAGACGGTGACATAGGTTGATAAAAAAAATGATTTTTACTTATATTTAACTTGCAATGTTTGTGTTAGTATGCTTGTTTGTATGTGTTTGTTTGTTTAGGTCAAATCTTGCAAGTCAATTTTGAACGACTTCCACGTATCCGATGGATTTGAAATTTTGTACACATATGTGTTTCCAATGACAATACATGAATAAATCGTTTTTGGAATTAAATTCAACCCGTAAGGGGTTCAAACGAGGGTGCAGGGTTTTTTTGACTAATCAACGCCCAGGCCAAATAACTGAAGCTAGAAACTTGAAATTTGGACAGTAGATTCCTTTTCTGACGTAAGTGTCCACTAAGAAGGGATTTCTCGAAATTCAGCTCCGAGGGGGATCAAAAGGGGGTAAAATTTTGAAAGACTAAAATGAACAAAATAAAATATTAGTAAAAAAAAAACTTTTTATAGACAAGCTTTTATTGAAATGTACTAAAAAGAAAAAAAATAATATTTAATAATTTTGGTTCATAATTATTATAAAAGCGGGGGTTGCGATTAATAAACTATCACAGAGATTACAACCCCCGCTTTTATAATAATTATGAACCAAAATTATTAAATATTATTTTTTCCTTTTTAGTACATTTCAATAAAAGCTTGTCTGTAAAAAGTTTTTTTTACTAATATTTTATTTCTAATAGTGCAAAATAATATTATGTTAAATAATAGTTTTTTTACGGCTGAAATGCAATTGAAAAATCTTTTCGTTGGAGAGCAGCCAATTTTATAATTCCGCCGCGAAAGTGGAAAGGTTCAGGTTAGAATCCTGACTGTGACCACTGGTTGGTAAAATGATCTTTTCCAATATGTTTCGAAACAATTATATAATTGGCTGCTCTCCAACGAAATTTTTTTTATAATATTATGTAACTGTCTGCTTTTCCTACAATTCAATTTAATTTTACTTAAACTTTTGTACGATGAAAATTAGATTAGAGTTCAATTTTGCATTGAGTAAAGACACCTGGCGGACACGAAAGACAACGGTCTGTGTTTTAAATGTATAGATATTCTCCTCTTTCAAAATATTTTGTGAAGAAATGTGACAAAATATTGATGATTTAATAGAATTTAACTTTTCCATCATAATATTATAAATATATTCAGTAAGCTGAAACTACTTCACAGGATCAAAGCTATCTCATTTTACGGTACCTTATTTAAATTTCATTGAAATTTTCACCAGTTTTAGCATATTCTTATACATTTTAATGTAACATTGGTGTTACGCAAGCAATACAGCAGCTGCCATTTAAACCCTTGGGATTGGCGTTAATTGGGATAGAGGTCTACAGGAATAGGTTATGTGTTGATACATACACACGTGATAGAATATTTTACAGGAGATGTGTATTATAACTTAACTACGGAATTTTTATTATACAGTGTAACCTTAATATAATGAGCCTTAATATAACGATTTCCTCGATTTAACAAGTTTTTTGAAATCCCCTAGAACTGCCCGTAAGAGCTAATGCAAAATATACCTTTACATTACGAATACATTTGTCAAAAACCTCTTTATAACGAATTTTCAATCATTGCAAAATATAAATATAAATTATTATTTACCTCTATTTTGTCAACTTATAACCTTTACATAACGTATCCTATCAATTATTCACACTCAATATACCTATATAGCGGACCCGTCCCGGCTTCGCCCGGGTGCTAAGAATTTATATATTAATAGCCGGGCTGATTTTATTAATACAGTACTCATTCGGTTCGCTCGAATATTATTAATACATTTCTCACTCGCTACGCTCGTTCGCTCGA
Organism: Mongoloraphidia duomilia; assembly: GCA_039654895.1. Taxonomy (NCBI): domain Eukaryota; kingdom Metazoa; phylum Arthropoda; class Insecta; order Raphidioptera; family Raphidiidae; genus Mongoloraphidia; species Mongoloraphidia duomilia. Next base: position 12,799,960 of record CM077524.1, read on the forward strand.
ATTTTATTAATACATTGTCCTATAAAAATCCTTAAATTCGCAATAAAAAATATTGAGGGTTTCTTATCAGGATAAAAACTGTTCTATCTCTCAAGTTGGAGCAAACAATACACATTTACAAAATTTCATAAAAATCGGATGAGCGATTTCGGAAATTAGCGTGAACGAACATCGTGACACGGAATTTTTATATATTAAGATAACCCTTCCTTTTTCCGTAGTCGGATAAAAAACTAGGTATCGAACCTGGAGTTACCCGTACCCATTTATTAATTGGCAAGGATTTTTTATTTATTATTTATTTATTATTAATAACTATTAAATGAGTTTACTACGGCTGTATACTGTATAGAGAAATTTTATTGGAAAACTCAGCCAAGTTACATAATTACCTACATTTGCAATATTAGAAAAAATTATCATTTTATCAGCCTATGTCACAGTAGAGATTCAAACTCGAACTTTTCCACTTTCGCGGTGGAATGAGCTATCTAGTTACTCAACCGGGACACGATTAACAATCAAATTTATTTCTAATATGCAAATATAATATAATATGTAAACTGATAGCTCATTCCGACGCGAAAGTGGAAAAGTTCTGGTTTGAATCCCGACTGTGACACAGGTTGATAAAATGAAGATTTTTCTAATATTGTAAATGCAATTACCTATGTAATTTGGCCGCGTTTTTCAATAAAACTTCCCTATTAATAACTATATTCAGTGATCTGTCAGAATCAGTTTAATTAAATGCATATAAAAATCAATTCTCACATTGCGATGCGATGCGACGCGACAAAATATCGCTCCCGAAAATTTGCGATGCAACAGCACCACGACGTGACAAAAAAAGCGTTGCTGAAGAAGTCCTAATAAAAGGACGAAACGTTCAACTAAAATCAAAGCAGAGTTCTGTTTTATTAAATGTCCTGACTACCTGTGATTTACTTTTATTATTTCTAGTTATATTTTGTAAACACTCAGAATTTTGTTAGGAATCCTGTTCAAATTTTCGTGCTCTACTCCTAAGGTACCTTTCCTGGAAATTATATGTACGCATTATTTCGTTATAGTACATCGGCGTGCAATGGGAAAACAGGGGATGACATTACACACACTCGGGATCCGGGAATCCCCGAGGGTTTGTTCTCACTTACTCACTTATAACAGGAGCTACAGTGGAACAATTAATGTGTAGCTAGCCAGTACATCAACCAACATTAAACAGTATTATTAACGGTCGACTGTAAAGGCTTTCAGAATACTGGATAGAAAAATTAATAAACTTATAAAAATATTATGATGTAGGTACGCATTATATAAATTTGATCGAGCAAGTGGTGAGGGTGCTATAGACTTGCATTCGAAAGGTAGAAAGTTCAAATTCTAGCGGTGTGTAGTAGAAGCAACATTTTTACATATGTATTTCTAGCTGTTATTTAGCAGATATTTTTAGGGTTCCGTAGTCAAATGGCAAAAACGGAACCCTTATAATTTCGTCCTGTCCGTCTGTCCGTATATCACAGCCATTTTACTCGGAGACTATTGGCACTATCTAGATGAAATTTGGAAGGTATTGTAACAAAACTACATGGGCGGAATAAATTATTTATTTACAATAATTAAAAATGTAACAACAATTCAAATACAATAACTATGTATGTCAATGCTAACAATCAAACGATAATAATAACGAACAGTAATTCTTAAACAAAGTGAAGCACTTTAATAACACTGAACAATAACTATTTATATGCTGTATTTATGTTCAAATCGACACTGTTTCACGACTGCCTGACTACGGTGACTGCCCCTGCTTATATAGAGCTACGTGGCTTAAGCACAGCGCTTCTAGCGTTTTCGAAAACATTCTGGCAGGTACGCTTATCTTCAACACCATTCCACGCCTCGCCACTGTGACTTATTCTCGATGCTTCTGTTGTCGCCAGCGGCGTAACATCTTGGGGTTTTCTGCCTATTGTGGCCAGCGGCGTAACATCTTGGGGTTTGCTACAGTATGGTGAAGTGAAATTACGAAAAAAAAAATTAAGGTCGGCACTCCATACATGTAACTGAGGGGTGAAAAAAAATTCCAGTACACATATATGTGTGGGGTATCTTTAGATAGGTCTTCAAAAATGATGTAGAAGTTTCAAAATTACTTTCTTATTTAAGTCAATAGTTGGTGAGATATACGCTTCTAAAGTTGTAAAAAGTGTGCCCCCCTCCCTCTAGCTTTTCAACTAGGGGGTGGAAATTTAGAAAAAAATTAAGGTAGTAGCATCTGGCGCAATTGAGCATGCCCAAAGACGCGGCCAATAGAACGTGGGCGCATGCATAGCATGGACATGTCCATAAAACAGGTATGCGCCTTCCCCTGAATGGCTTCCCCCCTCGTCTAAAGTGGTATTTTATACTCCGCCCCTATAGATATGTCCATGACCTATATTTAATATTCATATAAAAGAAAATGTTAATGAAAAATATTCTGAGAGGTAGAAAACTTTACTTTAAAAAAACAATTTCATATATTGCAGGAAAAGATATAAATTGATAATAATTATGCAATTGGGGTTGTTATGAGAGACATTATTCTTAAAATTCTTGTGGTGCAAAGTCCCCATCATAACCGAATCATAACCTATTTATTTTTTATGATTTTCAGTTTTCTGTGTAATTGGTTTTTAAATAATCAAAAAGGTACATTTTTAAAATTGTATAAATTAATTGAGATATTTTCCGACTAAAAAAGAACATCTTTCAAAAGCGCTTATTTTTTCTTTTGATTCGAAAGTTAAGAGGATTTGAAACGTAATTTTACAATATTGATAATATGAAACCTATTTTCAATTTCAATCAGCGCGAGCGTTCTGATTGTTCACTTTTAAATTTATTTATTGATATTGACCTGGCAATTTAAATACACTTTTCAACTTTCCAGCCTTCCTTTGTGAATATTACATTAATTTATTCACATAAATTAAATTTACGAAATTACATTTGAAATGTACGTTAAAAAGTAAGGAACTGGAAAATATACAACTACCTAATCCAAGTATAAAAATTGAAAATTTCTTATTTTTTTGACAATAATTTTTGACGTGAATAACGTCTCATGTCTCATACTGGGGTCGCATTTTAGAAAAATTAGAAGTATCGGAAATAGTTGGAAGTGGTTGATATGTGAAACAATTAACATCATGTACTCGTATGTCTATTATATGCTAAGGTCTCAGAGAGAGTAAGTCATGGTAGCTTTGCGATAAAGTACGAGTCTACAGACAGGTACAAACATTACAAACGCCAAGCCCAGGTTTGAATCCCGAAGGTTTTAAATATTTATTTATTTTTTAGTAATATGTATACGCTTAACCAACACTTAATCAATAAACGTTATATTTTTCACATAGCAGGTTTCTTCTTATAGAAATTTTGACATCTTATCGTCCGATAGATACAAAGGAAAATTTTCTGGGAAATCCGAAATTTTATCGGTAAATATATTCTGGTAGCCCATACTCGTGAGGAGTATATTGTTGTGTTCTACGGTTAAACGGGAGTAAGCAAATCGTTATACCTTATATCAAAAGGAGGAGATTCTCAATTCGATCAGTATGTTTTTTTTTCTTAATGGATGTCCATCGATTACTTAGGAATTGTGATCAGGAAAATGTCGGATTGATTCCATATAATTTTTTCTTAAATCGGTTCAGCAATTCTAATTTTTTCTAGTAATAAAAATAAATCTTTGTATGTTACTTATGATGTTACATCATTGACCTCGCGCGGCAAAAGATGAAGCCACCGCGTCATAGTAACGTGAATGCATTGCGCCCGCCTTCTAGCTTGCTATTGGCTGTTTTGGAGAGCGGTTTGCCAAAATTGTACCTAACGTCATAAAACCCAGTGTGCAGTTTTGTGTACACGGCACTGTCTGCGGGCAAGCAGGCGTTCACTAGCATATTATTGATGACGTGCCTGGCTTCATCTCTCACCGCGGGCACTCTATCTCCAGCAATGTTGTGGATCGATTTTGATAATTCTTGTTTTATTTAATAGGGAATACTTTCAGAGTGGTCCCGCATACATTTTACTTAAATCGGTTTAGTAGTTTTTTTAGTTTAGGAACCAAATATTAAGAAGGGTTATTAACGTTCTATTGCAAAGCCACTAAAAAGTAAATAATAAAAAACTTTTTATAAAAAATAAAACCTTCTTCAAAAAAGCCACTAAAAAGATGAAAATAATACAATTTTGAGGTCGGAGCCAATTTAATAAAAGTAGATATAAAAAAAGTTTTAGTAATTATATTGGCGCCGACCTCAAAATTGTGTTATTTTCGTCTTTTAATGGCTTTTTTGAAGGAGGTTTTTTATTATAAAAAGTGTTTGTGATTTTTGAACTTTTATTTTGTATTCGAATAGTAGGCACACACCCTTAGGCATTCGGCAGAATAATAAAAAATGTCCGAATTAAGCCGAATATCCGTTACACTTTTCCATAGAGATATCATAGATAGAGTAGGAGAGCCATAACAACTATGACAGTGTTACCTTGGAAAACAGAGACTGAAAACGAAGCAGTTCTCTTTTCCTTGTCTTCTGACACATTTGTGAATTTTAAAATTTATAGTAGGTATTGTTAATTTACATCTGTAACCATGGTTATGTATTTGTGATAGAAAAAGATAGAAGAACTGCTCTATTCTCCATCTTTATCTTTTGCATCCACACTTTTTTGGGTGGCTTCCCTATTCTATCTATGATATTTCTATGCACTTTCCACTGTTGATGCGACACTCGATGCAACGCGACGTAGCAGAGATTTTAAACAATTTTTACTGAGCGGCACTAGAGTTCGAGAGTTAGGTCTACTAAAAAAATGTGGCGAAGCGTCAAGGATAATTAAAAAATACGTAATTTTAAAGCATAGTAGGGGAGAGTCGCCTAAATTGGACCATATTTCAATTTGAATTTCTGGGGGTCAAATAACAAAAATCCCGGATAATTTGACTATAGAACCTCAAAGTGCATTTCATGGCCATCTTTCAAAAAAATCAACAAATGTCAAAAATAATTGTAGATATTTTATTTAAAACAAAATAAAAACGCTTGCAAAAGTCCAATTTAGGAAACCAGGCTCATTAATTGGACCAATGGTTTCTTAAATTGGACCTCGTTACTCAATTGTATATAAAGATACAAAACAAAAATAAAAACGTAAATAATATAAAAACAAAAAATTTGTAGTATCATTAAACCTTTAACAAAAGAAAAATAGATAAAAAAAATTAAACATTTCATAGCAAGATAAGTAGGCTGCAATGTCTTACTTTTTGCAGTTATTACAATAATATTTTTTAATTTTTGACGAAACTTTAGAAGGTGCATAACTATTTCATTCTCGATTTCCTGTGAAAATACTGCAAATGTCCCCATTTTTTTTATACCAACATTAGCATGCTTATTTTTATTGTCTAAATGTCTTTTTAACGTTGCTTTTGGAATGCTAAATTGACGGGCACACTCGTTAAGGCCATAGTCACCGTTTCTATAAGCTTTAAGTGCATTTTCTAAATTTTGTTGGCTCCATTTTCCATATTGCCCACGCTTAGACATTCTGCCTGTATGAAGAAAAAAACTAAATTTTCAATGACTCCAAAATTATACCGGCCGACTCCTAAATTGGACCGGTCCATTTTATGAATCGCTTGGCGGTCCAATTTAGGAAACGGCAGGGTTGCTGTGAATCAAACGTCATTTTTATCAGAACGCGTAAATATAAATTAGAGGTTATGTCATTAAAATTAACAATAAGCATTATAAAAACAGTGCAGATTTTAAAAAACTTTCATCTACATACCTGGTATTTGTTTAGGGTAACGGTAAGTGGTGTAAAATTAACATCAGATGTGATGTTTTCCAAAAATACCCGATATTTCAGCGGCTGCAAACACTACAAATATTTCCACCGAGAATCACAACCGTCTCAATTAGTAGTTCGATCAAGTACCACGAGATGGTCTTAGTTTTCTGTTGTATAGGAGAAACTCGAGTGGTCCAATTTAGGAGCCGGTCCAATATAGGCGTCTCTCCCCTACATTTTATTATAGGTATTTAATGAATAAAAAACTATAAACTATAGTGTGGAGTCTTTGAATCTTAACCTGCAAAACAGTAAAAAAGCAAGACATTATAACAAAAAGGATATGAATGAATGCAATAAGTAATATGCAACTCTATAAACACGTCTACCCCTCATACTGTAGTGTGCAGACTGCAGATAGAATATATACCGAAAAATTAAAATTTTAACTCTTGTGCCGCCGGCACAACCGAGTTTCACTAGGCGGCACTAGTGCCACCTACTTTATAAAAAGTTTCTACTGACAGACGCGTTCAGCTCGCATAATGCTGCACAGCGCTGTTATTCCTTTACATGTATTGTCTGCGAGATGAAGAGGGGGTGTGTGTTTGTGCGGCGGTTTTGTCTGCGGGGTGACAGACAAAACCGCCGCACAAACACCCCCCCTCTTCACCTCGCAGACAAAACCGTCGCACGAACACCCCCCTCTCGGGAAACTCTGCCCCCGCAAGAATTGCACGGTCCTGATATTCAATTAATGTTCCTATGTGAAAGAATAATTTGTTAATTTTTTCTGCGCCGCCTCCACCCCCCCCTCTTCATCCCGCAGACAAAACCGTCGCACAAACACACCCCCCCTTTTCACCTCGCAGAATAACAGCGCTGTGCAACATTATGCGAGCTGGTCTGTCTGTAGACGCTTGTCACTTTATATGTTATTTTATGCTCTGCGACGCAGCGTTCGACGCTCCCGCTGTGAACAGGGCTTTACAGTTGCATTAAACAACTTTATAGCAATGCATGTAATAATTGCAGGTAATTACACGTCTACACTACACTTGATATTCTAAGTTAGGTAAGTATCCACCTACAACACTTCGTCTATTCTACGAGAGGCCTTCGGACCGCACGAGGACGCTTACAGTAATCAACACATGATAATAATGGATCTAAACATCTCATTTTATAGTTTAATTATTTAAATTAACGTTAACATAAATTATCGCTTTAATGTTATTTCACGTTTTAAGTGATACTTAAAGGTTTAATAGTTAATGTAGGTATATCCACTCTTATAGCTCTTTACATATGACTGTACGTTACCAAACATATATAACCGCCATTACCGACACTTGCTACATGTTTGAATGTTGAACCAGCTATTATAAAATAATTAAAAGGACTTAGCCTTCATGTAAATAATTTATTCGATTTAATTTTTTTAAAGAAATTATTAAAGTATTAGCATAACATAGCGTTTCTTTTTGGATGTAAATTACATCCAAAAACATCCAAAAAGATTTTAACAATTTCTTTAAAAACAATCAATCAATATAGTATTACATCATGTAATACTATATTGCATCTAAATCACTCACTCACTCACTCACTGACTCATTCATTACGAAATCTAAGAAACCATAAAACCTACAAATATCAAATTTGGCAGGTAGGTTCCTTATAAGACGTAGGCATCCGCTAGAAAGGATTTTTCGAAATTCAATCCCTAAGGGGGCTAAAAGGGGGTGTAGAGGTTTTTGACAACATGTTCATATCTCACAAATCGTAAGGTGAGAGGTATTGAATTCAACGTACTTACTCTTCTTTAAAAATAAGCAAAATATTCGGGATTTTTTTTAAATTCAATCCCTAAGGGGTAAATCGGGATGTAGAGTTTTTCGACTATTCAAATCCCGGACCAAACCGCTGAAGCTATAATCTTCAAATTATTACCCACTAAGAAGGGCTTTTTCGAAATTCAACCAAGAAGGTCAAAAGGGGGAGTATTGTTTTTTGACAAATCTTAATTTTATATAAATGTGAAATTGACAGGTAGGTTCCTTATAGGACGCAGTCATCCGCTAAGAAAAGGTTTTTCGAAATTCAACCCCCAAGGGTAAGGGTTTTTGACAAAATGTTCATATCTCACAAATCGTTAAGGTGAGAGGTGTTGCATTCAACTTTAAAAAATACCCATATTTGAGCATTTTTTTAAATTCAACCCCTAAGGAGGTAAAAAAGGAGGTGTAGGGTTTTATGACTAATCAACGCCCAGGAAAAACCGCTGAAGCTAAAAACTTGAAAATTGGACAGTAGGATCCTTTTGTAACGTATAAGCACCCATTAAGAAGGAATTTTTCGAAACTCAGCGCCTAAGGGGGTCAAAAGAGGGTGCATTTTATTGACAAATTGTTCATATCTCAAAAATTGTTAGCTAGAAGTATTGAATTCAACGTACGAACTCTTCATTAAAAATAAGCAAATACATGTTCGATCGCTTTTTTAATTAACTCTTAAGGAGGTGAAAAATGGAATTATAAAAATAGACTTTTTCCGAAACTGCTTGATGTTAGAAACAAGAAATTTGACTTAAGTATTCTTTGTTAAAATCAAAGAGATCGATGTTCGACAATTTATCAAAATCAGTATCCTAAGGGGTGAAAACAGGGGTGGAAACCTTCATGAAGGACACTCTATATCTCTGAAATTGCTCAAGCTAAAAACGTGTAACTAATCATAAATTTATAGCACTCGGGCGAAGCCGGACGGAACCGCTAGTATTGAAGTAAATTGAAAAAAAAATATTTTAAGGGCTGTATTAGGGGTTTTATAGTGACAAAACAAATTTAAGTTCACATAATAATACCTATATATTTAAATTCCACAATGCATGTATTAAAAAAATACACAATTTTGTCAATTTTGAACTGCGGCCCAAATTTTTTCTCTCATAACTAAGTACCTACAGTAAAACTATTTTTATTACAATGAAGTTTTCTTCTTCTCAATGAATTTTTCATAAACACAATGAACGTTCACAGATTTTTTTTCAAGAGACGTCAATAGAACAGTGTAATAAGTAAAGTGCTTGATTTTCTAAGAATATTTTCATAACAAAAAAGAATTTTTTTGTAAATTACAAAGTACCTACTTTAAGTGTACATCGTCGTTCACATTTAAATTGTTCTGACTGTTCTGTGTTCCTGTTCTAACACAGAAAGTAACTGGAAGGCGGGAGAAAGGAAAGGGAGTCTTTTTAAATTTAAAAAGTTCCACCAAGTGTAGAGCGACACTTGTCCGTGTGAAAGAGTGAGACAATCGAGCTTGCAAAGTACGATATGTGTCTACGTGATACAATTACACCGGGACATTGTTACACTGGAAGTCGATGTCTGCGTGTGGACAAAAAATAATTTTAGAAAATTAACATGTCATGCTAATAAATATTAGTAAAAAAAACTTTTTAGCGACAAGTTTTTATTTGAATGCACTAAAAAGGAAAAAATAATTTTTAATAATTTAGGGTCATTATTATAAAAGCGTGTGTCGTGAACTCTATGATAGTTTATTAGTCACGACCCACGCTTTTATAGTTATGAACCTAAATTATTAAAAACTGACTTGCAAGATTTGACCTAAACAAACAAACACACAAACAAACTAACTAACATACATTGCAAGTTAAATAAAAGCTTGTAAAAAAGTGTGATCGCCGAGACGAGATTAACAACCTTTCTCATTTAGAATTCCGGGAAGAGATCGATATGAAACCGTCGAGATTTCGAGAAATGTCAACAAAATTTTGTATACTTATATTAGAAATAAATTTGATTGTCATTCGTGTCAAGGTTGAGTAATTGATAGCATCATTCCGCCGCGAAAGTGGAAAGGTTCGGGTTTGAATCCTGACTGTGACATAGATTGATAAAATGATGATTTTTTCTAATATTGCAAAAAATAATTATGTAGGTAATTTGGCTGTTTTTTCCAATAAAATTTTCCTATATAAAATAACAGCCGTACCAAACATACATGCTGTGTTTTGTTCACATGTCAACAACTTCCGCCTATTTCCGTTTCATCTAATATTTCTAAAATGCCACCCCAGTATGTATGAGACATTAGACTATATTCATGTCAAAAGTTTAAAAAAAATAAAGAAGGTGATTGGATGAGCAGCCAATAAACCAGTCATGATTAATCTCTGCATTTTTAGAAAGAAAAAATCATTTTAGAACCTATGTCACAGTCTAGAGCCGAACCCGATCCTTTCTACTTTCACGGCAGAATGTCAGCGAGCTCTCACGTAGTTGACGATTCTCTTCTACGTTTACACAAAATTAATAACTCTCGCACATAGTGTATTTCTGATAGATTTTCTGCATATATAGATTAAAGATTGTTTGAAAATCGTGTCACGGTAGTGTAAGGCTGCACATTCTGCCGCGAAAGTAGAAAGAATCGGGTTCGGCTCCCGACTGTGACATAGGTTGTAAATTGATTTTTTCTTTCTAAAAATGAAGAGACTAATCATGACTGGTTCATTGGCTGCTCATTCAATCACCTTCTTTATTTCAGAAGTTCAGCCGTATAAACAAATTGCTTTAAAAAAATGTCCGGCTGTGTACTCTGGCCAGCGGTGCGCACCTCATGTGCTAGCCGCAAGCAGACAATTACGTTTTCGGCCGCCCGCGATATAACTGTAAGACTGCAATAGCAGCACACCATGCCAAGATATCCAACTCGACACTCCTTCCGTAATAGAAAAAGCTCTACCATGCACATTTGCTTATATACAGATGATTATTAAATAATTTCAACAACAAGATATTATTTGCATGGCATTTTATTTTGTGCTATTAAAGCACTAGATTCTGAACAAAATGACACCCAAAAGACTTCATCCTGATTTCTAAAGGCTCTTAAAAAGTAACACCACTATATGTGCACTATACACTGACAAACTGACAACTGAGAGATAGATTAAAAAAGAAATAATTTTATTTTCAGTATCTCCATCGGTTCAAACAATAAAAACATGAAAAATTCCGTCCAATAGTCATAAATCTCTTTGATGTACCGCTCTTATAGCGATCACGAAATACGTATGTGTGCACTGTGTCGTACTGTTTGTAAACACGTCCACTCTAACTCTGTTTTTCGTATATGCAATGTATGTGAGTTTGTTGCGTTTCGTTATACACGTATGTATGACATTGAACATTTGTATAAATATCAGATTGTTCAATAAAACTCTCTGGTATTTAATTATTTGACTACACGACATCTTCAGTCTCCACTCATCCACACGCACATTACTACCATCACAAAAAAAGGTTTAAGTTTTCGCCAAGAATAATTTCTCACTTCCTTATATTGCAATTTAAACGATAAGGTGAAACCTGCAATGAATTTGTTTAGTTTTTTATTACCTCGATCTTAACTTAGCAAGTTGTAACGTGTTTTAAGGGTGAGAGAGGGACAAAGATAGACAGAGTGAGAGAGAATGAGAAATAAAGACAGATTGGCCACAAGTGGTGTTGTATACGCACTATCCTTGCGGTATGCCGTCCCAGTGGAACATATCTAGGGATGGCCATGTTCGGTATTATAATTCTACTGTTAAGTCTTTATCGCTGCCACTTCACAGATTTTAATGTTGCCAGGAATCTTATGTTAAACCGAGCGTAGCCGGATAAATAACTATCTTATACTTCACGTTTGGATATACCAAGTTTTATATAAAAAATGGTCGAGTCGTTCACAAACAGATAAACAGACAGACAAAAAGTCTAAAAATGCATTACTTATCTGGGTTTTAACCTCTAACTTATACATATATATCGATTTCATGATTGTGTAAAGATCTATTTAGTAGATATTTTATTATTATCTTTAATCTTTACGTAATTAAAAATAAATAAATAAAACACTTTTATATTGAATTCAAATAAAATTAAATAATTAAGTTATGCCACTAAAATGACACGATACTAGTGGGGAATAAACAATGTTTGTACCTACCACAAGTGCTGCCTCTCGTGGATATTTCAGCAAAATGGGTCATTGTATAGCATTTACATTTTAGAAGGCTGTGGTAGACGGAAAGACAGACTAGACCATTAGGGTTCCATCCTTGGGCACGGAACACAAAAAAGATCATAATTCGTTAAGAAAGAACAAGTTTAGTTTTAAAGCCTTGATTTCCTCGGACGCGTGACGGAGACGGGGCGGGATGCGCGTGGAGAGAGAGTTAAGATTATAAACGCTCGACAACTGACAGCAAAGCATAATGGTGCCTCCATACTATCGGTCATGATGGGCGATTACAGACCATCATGAATGTGTGGAGGCCATAATCGCCTGTAATTGCCCATGATGGAGCGTGATCGCTTCTGTATGGGTTTTTCGGCCATGACTGCGCGCGTTTCCACACGTTCGTCGATCACTCAATTCATATTTGTTTCGATATCCATGTCGGACAGATGACAATTCACAAATGGCACGATTGTGTGGACAGATGCGCAATGATGGTGACAATCATGGCCCATTCTGTGATTGTCCATCATGGCCCATTGTGTGGAGGAGGCATAAGAAGAGAAAGACCAGAAGAGCTGACGTAAGCCGCGAATTCTCACTGTGTTAGTCAGGTAGTCAGGTGTGAAAACGCTATTTTAACACCTATAAGATTAGACGTGAAAACACATTGTTCAACCCCAATGTTGAAGTCTGCCCCCAAACGTAACCCTCCGGCGCGGTCCTCTCGTAATAAATGTGTGCAATAAACGTCAGTGGTCAGACCCTAAATTAATTTCTATTGCTTAGGAAACCATCAGACAACAAACAGTTGCACATCACAACCCACTCACATAGAGGGCTAACATGATGTGGCATGGTGTGGAATAGTGAAGTGAGCCAACAAACTAACATTCGCTTATATCTGGTCCTACTCTTATGTCATCTACTCGCTTTTACTCTAATCAAACAACTTTACTCTCATGTCTGTCATCAACGTTTTGTTTACATTCCTTTTCCCCAAAAGCTCTTCCGCATTATTCATATATTTATAATATAAATTATTTTATGCATAGAATTATGCTATATGAATATTACTGTACTTGCTTCCAGGCCTGGATTTGCCCGAATGCAAATGGGATAGAATCCACGAATACATAAATTTATTTATGTAATAATCCAAACCTAAGTCTTCATGGTTTCCGGGCTTGTAGGCCGTGGTCCGATGGTATTTCTAACGGACGTTTCGTCTACAACTGCGGTAGACATTCTCAAAGGCGATGTGGCAGCGGTCGAAGTGTCCTCCTTGGCGGCTCACAGGTCAGTGTGTCAGTGACTGATGTCCTCCCTTCTTTTATGTCTAGTACCAGTGTGTTCTCTGTTCGGTCGTAGTCCGTCTCTCTGTAATTAGTCAACTACGCAGTGTGTGACCACGGCCTACAAGCCCGGAAACCATGAAGACTTGGAACAATGCCGGCCGTGAAAGCTTGCACACCTGGATAATCCAAATCTACTTAACAACCATTATAATAATATAATTATATTGTTATATTTTATACCGCATTTTAATGAAATCGACTTCATCCGGGGGAAGCCAGCTCGGGTACCGTAATGATAATGTAACGGATCATCCTATATAAGAAGCGCGCTAGCTGAAATCAACAAACAATGCATTTAGGAAGGCGGCGCAATATATTCTAATACTTCTGGAATGTTCGATTGATTTTGGAAAGGATCTCCGCGCACTCTTGGATCAGTAGAATATGCTAACGTTTCAAGAAAGGTTCTAGGATTCCGTTTCTACGCCTCCTTTGACCTGGGTGTGCATTTAAAAGTGTATATATGGGGGTCATGCGATTATTGAAGTCAGTTTTCGCCAGAACTTCGTCGAGTGTAGTTCAGTCAACAGTGATAAATAAATAACTGTGATAGATAAATAGTGATTGTAATATAAAATATAGTGGGCAGTAAAATTTAGACAAACAGTGACAAAGTGAATATAAATAGACAAACAGATAAACAGTGACAAAGTGATGAATAATAATTGTTAAGTGTTGTGTTAGTTCGTTAATGTAATTGTAGCGTTATGTACTGGATTTAATAAATAAAAGATTTTTACCGAAATTACCATACAGTTTTGTTACTATATTCATAGCCTGTAAAAGGGTGGTTCTTAAAATGTTTCTAAAAAATGTAGCCGAAATTTCAGGTCCTATCTCAATTCTAACTTGTGCTACAAAGCCCACAAATTTTAAATATCGACTTTAGAGCTTATGACCAAGAGTACCTTTTTTGTGTAGAAAACATTGGCGAATTAAATGGGCGTCTCAAAACCGTACTTTTTTCAGTAGCGTAGAAGTTGGGGAGAAAAACACCCACTACCCCTTCAAAACCTTCATCAATTATGACTTAAAAAAAAAATTCCGCACAAAACATAGCTTATTATGAGTAGAAAATGCTTACAAAAGCTGTTTTCTGTACGATAAGCGGTTCCGGAGATATTCGCAAAAAACGAATTTTTTTTTCAATTTCAACACCCTGTATCTCTAAAATGGTGCATTTTAGAGGGTAAGTTAATAGAAACTTTTTTTCGTATTTTTGGACGAACTATCACATCCTGAAGTCCTGCGCATATATTATGAAAGGCCTACTTCCTATATGAAAACATTAGTCTGAGTTGTATCGAGCCATTTATTTGAGTTGACCACTACATTTAGGTACTTTGCTATCATAACTGTCTAGTTTCGTACTCACTGAAAATTGTCTAGAAATGACAGATCTCTTTTCCATCAAAATTGAAAAAAGGTATATATGTATTAAAAGTATTTCAATGTCAAAAAAAAAAAAAAAACATATATCTACAAAATATTTTAACAATGATATTCAACCCTTTTCAATTTGTTGTTTTATATGAAATTTAAAAGTGTAACCTTAAACGAAATAAAAAATGTATACGTATTTTACTTCGATTAACCTAGATCTAACTGAAATATAATACAGGTTTGAAACATTTTCGTTTAAAGTTTTATATTTCATTTCAAATACGATGCGTTCTATAAATCCATAACTTCTTTATAATAACCTTATATTTGGTCAATTTTATTAACATTATTTTGAGTAATTATATGTTAATTTCCTTTTGCAATCGGATGACTTTACAGTTTCCTGTTATAAGGTAAAGTCGTTTACAAAATTGTGTTATATAAGATACGGTTTATTTCGAAGTCTTTGATTTTATAATACCTAATTGGACTATTTATAATAAATTATTATCACCGAACTCTACGTCTTAAATATTTATGGACGCTCGACAGCTGCGAGGTCAACAGCATCGCTATTTAGTTTAGAAACATTTTTGGTCTCCATATTATGGATTTTTTAAGTTAGAAATTATACCTAATTATTTTGGCGATTTGTCTAGATATCCTTACATTAAAAAAAATATGTAGATAATTTAGGACCAATGTAAGATTTTTCGATATTTTTTGTCAAGGTTAGGGGAACAGATTTGAGACAATGAGTTTGGGGGTTTCCAAGTGTATCTTATTAGACACCTGAATTGTTTTTCATTTTCTAAAATACTGAAAATACTCAATGTATGGAATGAGTTTACTCGTATGACGTAATTAATATGGCGACATAAAACGGGTAGTTTAAAAATCAGTATTTTAATGTTACTTTTTCCTTTTTTTATGCTGTTAAAAATAAAACATATCTGTCAGTGACCTACCTCCTCACAGAAATTTCGTAAAAGGAGAAAGAATGGTGACTACGAAGCATATTGTTTTATGCAGAAAATATGAAAAAATAGAAACAAATTATTTAGTAAGTAAATCTACAATAGACTAGGCGCCAAGTCGAAATAATGTACGAACATTGGAAAAAAATCCTACAGGAATTTTTTTTACACGGCGGTTCCTTAGGGTGTCATCAATAAATCCTGAAGTTTTCCCCCTCTAACGATGTATGCTACTCCCTTGGGGGGTTGGGGAAGGAACGAAAATCAGGTTTTACCGGATTCATAACTTTCTCTTAACTCTACGACAAAAATAATTCTGCACAAAGTTAAAGCTAACTATAAATTCTCTACAAAAAAGTTCTACACCTCGTTCTACACATATTTTTGTTAGATTCATATTTCTGCTAAATTTTCAGTGTTTAGTTTATCAAATTTATTCGTTTAGCTTAAATGCAGCCTAGCACGAATGTTCATTGAAAATAACTTGCATTTTATGATGAAAAGATGCCATTTAGTACACCGTAAGTTGAGACCCTAACTAAAAATAATATTTTAACTTTGGCAGCAGTTTACATCTATAAGGCTGCAGTTTATATTCATACAAATAGGGAAAACTATGGTTCAAGAACTCACGAGTACAGTACGCGACATAAAGATTTACTTTTACTTCCAAAACCGAACTTGACAATGTTCATCAAAGGCACATGTTACAATTGCGCACGGATCTATAATCATCTACCAAATAGTATGAAAATTATTAATAATATTGTTAACTTTAAAAGAACTCTAAAAAGATTTTTGTATGATGGCTGTTTTTACTCACAAGAGGAATTTTTTAATACTGTGTGATTTTTGTATTCTGACGTTTCCAATAACTGTAATAGGTTCTTGATGGAATAAATATATATTATTATTATTATTTTGAAGGAAGAATTCCTTAAGAATTTTGCATCCACAAGCACCCTAAACTTCAGGTTCGTCACCGTCACACAAGGGATACTTGCGGAGCAAGGTGAAACTATAACCGCGTCTCAAACCATGAAATGGGCGATTACAGTGAGTTTGGGTCGTGCGCACGGAGTACACGGAGCGACCCAATAAGCACAGCCTTTTGCATGCGGCAGACTAGTAACTCAGCATTACGCTGACAAGCCGGGATAGCTTTTATATTTGCCAACAGTGAAGGTTTGACTCCACCAAGAACACCAATTATAAGGACAATTAATTTAACAGAATAGTCTGGGTACTGCTTCCTAAGCTCAAAGAGAAGATCTTGATATTTTGTCCGCTTCTCAGTCTCCTTCGCGGCTATGTTCGTTTCAGCAGGAGCTGAGAACTCGATGACATACATAAGTCGCGTAGTCTTATCAAGGAGAACTATGTCAGGCTTTGTAGCTGAAAGTTGCCTGGTAGTACTGAATGAATAATTCCAGAAAATCTTACATGATTCATTCTCGACAACGGACTCAATATCGTCAGGAACATAAGGCAGAACAGGAGTTTTTTATTTATTTATTTATTATTATTATTATTATTATTATTATTATTATTATTATTATTATTATTATTAATGTTTTGAGATCTGTAGTCACGACTGGGGGTTACAAACATTTTAGTCGGTTTAATTCTGGATACTGACCATTGTCTGCAAGTAATTTTAATACCCAAAAGGTTTAGTTTATTTCCCCGTATTGTCTTTAGGTTAACGTTTTGAATAGTGGGTTATTTGAATTAACGGCTCGTGTTTTCTAGAGTACGTTATCTTTCAATTTCCGTAATTCTTTTTTTTGTGTTTGTTTATGTGTCGAGTGGTAGGAGGTGGATTTTATAAAAATACAAAAATATTTTTAGTGGTCGGTGGTCGGATTTTTTAACCCTATCTTGGGCATTTCCATTCTGCGATAAAAGCTAAACTGCTAAAATTCAGAACCTACGTCCCAACGCCGCATGAGCTAGTCACGCGCTGATTAAATTCAGAATTAAATAACTTAGGTTACCAATAATTAATTCAACTTAAAGAAAGTAAAAGTTATAAATTGGCGCCCAACGTGGGGCCTATTCTTTTTTGTGGTTTCCCTCCTTTCCCTCTTTCATTGTGAATATAGCTTTAAAAAAAACTTAAACATAAATGGAATTATTGTAGGTAAAATTTAGTGGTAAATATTTTTACCTAGTTTTTTTTGTTCGTTTGGAAACTATGCTCAAAAATCTAATTAGGGGTGATTTTTCTTGAAAAATGGGATGACGCCGTAACCGCCGGTCGTGACTACAGATCTCAAAACATTAGTTAGGGTCTCAACTAACGGTGTACTACTTTTCATCAAAAAATGCAAGCTATTTTCAACGGACATTCGTACTAGGCTATATTTAAGCTAAACGGAAATTTGAAAAAATAAACGCAGAAAATTTAGCAGAAATACGAATCTGACAAAAATATGTACAGAACCTTTTTGTAGACTGTAGAGAATTTAGTTAAGTTCAATTTTGTGTAGAACTATTTTTGTCTTAAAGTTAAGAGAAAGTTATGAATCCGGTAAAACCTCATTTCCGTTCCTTCCCCAAACCCCCAGGGGAGTAGCACACTTAGTTGGAAGAGGAAACTTCAGGATTTATTGAGGACATCCTAAGGGACCATCATGTTCATATTCATGGTCTACTCCAAAATACTTGGCACCTGGTCTACAAGGTACCTGCAAATAATCCCTATATTATTAAACGAGCAAATCTTGTATATATGTACCTATGTACATATATAAATATTTTCTCGAAAACGGCTCTAACGATTTTGATCAAATTTACCGAAAAGAGGTTTCGGGGGGCAAAAAATCGATCTAGCTAGGTCTCATCCCTTGAAAAATTAGTTTTCTTATCGATTTTATCATTTTAAAAAACAGTTTTTTTAACGTTGTAAAACAGTGTCGTATGGTGAGTAGGCTTTGGAAAAAACAAACTATTTTTATTATTTATGTCAAATTACTCTGACAGTCAATCTTTAACTTATTAAAATAATCAGTAATTATTTGAAAAGTAAAAAAATAACAACAATAAAATCTAAACATAATTATACTTACATAATTATGTTTATATTTTATTGTTGTTATTTTTTTAACTAATATTTAAATAAATAGGTATATTACTTTTATATTACTTATATAAAATATGTAGGTACATACGTTATGTAGTATGACGTATACTGACGTATAATAATATTATCTACTTACAGGTATGTAATTTTTTTTTTCTTAAAAACGACTAACGATTTTGATGAAATGGGAACTTTAAGTACAATTCTTTTTAACTCATCCGAGCAAAGCTCGGTCATCCAGATATTAAACTTTAAAAGGATTATCTATATATTTTTTATGTGTATTATTGTATACGGGCATAATTTACTAAAATATTATGATTGAAATGTATATCGTTATTTGAGCTGCTTTATTTAACATCGTGTTTATCTTACATTACAAAAGAAAATTTGGAAAATTGTGTTGAGTGACATCTCTATTGTTACAACGGAAATTGAAAACTAACGCGCTGATGTAACATTATTATACGAATACAAATATGCAATATTCGTTTTCCGTCTGTTTGATACTTTTATTCGATAAAATAACTTGTTTCCGACCTAATTTTGTTTATAAAATTAGATATAAGGTTATTCACAAACGTAGATATTATGAAATTAGCATAGCATACAATTAAATATTTGTTTTAGTAATTAACTGTAAAAAATTTAAATTTTACGGAAAACGATTCAGCAAAATCGAGTTAATGAGAATAACAATTAATATGATTAGATTCCTAGCCGTAACTAAATTCACTAACTTCACTATATTATTTAATATTATATAATTTCTCATACCTATGTAAACAAAAGTACTGAAGATGCTCTACTCGACTTCACCAACTCTATATTTAACAATTTAAATATTGGGAACAAAACTGCAGCACTCTTTCTGGACATATCCAAAGCATTCGATACCCTAGACCACGAAATACTGTTAAATATTCTAGTTAAAGTAGGTATCAGAGGTGTTAACTATAATTGGTTTGAAAGCTACTTGATCAATCGGACCCAACAAATTAAAGTATCCAATCAATTGAGTTCTCCTTCAGCTATTAAATCGGGTGTTCCACAGGGTTCCGTTCTCGGTCCTGTACTGTTTCTAATATACATTAATTCATTATGTAACATGCATTTCAATGGTAGACTGACAGCATTTGCGGACGATGTAGCTTTGAGCTATTCAGGTAACTGCCATGATGTAATCATAGCAGATATGCAAGCTGACCTAAATATAATAAGAAATTGGTTTAGTTTTCATCGACTTAAGCTCAGTGAAAAATCAAAATATATTTTGTTTAACATTTACGGTAGCTCAAATTGTGACACCCGTCTAGTCTACCACTCAACTCATTGTACAAGCAACCCATGCAAATCTGACAAATGTATTACTGTGGAAAAAGTTGAAAATTACAAATATTTAGGTATTCATATTGACTCTAAACTAAATTGGGACTGTCAGTTACTAAACGTGTCTAAATCACTGCGTTATGGTCTATGTAAATTCTATTTTTTGAGAACTCGTTGTCCCCTTAATGTCCTTAAAAACGTTTATTACGCCCTTATACAGTCTAAATTAAACTACGGTATCGAATGTTGGGGTGGTGCGTATTTCAATAGGTTTAAAAATGTATCCACAATACAAAAGAAAATTGTAAGAAAAATGTTATTTAAGAACAATCGTGAACATGCCTTTCCTCTTTTTGAAAATTTATCTCTTTTACCCGTCAGGCATTTGTACATTTATAAAGTGCTAAAAATATTTTATACAAGAAGTGGAACCGCTCAGTCTAATGATAATGGTCATATGCTTAGACGCACTAATATGTATGTGCCAAGACCGAACATATCACTTTTTAGAAGATATTTTCTTTTTTTAGCTCCCCATTTTTTTAATTTGTTACCAGTGAACATACAGCAGTGCAAAATAAAGCACACTTTTTTGTCGATGTTAAGACAATGGCTAATGACGCAACAAAATGCGGAAAGATTTTTTGATATAGCACAATGATTATTCGCAATACTTTGGTTTTTCATGTTTTAGATGATATATAGTTCTTTTTTCTTGTTTGATTGCTGTCCAAAATTGTTTATTTAACTTTAGTTTTAGGTATAATACTGTCCACAAATTGATAATGGCTTCTTCACCACAGGTGTTACCTTAGAAGGAGCCTATATCTTTCAAACATATATATTTTTGTTATAAAATGTACAGTGCTACTGTAATTTGAAAGAAATAAATTCTATTCTATTCTATTCTATTCTATATCGAATTAGTTGAAATAAATATTTTTCAAAATATTACATTTTTGAAGAAGTAATAAATGATTTTTAAAGAATTTTTAAAGTTATTGAGGTTAATTGTGAATATTTTATATATTCAGTAGTCACTTTTTTCAGTTTTATTAATAAAAAAGCCTTTTCCCCAAAAAATTTTCGTTTACTTTATATAGCTAATATGTAAAAATAGTCTTAAATTTTTTATTAATCTACAAAGTTAATACTTGCAGCCATGGTTCAATATATTCAAATAAATTTTTTTGAGTGTTGTTGTTCATTTAATTGTGTGAAACGTCGCCAATAAAAAATAAACGAAAAATTGATCGAGAAGAGGCATTTTTATTAATAATTGCTTTATGATCAATTTTCCTTAATAACGATTTATTTGGTAAATAAAATAGCTAAAAAATGTTTTTTAAACAAGTTTTTATTAAAATGTCGGTACTAAAAAGAAAATGAAATTTTTTTTGAATTTAACAACTCACGCTTTTATAAATATGAACCTCAATTAAATATTATTTTTTTTAAATATTTTTACCTATTCTATTTTTAAAATTTTGTGTCATATACGGGGTGTTAAAAAAAGTGTGAAATTTTAAGGGCGTATAGTATAGACCAAAATAAGTGAAAAAAATCTAATAAACATGGGTCCGCAAACTAACCGTTTCAAAGATATGAGCTTTTATAAAAAACGAGTTACTATACACATGCGACCGGCTGATAGGACCAGTTTTTTTACCGAATCGACTAACAGGACTAGCATATTTTGACTTCTTGTTTAATACTTTACCCAGATTGTTAGAGAATGTGCCCATTGACAAGTTTGAAATGTGGCTAATGCATGATGGAGCTCCACCGCATTTTTCTGTTATAGTTAGGGAGCACTTAAATCAAAGGTACAATAGAAGATGGATAGGTCGAGGAGACACAGTGGCATGGCCTCCCAGGTCTCCTAACTTAACGCCCTTGGACTTCTTTGCTCGGGAATATTTAAAGAGTTTAGTTTATTCTACTCCAATTAATAATGTAGCGCACTTACAAGAGCGAATAGAACATGTCTGTGAGATAATTCGAATAAAACCGGGAATTTTCGAAAAGGTGCGAAACTCGTTTATAAAAAGATGTGAATCATGTGTTGAGATGGAAGGGGGACATGTAGAACACCTATTGTAATTTGGCTTAAATAAAATGCGTAAATTTGATACCACACACTGTTTTCTTATTTTCTTAGATACTTAGTACATTTCTGAAAATAGCTCATATCTTTGAAACGGTTAGTTTGCGAACCCATGTTTACTAGGCTTTTTTCACTTATTTTGGTCTATACTGTACATTTTTTTTAACACTCTGTATATATTATTCATCTGAAGAAAAAAAAGTGTAAAAACATCCGGAGACACATTCTCCCACCACCAGCACCGGGACTTCCACCACGTGTTATTACTGAGCCAACGATGTCTGTCATAAGGCTCTATCTCACAAATGGTTAAAGATAGTTAGTAGAAATTTTCATACACTGTTAATTAAATTTGATACGGAAACATTTTGAAACACTAAAAAGAACATAATAAAATATAAGCAAAAAAGAACTTTTTCAAAACAAGCTTAAAAAAACAAATCTGTTAATTTTTTACCCCTACCCAACTCCTTATTTTTATTATTGTACGGAACCCTCGGTGTGCGAGTCTGACTCGCATTTGGTCGGTTTTTATCTTTTTATTTATATTTTTATTTATACTAGAGGCAGCACTTGTGGTAGGTACAAACATTATTTATTCCCCATTAGTGTCGTGTCATTTTAGTGGTGTAACTTAATTATTTAAGTAATTAATTTAATAATAATAATAATTTAATAATTAAGTTATACCAATAAAATGACACGACACTAATGGGGAATAAATAATGTTTGTACCTACCACAAGTACTACCTCTCGTAGATAATTGAAAGAACTACTCTCAGGAAAAGGCCTCATTGCTGACCTATCTCTGAAAAGTGATTTTCTACTGTTTTTTAAGACTACTTTCTTTTTTTTATTGAATATTTTCAAATAAATTACGTTACTATAGGGAAACATCGTTTTAAGTTTCGCTTGTCCCAACTCCAAAGCAAGGTGCGGTTGGCAAGTCTCTAAAATCGATCCATTTCATTTGCAAATTGCATTAAACAAATGGTGGTTGTAAATCACTCCGTATTAGTAGTCCGGGGAAAACCCGCGCGCCGAATCGTGGAGGAAACATATGCAATGCAACAACCTGTTGAAGTGAGGATTAAACAGAGAGAGGAAGAGGAAGAGGGAGAGAAAGTCATGTTCGAGAAGAATTTAAAATTTATGCACATAATAATATAGTGTTTTAATTACGAATTAACAGTTCAGGTTTGAACTGACAGCAAATTATTATAATCAAATATAATTATTATTATAAGGTGATTCATTTGTTTATCATAATAGGGTATTTGACTAAAATTTTTTTTTGTGTTATATCAATAGAGCAATAAATTATGAACAAAATGACACCTAAGTAACTTCATTCTGATTTCAAAAAAGCATACAAATAATTAATTTTTGTAATATTTATGTTAGCCCCGCCCGCTAAAAATCGTTTTTGCTCTACTGAAGTATGACGTCATAATTTTATGAACGTGCGTTTATATTAGTTAATAATATTATTTAAAATCCCAGAAACAGAGTATTAAAAAATACAGTTTTATACCTATGTAAACAATCTAAGCTTCGTTGCTATGGAAACATTAATTTTTTACTTAAAATTGACGTCACGCGGTGTTTGAAGTCACGTGACAAATAGATTAAAAATCATGATTTTATTTATTTATTTAAATATGTTTACGAAACTTAATTAATAAAAAATAAAAATTCTAATAAATATTTTTAACCGACTTCAAAAAAAGGAGGTGGGTCTCAATTCGGTTGTATTTTTTTTTATGTTTGTTACCTTAGAACTCCGTCATTTATAAACCGATTTGGAATTTTTTTTTTATTTGAAAGGATATAGTTTCAGATTGGTCCCATAAAATTTTCATCAAAATTGGTTCAGTAGTTCGGGCTGATTTTAATAAAAGTTAAAAACTCGGGTCGCAGTGCCAAACCCTGCCGACAATATAGTGTATTTGCAAATACAGGCCTTGTGGCTTTAATACGTGAACTTAAGTTTGTTTTTGGACAAAATAAAAAATTTAACCCCTTAATACATCCCTTAAAATAATATTTTTTACTTAATTTCAATATTATTATCAATGCAACCTCTGTACCACATTAAATACACCCTTTCATAAGTAAATCCGTATCAACAAACCAGTGTTTTCATAAAATTTGAAAGTCCGGTCCTGTCAGGCCGATTTTATTAAAATTTTAGCAGCACGTTTTAATCTTTACTAAAGAGTTAAATTTCAATTTTGAAACGATTCTGACAAATTTTTCGGTATTTTTGGGCCCAAAAACTTTTTGGAACCCCTAAATACAACCCTGAAAATGGTCCGATCGGGCCCATTTTAAATAGGCTTCTTCCGGTGATGGGTTCCAATGTGTGTACCAAATTTCGTTTCAATCGTTTAAGTCTGTCGAGAGTTATCGTGTACACACATATATATATAAATATATATATAAATATATATATATATATATAAATATATACATACATATATATATATAAACATTTCCAAAAATGGTGCCAAATTGTTCAGGAGGCTATGAAACGTCGAGAAATTTTGGTCCGACCCCTAGGTCCCGCCATCCGACCGACGCCAATAGTGTATGTGCCATATTATGGCAAATACACTAATAACGGTGTGTGATTCCTTAAGGTAAATATCACTTATTGACACATCAGACAGCGTAAAAAAGTCGGTTTAATAAAAGTGAGTAACGGTGTGTGATTCCTTAAGGTAAATATCACTTATTGACACATCAGACAGCGTAAGAAAGTCGGTTTAATAAAAGTGAGTAACGGCGTGTGATTCCTTTAAGGTAAATGTCACTTTTTGACACTAAAAAGTAAAAAATAAAAAACTTTTTAACAAAAAAAAACCTCCTTCAAAAAGTCACTAAAAAGAGGAAAATAATGAAATTTTGAGGTCTGCACCAATTTAATAAAATATGAAGTTGGTTAAAAAGAAGGTATTAATCACTATACTATACTTTTTAACCGACTTCATATTTTATTAAATTGGCGCAGACCTCAAAATCTCATTATTTTCCTCTTTTTGGTGACTTTTTGAAGGAGGTTTTTTTTTTGTTAAAAAGATTTTTTTGAGCATAAACTTTCATTATAACAAAGTTTTATATTTTATTTTGATCACTGGCAAATACCCTATTCTAAACACTAAGCCCTAAGGTATTTTCATCCTTGTTACCCACAAAGATCAATTTTTTCTTTTTCACTCGTATCATAATATGTGTAGGTAACCTACTTGGAAGCTTATATTTTCTGATTTATTTTCGCATTGATAAAATATACAATATTATCGATAAAATAAGAAAAAGAAAATCAAGGTAATCACATTACAATTTTCTTTATCACATAATATTTTACGTAATTGCAGATTTATTATAACTTAATATTTATATAAATTAGTAAACAGAATAATTTTACTAATATATACTAAGTTGATCGATTTATAGTAAAAGACAGAATTAATAGAACTTGTATTACAATATTATTGTCAGTTATAAATATAAAATTGTTCGACAACAGCTGTAGGTGGCCGGGAATGAATGCCTTTACCCTATGTAAGTGTTTACACACATTTTTAATAGAAAAATAATAAGTTTATTTTTCAAACATGTACCTATTTGTAATTCTAAAAAAAATTGTAAAATCTAAAAACAAGCTTTGAAGTTTTGAAATCAAAGAGAACGGTAAAAATATAATATACACTCACTCAGAATATTTATATTTTTTACACTTCGATAAAAAATACACCGATAAGATTTTGTAACTTTTTGTACATGTTTAATATCTATATAAAAGTGGGTGATAGACGAGGGTGGGTGAATTTATATACAGAGTGTCCGAAGATATTACGACATAACTTCGGAATCTTCCGAGGAATCTTCCTAATAAAGTGATTTTAAGTAAAAAATTATATACCTAAATACGCAGTGAAAGCTCTCTTGGACGGACACCAAGGTGACGATCAAAGCTTGTCCGCCCAAGAGAAGTGTCCGTCCAATGTAAAACTAAATTTAAATACAATGTATGTACGACTTGTACGTACATATGTATACATAATTGTATGTAATACTGTACACACGAAAACATAGGTACATAAATAATAAGTACGTATATATTTTCAATAAATACAAAATATAAAATGTATACCTATGTAGTCATAATCCGCAGAAAAATACAACAAAGAATTTTAATTGGTTTGCTTTTATTTTTTATCTTCATACAAACAATTAATGTGCATTGTTTTCTATAAAGAAATAACTCGGGTCGCAGTGCCAAAACCCTGCCGACATAGTGTATTTGCTAATACAGGCCTTGTGGCTTTATTATGTGAACTTAAGTTTGTTTTTGGACAAAATGAAAAATTTAACCCCTTAATACATCCCTTAAAATAATATTTTTTTCCTTATTTCAATATTATTATCAATGCAACCTCTGTACCAAATTAAATACACCCGGCAGCAAATAAATCACTATCCGTAAGCTAGTGTTTTCATAAAATTTGTAAATCCGGTCCTGTCGTGCCGATTTTGTTAAAATTTTAGCAACACATTTTAATCTCTACTGAAGGGTTAAATTCCAATTTTGAAACAATTCTGGGATTTTTTTCGGTATTTTCGGGCCCAAAAACTTTTTTCAACCCCTAAAAACTACCCTTAAAATGTGTTGATCGTACAGAGTGAGCGAAATGCCATTTCGCCCACGCTCATTACGGGGAACGTTTACGCAAGAGTTGATAGTATCGTGAATCAATCAGGTCACTCATTATTTCGCCCACGCTCAGCAGAGCCACGAAATGACATATTTCTTGCGGTAGTTGAACAAAATATTATGTGCGACTATTGGTCGAAAGAGGAGATTCCACTCGTGTGTTTTACCGCACTCGCTACGCTCGTGCGGCAAAATCCACACTCGAGGAATCTCCTCTTTCTCCCACTAGTCGCACAATATACTATTATATAACACATGCACGCTCTTAGTGTTTTTCGTATCTGATTCTCAAAGGGGGAACACTTATACAGGAATTGTTGAAATTATTTTGCCTTATGTATAGACACTTAAGAAAATCCGTCGCTGCCTCCTTGTCTAAATGAAATTAGTTTGTTCATGACATTTTCTATTTAAAATTACTTCCAGGAAAAGATTTAGAAGCTAGCACAAAGTAGGTGGTCATGTTGTATGTATCATTTACCTATAAAAATATTGTATGATACCGACTGTGATAAATTACCATAAAAATTTAATTTGATTAAAATAATAACCTTTTGACATTTAACAAAAAAAAACCTATTAAGTAATAAATACAAAAAAATAACTTACCAAGCATTTTCATCCCTTCACAGTATGACATTGAAACTGAAAATAACAAAAAATAATTTAATTAGTAATATTGTTGCCATACAGTGTGATAAAAAATAGCTGAAATAAATTTGGTAACTGGTTTTACGTATGAAACTTTAATGAAAGTTCAAGATTTACTGTAAGGTGGCCGCTTCCAGACTTTGTAAACTTTTTAACGCAGATATATAGCCCATAGAATAGGTCTATATAACCCCTGTATGGGAATTTAATATTTCTTGAACACCCTTATTACTGGAGCATTTTGCGTCAAGCATTTTTTTTTTAAGTAATAGGTATCTTGAAAAAAATGGCTTCTGTATGGTGGCCGCTTTCAAATTTTCCAAATTTTCCTACTCAGTTAGATAGCCCATAGATAGGTCTATAATTCCTATACCGGGTGTCCAAGATAAGCGTGAAATGCATGGGGATTTCCTAAGCGGTAAAAGATAGAGATTTGGTTAAGAGAAAATGTGCAGAATCTCCAGTAATACCACCCTGCGTACTGTGACGTAAATAACGCCCCAGCAAGCTCTGCGTTGCGGGGGGGGGGGCACCAAAGCCAGAGGCGCCTTCAAGTCTTAAAATTTTAAAATTTCATCATTTTTACAACAAAAAAATTACTTTATACCATATTTAATAAACGTTTCCATTAAAAAACGCTTACGAGTAACATTTTTTACCAAAATATAAATACAAAGGATCAAGACGGGTGCAAAATAGCAGGGCGCTTTCAGAAATTTGAGATGGGGGCACATACTCTTAGCTACGCCACTGCCTGCGTAGTCAAACTTTCCATATATTGCATGGCTAGCGACAAACAGTTGAAAAACGAGATTTTCTCATTTTCGTTTTTTATTTAATAAGTCGCTTTTTAAGTAAGTTAGAAAAAAATATTTTCACTTTATCAAGGCAATTTTTTAAGAAAATTTCAAATCTCTGCACATTTTCTCTCATTTTACCAAATCTCTGTCTCTTACCGTTCAGGAAATCCCCATGCATTTTATGGTTATTTTGGACACTGTGTATGG
This sequence comes from Mongoloraphidia duomilia, assembly GCA_039654895.1. Classification (NCBI taxonomy): domain Eukaryota; kingdom Metazoa; phylum Arthropoda; class Insecta; order Raphidioptera; family Raphidiidae; genus Mongoloraphidia; species Mongoloraphidia duomilia. The sequence continues at coordinate 12,828,479 of CM077524.1, forward strand.
GAATTATTTATACATAAGATAACCACCAAAAGTGTGATTTCGGCCACCATTTTCCAAGAATATTAATTAGTATGTCAACCTTAAGAACTATATGCCAAGTTTCAACTTCCTTGATCTTTTGCAAGGTAAGCCTCATTTTTATGTCTCTATTGGTCTAAGATCTAAAAACTTGGTTAGCAAATCCCCGAAAAGTAATAAGTTCTTACAAAATAATTTTAGTTTTTCTCATTTCATTAATAATTTGCAAATATTTTATCAACGTCTGTACCAAATTATATACACCTACAATAATTAGACAGACAAAAATTCTGGGAAACTCCTCGAACGCAGCTAGGCAAAAAGGTTTCCTATGATTTAAGTTTGAATATCCAATTCTTATAGTTTACCAATTTTCATCAAAATTTATTAAGCCAGCCGTTTTTGAGTGATATCATTACAAAAAGACAGACAAAAATTGCGGATATATTTCTCTCTGTTCTGTATACAAAATATACAGTATACAGAATACTCGAAAACCTTGCAAGAAAATGAAATTATAGACACAGTCAATGTTACTATTTTATATATTAGTATTGATAAGTTACTTTAACTCTATCAGGAGCATAGCATGTCTCCACAGCTTCCTATTACTGACACTTGGATTAATGTATTTCTAGCTTTTCTCTCAAGTCTCAACATCTTTTTGATTCCAGTTTTATTAGCCTTTGGGGGTTTCAATCTAATACTGTTCTTTCTACTTAGTTTTCTTCGTTTCTTAATGCATAATATGTTATCCATTTTTATTTTCTTTTTTTTATTTTGAATTGTACATAACTGTATAAATATTATTATTGTAAATAAAGACTTCTTCTTCTTCTTTTGATTTTTTTCTTGTCAATAGGTTCATGGCAAGAAAAACAGTTATTTATTAAATAGTTGGAAATTTTTATTAAACACACAAGTGATTAGAAGTATATTCATCATCAGTTATTAGTGTATTTGCCATAATATGGCACATACACTATTGGTGTCGGTCGGATGGCGGGACCTAGGGGTCGGACCAAAATTTCTCGACGTTTCATAGCCTCCTGAACACTTTGGCACCATTTTTAAAAATGTATATATATACAGGGTGAGTTCGACCACCCGTATCAGTCGTTTTTTTCGAAAACGGTTAGTCGTAGAGAGTTGTGTCAAAAATTTGTATTATAAAAGCCCTAATAAAGAATCGAATGGTGATAATTTTTTTTCCCGGGAAGGTCGGCTTCCCTATTAGTTTGCTCCAGAATGTCCAGAACTCCGGAATTATAAATGTAACGATAGGTCGAAAGTGGTATTGTTGAAAAGACCTTTAAAAAATAAGCAAGTTTTGTAGGAACATTTTTTTTATTACTGCCACCCCTGTTAAGTAATATTTGTTTGAAATTACTAAATTAAAATGTCATAATAACGAACTTCTTAAAAGTCCGCATTTAAAATCTAGTTACCTATCTATCGATCCTTAAACACTGAAGAAGTACACTCACAGTATAACCACAAGAGCTCAGTAGTATGTATTAAAGAGTAAATGGAAGACAGTTTGAACACTTGTGACAATGTCTAAGGTTGCTAGATTTTTAATGCCGACTTCGATCGTTATTATGAAATTTTGGTTAAATAATTTCAAACGATTGTTACTTAACAGGGGTGGCAGTAATTAAATAATTTTTCCTACAAAACTTGCCTATTTTTTAAAGAGCTTTTCAACAGCACCACTTTCAACCTGTCGTGCTTTCTAAAATTCCGGAGTTTTGAACACATAATAATTTATATTTATACTTATAGAAATTTACAGGGGTGGCAGTAATAAAAAAAATGTTCCTACAAAACTTGCTTATTTTTTAAAGATCTTTTCAACAATACCACTTTCGACCTATCGTTACATTTATAATTTCGGAGTTCTGGACATTCTGGAGCAAACTAATAGGGAAGCCGACCTTCCCGGGAAAAAAAATTATCACCATTCGATTCTTTATTAGGGCTTTTATAATACAAATTTTTGACACAACTCTCTACGACTAAGCGTTTTCTAAAAAAACAACTGATACGGGTGGTCGAACTCACCCTGTATATATATATATATATATATGTGTGTGTGTGTGTGTACACGATAACTCTCGACAGACTTAATCGATTGAAACGAAATTTGGTACACACATTGGAACCCACCACCGCAAGAAGCCTATTTAAAATGGGCCCGATCGGACCATTTTCAGGGTTGTATTTAGGGGTTCCAAAAAGTTTTTGGGCCCAAAAATACCGAAAAATTTGTCAGAATCGTTTCAAAATTGAAATTTAACTCTTTAGTAATGATTAAAATGTGCTGCTAAAGTTTTAATAAAATCGGCCCGACAGGACCGGACTTTCAAATTTTATGAAAACACTAGTTTGTTGATACGGATTTACTTAGATATGGAAGGGTGTATTTAATTGGGTGTACTGATAAAATCCATGTCTAATATTGAAATTTAGAAAAATTTAATTATTTTAAGGGATGTATTAAGGGGTTAAATTTTTTATTTTGTCAAAAAACAAACTTAAGTTTACATAATAATGCCACAATGCCTGTATTAGCAAATACACTATATTGTCGGCAGGGTTTGGCACTGCGACCCGAGTTTTTTATTAATTTAAACACGTCTTGTTTGTTGTGTATCTATACATATGGGCAGTATAATAAAAGGAAGTTTCGGTAGGTGTCTGTATGTCTGTACCGGCTAATCTCGAGAACTACTGAACGGAGTTGAATGAAGTTTTGGCCCTTCTATAGCTTATTTCTTGAGGAAAGTTTTCGCCTATACTAGCTGCACACGGCCCGGCTTCGCCCGGGTGCAAATTGGATGAATTCCAAGTTTGATTGAAATCAAGTTTATGTAAAAGCGATGTAAAATATATTATACCCAATAATAATAAGTCGCGGGCAGTTAAATACATAGTCGAGCGAACGAGTGAAATGAGTGAATAGCCTAATTAATTAATTATAACATCGAGCGAACGAGCGAAGTGAGTGTGTAACGCATTAATTATATATTCAAATGGGGCATCTAGTGTTGCCGTCTAGATCTAGACTTTCTAGACTCTTGTCTTGTCTTGTCTAGATTTTCAAGACAAGACTTGCAAAAGTCTTGTCTAGAAATGCTCAACACAAGACAAGATTTGCTTTATCTAGATCAAAACTCTTGCCAAAACTCTAGACAATTTTCAAGAGTCTAAACTAAGTAGTAGTATGTAAAGGTTTACTTCAAGACGCTTATGACCTAAGTTGTCGACGCGTCTATAATTTACAATGAATAAATAAAAAATAAAATAAAGGTTTACTTTACCTACTACTACTAATCTAGACTCTGAAAATAATCTAGAGTCTTCAAATAATAAAATTACCTCATTATTCGAAAAGTTGATTCGAATTTCGAAAAATCAATGACGGTGTTTGCAAGCCTTGAAAACCCCCAGATATAAAATTCCTTGAAAATTACCTAAATGTGAAATAAAAATGTTTGAAATTTTCAATATCGTTTAGGTGTTAATTTATAAGGGCCAAATTTATAATAAAGTTATGTTTAGAATTGTTGAAATTTTTTGAAATCGAATTCCAGTGCGATCAAACAAACTTATTTTTTTGTCCCAATACAAGTTAAGCATGAGAACTTTTTGGGGCTACAGATTCAGTCCCTTATAGAATTTTTCACACCATTTCCGGGTTCTCAGGAAACTCCATGTAAAATTTCAACCTTCTATTCCGGGTTCTCAGGAAACTCCAAGTCAAATTTCACCGTTCTAGCTCACCGAGAAGTATGACAAAAATCTCTGGAAGAAAAAATAGACAGATATGTCATGTATTTTATAATATAGAGTTTAGCGTCCTTTAAAATTAATTATCCTTCTGTCACCTCCAGATTTCTAACATTTACGACTTCTTCATCTTAGATTGTAGATTATAGACGTTCAACAACTGAAGTCATTAGCGCTCTTCATTCTACCACACCACTTCCGTGACATTTCACCAAGTCAGTAAAGATATTTACACATCAAAAAGTTTTGATATATTTTGATTATATGCAATGTCATGGAGGCCATGCTTTGATGGACAAAACGGTTACAAAAGCGTTCCAACCAATGTCTACGTTTGTACCGTCATAGGACTGTGCAAGGTTGACGCATGCGCACAAAACCGATAAAAACAGTTTCGTTACCGTTTCAAAACGATCCATTTATAGCAGGTTGGAACATAGCCATTAATAGCTACAGTTATAGTTGTGAGGCGTCTAAGATGCCCGTTGAATGTTTATTCAAATTTCAAAGCACACTCACGATTCACTCTCATGGAAATTTAACATAAGTAACAAGTAATTTACAAATTCCAAAGCACACTAATATTTCAAAATCTTACAGCGTTACAGAGTCAGTCAGCGAATCATTCAAGGATGAGCGTAAATATATAATTTAATTTATGTAACAAGTCAGCAGTTCACTTTGTGTACCTAGTATTGTGCATTAACTACTTATGTGTATAAATAGATGTTTTGCTTTTGTATCAGTCGATAGATCGATAGTTAAGTCGAAGTTGGTAAGTTCTTTAACACAAGTCGAGTAGAGCAGTTGCAGTACCCCAGAGGGTTGTTGTTGTTGTTGTTTTTTCTTTCCTCTTTCTTCGACTACAAGTCAATGTTGTTTCTTGTTATCAGCAATATAGTTCTACTTGCACACATGTACATGTATGGATTGAAATTATTCTTTGCTTGTTTTATTTTATTGTTTACTAACGAGTTTAAAATCGGTGTTGAGTACTAATTCAATACACTTTTGAAACAATATCATTAGAGCGTTTAGTAGATACATAAGAAAATTGGATATAAAATTGTTGATAATGTACTTGAAAGTCTATAATATGTAGGTATATTATAATTATAATATATACCTGCAAATAAACTTCAAAGTACATTATCAACAAAGGGCCCATTGCCAAAATTGCCAAAGTATTTTGATAATTTCATAGCGACATTTAGATTGAGAGCTATTGACAATTTTTTGGTGTTATTTATTCAAGGCCTTATTTTTGTCAGGATATTGAGGGAGCAATATTAAAGTGCCCTGAGTAAGGGATTTTGCTAGATAGCGATATGGAAAGGATGCTGACCGCCCCCAACATGTAACAAAAAAAATGGTCACAATTATTATTGCTTCAAGGCTAAAATTCTTTGTGTAGCTTGTCTGTGATCCAATAATGCCATTATAATATTTGCAGATCGATTGGTCGGTATTAAAGGGGTGGCAGATCACCCTAAACGTGTCATGTACCCGACGAAATTTATATTATTAGTTCAAGGTTCAAATTTTAATATGTTGTTACGGCTGAAATTGTTTGTATAAGCGTGTCTTCATCAGGAAGCTATTGAATATTTGAAATAATTACTTGAAGAGTTTATTCGAATTTTGATAAATTAATGACTGAATCGTGGTTACCTTGAAAAATTTCCCACATACAAGGAGCTAGAAAACCTGGTTTTGTCTAACATGTGAATTATTCCACTGTATAAATTGTTTGTTCTGATAATTTCAGTAAAGAAAGAATTAAAAAAAGTCGAATAATCACGGTGTTTTTTAATCACACTGTTAAATGACGGGTTGCTATGGTAACGAAACGCAGCAACCAATGAACACGTATAACAATCAAAATTTAACATCGTGATTAAAATGTACGATAAACCGGCCATTAGTTTGTTTTTCATCTTAATTTCTTTACAGAAATTTCTTTTGATAGCACGTTATTAATTAACAGATATATGTTTTTAGTAAAAAACAGAAAAAAGGCTCAAAAATATTATAATATGTTTAAAACATTTAACAAATAGTCGACGTTTCGGAATCACATCGGTCCATAATCATGACCTACAAAAAATTTTTTAATACAAATTTCGTGCCAAATTTTAAAAATATTAGGAAAAAATAGTACAAATTGACTGCAATTTTCAGAAAAGATTACAGTCAATTTGTACTGTTTTTTCCTAATATTTTTAAAATTTGGCACGAAATTTGTATTAAAAATTTTTTTGTAGGTCATGATTATGGACCGATGTGGTTTCGAAACGTCGACTATTTGTTAAATGTTTTAAACATAATTAAATATTTTTGAGCCTTGATTTCTTTAGCGAAATAAATTCTCTGTGGTAAAGGGTGATTTTTTAAGAGTGTCCGAACTTCTATCCGAGAAGGCTGTGAAATGAACTGTCACTTTTCGCGCTTATAGTGTCAGAATTATTCAGTATAGTCTGGCAAATCATTATGGAAAGAATAACACCAGAGCAACGCTTGCAAATTGTCCAAATTTATTGTCAAAACCAGTGTTCTGTGCGCCAAGCTTATCGAGCACTTCGTGAATTCTATGGTGCCCATAATCGCCCAACCGAACAATGTATTCGCTGAATTATAGACAAATTTCGAACGCAGTTTACATTACTCGATATTAAAACAAAAACCAGACAAAAATCTGTGCGTTCCCAAGAAAATATCGCCGCTGTAGCTGCCAGTGTTGATGAAGACCCAAATTTGTCAATTCGTAGACGTTCGCAAGAAGTTGGGCTTTGTTATTCGACTACGTGGACAATTTTGACTAAAGATCTTGGTCTGGTGCCTTACAAGATCCAGCTTACCCAAGAACTTAAGCCGCAAGATCATGGTTTGCGTCGTACGTTCGCTGAATGGTCTCTTAGTCAATTGCAACTTGATCCAGAATTTAACCGCAAAATTTTGTTCAGCGACGAAGCTCATTTTTGGTTAAACGGTTACGTCAATAAACAGAATTGCCGCATTTGGAGTCAAAATAATCCTAAAATGATTCAACAATTGCCGTTGCATCCAGAGAAATGCACGGTATGGTGTGGATTATATGCCGGTGGCATTATTGGGCCATATTTTTTTTAAAAATGAAGCTGGAAACCGCGTGACAGTTAATGGGGATCGTTACAGAGCGATGATTAATGACTATTTAATTCCAAATTTGAATGGTATTGATTTGGAGGGGATGTGGTTCCAACAGGACGGAGCCACATGTCATACAGCCAACGCAACACTGGATTTATTGAGGGAAGAATTCGGTGAGAAAATTACTTCGAGGAATGGACCTGTCAACTGGCCCCCAAGGTCGTGTGATTTATCGCCATTAGATTATTTTCTGTGGGGTTACGTTAAATCATTGGTCTATGCCGATAAACCGGCAAATATTGACGCATTAGAACACAACATAACGCGGACAATTGCAGACATAAGTTCCCAATTGCTTGAAAAAGTGGTCAGAAATTGGATTGACAGAATGCGCTTTGTTAGAAGAAGCCGCGGCGGACATTTGACCGAAATTATTTTCAAACATTAATGCCATTAAATGTTATTTCACATAAAATAAATAGTTTAAAGATATCTAATATGGTTGTTGTTTAATTTAAATTTAAAGCTCAGACACTCTTAAAAAATCACCCTTTACTTTTACTTCTTATTTCGAAAAAAAAAAATACGTTTCAAGTAGGTAGGTATCTACCTCACTTCTCTCTTATTTGACATGTCAGTAGTAACACAGTGGTGGTAAAATATGATTATTGGATGAATAGTTTGATATTTGTCCATGCGTGTACTGTGTATAAAGGATACAGATCAGACTTCTGTACTTCCCCTTTGATTGGATAACTTGTAATCTCAGTTGATTGAAAACAGAAACAACAGATTGATCATTTTTAACATCAAACTAAAAGCAAAGCGTGAGAAAGACAGACAAGAGAAATTACAAAGGAGTTTGCGTTGAACAAATGAAACCACGAGTCGCGAACACACGTAAAAATAATATGGTAGGTAGGTGCTCACTGAAAATGAACAGTCATTGACGGCGCCCTTTTGGATTCAGACAAATCGGCACAGTGGTATAATGGGACCGATGTCTCGTATTTTTCTTTTTTATTGCCATCATACGAGAATTCATTCCCAACCTAGAATATATTATGTATAAATTATATGGTATTAGATAGACAAGTTGATATCTGTCTACTGGCTAACTGGATTTAAAATTAGATCTTTTCGTGGAATATGCAGAGGTCACAGGCTTTCGTATCAATAAGAACAAGACAGTCGCTATGAAAGTGGGTAATGTAAGTTGACAACAGCTAATAATAAGCAATAGGCCTGTTAAAAAAGTGGAGGGATTTTGCTATTTAGGCAGTATTATCAGCAAGGACGGAGGTGCAGTGGCGGATTTAGACAGTAGAATCAAAAAAGCATCCCAAGCGTTCGGAAATCTGAACCGCATTTGGCATTCGTCTATGATGTTTGAGAGAACTATAAGTTGCGTATTTTTAAGTCAAATGTAAAATCGGTTCTATTGTATGGTTCTGAAACATGGAAGATGATAAAGGCTATATAACCAACAAATTGCAAGTGTTCATAAACAAAATGTTTTCGAACAATCCTCAAGGTTAAATGGTTCGAACAAGGACGAACTTTAGAGGCGAGTAAATCATCACGAAAAAAATTCGAAGACAATAAAGCGTAGAAAATAGAATTGAATCGAATAAACTTTGAGGAATTCAGATGAAGACATAACAAGGATAGCCTTAGAATGGAATCCACAGGGATATCGTAAACGATGAAGATCCTAAATGTCGTGGAGATTGACTGTTCATAATGAACTTATGGAGCACCTGGTTACAAATCAAAAACATAGCAAAAGATAGAAAGATGATTAAAAATTTAAAAATTTCGTAGAGGCCCTACTATACGCGACTTAGGAGCTAATGCAAATATGTTTACGGGAGTATCGCCGTTGTCGGTTAACAAATGGACGCCTGACATGTTTCTCAGCGCACTTTATTGTTACATGTGATGTAGTAATAACGCTATTGGCTGGAGTCAGAATGCGTCACAGTATAGGGAAAATATTGTAAAATTGAAATAAGTGAATTTTGACCTAAATTAGTATTATTCCCCACTTGTGCAGTTGGAATGATAAAAATTCTCTATGCCCTATACTAAATATTATTTTTAATATTATTTAAATATAATAAATAATTAGCTAGTCTAGAATAAATTTATATAAAAACTATCAAAAACTATTGTTTTGAAGGAACTTATTAGACTAGCTGCGGGTTGCAGAAAGCATTGTCAAAAAATCTGATTTGACAATGACCTTAGATTGATCATATATATATAAATTACAATTTGATGTCGTTATCAAACTCTTTGTCATGTAGAACATTAAATTGTACTCACACAAAAACAAATGATTGATATACATAGGAAAAGATCGCTTTTCAAGCTAAATTCGTAGAAAATTGTTGTTTCGAAGTGGAAATTGTATCAAGCAGGATCGATTTAAAATTCTACAATATTTTTCTTATGGAAACATATGACGTGGTTATAATCTGTCAACTCAGCTTTTCTGATAATGCTTTCTGAAACCGAGCATAAGATTCTTGAAAAGCCAGTCTGGTTAACAGTTTCAATACATTATTGTAAAATGTTTGTGACGCCTATGGTGCACCCACTAAATCATACCCGAAGATAAATGATATTAAGACAAAAAGTTTTTTCCTGTTTCACACACAGTTACAGTTGTATTCCTACTTCGCTGTGTCAATTAGGCTTTATGACACAAGCAATGTTTTTCGCGAGTCAAAACATTTTCAAATACGTTTATAATGGTAGATTGTATCTAGATGTGAAATGGGCTATATTACTGACGAGTGATGACAATATGAAAAAAAGGGGTCAAGTGCGTGTGGAACTCGCGCTACGAGGATTCCGTACCGTTACAACAATTATATTAGGTAGACATATTCTGTGAAAATTTCAACCGACTACATGTTAAGGTTCCAAAGATACAGCCTTTAAAAGGTTTTTCCGTTTTATGTGTGGGGACCCCGTTTAATTTTTACTTTTTGTGATTTTCATGATTCTAGGTCAACGAGAAGTACCCTATAGATTTTTGATGAGTGATTTTGCGAATATCAAAATATGTATAAGTTCCCTTAAATTTTTAATTTTTGTGATTTTTGGATTTTTCCCTTTACTTGTGCTGCGAGAACTTGCTTTTTACCAAATTTCATGATTCTAGGTCAACGTGAAGTACCCTATAGGTTTTTGATGAGATAACAAAATGGCCTTATCTTTTGATGGCGTTGACCTAGGAGCTTAAATTATTTACACCTTTAAGGTACCGTAGACCTAAGTATTTTGTATAAATTTCCACTTGATATCTTTAACCGTTTCTGAGAAAATGGGTCTTGACTGACGGACACCCACCCAGCCAGCCAGCCAGCCGGACAAACGAGTGACCCTATAAAGTATAAGGGTTCCGTTTTTTCTTATTGAGATACGGAACCTTAAAACGAGCGATAGCGAGTTTTTACAGTTACACAAGTGATAATACCATTACGCACGAGATATATACATAATGTTTTTTGCCATACCCACTACAAATTACCTACTTTTCACGCCATTAAAAAAAATTGACAATTCATTTGCGTCTTCATCTTTATTTTTACGGTATGCTGTAAAGGTCGTGAGTAAGTAATCGCAGGCGCACGCAGACGGATAGAGCAAATAAACAGAACTTGCTATGGCAACCATTTGCTTACCGCACAGTGCGGTAAGTAAAACACTTTCGGCACGCCGAGCCTGTCAGTTAAATGACCCATACAGGCCGATATACATGCATCTAAAGTAGCTATTTTGTAGTGGATATGGCAAAATAGTAGATTGTATCTAGATACGTAATGTTGTTTATTACTGACGAGTAGTACATTCCAATGTTGCCCCTGGGGGAGACACTCTCAAAGTTATCCGAACCTAGTACAAATTTATTTTTTTCTTTCTTAAAAATTAAAATTGATTTGGAATTTCAATGTCTTAAAAAATATTTTTCCGACCAATAGACTAGGTCCTGGGCTATTGGTCGAAAAAATATCTTTAAGACATTGGAAATCCAAATCATACTTCCACCAGTCCTACTAATCGACCAGTGCCTTCTTTTAATGCAAAGGTTAATTGTCGAACACATAACTTTATGATACGATTTTATAAGATTAAACATAATTTATTGAAGAATAAGTTCAATAGCAGAACTAAGGCCACGGTGTGACAGTATTTAGCAAAAGTGAAGTACAAAAGTTGTGTTTATAAGGAAGTAGTAAGAGTCGATAGAAACTCAAATACAAAGTACCTACTCAACAGTTTCTGCATTCTCATTAACAAGGGAATTAAATACGTGATTTGACGTTAGCTTTACTTAACTAACATAAGCACTGGCGCTCAGATCACTATATATACAATTCTTTATTAAATATTAACATTGGAAATGTTTATGTTCGTATATGGGGGCAGAGTTACGAGTTTTCGTTCAAGGCCAAAAGACAACGGTGTCGCGATCAAGTGAGGAGCAATTATGCAAAATTGAACAAGTGCAATTTTTTCGAAATGTGTTTTATATCATGTCTAGTTAATTGAGAGGTATTTGCGACGAAGACAACGGTGTCGCGATCAAGTGAGGAGCAATCATGCAAAATTGAACAAGTGCAATTTTTTCGAAATGTGTTTTATATCATGTCCAGTTAATTGAGAGGTATTTGCGACGAAGACAACGGTGTCGCGATCAAGTGAGGAGCAATCATGCAAAATTGAACAAGTGCAATTTTTTCTAAATGTGTTTTATATCATGTCTAGTTAATTGAGAGGTATTTGCGACGATCTGCGGTGTTATTTTTGAGTAAATGTTAATAAATACTGTAGAAAAATCCATTTAAAAGTTAAGTAATCAAGCAAAAGTGAATGCGTATATAACAAGAATAATAGGGTTATTCCTGACAAAACTAAACAGTGCATTGATAAATATTGTGTGTATAATAAACAGTTAATTATGTTTCATATATGTTGTTATCATTTCCAATGTCCTCGATGGTTGCAAGGATTGCGAAATCTGTGAATTTTTATTTATTATTTGTTTATTATTTAATTATTGAGAGTATCAACAGATGTGAGTATCTACTATTGGATACTTGCATCTGTCGATACTCTCAATAAATAAATAATAAACAAATAATAAATAAAGAATTGTATACTCAAGTAACATTTTCTGAAGGTGTAGGTTCTGACAATGGCCTTTTAGTCAGATAAAGGTTTTGTATTGGTTACCGCTTTGCTTAATTATCATATTCAGACAAAATCAATTCCAAACAGGTATTAGAACCTGTAAGTTAATACAAACTCTAATTGGACTTAAGCAAGAAGTCACAACAACGTTGTGCTTACTTCATATCCTGACTATACGATTTTAAGGCCTTTTCTAGGGGAACACAATAGATCTTATAGGTCGCGGTGGCTTCCTTCGGGCCCCTAACTCTTAAATCTTAAATCTTAAGGCCTTTTGGTTTTGAAGAGGTTATATTTTAGCCATTTTTTGGCAAAAAAAGTGCTAAAATAAGTTTATTTAACCTTGTATGTTACCTTTTCAGGGCCACTTGATCTTAAAACAATTATCATTTAGCACTATTAACGCAACCTATTCTAGTGCATTTAGTAATTGGTAGTGGTAGTTGGGGTGGCAGTAATAAAAAAAAATTTCCTACAAAACTTGCTTATATTTTAAAGATCTTTTCAACAATACCACTTTGGACCTATCGTTACATTTATAATTCCGGAGTTCTGGACATTCTGGAGCAAACTAATATGGAAGCCGACCTTCCCGGAAAAAAAAATTATCACCATTCGAGTCTTTATTAGGGCTTTTATAATACAAATTTTTGACACAACTCTCTACGACTAACCGTTTTCGAAAAAAACGACTGATATGGGTGATCGAACTCACCCTGTATATAAACATTTCCAAAAATTGTGCCAAATTATTCAGGAGGCTATGAAACGTCGAGAAATTTTGGTCCGACCCCTAGGTCCCGCCATCCGACCGACGCCAATAGTGTATGTGCCATATGGCAAATACACTAAAAAAAAATTCGACTGATGACCAGTCCTATACTTCCCACCTAGTAAATATTTGCAAAAAATAAACACTCTTCTTTTTATTCTTTGACTGGACCCAAATAACCTTAGCTGTTGGTGGTCTTTAAAAATCAATTTAATTTTTATTCTTTGAAAAAAGCATGGCCCTCTTTTTTGTTTGGTGATCTACTGATGGCTAGCTTAATATAGCAAAAATCATGGTTACCTTGATTTACGTACAATTTTTATTTTTTTAGTAAAATATTTTTTTTCTCGAAAACTATACATTTTAGAGAAAAAAAATATTTACATTTTTTTCATATTATAACATCTAGAATTCATTTATATTTTTTTTACCTATGTTAATACGTGGCATTGAGAACGTTTTTTTGAATATCTCAGGATCCACTGAACCGATTTGACTCAAAATCTAATCAGATCTAAGTTAAAGGCTGATAAATACAATAGAACAATCGACATGCCCGTATGTTGTTCCGTTCTTAAGATATCGAAGGCGAAAAATTGACCACATACACACATACACACACACACACACACACATACAGACATCAGTCAGAAAATGATCTTAAACGATTGCTAGGGTCTCAAAACGTGAAAATCTGTTAAAATCTCGAAATATTTTTTTCGGACTAAATCCATTACTTCCCTACCATAGTAGAGGTGGGAAGTAATAAATAAATTGGCGAACACAAGTGAGTGTTATAATAATTTTAAGTTTCAACCTAAAAATGGGATCTTAGTTCCGAAACGCGTCGTTCCAATAATTATATCGGAAGTAGCAAGAAGGTAAAAAACGGTAACGCGTATACCGTTATTACTTTATTATAGAAAAATAATATAAAAATAGATCTAGTGATAGCTTTAGAGCTTAGACTCACACAGCAAGGCTAGATGTGAATCTATCCTGTTATGACCCGATCCAGAGACAACAGGAAATATGCTAAAGGACTTTTTTTGGTGCCTCTCGTCGGAAAACGGTTTTCCTGTTCCGGTCATTTTAATTGTTATGATTTCCTTTTGTCAAGATTAATATTTTGCATTATAACCACTGTCATGTAAACGTACTACGTTAATAACTTATTATTATGTAACTAAAATATTATCTATAAATACATAAGAGTACGACAGACGGGGCCAGTTCTCTGTAATCAATTACCAATAAAACTTATAATAAAAGCTATTTAAAAGTATTAAAATTATAAAGAACCACAATACGCTACATGGTGACAGCGGTGCGCGAAAATACAGCGATATTCTTTTGAAAAAAATAAATAATCAAAATGGATTCTAATAGTCTACAGCATATGGATTTTAGTAACAACATATCTGCCAACTGGAAGAAATGGATCCAAAAGTTTCACAATTTCATACTAGCTTCTGGTAGGAAGAAAGCAGGAGACGATGAAAAAATCGCCGCCTTACTTCATATGATCGGTGATGAAGGTTTAGATATTTATAATACTTTTGAGTACACAGACGATGAAGATGAAAATGATTTACAAACGATCATTGAAAAATTTGACCAGTACTGCAGTCCCAAGAAAAATTTAGTGTATGAACACTACCTGTTTTTTAAACGGGATCAAGAGGACAATGAAAGTATAGAACAGTTTATAACTAGTCTAAAAAATCTTGCTGGAAATTGTGAATTTGAAGACGACATCAAAAATATTTTAATACGGGACCGGCTTGTCATTGGAATTAAAGATAAAAATATTCAGAAAAAATATTTAGAAACCCCAGATCTAAATTTGCAAACGGCAATTGAAATAGGAAGAGCAATGGAAATAAGTAACAAGACCCAAAAAGAATTAAATAAAGATATGGAAATAAACGCTGTATATAAAAATAAAAACTATCCAAATAGAAATGTCGAATATAATCGTCAAGAGAGTGCATCCAGGGACGTTTTCATAAACTGCACAAAATGTGGTAAAAAACATGTTGAAAAAAAATGTCCGGCTTACTTCAATGAATGCAAAATTTGTAAGAAGAGAGGCCATTTCGAAAAATTTTGTTTTTTCAACAAAAGAAAAAACTTACACGCAATTGAAACAGAAAATAGCCCTGACAACTCTGATGATTACGACATTGTGTGGTCAGTTACATCACAAGTAACTGATACAACACTGACAGTCGACGCAATTAATAACGACTGGCGAGAGAATATTCTTTTAAATAAAACTGCTATAAACTTAAAAATTGATACTGGGTCATCAGTCAATACAATTAACGAAAAAGATTTAAATAAAATAAAATTTAAAAAAGAATTGATTAAAAAACCAGATAAAAGATTAATATCATACACCGGGCATGAAATTAAAAATGACGGCGTCGTAGAAATCGAATGCAATTTTCAAGGAAATAAAACAATTTCAAAATTTTATATCGTAGATAGCAAATTTCAATCAATACTGGGTTTAGACGCAGCTATGAAATTAAATATTGTCAAACCATCGGTATCAGAAATTAAAAATAATAAATTAGAAGAAACTGAAAAAATAATCAAAAATTATGAAGATGTATTTCAAGGCATGGGAAAGTTGGCAACGAAGTATAAAATTACATTACGGGATGATGCACAACCAAAAGTTTTCGCAGCAAGAAAAATTCCTATAGCCATTAAAAATCAAGTTAAAGAAGAAATAGAAAAATTAGTTAAAGAAGAATTACTACTACCAGTCAGGGAACCAACAGATTGGGCACACCCTATTGTTACAGTATTAAAGCCCAACAATAAAATAAGAATCTGTATGGATCCTAGACATCTTAACCAATACATTAAAAGAGAACATTATCAGATACCTACATTGGAAAACATTTTCGCAGAATTATCTGGCTCAAAATACTTTACCATACTAGATGCGTCAGCAGCATTCATGCAAATACCTCTAGAAGAAGAAAGCTCTAAATTATGTACGATAATAACGCCGTTTGGTAGATTCCGCTATACCAGGATGCCATTTGGAATATGTTCTGCACCTGAAGTATTCCAAAGCGCAATTAATAATGTACTGGACGGCTTACAGGGCACTTTGGCATACTTTGACGATATCTTAGTATTCGGGAAAACAATTGAAGAACATAACAATAACTTACAACTACTGCTGCATAGATTAAGAGAAAATAATATAAAACTGAGAAAAGAAAAACTAAAATTAGCGGAAACTCAAGTAAAATTTCTAGGACATATTTTATCTCAAAATGGTATTAAACCCGATGAAAATAAAATTAAGGCTATATCAGATTTAAAAAGCCCGACTAATAAAAAAGAATTACAAAGATTTTTGGGATTAATAACCTATCTAGCAAAATTTCTACCAAATCTCTCCGAAGAAACCAGTAACTTACGAAAACTTTTAAGTACTAAAAATGCATGGGTTTGGACAGAAAACGAACAACAATGTTTTGATAAATTAAAACAACTGGTCAGCTCAACTCCAGTGCTTGCATATTTTAACCAAAACAAAGAAATAACATTATCAGTGGATGCAAGCAAACATGGACTTGGAGCTGTACTATTACAAGAAGGACACCCTGTATCTTATGCGTCTGTATCACTAACATCAACACAACAGCGATACAATCAAATAGAAAAGGAGCTATTGGCCATCGTTTTTGGATGTGAACGGTTTCATTACTTTTTATTTGCCCAAGAATTTACAATAGAAACCGATCATCGTCCCTTACTAGCGATCGTCAAAAAACCTATAGAAGATTTATCTCCAAGATTACAACGACTAGTTCTAAGGCTGATGAGATACAAATTCACACTGAAATACGTCCCAGGCAAGCAATTATTAATTGCCGATTGTCTAAGCAGAGATCCAACTGCAGAAAAAATAAACACTGAATACATCAATCAAGAAAATGCAAGTCTACATATGATAATAAGTACAACAAACGAAAAACTAATTCAGCTAAAACAAGAAACCGACAAAGATTCATCCTTAAAAATAATAAAACAATACTGCGTGGATGGATGGCCTATGCATAGAAAACTTTTGTCAGCTGAAAATAAACCATACTGGAATATTAAAAATGAACTTTACGTAACTGAAGATATTCTATTCTATGGAGCACGCATCGTTATTCCACAAACACTACGCCAACAGTTTTTAAAAATACTACATACAGTTCATCAAGGGGTCGTTTCCACCAAAGAAAAAGCTCGCCAAGCCATATACTGGCCGGGGATATCTTATGATATTGAAAAATTAGTATTAACGTGTGGAAAATGCTTAGAAACTTCACGTTCACATCAACCACAACCGTTAACACCGCATACTGTACCAGGATTACCTTGGGAAACTATTGGAATCGATTTCATGTACATTAACGGTGAAAACTATCTTGTAACAGTCGATTATTTTTCAAAATTTGTAGATATACAACGAATGCGTAGTAAAACCGCACAATCTGTAATTACAGCACTAGAAAAATGTTTTTCAACCCATGGTATACCACTAAAAATTTGTTGCGATAACGGGCCGCCATTTAGCTCAAAAGAATTTAAGAATTTTCTGGACCAATTCGAAGTGAAACTAACAACATCCAGTCCAAACTATCCACGTTCAAACGGAATGATAGAGAGAACAATCCAGACGATAAAACAACTCTACAGGAAAAATCCAGAAAACAAATTTCTAGCAGTATTAGAGCACAATTCAACGCCAAAATCCGGGTTACCCTCTCCGTGTGAAGCATTGGTGGGCAGAATGGTACGTTCTATTTTACCACTATCTAAAACTGCAAGACAACCAAAATATCACGTTGAAAACATCTTAGCTCGTTTAGAAGAAAACCAGCAACAAATGAAAAATTATCATGACAAACGCACTAAACAATTAGAACCACTATCCGAAAATCAAAACGTTTACATGCAAGTTAGTAACAGGAATTGGATACCAGCCACAGTGAAGAAAACAGACTGCAATCCACAGTCTTACATCGTCAAGACAACTGATGGTGCTGAATACAGAAGAAATAGAACACATCTGCGCCAAATATTCGAGCCCCCCAGTTGTTCGAAATATGGACGAAGATACAAACAACCCGATAGACTGCAATATGTATAATATTATTATTTTTTGTTATATTACCAATATATGAATATATTTTGTGTTTATTTGCCATTGCCTGATTCTGTCTTGCTCTTAAACAAAAATCTTATTTTTTATTTTTTTTATTTTTTCAAATGAGCGTGTCATGTAAACGTACTACGTTAATAACTTATTATTATGTAACTAAAATATTATCTATAAATACATAAGAGTACGACAGACGGGGCCAGTTCTCTGTAATCAATTACCAATAAAACTTATAATAAAAGCTATTTAAAAGTAATAAAATTATAAAGAACCACAATACGCTACAACCACAATATCACTTTTAAATTAACGCCGATAAAATGGAATACAAGATCAGAAAATAAAAAAAATAAACAATTACCGCTTAAGATCATAACGCCGGATTCTGCGTAAACCTGCGGAAAAATGTTTGTTTTAATGTGCGTAAACGTGAATATAAAATTATCATCCCACAAAATGTATAAATCTGCTTAACTTAATTTATACATTTGCTGTATTGTGTGCGATAGCTCTGTTTAAATACATGGACTAGGCGCTGATGACCTCAGTTGTTGAGCGTCTATAACCTACAATCAATTTTAAATACATGGAAAGCTTGTTTATACACAATAATTATCCATAAATGATTTTACTTTAACCTGTTTTGCTTAATTGATATGAGTCAAGTATGAAAGCTCTTCGAAAAAAAAAAGATTGCGTATCGATGGTCTAGTTTAACCCTGGTTATATTTTTAATTAAAAATAACTGATGAATAAAGTTAAATGAGTATCATTTATAAACGAACTATTTATATTATATAATTTAGTGTACAATTTGCACTAGTATTCAACTAAGCCAGAACAATAAAAAGTTATTTGTACAAAAAGTACCGAAACAAAGTCGAGCTGATTTCAGATGTCAGACATTTATCCCTTTCAGAGTTGCTAGTTGTCCGGTGGCTTTTGTGAGCCCCAGTTCAGATTGCTTGAACGCTTACCACAAACAGTCGGCTTCCTAGCGTGATTTTTCTTCGCGACGTGAAAAATGCGACTAAGTACAATACTAGACGAATGCAATTTAGGAAAGTGTGTACATATGTTTCGAGATTGTGAAAATTGTACAAATTTATACTTTGTTTTTGTAAACCTGAAATGCTTTTACTGTAACATAAATTCAATGAAATGGTTTTCTAAATTAATTAAGTACCGAAATAAATTTAATCAATACTAACATATCCAAGTGTGCAAGCTTTCACGGCCGGCATTGTTCCAAGTCTTCATGGTTTCCGGGCTTGTAGGCCGTGGTCCGGTGGTATTTCTACCTGACGTTTCGTCTACAACTGCGGTAGACATTCTCAAAGGCGATGTGGCAGCGGTCGAAGTGTCCTCCTTGGCGGCTCACAGATTAGTGTGAGCCGCCAAGGAGGACACTTCGACCGCTGCCACATCGCCTTTGAGAATGTCTACCGCAGTTGTAGACGAAACGTCAGGTAGAAATACCACCGGACCACGGCCTACAAGCCCGGAAACCATGAAGTCTTGGAATACTAACATATAAAATAATGTGTGTATATATATTCTAAGACTATAATATGTTAAGACAAAATATATTTAATAAAAAAACAATTCTCGAGCGTCTTTAATATTATTTACAATTATTCAAAAACTGATTCAAAAACGTACATATTATGATACAAAATTAAAGTCACTAATACTTTCACCATCCAATGAATATAATCATGTGATAATTTGAAAATTATTTGGAAAATTATAACATTATCACAAATCCTCCCACCATACGTAACACGTACTTCCACCGTATGAAAGATAGTCATAGATTTTGACGAAAAAGGCAAGACCCCTAAATTTCTATTAGGGGCGTTAAATTAGGCCTTGACGAGCCCTTAAATCTCATACTATTATTTATAATGTTGTATAAATGTTTCCACTATATGTGACCCGTGCCTCCCACCATACGTAACCCGTACTTCCGCCGTATGAAAGATAATCATCGATTTTTACGAAAAAGGTAAGAGCCCTAAATTTCTATTAGCATTAAATGAGCCCTTAAATAGTCTTTAATTCTCATACCATCAATTTCGTCATCCAACAATTTGGCGCTGCTAACTTTTACTAAAGCTAGCAGCAGATTTTGCCTTTAAGGGTATAAGAGCCCTAAATTTAAAATAGGGGCATTAAAATAGAATTAAAATAGCCCTTAATTCTCATACCATCAATTTCGTCGTACGACGTTTTGGCCCTGCTAGCTTTATAAACGTGTTATGTCTGACATTTTGACATTTTCGAGTATTACATGCGAATTGAAGTTAGCGCGACTCAACCGCTCTGTCTCTTTCTCTCTCTTAACAACGTTAAAAACAGAGAAAACCGACATAACGAAATTCGAATTTTCAATAGCGGCGTTGTGAAAAGATAATAAGTATATTGTGCTAAGTGAGTTTAGTACGGCTGAGGATATTATAGGATTTTTTGGAAGTTTTTTGAAGCCAAATTATATTTATATAGAAAGAGTTTTATTTATATTAAACGTTTCGCCTTTTTAGGCATCATCAGTAATTCTGAAATGATATAATATATACATTAAAATGGACTAGTTATATTACAGTATATTGAAAATAAAGATAAATGAATGAATTAGATTCGAAATACTTACATTTTATAAGAGTAAAATTATGATTTATGAACATGATTTGAATGATGTTGTTATTCACAGGTTTTTGGACAACTGTTTCTGTTTTTAAAAAGAAAGAAAGTTATGGAAGCTTTTATAAGTGTATTGTAGTATGTGTATGCAAGTGTGTATAATTGCTCCTCCTGAATACAATTATACACACATGCATACAAATACTACAATACACTTATAAAAGCTTCCATAACTTTCTTCCTTTTTAAAAACAGAAACAGTTGTCCAAAAACCTGTGAATAACAACATCATTCAAATCATGTTCATAAATCATAATTTCATTCTTATAAAATGTAAGTATTTTGAATCTAACTCATTCATTTATCTTTATTTTCAATATACTGTAATATAAATAGTCCATTTTAATGTATATAATATATCATTTCAGAATTACTGATGATGCCTAAAAAGGTGAAACTCTTTCTATATAAATATAATTTGGCTGCAAAAAACTTCCAAAAAATCCTGTAAGTATATTGTAACAACAAGTCTTTAAAAATATAGAAATCGGTGTACATACGTATTCAGTAGTCATTTACTAAAATAATATTATTATTTATTTTCGTAATCTGTTTCGTTTTAGGTATTTTTTCAAGCTTGTTTTCCGAAGTGCGGTGTCGTTGTTCACTTAAATACAACAAAGGTAAAAATATGTGCGTTAACAATAAAAAACATTTTAATAACTGAGGCAAAACAAAAAAACAAAACAAAATATAAACAGGTGATGTTTAGTCTTTGTTATTGTATTTTAAGAGCAACAACAATAACAGAAGGGAAAGTGTAGGTTATATAGAAAGGAAACGCACACTTAGATATGTGTATAAATAAATAAAACAAAAGGATGTTGTAAGAGATAAATTGTTAAAACGTAATGGTGTGTCAAGTCTTACGATATGGAAGGAAGGTTTATGTATATGTATGCGTGAGTATATATATATATATCTATATAACATATATATATGTTTATATATATATATATATTTCAGCGTAGCAACCGATGCTGTCTGGGACAGTCTACAACATTGGACTTAAATTTAAGACAAATATCTTCAGTGATGATATTTATAAATACGACATGGATTATGACGTCATATTGATCTCCAAAACAGTGGTCATAGGGAATTAAGCTTCCCTATGTTCACTGTTTATTGGTTTATCGTGCATTTTGATCACGATGTTTTTTAATCACACTGTTAAATGACGGATTGCTATGGCGACGAAACGCAGTAACCAATGAACACGTAGCTGTCAAAATTTAACAGTGTGATTAAAAAACATCGTGATTAAAATGTTCGATAAACCGTCCATTAGTGTATTGGCAAAATTGCAATAACCGCTTGTTTTTATTTCTTATCCAAAGTTATGCTAATACGGCAGGCAAGAATATCAAATATTGAAAAGTCACTCCGCTCCCGAAAGACTAATGTGCCATCAAGATGGCATCGAAGAAAAATTGTCGTAGGTAAAACCAAAAGGGAAAAGCAAAGTCGGAGCCTAGAGGCTAATGACATTAGTTGTTGGGAATCTAAAATCTACAATCCTTTCACAAAGTTGGGATGAAATTGCATCAGAAAGTTTCCCGTTAATTTATTATTTTATTCAGCCTGTACCACGAGGAGTTTCGGGAAAAACAGAACCAATTTCAATTTTGTTTTTAAAGTTGTAGAGCGAATTGAATTCATACAGCTCACGAAACGCTGCATCCTCATTCCTCTGCACCGTTGATTTTTATTTTATTTTATTGTGGATTATAGACGCGTCGACAACTTAGGTCATTAGCGTCTTAAATACAACAAATATCATATATCACTTAAAATTAAATAACATCACAAAACATCCATGAGCAGAGGTGTGATTCGAACCCACGACAGTCTGATTCAGAGGCTGCGACGCTACCAACTGAGCCATACTGTCCTCTCTCTGCACCGTTGAGCTAAAGTGGGACACTGGGAAGGCATCGCTGCAGCGATCGTTACTGGTAGCTTGTATACATATGAATATGTGTGGGTGTCTACAGTCGACGCGACAAGACGTTTCACTTCTGCGGTGTGTAGTGTAAAATACTTAGTCTCATTTATTTTTAAGTCACGGAAAGTACTGTACCTAATCAAATATAAATATGTGCAATGAAATTTAAAAACATCAGTGAAAAGATCTTAGTGTGGCTTTGTTCAGTTTTTCTTCGCTTTAGATTATTTATTTAAAGCAAGAATTATACTTCTTTTCGAACATAAAAACTAAAGTCCGTAAGTATAAATATACGATTACATAAAACGCACAAATGTCTTATAAAATACTACTGTTTACATGAAATATAAAATAGAGCATTGTTTTTCTTCGCGTTTTTATGTAGCTACACGTGTATTTGGTTCCTTATCTAAACAGACATAGATATAGGCTCCATAATACGTATATAGTACACATACCTCTACACTTTTAAGGACTGAAAGAAGTGAGCGACAAGCAAAAGTACTTAAGAACAAAAAATTGCAGCTCTAATTATTAAAGTCTGTATAGTTTTTATCATGCTCACAATATAATTAAAATTCATAATTTAGGAGTAAAATGAGTTCTTAATATTAACAAATTAAGGATAATCTGAGTTAGATCTCGAAATTTTTCAAATTAAAGTATTCGAATATTCGTTCAAACTTTTTAACTATTCGAATTATTCAATACTCGACTATTCGAATTATTCAATATTCGACTATTCGAATATTGAATAATTCGAATAGTTAAAATTGAAAAAAACTGAAAAAAGGTCCAAAATTTCGCTGTTTTTTTTTTGGATTTTTGACAAAGATCTGGAGGTCTGCCGAGGTCGAAATAGTTACGGCCTCACTGTTTTCCCAACAATAAAACTTAAATTTAACAATGCTGTGCAGTCATAACAATAGTAGCATAACTATTAAGTGCGTTTTCAATGAACATGTTCGCTTAATTTTATATTTAATTAATGGCAATTAATAAAATTAAATTTTCAGAGTTGATAAAACATCTTATGTAACAAGAACATATTGCGTAAGAAAGTAGAAATAAGTTTTTAAATTCCAAAGAACGTTAAAAAATGCTGAAAACTTTACCTAGTAAAAATTTTTACTTTGCACACACATTTTCGTTTAATCGGACTCTGTTCCCAGAAGATAAAAGTTAGATAACACAGTGGCGAGATGTACATCCAGCTTTCGTAAAGCGCAGTTCACATTTGATTTGAAAAACTGACACTGTTCGTTTTTAATTTATCACAAATGTAAGAGTTATTCCGTGAAAAATTCTTAATTTCAGCATAGAATCTTTAGCTTTCCGAGCATAGGTACACTCTACCACTCTTAGACCACTTATACCCAAAAATAAATATTTTACCAACACAAAAAACAATCATATTAATTAACAAGAAATTATTAGTCCTATCCGTAAATAAAATCACATATTAGTGAATAACACAATATATCAGACAACATAATATTATCGCCATGATTTTTAATAGAAGGCTATAATATAAGAAAAATATAAATGTCACTGTCGGGACTTGAACCCGAAACTCCCGATTACGCGTCAGGCAAGAGAAATTAAAATTGTCTACTGTTGGCACTGTGGAGTAATTGGAAACTGGCCTGACGCGTAATCGGGAGTTTCGGGTTCAAGTCCCGACAGTGACATTTATATTTTTCTTATGTTATAGCCTTCTATTAAAAATCATGGCGATAATATTATGTCGTCTGATATATTGTGTTATTCATTAATATGTGATTTATTTACGGATAGGATTAATAATTTCTTGTTAATTATAATATTTCCGTAACTACCTTACAGATCTTCTGTATTTTGATTTGATTAATCATATTAATAATATGAAAAGACCATTGAAAGGAAAGTTCATTGTAAAAATCAGCCAAATACCAACTCACTTTGTATACGAAGGGTTCCGTACTTACAGCTATTGCCAATATAGTGAATTACCTAGCTAGGGACATCGGACAGAACTTCTTTTAAGCTTATTAATAATGTTTGGTAGCCATTTATTAATAGAGGTCGCATCTCACGAGTTTCTAAGGCGCTTATCTCAAAAAACCAGGAGTGATTTTATTGAAACAATTATTTGTCATTACTTGTAATCGTCCAAATTTACCTAACAGTTAGATTAGTATTTAGAATTTTTTTATAAACACAGATTTTTTAATTTTTAGTTACTTGTACGTGACCTAGGCTGCATACCAAATTTCAGCTTTCTAGGATTACGAGAAGTACCCTAAATTTTTGAAGATCGCATAAGCGAGTAGGTTTATTGTATGTAAGTATTAGATACTCGTATAAGTGAACGACGAAATCAGTGAATTTTGCGCATTAAATAAATCTAAAGTAGCATGACTATAAAAATGAAACTTGGTACATTCCATAATCTTGGTGGCCCCATCCTACCCTGAAAGTTTGAGACCTAAAGTGTTATCCAAATCGAAGTTACGAGGGTTCAAAAATGTGTCGAATCGCTTCGAGAAAAGGTTGGCTTGGCAGTGCTCGACTTGGCGGGTGCACTGCCGTGCAACCAGATAGGATCATTACGGCGCATCTTTTTAAACAGAACGGATTTGAAATAATCCAAATTGGTACCAGCACTCCTCGAGAAGTTGATGCTGAACAAACATAAAAATTTACATATAAATATACGCGTCGAATTGATAACCTATGCTTGTTTTGAAGTCGGTTAAAAAAGCGAACTGTTATAAAGAGATGAATGAATGTGTCCGCATCTTTAAAGCAACGAAACGTGCAAGAAAAGATACAGCAGAGATTGAATTCCGAATGAGACTGGAATAAAAGTATAGCAGATAAAAGTGTGAGAAGAAAATAACAGTAGTAAAACAAGAGTGTAGAGACTGCAAGTTACGACACCAAACCGTGGAGGCTTTTAGATGTACCTGAGGAATCTCATTCAAGTTCGAATTGACTCCCTTTGTACGGAAGCAAAACCTGCGAATACCTACTTGTATTTTATTTGATGAAACAGATACTCTTTTAGGTTAATTGAAACTTATTTTGATACAATTAGTATCTGTTACAAGACAAGTACGAAAATGAGATAATATACAGGGTGTCCAGATTTCAAGTGTACATAGGACATTTCCTATAAAATAGCGGCTCTTGCAGTATTTTCAATATTTTTGACATTTCATTTGTGTAGCAATCTTAACTTCAATAATGTGTAGTAGGTACTAGGTACTGGACACATTATGTTTTATTAGCCACTCTACAACCAACGTCCATGACTATGTGCGTACCGTGCCGTGTTACTGTATTGAGTACTGTTCAAAAGATCGCGTGGAGGGCAGTGTAGCCTAGTGGATAACATATTTGGTACCGCAGCTTCTAGACTAAACTGTCGTGGGTTCGAATCCCACCTGCGCTCATGGATGTTTTGCGATGTTATTTAGTTTTAAGAAAGTTATTATTTAGTGTAGTTGAAAGACGCTAATGACCTGAGATGTCGACGCGTCTATAATCTACAATAAATAAATAAATACATAGGACATTTACATAGCAAAATGGTTTTTCTCAATTTTCTGATTTCCTATACATTTTACAGTAAAAACATACTTGGCAAAAATGAAAGGAATTCATGTGTAGAATAATATTTTTTTTAAGATTTTTTTGTTGAAAATTTGTATTTTCACTCTATACCATATCGTAATTAATACCTTAAAATCCTGACTAATACTCATAATAACTTTTTTGTCAATTTTAATAATAGATTACGTTGATAAAAACAGAATACAAATTTAAAGAATTGAAAAACCTATTTTTTTCAAACTTTTTGAAATTTTTTTATTACGAACGTAATTTGTAGCTAAAATTTATCTAAAAATTGTTATGAATATTTGTTAGAATACGCTTCCTTACTAATGATAATTTCGTACATAGGGTGTACATAATAATAAATTATTTTTTATTTTGACTCATATTCATAATAATTTTTGGGTAAATACCTAAATAAAAGTTAAAAAAATTTAAAAAAAAATGTTTTTTTAATTTTGTTTTCTGACTTTACCAACATAATCTATGGATAAAATTGACAAAAAAGTTATTATGAGTATTAGTCCAGGATATTTAAGGTATTAATTACGATGGTAGAGTAAAAATACAAATTTTCAAAAAAAAAAAACAAAATAAAATAAAAAAATCTTAAAAAAATATCTACTATTTTATTCTACACATGGATTCCTTTCATTTTTGCCAAGCATGTTTTTTCTGTAAAATGTATAGGAAAGCAGGAAATTGAGTAAAACCATTTTCCTATGTAAATGTCCTACGTACACTTGAAATCCGGACACCCTGTATACCTTATACCACGGAAACATATCTACGGCCAAACAGCCAAACCACTTAGATATTGATAACCTGTCACATATATATAGTAAATTGCTCAATGAAATAAAAATTGTCGAAACTTGAATAAACATACCACATTTTTGCAATAACAACTTAAAAATCAAAAACTATTTCACTTAGTTTCTAGCTTATAGCACGTAAATATAAATCAGTTAAACTGGCAAATAATAAAATTAAAAAATTTTTTCCACAATAAAAAATAAAATCAAATTCTATAAAACATAAAGTTTTCAGTATTTCTGTGTACAAAATCAAATCAATAAAACAAATTTTTTTTACACTTCAATAAAAACCAAATAAAATGTTAGTATGTTTTTTTAAGTTTTTTGGACAATTTTACTGTCATGTTTGACGGCATTTGGTAAGTTAATTAATATTTGTTATATATTATTTTTGAAATATTTTTTCCTAACACAATTTTATATTTTTTATACAAAGCTCTGAGGATGAGAATATAATTCTCGAAACGTCAGTTAATAAATGCAATATTAACAGTATTTGCTTATTATTTTTGGATCCTTAAGCCATTTCAAAGCTGTCTTCTTTCAAACCACTTATGTTAACTTGGCAGTAAATTATGATTCAATCGACGTACCTACATGCATGTGTTAAAACACAATTTCACTAAACTCTGGTGTACAGAGCAGTTCTTATTGCGATTCATATTAAACGTGTTAACTTTTAATATGAGAGTTTTCAGTTGTCACTGCCTACTGCAAAGAATATTATTTTTCGATAATATGATAATCTTGAGAGAGACAATCGTACCAAACAGAAATAAGATAGCGAATAGTCTCGATGATGGGTTAGAAACCCGAAACGATCATTGAGATGAATAAATGTGTAGAATTTTTCAAGTGTTTGTTTATTAATTTTTATTCAATCATATCCTACCAAGTGCCTAGCGGTAATTCTATAGAATTTACATTAACTAACAATTTTCTTAAAACTAAATGACATCACAAAACATCCATGAGCGGAGTTGGAGTTCGAACCCACGACAGTGTGATCCAAAGGCCGCTACGCTAACCGTTACACCACACTGTCTTCAAGTTGTGTAGAAATACAATATAGTCATGAATATAACGTCGCTGCTTTTCGAGCTGGTGGATCGCTCGATTGGACGTGAACATGACGTGACGTGACGCTCGACATGCGTAACCGAACGACAAAAAAACGAGATTAATAAAGTTCCACTTTAAAAACAGACGATGGTCGTCTCAATATTTAATTTTAAAAAATACGTAGTTTTTTCTTTCAGCTGAAACATATGAGAATTTTATTTTCTATCGTTTTGTAATCGAATTGTTAAATCGAAGAAATAATGTTTGCGTCGTTATAAAATTATCTTTGTTAGATTCAACATAAATATATTACCTAGGTATAGAATGTTATTTTCAGATTCCTTTTCTTTTATTCGATTCCTTTACAAAGATACGTCGTCACCACCGCACTGTAGGTATATCTGTGTTGAGTAGGTAGGTCACTATGACTGTAATTTCCCACTATCTCTATAATATAGAAAACAGTAACATTCTAACAACACCCCGGGGTCCTCGTATTTTATGGCTCGTTATAAGATGGAATGCACCTTTAAGTTTTCAATCTATTGTATTTTTATTGAGAACGAGCCAAAGACAAATCGGGTTTTTTCTTTCCTTTTATAATCGTATCTTTTATTGATAACATGAGAATACTATGTTTTATTAACAAAATCTCATTGATTCTTCGTAATATGCCAGTTAATCATGGGATATATAGCGTATAATTATAGAATTAATCTCGTAAGAGGGTGTAGTAACAATAGTACAGTAGAAACTCTGTAACTCGAACTTCAAGGGAAATGCTAAAAATTTCGAGTCATGGAGTTTTCGACTTATTGAGGATTTTATTATTTCAAGTCTCAGACAATAAACTTTGAGATATAGAGTTCAGAGTCTGATATGCATTTACAGTACGTCGTATAGGGAAATCATATTTATTTTGAGTTATAGAGTTTGAATATTTAGAGTTATAGAGGCTTTTTGGTTTAGGCGGAAGGGAATATGGCTAATTTCTTCGACTTAGAGAGGATTTAAACATAACGAAGGCCGAGTTATAGAAGTGCGCCAACTAAGTGGCGCAAAAATTCTCAGAAGGGCGCAGAACTTTTTACATTTTATTTTTACTTCCCACCTCTACTATGGTAGGGAAGTAATGGATTCAGTCCGAAAACAATATTTCGAGATTTTAACAGATTTTCACGTTTTGAGACCCTAGCAATCGTTTAAGATCATTTTCTGACTGATGTCTGTATGTGTGTGTGTATGTGTGTATGTGTGTATGTGTCTATGTGTGTGTGTGTGTATGTGGTCAATTTTTCGCCTTCGATATCTTAAGAACGGAACAACATACGGGCATGCCGATTGTTCTATTGTGTTTATCAGCCTTTAACTTAGATCTGATTAGATTTTGAGTCAAATCGGTTCAGTGGATCCTGAGATATTCAAAAAAACGTCCTCAATGTCACGTATTAACATAGGTAAAAAAAAATATAAATGAATTCTAGATGTTATAATATGAAAAAAATGTAAATATTTTTTTTCTCTAAAATGTATAGTTTTCGAGAAAAAAAATATTTTACTAAAAAAAATAAAAATTGTACGTAAATCAAGGTAACCATGATTTTTGCTATATTAAGCTAGCCATCAATAGATCACCAAACAAAAAAGAGGGCCATGCTTTTTTCAAAGAATAAAAATTAAATTGTGTTTTAAAGACCACCAACAGCTAAGGTTATTTGGGCCTAGTCAAAGAATAAAAAAAAGAGTGTTTATTTTTTGCAAATATTTACTAGGTGGGAAGTATAGGACTGGTCATCAGTCGAATTTTTTTTAATATAAATACTGATTGTCTTTGAAAATATTATTTGTAAGAGATGAAATTTGTCTGTAGATTGTTTAAACAAATTATCTACTTAATTGGTATATGATAAAATCAATCGATTTAAAACCCCTTATATCCACACCATATTATTCACATAACAATTAGAGGTGAAAATAATAAATATCTCAGACAGCTAGGCTGCCATGATTTTTGAGCTATATCTAAGAAAAAATCAAATGACCACTGTCGGGACTTGAACCCGAAACCCCCAGTTTCCGGCTAGGTGAGTTACCGATTTCTCCACAGTGCCCGAGAGTGGAAACCGATCTCTTCTAATATATAGTAATTTCACGTTGAAAACACACTACATGCGAGAGTCGACTATTTAAATAAATTGCAAAGCAAAGTACAGCTATTAAACAGTCGAATCATTATACATGCGAGAGTTAACATTTTTTATAAGTTTTAACAACTTAATAAATTATCTACTTGTTTAAAAAAATTACAATAATTAGACCATGTATAGCGGTGAAGTGAACAATATTTCTTCCAACTGCACCAGCAGAGAGAATACTACTAATTTAGGTTAAAATTTACAGTTTTAAAATACTTTCCCTACTCCGCGGAAAAAACACGTTTTAACAAAGGTCTGTTCGTCTGTTTTGTCAGGGCGATACCGGTCAAATGACTGAACGGATCGAAGCTAAATTTTGAGTAGGATATATGTTTGTTGTTTGATACATAATAGTCCAAGCTGTGACCGTAAAAAAGTCTACTAGGCAACACTACTAATATTTTATTATTGAATTTAACAGTTGAAAAAAAAACACAATAGATCTATTAAGGGCGCGCCCTCTTTTCTAATCTAATCTGACAGTTGAAATGTTTGAGGGGGGAATACTTTTTATGACTTTAGAAGCGCATATCTCACTGACTTATATAAAAAAGTCATTTTGAAACTTCTACATCATTTTTCAAGACTTATCTAACGATACCTCACACGCTTATGTGCACTGGATTTTTTTTTCATACGCCAGTTAAATGTATGGAGTGCCACCCCTAATTTTTTTTTCGTAATTTCTCTACACCATTGTACAGCGGTTTATAGAAGACACCTGCCCTCCAAATTTCATCTATATAATAGCAATAGTCTCCGAGTAAAATGGCTGTGACATACGGACGGACCGACAGGACGAAATTAGTTCTGTTTTTGGCAATTTGGGTACGGAACCCTAAAAATGACGTTTTACAAAGTCGTTGTAAATAATTATTAATATAATAATAGTTTTTTATACGGCTGAAATGCAATTGAAAGATTTTTTCGTTGGAGAGCAGCCAATTATATAATTGTTTCGAAACATATAGGAAAAAATCATTTTACCAGCCAGTGGTCACAATCAGGAATCTAACCTGAACCTTTCCACTTTCGCGGCATTTCAATTGCATTTCAGCCGTATAAAAAACTATTATTATCTTAAAGAAAATCAACTCGTTGGTTGATTTCTATATCGTGTTTTATGTATATATCTTACATGTAGATTATCTTATGATTTCTACAAGATATGATTGTTTCTAGAATATTATGTGGTAATACCGTTTATAGCATCGATATATCTAGGTACCTATGTATTTATTAATATCCCATTATTGGATATTCGAAATAATTTTCAATCTCATGTTAGACTCTCGCTGGTACGAGGATTCACTTCATATCATATAGCTATTGAATTAGCAGATATGAATTGACGCTCGCATGTAGTGAAAATCTATTGATTCTGAAGCATATATGGAGAATATTAGTTTAGCAATCTTGTCACGATTGAGTATTGTAAGCTCATTCCGCCGCGAAATTGGAAAGGTTCAGGTTAGAATCCTGATTGTGACCACTGGTTGGTAAAATGATTTTTTCCTATATGTTTCGAAACAATTATATAATTGGCTGCTCTCCAACGAAAAAATCTTATAATTATTAATACTTCTTTATAATCTGTATAAATTTCATCAAGTAGTGTTGAGCCGTATTCGAGATATAGTGCAAGCGGCAGGTAATAAATGAAGGGAGTTACCTGGAAAGTATTCCGAAGTTAATGATATTTTGGTATGTTGCTTGTGGGTACTCTATGGAGTAGAATCTGAGTTTTCGACCTCAAGGACCCTGTACTAACGTGGGGGGAGCCGAAAAACCACGAAATTTTACCACCTTTTTTGCTTTTTTCGAAATCTCTCAGAAACGGTCGACTTAAGCAATTCTTTCATTATGTAGTGTTTTAAAGAGAATTACATTTCCTACAATTTTTATTCCTACAACTTTTCTGTGGTACTAATGGTAAGCGTGCTACAACTTCTTGAAAATCACGCGCTTTTTATTGACAACAAAAAAATCAAAAATAAAATATTAGTAGTGTTGTCCTGTAGACCTTATTGTACGTTAGTTTAGAGTGTTTAGACTAAAACGCATTACACAATATTATGATCGAAGTAGGCAATTTGAAATCTGAAACTTTATTTATCTGGTTACAAATTATTGTTGATGGTGGCAAAAGAGGTAGATATTAATAGACGCATTGTGTTTCTATTATGTTTTATATTCAGGATATAAATTTAAAATTTCTGACAACTTTATTAAAAAGAAAAGTTTTTTATACGTGTAAGAGATAGTTAGGTAGTGGAGTATCAAGTTTCGTATAATAATGTAATAAGTTTTCTATTCTTTTAGAATTCATCTCATCATCAGTTTTGCAGGAACATTTCTATATACGGAAACTTTTACAACATTGGAATAGCTGATTACAATACTTTCTTTTGTAACAAATGTATTTTTGTTTCGTTTGAAAATCTTACGTCTGATTAAAGTTCAACAATAGAACGTCATAATGATTAGATTTACAAGTAGCGGTTTTTGCCAACTTATCAAGTT
The DNA here is from genome assembly GCA_039654895.1 of Mongoloraphidia duomilia. Classification (NCBI taxonomy): domain Eukaryota; kingdom Metazoa; phylum Arthropoda; class Insecta; order Raphidioptera; family Raphidiidae; genus Mongoloraphidia; species Mongoloraphidia duomilia. The sequence continues at coordinate 12,861,429 of CM077524.1, forward strand.
AACTTTAAAATACTCATGATGGTTTGCAGAAGGCGTTGTCAGAAAATTTGATTTGACAACGACCTTAGATTGTGACCACACTTATTTCTCCATGAGAAAAGCATTGCAGAATTTCAAATCGATCTTCCTAAAAAGTATAATTGATCGATTGAAACGATATTTTTTTTAACTGTGTACAATGTCCACTTCAAAACAACCTTTTTCTACTCAATTTGATCAAAATTTAGCTTGAATCTAGATCAACCATTTGTTTTTGCGTGAGTACAACTAATGTTCCACAAGACAGAGAGTTTTACAACAACATTAGACTGTTTCTGCATGAATAAAAACTGTAATCATATTATGCTCTTAAACTAAGGCCATGGTCAAATAAATTTTTTGGAAAATAAATAAATGTTTTGAAATAAATTTTCTGCATCACTTCACTTCCTGAAGACCGAGGCCAGTATAGCTTAGTGGATAGCGTACTTGGTACCGCAACCTCTAGATTATACTGTCGTGGGTCACACCTTATGGATGTTTTGTGATGTTATTTAGTTTTAAGAAAGTTGTTATTTGGTGTAGTTGAAAGACGCTAATGACCTGAGATGTCAACGCGTCTATAATCTACAATAAATAAATTCCTGAAGACCTGATAGAAAGAGAAAACTTCCGGGCATTTTTTAAGATCGTATATTTTCAGTTATACACAGATTACGCAAAAAATGTCAGTTGACTTTTTACTACAATATAATTTAGATTATTTGGAAGCTATTTCGGATCGGTTTCGCGAGGATAGATTTTGGTTTGACAACTAAATAATCAAGAGCTACCACAAATCACTTTCATGTTTCGCTTGTAGTTTAAACAGCACCAATTTAGCTCAGTGATCGCGTGCAGGATATCTCCGACTTGTTTTACATTTTTTGCTCACTGGTCATTCCCATTTTGTCGTAGCGCAACAATATACAGGGTGCTGCATTGCTTTGCGGGTAATAGGGATTTAACCCGTAAAATCAAACTTTTGCGATTTCCTGCTTCCCTAATTAATTTAGGAAAAATATCTTCGAATAAAAATTTTAGAACATAAAATTCTGCATCTAAATCACTAATTAAAATTAATTTTGCTTGCTTTATAACGGCAGAAATTTGATATGAAAATCTCAAAATTACTTCAAAAACAGATAGCGATAGCCATGGAACCTGAACAAAATGATGACGTTTTAGCTCTCAGAATAATTTCTAATCATTTTATTCAAGTTCCATGGCTATCGCTATCTGTTTTTGAGGTAATTTTGACATTTTCATATCAAATTTCTGCCGTTACAAAGCATGCAAAATTAATTTTGATTAATGATTCAGATGCAGAATTTTATGTTCTAAAACTTTTATTCGAAGATATTTCAGGAAATCGCAAAAGTTTAATTTTACGGGTTAAATCCCCATTACCCGCAAAGCAATTCAGCACCCTGTATATAGTATTTGTCCACTCGGGAAACAGTGACAATTTCAAATCGGTTCTGTGGTCAACAAAATCTAAATTATAATTTTTCAGCATTTTTAAAATTTCTGACGATTAATGGTAAATTTATAAAAAAATGTAAATTTTTACCACATTTGAATGTACCTATATCGAGGAAATTAAATACGTTGTCTTTTTCAACATTTCTGTATTCTGCCTGCAGATTACCATCCATTGCTTATGTAGTTGTTTTCCTGCAGTTTGTATTATTTATCACGTGACTTAGTTGTGTATAAGTTTTATCGAATTTGTGTTTGTTTTACCTTGTGTTTCAAAAAAAAAAGGAATTCTTTGTCGTTGAAAAGTGCATCTTGAATAGCAAGTGAATTGTACTGTAAGACTGAGTTCACACTGACTGCTCTAAAGTTATCACCGTATCCTCAAACTAAAGCAGAAAAGATTGAGAAACAAACGCCGTACGTTTGGGATGGGGACCTAACACACAAAAATTCACAGATTTCGCAATCCTTGCAACCATCGAGGACATTGGAAATGATAACAGCATATATGAAACATAATTAACTGTTTATTATACACACAATATTTATCAATGCACTGTTTAGTTTTGTCAGGAATAATCCTATTATTCTTCTGTTATATACGCGTTCACTTTTGCTTGATTACTTAACTTTTAAATGGATTTTTCTACAGTATTTATTAACATTTGCTCAAAAATAACACCGCAGATCGTCGCAAATACCTCTCAATTAACTAGACATGATATAAAACACATTTAGAAAAAATTGCACTTGTTCAATTTCGCATGATTGCTCCTCACTTGATCGCGACACCGTTGTCTTTTGGCCTTGAACGAAAACTCGTAACTCTGCCCCCATATACGAACATAAACATTTCCGATGTTAAAAGTGAAACGTCACAAACGCGGCGATGCAACGCACCTCATTGGCTGGGCAGCGCGTATTGTGTTGCCTATGTGAGCGAGACAGAGTACAAGAGAGTGAAAGTGACAGTAAAATACCTAACCTCACTTCTTGTTTGCATTTCTTATTGCACTTTGTGCTGCTATAAATAAATATAAATAATAAAATAACTATTTTGCGATGGATAGTTCAGAAAGCGATTCATCGGAATGTGAATTACGTGGTGGTGTACAAGAATATATAACTGCTGTTGTTCATAAAGTACCGGTCGAAAATTTTATAATAAATAATTAATGCCACAAGTAATAAAGAAAATGACGAATCACAAGCGTAAGCTGTATTAAACGTTTCATTATTTTAATCAAATAATGTTTATATTGTAATATTACAAAAAATATCAAATGTCTTTTTTTATTTTTGTATTTGTAAAAATATCTAAATAAACTATTATTTATTACTATATCGATATTAAATTATATTATTAATTAAAAATTACATTTCTATTCAAATATTTTCTTTTCAATTTCTTATATTTTCTATAGCTTTGATAAAATCGATTTTATATACAATGCTTCGCTTCTGTCGGGTATCCCACTACACCTTACGATTTTTTTAAATAAATAACGGAGTATTAGCTTAAGGCACTTGTAGGTACGTGGTTTTGGTAATTAATTTGAACCCTGATCAGTATGGAGACGAACGTAAGAATCCAGATTCTATCGTTGGTGGTCAATGGCACAATGATGTGCTGCTCGACTAAATATTCGTACGATATTAGTTATGTAAACGTACAATATAGTAGTTATGAACATAACTTCGCTGCTTTTCGATGAGTACTACTCTGGTCGACTACCATCATATTATAGATAGATGGATGTGATGGACGTAAAGGACGTGACTTGACGGGCAACATGCGTAACCGAACGAAAAAAAACAAGGCTATAAAGTTTCGCAAAAACAAAACAAAAAAAAAACAAAAAAACAAACCAATAACAGGTTTTATACCTACTACTTTTTAAGTATTGAACGAACAGTGTGCGTTAGGTGAGCGGTAAGCCTAGCTGGTGTGCGATGTCCTAACCTCAAAAGGAAGCGCTTTCGATCTGAACGCGCGCTAAGTGTAGATATCCTGTGCTTAGTTCGCATGCGACCCACATCTGCGAATTGCCAGACAAATAATATACTTATATATTTCTATAACGAACTCTATTCTATTTTTAACCTTTCGCAGTCGATATATGAATAAGAAAATAAAGTTACAATCAAAAACGCGCAAAAGGGTCGACGTCATTATTGATAGCCTCACAAACGTAGATATAACTTTTTTTAAAAGCAACACCTAAGTCTCAAGTTTTCAATTTCGATGGTAAATGATTAAGAATTGTTTAGAACATATTTTTACATGCGCTATAAACAATTATTATTTATTTTTTTAAACAGCTGTATCTATCTTAATTGTAGCACTTTAAATAAAACAAAAAATAAAAGTTCGTAAACATTTTTAACGAAATTACAACTTAGATGTAGAATTGAATTGTGGATAGACGCTCGACAACAGAGGTCATTAGCGTCTGAAACTTAGATGTACATATAATTGTACAGTTTATATAGGATATCTAGACAGAATTAAGCTTTTTCATAATTTTTGTCGGCTTGTCGATTCATTTGTCTGTCTGTTTAACGCATGCGAGTCCGCGGATGCACGCTAGTTTCAATGTAAGGAAAGACATGCTAAGTTCAATTTGAAATCACATAAAAAATGCAAATAATGAAACCAACTTATAGGTAATTAAAGTGGATTAAATCTAAAAAATAATAATTATTACTTTAATAAATAAAACACACAAAAACTGGCTATATATAGCTGTCCAACTTTATTTTTAAATACTATGTCGGTAGAAGCTAATAAGTATGAACAATAATAATAATTATTATTATAGTACATATTTATTTGCACTGCTAATAAATGGATACAAAATGTCTTAAAATTCAAAATTATATCAGTTCACAAAGATCATAAGGCATATTTCAGTAAATTATTTTCTTTTGTAGCAACCTCAGGCAATCTTGCATATATTTAATACCCTGTATATATGTAGGGCATTTTTAGTAAAATTATGTTTTATAGTAACATTGTTGTTGGGTAGCGTTGGGTGATTCAAATTGTACTCCTTTGCAATAAAGAAAATTTTAGTAATCAGTTCAAAGTTTTAAGATTAACCGATTCTAGGTCCATATACAAGTTTCAATTCCTTTAAACATCATCTTGAGATGAAATGGGATAAAAAGTGCTAATATTTATAAATAAAAAATAATTTGTGTAAGAAGTGTTACCAATGCCAAATGTAAATATTATTTGAAAATTAAAGAAAATGCACAACCATAAAAATTTAAACAACTGTTTTTCTAAAAAGATCACTGAAAATTAAAGTAATTTTTCATTTATCTTTGTAAAAAATTGATTGTAAAAAAGATCGAATAATCAAACTATAATCCATTGTCACATAAAACAAGTTTAAATAGATTTTCTAATTGAATTGAGGGTACATAATATTTCATTCAAAATTTAATTTCGTTTGAAATTTGTATAGGGCGGTATAATAAATACGAATTTGTATAGTAGTACGTATTTAGGTTCTGCTATAAAAGATACAAGGAAGAAAATCATACTGAAAACATTTTCCAGCGAGGAAACGCGAATTATAAATGTTTTTATTTTATTCTATATCGTATAAAACAAGAGCATGGCAATCAGACAAAATCCACTCTGTGAGCATAGCCTAGTCTGCATACGAAGTACGACAGGTATTAACAGCGCGGAAACGGAACGGTCAATTTTTCATTGTTGGAAAATCTGCTGACATAATACTGAAGGAATTTCAGGATGATTCACATTAAGAAGTGTCGTCTCGGAATTATACAATATTGATAACTTTTTTTAAATAAAAGTCCGTACCTAATTACAGTTATGTAAGGAAGGAAGAAAAAGGAAGAAAACATTGCTTTAAGAAGGAAGGAAGAAAGAAATAAACCCCGAATTAAGAAGAAAAGGAAGAAAACGCCGACTTTAGAAAGGAGAAAGAAAACACTAACTTAATAAGGAAGGAAGAAAGGAAGAAAACGTTGCCTTAAAAGGAACAAGTAAGAAAACGCCCAACAAACATTGACCATCGGCCGATTGCTGGTCAAATGCCGGCATTATCGGGCAAAAGCCGGCAGTGGCTTTCCACCGTTGGTCCAGCATTTCTTTTCATTTGAAACACGAACGACTGGCCAGCAGTTAATAAATACAGGCTAAACATTTGCATTCGGCTATTCAAATTTAATACGTTGGCGATAACCTAATCTGAAATCATTCATTACCCTTCACGCATTTTTAGTTTCATCAGTCGTAATATTTCATAATTCACGGTTATTTCAACTTTTTCTGCGTTGTGTACCTGTAGTTTAAATTAGAAAATGTCTTCTAAAAACAGCAATAGAAAAATTAAAACTGTATAAGAACCCAGAAACAAAACTGCAAAAAATCTAGATGCAGTACCGTCGATTTATCGGCACTTCTAATTCATGTACCTACTTAAAATTTAACTGCACTATACTGGGACATTGCGGCACATTGACTGAACATTACATTTGGCCGGCTGCCGGCTGGTGTGACGTATTATTACAGTGGGCCTAGTACTGTCAGCATGTACTGGCCCGGCACTCGAGTGCCGGCTGGTTGTCTGTTGACTTGAAGGCGGCTGGAAAGAAATTTAATGTTTGTTGGGGAATTAAAAATCCAATTGCCACTTTTACCAGTTCTCGAATTAGAACATGGGAACTGCGAACTTGCATCTAATTTGCTATGTGCATGATCTTGAGTAGCTATAGAATAGAACTTGCAGTGCCGAAAAGCGGAACATATAATTGTGTTTATCTCGAAAATTTTATAACATAAAATTAATATTTTAATTACATAGATAAATAGAGTAACAAAGCTCTATCAGAATAGCTTAAAAAATACCTATGGTGCTGTTTAAGAAAAAAGTTAATGATGCCTCTCTAGCCTATATGCAGAGATACCATCGATCATTTACATCTCGTAGAGAATTTTATTCAATTTACGAATATATAGGGTTTTATTCGGTTATCTTCTAAAATAATCGCGATATTAAGAGACCTGGGTACTCATGTCTGGGACACCCTGTATAATACGATTTCAAATGTTTAAAAGTTGATAAATAAATGATAAAAAAAACTTACATTTTGAATATCCATATCGAAATGCAAAATTCACTTGGCACGAAATTATAACGACGCGAACTTTATTTAGTGTCTATCAGCTATCCAATCAGTCATTTTTGTCAATTTCGCAATTAGCACTCTTTTCACAAATTAAAATAAAAAAGAACAATATTCACATTTCACGACCCGTTTGTTATCACAACCGACAGCACAACCGAATGAACTAGAAATAAAATTTAAGAGTGAATGAATATTTAGACAAATCTATTACGCAACTTACAAATGATTTTTTACTTTTTGAAAGACGACTAGAACTAGTTACGAACTCGTTTAAAACTGCACATTTCAGTGGCGCTCAAAATGTTTTTTTTTCTAATTGGTTTGTTTGGTTGTTGTTAATTCCACCAATTATCAGTTATTTGGGCCTAGTAGAAATTTACATTATCAATTTGTTATTTTTTTAATAGGAAATTGAAAATACAATTGATACTTTTCTCGGATTAGAATCTAGAAACTGGGGGCTAGTAATAGAGATTGAAAATTTGTTTTTTTTTGTCAAGTTGCCAATGGCTGGGGTTGTTTGACAGACAGAAAAAGAAATTGTAGATTATATAGGCGCTTGACAATTTGGGTTATTTGATATTTTTGATTTGTATTTATAGATATTTACCTACATAAGTTGGGCAGGAAATCCTGGTGACGTAATAGTCATAATACATTATGGTCATGTATATGTAAATTAGAAAAAAATAAATAAAAGGCTATAAAACATTAAGAAATATCATTCTAATATTTCATTATTTTAAGAAAAATACCTAAAGTCTATTATTTCGAACATTTCTGTAATCACTGGATAATTATGTCATAAGTTTGAAAAAAAATACATATCTATTTTACGTCAAATTTCAAAGGTCATTTTGTGAATTTTGTCAGGAAATGTATTCGATAGATTTTTTGAAAAATATAAAATTCTGCAGGTAGGTACTACAAGTATTTTTTCATCTTACACGGAAAAAATACTTTCAAAATATGATTGTACCTACATTATAAGAGAAATCTATTATAGATACAGAAAAGTAAATATGAGGGCCGATTTTTCAAAAAATATACAACAAAATTAGTTGACCCACATTCGACGGGTAGTATATATAGTCTGTCCGGAAATAGTATATTTACATTACCATAGATTAGGTATCTCACCTTCTACTCGTATGTATTTTATGTATTTCCTACGTACAAATGCTTACTGTAACATTGATTACTCTATACTATTTCCGGACAGACTATAATTAAAATACCGAGCTGACATAGAAAGCAAGGAGAAAACGTAAAGAAGAAAACGTTGACTTAAAAAGAAAAAAATAAAAAGGGAAGAAGAAAGAAAATTATTCTGATGTAAGCAGGAAGGAAGGAAGAAAATCCTGATGTAAGAAAGAGGTAACAAAAAGGAAAGAAGGAGGAAACTGCTACCTTAAGATTTGACAGTTCAAATCAGTAAGTGCAGAAGAAAAAGCATTGACTTTTTGAGTACTTTTTTATGTGAGGGAAAAATCCATCATGGACACCATCAGGTGGTGCCGGACTAAAACGCTTACCGGAAACCTCTGATTTATTGAGTACTGACTTAATGGGACGATACTGGCATAACGGATGATTAGAATATAGGTACAGATCGGTTCGCAATAATTTTCTAGTTTACAACTTTACATTTGTGGTTGATGCATTGAACTATGAATCAGCCTTTATACAAAGAGCCGTATTTCATGGCACCATATAACGAATGGAAGAGAGAAGAACATGATAGAAACAAGTGAGTCGGCCGAATCTCAGCATAAGACACTATATATAGTGTATAAGACACTATTGCACTACGTTGAATGTATTGTGTTTTGTGTATATAACTGACCACAAGGGAAAGCAGCTTATTTCGAATTTTTTTGCAGTATTTTTATATATCCTCCAAAAAAATATTCCAGTTCTTTTTCACACAGAAATTCTACGTAAAGTTTGTAAAAGTTGATGCGCTAAGGTTATTTTCCATTTTGTTTATGTTTTTTTTTACTTCCCACCTCTACTATGGTAGGGAAGTAATGGATTTAGTCCGAAAAAAATTTTTCGATATTTTAACAGATCTTCACGTTTTGATACCCTAGCAATCGTTTAAGATCATTTTCTGACTGATGTTTGTATGTGTGTATGTGTGTGGTCAATTTTTCGCCTTCGATATCGTAAAAACGGAACAACATACGGCCATGCCGATTGTTCTATTGTATTTATCAGCCTTTAACTTAGATCTGATTAGATTTTGAGTCAAATCGGTTCAGTGGATCCTGAGATATTAATAAAAACGTTCTCAATGTCATGTATTAACATAGGTAAAAAAAAATATAAATGAATTCTAGATGTTATAATATGAAAAAAATGTAAATATTTAAAATGTATAGTGTTCGAGAAAAAAAATATTTTACTTAAAAAAGAAAATTGTACGTAAATCAAGGTAACCATGATTTTTGCTATATTACTAGCTATCAAGTAGATCACCAAACAAAAAATTCGACTGATGACCAGTCCTATACTTCCCACCTAGTAAATATTTGCAAAAAATAAACACTCTTTTTTTTTATTCTTTGACTAGGCCCAAATAACCTTAGCTGTTGGTGGTCTTTAAAACACAATTTAATTTTTATTCTTTGAAAAAAGCATGGCCCTCTTTTTACTTCCCACCTCTACTATGGTAGGGAAGTAATGGATTCAGTCCGAAAACAATATTTCGAGATTTTAACAGATTTTCACGTTTTGAGACCCTAGCAATCGTTTAAGATCATTTTCTGACTGATGTCTGTATGTGTGTGTGTATGTGTGTATGTGTGTATGTGTGTATGTGTGTATGTGTGTATGTGTGTATGTGTGTGTGTGTGTATGTGGTCAATTTTTCGCCTTCGATATCTTAAGAACGGAACAACATACGGGCATGCCGATTGTTCTATTGTGTTTATCAGCCTTTAACTTAGATCTGATTAGATTTTGAGTCAAATCGGTTCAGTGGATCCTGAGATATTCAAAAAAACGTCCTCAATGTCACGTATTAACATAGGTAAAAAAAAATATAAATGAATTCTAGATGTTATAATATGAAAAAAATGTAAATATTTTTTTTCTCTAAAATGTATAGTTTTCGAGAAAAAAAATATTTTACTAAAAAAAATAAAAATTGTACGTAAATCAAGGTAACCATGATTTTTGCTATATTAAGCTAGCCATCAATAGATCACCAAACAAAAAAGAGGGCCATGCTTTTTTCAAAGAATAAAAATTAAATTGTGTTTTAAAGACCACCAACAGCTAAGGTTATTTGGGCCTAGTCAAAGAATAAAAAAAAGAGTGTTTATTTTTTGCAAATATTTACTAGGTGGGAAGTATAGGACTGGTCATCAGTCGAATTTTTTGTTTGGTGATCTATTGATGGCTAGCTTAATATAGCAAAAATCATGGTTACCTTGATTTACGTACAATTTTTATTTTTTTTAGTAAAATATTTTTTTTCTCGAAAACTATACATTTTAGAGAAAAAAAATATTTACATTTTTTTCATATTATAACATCTAGAATTCATTTATATTTTTTTTTACCTATGTTAATACGTGACATTGAGGACGTTTTTTTGAATATCTCAGGATCCACTGAACCGATTTGACTCAAAATCTAATCAGATCTAAGTTAAAGGCTGATAAACACAATAGAACAATCGGCATGCCCGTATGTTGTTCCGTTCTTAAGATATCGAAGGCGAAAAATTGACCACATACACACACACACACATACACACATACACACATACACACACACATACAGACATCAGTCAGAAAATGATCTTAAACGATTGCTAGGGTCTCAAAACGTGAAAATCTGTTAAAATCTCGAAATATTGTTTTCGGACTGAATCCATTACTTCCCTACCATAGTAGAGGTGGGAAGTAAAAAGAGGGCCATGCTTTTTTCAAAGAATGAAAAAAGAGTGTTTATTTTTTGCAAATATTTACTAGGTGGGATGTAAGTATAGGACTGGTCATCAGTCGAATTTTTTAAGTATGCTTCTTAACGCGGCCTTGCAACGCGGTGATGCATCGCATCTCATTGGCTGGGTAGCGCGTTTTGTTGCTATAGTTTCTATAGCTTTTATATGTAAATAAATTCAATTTTATATACAATGCGTAAGAAGCATAGCTTCTGTCGGGTGTTCCACAACACCTCAAGACTTTTTTCTATATTTTAGCCCTAAATAAAAAATATATATACTACCTATATAATATATCCATAGTCCAATGAGTGCCGGAACATTCAGTAATCGTTGGGTCAAATAAAGAGAGAGATTGTAGATTATAGACGTTCGACAACTATTAGAAAGACCTAGTAAAATTTATTAACAAGGTTTATTTTAAGTCCAAATAAACGCGTGAAAATAGACGCTAATGACCTCTGTTGTCGAGCGTCTATAATCTACAATTCAATTCAACGCGTGAAAATTGTGTGGCCCTCTCCTTAGAATTCAAGGTTGTAACGAAATCGGTTAAATACTAATTTCATTTTCAAAATGGTCAGCTTTACGTATCAGCACAAACAAACATACAAACATTCCGCTGCATGTAGGGGGCGCTTTAGTTTAGTTACGATTATTTTGATTATAAAATCTGGAATAAGCCAGTTTGCTTTGTGACCGAAGATATATAGATGATGGGCGTGGCATTGGTAGTACTATTCGTTATTAACGGCAGGACACAAGCTGCCTTCATCAGATTCACTGCCGTCACCATTCCACTCTCGCACTATGTAGGCTCTATTCACGCCTCAGCAGGAGTGGAGACGCTGCAGAGCTCCAACAAAGGCCAGTTGTCTCGCATTGTGAGAAGTTCTGTTTTGTACATCGCACGATATATTCAGATAATATTATTACGTCGTCGCTTCCAATATTATCTAAGCACTATTAAATTAAATGGTTGTGAAGATTGTTATTTATTGACCAAAATAATTCTCTAAAATTGAAAAAAAAGAGGCTTGGTGTCTGAGTAAAAGCACACTGCTAACTTCCCATTGGATGCCCTTAGTTTTTTTTATTAAAAACAATTTTTTTTTTGCAATTCTAATCAGGTGTTCATTACGTAATGAAATTGGTCCGAAGTCGATATCATTATTAATTGTTCTTGAGATATGCGAGACGAAAAAAGTTCACCAACGTGTTGCAAAAACATTTTTTTGCAACACTTGCATCAAAAGTACAATTTTAGATGGCTGTGTACCGTTTGAAAAGTGATTCTTTATTTCTTATGCGTTCGAACGGTGGTGTTTAAAGTAAATTTTAACATACTCCGTTCTATAAAGTAATACTGTTTTGTTTTACTTTATAACACACGTGCGTATTAAAGTACTTTATAGTTTACTTTACTATAATGTCACTAATAAAATACTTATCCAAATTGTGTTTTATTTGCTTAAAATTGAACTTTTGAAGCAGTTGTTGCAAAAAATATTGTATGTAACGCGTGTCTAAAGTGACGAATCTGACAGTCGCGATTTTACAATATATGTTGCACACACTCGTTCTGGTATATGGGCCTTTTTTATTGTAAAGTTTTATAACTATTTTGCCAGCAGACTTTCAACAGCTTTATTATAGTAAGTGCTACTTAAAATATATACTTACCAATTTCTTAATAAGTAGTAGGTATAACTAACCCTCTTGTTCAAACAATTTTTACTTCCCACCTCTACTATGGTAGGGAAGTAATGGATTTAGTACGAAAAAAATATTTCGAGATTTTAACAGATCTTCACGTTTTGAAACCCTAGCAATCGCTTAAGATCATTTTCTGACTGATGTCTGTATGTGTGTGTGTGTATGTATGTGTGTGTGTATGTGGTCAATTTTTCGCCTTCGATATCGTAAAAACGGAACAACATACGGCCATGCCGATTGTTCTGTTGTGTTTATCAGTCTGATTTATTAGATCTGATTAGATTTTGAGTCAAATCGGTTCAGTGGATCCTGAGATATTCAAAAAAACGTTCTCAATGTCACGTATTAACATAGGTAAAAAAAATATAAATGAATTCTAGATGTTATAATATGAAAAAAATGTAAATATTTTTTTTCTCTAAAATGTACAGTTTTCGAGAAAAAAAATATTTTACTAAAAAAAGAAAATTGTACGTAAATCAAGGTAATCATGATTTTTGCTATATTACTAGCCATCAGTAGATCACCAAACAAAAAAGGTGGCCATGCTTTTTTTCAAAGAATAAAAAAAGAGTGTTTATTTTTTGCAAATATTTACTAGGTGGGAAGTATAGGACTGGTCATCAGTCGAATTTTTTTAAAGAAATTTAGGAAGGTTTTTGTCTGTCAACTATAAAGTTGTAGAACGTTATCTGATAAAAGAAAACTAGCATTTATATTAGAAATCGTGTCCATCGTAATTATAATAATATTAAGAAAAATCGCAGGATAGTGGACAAAATATTTGATTTATTTAATTAAATGTACGACGTTTCGTCTATAAATTTAGACTTTTTCAAGTACATAAAAATAACAATATTTATGAAAATTAATATTAATTACTAACCATAGCAATTAACATAACTAGTATTTTAAACTCTGAAATATAAATTTTAAAAATAAATATTTTGTTTAAATACAGATTTCACCGCTTTGTTCATTTTATTATGTTTTAGAAATAAAAACAAGCTTTAAATGTTTAACTTTTTCTGTAAGACATTTAAACTTTACCCATTTTCTATATCCAAATAAGATATTACTGTGCTAAAATGAAAACTTTCGACATTACATGTTCGAAAATGTGAAATTTGTGAAATCATTTATTTACAACATAGACACTCAACTTCCTTTTCTCTGAGTAGCTAGAAAGTTTTCTTCAGTCGATATATTTTTTTTTCTCTGTATGTTTGTCTCGTCGGCAAAACGGATCTGCAATAGTATGAAGGTAACACTTTTGGATAACACTTCTCTTCTGTTGAGTGGGGGAGATATGCTGACTAAAACTTGTTTCTTACTATTTTCACACATTGCCTATTTCTCTTGTTTATGCTATCCAATTCTCTCACTCGTCTATTGTTTTCACACTGTGCCTTCCTGCATTTGAAAATATTTTGTAACATCGGTTGTGAATTATAGACGCTCGCTAACCGAGGTTTAACATTGGAAAGGATATAAATATGAATTTAGTAAGTCTGGGCAAATTGAACGAGTTTTTATAATTCTTTTCTGACACTATTTATGTACATTTGTACAAATCAAATAAAGACGTCTGTTATAATACATATATATATATATATATATAAAGCAATTTTTATTGGTTATGCACCAAATTACATAATTGATTTTGCAATATCGGAAAAAATTATTTTATCCATTGTCACAGTCGGATTCAAACAATTTGAATCCGACTGTGACAATGGATAAAATAATTTTTTCCGATATTGCAAAATCAATTGTCACAGTCGGATTCAAACAATTTGAATCCGACTGTGACAATGGTGGATAAAATAATTTTTTCTGATATTGCAAAATCAGTTATGTAATTTGGCTGCATAACCAATAAAAATTGCTTTATTGTAAAGGATGTTTATTTTTTATATTATATTTATAATCTTACTACAAGGAAAATTGGACATATGTAAATTTTTACTGTTTTTAATTTCAAATTTCATAGGAGATGCGATCCCACTTCTGGGACGAACAGACACCGGAGTGAGGCCATACGTGTTCCGTTTTTCCAATTTTGGTACGGAACACCAAAAAATACTTTAATTGGCACAGACCTCAAAATTTCATTATTTTCCTCTTTTTAGTGCCTTTTTGAAGGAGGTTTTTTTTTGTTAAAAAGTTTTTTATTTTTTACTTTTTAGTGTCAAAAAGTAACATTTACCTTAAAGAATCACACGCCGTTACTTACTTTTATTAAAAAATCAGCCGAACTACTGAACCGATTTTGATGAATTTCTATGGGACCAATCTGAAAGTATATCCTTTCAAAAAAAAAAAAATTTTCAAAATCGGTTCATAAACGACGAAGTTATCCGCGAACATACATAAAACATAGCCACATAAAAAATATATACGGTCGAATTGAGTACTTAGACGCTAATGACCTCTGTTGTCGTGCGTCTATAATCTACAATTCATTCGAATTGAGTATCCTCTTTTTTTTGAAGTCGGTTAAAAGTGATAGGATTATAGATAATATAATTTAAACAAGCCGTGAGGTGGGTCGTTTATTAGGACTAAAGTGCGACCCTTGAGGTCCACACGACGAACTTCCCAGTTTGATAAATATTTAATAATAATAATTAAATTAGATATTACACAGAAAATCATTAAAACATAATTATTATTTATTTTTAACAATAATTAAAAAAAAAAAAACGGCTAAACCGATTTTTATAAAATTTATGTCGGATCAAAATGACGTTAACACACCTCGATTGACGCCCTTACGAAGTCGATATAATTTTTTATTCGCGAGATATTGTGTAAAATCTACTTTTTTGGAGTCTATTTGGTTAAAAAAAAAGAACGGCTGAACCGATTTTGAAAAAATTTCTTTCAGATCATATTTACGTTAATACGCGTCGTTTGGCACCCTAACGTAGTCAATATCATTTTTCATTCTCGAGGTTTCGTCTTAGAAAGAAATGGACACATACGTACGTACACACACACAGACATCTTTCTAAAAATAGTGTAGTGACCTTGAAACATAAAAATTTGTTATACATTTTGATTTCGATTTTCGGACTCATTACAATAACTTCCAATGGGAAGTTAAAAATGTATAAAAAATTAGCAAGATGTCATCTACTTTCGGTCTACATTTAAAATATTTCCATTGTATGTTTTACATTGTGTCATCCTTTCCGTCTTGAATTCGAATGCGATGACTGATGACAAACATATTTATACAGCTATTTGCGTTCGTCATATCGATGCGGGAAGACTCTGTAGCTAAAATGACATCTCCTTCACAGCTTTTATTCAGGTGTGAAAGTACGAAAACAGCACTGGCATGAATAAAATAGTAATACGAATCTTGCTTTCTAAATCTAACATGACTTGGAAATGTGTCAATACTTCTGTTTGAGTATTTGTCGCAAAATCAACGGTCATGTAATATGACTGTTGCGGAATATCAGAATAATATAGGAAATTTTTATTTGGAAAGGCAGCCAATTACATAATTATTTTTGCATTATTTTATCAACCTATGTCCCAGTCGGAATTCAAAAAAGGTACAGTGTGATTAAAATGATTTTTTAATGCGATTCAGACTCGCGCGCCAAGGGTTCTGTACAATGATAAAAGTGTTAGGTAGGACCGTAGGGATAAAAAATTTACAGATTTATTATTTTAATTTAAAAGTTTTTTCTTAACTTTTATTTTATTTTGTTCTTTGTAACCGATTTCAAATAAAAAGAAGGTTCTATTTTTCCCTAGTGTGTATGTATATTTGTATGTGCGCGATTTTTTCAGAAATTACACGAACGATTTTTATAATTCTTTTCTTAGATCCTCAAATTTAGATTCGAATTATATGTCAAATGATTAGTTATGATGAGACAATAATCACAGAAAAATATTACGGGTGCGTATGATTGGTTTTAGAAATACAGACGGAGACAGCTTATTTGTTTTCACCTACGGTTTTATGGAATAGAAAAAGCCACCCATAGAACTTGTTTGGCACGTAACTTGTTTCTTACAGCTGTACCTACTGCCATTTTAAAATGCATTTTGGATAGCTTGATTCATTCTAAACAAAAAAAATTTTTCATAAATTTACAAGAAAAAAAATAATTCAAATTCAATTACATAGCTAGCATGAGCTGCGTAGTGTAGAAATTTAATCGAATTGTAATTTATCTAGTAGGCGGCTGTCACGTTAATCATGCTTTGTAATTGATTTTAAATTATTTTTTTCCTTGAAAAATTATTAAATTTACGAAAAAAAAACATTTTTTTTTGTTTAGAATGAATTAAGCTATCCAAGATGCATTTTAAATGGCAGTACAGCTGTAAGTAAAAAGTTACGTGCGAAACAAGTTCTAGGGGTGGTATTTTCTACCCCATAAAACCGTAGAGAAAAATTAACAAGTTGTCCACTGAGTGGTCTCTTCAACAGCAGGCAACGTCTACTTAATTTCTTTTCTGTTACTTAAGACGCTAATGACCTTTGTTGTCGAGCGTCTATAATCAATTCAAGTTCTGTTACTTAAGTAACATAAAATAAATGTCGAGTAGTTTTTAATTTTTTTCTTAAAAACGGAATAATTATTCTGTATTTTTGACATCTTTTTTAAGAGGTCGTATCTCAATAGGAGAGGGGCGAATGATTTTTTTTCATTTGAAAAAACTCGTTAATTTTCAACAAAGAATCACCACGTAAATTTTTTCGCACTTATTCATTTACACTCTGTATAATTCGGTTTTGAATTCGAGGACCCGAAAACGGACATTTTTCCACCGTTTGGTCGTTCTTTTTAATTAAAGTGTTTCTAAATGTCGAAAGAACCTGTCCTTAATTTATTTGTTGGCTGTTAAAGTCCATAATTAATACAATAGATGGTATAAATACAGCACAAACAGGACTTATTCTTAGTGTCCTGCTCCCGCTATATTTATCACTAGTGGCCCCGTCCGGCTTCGCCTGGGTGCTAAGAAAGCCCGGGTGCAATGCACTACTCACTCGCTTCGCTCGTTCGCTTGAATATTATAAATACACTACTCACTCGCTTCGCTCGTTCGCTATATATATAAACCTTCCGTGAAAAATTTTCTAACTGATGATGAAAACCGCATCAAAATCCGTTGCGTGGCTTAGGAATTACATTACTCACTCGCTACGCTCGTTCGCTATATATAAATATATAAACCTTCCGGGAACAATTCCGTCATACATGATTTTTCCGTAACTTTAACCGTTTACGCAGCGCATGCAACAGAAGCTCTCAAAAGGGATAATTTTTCCCGTTTTTGCAACATTTTTCATTGATGGTCCGCTCCTATTGATCGTAGCGTGATATTATATAGCCTATAGCCTTCCTCGATAAATGGGCTATCCAACAAAAAAAAAAAAATTTCAAATCGGACTGGTTGTTCCTGAGATTAGCGCGTTCAACTAAACAAATAGATATAGATAGATCGAAATTTGAAAAACAGGAAAAAATTATAAAAACGGAAAATTCGCTCTTTTAGTCCTTAGAACTTTACAATTACAGACTAAGTTACGAATTACGATTTAGTTTATTTTTATTAAAGTTATTAACTTCTATATAAATCATTAAAAACATGACTCCCTCATGATGTGGACTTTATAGGTGCGTTACTATATATACGAACACATCGATCGATACCCAGTAGTGCTTCTATTGTACAAATTGCAGAATTTACCAATTTTATAATATTAGTTTAGATTTAGATAATATGTATTATATTCTTTAATTTATTTTTAATGAATAGTAAAAAAAAGTTATAGTGTAAATTTAAAAAACTTCGTGTTTTATTATTATTCAAAATGTTAATTAATAGTAAAACGTTACCTTGATAACCTTATACTGATTTGCAATAGTAGATTTCATCAAAACTAAACACTTCTCATCTACCATTTTGGAATAATCGGACATGAAAGTGAAATTAACAACGTTGGTCAATCATGATACAATGATACATGTTATATTATTACTTCCCACCTCTACTATGGTAGGGAAGTAATGGATTCAGTCCGAAAACAATATTTCGAGATTTTAACAGATTTTCACGTTTTGAGACCCTAGCAATCGTTTAAGATCATTTTCTGACTGATGTCTGTATGTGTGTGTGTATGTGTGTATGTGTGTATGTGTGTATGTGTGTGTGTATGTGGTCAATTTTTCGCCTTCGATATCTTAAGAACGGAACAACATACGGGCATGCCGATTGTTCTATTGTGTTTATCAGCCTTTAACTTAGATCTGATTAGATTTTGAGTCAAATCGGTTCAGTGGATCCTGAGATATTCAAAAAAACGTCCTCAATGTCACGTATTAACATAGGTAAAAAAAAATATAAATGAATTCTAGATGTTATAATATGAAAAAAATGTAAATATTTTTTTTCTCTAAAATGTATAGTTTTCGAGAAAAAAAATATTTTACTAAAAAAAATAAAAATTGTACGTAAATCAAGGTAACCATGATTTTTGCTATATTAAGCTAGCCATCAATAGATCACCAAACAAAAAAGAGGGCCATGCTTTTTTCAAAGAATAAAAATTAAATTGTGTTTTAAAGACCACCAACAGCTAAGGTTATTTGGGCCTAGTCAAAGAATAAAAAAAAGAGTGTTTATTTTTTGCGAATATTTACTAGGTGGGAAGTATAGGACTGGTCATCAGTCGAATTTTTTTGATATACAATAACTGTCAGGTAGGTTATATGTAGGTATACATGCATAATCCTACAGATAGTTCAGCTAAAGTTTTCACATAAATTTCCCAGACCAGTGTTGTACGTCTATTTTCTGCGAGAGGAGCGAGATAAATGATTAACTTCAAGCGTAATAAATTTCCAACTTTTGTGACAGACGCATAAAGTACGTACCCCCAGTATCTATATAGGAATCGTTACGGGATGGGTGAATTGCCTTTAATGTTCTTGTACTAATTAGTATTTATTTCTCAAGTATTAGTTTACTATTATATTATCCCAAGAATATAATCAAGGATAAAGCAATATGTGTTCTTTAATTTAATAATGAAAATGTATTAAACACTGCGTGTGTCCCACAGGAAAAGCAAATTACAAATTTACATGAAAATAATTTAAATGATCGTTTAAGGCTAACTTAGAGAGTTCCTTGGTAACTGTTTGAATTCACGGATTTTATTCCGAAAATCTATTATTAATAAAAAATTAAATGAAAAATGTTCAGTAATTAGGTATTTAAATTTAAAAAAAATATTATTTTTTTAATTTTTTCTAATAATTTAACATACCTAAGTAATATTGAAAAACGAAAAGAAAATTTTTTTTAAAGCCGTAGATAAATTACTAAAAATTAATTAAAATGTATAAAAATTTAAAAAATATCACGTGGCTTCAAAACGCGCCAGGAATGTTTGTGACGTCGTTATATTAAAATTTGTGTGCATTTGACGCTAATGACCTGAGTTGTCGACGCGTCTATAACCTACAATAATATTGTGTGCATTTGTTGGTATTTGTGTATGTGTATAACACATACTATCAAAAATAATAAATTTTTAACTTGGTAAGCATGGATACAAAGACCATAGATAACATAATGACGTCACACGCGTTTGGATTCTTTCGGCGCATCATCGGAACTGAGTTTAAAAATTAATTTTTATTTAAATATAACTTTTTAATTAGTAAGCAAAAAACTTAAATAAAAACAGTTTTGCTATAAAACTAGTATGTGGTCTTTCCATTTAAGTAAAAAAAAAATTCATTCAAAAACCGACTGTATACACTGTCTATTGAGAGACACGTTGTAATATCAGTAAAAGCTAAAATAGCTAATTAGTTAATGTAAATAATTAATACTTGTTGAATGATTGAATACTAGCATTATTTTATATACGTATTGAACGTAAATTATTAGCTTATTTTATGGAGCATCGTTTATATTTCCGAGGCATTTCTGATTAACTATTTAGTAATTATTTTTTATAACGCATATTTGAAATGTACAACATTTTGTGCCTCTGGTTGGCTGCTTAAAAGTATATTGTGTAACTAGTGTGCTAAATACATCTTTATACGTCAGGCACGATATTTTCAGCACAAGTAGTGGGCGAGCACACACGAGCCTTGGCAAGTGTGTATCGCGAGTCGAATACGAGTGCTGATGTTTTAGCACGAGTAGTAGGCGAGCGCACACGAGCCCTTGCGAGTGTGCATCGCGAGCCGCATACGAGTGCTGAAAACATCGCGCCTGACGCATAAAGATTTAGCACACACGTTGCACACTATACTTTATATAACACATGTATGGTTTTAGACTTTAATTGAATTAAAAAAACAGTTACATAATGGTTTATTATGTAACTAGTTGCATAATGGTTCATTATGCAAATGTTTTTCATTATAGCACTGAAAAGCGTTGCATAATGGATCATTATGTAACTAGTAACATAATGAACCATTATTGCACTGAGAAGCGTTACATAATGGTCACTAGTCAATAAACGGCTATTTAAGGTCCGCAAAACAGATACGAAAAAACACTAAAAGCGTGCATGTGTTACCTATATAAAATAATCTATGTGATACGACTTTATATGGAGGCGTACGTAAAATATATTCTGTGACGTCAGCGTGCGATTATACATATTTTATTCCATACGAGAAAGATGGAAGTATTGGTTGCTATGGCAACGAAATAAATATTTTCAGCTGTTAGATTTCGGTGTTTGACATTTATGCAATAACATATACATGTGTTACAAAAAATAGTGTATACAACTCGTACAATTATGTATACGACGCTCGGGGTGTTGGTATACTCGCCTACGGCTCGCCGCTCGCGTACCAATATCACCCCTCGCGTCTTATACATAATTGTACTAGTTGTATAATAAACTATTATGTGATACGACAAATGTATTATTGTACAGCGCGCGATAATAGGTGCGTTTGGTATCAAGGTGTAGTGTAGTGTAGTGTAGATAATTTTTCACTGAAAAGAGTTAAAAGTTCACCAAAAGTGTAAACTAAATGTACACTTGTAACAAACGGGATAGTGTACATTCTGAGTAGATTGTACATGCGCATTACAAAATAAATAAATGACAGATTGGCTGAGTTCATTATTTCTAGTTTTTACAGTTTTTTTTTTGGTCGTAAAAATGTTAAACTCACTGCCATATTTATCTTGTACCATTACATTTTGAAACTCATTCATTTTTAAGAGACACAAAATGTAAAAAATTGAGTACGAAAAAAGTATCAAATCTGTCAAAGCGATTGTCAATTCAGACATATATCACGTGACCTACACTACACTACGTGCACCTGCTCAAAAGTCAGGACTAATAGTTGTTACACTTTTAGTCCCACACTGAAATAACAAACAGATCAGTTATTTTACACTTTTGTATAACAAACGTAATAGTGTCAAAAGTGCTTACACTTTTTACACTACACCTTGATACCAAACGCACCTATTATATTATTTTAAGTAGCCGACTAGGCAGGCGATATGTTGTACATTGTAATACAAAACGTTGTTAAAACTTTTGTTACCAAAATTACATTTTTATATGATGCATGTTGATTTTTACCCGTTAGATAAATTAGTTAATTAATAATTTCAAATACAGAAAGTTAATTTTGTTACAAACAGAATACATTTAACCCCCGGGGGTAAATGTATTCTGTTTCAGTTCAATTGCCTTTTGTAAAAAAATATTAATTAAATTAATATAAGATAAAATTTAATGTTCTATGATAAAATGTTTTCAGTTTCATTATTGGTATAGTGAATAGAGTTTGGGAATATCCCCTTCTATGACTCGTATAATAAGCGTCCAGATTTCATGATCTGCAACCATAGTGAAATATATCAATTTGGTTTATTAAAAATAGTAATGTACAGTAGATTATAACTAGGGCATGCAAATATTCGGATGTTTCAGGTATTCGAATATTCGCTCAAATTTTAGCCAATATTCGAATATATTCGAATAATTGGTAAAAATAATAAAAACACTGGAACTTCAATAAATGACTTTTAATTATTTAAAATCAACACGCCTACTGCACGTCCATAAATCCAATCAAAATTTTAACAACAAAAGCAGCTTACTTCTAATTAAAAAGAGATCAAATAATCATTTTTACTTTACTTAGTTATGTAAAAATTCAGATCAAATCAACTAAATATTAGAGCGCACATAGCTTCCGAGAACCATAGATCAAATGAACATATTTAAGTAATCAAAAAAATTCTTTCTTTCTGTTTTTCCTATTCAAACAAAAATATTAAATGAGCATCTAAGACGCATTTTTATTAATTAGTACCACAAAAGTATGGGATATTGCTCCCCTATAAAAAAAATACTTCACAAATAAATAATACGTCTATTAGCACGTGCGAAGAGCAAATCAAGCAATTAAGTACACGTACGTAACGTAACGTAAGTAAATAGTTATATCAAATAAACATGCAATAATTAACAAAAAAAACTTTCCTCGCCCCGTTTCGATTCCCCTCCCACGCCCTAGCGCGAACTTAGAGCTAGTGTAGCGTTTGTAAGATGTTTTAGTGCTGCCGTAAACCGATTTTAAACAATTTTAATTCTTAACAAATAATTCGAATATATTCGAATAATAGGAATTACTATTCGAATAATAAATGCAGCCGAATATTCGAATATTCGAATTGCATGCCCTAATTATAACATAGCACGAATGTGTAATAAAAAAAATTATAATGTTAGCAGCTGCCCGACCCAGCTTCGCCCGAGAGCTATAAATTTATGATTTATTAAAACATTACTTTCTCGTCTCGCTCGTTCGCTCCAGTTATTATTGCGTATATTATAGATAGATAGATAGTTTATTTCTTCGCGTAGCCAAAGTGGATGCGAAAGTCATATAAATACAAAACGTAATACAGATTAATACAATAATAAAATACAATAATTAAAAAGAACAGTCATATGGGCAAGCATTTATAAAAAGTATTTTAAACGGTTTTTAAAGATATTTATGCTAGTGCTACCCTTGATTGAATCTGGGAGTTTGTTATAAAAATAAATATGTTTTAAATCAAATTAGTATCATCTATTGAACAGTGAAAAACAATTGCAATCGGTTAAGTAATTTCTAAGATTACCCCCGATTTTCACCCGGGCGAAGCCGAGCCGGACGGTTATTATAGCTTATGTCCTAAAGCAAAATATCACCTATCGAACAATGAAAAATAATTTGAAATCAGTCGTCTGAGATTACCCCAGATTTTCACCCGGGCGAAGTCGGGCCGATCAGTTTATATATTTGCTAGATGCCCTGTCCGGCTTCGCCCGTACTAGCAATTTACAATTAATACATTACTCACTCGCTTCGCTCATTCGTCCGAATTCATAATAAACTACCGGTGACGTATTATTATCATCGGGTATAATATTGTTATATAATAAGTATAATAAGTAAATTTTCAAAAATGTACATGACTTTACAAACGTTGTTTTTTCTATGTGTGCAATAATGCACTGACAAGGCCATTATGACATTAAGAGCTTGAAGAAGTATGAGTATATCATATTACCCCTACCCTAGCACTGGCTTCTGCCAAGTTGGGTAGGAGTATCCAATGTATAAATTTATATCAATATGTGTACCTACCTATTCAAATGGAAAATAAATAAGTAAATAAATCATACGAAACGTTCCTCATTATAATTTATTGATTGTGTTTAATATCCAGCACTTTTCCGTGATCTACTTCTAATATTGTTATATTTCACACCGCTTTTGACGTAAATTTGATTTCAATCCAACCTGAAATCAATTCGATTTGCACCCGGGCGAAGCCGGGACAGACATTTATTATAGACCTAAACCTTCCCTAAGAAATAATCTATCGATTGGTAAAAACCACAATCAAATCCGTTCAGAAGTTCTCTACAGACAGACACCTATAACCGTGACTTTTTACCTGAGGTAAAAAAAAATTTATTTCTAATTATAATTGTTATTCTCCAAAAGAGACAACTCTTGACTTGATGTATCCGTTTTTATATTTTTGTTACAGTACTTGATAAAGTCTCGAAAGAGACGAAACGTCGTACGAAGATAAATAAAAGAGTTATTAATCAATAACAATTTATTCAATCGAAGAACCCATGAACCGTATTGAATTTATTTAAAAAATGGATATGAACCGAGTGAATTGTTTATAAATATAAAACTGGTCGATCACAAATCTAGGCTATCGGACACGTCGGTACCTTTACCCTGCATTTACAGACGCTGCTGTTTTCTTATCCTTATCGCGTCAATGTAGTACCTACTGCAGAACGAGCTATAACTATACATGGCGCATGCGCCCTGTAGTAGTAGGTCTCTATTCGTTTTTACTTTATATGCAAAAAGTTTTTTCTCTCCGATGAACGAGAAAAAGTGTACTTTGCAAACTATTTAGACATTCAATATTTCCAATAACACGTTATTCTATCGACTGACACAAAAAAATTAGATGAAATTACTATTATTGCACGAGTCTGAAGGGAAACTCAGTTGTATTATATAAAACGCCCCTTACACGCAGCGGAATGTTTGTACGATTTGTACAAAATGTACAAACAATATGTTTCATCCCTACACATTCATACAAATTTGTACAAACAACTTTCAGCATTCTGTATGCACATTGCACATAGGGTAAATGCGGAATAAATGCCGCGGTAGTAGAGACGCCGCATGGCTATTAACTTACCTATTTACCATTTACCGTTCATCTTATCTTGTCAAGATAAGATGAACGAACATACGTACTTGTAGCACCATCCTGGTAAATAGGTAAGTTAATAACCATGCGGCGTCTCTCCTACCGCGGCATCTCTCCCGCATTTACCCTGCATGTCGACAAACTATACGCAACGACATAATGTCGCTGCATTGTGTTTGAAACGAAAGATGGAAACATTGCTTTTTTGAAATCAACTTTCTGTGATATCTTTACACGTTTTGTCTGTACTGTTATGTTTGTACAAACATGACGTTGCGTGTAGGGATAAAACATATTTGTCATTAGAATATTCTGATAGTAAATATGTTTTATCCCTACACACAAATCAAATTTGTGCAAACATAACAGTAAAAACAAATCGCTACGTGTATTTGTAATATTTGTAGTACAAATATGTCACCACAAACAAAACATGCCAACATTCCGCTGCGTGTAGGGGGCGCTTTATACTGGGTCTATACATTATGTGTTTTAGCGGAATTCGTCTGGCGAGAAAAGTACCTACATTAAGCTTCAACAATACTCTATATGGACTGCGCTTAATCCGTATCTCGTCTAATAGAAACACGCGTAAGTCTGAGGCTACACTAGAACCGTGTCAGACCAGATCCGATCAGACCAGACCAGACCAGACAAATCAGACACTTCAGACGAAGTGGCTACATAGGGAGTGGATAATATCCGACGGGTTTAAAAGTAAAATGATGCGAAACTAATTAGAGAAGACCTGAACGTTTATTTTAACAAACTGTTTATCACCTTTGTAAAATTATTAATTAAAATGAAATATGTGCAGATGTATTGTACATATTATAAACCAGGGCTCCGAATTTATTCGAATAAATGAATATTCGAATGGTCGAATACTTTCAAAACAGATTTATTCAATATTAGAATATTCGAATTTCAAATATTCAAATACATATTTGAATACTCGTTTTTTATATAAACTCTAAATAACCGAAACAGCTTTTCTCTAATAATTTTTGATGTGCAAATTTTGAATATTTGGATATTTAAATATTTGTCAAAATGCACTGCTTTTATTATTTTTCATCGTTGTTCAACAATAACATTTATTATATACATTTATACAACAGCTGTTCTTTGTTTTTGGCGTCCCTGAGTCCTGAGTATCGTTTGTCGCCAATTATTGCTCATTGCTCTGTTTATGTTTTGATTTCAATATGCAATTTATGATTTTAGATTAGCGATAGAGATAACAATTTTTCCAGAAATATAATGTTTTTTATTTCGATCAATTAACAAATAACAATAGTTATGCTATTTGTTATGACTGTCCAGCATTGTTTGATTTAAACATTGTTGGGAAACCAGTGAGGGCCGTGACTATTTAGATCTCGGCAGACTGCCGGATCTTTGTAAAAATCCAAAAAACAGCGAAATTTTGGACCTTTTTCAGTTTTTATTAATTTTAACTATTCGAATAGAAGTTTAAATGAATATTCGAATACTTTAATTTGAAAAATTCCGAGCCCTATTATAAACAACAAACAAAACAAACTTCAACAATGCGTTAAAATCGATCAGAGCTAATTTATTTTCAATCTATGAACTACTGATCATAGATTAAACAAATTATTATACTTTTAAATCCTACCTGAAAGATTCATTTTTTCGCCAATATCTCTCCACAAAAGACCTTTCACGTCCTTGTTGTGGATCTTTTATCCCTTTAAGTCCCAAATAGGAGAATTTTCACGTATTAGATCAATTAAAAGTGATTTGTCCATACTCACAATTGATATTCAAACACGTCTTTAAATAGAATGGTAATAATAGCTAGCATAAATTTACGATACACAACACTGTTTATTGAAAACTGTCAAATGTACGGCCGTAGTCTGACGAAAATATCAAACATGTTTGATATCGTCCGACGGTCGGAACGTGTCTGTTGCAATCTGACATAATCTGGCGCGGTCTGAAGTGACAACTGTAGCCACTTCAATAAGATTACTGGTGTTTGTTCACATCCAACAATACGGATCTGATCTGGTCTGATCTGATCTGGTCGGAAACGGTGCCAATGTAGCCTCAGCCTAACGCAACAACGAAAATGCGCATACGTCGAAACTTATACCATAAATGACAATCGAAAGAACTTTATTAATTCTTGCTCTGTCCTCCATACAGTTAATTAATTTGTAACTTCAAACTGAACTTGTAACTCGAATGTAAACTTTGTCATCGTTTACTCTACGCTCAAAACAGGACTGAACCGGTGTGTATTGATATGTTGGTTATGTGACACGACTGAGTTTGAGCCGTTCATTATTGTATCATGTTTGGCCAGTTGTAGGGTACAACGAATCTGATGTCTACAAAATTACTGCCGTCAAACCGGAAAGAATCTCCCATTCGATCCACGACCGACATGAAAATTGTGTATCTGGGACCACGGCAGTGGCCCCCGCCAAGTCGAGCAAACAACAGACGGCCGCTACCGTGTATACCTTTTCTCGAAGCAACTCAAGGCACTTTTCAACTTTCTATATCTCTGTTACAAATGCAAGCAGAAGGCTGAAAATTTCGCTAGAGATTGTACCTAACGGTCTTAACTAATTCCCCAAATTACAAGTTTCTAATAAATATAGTTCAGAAAATTTCAACCCTCAAAATTGTCTATTTTGTCATCACTCACTCACTCACTGACATAGCGATCATCAAAAAGCTAGGGCACTTCCAGTAGTCCTAGAAAGCTGAAATTTGGTATGCAGGCTGGGTTTCACGTACAAGTAACGAGGAAATTCAAACATGTGTGATCTTCCCCCTCCAACCCCTAAAAGGGGGTGTGGCAGATTTCTATAGGTCCTTATAGTCAGAGAAAGCTGAAATTTGGTATGCAGGCTGGGCTTCGCGTACAAGTAACGAGAAAATTAACAAATCTATGTTTTTCCCCCTCCAACCCCTAAAAGGGGGTGGTGCATATTTCTATTATTATAGGCTAAGTCCGTAGTCAGAGAAAGCTGAAATTTGGTATGCAGGCTAGGTTTCGCGTACAAGTAACGAGGAAATTCAAACATGTGTGATCTTCCCCCTCCAACCCCTAAAAGGGGGTGTGGCAGATTTCTATAGGTCCTTAGTCAGAGAAAGCTGAAATTTGGTATGCATGCTGGGTTTCACGTACAAGTAACGAGAAAATTCAAATATTTGTGATTTTCCCTTTCCAACCTTACAAAAAGAACTGAGATCCCATAAGAAATATTCTTGTAAAGAAAAAAAAATGCCAAGTCTCGCAACACTTTCGCCGTAAAAAGTTTTGAGATCCCGAAAAGTACCAAGTCAGCCATTCTATTACCTTTGACTATGAAGTTAGCAAATTACTCGATAGTTGTCTTAAAACTACACAGGTAAAATAAAGAATAATTTATAAATAATATTTTATTACTGTAAACTTGTAGTACCTTTTGAACTTGGCAATCACGTGGCATAGGTGCACTGTGATGAGATATTGTTTTTATTAAAACTTTATCGCACGGTATCATATATCCTGATGCTACGTGTTTGCCAAGTTCAAAAGGTACTACAAGTTTACAGTAATAAAATATTATTTATAAATTATTCTTTATTTTACCTGTGTAGTTTTAAGACAACTATCGAGTAAATTGCTAACTTCATAGTCAAAGGTAATAGAATGGCTGACTTGGTACTTTTCGGGATCTCAAAACTTTTTACGGCGAAAGTGTTGCGAGACTTGGCATTTTTTTTTCTTTACAAGAATATTTTTTATGGGATAGAATATCTTTTAAGCAGGCGGAGCTTACAAAATTATTTCAAAATTTATTTTTAAGCTAATTTTAAATCCGAATGAATTGATTGAGATGTCATTTTGTTCATAATGTAATTGTCGACTAATATAGCCCAAAAAATTACATACCTACACTTATGTCGTTGATTCTTTTATTTGAAACTACTTATAATATTTTATATTACAATTAAGCAAAATCGCAGGATAGTGGACAAAATAATTTGATTTATTAAATTAAATGTACGACGTTTCGTCTATAGATTTAGACTTTTTCAAGTACATACATAAAAATATTTTTATGTATGTACTTGAATTGATGAATGAATTGATTGAGATGTCATTTTGTTCATAATGTAATTGTCGACTAATATAGCCCAAAAAAATTACATACCTACACTTATGTCGTTGATTCTTTTATTTGAAACTACTTATAATATTTTATATTACAATTAAGCAAAATCGCAGGATAGTGGACAAAATAATTTGATTTATTAAATTAAATGTACGACGTTTCGTCTATAGATCTAGACTTTTTCAAGTACATACATAAAAATAACAATAACAATTGTCATTTTTAACTTCCCACTGGAAGTTATTGTAATGGGTCCGAAAATCGAAATCAAAAAGGAAAAAAAATTTTTATCTTTCAAGGTCACTACACTATTTTTACACTACTTTTAGAAAGATGTCTGTGTGTGTGTACGTACGTACGTACGTACGTATGTGTCCATTTCTTTCTAAGACGAAATCTCGAGAATGAAAAATGATATCGACTACGTTAGGGTGCCAATCGACGCGTATTAACGTAAATATGATCTGAAAGAAATTTTTTCAAAATCGGTTCAGCCGTTCTTTTTTCTTAACCAAATAACCTCCAAAAAAGTAGATTTTACACAATATCTCGCGAATAAAAAATTATATCGACTTCGTAAGGGTGTCAATCGAGGCGTGTTAACGTCATTTTGATCCGACATAAATTTTATAAAAATCGGTTCAGCCGTTTTTTTTTTTTTTTTTTTTAAATTATTGATGTTTTAATGATTAAAATGATTACTTTTCTGTGTAATATCTAATTTAATTATTATTATTAAATATTTATCAAACTGGGAAGTTCGTCGCACTTTAGTCCTAATAAACGACCCACCTCACGGCTTGTTATGTATGTATTTTTATGTATGTATAAAAATAACAATAACAATTGTTATTTTTATGTATCTACTTGAAAAAATCTAAATCTATAGACGAAACGTCGTACATTTAATTTAATAAATCAAATTATTTTGTCCACTATCCTGCGATTTTGCTTAATTTTATTATAATCACGATGGACACGATTTCTAATATAAATTTTATATTATATTGCACTCAACAGGTATAATATTGATTTTCTCGATATTTTTTTACAAATATTTTGATTCAATCTGTATATCTATTATACTATAGTGCCATCGAAGGCTTATGTAGCCCACGTAGAAAGTTTTATGATCTATATTTTTGCCTTATTACCTTTGACTTATGACTGACATCTATGAACATTATATGATATCATAATGTCTTCATAAAACTTTTATTGTTAATAGCCATATCTGCAAATATAATAATATTGTTTATTATCCATAGGTGACAAGTTTGACAGGTAGTTTAGTAGGTAAGAATACTGTTACTGACGCAAACTGTACGAAAGTCGTTTATTAGGCGCGATCTTAGCGAAGCTAGAAGCGCCTATATACACTCGCTTTGTCTGTACGTCTGTGAATCTGTGAATCTGTGAATCTGTGAATCTGTGAATCTGTAACGGATTTTTTGTATCAGTCGTACAGCCCAAACGAGTTAACCGATTTTAAAAAACTTTTTTTTGTTCGATTCCTCTCGGGGTCTATTTGATCCTAACGTCGTTAGCTTTACTTAACTAACATTAGCACTGGCGCTCAGATCACTATATATACAATTCTTTATTAAATATTAACATTGGAAATGTTTATGTTCGTATATGGGGGCAGAGTTACGAGTTTTCGTTCAAGGCCAAAAGACAACGGTGTCGCGATCAAGTGAGGAGCAATTATGCAAAATTGAACAAGTGCAATTTTTTCGAAATGTGTTTTATATCATGTCTAGTTAATTGAGAGGTATTTGCGACGAAGACAACGGTGTCGCGATCAAGTGAGGAGCAATCATGCAAAATTGAACAAGTGCAATTTTTTCGAAATGTGTTTTATATCATGTCCAGTTAATTGAGAGGTATTTGCGACGAAGACAACGGTGTCGCGATCAAGTGAGGAGCAATCATGCAAAATTGAACAAGTGCAATTTTTAGGCGCGATCTTAGCGAAGCTAGAAGCGCCTATATACACTCGCTTTGTCTGTGAATCTGTGAATCTGTGAATCTGTAACGGATTTTTTGTGTCACGCGTACAGCCCAAACGGATGAACCAATTTTCAAAAACTTTTTTTTGTTCGATTCCTCTCGGGGTCTATTTGATCCTAACGTCGCCCGATTTTTGAATTTTGGCCCCAGAGGGGAGCAAATTAGAAAAAACGGTGTTTTTTGCTTATAGTTTGCTCAATTTAAGTCAGATCGATTCGAAACCTGTCTTAAACGAAAGAGCAGAAAATTTTAGAGAGATTTCATGTATAATATTGTGTCAAAACTGTTTTTTTATACAGATTTATATGATTATTAAACGAAATAAATGCGACTTTATCTAATAAATCGCGAACTTGTTTCGGTTGTCCTTGTCTGTTGCACAGTGTGATATGGATATTGGAAGATAGCGTATGCTCTGTCTTATATTGCATTATTTTAATATAGTTATTCAATTTTTTGACTGCTGATATTTGAATTTAAGTTTAAAAACCCTGGCCTACTGAGTTAAAATGACGTGTAACTAATTATTGACGTCGATCGGA
This sequence comes from Mongoloraphidia duomilia, assembly GCA_039654895.1. Classification (NCBI taxonomy): domain Eukaryota; kingdom Metazoa; phylum Arthropoda; class Insecta; order Raphidioptera; family Raphidiidae; genus Mongoloraphidia; species Mongoloraphidia duomilia. The sequence continues at coordinate 12,893,258 of CM077524.1, forward strand.
TGGCGAGACCTAGGGATCGGACCAAAATTTCTCGACGTTCATACCCCGGCTTTCGTCCGGGTGTAAATCGTACTTTTAAATTTTCACCCACTTCCCGTGATCCGATTGAGTTGAAATTTTGCACACATGTGTAGCTCCGGTGACAATACAATATTATGGTAACTAGCTGACCGGCCCGGTTTCGTCCGGGTGTAAATCGTACTTTTGAATTTTCACCCACTTCCCGTGATCCGATTGAGTTGAAATTTTGCACACATGTGTAGCTCCGGTGACAATACAATATTATGGTAACTAGCTGACCGGCCCGGCTTTCGTCCGGGTGTAAATCGTACTTTTGAATTTTCACCCACTTCCCGTGATCCGATTAAGTTGAAATTTTGCACACATGTGTAGCTCCGGTGACAATACAATATTATGGTAACTAGCTGACCGGCCCGGCTTTCGTCCGGGTGTAAATCGTACTTTTAAATTTTCACCCACTTCCCGTGATCCGATTGAGTTGAAATTTTGCACACATGTGTAGCTCCGGTGACAATACATTATTATGGTAACTAGCTGACCGGCCCGGCTTTCGTCCGGGTGCAAATCGTACTTTTGAATTTTCACAGGCAAAAGGTCTTTCTCCGGTAACGTTTCGGATAAATGTAATAAAATCAGACTAAGGAAATAAAGCACACTAAACAATTGAAAAGTCACGTCACGAAGTAGTGTAACGTCACTTTTGTAAAAATTATCCGATCCTTTTGAAAATTAATATTTGAGAGTTTTATAGGACACAAAAAAATAAAATGGCGTCAGATTTCAAAATGTCGTCCATATGTACTTTTTTGTAAACATTATCCGATTCTTTTGAAAATTAATATTTGAGAGTGTTATAGGACACAAAAAAATTAAATGGTGTCAGATTTCAAAATGGTGGCCATATGTACTTTTTTGTAAGAATTATCAGATCCTTTTGAAAATTGATATTTGAGAGTTTCATAGAACACAAAAAAATAAAATGACGTCAGATTTCAAAATGGCGGCCATTATATATACTTTTTTGTAAAAATTATCCGATCCTTTTGAAAATTCATATTTGCGAGGTTTATAGGACACAAAAAAATAAAATGACGTCAGATTTCAAAATGGCGGAAATATGTAGAACGCCTTTCTAAAAATTATACGATCCTTTTGAAAATTGATATTTGAGAGTTTCATAAGACACAAAAAAATAAAATGACGTCAGATTTCAAAATGGCGGCCGTATGTACATTTTTGTAAAAATTATCCGATCATTTTGAAAATTGATATTTGAGAGTTTCATGGAACACAAAAAAATAAAATGACGTCAGATTTCAAAATGGCGACCATATATACTTTTTTGTAAAAATTATCCGATCCTTTTGAAAATTCGGTATTTGAAAGTTTCATAGGACACAAAAAAATAAAATAGCGTCAGATTTCAAAATGGCGGCCATAATATGTACTTTTTTGTAAAAATTGTCCGATCCCTTTGAAAATTGATATATGCGAGTTTTATAGGACACAAAAAAATAAAATGACGTCATATTTCAAAATGGCGGAAATATGTAGTCTCCTTTGTAAAAATTATCCGATCCTTTTGAAAATTGATATTTGAGAGTTTCATAAGACACAAAAAAATAAAATGACGTCAGATTTAAAAATGGCGGCCGTATGGACATTTTTGTAAAAATTATCCGATCCTTTTGAAAATTGATATTTGAGAGTTTCATAGGTCACAAAAAAATAAAATGATGTCAGATTTCAAAATGGCGGCCATATATACTTTTTTGTAAAAATTATCCGATCCTTTTGAAAATCGGTATTTGAAAGTGTCATAGGACACAAAAAAATAAAATGATGTCAGATTTAAAAATGGCGGCCGTATGTACTTTTTTGTAAAAATTATCCGATCCTTTTGAAAATTGATATTTGAGAGTTTCATAGAACACAAAAAAATAAAATGACGTCAGATTTCAAAATGGCGGCCATATGTACTTTTTTGCAAAAATGATCCGATCTTTTTGAAAATTAATATTTGCGAGTTTTATAGGACACAAAAAAATAAAATGATGTCATATTTCAAAATGGCGGTCATAAGTATATATTTCTTTGTAAAAATTATCCGATCCTTTTGAAAATTGATATTTGAGAATTTAATAAGACACAAAAAAAAAAAATGGCGTCAGATTTCAAAATGGCGATCAAATAATAACTTTTTAATTGTATTATTTATATCTTTGATAAATTCGGTTTTATATACAATGCGTAAAAAGAATAGCTTCTGTCGGGTGTCTTACGACACATCATGACTTTTTTATTTAGCCGGTTCCGAGTAACGCTTAATAGTCAACCGTTGCTATGGAAAATTGTTTAAAAAATTCACTGTACTATTTTTTCTATCTAATCCAATACATATTTATATTAGGTCTTATGGCTCATAGCCTACTACAAAATTATAAATCTTCTCAGTGTTATTTTCCCTATGTTCAATAAAACCGTTTACACACAGTACCTACATGAATATCGCGCCTTGTAATTCTTGAATTACTTTTATGCTCCAAAATTTTTTTTGGTTAAACTCGATCATAATTAGCTGTAAAGGTTCATACAAACTTCTACGTACACATGCTTTGAACTCTATCGTATGCATATTGCATATACTTTGTTTGTAAATCTACGTATAAGTACGGTAAATTAACAATATAATAAGTAGTACCTGAGGTGACTGATAACGTTATGGTAGATGAAAAAGCCAATAAACTTGGTATACTCTTAAGAGAATAATGTGTAAACATTCAGGTTCTAATATGATGACAGCTACATTATACATAATAACCTCAAAAATCTGTGATAGCTGATACGCTCAAAATACTATATGACCTGTAGAACTGTCCCACTTTCATGAGACACTTGCACATACTTTCGTTAAGTTTCACCGACTTACTGTATTGTAGACATTTTGAGTGGGGACAGATGTTTTTGTCATACCCCCTATAAAATAGCTACTTTACATACATGTGCACTGGCCTGTAATGGATCACTTTACAGGCAGGTGTGTGGGAACGTGTCTTTCCCACACTATAGTGTGCGAAAGTAATATTATTTTAATGCACCTACATTCTATAGTAATGTAATGTTTTTCAATTTATTATTTTTAATAATAAATAAATAAAGAAAAAATCAGATATTTTATATTCTCCAAGCTATGGTTCGTACCCTCGAACCATATTATAGTTCGTAGCGTATCGTCTTAAGGTACGTGCAGTACGCAGCTGGGATTCTAGATGGTAGCATGTATGGTAGATGGTGGCTGAAATTATAAGCGATTATAGGTTTGCACAACAAAGATTTGATACTAGCATTGATACAAGCTTAAATCGCGTTTGAAATGTCAGATAGCGAAGACGAATATTTGTGTTTTTCTGCTACAATTAAGTGGTATATTTTAAATGCAAATTTGGGTAGGAGCTATCATGTCCACCCTATTAATAGAAAACGATCTAAACATGGCTAATTTCATTATTTATACCAAGAATTAAAATTTTACCCAAACCGGTTTTTTGAATATTTACGTATGGAACCTAACACTTTTAAATACGTCTTAGAAAAAATTCAAAACAAATTAAATAAAAACTGGCAAAATTTCATTTATTAAACTAGTCACATCCATTGCGAAACTTGTAACGGCCATTTGACAATTGTCACACGTTGATTGTAGTAGTCAGCGCGCTGAAAGAATGATGAGATACATTCTTGTATCTAGCAGCTCTTATAACAGCGCTTATATCTGCTACACTCACTGCTTCGTTGTGTACGCTCGCATATATAACAATGCATTAATTTAAGCAAGCCCTGCTATGATCTACGCTACCATCTAGAATCCCAGCTCCAGACTGCACGTACCTTTAGACCACACGGCTGTTGAATGACTTGAATCGTGTATTAATAATGCGAGTATTAATGATGGGCGTTTACGAGATATTTTTACAATCGAAACAATTGTAATCGTTCATAATAACAATTGAGTCCACAATCGACTCCGAGTTTGATTTTACAATTGAAATGTTCGATTGTCATGTCGATTATTTGCCATATAGGTTATAGCAATAGCAGCGAATGAGAATACTTACATATAATCGCGGTTCAAGGTTATATGCTAGTCGACTGACGTTCACGCGACTCGTTGATTGTTCACTGTTCACACTGTTCAGTCGGTACTCACTACTCTGTGATCTTTTCACTATTGAATTCGTATTACACGATTACTGCACAATCGACCATCGACTCGACCACAATTGTTGAGTGATGAATGATTGCATATTATGTGGCTCCCGACTGTCGACAGTGTACGATTCAGTACTATGCGAATCGGTCTCGGTGAACTATGAAACAACAACAATCGAGTCCAAGTGACAACCATCGAGATGTTTGAACAATCGAGACAATCGACTAAAACATCTCGTATCGCGCATCACTAGCGTGTATACAGACTAGCGACGACAGATAAGAATGTAAGTTACAGACTTAATATTTTATTAAAACCTCAATAAAACGGTGCCTCACTTTCTTAAAGAACTGGCGAATTACTGCAAACTCCCGAATAGAGGAAAATAGCCATAGGTATTACAGCAGATTCCAGACGAATTACCAACGGTGGGTTACCGTAAACACCGGATTGCAGAGTAGGTGAAGAAAAATGCCAGATTACTGGAAGTTTCGAACTACGAATGGCCGAATTAGTGAAATTCGACTATATATGTAATAATCGTTTCTTCTAATGCAATATCAAGACAAAAATGAAAAAATCTTTTTTTATTATTTTCTTAGGCATTTTGTCACGTTGTGCTCAGTTTTTAAAATTATTTGTAATGTTACCATTTAAATGGCACCTACAATTAATATCCACAGGTTTTCTTTTGTTTGAGTGTTTTATAAAAGAGGCGTTTTAAATTGTGTTTGATGAAATCAGTAATTAGTGATAAAATTTAATTAAACGTATAGATATAGTACAGGATATTAGTCAGTGATGTTAATGGAGATAATCATTAATTAGACTGGACTTTTGTGCTTGCATTCTGCAATTACATTTCCTATATGACAAAAATTGATTGCCGATTCCATAAATTCTCGCTAAAAAAATTTGACAACCCCTAAGAAAGTTCTGAAAAAAATGTCAGGGGGTGAGGGAGGTTTTAACCCTTCTACAATTTCTTTTGGGTTTCTTTGATTACCGAAAGGAGAGTTATCCTCTAAAATGTACTTTTGTCAAATTTCATTCAATTTGTTTCACTCATTTCTGAACAGCGTACAAAAATGTGTTTTTTTATGTAAACTTTGAACTCTTCTCACGGGCAAACGGTACATTTCGGTATATAAATAAATTGGGTCCAATCGACTTATTTTGACCTCTAATACGCACGTAGTAGCTCTGTGTCCCAGCAATTTTGGGACATCCTGTATAGTGCATATCCATGTATGTATAAATAAGAAGCATTAATTTATTAAAATTAATAGAATTAAGTAATTAATTTATTATTCATGCCACAACAACACTGCACAATCTGTGAAAATTGCCATTAGCTACCTTACCGTTTGTGAGATATAGAGCCTTGTGACAGCCGGATGGACGGATAGACTCAGTAGGTAATAGGATTATGTTTGAGGTTTGGGACCCTAGAAAGAATAGATGTGTCATCCGCAGTCTTTTTATTTTTTTCTTTTCTTGATATACATTCCACTGTTGTATAATCGCGATTCAAGGTTATATGCTAGTCGACTGACGTTCACGCGACTCTTGATCTTTCATTGTTCACACTGTTCAGTCGGTACTAACTACTCTGTGATCTCTTCACTATTGAATTCGTATTACACGATTACTGCACAATCGATCGCCGACTCGACCACAATTGTTGAGTGATGAACGACTGTATATTATGTGGCTCTCGAGTCTCGACAGTGTACGATTAAATACTATGCGACTCGGTCTCGGTGAACTGTGAAACAACAACAATCGAGTCCAAGTGACAACCATCGAGAGTCATCGAGATGTTTGAACAATCAAGACAATCGACTAAAACATCTCGTACAGCGCATCACTACGAGATGTACCTACTACTTGAAATGGCAGTTACTTTACTTTAAAACGGAACGTCTGGCTACATAATATTATAGAACTTGATGATTTTATATCTCAGTTTGTTAGTTACACTATCAGCGATATAGAACTTTATAGATATTGTTACGGATCACCCTGTATATAAACGTCAGGCAGGAATTCTGAGAAGCGGTGGCTGCTGCTGAACAACGAGTAACTGCACGAACATTCTAGAGAACGCTAGAACGCGCTGTGCCTAAGCCAAGCGGCCTATATAAACAGCGAAGTACGAGTGAGTCGGGGATCAGTCAATGTAGTGTCGAATACGCAGTCAATGGTGAATCGTGCAACCAAAGCGGATCAGTGATATAAATATTAGTCAATCAACGGTCGAATCAGTCAGTACAGTGATATAAATAGTGGAGTGGATAAAAAAAAAATAATACTGAAGTAACTGAGTAAAGGACCGACATAAATAAACGTTAGAAATAAATCGGATATAAATACAGTGATATAAATAGTTCCGTGATATAAATTCACCTGATAAAATAAATATTAGTGTAGTCAATTGTATATAGTTAAGTGTTAATTACTTGTGTTGATTGTTAGAACTGACTTTTGATTGTTGTATTTATTGTTGTTGTGTTTTTAATTATTGTAAAGTAATATTGTAAGTAATTATTGTAAATAAATATTTATTCCGCCAACTCAGAAAACAGTTTTGTAACAATATATTTGACGTTAACACACTTGATCGGTATAATTTTTAAAAATGTTGCTTTAGATAGAGCAGCGCGCATGGAATATCTATTTATTTGACGTTGACACGTCACTGCTCTAAGATTTCTCAGCTGCAGTATACGAATTAGTCATTGATTCATATTCAGATGCTCAGTTTTATGTAGGTAGATGATGTATGAGCGTCTCACAGCCCCGTTTCTCGTCTCCATTGAGCTCTACTAACATACTATCTGAGTTGTAGGCCCCAGTCAGTCTCGACAAGCAGTCAGCCGGCTGTAAGGGCGGCCTCAACACACCGTAGACATAAGAGAATGAACGATAATTATGCCGTAATTACATTTAAGAAATTCAAGTGTACAGCACAGTTCACTTGCTAGGGATTATTTATAGTTTATGTGATGCTACGAACAAATCACGTCATTTAAATATTTCTATTAAAAATTAAATCGGTTTCTACACTACTTTTTATTTTAATCATAGTTGGCTAGATTTTGACTTAAAAAAATTTTGGTCCTACAAAAAGATGCATCTTAACGGACTGCATAACTGGTAAAATTTTTATGTTGATTGCTTCATTTACCTAAAGTTATACAGGGTGTACACATCCTGTATATTTTTAGGTATCAAATGTGTAGAAGAAAGCGAGCTCTATTCACTTACCTAAAGATATACAGGGGTGTGCTACTTAAAAAAATTGACTTAAGGTAAGTTAAAATTATGCATTTTCCAACTATTGCCACTAACACCCTGTACAATTAAATTTAACTCTGAAGTATTTGGAGGGTAGCAAATGCTATGGACTAATACTTGACACGCAAAAATTGACGCAACTTGGAAAATGTGGTTGGTGTATACATTTTAGTAGTACTTAGTTAACAAAAATTTTGGAGGATACAAGTAATTCAAGAATTACAAGGCGCGATATTCATGTAGGTACTGTGTGTAAACGGTTTTATCGAACATAGGGAAAATAACACTGAGAAGATTAATAATTTTGTAGTAGGCTATGAGCCATAAGACCTAATATAAATATGTATTGGATTACATAGAAAAACTAGTAGGTACAGTGAATTTTTTAAACAATTTTCCATAGCAACGGTTAACTATTAAGCGTTACTCGGAACCGGCTAAATAAAAAAGTCATGATGTGTCGTAAGACACCCGACAGAAGCTATGCTTCTTACGAATTGTATATAAAACCGAATTTATCAAAGATATAAATAATACAATTAAAAAGTTATTATTTGATCGCCATTTTGAAATCTGACGCCATTTTAATTTTTTGTGTCTTATTAAATTCTCAAATATCAATTTTCAAAAGGATCGGATAATTTCTACAAAGAAATATATACCTATTATAAAGATCTTTTTTACTTGATTTAATGTTATCGTAGATACTTATATAAAATTAATAATAAATAAATAAAACACAGCAAAAATTGATTTAATCAAGATGAGTCTAAAATAGGTCTGATCACAACGAAATTATAATTTTGAATTACTTGTTTGTTTCAAAAGCGTAGCTAACAGAAACTGCCAAACAAAACAATGTTGTGTCGACAATGTAGAGTATTATGTTGACTCAAAAAGACACAACATAATGACCGCCATTTTTAAATATGACATCATTTTACTTTTTTGCGTCCTATAAAACTCGCAAATATTAATTATCAAAAAGATCGGATAATTTTTCAAAAAAGTTCATACGGGCGCCATTTTGAAATCTGAAGTAATTTTTTGTGTCCTGTAAAACTCTCAAATATCAATTTTCAAAAGGATCGGATAATTTTAGCAAAAAAGTACCTACATATGGCCGCCATTTTAAAATATGACGTCATTTTATTTTTTTTGTGTCCTATGAAACTCCAAATACCGATTTTCAAAAAGATCGGATCATTTTTGCAAAAAAGTAAATATGGCCGCCATTTTGAAATCTGACGTCATTTTATTTTTTTGTGTTCTATAAAATTCTCAAATATCAATTTTCAAAAGTATCGGATAATTTTTACAGAAAAGTGCATACGGCCGCCATTTTTAAATCTTACATCATTTTATTTTTTTGTCTCCTATGAAACTTTCAAATATCAATTTTCAAAAGGAACGGATAATTTTTACAAAAAAGTACATACGGCCGCCATTTTAAAATCTGACATCATTTTATTTTTTTGTGTCCTATGAAACTTTCAAATACCGATTTTCAAAAGGATCGGATAATTTTTACAAAAAAGTATATATGGCCGCCATTTTGAAATCTGACGTCATATTTTTTTGTGACCTATGAAACTCTCAAATATCAATTTTCAAAAGAATCGGATAATTTTTACAAAAATGTACATACGGCCGCCATTTTGAAATCCGACGTCATTTTATTTTTTTGTGTCTTATGAAACTCTCAAATATCAATTTTCAAAAGGATCGGATAATTTTTACAAAGGAGTACTACATATTTCCGCCATTTTGAAATATGACGTCATTTTATTTTTTTGTGTCCTATAAAACTCGCATATATCAATTTACAAAGGGATCGGATAATTTTTACAAAAAAGTACATATTATGGCCGCCATTTTCAAATCTGACGCCATTTTATTTTTTGTGTCCTATAAAACTCTCAAATATCAATATTCAAAAGAATCGGATAATTTAAAAAAAAAGTGCATATGGCCGCCATTTTGAAATCTGACGTCATTTTATTTTTTTGTGTTATATGAAACTCTCAAATATCAATTTTCAAAAGGATCGGATAATTTTTACAGAAAAGTACATACGGCCGCCATTTTTAAATCTTACATCATTTTATTTTTTTGTGTCCTATGAAACTTTCAAATACCGAAAAGGATCGGATAATTTTTACAAAAAAGTATATATAGCCGCCACTTTGAAATCTGACGTCATTTTATTTTTTTGTGCAGCCTATGAAACTCTCAAATATCAATTTTCAAAATGATCGGATAATTTTTACAAAAAAATACATACGGCCGCCATTTTGAAATCTGACGTCATTTTATTTTTTTGTGTCCTATAAAACTTTCAAATACCGATTTTCATAAGGATCGGATAATTTTTACAAAAAAGTACATTTGGCCGCCATTTTTAAATCTGACGTCATTTTATTTTTTTGTGTTCTATGAAACTCTCAAATATCAATTTTCAAAAGGATCGGATAATTTTTACAAAAATGTACATACGGCCGCCATTTTGAAATCTGACGTCATTTTATTTTTTTGTGTCTTATGAAACTCTCAAATATCAATTTTCAAAAGGATCGTATAATTTTTAGAAAGGAGTTCTACATATTTCCGCCATTTTGAAATCTGACGTCATTTTATTTTTTTGTGTCCTATAAAACTCGCAAATATGAATTTTCAAAAGGATCGGATAATTTTTACAAAAAAGTATATATAATGGCCGCTATTTTGAAATCTGACGTCATTTCATTTTTTTGTGTTCTATGAAACTCTCAAATATCAATTTTCAAAAGGATCTGATAATTCTTACAAAAAAGTACATATGGCCGCCATTTTGAAATCTGACACCATTTAATTTTTTTGTGTCCTATAAAACTCTCAAATATTAATTTTCAAAAGATTCGGATAATGTTTACGAAAAAGTACATATGGACGCCATTTTGAAATCTGACGCCATTTTATTTTTTTGTGTCCTATAAAACTCTCAAATATTAATTTTCAAAAGGATCGGATAATTTTTACAAAAGTGACGTTACACTACTTCGTGACGTGACTTTTCAATTGTTTAGTGTGCTTTATTTCCTTAGTCTGATTTTATTACATTTATCCGAAACGTTACCGGAGAAAGACCTTTTGCCTGTGAAAATTCAAAAGTACGATTTGCACCCGGACGAAAGCCGGGCCGGTCAGCTAGTTACCATAATAATGTATTGTCACCGGAGCTACACATGTGTGCAAAATTTCAACTCAATCGGATCACGGGAAGTGGGTGAAAATTTAAAAGTACGAATTACACTCGGACGAAAGCCGGGCCGGTCAGCTAGTTACCATAATATTGTATTGTCACCGGAGCTACACATGTGTGCAAAATTTCAACTCAATCGGATCACGGGAAGTGGGTGAAAATTCAAAAGTACGATTTACACCCGGACGAAAGCCGGGCCGGTCAGTTAGTTACCATAATATTGTATTGTCACCGGAGCTACACATGTGTGCAAAATTTCAACTCAATCGGATCACGGGAAGTGGGTGAAAATTCAAAAGTACGATTTACACCCGGACGAAAGCCGGGCCGGTCAGCTAGTTACCATAATATTGTATTGTCACCGGAGCTACACATGTGTGCAAAATTTCAACTCAATCGGATCACGGGAAGTGGGTGAAAATTCAAAAGTACGATTTACACCCGGACGAAAGCCGGGGTATGAACGTCGAGAAATTTTGGTCCGATCCGATCGACGTCAATAATTAGTTACACGTCATTTTAACTCAGTAGGCCAGGGTTTTTAAACTTAAATTCAAACATCAGCAGTCAAAAAATTGAATAACTATATTGAAATAATGCAATATAAGACAGAGCATACGTTATCTTCCAATATCCATATCACACAGTGCAACAGACAAGGACAACCGAAACAAGTTCGCGATTTATTAGATAAAGTCGCATTTATTTACTTTAATAATCATATAAATCTGTATAAAAAAACTGTTTTGACACAATATTATACATGAAATCTATCTAAAATTTTCTGCTCTTTCGTTTAAGACAGGTTTCGAATCGATCTGACTTAAATTGAGCAAACTATAAGCAAAAAACACCGTTTTTTCTAATTTGCTCCCCTCTGGGGCCAAAATTCAAAAATCGGGCGACGTTAGGATCAAATAGACCCCGAGAGGAATTGAACAAAAAAAAGTTTTTTAAAATCGGTTAACCCGTTTGGGCTGTACGACTGATACAAAAAATCCGTTACAGATTCACAGATTCACAGATTCACAGATTCACAGATTCACAGATTCACAGACGTACAGACAAAGCGAGTGTATATAGGCGCTTCTAGCTTCGCTAAGATCGCGCCTAAAAATGTATAATTTTGCAGAAAAAGTTGAATATTTAGGCAACGCCCCAACCGAATTTCAAAAATGGCACCATTTTATGTAGGCCTCCGAATGGACAATTATATGGACTGAAAACATACAGGGTGTTCTATTTATAAAAATAAAAGTCAGTTGTACCATGGCTACATCATACACCCTGTATAGCTAAAAATAATTTTACAGTATAGTGCTCTTATTTCAATCCAACTTTTATTCAAAACTTTTTTTTCTAATACTCATAATAAATGAGATATCGCCCGGAGACATTCTTAGTAACTCAGCCTGTATATGCATAGTAAGTGCACTAGATTGTAGATTATAGACGCTCGACGGCAGTGGTTATATCGGTGCTGAAGGGGATAGGCGAAGAAGGTGTTCACAATCTGACACCTGCGTTTAAACATATATTGGCAGAATTAACTACAAGTCGTTCGTTAATTTTCATGCCGCTTACCCTAAATAAAAGCCCCTACCCTACACTGTAAAAAATGGATGTAAGAATACTTTGAATTAAGGTAGAATTCGCTCGATTTTCTAAGTGATTTTACATTATTATTTATTTTTACACAGAAAACTTCATAAAAACTTGGACTTTTACTGTAAAGTTAACCAAATTGGTGATTAAAATTACATAATTTGTGTAATAGTTCAATAAAGAGTAAAAATTACAAAATAAAATGTATAGTTACATATATAAAATGAATGAATACAAAACAAATTAATGTAAAATTAGTAACCACGCATGCGCAATGTGTTTTTATGGAAGCTACGCGATGTGCGGGCGATACCTGTTTGCGACGCCATTGTCTCTTTGTGTGCCTATTACCAGATTAATCGCTGGCTATAAATAGACCATCTTTAATCTATGTAATCGGCCTTCTCATTTTTTACAGTGTATGCTGCTACACACATTCTTTAGATCGCCGTTGTTTGCTGGTCAAGCTTACATGATATTATATATGAATATTTTTGTATTTATACTATTGACATTGATATCTATAATTACTTATGTTAATTTTGAGAGTATTATAGTCTATACTTAACATATTCCATATTTTATGCAAACTTATTACCGGAATATTGAATCACAATCAATTTTTAATTCACGATAATAATAATATTATTTTCTGCTTTTTTATACAGGTGTCCCAAAAATCGACGTTCAAACGAAGAGAGGTGATAAGGGAGGTCATTTCCTATCGTAATATGTGGTTATCGAATTGTTGACGGTTCAGAAGTTATTTTAATTTTTAGCTACCGAAAAGTGTTCACAAAACCATTTTTTTTACGGATAATAACAGAGCTCATGAAAATGCCTTTTTTTTGGAAAGGGAGACCCTTCAGGATTATATTAAAAAAAAATTACCCAAACAACTCATATTTTTTAAATTAATTTTTTAATGGAAGCACTAGGCGATTTCAGAGCAAAAATAAAAAATTGAACCGTCAACAATTGGAAAACCACATATATCGTTATTTTGATTGGAAATGACCACCCCTATCACCTCACTTGATTTGCACGTAAAAAATACTATTTAGTAATTAGTAATCAATTCCGTCGAAATTACATTGTCGCAAAAGCAATTTGCAAAATAAGATAACTAAATAGGAATAATGTTGAAGCTCCAATAAGATCATCAATTTTCATCGTCTCGAAGCTCGAGACGAGATCGAGAAATAAATTCTCGAGATCTCGACAAGATGAGAAGTGAGCCAGATATAAATATGGTCTCTCAACACAATAGGGGAATTTTTTTCGTGCTATATTAATAGGTTTTGTTTTTGGATAAAATATAAAATTTAACCCCTTAATACAACCCTTAAAATAACAATTTTTTCTTAATTTCAATATTATTATCAATTCAACATCTGCACTAAAATAACCGAATCCGCAAACTAGTATGTACCTCAATACGCTCAATATTCGAATTTGGACAATGCTCGAAAAAAATGCGCAAAACTAGTTTTGAGCAACCAATATTTTCCAAACCCGAAATCGATAAGGGACAAAAATCACGGTTTAAGACGTTGTTTGCTTTCTGAACATGTGTATTTTCAATTTAGAATTCGATAAAGAACACACTACGTTTTAATAATTGGTTTCCAAGGCTATAAAACGAGCTTGATTTTCAAGAAGCTGTAGCGCGCTTGCTATTTGCACCACAGAAAATTTGTGGGAATGAAAATTGTAGGAAATGTAATTCTATTTAAAACATTACATTATGAAAGAATCGCTTAAGTCGACCGTTTCTGAGATATTTCGAAACAGGCTTCCGAAAGAATTGCAAAATTATATACAAGAGGGGGTGGCGGGGGAATCACAGGGGGGATAACCGGGGACTTTTGTAAAAATACATGTCTAAAGGTGTTCTACCATCTGTGAAAAATTCAATTCTATGGAAATTATTTGCGACATACAATCTTTATTGACTGGGCTATTTCTATTTGTAACACTCAAAACTAGTTTTGCGCATTTTATTCCGGCATTGTCCAAATTCGAGAATTGAGCGTAACATATTATACTTACATAAAATTATGTAGGTACCTAAGTCCGGTCCTGTCGGGCCGATTTTATTAAAATTTTAGCAGCACATTTGAATCTCTACTAAAGACTTAAATTTCACTTTTGAAACAATTTCGCAATTTTAAATATTTCGTGCGGTGATGGAATACACTAATAATTAATACTTCCTCAATGATACTATCTAAAAACCATAGCCAAGAACTAAGAAAAGGATTATTGAAAAAAAATATTTTGTGTTCCCAGCTATGTTTCTATGGAGTAAATAGAGACCCAAACACATAAAACCCCTTTTTTGTGGGTCGGCTGTTAAAAAAAAGAAAAAAATTGACTGTAAGAAGTTTGCAAATGTCTTTTTAGTGTCACCTCTATCTTAAGTTATGGAAAATTTCATTTTCATATAAAAAAGCAAATAGGTCAATGTTGTCAAAATTGGAATCGTGATTTCAAATCATAAAATCATATGACGTCAAATTATAAAACAATAAACCTAGGTGCAACATTACACAAATTTAATAAGGTCAAAAAGGTCGACGCTAAAAAAATTCAATTTTATACAGTGCGCACATTTAATGTGGAACAATCCATATAAAAAAATCCCCAGATCAGCGTGAATCTTTTTTTACCTCCACCCTTCTTATTCATTCTTTTATAAATTGCTAAAAAATTATTCCGCAGCTAACTAAAATTTTTGTTTTCACTTTTAACAATTAATTACCGAAAATTAGCCCCTTTACTCTTCATCTCAAGTCCTTTCCCCTCCCCTAAAAATGGTATAAGCTTTCCCGACACTATTTTTAAAGCCAAAGGGTTCGGGTAAACGCCAAATGAAGAACTTAAGAATCACAATAGAGATCATTTAGGCGAAAAATTGAAAAAAAAGTATAACCAAACATTTTTTTTTTCAAAAAATTCGTCTGTAGGATCTGTAGTGTGATTCTTAGTCCTTCATTTGGCGTTTACCCGAATCCTTTAGCTATAAAAATAGCATCGGGAGACCTGTTATCGTTTTTAGGCAAGGGAAAAGGATTTGAGTTGAAGAGTGCAGGGGGTAACTTCCGGTATCGAATACTATTAATATCTCGGGTAAGTACAAATGTCAAATAATTTCATATTGTTGAAATCAGCATTTGATAATCTACCCAAGCTTGCAAAACATGCTTTGGGAGGGAGCCATTAAAAAAAGGTGATGCCGTTATTCCGGAAAGGAGTGAAAGTAAAAAAGACTATAAAGAAATAAGGTTGACATGTCCGAGGATTGTGGTCGCAGATTATCTGGGATTCTTTTATTTGGATTATTCCACACTAAACGTACGCACTGTATACCCTGTGTCCGGTCTCAAAGGTGAACATAGGGATTTAAGATAAATAATAGTTTTATACGGCTGAAATGCAATTGAAAAATTTTTTTTTTCGTTGCAGAGCAGCCAATTATATAATTGTTTCGAAACATATTGGAAAAAATCATTTTACAAACCATGGTCACAGTCAGGATTCTAACCTGAACCTTTCCACTTTCGCGGCGGAAGGAGCTTACAATACTCAACCGTGACATGATTGCTAATTTAATATTCTCCTTATATAGATTTTCACTACATGCGAGTGTCAATTCATTTAACATGGTATTGTTCATTTTTGCTGATTCGTGTTCGCCAATTCAACGTACAAGAAAGGTAATGGTACCTATCGAAAGATAAAATTATTGCGCATCAAATGATTCTAAAAATAAGAGCAAAAATGAAATTTTTACTTTAAAATACCAATTTGAAATTTACCGATTTTACAGTAATGATTTCAAATTAAGTAGGCGAATAACAAAACACTGAAAGAAGTGTGCTGTAATAAAATTGTCAAAAAACTTTTGTACTCGTAATTGGCGCAGTAAGCATTTTTACAATAATTAAAGTAAAAATGAATAATTACTCCAATGAAAACTGGGATATTGTCTATTTGAAAATGGGGGGTTATTTGAATATTTATTATAATTTTATTTTCTTTATTAACTATTACTTTTCGTTGTTTAATAATAAAAAACCAATTAAATTCTTTATTACTTAGATAAGTACCTGTTTGTTTTCTTATTATAGTCTATACGAGTAGAAGTAAAAGCCAAAATACTTAAAAATGGCTCACAACGTTGATTCCCTATGTTCAACTTTGAGACCGGACACCCGGTATATAGTCATATATTATAATATAGCTTACACATTTATAAAAGTTTTAAATAATCGCAAAAAAACAGTTATTTGGTAATTAATTTTCTACAGCGCAGGTAGGTGTTCAAGAAATATTTTTATACTGTCTGAACACTTCATTGTGTCGATAAGAAACTTTAACTATATTTTCGTTAAAACAATAATAAGGAATATTATTTTAAAATTTATTTCGGGTCAGCCTAAAAATGTTAGCTTTTCTTATGACCTATGTTGTCGAGCGTCTATAATCTACAAAGATATATATATGTTACGGTATATTCGATAAAGGTTGGTATTAATAATTACCGGTAAATATTAATAACTATACCTACACATTTGGTAAAAGCGATTAATAAACATGTATTTATTACATTTACCGGTATTTTTTCATAATTTCTAATAAAGTTTGGTTGACGCAATAAAAATCAGCTTGGTTTGGTGTTTGGGCATTCTTTGACTTAATATGTAGGAGTAAATATTAACATTTTGAAGAATAAATAATTAAACAATAAGAAATTTTAACAATTAGGTATTTAAGTTTAAAAAAAATTATTAATTTTTTAATTTTTTCTAATAATTTAACATAAATAATATTGAAAATCGAAAAGAAAAATTTTTTTAAAGCTATAGATAAATTACTAAAAATTAATTAAAATGTATAAAAATTTAAAAAATATCACGTGACTTCAAAACGCGCCAGGAATGTTTGTGACGTAGTTATGTTAAAATGTGTCAGCATTTGTTGGTATTTGTGTATATGAATTTTTTTTTTTACTTAAATGGAAGGATCACATATAATTTTTATAGCAAAACTGTTTTTATTTAATTTTTTTGCTTACTAATTAAAAAGTTATATTTAAATAAAAATTAATTTTTAAACTCGGTTCCGATAACGCGCCGAAAGAATCCGAACGCGTGTGACGTCATTATGTTATCTATGGTCTTTGTATCCATGGTTACCAAGTTAAAAATTTATTATTTTTGATAGTATGTGTAATACATATACACAAATACCAACAAATGCAGACACATTTTAACAAAACGACGTCACAAACATTCCTGGCGCGTTTTGAAGTCACGTGATATTTTTTAAATTTTTATACATTTTAATTAATTTTTAGTAATTTATCTATAGCTTTAAAAATTTTTTTCTTTTCGATTTTCAATATTATTTATGTTAAATTATTAGAAATAATTAAAAAATTAATATTTTTTTTTAAACTTAAATACCTAATTATTCATAGTTACCAACTTATTACACTGACCGTAACATATATATAAATATATATACTTATTATATATAACAATTTTACCGTAATTTGGAAAAAATCATTTAGAAAAACTGAGTTTTTTAAAATTTTGTCAAACATTTTTGCCCGTTTTCTGAGAGGCAACTACACTAACATTACCGGTACCGCCGCAAAGTTAAACACCTGTTCTTCTGGAAGCACATGTGTGTAACTGTTCCAATATGTTTAAAAAATTAATAGTTAAATTGCGATAAAGAAAATTGTTTTTTTTTTAGTTGTTTTTAATGAAAACAAAACATGCCGGCCAGTCAAATCAAAGTAGCGAAGGAAGATGAAATATATATTACAGGAATGTCGGGTCGTTTCCCCGAATCAGATAATATAGAAACATTTTATCAAAATTTGTTCCATAAGAAAGATCTTATAACATCAGACACACGACGTTGGAATTTTAAACATCCAGATATACCGTCTCGTTGCGGCAAAATAAATCGAATCGATGAATTTGATGAAGGATACTTTGACAAATTTGATAATTTTCAAATAACCAATTTTGATTCTCAGTGCCGGATATTACTGGAAACTGTTTACGAAGTGCTCATTGATGCAGGAATCAATCCAATCGAACTAAAAGGTTCTAGGACTGGTACTTTTGTAGGATCAACATTTGCGGAATCTGTCTGTTCTAACGATTTGTTTTGGGGAAAATCTTTTTTTGCCACTACTATAAGTTATTGGCTCGGAACGACAGGACCCTCTTGCGTTGTGGATACGGCATGCTCGAGTAGTATGACGGCATTGGAGGCTGCATTCACAGCCATACGTCAAGGGCGTTGTGATTCGGCAATCGTGGCCGGAACTAATGTTTGTCTCGTACCCAGCATCACGCTACAGTTTGCTCGTTTGGGAGTACTAAGTGCAAAAGGCTTGTGCCGACCATTCGACGACGATGCCTCAGGTTACGTAAGGTCAGAAGCCATCTCGGCTATTTTTCTTCAAAAAGCAAAAAATGCTAAACGAATTTATGCCAGACTCGTGTATTCAAAAAATAATAGCGACGGGTTTAAAAAACAAGGCATCACTTATCCGTCTGGTGAAAAGCAGTTCGAGCTGCTCGACACTTTCTACAAAGAATGTAACGTTAATCCGTTATCTCTCGTGTTCCTCGAAGCGCACGGAACGGGAACGGTGGTCGGCGATCCGGTAGAACTCGGAGTTATCGATAAAATATTTAGCAAAAACAAAAAAGACCCGTTCTTAATCGGTTCCGTTAAAGGAAACCTGGGACACTGTGAATCTTCGTCTGGAATGTGTTCTCTGGTTAAAGTATTGTTGAGTTATTCAAAAGGATATCTTCTACCCAACATCAATTACACCAAAGCGCGCAGTGAAGTAAAATGTTTAGAGGAAGGCACAATAAAAGTACTTACCGAGCCAACCAAATTCGAAGGCGGCTTAATCGGCATCAATAGTTTTGGTTTCGGAGGATCAAATAGTCATGCACTTCTCGAAGGTTTCAAGAAGAAGAAAATAAACGGAGGGTTTCCGAAAGACAACGTTCCTAGACTAGTTTGTGTTTCTGGAAGGTATATATTCAATATTGTGTAATTTATTGCAACAGTGCGTTATATATTCAATTATCCAATAATTCTTTTCTCTTTGAATCCGACTATATTAACGTTTCAATTCATAGTTACATAGCAAATATTCCAATGAAAACCGTTTTCTGCCAACTTCCTATTAATACAATAAGTATTAGACTTTAATTTCAATATTACAGAACTGAGGAAGCGGCGAACTTACTTCTAAACTATTTAGAGTCACACGAGGTAGATGTCGAATTTATCAGATTACTTCAAGATGTATTCAAATCGGACATTCACAAGCACGAGTATCGAGGCTACGTACTTCTGCAAAAAGGAGGACCCAAAGTTCTGAGCCGAAGTATCAAACGATCAGATGGAAGTCAAAGACCGCTGTGTTTCATGTTTAGTGGGTCGTCAATCCATCATTCGATCGACGCGTTGATGCAAATACCCGCATTCGAAGAGACAATAACGAGATGTCAAAAAACTCTCGAATCGAAAGGTATCGATCTAAAAACAATTTTTGCCGATGACAGGTACCAATCTCACATCGGCAGAATTGTGATTCAAATTGGCGTGTTAAATGTTTTGTCCGACATTGGTATTGTACCGGACTACGTCGCGGGGCAAAACTGGCACGGGGAGTTGATGTGCGCCTACGTCGATGGATGTTTAACAATCGAGCAGACTCTTCTAGCCGCGTACTTTATAGATCGCGCGCTGGGGGCGACAGAAAAATTAAAAAACAACGGGGAAATCGATAATATTCAGGTAACAAAACTTTTCATTTTGATTCAAAATTGATTACTTTCGTTTTATTTTTGCTTTAAGTTTAGATTAAACGTAACAATGAATCAGAATGTGAAAATGACTTCGAAAGCAATCAAGAACCAAATTTGAAAGATGTTACTAAATCGAGTGTCTCTAAACATACAAAAGGTAATAATGCTACAAACAATACTCTAGCTTTATTTGAAACATACATTTAAATAACCTATATGACATACGACAGATATCTCAGATCATTTTAGCACCTAGTTTATGGAAATCACAATGTTTAGTTTAGACGTTAGAGTGATTCAAACATAAAACAATTTCAGAAAAAAAGGAAACATTACCATCCTTTGCTTTGCCGTAGTTGAGTAAAAAAGCAGATATAAAATAATAATAATAACTTGACTAACGAAATACCAATATTACAAATGCAAAAATTTTCAAAAATATTGCAGGTCGACAATTATTAGAGAATCTTCGCTCAGTTTTGCCAAATTCTAAGCAACGAAATAAAAAATGGTTATCGCACATTCCAATTCGACACATCAACGCCGAGTATTTTGCAGACCTCGTGGACAAAACTGAAATTGCGTTTAAAGAGTTGTTGAAAAGTGTACCCCTGAATACGTTGTGCATCGACGTGTCGCCAAAACAGCTAAGCAAGGTGTCAGTTGATACCCAACACAAAATCATTTCTTTCATCCAAAAAGATGTCACCGAAAGTCTTCTCACAACTATTGGAAGGTACAAAATGTCTTTAATATCTTTTAATATGATTTTAATAATCGTATATGTTATTTTTAACATCTCTTTTATATATACAGGGTGAGTTCGACCACCCGTATCAGTCGTTTTTTTCGAAAACGGTTAGTCGTAGAGAGTTGTGTCAAAAATTTGTATCATAAAAGCCCTAATAAAGAATCGAATGGTGATAATTTTTTTCCGGGAAGGTCGGTAACCCTATAAGTTTGCTCCAGAATGTCCAGAACTCCGGAATTATAAATGTAACGATAGGTCGAAAGTAGTATTGTTGAAAAGATTTTAAAAAAATAAGCAAGTTTTGTAGGAAATTTTTTTTTATTACTGCCACCCCTGTAAATTTCTATAAGTATAAATATAAATTATTATATGTTCAAAACTCCGGTATTTTAGAAAGCACGATAGGTTAAAAGTGGTGCTGTTGAAAAGCTCTTTAAAAAATGGGCAAGTTTTGTAGGAAAAAATATTTAATTACTGCTACCCCTTTTAAATAAAAATCGTTTGAAATTATTAAATCAAAATTTCATAATAACGATCGAAGTCGGCATTAAAAATCTAGCAACCTTAGACATTGTCACAAGTGTTCAAACTGTCTTCCATTTACTCTTTAATACATACTACTGAGCTCTTCTGGTTATACTGTGAGTGTACTTCTTCAGTGTTTAATGATCGATAGATAGGTAACTAGATTTTAAATGCGGACTTTTAAAAAGTTCGTTATTATGACATTTTAATTAATAATTTCAAACAAATATTACTTAACAGGGGTGGCAGTAATAAAAAAAAATCCGTACAAAACTTGCTAATTTTTTAAAGATCTTTTCAACAATACCACTTTCGACCTACTGGACATTCTGGAGCAAACTAATAGGGAAGCCGACCTTCCCGAAAAAAAAATTATCACCATTCGATTCTTTATTAGGGCTTTTATAATACAAATTTTTGACACAACTCTCTACGACTAACCGTTTTCGAAAAAAACGTCTGATACGGGTGGTCGAACTCACCCTGTATATTATACTTACGATTATGACGAACCTTCCATGTCACTGTATGATCTTATTGAGGCCAATGATCTTATTAAGGTCAATAATATGAAGCTATTTAATGATTTTACTTTAAATAAAATAGATAATATAAACTTACGTACCACAAATAAATTATTCAGTAGCGGATCACTGCACAGTCGCAATAGTTACGAGTTTAGGGACCTCATTAGTGCAGAGAACACCAGTTCTTAAATTAAAACTGGAGGCTTGAAATAAAAAGTCAAACTCGCACCCCGAGGGTTCCGTAGAGTAATAAAAATAAGAAATAAGAAGTTAGGTAGTGTTAAAAAATTAACAGATTTATTTATTTATGCTTGTTTTACTTAATTTTATTTTGTTCTTTTTAATGTTTCAACATTTTTCCGTATCAAATCCCTCTACGGGTCAAACACATTTCTAGTCATTTTCAAACTCTGATTTTTTGTAGGCCACCATTACTGGGCTTTTGGAACTAATTGGAAGTGTTCTTTTTATTAAAATTTAACTTAAAAGTGTACTTTGTAATTGCAACCAATATTTGTTGTGTTGAAGACGCTAATGACCTGAGTTGTCGACGCGTCTATAATTTACAATTAATTAATTAATTGCAACCAAATGGTTACATTTCCTAATAAATATGGATTGTAACCATTTGGTTATTTTTATACAATGTTTATTCAAAAAACAATACGAAACCGAGAAGTATAACTTTAGTACTATGGTGTGTTTAGTTTTCTTTCCATAGACACATTTTGAGGAAACAATATGTGTCTGTCATAGATAAAATCTAATAGAATAATAGAAAAATTTCCTGATATGAATTTATTAAACTCTGTTGTCGGACACCCACTATATGCACTTAAATTGAAAAGTTGAGAAAAGTACTCATTATTAAAAAATGAAAAAAATCGATTTTCCTTTTAGAAATTGTAAACTGTCATTTAATTATAATTTAACCAAAATAATTTTTAAAAGTCTAAGCACACTCCCGGACGAAATTAATCAAAATTAAAAAAGATATTGTCTAAAGAAGACAACCTTCCATTTCTATAATCCATAATGTTGTCAAAATTTTAGAAGTGTGTAAATAAAACATAAGGTATATAATATTTACTGTTTTCAAAAACGTTGCGTTAAATGCAGATTTACGGTTACTTTTTGAAAAAATTAAAAGTTTGTAGATTCCGGTACTGTAAATTATCAACCCTCTATGGGTCTTTGTAACTATTTGGATACATTGAATCTAAACTCAAATTTCTCAGCTGTTTGTAGACCAACTTACAATATTTTATAGGTATACAATAATTTAATATCTAAAGTGTCGATTTGCAAAAATTCAGTTCTAAATAATTGCTATTTCTTACCTTTTTCAATTAAATTATTATCCAATACACACAGATCGCCAACAATCACAAACATATCGCAACCATTTTTTAAAAAAAGTACTAAAATGAATTCCCAGATGTCTCGAATGTCTACTGTGCGTTCAAGTGTATATAAACGTCAGGCAGGAAGCGGTGTCTGCTTGCTGAACAACGAGTGACTGCACGAACATTCTAGAGAACGCTAGAACACACTGTGCCTAGCCAAGCGGCCTATATAAGCAAGCGAGTGCAACGGAGGGCAGTCAGTCGAGTAGTGTCGAATACGCAGTGAATGGTGAGTCGTGCCATCAAGTGGATCAGTGATATAAATATTGATCAGTCAACGGGAATCAGTCAGTCAGTGAAGTACTGGGCGTTTACAATGGTAACGTAGTTCAATATCGAAGAAACGAGTAAGTTTAGGAAATATAGCCGTTGCAAATCTATTGTTACAAAACTGTTTTTTGAGTTGGCGGAATAAATATTTATTTACAATAATTAAAAAAACAATAATAATGAATGCAACAACGAAAAGTCAGTTCTAACAATCAACACATGTAAACAATAACTAAACAGTTATTCTTAAACAAAGCAAAACAAAATAAATAGCACTTAACTAATAACTCGTAATTATTACCACTACACTAGTATTTATTTTACCAATCTATTTATTTATATCATGGCTAGTGTTGCCAGGTCCAATTTGGCAAATTTCGGGACAGAAGGCTAAAAAAAATCGGGATTTTGGTTCTGAAATCGGGACAACTAAAAAAAACAAGGTGTTCATAAATCAACATTAATTTTTGTTATTAAGTGGTGAAAATAATGTCTTTATAATATCATCAAAATAATGTCATCATAATCTTCGGATCGTACGCGGCGGCAGAAAAGAACGGGCGAGCGCGATACGTCTATCGCGCTATTCGTAGTCACAAAACAATATGTGTGAAGTTTGAACCTTTTATAATTACCGATTGACCCTAAATCGGGACATTCAGCATCCCGATCAAGGGTGAATCGGGACGTGTCCACATACCCCTGAAAATCGGGACGTCCCGCGCAAATCGGCACACCTGGCAACACTAATCATGGCACTATTTATATTACTGATCCACCGTAGACTTGACTGCGTGACTCACCGTTGACTGATTGATTCACTCACTCGCACTGGCTGTTTATATATGCTGCGTGGCCTAAGCCTAGTATGTTCTCGCTTTCTCTAGAACTTTCGCGCAGGTACTAGTTGTTACACTAAGCAGACCCCGTTTCTCAGAACTCTTGCCTGCCGTTTATATACAGGGTGATCCGTAACACTATGTATCCATATGGTTACGAGAACTCATAGAGAGTTTACTAAATTTATTTTTAAAGTAAAAAATTCCAAAATATTTTACATTATAAAAACACAAATACGTTGGATTTGAACCTGGCTTTTCGGGGTGGTACGCGAACGCCTTAGCGTTGCGAGCTACGAGACCCTGTTGTAATACGGCAGAAACAATGGTCACTATTAGTAACTTGGAAACGGTTTTCGATAGGTACAAAGTTCGATTAAATTATCTTAGTTATCGTTAGGGCAAGAAAATATTTGCAGTATTTAAGAAATTTTAAGAACAGTATTAATAATACAATCTGTCATTTATACCATTATTTTAATTTTTTCCAAAACATTCATGATTTCATAAAAATAATTCACAAGATACCAATTCTGAGCATCGAAAAAATCACCACCCGGTATGTGTATAGTGTATATCCACGTATAAATAAATAAAAAACATTAATTCATTAAAATTAATTGATTAATTAATTCTAATTCATGCCACAGCAACACACAATCTGTGAAAATTTCAACTAGCTACCTCTTACCGTTTGTGAGATAGAGCCCTGTGACAGACGGACGGACAGACATCGTAGACAGGGTAACAGGGTTCCGTACGGAGGAACGGAATCCTAAAAACGTCATATTATACACTAATGGCATAGAGGTACCGTCAGTACCTAAGTAAATGCATATTGTCTCGTTGCTGTGCATGATAATTTTTAATTAAAAAAAAGACTGATAATGGGTAGAGCATTCCGTATTTTAGCAGTGTGTTGAAAATGTACAGTTTTCTGTGAGCAAGATAAAATAATAACAAGCCGTGAGGTAGGTCGTTTATTAGGACTAAAGTGCGACCCTTGAGGTCCACATGACGAACTTCCCAGTTTGATAAATATTTAATAATAATAATTAAATTAGATATTACACAGAAAAGTAATCATTTTATTCATTAAAACATAATTATTTTTATTTTTAACAATAATTAAAAAAACGGCTGAACCGATTTTTATAAAATTTATGTCGGATCAAAATGACGTTAACACACCTCGATTGACACCCTTACGAAGTCGATATAATTTTTTATTAACGAGATAAGGTGTAAAATCTACTTTTTTGGAGCCTATATTTGGTTAAGAAAAAAGAACGGTTGAACCGATTTTGAAAAAATTTCTTTCAGATCATATTTACGTTAATACGCGTCGATTACCCTAACGTAGTCGATATTATTTTTCATTCTCGAGATTTCGTCTTAGAAAGAAATGGACACATACGTACGTACATACGTACACACACACACATACACACACAGACATCTTTCTAAAAATAGTGTAAAAATAGTGTAGTGACCTTGAAACATAAACATTTTTTATACATTTTGATTTCGATTTCGGACCCATTACAATAACTTCCAATGGGAAGTTAATAATGATAATGCGTATAACGTCCGTTTCTCGACATTATGTCATAACAAACGAAAGTCGCATCATTACTATTTTCCATTTTACCATTTTCCCATTGTTATCTATATTTTTTAAACTTCACCTATTTATTATTAATAGCAATGTACGAATGGAGGAATTATAGGAAATTAGAATAAGGTAGGTAACTTTAGGAGCCTAGGAGTTTGACTGGTAATCGGCCATGGCCTTGAATAAGGAACCATCTCAATATTCATCTGGAATCATTGAGGGAAACCATGGAAAACCTCAAATAAGATGGCCGGTACAGGAATTACCGTTTCTCGGCATGAGGCAGTAGGAGAAAGTTCTAGCTGCATCTTTCCCCGCCGGGATTCGAACCCAGTACCTTCCCAATGCGAATCTAGTGCTGTACCACTAAGCTACATCGCTGGCTGAGCAAGATAAAATAAAGAGTCTAGCAATCCCTATTATAAACGCCGTTGCCCCGAGTCTAATCTCTGTGAGTGTTATTAGCCCGAGTCTGAATCTCGTTAATACTATTAATCTTAATATGAAGCTCTATGAACTCTGTCTGATTATAAAAAAACTCAACAGGCAGTCACATGTGTCTGGCTTCTTCTACCTATCGATACTTCATCTGCCTTTTTACTCAGTACATTCTCTCTTGATCAATGATTTTGTTACTTTTAGATTATACGAATACGGAATCACTGCCGAGTTGCACAAACTGTACTCGCACGTGAGCTTCCCGGTAAGCGTTAGCACGGCATCAATATCGCCCCTCATTGGCTGGAACCATTCGACGAAATGGCCGGCGCACGATTTTTACGAGATGTGCAACAAAAAAGAAAAAACGTATGAAAATTTACTTACTATTGACACGGAGATTACATATTCCAGTATTCACGGCCACGTTATTGACGGTAATTGTCCATGGCACTTTAAATTTTAGTTACAACAGAAAAATGGCGCTAAATAGATTTAACGACTCTAGTGCTACTTAGCGCCATTACTGAACTACAGTCGACTCTATCATAGTACACAGTAAAGATAGCCCAAGTGCAGCTATAACTTTTCGATTTTTTTCAACTTACTCCATAATATAAGTAGGTATATGTTTTAGGCCGTAGTCTCTTTCCAGCGACTGGATATTTACTTGTAGTGTGGGACATGCTGTCAAAGATAGAAACAGATACAATGCTTTCGAAAGGAATAGTATTTAAAAATGTAAAATTTCTAAGAGCGACAAACATAGCGGAGGACTTAAAGTTTTTAATAACTATTCAACCTGGAACCGGGAAATTCGAGGTACGCAGATATTCACGATGGTATCTCTGTAATGTAACACCGAGGATTTTCAGAACATTTTCCTTGTAGAATTCCGAATCATAAACCCGTTACAGTTTTTGTCTCTAGTAAACTATTTCGAAGAGAAAACCACTAAGGGACTTCAGAATTTAACAATGAATATGCCCACAAAATCGTCGACGTTGTTTCTAGAACACCATATCTAGATGAGATCGTCTTCACATTTTAGGTGTGCGAGGGCAACGCATTGATCGTAACAGGAGAGATAACTAAGTATGGTGATGTCAGCGACGAAATGACTAAAGTTCTTCCATTGGATGAGAGCAAATACAAAATGGAGTTGAAACAGAGCGATGTATACAAAGAATTACACTTGCGAGGCTACAATTACAAGGACGTGTTCAGAAGCATCGAAGAGTGCGATGTTGATGGAACAGTTGGCAAGATCTGCTGGAACGACTGGATCAGCTTCATGGACAGCATGCTACAGTTACTGATACTTCGAGAAGATAACCGAGGACTGTTTGTTCCGACCCGCATAAAAAAAATTGTCATCGATCCAGACAGACACGGCGATATATTCGAAAAAAAGGAAAAAATAGAAGGTTTGACAACAATTCTTTAACTGTTTTCCCAATAAGTTATTTCATTATAATGTCAACGATTTGAATATTTAGAATAAGAACCCTGACAATACACATTTGAAATAAATCACATTTTAGGGTTTCTTGTAAAGGAAAAGAAGTAATTGCCATTGTAGAGTTTTGAACCCGAGTCCTCTAGTTTCACGTTGGATGCGTTATCCGTTACATTTGGAGTTTAATCACTAACAGTGATACCTACTTAATTTCTTTCACTATAACAATCCTTAAAAAAATTCGACTGATGACCAGTCCTATACTTCCCACCTAGTAAATATTTGCAAAAAATAAACACTCTTTTTTTATTCTTTGACTAGGCCCAAATAACCTTAGCTGTTGGTGGTCTTTAAAACACAATTTAATTTTTATTCTTTGAAAAAAGCATGGCCCTCTTTTTTGTTTGGTGATCTACTGATGGCTAACTTAATATAGCAAAAATCATGGTTACCTTGATTTACGTACAATTTTGATTTTTTTTAGTAAAATATTTTTTTCTCGAAAACTATACATTTTAGAGAAAAAAAATATTTACATTTTTTTCATATTATAACATCTAGAATTCATTTATATTTTTTTTTACCTATGTTAATACGTGACATTGAGGACGTTTTTTTGAATATCTCAGGATCCACTGAACCGATTTGACTCAAAATCTAATCAGATCTAAGTTAAAGGCTGATAAACACAATAGAATAATCGGCATGCCCGTATGTTGTTCCGTTCTTAAGATATCGAAGGCGAAAAATTGACCACATACACACATACACACACACACACACACACATACAGACATCAGTCAGAAAATGATCTTAAACGATTGCTAGGGTCTCAAAACGTGAAAATCTGTTAAAATCTCGAAATATTTTTTTCGGACTAAATCCATTACTTCCCTACCATTGTAGAGGTGGGAAGTAAAAATATTAATGTTGAAATAACGTCTGCTTCTGACTATAATGAATTATAAATTAACAACCGATATAATTATAATTAATATTTTTTTATAAAATACTATTGGTCGTTAACTTATATTTCATCATAAATATTTAGTTTACATTGGTAACTTATATATTTCAGAATATACGGGTAGGACTAAAACATTTATACCTGTACGCGTATACAAAAATTTAAATTTAATCCAGGCGGGAGGTGTCGAAATTCAAGGTCTCTACGCGACCGCCATAGCAAAAAGGAAGCCGTTGACCGATCCAGTTTTGGAAACCTACCAGTTCGTACCGTATCGCGTCGAAGATGTCGTTACGGTTAGTATTTAAACCTTACAGGATTATTAGTAATTATTATATATTTCAAGGTCAAGGAGATTCCAAAATTTAAATAAAAATTTAAACTTTTGAAGTCTTCCCAAATGTAGATACAAACTACAGACTTCAAAGTTCTTTTGTTTAAACAGAAAACAGAAGTTGTCCGCCTCTCGGTGCATCTAATACTGGAAAATGCAGCAAATCGCAGTTTCAAATGCGTGGAAGAAGACGACGGAGACATCGAGCCACTAGCACCTATTGTAAGAACCGCGCTGGGAGATTTGCCATTGATCCAAGGTGACATAACTGTACTGTCGCAGCGGACATTCGATTTTGAATCAGTCAAAGTGGAGAATAAAAGCATGTCGACCGAAACTGGCTGTTCATTGGTTGTTGGATCTAACTGGCTACATGAGCCTGAGGTAATTTTGTTTGAAGTGCGTCATTTCAACTGGCAAAATTAAAAATTACTAACACAGTTTTTATTTAATTCTATCAGATGCTATTATTCAATCATCCACAAAACCGTAATTCCAGCAATAAAAGTATAATTTCTAGATTAAGGTGACAAGTGTAATATGCCTTATAAAAATATTTCATTTTCAGAAACTTGACAATGCAAAAAAATCGTTATCTAAAGGCGGTTTTATTTTAACACGCGAAAAATATACAACTTCAACAACAGAAGCGATCGAAAACTACGACATAGTTCTCGAACGAAATTGCGAAAATGAAAAATTGCTTTTGATTAAGCCGTCTGAAAAACGAAAACCATTTACCGTTTTAAAAATATCTGATAAAACGAGTGAACCTTTCGAATGGTTGGAAATTGTAAAAAATGAAATCAAAAACGAAAAATCATTACTGCTGTTCACCGAGAAGGAACCGTTATGCGGTATTCAAGGGTTGGTGAACTGCATTAGAAATGAACCCGGCGGTGCAAACGTTCACTGCGTATTCATCATCGACGAGAAAGCACCGTCGTTCGACTGTTTGGATCCATTTTACAAAAAGCAACTCGATCTAAACTTGGCCATGAACGTTTATAAGAACGGTGTGTGGGGCAGTTTTAGACACTTACAACTAACTACGAGTGAATATGTACCTACAAAACATGCGTTCGTCAATGTAGCTACGCGAGGTGACCTGTCCAGTTTACGATGGTTCCAAGGTCGTTTAAGCAATCAGACAACCGAACCTCTTGCGGAAGTTTATTACGCAGCCCTGAATTTCAGAGACGTAATGACGGCGACTGGAAAACTCGCTACCGAGGTAAAAAAGACTGCACCAATACTTAATATAAATAAAAGCATTCAAAGATACCATGTTTCGCTAAATTTTCCTTAGCTGTTGTCGAGTGAAAATGGCACAAACAGAATGACAGAGATGAGAAAATACATCTCGAAGCAGATTTTCCTAGCAAGTCCTTAGTCTATCATACAAAATGTCCAAAAACCTCGAAAAACTTTCAAGAAAACGAAATTACCGAAAAAGATCAATGCTATGTTATATATTAGGCTTGATTTAAGAACACCAACTTCCAGGGTTATTTGACCTTAAATAACAATTCTTATTTTGCAGGTCGTGGCACACGATCGTTTACAAGAAACAGTCCAAGGCATTGAGTTTTCGGGAAGGAACGCTTCGGGTCATAGAATCATGGGCATGTTATCAGGAGGTGCTTTGGCTACCCAACTGCAAGAGGATCCATACTTGACTTGGAACGTTCCTGACGACTGGACACTCGAAGACGCCGCCACCGTGCCTATAGTTTACGGAACTGCACTTTACGCCCTCGTATGCATTGGAGAGATGCATAAAGGACAGTCGGTGCTGATTCACGCCGGTTCCGGAGGTGTCGGTCAAGCAGCTATCAATGTTGCACTGCATTACGGATGCACAGTTTTCACCACAGTTGGCACACCTGAGAAACGGAACTTCATCAAGGAACGATTCCCGCAGCTGAACGGTAGGTGTTTAAATTTTGTTAAAAACATCTCGAAAGTAACTGTCCATTCACAATAAAAAAAAACGAGTTAAAAGTTAATTTCCATTTTAACAAATCAAAGAAAAAACATGTGACATTGTTACAGATTCAAATAAAAAAATATTATATAATTTCTGATTAACAACTGAACGAAATAACACTAGACAATGAAGTGAATCGATGCTAGCACGATTATAAGTTCATTCACCAATCACATATTATATAAATTTCAGAGAGTCACATCGGGAATTCCCGTAACCTGTCGTTCGAACAAATGATAATGAAAGAAACAAATGGTCGCGGCGTAGATCTTGTACTTAATTCGTTAGCGGAAGAAAAACTGCAAGCATCTGTGCGCTGCTTAGCACCGAACGGCCGTTTCTTGGAGATTGGAAAATTCGATTTGGCCAACGATAATACTTTAGGAATCAGCGCCTTTTCAGACGGACAATCTTTCCATGGCGTCATGTTGGACAATCTCTTTTATGCTGTGCCCGAAGAAAAGAAGAAACTCCATGTGATGCTCGAGAGTTCTATAAAACAAGGCGCCGTGAAACCATTAACTAGAACGGTATTTAACGAAGATCAAATTGAACAAGCGTTTAGATATATGGCGGCTGGCAAACATATTGGAAAGGTAAATAGCATAAAAACATTGACTATATAGTAAAGAGACAAGAGAAACAGGTAATTTCCGACTGTACGAGTTAATTCCCTCCTTGGGGTTGCGCGTTGCCACCGGCCATTTTTAAATAATTCGGTACCACGGGCTACTAGCACTTCGGATCTCAGTAACCTTGACTATGGGAGGTTGGTTTCGTGGTGGTAGATAAGTCTCACCTGTATAATTGATTTCAATTGATTTGAGTTACTTTAAAAACAATAGAATACAAAGTGACGATCAGTGGAAATCTATCCATTTTATTGTTGTTTGTTTGCTTTTAGGTGTTGATAAAAGTTCGCGATGAAGAAAAAGAGCGCATAAAAAAACCTGAAAGCAGATTGATATCGGCGCAGCCAAGGTAAAAAATTGTATGAACATTAAAAAAATTATCATGACCTTGACATTTTGAAGCGCTCACATTTTAAGGCTACAATTCAACTAATTCAACAGTTTCGGTTCATATGTGTAGGAACTGAGACCCTTGCAGAATGGGCTTAATTAATTACTTTTATTTTCAGAATTTATTGTGATCCATTTAAATGTTATATAATAGCCGGAGGTTTGGGAGGATTCGGTCTCGAGTTAGCAGATTGGCTGGTAATAAGAGGCGCAAAAAAATTGGTACTCACTTCGAGAAAAGGAATATCTAAAGGCTATCAAAAACTGCGGATCAGGTAAATAATTAACGATCCCAATAGCAAAAATTCTTCCCCAATAAAACAACAATAATTATAAACTCTAATCAAACAATAAACATATTATTTAGCGGGTGGAAACGTTATGGTGTCCAAACAGTAATATCGACACACGATATAACAACCATCCACGGCTGCGAAACATTAATAAAAAGGGCAAATAAATTAGGACCCGTGGGAGGAATATTCAATTTGGCGGTGGTCCTTCAAGACGCGATTTTAGAAAACCAGACAGTAGAAAAATTTATAGCATCTTTTGGACCCAAAGCCTTTGCAACCAAACATTTAGACATGGTTAGTAGAAATATGTGTCCAGAAATCGAATACTTCGTGATCTTTTCGAGTGTCTCGTGCGGCCGTGGCAACGCTGGTCAAACTAACTACGGAATGGCCAACTCGGTTATGGAACGAATTTGTGAAAAAAGACGGACTGAAGGTTTACCGGGTCTGGCTATCCAATGGGGTGCTGTTGGAGATGTCGGTTTGGTAGCCGATATGCAAGAACAAAACAAGGAACTTGTTATCGGAGGAACTTTGCCTCAGCGTATAGCAAACTGCTTAGAATTACTAGATGTATTCCTACAGCAAAAGACACCTATCGTGTCTAGTATGATCGTAGCGGAGAAAAAGTTGAGCAAAAAGGGTGCAAGTATTGTTGAAACGGTCTTCAATATTTTAGGAATTAAAAACGTTAAACTAGTGAGCTTAAATTCAACACTGTCAGAATTAGGTGTCGATTCAATGATGACAAATGAAATAAAAGAATCACTCTCGAGAGAATACGAAGTATTTTTGAGTAATGAAGAAATTCAAGCCTTGACACTGAACAGGTAAGTTGTGAAACTACTAAAATATTTCTCATTCATAAAATCAATACTAATATATTAAATAACATGACACCTAAATGGGAAAACGTGTTTTCGGATTTTGAGGAAACTCGGTAGGTACCCAAACTTTATTTACTTGTGAGATACTTTTTATACATCTACAGTAGAGTTAAGATAAGGTTCCTATCAAAAACGACAATAACGCGAGGAAAGTCGCAGGAAAAGGCTAGTACAGCAGTAAATATTAGATTTTAACTGGCCTTTACCAGAGGCTTCTTTCGCTTTAGTGTCAGTTTTGATGGACCCTATATCTACCCGAGTGTAACTGTGTAGGTAGATAAAAAGTACCTTAAATTATAAGTTTGAGTAGGTATCGTCTGATAACGTAGCAAGCTTAATCAAAATCGGTCAAGCCGTTTTCGAGTGAGGAGAAATATTCAAAATCCGAGCAAGGAAATGAAATTATAAAGACAGAAGTCCCGTTACTATTTTATACACGATGCTGACGTGTACGACTAAAATTTTTAATGTCAATTATTTGCTTCCCTAATTATTTCATCACTAAAGTATAATAGGTTTTTTTGGTAGAAGAAAAAAAATCCAGCCAATTTGACGCGGGACCATTCCAACTTCAAAAATACTGACATTTATAGTATTATAATAAATAAAATAAAATTTCTGTTAACGTGTACGTTGACGCGGGTAACGGCTATTATAAAATATTTTTATTATATTTGCTTTTCGTTTCCATAGTTACACATGGTTTCATACGTAAAAATCAATCTAAGCAAGCTTGTTAGATAACTCAATCCTTTTCGACAGATCAATTATAAGAACAAAAGATTTTAACAGCTGATTTTTTTATTTTCAAAATATTTACGAAACTATAAGGTTAGAAAAAAAATTTTACCAAACTTGCAAAAACGATTTGAATAATAAAACGTTATAAAAATATACCATTATAATAGAAAAAACAATGTTATAGCACATATTATCTCTTCTGAACATACGCCGATTTTCCCCAAAAACAAATAAGTCTCTTCCTTTTTACATGTCAAACATCCTACCAAAATTTGGTTTCGATTCGATCATCCGTTTGACCTGTATCGTGCTTACATACGAATAGACTAACAGACGAACGGACTTTTTCCAGCAATATGCTTTTTAGATTCGGGGGACCTTAAAACGAAAAAATATCGAAAATTTTTGAAAAGTAAATTTACCTACTTGTGGAGTTGGAATGGTAAAGCTACATCTGTACATACTATTGTTTACAATTTTTTTATTCCAAAATCAAAGAGATCGACGAAAATAAAATTTCATTTTTACAAACATCAACGATGGCATGGAATTAATTCCCTGGCATTTCTGCAAAAATGAAATTTTAATGTCGTCAATTTTTATGGTTCCGAGAAATGAAAAATTAGAATGTTGAAATCAAAACTTGATAATCTATCCAAACCTGCAAAAAAATTGGAGGGCAATGACATCATTTCAGGAAAGGAGTGGGGCTAAAAAAGACGACTGTCCAAGAATTTTAACCGTAGATCCTCTTGGATTTTTTTATACCTATATGGATTGTTCCTCACTAAACTTACGCACTGTATATTAGTTAGGGAAACTATTAATTCAACATTATTATTCTACCATTGAAATCTCTATTCTGCTTCCCAAGAGTAACCATCATTAAATAATATTAATTATGGGAAAAAATATTGATTTAGATTAAATGAAATCGAGTCTTCGAACAAAACCGAATTCGCTGAGTCGACTGAGCTGAAAGAAGCATTCGTTTTTAAACCGCAACTAGCAATGTCATCCGACTCCATTAAGGAAATCACCAGATCAATTGTCACTTTAGAAAGCCTGGCTCAATCTGAAGATGACGTTCCTACAGTGGTAGCAATACCGGGAGTTGAAGGTTATGCCAATATATTTGAGTCACTTGCTAAAAAATTGAACGTCCATTTCCACGTGATTCAACTTATCTCGCTTAGCGACATCGATAGCATAGAACAAAGAATACGGCACATGTACGAGGTAAGTTCGGCTTAAGTAAACAGTGCTGGGTTGATATCACTTGTCTTCTTAGTTCAGCTTAGGACATTACCTACTGTCAGAGAACGCTATAGGTGATACAGAGGAATAGCGTTCTTTGACATAAGAAATGATGGACGGACCTGTTATTTTTCGATAATAGGTATAACTATTTATTGGTATTTGAAAATATGCAACCGTTTAATCAATACGTCCTGTTAAAACAGTCGTCTTACTAATTAAGACTCCCCCAAGGAGAACATTAATGTAGTTTTTCTCGCAATTGCATTCCAATGTTCTTTGGGCATTGGCGTTCCCAGGAGCCCAGCTCGTACCAGTCAGTTTGTGTAAGCCGGCTGGCAGATTCTAATACACAAATGGATTATTAATTGTTATGTTGAAGACGCTAATGGCCTGAGTTGTCGATGTGTCTATAATCTACATTAATAATGATAATAACTAATTAAGAAGACCTGTTAGTGCCATATATTATATTTAAAATTATTGAAAGGAACTGTTGTATTATTTTCTCAGCCATCTGTTCTTAAACAGTACAGTATAGATGCCCGATAACTAAGGTCATTAGTGTCCCGAAACGTTCTTTGTCGTTAACAAGTCAGTATTCAAAGATAAACGATTTTATTATTTTAGATAATCAAATCTAAATTTTCCAATCGAAAACCGATTACAATACTTGCGTTTTCATACGGAACTATATACGGATTGGGACTGATAAAACTTTTCGAGGAAGAATTCATCGAATGCAATCTGTGCATGATAGACGGTTCGCCAACTGTTCTTAAGGAGTTCGGCATGCTTAAATACAACTTTTCAAACGCCCTCGAATTTGAAAATACTGTACTCTTTGACGTTCTTGGACTTTACTTCCCGGAAAAGAATTTCGACATTAAGGTGATTTTGATATTTTCAACAGTAAAAACCTGTCAGTTATCCAAAACTATCCGATGCATTCGGCCAGGTCCGGATTAAGACCACTGGAGGCCCTGAAGCTGGAGCTGGGAAAAACATGGGGCCCCATTAAAAAAGAAAAAATTAAGGATTAGTTATTAAGAGTCTTTTTGGGGCCTCCTTGGTCGCGGAGCCCTTGAATGATCGATCCAACCGCTCCGCCCTTAATTTAGGCCTGTACATTCCTACTATAAACATACCACAATTTATTGTTTTCAGGATCCTTTAAGGAAAATAGAAGATTTAAATGGCCGTTTCGATTTTCTTTTTCAACTTTTATCCTTAAATACGCTACAAGAAAAAACTATCTTCAAGAAAACATACAGATATTTATATAATAGCGTAAAATCATTTAATGAGCTCGACTACAGTAAAGTTTACAAAAAAATTAAATCGCCAGCAATTCTTATACGTCAAAAACACACAATAATTTCCAACGTTGGAGAAGATTTGGGTTTAAACCAGTTTACCAGCGCACCAATACCAATCGTATTTATCGATTCAACCCATTCTGAAATTATAAATACTGACCAATGTGCCGCTGAAATTTCTAATTTCATTCAAAACCACTCTCGATTTGAAAACAAAACACAGTTTGCTTCGAAAATATCAAAAACAGACAAACTGAACTCAGCTGAGAAAACCGTTTAAAAACAGCTGAGAATCAACCAACAAAAAAATGAATACGATAAACAAGTGAATTCCTGTAATTTACTACGTTTACTCGTTTTTAACATTAATTTTACCTTATTAAGGCCCGCATTCACCGAGCCTAGTTAGTTATTTATTCCGTTGATTTATTCCCCTGGTAACTATTACTCAGAATAAATAGCGATAATTCAATTCACCAAACGTAGTTAGCTTCACTGCAGGTATAAATCGTAAGAATAACTCTTCTGTCCAATTTCAAGGGTATAAATATTTACTCGCCTAGTAAAATAAAAATAAAATGCACAAATTACTTTATGACCTAGCGACCTTTTCAGGTAAATATTAATTCCATATCTTTCAAGTAAAGGCTTTTGTAGTAAAATAAAATAAATTTACATTTCCGATCGATGCGACATCGGTCGGATCTTTGGTAAACGTGCTTTAGAATCAAAATATTTGACAAAATGTCCAAGGTGTATGGTATAAAGTAAATTTGTACCTGAAGTTACTATTCTATCGATTGAATTGCTTGGTGAATCGAAAGTTAATTTTATTCCAAGGAATAAATTAAGATCAGTAACTTCTATCTTTAACAGTGTTTGGTGAATACGGGCCTAACACGTATACTAAAAACCACGTCTATTTGAAATCACCAGATCTGGTTACTTTGGTTACTGTTTTGTTGTTATTGTTACAACAAAACAGTTAACAAAGTAACCAGATCTGGTGATTTCAAATAGACGTGGTTTTTAGTATACGTCTTAGGCCCGTATTCACCAAACACTGTTAAAGATAGAAGTTACTAACCTTAGAATAAATTTATTCCTTGGAATAAAATAAACTTTCTATTTACCAAGCAATTCATTCGATAGAATAGTAACTTCAGGTAAAAATTTACTATATACCATACGCCTTGGAGATTTTGTCAAATATTTTGATGCTAAAGCACGTTTACCAAAGATCCGACCGATGGCGCATCGATCGAAAATGTAAAATGGTGAATATTGACATATTTTACTGACAAAAGCCTTTACCTGAAAGATATGAAATTAATATTTACCTGAAAAGAACGCCAGGCCATAAAGTAATTTATGCATTTCGTGCACACCCTATTTAACTAGGCGAATAAATATTTATACCCTTGAAATTGGACAGAATAACTATTCTTACGATTTATACCTGCAGTAAACTTAACTATGTTTAGTGATTTGAATTATCACTATTTATTCCGAGTAATAGTTACCAAGGGAATAAATCAACGGAATAAATAACTAACTAGGCTCGGTGAATACGGGCCTTAATTAGGTAAAACTAATGTTAAAAACAATTAAACGTAGTTTGACGCTGCCAAGTTAGTTCTACTAAAATATATCACATTATAATGCCATAGCTACGAAGTGGCAGTATAAATATCTGCTTTTTTAAAAAAGTCGGTGGGCTTTTTGTTCGTTGAAATATCTACTTTATGATGGTGTAAAAAAAAATATACATTACTACGGTAAATGTTCTCAGAAAATGCAAATAAACGAGTAATTAAAGTGTAAATTTTAATAAATACCTCAAAATTGTACATAATGATAAAAAAAAAATTTCGGATACGAGTTTTTTTCTCGTTTCTTTGCATTTTCTGAGAACATTTACCGTAGTAATGTATATTTTTTTTACACCATCATAAAGTAGATATTTCAACGAACAAAAAGTCCACCGACTTTTTTAAAAAAGCAGATATTTTGACGTGAGAATTTTCGATTGAAAATTAGGGTGCTTTTTCGATATTAAGTCAAAATAAGGTGAAAAAATAAATATTTTAAATCAAAAAAATTACAGTGTGTTTGGGACATAAAAAGGTACGTTTTCACCAAATTTCGTGAAAAAAAAATGTTTTTTGTAAAAGATACAAATAAAAAACCAAAAACTTGGTTATTTGAATTTTTTACATAAATTTTGAGGTTATGTGAAAAAAGTGTGATACAAAAGTTGTAGATCTTTTTATTACCTACAACTTTGCGATTAAACTTTTTTCCATAGGACTTGTAGTTTTGCCGGAAATCGAGATAAACCGTTTTTTACCCTTAAAACCTCACCCCCTACCACTTCCCGGCCTCAGATCGCCCGTAAATTATTTTTCCTTTCATTTTTATTCTATTCTCTTCCTTTTCCAATGGGTTTCATCCTACTATAATTTTTTTTCACTTTTTACCATTTTCAAAGGCTTCAGCTCTAGTCTAATACTGAACTGTCTATTTTAAAACTGAACATCGGTGGTCAATTAATGTTTAATAGTAAAAATAATTGGATACCTAGCATAATTCAGTGCGCATGGCTATTTCTCAACTCAAATATTTTGTAAATAAAAATCTAAATAAATTTAATATGTCAAAGGAAAAGTTATTTTTACCTTTCACCTCCATTGTTATCCCACAAAAATCAAATCCACAACCGAATGGCTAAACAAGTTAGACTACATGCAAAAAATATGAAAATGAAAGGATTGCAGTTAACTTACCATCATTCATTGAAGTTATCCTTGGCGATGATGAGGAGTGTGTTGCCAAAGTCCTGCGTTTCTTGGAACTATCGAATCTAGGCTCTATGCTATAATTTCGGAACACTAAAAATAAATACAATATTCTTAAACGTAACTTTAATTTCAATATATGTAGAATTTCTAATTATGCAGTGAAGTGTTAGAGTACTGTTTAATCAACTTATTTTATTACCTACTTGTATACTACATGCAAATAGCCTCTGTCGCTGAGCATGTTTTTTGTAAATTAAAAAAAAAAAAAGTTAGACTCGCGCACCAAAGGTTCAATACCATCAACCATATTATTTGCCCTTGAATTTCGAAAACTATAGCTGTTGGAAACATCGTAATAGTTTTAGTATACGCACTAGACTTCTAACACCACTAATTTTTTTCAAAATTCTAGTTGTACTAGTTTCGAAAAGAGAGGATAATCAGTTTTCGAGATGCATTTTCAAGAAAAACTCAAAAACTACGTATTAACATACAATAAAATTAAGAAAAATCGCAGGATAGTGGACAAAATATTTGATTTATTAAATTAAATGTACGACGTTTCGTTTATATATTTAAACTTTTTCAAGTACATAAAAATAACAATATTTATGAAAATTAATATTAATTACTAACCATAGCAATTAACATAAGATAGGGTACATAAGACAAAAACATGGTAACAAATTATGTTGACTATAAATTTTAACAATCAATAATAATAATAATACAAATTTGTATTATTATTATTATTGATTGTTAAAATGTTAAAATGGGGTGTCAATTTTTTCCCTTCCCTCCCAAACTCACGGGAAAATGTTTGTTGGTTCTGACTATGGAAATATACTCGGGTTAGTAAACTTTATAACTATGCCAAATTTCAATTTAATTTAGTCCAGAGAAATTCGATTGTAATAGACACAAGCGACTAGGCCCTGCAGTCAGGGTCCATTCTGATTGGTCGAATACCCCATCTTGATGTCGTTTGACACACGCACACACACCTAAACGAACGTAGCAACTAATAAGTGAACTCTGTATTCTAATATGGATAGTTGATTGCGATTAAAAAATGGGTTTTGTATGTGGACAATGTTCAAATACATATTCTTCAAGACAGGCATTAATGTTCACAAAATTAGAATGAAAACTACAGGTAAGACTTGTAATCTAATTTTTTTTTAAAAAGTCGATCAATTTTTTGACATTTCAAAATAAAACCTAATTTAATATTATTATTTGAGATATTATAGGATGTCCAAAATTTATACAGTAACAGTGTTCTTGAGAATTTGGAATGGAAAAATAAATTTTAATTAAGTTTTATTTTGAAATGTCAGAAAATTGATCAACTTTTACAAACCTTATCTGAAGTTTTCATTCTAATTTTGTGAACATTAATGCCTGTCTTGAAGAATATATGTTTGAACATTCTCCACATACAAAACCCATTTTTTAATCGCTATCAACTATCCATATTAGTATACAGAGATCACTAGTTCGTTGTTACGTTCGTTTAGGTGTGTGTACGTGTGTCAAACAACATCAAGATGGGGTATTCGACCAATTAGAATTGGCCCTGACTTCAGGGTCTATAGTCGCTTGTGTAATAGACGGACGGACAAGTGAGTGATTCCATAAGGGTTCTGTTTTGACGTGAATATCGTTTAATGTCTCATATTGTGGTGGCACTTTAGAAATAGTCGGAAGCATTTGGCATGTGAAACAAAACACAGCATGTATAGCTATGTTAAGGTCTAAGACACAGTAATCTAGGTGGCCGAGCGGAAAAGTATGAGTCTATACTGACAGGTACAAACACCAAGCCCAGGTTCGAATCCCGAAGGCTTTTTTTTGCATCTCTCTAAATTGATAAATGTTGAATATAAGTTTATATTAGAAATCGTGTCCATCGTGATTATAATAAAATTAAGCAAAATCGCAGGATAGTGGACAAAATAATTTGATTTATTAAATTAAATGTACGACGTTTCGTCTATAGATTTAGACTTTTTCAAGTACAATCATAAAAATAACAATATTTATGAAAATTAATATTAATTACTAACCATAGCAATTAACATAAGATAGGGTACATAAGACAAAAACATGGTAACAAATTATGTTGACTATAAATTTTAACAATCAATAATAATAATAATACAAAAATTAGTATAATTTCATAATATAATTGTACTGACTACTTAAATTTTGAGTGTCTGTTCTATAATTGATTGAATTGTTTTTTCTAATAAAACACATTTCACTGATATTGCGTTTCTTAGATAAAGAGTCAAATTGGAAGAAACGCAATATCAGTGAAATGTGTTTTATTAGAAAAAACAATTCAATCAATTATAGAACAGACACTCAAAATTTAAGTAGTCAGTACAATTATATTATGAAATTATACTAATTTTTGTATTATTATTATTATTGATTGTTAAAATTTATAGTCAACATAATTTGTTACCATGTTTTTGTCTTATGTACCCTATCTTATGTTAATTGCTATGGTTAGTAATTAATATTAATTTTCATAAATATTGTTATTTTTATGATTGTACTTGAAAAAGTCTAAATCTATAGACGAAACGTCGTACATTTAATTTAATAAATCAAATTATTTTGTCCACTTTCCTGCGATTTTGCTTAATTTTGTTGAATATAAGATCTGCGAGGTATGCAAAAAAAAACTGCATAAAGATATTTGCTGACAAGTTGGAAAATTGGTGTAAACAGTCGTTTACTGCAGCTACATTTATCTGTAATTTCTTGCAAATATACTGTGTAGGTGTGCAAGTAGAAGCTTTTCTCCATAAAAGTCTAAATCCGGTATACATAATTGTTCTTAATGAGGTCAAACCGCTTAAGGAAAATGCAGGTGTCGTGTCAGGTTCGAAGTTAAAGATCTGTATTATTTACTTCAGTGCTTGTCAGTTATTGTAAAGGAGGATTTATACGAAATATTTCAAATATCAAAATAGTCGTCGAAAATTTCTGTAAAAAAAATTTCGACAAAGTAATTGAAAAATTCCTTTTTTGTAATTTTTTTAGAAATATGGCTCATTTTTTGAAAAAAATATACGGACAATTTTGAAGTATATCACAGTGAAACATATAT
Organism: Mongoloraphidia duomilia; assembly: GCA_039654895.1. Lineage (NCBI taxonomy): Eukaryota > Metazoa > Arthropoda > Insecta > Raphidioptera > Raphidiidae > Mongoloraphidia > Mongoloraphidia duomilia. The sequence continues at coordinate 12,936,062 of CM077524.1, forward strand.
TAGTAGAATGTAAAAAACGCGAAACGCAAAGAAAATAAAATAAAATGCCACTTAACTTACCGAAAGCAATCGGCAGTGACGAATCCACCATCTACAGAGTAGGTACTGAAAAACTTGAAAGAAATTGATTATTATAATTAGTTAGTATTACATTACTATTCAAACTACTTAGTACTTAGGTATCTAAAAAGTGTTGCCACTTACAATTATTTTAACAGATCTATTACTTTTTACTTGTTTAAAAAATCTATCACCTTTTTATAAAAAAACTTGCAAAAAAAGTTTACGTACTAAACGTAGTTACCAACATTAAAAATGCCCTACACTTTCCGCACACTTGCCTGTTAAATGACTCATTAAAGGCCGCTAAACATAAGTACATCGAAAGTAGCTATTTTGTGAGTATGGCAAAAATAGAGAAAATGTACCTATGCCATGTACGAATAATAACGCAGAGCTTGAAAATAGCCGAGCGTGTAGCGATGCCTTATTTGTTTATATGGCGGCAATTGCAATAGTTTTTGAGAAAAATTGGTGATACAAAACTAATACAAACATGCATGTTTTATAATTTATTTTATATAACACATGCACACTTTTAGTGTTTTTTCGTATCTGTTTTGCGAACCTTAAATAGCCGTTTATTGACTAGTGACCATTATGTAACGTTTTTCAGTACTATAATGGTTCATTATGTATCTAGTTACATAATGAACCATTATGTAACTGTTTTTTTAATTCAATTAAATTCTAAAACCATGCATGTGTTATATAAAGTATAGTGTGCAACGCGTGTGCTAAATCTTTATGCGTCAGGCGCGATGTTTTCAGTACTCGTATACGGCTCGCGATGCACACTCGCCAAGGCTCGTGTGTGCTCGCCTACTACTTGTGCTGAAAATATCGCGCCTGACGTATAAAGATGTATTTAGCACAATAGTTAGTAGTTACACAATATACTATTTTGCAATACTTGCATCAAAAGTACAATTTTAGAAGGCTGTGTACCGTTTGAAAAGTGATCTTTATGGAAGCTTCTGGTGCGTTCGAATGGTAGTATTTAAAGTAAATTTTAACGCACTCCGTTCTATAAAGTAGATAATATTGTTTTGTTTTACTTTATAACACACGTGCGTAAAATAATACTTTATAGATTACTTTGTTATACTTAATGTCACTAATAAAACATTTACCTTAATTGTGTTTTATTTGCTTAAAATTGAACTTTTGAAGCATGTTGCAAAAAATATTTTATGTACCGCGTGTCTAAAATGACGAATCTGACAGCCGCCATTTTACAATACCTACTCTCCGGTTCGGCTTGCGCAGTAAACTCACACTCGTTCTGGTATAAATGCAACTTAACCTTAGGCTCGTATCGTAAAATCACAACTGTCATATAATTCGTCACATAAGCCACTTGTTGCATAAATATCTATTACTGTAGCAATTAATCTAAATTCTAAAATCAAAATTTAAACTTTTGTATCTCAAAACCAATTCCTGATGGCTTATTTAAAAACAGTTACATTCTCTGAGGCTGTAAACCATGATGATCAATCAAAAAAGCTAACAAATTAAACACTGGGGAGCAGGAAACTAACAAAATTAATTACATGGGTTATCCTATGGGCCCAAACCATGTGCAAGAGTCTGTATATTAAATTTAACAAAACGATTTTTGATAACAAAATGAAATTAGTCTTTCGAAGACATTTCATTTCACTGGCTGTTTAATAAACACCAAAGCATGATCTTAACAAAATTTGAAATTGCATGGGTTATCCTATGAACCCAAAGCATATTGAAGCATACTAAATTTAGCAAAACGATTTTTGATAACAAAATGAAATTAGTCTTTCGAAGACATTTCATTTCACTGGCTGTTTAATAAACACCAAAGCATGATCTTAACAAAATTTGAAATTGCATGGGTTATCCTATGAACCCAAAGCATATTGAAGCATACTAAATTTAGCAAAACGATTTTTGATAACAAAATGAAATTAGTCTTTCGAAGACATTTCATTTCACTGGCTGTTTAATAAACACCAAAGCATGATCTTAACAAAATTTGAAATTGCATGGGTTATCCTATGAACCCAAAGCATATTGAAGCATACTAAATTTAGCAAAACGATTTTTGATAACAAAATGAAATTAGTCTTTCGAAGACATTTCATTTCACTGGCTGTTTAATAAACACCAAAGCATGATCTTAACAAAATTTGAAATTGCATGGGTTATCCTATGAACCCAAAGCATATTGAAGCATACTAAATTTAGCAAAACGATTTTTGATAACAAAATGAAATTAGTCTTTCGAAGACATTTCATTTCACTGGCTGTTTAATAAACACCAAAGCATGATCTTAACAAAATTTGAAATTGCATGGGTTATCCTATGAACCCAAAGCATATTGAAGCATACTAAATTTAGCAAAACGATTTTTGATAACAAAATGAAATTAGTCTTTCGAAGACATTTCATTTCACTGGCTGTTTAATAAACACCAAAGCATGATCTTAACAAAATTTGAAATTGCATGGGTTATCCTATGAACCCAAAGCATATTGAAGCATACTAAATTTAGCAAAACGATTTTTGATAACAAAATGAAATTAGTCTTTCGAAGACATTTCATTTCACTGGCTGTTTAATAAACACCAAAGCATGATCTTAACAAAATTTGAAATTGCATGGGTTATCCTATGAACCCAAAGCATATTGAAGCATACTAAATTTAGCAAAACGATTTTTGATAACAAAATGAAATTAGTCTTTCGAAGACATTTCATTTCACTGGCTGTTTAATAAACACCAAAGCATGATCTTAACAAAATTTGAAATTGCATGGGTTATCCTATGAACCCAAAGCATATTGAAGCATACTAAATTTAGCAAAACGATTTTTGATAACAAAATGAAATTAGTCTGTCGAAGACATTTCATTTCACTGGCTGTTTAATGAACACACACAAAGGCATGATCTTAACATTATGTAAAATGTTGTACCTGTTCTGTGTCCATAAATTTGTCAATAAAAGTTTGTGTACCTATACACATTGTTCATACATATCATTTTTCACAACAATAATTAGCTATTTCATACTGCATTTTACGGGTAAATTTATTTGACAAACACGGCCTTAATGTATCGTGAATATTATCTAAAAATTTGAAATACAAGGGTTATCCTATGAACTACAAACGCATATTGATGCATAGCTAATTTAGTATAAACGATTTTATGATAACAAAATGAAATTAGCATAAGAAGATCATTTTTGTACTGGCTGTGGCATAAACCTAATCCAAATCATGTATTCATTACACAGAAATTTGAAATTGCATGAGTTATCTATGAACACAATTAGCCATATTGCAACGCATGACTAAATTTAGCGAAAATCGATTCCTGCTAAATAAAATGAAATTCATGAGGTGTCGTGATACGACAAACTATGTTCTTCGCGTTGTTTAATACAAACACGAATTTATCAAGACTAACATCTATGTAAAATGTTGTACCTGTTCTGCTGTCCATAAATTTGTCAATAAAAGTTTGTGCTCACCTCATACACATTGTTCATACATATCATTTTTCACAACAATAATTAGCTATTTCATACTGCATTATTACGGGTAAATTTATTTGACAAACACGGCCTTAATGTATCGTGAATATTATCTACAAAATAGAACTTCCCATTTGAATACAGACGTTGTTTCTTTGTATCGTAGTAAAACTCTTATAATTCTGTTTCAAAGATATTTTATTCATTAAAGTTTTATCCCCATTTGCATAACGATGCAAGTCTTGCAGAAAAACGCAATTATATTTTCGTATCTGCTTCAGGCATTACCTTAATTTCATATCAACCTTGCGGTACCTTCATTGTGCGCAGGGAAAAAATCAAAACAATTGTCATGTAATTTATATATAACATTATTAAAGCGACGCCATTGGTGAAAGCATTTTCAACTCTAGTAGCCAGACTTCGCATTCTACAAATTTGCTCAAGAGATATCTCGTTTCTAAAAAAAAATAATAATGAGTCCTCGGTAGGTACTCTCAAAGAAACATGCCCAACTACATAATAATAAAACTCGGGTCGCAGTGCCAAACCCTGCCGACAATATAGTGTATTTGCTAATACAGGCCTTGTGGCTTTATTATATGCACTTAAGTTTGATTTTGGAAAAAATAAAAAATTTAACCCCCTAATACATCCCTTAAAATAATATTTTTTTTCTTAATTGCAATATAATTATCAATCCAACATCTGAACTACATTAAATACACCAGCTTCAGTAAGTAAAATCTATATTCGCAAACTAGTGTTTTCATAAAATTTGTAAGTTCGGACTTGTCGGGCCCGCGATTTTAATAAAATTTTAGCAGCACATTTTAATCTTTACTAAATGGTTAAATTTCAATTATCGTTACTGTGTTTAAAATAGAAGCTAAAAAATCATTTAAAAAAATTAAAAGCTTATTTACTGTTACACTAAATTATTTAGGCTTTATAAAAATGAATTGAGAAGATTTAGTGGTCAATTTTTTCCATCGTTGGGCAGATCTAATCTGCCATCGTTAGACGTTGTTTCCGCATCTTTAACTCAAAAACTTAAAATGTATGCACCATAAATTGGTCTATAAATGAACTTGGTTGTAATTACTGATGGAATTACCCATTAAAAAAAAATTATACCTATATATAGTCCAGTCACGAGAGGAAGTCCACCTTGCGTTTGGTGCAGCAAATGATTTTATTTTTTGTGTCCTCAAGCATGTTTAGGAGATGTCAAATCCAAGTTTGCGACCTCTAAAACAGGGCGGGGGAGTTTTGGTGGGCTAAAAACCACGATTTTTTTGCACTGTTTTCGATTTCTTGCTTATAATATGGAAACGGCTGGTCCTATCGAAAAAATGGTCCTATTCAAAATTAAAGGGCATAAAATTTACTTCAAAATGCACTAGTCAAATATGTTTATGTTCCCATTTTTACCGGCTCTACAGAACTTAGAAAAATGCCAAAATTTACCAAAATGAAAAAAAAGCATTTTTTCAAGCTTTTAACTATTGAAAAACTCGTATATCCTATAACCTTCCTCAATAAACGGGCTATCTAACAAAATTTTTTTTTTTTAAATCGGACTTGTAGTTCCTGAGATTAGCGCGTTCAAACAAAAAAAGAGTTTATTTTTTTTGTTTTAACGCGCAAATCTCAGGAACTACCAGTCCGATTTGAAAAAAAATTTTTTTTATTAGATAGCCCGTTTATTAAGGAAGGTTATAGGCTATTCGATTATTTTTTTTAATTCAATCCCACTCCCGTTTTCACTCTTTGGGATTGAATTTTTAAAAAACTCGTATAGGGTCTCATTGATTAGTACTTTGCTTCTTTTACAGACTGGTAGTTCCTGAGATTAGCGCCTTCAAACAAAAAAAGAGTTTTTTTTTTTTTTTTGTTTTTCTAAGTTCTGTAGAGTCGGTAAAATCGGAACAAAAACATATTTGACTAGTGCATTTTGAAGTAAATTTTGTACTCTTTAATTTTGAATAGAACCATTTTTTCGATAGGACAAGCCGTTTTTATGTTACAAGCAAAAAACGTAAAAAAGTGCAAAAAAATCATGGTTTTTAGCCCACCAAAACTACACCGCTCTGTTTTAGAGGTCGCAAACTTGGATTTGACATCTCCTAAACATGTTTGAGGACACAAAAAAATAAAATCATTTGCTGCGCAAAACGCAAGGTGGACCTACCTTTTTAAGCTCTCGTGACTGGACTAATACTATTTTCTCTTTAAAAAATTTAGGTCTACAATTAATATTTAATTAATAGGTATTTAAAGAACCGGTCCACGATGGTTCCTGAAAAATTGTTAATTATAGTTTAAACTCTTATTTTAAACACAAAGGAAAAGAAAAACGTAGGTATTTGAGAACATTTTTGATGATAAAAAAACTGAAAAACAACGTCAAAAATCTGAAAACAGAAATATTCACCAGAGCTAAATGAGAATTAGTTAGACTCTTTGTTTGTGAAAAGTCCAAATCCACAAAATCCTACACAAACTCTCGCCCTCCACTAACACAACGATCGCCCTTCACAGCGGGTGTCCGCCCAAGCTCTGGTCTCAACAGCTGTGCATTTATTGATAACATTTTCAGCCCGTGTTCTTAAAGAACAGGTTCGTAACTTCGATGCTTTTACCATACATAAAGCTATGGTAACAGCATTGGTACCTTCGCGGAGTTACTTACAGTTACCTGCCCTTTCAGAAGATGGGCATTAGACTTGCAGCTATTGTGACTGGACGTAAGACTGCTGTTCGAACGAGGTTGTGTCTATAGAACCCTAGGTGCGATTCAACGCGGATGTCCTGTTCGGCAATACTAGAGACCGCGGAATGCGCAGCTAGCTAAAGAATACCAAAATTCGCCCGACGTACGGGTACGGGTGCTTTTGCAACATCGTATACGAAAACAGACAGCACGCAGCCTACTATAATATAATCCAATAGCAAATAATATTATACAAGTGTTATGTGTATCCCTAAACTCGCGATATATTGAAGTCCACTGGGGAAATTTGACCACCTTTACGCTCCTAGTGCGATGGAGGCTATAGACCTTAATCCAAAGAAAGCACAGAGATCTTCGCTTTTGGAAAACACAACCGATTTTCATTACGAAAAATACAACACTTCGATTTTCGTAGAAAACACGACAAGTCAGATTTTCATTTCCGAAAACACAGTTAACACGATTTTCACGGTGGACGATACAGCTATTGACTTTCGCCTGGAAGCTAAGGCAGTCTCGACCGAGCCAAGACCTAAAATTTTAAGGGCGGACACCATCGCAGGTGGTCACTGACCGCGCTTTCCTGTACGACCTACCCGCGTAAAGACAAAGTTGGTCGATCGACGCCCTGTAGCTGCCTTAACATCTAACATCCCCAAACGGAACCTGTATGGAAAGAAAACCCTAACACAGCAGTGCAAACAATCAAAAGGTCCTCCCTGCATATTTCATTGAAGTTATAGTTAAACAGTAAACAGTAAGCAGAAAACGAAAAACTTCAATGTGTATTGTGTGGTGAAAATAATTATTATTGTAACTCAGTGCTAATAACTCAATGAGTTGATGCACATTTTTTTGTTTGTTTTTGTCTTTTCTGGTTTAAATAAAAAAAAGTCATCTATTCTGTACCGCATTTAAAAATTCATATATTTTATCTCAATAATAAAACAGATTTTGAAGAATTTCATCGAAAAAATCAAATTTTGACTTTGAAATCCAATTTTCATCTTATTTCCCTAATTTTATCTGTTAAAAATAGCGCTATTTAACCCAAATGTGTTCGAAGTATAGGAAATTAAAAAAAAAGTTTTAGCAATAAGAAACCAGTTGATCTGTCAAGGTCTTCATAAAGAAATGTTACTTAAATCCTAATCGCTAGTTAATAATATTAAGATTTCTGCAAAACCTGATATTTATTTATTAAATTTGACGCTGCATTTTTTCGAGTTGGCGTCCATGTTGAAATTCAATCACGTGACCGTATTTGACGCTAGAAACCAGCATCAAGCGTCACATGAAAATGCACCTTTATATCAACCAACAGGTTTGTACTCGTAAATTTATATTTTCTATTTTTTCCTCGCACCGATAGAGTAATTATCAGTGAAATACGATACTAAATATTGACACTAAATTTTTGTTATTACAAATTTTATGTAATAATCTATTCTATCAACTGTAAATATAAAATTGAGCGGACGAAAAATGTTCTTGTAAATTGATAACTAAAGTAAAGTAGTAGTAAACGAAATGAAAGAATGAAAATCAAAATAAAAATAGCGTTACAATCAGAAACGTATTGACGTCATAAGGCAATAATGTACTACAAAAGGTTAAATAAAATAAAATAAGTTATCCTTATGGATAATATAAAGCTTCTTTATATAAGACAAGTATCGCGTGCTTTTGTCCCCGAAGATGTACAATAACGCACCATACAGACAAAGTGAAAAATACCTCAAAGCCCCAAAACTCAATAGCATGTACCTACTAGAAATGACAAAACTATAAGTTCTCTTCCCACAAGATTACATTTCTTGAACAGTTGACATAAAATTAAAATTAAAACAAGTGACAATGGGCACAGTAATTACGACTGTGCCGCAACCGAAGACGTAGAACTGCTTCTATAGTTTTATATCTTAAAATATTAACATGACATACTTGATACAAAACACAAACAAACTATGCTGTAACTATGGTAGTTCGCGTTGTTGTGTCTTTTTGAGTCAACATTAATACTCTACATAGTCGACCACAACATTGTTTTGTTTTGGCAGTTTCTATTAGCTACGTTTCTGAAACAAACAAGTAATTTAAAATTATAATTTCGTTGTGATCAGACCTATTTTAGACTCGTCTTGATTAAAGCAAATTTTGTTGTGTTTTATTTATTATTAATTTAATATAAATAAAGATAAAACGTAGTTCCAGCGTCAAAGTTTAAAAAAACATATTTTAACTAGCTGAAATATGTCATTTTTCCCTGCAGATTTATTCTGAGCTCAAAAATATATCTTAACTTAAAGCCTACTCCTAAAAAACATTATAATTTAATTACTAAAAGCCATCAACTGTCGAAATCTTTTATCGTTAATATTATATTTTTAATTTATTATTATTTTTAGTAACCAGCTGAAAAAATATTTTTGCCAGATTATACAATCAGGGAATTGGGGGTTTGTAATAATTCAATCACGTCATATTAGCAACGACAGTCTGATGATCTGGGCCATTCGCAAGCCCAGAAAACGTATTGACGAACTATTTATTTCGTCGGCATTCATTTAATCTTAACTGGGGTCCAATGAATTTTCACATCCTTTGATATTTCGTTTTCTTAATTTTTTTTCCAATAATTACATTAATTATTCTGACTTTTTTAAAAAAAATTTAAAAATCGCTCAAGCAAACTTTGACTGATCAAAAATGTTAAAAAAAATTAGCAGGCGATTGAAGTTGTGGGATGCGGTTTGGTGCTTGAGATGGACTTTCGAGGTGTAATGTTTCCGGATTAAATTATTGAAAGGTAGGTACCGTCTTGTAAATGTTATCCAGGGCTGTATATCTGCAGTAGAAAAAGACGGAATATGTTCAGTATAGCAAAACAACATAGTTGTAGCATGTGGCAATTTTTCTCAGCTAAGTTGTCACCTTAGTTAGATATATAGCCGCAATATGGTCGGCCAGTATACGACCCTACAATATATAGCTATATAGCAGTCTCCCTAGACACTGGCAACTAGATTACTTTCTCCACTTTCACCACTTATTGGTCTACGACAATTGCGTTTTATATTCTCACATTTGTCTAGAGAACCTGTGCTGTAATTATTGCTATATATTGTAACAAAACTCGTTGGTAACTTTGGTAAATATTTTATTTATCTATTCTTTCACAACAATGACAACCGTTTACATGCTTTGTACAATTATTGTTCCTCACTTTATTCACTGTTCGCTTTTTGTCTATTTTCCGTTGGTCAGTTTTGCTTGACCGTTGGTCAGTTTTTGTTGACCAACACTTCGTCACTACTTGACCACTGCTTGACCACTATGTGTCCACCATATGTCTGTGGTACGTATATTGTTCACTGGGTCCACTATATGTCTGTGGTGGTAGTATTTATTTGCCGCCTGCAGATATCTTCCACACTGTCTGTCACTTTGCACCAGAAGATTATCTGCACTTAATCACTCGAAGATCTCGTCTGTCACTCGCAAATATCTTCCACACTGTTTGTCACTTGGTACTGGAAGATTATTTGCACTAGGTCACTCGAAGAACTTTTAACTCGCTGGTGGTATATTTATTTCCCGTTCACTTTTCACGTCTGCTCTCGTTGAGAATGTATACGTGACTCTGGTGTTTCATTCTTGCTCTTGCCTATATGAATTTTCCTGGTCATTTTATATCCATGGTGGCGGGTTTTCTTATTGTTGTCAACCAGAATATTTCTTCGCGCTCAAGGCTGCGTGATCCATGTTAAGCCAACGAATCAAGGCTGCAAGCAGCCTGCCTAGATTCGTTACAATATTAAATTTAGTTTTCAATTTTAAATCGGTCATCCTCCGCAACAGAATTTTAATATGTACTTCAATTTTACGTATTTTACTCCCCTTTTTTTTCCTTCATTGGAGTTTAAACTATGATAGCAGCATATTAAATTAATTACTTAATTTGGGATTAAGGATTTTTTCACGAACATTTATTTAAATTGATAGTATCTTCAAATCCTCAGTTTAAGAAATTTAAGAATCGTTACTTGAATTTCAATCAGCTATAATCATCTATAATTAAATTTTAGTTGAATTATTAATCGAAGTTAATGTTAAAATGATAACTGACCAATTAAAACGTTATTAATTATCAAAAATATTTGCAAAATAATCACAACATTTTTCACGCCTCGTATAACTTTCCTTCCACCATATTATGACCCATCATTACCACCATATTTCAATTTTATTCGAAAAAGTACCCGCTTTCTTATAAAAACCAAAATAAAATTTCAAGTTTATCGAAATAAAATAAAAAATTATATTTTTGAGATTTTTATAAAAACTTTGTTGAAGGTTTTCGAATTTTATTTTAGTTTCTTCAAGTGTGGAGATGAATAGCTTAATTTGTATTAGGTATACTCGGCTAAGATTGCGCCAAAGCAAAAGAGTGTAATGTTTTTCTCTAATTACTAAGTTCACAATAATTTGTTTTATTTACGTAACGGCTTCTCTAGCTTTATCGTCATTATAAGGATATAGAATTTTGTACACATACATCTTTATAATATGTATACCTATACTTCTACAGATATTGCATTATATACAGGCTGTTCAGTGTTCACTGTTCATGTCATATTATACATAGATTTTTAATATGACGACATTATTTTTCACAAATATCATATCGTCAAAGAAGAGTTAATCTTAGTCCAAATTAATAAATATTAATAATTAATATTTATTAATTTGGACTAAGATTAACAATTATTTTATTGTGTGTTAAGGCGGCATTACACGACGCGTGTTATCGCAGTTCGCGCCGCGCCATTCCGCGCATACGCGCCGTGTGAAGGCAGTGGCGCGATGCGACGCGGGCTAGCGCGACCTGGCGCGTCCTTTCCGATCAAAGTCGGTCCCGTCAAAGGCGCGGCGCGGCGCGGCGCGGGTGCATCCGTGCCGAATCGAGCGCGCGACGGGGCGCGTGGTAATTCTTGTATTAATGCTTTGCAAACGTCATTGACGCAATTTGAAACTGTTTGGGTAGACACTTTGAAAAGATATGAAAGGCTTGTGTAGCTATCTCCGGTTGCCAAAAATCTGAGGGCAATTGCAAACCGTTCATGAACTGGAATACACTTTCTCATGTTAGTATCTTTTTTTGCAATATGAGGGCCTACTTTATCTAGAAGATATTCATAATCTTCTGTAGACATTCTACAGAAATTCTTAAATTGTTTGCTCGGTTCTTTTACAAAATCAGCTAACATATCTGATCTGTTGTATCTGAAATAAAAATGGTGATAATTAGTAACTACAAAAGTTATCAAAAAATAATACAAAAGCGGCTGAAGCAACAGCGATGTCTTCTTCTTCAGGTGACATTTTGAAAGTGCGCTGCGTGCTTCGGTCTGGATGCGGCGCGGCGCAACGCGCGCCATGAGAACGGGTGGGCGCGGGCTCGCCTGTGGCGCGTGCTCGCGCGTACAAATCGGCGCGGCGCGGCGCGACCTGCGATAACACGCGCCGTGTAAAGCCACCTTAAATATTTAACATAAAATAAATCTGTTAACAATTTTATCCGAATGTGTACGTATGTGCTATATATAAACGCAAACCAAAATTTCCAAGACATTCAACTTACACGATCCATTCGTTTCGTTTGTGTTTTTAGGTTATGAAAACACGCACGTGTTGGTAACAGGGATACAATTATTAGTATTGTGTTACCTATTTTTGCAAATAACTTTTTTATTTTTTTCGGAACAAACGCTGAAATTTTGTAGACGTCCGGAACAAACCGAGAACAAACGATTGGCATAATTAAAATTCTCAAAATGTTGTTATTAAGACGTGGTCCATACAACTTGATGTCAAGTTGGCTGGCCACCTATTATTGCTAATAACTTTTTTATTTTTTCGGAACAAACGCTGAAATTTTGCAGGCGTCCGGAACAAACCGAGAACAAACGATTGGCATAATTAAAATTCTCGAAATGTTGTTATTAAGACGTGGTCCATACAACTTGATGTCAAGTTGGCTGGCCACCTATTATTGCTAATAACTTTTTTATTTTTTCGGAACAAAGGCTGAAATTTTGTATGCGTTTGGGTAAAAATGTAGAACAAACGATTGACGTTGAAAAAGTTGAAAAAAATTAAGTTTGTCCATACAACTTGACACACAAACTGCCGTGTCTACAGTGAATAAACGGCGCGACATACGAAACCGTGTGCGGTAAATTTGCCGCGTCGGCTCGTGGACAGACTCATATATAAAACACGTAATATACTGTCAATACGGCCAATTTGCCGTGACGGCTCACGGCGGAGGGCGAAAATTCTTGTCGTAAACAACCGGCCTAAATTTTTCCCGAGTAACACACAGTACTTTTTGTAATAAACGAGCGAAGCGAGTGAGTAACGTATTAATAAAATTCGAGCGAACGAGCGAAGCAAGTGAGTAATGTATTAAGAAGCTAATGTATAAAGAAGAGTAATATATTATAAAGAAGAGTAATCTATTATAATATATAAATTTTTTTGTGGGTAGTATCGTATGTTGGAAATGATTTTACTTAAAATTTATTTGACGGATTTTGATGAAATTTTTTATTAAATGTTCTTTATGATTCCAGAAGTGCTATAGCCTATATTTTTTCAACTTTTTAAATACATTTTTGAGTTAATTAATTAATTAGATTTTTATTGGTTCTCTACTACTAACAAAACGTGAGCTTGTTTTGCATTTTAGCGTATTGGCGGAATCCTACTAACACCATCCCGACTTCGTTTCGCAGTGCGAAGGATTCTAGCCGGAGTGGGATAATAAATCATAAATTCTTATCTCTGGAACTACTGAACCGATTTTAACTAATAGAAAGCTACACTCCTTGAGTGATATAGGCTATATTTTATTTTGATAAATTTGTCGCGAGGGGGAGGATATTTCCTGTGGGATAGTAATACAACGTAACTCTGAAATTCTTTTGAATTTTAGCATATATGCAGAATCCTACTAATATTATAAACAACAACAGCCCTACTTTGTTTCGCAGAGGGAGAATTTCTCGCGGGGAGGGGATAATAAATCATAAATCAAAATAAACGTGGGCGAAGCCACGGGTAGCGGCTAGTCTTATATAAACTGTCACTAACATTCTTAAATTCATCAGATTTTTTGCATGCTTTATAGTTCAGTACGATCAAATATAATTATCTGAATGGACGACAAAAAAAACCTGTTAGCGGAGTCCTTTGTGAATTGACACTTTAAATGCAAATGTAAAAGTAATTAATAAAAGTAATTTTTCTAGTTTTTTTAATTGCAAAGTTATAATGAAAATGTAGTTTAGAATAATTAAAAACTAAATCATGAAAACAAGTTTTAAAAAACCGGTCAAGTGCGAGTTCGACTCGCGCGAAGGAGGTATCGTACAACTAAGAAAGAAATAAATTAAAATACACTTCATTAAATTAAATTTATTTTTTTGAAATTATTTTTAAATTAAATTTCTTGTTCTAAACAAAAACACGCGTATCGTCTGTCAAATTTGAACCCGGCTTTTCGGGGTGACATGCATACACCTTAGGCATTGCGCTACAAGACCTACTGCAGCATCACAGCAGAAATAATTAGGTAGGTATACTTGAGTAGCATAAGCGTTTAATTCTAGAGAAAACAACACACTCCCTCAGGGGGAACTTTGGAATGTAGACTGTTGTTCTCGCAATTGCATTCCAATGTTCTTTGGGAATTGACGTTCCCAGGAGCCCGAGCTCGTATCAGTCGGTTTATGTATGCCGGGTGGCAGATTCTAAACACAAATGGATTATTAATTGTTGTGTTGAAGACGCTAATGACCTGAGTTGTCGACGCGTCTATAATCTACAATAATAATAAAACAACACAGAATAATACAAGATATATACGATGAGCATATGACATCTGGTGGCTCAAAATTGTACTCAAAACGAGGAAAAATTGTACATGCTAACAGTGCAAATTTATCGTGAAATTGTTTATTACAAATATAAAACAAGTGAAATAAGCAAAAAGTTTATCAAAAATGGAATTCGCGACGTTTTCTAATATCATGGCATTAAACACTGTCAGTTATTGCCTTGTAAAACTTACTTTACAGCGAATTATTTTCTAATGAAATGTGGAAAAACTGTATTTATGAATTAAAAAAATATTTTATATTATTAATAATAAGATGTACTCTATAATCTACAATTCATTCATTCAATAAGATGTACTTATTATCATACTGTACTACAATAGTAAAATCATTTGATGATTGACAAATTTATAGAACTAACTTTGTATACAAATATTTTGAGGATAGTAGCTTACCTAATTATTACAATATAACATATTATGTTGCAGTTATGTGTTTACATTATTCACCTAACCCTGCCTTAAAGAAGCATTGAATGGATGATTAATTTCGTGACGATTTTCTTTTAATTTTGATGTTTTTAAGCAATATGCCGTAAAGATTACTACTTTTGACAGCCCAGTTATCTTGTTTTTTTCACATTTGGTAATATGTCCGGCTTTGAGAATCCGTTCTCCTTCAACGAAATTCCTTTGTTTAGGATTCGTACCGGCCCAATTGCAATTTACACTTATATTTATTATTTCTTATCACTTTGAAAATCACAAAATTACACGCAAAAGTATACCCCGTATATAAAATCCCCCCCCCCCCTTTGCGCCATGTTTTTTAAGCTCCACCTATTTGACGAATCCCAATAAGTATTAACATTTTCAATTTTTTTTTATTTGCCAGGATACAATACACAATCTGTGAAAATTTCAACTAGCTACCTTTTACCGTTTGTGAGATAGAGCCTTGTGACGGGCGGACGGTCGGAATGACACCGTGGGCTTAGTAATAGGGTTCCGTTCGGAGGTACGGAACCCTAAAAAATGTTAAGTATTGTGATGGGGTCCGAAGTAAAGTCAAATTCTGATTGTATTATCCTCAAACGTAAAGAAAGTGGAATTTTCTTTCGTTCTGCAAAAATGCGCCGATTTGAATGATTTTGATATCAAACATTGTATTGCTGTTTCAATACTTTAACAGGGTGAGAGTTTCTCGCAGGGCGGGGGGATAATAAATCATAAATTCTTATCTCTGGAACTACTGAACCGATTCTAAAAATTCTTTCACTAATTATCTTCGCAGAGGGAGAGATATGAAAATGTTTCACTCATCTGCTAGGTGTCCATTTGCCATAATATGACACATACACTATTGGCGTCGGTCGGATGGCGGGACCTAGGGGTCGGACCAAAATTTCTCGACGTTTCATAGCCTCCTGAACAATTTGGCACCATTTTTGAAAATGTTTATATATATATGTATGTATATATATATATATTTATTTATTTATATATATATATATATATATATTTATATATATATGTGTGTACACGATAACTCTCGACAGACTTAATCGATTGAAACGAAATTTGGTACACACATTGGAACCCATCACCGCAAGAAGCCTATTTAAAATGGGCCCGATCGGACCATTTTCAGGGTTGTATTTAGGGGTTCCAAAAAGTTTTTGGGCCCAAAAATACCGAAAAATTTGTCAGAATCGTTTCAAAATTGAAATTTAACTCTTTAGTAAAGATTAAAACGTGCTGCTAAAATTTTAATAAAATCGGCCCGACTTTCAAATTTTATGAAAACACTGGTTTGTTGATACGGATTTACTTATGAAAGGGTGTATTTAATGTGGTACAGAGGTTGCATTGATAATAATATTGAAATTAAGAAAAAAATATTATTTTAAGGGATGTATTAAGGGGTTAAATTTTTTATTTTGTCCAAAAACAAACTTAAGTTCATATAATAAAGCCACAATGCCAGTATTAGCAAATACACTATATTGTCGGCAGGGTTTTGGCACTGCGACCCGAGTTTTTTTTTATATAAGGACTCCAGAGCTATTGATTTGTGTGACAAGGGTTTAGGGGGAAGGCTTCAGTTAAGATGTTTACACACCAAAATATCTTTTGAAGAACAATTTTTTTGATGTAAACGTTTCTACATCCTGTATATTATACTGTAATGCATGCAGGTGTGATACCAATGCACTTCCTCTTAAACTCTGCTAACACACACCATTACAGGCAAATTCCAAGCACTGATCGAAAACTTTATTGTTCTCCAATAAATTGTTTGTTACAGGGAGCCAACAGAACGCTAAATTAACTCTAAATTCCATTACCGAAGTATTTTATCGTTTCTTTTACAAATAATTCACCTGCGAGGTCGTGGCTAAACATATTTCTTTACAATTTAAAACTTTTCGTTGAAAAACTATAAAAGCAAAATCGATAAATGTGTCTTTTTTAACTTCCCATTGAAAGTTATTGTACTGGGTCCGAAAATCGAAATCAAAATCTATAACAAATTTTTATGTTTCAAGGTCACTACACTATTTTTAGAAAGTGTGTGTGTGTGTACGTATGTACGTACGTACGTATGTGTCCATTTCTTTCTAAGACGAAATCTCGAGAATGAAAAATGATATCGACTACGTTAGGGTGCCAATCGACGCGTATTAACGTAAATATGATCTGAAAGAAATTTTTTCAAAATCGGTTCAGCCGTTCTTTTTTCTTAACCAAATAGACTTCAAACAAGTAGATTTTACGCGAATAAAAAATTATATCGACTTCGTAAGGATGTCAATCGAGGCGTGTTAACCTCATTTTGATCCGACATAAATTTTATAAAAATCGGTTCAGCCGTTTTTTTTTTTAATTATTGTTAAAAATAAATAATAATTATGTTTTAATGATTAAAATGATTACTTTTCTGTGTAATATCTAATTTAATTATTATTATTAAATATTTATCAAACTGGAAAGTTCGTCGTATGGACCTCAAGGGTCGCATTTTAGTCCTAATAAACGACCCACCTCACGGCTTGTTTAGTAGATTGTCATGGAGCGTTTTTTCAATATTAAAATTGAAACCCGTGGCCATATCACTACACCATACCTTTACATTTACAGCTTAAACAAGGCAACTTAAAAGTATTAAAGTAAGAATATACAATTTGTTATCGAAACGTATAGACTATTAAAGCAATTACAGCAAGTCCTTTTATCTCGTCTTGCACAACTTATAAATTTTTACTTTTGTAAGAAACATTTTTTTAAAAATTAAAATTATAATTCTTGTATTTTAATAACTGTTAGATAAATAACATTGTTTTGTATAAACAGCTCTCGTAAATTATAATGAATTTAAATATAAATTTAAATAACAGATTTCATTAACAAGTAAGTATAAAATTAGTAAATACGCTTTAATTTTGTAGCATAAATTTATAAAACAAACAATTAACATTATTACATACTCCTGTTTGTTTAGTGACATTTGTTTTCTGTCTGTTGACAGCTGACACTTAGTGTGCTGCAGGCTTACCAACATATCGATAATATGTATGTAGTGCGTACGTTAGAATAACTGTTCCTGCTGCTACAGAACGTGAGGTCTAGGGAAGCTCTAAATGCAACAGTAAATAGATATAATGTGTAAGCCAAAGCTTTGCGCAAAGCTGTTGTACACATATTTACCGAAGGCAGTGCTTTCGTCAACACACATAAAGCCTGAATCTCTCTGTTTTCGGTACATATAGCTGCATTACCATCGCTTGTCTAACATAGCTGTTTGGGCGAGTCGTATTATGCAATACCATGATTCTCAGCTTTGTCCATTCAAATACTTCTGCACTCTGGATTTATATTTTACTACCTGCCCGGTCCGGCTTCTTCCGGGTGCCATTAATTTATGATTTATTAATACATTACTCTCTCGATTCGCTCGTTCACTCCCGAATACTATGAATTTATGATTTATAATTGCATTACTCACTCGACTCGCTCGTTCGCTCCCGGATACTACGAATTTATGATTTGTTAATGCATTACTCACGCGCTTCGCTTGTTCGCTCCCAGGTGCTATATTACTCACTCACTTCGCTCGCTCATCCAGTTATTATAGCCTATGTCCTAAAGCAAAGTATCACCTATCGAACAGTAAAACAAAATTTGATCGGTTCAGTAATTTCTGAGATTAGCCCAGATTTTCACCCGGACGAAGCCGGGCTGGCCACTTATTGTAGCCTATGCCCTAAAGCAAAGTATCACGTATTGAACAGCAACACATTTTTTTGAAATCGGTCTTCTGAGATTACCCCTGATTTTCACCCGGGCGAAGCCGGGCTGGTCAGTTTTAATTCTAACTACATCTAAACCTTTCTCGTGAATCAATCTATCTAATCGTGAAAACCGGAACAAAATCAGTTCACTATATAGTTACGTAGAAAATCAGGCACAGACAGATGCGGCGGAGTACTTTGATGAAGAGTTGAGGAAATTTTTGGAATCAATAACCGTCTTACATTTTTTAAATCAATACCACTATTTAACAAAATAGTAATGGGATCTCCAGCTGCAGTTTAGTTTTCTTGCCCGTTTTTAGAGCTATTTGAGTATTTTGTAGGACGCGATGCTCCTAAACACAAAAACGTGTTTCCAAAATGTCTGTATGTATGTTAATTTGTACTCAAGAATGGCTGGAGCTGGATTAGTTTTGATGAAACTTGGTAGTACTTGGTATCTACTAGTATCTGTCCAAAGGTAGAGGATAATTATTTTTTAACTGGCTACGAGTTAAAAGAAGGTTTCTGAGAGACTTTGAATTTTGTCAAAAAACGATTTTTTTTTAAATTTCAACAAGAAACTAGTAATTAATTGAGGCCGATATCAATATACCTAGTATCTTTTTAATCGATAATTAAATATTTTTATAGTAAAACCGACAGATAAAACCACTATAAAATAATGTTAAAAACTGCATTTTATTCAAAGAATATAGTGCATAGGAAAAGGCAGAAAAATTTTATTTTTCTTAAAGAGGGATAGCGATAAAGTTTACATTAAAAATCTGTTATTAAAATAAAATTAAGCAAAATCGCAGGATAGTGGACAATATAATTTGATTTATTAAATTAAATGTACGACGTTTCGTCTATAGATTTTGCTTAATTTTATTATAATCACGATGGACACGATTTCTAATATAAACACTTAAAAACATAAAAATTAATGATTTTGTTATTTTTAAATTTGTCTTCCGTTAGAAAATGTTAAGTAGCCCCTAGACCAGTGCTTCTCAAACTATTTAATGTAACGGACCTGCATTATTTTTACTGATTTATGACGGATTGTTACCTTTTCAGTGTATTTACCTTATGGCACATACACAATTGGCGTCGGTCGGATGGCGGGACCTAGGGCTCGGACCAAAATTTCTCGACGTTTTACAGCCTCCTGAACAATTTGGCACCATTTTTGGAAATGTTTATAAATATATACCGCACGAAGCACCGCACGAAGCCTATTTAAAATGGGCCCAATCGGACCATTTTAAGGGTAGTTTTTAGGGGTTGAAAAATGTTTTTGGGCCCAAAAGTACCGAAAAAATTCTCAGAATTGCTTCAAAATTGAAATTTAACCCTTCGGTGAAAATGTGCTGCTAAAATTTTAAAAAAATCGCCCCGACAGGTCCGGTCTTACAAATTTTATGAAAACACTAGTTTGCGGATAGTGATTTACTTACTGAAGGGTGTATTTAATTTGGTAGAGAGGTTGCATTGATGATAATATTTAAATTAAGAAAAAAAACATTATTTTAAGGGATGTATTAAGGGGTTAAATTTTTTATTTTGTCCAAAAACAAACTTAAGTTCACGTATTAAAGCCACAAGGTCTGTATTAGCAAATACACTATATTGTCGGCAGGGTTTGGCACTGCGACCCGAGTTTTTTTCCTTGGGGCGGAAAAAAATTTAAAAAAATAGGACCCAAAAACGCAAATACGAAGCAAAATTTATCGAAGCTTGTAGGGTAATATAATAGTGTTCTTGTGTTAACTACAGCTGCGGACCGGCAATATTTTGCTCACGGACCGGCACCGGTCCGCGGATCACCACATTGAAAAGCACTGCCCTATAGGCGATCAGAGGACAGTGTGGCTCAGTTGGTAGTGTCGCGGCCTCTGAATCAGACTGTCGTGGGTTCGAGTCCCACCTATGCTCATGGATGTTTTGTGATGTTATTTAGTTTTAAGTGATATATGTATATTTGTTGTATTTAAGACGCTAATGACCCGAGTTGTCGACGCGTCTATAATCCACAATAAATAAATAAATAAATATAGGCGATCAATAAGATTGCCAATATTCGTGTCAAAAACATTGACGGATGCTGATTGAAGCGAATATTGATCGTTTAGGAAGAGATTGACGCGATTATCAATTATTGATGGAGATTGATATAAATTTTGATTAAAGCAGCGCTATTAAAAGTAGCTGTCAGTAGGTAATAGAGGGCGGATCAGGGCGAATAAACAAAAATCACTATGGAAATGGTTTGCTTTCTCTCACTAGTGTGTGAAGGATACGTTTCTGCATACCTGGATATTGCAAAATCGTAGATTGTATATTATCAAGATGGTATAATGGACTATATTACACATGAGTCGTGACACGCGCATTACGCATGAGATATATATGGTATTTTTTGCCAAACCCACTACAAAATACCTACTTTTCACTTCTTTTTCAAAAAATTTTGACAGTTCATTTGCGTCGCCATTTTTACTTCTACTTTTGCGTGTAATTTTGTGATTTTCAAAGTGATAAGAAATAATAAATATAAGTGCAATTTGCAATTGGGCCGGTACGAATCCTAAACAAAGGAATTTCGTTGAAGGAGAACGGATTGTCAAAGCCGGACATAATATTATTATCAAATGTATGAAAAAAACAAGATAACTGAGCTGTCAAAAGTAGTAATCTTTACGGCATATTGCTTAAAAACATCAAAATTAAAAGAAAATCTCCACGAAATTAATCATCCGTTCAATGCTTCTTTAAGGCAGGGTTAGGTGAATAATGTAAACACATAACTGCAACATAATATTATGTTATATTGTAATAAGTATAGGTAAGTTACTAACCTCAAAATATTTGTATACAAAGTTAGTCCTATAAATTTGTCAATCATCAAATGATTTTACTATTGTAGTACAGTATGATAATAAGTAGATCTTATTAATATAAAATATTTTTTTAATTCATAAATACAGTTAGAAAATAATTCGCTGTAAAGTAAGTTTTACAAGGCAATAACTGACGGTGTTTAAAGCCATGATATTAGAAAACGTCGCGAATTCCATTTTCGATAAACTTTTTGTTTATTTTCTTGTTTTATATTTGTAATAAACAATTTCAGGATAAATGTGCACTGTTAGCATGGAAACATTCCCTCGTTTTGAGTACAATTTTGTGCCACCAGATGTCAAATGATCATTTGACGGATCCCAATATGACGTCATTTATTTCCGCATACCTGCCTGTTAAATGACTTATTAAAGGCCGCTATACATACATCGAAAGTAGCTATTTTGTAGTGGCAAAAAATTTATGTTAACATGCTGTCTGAAAGGTCATTGTGTAAGGAAAATAAATAGGATTATTCCATTAGAAATACGCTTGCCCTTAAATTTACGTAGTCTCGTAGATTGTATGCGAGTGCATTGCTATTTGCTACTTGCTTCTTGATATATTATTTAGAGCGATCCCCGAAGGTCTTAATGGTGTCCTGTAATATTAATGCTCACGTTAACTCAACACAAATTGTTCTGCTATTTGAGCGTCGTTCAAATCGTTTCTATTTGCAAATGAATATAAATACATTACATCTTCAACTTGCAAATCTCTATATTGTGCCTATGAAAAATAAATTATTTAAAAAAAAACTCGACTGCGTAAAAAGCGAACTTAATAAGTTTTAGTAAAAAAAACTTTTTAGAGACAAACTTTTATTTAAATGCACTAAAAAGGAAAAAATAATTTTTAATAATTTAGGTTCATAATTATAAAAGCGTCGGTCGTTGACTCTATGATAGTTTATTAGTCACGACTCACGCTTTTATAATTATGAACCTAAATTATTAAAAATTATTTTTTCCTTTTTAGTGCATTTAAATAAAAGCTTGTCTCTAAAAAGTTCTTTTTACTAAAATTTATTTTGTTCATTTTAGTCTTTCAAAATTTTACTCCCCTTTGACAACCGTAGGGGTTGAATTTCGAAGAATCATTTCTTAGTGGATGGTTACGTCAGAAAAGGAACCAACTGTCCAAATTTCAAGTTTATAGCTTCAGCGATTTGGCCTGGGCGTTGATTAGTCAAAAAAACCCTACATCCCCGTTTGAACCCCTTAGGGGTTGAATTTATTTCTAAAAACGATTTTTTCATGTATTGTCATCGGGAATACATATGTGTACAAAATTTCAAATCGATCGGATACGTGGAAGTCGTTCAAAATTGACTTGCAAAATTTGACCTAAACAAAACATATACCTACATTGCAAGTTAAATAAAAGCTTGTAAAAAATGGAAACAATCAAATGATAACATGCAGATATTTCTTTTCAACTTGTTACTACATGTATGCCTCCGACTGCATGTTATCATTTGATCTTGTTTCCACTTTTTTAGTTCGCTTTTTATTACGCTGTCGGGTTTTCTGATTTTTATAATTTAATTTTTTATTTACGTCTTTTTAGTGTTATTTGTACATAATGTATAAATATATACTACATATTTGAAATCGTTTCAATGAAACCTTTTTTTGATACCCTTATCGATATATTTAGAAAAAAAATTACTTTTACATTCTAACAAAATGGCGTCTAGCGTCCGCTATATTAAATTTTCCGTAACGTCAAATACCCTATGTCACTCTCGAGATTAAGACGATTTTAATGACACTTCATTTATTAAAATTCATCTAGCCATGTGCAGATGCTACGAGCTAAATATAAAGAATCCCACATACATACTTATACAGTGAGTTCGTAAGTATGGAACTATGGAAATAAAACTTTAACGGACGCTTTTTAGAAAAAATCTTTGAACCGATCAACTTTATTTTTAAAAGGAGCATTTTTCTAGAAAATAATTTCTCGTGAAGGTGTTTTGTTTTTTAATTATGACGTCATCGACTTTTTTTTTAAATGACAACACACAGTTTTCAAATCGGTTTAGTAGTCCCTGCGATTACCCAAACAGTCACACAAACATACAAATACAAACGTTTCCTTTTTATAATATTATTTGAGATGGTCACTATTTTTAACTTCCCATTGGAAGTTATTGTAATGGGTCCAAAATCGAAATCAAAATGTATAACAAATTTTTATGTTTCAAGGTCACTACACTATTTTTAGAAAGATGTGTGTGTGTGTAGGGTGAGTGTGTACGGTAGTGTGTACGTATGTGTCCATTTCTTTCTAAGACGAAATCTCGAGAATGAAAAATGATATCGACTACGTTAGGGTGCCAATCGACGCGTATTAACGTAAATATGATCTGAAAGAAATATTTTCAAAATCGGTTCAGCCGTTCTTTTTTCTTAGCCAAATAGACTCCAAAACAGTAGATTTTACACAATATCTCGCGAATAAAAAATTATATCGACTTCGTAAGGGTGTCAATCGAGGCGTGCTAACGTCATTTTGATCCGACATAAAATTTATAAAAATCGGTTCAGCCGTTTTTTTTTTTTTTTAATTATTGTTAAAAATAAATAATAATTATGTTTTAATGATTAAAATGATTACTTTTCTGTGTAATATCTAATTTAATTATTATTATTATTAAATATTTATCAAACTGGGAAGTTCGTCGTGTGAACCTCAAGGGTCGCACTTTAGTCCTAATAAACGACCCACTTCACGGCTTGTTTTTTTATTTATTTGAAAACGAAAAATACTATGCGATTTGGCTTCTGTGGCCATTATCGCTATACATATAGTGGTATTACATGAGTGAATTGTGAATTATAGACGCTCGACAACAAGGGTCATTAGCGTCTTGTGGTATTACATAATTAGTGTATGTTACATGTGGTTACGTTATGGTTTGTGAATTATTTTATATGGTAAGTATTGGTATTTTAATTACATATGATTATGGTATATTCTATATAAGATGATCACTATTGCTTTACTAAAACCAAGTTCAGTTAATACCGAATTTATTACTTCAGAAAAAAAATAAAAAATAAAGTATAACAAACACGTGCGCTAATAATAAAACTTTCTGTCGTATATGAACAATCTGTTCTGTTTTCACGTGTAGACGGATATTACAAACACAAAATACTATTTTACTGGACGAATATAGATAAAGTAAGCGCCAACAATACACTAGTATATAGAGCGCCATATGCGAGTGAACGAACCCCATGTGTTCCCAGCGGACTGTATAATTTACATGATCTTTATCAACCCTATACCCAACCATATTTGTTTGTGTTAGATGACACAAAACTATCATGCTGGCACAAACATTGCAATTTTATTGACAATCATACCGTAATCTGCTTTTCAAAAGTAGACAAGGCGATTCTAGAATGTCTGAGATATTTGTTGAAGACGATGTCTTCAGTGGCTGATGGATCCAATGTTTCTTTATTGTAAATTATAGACGCGTCGACAACTTAGGTCATTAGCGTCTCCAGTGTTTCTATCAGTAGCGGATATATTAATGTATTTGTATCGCTGTTAACTACACTCAGTGAGTTCTGCAGTGCATGTGTGTTGTGTATCGACTATCGGTATTTTTATGTAGGTACCTATATCTTCCGAGTAAAATGATTCAACAAAGTAACTAGTACTTTTTCAATTGAATACCCGGTACTTCGGATCTCGCTGAGTACCCGTTACTTAGTAACGGGTATAGTTATATTAATGACATCACAATAGCGGACTTTCCATAAGGCCTAAATATTAGGGGCGGCCAATCTGCACCCGCGCCGGCGGCAGCGAGCGCCCGCTATCTTGCTCAAGCACATCCGCCTCTGGTTTCGATAGAAATTGTAATAGTTATTTATATTATATAAGAGGACCTTTGGAGCTATGGCTAAAGTATCACCTATATATAACATTGCAAATTATTTTTTTTTTTTAATTTTAAAATACAAATTTTGCCGTCGCTGTTTATTTATCACTCAATACTATGTTATGTAAAACAAAACAAGGTGAATTTTGGCTGTAGCTCTAACGTCCACTCTTATAATGTAAGATATGTCTAATTTAAGATTACTCACCCCGTAGATTGCAAAAAACACATAGCTGTTTCGTATGCATGTGTTTCAAATTATTTCATAAACTACTCATATAGCAGTGCAAGAATTTCCTCTAAAGTTCAAGAATCTTGTAAAAGGGCGGTTGATTGAGGGCTGAGTCTGGTCTTTAAAAAATAGATTTCTCTTCCCGATCAAGTTTTCTTTATTTTATTTTATAGGCGACGTTTCGACACAGTTACCTATATATCCTCCTCAGGCCATACAAAATAATAAATTAGGTACCTATATATTATCAAATAATAATAATCAAATTTGATTATTATTAATATATAGGTACCTAATTTATTATTTTGTATGGCCTGAGGAGGACATATAGGTAATTGTGTCGAAACGTCGCTTATAAAATAAAATAAAGAAAAATTGATCCGCGGGAAGAAGCTTTTTTATTAATGATTAAAATAATAATAATATAAATTAATATTTAATAAAAATTAACTCAATTTTGCCTGTAGAAAGATTAAATAAATAAATATTCTGTCATGAAAGATACCCAACCTAACAAAATATATAGATACCATCATACCAATATTAGGCGCAGTCCAGCAGAAAACTGAAAAAACTAACTTTATTTACGCTTCAGCCCCGCCTCTTATCACAAACATCACTGGATATTCTACTCTTACCTTAAAAGTTCAATTATAAAATTATTTAGTTCAAATATTGTTTCCGTTGTTTTTCACTCGGAGTTCTATAATTTGTATTAAATAAAAATGAGAGAAACCCTGCATTTCCCGCGGGATATGTTTTTGTTAGAAGAGAACATAACCTATTTTTTATTGAAATGTTGTAAAAAGTTTGATGTGTAAATTTTGACATATCACATAGCAATATGTATTATTTATGTACAACGTTATTTTAACGTTGTAATACATATATACATGGGTTTCTACTACATATTACATCCACCTCCACTGTAAAGTATCACAACGCGAATGAACTGAATAGTACGTTTCATATCTCCAAGGAATTCCATCTCCACACTGTGATGCGTTCAAACATTGGTACAGTAAAATCTCTTTTATATTACATCAATTAAGTAATAACCAGTAATAAGTAAACCAGCTTTTATTAGGAACAGAATCTTGACAATATATGCGATATACAATATACATGCTACAGTCTGTTTGCTTTCTTTTTACCCGACTGCAACGCAAAGGAGTGGTAATGTGTTTATCAGCCTATGGTATGTATGTGGGTATGTATGTTTGTATGTTCCTTTGAAGCACTATACAGACCAAACGCCTGGGCCGATTTTTATGATTCACACGTCAATCGATTCCCCTTAGTCGGGCGAGTGTCACTAAAGGCATGACCCTAGACAAAAGGGCATGACGTTAGTGAAAATTCAATATGGCGACTACAGGACGCCATATTGTGAAAATGAAAAAAATGAAAGTCAACAAACTATGTCAATTGGGGTATCGTTGAATAGGTATTTAAAAATCATTTTTAGTTTTCCCTCAACATTTTTCGATTTGACTGACCGTTTAGGATCTATATCGATTTATTTTTAACTAAAAACATTTGAAATAAAAATTTATTAAAAAACAAAAAACCCGACTGCGTAAAAATCGAACTTAAAAGATGGAAACAAGATCAAATGATAACATGCAGTCGGAGGCATAGTAGTAACAAATTGAACAGAAATACCTCCGACTGCATGTTATCATTTGATCTTGTTTCCATCTTTTAAGTTCGATTTTTACGCAGTCGTGTTTTTTGTTTTTTAATAATTTTTTTTTAAAAACAAACATTTATTCTACCAACATTTACCGGATCATGATCATTCTACGCGGGGACGTTTCAATTACGGTGTACCGGAGCACCGCCTTACCCTGTTTACCAAAGGACCTCGATACTCTGCTGTGAAACTTTTTGAAAGTCTTCCACCAGAGATTACGACTGTGAAAAGCTACAGACTGTTTAAGAAAAATGTTATTGAATATTTAATTATGAAATACCCGTACGAACTTCGTACTTAATTATTGTACTAAATGACTTTGTCATTTACTGACGCTCTTCTTTGTCACCATGACAATATTGAATAAAGAATTTATTATTATTATTATTATTAATAATAATAATAATGCGTTTAAGGTAGTTGTCGTGCTATGGGCATAGTGTCAGAAAATTCTAAATTTTCGTATACTCATTAAGGATACTATAATACAAATACCATTAAAATTTGAAGTTGATTGACCATCTCTAACTCGAGATAAACTTAATTAAAGTTCGGATAATTAACACGGAGAGCATAGGAAAGGTTGTGTTTTTGACAAGTTTTTTAATTAAAAAAAAAAAGTAACAGTCAGAAATTTTCAAAAAACTAACTGTTCATTGATGTTTTTGTTCTGAGTTTAAAAAAGAAAATCCAAAAATTATTGACCTTTTTATTGTTGAGATATTATAATAACGCAAAGTTCAATAATTTATGAGAAAAGATGGACATTTTTATATAATCCAAGCGAACAGACTAAGTGAAATATGTGTTACTATGTGAACAACAGTTTAGGTACAATCTCTAACAAATTTTTTTTACATTTAACACTATACTTATTTATTGTTTTACAACGTATTATGAACGAAACTTTTGGATGTTATTGTAGCACGACAACTACCTTAACGTCCGTTTCTCGACATGTCATAACAGACGCCATTCGAACCATTACTATTTTCCATTTTTACCACTTCCCGTTTTATACATTTTTATACTTCAACTTAATTAATAGCAATGTGCGAATGAAGGTATTATATAGGACATTAGGATAAGGTAGGCAACTTTGGAAGCATAGGAGTTTGACAGGTAGTCGGCCATGCCCTTGAATAAGGAACCATCTCGATATTCATCTGGAATTATAGAGGGAAACCATGGAAAACCTCAAACAAGATGGCCGGCAGAGGAATTACCGTTTCTCGGCGTGAGGCAGTAGGAAAAAGTCCTAGCCACATCTGCCCCCGCCGGGATTCGAACTCAGTACCTTCCCAATGCGAGTCTAGTGCTGTACCACTAAGCTACATCGCTGGGTACATCAACACTATTTCTACTGCCTCTCGCCGAGAAACGGTAATTCCTGTACTTGAGGATATCCATGATTTTTTTCTCAATAATTCCAGATAAACAACGGATATGTCTGCATCGCGGGTATTATAGATAGATGACGTGAATATCGTTAAACACAAATAATTAATGCATTTGTTGTCATGGAAAGGAATACATCCACTTTTATTTATCTTGTAAAATCAATTGTTCCAAAAATATAATCAATATAACATAATTGTAATTTTATTTTTTTATATTTTAAATTGTTATCCTATACCTATATATTATCATTATTAAAAAAAAAATTAAAATCCCTCGGGATTCGAATCTGGATTTAGCGTCTGTACCTGTCGGTAGACTCGTACTTTACCGCAAGGTCTCTGAGACCTTAACATATAGTATGTACAATGTACATGCTGTTTTGTTTCACATGTCAACCACTGCCGACTATTTTCGTTATATCTAATATTTCTAAACTGCCAGCCCAGTATGAGACATTAAACGTAATTCACGTCAAAAATCAACACAATCTTAATATTGAGATAGTTCTTTATACACGGCCATGGGCGATTACCTGCCAAACTCTCAAAGTTTTCCTATAATTCTTCTGCCCGCGCATTGCTATTAGCTAAGTATGAAGTTACGTTCTCACCCTTTTCTTTTGAATTGCGTAAAACCAGTGAAATATTACGCCACAAGCGCAAAAATTGCGCCCTTGAAGCCTCCGCAAGTGAGTGGTTAGGAAAAGGTGCCTTTAACCTGTCTAAGCACATTCGTTTTATAGAGATAATAAATTATAATTTAAAAAAACTAAAAAACACGCTATGAACTAAAAAGTAAAAAATAATTAATTTTATTGTAAAAAAGCGTGGGGTAGTATGAAAATATGGTACAAAGCACCCCACGCTCTTTTACAATAAAATTAATTAATTTTTACTTTTTAGTTCAATAAAGCGTGTTTTTTAGTTTTTTAAATTATAATTTATTTTTGCTTTTTAGTCCTGGAGATCCTGGTCAGGATAATGGGACAAACTTATGGAATTATTGTATTGTAATCGGTCCTTGATAAGTGTGCAAAGTTTTAGTTCAATCTGAAGTTTTTTGCTTTTTTTTTAGTCCTGGAGATCCTGGTCAGGATAATGGGACAAACTTATGGAATTATTGTATTGTAATCGGTCCTTGATAAGTGTGCAAAGTTTCAGTTCAATCTGAAGTTTTTTGCTTTTTTTTAATCCTGGAGATCCTGGTCAGGATAATGGGACAAACTTATGGAATTATTGTATTGTAATCGGTCCTTGATAAGTGTGCAAAGTTTCAGTTCAATCTGAAGTTTTTTGCTTTTTTTTTTTAGTCCTGGAGATCCTGACCAGGATAATGGGACAAACTTATGGAATTATTGTATTGTCGTCGGTCCTTGATAAGTGTGCAAAGTTTAAACTAAATCTGACCGTTCAAAGTTGGTCAAAATCAAGTTCAAAGAAGTCGGTTACAAACTGACAAACAAGCAAGCACACAAGCAAGCAAAGCACCCAAGCCCGCAAGCAAGCCCGCAAGCAAGCCCGCAAACATACAGGTGAAGCTAATATAAGCGTGTTAAAAATATCTGCTATCGATAGTTATTTTTGTCGACATTTCTGACATTGTTTTATAAAATAGGTATCGGCAATTATTTTGATGTAGGTATAGGTAGTGCTAATAGCATAGAAATATCATAGATAGAATAAGTGTCGCTGCTAAAGATAGAGATGGAGAATAGAGCAGTTCTTTTATCTTTTTCTATCACAAATACATAACCATGGTTACAGATGTAAATTAACAACACCTACTATAAATTCACAAATGCGTCAGAAGACAAGGAAAAGAGAACTGCTTCGTTTTCTATCTCTCTTTTCAGTCCTGACACTGTCACTTATAGTTGTGCCTATGACTCGACTCCTACTCTATCTATGATGTCTCTATGGCTAATAGTCACGCAGCTGAAGGACTTCGTTTGTTTTCGTAAATAAAAAAACTTTATAATCGACACTGTAAATAAGCGATAAGGTATTTATATCACAATAATTTTACATCGTGATAATTAAAAATTGCCGCCAACTAGTGAAGTTGGATTGCAAAAAAACTTTATAATCGACACTAAGTATAACAGTATAATTGATAGCAAAATAATTTTATACAGTGTGTCCACAGACTCATCCTCAACATGGGGATCTCCGTTGTTATGGGAGATAGAGATTTGGTTAAATGAGACAAAATATGCATAATCTCCAGTACTACTAGCTTGCGTAGTCAAACTTTCCATATTTTGCTTGGTTCGCGACCGACAGTTGAAAAACGAGATTTACCCATTTTCGTTTTTTGTTTATAACTCGCTTATTAAGTAAGTTAGAAAAAAAATATTTTTACTTTCTTAAGGCCGTTTTTTATGAAGATTTCAAATCTCTTTTCCTATTTTTATTTGCTTTTATAGTTTTAGAGATACTTGTATTAACTTTGTTTTTTTTAAATACACGTCAAAGATGGCCATGACACCATTCGAAAGAGTATTTTTTTTTCTTTAATTTGATATGAGGGTTGATGGAATTATTTTCAAAAATAACAGAGTTATACGTAAAACACTGATTTTTAATAGTAGGCTATGCTAAATTAATTGATAAAACAACAGAAGGCTTAGCAAACAGTTGAAATTCGCGTTGGCTTAGTATAAACAGCTGTTTTGTTTTAGCTGTCAAAGTGTAGTTTGTTGCTAATTTGTCAGTTTACTAAGTGATTTATTAATTTTACTTTTGTTATCATGGAACCATTTTGTAACAATGAAAAATAAGCGATTTTCAACAATTATCGTAAAACAGTAGTTTTGTCTTCTTGACTTATTCGCATTGACTTAGTAAACGGCTTTTTAAATGATCTATAGTTTATTAAATTTACTCGTAAGTTTCTGTAAATAGACGAATGAGGTTGTCTTCATTCTGGATACTGATCGAAGTACATTTCTGCAGCTCTGGTCGAATTTTTGTGACATAGAATGTAACAATGTAACATGTAACATTGTTACAAAATGGTTCCATGATAACAAAAGTGAATTTAATAAATCATTTAGTAAACTGACAAATTAGCAACAAACTACACTTTGACAGCTAAAACAAAACAGCTGTTTACTAAACCAACGCGAATTTCAACTGTTTGCTAAGCCTTCTGTTGTTTTATCAATTAATTTAGCATAGCCTACTACTAAAAATCAGTGTTTTACGTATAACTTTGTTATTTTTGAAAATAAATCCATCAACCCTCATATCAAATAAAAGAGAAAAAAAATCTCTTTTGAATGGTGTCATGGCCATCTTTGACGTGTATTTAAAAAAACAAAGTTAATACAAGTATCTCTTAAACTATAAAAGTAAATAAAAATATGAAAAGAGATTTGAAACCTTCATAAAAAACGGCCTTAAGAAAGTGAAAATATTTTTTTTCTAACTTACTTAATAAGCGAGTTATAAACAAAAAACGAAAATGGGTAAATCTCGTTTTTCAACGGTCGGTCGCGAACCAAGCAAAATATGGAAAGTTTGACTACGCAGGCTAGTAGTACTGGAGATTCTGCACATTTTGTCTCATTTAACCAAATCTCTATCTCCCATAACAACGGAAATCCCCATGTTGAGGATGAGTCTGTGGACACACTGTATAGGCCTACTAGCGCCGCTAGCGGGCAATAGTGCAGGATTGAACTCATTTTTTATTATTGATGTTTATACCGCGAATTTTTTTAATAAACGAATACCATTTAATCTACCTGTGGGCATAATATAGTACCTATAAATAGCATAGCATAAAAGGTACTTGAAAATTAATTATTAGTGTATTTGCCACATGGCACATACACTATTGGCGTCGGCCGGATGGCGGGACCTAG
This sequence comes from Mongoloraphidia duomilia, assembly GCA_039654895.1. Lineage (NCBI taxonomy): Eukaryota > Metazoa > Arthropoda > Insecta > Raphidioptera > Raphidiidae > Mongoloraphidia > Mongoloraphidia duomilia. The sequence continues at coordinate 12,968,584 of CM077524.1, forward strand.
GGGTCGGATCAAAATTTCTCGACGTTTCATAGCCTCTTGAACAATTTGGCACCATTTTTGGAAATGTATAAAATGGGCCCAATCGGGCCATTCTAAGGGTGGTTTTAGGGGTTGAAAAATGTTTTTGGGCGCAAAAATACCGATAAAATTCTCAGAATCGTTTCAAAATTGAAATTTAACCCTTTAGTAACAATTAAAATGTTCTGCTAAAATTTTAATAAAATCGGCCTGGCAGGACCGGACTTACAAATTTTATGAAAACACTAGTAGCGGATAGGTACGGATTTACTTACTGAAGGGTGTATTTTATTTGGTGCAAATGTTAGGAATGATAATAGTATTGCAATTAAGAAAAAAAATATTATTTTAAGGGATGTATTAAGGGGTAAAATTTTTTATTTTGTCCAAAAACAAACTTAAGTTCACATAATAAAACCATAATGTCAGTATTAGCAAATACACTATATTGTCGGCGCGGGGTTTAGCACAGCGACCAGAGTTTTTTTAAGTTGTTTTCTTCTTCAATGTTGACGTATAATAGAAAAATAATTGATTAGTTGTATCAGACATGAATGTATACCTCCATGCCTATGGTTTATATTGACTGCATAACCTCAAACCATGGCGCCGGTGACCTTGCGGACCGGGTTTGAAAGTGTCAAATTTATCAGATTTACATAAATAGTTTCCAAATAAGTTAGATGTAAAATCGTAGTTTTACTTACCTTGACTTTTTAAACAACAATGCTCACTAACATATACGGAAAATGAAAGTTCAAAGTTTACAATGGTGCTCACAACGAGCACTCGCATCGGTATTATTCTAACTCCACCCCTTTGCACACAGCCTACAGAGGTAAATAATAAAAAAACAAACACTGTCGGTAGACGAGCCGATAAATTTCTTTCTTGAAACACAATGCGGACGATACAAAGACAATAGGGTTTGCACTGTACATATCAAGAAACTTCCACTTTTCTCTAAAATACGAAACTCACAGCACAAGTATCATGAAGCTCCCTGAAGCTTTTCTCCGAAGCTACGGCGAGCGCAATGCGGTCGAAGCATTATCAAATATTATGTATGTGTACGTAGGACCCCAACCTATTATATTGGATTACGACTTTATTATCTATACTCTATAGTATATATTATGTTATTGCGTATTCAGTAATACCTTTTACTGTCTTAATTTTGGAATACGTAAATTAAACATATTAATATGAACGTCCTTATAAAATGTTAATCATATAGTGCTATTACAGATAACACTTTCTTATCGATCGTCGTTAATACAAAAGAGTATCGTTATAACTATTTTTGATGTGAAATAGAGATGTGTCGTTCACGCTGGACCCGTTCACTGTGAACGGGTTCAATAAGTGAACGATTATGAACGAATCTGAATTCAGTTTCCAATCGGATCTGGTTCAGTTTGTAGGTAAACGGTTTAACCAACTCCAAGAGCGACTGACTGACGAACGATGAACGAAATTGATGTCCTTATCAAATATTAGGTAAGAACAGTATGTAGGTAAACCGAGACCGACTGACTGACGAACGATGCGAACAAAATTAATAGGTCCTTATCAGGTAAGAAGTCACAACAGTCTGTAGGTAAACGGTTTAATGCGTACCAACTCCGAGACCGACTGACTGACGAACGATGAATGAAATTGATAGGTCCTTATCAGGTAAGAAATAAAGTTTAAAACTACCAGTACATTCTATTCTTACTCTATAGAATCTATTGTTTTATATGTGAATTTTTTGTTTTTTTTCATCTTTATATTGAATTGGAAATTTTATGTTTTGTGTGTTTTTTTTATAAATGTGGCATGTAGAATGTGTCCAGATCTTTATTTTGAATTGCAAATTTTGAGTTGTTTTTTTTTTTTTAAATAAATGTGACATTGATGTAGGTATCTTCATTGAATGAATATTATATGAATTTTGTTATTACTAATAAATAAACGCGCGTTAAAATTAATAAAATAAATACGATAATCAAAAATCATCAGTCATCACATTTAGAAGACCGAATCACCGGATCCTGTAACAGGCTGTAACACAGTGTACGTAAAAGGAATTTCGGTAGCGCATACTCACATAGAGATCATGGAGCCACTGGATCACTTGATCCGTTCAATCAGACCCGTTCATTAGGTGAACGAGATCCGGTTGGAACGAATCTTCGTTGTGACCCGGACCGCCCATCACTAATGTGAAACATCTTATGTCGGGCAGTGAACAGCCGCGTGAAGGGAAATATGCAACGAAATTTCTGGTCCGCTCCTTCGCTGCTGTTCTCCCCACCACTGCGGCACTTCTCTCTCGGCTTCCGCGCGCTCGGGCACGGGAAGAGAGAGATAGTATACATACGAACGTACTGTAAAGCAAAAGTATATGTATACACGTGTAGGTATGTAATATAGATATTTCGTTGTGTATTTAGTTGCGTTTCTGGCTCAGGCGTGCTCAAACGCCGCAACTGCGTGTGTTACAGTGCAGTATATAGGATTACGTCAGCATAACAGTTAGTTGCTGCTTTTGAAAAAATATATACTACTACATAGAGAATACCACCGAGTTAAATAACGTTTTCTTTGATGTTTCACACCTGTCGGGGGTCCCAAGACCCACACCCTTTTTTTTAATGTTTAAAAGCATTCGATGCCTACAAATACCCCCTGCATTCTTCATAACAAATCCTTTCCCCTCGCCTAAAAACGGTTATGGCTGTCCCGACGCTATTTTTAATGCTAAAGGATTCGGGTAAACGCCAAATGAAGGACCAAAAATCACATTACAAATCCCTCAGGCGAAAAATTGAAAAAAAATCCTTGGAATTAAAAATAATAATTTACGTAATCTTTCACACCTAGGTAAAACTTTTTCAAAAAATTAGCCTGGGGCATCTGTAGTCTGATTCTTTGTCTTCAATTTGACATTTACCCGAACTTCCTAGCTTTCAAAAATACGATCGGGCCATCCATAACAGCGAACCTCTATTTCTGAAAAATCTAAATTTTGATGAATGAGGTGCATCATAATCTTACGAGTGACACTGGGCGCACGGTGTCACGTAAAATTCAATATGGCTGACGATAGGCGCCTTATTGTCAGAATGCCAAAAACAAAAGTCAGCAGCGGCTTAATGAATTCTAATGTATAAGACGTCGATTGATTCGTTATAATCTTACGAGTAGCACTAGGTGTATAACGTAACGTAAAATCCAATATGACGGACGTTAGACCAACTAGACACCATGTTGATATATAGTTCCTTCCGGGACATCCCGTTTAAATAAGCTATGTGTGATTGAAAAATATATCATAACTATCTCAGAATTTCTTCCATTTCTACTAGTTTGTGAATTTTAGATGCTCGACAGCTGAAATCATCAGCAATAAGTAAAGATTAATAAATTAACAATGAAAGATAAACAATCAATATGATTAATTTCCCTAGACCGTAACTTAATACATAAGAATATCAGACCACTGCACTATCGCCATTATATTATATAGAAGGCTATACTTATAGGAAAAATGTAAATGCACCGCCGGGATTTGAACCCAGAACTCCTGATTTCGCGGCAGGAAAGTTTCCACTTACTACACAGTGCCCGACAATTTCAAATACGGTATATAATAATAATAAATTAACAATGAAAGATAAACAATCAATATGATTAATTGATTGATTGTTTATCTTTCATTGTTAATTTATTATTATTATATACCGTATTTGAAATTTCTCACATATGTGTTTTAAGTAAAGATTAACTATATAGATTTAAAAAAAAATTTTTACTTTGAATAGGGGGAAGTGTAAAAGAGACGGATGTTTTTGTGTCAAGTTTCTTTAGCGGCATTTTTAACTTCCGGTCTTTTTATATTATAAAAGTAAAATTAATTAAAAGAAAAAAGCAGGAATATAACAAGTTTATAATATCCACAAAAATTCATCAGTAGACGAGATAATTCGTTGTCTGACGAACGATAATACCGGAGATGAGATACGCTTCTTTTATTTTTTTTTGCCCTTCTTATGTCTTTGTTATTTCATAACCAAGATGATGAAATGGATTAAAACCACCTGTTTTTTTATTAAGTATATTTTTTTATTACGTTTCGTTTATTACTCTTATTATATGACTCCTTCGCTTACACTTTCCAAATCTGTGGTATTTTTTAATTTTCTAAAAAAACAGTCAAATAATAATAGGTACTCCTGAGAAAATGTGTACTATTTAATAATAATAGGTACCCAACTACACACGCAAGGTTTAATAATATTACTGTCAGTAACAAAAGTAATGAATTGAAGCTTATGTAATAATAAAATAATAATAATAATAGCACTGAGTGTCCGCTCACTCTAATTTGAAAATATTGTAACAAAACTATTTTTTGTGTGGGCGGAATAAATATTTATTTAGTAAAATTAACTATTCAATAACAATAAACGCAACAACTATATGTCGATTCTAACAATCAACACGATAATAATAACGAACAGTAATTCCTAAACAAAGTGAAGCACTTCAATAACACTGAACAATAACTATTTATGTTCGCAATTCAACTTGACACTGATTTACCACTGACCGCCTGACTCCCTCGTACCTCGCTTATATAGTTTGAGCAGCTTGGCCCAGCACGCTCGCGCGCTTTCCAGAATATTCCGGCGGTTAGTCGTATCTTCGATATCATTCCACGCCTCACCACTGTGACCTATTCTCGACGCTTCTATTGTAGTCAGCGGCGTAACATCTTGGGGTTTGCTACAATATGAATTGAACTAACTCCAAAAACCCTTGGTGGCCTTAACAGCACTACCTGTCAGTTCATTCTGTCACTTTTCCGTACTTGTAGCAAACAATATTTTTGCCATTATTACTCAAGAACAACTGGACCGATTTTAATTAAACTACTCTATCAACTGGTATCTATAATCTAAATACACTTAAAAAGTACAGGGTGCTTTTGTCCGTCTATACGTTCGTATTAAGAACTATCTATCTAGAACCGACATTAAGCAAGCAAATCTGCCAATGGAGCAATTTTCCACACCAAGTTACAGATTCGAATTCGTTGCCGTTAAAACTTTCTTTAAACTATGATGTTCTCAATGAGCCATTTTCTTGAGAGTAGTTCTTTCAATTATCCACGAGAGGTAGCACTTGTGGTAGGTACAAACATTATCTATTCCCCATTAGTATCGTGTCATTTTAGTGGTATAACTTAATTATTAAATTATTATTATTATTATTAAATTAATTAAATAATTAAGTTATACCACCAAAATGACACGACACTAATGGGGAATAAATAATGTTTGTACGTACCACAAGTGCTGCCTCTCGTGGATAATTGAAAAAACTACTCTCAGGAAAATTACTAATTAGGCAGTTGGGTCTTTCTTTAGGTCTTTGCGCATATGAAAACTAAATTTAAAGACAGCAACGCAAGATAATTTTTGCTATATTCGATAATCAACGACAAATCTACATTAAACATAGAGTGCGGCCTTCTGATGTTTAGAACCTCATGTGACCTCTGTTCACATAGGCGTGTCCACTGTCCAGTATACCGAAGAGCAATCTACAACGCTTGGAGAAATTTCAAAATAAAGTTTTGCGAACAATTATTAAATCCCCCTGGTTCATCCGCAATTCACAAATACACTGCGAGCTATCAATTCCTGCAGTTGACAACTATATATAAAAACATTAACAAAAAAATGCCATCATGCTCAGACGCAAAGCATTACAAAATAGGCACAAAAACGGATAAGTACCCAAGACTAAAAAAACGAGACTGCCTATCGCTTAACCATATTATTATTATTATTTTTCCTTTTATTTGTAATTAAAGTGCACAGTTAAATTATATTAACAGTACTTATATTTTAAACAACTTATGTCGGGTTTATCGTACATTTTAATCTCGCTGTTATGTTATCTCTTTGGTTAGTTTTATGTGTAAAAATTTAACAGCGATTAACAAAACAGCGTGTTAAATATACGATAAACCCGACATTAATTACATAATTACTAGATATCTACTGATTTCTATTATTTATATCTACACTGTCATGAATAGCTGATCACAGCTGAACCAGTGATTTTGAAAGTAAAAAAAAATAGTTAGTTGGGACTTTTGGTTAATACAATTTGAGTGCCACTGGTTTATATAGTTGCACATATGTTTGAAAATTTACAATTCAGTTTGAATGCAGTTGCTACACAAATAATATTATTATACATCAGAGTTGGATTGATGTAAAGCATCTAGAGGAAGCGGGGACGAGCCATGTTCCACCAGGAATATCGCTATACGTTAGTAGGGGAAAATATAAACGTTAAATTGGAACTAACAAGTCTGTCGGGAGAGTAGCGTCGCAACGCCGATGTTTAGACGTCAGCCGTGTAAACAAGTCAGACAACCCCACAACTTTGCCTACTTGTTAACAACAACTCTTCCTTAAGTATGTCAGGTAAAACCAATCGTCGGTCTAACACACCTGTGCGAATACCTGCTTCTTATTATATTAGTATGTCGATCATTAAACATTAACAATTCACTCGGTTCATACCCATTTTTTAATAAATTCAATACGGTTCATGGGTTCTTGGATTAAAATAAATTGTTATTGATTAATAACTCTTTTATTTATCTTCGTACGACGTTTCGTCTCTTTCGAGACTTTATCTAGTACTCAATAACGAGTCATTAATTGTGTCCAAAACAAGCTGTGTTCTTTTTAGAACCATCCTGAGTAGTGTTGTTAAACCCAACTTCACTGTTATACTTAATACGCCATCTAAAATTTCCTCAAACTGCAAATTCCTGGGTGTTTTTGTTGACGAACACCTTAAATGGTCGTTTCACGTTGAAAACCTATGTTCTAAAATTATTAAGCAATGTTATGCTTTTAGACGTCTCAAACCCGTCGTAAGTTTGGAAGTTTTAAGAACAGCTTATTAACTTCCCATTGGAAGTTATTGTAATGGGTCCGAAAATCGAAATCAAAAAGGAAAAAAATTTGTATGTTTCAAGGTCACCACACTATTTTTACACTACTTTTAGAAAGATGTCTGTGTGTGTGTGTGTGTGTACGTATGTACGTACGTACGTACGTACGTACGTACGTATGTATGTGTCCATTTCTTTCTAAGACGAAATCTCGAGAACGAAAAATGATATCGACTACGTTGGGGTGCCAATCGACGCGTATTAACGTATATATGATCTGAAAGGAATTTTTTTAAAATCGGTTCAGCCGTTCTTTTTTCTTAACCAAATAACCTCCAAAAAAGTAGATTTTACACAATATCTCGCGAATAAAAAATTATATGACTGTAAGGGTGTCAATCGAGGCGTGTTAACGTCATTTTGATTCGACATAAATTTTATAAAAAATCGGTTCAGCCGTTTTTTTTTTTTTTTTAATTATTGATGTTTTAATGATTAAAATGATTACTTTTCTGTGTAATATCTAATTTAATTATTATTATTAAATATTTATCAAACTGGGAAGTTCGTCGTGTGGACCTCAAGGGTCGCACTTTAGTCCTAATAAACGACCCACCTCACGGCTTGTTTTGGTTGCATTCAATCGCATCTCAGATATGGTATCCTCTATTGAGGAGTTGTAGATAGTAATCAACTTTTCAGAGTTCAAAAACGTGCTATCCGCATAATTGCTGGTATTTCGCAGTCTACATCTTGTAGAGGTATTTTTAAAAAACATAAAATTTTAACCCTATCATGCTTGTACATATATGTCTGTCTCTGCTTTCTTCGTAAGAACATAGATTTTTTAAATATTTCTGAACTGAGCAGTAACAGAAGTCATCAATATGAATATCCTAAACATTCATTAACTTTGTTTGAGGGCAGTTGCAGGTATATGTGTACTAGGATTTTTAACAGCCTTCCAAGATCTATAAGATCAATAAAAACGCTTTCTTTATTTAAAAAGTCAGTGTTTAATTTTTTGATAGATGCTGAGTTTTACTCATTAAATGAATATTTTTTATATGTTTAAACTTTATTATTGTTAATGACTTGTTACATACTGCACTGTCACTGTAACTAATAAATATCTATCTATCTATCTATACTTAAAATACCAAGACATGAAAATAATAAACTATAATTATTTAGAGTAACGTCGTTCCATCCTTAATCAATAAAATAAATAATTTTAAAATACCAAGAATGCAGTAAGAAAACAACTACCCGTTCTTTCTAACTATTTGGTTAAAATAGTTAGAAAGAACGGGTAGTTGTTTTCTTACTGGATTATTGGTATTTTAAAATTATTTATTTTATTTAATTATAGTTTATTATTTTCATGTCTTGGTATTTTAAGTATAATTTTTGACAATTAATGACTCGTTATTGAGTACTTGATAAAGTCTCGAAAGTCTCGAAAGAGATAAATAAAAGAGTTATTAATCAATAACAATTTATTTTAATCCAAGAACCCATGAACCGTATTGCATTAAACATTAAGGTCACTAGCAGCTATAAGGTTATTTGGTTCTAGCATATTTTTTTGGATGAATGAATATTCGATTATCCCTACACTATCAACGATGTATATTTGTGCATCTTCAACATTTGCAGAGATTACGGTACAATGCGCTAACACAGAAGAAGAGGCGCCTCCGCAGAAGCAACAGTAAACGAGCGAGGTGAGGTATTATTTGCAGCTTACACTACTTCATCATTATATTTGATGACGATGTATAAAACTTTACGACTCTCTGACAACACCAGACACAAATATACAACACAAACCCGCTCTAAAATTGTGAGGAAATTAAGTATATAAATTTTCATTGATATTGCAAACAACGCCCTCGAGATGAATGAGACTGAGGAAGATGGTATTACAGGATGATCTTTATATAGGTATATTTGTCTTATTCAATCGTCAATGCGTATCACATTTATTATACTATTTTTCTGTGACAACTTAATACAGTCTTCTACAGTTCAATTCGGAAATAATAGGCAGTGATAGCCATACATAGTTACTAACAAGTTTAATGGAGCGGGAAAGCAATGAAACAATGTAAAGCATACCCGTTTCATGCGTATAAAAAGGGTGCCGCTTATATTATATTGTAGAGTATAAGTGTATGAATCACAGACTTTTTTTCCGAATCGTACTATAGACTTGAGAAATCTCCAATCTACCCTAATGTCAATTCATATTTTCAGTGTTAATTATTATTTTTAATTATAACAAATTATTAACTTCCCATTGGAAGTTATTGTAATGGGTCCGAAAATCGAAACCAAAATGTACAACAAATTTTTATGTTTCAAGGTTACTACACTATTTTTAGAAATATGTCTGGCTGTGTATGTGTGTGCAGTGTACGTACGTACGTATGTGTCCATTTCTTTCTAAGACGAAATTTCGAGAATGAAAAATGATATCGACTACGTTAGGGTGCCAACCGACGCGTATTGACGTAAATATGATCTGAAAGAAATTTTTTCAAAATCGGTTCAGCAGTTCTTTTTTCTTAACTAGACTCCAAAAAGTAGATTTTACACAACATCTCGCGAATAAAAAATTATATCGATTTCGTAAGGGTGTCAATCAAGGCGTGTTAACGTCATTTTGATCCGACATAAATTTTTTAAGAATCGGTTCAGCCGTTTTTTTTTTTTAATTATTGTTAAAAATAAATAATAATTATGTTTTAATGATTAAAATGATTACTTTTCTGTGTAATATCTATTTAATTATTATTATTAAATATTTATCAAACTGTGAAGTTCGTCGTGTGGACCTCAAGGGTCGCACTTTAGTCCTAATAAACGACCCACCTCACGGATCGTTTATAATTTATAATGAAGACAAATTCTCCAGTTGTCTAATTAGAACCTGAGATTTGGAAGTTGTTATTGGTAACAAGGTAACAACCCTATAATCTCAGGTACGTAACCCTAAAAATAAAAACATGGAACCAATTGATGTGGTAGCCAGCGCCACACAATATCGGGCCAGTAACTAAAATGTACCTTATTGCCATCTCCATGGCAGTAAATTAAATAAACTTCATTTTAGTTTTCGACCCGATATTGTGTGGCGCTGGCTACCACATCAATAATTGGTTCCATGTTTTTATTTTTATAGGGTTCCGTACCTCAGAATGAAAAAATGTAACCCTTATAGGATTACTCTCGTGTCTGTCTGTCTGCCCGATCTTCCCGCTCTCTTATCACCGAAACTATAACTGAGCCTAAAATTTTGAAAAAAAAAGGATATATAGGGCCTCATTCATAGTTTACAGGAAAACCTAAACGAAAGGCCTAAGTCTTAATAGTACGGAACTCTCTCCACGCGAGTCCAACTCGCACTTGGCCGGTTTTTTAATCCAGTTAGTAAGTATATATAGATTTAATCTCGGTATTTAATTAAGATAGCCGTGCTTACGATAATTTATTGAGACGCTGTTGTGGAGCTCCCATCATGGATCGTTTATAACAAACCCCAGATTCTGATTTGAGAACTGACAGATATATTAAGTGAATTTTCAATTCAACATTAAAAATAATGGTAAATTAAAAGTATGTTATCTTATGTTACCTATGTTAAATAATTGGCATCGGGATTAGAAACCCATGCGGTGCATAAAAAGGAAAAAAACAAAAATCAAAATATGTGCGACGTTACGAAAATTCGACAAAATATTTTTTCTATATTGATACGTTTTGTGATTCATGCATTCTCGTGACTACTCCTAAAAGTTAGCAAACAGAATTGAATTGTGGATTATAGACGCTCGACAACAAAGGTCATTAGTTAGCAAATACACAAACTGGTAACGTCAAATCACTGTTGACCTGAATTTCAATACACTTGATAAATTTATTTTCAGAAAGAAGTCTCTCAAAATATCGTGCATTATAGTTTATTTGATTTATACTAAAACTTAACAAATTAGAACGAGCATGCAACAATGAGTTAAGTTTAATGTGGTTATAATATAATAATTATTAAATAGACAGTAGCCATTCCACAAGCATATACTTTTCTTAACGTAATCAGTCGGCAACCTGCCATCGTGATGTTAAACGTCAAACAATTAAGATATACAAGGAAAAAATCAGAAGCCACTGTCAGGACTTGAACCCGAAATTCCCAGTTTTCGGCTGGTTGAGTTACCATTTACATATAGGAAAGGAACAGATCCCACTCTCGGGGCACTGTGTGAGTAAATGGTAACTCAACCAGCCGGAAACTGGGAATTTCGGGTTGAAGTCCTGACAGTGGCTTCTGATTTTTTCCTTGTATATCTTAATTGTTTGACGTTTAACATCACGATGGCAGGTTGCCGACTTATTACGTTAAGAAAAGTATATGCTTGTGGAATGGCTACTGTCTATTTAATAATTATTAGAACGATCATGTTTTGTACTACTTTAAATTTGGATTAATGCAACCTCATTGCATTCTTCTACATTCCGTGTTCAATTAGAAGCATTTCAAGCACTGGAGGCGATAATTATTCAACTGAAAAAAGACACCTTTCTCCCAAACATCATTCAGATAAATAGCATTATTAAGCTTAGTGAATAATGTTTTTGTTCACCACTTGCGCGATATTACCAGAAGCATTTGAACGTTCAAAGGTGTTAAAGAGATTTTTTTTTCAACGGAGCGGTTGGAAAACCAACTAACACACTAATGTCCAAGTAAAACGTGAAATTTACAGTACATTTTCCACAATAAACAACCCTTATGTGCATAATATCTAGGTACAATGTAGTGTTGTATAAAACATCAGTCAGCGATAGGTGTCTATATAGTGGCGTCTCACTCCATTCGACACCAGAGTACCAACAACACAAAAGGGTTTCTGAATAGAGAAAGGGAAGATGATGATAATGATGATGACGATGATAATATCGGCACGCTCCATTGTTCTCGTCGACTACAGAAAGAGAGAGATAGTGAGATAGACGCGTACCAGAAAGGCCAGTGATGATCATATCAGGGTTAAGTAAAGTATACATGTCTACAGCCCTAACACATTAAATGTCTTAGCTTAGATAGATCCACGGTAATTACAAGAGCTGATGCTGCCAACGGTGCGTATTGTCGCAGTGTTTTTACTGAAAAGTACCGAACAATTTCAGTGAAGTATAATAAATAAAAAACCCGATTGATCTATGAGTCAGAATAATCAATCTTTATCGAGGCCTGAAGAAAGCTTTTGCTGAAACGTTGCCATAATAAAGATTGTTTACTATGACTGACAAATCAATCGGTTTTTTCATTTATTATATTTCGGTGAAGATTGAAAATACTAGGGTAATAACGATCAAAAAAATCCTACATCCCCGTTTGAATTTAAAAAAAAACGCTTGAAAATGGTGTTGTGTCTTTTTGAGTCAACATTAATACTCTACATAGTCGACCACAACATTGTTTTGTTTTGGAGTTTCTATTCGCTACGCTTTTGAAACAAACAAGTTAATTCAAAATTATAATTTCGTTGTGATCAGACCTATTTTAGACTCGTCTTGATTAAATCAAATTTTATTGTGTTTTATTTATTTATTATTAATTTTATATAAAGATCTACAATATTATTAAAATATCACGTCAAAAAGATCTTTATAATTGGTGACCCCTGATAAGTGAGCACTTCTTATATTTTTTTCAAAATATTATATCATGGACGAAGCTTGAACATAAATTATATATTAAAATGGAGAATTTTATTGGAAAAACGGATAAAAAGTGACATTTTTAATTATTTCTTCGCAAAAGCTTAATTATTTTTAAGTATCTACAATATTATTAAATCACGTTGAGTCAACATTAATACTCTACATAGTTGATCACAACATTGTTTTGTTTTGGAGTTTCTATTAGCTACGCTTGTGAAACAAACAAGTTAATTCAAAATTATAATTTCATTGTGACTCGTTTAGACTCGTCTTGATTAAATCAAATTTTATTGTGTTTTATTTATTTATTATTAATTTTATATAAAGATCTACAATATTATTAAATCACATCAAAAAGATCTTTATAATGAGTTTTCTTATTTTCAGAGAAGGGTAAGTAGTTAAATTTAATTTAATACATACCTCTCACATTAACGATTTGTGAGATATGAACATTTTGTTAACAAACGCTATGTCCCATTTTGACCCCCTTAGAGAATAGCCTTGATCTGATATGGTTAGATGACCCATGCGCGATTTGTTTGTTTACATATTATTATTTTTTACTAAATGCAAATCATATTTACATATTATGTTTGATAAAAAATACCTTTCATTAGGAAAGCAAATAGTTGAAGGTTGATCTTAGTCAGGATCTTAGACTAAAATTCCTATATGAGAAAGTTAATCCGAGTTGCGTTGAACCAATTAATTTACATTTGATAACCTTGAAGAATGTTAATATGTAATAAAGAATTGAACTTAATAGCATGAACAAAGTAGGTAGGTATATTACAATGTCACTTGTATATTTTTTGAAGATATACTTACTACTTTAGCGAGGGTAGTGAGCGAATGACCTCGAGTCAAAAAATACCGACATAAAAAATACCGATATAAAATTACCGACTCAAAAATTAATAAAACGCTCACAGGGATAAAACGGCTCTAACGATTTGGATGAAAATTACTGAAAAGGGGCTTTGAGGGGCAAAAAATCAAACTAGCAGAAATAATTCGTTTTCTTGTAAATTCTATAATTTTCAAAATAGTGTAATATTGTAAGCAGGCTTTGGATACTTCCATGATTTGATTAGGAAAATTTGATAAATTATCATGATATGTCAAAAATAAAAATAAGTAAATAGTTAAAATTTTAAAAGCCAAACTTTCAACTGAACGTGTTCTAATGAAAAATGTATGAAGTATGTATGTGTGTGTTTTAAAGACCACCAACAGCTAAGGTTATTTGGGTCTAGCACAAATTCATATTTTCAATTCATTATTTTTTTTTAATAATAATTTGAAAATCCAATTGACACTTTTACCAGCTCTCGGGCTAGAACCCGGGAACTGGGGACTTGTAATAGCAACGCCATGTAAACAACAGCACCGCTACACGCTAGGCTATTCTCAAGCCCCTGTGTTTATTTATTTATTGTAGATTATAGACGCGTCAACATCTCAGGTCATTAGCGTCTTTCATCTACACTATATAACAACTATCTTAAAACTAAATAACATCACAAAACATCCATGAGCGCAGGTGGGATTCGAACCCACGGCAGTCCAGTCCAGAGGCTCCGGCACTAAGCACGCTAACCACTAGGCTATACTGCCCTCTCAAGCCCCTGTGTATGAAGTATAACTTCGAGCGTGCGCTTATGTGGGTGAGGCACACGGTGCATTTTTAGTGTATTTGCCATATGGCACATACACTATTGGCGTCGGTCGGATGGCGGGACCTAGGGGTCGGACCAAAATTTCTCGACGTTTCATAGCCTCCTGAACACTTTGGCACCATTTTTGGAAATGTCTGTTTATATATGTATATATATATATATTTATATATTTATATATATATATATATATATATATATGTGTACGGGCTATAACTTTCGAAAGAGTTAATTGATTTTGACGAAATTTGGTAGGCACGTTGGAATCCATCACCGCACGAAGCCTATTTAAAATGGGCCCAATCGGACCATTTTAAGGGTAGTTTTTAGGGGTTGAAAAATGTTTTTGGGCCCAAAAATGCCGAAAAAATTCTCAGAATCATTTCAAAATTGAAATTTAACCCTTTAGTAATGATTAAAATGTGCTGCTAAAATTTTAATAAAATCGGCCCGACAGGACCGGACTTACAAATTTTATGAAAACACCAGTTTGCGGATAGTGATTTACTTACTGAAGGGTGTATTTAATTTGGTACAGAGGTTGTATTGATAATAATATTGAAATTAAGAAAAAAAAAGCATTTTAAGGGATGTATTAAGGGGTTAAATTTTTTATTTTGTCCAAAATCAAACTTAAGTTCACGTATTAAAGCCACAAGGCCTGTATTAGCAAATACACTATATTGTCGGCAGGGTTTAGGCACTGCGACCCGAGTTTTTTTTTTTTGACATTGCTAACAATATGGCAAGATAAAGTACATAATATGCATAGGTGATATTGAAATACTGATCTTTGTGAGCAAGTCTCATCCTTTAACATCCAGTGTATGTCACACAAGAGCACGAAGCTATATATTTGCAGAGCTATGTGTTGAAGGAAACTTTAAATCATAACCACTACGTCAAATGATATTACGTGCAATAAACTAAAGGCGTCAATAGCAGTCTCCTGTAGGACCTACTATAATATTATACAATATATAGGTATATATATGTGTCCACATGGCAAAATTGCATAGGTTCAATTTTTAGCGAATTTTTAGTAATTTTGTCTATATTTTTATTGGCAATAAATAACTTAAAAAAAAAACTTTTTCAAAAACAATGGTTTTATTTTGAAACAAAATTGCACTAAAAAGTAGAAAAAAATTTTTTTTAGTGATTATAAGTTGACCAGAATAGTTTTCAACATTTGTTAAAAGAAAACCATTGGGCGCTCATAAAAGATTAGGTACTGATGCTGTTATGATGTTGTAACGCCCAATGGTTTTCTTTTAACAAATGTTGAAAACTATTCTGATCAATTTAATCACTAAAAAAATTATTTTCTACTTTTAGTGCAATTTTGTTGCAAAATAAAACCATTGTTTTTTAAAAAGTTTTTTTTAAGTTATTTATTTGTTACTTTTCAGTCATAGAAAAATATATTAATTCTTCACTTTACAACAATGTAAAATCTAAGTCCTAAATTTTCAATTTTATATTAATCAGCTAAACCAGTTATCTAATTTATTAAAATTTAAATTAAAATTGGGCCGCCATCTTGGGGCGTTCGCCATTTTGAATTTAGAATGACGTCATGTAGCTTATCTTATTCTACTCATCAAACCCTTTCATTTGATACGTCGGGGGTTGTAAAGAAAAAGGAAAGCCGCCATTTTGATTTTAGAATGATGTCATGTAGCTTATCGTATTCTACTCCTCAAACCATTTAATTTGATACCCATGTCATGGGAGTTCTGAAGTAATAGGTAACCCGCCATCGCGGGGCGCCCGCCATTTTAAATTTAGAATGGCGTCACGTAGCTTATCGTATTCTGCTCATGAAACCCTTTCATTTGATACCCATGTCAAGGGGGTTGCAAAGAAAAAGGTGAGCCGCCATCTTGGGGCGTCCGCCATTTTGAATTTAGAATGGCGTCACGTAGCTTATCGTATTCTACGCATGAAACCCCTTCATTTGATACCCATGTCAAGGGTGTTGCAAAAAAAAAGGTGAGCCGCCATCTTGGGACGTCCGCCATTTTGGATTTAGAACGATATTAGATATACTATATTGCATTGTCACCGGACTTATACACGTGTGCAAAATTTCAACTCAATTGGATAACGGATAGTGGGTCAAATTTCAATAATTAAATTTGATCTAAATAAATATACCTATATACGTCACGTCGAACTTAAAACCATTGAAAAATAAAAATCTCCTTCATCAATAATAGCATTTATATGCTGGAATGTATTTTTTTATAAATAAAAACACACATAAAGTGAATGATATTCATAATTATTATGATATCAGGAACAGTAAAGACAATCAGATCAAACAAGTGCAGATTGATGTGTTCTAGAATATAAACTTCCAAACAGTTTGACATTGAATGTTTTAAAAACAAAGCTAAATTAAAATCATTTTTTATAATAATAAATGTTTTTATAACATTAATTAATTTTTAAATCGTAATTACTCTTAATTTTATATACTCTTTAACTGCCGATATATAAGCCCAAGGCAGCACAAATATATAACCTATGAATCTATAGTTTTAAACTCTATTATGTAAAAACGTTTTATATATTATGAGCATAAATGGTTTAAAAATGCATTTAAAATAGTTTATTAATTCTCCAGTAGGCATGTAAATCACATAGTACTCAATTTTTGTTTATAATGAAAAGAAACAGTCTGAGGGATACGACCAACAGTACCTCTTTTCAAAAAAAGATAACAGGATCATTGAAAAGAATGATAAAATCATTATTTTATCAAAAATATTACCTACGCCGTTTTACCTTATGTGAAGAGATCTAAGCTTGACAATTCCTGTACTATGTGCTGACTACACTGTACACGTACAGGTCACGGAAGAGATTGGTATCATCAAAGGCCAACTTACAAACAGATGTGGAACACTTGAGAAACAGCTTACAAATTTACTTGCATTTCAAATTTACAAGAAAAAAACTTTTTATCTTATTCTTTTCGATTGTATTTTGTTACAAAGAGCTGGATAATTATCTTTTGTTTCGAACAGGACTAACGCTAGTTGAGCCACCGAGGGGAAGGGCATGGAGGGAAATTCCAAATCGTAATTAGAAATAATGTAGGTATATATTGTTACAATAATTTTCTAATTCTTGTGATTCTCCTGATATGGCAATAATTATGCATTTTGAATCGACATTACATCTTTTATACCCAGCAACTATAGATAAATTATTACAATGCCATAATTGACATAAGAGGTGCGGCGAGGCTGTGTTGTTTAAGGGATATCTAATGAAATTTTTTTAAAAAATTCCCTCCACCCCATAACAAACTCATAGTCATTTGATTACTAGCAAGTTTGATTTGGATATCGTTGTCATTCATAACATCATAGTCACGTATCATTGGTAAAATAACAGTCGGGTCTGTTTTGTGCCTTCGCAGAAAGCCCAAAGTTCCGGCTACACGATGTGTTCACTATCATTCGTGATAGAGAGGAACTGAAGAAAATTATCCCACAGTTATCAAACAGCCTTATCTGGTATACGGATGGCTCAAAGATGACTAGTGGAGTCGGAGTTGGAATCCATGGTGAGAGACCGAGGAGAGACATAAGTCTGAGCCTAGGAACTCACATCTCAGTTTTCCAAATGGTGATTGCTGAATGTGCACAGGAGAATATTGCGAGGGGCTATCGAAACCAGCCAATCCGTCTTCTATCTGACAGCCAAGCAGCAATTAAAGCTTTACAATCCTACAAATTCAGCTCTAAGCTGGTATGGGATTGTCATCAATTACTAAATGACCTGGGTGGGAGAAACAAAGTTGTCTTAATGTGGATGCCAGGTTATGAAGGAATCCAACGCTGGTAACAATTATGGCTCCAACATTAGCATCAGTTGGTCAGTTGACTCCCGATCAGATTATGTGCTCAGTATCGGTTCCAATGTTGTATAAATAGATTACAAAGTCGAAGAATCCTTTTGATGTGTCACAAAAAACAGACAACAGCCCAAATGCCTTCCAAAGTCATTGTTGGACCCTCGGCAACTGATACTCAACATTCGTCCAACATGCGTCCAACGTTGGAATGTTGGGAGGCATTTGATTGGCCTGGTCCTAACAGTGCCTGTAAGTAGCAACTTACTGTAACCGATTAGGTACCTTTTTCACGGTATAGGTCTTTTTATAAAGTTCAGACGTTCAGTTTTGTATGCTTCGGTTTCGATAAATGGGAGTACGTGTTGGAGATCACGCGTGAAAAAGAGACAGAAAACAAAGATCGTTGCCGAATGCCTTCTCCAATCGTCTGTGACAATGTTTATTAACCTTTTCTTATTATGCGAACTCTCAAATATTTCCTCCGTTCCTTTATATACACGTAGCTTGCCGCAGTTACCACATTTATTCGTATATAACGTGAATTCAAGACAGAGATTTCACCACAAAACTCGATGAGGAAATTGTCTAAATAAATATTATTAATTTAAATTTAACCATTAATTATTTCTGCTTGTCTTTGTTTTAGAAATGTATTTATTTTTTGTATTTTATTTCTATTAATAGCAATATTTATATTGATAATGATACTTCTAATGAACCATAAAATAATTAATTACTAAAATATAAGGTATTGACGGAATATTGTTACATATTTTTTAATATATTTCATTATTGATAAATCTTTTAGAACCTAGTTGGTTTTTTAATAAAAGCCTTAATATTTATGTTAAAAATTGTTATCTGAAAAAAAATAATTATGCGCCCAAAATTATTATTAATATATTTGTTAATGTCTATTGAATTTTATATTTATTTATTATAGTATTCTCTATATATACCTAGAATATCGCACATACATTATTGGCGTTGGTCGGATAGCGACATCAATTTGAAGAACTTAATGCCAGTTTTTTTTTTGGTAAATTTTTATATCCTCTGTGTATTTTGTATATATTTTATAAATTTTATTTAACTCGTCTCACTAATTTATTTTAAAAATAAGATTGCACATAGCCGGGAACGGGAATATAATATTAGAATAAATTCTGAGTGTAATATACAGGGTGCTGAATTGCTTTGCGGGTATAACAGGGATTTAACCCGTAAAATCAAACTTTTGCGATTTCCTGCTTCCCTATAATTATTTTAGGAAAAATAACTTCAAATAAATGTTTTAGAACATAAAATTCTACATCTAAATCATTAAACAAAATTAATTTTGCATGCTTTGTAACGGCAGGAATTTGATATGAAAATGTCAAAATTACCTCAAAAACAGATAGAGATAGCCATAGAACTTGAACAAAATGATGACGTTTTAGCTGTCAAAATAATTTCTAAACATTTTGTTCAAGTTCCATGGCTATCGATACCTATCTGTTTTTGAGGTAATTTTGACATTTTCATATCAAATTACTGCCGTTACAAAGCTTGATTTAGATGCAGAATTTTATATTCTAAATCTTTTATTCGAAGATATTTTTTCTAAAATAATTAGGGAAGCAGGAAATCGAAAAAGTTTGATTTTACGGGTTAAATCCCTATTACCCGCAAAGCAATTCAGCACCCTGTATAAAAGGAAATTATAATAAAAAAATTTACTGTTGATTTAAAATAATACAAAAACATATTCAAGTTGAAATCAAAATATTTTGACAGCAAATCAGCAATTCTATCGTCATAAAAATTACGTTCTACAAAAATTAACCATATATATTGTTATTTATGTGTAATGGAGTCATCCCACGCATCAAAATTTGACAATTTTGAACAGAGCATGTTATTACTCATACATAAACAAATAATGTAAACCAACTTTTCCGTTCTTATATCCTTCCTCTTAATTGTAAAAAGAATTAAAGAAATATATTTTTAAACAATGAGCTTAACCGCCATATGATGACGTAAAATACTAGTCACACTTCTTTATCTATAGAAAGAGATGTACCCCTACTCCAGCAATGGCTTCTGTCAAGTTGGGTAGGAGTATTCCAATATGTAAATAAAAATTTTAAATATGTTTACCTAAATTATATACAAATAGAATAAATAAATAAGTACATAAAGATCAGTGACGGTCACACACTAGAACTAGTCAGCCGATCACAGGCTGGCCTATTTTTACATCATTTTTGTAGCGCAGTGTTTAAAATTACATTGAGAAATACTTTGAAAATTTTTTTATTCTAGAAAAAGCTTTTGAAAAGTTCTCAAAAAATTTATTTTATAATCCATTTGTAATGTAGATTCCAACTTTCGAAAAAGTGTAGGATGACCCCATTCTCCAATGAATAAGTTCACAGTTATCTTTAACAAAGGTTTAGACGCTAATGACCTCAGTTGTCGAGCGTCTATAATTTACAATTCATTTAACAAAGGTACTGGATTTTTTCGTTGCGGATTTTTCCCCACAAAAAACAGCACTATAAATTTATAACCCGAAGCTGGTTTTGATAATACCATCAATATATAAATACGTAGTAAACTGTAAAATACCACTAAAAATGTATTTTTGTACGTAGAACTATGTTTACATGCTCATTTATTTTGATAGTAACACGTCCCTCCACCATAAGTTCGCTACTTCCACCAGCTATGTACATTTTATGTTATACATTATTATAAAAATGTCACGTTAACATTACGCATCAAAATGCCACATTAAACTAGCTTTAAATTTATGAAAATATTCAATTATACAGAGTGTTTATACAGGATGTCAGTTTATTTATTTAGTAATTTTGTAAATTACTTTTTAGGACAGTAAAATGCAAGTGTTGATTATTTCACTATTTTGGCATAATTTTAATTGAACATTAAAATATGCAATTTTTGTGATCCAAATAAACTCACACTTTAATTGATATAAATATTAAAATTAGATATTAAAAGGGGAATATGTAATTAGGTAGTGTAATTGAAGGACTCGGGTAGATGAAGGTGATAGGTCACAAAAAGGTGATATGTCACAAAATCACAATTTTAAAAAATCGCAATTAAAGTATTTTTCAATTAAAAAAAAACAAGCCGTGAGGTGGGTCGTTTATTAGGACTAAAGTGCGACCCTTGAGATCCACACGAACTTCTCAGGTTGATGAATATTTAATAATAATAATTAAATTAGATATTACACAGAAAAGTAATCATTTTAATAATTAAAACATAATTATTATTTATTTTTAACAATAATTAAAAAAAAAAACGGCAGAACCGATTTTTATAAAATTTATGTCGGATTAAAATGACGTTAACACGCCTCGATTAACACCCTTACAAAGTCGATATAATTTTTTATTCGCGAGATATTGTGTAAAATTTTTGGAGTCTATTTGATTAAGAAAAAAGAACGGCTGAACCTATTTTGAAAAAATCTCTTTCAGATCATACTTACGTTAATACGCGTCGATTGGCACCCTAACGTAGTCGATATCATTTTTCATTCTCGAAATTTCGTCTAAGAAAGAAATGGACACATACGTACGTACGTACGTACATACGTACACACACACATACACACACACAGACATCTTTCTAAAAATAGTGTAAAAATAGTGTAGTGACCTTGAAACATAAAATTTGTTATACATTTTGACTTCGATTTTCAGACCCATTACAATAACTTCCAATGGGAAGTTAATAAAATAGCCAAGTGAACTGGTGCCATTAAGTGGTAGTAGAAGGAGCCATTGACTGATGGTTAAACAAATTAAATTCCTAATTTGGATGCAGATGTTGGTTGAAGTTGATAAACCGATATTCGCTTTTTTGCAGTCAAAGAGACGTTCTAAACTCTTGCAATATTTGAAGAAATAGTTTGCAACAAACTGGTCATTTAAAGTTATTGATTAAAATCAAACTGTTTTGATGAGCTGTGGCGCCATTTGGTAGTGGCAAACGCTGGTGAAACAGATTAATATCGGGTTTATCGTACATTATTAATCACGCTGTTATGTTTTATTTATTTATTGTAAATTATAGACTCGTCGACAACTTAGGTCATTAGCGTCTTAACTACATTAAATAACAACACACTTAAAACTAAATGACATCACAAAACATCCATAAGCGGAGGCGGAATTCGAACCCACGACAGTCTGATCCAGAGGCCGCGACGCTGACCACTGGACTACACTGTCTTCTCGCTGCTATGTTAATTCGCTGTTATTTCTATGGTTACTATGGTTTATGTGTAAAAATTTAACAGCGCTTAAATGTATTAGTTTTATTATGTTTCACGTACAAACAGTATTTAACAAGATATATGATTTCATCCCTTAAATTCAAGATGGTGGCCACGCTTTGCGGAATCCGAGGGTTAAACTTGGCTGGAGTGTTCTAGTGGCACCCCCTATCTATCATTTAAATGAATTCATCAAAATTCTAATTAACGCAATTTCAGACGTACTTTTTCGATATTTGATTGGACTATATATGTTTGTCTGGCTAGGGGTTAGAACCGTCAGAACATCTTTTGATAGTTTCCCAAGTAACATAATATATAAATTTCAGCTTTTATACTATAACGAAAGTGTACTCATAATTTATTGAACTTTAGGGGTGTCTGGTAGGGGGTTGAAACCGTACTAAGTGTCTGGCAATGGACGACGTGATTTCTAATATTATTCCGAAAAAAATATAAAAAAACTGAGCTTTATACTTTAACGAATTTGAGGTACTATTTTATGCACCTTTGCTACCCTCTACCTGCCAAAGTACCCACCATCCAAACTTCATAAGTCGCTGATCGTTCTACCTTTGTTGGGTACATGCGCAGAGAAACTTTCAGCTTTTATAAAATGACGGAGGTCTGGCTGTCGCGGGCTCTTGGGCTATATACGATAAGCCCGAAATAAGAGTGTTCAACACCGGAAATTTCCCCCTGAACTCTTTCCACTCGCCTGAAACGGTTCTGGCTCACCTGACACTATTTTTAAAGCTGAAGGGTTTGGGTAAACTCTTAATGAAGGAACAAGAATCACACTACAGATCCGTCAAGCGAAAATTAAAAATCATTTTCCTGAACGAACTTAAAAAAAATAAATTATGTATGTAATCTTTCAAACATAGGTAATATTTTTTTCAAAAAATTCACCTCAGGAACAAAATGTCGGTATTAATTCTCTTGCAGAACGATATAAACACCTAGGCGAGCAAGTTAATACCGATATTTTGTTTTGCAAATTGAAATATATGCTTAAAACAGTCGCCGTAACACTAACAACATACTAAAATTTGAACCTTGAACTAATAATATAAATTTCGTCGGGTACATGACACGTTTAGGGTGATCTGCCACCCCTTTAACACTGACCAATCGATCTGCAAAAATTATAATGGCATTATTGGGTCACCGACAAGCTATACAAACAATTTCAGCCTTGAAGCAATAATTATTGTGACCATTTTTTTATACATGTTGAGGGCGGTCTGCATCCCTCCCATACCACTATCTAGCAAAATCCCTTATTCAGGGCACTTTAATATGCCTCCCTCAACATCTTCACAAAAATAAGGCCTTGAATAAATAACACCAAAAAATTGTCACTATAGTTATCGGTCTATTTTACTGACTGTATATCTATAATATATTTGCTGTCTCTGTCTTTGTCTGTTTCATTGACTGTATATCTATAGCTGCTGAATAAAATTTTTCGTCTTTTAACGGTCCTTTTTGTTAAAACTTATCGATGTTTTTAACCGTTATCGTATAGCATATAGAGTAAAGTGCCCTAATATCGGACATTTGCCTAATTTGGGACACCGCTGTTACAGAAGTTCTAAAAGGAAGATGTCGCAAACAACCATTTAAGGTGTATCCAGC
The DNA here is from genome assembly GCA_039654895.1 of Mongoloraphidia duomilia. NCBI lineage: Eukaryota > Metazoa > Arthropoda > Insecta > Raphidioptera > Raphidiidae > Mongoloraphidia > Mongoloraphidia duomilia. Next base: position 12,992,790 of record CM077524.1, read on the forward strand.
AGTCAAACCTTTACTATAGAATAATCTTTTATTATCATCACTTGCACACAGATGTCATTATAGGCATTTGAAGAAAAATCGAACATCCGAAAATTTGACGTCTTACTTTGAAGTGCGTATACATTTCACAGATGAGTCATTTAATTACAAATTTTAGCTTAAGTTAACCTGCAGAAAGTGTAGTTAGATTATTATTATTCAATTTTCTAAAATTACCTTATCAGTGTTATATTCCAGTTTTTAACCTAGAAATAAACTATTTGCGCAATATCGGACGGTAATGACGTCGTCATTTCGGGTATCCGATATTAGGACATTTGTTGGTGTTATTATGAAATGATCGTTTCTGTTACAGATTTGTTACAGATATTGATAATATTAAAGCATAAAAAAATTATAAAAGCTTGTAAAAATATTTTAAACCTTATTAAAAACATTTTCCTAATATCGGATTTACTATATAATTAATAATTGATAATTTCCTAATATCGGATATACTATTCGATATTAGGACTACATTTTGACATGACAGAAAAATGAGACTTTTTATAAATTTGAATTTTTTGTTCATTTTTGTTCCCCTAAAACTTTCCATATTTTTGGACGTTGTTAACGACACTATATTGTGTATTGTATATCCCATTTTATGTAACGAGTTAAAAAAATATGGACACTTTTCAAAAGCTATCCAGTATTAGGGCACTTTACTCTACTCTTAAGTTCAGTCCAGATGCAGACACGGCGTATTGAATATAGGAAGTACGTGTGGGTGTGCAGCGAATACATGTGTTTATTGTCACTCATAACTCTACCTGTCTGTAATGGGTATGCATTGTTCACAGGTTACAGCAGAAGGTACTGTGCTATATGCGCGTATAGGTGCTGTTCAGCACATACTATTATATGTGAGAATGTGAAGGTTATGTGTCTGCGGTGCTTCCATTGCCTCGTCACGGTAAACAGATAACCGGCATCCGTCTGTCAACCTAACGGCCAACATCAATCGTTAACGTGTTTTGTTCCTATTGTACAGTGGAACACAGTTAATCGGTTAGTTCCAAATCGATTACGGTTAACCCGTTCTGTCTAAGAACAAGAATCATAGATCGAAATCATAAGTTTGGTTCCGTACCAAAATGGTAAAAAAAATTGGTAGGTGTGTCTGTATCGCGGGTACAGACAGATGGACGTGATTGTGAATACCGTTAATTGTATTTGTTGTCATGGAAAAAAGTACACTTTTATTTTTTATTTTATAAAATCAAATGTTCGTAAAATATAATAAAAATAAGTAATACATAAAGAAAGGAAGGCGTGGCGGAGTCGCAACCTGCGTTAAACGTACGTTCACCCATTGACGACACAACTGTCAAATTTCATTCATTCTATTGACATAACTTCGTTTTTTTAAACACGTCGTCGTTAATAATTAAAGCAATTTGTTATGGGGTGGCGTTTTGTACTTGAATGCAGTTAAAATGAAAATTATGACTGCAAAAAGTTTAAATTTCCGTCTGAGGAAAAAGCTAAAATAATATATAGATATCCAATACCTAATTTTATTGATGAAACATTTTTTTATCCTTTTAGCTTGCCCTCCCTTGATCTAGCGTACCTCAGACGACTTCAGAACACTTTTTCAACTCCAAATGGAAAGAACAAACTCAATTTCTAATTATAATTGCTTAAATTATACCTCGACAAACGTCAACGAGGTTAAGTTAGGTTAGAATAAACGTCACTGGCTGAATCAAGTTAGGACATTTATTTTTCATAAATTTTTAATTTCAAATAATTTAGCCAATAATGACGGGATTTGTTAATTATTTTTATAAAACAGCCATTGTTTTGGTAAGAAATGTGTTTTAAGTGAATAGTAATGAATATTCCGTTAAACCCCATACATTTTTGAACGCCAGTCGACTTCACTTTAAATTTCGCGCTCAAATTAGAACCGCCTACTTCTGTAGTCTATTGCAATTTTTTTTTATATTCTAAATTGTTATCCAATACCTATAATATATTTCATTATGAAAAAAATAAATATTGAAGGCCTTCGAGATTCGAACCTGGGCTTGACGTTTGTACCTGTCGGTAAACTCGTACTTTTCCGCAAGGCCACAAGGCTTACTATCTGTGAGATCTAAACATAGTATACATGCTGTTTTGTTTCACATGTCAACCACTTCTGACTATTTACGTTACATCTAATATTTCTCAAATGCCATCCCAGTATGAGGCATTAGATGTTAGCACGTCAAAATCGAAACGTTTATAGTAAGATTTCGTTGTCCGTCTGTTTGTCTGTCTGCCATAGGCCTCTAACTTCTAAGCGATTGAACTTAGAATTTGATATATAGCTCGACTATTATATTATATTATATTATATTATATTATATTATATTATATTATAAATTATTTATATATATTTATATATGCGATTTTTCTTAATTTTATTATAAATTATTGTTACTGATAAATGTGTTTTAACTATGTCGTCCATATACGTCTATTTTATTTAGACTTGTGCTTTAAATCAAGCAACGAAATAAAAATTACAACACATTTCAGTCTGTCCATAGACATGACACAAGAAACAATACTAATGTATATCTGCCGAAGTCTATTTATTTATATTATGTTATAAAAATATCTAATATGTTGCCGCATGATAATGAATATTTAGAACTGAATAACAATAAAATGAGAAAGTCAAAAAGGCTCCACTACTTAAAGTGAAGATATAGGTCTGTCTAACATTCGTACCGAGTGGCATCTCTCTATCACGTCATACATGGTTTAAACACTTAACGGCCCCACTACACCCCCTTTTCAAAATAGCGGCCAAATGGGGTGGCTGCCGACCCCGAAAACTCATTTTTAAATTTACACCGCCTCCCCCCACGCAACGGAAAAAAAACCTTGTCCTACCCAAAATGCAAACGTAGCCTAAGCAAATTTAACATTTCAATGGACTACTTGTATTTCACCCCTATACGCGGGCTGGTGGAGGTTTCGAAGGTGGTCTGAAGACCGCCCCGTATGAAATAGAGTATGCTGAATCCAATGAGACTACCCCCCAAGGCTGTGCGAGGAACGGTTGCTGAGTTACAGGCGTTTTGCTCCTGAAAGTTACGCAACCACCCTGTCTAAGGGCCCGGTCGCGGGGCCCAAAATGCCTTCACATCTTAAAGTGAAGAAATGGGTTCGACCAACATTCGTACCGAGTGGCATCTCTCTATCACAAAGTGCAAGGTTGAAGTTGAATTCGTCGCTTGGCGGCCCCACTAAACATAGATGATTACCATATGCTTTTTTGTATACCTGGTATTTGTATTTTGGTGATTTGACGAATCCAATTTTAATTATGTATTATCGATTAATAAATTTTAATTATATTAATTAATTTATTTAATTTATTAATTTATAACGAGTGTAAAAAAATACTAGTAGAAATAGAAAGGCTTAAAGTAGGTTATAGCAAAAATTCATATAGCAAAAAATCGTTTTTCAAGCAAATTTTTTTTGACAATTAACTAAAATTGGGGTAATTTTTAGGGCTAGCTTTACGAGGTAATTTTAGCGATTGAAGGCCTCTATAAAATAATGAAAAAATATTAATAGGAAATTGTGACTTTTTTTTCAACGTTCTGCACATTTTTTCATGACATTTTAATAAACTTAATCTATGTACTTGCAGTCTTTGAAGTAAATCTGTTAAGTAGGTGTTATTTTGTTAAAGTTGTAACATAATAAATGTACAATAGAAGCGACAACAGCGAAAGTAAACAACAGTGACAACATCCAGTCACGACACTCGAGAAGATCTCAAAGAAGTTTGTCTTTTGTATTCTATGTGGAGAATGCGTTTGTGTCTTGTTAGTTGCTACCCTCAAAGTCCTGGCCAAGTTTGTTTGGTGTGTTAACTCGTCCTATCACAATGAGAAAACGCAACACTTATTTAATTAGGATTATTTAAGCAGAGTAAAGATAATTTTTGCACGTTTGACTTTTACACATTTATGAATGGATTACTGAAATCTTGCGAAAATATTTTGTTAAAACCAAAATTAAAAAATTATAAACTCCAGCCAATAGGGTACATGCCAGTGGACAGTGATCGATATAAAACTTTGTTATAATGAATAAACTTTCATTATAACAAAGTTGAAATATTTATTAGAATTTTTATTAATTAAGTTTCGTAAACATATTTAAATTAATAAATAAAATCATGATTTTTAATCTATTTGTCACGTGACTTAAAACACCGCGTGACGTCAATTTTAAGTAAAAAATACATGTATCCATGGCAACGCAGCTTAGATTGTTTACATTATGTTTACATAGGTACAAAACGGTATTTTTCAACACTCTGTTCCTGGGTCTTTAAATAATATTTGTAGCTAATATAAACGAACTTTCGTAAAATTATGACGTCATATTTGAGTAGAGCAAAAACGATTTTTAGCGGGCGGGACTAACATAAATATTTCAAAAATTATTTTTGAGCTTATTTGAAATCAGAATGAAGTGATTTAGATGTCATTTTGTTCATAATTTACTGCTCTATTGATATAACTCAAAAAAAAATTTTAGTCATCTACCCTATTGGACGTAAGGACCATTTTATCTCAAAAATATTGACATCAATTGACATGATATTACTTATATAATAAATAAAATAAAGTTTCTGTTATCGCGTCCAAAAAGTCTGTCAGTTTTTTTATAGACTTTACTAATGATAAGAAAAAGCCGTCCAAATTTCAAGTCTTATAAACACACATAACTCTAACTTTTTCGCAAGAGTGAATAAAAAAAATATGGGGTGGTTTTGCCCCGCGTTTGGACTGGCAGACTATTTACTCCTTGTAGAGATATATAAAATTCATCTTTTAAAAAAAGTTCCAAGTCTTAAACATATAAAAAAGTGTTACCAACTCTTAGACTATTACTTCAGAAAAAATAAATGCTGATTTTTTTATTTTCAAAATATTTACGAAACTATAAAAATAATTTTCACGAAACTTTCTTAAAAAAATGAGTATAATAATAAACAGTTATGAAAAGCATACTGTCCTTAAAACTTTACAATTACAGACTAAGTTACGATTTAGTTTATTTTTATTAAAGTTATTAACTTCTGTATAAATCATTAAAACATGACTCACTCATGATGTGGACTTTGTAGGCGCGTTGCTATATATAGTAACACATTGATCGATAGCCGGTAAATAGTGCTTGTATTGTACAAAGTGCAGAAATTTCGAATTTATAATATGTAGAGATTTATATCGATACCTAAAATCGATAGTTTGCCGGTAAACTATTCGATTCAACCTTATTCGAAAGGGTACCGGCAAATAATTGAAGAATTCCATAAAATTGCACCACCCCAATTTTTCTTTCTCATATTTCAGAAACAGTTTTCACTTTAGCGTGGTTTCTTCATAACATGAAAAATGCTCGGAAAAAACAGTGTGCCCCTTGAAATAACAAAGTTATGTGCGCCGGAGACGGTTGAGGACGGGCTAATCGATTCAACACCTATGTCTGGTTGTGGCCCCCTATCGACCTATCCGCTAATTTCTAGCTCAAAAGGCAAAATAATAAAATATGATACATTTTTAGAGTGTTGGGTCTTCAAGTCACAAATCACGACATAATACACAGTGCTTAGCATCATAATATTATATAGTGTTACGAATACTCAATGTGTTTTTTTTTTTAAATAATTAACCACACCTGAAGATGGCAACTCGTTGCTGAAACGCGTAGTGTAAATTCACAAGAAGTCACAAGACGGACATAATACAAGGTATTTCTTTAATACTTCATAATATAAAATAATGAAATGTTGGAAATTTTTCTAATATATTGAAGGAAAATAATACGGCTGAAATTTCAGATACCTATCTCTAATTCTAACCTTTGCCCCAAAGCCTTGGAGTTTTCTTATTTAAATAATATAAGATTTCTGGCTCTTTGCGGTTTTTTTTCTAGCTCAAATTTTCTTTAGAAAATCTGAAACTTTAAATTTCTATGCATATGGTAGTACCTACTACCTAGGTATTTAAGAAAAAATTTAGAAATGTTTAACGATATAATATTTTGAGCGAAAATGTTTAAACAATTGAGAAAATAAATGTTAATAATCCAGCTGTAGTTCTGAAAATTACATTGCTAAAAATCTCTAAAAAATTTTTTTTAATAGCTACTACCATAATTATGTAAGAAATTTGCCAAATTTCAGATTTTTTAAAACATAAGTGCCAAAAGGCAAAAGTTAGAATTGATAACTTGAAATTTTGGCTACATTTTTTTAATGTATTTAGAAACAATTGTGCTCATTTGGGAGCATTAATATTCGGAAATGACGATAGTAAGGACCAACCTAGTAGATACGTTGTGTGTGATAGAATAAAAAAATATCTGCTGTTGAAAATGAATCGAGTACCGATGGCTTACTTGATACTGGCGATAAATCATGTAAGATAGTCCCAAAGAGTCACTAGAATTCCATAGAGTGAAAGAAAAACGTAAACACTTCACCTTCTTACTTAAATTTATCGTCAATTCAATAGAAAGGTTTCTGCTTAAAACTAAAATCCAGAAAATTTTAAAGTTTGGAACCTAATAATATTATGAAGTATTATAAATACCTTGTATTTTTTGATGTCCGTCTTGTGACTTCCTGTGTTTTAACACGACGCGTTTCAGCAACGAATTGCTATCTTCAGGTGTTAAATTTTTTTAAAATTTACACATTGAGTATCCGTAACACGTTATAATATTAAGCACATGCGTATTATTAAAACACAGGACGTCACAAGACGGACATCAAAAAATACAAGGTATGTTTGCGTTGCCTAAACCTTCGTTTTGATAAATATTAGTTTACTGAGGAGAATTTTTACACACGAGTCGTAATACGCACGAGATATACAGTGTGTCCACAGACTCATCCTCAACATGGGGATCTCCGTTGTTATGGGAGATAGAGATTTGGTTAAATGAGACAAAATGTGCAGAATCTCTAGTACTAGTACCCTGCGTAGTCAAACTTTCCATATTTTGCTTGGTTCGCGACCGACAATTGAAAAACGAGATTTACCCATTTTCGTTTTTTGTTTATAACTCGCTTATTAAGTAAGTTAGAAACAAAATATTTTCACTTTCTTAAGGCCCTTTTTTATGAAGATTTCAAATCTCTTTTCATATTTTTATTTACTTTTATAGTTTTAGAGATACTTGTATTAACTTTGTTTTTTTAAATACACGTCAAAGATGGCCATGACAGCATTCGAAAGAGATTTTTTAACTTCCCATTGGAAGTTATTGTAATGGGTCCGAAAATCGAAATCAAAAAGGAAAAAAAATTTTTATGTTTCAAGGTCACTACACTATTTTTACACTACTTTTAGAAAGATGTCTGTGTGTGTGTGTGTGTGTGTACGTATGTACGTACGTACGTATGTATGTGTCAATTTCTTTCTAAGACGAAATCTCGAGAACGAAAAATGATATCGACTACGTTGGGGTGCCAATCGACGCGTATTAACGTAAGTATGATCTGAAAGGAATTTTTTTTAAATCGGTTCAGCCGTTCTTTTTTCTTAACCAAATAACCTCCAAAAAAGTAGATTTTACACAATATCTCGCGAATAAAAAATTATATCGACTTCGTAAGGGTGTCAATCGAGGCGTGTTAACGTCATTTTGATCCGACATAAATTTTATAAAAATCGGTTCAGCCGTTTTTTTTTTTTTTTTTTTTTTTTTTTTAATTATTGATGTTTTAATGATTAAAATGATTACTTTTCTGTGTAATATCTAATTTAATTATTATTATTAAATATTTATCAAACTGGGAAGTTCGTCGTGTGGACCTCAAGGGTCGCACTTTAGTCCTAATAAACGACCCACCTCACGGCTTGTTTCCTCTTTAATTTGATATCAGGGATTTATTTTCAAAAATAACAGAGTTATACGTAAAACACTGATTTTTATAGTAGGCTATGCTAAATTAATTGATAAAACAACAGAAGGCTTAGAAAACAGTTGAAATTCGCGTTGGCTTAGTAAACGGCTGTTTTGTTTTAGCTGTCAAACTGTAGTTTGTTGCTAATTTGTCAGTTTACTAAGTGATTTATTAAATTTACTTTTTTTATCATGGAACCATTTTGTAACAATGAAATATTTGATATGTTATCTTGTTACATTCTATGTCACAAAAATTCGACCAGAGCTGCAGAAATGTACTTCGATCAGTATCCAGAACGAAGACAACCTCATTCGTCTATTTTCAGAAACTTACAAGTAAATTGGATAAACTATGGATCATTTAAAAAGCCGTTTACTAAGTCAACGCGAATAAGTGAAGAAGCTAAAACTACTGTTTTACGATCAATTGTTGAAAATCGCTTATTTTTCATTGTTACAAAATGGTTCCATGATAACAAAAGTAAATTTAATAAATCACTTAGTAAACTGACAAAATAGCAACAAACTACACTTTGACAGCTAAAACAAAACAGCCGTTTACTAAGCCAACGCGAATTTCAACTGTTTGCTAAGCCTTCTGTTGTTTTATCAATTAATTTAGTATAGCCTACTATAAAAAATCAGTGTTTTACGTATAACGCTGTTATTTTTGAAAATAAATCCATCAACCCTGATATCAAATTAAAGAGGAAAAAAATCTCTTTCGAATGCTGTCATGACCATCTTTGACGTGTATTTAAAAAAACAAAGTTAATACAAGTATCTCTAAAACTATAAAAGTAAATAAAAATATGAAAAGAGATTTGAAATCTTCATAAAAAAGGGCCTTAAGAAAGTAAAAATATTTTTTTTTTCTAGCTTACTTAATAAGCGAGTTATAAACAAAAAACGAAAATGGGTAAATCTCGTTTTTCAACTGTCGGTCGCGAACCAAGCAAAATATGGAAAGTTTGACTACGCAGGGTAGTAGTACTGGAGATTCTGCATATTTTGTCTCATTTAACCAAATCTCTATCTCCCATAACAACTGAGATACCCATGTTGAGGATCAGTCTGTGGACACACTGTATATGGTATTTTTTGCCATTGCACTACAAAATACCTACTTTTCACTTCATTTTCAAAAAATTTTGACAGTTCATTTGCGTCGCCATCTTTCCGTCCGTCTGTCTGTCACAGGTCTCTAACTTCTAAACGAACTGAGATAGGGACTTCAAATTCACACATAATATCTATTACCGCCCTCCAAAGACGGAGAGAATAACAAAAGATTAAAAATGTTTATGTAAGTGAGGCGCCCATACATGCAGACGGGTGTCAAAAAACCTTTTTTTGTACTTATTTTTGTGGGGTATTGTTGAAAAGGGCCTTTTGAGTAGATTATGAATGTTTTATTTATTTTATCAAAATTGTAGGTTTAGCATAACTTACATAGTACGGAACCCTACCCTTTGCGTGTCTCAACACGCACTTTTATATAGTATAATATAATATAATATAGTATCTTCACCACCTAATGATTCTGGTTATTAAAAAAATATCTGTAGAAATATTCAATACGTTATAAAATTGCTAAGAGATAAATATCTCACAGTTTTGTTTGGTAATTAGTTTTCAGCGAAGTTTAATAACATTTCGTATTACTTGGTGTGAGATACGGTAAACTGTTAATAATTATATTGCAAACGACCTCATTCTATTTCTGTTTACAGAAAAATTAAAATATAAAATCGGTCCATCTTTGAAGCGCTATATGATGTCACATAGACAAATATACACTAGACAGACACAAATAGTATACGACCCAAACACAATACACTCTTTTTTGGGTCAGGGGTTAAAAAAACGTAAGAATAAAACATATTTTTAGTTGGACCCAGAATCTCGAATACAGTCCTAATGGGAGCAAATTATTCGTGCTACAAATTCCTATAGAAAACACACAGTGAAACCTGGCTATAACGAACCCTCAAGTAGCCATAGTTTACGTTCGTTATACCCAGGAATTCGCTATAGACAAACATTGTGATATGTGATGATAATATTTTTATTGAAGACTAATCATTTTTAGCTTGTCAAAACAAACCACGTGATTAGTGACGTAACGCACGCTAGTTATGTATACTAATGTGCATAGCACACAGATATAGACACCTACGATGGTTGACTTATCTTAAGTCGACTTCAATAAAACCACAAGATGCGTTAGAAATAAGGTCCAGTTAATTACAATAATTTATACAGCGCAAATGTATAATTAATTAATTGACTCCGTTTTGAGAATAGGAAACAAGTTGCATATAAGTAACTCCTAAACTCAATCCTACAAAATTAAACAATAAATAAATAATTACTGAAAGGATAAACTAATAAACAATTTTACAAATAATAAACAATATTATAAATAAATAAATAAATAATAAACTATTATTGAATACGAAAATATCAATAATTAATTGTAACCAATAAGTAATTTTATAAATAAATAATTTAATAAAAAATAAAATATATTTTTTTGTTAACCGCACACGCTCCGCAGTTAACTGGCGCAGTCGGGTAGGATTGCTTAAGTGAAATTCTGTGAGTACCCATAAGTGATATTTTGTGTGTATTCATAAAAGCAATCCTTCGAACCAAACATTAAACAAAAGTTTAAGTGTAACTCATCAATAGAGGCCGGTAAGACCTCTCACCTCACCATCTTTAAAATTAGAGCCATATTGCTCAGTAAGGCGGGTAAGCCCTTACCAGCTTTAAAACAACGCCAACAACACAACAACAACGTCAACAACATAGACAACGTCAACAACACAACAACATCGTCAACAACACAACAACATCGTCAACAACACAACAACAACGTCAACATCCACGTGTTTTTGCTCAACATGAAAATTTGCATAACTTTCTTAGCGTAAGTCAATTTTATCTGTAACCAGAGAAAGATCTTTCAACTTATGTCATCATTTGATTTAAGTCAATTAAATCAGTCATTAGAAGAAATTGCTGTTGAAATATCTTCCTCCTCTATTATTGATAACGACACATTATTAACAATGGCTACACCAACTCTCGATAGACATGCCTTTGAATTTATTCCGGACTTTGACGGCAAAAATTCAGACATTCTTAATCACTTTATTCAGGGCATCGACCTGATTGTTGCACGGTTTGCAGTCACAGCGCAACCACTCAACTCTGACGGTCAATACCAAAATTTCCAAATTATTAACGGAATATTATCCAAAATTAAAGGTGAAGCAAAACAGGTAGTTACAGCAAATCTGTGTAAAGATTGGCATTCGATTAAAGATATTCTCAGTAGAACGTTTTCCGATCCCCGTGATGAAAACGAAATCCTGTACGAATTGATTAACCTTAGACCAAAACCTTCATGTCCATTCATACAATACTATAATGACACCTACAAATATGTCAGTCTGTACGTTTCCAAATTACCCCCATCAGAAACTGAAAGAAATGCTGTTAAAAGTGAAATTGCGCATACTTTGGCATTGAAAAATTTGTTAAAATTCTCATTAGAACCCATAGGAACTTTGTTACGCACCGTACGACCCACTACTTTAACTGAAGTTAAATTATTAATAGACAACGAAACTAAAAACATAGGTCCATATCCTAAACATACCAGAACTCTTCCAAATACTAATAATAATTTAAATTTCAATATTCGAACGTCACCTCAAATCCCAAATCGATACCCCCCTCAAAATAGACCAGCTAATGTTTGGCAAACATTACCTGCTAACCCGTTTTCAAATTTAAGACCACGCCCAGTCGTAAACCAAAGATTTCCGACGGCTAGTCAAACATTTGGACCAAATAACCAAAATAATTATAACTCGCAACAAAATAATAGAAATGTTTTCAGACCTAACCCGGTACAAAGAGCAAATCTCCCCCCAGCCACTCCGATGTCAATTAGTTATTCTAACCCTCGAACTATTAGAGTCCCGCAACAACAAAATAGATTCCAACCCAGTAACGAAAGTCATAACCGAAACTTTGTTCAACCCTCTGGAACACCACGGTTTGAAGAATTCAGAAACTTAGAAACTAATGACGATAATTCAGCATATTATGAAGACTCAGACTTTGCGTACAACGAGCCTTACAACGAAGAACCGACAGATCGACCTGTTGAATATTTAGAAAATGAAGTCGAAAATTTTCAGGAACCTGCCTCGGAACCTCAAACGAATTTAACTACGTCAACTTAAATTGTTTGACAAACAACTCTCAATTTGAATTATCACAACAAAATGTCCTAAGCTATATTCTTATTAATGATCCACCCCTTAAATTAATGGTAGATACAGGCGCTACACGCTCTTTCTTAAATCCAGAAATTGCACACAAATACTATAAAAATTTAATCAGAAACCATAAATATACTGTTACAGCTTTGACAAAAACTGTTACAGGCAACGGCAAAATTATTATACCTGCTTTCGATGAATTTAAAACAGAAAATACAGAACTTGAATTTCTATTACTAGATGCTCATCCAATTTTTGATGGCATCCTAGGTCTTGACGCGATGCGAAAATTAAGAGCTCAATTAAATTTAGAATATAATTGCTTTGAAACGCCTAACCAAACGCAACTTCCTATCCACTATCTTAAACCAGGACAATTTATTATTTTCGAAGCCATAATACCGGCTAGATCGTCAAAAATCTGCCAAGTGCCTTTAAACAGCCCTGACGCGGATGTTTTTATTGATTGTCAAAAGGTTGGTACAGTAAAAATTACACCAATGTTAACCCGTGTTAAAAATGGCCTCACTACAATTGAATTTACGAATCATGATACTAAACCTTCTCACGTAAAGATAACAGAACCATTTAAATTTAAAATTTTTAATGACGAAACTTTTGAAATTCGCAATGTCGAATATAAACGACCCAAAAATATTAAAGATCAAATACAAGACATTATTCGGACTGAACACCTGAATGACATAGAAAAAGACCAACTAACAGAACTATGTTCTAACTATTTCGACATTTTATCCACTGACGATAGTATTCTAACATTTACAAACGAAGTTAAACATGAAATTCGGACCACTGATGAAATACCAATTTATTCCAAACCTTACAGACTACCGTACGTTCACAAGCAAGAAGTACAAGAACAAATAACTAAACTTCTCAACCAAGGAATAATTAGGCCCAGTCATTCCCCTTGGTCTTCACCCATTTTAATCGTCCCAAAAAAATTAGATGCCAGCGGAAAAAAGAAATGGCGCATGGTCATTGACTATCGCCGGCTCAATGAAAAAACTATTTCAGACAAATACCCACTTCCAAATATCGATGATATTCTAGACAAACTAGGCAGATCAGTGTATTTTACAACACTAGATTTAACTAGCGGGTTTCATCAGATCGAAATGTCATCTGATGATATTCAAAAAACCGCATTCGTTACAGAGAATGGTCATTTCGAATACACACGAATGCCATTCGGTTTAAAAAACGCGCCCAGCACGTTTCAAAGAGTGATGGATAATATACTACGCGGTATTCAAAACCACTTTTGCTTAGTATTTATGGACGACATAATAATTTTTTCGAGTTCATTAGATGAACATATAAAACATTTGAAACAAGTTTTTAATCGTCTTCGGCAAGCAAACTTAAAAATTCAGCTTGATAAAAGTGAATTTTTTAGAAAATCCGTTAACTTTTTAGGTCATGTTATTACATCAGATGGAACAAAGCCAAATCCAGAAAAAATTAAAGCGATAACAGAATATCCTCTCCCAAAAACACCAAAAGAAATAAAAGCTTTCCTAGGCTTGATAGGCTATTATCGCCGCTTTATACCAAATTTAGCTAAGATCATTCAACCCATGACAAAGTGTTTAAAGAAAACATCCAAAGTTATAATTGACGAAACTTTTACAAATTCATTCGAGACTTGTAAAAATTTATTGACTAACGACCCCATTTTGACATTCCCTGATTTTACAAAACCTTTTATTGTGACTACAGACGCTAGTAACTTTGCTTTAGGCGCTGTTCTTTCACAAGGACCCTTAAGTAAAGACAAGCCAGTCGCATATATTAGTAGAACCTTAAATGAACACGAACGTAACTACAGTACGATCGAAAAAGAATTGTTAGCTATAGTATGGGCTGTAAACAAATTCAGACCATACTTATATGGACGAAAGTTCTTTATAGTTACTGATCACAAACCCTTAACATATTTAAACGGATTAAAGGAACCACACTCGCGCTTAATGCGTTGGAAAGTTAAACTTATGGACTATGACTTTGAAATTTTGTATAAAAAAGGAAAAACTAATTCAAATGCAGATGCGCTTTCTCGCATAGAATTAAACATTAGAGAATTTCTGACTTTACCAAATGACTCCGACTCTATGATAATAAACATCGACGATCTTCCAGTTTTAACAGACGAAGAGCTAGCCGATGCTTTATTAGAAAATCCTGATTTACTACTTGACGTAATACCAACAGAAAATTTACCAGAGACCGATACCTACTGATCCCATCCCCAGTACTTCTCACAATCCACCTAATCCTGATATGGAAATTGACATTGAAGACGGAAACACTCAACATTCCGCTTTAGAAAACCCAATTTTAAAAATACCATTTTCGGATCAACCTCTAAATTGTTTTGCTACCCAAGTAATAATTCATACCAAAAATGTTAAAACGAAAAATCATTCGATAATCTACTTATTTGATAAGAAAAGAACGAGATATAAATTCGAAATAACACGGCAAAATTTCAAAAACGATTTAACTTCACTGTTTTTAGAATTTCTAAAGCCCTCTCAAACTATCGCGCTTCATGTAGAAGACCAAAATTATATCGAATTAATCGTGAATACACTGCAAGAAACATTTAAAAACAATGCTTATAATTTACGGCTATGTAAAACTTTTATAACTGATATCGAAACTATTTCTGAACAAGAAGAAATTATTTCGCAATATCATTTAGGCAAAACTAACCACCGTGGAATAGTCGAAACCTGCACACATTTATCTCGTAGCTATTATTGGCCCAATCTAAAAGATCATGTGACGAAATTTATTAATAACTGTGACACATGTCAACGTTTAAAATATGACCGTAACCCACAAAAACCGTTCCTCGAAATAACTCCAACTCCAAGTTCTCCACTTGAAATTGTAGCTATCGACATTTTCCAATATAATAACCAAAAATATTTTACAATAATTGATGAATTTACTAAATATGGTCAAGCCTATCCAATTTCATCCAACACCACTATTATTATTAACGAATTATTGTTGAAATACATATCCCATCACGGAGTACCGACTGTTATAAAATACGACAGCGCTGCTGAATTTAACAACACTCTCTTTGCTGAAATATTGAAAATGTTTCAAATAACCTCACATAAAACTACAGCCCGTCACCACGAATCGAATGGAACTATTGAAAGATTCCACAGTACTTTAGCCGAACATCTTAAATTATTACAAGCCAAATTAAAATCGAAAAATCTTTCCTATGAAAAGAATCATATTGAATATGCTATCATTGCCTATAATTCCTCTATCCATTCTTCCACCGGATATACTCCATACGAACTTATGAATCCACAACATACTGAATCGACCCTGTCACAAATAGACGTCAATAAAAAATTTTATAATAACTTTATACAAGAGTCGCAAGAAAAATTTAAATTGCTTTATCAAGCTGTACACGCTAAAATAGCTGCACAGAAAGAAAAATACATAAATAAGGCAAATGAATCGCGCCACGAACCGATTCAATATACAACCGAAACGGCTCGAATTCAACTGTCCCCCCGTTCCAAATCTAAGCCCAAAACTTCAAATTCAAGAACTATCCTAAAACAGACAGAAAACAAATTAACTTTACAAAATCCCGCTACCGCTAATATTGAAACTTATCACAAAAAAGAAGTTAAACGACCATTGAAATTTCAGGATAATCGGACTAACAATACAGACAAAGATAGAAATAAAACCACTTGACGAAAATCCCGGTATTCTATCCTTTTCGTTAGGACCCACTAAACTGTTCAAATCCTTTTATCAAACAGCTCATTACTACAACTTGTCTGTTATTGAAAACCAATGTATACCAAATATTATTTTAAAAGAAAACTCACAAAATTGTAAACTTCTGCCTGTTGAAATTATTTCAAAGATTTTAATCGAACCAATAGATGAACAACATTATGTTGTCCTGTCAAAAAGCACTCAAAAGGTTTACTCCAATTGTGCAGACAACCTTTTATTAAACGGAAAAACTTTGCTAACCCTACCAGTGGGATGCTACATAAAAATTAAAAATCAATTGTTCACAAACAATCAAATCAATAAGCAGAAGGTACCCCTAGTATTACCTGACATACACGTATACAATGGTACGAATAAATACAATACTGTAAAACTAGATAAAATTAATTTAAGAGATATACATAAATTAGCATTGGATGCACAAGAGATAAAATTCGAACCATTTGATTTCTTCAATCAAATTTTGAAATTCTCTTTTGCGCCCATATATATTATTTTAATAATAAGTATTCTTATCTACATATATTATAAACGTATATTTCTAATGAAACGTTTTCATATCAAACAGAAACCTGAAACCGAATTAGAAACGGATGCAAATGTTTCATTGTAAAATAATATTATCCTTTCTCAGTAAATTTATTTTAATAAAAATTAATTTCCTGTCTTAAAGGGCGGAGGAGTTATGTATACTAATGTGCATAGCACACAGATATAGACACCTACGATGGTTGACTTATCTTAAGTCGACTTCAATAAAACCACAAGATGCGTTAGAAATAAGGTCCAGTTAATTACAATAATTTATACAGCGCAAATGTATAATTAATTAATTGACTCCGTTTTGAGAATAGGAAACAAGTTGCATATAAGTAACTCCTAAACTCAATCCTACAAAATTAAACAATAAATAAATAATTACTGAAAGGATAAACTAATAAACAATTTTACAAATAATAAACAATATTATAAATAAATAAATAAATAATAAACTATTATTGAATACGAAAATATCAATAATTAATTGTAACCAATAAGTAATTTTATAAATAAATAATTTAATAAAAAATAAAATATATTTTTTTGTTAACCGCACACGCTCCGCAGTTAACTCGCTTACATGCAACCAATTTCACCCTTCACGTCGGTTTCAATCACATAATTTGATACAATAGTTCGTTAGAAGCAAGCGAATTTATGTGACAGTACAAAATAACAGAGCGTAATATCCGTGTGTTCGTTGTAACTGTGGAACGTGGTTTGTTATAGCGATTAAAAATGACATTGAACAAAGCATATCTTTGACCGGACTTTCATTTTTGTTCGTTATAGTCAAGAGTTTGTTATAATATCTAGAGTTCGTTATAGGCAGGTTTCACTGTATTTTAATAATATTTTTAATAGATGATATAAAAAAGTGTTATGCAATGCAGTATACTTGTACAACATGTCATCATTCATAAGAGAAAAATATTACAGAGATTCGAACCCGAGTTCCCTATAGTTTCGCGCAAGGTATATTAGTTTATCAGTTATGCTATAGGTAATAGGTATATACTATTCGTTCTTAAAAAACAGCCTTTTTAAAAAATTATTGCGTCTACAAATTTTGGGGTTCTAACAACTAAATAAAAAAAGCAGTCAAGTGCGTGTGGAACACGCGCTACGAGGGTTCCGTACCGTTACAACAATTAAATTAGGTAGACATATTCTGTGAAAATTTCAACCGGCTACATGTTACGACGCCAAAGATATAGCCTTTAAAAGCTTTTTCCGTTTTTTGTGTAAGGACCCCCTTTAATTTTTACTTTTTGTGATTTTCGGATTTTTTCCTTTACTTGTGCTGCAAGACCTTGCTTTTTGCCAAATTTCATGATTCTGGGTCTACGGGAAGTACCCTATAGGTTTTTGATGAGATGACAAAATGGCCGTATCTTTTGATGGCGTAGACCTAAAAGCTTAAATTCTTTACAGCTTTAAGGGACCGTAGACCTTAGTATTTCGTATAAATTTCAACTTGATATCTCTATCCGTTCTTGAGAAGATGGGTCTTGAAAGACGGACACCCAGCCAGCCAGCCTGACGGGCAAACAAGTGATCCTATATTAAGGATACCGTTTTTTCTTATTGAGATACGGAACCCTAAAAATGATAAGAGGCACAGTAATTACGATTGTGCCGCAACAAAAGAACTACTTCTATAGTTTTATAATGACGTCACATCTGCCAAAAATATTAACATGACATACCTAACTATGATATAAATTACGTAACAAATTTTTTTATCACACATTTTTTGTAACGCATCATTTTACCCTCAATATACCGTCGGGAAAGACGTAGTTCTGCGTTAAAAAAATTAATTATAGTGCAAAAAGGGAAACGTTAAAAAGTTGATAAAACTTATAAAATGTTAACTCTCGAATGTATAGTGATTCGACTGTTTAATAGCTGTACTATGCTTTGCAGTTTATTTGAATAATCAACTCTCGCATGTAGTGTGTTTTCAACTTGAAATTGCTATATATAAGAAAAGATTGGTTTCCACTCTCGGGCACTGTGGAGAAATCGGTAACTCGCCTAGCCGGAAACTGGGAGTTTCGGGTTCAAGTCCCGACAGTGGTCATTTGATTTTTTCTTAGATATAGCTCAAAAATCATGGCAGCCTAGCTGTCTGAGATATTTATTATTTTCACCTCTAATTGTTATGTGAATAATATGGTGTGGATATAAGGAGTTTTAAATCGATTGATTTTATCATATACCAGTTAAAATATCTGCTTAAATACAGATTTCGTTTATTTTTGTGTTTTTCAGAAATTATATGATTGTTCTTCGCCTTTTATGGTCGCATCAAAACGATTCAGCATGTGCATTAAATGTAAGTCTGCTTTAATACAATCACAGCATTGATGAAAATCGTTATTTTGACGCAATCCGCGTCAAAAATATAACTGACTGATCCATTAGAATTGCCGAGTCTGCAGCTATACAGTTAGTAGTAGATATATCTGCAACTGACCAGCGGATCGGAGGCAGTCGGTTACCGACAGCGCAGGGTGGTTATCGGCCACAGGGAACTGGGAATGGCGATACACCGGAGAATGGGAATCAAACGAACCAGTCTCCCATTCATCATTTTCACCAACGGATTAGTTTCATACTTCAGTGAACCCGCTCCACCGATAAAAACTTATGTCAGTTATTTACACTTCAAATCATTCTAATAATATATAAGTTTGTTTGTGTACGATTATTAAAAAAATGTATGCTTCTGATCTTTCAATCATTTGTAAAATGGACTAGTATTTACTACTATAAGAATATATATAATAGAGATTTTGAAAACAAAAAATCATTGTTCAATGAAGTGTTGAATTTACACCTGAAGTTATAGACCGAGAGCTAGTGACAATTTTTTGGTGTTATTTATTCAAGGATTTATTTTTAACTTCCCATTGGAAGTTATTGTATTGGGTCCGAAAATCGAAATCAAAATGTATAACAAATAATAATTATGTTTTAATGATTAAAATGATTACTTTTCTGTGTAATATCTAATTTAATTATGATTATTAAATATTTATCAAACTGGGAAGTTCGTCGTTTGGACCTCAAGGGTCGCACTTTAGTCCTAATATACGACCCACCTCACGACTTGTTGTGAAGATGTTGTGGGAGGCATATTAAAGTGCCCTGTGTAAGGGATTTTGCTAGATAGCGGTATGGGAAAAATGCAGACCGCCCCCAATATGTAACAAAAAAATGATCACAATTATTGTTGCTTCAAGGCTGCAATTGTTTGTCAAGCTTGTCGGTGACCCAGTAATGCCATTATAAAGTATTAAAGGGGTGGCAGATCACCCTAAACATGTCATGTACCCGACGAAATCTATATTATTAGTTTAAGGTTCAAAATTTAAATTATTGTTACGGCGACTGTTTTAAGCATATATTTCAATTTGCAGAACAAAATGTTGGTAATAACCCCCTTGCAGAACGATATAAAGACCTAGGCGAGCAAGTTTCCCTTTAGAAGAGAGAGTTAAAACCGACATTTTGTTCTGTAAATTGAAATATATGCTTAAAACAGTCGCCGTTACAATATATTAAAATTTGAACCTTGAACTAATAATATAAATTTCGTCGGG
Source organism: Mongoloraphidia duomilia (assembly GCA_039654895.1). NCBI lineage: Eukaryota > Metazoa > Arthropoda > Insecta > Raphidioptera > Raphidiidae > Mongoloraphidia > Mongoloraphidia duomilia. The sequence continues at coordinate 13,013,035 of CM077524.1, forward strand.
TTCGTCGGGTGATCTGCCACCTTTTTAATACTGACCAATCGATCTGTAAATATTATAATGGCATTATTGGGTCACCGACAAGCTTTACAAACAATTTCAGCCTTGAAGCAATAATAATTGTGGCCATTATTTTGTTACATGTTGTTACATTTTTTTTGTTACATGTTGGGGGCGGTCTGAATCCCTCCCATACCGCTATCTAACAAAATCCCTTACTCAGGGCACTTTAATATGCCTCCCTTAACATCTTCACAAAAATAAGGCCTTAAATAAATAACACCAAAAAATTGTCACTAGCTCTCGGGCTATTAGAAGTGCATTCATTTTTATACTGTTCAATACAGCGTAATTAATTTTTACCGTTGTAGCTTAATGCTGGTTTTGACGGAAAATCTACCTTAACACGAACGTTGTCGGGTAAAAAGTTGTTGTCGTCTCGTCTTGTCTCGACAATAAATGGTCGTTCTCGTTCCTAAATGGCCGTATTTTGTGACGAGAAATTTAACCTCGATCGCGACAGCAAGAATTTTCGAAAAATCATAACTGAATATGCAATCTCTAGCAAAGGTGTATCAGACATTAGGAATTTCATCAAGTAGGGTCATCTGGGCCTGGTATCAATTCATATTTTCGACTTTTTTTTCAATAATAAATTGAAAATCCAATTGATATATTCGTCAGTTCCCGTTTTATTATTTTATAGAGTAATAGAAAATTACAACTTTTATTTTGATCATATAACAGATTCTATACTAATTATTTCAGTACCTATTCAACAATTTTGTCGAGATTTCTCAAAACTCGTTTCTTATCTCGGCAGATCGTGACAATTTAATTTCGATTTCGCTTGGGTATCAATTGATTTTATAGTGTGTATTTAATTGGTATATGATAAAATCAATCGATTTAAAACCCCTTATATCCACACCATATTATTCACATAACAATTAGAGGTGAAAATAATAAATATCTCAGACAGCTAGGCTGCCATGATGTGTGTGTATTGAATTAAAATTAGCCCAACCATTTTCAAGTGATACTTGCGCAAATAGACAGACAAAATTTTGAAAATGCGGTCCCCTCTACAAAACGAATTTACGTACATAATTCCCATTTCAATCTTATTTATATTTTAATAAAACAAATAAGATTAAAATTAAAAGTGAAGGACATAATTTATGTATGCAAAAATACCAAATGGAAATGGGCTGGACATATCTACGGCCTTACAGAAATAGATGGTTAATTAATTAATTAATTGCAGATTATAGACGCGTCGACAACTCAGGTCATTAGAGTACAAATAATCCATTTGTGTATTAGAATCCGCCAGACGGTATACACAAACCGACTGGTGCGACCTCGGGTCCCTGGGAGCGCTAATTCCCAAAGAACATTGGAATGCAATTTGCGATAGCAACCACATTCAAATGTCCCCCCTGCGGAGGAAATAGATGGTCATACAAAATATCAAGTGTATGGTTTCCAATATACGGAAAAAGAAAAGTTGGGCGTCAAAAAAGGAGGTGGGGAAACGAACTTGAAAAATTTGCGGGTCCTCTCTGGCACCGACACTACTGGAGTGAAATGGGAAGGGCCTTTTCACTGCAGAGGGAGGAATAGGCTTGTTTATTTATTATTTACTAGACTGACCCCATCGAAATTCAGTGCAGTGAGAAACGTATTTTATAGAAATAAAGAAAATAATTATAACTGTTTAGATTTTAAAAATACAATTCTGCACGTTACTCTTTTGATATGCTTTATTGCTTGATTTTCGGTTTCGCCGAGCGGTTAGTTAGAACCCGATGTATGTTCGGTTACTCGCTTTGAACTTCTGCGAGCAGTTATGATGAAACCCAATTCATACACAAACAATAAACATGTTAAAAAGGGGCGTTCAGAACTGTTTCGTCATAATAATATAAACGATAATAATGACTCATCCGAGGACAAAAAGTTTCAATTAAAGAAATATATTCAAGTTAATAATATAAATGCGAAAGTGTGTTTGTGTGTCTGTCTGTGTCTGTTACCTCTTCACGACTTAACCACTGCACCGATTTCGAAGAAAACTGGCGAATAAATTCCTTGAAGCCCAGACTACATTTTATCCCGTAAAACTGTTCCCGAAGGAGAGAATTCAAGTCATGTATCCACACTTTCATACTATCCACAACTACTGTGCATATAGTTATGGTGTTGAAAAGACAGAGGTCATAAATTAATATTGCGTTCTACGTTTTCATATAGGTATTTGTGTATTTGAAAAACAGGTGAATGTATTTTTAACTGTAAAAACAGGCATTAAATTCATACCACCCGGGCAAAGCCGGACCGGGCAGCTAGTATTATATATATCAGTTAAGTAGGGCCCGCTGACGGACTATCGAAAGAAAACGGCTTGTGTTTTTACCATATTGATTAGCGTGTACCTTATCCAGGTACTGATTTAAGCCTGTATTTGTTCGAGAAAGTCTACTATTAGTAGAATGAACACGACAAGTGATTAATTGAATTGGAGTGTTATTATCACTCGCCATTTTGTCACTGGATGTGCCGATCGATAATAATAATATATTGTTTTCACTTATAGTAATAAAGTTATTACGTACTTACTGACCAATTATGTAGTTACTTGTACAGCAGTCTTTCTAAACTTTGACCTTTTGCGTATCACTTTCGGGATTTGATCTGATTAGCGTAGCATCAAAGTAAAAAGTCCCATAATATTAGGATTATGTTGGTAGAATGATGCACAATAATTTTAACAGAGCAGTCTTGGGTAGAATAATAATAATATTTATATTCAACACATATTCACAAATATACGCAACAATATCACAACTATAATGAACAAACAACACTCTCGATCACAACTAATCAGTCCAACAGTTTGAAATTTCTTGCCACGACGGTATGACATCTGATATAATTGACTATCATTTTATTATACATTTTATTTAATATTATGTAAGTTGTTCAGAAAACCAGTGGCGGCGAATCTGGCTTGTCAATATCACGATAAAAATAAGCGAGGATATTTTTTTGTAGAGCAATTCTCTACAATTTTCTTCACAGGACCATTTCCGTAATACTGTTTATTCTATATATATAGATATAGTACAGTTCTGCTACTCACTGATTGACTGACTGACTGACAGACAACGCCCAGGTCAAACCGCTGAAGATATAAACTTGAAATTTGGACAGTAGGTTCCTTTTGTGAAGTAAACACTAAACACCCACTAAGAAAGGATTTTTGAAAATTCATCACCTAAGGGGTTTAAATAGGGGATAAACGTTTGTATGGAAATTCGTCATTTTTGAAGTTAGAAGCATGAAATCTTGCATAGGAGTTCCTTATATAATGTAAGTGAGCAATAAGAAATAATGCATTAATAAAATTTGAGCGAAGTGAGTGCGTAATGCATTAATAATATTCGAGCAAACGAGCGAAACGAGTGTATCAATAACATTCAAGCGAGCGAGCAATGTATTAATAAAAAATTCTCGCCGGGGGGGGATAATAAATCATAAATCGAAATATACGTGGGCGAAGCCACGGGTAACGGCTAGTAAAAAAATAAATTATTAAAAAAAAACAAAAAACCCGACTGCGTAAAACTCGAATTTGAAAGATGGAAACAAATTAGAAATCAATGATTTTCTGATTTTTTTCCTTTACTAGTGCTATGAGACTTTCCATCGTGTCAAATTTCAAGATCCTAGGTCAACGGGAATCTATAATTTATTTACTAATTAGCACATAGGTAAGTGTATGCAACATAACATGCACTACATTTTTAGTTTGCAAAAACCGAGGCAAAAACTTTGTTCAAACTCTGATGCGGTGCCGGTGTAACTCGTAAACGGTTAATTCTACGAAAATGGCCTCATTGTAGGGAATATTAAATACTCAACAAAAAAAGGGTCTTGCTATTTTTTTGTTGTAGCATCTACATTTCGTGATAAATTAACAGTGGCGGCGCCAAAGGGTGGGCCATGGCCCACCTTAAACTGTCTTGGCCCACCCTGGCATAATCACCAATCTCTAGGTTATCTTTTAAATACGTTTTTACCCCAGCAAATTTCTTGTAAATTCTATAGCAAGTAACCTGGGTTAAAATTTTATCGAGCACTGAAATTTTGGGAATAAATGTTATTGGCCCTAGAAAAAACCCTAGCGCCGCTACTAGATGTTTAGCATTGAACTTTTCACAAAGACGTCAGCTTAATCTTTTAGGCCGCGCCAAATAGGTGAAATACCGCTCTGAGCAATTAAAAAAAATACTTACGGGATGCATGAGAAAAAAACTTCAATTTTACTGGATTAAGTAGGTACCGTAATTAGAGATGTAAAAAAACAGTTTTTTTTTTCAGATCTGAAAAAAAACACTGAAAAAAAACGTGAAAAAAACGGTTTTTTAACTTCCCACTGGAAGTTATTGTAATGGGTCCGAAAATCGAAATCAAAAAGGAAAAAAAATTTTTATGTTTCAAGGTCACTACACTATTTTTACACTACTTTTAGAAAGATGTCTGTGTGTGTGTGTGTGTGTGTACGTACGTACGTACGTACGTACGTATGTGTACATTTCTTTCAAAGACGAAATCTCGAGAACGAAAAATGATATCGACTATGTTAGGGTGCCAATCGACGCGTATTAACGTAAATATGATCTGAAAGAAATTTTTTCAAAATCGGTTCAGCCGTTCTTTTTTCTTAACCAAATAACCTCCAAAAAAGTAGATTTTACACAATATCTCGCGAATAAAAAATTATATCGACTTCGTAAGGGTGTCAATCGAGGCGTGTTAACGTCATTTTGATCCGACATAAATTTTATAAAAATCGGTTCAGCCGTTTTTTTTTTTTTTTTTTTTTTTTAATTATTGATGTTTTAATGATTAAAATGATTACTTTTCTATGTAATATCTAATTTAATTATTATTATTAAATATTTATCAAACTGGGAAGTTCATCGTGTGGACCTCAAGGGTCGCACTTTAGTCCTAATAAACGACCCACCTCACGGCTTGTTTACATCACTAACCGTAATGATAAAACCTTATGGCAATCTGGCAACACTGACGCATTTGATGAATTATGACGATCAATCTGTTTGTTATAATATAACACACGCAAAATAAAAATTTGTTCACAGTGTCTATTGAACAAACAAGTGCGTTGTGCGTGATAAAAAGCATTACTATAAAAAAAAATATGTATCTTATTAAGGTCATATTTTAGAAACTGTTTTTGAACAAAACGGTTGAACAGATTAATTACTATATTTATTAAGAATTATGAAATTAACTCTTGTCTTGAATTAAAATTAAATAAACGGTTCGACACAACCCGGAGAACTTCCCCATATTATAGGAATAGAGATGCCACGAATATTCGGCTACTATTCGGTCACTTTTTTATATTCGGTATTCGCCCGAATACTGTGTACTATTCGGCCGAATACCTACCGAATCCCTAATGATGAAAAAAAACGCAAATATTACTCAAAAATGTATTTATTTCATTAATAAATAGGCGATTTTTTTTATTAATTACTGTGGCCATTTTGTAAAGCTTTTGTCTATATAAAGTATAAACAGTAAACAGAGATATTTTTAGTAATAAGGATTAATAATTATAATTTATATTTTATAATAACACAACGTGCGATCAGAAGAATGTAATAAATAATGCGTGTCGTGACACGATCTACTCACAAATTAACCAAATACGCCCGCCCCGTCGTCCCCGCGCGCATCGCAAAGAGTCAGGTCGTAACCTATTACGGGCGAAATTCACACATTTTTCGCCGAATATTCGGCGCATCTCTAGTAGGTAGTGACTAGGTACCCTCACAACCTCCCTCCCTGCATTTTATAGGAGGAACTAAGTGAGTTTCTATGTGTAAAACTTAATCAATATAATCTATTTTCCAGTTTTATCCCGTTTTACTGGTTTTTAGGGAAGCACTTCTCCCACACTTGAGCTGAGGCCGATTTTGAGATTTTGTCTCGATCGCGATGTATGAGTATGACAAAGATGGTTATATGTAGCGGTCAAGACACGCATGCAAAATTCAAGTAAAATTGTCTCAGTGGTTTAAGCACTAGTTGTGACCACACACAAATATATTAAGTAGATTTTGATGAAATATTTTGCGTTTGGAAGAGGACGTTCACCCGGTGGTCCCGTTGTAATATTACGTAATATTATGTCAGGGGTTCTCAACCTATGGCCTGCAAATTTGTGAAATAATTTTTTTGTAAGGCTGGGATGATAAAACTAAACTTTTCAGTTTAAACTAAAAAATATAAAATAATAGTAATTTATGCTACATGTGGGATAAGTAGCAAATAATCTGTCAGTCGTGTTTTGCGACTCGTGTGATTGCGACTCGTGTGATTGTCGCAACTCGCCTAACGGCTCGTTGCGACAAACCACACTCGTCTTCATACGAATGCCTCATAAACCTTACAGCGAATGTCGTAATCACGACTGTCAGATTATTTGCTACTTATCCCACCTGTAGCATGCAATACTTTTTACAACTATACTGCTCTGGATGTTGACTTTGAGAGAAATAGGGTAGAAGTACCGTTTTTGGCCACCTTTGCAGCGTTTTTGGGCAGTTTAAATTTGAGTTAATTTATAAAAAATTGCAATATTAAAATGATTTTTTATTGAATTTTCATTTTTTTACACCTAATTTAATTACTATACATGAACGATAAAAAGTAAATTATTATCGCGACGTTAGATGGCGTTTCAGTAGTCTCTAGTAAAGTGAAAAAGATAGAGTGAGTTAAGTACAGATTGTGTTCGTGAGGTTATATTTCTATAGTAGTATAGTTTAGGCGGAATCCGTGCGGTTATGTGATATATAACCGAACATGTGCGTTTATGAAACACATATAGTCAAGTATGCGATTATTGTGTATTTCGGAGATGACATACAGCGCTCGAAAAGTCAACTTCCAGAGCAGGCGTTGTAAAAAAATTAATTAAAAAAATTGAACCAATTTCAAACAAGAAACCAGAATACCTCTATAAAAACTATAAATAATTTTTCCCTTAATTTTACAATCACCTTTCTTAACCACTTTCAAATTTAAGTCGGAATTAATCGAATGTAGTGGAAGATGATTGTAAAAACTGAGGGAAAAATTATTTTATTCATTAGAGGTATTCTGATTCCTTTTTAAAGTTGGCTTAAATTATTTAAAATTATTTTTACCAAACAATAGGCAAACACCATATCTTTAGTAGTATTCTTCTAACACCTCCACCTGGTACACGGTATAAATAGGATACTTGATGTGTGTGCAGTCGTCAATCACAGCTCGCCAATATTATTTGACATAAACGGTTAGTTTATTGATAATGGGGCCTGGCTTATATAAATTATGTTGATTTACTTGATACCAGCATTAACAATAATAGCCTGTATCCCATGTAATCATGTCTGTTTAGTTACAAAGAAAAAGGATATATGTCAGATTTTTGGTAAAAGAAGAATAATGACGATTTATCCCTTGCTGGTGCGTGAACAAGCAGTTGTTTAGTTTATGCTAGACTTGGGTAGCTGCAGAAACTATGTTCCAAGAGAAGGATTCAGGTGGTGTCGCGGGAGGTGACCCCCAGGGCCGGATTAACCATTAGGCAGAGTAGGCAACTGCCTAGGGGCCCCGCATCGGCTAGGGGCCTCGCGCGCGCACAAATGAAATTGAAAATATTTCTTATAGAGTGAAAATTTAATTGGAAAATTTGTATCCTCAATGACAATAAGTATTATTGCTTCTTTTGACGCATGCAGATGCTGTCATTTGATGAAATTCTTCATACTTATAGAACAGAACCATTTAGTATCGAGTAGTAGAACTAATAATATGGATGCGTTACGTGGCGTAATGTATGAATCATACAATACGCTACGTAAAGCATCCATATTATTAGTTCTACTAACAGGATACCAAATTTAGAGTCGATCAGACCTCTGAAAGTTATTCACATCCCTTCATCAACTTGAAAAGATCTGATCATCTAAAAACGGCTGAAAAAGGGCCCCGAGAATTGCATTGCCTAGGAGCCCCGACATGGTTAATCCGGACCTGGCGACCCCCCTTAACTAGAAAAAGATAAAACAAACGCTAATGTCCCCGGTGTCAAGTATAAACCTCTTGCTTTTTTTTAGGTTGGCTAGGTCGGATGGTTTTGAGGTCGGCGCCAATTTAATAAAAGTATAGATAATATAAAAAGTTTTAGTATATTAGTAATATCTCTGTCTTTCTCTCTATAATGACGTTGTTGATTGTTAATTTCTCTTCTACAAAATTTCTAGTTTTTTCAGAATTGGCGCCAACCTCAATTCTATTATTTTTGTCATTTAGTGACTTTTTCGAAGGAGTTTTTTTTTTTATAAAAAGTTTTTTTTATATTTCAAATGCAGATTGATGAATGGATTGCATAGTTTCAAAACGTGAATGGCAACATAGTTGTCTGGAAATTGAAAATCGCCAATGAAAGTGATTTCGTATTGTGGGAAAGTGACTGTAAACATCAATTAATATAATTTAACATAAACCTCTTTGTCTTGTGGCCACAGATACTGTGCAGTGCTTTTACTGTATCGATATTGTCACAAACATAATCAATGTGTGTACAATGTGATAACAAATAAATAACTGTGTACCTGCAGAGTCTATAATAGCACACTTACTACAGTCGACTTCTTATTGTCTGCACACGTTAAAACAACTCGAGAATGACAATCTGGTATAAAAAAAATAAAATGAATTAATACAGTGCGTAAGTTCAGTGTTGAACAGTTCATACAAAAAAAATCACAGATTATCTGCGATCAAAATCCTTGGATAGACCAGCCTTATTTTTAAAACGCGCATCTTTTTTGATAGTCGTTTTTTTATCCCCATCACTTGCCAGAATGACGTCATCACCTTTTATTGACACCCCGCCCAATTTTGTTTTGCGGATTTGGATAGATTATCAAATTTTGATTCAGAAATAAGCCATGTTGCGATGCTGGGATAGGAGAATGATTAAAAAATAGTGTGAACAATTTTAATATTAGACTATAACTGAATTTTTATTTTTTTTTTGACATTTTGTACAAAGATGTTTAAAAGAATTTGTTGATTATTCAACTAGACACGACGTTACATAAAGAATAAAATACGGATTATTTAATAACTGACAGATTAATTTGATACAAGTTTTTAAACGATAATTTTTATATTAAAATATCTATGTCATATATTTTTTTTTTCTAAATAAAAATAATTTCAAAATAATTAATATATTACTTATTATTTTTCTTTCTTCTTTTTTTCACCATCAATGACGCTACAGCCATCATTTGACACTTTCACTGACAGTTCCAGAGATATTAACTGTTAAGTGGACAAAAATTCGAGTTAGATGCGGAATTTTCAGCAATTTATTTGAAACACATATTATGAATAGCAACTACCAAATTAATAAAATATTAGTTCAAAAAAACAAATTAAGTGTTCAAATTGGGTTCCGTCAAATTCTTGCATCTATAATCTCTAATGTTTTTTTATATCTCTGGAACTGTCAGTAAAAAGGTCAAATAATATTATATTGCTGAAATTTGATAATCTATCCAAATCTGAAAAAAAAATTGGGGAGTGCCAAAAGAAATGCGTAGGAGTCATTCCTGAAAAGGATGAGGGTAAAAAAAGACGACTATCACGAAAATCGGAAAACATTTTAATTATACCGAAATGAAAATGAATTAATCGAAAAATCTCCCTATGAAAACGTTGGATTAGTACTGTCAGTGAAGTATTATCATATGATTCGCCGCTATAACTAATAAATCACGACAGAGTGACAGATTCATAAGTTTGTACATTTAACCCCTCATTTTAAAAATAGATAAATAATTCTCTGATATGAAATGAAAATTAAAAAAATATTTTCAGATAATCGAAAAACATAGAGAATTTTATCACATGTAGATCTAATATACCTACCTTAAGCTTAAGACTTACGATCTCAAGAAAAAATATTAGATTATGTTAAGCTAGAAATGTGTTTTGGAAAATTTACAATCAATTGAGCTGTACTTGTTGGATCAATTTTTTGTTAAAGCAGATTTACAAGAAAACATTTTTGCCCAACAAATAGTTCATTCGATTGCAATTTCTTGCAACAAAATCCTAGCTTGATGAGAATTTTTTTGGAAGCTGATTGACAATTAAATAGTAGATTGTGTATCTATAAGGGGTGATAAAATATTTATATTTTTGATGAGGTGTGACATTATGTTACACGAGTCAAAACCGCATTGGACCCTAGATACAGACTGTATTTTTGTCCTCGCCTTATAAAATAGCGGCTTTTATCGTAATTTTCAACATTTTCGAAAGATTTGTTTTTGATTGTTGAGCACAATTGAAAAAAATTGACAGCACAATGAAGCACAATTGATTGATTAAAAATAACAGTTTATACATCTCGTAAAATTAAGTATAAGATGCGAGGTGCAGCGTCGTAGCTAGGGCCTCTCAACTAGTACAAGCAAAATTATTAGTAATTGTCACAACCGAAATTGAAGTTGTCACAGCTTTGTCGCAACCGTCATATTTTGGTTGTGATTCGGTTACCAGATTTTTAGCTTAAAACTATAAGTTGTGAAATAGTTGTTTTCACAAGTATTTAGCTGTCTAAACCAAATATTTCGTAATTTAGTTGTGCGAAACTTTTCACAACTGAACTATTTGGTTGTGGTTCTTGGTTGGTTTTCGTCTTAGTTGTAACAAGGTTGTCACAACCCCGTTTTCGAACTGTTTAGTTGTGATTCTTTATTCACAGAACCAATCTATAACCAAATGTCAAACATCGTAGATTCACTGACAGTACTACATACACTAAAAATATTGGCCTTCATACAATATTTATTTACTTCGTTATCATAGCAACGCACGCTAGCCATACTGCCGTATGGCATACAATATTGCATTCTTGTACACTGACGTTACAGTCTATATCTTACGCACGCCTAGCTATGCTCCCGTAAGTATGGCATAAAATATTGCATTATTGTATGCGTGCGGTATATTATATTATTTTAAGCAGCCGACTACACAAGCACAGGCTTGAGAATAGCCGAGAGTGTAGCGGCGCTGTTGTTTACATGGCGTTGCTATGGTTCCTCTATTACAAGTCCCCAGTTCCCGAGTTCTAGCCCGAGAGCTGGTAAAAGTGTCAATTGGATTTTCAATTTATTATTAAAAAAAAAAAAAAATTATGAATTGAAAATATGAATTGGTGCTAGGCCCAAATAACCTTAGCTGTTGGTGGTCTTTAAAATACAATTACAATTACACAAGCACAAAATGTACATTTCAAATATGTGTTACAAAAAAATAATGAAACATCAAAGAAAACGTTTTTGAACTCGGTGGTGTTCTCTATGTAGTGGTATATATTTTTTCAAAAGCAGCAACTAACTGTTATGCTGACGTAATCCTATATACTGCACTGTAATACCGCGTGTTACAGTGCACGCCTGAGCCAAGAACCACGAGAGAGTGCCGCAGTGGTGGGGAGAACAGCAGCGAAGGAGCGGACCAAACATGTCGTTGCATATTTCCCCTCACGCGGCTGTTCACAGCCCGACATAGATGTTTCACATCAAAAAATAATAAAACCTAAATTCGGGGCTTAAGTTGACTCATCAATTCGAACATAAAATTATTTAATTCATGTAGTCAATGAGTTTCTATTATGAGGGAACGGTATAATCCTCAACCAATTTTGAGATCGATAGTTAATCCATTATTCTTATAGTATCACTAATTCTAAATGAGCTTCGACTGTAGAATTGCCCCAGAGGAATATCTATGTCATATTAGTAAAATATTGACATTAAATAATTTACTGCGAAACCTCTTGTATTTAGATTTTCCATTTAGTTAACTGCATCCTGCAGGGATATTTTGTAAATGTTCGGTAATTCATGTAATTGTAATTATTGTTTTGTACTATAATGAACATGACACTAAAACCACGAAACTAATTACTTTAGATGAACATAATCTATTATAACAATTAATAATATATTTAACTGTGTTTTCGTGTCTAAACTGTTTAATAATATTATGTTAGTAAACATTTTGTAACTACCATAGTGTGGCATGTTTTTTGTAGTTTTTAACCGACTTCAAAAAAGGAGGTGGTTCTTAATTCAGTTGTATTTTTTTTGTTTTATGTTTGTTACCTCAGAACTCCATCATTCATAAACCGATTTGGAAAATTCTTTTTTTATTGGATAGGGTATGCCTCGAAGTTGGTTCCATCTAAATTTTACTTAAATCGGTTCAGTAGTTCGGCTTATTTTAATCAAAGTGAGTAGCGGCGTGGGATTCCTTTAAGGTAAATGTCACTTTTTGACACATCACACAGCGTAAAAAGTCAGTGTGACCTGTGAGCCGCCAAGAAGGACACTTCGACCGCTGCCATATCACCTTTGAGAATGTCTACCGCAGTTGTAGACGAAACGTCAGGTAGAAATACCACCGGACCACGGTCTACAAGCCCGGAAACCAGGAAGATTTGGAACGTGAAAGCTTGTACACCTGGATAATTAGATAATCATTTTCCTCTTTAACACTAATCGTCTTCTTTTGCGTGTACTATCGGTGTATCACCCATTAAAAATAAAATAAGTAGACCGAAAAAAGCCTGTACAAAAATAAAAAAAATACATCAGACTTCGAACTAAATTTAAAATACTATAAAGTAATGTATTATTATTATAGCTCATTATATAAAAAAAATGGTTAGCATATCCGGTGCAAAACTGGAAGATTCGGGTTCGAATCCCAATATTGACATACAGTTTTTTTTTCGTTTGAACAAATTATTATAAAATTAGACAATTAAACTTGACATTTACGTCATAAAGTTTATAAGAATTTCAAGCCCGTGAATGATAGGTAAATTTAAATTGAGCGATATCTCAAAGACTCAATAGTAGGGCTTTATAAAGGACAAGGAATAAGGCTCTAATAATAAGGTACGATTTCTTATAGTAAAGGACACTGACGTTGTGTCGACCACGGGATCTCAGTCACGTCACAAGTATGGTATTGCCGCCGGAGTGACCTTTTTCCGGCCCTTTGGCGTCGCACGTTTTGACAAATGATGCACTTATAATGTCCGCATACGTCTAAAGCCTATGTCACAACTAACGCTACTGCTGGTACAAAATCCAACCGTTAGATCGATGTTCAATAAATTAACGCTCCCACAGTGTTGCCAGATGGCTTAAAATAGGATACTTCCTAGCTTAGGTGCAAAATTATTCCTTTTTACAGCAAAATATTCCCTCCATCCAATCGCCATTTTTGAACAGATAACAGGTGCCCATATATTTTTAAACATTTTAAATGAGAAAGAATTTCATTTTGTATTGAATTCAAATAAAAATAAAAAATATGCCGCGAAATTTAATTAATTCTTAATTCGGACATACCCGTGGATTTTTTTATAACTTTATAAAAAATTAAAAAAAACCTGCATATTTATATAAATTTTAATAAATACATAAAAGAACAAGTATTATATACTATGTGTTTAAAAAATTAAACAAAAACTTTGATATATGTAGGTACTTCAAACTTTAATATTGCCTCTAAGATATTACGGACTAGAAAAAAGAACGAGTATTATTCAAATATTCAAAAAGATAAAACAAAATCTCTCAATATAAGAAAAAAACAAGAGCTTAAATGAATTTACAATCAATACTGAGTAATAAATCAGAAGATTTATTTGTAAATACTATCTACTATTGCAAAGTTCGAAATGAACCTCACTAATTTCCAAATTAGTATCTAAAATTTAAGTAATTAAAAAACTAAAAAATAAAGAGATGATTTCTATCGTAAATCAACGAAAAAGCCTGCGAGAAAAAATTGATTTAGACTTTGACGTTAAAATAAGAAACTACTGAAATTACTCCCGATTCCCGAATATTGAAAATTACCTTTCGTCTTTTTCTATGTAAAATAACCCCGGAAAAAGGACTAAGTCACCCCATTTGGCAACACTGCGCTCCCCCTCCATTACAGAAATAATAATAGAGTAAAATGCCCTAATATCGGACAGTTGCCTAATTTGGGACACCGCTGTTACAAAAATTCTAAAAGAAAGATGTCGCAAACAACAATTTAAGGTATATCCAGCAGTCAAACCTTTACTACAGAGAAATCTTTTATAATCACCACTTGCACACAGATGTCATTATAGGCATTTGAAGAAAAATCGAAAATCCGAAAATTTGACGTCTTACTTTGAAGTGCGTGTACATTTTCACAGTTGAGTCATTTAATTACAAATTTTACAAATTTTTTACCTGCAGAAAGTGTAGTTTGATTACTACTATTCAATTTTTTTAAATTTCATTATCAGTGTTATATTTCAGTTTTTAACCTAGAAGTAAACTAATTGCGCAATATCGAACAGTATAAATGACGTCGTAAAATCGGGTATCCGATATTAAAAAATTTGTTGGTGTTATTATGAAATAATCATTTCTGTTACAGATTTAAATCAATATTGATAATATTAAAGCATAAAAAAATTATAAAAGCTTGTAAAAATATTTTAAACCTTATTAAAAACATTTTCCTAATATCGGATATACTATCCGATCTAATTAGGACTACAGTTTGGCATGACAGAAAAATGAGACTTTTTATAAATTTGAATTTTTTGTTCATTTTTGTTCCCTTAAAACTTTCCATATTTTTGGACGTTGTTAACGACACTGTATTGTGTATTGTATGTCCAAGAAATTTCATTTTATGTAATGAGTTAAAAAAATATGGACACTTTTCAAAAGCTATCCGATATTAGGGCACTTTACTCTACATATCTGCTTATTGAAAACACAACCAATAGGTTTGTATATGATCTGGACTTTTCGAGTAAGAAATCGAAAAGTCCAGATCATTGCCCCCCCCCCCTTGGATTCTCTCCTGGATATAAGTAATTATATGCTATATAATCCAGAGCCTTTATCCTATGTTAAAAGTCGTTGTGTAATATCACTTATTATACTTGGCAGTGCTCTCGGTCGGGGCGTCATATAGGCAAGCAACGGACTCGCAGTCAACGAAGCACGCGTACAGTGGCCGCCCGCACGCCTCGAGTTTTCCTTGTTACGAGGACAATACTCAATTTGTATGGGACATATTATATAACAGCTATATATAATATACAATACGCCTACGTATCTATGTATGGATGCGACATCATTTTTATTAAATACAGGATTGGAATTATGATGACAAAAATGGCAACGATACGGTGTGTCCCAGAAGTAATGCTATAAGTAGGTACATGAAATTCTGAATCGAAAAGCGCTTTAACATCCCCCACTACTTAAATATTACTGTCAAGTTATCAAGCTGGTTAATCGAAATATATTTTTTTCTAAGTTTTGAAGGACGACTGGTGAAAGATAAAAAAATGTCTAAAAATTAGTGTATTTTTTACTTTCAATAGTCCTTTAAATTCAATTAACCAGTTGCAGTTTGTTTTAGTATGCATCTTAAATTTTAATCGAAAAGTTCAGATCAAGAGTCTCGTGTATATTGCAAAGTGCGGTGGCATTTTAGAAATATTAGATGTAACGGAAGTAATCAGAAATGGTTGACATGTGAAACAAAACAGCAGACCTATGTGAAGGTCTCAGACCCGGTATTGGTAAGCCGTGGCGGCCTTACGGAAAAGTACGAGCCTACAAAGTCCAATAATTAAAATATGGGTAATTTTCAAGGTAATATTTATATGTATGGAGTTGTTTCAACACATTTCTTCAAAATAGCTTTGGTTAAAAAGTAAAATTTATTTTTCTATTAAATAATTGTTTAAAATTTATTTTTGCCTTCTAGACGTAAGCACGTGAACTTTTTTCAAAACACTATAGAAAAATAATAATGCTCTGCAATGATAGCTTTGTTTAAAATTTATTTTTCTATTAATTAATAATATCACAAAAGACAAGAGCTGCTAGAGATAGTCGCTTGTGTAAAATTCAATAGTATTTTAATGTTTTTCAATGCATTATTTTTTATAATAAATAAAGAAATAATCAAATATTTCTTATTACTTCAAGCCGTTTGCGAACCTGGAATTATAGTCGGTAGCAAATTGCATTTATCCACAGAACCACGGCGCATATGTAGTATGTGTAGTGTAGTATGTGTAAAAAAATGTGGCTAAGCGTCAAGGATAAATAAAAAATACGTAATTTTAAAGCATAGGACCTACATTTTATTATAGGTATTTAATGAATAAAAAACTAAAAACTATAGTGTGCGGTGTCTTTTGAATCTTAACCTGCAAAGCCGTAAAAAAGCAAGACACTACAAAAAGGATATGAATGAATGCAATAAGTAGGTATTGCAACTCTATAAACGCGTCTACCCCTCATACTGTAGTGTGCAGATACAATATAATATGCCGAAAAAATAAAATTCTAACTCTTGTGTCGCCGGCACAACCGAATTTCACTAGGCGGCACAAACTCGTCACTAGGCGGCCGCCTACTTAATCTCTGATACAGAATCTACTGACATAGACATAACTTACTATCATAAGTCAAATTTTCTACTGTGAAAAATTTTGAAAATATACTGACAATGAAATGAAAACCAGCAATTTTATAGAGGATATGGTAAAACATACCATAGGTATATATCTCGTGCGCAATGATAATAACCTATCGTTGGCGCTCGTTTTAACACAGTACGTGTCACTACTTTATTTTTTATTCATTTATTGTAGATTATAGACGCGTCGACAACTTAGGTCATTAGCGCCTTTTCATTACATCAAATCAAACAAGCCATGAGGTGGGTCGTTTATTAGGACTAAAGTGCGACCCTTGAGGTCCACACGACGAACTTACCAGTTTGATAAATATATTTTAATAATAATAATTAAATTAGATATTACACAGAAAAGTAATCATTTTAATCATTAAAACATAATTATTATTTATTTTTAACAATTATTAAAACAAAAAAAACGGCTGAAGCGATTTTTAAAAAATTTATGTCGGATCAAAATGACGTTAACACGCCTCGATTTACACCCTTACGAATTTGATATAATTTTTTATTCGCGAGATATTGTGTAAAATCTACTTTTTTGGAGTCTATTTGGTTAAAAAAAAAGAATGGCTGAACCGATTTTGAAAAAATTTCTTTCAGATCATATTTACGTTAATACGCGTCGATTGGCACCCTAACGTAGTCGATATCATTTTTCATTCTCGAGATTTTGTCTTAGAAAGAAATGGACACATACGTACGTCCACACGTACGTACACACACAGACATCTTTCTAAAAATAGTGTAAAAATAGTGTAGTGACCTTGAAACATAAAAATTTGTTATACATTTTGAATTCGATTTTCGGACCCATTACAATAACTTCCAATGGGAAGTTAATAACAAATAACTTAAAACTAAATGACATTACAAAACATCCATGAGCGGAGGTGGGATTCGAACTCACGACAGTGTGATCCAAAGGCCTGCTAAGCTAACCGTTACACCACACTGTCCTCTATGTCAACTACTCGTGCGTAGTATACCTCCTTACGACACTAGATATACAATCTATTATTTTGATTGTAAATTTCACAAGTAATATTATGCTCTCATATTCCTCGAAACTACTTCTGACACACGCTGTATTTACCACTTACCAAGTTCGTGTTTAACCCGGACAAAATTAGTAGTGAGGTACATATTACAGGATCTTTTTTACGGTTATCCGCGTCATGTGAAAATTTACTGAACCTTACTTGGTTTAGCTCGTTAAGCTCTTTGCAACTGCTTAGTTTATTTTGATGCAGTTTTATTATATAGACGCTAAAGCCCGCGGTTGTCGAGCGTCTATAATCTACTGTCTCTCTTTCTCTATCGCGAACACTTATTAATTTTATTTTAAAACTATTAAACCAAATTATAGTCCAGGCAAATTAGACTTTTAGAAGTAAAAATTTATGTAGTTATTAGTTTTATGGACGTTTGTTTTTAAGGAATGTCTATGATTTACAAGCAAAAGGCTACATTTTGCACAAAGTTTATTATAATATAGTGTTAAAAAACTGTTTTCTGAGTTGGCGGAATAAATATTTATTTACAATATTTATTTACAATAATTAAAAACACAATAATAACGAATGCAACAACGAATGCAACAACGAAAAGTCAGTTCTAACAATCAACACAAGTAATTAACACTTAACTATATATACAATTAACTACACTAATATTTAATTATAACACTTGCTATATACAATGACTATTTATTTCCAAGTACCTATGTCTATTTATATTTCACAAAATACTGTTTATTTATTTCTATATTTATGTCAACGCTCAGTACTTCACTGACTCACTGATCTCCAGTGACTGATTAATATTTATGTCACTGATCCACTTGATGGCACGACTCACCATTCACTGATTAATATTTATATCACTGATCCGCTTGGTTGCACGACTCATCATCTACTGCCCGATTCTCGTCGACTCGCTGCTTTAATGGCGCGCGGTTTACGCTCAGTGCGTCTTTGTATTCTCTAGCGTTGTCTAGAATGTTGGCGTAGACACCAGTGTGTTCAACGTCAGACACCGTTTCTCAGAATTCTTGCCTGACGTTTATATACAGGGTGATCCGTAACAATAGTAAAGATTAGTGGTTCATTTTATATTATAAATATTCAGTTTAATAAAAAGAAAAGCTTTTTCCACTTTTTTTACCAACCGTATGATCTAAAATCTATAGTATTTCAATGATGTAAAATAGTAGATAGTACATCTAGATGCGTAATGGGTTATATTACTGAAGGGTTAGTTACAATATGTTAAAACGAGCATGGCGAGTTTTAACAGTCACAAGAGTCATACAATATAATACTCACAATAAAATAGCTACCTTTCACATCATTTTCAGTATTTTCAAAAAATTTTGACAGTTCATTCATGTCGCCAACTTCAAAATGACGGGCGGATCAGAACGAATAAACATAAATAACTATGGAAACTGTTTATTTTCCACACTATTGTGTTTTGAAATCACTTTCAACACACCTGTCTGTTAACTGACCCATTCCATGCACACATACACGCATGTAAAGTAGCTATTTTATAGTAGGTATGACGAAAATATATTTACGAGTGTAAATAATAATACAGAAGATTGGAATTTTATATTATTTTTATTTTCGCGTTTCAGTTAAATATTTTAATCTTCTGTACAAATTCTGTATTTCAGTTAAATTTTGGTCTCTCTTAATTATCTTATATGCAATACTTCATACTATACGATAAAACGCTTACCTATAAGCTCTTGATGTCGAGCGTCTGTAATCTACATACGCTAAAATGAGACAAATTTAAGAGCACTGTTAATTTTTGCATTTGAAAAACAGAATCACACCATAAGCCGTGACTGTAAACTGTGATATTGAATATAGTTATGGCATTCTTTCTAGAATAAGCTGGTTTTCAGTACAGAAGTAGGGGAAGATCGCCCAATTTGATATTTTTTTTGAAAGTCGAAATTAAAAATGAGATTAAAAATGAAAATAACGACCCAGCTTATCAAAAATGCTTGTAGATCTAGAATTATAATAGTTTAAACCTTAAAAATTATTTCATTAATTTTCAAGTAAATATATGTTTGATATTTTTCATTTTTCCTGAAACTTTACCAAACTTCATATTAGCCAAGTAGGGTGCTTAAAATATGGATTGTCATGGGGCACCTATAAAAACAACTAAAAATGACAAGAATTGCAAAAAGAGGCGCTTTATTATAATTAAATAATCATATTATTATATTATACAGGTTGTCCTCGGTCTACTTATTTTATTTTTAATGGGTGATAGTACTGGTCAAAGGAAGACGGTTAGTAAAAGTTGCATGATAATTTTGATCCATAAATTAGAATCATGTCAACTCATTCAATATTAGAATATGAATGATGAACCATGGCTATTTTTACTTTTCACAGAAAAATAACAAAAATTTTAACAACTTAGGGCTAACAGAGCAGTGTCAATAAGTAATTATGAACTATACCTAACGTGCCAATAGAAAACAAATAGATTTTATGCCATCCTTGCTTTGAAAGTTCACTTTTAGGTTATTGCGTAGCGTTCACCAATGGTGCGTTCCACTTGGCGACCATTTCGCCCACTACGCTCGCGCCTTATGACCGCGCTTATTACGTTTGGTCGTTGTAGGCGTTGCGATCGCCAAGTGGAACGCACCCTAAGTGGTCGATTTCCGAATACAATTTAAATTATTTCACACTGTGCAATAATATTATTATTCAATGAATTATACTTCATTATAGCACTTGCAGGGTCCAGTATTGAAATATTATTCAACGATATAATTTAATAGCCTTACCATGAATATGAAGGTTTAGGTATAATTCACGATTCCATGTTAACGCTATTAAATTAGTGGAAGTCAGCAATGTTGACGAAACGTTGGCGATAAATAAAAAAGTTTTACATACGAATAATTGCCCATCTTTCCCATCAAATTACTAATATTAAATTACAATGGACTCAAACGTTTATATGCTATTAAATTATTTTTTGCCATACCCACTACAAAACAGCTACTTTCGACGTATGTATAGCGGCCATTAATGAGTCATTTAACAGGCAGGTGTGCGGAAAATGTTTTACTTTCCGCACTAGCGCAGAAAATAACGGTTGCCATAGCAACTTCTGTTTATTTGCTCTAAACGCCTGCGTACGCTTGCGTGAGCCTGTCATTACTTACTTGCACGAACTTCGCGGCATACTGTGAAAGGAAAGATGGCGACGCAAATGAACGGTCAGAATTTTTTGAAAAGTAGGTATTTTGTAGTGCATATGGCAAAAAATACCGCATATAAATTTGTCTCGTACGTAATGGTATTACGACTCGTGTGACTGTAAAAACTCCCTATCGCTCGTTTTTACATTAAATGCCTTCTTTTGACCTGTACTATCGTCCATTAAAAATAAAATAAGTAAACCGAGAACAGCCTGTGCCCTCTATATGTAAAAAAAAACTTATAACAAGACATTCTGTAAACAATTATTTGAGGTACCATATATATTAAGCAAATTAAATAAACTAGCCTACCCTATATTGCGATTCAGAGGTTGCGAATAATAAAAATAAAGAACGGGAGCACCAGACTGTGAAATTTTCCAAAACAAGGACCACCCTAGTATTGATGTTTTTCAGAGTTGAATGTCACAACCACAACGATGTTCAAAATAACCAATAGCGTCTCTTCAGTTCGATATTTGATACCTATGTGACACGGGTGTCAATTTTATATTGATTACACGTCGTTTCATTCCAAGATCAAAAGTGATAAATGAATTTGGACGATGATTAAAAATATTTTTGTTTAAAATAAATAAAAATACCTACTACATGCCGTATTTACGTGTAAAATTAAAAATCAGTATGGATTAAATTAAAAATTAGACAAAAAATATTCTAAATTTTCAATTTAATAATATTATGAACGCAGGAACTCTGTTTCATATGCAGTAATAGAATAACACAGAATTATTCAGTTTTAAACATTGAAAATTTTGACAAAATAGTCTCCTCGTCGTTGAGATTCTGAAAAACACAACAAAAATCCTCTCACTCGTTCCCTAAGTACCTACGACACAGGGTGGCAAAGTTTATAAAAATAAATCATTTTATTATCAGATCTTCCGAGGGAAAGCTGCAACTCGAACAAAATTTTACATGTATACCTTCTATATGATTGGCTATTTTCTGCAGACATTTTCACCTAAATGTGAGACACCAGTGGCGTGCAATGAATAAATTTAAGAAAAAAATTCACGCCACTGTCTACTCTTGCATGTTTTTATCAATTTTTCAAAATCCTCATTTAATTTGGAATAAGACAGGCTTTTATAGATTCTTAATAAAGGCTCTAGTTCCAGAGTATAATTAATTGTATAATTGTATTTTAAAGACCACCAACAGCTAAGGTTATTTGGGCCTAGCACCAATTCATATTTTCAATTCATTATTTTTTTTTAATAATAAATTGAAAATCCAATTGACACTTTTACCAGCTCTCGGGCTAGAACTCGGGTACTGGGGACTTGTAATAGAGGAACCATAGCAACGCCATGTAAACAACAGCGCCGCTACACTCTCGGCTATTCTCAAGCCCTCTAGTTCCAGAGATTTTATCATTTATCAGAAGAATGCAAACCAGCTATTTAGCAAAAAATTCCGAGGTAGCCATATGGAAAGCTATGATAAAAAGGATTTATTTTTATAAACTTTGACCATATAAATTACACCCTATATCTTACTTAGGAAATGAGCGAGAGGATTTTTGTAACATTTTTCAAAATCAGAAAGACAAGGAGATTATTTTGAAAAAATATTCAATCTTAAAACTGAATCAGCATGTATAGGTACGGAAAAACATCATGGCCGAAATTAATCATACAGAAACGGTACAATTGATTTAAATGTGTAATTATTTGAATTTTAATTTGTTTTTGAACAAAACACAATTGTATACATAAACTGTGTAAGGCTTTCGCGGCCGTCGTTTAATATTGACGAGTTTTTTGGGCTATTAGGCCGTTGTTTCTGCAAGGTTTTGGGTCTTGGCGTTGATGTTCTCCTTCTTACAACTGTGTACCTTAATACATTCTTTAAAATGATTAATTTTTTCACCAAATTACATAAACCCGTCAATAAGTAATTCACTATCCACAAACTTAAATTACTTTAAGAAAAAAAAAACGCCTAGCGGAAACATAAACATATTTTAAAATAAGGTAAATTTAAATAATAACAATGAAATTAACAATCTCAATTAACAAATAATTGAAAATTTAAAAAGTTTCAAAAATAAACAGCATTATGATTTGTTTCGTTGTTTGAGATCCTGTCTAAAAATTCTCATAAAATAATAATGAGATGTCTAGGTACTACGAAAAATATATGCACAAAATATGTCAACCACTGACAAAGAATTAATTTGTGAAATTGTGAAAATGATTTTTGCCTATACAAATCCACATACTATCTTTGTACGTATATGCTATAAAATATGAATATTTATAAATTATAAGTGTATATTGTGAGATGAAACTTTTCATATTCTTCGTTTCTTTCAGAAAAACTTTTTAAATAGCGGTAAAGTTTTCTACTTTGTACTTGAAGTGCTTAATTAGATCATTAGCTCAAATATTCAAAAAGCTCAAGAGGAAGCTTTTCTCCTGCGTCTTCTTAGTTTTCAGCTTTAATGAATGGTGACGTTTCTTACATTATCTTTCACAATTTTTGGCATTAAATTTTAACACAGATAGCATTAATAAAAATTTTAGTCATTCATATTTATACTTTATTGTGCAAACAATTTCTCTACTGAATTATCTATATTTAATAAAAATTGCCGTAAAGTATAAAATATTTTGCAGAAAAATATAAAAATTGATGTATTATCGGTTCAAAGTCTATCTATACGAAAAACACAACAAAAGTATTTTCTTTACCGTGATATTAGGTCTGATCTCACAAGTTACTTTTGCTCCTTCTTTGAAACGATTGTTTTTAGCGACTTCGAGCAGGTATAGGTATACCTCTTTTCTTCAAAAACAACTCTATAAAGTTACCGGCTAAAAAGTTAGACCACAATAATTTATCAGAGCAACGCGGCGTAACTTTGGCGCCCTATGAGTAATCAAAAAATAATAATAATAATATGATTTCTCATCCTCAAAAACATGGTTTTTCAAATTTTGAGACTGATACCCATTCTTTACGAAACATTTTTTTAAGTTCAGGTACCGGGTCGGGCTACTCGAAATTGGCTGCCCCGACCGCAAGCATTTAATATTGTCTATAAATAATAATAAATAACTTAAAAAAAACTTTTTAAAAAACAATGGTTTTATTTTGAAACAAAAATGCAAAAGTAGAAAATAATTTTTTTTAGTGATTATAAGTTGATCAGAATAGTTTTCAACATTTATTAAAAGAAAGAATTCCTATACACTAATGTCCGATCGGTTTTTGTTTTCAAGTTACAGGCTGTTTTTGCTCTACAGAAAGTGTTCAATTTGGTGACCTTGTTCTTGGATACATTTAATTAAATAGGCAATAAAAAATATTTAAAGGCAGGCCATGATTTCATGAAACAAAACGTTGGCAAATGTCAAACTAAGAGATAACTTAACAGTCTGTAACTTGAAAACAAAACGTGATCGGACATTAGTGTATAGGCATTTTTTACTTCCCACCTCTACTATGGTAGGGAAGTAATGGATTTAGTCCGAAAAAAATATTTCGAGATTTTAACAGATCTTCACGTTTTGAGACCCTAGCAATCTTTTAAAATCATTTTCTGACTGATGTCTGTATGTGTGTGTATGTATGTATGTGTGTGTGTATGTGGTCAATTTTTCGCCTTCGATATCGTAAGAACGGAACAACATACGGCCATGCCGATTGTTCTATTGTGTTTATCAGCCTTTAACTAAGATTTGATTAGATTTTGAGTCAAATCGGTTTAGTGGACCCTAAGATATTAAAGAAAACGTTCTCAATGTCACGTATTAACATAGGTAAAAAAAAATATAAATGAATTTTAGATGTTATAGTATGAAAAAAATGTAAATATTTTTTTTCTCTAAAATGTACAGTTTTCGAGAAAAAAAATATTTTACTAAAAAAAATAAAAATTATACGTAAATCAAGGTACCCATGATTTTTGCTATATTAAGCTAGCCATCAGTAGATCACTAAACAAAAATTTTGGAGCATACAAGTAATTCAAGAATTACAAGGCGCGATATTCAAGTAGGTACTGTGTGTAAACGGTTTTATTGAACATAGGGAAATTAACACTGAGAATATTTATAATTTTGTAGTAGGCTATGAGCCATAAGACCTAATATAAATATGTATTGGATTACATAGAAAAAATAGTACAGTGAATTTTTTAAACAATTTTCCATAGCAACGGTTGACTATTAAGCGTTACTCGGAACCGGCTAAATAAAAAAGTCATGATGTGTCGTAAGACACCCGACAGAAGCTATGCTTTTTACGCATTGTATATAAAACCGAATTTATCAAAGATATAAATAATACAATTAAAAAGTTATTATTTGATCGCCATTTTAAAATCTGACGCCATTTTATTTTTTTGTGTCTTATTAAATTCTCAAATATCAATTTTCAAAAGGATCGGATAATTTTTACAAAGAAATATATACCTATGACCGCCATTTTAAAATATGACATCATTTTATTCTTTTGTGTCCTATAAAACTCGCAAATATTAATTTTCAAAAAGATCAGATCATTTTTGCAAAAAAGTACATATGGCCGCCATTTTGAAATCTGACGTCATTTTATTTTTTTGTGTTCTATGAAACTCTCAAATATCAATTTTCAAAAGGATCGGATAATTTTTACAAAAAAGTACATACGGCCGCCATTTTTAAATCTGACATCATTTTATTTTTTTGTGTCCTATGAAACTTTCAAATACCGATTTTCAAAAGGATCGGATAATTTTTACAAAAAAGTATATATGGCCGCCATTTTGAAATCTGACGTCATTTTATTTTTTGTGACCTATGAAACTTTCAAATATCAATTTTCAAAAGGATCGGATAATTTTTACAAAAAAGTACTTACGGCCGCCATTTTGAAATCTGACATCATTTTATTTTTTTGTGTCCTATGAAACTTTCAAATACTAATTTTCAAAAGGATCGGATAATTTTTACAAAAAAGTATATATGGCCGCCATTTTGAAATCTGACATCATTTTATTTTTTTGTGACCTATGAAACTCTCAAATATCAATTTTCAAAAGGATCGGATAATTTTTACAAAAATGTCCATACGGCCGACATTTTTAAATCTGACGTCATTTTATTTTTTTGTGTCTTATGAAACTCTCAAATATCAATTTTCAAAAGGATCGGATAATTTTTACAAAGGAGTACTACATATTTCCGCCATTTTGAAATATGACGTCATTTTATTTTTTTGTGTCCTATAAAACTCGCATATATCAATTTTCAAAGAGCTCGGATAATTTTTACAAAAAAGTACATATTATGGCCGCCATTTTGAAATCTGACGCCATTTTATTTTTTTGTGTCCTATGAAACTTTCAAATACCGATTTTCAAAAGGATCGGATAATTTTTACAAAAAAGTATATATGGCCGCCATTTTGAAATCTGACGTCATTTTATTTTTTTGTGTTCTATGAAACTCTCAAATATCAATTTTCAAAATGATCGGATAATTTTTACAAAAAAGTACATACGGCCGCCATTTTGAAATCTGACGTCATTTTATTTTTTTGTGTCCTATGAAGCTCTCAAATATCAATTTTCAAAAGGATCGTATAATTTTTAGAAAGGAGTTCTACATATTTCCGCCATTTTGAAATCTGACATCATTTTATTTTTTTGTGTCCTATAAAACTCGCAAATATCAATTTTCAAAAGGATCGGATAATTTTTACAAAAAAGTATATATGGCCGCCATTTTGAAATCTGACGTCATTTTATTTTTTTGTGTTCTATGAAACTCTCAAATATCAATTTTCAAAAGGATCTGATAATTCTTACAAAAAAGTACATATGGCCGCCATTTTGAAATCTGACATCATTTAATTTTTTTGTGTGCTATAAAACTCTCAAATATTAATTTTCAAAAGAATCGGATAATGTTTACAAAAAAGTACATATGGCCGCCATTTTGAAATCTGACGCCATTTTATTTTTTTGTGTCCTATAAAACTCTCAAATATTAATTTTCAAAAGGATCTAATAATTTTTAGTGTGCTTTATTTCCTTAGTCTGATTTTATTACATTTATCCGAAACGTTACCGGAGAAAGACCTTTTGCCTGTGAAAATTCAAAAGTACGATTTGCACCTGGACGAACTCGGGCTGGTTACCATAATATTGTATTGTCACCGGAGCTACACATGTATGCAAAATTTCAACTCAATCGAATCATGGGAAGTGGGTAAAAATTCAAAAGTACGATTTACACCCGGACGAAAGCCGGGCCGGTCAGCTAGTTACCATAATATTGTATTGTCACCGGAGCTACACATGTGTGCAAAATTTCAACTCAATCGGATCATAGGAAGTGGGTGAAAATTCAAAAGTATGATTTACACCCGGACGAAAGCCGGGCCGGTCAGCTAGTTACCATAATATTGTATTGTCACCGGAGCTACACATGTGTGCAAAATTTCAACTCAATCGATCGCAAGATTTGTAACAAATATACGGGATCAAGCTAAATAAAACCACCGTTTAAAAAACAAAGCATCTACAACCTACTTATTTTTGCGTGATGCCAGAACATAGTTTTTATTTGAGAATCAGTTCGGTTGCTTTTGCGTGATGCCAGAATATTTTAAAACTCGCAGTCGCATAAGAGGTTATTTACTTGAAAAAAATCATGTAAATCGGATCAGTGGTTCTCGAGTTATAAGCGTACAAAGGGACATAGAGACAGAGAAAATCAAATTGTTCGGGAAGGTATGATGAACGTCGAGAAATTTTGGTCCGATCCGATCGACGTCAATAATTAGTTACACGTCATTTTAACTCAGTAGGCCAGGGTTTTTAAACTTAAATTCAAACATCAGCAGTCAAAAAATTGAATAACTATATTTAAATAATGCAATATAAGATAGAGCATACGCTATCTTCCAATATCCATATCACACTGTGCAACAGACAAGGACAACCGAAACAAGTTCGCGATTTATTAGATAAAGTCGCATTTATTTAGTTCAATAATCATAAAAATCTGTATAAAAAAACTGTTTTGACACAATATTATACATGAAATCTATCTAAAATTTTCTGCTCTTTCGTTTAAGACAGGTTTCGAATCGATCTGACTTAAATTGAGCAAACTATAAGCAAAAAACACCGTTTTTTCTAATTAAATAGACCCTGAGAGGAATCGAACAAAAAAAAGTTTTTTAAAATCGGTTAACCCGTTTGGGCTGTACGACTGATACAAAAAATCCGTTACAGACTCACAGATTCACAGATTCACAGATTCACAGATTCACAGATTCACAGACAAAGCGAGTGTATATAGGCGCTTCTAGCTTCGCTAAGATCGCGCCTAAAAAACAGGGCCATGCTTTTTTTCAAAGAATAAAAAAGGAATGTTTATTTTTTGCAAATATTTACTAGGTGGGAAGTATAGGACTGGTCATCAGTCGAATTTTTAACTTCCCACTGGAAGTTATTGTAATGGGTCCGAAAATCGAAATCAATAAGGAAAAAAAATTTTTATATTTCAAGGTCACTACACTATTTTTACACTACTTTTAGAAAGATGTCTGTGTGTGTGTGTGTGTGTGTGTGTGTGTGTACGTACGTACGTACGTACGTACGTACGTACGTACGTATGTGTCCATTTCTTTCTAAGACGAAATCTCGAGAACGAAAAATGATATCGACTACGTTGGGGTGCCAATCGACGCGTATTAACGTAAATATGATCTGAAAGGAATTTTTTTAAAATCGGTTCAGCCGTTCTTTTTTCTTAACCAAATAACCTCCAAAAAAGTAGATTTTACGCAATATCTCGCGAATAAAAAATTATATCGACTTCGTAAGGGTGTCAATCGAGGCGTGTTAACGTCATTTTGATCCGACATAAATTTTATAAAAATCGGTTCAGCCGTTTTTTTTTTTTTTTTTTTTTTTAATTATTGATGTTTTAATGATTAAAATGATTCCTTTTCTGTGTAATATCTAATTTAATTATTATTATTAAATATTTATCAAACTGGGAAGTTCGTCGTGTGGACCTCAAGGGTCGCACTTTAGTCCTAATAAACGACCCACCTCACGGCTTGTTTAATTATTTTTTGGTCCTCTATTGCGTGGTGCTATGCATTGCAGTTTGTTCAACGTCACCCTGTATACTCAACTAAAAGTGCATCCGTACACCGTCACCTTCAAATCTTAAAAATGCATGTACACTGTACAAATATTTCTACAACTGTATATTGTACAGTTGTAGAAATATTTGTTAAACGAATGCAACAAACCTAAATATCTATTTCTTTTAATCTGAGTGATGAAGACAACTCAAAATGACATAGAAAATAGAAAAACTATTGACGCAATTGCATATAAGAAAGAGACTTAATTAAAAAAGGTTTTTTATTCTGTTCATCAGAAACCAGTTTTTAACGACCTCGAACCGATTTGCACAGTCTCGGACTACATATAGTTTACAATAATTATTGTATTATTTTTAAAATTTATTGTAATTTGGATTTTGGTGGTAATGTATCAGTTACTGGGGTCTGCAGGGGTGAAATCCTAAAAATTCAATGAAGAAATTATTATCAAAACACCTCAACTGTTTATTATACAAATCAAATTACTCAATGTTATTCAATTAAAACATAGATTGTAGATTATAGACTTTCAACAGCTGAGGTCATTAGAGTCTAGGTGTGTATTGGAATCTGTCAGCCGGCATACACAAACCGACTGGTAAGAGCTCGTGTACCTGGTAGCGCTGATCCCATAAAACATTGGAATGTAGTTTGCAATTAAAAGATAAAAAGATTTGATAATATTTGTTACTAGCTTTTTTACTCATCGTTTAAATTATTTTGTGTGTGTGTGTGTGGTCAATTTTTCGCCTTCGATATCTTAAGAACGGAACAACATACGGCCATGCCGATTGTTCTATTGTGTTTATCAGCCTTTAACTTAGGTCTGATTAGATTTTGAGTCAAATCGGTTCAGTGGATCCTGAGAAAAACGTTCTCAATTCCACGTATTAACATAGGTAAAAAAAATATAAATGAATTCTAGATGTTATAATATGAAAAAAATGTAAATATTTTTTTTTCTCTAAAATGTATAGTTTTCGAGAAAAAAAATATTTTACTAAAAAAAAATAAAAATTGTACGTAAATCAAGATAACCATGATTTTTGAATTGAATTGAATTGTGAATTATAGACACTCGACAACAGAGGTCATTAGCGTCTGTACCATGATTTTTTACTATATTAAGCTAGCCATCAGTAGATCACTAAACAAAAAAGAGGGCTATGCTTTTTTCAAAGAATAAAAAAGAGTGTTTATTTTTTGCAAATATTTACTAGGTGGGAAGTATAGGACTGGTCGTCAGTCGAATTTTTTATTTTGTACCAAACATTTTAGACTTTTTGTCATTTTATTTATTGTAAATTAAATAGAAAAACGATAAAATATACAATCTGAGAAACTAAAACTCCAAACATATTTCAATTGGCCATTATTCTTCGAGGAATAGTATTAACTAAGTTGAAATACGTTTCAAGTTTTAGTTTCTCTGATTGTACATTTTTTTCGTTTTTCTATTTAATTTATTATCTTAGTAGGAATACATTATCTTAGTAGGCTCAGGTTATGACAAAAATCTGTAAAATGTTTGGTACAAAATAAAAAATTTTGGAGCATACAAGTAATTCAAGAATTACAAGGCGCGATGTTCATGTAGGTATTGTGTGTAAAATAACACTAAGAAGATCAATTTTGTAGTAGGCTATGGTCATAAGACCTAATGTAAATATGTATTGGATTACATAGAAAAAATAGTGCAGTGAATTTTTTAAACAATTTTCCATAGCAACGGTTGACTATTAAGCGAAACTCGGATCCTGCTAAATAAAAAAAGTCATGAGGTGTCGTAAGATACCCGACAGAAGCTATGTTTCTTACGCGTTGTATATAAAACCGAATTTATCAAAGATATAAACAATACAATTAAAAAGTTATTATTTGACTGCCATTTTGAAATCTGACGCCATTTTATTTTTTTGTGTCTTATTAAACTCTCAAATATCAATTTTCAAAAGGATCGGATAATTTTTACAATGAAATATATATCTATGGCCGCCATTTTAAAATATGACGTCATTTTATTTTTTTGCGTTCTATAAAACTCGTCAATATCTATTTTCAAAAAGATCGGATAATTTTTACACAAAAAGTACATATTGCCGCCATTTTGAAATCTGACGTCATTTTATTTTTTTGTGTCCTATGAAACTCTCAAATACCGATTTTCAAAAGAATCGGATAATTTTTACAAAAAAGTACATACGGCCGCCATTTTTAAATCTGATGTCATTTTATTTTTTTGTGTCCTATGAAACTCTCAAATACCGATTTTCAAAAGAATCGGATAATTTTTACAAAAGAGTACATTTGGCCGCCATTTTTAAATCTGACGTCATTTCATTTTTTTGTGTTCTATGAAACCCTCAAATATTAATTTTCAAAAGGATCGGATAATTTTTACAAAAATGTACATAGGTACGGCCGCCATTTTGAAATCTGACGTCATTTTATTTTTTTGTGTCTTATGAAACTCTCAAATATCAATTTTCAAAAGGATCGTATAATTTTTAGAAAGGAGTACTACATATTTCCGCCATTTTGAAATCTACCGTTATTTTATTTTTTTGTGTCCTATAAAACTCGCAAATATCAATTTTCAAAAGGATCGGATAATTTTTACAAAAAAGTATATATAATGGCCACCATTTTGAAATCTGACGTCATTTTATTTTTTTGTGTCCTCTGAAACTCTCAAATATCAATTTTCAAAAGGATCTGATAATTCTTACAAAAAAGTACATATGGCCGCCATTTTGAAATCTGGCACCTTTAATTTTTCTGTGTCCTATGAAACTCTCAAATATCAATTTTCAAAAGGATCGGATAATTTTTACAAAAAAGTACATATGGCCGCCATTTTGAAAAATCTGAAATCATTTTATTTTTTTGTGTCCTATGAAACTCTCAAATATCAATTTTCAAAAGGATCGGATGATTTTTACAACAGAGTACATGTGGCCGCCATTTTGAAAAATCTGACGTCATTTTATTTTTTGGTGTCCTATGAAACTCTCAAATATCAATTTTCAAAAGGATCGGATAATTTTTACAAAACAGTTCATATGGCCGCCATTTTGAAAAATCTGACGTCATTTTATTTTTTTGTGTCCTATAAAACTCTCAAATATTAATTTTCAAAAGAATCGGATAATTTTTACAAAAAAGTACATATGGCATAGCTTCAAATAAAAATAGATAAAAAAACCTTTAAGTTAAGGTTTTATAAATGTTTTAAAAAGAAAAAAATAATATTTAATTTAGGTTCATAAGTATAAAAGCGTGGGTCGTGACTGTAATAAATTATCATAGAGTTTACGACCCACGCTTTTATACTTATGAACCTAAATTAAATATTATTTTTTTCTTTTTAAAACATTTATAAAACCTTAACTTAAAGGTTTTTTTATCTATTTTTATTTATTTTTAATTTATTACAGTCACGACCCACGCTTTTATACTTATGAACCTAAATTAAATTTTATTTTTTTCTATTTGGTACATTTATAAAAGCGTTTAACTTAAAAGTTTTTTATCTATTTTTATTTTTAATTTTTTAGTGTGCTTTATTTCCTTAGTCTGATTTTATAACATTTATCCGATCCACTGAAACGTTACCGGAGAAAGACCTTTTGCCTGTGAAAATTCAAAAGTACGATTTGCACCCGGACGAAAGCCGGGCCGGTCAGCTAGTTATCATAATATTGTATTGTCACCGGAGCTACACATGTGTGCAAAATTTCAACTCAATCGGATCACAGGAAGTGGGTAAAAATTCAAAAGTACGATTTACACCCGGACGAAAGCCGGGCCGGTCAGATAGTTACCATAAATTGTATTGTCACCGGAGCTACACATCTGTACAAAATTTCAACTCAATCGGATCATAAGAAGTGGGTGAAAATTCAAAAGTACGATTTGCACGCGGACGAAAGCGGGCCGGTCAGCTAGTTATCATAATATTGTATTGTCACCGGAGCTACACATGTGTGCAAAATTTCAACTCAATCGGATCACGGGAAGTGGGTGAAAATTCAAAAGTACGATTTACGCCCGGACGAACCGGGCCGGTCAGTTAGTTACCATAATATTGTTTTGTCACCGGAGCTACACATGTGTGCAAAATTTCAACTCAGTCGATCGCAAGATTTGTAACAAATATACGGGATCAAGCTAAATAAAACCACCGTTTAAAAAACAAAGTAAGTAGGTAGCTTACTTTTGCGTGATGCCAGAACATACGTTTTTTTTTGAGAATCAGTTCGGTTGCTTTTGCGTGATGCCAGAATATTTTAAAACTCGCAGTCGCATAAGAAGTTATGTACTTGAAAAAAAAATCATGTAAATCGGATCAGTGGCTCTCGAGTTATAAGCGTACAAAGGAACATACAGACAGAGAAAGTCAAATTGTTCGGGAAGGTATGAACGTCGAGAAATTTTGGTCCGATCCCTAGGTCTCGCCATCCGATCGACGTCAATAATTAGTTACACGTCATTTTAACTCAGTAGGCCAGGGTTTTTAAACTTAAATTAAAACATCAGCAGTCAAAAAATTGAATAACTATATTAAAATAATGCAATATAAGACAGAGCATACGCTATCTTCCAATATCCATATCACACCGTGCAACAGACAAGGACAACCGAAACAAGTTCGCGATTTATTAGATAAAGTCGCATTTATTTGGTTTAATAATCATATAAATCTGTATAAAAAACTGTTTTGACACAATATTATACATGAAATCTATCTAAAATTTTCTGCTCTTTCGTTTGAGACAGGTTTCGAATCGATCTGACTTAAATTGAGCAAACTATAAGCAAAAAACACCGTTTTTTCTAATTTGCTCCCCTCTGGGGCCAAAATTCAAAAATCGGGCGACGTTAGGATCAAATCGACTCCGAGAGGAATCGAACAAAAAAGTTTTTGAAAATTGGTTCATCCGTTTGGGCTGTACGCGTGACACAAAAAAGCGTGACAGATTCACAGATTCACAGAATCACAGATTCACAGATTCACAGACAAAGCGAGTGTATATAGGCGCTTCTAGCTTCGCTAAGATCGCGCCTAAAAATACCTATATTACATGAGTTTTTTGGTAAGTGGGCCAACTGAAGTGGGACGTGGCTATAACTATAATAATATCTATAATGATTAGTTTCTCTGTCCTTTAATTAAACAAATAAAATTTCTTAGATAAATTGGACTGGATGCAGTGTATTATAAATTATAAATCATTTATTTGTCAACGTTTCGGCTATATATCTATTGTTTTTCTCAAGTAATGTAAAATTGTTGGCAAATAAATGATTTTTAATTTATAATACATCGCATCCAGTTCAATTTACCAAAGAAATTTTATTTAATATCTACAATATTTGTCTGCGGAAAGATGCATAATGCAATTAGTGCATAGAATTGAGTCCGCGACTCTACATTGTACCTACTTATTTACATTAACCTTGAAAAATACTGGTCTTACGTAATACAAAACACTTCCAGCAAAATATCGGTATGAAGAGAACCATATACATGGCTTCCATATTTCAAAATCTTTTTTTAAAATAACTTTCAATAGGATATTTAATGGAATTTGTTACATCGTATTAAGTCAGTTATTCTAATGACTAGCTTGTTAAAAGTCGACCTTTCAGGCTGCAGCTTCTGCTATATCTTACGGCTTCAGAATATTTATATGCCTTTCGATCCTAAATAACGCGATTGTGAAAAATAATTTTAGATCTCATCGGAAAATGTAAATATATTTTTTTTTCATGGTCAAAACAGGTTACCGTCATAAATATCAACGTATTTATTGTTATTATAAAAGGAACGATACAATGAAATCGGTATTAAAATTGTTATTGTACTCTGTCGAGTGTGGTTTCTGTAAAAAATTAACGAGGTAATATTTTTTAACGAGGTAATATTTTTTTAACTTCCCATTGGAAGTTATTGTAATGGGTCCGAAAATCGAAATCAAAAAGGAAAAAAAATTTTTATATTTCAAGGTCACTACACTATTTTTACACTACTTTTAGAAAGATGTCTGTGTGTGTGTGTGTATGTGTGTGTGTGTGTGTACGTACGTACGTACGTACGTACGTATGTGTCCATTTCTTTCTAAGACGAAATCTCGAGAATGAAAAATGATATCGACTACGTTGAGGTGCCAATCGACGCGTATTAACGTAAATATGATCTGAAAGAAATTTTTTCAAAATCGGTTCAGCCGTTCTTTTTTCTTAACCAAATAACCTCCAAAAAAGAGGATTTTATACAATATCTCGCGAATAAAAAATTATATCGACTTCGTAAGGGTGTCAATCGAGGCGTGTTAACGTCATTTTGATCCGACATAAATTTTATAAAAATCGGTTCAGTCGTTTTTTTTTTTTTTTTTTTTAATTATTGTTAAAAATAAATAATAATTATGTTTTAATGATTAAAATGATTACTTTTCTGTGTAATATCTAATTCAATTATTATTATTAAATATTTATCAAACTGGGAAGTTCGTCGTGTGGACCTCAAGGGTCGCACTTTAGTCCTAATAAACGACCCACCTCACGGCTTGTTTATTTTTGAAGTTATACTTCTTTTGGCGCGTTATGGAAAAATGATGTGAGTGAATTTTTACGTTTAACACCATGAAGTTAGTCGGTAGTAGCGCCATGAAGTTAGTCGATAGTAACACCATGAAGTTAGTCGGAAGTTAATGAATATAATACCCTATTATCACCAGTCATAATGTGACAAGAGCGTTTTCAGTTTTGAATAACATTAATAAAAGCTATTGCTATACAAACGCTCGGTTATGCCGCTTTCGTTAAATATGAGTTCGTACTCCAACACCCGTACTCCTTCATTTGTATTTAATATCTTGATTTTATTATTTTTCAAGATTATAATACCCTATTATATAGTACTGCTATGTAAAATGTGCGTGGTGTAACGGATAGCACCGCCGCGTCATACGCAATAGGTCTCGGGTTCGAACTCAACACAAACATGCTTTTTTTAACAACTAGGTAATTAGATATAAATATAATAAATAAATGTATTTAATAAATTAATAATTTTGTTCAACACCCGCAGGAAATATGTAATTTCGTGGCACTACTGAGAGTGGGCGAAATAATGAATTCTCTGACTGTAGACGTAGAGAGTGGGCGAAATAGCATTACGCCCACGCTCATTACGGGGAACGTTTAGGCAAGTGTTGATAGTTTCGTCAATCAATCAGGTACCTATTATTTCGCCCACGAAATGACATATTTCTTGCGGTAGTTGAATAAAATATTGTGTGCGAGTATTGGTCGTGCGGGAAAATCCACACTCGAGGAATCTCCTCTTTCTCCCACTAGTCGCACAAAATACTATATTAAATTAAATTAACTTATTTAATATCTTTATTTTATTATTTTATCTTCTTTTTTACAAACGTGTAGTATTGGCACGCGGGATAAAATTTTTGGAGCTATTTTTATTTTGTTACGTCAAAGAAGTATAACTTCTGATGTGCGTACATAAGTACACACACACTCTTTTTTGTATTATTGATATATTTTATAACAATTAATATTTTTTGATGATAGGTATAATGCAATTCGTAAGCCTTTTTTGTATGGCATTGCTATGTGTTCCTGCAATTTCTGCAGAATGTTGCTACAGAACAGATATTTTCTTCAACATTCGCGGTAGTTCCAAATTATCTTGCTCTGATATCGAAAAAGCAAACGAACTTACTGGGGCTGTGCCTTACGCCGATCAACTTCTGCCTGCGTCGGCAATGATTTGCCGCGCGAACGTGTGTGGCGACGGAGAAACTGCGGCCGGTTTGTTTTGCGGTAAAGGATCTTGCAACATATTCGGTTGTAATTGCGACCGAGGATGTTTCGAAGGAGACGCCGTAGAAAATTTCAAATTGAAATATTCAAATGACGTTAACGAAGTTTGGCTTTCGACGAACGGCCCCACCATACAAGGAGTCACTTGGCATGGATAATCTGTGGTTATTAATATATTTTTTAATAAAATTTAATTTTTTTGTGAAAATTTTTTGCTTGATAATATTTGCTTAGGCCTCGTCCTCTTTATTACCTCTACTCAAGCTGAAACCTCATGTTTTTACCCCGTCCCTTAATTACCTAGATCTTCCATCTGATTGGCTGCAAACGTCCGTGAGCTACCACTAAAAGAGAAAGATGCCATTATAAAAGACAAGGATTGTTAACTTTTAATTTTCGAAATAATAGTATTTTATTCTTTTTAATAACAAATTTATTGTATAAAATTTTAAACACAATTTTGCCAATATTACTTTAAGAATTTAACAAAATAACAAAAAAAAATTCATTTATAATAGTCTGAAGATTAACAATTAAAATAATTTAACAGTTTTAAAATATTTTATAACGTATAATAGTTTCTACAAAAATGAGTTGTTACTTCTTACTCCGGTAATTTTAGATATAAAAATCACCCACCTGCAGAAAAATTCCCAGTTAGCTGATTTTTTTTTTATTTACCTTCGTTATGGTGTTTTAAAAAACGTGCAAAAAGTCCCCATCGATATTGTGCCGGCGTTGCCAGATATTCGAGGTTCAAGTTCACGATAGACGGTTTTTTGCGAATTTCTTGGTTCCGTTCCATTTTTTGTAAAAAATGGTTATTATCAATCTTGTAGAGTACGACATTATCTATAACTTTTGTATGAACATTTTTTGTCTACGATTTATAGTTTGTCTTATTAAAGTACCCGCGGCTTCCTCCCCCTCGATTTTACATAACGGGATTATGCTGCTTCCCGAGGGCCTAACATAATGATTTGTACTATTATTTTAAGTTGAACTTTGAGCTAACGATTAATTATAATTTTATCGAAATTAATGCAGTAGTTCTCTACTTATAAGCAACCAAACATACAAATCGACAGCGCTCAAACAGACAGACAGACGAACAATTTTTTTCGAAAATACGATATTTATACTTGACATCAATTATAAAGACCATTCGTAAAGTAATTTCGTAAAAAAAATTTACAAGGGTTGAGAGAGTGCGGATAAAGTACGAGTATGCATTTGCATACCGTATAACGCACTCTAGTAATAATAGCCACATTTTTAATTTTTTTTACAAAATTTCTTTACGAATAGTCTTTATAACAATTATAAGGAGTATTCGTAAAGGAATTTTGAAAAAAAATTAAAAGTATGGTTACTCCGAGCTATTCTTAGTAGAGTGCGTAATACGGTATGCAAATACATACTCGTACTTTATCCGCACTCTCTTAACCCTTGTAAATTTTTTTTACGAAATTACTTTACGAATGGTCTTTATAATTGATGTCAAGTATAAATATCGTATTTTCGAAAAAAATTGTCGGTCTGTCTGTCTGTTTGAGCGCTGTCGATTTGTATGTTTGGTTGCTTATACGTAGAGAACTACTGCATTAATTTCGATAAAATTATAATTAATCGTTAGCTTAAAGTTCAACTTAAAATAATGGTACAAATCATTATGTTAGGCCCTCGGGAAGCAGCATAATCCCGTTATGTAAAATCGAGGGGGAGGAACCCGCGGGTACTTTAATAAGACAAACTAGAAATCGTAGACAAAAAATGTTTATACAAAAGTTGTAGATAATGTCGTTCTCTACAAGATTGATAATAACCATTTTTTACAAAAAATGGAACGGAACCGAGAAATTCGCAAAAAACCGTCTATCGTGAACTTGAACCTCGAATATCTGGCAACGCCGGCACGATATCGATGGGGACTTTTTACACGTTTTTTAAAACAGCATAACGAAGGTAAATAAAAAAAAAATCAGCTAACTGGGAATTTTTCTGCAGTGGAAATCTAAAATTACTGGACTATTTTTTTATAGTTTAATAAAGAATGCTTAAAAAGAATTGATTCACACCCAGCGTCCCTAATCTTTTTGAACTCATAAATCTTCATACAAGTGGTTCATTTCAAACGAATCACACATTTAAAATAAACAGATGTAACAAGGGACCAACATCTACAGAAACGCTAACAGGATGAACAAATGAAAACTGTGATTGTTGAAATGTTGAAAAAATAAATAAAAAAATAGATTTTGTAGTCTGTTTTATATCTAAATGCGTACGCGACATAATTCTGCAGAGATAACAATATATTTTTGTAAAAGGTCAAAGAGATTGGAATTTTTAAAATCAAAATAATGCTTTAGTAATGTAAATAATAGATAAATAATAAGAATCCAGAGTCCATTGGCAATTTATTCTACATAATAATATGATTTATTTTGATTATTGTTAACTTCCCATTGGAAGTTATTGTAATGGGTCCGAAAATCGAAATCAAAATGTATATCAAATTTTTATGTTTCAAGGTCACCACACTATTTTTACACTATTTTTAAAAAGATGTCTGTGTGTGTATGTGTGCGTGTGTGTACGTACGTACGTATGTGTCCATTTCTTTCTAAGACGAAATCTCGAGAATGAAAAATGATATCGACTACGTTAGGGTGCCAATCGACGCGTATTAACGTAAATATGATCTGAAAGAAATTTTTTCAAAATCGGTTCAGCCGTTCTTTTTTCTTAACCAAATAACCTCCAAAATAGTAGATTTTACACAATATCTCGCGAATAAAAAATTATATCGACTTAGTAAAGGTGTCAATCGAGGCGTGTTAGCGTCATTTTGATCCGACATAAATTTTATAAAAATCGGTTCAGCCGTTTTTTTTTTCTTAATTATTGTTAAAAATAAAAAATAATTACGTTTTAATGATTAAAATGATTACTTTTCTGTGTAATATCTAATTTAATTATTATTATTAAATATTTAACAAACTGGGATTTTCGTCGCGTGGACCTCAAGGATCGCACTTTAGTCCTAATAAACGATTCACCTCACGGCTTGTTTAGTTATTATTTTATTATTACTGCTGACAGTTGATGAATTTACATTTTTTTCTATGTGTATGTGTAATAATGATTTGCGATGAACCGGCTCTGAGTACGACGAACTGCGGTGGGGATTTTGACAAAATAATAGTCGAGCAATGAACAACTAGTTGACGTATCTCAGTTCATAGATAAGTATTTACCAGCGCATCAGCAACAGCAAAACGTGTTTCAAACGCCGCCTTCCTATCTTGAAATACTAATGGATAAAAATAACGGAATGAAACCCGACGATAAAGTAAATATGATTTACGCAATGTTGAAAGAAGCTGATCAGAGAAGAATACAAGTCGAACAGGAAGCAAAACGAAGTGCGTGAACAGAAGCAAAAACATATGCAAGAAAAAGATACTCACATCTTATATTTGGAAAAATAATTGATTTCTTCGTTGAAAAAAAAATAACAATTCAAAATAATTATTGGTGTAAAAAAAATAATTTTTAATGTGTAAAATATTATAATACATACAATAAAATCTAAAATCATTTTTCACAATCGTGGTATTTAGGATTGAAAGGGATATATTTAGTTTCTATCATGGAGAGCTATGAATATGTTATTATATCAGTTATAATTAGTGTTGTGATATTTCTCATATTAGTTAAATTTTACATTTTTCTAACGACATCAAAATGTACGAGCCAAACACGATTGAACGGAAAAACTGTGGTTATAACCGGGTGCAATACAGGTTGATAAAAAATGTTTTGTTTTTTGGAGGTTAACTATAACACAATCTTGTGATGAAAATGAAATACACATACAGGACCCGTCGAAAAATTACAGCCGATTGGGCGAC
Source organism: Mongoloraphidia duomilia (assembly GCA_039654895.1). NCBI lineage: Eukaryota > Metazoa > Arthropoda > Insecta > Raphidioptera > Raphidiidae > Mongoloraphidia > Mongoloraphidia duomilia. The sequence goes on from CM077524.1 coordinate 13,053,865, forward strand.
CATTCTAACTACAAAAGTACTAACATGAATTAGTATAATAACACAGGATGTCTTAAAAAGTAACTTTTAGGAGCAAACCGCCTGTAACTCAGCAACCGTTCCTCGCACAGTCCTAAGGGTAGTCTCATTGAATTCAGCACACTCAATTTCATACGAGACGGCGCTCAGACCACCTTCGAAACCTCCCCAGCCCGCGTATAGAGGTGAAATATAAGGGCGTAAGTGCAAATGGTCGTACATTATGAGTAGATGTTTATATCATATGACATGAGAAAGTCAAAATGCACTTCTTAAAGTTATGATATGGGTCCGACCAACATTCGTACCGAGTGGCATCTCTCTATCACAAAGTTCAAGGTTGAAACGCTTAACGCCGCCCCACTATAATGACTAACTTGTTAGTCGACCTTGCAGCTTCTGCTATATCTTACGGCTTCAGAATATTTATATATTTAGTTTCCGTCATGGAGAGTTATGAATATGTTATTATATCAATTATAATTAGTGTTATGATATTAGTTATATTAGCTAAATTTTACATTTTTCTAACGACATCAGAATGCACGAGCCAAACACGATTGGACGGAAAAACTGTGATTATAACCGGGTGCAATACAGGTTGATAAAAAATGTTTTGTTTTTAGAGATTAACTATAACACAATCTTGTGATGAAAATGAAACACACATACAGTGCCCGTCAAAAAATTACAGCCAATTGGGCGATCAATCTAACTACAAAAGTACTAACATTAATTAGCAAATAATACAGGGTGTTTTAAAAAGTAGTTTTTGATTGAAATAAAAGATAGTGGTTTAGTTGATCAACATTTAGACTTAAGGCAATTATTTATGGAATATTATATTGGTCAAATGGCCACATCTGGCCGCACTACAAATACGAGCTCTTTTAATGACATTTTACAGCATATTTTTACATATTGCCGGAGTAATCTCTTAAATTTCAATGTGAATGTTCTCTTTAAGTTATTCAATGAGCCTGTAAACCATATAACCATATACAGAGTGGGCCATCTTAAACAAGGTTGTGAAATATCTCGTAAACGGTACAAACCATAAAAGAATGTTTTATACAAAAGCTATAGAGTGTCAAGGGGGACAGAAGACTGTGAAGTCAGATTTAACATAAGTGATGCTGTGAAGGTCAGGCGAAGGTCAGATTCGGTATTTTAATTGTAACAGTGCATTTTTATTCCAGAATACGATACAGTATTTAATAGTGAACAGTAAATTATTAAGGTACATATGAGCTAAAGTAAATAATTATTGAGATATTTGGAAATTAAATAATAAATTTAATTTGTCAATTGAATTCAAGCCAAGAATGCCGCTGCGTAATATTATGGCTATCGAGCTATGCCATAATTTATCTATCTGGTTATTTAATTTGTAAATATCTCAATATATTTTATTAACTTTAGCTCATATGTACCTTAATAATTTACTGTTCACAATTAAATACTGTGTCGTTTTCTGGAATAAAAATGCACTGACACAATTAAAAAATTGAAGCTGACCTTCGCCTGACCTTCACAGCACCACCTATGTTAAATCTGATATCACAGTCTTCTGTCCCCCTTGACACTCCATAACTTTTGTATAAAACATTTTTTTATGGTTTGTACCGTTTACGAGATATTTCACGGCATTGTTTAAGATGGGCCATCCTGTATATGGTATATTTTGCCATACCTACTACAAAATACCTTCATTTCACTTCATTTTCAGATTTTCCAAAAAATTTTGACAGTTTATTTGCGACGCCATCTTTACATTTACAGCAGGCCGTGAGAATCTATGTAATAGCAGGCAGATAGAGCGATTATATAAACATAAATTAATATGGAAACCGTTTATTTACTGCACTAGTTATGTATTAAATGACCCTATACAGACCAGTATACATGCATGGAAAGTAGCTATTTTGTAGTGGGTAAGGCAAAAAATTAGTTTATCGATAAATATTCAATAGATATTGTTACAAATCTTATATCGACTATTGAATTGACAAATTTTGTTTTATTAATTATTTATTAATAATGCCAATGTCCATTAACGCTAACAATAGTAATTTATCCCCATTAGAGCATTATTCTTCCATCTTGCAGATAATTTAATTTTTATTGATTTTCCGCGTAAATACCGCTCCGTTTTGACTATCACACTATTATCGCAACCGCGTACCGCGCCTGTCTGTGAAGGCCTTAATTATCAATTTTAATTACCATTTCGAAATTTGAAAAGTTCTGACAAAAATCCGGACATTTAAAAAAAATTCCGGACATTTTAGACTGATTTATACTTATGTTTTATTTTTTGTAATTTAATGAGAAAATTAAACATTCATTCAAAATGTTTTCATGTAGGTCAAAAATCCGGGCAAATTAAAAAGCCGGACAAAGTCCAGACGGAAGGCCGAAAATCCGGACGGATAGCAATCCTAATTTTGATGGACTTTATTATAAAAACATTGTTTTTTGTTAGGAATTGGAAAAGAAGCCGCTTTAGGAATAGCAAGCCGTGGAGCCAGAGTTATAATGGCATGTCGCAATTTAGAAACCGCAAATAAAGCCCGCGAAGAAATCGTAACTAAAACTGGAAACTCAAACATAATTGTCCAAAAACTGGATTTGCAATCTTTGGACTCAGTACGTCAGTTTTCAAAAAGGATCCACGAATCAGAAAGCCGTCTGGATGTACTAATAAATAATGCTGGAATGCACGGATTAGGCAAAACGTTTACAAATGACGGCCTTTATGTTGGAATGCAAGTTAACCATTTTGGACCGTTCCTGCTAACAAATCTGCTTATAGGTAACCGGCCTTTACCCGTCACTTCGCTCGTGTTAATGACGATTTTCACTGAAACATTATGCTAGATTTATGAGACGCAAATGTGTCTTACAAATTAGTTGTTGTTAATCAGGTGACAAAAATAAAAACACATCGAACAAAAAGAAAAGTAATTTCGATAGATTTCCCCCACGTCCTTCAAACTTGCTTTTGGTTCGCGCCCCCCAAAGAAACTTTTCCCCACATTGAATTTTTATGAACTCTTCGGATTCTTGATTCTTATGCCAAAGAGGTCTTATAACCAAAATTTCATGAGTGGAGGAATTTTTTAACTAATGAGGTAATTTTTTACTTTATTTTACCTGCCTATAATATGCTACTTAATACATGTACAATTTTGATAGCTAATTAGTAGCAACGGTGTAATCTGTCTGGTTGAAAAAAGATTATAAAACCTGCCTCGCGGGTGCGTCGTAACGTAAGCAGCTATTAAAGTTAAAAAATTTGTATCTCCGTAAATGGTTAACGTACTGAAATGAAATAAACGCCAGTTGTGTTTCAGGCAAAGATTTCTAAAAGGAAACAGTCATATATTAATTATATTTTTTATTTTTTTGTCATTGAATGTAAGATTTTGTATCGTTAGTACTTACAACAGACTTCTGTAATTAAGAATTAGATTACATTATTACTTTTCTTGCAGATATGTTAATAAACTCAGCTCCAAGCCGTATAATAAATACAGCTTCGTTAGTTCACATTTTTTCACTCGCCGATGGAAAGAATCTAAATGAGCCGTATACATTTGATATGTATAATTATTGTAACACAAAACTGTGTAACATGTGGATGACCAAAGAATTAGCACGTAGACTGGAAAATACTCAAGTTACTTGCAACAGTTTACATCCTGGTGTCGTTCAAACTGATTTCTGCAGGAATTGTTTTTTGCCTTTGAAACTCTTCTTACGTCTATGGGGATATATTTTTTTTAAGGTTTGTATCTCAGGTAAAACCATAGAAAAAATACAAGTAACCTCAGCCATCGATGTCAAATATTTTTTTTACTTTCCCATTATACAGGGTGTCCAAGACTTGCGTTGTCGGCCGATATATTGATTTTGGGTGAAGTTAGAAAAGAAGTTTAAATACAAAAGTTGTATAAGTTTTAATGGTGTATAACCTAAAAATATTTTCAATTATACAGCCTGCATTTAAGCGTAGCAGATCAAAGTTATGTTTTTTTTAACCTAGCACCCTGTTTTTATTTGCTTTTTCAATTCTGCACCTAAATGTGAATAGAAATTGTAAGGGAAGCTATGCTCGAAAATTTAGTAATTTTTGAGTTATTCAAGTTTTTTAGAAATGTTTGACACATGCAGACCTTTACCCAAAATTCGACATAGCTAAAACAGAAACCTTTACCAAACTGAAATTTTGAGGATCACTAGATAGTAGACGGACAAATCAATGTATGTCCTAAAAAAATGAATTTATTATACAGGGTGTTCAAAATAATGTACTTCTTTTACCTAACTTCAATCACGTGTAACTTTTGATTGTTAAATGCAACGAGATTATTTTTTTGCTGGAATTGTATTCTTTAGGATATATACAAACACTTTTATTAAGGGTTGTCCATACCTAAACCCGAGCCTAAACCAAATATTTTAATACGAAAATATTAGGTTTAGGTATGGACAACCCTTAATAAAAGTGTTAGTAAACATTCTAAAGAATACAATTCCAGCAACAAAATAGCCTCGTTGCATTTAACAATCAAAAGTTACACGTGGTTGAAGTTAGGTAAAAGAAGTACATTATTTTGAACACCCTGTATAATAAATTCATTTTTTTAAGACATACATTGATTCTTCCGTTTACTATCTAGTGATTCTCAAAATTTCAGTTTGATAAAGGTTTCTGTTTTGGCTATGTCGAATTTTAGGTAAAGGTCTGCATGTGTCAAAAATTTCTAAAAAACTTGAATAACTCAAAAATTACTGAATTTTCGAGCATGGCTTCCCTTACAATTTCTATTCACATTTAGGTACAGAATTGAAAAAACAAATAAAAACAGGGTGCTAGATTAAAAAAAACATAACTTTGATCTGCCACACTTAAATGGGACAGGCTGTATAATTGAAAATATTTTTAGGTTATACACCATTAAAATTTATACAACTTATGTATTTAAAAATGCTGAAAATCGGATTTTTGCACAATAATACGACATCCCTTAAATACTTCGTATACAGGGTGTCCAAGACTTGCGTTGTCGGCCGATATATTGATTTTGGGTGAAGATAGAAAAGAATATCTTCACCCAAAATCAATATATCGGCCGACAACGCAAGTCTTGGACACCCTGTATACGAAGTATTTAAGGGATGTCGTATTATTGTGCAAAAATTCGATTTTCAGCGTTTAGTTTTACACGGTTTCGAATTCCCTGAATCCCAGCAAAGTGGTTTGTAAAAATGCCTGTCTGTTTGTCTTATCTATCTATTTGCCTGTGGTCACACCTCGACTCCAACTAAATCAAATTTTTCATGCGTGTTCAGGACGGTCACATCTCGAGGCGAAATCGTAAAATCCGTCAACTTTAAGCATACCTATAACATAGAAATTAGGAGAGAAAAACTCAGTGGCAAATAAAAATAGACTGAAATTTTGACAGCATTGATGCTCTGAGGATGGTGCAATGAGCACCGAAACGTAAGCTTATAAATGGAAATTTAATCATCAGTATTGCAAATTTTATTTGATCCTTTTGCCACTGAGTTTTTCTCTCCTAATTAACACGCTTATATTAGCTTCACCTGTATGTTTGCTTGCTTGCTTGCTTGTTTGCTTGTTTGTCAGTTTGTAACCGACTTCTTTGAACTTGATTTTGACCAACTTTGAACGGTCAGATTTAGTTTAAACGTTGTAGACTTATCAAGGACCGACGACAATACAATAATTCAATAAGTTTATCCCATTATCCTGACCAGGATCTCCAGGACTAAAAAAAAAAGCAAAAAACTTCAGATTGAACTGAAACTTTGCACACTTATCAAGGACCGATGACAATACAATCATTCCATAAGTTTGTCCCATTATCTTGACCAGGATCTCCAGGACTAAAAAAAAGCAAAAAACTTCAGATTGAACTGAAACTTTGCACACTTATCAAGGACCGATTACAATACAATAATTCCATAAGTTTGTGTCCCATTATCCTGACCAGGATCGCCAGGACTAAAAAGCAAAAATAAATTATAATTTAAAAAAACTAAAAAACACGCTTTAATGAACTAAAAAGTAAAAAATAATTATTTTATTGTAAAAAAGCGTGGGGTAGTATGAAAATATGATACAAAGCACCCCACGCTTTTTTACAATAAAATTAATTATTTTTTACTTTTTAGTTCATTAAAGCGTGTTTTTTAGTTTTTTTAAATTATAATTTATTTCTACATCATCTACGGATCACCATTTCTCCTCTATATCATAAAGTTCTTCAACATCATACCTATAACTATAATAGACATTACGTCGGATTTTATTTTTTATTACATATTTAAGGTTGAAATTGACCGAATGTGATCTCTAAAATACAATAGATCTTGAGAATAGCCGAGCGTGTGGCAATGACGTTTTTATATGTCGTTGCCATGGCTCCTTTTTTTCAAACCCCCAGTTGTCAGGTTCTAACCCGGGTAATGGTAAAAGTGTCAATATGGATTTTCAATTTCTTATTAAAAGATAATAAATTGAAAATATGAATTGGTGTCAGGCCCAAATAATCCTTGCTGTAGATGCCCTTAAAAAATAAATAAATAATAGCGTACAATTTTGAAACATTTCAGACTCCAACGCAAGGCGCCCAAACAATTATATATTTAGCAGTTGACGAAATGGTCAAGAATATTAGTGGTAAACATTTCCAAGAGTGTGCTCCCACATCTTGGTACTCGCGCAGGGCTGCAAATAAACAACTGGCTTTAAATATGTGGAAAGCGAGTGCCGAATACGTGAAGCTAGGACCAGAAGAGAAACATTCAGTACTATGGCCAAATTTAACTTATAATGTTTAAAAATTTGACAAACCCGATCGAAACATGAATAACAATAAAACAGTGTATCCCTCAACATAATTTGTACCAAAATGTACTAAACAATGGCTGCGTTCAGCAGATGGTCAGCGGTCTCAGCATTTGATGAGATGTCATGTGACATGTCTTCAAATTTGATATAAGTAATCATGTGATCGACTCTTGGCCTACTATAGAAGTGAAGTTAGTAACACAAAATAAACTGTCATTTTTTTTTGAAAATACTGATATTGATGTGAAAAGCAGCTTTTTTGTAGTGGGTATGGAAAAAATACCATAGAATAGAATAGAATAGAAATTTATTAATCCATAAAACAATTACATGAGGATTCGTCAAAACACCAAATACAAATCGGTTCACTCGGGTTCACTATAAAAAACATATTATATATCTCGGGCGTAATGATCTAATGACTCGTGTGACTGTTAAAACTCGTTATCGCTCGTTTTAATTAAATGTCACTACTCGTTAGAAATATACCTCATTACAACACTTATAGATATACAATCTAGTATTGTTTAATGAAAACACTCATAAAAGAAGTGCTATTATCCCTGGATACAATACCATAGCGTCTCTTCTGTTCGATATTTGATACCGATACGGGTGTCAATTTTATATTGATTACGCGTCGTTTCATTCCAAGATCAAAAGTGATAAATGAATTTGGACGATGATTAAAAATATTTTTGTTTAAAATAAATAAAAATACCTACTACCTACCGTATTTACGTGTAAAATTAAAAATCAGGATGAAATTAAAAATTGGACAAAAAATAGTCTAAATTTTCAATTTAATAATATTATAAACGTAGGAACTCTATTTCATATGCAGTAATAGAAAAACACAATGATGCAGTTTTAACATTGAAAATTTTGGCAAAATAGTCTCCTCGTCGTTGAGATTTTGAAAAACACAACAAAAATCCTCTCACTCGTTTCCTAAGTACGACACAGGGTGTCAAAGTTACAAGTTTAACAAGCGACTAGGCCCTGAAGTCAGGGTCTATTCTGATTGGTCGAATACCCCATCTTGATGTCGTTTGACACACAAACACACACCTAAACGAACGTAGGTAACAACTTACTAATGAACTCTGTATACTAATATGGATAGTTGATAGCGATTCAAAAATGGGTTCCAGTCCTGCTCTACACTTTTGGAGCATTCAAGTGGACGGTTAACTGAATTGAATTGTGTTTTAAAGACCACCAACAGCTAAGGTTATTTGGGCCTAGCACCAATTCATATTTTCAATTCATTATTATTTTTTTTTTTTAATAATAAATTGAAAATCCAATTGACACTTTTACCAGCTCTCGGGCTAGAACCCGAGAACTGGGGACTTGTAATAGCAACCATAGCAACGCCATGTAAACAACAGCGCCGCTACACTCTCGGCTATTCTCAAGCCCTGGACGGTTAACGAGTTGCGACGGGTTGATAGGGGCACCCGAACAATGATGACCATCCATAGAAGTCTTCACCCCAAATCGTTCGTACCTCGTTTGTACCGCCCGCGTCATCTCGGAGGGAGAGGATTACTCAGCCTGGAGTATCTTCACAATAGAATTGTACTGGGTACTGCGATCGCTATTTGTAACAGTTCGGACCCGCTTCTACAGCTCGTGCGTGATCACGAATATGCGGGTGTTGGGGCGTTTCTGTTTCAAACAGCAAACAGAGCAGCAAATGAACTCAGTCTTAATTTTAACGTAGAGATGCAGCCTTTGTATCTCTAACGTCAGATCAAGCAAGGCATACAATATACGAGACATGCAAAGTTCTTAAGGAATTCTTCCTTCACAATAATAATAATAATGTGATTTCTCATCCTCAAAAACATGGTTTTCAAAAAATTTTGAGACTGATACCCGTTCTTTACGGAACATTTTTTTATGATACATTTTTAGCATATTGGGTCTCCAAGTCACTATATGAATATTATGAAGTATTAGAAATACCTTGTATTATGTCTGTTTTGTGAATACGACATAATATACAGTGCTTAGCATCATAATATTATATAGTGTTACGAATACTCAATGTGTGTTTTTTAAAGAATAATTAACCACACCTGAAGATGGCAACTCGTTGCTGAAACGCGTAGTGTTAAATCACAAGAAGTCACAAGACGGACATAATACAAGGTATTTCTAAAACTTCATAATATTTTTTTTTAAGTTCAGGCACCGGCCCGGGCTACTCGAAATTGGCTGCCCCGACCGCCAGCATTTAATATCGTCTATAAATAAATAGTAAAAAATATCATTCAAACGAAAATATAAACGTTCTCGTGTTTTGCCGTTGCTTATTTATTTCCTATTGTTTTCTATCAACGGTAATAATGTTTGTCAAATTCAGGTTGACGAAAGTCGTGCTTGAATTTTTTCGGCCCTACAATTATGCTGCGTTGGGCTACTTCAGCCCCTACGTAAATATAAGCCTATGCATGGTCCCTACATCCTGAAGCGGGCCCATAGGCCAGAATCCTGGCCCACCGAATCAATATTTGTCTTCTGTTCATCTCATTTAGCTGACCGACCAGCCACGCTGGGCCCTTTCCAATCCCGGGTCCCCAGGCTAGAGCCCTGTAAGCTTCCCTTTACGAAGGGCATGCGTCTGTGTGTAATATATACTCAACTAAATGTGCATCCGTACACCGTCACCTTCAAATCTTAAAAACTCGGGTCGCAGTGCCAACCCCTGCCGACAATATAGTGTATTTGCTAATACAGGCATTGTGGCCTTATTATGAGAACTCAAATTTGTTTTTAGACAAAATAAATAATTTAACCTCTTAATACATCCCTTAAAAATAATTTTTTTTCTTAAGTGCAATATTTTCATTAATTCAACATCTGCACCAAATTAAATACACTCTTCAGTAAGTGAATCCATATCAACAAACTAGTATTTTCATAAAATTTGTAAGTCCAGTCCTGTCGGGCCGATTTTATTAAAATTTTAGCAGCACATTTTAATCTTTATTAAAGGGTTAAATTTCGATTTTGAAACGATCCTGAGAGTTTTTTCGGCATTTTTGGGCCCAAAAACATTTTTAACCTCAAAAAACCACCCTTAAAATAGTCAGATTGGGCCCATTGTAAATAGGCTTCGTGCGGTGATGGATTCCAACATATGGACCAAATTTCGTTAAAATCAATTAACTCTTTCGAAAGTTATTGCCCGCACACATATACAAGTGTCCTCAAAGACACTAAACACACGCCTACCACATGTTCCTGAGACCAAAATAAGCCGATTTAAGCAAAAATTGCTTAGTTTGGGCGCTATACGACCCTGAAGTTACAATTTTGAAATCATTTTTTTGTTATAAATTTAAAACGGCTTATGCAATTTTGCTAAATTAATTATTAATCCATAGGCGTAGAACTCAGGTTTTTTAATATTTGAACGTTTCAAATTTCTACGCCAATGGAAGAAAAGGGGTTTAAGTATAAAATTTAGATTCAGTGACGTATTTGCTACAAAAAAGCTACTCTTAATAAGACTCGATTACTCTCATGGTTTTTGAGAAATTTGTATTTTAATAATAAATTGATCAATAATAATACGTTGATAATAATAAGTTGATCAATAAACAAAAAAGATGGCCATGCTTTTTTCTAAGAATAAAACTGGAGATAATGAAGAAGTTATGCAAAGAGTAAATTAATTTTCTTCGTCGTATAAATCTTTGTATGCGTGAAAATGACACTTGGACCACATATTTATTTATTTCTATTCATGTTTTCGTAGCTTTACTTCATTTTGTAAAAATTACTGCGAATTATTAAAATTCAAATTTCTCAAAAACCATGAGAGTAATCGAATCTTATTAAGAGTAGCTTTTTTGTAGCAAATAAGTTGCTGAATCTAAATTTTATACTTAAACCCCCTTTCTTCCATTGGCGTAGAAATCTGAAACGTTCAAGGGGCGGGACCAAAATTTCTCGACGTTTTGCATCATTCTAAACAATTTGGCACCAATTTTGGAAATATTTATATAATATATTATATGTATGTATACCGGGTGGTGAACTGCTCAGGTGTATATAGGGATTTAACACGTAAAATCATAAATATGCAGTTTCCTGCTCTCCAAATTTTTTTAGAGCAAAAATTCATTAAACTAAAAATGATCACTGTTAAATTATCTACATGATATGTCACTTAGTTACAACGAAAATAATTTTTATACAGTGTGGTTACAAAAAATGCATATTTTTGACCTTTTGATTATTATTAATTTGTCAGAAAAAATTATTCTTGATAAAAGTTTGTTTATGCTTTAAAATCTAAATGGAGATAATTAGAATTGATATAGCTCTTCTCGTGTACAGGGAGGATCTGAAAGTTTGATTTGGTCTAAGAATAGAAAGACCTAGTTGACACACCTTTAAACAGATTGAAACCAAATTTAAAACTGAAGGTTTTTAGGGTATTCCTTAAGTAGATTTTTCTTATTTCTTTTCTGCTCCCCTAAATAAGGGTAGTTTATTAACGAACAAAAATAGAAAATTGCAATATTCTCGAAAACGGCTCAAACGATTTCCATCATATTTCATAAGTCGTTACGTCATTAATAACTGTACAATATGCCTTCATTCGCTTGTTTCGTAAAAATTCAGAATGGGAGAATATCGCAATTTTCTATTTTTGTACATCAATAAACTACCCCTGTTTAAGGGAGTAGGGAGGAAATGAGAAAAATCTACTTGAGGAATCCCCTAAAAACCTTAAGTTTTAAATTTGGTTTCAATCCGTTTAAAGGTGTGTCAACTAGATCTTTCTATTCTTAGACCAAATCAAACTTTCAGATCCTCCCTGTACATGAGAAGAGTTATATCGATGCTAGTTATCTCTTTTTACGTTTTAGAGCATAAATAAATTTTTATCAAGAATAATTTTTTCTGACAAATTAATAATAGTCAAAAGGTCAAAAATATGCATTTTTTGTAACCACGCTGTATAAAAATTATTTTCGTTGTAACTAAGCGACATATCATGTAGATAATTTAAAAGTGATTATTTTTAGTTTAATGAATTTTTGTTCTAAAAAAATCAGGAGAGCAGGAAACTGCATATTTATGATTTTACGTGTTAAATCCCTATATACACCTGAGCAGTTCACCACCCGGTATATTATGTTTTTATATATACAGGGTGTCCAAGACTTGCGTTGTCGGCCGATATATTGATTTTGGGTGAAGATAGAAAAAAAGTTTAAATATAAAAGTTGTATAAATTTTAATGGTGTATAACATAAAAATATTTTCAATTATACAGCCTGTCCCATTTAAGCGTGGCAGATCAAAGCTATGTTTTTTTTAACCTAGCACCCTGTTTTTATTTGTTTTTTCAATTCTGCATCTAAATGTGAATAGAAATTGTAAGGGAAGCCATGCTCGAAAATTCAGTAATTTTTGAGTTATTCAAGTTTTTTAGAAATTTTTGACACGTGCAGACCTTTACCTAAAATTTGACATAGCCAAAACAGAAACCTTTATCAAACTGAAATTTTGAGGATCACTAGATAATGGACGGACAAATCAATGTCTGTCCTAAAAAAAGTGAATTTATTATACAGGGTGTTCAAAATAATGCTCTTCGTTTACCTAACTTCAATCACGTGTTACTTTTGATTGTTAAATACAACGAGGTTATTTTTTTGCTGGAATTGTATTCTTTAGGATGATATTTACTAACACTTTTATTAAGGGTTTTCCAAACATAAACCTAATATTTTCGTATTAAAATAATAGGTTTAGGTTTGGACAACCCTTAATAAAAGTGTTAGTAAATATCCTAAAGAATACAATTCCAGCAAAAAAATAACCTCGTTGTATTTAACAAACAAAAGTAACACGTGATTGAAGTTAGGTAAACGAAGAGCATTATTTTGAACACCCTGTATAATAAATTCACTTTTTTTAGGACAGACATTGATTTGTCCGTCCATTATCTAGTGATCCTCAAAATTTCAGTTTGATAAAGGTTTCTGTTTTGGCTATGTCAAATTTTAGGTAAAGGTCTGCACGTGTCAAAAATTTCTAAAAAACTTGAATAACTCAAAAACTACTGAATTTTCGAGCATGGCTTCCCTTACAATTTCTATTCACATTTAGATGCAGAATTGAAAAAACAAATAAAAACAGGGTGCTAGGTTAAAAAAAACATAGCTTTGATCTGCCACGCTTAAATGGGACATGCTGTATAATTGAAAATATGTTTATGTTATACACCATTAAAATTTATACAACTTTTGTATTTAAACTTTTTTTCTATCTTCACCCAAAATCAATATATCGGCCGACAACGCAAGTCTTGGACACCCTGTATATATAAAAACATAATATATACATACATATAATATATTATATAAATATTTTCAAAATTGGTGCCAAATTGTTTAGAATGATGCAAAACGTCGAGAAATTTTGGTCCCGCCCCTAGGTCCTTCCGTCCGACCGACGCCAATATTGTCGGTGCCATATTATGGCAAATACACTAAAAATGCATTTATACAGTTGTAGAAATGTTAGTCAAACGAATTCCTCAAAACTAAATATTTTTTTAATCTTAGTAATGAAGACAACTCAAAATGACAAAAAATAAACTGTACATAGAAAAACTATTGATGCGATTGCATATAAGTATAGTATATTATGTCATCTGTGATATAAGAAAGAAAAATTTAATTAAAAAAGACTGGTTTTTAAATCTGTTTATCAGAAACCAGTTTTAACGACCTCGAACCGATTTGTACAGTCGCGGACTACATAATATGGTTTACAATAATTGTGTTGTTTTTAAAATTTATTGTAATTTGAATTTTGGTGGTAATGTATCTGTTACTGGGGTCTGAGAGGGTGACATCCTAAAAATTCAATGAAGAAATTATTATCAAAGCACCTCAATTGTTTATTATGCAATTCAAATTACTCAATGTTATTCAATTAAAACATATATAGATTGTAGATTATAGACTTTCAACAGCTGAGGTCATCAAAGTCTAGGTGTTTATTGGAATCTGTAATAATATCAGCTGTAATGATTGGTTTCTCTGTCCTTTAATTAAATAAATAAAATTTCTTAAGTAAATTGAACTGAATGCAGTGTATTATAAATTATATATCATTTATTTGCCAACGTTTCGACATAAATTATGCGGAACTGTTAATATAGTGTTACAAAACTGTTTTCTGAGTTGGCGGAATAAATATTTATTTACAATAATTCGTAACAATTAACTATATACAATAATTGCAACAACGAAAAGTCAATTCTAACAATAAAAAAACTTAAACGGTAATTATTGAACTAAACGAGTCACTTAACTAACACTTAACAAATAACTATATATACAAGGATTATTTATTCGTAATTATTTATGTCAGATTTATTTATATCAGACGCACTATTCATCGCTCAGTACTTGACTTCGTATTCAACACGACACTGATTGCCTGATTGACCCACGCCGCTGTTTATATACCTTCGTGGCGTAAACTCAGTGGTGTTCTCGATTTCTCTAGCGTTGTCCAGAATGTTCGCGTAGGCACCAGTGTGTTCAGCAAGCAGACACCGCTTCCTGCCTGACGTTTGTATACAGGGTGATCCATAACAATAGTAATGTAAAATTGTTATTTGTTGCAGAGCCTTGAGAAAGACTTAACATATAGTCGACACGTTGGCAAATAAATGATTTATAATTTATAATACACTGCAACCAGTCCAAATTACCTAAGAAATTTTATTTAATATCTATAATATTTGTCTGCGGAAAGATGCGTAGTGCAATAGTGCATAGAACATGTTAAATTGAGTCCGCGACTGTACATTGTACTTATTTAGGTATATAAACCTTGAAAAATACTGCTCTTACGTAATACAAAACACTTCCAGCAAAAAAATATCGGTATGAAGAGAACCATATACATGGCTTCCATATTTCCTAAATCTTTTTTCAAAATAACTTTCAATATAAATTTTAATGGAATTGTTGTAAAACCAATCGCACTTGAATCCTTCACTTAGACAAACTTTTAAATAAAATCAGTCAAATCGGTACATCGGTTCTTACGAACGAAAGACATTTCCACCGAAAATAATGCATTTCCATTTAATGAAATATTCGAGGTGTTCCAATAAAGTGAAACTTTTTAGGCGAGTTCGGGCCGTTTAACGTTTGCGTTAAATATTTAACGCTAAACAAAAATTATTTCATCAAATAAGAAACTCGATTAAAATCGTATTTGAGAGTACATTTCAAGTGTTTCTGTTGTGATTTGTTTTAATATTTTCAATGAAAGAACTTCCTCTCATAAATTTGAATGAATATTATTTACTTATTTGAGTTCTCTGTCATTTCTTATGTGCGTGGATTTTTGTGTTTAATAATAAATTTTGCAATATTTTGAGGCCAATCAAGTTTAACTTCAACCGCGCGTAAAGGTTTCATGCACCCATTTTAATAAAAAAAATGTGCATTGACTACTGAGGTCTGAGGTTATTAGCATCTGTAATAAATATAAATAAATAAAATAAATTAATAGATTTATACGGCTGAATTGTAATTGAAAATTTTTTCGTTGGAAAGCAGCCAATTATATAATTGATTCGAAACATATTGGAAAAAATCATTTTAAGGGTGTTTGAAATAATTTTCACTTTAATGATGAGTTCTCGCTAGAACGAAGATTCACACCTACTACCTAGCTGTAATGGATTAACTCTGGCATGCAGTGAAAGTCAATTATTGATTCCGAAGCATATAAGGGGAATGTTAGATTATTAACCTTGTCACGGTTGAGTAAATGTAAGCTCATTCCGCCGCGAAAGTGGAAAGATTCAGGTTAGAGTCCTGACTGTAACTATGGTTGATAAAATGATTTTTTCCAATATGTTTCGAATCAATTATATAATTGGCTGCTTTCCAACGAAAAAATTTTAAATAAATAAAGTTTATTGTCATTCGTATAGGTAGAGTTCATACATTTAGAGAAAACCAAATTCTAACGGAAACCTGCGCACAAAGACTGGTGGGAGAAGTAGTCAGTGGTGCATGCAAAACAGATTCTGACGCATAAGCGTAGTTGCTGGGGGCTTAATTAAATTAATTTAATAAATTGAATTAACAAAATATTTTTATAGCATTCAAAGGGTTTTCTTATTTCATATTTCTAAAGGAAATAAAATGTTAATAAACATGTATCACTGATAATGCACTTCAAACACAAATCTCGATTTTTTACATCATGTAGGTAACATTACATTAACAGTGATAACAAATAAAAGTGCACTGACATGCACACATAAACTGACGCACGCCTTCAAAAATAGAATAAACCAGTCAGAACCAAATCTGGTTTCTGCGCATGAGGCGGTTAAGTTTTCTCTAAATGTATGAACTATATCATACATGGTTCTTGTTACTCTATTTTTCTATCAACATTTTTGGACAGCTTTTTTTAAAAATTCATTAGGCGGCGATTTATTAAAGAATTTTATACCATAATAATTTGGTCCGTATGTGGTCTTGGCATATCTATGTAAAGGGAAGCACAGATTAGGAGTATTTCTGGTATCATGATTCATGACTATGAGCCATTGAATAGTCACTAAAATTGGTAATATTATTTTTTTATAATCATTAAACAGCTGTATATAATATATTGACTTGACAATGACAAAATATTTAGTTGTTTGAATTTTGCTCTGCATTCCTATCTAAACCCAGTACCAGAAATCAGTCCAATAAACTTCTTTTGTTGCAAAATCACTTTCGAAGCAGAGGCGGCATTACCTCAAAGTTCGATGCCATAAGTATATCATTTTAGAGTGAAATAATGAAAAATATGCTATTCGTAGACCTACTTGAGAAACATTATTTTTTAGTTATCGCAACAATTAACATTGCTGCCATAGGGTAGATATATCATGCGTATATGGTTATACAAAATAAGGTAAGTTTTAATTTTTAGGTAAGTACTGTATGTTAGTTGCATTTTATTAAGTCAGTTATTAAAATGACTAGCTTGTTAAAAGTCGACCTTGCAGCTTCTGCTATACCTTACGGCTTCAGAATATTTTATATATTTAGTTTCCGTCATGGAGAGCTATGAATATGTTATTATATCAGTTATAATTAGTGTTGTGATATTTCTTATATTAGTTAAATTTTACATTTTTCTAACGACATCAGAATGCACGAGCCAAACACGATTAGAGGGAAAAACTGTGATTATAACCGGGTGCAATACAGGTTGATAAAAAATGTTTTGTTTTTTTGGAATTTAACTATATCACAATCTTGTAATGAAAATGAAACACATACAGTGCCCGTAAAAAAATTACAGCCAATTGGGCGACCATTTTAACTACAAAAGTACTAACATTAATTGGCATAATAATACAGGGTGTTTTGAAAAGTACTTTTTGATTGAAATTAAAAAGAGTGGTTTAGTTGATCAACATTTACACTTAAGGCAATTATTTATGGAATATTAGATCGGTCAAATGGCCGCCTCTGGCCGCGCTACAAATACGAGTTTTTTTAATCACATTTTCAGTATATTTTTACATATTTCCGGAGTAATCTCTTATTTTTTAATGTGAATGTTCTCTTTAAGTTGTTCAATGAGCCTGTAAACCATATACCATATACAGGTTGGGCCATCTTAAACAATGCAGTGAAATATCTCGTAAACGGTACAAACCATAAAAAAATGTTTTATACAAAAGTTATAGAGTGTCAAGGGGAACAGAAGCCTGTGATATCAGATTTGACATAGGTGGTGCTGTGGAGGTCACGCGAAGGTCAGCTTCGATTGTTTAATTTGTAACAGTATACATTTTTATTCCAGAATACGATACAGTATTTAATAGTGAACAGTAAATTATTAAGGTACCTACATATAAGCTAAAGTTAATAAATATTGAGATATTTACAAATTAAATAACCAGATAGATAAATTATGGCATAACTCGATATCCATGATATTACGCAGCGGCTTTCTTGGCTTGAATTCAATTCATAAAAGAACCGAAATGACAAATTAAATTTGTTATTTAATTTCCAAATATCTCAATATTTATTAACTTTAGCTCATATATACCTTAATAATTTACTCTTCACTATTAAATACTGTATCGTATTGTGGAATAAAAATGCACTGTTACAATTAAAAATTTGAATCTGACCTTCGCCTGACCTTCACAGCACCACCTATGTTAAATCTGATATCACAGTCTTCTTTCACCCTTGACACTCGACAACTTTTGTATAAAACATTTTTTTATGGTTTGTACCGTTTACGAGATATTTCACGGCATTGTTTAAGATGGACCACCCTGTATATGGTATATTTTGCCATATCTACTACAAAATAACTACGTTTCTTTTTTTTCAAAAAATTTTGACAGTTCATTTGCGACTCCATCTTTACATTTACAGCAGGCCGTGAGAATCTATGTAATAGCAGGCAAATAGAGCGATTATATAAACATAAATTAATATGGAAACCGTTTATTTACTGCACTAGTTATGTATTAAATGACCCTATACAGACCAGTATACATGCATGGAAAGTAGCTATTTTGTAGTGGGTAAGACAAAAAATTAGTTTATCGATAAATATTCAATAGATATTGTTACAAATCTTGTATCGACTATTGAATTGACAAATTTTGTTTTATTAATTACCTATTTATTAATAATGCCAATGTCCCATTAACGCTAACAATGGTAATTTATCTCCATTAGAGCATTATTCTTCCATCTTGCAGATAATTTAATTTTTATTGATTTTCCGCGTAAATACCGCTCCGTCTTGACTATTACCGCGTACCGCGCCTCTCTGTGAAGGCCTTAATTATCAATTATAATTAGGGTTACCATTTCGAAATTTAAAAAGTTCTGACAAAAAGTCGGGCATTTAAAAAAAAATCGGGACATTTTAGACTGATTTATACTTATGTTTTATTTTTATGTAATTTAATGCGAAAATTAAACATTCATTCAAAATGTTTCCATTTAAGTCAAAAATCCGGGCAAATTAAAAAGCCGGACGGAAGGCCGAAGATCCGGTCTCTCCGGATAAATCCGGACGAATGGCAACCCTAATTTTAATGGACTTTATAAAAACATTGTTTTTTGTTAGGAATTGGAAAAGAAGCCGCTTTAGGAATAGCAAGCCGTGGAGCCAGAGTTATAATGGCATGTCGCAATTTAGAAACTGCAAATAAAGCCCGCGAAGAAATCATAACTAAAACTGGAAACTCAAACATTATTGTCCAAAAATTGGATTTGCAATCTTTGGACTCAGTACGCCAGTTTTCAAAAAGGATCCACGAATCAGAAAGCCGTCTGGATGTACTAATAAATAATGCTGGAAGCCAGGGATTAGGCAAAACATTTACAAATGACGGCCTTTATGTTGGAATGCAAGTTAATCATTTTGGACCGTTCCTGCTAACAAATCTGCTTATAGGTAACTGGCCTTTACCCGTCACTTGGCTCGTGTTAATGATGATTTTCACAAAACATTATGCTAGCCCTTTGACTGCTCCAGACGTATACATACGATTACCTCCGGGTTACTGCTCCAGCCGTATATTTACGTTCGGGCTGGAAAAAATACTTACAGCGATAAACTGCTACCGTCGTATATATACGAGCAACGCCTACCAGATCATACTGGCCAATCCGGAAGTTTTTTGCGATTTACCGCAGAAATTTTTTACAGCGATAAACTGCTACCGCCGTATATATACGCACAACGCGTGATAGAACACCAATTCTGAACTTTGTTGTGGTTTTTTTTCTTTTAAAGTCAATGCGTATGTACACGTGTTTTACACGTGCATACATGCACTGACTGTTCTGTTTTTGATAAAAATTAATGTTTTAAACAAAGACGGCAAAAAAACAATTTGATATGATTTGACGGGATTTAGCTTCTTTTATTTACCCCACTGATAACAACAGTGGACTGCTCCAGACGTATCTATACGGAACGGCCGAAAAAATTGCGCACACAGCATGCACTCTCGTAAAATAAATGCGCAGTGAAAAGGCTAGATTTATGAGACGCAAATGTTTTTTTTACAAATAAGTAATTTTTTCAAGATACTACTTTTCGACTAAAAATGGAAACACTTGACGTGAAGTGCTCTAGTAAGAAGATGTGTTCAATAAGTATAATTATCTTGAAAAAATTACTGCTGTAGGGTGGCCATGAAATTTTTCGACACATTTAGATAGCATATATGGATAGATCTATAATCCTTACACAGGCGTTTATTGAACAGTCTTCTTACTAGAGCAATCCGAGTCAAGTGTTTCCATTTTAACTCAAAAGGTACTATTTTGATAAAATTGCTTCTGTAAGGTAACCGCTTTGAATTTTCCTAATTTTTTTGATGAAGTTAGATAGCTCTTCAATTGGTCTAATAACCTCGATGTGCCAATTTAATATTTTTTGAACACTCTTCATATACTAGAGCGTTTCCCGTGAAAGGATTATATATTTGCTGTATTTTCAAAAAAAAAATGGATTTTCGAAAAGCGGCAATTTTTAAAAGATTAACTTTTTTTACTGACTATTAGAAACTCAACGTAAAAAAAATTATGAAAATCCATCCACTATAACTGAGCTCCGAGGTTTTTGATTTTTGAGTTTAATTGAACTTCACTGTAGTTAAATTTAATTTTCGTTGATAAGGGTAGGTTCTATAGCCTTAGTATTGCTTTCATTCGATTCAGCATCCAAAAAAACATAGATAACGACACCCCACTTGACAAAAAGAAGCACATTTGGTTTGCCCCCCCCCCCAAAAACTTTTCCCCACATTGAATTTTTATGGACTCTTCAGATTCTTGATTCTTATACCAAAGAGGACTTAGGTATAATCAAAATTTCATGAGTGGAGGAATTTTTTCACTATTGAGGTTATTTTTTGCTTTATTTTACTTATCTATGTTATTTAATACATGTACAATTTTGATAGGTAATTGATAGCAACGGTGTAATCGGTCTTGTAGGCGGTCTGGTTGTAAAGATTATAAAGTCTGCCTCGCGGGTGCGTTGTAACGTAAGCAGCTATTAAAGTTTAAAAATTTGTATCTCCGTAAATGCTTAACTTACTGAAATGAAATGAACGCCAATTGTGTTTCTGGGAATGATTTCTAAAAGGAAACAGTCATATATTAATTTTTTTTTATTTCTTACAGCGTCATTGAATGTACGATTTTGTACCGTTAGTCGTTACAATAGACTTCTGTAATCTAGAATTAGATTACATTATTACTTTTCTTGCAGATATGTTAATAAACTCAGCTCCAAGCCGTATAATAAATACATCTTCGTTCGTTCACAATTTTTCACTCGCAGATGGAAAGAATCTAAATGAGCCGTATTCATTTGATGCGTATAATTATTGTAACACAAAACTGTGTAACATATGGATGACCAAAGAATTAGCACGTAGACTGGAAAATACACAAGTTACTTCCAACAGTTTACATCCTGGTGTCGTTCAAACTGATTTCTACGAGAATTGTTTCTTGCCTTTCAAACTCTTCATACGTCTATGGGGATATATATATTTTAAGGTTTGTATCTCAGGCAAAACCATAGAAAAAATACAAGTAACCTCAGTTATCGATGTCAAATATTTTTTTTACTTTCCCATAATATACGGAGTATTTAAGGAAACTCGTGTTATCGTGCAAAAAATCGATTTTGAGCTTTTGGTTTTACACGGTTTCCAATTCCCTGAATCCAACAAAGTGGTTTGTAAAAAATGTCTGTCTATCTATCTGTCTGTCTGTGATCGCACCTCGACTCCAAACCATAGGTGTTTAAATTTAAAAAAAAATATTAATTTTTTCTAATAATTTAACATAAATAATATTGAAAAACGAAAAGAACATTTTTTTAAAAACATAGATAAACTACTAAAAATTAATTAAAATGTATAAAAATTTAAAAAATATCACGCGCCAGGAATGTTTGTGACGTCTTTATGTTAAAATTTGTGTGCATTTGTGTATAATATGTATTACACATACTATCAAAAATAATAAATTTTTAATTTGGTAACCATGGATACAAAGACCATAGATAACATAATGACGTCACACGCGTTCGGGTTTTTTCGGCGCGTCATCGGAACTGAGTTTAAAAATTAATTTTTATTTAAATATAACTTTTTAATTAGTAAGCAAAAAAATTAAATAAAAATAGTTTTGCTATAAAACTTGTATGTGGTCTTTCCATTTAAGTAAAAAAAATTCATTCAAAAACCCAATTAAGGTTGAAATTGACCAAATGTGATCTCTAAAATATAATAAATCTTCAGAATAGCCGAGCGTGTGGCAATGCCGTTTTTTATATGTCGTTGCATTGGCTCCTTTATTACAAGCCCTCAGTTGTCAGGTTCTAACCCGAGAGATGGTAAAAGTGTCATTAGGATTTTCAATTTATTATTAAAAGATAATAAATTGAAAATATGAATTGGTGCCAGGCCCAAATAACCCTTGCTGTAGATGCTCTTAAAAAATAAAAAAATAATAGCGTACAATTTTGAAACATTTCAGACTCCAACGCAAGGCGCTCAAACAATTATATATTTGGCAGTTGACGAAATGGTCAAGAATATTAGTGGTAAACATTTCCAAGAGTGTGCTCCCTCATTTTGGTGCTCGCGCAGAGCTGCAAATAAACAACTGGCTTTAAATATGTGGAAAGCGAGTGCCGAATTTGTGAAGCTAGGACCAGAAGAGAAACATTCAGTACTATGGCCAAATTTAACTTATAATGTTTAAAAATTTCACAAACCCGATCGAAACATGAATAACAATACAACATATTTTGTACCAAAATGTACTAAACAATGGCTGCGTTCAGCCGATGGTCAGCGGTCTCAGCATTTGATGAGATGGCATGTTACATGTCTTCAAATTTGATATAAGTAATCACGTGATCGCTGACTCTCGGCCTACTATAGAAGTGACGTTGGTGACAAAATAAACTGTCAAAATTTTTTGAAAATAATGAAAATGAAGTGAAAAGCAGCTATTTTATAGTGGGTATGAAATAAAAACATATTTAATATATTTCGTGCGTAATGATGTTATGACTCGTGTGACTGTTAAAACTCGTTATCGCTCGTTTTAACATACTGTCACTACTCGTCAGAAATATACCTCATTGCAACAATAATTATAGATATACAATCTAGTATTGTTTGATGAAAACATTCATAAAAGAAGTGCTATGATCCCTGGCTACAATTATACCTTAACATTCATATGGGATGTTAAATAGGAAGGCTTGTTGGCTGCAGTTGCCCTGAAAGCAAAACATTCTCGTCGCGGGACGGATTCCACAACCGATTTCAGTCAGAACTCAGAATCTACATATTGTATTATGATGGAAACTTGTTCATGATAAAAATAAACTACATATACCTACTCTTTTAAATGAATTATCAAACACATAATATACAGGGTGGTGAACGTAACTGCTGCACATGGGGATTTGACCCGTAAAATCAAACTTTCGCGATTTCCTGCTTCCCTAATTATTTAAGGATAAATATCTTCAAATAATAGTTTTAGAACATAAAATTCTGCATCTAAATCATTAAGCAAAATTAATTTTGCATGTTTTGTAACGGCAGAAATTTGATATGAAAATGTCAAAATTACCTCAAAAACAGATAGCGATAGCCATGGAACTTGAACAAAATGATTAGAAGTTATTGCTGACAGCTAATAACGTCTAATCATTTTGTTCAAGTTCCATGGCTATCGCTATCTGTTTTTGAGGTAATTTTGACATTTTCATATCAAATTTCTGCCGTTACAAAGCATGCAAAATTAATTCTGCTTAATGATTTAGATGCAGAATTTTATGTTCTAAAACTATTATTTGAAGATATTTTTCCTAAAATAATTAGGGAAGCAGGAAATCGCGAAAGTTTGATTTTACGGGTTAAATCCCTATGTGCAGCAGTTACGTTCACCACCCTGTATATTTTTGTATACTACCTGTATATCAATATCCCACGTACCTACTTGCTTTTGTTTATGAGATTCGAAGTACATATTTCATTTGTTTACTAACTGTCTGCTGAACTATTTCCCTAGCCTACTTGATCGATTGCTGTCGTTATAATTTATACAATCAATATACAGAGAAAACGAGGGGTTCGTCGTTGATAGATCACATGTCAAGCATCCATCCATCTTTTTTATGTACCACCACAATAGGTCTGTAAATTACTTCACGATAAAAATAGTACCTACACAAAATCACTTACCTACGTTACTGTCTAGTTTATTTCGTATCCAAAATATTTTATTAAAGCCACGACTGTTTAACTGTTCAATTTTCAATCAGTGTTACTGATAATAATAAAATTAAGAAAAATCGCAGGATAGTGGACAAAATATTTTATTTATTAAATTAAATGTACGACGTTTCGTTTATATGTTTAAACTTTTTCAAGTACCTACATAAAAATAACAATATTTATGAAAATTAATATTAATTACTAACTATAGCAATTAACATAAGATAGGGCACATAAGACAAAAACATGGTAACAAATTATGTTGACTATAAATTTTAACAATCAATAATAATAATATTACAAATGTTAGTATAATTTCATAACATAATTGTACTGACTACTTAAATTTTGAGTGTCTGTTCTATAATTGATTGAATTGTTTTTTCTAATAAAACACATTTCACTGATATTGCGTTCTTCCAATTTGACTCTTTATCTAATATTTTAACTTCATTGAAAAGAAATTTATGCCCCAGTGTCGAAATGATGAGATGACAACGCCGTCTTATTATCACTTAATAAGTTTATGTTTCTACAGTCCATTTTGTGCTGATAAATTCTATTTTTTAATAACTGTTTTGTTTGTCCCACATAGCATTTATTACATTCACAAGGTATTTTATAAATAATATTAGACTGATGTGAGATAGGCGTCTTATCTTTAAGTCTTGTGAATAACTTATCCAATTTATTTAAGTTATAAAACACCAACTTAATATATTTTGTGTTAGAAAATAATCTGTTGATCTTATAGGACAAGTTCTTCACAAATGGAAATCTAACATAAAACTTGGTAGACTTAGTTCTTTCATCCACAGTATCCAACGTGTTATTTATGTGATTTTGGTCCTCTATAAACTTATTAACGCATTGATGTATAAAGTTGACAGGGTAATTATTAGCTTTTAAGATATTTTCAACTTTCTTAAAATTGTTCTTATGGTAGTCTTGGTGACTTAATTTTGTTACCCTGTGTAACAAGCTTTTTATAACACTAATTTTCTGCTGTACTGGATGGTTTGATCGAAAATTTAGAAGCCTGCCTGAATGGGAAGGTTTCGGGTTCGAATCCCGACAGTGGTCATTTGATTTTTTCTTAGATATAGCTCAAAAATCATGGCCAGCATCAGCGTGTCTGAGATATTTATTATTCCGTTCACGCTCTAATTGTTACTGTGAATAACTATGGTGTGGATATAAGGGGTTTTAAATCGATTGATTTCACCAAGCGCTTAAGTAAGGCAATATTATATTTTTCTATTATACAGGCTGTCAAAAAGTCCAAAAAATGAAATTCTTCATATCTTTCACATTAATGCGCTACTTAAAATTTAAATGTTAAATTTGCAAAAATAATAAAATATGTACCTATGTGATTTTAGAATATATGATTTTATAAATATTATGACGAGTACAATATTATGGTTTTGTTCATTTCACCTCCAGATAATTTGCCTACAGAAATTCACCATAACCTAAGTTCTAAGGTAAGGTTGGAATAATTGTATGGAATTGAAACAATAAGTTTTTACGTGAAATTCAGAATACAATTTTCTTAAAAATGTGAAGATATTACTGGTTTTGAAGCACTTTCCGCTATTCTTCAAACCTTTGTGTACTACAGCAAACAAATTTGAATCGGTTCTCTTCTCCACCCTTATAAAACGCAGCGTCTTTCTACATATGTCTGTCTGTTTGTCCGCTTATAACTCGAGAACTCCTCAACCGATTTTCATGCGGTTCTCTTTTTTATACATGTACATTATTTGTTTAGGTTTAAGGCTATATTTGATTAAAATTGGTTCCGTACTTCTCAAGTTATTAGCATTTTCTTAAAATTTCCATCGACAACATATATTTTATCCGTCAAAAAGTTTATATCAGGGATGTTACGGATCTTCGACTCCGAATCCGAAATGTCGGAACCTCTGGCTCTAACTGTACCTCAAAATCCGACACCGGTTCGGATCCTATCAAAACGGAGACTTAGCGGAACTTAGCAGACCGCCGACGAAAGTGCTCGGCCGCCGTCAAGTGTCATGCGAGTTAGTTTGTAATTTAATCTTTACCAATAGCAACTTTTTTTTTGCTTTTTCAATCTTCAGTACCTACTGAAAGTAACTTTATTTTTTTCTTAATTTCGAAATAAATTTTTTTTCCGCGTATTTCACATTTCATTTTGTAACCTCGAACACCGACTCACTTTCATCTCTGACTCTGCGAACCTCCGACTCCCCCTCCGAGAAAACCGCCTCCGTAATACACGATTTAAACGCTAATAATTGTAACTGAAATCGGTGGCAGTAGTTTCATTTTTTGCTTGACGATAATATTTATTATTAATATTCTATCCACGCGGACGAAATCGCGGGCAAGGAAAATAAAACAAGGTGTTTTAGTACAGTTGCCAACCTCGCATTTTGTCTTTATAGTTTTGCATGTAACTAAGAAAAACCCTAAAATCACGTATGAAGTACGATATTATAAAAAAATGTTAATAAAGGAATTTATGGAGTATTATGTATATTAATATCTTATTTAAATATTCATAATGCATTAGTACTTAGCTAATATTATAAATTTGTACCTCGCCATCGTATTCCTCTTATGTCTCCTGTGAGTCATCATCAATGATACGCACATCTAGTTTGGAACACTGTTTGTCCAAATCTATAGATTTGAAACAAAATTGAAAATGTTAATATTAAAATGAACCTCCAAAATTTTAACAAAAACAAACTTAATTTTTTTAATAATTCACGGGTCCACCATTGTCGGTTGCATTATTTGTTCTTTGCTATTATAATAAATGCAACAAACACACAACTTCAAACAGTAAATTCACATCAATTACTTACAAATCAGTACCTATAACAAACTCTTAGTATTGTTACAAAACTGTTTTCTGAGTTGACGGAATAAATATTTATTTACAATAATTAAAAATACAATAACAATAAATGCAACAACGAAAAGTCAGTTCTAACAATCAACACAAGCAATTAACACCTAACTATATATACAATTAACTACACTAATATTTAATTATAACACTTGCTATATACAATGACTATATTTCTATATTTATGTCAACTTATTTAAAGCAGATTTATTTACCTATTTTCGCACTAATATTATCGCCCGTACTTGTAAACGCCCAGTATACTTCACTGACTGATCTCCGTTGACTGATTAATATTTAAATCACTGATCCGCTTGGTTGCACGACTCACCATTCACCGATTCCCTCAACACGACACACTCGCTGTTTATATACCTGCGTTGCCTAAGCCCAGTGTGTGCTCGTATTCTCTAGAACTTTCGTGAAGGTACGAGTTGTTCGGTAAGCAGACCCCGTTTCTCAGAACTGTTGCCCGCCGTGCATATACAGGGTGATCCGTAACAGTATAAATACTATAAGGCATGACGAAAAAAACATACGTTTTTTGTCTCTTAAGGCCGGTTCTCACGGGGCGATTTTAATTGATCAACTTTAGTTGACCAACTAAAATCGTATGAAAATGAGCGTGAGAACCTATGTTTCAACTTTTGTTGATCAATTTTACTCGGTTCCACAAAAGTTGGACTGAGTCTAACTTTATCGTTCAAGTATGAGTCATATTCAACTTCAAACTAGTTGAAACTGCTATTTGAAACTGTGAACTGCGAACTATTGTATTCGTCTATCAGTATGAGTACTGTCAATGTCTGGTGTCCCGAAGTGTTATATTATTATTTGTAATAATGAAGTGGTCAGAAAAATTAACATTAAATTTCTTAGAGTTGTATCAAAAACACGATTGTTTGTGGAATTGTAATGGATATTAATTTGAGCTTATCAATATCTAGAAATAACTTCAATATTCACGTGTTATGTACGGCAATCTAATAACTTTGAACTTTATTTAGTAATGTACGCTATCGTATGGCGAGGCGCCTTACTTGTATCCGAGACGCAGTGCCTGCACGCTCCGGCTGTACGCGCTCGCGTCTCTATTTCAAACCATTATTAGTTGGCTTGGTCTGGTCGCCGTTGGATGGCAGGCCTCTCGATTCATTTATCGTTCATTTATTTAATAAATAAATGAGCGTTCACTGAGTCTGTGACACGCCATGTAGTTGACCCTCTGGTCATTTTCAATTATATCAAGAACTAGAACCGGGATTAAGTTCCCACCTAGAGCTTACAAGCGAAAGGCGTTCTGTCGTTCTCACACATACCGGGTGCGTTGGAAACATCGACCGCCCAATACACACATACAGGGTGCGTTGGAAACATCGACCGCCCAATACACACATACAGGGTGCGTTGGAAACATCGACCGCCCAATACACACATACAGCGTGCGTTGGAAACATCGACCGCCCAATACACACATACAGGGTGCGTTGGAAACCTCGACCGCCCAATACACACATACAGGGTGCGTTGGCAAAATCGACCGCCGGACACACATACTGAACATACACAAAGAACGTAACAGAACGGTACGCTTATCCATGTACGACCGTATGCTTTTGGATCTTTAATAAAAAAAACACAACGTAGGGAAGGAACTGACCTATTGCTCATATGATCAAGACCGGCGATCATGTTAAACACCCCGGTCTGATGTAATATTATTAAGCACGTCCAATTCGAGTCATTTATGTTTTTGTGTGATCAACTGTTGGCGCGTTGCTAAATGCGTCTAACAATATTTTTGTACTTTTGATTAATAGTGAGAAACGTACCAATGAATACATGTTTACTTTTCCGGAACTAAATATGATCTAAAATATTAAATATTATATATGTTTGTAAATTTATGTAATAACGATTTTATTTAAACAAAAAACGAATTATACTTATGGTTTATGAAATTTTCGCAAATTTATTTAAAACCCAGCATAACCCCAAGAAAACAAGGTAACAAATGGTGCCAGTGACCAGGATATTAACAAATTATACCAGTGACCAATCGACCTACAATAGATATAAATAGACCTATTCGCACTAATAAACCATAAGGTGTAAGGGTTACGAAATGGATATCGACAGACTTGCTCGAGATGAGCTAATATGGGAAGTGAACGCCCGAGGGATCCGAATTGACCCCGAGATCACAGTAAACGATTTACGTAAAAAATTACGTCATTTATTAAAAATAGGCCAGACCGGTGCCAATCTAAGTCGATCATTAACTAATGAAGAATGCGAAAACGAACTTAGCGTCTGCGAAGAGAAAATTCGTGAAATTCAAGATTTACTAAAAACCGAGCTGAACGTTGGAAGTCTGAAAAAGATTAAAACAAAAATTTGGCACATCGGTAACCGTCTAAACCTTATAACTGCAGAAGAATATTACAACCGACGATTGCAAATTTTAGAACAAATAGTTCGATTTCAAGAAGATTTAGATCAGTCTGTTATTCGCCCCGATATCCCGAGACAATCTACCCTCCAAGAGGCTGAACCCAACGAATCTTCACCAACGCCACCTGAACAAACTCAACCCGAACAAGAGATCGACCAAAATAACATCAATCTCGAACAGCCAAATGATTTTGCTGCCCGTTTACGCGCATTAAATCTAGACCTCACGACCCCCGCTCGTTCATATAAAGCAATTCCAATTTATAAATGGGGAATTAAATTTACTGGCGACGACCACAATAGTTTAGAAACATTTTTGGAAGACGTAGAAGACCGCCGCCGAGACAACAATGTAAATACAGCTGATCTCTTACAATCAGCTTCGGGATTGTTTGGAGGCTCAGCGCTGCAAGTTTACCGACATGCTCGCGATAGATTACGCACGTGGGAGGAGCTCGTGCGAATATTACGCAAAGCTTTTCAAGACCCGGACTACGATCACCTACTACGAGCCGAAATCGATAAACGAAAGCAAGGACCTACAGAACCGTTTTCCGTTTATGTTGCAAAAATGTCATGTCTATATAAACGTATGGAGCGTCCGCCGGCCTATTGTGAACAACTCCAAACTATTGAACTCAATTGTTTACCGGCCTATCAGGAACAAATCAGCCTGATAGAACCTAGAACAATCGAAGAGTTAGAAACTTTAGTGGCACGATTAGAGCGAGGCCGACTACGCGCACACCGTCAAACAGGCTCGCCTAGTCAACTATTAGAGCCAGACCTGTCTAAAGTGCCCAGTATACCAAACACGACTAACAATAATGTACGGATGATTCAAACATCGCGGAATAGCCCAGCTCACCAAATAGAGGTTGTAAAAACTCAAAATGCACCATTTCAGTACAAATGCTGGAATTGTCGCCAACCAGGACACGCCTACCGGAATTGTCCAGCCCCGCCTAGACACCAGTTCTGTAATACATGCGGATTGCACGGAACTACAACACAGAATTGTCCCCGCTGTCGCCAAACACCGGGAAACGACCAACAGGCACGTTAACGGGTCGCGAACGTCGCCTGAAGACCACTAAACCGACCTTAGCGAAATTTGCACCGAGAGCCGCCCAAAATTTAATTACAAAAATGCCAGGAGACGCCCGACCTTACCTTTATGTTAATATTGGTGGAACAAACTTTCCCGGATTGTTAGATTCAGGAGCTAGCAGAACGATGGTTGGACCGAGAGGGAGATCGCTGCTCACTGAACTAGGATTCCGGACTCAACCTGCACATAACTATACAATCCAGACCGCTGATGGGACAACGTATCCCGTCACACAAGAAATGAATGTACTAATGACTGTATTCGACCGAACGCGCCTCATTACGGTATTAGTAGTGCCCGAATTACAGCACGACCTAGTGCTTGGCATCGATTTTTGGACCACCATGCAAATAGTACCCGACTTCAGTAGGGGAACATGGACTTTTTCAACAACTATAGAACACGTAGCAACCATCACGGCCATCACGCCCAGAGAAAACTTAACGACATTTCAAAAAACCAAGTTAGACCAGTTGGTACAGCGAAACTTTGACATCATGGGAGAACGACTAGGTTGTACACCCCTAGTATCACACGAGATACGCACGACCGGCCCGCCTATTAAACAACGATACTACCCTGTCTCGCCGTTTATTCAAAAACAATTGGACGAAGAATTGGATAAAATGCTAAGTTTAGGAGTTGTCATTCCAAGCCATTCACCTTGGGCTTCCCCTGTAATTTTGATCCCAAAACCGGACGGAACTAAACGCTTCTGCGTCGACTACCGTAAACTCAATGCGGTAACAGAGAAAGATAGTTATCCACTTCCCTACACATCTGTTATTTTAGACCGTTTACGAGACGCTAGGTATTTGTCATCCATTGATATAAAATCGGCATACTGGCAAATTCCGGTTTCTCCAGAGTCACAGCCCATGACAGCCTTTACTGTGCCCGGTCGTGGATTATTCCAATTCACAAGGATGCCCTTTGGATTACATAATGCTCCGGCCACCTGGCAACGATTTATAGATCGTGTACTAGGAAGTGATTTAGAACCGTACGTTTTTTGTTATCTGGATGACATAATAATTGTTACACAAACTTTCGACCAACATTTGAAAATTTTAAACACAATTTTCGAACGTTTAAAGACCGCTGGAATCACAGTTAACCAAAACAAATGTGAATTCTGCCGGCCCGAACTAAAATATCTGGGACACATTGTGGATGTACGAGGTTTACGTGTCGACCCCCGCAAGACCGAAGCAATAGTTAATTACCCCCGACCAAAGAACGTGACCGGTATACGACGATTTTTGGGGATGGCAAGTTGGTATAGACGTTTTGTGCCAAATTTTGCGTCTAGAACCGCCCCGTTAACGAAATTGACTAAGAAAAAGCAGAAATGGCTTTGGACCGACGAAACGGAAGCTGCCTTCCAAGATCTTAAGCGAGCGTTAGTAGAAGCTCCAGTACTCGCTTGTCCGGAGTTTACGCTCCCATTTCGAGTGCAGACCGACGCTTCGGCCTACGGAATCGGTGCCATCCTTTCACAAGAGACCGACGCAGGCGAAAAAGTTATCGCCTACGCTAGTCGAAGTCTAAGCCAAGCTGAACAGAAATTCTCTAGTACAGAACGTGAAAGTCTAGCCATATTATGGGCTATTGAACACTTTCGCGCCTATCTAGAAGGGAGCAAATTCACAGTAATAACGGACCATAAATGTCTGCAATGGATCCATAAACTAGACCACATCAAGGACCCATACGGACGTTTAACCCGCTGGGCCCTCCGACTCCAACAGTTCGACTATGACGTACAGTACCGGAAAGGTAAAGAACACGACGGACCTGATGCGTTGTCTAGAGCGTTATACGAGCCGCAAAGTGACGTCGTTCCTCTCGACGCCATACATTTTCCAATACAGTTACACGACCACTGGTATAACAAAATGATTACCAAGATCCAGACCGACCCAAATGATTATCCACGATGGAAAGTCCAAGACTCCAAAATTTATAAACACATTACCGACCGAAACCATTTCCCGAACCCCGCGTACGAATGGAAATTGGTTGTACCATCCGACCTACGATCAGAGATACTTAAACAGTTTCACGATGAGCCGACCGCCGGGCATTTGGGCATAAATAAAACATTCGACCGAATAAAGCATTTTTATTATTGGCCCAAAATGATCATTGACATAGCACGATATGTACATGAGTGTCGTGTCTGTCAGCAATCGAAGCCCGAAAATAAAGCGCCCCAAGGACATATGGGACACGACCGGACCGCAGATGTACCCTGGAGAACGATTAGTGCCGACCTAATGGGCCCCTTTCCTCGATCGAAAAAGGGCCACAAATATTTACTAGTTGTTCAGGATACGCATACGAAATTTGTTCTGTTATTTCCGCTACGCGCTGCAACGTCAAAATTAGTCGCGCAACATCTAAACGATTCTGTATTTATGATGCACGGCATCCCAGAATATCTGATTTCCGACAACGGAGCCGAGTTCACTGGAAAAAATGTACGCGATCTACTAAAACGATATGGGGTAAAAGCATTGTTAAACGCCCGGCGACATTCACAGGCAAACCCGACAGAACGCGCCAATCTGACCATAAATACTATGCTCCGCTCATATGTTGCTGAAAAACACAATGCGTGGGATGCAAACATCTCCGAACTTGGTTTTGCGCTACGAACCGCACGAAGCGATGTTACCGGCTACACCCCTGCCTATTTGAACTATGGACGCGAACTGAAGATTCACGCCAGTGAACACCGACATCTCGCAAAGGACACCACGAGGGACTATGTACCGGAATTAACGCATCTTTTCGCGGATGTAAAAGAACGATTGTTAATCGCACATCGCGATAGCGCCACTCGTTATAATTTACGCCGGCGAAAACATGAATACGATGTGGGAGATTGGGTCCTGAAAAGAAATTATACGCTGTCCGATGCTGCCCAGGGATACGCCGCGAAATTATCCCCCCGTTATGAGGGACCGTTCAGAATTAAGAATAAAATTTCGCCTATAATTTACGAACTGGAGAAAGATAATGGTAAAACAATAGGAATATGGCATGTGAACGACCTGAAAACGTTCAATCAAGCCACGAACTGAACGATAATTAGTTACAGTTGAATTTCTAAAATCATTGCATAATGCAATGTCAAAATACTTACGCAACATTCACTATAAAAAGGCTGGCGATCGAGATGACTAAATTAGTCGCAAAATGGATTTCTTAGATATCGACGACGTGCCATCATTCGACGACGAATATTTGTGTACGCCTGAGCGCACACCGAGATTTTCACCCATACCGGCCATGTTATCACCGATACCTGACACGCCGCCAGATAGATCGCCGAACCAGCCAAGGACACCTATTACACCGCAGGGGCGGATTCCGTGGACGCCGCCGCCAGGCTCCACTGACCGCTCGCCAATAGAGTTGTTGCCATGGAGGTTAACAGGCCTGACCCTTTCCCCGCCGAAATGCCGGAAAAGGGTCCTTCCACCGCCAACTCCAGAGGCTTTACTTAAACCGCCTGCACCGATCCAGACATCGCCTGCAAGGACCTCATCGACGACGCCGCTGACCCCCAAGACGCCGACACCACCGCCGCCTACGCCTACAGTGCCGACGCTTCCCGTCTGGAACCCCGGACGGACAAAGCGTTGCCGCAGGAAGACCCGAATGCCCGATGGACGCGTTATTCGGTTCACCCGGTACGCGAACGGGAGTGTCCGCATGGGACAATTTGTCCCCCGCCCGTAAAAACAATGTGATGTGTAAGTGTTATGTGTAAGTGAACGACATTTTTTTTTATTATTTGAGAGAAATTTTTTTTTATTTGAATTTTGTGTATTTTGAACTTTTTGTCCGCTTTAATGAAGAGACGATGACCGTATTTTTTTTTTTTTTGTTTTATTTAAGCACCGTCGTAAGTCTGATTATTTTTTTTTTATTTTATTGTTGTTATTATAACTTGTACTTTTGTCCGTCTGTAGGTTAAGAGTTTTTTTTGAATTATAGGAGATCATTATATGACCAGGTGAACGTACCCAAGGGTAACAATGACCTAATAATCTCCTATCATTGAACGGACCGGGGGAGTGTAATGGATATTAATTTGAGCTTATCAATATCTAGAAATAACTTCAATATTCACGTGTTATGTACGGCAATCTAATAACTTTGAACTTTATTTAGTAATGTACGCTATCGTATGGCGAGGCGCCTTACTTGTATCCGAGACGCAGTGCCTGCACGCTCCGGCTGTACGCGCTCGCGTCTCTATTTCAAACCATTATTAGTTGGCTTGGTCTGGTCGCCGTAGGATGGCAGGCCTCTCGATTCATTTATCGTTCATTTATTTAATAAATAAATGAGCGTTCACTGAGTCTGTGACACGCCATGTAGTTGACCCTCTGGTCATTTTCAATTATATCAAGAACTAGAACCGGGATTAAGTTCCCACCTAGAGCTTACAAGCGAAAGGCGTTCTGTCGTTCTCACACATACCGGGTGCGTTGGAAACATCGACCGCCCAATACACACATACAGGGTGCGTTGGAAACATCGACCGCCCAATACACACATACAGGGTGCGTTGGAAACATCGACCGCCCAATACACACATACAGGGTGCGTTGGAAACATCGACCGCCCAATACACACATACAGGGTGCGTTGGAAACCTCGACCGCCCAATACACACATACAGGGTGCGTTGGCAAAATCGACCGCCGGACACACATACTGAACATACACAAAGAACGTAACAGAACGGTACGCTTATCCATGTACGACCGTATGCTTTTGGATCTTTAATAAAAAAACACAACGTAGGGAAGGAACTGACCTATTGCTCATATGATCAAGACCGGCGATCATGTTAAACACCCCGGTCTGATGTAATATTATTAAGCACGTCCAATTCGAGTCATTTATGTTTTTGTGTGATCAACTGTTGGCGCGTTGCTAAATGCGTCTAACAATATTTTTGTACTTTTGATTAATAGTGAGAAACGTACCAATGAATACATGTTTACTTTTCCGGAACTAAATATGATCTAAAATATTAAATATTATATATGTTTGTAAATTTATGTAATAACGATTTTATTTAAACAAAAAACGAATTATACTTATGGTTTATGAAATTTTCGCAAATTTATTTAAAACCCAGCATAACCCCAAGAAAACAAGGTAACAGAATCACAAATTAGAATCATACAGAAATAAAGATTGCCGAGAAAATGCATTACATATTATAAAGAGTGAAATGAGGTTAGAAGACCTGTCTATAGCGGACATTAAAAATAAAATTAAATTTGATATCTTCTCGAAATCCACCGTCTAACCCAAAAACGACGTTTTTTGCGTTGTTTCGTCATTTTCATTAATTTTTTTTTAGTTCGTCCCTTAAAGTGGCTATTATTCATAGACCTGCACGGAAAACTGCATTTGGCGCCATTTTGAAGTTGAAACAGTCAATCAATTTTCATTGAAACGTGGGAACGAAAAGTTGTTCAATTTAAGTTCAATTTTAGTTGATCAACTAAAGTTGATCAACTAAAATCGCCCCGTGAGAACCGGCCTTTACCGCATCCAAAAATGCATGCAATTGCGTGTGATTTAACGCACGAAGAGAAGCATCGTCTGAAAGTTACCCCACGTTCACTTGCGTCAACTGCGCGCTGGATACTAATTTGACAGATTTTTTATATAAGTATACTATACATGATTTGGTACTCTAACCGGTATTTTTTTTTCCATTTTAACCTGAATATATTTTTAAATCGGACAAATTCTATGTGTATTATCATTATCATTATGGAAAGGCTGTACAATGTACACAGTGTGTCTATAGTTAGTTAGACACTGTGTGACCAATATCCCAGCATCTCAATTACTGTCGACCCCTAACAAACACAAACTTTGCTCGCTAATTACTTGCTTAATGATTCATTGGCTAAAGGATTTATAGGTCGTTCCAGAGTCGTGCTGCCCAGCCTATAACAAAATACGGATTGGCGATCGAAAAGAATTTGCCATTGTACAGGATGTTTAAAAAAGATCCAAGAAATACATATGCAAGGTCTGGCTTAAAAAAGGTAACATAGGGAAAATTACATTGAGAACAATTACAATTTTGTAGTAAGGTATGGGTAGTGATGTAAAAATACGATATTAAGCTTTTTTGTGTATTAAACCTATGGTATAATACCATATTTTTTCAGTATAAAACGGTTTTTTACACTACGGTTACGGTGCATTATTCAGTATTGCCAACCACATAATAGGAAAAGTTCCTGTTCTCATTTTGGTATTAAACGGTGTTAAACGTTTTATACGTGCTGTATAAAATAGTAAAATACGCAGAATATTATTTTTTTACATACCGTACAATACCGTTTTATACAGGAGTATTATAGGTACGCATTTACATCATTAGCTATGGGCCATAAGACCTAATATAAGTCTACTGTTGCTATGGAAAATTGTTTAAAAAATTCACTGTACTATTTTGCTACGTAATCCACTACATATTTACATTAGGTCTTATGGCCCATAGCTTACTACAAAATTGTAAATGTTCTCAATGTCATTTTCTCTATGTTACCTTTTCTAAACCACACCCTGTATAACCGGTTTTAAAGCGTCTCCCGCCATACGGTCTCCAGTCTTCAATAATTTCTATATTCCCAATTATTTTCCTGTAATCGTCTCTCCTCCATTGCTAGGCCCATGTCTTCTGACCAGATTTTCCTTGGCCTGCTCCATCTTCTCCTTTCCGGCAGTATACAGTTTAGACCTTTTTTGGGAATCCTTTCTGGAGGCTTTCGAGATGCATCTACTACCAAAGCTGTTTGATTGAGTGTGCTTTAATATTGTTTCTCGAACCTCAATTTTTTGTATCGGATGACATTATTCCGGACCCTATCCAGGCAAGATATTCTGGACGAGTGTCAGAGATAGTCAATTTCTGGACTGTGTTGCTTCTCACAGATTTAATGAAAATAAGGGCATATATATTATATAACCCTTATCCAAAGAAGATAAAAAACTTAGTTGACGACTGTCCGCAAATCAACTATGTCAGAGATAAAGGGTTTTTAACCTCTGATCCACAAAAAAGAAGTGTTCTGTGTTTGAATCGTAATGTTTGTGTCTATGTGTCCGTCTGTATGTCTGTCTTTGGCATCATAGCTCCTCAATGACTTCGATGAGGTTTTTTTTATACGACAGGGCATTTTTGCGACGTTATGATACAAAAAAATTTTAATCAAAAATTTTAAATAACCCCTGACACAATAGTCCTTTAAAAAGAAAAAACAATCCATCTTGTAGCAGTGGGTTCGTATCTCTCTATACGTAACAAAAAGTGTAAGACTAACTCGAATCGGCGAACCCACTGGTGCTGCGCTGCAAGAAGGTTAATTTTTTTGACTTCCTTAGGCGCGTTAGACACACTTTGCCTGGGTACTCAAAAAATGTGAACCGTTCGCAACTACTTCCGTAAGAATTCGCAGCCCGACCATAAGAATATACGCAACATTACATAAAAACGGCCGTCTACACACTATTCTAAGCCATAGCGCAGTTGGTTACGTCTTTGCGTTCTATGCATAGGAACCTGGGTTCGAGACTTTTTTTTTCTAAATTCTACATGATATTTATTTATATACTTTTTTATTTTTGTTATATTCTTTCTTTGACAATAATTATAATTTTTTTGAAACCAAGGTGGAATTAATTAAAAATACAATTTTAGTATTTTAGTAATAGATTTTTTTTAGTTAATAAATGCGCTATAATAGATGACACCAAAAATTAGAAAATCTGAAGTTTTCACTTGTGTCGTGTGGTCATAAGCACACACCCATTTTTTTTCTTTTTAAAAGACTATTCAATATAAGTATGGCTTTTTAAACCTTAAATGTTAATTTTTACCTCGAACAAAAACGCAATATGAGTCAGTACGGCACTGGATTGTTTCTAAGAAAATAATCAATTTACTTATTTAACGAAATTCGTGAAATATTGATACACGATTAATTAACCAGTTTAATTATTAAATAATTAAGAAGATGCCACTAATTTGTTCCCAAACGTAGCCTAAACGTCCTGACGGATTTTGAAAAAGGAGGTGTCTATAGATTCGTCATAGTGTCACGAGTGCTTCTGGGTATATGACGTCACGAAAAATTCAATATGGCGGACACTAGACGCCATTTTGTCAATACGCAAAAAATCGGTAAAACCAAATGAAAAGGCTTGATGAGTGGATTCAACTAAAAGAAAGAAAATAAAAATTATTTATTTTAAAAAATAGAAACAATTAGATCAAAATATGTTAACATGCAGTCGAAGGCAAACACGGCATACGCATGTAGTAACAAGTTGAACTAGCGGTACCCGTCCGGCGGCTCGTGGTATTTGAAAGTGGTGAGGCACAGTTGATAAAAAATTTTTAGTAAGGTCAGATTTTAAAAAATCTCTGCCCACTGTTGGAAAAAAAAGCAAAACAAATATCAGTACGAAAAACCACAAAAGTATTTACAGAAAACTATAATAACACACATTAAATGTCGCATTAAATTTACGTAGAGGCTTGCCTCAAAAGAATGTTTTTATGCGCTACTTAAAGCTAGATTCGACTGGACTATTACGGTATCATAAACACCACATTACTCACATTACTAATACGCTAGACAAGGAAGCGCGAGGCGAGCCTCTACCCATACACGACCGCATGCAGAAATGAGATGGATGATATAAGAACAAAAACAGGCAACCGCCAATGAAAGACAAGGAAGCGCGAGGCCGGCCTCTAAGTACCATATACGACCGCATGCAGAAATGGGATGGATGATATTTCTAGCAAAGCGCGTTAAGATTGACGGCAGGCCCATATTTTACTGATTTCTATGAAGCCAAATATTAATTCTAATGGATATATTTATGCAAATAGTAAAATAATATAAATTTGCAGTTTATTTAATTTGCAAAATATTTGGTGACGCACTGCCTCACCTGCCTCATAGGAGAAGCCGCCACTGCTTCGCCCAGGTGCTAATAAAGCCCGGGTGCAATACACTACTTACTCGCTTCGCTCGTTCGCTTGAAAAATATAAATACACTACTCACTCGCTTCGCTCGTTCGTTTGAATATTATAATTACATTACTCACTCGCTTCGCTCGTTCGCTTGAATATTATAAATACACTACTCACTCGCTTCGCTCGTTCGCTTGAATATTATAATTACGAACAAATTTGATTACCATAAAAAAAGTTATAGTGAGTCAACCTTAAAAGATAGACATATGCTGTCGCGGACTTTTTTTTAGAACTTTTAAATGATATTATATTACAGCCTATAGCCTTCCTCAATAAATGGGCTATCAAACAAAAAAAAATTTCAAATCGGACTGGTAGTTCCTGAGATTAGCGCGTTCAACCAAACAAACAAACAAACAAACTCTTCAGCTTTATATTATTAGTATAGATTAGTGATGCCTCTATATAGATTCGTCATAGTATCACGAGTGCTACTGGGTAAAGAAATTTCCATCTCAGGAGACTAGATTTGAAATGATCGTTTGTAGAGGTAAGAGTATTCTAGCTGTATCATATACTCTTAAAGTGTACATTTTAACCGCACTATTGTTCGAGTTGAAGCTTTACTGTAGTGCCACAACAAGAGATAATGTAGACAAGCGTTTATTTGCTTAGGCTTCGACCGCTCGTTAGTGTCTGATCCCTAATTCCATGTGCCTACACATTATACAATACGCGTCCTGCCTGTACACCGTGCCTTACCACAGATGCTGAACGTCACTTATGTGTGATTCCAGTGTTGCCAAATTACAGCAAAAGTCGTCAAATCTAGGAAAATGAAAAATTATAGAAATAATGTATCTATTTAAAATAGTAACGGGGCCTCTTCTGTAATTTTTGAAACTATGCTTCTATAGGCGCGTTAGACGATTTCTGGCAGGGGTAAACCTTTAGATTCGCGTCACGCTCACGTCACGTTACGTCACGTCACGCTCATGTTATCAAAAGTATATCTATAGCTATGGCCAGCGGTAAAAGTAATATAATGGCGGCCATATGTACTTTTGTAAAAATTATCCCATCTTTTTGAAAATTGATATTTAAGAGTTTTATAGGATACAAAAAAATAAAATGGCGACAGATTTCAAAATGGTGGCCATATGTACTTTTGTAAAAATTATCCGATCTTTTTGAAAATTGATATTTAAGAGTTTTATAGGACACAAAAAAATAAAATGGCGGCAGATTTCAAAATGGCGGCCATATGTATTTATGTAAAAATTATCCGATCTTTTTGAAAATTGATATTTAAGAGTTTTATAGGACACAAAAAAATAAAATGGCGGCAGATTTCAAAATGGCGGCCATATGTACTTTTGTAAAAATTATCCGATCTTTTTTAAAATTGATATTTAAGAGTTTTATAGGACACAAAAAAATAAAATGGCGTCAGATTTCAAAATGGCGGCTATATGTACTTTTGTAAAAATTATCCGATGTTTTTGAAAATTGATATTTAAGAGTTTTATAGGACACAAAAAAATAAAATTGCATCAGATTTCAAAATGGCGGTCAAATAATAACTTTTCAATTGTATTGTCTATAGCTTTAATTAATTCGGTTTTATATACAATGCGTAAAAAGCATAGCTTCTGTCGGGTGTCCCATGACACCATTGAATTTTTTTTTAAATATAGTGTGCTATTTAACGTCTCGAAGTTGGGATCGATTAGAGTTGACAGAGTAAGAATACTATTAAGTAATTCCCTCTGTGCCGTTTACCGCAAACAATATTTTCAGCATTGAGATAGAATGGTAAGGAAGGATACAGAAAATGGCAGCACTGGGCGTGGCTAAGTGTAGTAACAATATGGTTGTCTCACCAGATCCGGACTATTTAGAATTATAAGTGACAGTTGATTTTTCATAAGCGCTTTAGAACCTTTATTGTAACTTTATATTAGAAATCGTGTCCATCGTGATTATAATAAAATTAAGGAAAATCGCAGGATAGTGGACAAATATTTGATTTATTAAATTAAATGTACGACGTTTCGTTTATATATTTAAACTTTTTCAAGTACACAAAAATAACAATATTTATGAAAATTAATATTAATTACTAACCATAGCAATTAACATAAGATAGGGTACATAAGACAAAAACATGGTAATGTGTGTGATGTCACCAGCACAGGAAACACTACTACCTTTGATCATAAAGGGCGGAGCGCAAATATAATTATTATTGATTGTTAAAAAGTTTTAGTCAACATAATTTGTTACCATGTTACCATGTTTTTGTCTTATGTACCCTATCTTATGTTAATTGCTATGGTTAGTAATTAATATTAATTTTCATAAATATTGTTATTTTTGTGTACTTGAAAAAGTTTAAATATATAAACGAAACGTCGTACATTTAATTTAATAAATCAAATATTTGTCCACTATCCTGCGATTTTCCTTAACTTTATTGTAACATCCAGGCACACAACAAGACATCGTTTTTTTAATAAAACACAAATGTATCAAATAAAGAGTTATTAACACTACGGAATACAAGCAACGTTTGATCATATTAATGTACCTGACAGGTCGTACTTTAGTGTATAGTTGTAACTTTACAATCGACGTGATATGCTATTTCTATATAGCTACTTCTGTTCTGAGATTGGGACACATGGTACTAACAATATTTTAATTTAAACTTTTTGCTATAATTTGCAATAATGTAAATCAAAGTGATTCAAATAGCTTCCTTAGCCGATCCGGTAGCACGTCTACTCCGTATACAGAAGATCGCTGGTTCGATTCCGGCCATCACCATTAATGTGTTTTTTTTACAACTATAATGTATTCCATATTCCACTTGATATGTTTTCTACTTTTTTATATTATCTCTATTTAATTATTTTTGTATCCTACAATTACGCTTAGCGGTGTGTGATGGGCGAAAGTTTCTCGCGGGGGGATGCGATGGCGTTTTTTTGCGGGCTGAAAAGATAGGATACAGGGAGGAGTTCCCCAAAAAACGTACGCAGGGGGGTTTGGTACGACGTGGCGTGTTTGAGGAAGTGAAAGGGGGTACGGGAGGGGGTCCCAAAAAATGTACGCGGGGCGGGAGGTGTTTGTGCGATGGCGTTTTTTGTGGGGTGAAAATCCAGTGAATTATTCCAAGACAGATCACGTGCTCCTCATGGCCTGACGGCTAGACTCTTGTGTAATATTTACACTTTTATTAAATATTATTCACCACACGCATATAAAATGGATTTAATTTTATTAAAAAACTAAGTTCAATCGTAATTTACGAATAATTAAAAGTAAATCTCAATAGAAAACAATCGTTTGTTCACTAATATTCATTGGAGACAATAACATTTGTATTTCCGCTGTAAATATTGAATTTAATAGAAGCAATACCGCAGGGAACATCGCCGCATACAGAGAACATAAACAAAACAAAAAATGCAAGTCCAGGGAATTAAATTTAAAACAAAGCGTAATCGTATGGTTTAAGTTTGATTTGTTATACTGTATTAGATTATCCATATATGGACGTTTTTCAACCCATTAATACTCAGTCCCACAATGAACACGATAAAAATCTCAGTCAGCGACACGATCAAACATTGCATTATAAAAATAAACAATGGGAAGTTAACAAAGAATAGGAAAACAAACGAATAAACAATAACAAACTAGGAGAAATAAGAACAGACACAACAGGAATGGTAAACATCAATTAACCATAGACGCGCAGCGAGTTCAATCTAGCAAGAAGATCCGCCAATGTGTTTCACTTGCAACTGCATAGTATCAGTTGAAATTTACTATTAATATGCAACAATTAATACAATAATTAAAGAAATAGGGTCGACTTCCGTTCATCAATAATATTAATGAAATTCGCACTAAAC
Organism: Mongoloraphidia duomilia; assembly: GCA_039654895.1. Lineage (NCBI taxonomy): Eukaryota > Metazoa > Arthropoda > Insecta > Raphidioptera > Raphidiidae > Mongoloraphidia > Mongoloraphidia duomilia. The sequence goes on from CM077524.1 coordinate 13,097,577, forward strand.
CAGTCCAGTCAAGTCTTGTCCTGTCAAGTCACGTCAATATTTTCTTTCGCACTGAATACGTCGCGTCAGCCGTCCCACAAATTCCGATCGAAGTTCGCGACAGTTTTGTGAAGAATTTTGTGGCAAGATGGACGTACTTCTCTAAGGCATAATTTTACGTCGGCTACACAGAAGAAGAAGGATGAAGTAACGACCAAATCTGTTTTGGCTTCATCCCATACATACCAGGAGACCAGTGTTCGGTTCTTTAACCACTTATTTCTCTGGCTATACCTACCTCTCCAGGCGGCAGCAATGACATTCCGATCTCTGTGCTTCGCGTGCTTAGGATCGTAGATTGCCTCTTTTGCTTGTACTAATAAAATTAAGGTAATTGCTGCCGCCTGGAGAGGTAGGTATAGCCAGAGAAATAAGTAGTTAAAGAACCGAACACTGGTCTCCTGGTATGTATGGGATGAACCCAAAACAGATGTTGTCGTTTCTTCTGTGTAGCCGACGGAAAATTATGCTTTGGAGAAGTACGTTCATTTTTGACACAAAATTCTTAACAAAACTGTCGCGAACTACGATCGGAATTTGTGGGACGGCTGACGCGGCGTATTCAGTGCGAAAGGAAATATTGACGTGACTTGACTGGACAAGACTTGACTGGACGCGACTGGACTGGACTGGCTTGGTGCGAAATGAGCCTAAACGACTCCGACTTCAATGGAAAAAAAGTATTGAAATTTCTTAAATTGACAAAAGTAAAAGCAATAATATGAAACATACTATGTATAGGCAAATTAAATTAATTAAAAAATGCAGTTATAAGTGCGTTTAAAAATGGTAGATTGTATAAGTATATCTAGATGTGTAATGAACGATATTACGACATCACTCGTCGTAATATCGTTCATTACACATCAGTATGTAAAAACGAACGATAGCGAGTTTTTACAGTCACACGAGTCATAATACCACATACACACGAGATATACATGGTATTTTTTGCCATACCCACTACAAAGTACCTACTTTTCACTTCATTTTCAGAAAATTTTGACAGTTGATTTGCGTCGCCATCTTTACTTTTACATTATGCCGTGAAGTTTGTGAGTAAGCGACAAATTGTCATCTAGAAAGTGATTACCATTGGATGCATATACTGGGACACATACCTAAAGACTATTTTAAACGATACTGTTGTGTCTTTTTGAGTCAACATAATACTCTACATAGTCGACACAACATTGTTTTGTTTTGGCAGTTTCTATTAGCTACGCTTTTGAAACAAACAAGTAATTCAAAATTACTAATAGAAACTGCCAAAACAAAACAATGTTGTGTCGACTATGTAGAGTATTATGTTGACTCAAAAAGACACAACGATACCTATAATTTTATTATCAGAATTTTGGACAGAATTTCTTTTAGAATTTGTTGTATCAAGTGATGCCACCGCGGTAAAGCCGAGATTGTTCTCCTATCGTCTCAATGAAACTAAAAACATCCAGATGAAATTAACAATTTTTCGTGTTTCAAATTCCTTGATCGAGGTCAAATGTCGATAAGATGAGAAACTAACCCGATCTCGAATCTCGAAAGATTATGGAATATTGAAAAAAATTATAGTAGCATGTACATGTAGTTATAGGTATGGCCAAAAAAAATTGGTTGTTATTTTGTATTACTTTATAAAATAATAAAAGAAGAAATAGTGAATGTATCGACTGGATTTTCAGTTTTATTAGTAGGTATAAATCGGAAATATGAATTGGATCAGGTTTCACTAACTTTGGTAATTGGTGGAACGTAACAATGGATATGTGATATTTATGTGAATCCCTGAAGTCTAATAAGTCTTAACTTACAAGAAACGTAAGCTTGTTACATTCTTGTACTCCCCCCCATTTCCTAGATACTTTACTGACTGATAATATTAAAATTTATATTATGTATCTATAATCATATAATGTATTATAAATTTTATCAGTTATCTGTAAAATGTATTTGCTATAACTTTGCTAATGATCTCAGTTGTCGAGCGTCTATAATATACAATCTACCACAAATATATTTTTTTTAATCCTAAATCTGTTTTGACAATTATTAATGTCTTATATAAAATTGGCTGAAATACGATTTTTAAAAATACGGAAAATTGTCAAATTTTCATCAGGATTATGTGGATGGAATAAAGGAATACAGTACACAATCGATTTCTTGTATACAAAATCCTGAAGGATTACAGATGGCGAATAGAAATATGGCGGTTCTAAAGCTTTATCCTACTCAGGGATTGACGACGGAATTATAAGGCTTTGTTACAGTGGTTTGCATAAAAAGATGAGAGAAAGAGAGACAATGAACAAAAGAAGCGACTCTGGGAAAGCTGTCTTTTAGAGTTGATCGTGAAATTAAAAAGAAAACAAGCCGTGAGATGGGTCGTTTGGTCGTTTATTAGGACTAAAGTGCGACCCTTGAGGTCTACACGACGAACTTCCCAGTTTGATAAATATTTAATAATAATAATTAAATTAGATATTACACAGAAAAGTAATCATTTTAATCATTAAAACATAATTATTTATTTTCAAAAATAATTAAAAAAAAAAAAAACGGCTGAACCGATTTTTATAAAATTTATGTCGTTTATGTCGGATCAAAATGACGTTAACACGCCTCGATTGAAGTTTACGAAGTCGATATAATTTTTTATTCGCGAGATATTGTGTAAAATCTACTTTTTTGGAGTCTATTTGGGTAAGAAAAAAGAACAGCTGAACCGGTTTTGAAAACATTTCTTGCAAATCATATTTACGTTAATACGCGTCGATTGGCATTCTCGAGATTTCGTCTTAGAAAGAAATGGACACGCATGTACTAGTCCAGTCACGAGAGGAAGTCCACCTTGCGTTTTGTGCAGCAAATGATTTTATTTTTTTGTGTCCTCAAGCATGTTTAGGAGATGTCAAATCCAAGTTTGCGACCTCTAAAACAGGGCGGGGGAGTTTTGGTGGCCTATAAACCACGATTTTATTGCACTTTTTTCGGTTTCTTGCTTATAACATGGAAACGGCCGGTCCTATCGAAAAAACAGTCCTATCTAACAAACAAATTTTTTTTTAAATCCTGAGATTAGCGCGTTCAAACAAAAAAAGAGTTTATTTTTTTTTTGTTTGAACGCGCTAATCTAAGGAACTACCAATCCGATTTGAAAAAACAGTTTTTGTTAGATAGCCCGTTTATTAAGGAAGGTTATAGGCTATTCGAGTTTTTCAATAGTTAAAAGCTTGAAAAAATGCTTTTTTTTCATTTTGGTAAATTTTAGCGATTTTCTTAGTTCTGTAAGTGACTAGTGCATTTTGAAGTAAATTTTGTGCCCTTTAATTTTGAATAGGACCATTTTTTCGATAGGACCAGCCGTTTTTATGTTATAAGCAAAAAACCGAAAAAAATGCAAAAAAATCGTGGTTTTTAGCCCACCAACACTCCCCCGCCCTGTTTTAGAGGTCGCAAACTTGGATTTGACATCTCCTAAATATGCTTGAGGACACAAAAAAATAAAATCATTTGCTGCACAAAACGCAAGGTGGACCCCCCGTTTTAATCTCTCGTGACTGGACTATATCTAATTTTTTCAAAATTCCGATTAGGTACTCTTATTACACATGTTTATGAAAAACGAGTATGAAAAACTGAATTTAATAAACACGTACACCATCTGTTTCAGGTTAGTAACTCGCGATGTTAAAATGTTGTGTAACATCCAGTTTCTAAAAAGAAAAATGGTACATAAATTCACGTGTCTTTTTAGTGTATTTGCCATATGGCACATACACTATTGGCGTCGGTCGGATGGCGGGACCTAGGGGTCGGACCAAAATTTCTCGACGTTTCATAGCCTCCTGAACAAATTGGCACCATTTTTGGAAATGTTTATATATATATGTATATATATATGTATATATATATTTATATATATATATATTTATATATGTGTTCGCGGCATAACTCTCGAAAGACTTAATTGATTTGAATGAAATTTGATACACACGTTGGAATCCATCACCGCACGGAACCTATTTAAAATGGGCCCAATCGGACCATTTTAAGGGTGGTTTTTAGGGGTTGAAAAATGTTTTTGGGCCCAAAAATGCCGAAAAAATTCTCAGAATCGTTTCAAAATTGAAATTTAACCCTTTAGTAACGATTAAAATGTACTGCTAAAATTTTAATAAAATCGGCGCGACAGGACCGGACTTACAAATTTTATGAAAACACTAGTTTGCGGATAGTGCTTTACTTACTGAAGGGTGTATTTAATTTGGTACCGAGGTTGCATTGATAAAAATATTGAAATTAAGAAAAAAAATATTATTTTAAGGGATGTATTAAGGAGTTAAATTTTTTATTTTGTCCAAAAACACACTTAAGTTCACATAATAAAGCCACAATGCCAGTATTAGCAAATACACTATATTGTCGGCAGGGTTTTGGCACTGCGACCCGAGTTTTTTTAAACTTGTTCAGCGTATTATTTTCTGTCAATATTTATAAAAAATCCGAGAAAAAATCTGAAATTTTCCAAATTCTTAAAAAATGATACTTTTAGACTTTCAGTTGGTATCTATTAAGTTATTAAAATGATTATGAAACAAACTATAGTTTGACCGACACAACACAACACAGATTTTTCAAAGATAGTAGAGGAAATGGCAACTTTCTCTGACTAGAGAAATGTAATATGTGAAGGTATTCTCATATATTAGAATTTCGCAATATTTTGTAGTGGCATTTATTAATATTTACTTTTATTTGATCTCAGGATCAACATCGAAGGAAATGTTTCTCTGGCTTTAAAAATTATCGCTTGTATTAAATATAGATATTAATAATAAATTTTGTTTTGTCAAAAACTCTTCCAAAACCAAACTAAAACAAGCCGTGAGGTGGGTCGTTTATTAGGACTAAAGTGCGACCCTTGAGGTCCACACGACGAACTTCCCAGTTTGATAAATATTTATATTAATAATAATAATTAAATTAGATATTACACAGAAAAGTAATCATTTTAATCATTAAAACATCAATAATTAAAAAAAAAAAAAAAAAAAAAAACGGCTGAACCGATTTTTATAAAATTTATGTCGGATCAAAATGACGTTAACACGCCTCGATTGACACCCTTACGAAGTCGATATAATTTTTTTCTCGCGAGATATTGTGTAAAATCTACTTTTTTGGAGGTTATTTGGTTAAGAAAAAAGAACGGCTGAACCGATTTAAAACAAATTCCTTTCAGATCATATTTACGTTAATACGCGTCGATTGGCACTCCAACGTAGTCGATATCATTTTTCATTCTCGAGATTTCGTCTTAGAAAGAAATGGACACATACGTACGTACGTACGTACACACACACACACACACACACACAGACATCTTTCTAAAAGTAGTGTAAAAATAGTGTAGTGACCTTGAAACATAAATTTTTTTTTTCCTTTTTGATTTCGATTTTCGGACCCATTACAATAACTTCCAATGGGAAGTTAAAAAAAACGATAAAACCATTAAATATAACTTATTACTTAATGATTGCCTACTCGTATGATAAAAATTCGACAAAATTTTATTTTTTTTTCTTTGCAATTAACTTAAATGTAGGTAACTCTAAGATCTTAATACGTTCGTAAATTCATAAGCTCTTTTTAATATCACGTGTATTAATAACATTGGAAATGTTTATGTTCGTATATGGGGGCAGAGTTACGAGTTTTCGTTCAAGGCCAAAAGACAATGGTGTCGCGATCAAGTGATGAGCAATCATGCAAAATTGAACAAGTGCAATTTTTTCGAAATGTGTTTTATATCATGTCTAGTAAATTGAGAGGTATTTGCGACGATCTGCGGTGTTATTTTTGAGCAAATGTTAATAAATACTGTAGAAAAATCCATTTAAAAGTTAAGTAATCAAGCAAAAGTGAACGCGTATATAACAGAAGAATAATAGGGTTATTCCTGACAAAACTAAACAGTGCATTGATAAATATTGTGTGTATAATAAACAGTTAATTATGTTTCATATATGCTGTTATCATTTCCAATGTCCTCGATGGTTGCAAGGATTGCGAAATCTGTGAATTTTTTGATTATAAATTGCCTTTTTGTAATAGGGCCGCCGCTGTTGGGAAACATACCTATACAAAAAATTCGACTGATGACCAGTCCTATACTTCCCACCTAGTAAATATTTGCAAAAAATAAACACTCTTTTTTTTATTCTTTGACTAGGCCCAAATAACCTTAGCTGTTGGTGGTCTTTAAAACACAATTTAATTTTTATTCTTTGAAAAAAGCATGGCCCTCTTTTTTGTTTGGTGATCTATTGATGGCTAGCTTAATATAGCAAAAATCATGGTTACCTTGATTTACGTACAATTTTTATTTTTTTTAGTAAAATATTTTTTTTCTCGAAAACTATACATTTTAGAGAAAAAAAATATTTACATTTTTTTCATATTATAACATCTAGAATTCATTTATATTTTTTTTTACCTATGTTAATACGTGACATTGAGGACGTTTTTTTGAATATCTCAGGATCCACTGAACCGATTTGACTCAAAATCTAATCAGATCTAAGTTAAAGGCTGATAAACACAATAGAACAATCGGCATGCCCGTATGTTGTTCCGTTCTTAAGATATCGAAGGCGAAAAATTGACCACATACACACACACACACATACACACATACACACACACACACATACAGACATCAGTCAGAAAATGATCTTAAACGATTGCTAGGGTCTCAAAACGTGAAAATCTGTTAAAATCTCGAAATATTGTTTTCGGACTGAATCCATTACTTCCCTACCATAGTAGAGGTGGGAAGTAAAAATTGGGACTATTTGAAGATATTTTTTATCGCTTTACTATAAGATCTGACTGGCCGCAGTCTCTTCAAGGCGTGCGAAGTAGGAACTTGTAATTGGTCGCAGAAGGGGAAGAAGGCTAGAAGTGCTGAATTGAGGAGCAGCGACTTAAGGAGGTATTCATGGTCTAGAACCTGATTTTTCTGGAAATTATAGGAAATGTTTGACACACGTACAAATAAACTTTTTACTATCGGTTTCTAGGGTTCTGTACCTCCGAACGCAACCCAATTACAGAGTCTACGATGTCCGTCCGTCTGTGTGTCCGTCTGTCACAAGGCTCTATCTCACAAACGGTAAGAGGTAGCTAGTTGAAATTTTTCACAGATTGTGTATATTGTTAGTATAGCATGAATCTTGGCATATAATGAATAGAATTAAATTATCAATTAATTTTAATAAATTAATGTTGTCACACGCTCAGAGTACAGTAATGCAGTAAGACGTACTGCTATACTGTACTATGAGCGTGTAATAACATCGTTCGGCTGGCTCAGTTGATAGAGCGTTTGACTGAAGATCTAATTGTCCCTGATTCGATCCTGAATTTCAGATCGCAATATTTTTGTGTTTTTTTTTATTCATCAAATATTCTGTTAGTATATTTTTTTTACTTTAAAAATAGGATTCAATTAAATTTGATACAGAAAAATGTTGTAGGGAACCCTCGGTGCGGCCGGTTTTTGTAGATTTTTATTATTATTCAAAGATTATCGCAACCCTATCCGTAAAGAAAATGCAAAAAACTAAAAATCGATTTTTTTTCAAATGTCTAGACTTGAACGCGTAGCTACTACATTGTTATGATATTATGATTTAAAGAAGCAATGAAACATAATAATACCTTTTATTAACGAGTAAATATTATCATAAAGGTGAATTTTCGTTCATTATAGGTAACATAATAATATAACAGAGTTAGTTCTATCTATAGATCAGACATCAATAACACTGAATAGGTACAATGAACTAAATTGAACAACATATACAAGAAAAAGACCGCATAAGTAAGTTCAAACAAATTATTGCTTTAACTAGAAAATCCGTGATGTCCTTATAACCAGTGATGGGAGTTGTGTTTCACTCGAGTGATTTTTATTTAACTCGCACTCGAGTCAAATTTATTACTTCCCTCCTGTACTATGGTAGGGAAGTAATGGATTTAGTCTGAAAAAAATATTTCGAGATTTTAACAGATCTTCACGTTTTGAGACCCTAGCAATCGTTTAAGATCATTTTCTGACTGATGTCTGTATGTGTGTGTGTGTATGTGGTCAATTTTTCGCCTTCGATATCGTAAGAACGGAACAACATACGGACATGCCGATTATTCTATTGCGTTTATCAGCCTTTAACTTAGATCTGATTAGATTTTGAGTCAAATCGGTTCAGTGGATCCTGAGATATTAAAAAAAACGTTCTCAATGTCACGTATTAACATAGGTAAAAAAAAATATAAATGAATTCTAGATGTTATGATATGAAAAAAATGTAAATATTTTTATCTCTAAAATGTACAGTTTTCGAGAAAAAAAATATTTTACTAAAAAAAATAAAAATTGTACGTAAATCAAGGTAACCATGATTTTTGCTATATTAAGCTAGCCATCAGTAGATCACTAAACAAAAAAGAGGGCCATGCTTTTTTTCAAAGAATAAAAAAAGAGTGTTTATTTTTTGCAAATATTTACTAGGTGGGAAGTATAGAACTGGTCATCAGTCGAATTTTTTTTACTCGGCTTTCGAGTGACTCGAATCGTCGAGTAACTCAAATTGGCTAGACCCACTCAATTGGCGAGTTGACTCGGAACACTCGAATGGCCTTTAGTGACTCGAGTAAGAAATACAAGTTATTTGAAATTCAGTACCTACACAGTTTGAGTTGTTTTATTTGTTAAATGTTTGTGTAAACTGTAAAGCTGTTTGCTAATAGTTCGTGTTTAAAATGAGTGAGAGCTACACTGAATGTGGTTAGTGGTTACTCATTATTATGACCTGCCTGTATGTAAAAAAATGACTCGAGTTACATTGTCACTCGAGTGACTCGAATCATATCTTCACTTGAGTCTTATCTTGACTCGAGTGGCATTCGAGTGACACGTTTTGTACAGGCGATTGACTCGAGTGAAAAAATCTCACTCGAGTCCTATCACTACTTATAACTATTGTTACAGAACTGTTTTCTGAGTTGGCGGAATAAATATTTATTTACAATAATTCGTAACAATTAACTATATACAATAATAATAAATGCAACAACGAAAAGTCAATTCTAACAATAAAAAACTTAAACGGTAATTATTGAACTAAACGAGCCACTTAACTAACACTTAACAAATAACTATATATACAAGGATTATTTATTTGTGATTATTTATGTCAGATTTATTTATATCAGACACACTGCTCGTCGCTCAGTACTTGACTTCGTATTCAACACGACACTGATTTTCTGATTGACCCAGCCCCTGTTTATATTTCTCTAGCGTTGTCCAGAATGTTCGTATAGGCACCAGTGTGTTCAGCAAGCAGACACCGCTTCCTGCCTGACGTTTGTATACAGGATGATCCGTAACACTATCAAGTCTTAATGACAAATCAGATTCTCAGTTATATTCGCGACCACAGATAAGTTACCCACAAAACTGGTAGCAGATTAACAAGAAAAAACTCGCGCCACGAGGGTTCCGTACCGTTAGAACAATTTAATAAGTGTAAGCTGTGTCAATCATAAAAAGCACAGCTGTGTATAAGCTCGAACATCACGGTTGACAATTATAAATAATATAGTTTATAAGCATCACGTACGATGACGTCACTAGTTATATGGTTTGATTTCAATAGAAATAATATAGTTTATAATCATCGTGTACGATGACCTTCCACTTGTCATTATAAAAAACATTAATTTAATAAAATAATTGATTATTTAATGCTAATTATTATTTGCCATGATTCATGCCAATCTGTGAAAATTTCAAGTAGCTACCGTTTGTGACTTGTGAGATAGAACCCTGTGACAGACGGACGGACACACGGACGAACGGACAGACATCGTAGGCAGGGTAAAAGGGTTCCATACGGTGGTACGGAACCCTAAAAACCAGCATAAAAACAAAACTAAACAGATTACAATAATCATTGTTTGTAATTTCCTTTTTATGCTTTGTACAATATACATTATACATTATCAGTTATTGATAATGTAGTTATATAATGTAATGATAATCTTATTATATAAAATACATAATATAGGTACTGGCTTTTCCATGACGTAACGAGCATAGTAAAGACTAAAGAGACATGTTCTGAGAGTAGTTTAGGTACGTGTAAAAGTTCATACTTCGTAACGAAAACAAAAAAAAAGTATTGCTTTATTATTTAGAAAAATAAGAACGTAATTTGTTTGTCATTTCTAACAATTTGCATCGATTAGTGGGTATTTCAGAGATTAAAATTATTTCGCATTTTTTGGTAATTTTTTTAAGTTAGTGAGTGAGTGAGTGAGGGAGGGAGTGAGTATGTGAGTGAATGATATTTCGCATTTATATATTATTATTAAGATATAAGCCTTCAATATGTCGGTACGTATTTTCTTACATTTTCTCGATACATATTATAATAATATGTATCGAGGAAATGTAAGAAAAGAAAACAGTTGGCACTCGCAACTCATACAGAATACTACTGTATTTGAATCTAATGAAACTATAAGCTGTAACAGCTCACCTAGGCAAATTGTATTACACAGGGAAATACATATTATATGTGTATATGTTTTGTTTGCGGTCATCCTGGAATACCGGTCCGGCCTCCAAATGACCACCTTCGACCCAGTCATTGGGGTATAGCGTCAGTGATCGTGTATTCCTGTCCCGCGCGTGGAGGGTAATGCGGCGCGCTAGTTCGGGGGCTCTTGTGTGGATTTGGAGCCCGAACACGAAAGCGTTCTCTATGTATGGCAGTCATTTGTTATAGCAGTGTGTTTTCATATAACCTCACCAATTAGTCAAGAGCGTTGTTGCAGTCGGAAAACCAACAAATGCTATACACTATATGTCTATTCTATGTGGGTAGTATATATCTGTATATTATGGCATATACGTACAACCGTTTTCACATTGGATGGATTTTCACACAATTTGACGCTTCTGACCAATGGTGACAATTTACTCGCGATTTTCTATTGTCTATGTCGTTTATAAGTAGACAAGTAATTAATATAATAATATAATGTACCTACACCGCAAACTTAGGTACTCAGTATTGGTTCATCTTTCATATATAATATGTAATCTAACTAATATTATAAATGTGAAAGTTTAGATGGATGGATGTATGTATTGGATGATTGTTACTCAATCACGCCAGAACGGCTGAACGGATCTGGTTGAAATTTGGCACAGAGATAGATTATAGTCCGGAATAGCACATAAGCTACTTTTTATCCCGGAAAAATGTACGGTTCCTGTGGGATAGTTTTGTTTTTGTTTTTCACAGAGTAAGGGATCGCCATGATTTTTTGCATAGTGGTAGTTTAGGGGTCAGAGAATGTTATAGGCTACTTTTTATCCCGGAAAAATGTACGGTTCCCGTGGGATAGTTTTGTTTTTGTTTTATCTTTGGAACTACTAAACCGATTTTAAAAATTCTTTCACTAATAGAAAGCTACGCAGGGGGAGGAGATTCTCGCGGGGGTAAACAAATTAGGGGGAAGATTCACGCGTGGGATAACAAATTAGGGTGGAAGATTCTAGCGGGCGGATAACAAATTAGGGGGAAGATTCACGCGGGGGGATAACAAATTAGGTGGGGAGATTCTCGCGGGGGATAACAAATGTAATGTATTATTAATATTCGAGCGAACGAGCGAAGCGAGTCAGTAATGTATCAATAAAAGTCGAGCGAACGAGCGAAGCGACTGAGTTATGTAGGTATTAAAAAAATTCGAGCAAACGAGCGAAGCGAGTGATTAATATATTAATAATATTCAAGCGAACGAGCGAAGCGAGTGAGTAATGTATTAATAAAATCCGAGCGAATGAGCGAAGCGAGTGAGTTATGTATTATAAAATTCGAGCGAATAAACACTACCAGCCTGGCTTCGCTTCGCAGGCGGAGAATTTCTCGCGGGGGGCGGTAATAAATTATAAATCGTTAAATACGTGGGCGAAGCCACGGGTAACGGCTAGTATGTAATATGTATAATGTATCATGTTGGTATTTTAACGAGCTTTCATGCAAGAAGTGACTATAATATTGTGAAATTGTGTTTTAAAGACCACCAACAGCTAAGGTTATTTGGACCTAGCACCAATTCATATTTTCAATTCAGTTATTTTTTTTTAATAATAATTATTGAAAATCCAATTGACCCTTTTACCAGCTCTCGAGCTAGAACCCTGGAACTGAGGACTTGAAGTGACTATAGTTCAAGGGTCGACAAATATCAGCTCTTGAGGCATTTGTCTGCGGCTCTCCAAAAATATTGAATAAACCTCTAAAAATAGGAATATGAAAATACTGCCCGTAGATCAGGATCCACATTAAAACTTTAAATCATCTCTATAATATGGAAAAGTTTGTATGTTTTTTAATTTTAGAAACTACTGAACCGAGCTTCCAAACAATTCTCAAAAAATTTTTTAGCTTATTTTTAAAGTAGATTCTAACCATCAAAAGGAACAAAAATGTAGGACGCTAACTTAACTATAAGAGATACTAAGTTATGCGATATATGCGAGATTTGATGCTCTTGGTTACTAGCTGCGAAACCAAAATCTATCAGGTCGGAACCGGGTCGAAAAGCTAGTTATTTATTTATAAGTATTTGGAAACGTCCATAAAATTCTATATGAAATTAGTATATTAATGTCATAGTTCGGCAGATTATAAATACAAATTTAATTGTTGTAGAAGCGTTTCCTTAACGCCAATTTTTAGTTTTTAGGAACTATCTGTGTTGGGAAAAGCTTAATTTAATTACTGAATGTAGTGTTTAACAAACTGAGCTATACTGGGAATTAGTCGTGGTTTGTTCAGGGCGCTCTGATAATGGTCTGAAGCTCGACCGTTCGCCAGCAAAAAACATTTATTAAATCTACAGTTAAACCTCTATTATCTCCAATAATGAACGACTAGTTTTATCACAATAGCGGTAATCAGTCATATGAATAGCTCTCAATTAAAGCTAAAATTATTTTCAGTAACAAAAACATTTAATATTTCACACCGTACTTAAAACGAAGAACATTTATTTTTTGTTTGATTTTTTTTAGTTAAACAGAAACGTTTTAAAGAAACAATATACAGTGTCACGAAATTATTAGTCCTATCCGTAAATAAATTCACATATTAGTGAATAACACAATATATCAGACGACATATTATCGCCATGATATTTAATAGAAGGCTATAATATAAGAAAAATGTAAATGCCACTGTCGGGACTTGAACAGATATTCTGTATTTTGAATATACAGTGTGTTCCCGGATCGGGTTGTCAATAGGATAAACTTTTTTATTATGCGTTTTACGAAAAAAATCCATTCTTCATAAAAACTCATGCTTGTTTAAAAAATGAGATTCTCATAAAAAAAATTTGAATCAAATGTACAGGGCGCTTAGAAATTAAGAAAACATGAAAATGCTTCAAGAAAGACATAGGTAGGTACCATTATTTATTATTTTATAGAAAAATTTTATAAGAGAAAGTCGTCGACAATTTAAATTGAAGTGAACTCGTTGACTGCTGCTTGGATCCGTTGCTATAGTTACTGTACAAAATAAACACATTTGTTTTTACGTTCATAATTTCTTTTTTTTTTTGTTGAAAATTATGCTAGTTCAGCACAAGGTTAGTAGAGTATAGGTTGCCTCATTCCGATAGATAGTAGTGGGGGGATGACGTCACTCAGAATATACCATGCTTGCTCACTTCAATAGAAAAGATCAGACGATGGACGCTGCTAATTTTTGGAAATAAAAATCACAGTAACCATGGTAGTGTGATATGTTTTTTCAATACCTAATAGAAACATGATTCTTCTGTTAGTGAAAAAAATATGATAAGTTGTCAATTTTGCGATAGCTGTTAAGTGTTATGGTGTTTTGTGGTTATTTTTAATATTTTGTGAATATAAAAGATAAAATAATTAATTTATCAATTTGTTAGTTAATTCTATTCGTTTCTTAAATTTAAAAAAATAGGTAATTAACAAGATCTGCCATTTCTTGAGCATTATTTAATTTTTTGTTTGTTTATATTATAGATATTAAAACCTAAATTTTGTAATAAAAATAAAAATTATCCTATTTTTTAACATCTATTCTTCTATTTATTGTCTCCTGGCAATTTTAAGATAAAATCTGCACGAAGCACCTAATATAAATAAGCATAATCTTCAACAATTTTTGTACTTGATTTAAACTAAATTCTAGCTGACGTCATTCCCGCGCTTACGCTGATTGGTCAGATGGAATGAGGCAACCTGTACTTGGTCACTGCAGAATCATTTCATAGGTCAACCGGTAGGTTTCCCTGTCACTAAGTTATATCACATAGTTCACAGGATTGTTTGTTTATGTCGCTAGATCGATTGATAGTTTTCGTTTAAGCCTTCTAGAGGCTGGGTTAGTTGACATATTATAGTAGACTGCACCAGAGCAGGAATTGATTTTGTCGAAAAAGTTTATCGCACAATTTTTTATATATTGTTCAATTTTTATAATGCCTAGTTCTTTGTGGATCTGGTTATTACGGAGTACGGACGAACCATGGCGCGTCTGCGATTAGGTGTAGGACTTTGTTTTGGTAAATTTAGGCTTTGTTGACATGAGTTTTCACGTTCATAATTTCTAAGCACCCTGTAAATTTGAATATAAAATTTTTTGAGCAAGCAGATTTTTTTTATGAAAAATGAATTTTTTCGTAGGTATAACGCGCATAGGTACTAATAAAAAAATGTTCCTATTAGCAACCCGATCCGGGGACACATGGTATATAGCCATCATTATTTTGTATTATATTTCATTTATTTGTTTTATTGAATTGAATTGTGGATTATAGACGCTCGACAACAGAGGTCATTAGCGTCTGATATTTGTTTTATTTATATATTTCATTATCATTTTTGTAATACTTATAACTGTCTAGAATCTAGATTATCTGGACCTCATACATATTCTTAATTTAGAATTATTTAAAATTAAATTAATGCTTTCACCAATTCTAAAATTAGAACCTGGGAACTGAGGATGTAATATGGAAGAATTTGCTGTAGTAATGGCGTATAAACAATAGCATCTAAACGACCTCGACTATTTTTAAGCCTTACTATTATCTAGATTAAACTACACTTTTAAATCTTTATTGGATTTTTTTTGTAGTTACGGACAGATCAAAGAACACAACAAAAACATTAAATGCGTCCAAAATCCGTGGAAAGATTTCTGTAGGTTTTTGTGAGTTAATAAAAATCTCCCTCAAAACTTTTAACTTGCGCATATGTATTGACAAACAAAAAAAAGTCTTAGAAGTATAAATTTTGCTTTTATAGCTTTGATACCGATATGTTAAAGAAAATTATACTACTGCAACTCCGGCAAAATTCAAATGTAGCAATGCGGAAAAATATAAATAACATATCATATTTCATTTATGTTTCTGTGGATAGATTTTCAATTTTTGATTCAAGAAAAATATCTATGATTGTATTTGGTATGTACAGACAGGCTCAGGCGATTTTCCGATGCTTTGTTGTTTTGCCCGATGCTCGTTTATTGTTTGATGGCGCTAACAAATCGCAGTGCACCGTGCCTTTTCAGTACGGCGAATATACATGCACACGAACAAAGTACGTATGTTATATGTCAGATTTCGAAACTTGAATAACCAAAAGCAATTTAAAATAAATACACGAACACTCGAAAAATTCTACACATTTATTAATCTCAACGATCGTTTCGAGTTTCGAGCCCATCATCAGCAGAGTTCAAACTAAAACTAAAGTCTATAAAGTCTAACAGACATAGTGCATTGTGCCACAAGGGAGGAAAGTGCTACATTTCCTCCCGTGTTGCGCATACTATTTTTTCTCCTGCTAGGCCGAAAGTTTGCATAATTGAAAAAAAAATTATTAAAATTATTATTTTTATTTTATTTTATAATTAAAATTATTAAAAAATAATTTTAAAGGAAATAATTTTAATGTGTAGGAGACAGAAGTAGGTGCGTGAGAGCCGGCATAAGTACTATTGCGCACGCGCACTTGTCCATACCACGGGAATAAAGAGCGACTTTGTTCCCACAAGTCCCGAGTTCTAGCCCGAGAGCTGGTAAAAGTGTCAATTGGATTTTCAATTTATTATTAAAAAAAAAAAAAATAATAATGAATTGAAAATATGAATTGGTGCTAGGCCCAAATAACCTTAGCTGTTGGTGGTCTTTAAAATACAATACAATATACGACTTTGTTCCCGCTTGGCAGGGACGAAAGTACGAACTTTCGGCCTAGGTAAAATCTGGGGTGTTAAATTACCTGAATAACAAAATAAAAAAACAAAAAAAAAAACAAAAAAGATAATTTAACACTCCAGATTTTATCTGGGTTGATATATATTTGTATATTAGACTTTAGTTTTAGTCTGAACTCTCTTGATGATGGGCTAGAAACCCGAAACGATCGTTGAGATTAATAGAGGTGTAGAATTTTTCAAGTGTTTGTGTATTTATTTTTTTCAATCATGTTCTACCAAGTGCCTAGCGATAATTCTAATAAAATCAAAAGCAATTTAAATTTTTGTGAACATCAATACATAATATAATACAATTATAACTGGTGTACGTGTTGTTAGTGCATCACGTCATAAACCTCTGAATAGATTTTAAAGAAACTTTGCAGGTTTATTACCTTATAGGCTGAGTCTTTATCTCCAATTTGAATTGTCACGATATATGGGGGATTGGCAGTGAGCGAAAATAGTGAATTGAATAGTACTAGCGACATCAGATGAGATTTGATATTACTATAAAGTATCATTGGAAGCTAGTTTGGTAACATTGTATATTCAAGAAAACAAGCACGAAGTCTATTTAAAATGGACTTTGATGACAATACAATATTCTGATATTTTCGATATAAAAACATTTATATAACACATGCACGCTTTTAGTGTTTTTTCGTATTAGTTTTGCGGGCCTTAAATGACCGTTTATTGACGAGTGACGTCATGATCCATTATGAAACGCTTTTCGATGAATAATGGAAAAACATTTGAAAAACCCGTTGTCTAATGAACATTATGTACCTCTTTTCGGTGTTATAAATGAAATATGGTTACTATGGTTACAAAGTGAATAAATATTGTATCGAGCCCAATGTTTTTATTATGAAATGTACTTCTGTCAGTGACATTAAATTATTTTTTTTTTTTTAATATATGATTTGTTGGCCTTTGTTACGTAGAACAGTTAGCCACGTCCAAACTTTAATTATTAAATTATTCAATTAAAGTCTAAAACCATGCATGTGTTATATAAAGTATAGTGTGCAACACGTGTGCTAAATATTTATGCGTCAGGCGCGATGTTTTTAGCACACTAGTCACACAATATACTAATATATAACAGGTTAAAAAATGGAAGCAATAAAACAAGTGGTGGAAGTTCCGGTGTTTACGGTGGGAAAACGGGTCTTCAGCCGTTTAAAATTTAAAAAAATATATAATAATGACTAAAAATTTGTAAACAAAATTTATAGTTTCAAAGAAATCTAAAAAACACGCGTAATGAACGCACTAAAAAGTAGAAAGAAATTTCTTTCTCTTCTATATCGTTTAGAAGCGTGGGGCACTCGATGAATTAAACGAAATATAAGTAAAGTGAGTGTCTCACACTTCGAAACGTTATAAGTAGATGAGAAAGAAATCTATTTTCTACTTTTTAGTGCGTGTTTTTTAGATTTTTTTGAAACTATAATTTATTTCTCTTTATCTATCAAGCGTCTAGTTTACAAAACCGAACACTATTTATTTCTGCAAAAGCAAGGAGCGTAGATCGTTCTGCATTGAGAAAAGAAGGATATATAACAAGTTATAGAAGATCAGACCGTAAACATACATCACTTATACGTGTTTTGGTTTGCTTGTTGCGCTTGTTACAACTTACACCTTCCACCAGTAAAACATCTCAAGGTGACGCATACAAAAAATTTGACACCTTGTAAAAATATAATATCTCATTTTATGGTCTATATTTGTATTATTAAATTTGCGCTATTTTGTTTTCAGTAACTACATGAGAAGCTATAATGGCCTAAGTTATCGACTCATCTATAATCTACAATAAAATAAATAAGTAACTTAGTACATGACTGTGTTAGCTAAATCTTCAAATTTTAATTAAGTGACATGACAATAAACAATTTTTATTTCTTCGTCTATTCTCATTTCTCACTAAGAATGGAGAGCCCTTATTGAAACAAAATTATTTTAAGTCACTAATGGCCATTTTCTGGTAGCATTGATGGTGTTTTAAAGACCACCAACAGCTAAGGTTATTTGGGCCTAGCACCAATTCATATTTTCAATTCATTATTTCTTTTTTAGTAATAAATTGAAAATCTAATTGACACTTTTACCAGCTCTCGGGATAGAACCCAGAAACTGGGGTAGCATTTATGCCCGTGCATTAAAAATCATGCAGAAAAAAGAACTATTTTTGACAGAACCGGCAAGTTCGACATAACTATTGACTTGAAATATAATATGTCTTCCCGAAATTTTCTGTAGGATGTATAAAACTGTTGATAGGCCATTTCCCCCCTTAATTTGCATGATTCTCACACCGTGATGAAAAAAACAAATTTTTCACTTTAAAGACGGCATTTTGATAAACTCCGTTACAAATATTTTTGGTAATTTTGTCCCAGAGTATCCTCATTCGAAAATTTTTTTTAGTGTTATTTAAGTTTAACACGACTGTAAATTTAACAATGAAAGGATTGGCTGACCTTCGAATCTTTCATTTTGTTTAGTGTTTAGAACTGTTTTACTTGTTTTTGTTTTTTTTTTATTTTTTAAAAAAAGGTCTCGCTTTCTTGGAGATGATAAGAAAATTTAGTAGCTCAATAATTGGAAAAATAGGGTAGATGCCTAAATTTTTTTTTGTGGGTTATATTAATAGAGCAGTAAATTATGAACAAAATGACACCTAAATCACTTCATTCTGAAAAAACATAAGAAATACAATCAATATGATTAAACACCTATACCGTAACTAAATTCACTATATTAGTGAAATTAACATAAGAATATCAGACGAATTATCGCCATGATATTTATATAGAAGGCTATATAGGAAAAATGTAAATGCACCGCCGGGAATCGAACCCAGAACTCCCAATTTCGCGTCGGGTTAGTTTCCAGTTACTACACAGTGCCCAACAGCGTACATTTAATTCTTCCTATATATGCAACGATGACCACAGATCCATTAACTGCGAGAGCTATTATTTTATAACAACATTACGAATGAATGCTGGCTTTCTCATGGCCCGGAGTTCTGGGTTCGATTCCCGGCGGTGCATTTACATTTTTCCTATATAGCCTTCTATATAAATATCATGGCGATAATTCGTCTGATATTCTTATGTTAATTTCACTAATATAGTGAATTTAGTTACGGTATAGGTGTTTAATCATATTGATTGTATTTCTTATGTTTATATTAAAAACCGTATATAGATTTCTCGTTATAATTTCACTTCATTCTGATTTCAAATAAGCTCAAAAATAATTTTTGAAATATTTATGTTAGCCCCGCCCGCTAAAATCGTTTTTGCTCTACTCAAATATGACGTCATAATTTTATGAAAGTTCGTTTATATTAGCTACAAATATTATTTAAAGACTCAGAAACAGAGTGTTGAAAAATACCGTTTTGTACCTATGTAAACAATCTAAGCTACGTTGCTATGGATACATGTATTTTTTACTTAAAATTGACGTCACGCGGTGTTTTAAGTCACGTGACAAATAGATTAAAAATCATGATTTTATTTATTAATTTAAATATGTTTAGTTTACGAAACTTAATTAATAAAAATAAAAATTTTAATAAATATTTTAGAGCATAAACTTTCATTATAACAAAGTTTTATATTGATCACTGTCCACTAGCATGTACCCTATTCATACTATTTGTAATGTTCTAAGAAAAATTGATCAGTGCTATTAATTTATATTAGAAATCGTGTCCATCGTGATTATAATAAAATTAAGCTAAATCGCAGGATAGTGGACAAAATAATTTGATTCAAAAATAATTATTTTTATGTATGTACTTGAAAAAGTCTAAATCTATAGACGAAACGTCGTACATTTAATTTAATAAATCAAATTATTTTGTCCACTATCCTGCGATTTTGCTTAATTTTAGTGCTATTAATTTCTTTTTAATTTTCTTCTACATATTCTAGATGTTTATTATTGAAAATTTTGTTTATTCTATATGCACATTATAATTTCGAAATGGTAAAATAATATTACTGGACATTTGAAAATAATAATTTAAACTTAAATATAATGGAAAGACTCTTAATTTTTCTAAAAAAAAAAATTCCCTCAGGGACTGGACTGTAGTTTGCATTCCAATGTTTTGTGGGAATTAGCGCTCTCAGGGACCCGAGCTCGTACCAGTCGGTTTGTGTATGCCAACTGGCGGATTCTAATACACACATAGATTATTTGTTGAGTTGAAGACGCTAATGACCTGAGTTGTCAACGCATCTATAATCTACAATAAAAAAAGAAAAAAATTAAGCACGAATTCCAGCTCTAAAATGTAATAATATGTAAAATCTGTTAACATTTCAGTCGTGTTACTTATCCTTCTGTCAGTATACAGGTGCAGCACTGGTTTATGTATACGTACAATATATATTATTTGAATCAGTAGCGACTCGTTTTCATATAAATCATTCATTTAAAAGATAGTGTATAAATTTTCTGCTTCGAAATAAAAAACTTTTTAACAAAAAAAAAAACCTCCTTCAAAAAGCCACTAAAAAGAGGGAAAAAATGAAGTTTTGAGGTCTGCGCCAATTTAATAAAATATGAAGTCGGTTAAAATGTATAGTATAGTGATTAATATCTTCTTTTTAACCAACTTCATATTTTATTAAATTGGCGCAGACCTCAAAATTTCATTATTTTCCTCTTTTTAGTGGCTTTTTGAAGGAGGTTTTTTTTTTGTTAAAAAGTTTTTTATTTTTTACTTTTTAGTGTCAAAAAGTGACATTTACCTTAAAGGAATCACATGCCGTTACTCACTCTTATTAAACTGACTTTCTTACGCTGTCTGATGTGTCAAAAAGTGACATTTACCTTAAGGAATCACACGCCGTTACTAACTTTTATTAAAATCAGCCGAACTACGAAACCGATTTTGATGAAATTTCTATGGGACCAATCTGAAAGTATATCCTTTCAAATAAAAAAAAATTTCCAAATCGGTTTATAAATGACGGAGTTTTAAGATAACAAACATAAAATAAAAAAAAAAATACAACCGAATTGAGAACCACCTCCTTTTTTTTTGAAGTCGGTTAAAAAGGCTGAATTTTTTTGCTGAAGTTGTAGCTTGAGAGTTAAGGAATACGGCCTTAACGTTTTTCACCTTTGAAGGAAGCTGCATAAGTCTCTAGGGGATCGCAAAGCGTCCAAAAAACAGTTATTTGGAAATTTCAAAATAACAGTTTTTGGACGCTTTACGAATTACGACCCCCTGGAGACTTATGCACCCCACTTCAAAGGGAGTAAAAAGTTAAGGTCTAGTTCCTTAACTATCAACCTATAGCTTCGGCTAAAAATATAATTCAACATATTTTTCCGATGTTTTTATTAAAAGCTTTTATTTAGTTATCACTTATTAACTTCTACCGACAGCGAAAACGAATACTTTAATAAATAAAACACACCAAAACTGGCTATAGCTGTCCAACTTTATTTTTAACCGACTTCAAAAAAAGGAGGTGGTTCTCAATTCGGTTGTACTTTTTTTTTTTTATGTTACCTCATAACTCAGACATTTATGAACCGATTTTGAAATTTTTTTTTTATTTGAAAGGATATACTTTCAGATTGGTCCCATAAAAATTTCATCAAAATCGGTTCAGTAGTTCGGCTGATTTTAATAAAAGTGAGTAACGGCGGGTGATTCTTTAAGGTAAATGTCACTTTTTGACATATCAGACAGCGTAAAAAAGTCGGTTCGACGGTTTAATAAAAGTGAGTAATGGCGTGTGATTCTTTTAAGGTAAATGTCACTTTTTGACACTAAAAAGTAAAAAATAAAAAACTTTTTAACAAAAAAAAAACCTCCTTCAAAAAACCATTAAAAAGAGGAAAATAATGAAATTTTGAGGTCTGTGCCAATTTAATAAAATATGAAGTTGGTTAAAAAGAAGATATTAATCACTATACTATACTTTTTAACCGACTTCATATTTTATTAAATTGGCACAGACCTCAAAATTTGATTATTTTCCTCTTTTTAGTGGTTTTTTGAAGGAGGTTTTTTTTTTTGTTAAAAAGTTTTTTAAGTACTACGTTTTGCTCTGTTATGACTTATAAGAAACCCTTTTGCTTGAAGAGGGTCTCTTATAACAGACTGAAACGTGGTACTTAAAAATAAAGTTGGACAGCTATAGCCAGTTTTTGTGTGTTTTATTTATTAAAGTAAGCTTTCATTTAGTTTCGCTTTTCAGTAAATCTGTAAGGATGAAATACTGTAACGCATTTTTGACTTTGCAATCGTCTGTAGTTTCGGCGACATTACAATATTCTGATATATTATAGCCATTTAAAAATTTAAAAAACAACATGGGGTGGAAGTCCCGTTGTTGGTGGTGGGAGAACGTATCCCCAGTTGTTTTTACTGCGCGAAAACAAAAGAAGGTATTGTTTTTCAAAAGTACATAATATGTGTGTGTATGTGGCTGAGATTCTTTAATCTCACGTAGAATCTAAACGGCTTGACGGATTTAGGTAGTTCATCAATTTATTAACTTTTTATAATTATATCGAAACGGTTCCGCACAAAACGGATCCAATGCAACGTGTGCGAACCTTCTTTTATTTTTCTGTTTGGTGTGCGTCTCGCTATAAGTTGTGTGCAAGGAGGCGGAGTTATAATAATATCGATGCGAGCGCTCCTAGTGAGTTCCATTGTAAACTCGGAACTCTAATTTTCCGCAATTGTCAGTGTGTTGTTTAAAAAGTCAAGTAAGTGATGATTTTACTTCTAACTTATTTGGAAATTATTAATACAAATCTGATAAATTGGACACTTCTAAACCCGGTGCGCAAGTTTACCGGCGCCAAGGTTTGAGGTTATACAGTCGCCTGTCAATACTTATAAACCATAGACATAGGTGTATAAGGTACACATCCATGTCTGATATAATTTGATCAGTTATTTTTTATTATACGTCAAAATTGAAGACGAAAAAAACGTAAAATAAATAATTTTCACGTACCTTTTATGCTATGCTATTTATACTATTTGCACACAGCTAGATAAAATGCTATTCGTTTATTAAAAAATTTCGCGGTCTAAAACAATAATAAAAATGAGTTCAATCGTGCACTTTTGCCCACTAGCGGCGCTAGCAACCTATAGACTTTCTGTTTTCGCATTTTAGCCTAAATACCATTCCACAAACGGAATTAATAAAAGAACTTTTCAACTATCATAGATTAGTATTTATAATGACCAGATTTTAAAAGGTATTGTTACGGATCACTCTGTATATGAACGGCGGGCAACAGTTCTGAGAAACGGGGGTCTGCTTACAGAACAACTCGTACCTTCACGAAAGTTCTAGAGAATACGAGAACACACTGGGCTTAGGCAACGCAGGTATATAAACAGCGAGTGTGTCGTGTTGAATAAATCAGTGAATGATGAGTCGTGCCTTCAAGTGGATCAGTGATATAAATATTGATCAGTCGACGGAAATCAGTCAATCAGTAAAGTACTGGGCGTTTACAAGTACGGGCGATAATAATAGTGCGAAAATAAATAAGTTGACATAAATCTGATATAAATACAGTAACATAAATAATTACAAATAAATAATCCTTGTATATATAGTTATTTGTTAAGTGTTATTTAAGTGTTTCGCTTTGTTTAAGAATTACTGTTTAGTTATTATTATTGTGTTGATTGTTAGAACTGACTTTTCGTTGTTGCATTTATTGTTATTGTATTTTTAATTATTGTAAATAAATATTTATTCCGCCAACTCAGAAAACAGTTTTGTAACAGTATTATATTAGAGAAAAGTTGCATATAAGATTATCAAACTGAACAAATAGAACACAAATAGAACACGTTTCGTTGAAGTTTGTGACGTTTATAATTTTAACTATTTACTTAATTTTTATTTTTGACATATCATGATAATTTATCAAACTTCCCTAAGCCATGGAAACATAAGTATCCAAAGCCTGCTTACAATATTACACTATTATATTTTGCAATGTCAAAAAATTGATTTTTAACATTATAAAATCTGTAAGATTACGAGGAATTTTTCCTGAGATAAAATCTAGCTAGATAAATTTTTCGCCTCCCCCCCCCAAACCCCTTTTCAATAATTTTCATCGTTAGAGTCGTTTTATCACTGTCAGCGTTTCATTAATTTTTGAGTCGCTAATTTTTATGTTGGTATTTTTTTATTCGAGGTCAATTCAATTCACTACCCTCGCCAAAGAAGTACAAGTTCAAAAATTGTGATTAGTCTAATCATCTAATGTAAAGCAGCATTACAGAAGCCTATTCGGATCCTCTTAATATAATAATAATAATAATGCGTTTAACGTCCGTTTCTCGACATTATGTCATAACAGACGCCATTCGCACCATTACTATTTTTCATTTTTACCACTTCCCGTTTTATACATTTTTATTATACTTCAACTTATTTAATAGCAATGTGCGAATGGAGAAATTATAGAACATTAGGATAAGGTAGGCAACTTTGGAAGCATAGGAGTTTGACAGGTAATCGGCCATGGCCTTAAATAAGGAACCATCTCGATATTCATCTGGAATTATTGAGGGAAACCATGGAAAAACCTCAAACAAGATGGCCGGTACAGGAATTACCGTTTCTCGGCGTGAGGCAGTAGGAAAAAGTCCTAGCCACATCTGCCCCCGCCGGGATTCGAACCCAGTACCTCCCCAATGCGAGTCTAGTGCTGTACCACTAAGCTACATCGCTGGGTGGATCCTCTTAATATATGAGAGGAAGTGGCAAAAAATCCACAAATTCGAAAAAATAGGCATGTGTAAAAGATGAGGCAATGTTTCACAAGCAGATTCGAGTCGTATGTAAGGTTGTAGGTGGTGTTATAATCTAAATCGCAGCAGGTTATAACTCTATCTCCACACCGCCCTTCAAAAAGCACCCTCTGTATATATAACATTCATACGTACGTGAGTTCCTATCATCCCTCATATATTACATCAAACACGCGGAGAGATTGCTAAGAAAGCAGTGAATGCAAATTGCTGGATCACGTAAGCTACTAACACAGTTATTCTGGGTTGTAGAAGGCATTGTCAGAAAATCTGATTTGAAAATGACCTTACATTCTGACCACACATAATATTTCTCCATAAGAAAAGCATTTTAAATCGATCCTGCTCAAAAAATAGTTGATCGATTGAAAATATATTTTTCTTAAACTGTAATATTTGTATTTAACATAGGTAGAGCTTTTTTGTATAATTTCCACTTCTAAACAACAGTTTTCTATTCATTTTAATCAAAATTTGGCTTGAAAGGCGATTTTTTTCGATGTGGATCAATCATTAATTATTGTTTAATATACCGTGCGAGTTTTTTCAAAGCGTACATAGACTGTTTCACAATTTAAAATCGTGGTATAGACATTATTGGTAACTATCTGGTCTGCCTGGAAACTGTACACTAAATAACGCAGAGACTTGCCGACAACTATTTCCCCCAGAATACAAATTGTACATAAGAACCTTTCCTTCCTTGTGTACATTTTTTTATAAAAAAAATTATAAATAAATCTCTGAACTATAAAATTTATTATCACAACTCAATAATAATAAATATTGAAATAAAAACATTCGTTTCCATAGTTTCTATATCTATTAGTTTCAATATCTATACCACGATTTCAAATTGTGAAACAGCCAATGTACGATTTGAAAAAAACTCGCACGGTATAATGACATAACGTATAATGACAGGTAATATATAATAATTAATATAATATAATGACATAACAAAGAGTTTGACTGTTACTGCACATGTTCTGCAACCCAACATTATTGTAAGCGATTTAGCTTAGTGGTACAGCAGTAGACTCGCAATGGGAAGATACTGGGTTCGAATCCCGGCGAGAAACGGTAATTCCTGTACTAGCCATCTTGTTTGAGGTTTACCATGGTTTTCCTCAATAATTCCAGATGAATATCGAGATGGTTTCTTATTCAAGGCCATGGCCGATTACTTGTCAAACTCCTATGCTCCCGAAGTTGCCAACCTTATCCTAATTTCCTATCATTCCTCCATTCTCACATTGCTATTAATAAAATAAAAAAAAGTTGAAGTTGAAAAAATGTAGAAAACAACGGGAAAGTGGTAAAAATGGAAAAATAGTTGGTTCCAATGGCGTCTGTTATGACATAATGTCGAGAAACGGACGTTAAACGCATTATTATTATTGTAACATTTAGACATTGGATATTTTAGACAAACATTTTTAAACCAGAAGCGTACTTAAGAAAGAATAAATATTTTCTTACTTTACTCGATGAGACCTACTTTATTGGATATATATTTAGGCTGTGCATCGAAAAAGGGATAAAAAAAAATTTGGAATATTGTCATGTACCTACACATGATATTCTTCGAAATTTTCAATTTTTTTGCATGATAATCTTTGAAATTTTCAATTTTTTATTCCCTTTGCGATGCACAGCCTAAATATAATATATTATCCAATAAAAATTGACATTTGTCTGGGTTTTGGCCATAATGTCATTTTTGTAGCGCTTATAGTTTAGGAGCTAGATTTGGCTGCGATAGATGAACAGACACAGTGAGAATAGTCTCATTTTGGGTACCAAACCCTAAAAAAAGGAAAGAGAAGGGACTCACGTTAAATAAGCGTTTTTTCCCTCAACTATCTCGTAGGCCTTGACATTTCAGATCTTGGAGTGCACTGAGAAATGTGCTTTAGTTTGATCTCAATTCTCAAATAATAAGACCATTTTCTTTCAAGGAGAGTTCTATAATAATTATTATTATGTAGATTCACTGGCAAAAGATACATACATTATAACATGTACAGTTAGTTCGTGCTGCCTATTACCGAAGCATAACAGGGGGCATCCCACGTTGTACTATTACCCCATACACAGACTTGGTGTACGCGGGTTCGGTACTCTGTCGGTGCGATAGCTCGCGGCCACTGTTGTAGTAGTAGTTCTCTAATATATCATCTATCTAACAGCTCACCTCTCTCCTGAACCCATACTTCACCTGGCTAGAGGTACTATTGTACTATTCCTATACATGAACACACACACATATATTCGTAGTCCGTACCTCCATTTCTAATACATACTGACAACACTAGCGCACGTGTTGAAACTCACAAGGTGCGATCAAATCACTTTATGAAAGTGTGCACTACCAAAATGTCACCTCGCCTCATATTTTGTATAATGTACATTGTACAATGAAACACCTATTGAGATATTATATTGACGACATTTTACCTAATGTCCCTCAAGAGTTAGGATATAGATCTCTATATTAGGTGAAGTGAAAATGGAGTATGGCGCTTTTTTAAAAATAGGTGAATTATGTGTAAATTTCAAGTCTTCATGGTTTCCAAGCTTGTAGGCCGTGGTCCGGTGGTATTTCTACCTGACGTTTCATCTACAACTGCGGTAGACATTCTCAAAGGCGATGTGGCAGCGGTCGAAGTGTCCTCCTTGGCGGCTCACAGGTCAGTGTGTCAGCGACTGGTGTCCTACCTTCTTTTATGCCTAGTACCAGTGTGTTCTCTGTTCGGTCGTACACCGTCTCTCTGTAATTGGTCAACTACGCAGTGTGTAGTGGTAGGAATGAGTTCTCTACTCGGTCGTATTACGTCCTTGTACGATTGGTCATTGGTTTTGTATGTCGGAGTGCTGGTGTTCAGGTTTTACTGAGATTGAGGCCTTTTCGGTTGAAATTTTGTGTGTGTTTTTGTATTTCTATGGCCTCTCTGTATATTCGTGGGTAATAACTCAAAGTTCTGTCTACCGCAGTTGTAGACGAAACGTCAGGTAGAAATACCACCGGACCACGGCCTACAAGCCAGGAAACCATGAAGACTTGGAACAATGCCGGCTGTGAAAGCTTGCACACCTGGATATGTGTAAATTAATTTCCTTCATAAAGATTCGAATTGTCTGATCATATTTTGTACCATCCGGCATATTTTGTCTACTTCAACTTCATTGGGAACAATTTTAAATTTTCAAAATGTGTTCTCATAATAATATTCACAGTTGCCTATCGTTCTAACAATGCAAAGAAAAACAGTCAGGATTGTAACCAATAACAGGATTGTTCAACAGTCCTAGATTTTGAAGGACGTAAATAACTGATGGTTTCTGGACGAGAATCCATATTATACGTGTGACCTTTTGTGTCCTTCACCATTACATCACTCTATCTAGAGCTACATATATATTACATTATTAACATGATAGAGCTACATATCATAGCATACTTGATTTACATAATTGAAAATTAATCATATTTGCATTTCAATGAACCGCCTTCTCTGCTAAACCTCCCCGCTGCACGCATATTATCAAACCGAACAGGGTTGGAACACAAAACTTAAGCATTATTAAATGAAAATATCAAAAGAATCCTTACAGGTGACAAGTCTTTCGTTTTCTCCAGAGTAAGACATTACAAAATACTGGTTTATTGTTTAGATTTCAAGATGTATAAGGACTAAGACATTTCAATTTATCTTACGATGCAAATTAGAGATTTTTAAAAAAATATTAGTAAAAAATCTTATTAAAATGTACTAAAATGAAAAAATAGATAATATTTAATAATTTAGGCTTGTAATTATTGTAAAAGCATGGATTGTAAACTCTATGATAGTTTATTAGTCGCAACCCCCGCTTTTATAATAATTGTGAATCTAAATTATTAAATATTATTTTTTCCTTTTTAGTACATTTCCATAAAAGCTTGTCCCTAAAAAGATTTTTTTGCTAATATTTTATTTTGCTCATTTTAGTCTTTCAAAATTTTACCCCTTTTGACCTCCGTAGCTGTTGAATTTCGAAAAATACCTTCTTAGTGGATGCTTACATCAGAAAAGGAACCTACTATCCAAATTTCTAGCTTCAGCGATTTGGTCTTGGCGTTGATTAGTCAAAAAACCCTACACCCCCGTTTGAACCCCTAGGGGTTGAATTTAATTCTAAAAACGATTTATTCATGTACATTGTCATCGGGAATACATATGTGTACAAAATTTCAAATTTTCAAATCGATAGGATACGTGGAAGTCGTTCAAAATTGGCTTGCCAAATTTGACTCACACATTTCGGGTAGACGCCAAATTGAAGTCAAAGAATTAGACTACAGATCCCTCAGGCGAATTTTTTGAAAAAAAGTGTTACCTACGTGTGAAAGATTACGTAATATGTATTTTTTTAGCTGTTGTAGGTAAGTTTTTCCAGGAAATATTTTTCAATTTGTAGTGTGATTCTTGGTCTTTTATTTAGCGTTTACCCGAACCCTTTAGCTTAAAAAATAGCGTCGAGAGAGCCAGAACCGTTTTTAGGCGAAGGAAAAGGATTTGAGATGAAGAATGCAGAGGGAAATTTCCGGTATCGAATACTCTTAAGATAACAGTTTTTAAGAAAATGAATAAAAGAATCCATATAAATTTCGCTGTACTTAGATTAATAAGTACTTCCATTTTAAGTTTTGGTATAATCTTAACTAAAACTAATGGAACTGTTAATTTATATTAGAAATCGTGTCCATCGTGATTATAATAAAATTAAGCAAAATCGCAGGATAGTGGACAATATAATTTGATTTATTAAATTAAATGTACGACGTTTCGTCTATAGATTTAGACTTTTTCAAGTACATACATAAAAATCAAGGTTAGTAGAGTATAGGTTGCCTCATTACGATAGATAGTAGTGGGGGGATGACGTCACTCAGAATATACCATGCTTGCTCACTTCAATAGAAAAGATCAGACGATGGACGCTGCTAATTTTTGGAAATAAAAATCACAGTAACCATGGTAGTGTGATATGTTTTTTCAATACCTAATAGAAACATGATTCTTCTGTTAGTGAAAAAAATATGATAAGTTGTCAATTTTGCGATAGCAGTTAAGTGTTATGGTGTTTTGTGGTTATTTTTAATATTTTGTGAATATAAAAGATAAAATAATTAATTTATCAATTTGTTAGTTAATTTTATTCGCTTCTTAAATTTAAAAAATAGGTAATTAACAAGATCTGCCATTTCTTGAGCATTATTTAATTTTTTGTTTGTTTATATTATAGATATTAAAACCTAAATTTTGTAATAAAAATAAAAATTATCCTATTTTTTAACATCTATTCTGCTATTTATTGTCTTCTGCCAATTTTAAGAAAAAAGTCTGCACGAAGCACCTAATATAAATAAGCATAATCTTCAACAATTTTTGTACTTGATTTAAACTAAATTCTAGCTGACGTCATTCCCGCGCTTACGCTGATTGGTCAGATGGAATGAGGCAACCTGTACTCTAATAACCTTGCATAAAAATAACAATATTTATGAAAATTAATATAAATTACTAACCATAGCAATTAACATAAGATAGGGTACATAAGACAAAAACATGGTAACAAATTATGCTGACTATAAATTTTAACAATCAATAATAATAATAATAATACAAAAGTTAGCATAATTTCATAATATAATTGTACTGACTACTTAAATTTTGAGTGTCTGTTCTATAATTGATTGAATTGTTTTTTCTAATAAAACACATTTCACTGATATTGCGTTTCTTCCAATTTGACTCTTTATCTTCACTTCATTGAAAAGAAATTTATGCCCAGTGTCGAAATGATGAGATGACAACGCCGTCTTATTATCACTTAATAAGTTTATGAATTTATCAGCACAAAATGGACTGTAGAAACATAAACTTATTAAGTGATAATAAGACGGCGTTGTCATCTCATCATTTCGACACTGGGCATAAATTTCTTTTCAATGAAGTTCAAATATTAGATCAAGAGTCAAATTGGAAGAAACGCAATATCAGTGAAATGTGTTTTATTAGAAAAAACAATTCAATCAATTATAGAACAGACACTCAAAATTTAAGTAGTCAGTACAATTATATTATGAAATTATGCTAACTTTTGTATTATTATTATTATTATTATTGATTGTTAAAATTTATAGTCAGCATAATTTGTTACCATGTTTTTGTCTTATGTACCCTATCTTATGTTAATTGCTATGGTTAGTAATTAATATTAATTTTCATAAATATTGTTATTTTTATGTATGTACTTGAAAAAGTCTAAATCTATAGACGAAACGTCGTACATTTAATTTAATAAATCAAATTATATTGTCCACTATTTATATTAGAAATCGTGTCCATCGTGATTATAATAAAATTAAGAAAAATCGCAGGATAGTGGACAAAATATTGAATTTATTTAATTAAATGTACGACGTTTCGTCTTTATATTTAGACTTTTTCAAGTACTTGAAAAAGTCTAAATATATAGACGAAACGTCGTACATTTAATTAAATAAATTCAATATTTTGTCCACTATCCTGCGATTTTTCTTAATTTTATTGTCCACTATCCTGCGATTTTGCTTAATTTTATTGGAACTGTTAATTTTTAGAATAAGGTATTAGAATAGAACATCCGGTTTTTAGCCAAGTGAACCAACTCGATAACCAATGATTATTCAATACCCAACAATTATTCCCGACAACAGAATGATGAATAATTATCATAATAATAACGTTCAATCATAACTACTTGCAATATCGCGTCATGAATTGTGAATAAAAGATAATAAATATACATAAATTAATTATCAAACAAATAAATTTTATTTGAATGAACTTGTAACAAATAAGGGAGGAAAACCCAATGAAATTCGAATTATTATCATTCAAATTTTAAATGCTAAAGTTCGCATACTTCACGAAAAAAAAGTTGTTGAGCGATACAATTATATGTTGAAATGTCACGAAAGATATGCCTATTTGCTACAAATAAATTATTTGGTCTGGCTTGAGAACAGCAGCATAGGAGTTATGTTTAAGGAATTAAAATGGCACAATTTTTGTTACAATTATGTTGAGACAATGTTGCAACCTCTAAACTATTTTGTCACAACGGTAACTACCTATATTCCGTTTGTTATTGACACAATGAGGCTATAAAAATTTAAAAAATGATATATGACTGTCTCCTATTAGAAATCCTGGCGTTTATTTCATTTCAATACGTCCATGGGAGATGCAAATTTTTAAACTTTGATAGCTGCTTAAGTCACAAGACCTGCGATGCGGGCTTTATAATCTTTATAACCAGGCCGCCTAAAGGTACGTGCAGTACGCAGCTGGGACTCTAGATGGTAGCATGTATGGTAGATGGTGGCTGAAATTACAAGCGCTTATAGGTTTGCACAACGAAGTTTTGACACTAGCATTGATACAAGCTTAAATCGCGTTTGAAATGTCAGATAGCGAAGACGAATATTTGTGTTCTTCTGCTACAAAGTGGTATATTTTAAATACAAATTTGGGTAGGAGCTATCATGTCCACCCTATTAATAGAAAACGATCTAAACATGGCGAATTTCATCATTTATACCAAGAATTAAAATTTTACCCAAACCGGTTTTTTGAATATTTACATATGGAACTTTTAAATACGTCTTAGAAAAAACTCAAATCAAATTAAATAAAAACTGGCAAAATTTCACTTATTAAGCTAGTCACATCCATTGCGAAACTTGTAACGGCCATTTGACAGTTGTCACACGTTGATTGTAGTAGTCAGCGCGCTGAAAGAATGGTGAGATACATTCTTGAATCTACCAGCTCTTGTAACATCGCTTATACCTGCTACACTCACTGCTTCGTTGTGTACGCTCGCATATATATATAACAATGCATTAATTTAAGCAATCCCTGCTATGATCTACGCTACCATCTAGAATCCCAGCTCCATACTGCACGTACCTTAAGACCGATTGCAGCGTTGCTATGAAACAATTAGCAAAATGGGACAATGACTATTAATTAATATAATATGTGCTTTAGGGAGTAAGCCGTGATATTCGGGACATGTGACGTCAGCCGCTCGAAAGGAAAAATAAAGGTGTGGCCAATTTAACAAGAGTTCAAAAAATGTATTGTGAAGCCGCTTTAAGTGCTGGGCAGAAAAATCGCTCTTTCTAATGACATAATATAAAAAATGACGTTTACAGGCTCATTATATCGAGACAACGGTGCAACCTTTAAGCTATTTTGTCCCAACAAATAACTACCTTCTTTTGTTTCTGTATTTTTTTCTAAAAATAAATACCTAAATAAAAACCTAATCACCAGATCTGGTTACTTTTGGGTACTGTTTTGCTGTAAATTACAACAAAACAGTAACCAAAGTAACCAGATCTGGTGATTAGATTTTTTTTAATTTCAGAAAAAAATACAAAAACTAAACAAAAAGGTAGTTGGTTGTAGGAACATTACAACAAAACAGTAACCAAAGTAACCAGATCTGGTGAGTTCAAATAGATTTGGTTTTTATAAGTTGTATATTCCGTTGGTGAAGGCCGATTCACACTTTTAGAAAATCAACTATTTTTGAAAACTGGAGCTAAATATTAAAGTGTATGTTGAAATAATTCGAGTGTTATAGCCAAGAAGATGAAATTCTAATGGTTTTCTAGGTCGCTGATTATGAATTTTTGGTCAAAAAATCAAAATAAAAAATGGTTGACACAAAATAGTGGATGCAATATCATGTAAAAATATGTCTAATAAAAAAACATAATAAATTTAAAAACATGGAAGCAATAAAATTAAGAAAAATCGCAGGATAGTGGACAAAATATTTGATTTATTTAATTAAATGTACGACGTTTCGTTTATATATTTAGACTTTTTCAAGTACATAAAAATAACAATATTTATGAAAATTAATATTAATTACTAATTAATCACGATGGACACGATTTCTAATATACATGGAAGCAATTATTGATGTGGTAGGCAACGCCACCCAAGTGTAGTGCGTGCAATAAGCACCGATCACCATGGTACAATTTAAGGAACATTTTAGTTTCTGGCCCGATATTGTGTGGCGCTCATTATACTCTAGTTGCATGTAAAGTTTCTCTAGTAAAAGTT
Organism: Mongoloraphidia duomilia; assembly: GCA_039654895.1. Lineage (NCBI taxonomy): Eukaryota > Metazoa > Arthropoda > Insecta > Raphidioptera > Raphidiidae > Mongoloraphidia > Mongoloraphidia duomilia. The sequence goes on from CM077524.1 coordinate 13,132,046, forward strand.
AAGACAAAGGGGTATCGACTTCTGATTGGTTCGCTCGATCCGCCATGTTTTTCAGTCAAAATTTAAATTTACGTCACATGATTGTTTCCTAGGTAACGCGTAATTGTCACAGCTACTGTCAGTGCAAAAAAGTGCAACGCGCAATATTTTTTGTTAAGTTTCCAAAGTTTTCAAAAGTACGCGCGTATTTTCACTACACTCCCTTCCGTTGTTTTGGCTAAATATGGCGTCTTTGTCCCTAACTATTACTAGAGAAATTCTACATGCAACAATAGAGTTACTCTAGTAAGAGTTAGAACAAAGACGCCATATTTAGCCAAAACAACGGAAGGGAGTGTAGTGAAAATACGCGCGTACTTTTGAAAACTTTGGAAACGTAACAAAAATTTAATATTGCGCGTATCATTTTTTGCACTGACAACAGTTGAGACAATTATGTTACCTAGGAAACAGTCATTTGAATGATTATTTTGGTTGAAAAACATGGCGGATCGAAGGAACCAATCAGAAGTCGACACCTCTTTGTTTTAACTCTTACTAGAGAAACTCTAATTGCATGCATTTTGTATTGGCAGGGCGCGTGATGGAAGTGACATCTATCGGCCGCACTATTTCCACGCACTGACAGCTGCTTTATATTATAAATAAAAAAATATTTTTTTTCTAATTTTATCATTGCAAAAATTAACTGCTCTATCGCAATTAAAAGTGAATATAAAAAATAAAAATTAATGGACCAAAAAAAAGTAAGTATGAGGTTATAGCAGAAACATAGCAATAATAATAATACTATTACCAATAAAATAAAAAAATAATAGAAATTTGAAATAATCAATTACTAAAATAATTACATAGCTTATATTTATTTAATACTACAAGATACCACTAATTTTTAGTTACGTTTATAAACTTTTTTAGCAAAAATATGAACATTATTATTCAAACTGTCAAGCTGTCAAAAATAATAATAATATTAGTTATAATAGTATTAGAGCTAAAATAATCGTAATTTAAAATTTGCAACTACTATTTCTGCTTGTATTTCTACAATTAACTACACAACAACTATTATGCAACATTTTTTAAATAACTTCATTTATTTATTCACAACGTGAGTGTGATTTAACGCTTATTTTGTCCATAGCTTACGCTGCAGTCGATTCGGTTGTACCCAGCGAATACACGGTCAGATCACGCTTCAGTCAAGTGACTGCGGTATTTCTTTCCAACAATATTTTGATCTGACCGTGACTACAGCGTTAGACAATAAACACCAAAAAAATTATCGGAATTGTTTCAAAATTGAAATTTAACCCTTTAATAGAGATTAAAAAGTCCTCTAAAATTTCAACAAATTTATGAAGACGTACTACATTACCGTATAATATTGAAAAATTATATTTAAATAATTATTTTTGTTTTAAAACTCATATTGGGAAGTATTTTGATTTGTATTACTTAACACTACATAATTTTTGGAAATTTTGTGATTCACTTCTGACTTCTGACCGTAGACTGAATGCACCGTGATCGTATAATGTGAAACACTGGTGTATTTATGATCAGACCGTGACCGGACCATGATCAGACTGTGACTTGATGTACCTATAGTGTGTATCGAGCTTTAAATGATATTGTCGATGATCATGAGTGCTTCTTCAAAAATCGTTACCATAACAACTTTTTTTTTACATTATAAAAAAAACAAAACTATTTTTGACAGCAAAAATTTTAATTTGCTAGCTACTACTAAAAAATGTTTGGTATTTTATCTCACACCTCATCACAAATCACAACAAAAAATGTGTTAACCTTAATGTGTCGCTGTTATCATAACACGCGAAAAAATTTAAGATTAACCAAAGAGTCAAAAGTAATTTGTCAAGGATTTACCGGAAAACAAGGTAAAAAACTGTATTTTTAAGCGACTTAAAAAAAGAGGTTAAATATCACTTCGATATGTATAGGTGTTAATTAAGTATGTGCACAAACTTTAAGGAATTATTATGAAGTATTAGAAATACCTTGTATTATGTCCGTCTTGTGAATTTACACAACGCGTTTCAGCAACGAGTTGCCATCTTCAGGTGTGGTTAATTATTTTTTCAAAAACTAACATTGACTATTTCATAACACTATATAACATTATGATGCTAAGCACTGTGTATTATGTCGTGGTTTGTGAAGTACTGATTTAAATTTCGAGATATTTGCAGTAAAGGTAAACACATGGACACCCTGGAAGAATATGAAATATATAAAGCCACAAAATTCGACAATACCAACATTCTTAATGACAAACTAACACTAAAATCGAACATAATATACGACACAATAATTAACAGCACACAAACACCCAATACTCAGTAATCATCTACACATATACACACACATACATTTCCATTCCTTCTACCTAAAATTTTCAAAAAAAAAATCGTGACGACATAATATATTATCTAAAATAATTAATAGTTTACAAACGTGGGGCGTTCCAAATTATCGCACTATAAATATGCCACTTTTATCATTTCGGGTTTGCAAGATCTTGCGACAGAACCGCAAGTTCGAAATAACTCGTTCTTCCGCAAAATTAATAATAATAATAATAATAATAATAAAATTCTTTATTCAAAAAATGTCATGGTGACAAAGAAGAGCGTCAGTAAATGACAAAGTCATTTGGTACAAATAATTAAGTACAAAGTTCGTACGGGCATTTTATAATTAAATATTCTTTAACTTTTACTTTAAACAGTCTGTAGCTTTTTACAGTCGTAATCTCTGGTGGAAGACTAATAATGATTAGACTGTAGATTATAGACGCTTAACAGAAAAAATAATAAATTAATAAAAGTTTATCAAGAAAGGATACTCTGAACTAATATTATCGAAAATTACCGCACCGAAACACCAAAATAGCGTCTTTAAGGTCCGAATTGACAAAAAGAGCATATTTAATGCGACAATTTCGAGCGCTGCCCCTCATAACAGTTGACTTTAGATATTTACCGTCACGAACTATTTTGTAGGATATCTTAAATACTCTGCAAAATTACTGGTGTGAAATTTTGTCCTATATCTAGCATGGTTCTCACACCATTTGGAGTAAGAGCTGGAACTTATTTTATTATTTTTACTGCAATATTGTAAACTTACTATAGAATACGTTATACAAAGTTTTAAAATAAAAATTTCAGGAACGTTCCATTGTACACAAGCCATAGAATATGGAACTAATATCGTGGGAGGTGTCAGTCCAAAAAAAGGTGGCCAAAAACATTTAAATCTCCCTGTGTTTAAATCTGTTAAAGAAGCCAAACAACAAACAAAATGCGACGTGACTGTCATATATGTACCGCCGTCAACTGCAGCAAAAGCTGTAATGGAAGCTCTAGAAGCCGAAATACCACTTATTGTATGTATTACAGAAGGAATACCTCAGAGAGACATGGTCAATATTAGATATATGTTGTTGCATCAAAATAAGTCCAGGCTGGTTGGTCCAAACTGTCCAGGTAACTTTTTTGAAGTGTTACATTTTTATTGGCGCCCCTCTCAACAAATTTTCACCATAGCGACTTGATGAAATGTTTCGGAAATTTGTCGCGGAAGAGAAATTGTGGTGAGAACTTCGAACAGTTCAATCCACCCATCATCCTCTAAATTTGACTAACACTACGAATTTTTCTTGCATGTAACGCTGAAATTTAGTCGTACAGTTTCACAGCTTTGGGAAATAGAAGGAAATATTCTATAAGATTCGTGTAATAAAAACATTTAAATAATTTTTTTTCAGTAGATATATAGGGTGGCTGATTTTTCATTGTCCAGCTTATATCTGCTGAAATATTAAAGATACAAGAAAAAGTTAAAAAAGAGACTTGTGTAACTGAATCTGATCTATAAAATGGCGCAAACAATTTTTTCCATGGCCTACTTATTTTCCGGAAAAATATCTAACTTTGGTTTTTTAAGTAGGATGCTCTGTATATTTTTCCGGAATAAGATTCTAAATAAATTTCTCTTTACAACGAAGTATAAAAAGTAGGGTTTTGCCTTTAAATTACGTCTAATAAATAAAAAATAGATAGTTAGGAGAGTCGCTGTGAAAGTTCTTCTCGCTCAAAAATGTTTAGAATTTAATGGCCGAAATTTGAACATTCATTATAAAACACACTGTGTATTATTCAATTTTGTTAATTTGTAGTTAAATAAATGTTGTTATAATTTTGATAATCATAGAGAAAATATTAGTAATCACAGCCGACTCTCATAATTTTCTTTTTTTTTTAATTATTAGGCGTAATTTAAAGGCAAAATCCTACTTTTTACACTTCGTTGTAAAGAGAAATTTATTTAGAATCTTATTCCGGAAAAACAAAGTTAGATCTTTTTCCGGAAAATAAGTAGGCCATGGAAAAAAATTGTTTGCGCTATTTTATAGATCAGATTCAGTTACACAAGCTCTTATTTAACTTTTTCTTGTAACTTTAATATTTCAGCAGATATAAGCTGGACAATGAAAAATCAGACACTCTGTATAGAAAGGATTTTTTTTATTACTGATTAAGAAAAACTTCGCTAAATATAAGGCTAAAATAGATACACTGTAGATTATAGAAGCTCAGGTCAATTTATAGAAATTTAAAATAAGGAATCATTGTCGAATGTATTACGCTCTCCTTTTAATAATGTTGGGTAAAAATTACTTTTTTGCCATATTCACACTATAAAATAGCTACTTTACATGCGTGTATGTATGCATGGAATGGGTCAGTTAACAGGCAGGTCCAGGTGTGTTGAAAGTGTTTTCAAAACACGCTAGGCTGGAAAATAAACAGTTTCTATACCTATTAATTTATATTTTTTTGCCATACCCATACAAAATAGCTACTTTAGATGTATGTATAGCTACTATAAATGACCCATTTAACAGGCAGGTGTGCGGAAAATGGTTTACTTTCTGCACTAGCGCAGAAAATAACGGTTGCATGCCATAGCAACTTCTGTTTAGTATTCGCTCTATACTTACGCTTGCGTGCGCCTGTCATTACTTACTTGCACGAACTTCGCGGAACACTGTGGAAGGAAAGATGGCGCCGCAAATGAACTGTCAGAATTTTTTGAAAATGACCTGAAAAGTAGGTATTTTGTAGTGGGCATGGCAGAAAATACCATATATGTCTCGCACGTAATGGTATTACGGTTCGTGTGACTATGTAGAAACTCGCTATCGCTCGTTTTTACATACTGTCATCACTCTCCGTAATATACCCCATTACGTATCTAGACAATCTACTAATATGCTCTGATCCGGCTGCTATTGCCTACTCATGACTTGCTAATAAATGTGAATGGCGACGCAAATTTTTGAAAATACTGAAAATGCAGTGAAAAATGGGCCAATTTATAGTGGGTATGGCAAATAATACCATATATATCCCCGCCTCCGCTCATGGATGTTTTGTGATGTCATTTAGTGTTAAGTTAATTGTTATTTAATGTAATCAAGACGCTAATGACCTAAGTTGTTGACGCGTCTATAATTTACAATAAATAAAATAAACCATATATATCTCGTGCGTAATGGAATTATGACTTGTGTGACTGTTAAAACTCGCTGTGCTCGTTTTAACATAATGCCACTAACTCGTCAACTCGCTCGTCAATAATACACCCCATTACGCATCTAGATGTTTATTTTTTTATAATTTATAGGGATAATTTCTCCTGGAAGTTTCTGTAAAATCGGGATAATGCCAGGTTTTATTCATAAAGATGGCATAGTTGGAATTGTGTCACGATCTGGAACTTTGACGTACGAAGCTGTAAACCAAACAACTAAAACTGGATTAGGTCAGACATTGTGTGTTGGCATTGGAGGAGATCCATTCAACGGAACTGATTTCATTGATGCGCTATCTGTATTCCTCCAGGATGATAAGACTAAAGGTTTTTTATAAATTTACAATTAATCTTTAATAAAATAAAAATGTACCTACTAATATACACTAGCATCATCCATAATTAATTTTTGATGGTATTAGAATTGTTGGAATGCTAAATTTATCTTAGTATTTTGAACAGAAATATTGTTTGGTTTTGTGCGTCACGATCAACTACATAGTATAAAACTAAAATATTAGTTGTTAGGGTGTTTTTAAAGGCTTATAGTTTAAGGGTTTATTTAAACGTTTCTCTATATACTATACCTATTAAAAAACAATAATATTATTATGGTAGCACATTTACGATCAATAATTAAGAAAAAAAACGGATTTGAACATAAATTAAATCTTTAATAGGAAAACCTTTCCAAATTTATATAAAATTTGTTACTGAATTTAGACGTTATCAAGATTAACTCATCAGAAAAAATACACAGTAAAGTTATAATTCCATATAGAGAAGGGTTTAAATTAATAATTATTACTGAATACTGAGATATTCAATATAATAATATGTCGACTGTCAGTTTTAGATGTATTGTTACTGTTGTTTTTTTTTCTGATGATGGGGTTATCCACGAAAGCGCTTAAATTCAATAAAATGTTTTAAATAAATTTGGAAGGGTTTTGTCATTAAAAATAATTAAATAATATCAAAAATATTATTCACGTATTATTTACGTATTGTTAACAAAAATGGTGTTGCACTGGGTATAAAAATGAAGCCAGAATTTGATTTTTGTAACAAAACGTAATTTTAATTTTGTGACAATAAATCTTTATCTTTAATATTTCAAAGGTATTGTGATGATTGGTGAAATTGGTGGAAATGCCGAAGAGAGAGCTGCCGAATTTCTCGTATCTCAAAAATGGGATCCGAGCAAAAAACCAATAGTCTCATTTATTGCTGGACAAAGTGCACCGCCTGGAAGGAGGATGGGTCATGCCGGTGCGATTATTTCTGGAGGCAAAGGTAAAGCTTCAGATAAAATAAATTCACTAGAGAAAATAGGAGTGGTAGTAAGTAAATCACCGGCAAACATTGGCAAAACATTGGCTCGTCAAATGAGGAAACACAATATAGTTAAAGGAAACGCGTTAGATATTATAGGTGATTACTTAGAGTTCCCAGAAATGAGAGAAAAGATTGATAGTTCGAAATTTGACAAACTGTTGGATACTGATTTAGGCAAATGTCTTGACCAAAAACAAGTTGTGAAGTTTCTTTCTAACAATAATTCAATTAGTGAATCAACAATGGAGCATATGCTTTATGATCACGAAAAGACCGACAAACTTATAAAAGTAGTGAATACTACAAAATTAATGCAATACCTTAGCAAAGATAAAACGGCACACGTATTGGATACTTTGAAGATTGGCGAGTTTATCGATAAAAAAAAGTTAATTGCCGAAATTGAAAAACAGAAATTGGCAGGAAAAAAGTTTGGAGAGGCCCAAAGTAATTTGACTGATTTGTATAAAGAAGCTGTTAGAATTATGACTGCGTTAAAAAATGAAAGTTTTAAAAGTGAGAAAATTAGTAAAATAGTAGAGCAAGAAAAACTATTACTACAGGATTTATACAAAGATGTGAAACACGCTTTGGAAAACATTCATGTCGATGAAGTTTTAAATCAACAAAACCTTAAACAATTGCTTGAAAAAATTAAAACACGTCTCAAAAAGTAACGTTATATTAATATTACATCATTGTATCGTCATGAAATAATATGTCTTTATGTAAATTTATTTCAATCTGGCTCTGTACTATTAATTAAATTAGACAGCTTAGCAACTTCTAAGTTACAACGCTATTTTAAGACAATAAAGCCAAGTTGCAGTCATCATACATAATATAACTAGCATGTACTATAAGAAAGTCGCAGTGAATATGTCAATCCACCGTATTTTCACATGATATAGATTATAGATATCAAATGCAGACTGCAATAAAGGTTGATTGATGTGGTAATCATACTCAGATTTCTACACAGGAGCTTTAGCATGGAGGGTACTGTACATCTGTAACTCATGCTGACGTAATGATATAATATTACGACTTCGACCCGAGGCATCAACCCTTTGTTAATTTCTTGATAGTTATCAAGAAATTAAATTCTATATAATTATTATAAAGAAGTTAATTTCTTGGTAAATCAAATTCTATACAATATACATCTCTAATGATAAAGCTTTTGTTCGCTTATAACTAAAGAACTACTGAACCGATTTCAGAGTATTCGATACCGGGAGTTACTCCCTGCACTCTTCATCTCAAAATCCTTTCCCTTCGCCTAAAAACGGTTATGAACCTCCCGACGCTAATTTTAAAGCTAACGTTTACGGGTAAGCGTCAAATAAAGAATCAACTACAAATTCCTCAGGCGAAAAATTGAAAAAAATGTCCTGGAAAAACTTACAACTTCCTAAAGTTACGTAATCTTTTACACGTAACCAAAACTTGTTTTCGAAAAATTCGCATGAGGAATCTGTAGAGTGATTCTTGGTTCTTAGGGCTTGAGAATGGCCGAGCGTATAGCCAAGCTGTTGTTTACATGGCGTTGCTATGGTTCCTCTATTACAAGTCTCCAGTTCCCGGATTCTAATCCGAGAGCTGCAGGTAAAAGTGTCAATTGGATTTTCAATTTATTATTAAAAAAAAATAATAATGAATTGAAAATATGAATTGGTGCTACGCCCAAATAACCTTAGATGTTGGTGGTCTTTAAAAAAAAAGTGACTTTTGACAGGCCGGTGTACGGGAGCGTATCTTTCCTACACTAGTGTGGGAAAGAAAGCCATTTTCATAGTGATTTATTTGTATTCGCCTGATTCACCCGCTATTACATACTCCTATGCGTGCCTCGGCCTACTAGGACTGAAGTTGACGACACAAATAAACAATCAAAACAAGCCGTGAGGTGGGTCGTTTATTAGGACTAAAGTGCGACCCTTGAGGTCCACACGACGAACTTCCCAGTTTGATAAATATTTAATAATAATAATTAAATTAGATATTACACAGAAAAGTAATCATTTTAATCATCAAAACATCAATAATTAAAAAAAAAAAAAAAAAAAAAAAAACGGCTGAACCGATTTTTATAAAATTTATGTCGAATCAAAATGACGTTAACACGCCTCGATTGACACCCTTACGAAGTCGATATAATTTTTTATTCGCGAGATATTGTGTAAAATCTACTTTTTTGGAGGTTATTTGGTTAAGAAAAAAGAACGGCTGAACCGATTTTAAAAAAATTCCTTTCAGATCATATATACGTTAATACGCGTCGATTGGCACCCCAACGTAGTCGATATCATTTTTCGTTCTCGAGATTTCGTCTTAGAAAGAAATTGACACATACATACGTACGTACGTACGTACGTACATACGTACACACACACACACACACACACACACAGACATCTTTCTAAAAGTAGTGTAAAAATAGTGTAGTGACCTTGAAACATAAAATTTTTTTTTCCTTTTTAATTTCGATTTTCGGACCCATTACAATAACTTCCAATGGGAAGTTAAAAATTTTAAAATACTGAAAATGAAGTGACAATCAGCTAGTTTATAGTGGATATGTCAAAAATACCATATATATATATATATCTCGTGCGTAAATATATTATGACTCGTGTGACTGTTAAAACCCGTCATCACTCGTTTTGCTATGGTAAAATCTTTTCTTTATTTTCAATGCAGGACAACGGTACATTAATAAACCAACACAACTCTTAACAATTATCGTTTATGAATTCGTCCATTTATTTGTCACTGTTATTAGTGTATTTGCCATAATATGGCACATACACTATTGGCGTCGGTCGGATGGCAGGACCTAGGGGTCGGACCAAAATTTCTCGACGTTTCATAGCCTCCTGAACACTTTGGCACCATTTTTGAAAATGTTTATATATATATGTATGTATATATATATTTATGTATATATATATTTATATATATATATATGTGTGTACACGATAACTCTCGACAGACTTAATCGATTGAAACGAAATTTGGTACACACATTGGAACCCATCACCGCAAGAAGCCTATTTAAAATGGGCCTGATCGGACCATTTTCAGGGTTGTATTTAGGGGTTCCAAAAAGTTTTTGGGCCCAAAAATATCGAAAATTTTGTCAGAATCGTTTCAAAATTGAAATTTAACTCTTTAGTAAAGATTAAAATGTGCTGCTAAAATTTTAATAAAATCGGCCCGACAGGACCGGACTTTCAAATTTTATGAAAACACTAGTTTGTTGATACGGATTTACTTATGGAAGGGTGTATTTAAATGGGTGTACTGATAAAATCCATGTCTAATATTGAAATTTAGAAAAATTTAATTATTTTAAGGGATGTATTAAGGGGTTAAATTTTTTATTTTGTCAAAAAACAAACTTAAGTTTACATAATAATGCCACAATGCCAGTATTAGCAAATACACTATATTGTCGGCAGGGTTTGGCACTGCGACCCGAGTTTTTTTTTTATAACTGATATTGGTAACTGTTATTTATCTGTCGCTTATTTATCTGTCACTTATGTCCACTCTGTCCAGTGTCCACTATTTGTCCGAACCGCTGTCCAACTGTCCACTATTTGTCCGAACCACTTCTGTCTACGTTCCAAAGATAACTTATGTCCACTATTTATTTATCACTGGTATTTATTTATCACTGCTCGCAGATCCTCTTTCGTCGACTTTCCAGAGTAGAATGAATACAATAATCGAATCACCTGTATATATTATAGCCTTCCAGTGTCAAGGCTGGCGTTTTCTTCATTAATTTGTCCGAACCACTGCTGTCTATGTTTTAAAGATAACTTATGTCCAATATTTATTTATCACTGATATTTATCTATCACTGTTCGCAGATCCTCTTTCGTGACTTTCCAGAGTAGAATGAATACAAAAATCGAATCACCTGTATATATAACCTTCCAGTGTAAGGCTGGCGTTTTCGTCATTATTGCCACGTCATAATATTCCATTGCCTCAAGGCTGCGCGATCAACATTTCATAATGTTTGCAGATTTCAAACGGTGGTCTTCGATTCGTTACAATACTGTCACTACCCGTCAATAATATGCCTCATTATGCAACTAGATATACAATCTAATATTTTAAAAAAATTGTGTTTTAAAGACCACCAACAGCTAAGGTTATTTGGGCCTAGCACCAATTCATATTTTCAATTCATTATTTTTTTTTAATAATAAATTGAAAATTCAATTGACACTTTTACCAGCTCTCGGGCTAGAACCCGGGAACTGGGGACTTGTAATAGAGGAACCATAGTAACGTCATGTAAACAACAGCATTGTTACACGCTCGGCTGTTCTCAAGCCCATTTAAGTACAGAATATGATGCGATGGAGTATTTTAGAAAAAATTTACATTTCGTTTTGGCACCTCCGGAAAAATATCTCGGCTGCCCGTGCCTTAGCATGGCACTGATTGTGAAACTATCTTTTCTTGACAAGCACTTAATTTGAAAGCAGGATGTATTGAGAAAGACATGCTCAGTATGAATGATGAAGTCATTTGATAGAAATCTGTTCTTTACATGCATGTACACCTGCACAAGACACCTATTTTTTTATACAAATCGAATAATAGCAATACAAGAGGTTGAGTTTAGTTATTTGATATATTAATAAACATTTCAATGATTTAATTAAAAAGTCAGTTTGATTTTGAATCGAATTTGTGATTGAAATTTTTTTCAAAATTGTTTACAAAGAAATGAGAATGGTCTGTCTATAGAACTCAAACAACAACAGCGATTTTGTTCAAATTTTGCATGCGTGTTCAGTTATATGATCACATTTCGAGGCGAAATTCTATTACAAGTCCTCTGTTCCCGGGTTCTAGCCAGAAAGCTGGTAAAAGTGTCAACTGGATTTTCATTTTATTATTAAAAAAAAATAATGAATTGAAAATATGAATTGGTGCTAGGCCCAAATAACCTTAGCTGTTGGTGGTCTTTAAAACACAATTTAACAATTTTTCGAGGCGAAATCTCAAAATCAGTCCAATATCAATTTTGGGAAAAATGGCCCTGTAAAAATCGGTAAAAATAAAAAAATCGTAAAATAACTTTTTTTATTGAAAGGTTCAAATTTTAATATGTTGTTACGGCGACTATTTTAAGCAAATATTTCAATTTGCAGAACAAAATGTCGGTATTAACCCCCTCTCTTAGAGGGAAACTTCTCCGCCTAGGTGTTTATATCATTCTGCAAGGGGGTTAATACCGACATTTTGTTCTGCAAATTGAAATATATGCTTAAAACAGTCGCCGTAACAACATATTAAAATTTGAACCTTGAACTAATAACATAAATTTCGTCGGGTACATGACACGTTTAGAGTGGTCTGCCACTCCTTTAATACTGACCAATCGATCTGCAAATATTATAATGGCATTATTGGGTCACCAACAAGCTATACACACAATTTCAGCCTTGAAGCAATAATAATTGTGACAATTTTTTTTGTTACATGTTGGGGGCGGTCTGCATCCCTCCCATACTGCTATCTAGCAAAATCTCTTATTCAGGGCACTTTAATATGCCTCCTTCAACATCTTCACAAAAATAAGGCTTTGAATAAATAACACCAAAAAATTGTCACTAGCTCTCGGTCTATTATTTCTCACAACATAGTAGCTTTTATATTGAAATAACAGTCAATTTGTGTGATAAGTGATTCTCTGGAATCTAGATGATATTCTTGGTATTAAACATTTTTGGGTTCATGTATTGAAGTTAATAAAAGTAGAAATTGAGATTGAATTTGAAATATTTTTTCAATGAAGAGGCATTTTGAAGCATTTATTACCAAAATTGGAAGACAACAATTGTATCTGCTGAAGTTCAAGATGAAATTAATAATAATAATAACAGCAGAATGTTGAAAAATAAGTTACTCGTGACAAATACTGTAATTGTGGCTGCTATCAATAACTAAAAAATGTAGCTTTTGTCTAGATATAAGATTTGAAGTTTTGAATTTCGTGTTCAGTTCGTATTTTTCAAAGGTTTTGTGTTTGATTGTGTTGCATCGATTCTGTAAAGTCGATGCGGTAAAGTGTAAGGCGTGGGGTGACGTCAACGTGAATTGGCTTCTGGGCTTATTTAGAGTTGCTCTAGTAAAAGTTAAGACAAAGCGGTGACGATTTCTGATTAGTTCGTTCGATCCGCCATGTTTTTCAGCTAAAACAAAATTTAGGTTTTAATATCTATAATATAAACAAACAAAAAATTAAATAATGCTCAAGAAATGGCTGATCTTGTTAATTACCTATTTTTTTTTAAATTTAAGAAACGAATAGAATTAACTTACAAATTGATAAATTATTATTTTATCTTTTATATTCACAAAATATTAAAAATAACCACAAAACACCATAACACTTATAGTCCAGTCACGAGAGGAAGTCCACCTTGCGTTTTGTGCAGCAAATGATTTTATTTTTTTGTGTCCTCAAGCATGTTTAGGAGATGTCAAATCCAAGTTTGCGACCTCTAAAACAGGGCGGGGAGTTTTAGTGGGCTAAACACCACGATTTTTTTGCACTTTTTTCGGTTTCTTGCTTATAACATAAGAACGGCTGGTCCTATAAAAAAATGGTCCTATTCAAAATTAAAAGGCACAAAATTTACTTCAAAATGCACTAGTCAAATATGTTTATGTTCCCATTTTTACCGGCTCTACAGAACTTAGAAAATCGCCAAAATTTACCAAAATGAAAAAAAAACATTTTTTCAAGCTTTTAACTATTGAAAAACTCGAATAGCCTATAACCTTCCTTAATAAACGGGCTATCTAACAAAAAAAAAATTTTCCAATCGGACTGGTAGTTCCTGAGATTAGCGCGTTCAAACAAAAAAAATAAACTCTTTTTTTTGTTTGAACGTGGTATTCTCTGGAACTACAAGTCCGATTAAAAAAAAATTTTTTTTGTTAGATAGCCTGTTTATGAAGGAAGGTTTTAGGCTATTCATGTTTTTTTTAAATTCAATCCTAAAGGGGGTAAAACGGGGGTGTAAGATTTTTTGTTATTACAAAAAATCTTACACCCACGTTTTACCCCCTTTGGGATTGAATTAAAAAAAAACTCGAATAGCCTAAAACCTTCCTCAATAAACAGGCTATCTAACAAAAAAATGTTTTTTTAAATCGGACTTGTAGTTCCTGAGATTAGCGCGTTTAAACAAAAAAAGAGTTTATTTTTTTTTGTTTGAATGCGCTAATCTCAGGAACTACCAGTCCGATTTGAAAAAATTTTTTTTTGTTAGATAGCCCGTTTATTAAGGAAGGTTATAGGCTATTATATATATTTTTGTAATTCAATCCCAAAGGGGTAAAACGTGAATGTAGGATTTTTTGTTATTACAATAAATCCTACACTCCCGTTTTCACCCTTTAGGATTGAATTTTTAAAAAACTCGTATATGGTCTCATTGATTACTACTTTGCTTCTTTTACAGACTGGTAATTCCTGAGATTAGCGCCTTCAAACAAAAAAACATTTTAATTTTGTTTTTGTTTTTCTAAGTTCTGTAGAGTCAGTAAAAATTGGAACAAAAACATATTTGACTAGTGCATTTTGAAGCAAATTTTGTGCCCTTTAATTTTGAATAGAACCATTTTTTTGATAGGACCAGCCGTTCTTATGTTATAAGCAAGAAACCGAAAAAAGTGCAAAAAAATCGTGGTGTTTAGCCCACTAAAACTCCCCCGCCCTGTTTTAGAGGTCGCAAACTTGGATTTGACATCTCCTAAACATGCTTGAGGACACAAAAAAATAAAATCATTTGCTGCTCAAAACGCAAGGTGGACCTACCTTTTTAAGCTCTCGTGACTGGACTATTAACAGCTATCGCAAAATTGACAACTTATCATACTTTTTTCACTAACAGAAGAATCATGTTTCTATTAGGTATTAAAAAAACATATCACACTACCATGGTTACTGTGATTTTTATTTCCAAAAATTAGCAGCGTCCATGGTCTGATCTTTTCTATTGAAGTGAGCAAGCATGGTTATATTCCGAGTGACGTCATCCCCCCACTACTATCTATCGGAACGAGGCAACCTATACTCTACTAACCTTGACTCCCTTCCATAATTTTAACTAAAAATGGCGTCTTTACCCTAACTCTTACTAGAGCAACTCTAGGCTTATTGTACGTTCAGAGTCCTCCATAATATACTAGTTGTCGAACTACTCAAAATACTTCAAAACATTAAACTGTTAAAAACAATATTACATTTATATCGACGACATCACCTCTAAAGGTTTTTAACGGCAACTTGAAAGGCAGGTCCCTTTTAACGATATCGCATGCATATGTTGCGTCGTGTGAATAAGACTTTTTACGAACATTCTGTATTTATACATAACAATGGAATCCTTTAGTAAATTCGAAGCGCTCTATTGTTTCCAAGACAAGCAGTAAGTAAGCAGTTTGTAGCAACGTAGTCTGCATTAAAAAGACAACGTCTGATGAGGACTCTTACTTTCTTTCTTTACACGATATCAAAGTCAACGGCCGCCATAAAAACTCGTTAAGCTGTCACTAGTGTCACAACGTTCAATTTGTGAACCAAATTATTATCTATAGCTTTTAAGTCGAGCTCGAGAGAATCAAATAGTATATTGTTACACGCATCAAGAGCAGTGGCGCTTCAGTTCGGCTGATGACTATTGTACTACCGATTTAGGTTCACTGGCGCATAACCATAGACAATAACAACAAGGCATATGTATTAGCTTAGCGGCACTGGCGAGAACTAATTGTGCCAACACGGCACACGTTGAATGGTCTCCAGGCGGATTGGATTGGGGCATCCCGGCGACCGGCGACGCGCGTTCCATACGTGTATAACTACGTAGCTAATAAAAGTATATTTTACAGCCATAAGTAATAAAACGGTATAAACAGTTTCCATAACAATACTAGTGGAGTCAATGAGTCGGACGAGTATGTAAATAATTCATACAGCTGCAATACTAACCCCCCCCCCCGTTTTCGAGATCGCTGAACCCGAACATCATATTAAAATAAGTTTTTTTCCGTGCCCACCCCCTCAAACGACCAAAAACCACCCCTTTTTTCGGTTCTCGCGCACGGACGCGCGACACCATGGTTTCAGATGGAAATTGTTCATGAAAGGAAGAAGAATTATGGCAGAGACATGATCGCGACTACCCTTGGGGGTCGATGCTACTCTCTCATGGAGATTGAAAAGTTGTTTCACCTATCTTCTGACTTTGAACGTCCCCCCCCCCCCCGTTTTCGAGGATGCTGATTGCTGACTACAAAAAGAAATAGTTTCAGGAGTTTGACTCTTTGTACCCCCTCAAACAGGCAGAAACCTCCCCTTTCGTGCGTTTTCTTCTTCTTCTTAATATTATTGCCGAGCATTATTGTAAGGAAACGCCCGATTGAGGGGGGTCAAACTCATCTGAAACAATTTTTTTTGTAATTAGCATCCTCGAAAACAGGGGCGGGATGCTCAAACTCAAAAGATAAATAAAACCACTTTTCCATCCTTTGGGAGGATAGAATCGACCCCTAAGGGTACTCACGGTCATGCCCCTGTCATAATCCTTCTTCCTTTGTTATATCCCGTCAAATCATCAGAAATCATGCTGTCTCGGATTCGTGAGCGAAAAGCAAAAAAAGGGGTGGTTTTTGATCGTTTGAGGGGATGGGTACGGATAAAATCTTTTTTAATATGATATTCGGGTTTAACGACCTCGAAAACGGGGTGGAGAGTTGGTCTTGCGGCTGCACGAATTATTTGCGTTTTTGGGCCAAAATCCAGACTCGACTCCATTATAAAGATCGCTGGTTCAAGTTCGGTTGGCAGTTGGCACCATTAATGTTTATTTATTTACAACTATCCCATATTCCCCTTGATATTTGGTCTATTATTTTTCTGTTATCTCTATATAATTAATTTAGTATCATATACAATCACACTTAGCGCGGTGTGCAGGGGCGGGGCATTCTCGCGGGGAGATGTTGGTATCATGATGTTTTTTGCGAGGTGAAAAGATGGAGGTGCAGTCCCCAATAAACGCACGTGAGGGAGTGCGATGTGGCGTTTTTTGCGAAGTGTAGGGGGGGTGCAAAGGGGATTCCCTAAAAACGTACGCGGGGGAGGTTGTTCGATGGGGTTTTTCGCGGGGTAAAAAATTAGTGAATTATTGCAAGACAGATCACGCGCTTCTCGAGTCCTCATAGTCTCATTAATGATGCGACCTATGACGTTTAGGCGGGGTGAAAAAACAATACATCGTTAGCCCGATTATGATAATTTATATTATGTGACCTTTACAGAGGGTCCGCCACGTCATAGATCTTTTAGAATCTATTTAATATTGAGTTAGTTATTTAAATTGAAAAAAAAGAAAAAAAATACAATAAAACTAACGTATTTAAGAAAAGTCTAAATAGATACAATGACACAATTATACAAACTGATGAACTTTGATTCGCCAAATCGTGGTTCAAATTAAGGTTGTCACAGGAAGAAGACAAAAGGAACAGGTAAGTATAACGAAGAGAAGCAAACAAAGGTAAGGAAAAGAATAAGATAGTATAGAAATAGAGTTAAAGGAAACGTAAATTACTTTCGTTTAGAATACTAGTATTTTTTTTCTATTAGCTATCGAATTAAAATTTATACTGACTACAATTTTTTGAAATAAGATCCGAAAGAATTTTAAAAATTAGTTTGTTACGTTAAATTCGTTTTGACTTCGACGTAATAGAATGTTACTAGTACTATTGAATGTAATCATTCTAGAATATAAAACATTTTTACAGGGATTTATAATTGATTTTTTTTTATTTTTATTCCAAAAATAAATACTAAAAATGTTGCAGGCCTGATTTGCATTACATCAGATACGTCGCGTAACGTGAGCTCGGGCTTGAGAATGGCCGAGCGTGTAGCAATTTTATTGTAGATTATAGACGCGTCGACATCTCAGGTCATTAGCGTCTTTCAACTACACTAAAGAACAACTATCTTAAAACTAAATAACATCA
The DNA here is from genome assembly GCA_039654895.1 of Mongoloraphidia duomilia. Lineage (NCBI taxonomy): Eukaryota > Metazoa > Arthropoda > Insecta > Raphidioptera > Raphidiidae > Mongoloraphidia > Mongoloraphidia duomilia. The sequence continues at coordinate 13,150,088 of CM077524.1, forward strand.
CAAAACATCCATGAGCGCAGGTGGGATTCGAACCCACGGCAGTCCAGTCCAGAGGTTGCGGCACTAAGCACGCTAACCACTAGGCTCTTCGTGTAGCAATGCTGTTGTTTACATGGTGTTGCTATGGTTCCTCTATTACAAGTCCCCAGTTCCCGGGTTCTAGCCCGAGAGCTGGTAAAAGTGTCACTTGGATTTTTAATTTATTATTAAAAAAAAAATAATGAATTGAAAATATGAATTGGTGCTAGGCCCAAATAACCTTAGCTGTTGGTGGTCTTTTAAAAAAAAAACGTGAGCTCAGTCTGTTTCTAGCTTAAGTTCTTCGATTAGGAAGAACATAAAATGGCATTTCAAGCAGTATAATATTATGTTATCGCCAGCAGTAGATCTTGTCTTACATTTGAAAATACAAAAAGCGCATCTTCGTTGTACTCTGAAGAGATTGAAGCGCTAATGACGTCACACTTGTTCTCAAGTCGACACTATTTAGCTTGTATATCTACTCAACGATTGTGTCATCCTACTGAACTAACTACACTACCACCACCTACATACGAAAATGTGCATTGCAAATAAAAAAAAGAACAAATTTCTTTTTTAAGAACAAAACTTCGATACGATCTACCGTTTGAATTGTTTTGGAACATTAAAACATATTATGTACACTGTGTTCAATAATGCTTGACTTTTCATAATTAATTTTTAGGGTTCCCTACCTCCGTATGGAACCCTTTTACTCTGTCTACGATGTCTGTCTGTTTGTCTGTCCGTCCGCCGTATGTCACAGCTGGCTCTATCTCACAAACGGTAAGAGGTAACTAGTTGAAATTTTCACACATTGTGTGTTGTTATGGTCCATGTAAACACTGATTTCAGTTCAGCGGACTATAACCTGGTGGTTTATTTTTGATGTGAAACATCTTATGTCGGGCTGTGAACAGACGCGTGAGGGGAAATATGCAACGAAATAATACAACGAAATAATGCAACGAAATGTTCTCCTTCGCTGCTGTTCTCCCCACCACTGCGGCACTTATATTGTACTGGATAAATAATATATAAATTAATTGTCAGTGTATATTAAGTTATACATATATCAGTAACAACGGCTGTCTAGACAAGTTCATCCGTAGAGTAGTGGTACGACTTTAGCCTTCTACGCATGGGGACTTGGGTTCGGAAACTCATGGCATCGTACAATTTTTAACGTTTTTTTTTCTAAATTCTACATGATATTTATTTATAACATTTTTTATTTTTGTTATATTCTTTCTTTGACAATAATTATAATTTTTTGAAATTTCATGACACCAAAAATTAATTTTCTTGTTTTTTTTAAAAAAACGAAAATTTGGGTAAATTAGGGTATTTAGGGTAAATTAGGGTATTTAGGGTAAATTAGGGTAAATTAGGGTATTTAGGGTAAATTAGAGTAAATTAGGGCAAATTAGAGTAAATTAGGGTAAGTTGGAGTAACTTAAGGCAAAGGGGGCTAAATAAGAGTAAATTAGGGTATTTAGAGAAAACTAGGGTAAATTCAAGAAATTAGGGTATACTAGGGTAAATTTGGATAAACGAGGGAAAATTAGGGTAAATTGTGTTAAATTGTAAATTCTTATCTCTCGAACTACTGAACCGATTCTAAAAATTCTTTCACTTATTATCTTCGCAGGGGGAGAATGTCTCGCGGCGTTGTAATAAATCATAAATTATAATATCTGGAACTATTGAACCGATTTAAAAAATTCTTTTACTAATAGAAAGCTACACTATCCCTAAGTGATATAGGCTAGATTTTATTTTGATAAATTTGTCAAGTTCAATAAATAAAAGATTCAAGCTATAAAAATGTTTCACATCTGCCAGGCGTTTCGAACCCAGTGCTTTCCCTTACCACGTTTCCCAAGTCAGTGCAATGCGAATGGCATTGGTTTAAACGTTTTGAGCAGTCGCTGCCGGATTATTATAGAGTGTATTGGGATCCGTCAAATGGATGGAGCTTAAAAAACATGGCGCAAAGGGGGGGGGGGGGATTTTATATACGGGGTATACTTTTGCGTGTGATTTTGTGATTTTCAAAGTGATAAGAAATAATAAATATAAGTGCAATTTGCAATTGGGCCGAAACGAATCCCTAAACAAAAGAACTTCGTTGAAGGATAACGGATTCTCAAAGCGTAATAAGTAGATAAGTTACTAACCTCAAAATATTTGTATACAAAGTTAGTCCTATAAATTTGTCAATCATCAAATGATTTTACTATTGTAGTACAGTATGATAATAAGTACATCTTATTATTAATATAAAATATTTTTTTAATTCATAAATACAGTTTTTCCACATTTCATTAGAAAATAATTCGCTGTAAAGTAAGTTTTACAAGGCAATAACTGACATTGTTTAATGCCATGATATTAGAAAACGTCGCGAATTCCATTTTCGATAAACTGTTTGTTTATTTTACTTGTTTTATATTTGTAATAAACAATTTCACCATAAATTTGCACTGTTAGCATGTAAAATTTTCCCTCGTTTTGAGTACAATTTTGTGCCAGCAGATGTCATATGCTTATTTGACGGATCCCAATACGTTGTCGTCATTTTGCAGATCGCTTGCACCAGGAGATCGTAAATATGTCACGCAGGTAAATAAATTGAAATATTATTTACGTGACCCAGTGACTGCAGGGTCCGAAAATTTAGTTACTGGGTCCAGTCACTGGGTTCGTGTAATCCCTGCATTAACTTTTTTACCGACCTGACGAGTGATGATGCTAAGTTATCGAAACATATTGTCTTTTTAAATAAACCTTGCTGATAAACATAGATCGTGTAAAGGGAGAATTTCTTTAAATAACTTCCAATTTTTATTTTAAATACACAGACTTTGTCTGAAATATCTTTTCTGATTTCATGAACTATACAAGGTGATTCCACTTCAGTTTTCGAATTTTTTTTATAAATAAACACAAATTTAAGGAAATCTTCCGATTTTTTTTATTCATAGAAAGTGTTATGTATTTAATTAATGTTATGAAAAATAACATTAATGAAATGTCCGCCTCTGTACCTTCTGCAGCAGTCAATCCTTTCGAGGTAATTTTCGATGACTTTTTCGTAAATTTCGGGCGGTATCTCGGCTATAACTTGGCGGATGTTGGTTTTTAGATGCTTCAACGTTTCGGATTTGTTGGGGTAGACACGACTCTTAAAGCGTAATCCCACAAAAAAATCCAACTGCGTAAAACACACAATCTTGGCGGCCAGTTGGCGCCACAAAAACATGAAATAAACCGACCTGGGAACTTTTCACTCAAAACATCCAACGTTGCACCCGATGTGTGGTAAGTTTCGCTATCTTCTTGGAACCACATATCTTCCTCATCAATATCTTCGATTTCGTGCCAAAAATAATCGGTTATCATACGCCTATAGCGCTCAAAAACTGCGAACGCCGACGTATCGACAATTCCACGATGATGGCACAGGCCTTATACCCTATCTCCGATGCTCCCCGTCTCATCAAATTTTTTCACTACGTTGTGAATTGTTTGTTTAGTAGGACGACTAAATTGACCATAATCTTCCCGTAAATTTCGATACATTGTTCAGTTGCGGACTAAGGGAGGCCGGAGGAGGCGGCTCGCCCCGGGCCTCATTCTGGGGAGCCTCCAAATCTCAAGAAGTCCTTCTTAATCAAATCCCAAACAAGGCCAAAATATGTTTAGTAAGTAAGTTGCAGTTTAGAGCTGGAGGCCCCGTACGTATACAAAATATAAACGTAGGTAGGTCGTTTATAATAAGTATTTGATTTTTTTGTCAAACATTACATCTATATTATTCATTTTTACGAAATTTACACTACAAATACATAAATTTCTAAGCAGACCGGGGGTCTCATGCAGTTCTGCCGCCCCGGGCTTCCGACGGGCTTAATCCGCCACTGACATTGTTCGTACATAACTGTTAATTCTGTCGAAAAATTTTAATGCGTTGAGTGGTGATTAAACGATCCATTTCGTAAATGTGTTGTTGCAAATAAACATTTGACATTTTGAAAAGAAGTGCTTGTTGACAGTTATACTTGATTTAGACTGCTGCCAATTCATAGGAAATTCAAATTGGATCACCTTTTATTATATATTGTTACGGATCACTCTGTATATAAACGGCAGGCAAGAGTTCCGAGAAACGGGTCTGCTTACTGAACAACTGGTACCTGCGCGAAAGCTCTAGAGAAAGCGAGAACGCACTAGGCTTACGGCACGCAGCATTATATAAACAGCAGTCAACGGTGAGTCAGGCATTCAAGCCTATGAGGGATCAGTCAATGGAGAATACTGAGCGACAAATAGTGCGTCTGATATAAATACAGTGAATGTAAATATTTGAATTGAATTGAATTGTGGATTATAGACGCTCGACAACAAAGGTCATTAGCGTCTGTAAAGAAACAGAATGTAAACCAAACAAAAGTAAAATCAATAAAATGAAAACAAAATAAAAAAATTGACATACAACAAAGTAAAACAATTATAAGTGAAGAAAAAAAAATGGTATAATATAATCGAGTAAAATATAAAGAAAACATCATAAAGGCTGTAAAGGGGCCTAAATGTACATAAATAAATAAAATCAGATAAACCGGTCAAGACCGGTTTCTTTTAAAAATCGAAACAGCAGATCGACATTGTCAGGATCATTTCCTAAAATAACCGACAGATCACCTGATAATCCAATCTGCTGTCGCGTGTCCCTAAACTGGACACACTCAGTTAAAATATGTGAAACGGTAACACGGGTGTCAAACGTCTCACAAAGGGGCGGTTCCTCACGAGCCATTAAAAAACCATGACTTAAGTAAATATTTGAAACATTAACTAGAAATAAATAGTCCTGGTACCTATATAGTTAATTGTTACGAGTTATTGTATATAGTTGCTTGTTTTGCTTTGTAATTACTGTTTAGTTATTGTTTATTATTGTGTTTTTAATTATTGTAAATAAATATTTATTCCGCCAACTCAGAAAACAGTTTTGTAACAATATACAAGTACCAAGTAAAACAATACGTCTACCTATTTGAGATAAATTTAAATACATAAACACTTCATACGCAAATAAATTAATGGTGGATGTTGAATGTTCAATATGAATTTAAACATATCACTCAGCTCCCTTATTTCAATCTGCCGTGTTTTGTGAAATACGTACAGTTTATCTTCTTCTTAATTCGAGTAAATTACAAGCGTAAGCATATTACAAATCTTGTCTTTCGGCAAATATATACTTTAAACTTGCATTCACACAATATTATTATAATTTCAATAGAGAACAGGATCGTCGATCGTCTCACTTTTCGAAATTTGATAACTTTGAACAGTGCATATATTATAATAAATAATAGTTTTATACGGCTGAAATGCAATTGAAAAATTTTTCGTTGGAAAGCAGTCAATTATAATATTGTTTCGAAACATATTGGAAAAAATCATTTTACCAACCAGTGGTCACAGTCAGGATTCTAACCTGAACCTTTCCACTTTCGCGGCGGAATGAGCTTACAATACCCAACCGTGACATGATTGCTAAATTAATATTCTCCTTATATGCTTCAGAATCAATAGATTTTCACTAGGTACATGCGAGTGTCAATATGCTAATTCAAAAGCTATGATATGAAGTGGATCCTCGTATATTATAATATTATTTCTCGTACATAAACAAATAATTTAAATTAACTTTTTCGTTCTTATATCCTTCCAATCACTGCAGGTTGAATATTATCTACGTCATTTCGGTAGCAGCATAATTCTATGTTTAAAACTCTATTCAAAAATACACAGTTATGGGATTCTTTTTATTATAGCAGTGGCTATAGGATTTTTCACTCAACGATTATAGGTAGAAAAAGCTTCAGAAAAATTCTCAAAAAAATGTTTCATAATCTAGTAAGTATTGTAAAGTAGATTCCAAAAAAAAAAATGGATGCATGTACTTTGTACGCGTGTTAGAAGTTATACTTCTTCGGCGTGATTAAAAACTAATTTTTAATTTGCAAATGCAAATAATTTATTGAAATACAAAATAATAAAAGGACTTGAGTGAATTTATTTATATTTGTTTATATATGGTTACTCTTGAAATCATTAATTCTGCAACTTCATCCTGTTAAATTTTCGTGACGCGATGCGCGCGCATCGTAAAAATTCACTCATCATTTTTTCATAACGCGCCAAAAGAAGTATAACTTCAAAAATGTGGGACGACCCCATTAGCGTGACGTTTTGCCATTCCAACCCACAAGAGGGGAAAGGTATTTTTAAAAATAACCGACATCAGACTTCACTATCCGATATTGTGAAAAAATGAATTGGTTAAACCGTTAGGTAATAATAGTAACACATACCAGCGTTAGTCTTGTTCAGTACCAATCCCAATTCTCAATCTAAGATTGTGGTAAGTAGCTAATATTTTTTCTCTATCGACAATCAGCTTTATTCGCTTCCGTTACCAACTTCATTCCGAGACTGTGACGTCTCACCAATGAAAGCGGCGAATTGTCACGTAATAGTAGACTGTATTTCTAGTGTCGTAATGAGGTTTATTACTGACGAGTTATGACAGTATGTAAAAATGAGCGATAGCGAGATTTTATAGCCACACTAGTCATAATATCATTTTTTAATACTGAAAATGAGGTGAAAAGTAGCTATTTTATTGTGGGTATGACAAAAATACCATTATATAGCTCGTGCGTACTGATATTATGACTCGTGTGACTATAAATAAAACTCGCTAGGGCTCGTTTTAACATACTGTCACTACCCATTAGTTATATACCTCATTACGGATCTAGGTATACAATCTACTATTCTAAATGTGCATTTTAAGAATGATAAATGAAAATGTCTCATAATTAATAAATAGTGTAAACACCACTTTAACTGAATATAGGTTATGCTATATTATAGCAAAGTATACTTCCCAAGTAATTCTGATTTATACAAATAATTAAGATGCAAGAAGTGAAATGGGTCTGTCAACTTACTTAATGTTTATAATTTACCCCAAAACAAGAAACGCAACGTTTTAGATAATATCATCTGCAAACATACAACTCGGGAAATATAATTTATTATATTCATCTTGTGAATTATTTATTTCATTCTTTTAAGTTATACCAGGGGGGTCTTGCCTTACGGGAGAAAACGACCGTCTTATGAGCGCCTTTATTGAATGATTTGTGTCATTTTATAGAACTAAAATATAAACAAAATAAACTACTAAACCTTGGTATTGTTACGGATCATCCTGTATATGAACGGCGGGCAACAGTTCTGAGAAACGGGGGTCTGCTTACCGAACAACTCGTACCTTCACGAAAGTTCTAGAGAATACGAGCACACACTGGTCTTAGGCAACGCAGGTATATAAACAGTGAGTGTGTCGTGTTGGATCAATCAGTGAATGGTGAGTCGTGCCATCAAGTGGATCAGTGATATAAATATTGATCAGTCAACGGGAATCAGTCAATCAGCGAAGTACTGGGCGTTTACAAGTACGGGCGATAATAATAGTGCGAAAATAAATAAGTTGACATAAATCTGATATAAATACAGTGACATAAATAATTACAAATAAATAATCCTCGTATATATAGTTATTTGTTAAGTGTTATTTAAGTGTTTCGCTTTGTTTAAGAATTACTGTTTAGTTATTATTATTGTGTTGATTGTTAGAACTGACTTTTCGTTGCTGCATTTATTGTTATTGTATTTTTAATTATTGTAAATAAATATTTATTCCGCCAACTCAGAAAATAGTTTTGTAACAATAATATCTATTATGCAAAATTATAACTGGACCTCTGTCTGTAATTACGTTTTCTATCAGTTATTTTGTATGATGCCTGAACGGGAAAACACTTTTCCAGAACGTTTGTCTGTTTATTTGTATCGACATCACTCGAAAATGGATGAACATTGAACCTATTTCGAGAAAATTTAATAGGTATTTAGAATTGTCAATATAAAATTCACAAATAATACCACTCAGAAAAAATAGGCAGTTTCAATATTCACCACCAAAAAAATAAACTAACTAACCTACTATTTTAAAGATAGTTATTTTTTTATTGGTTCACTAGCCGTTACCCGTGGCTTCGCCCACGTATTTTACGATTGCAATTTATTATCCCCCCCGCGAAAAATTCTCCTCCTGCGAAGCGAAGCCGGGCTGGTCGTGTTTATTCGCTCGAATTTTATAATACATAACTCATTCGCTTCGCTCGTTCGCTCGGATTTTATTAATACATTTGACACTTGCTTCGCTCGTTCGTTTGAATATTATTAATTCCTTCTTCGCTCGTTCGCTTGATTATTATTAATACATAACTCACTCGCTTCGCTCGTTCGCTCGAATTTTGTTAATACATGACTCACTCGCTTCGCTCGTTCGTTTGAATATTAATAATACAATACTTACTCGCTTCGCTCCTTCGCTCGAATTTTATTAATACATTACTCACTCGCTTCGCTCGTTCGCTCGAATATTAATAATACATTACATTTGTTATCCCCCCGCGAGAATCTCCCCCCTAAATTTTTTATCCCCCCGTGTGAATTTTCCCCCTAATTTGTTATCCCCCCGCTAGAATCTTCCCCTCTAATTTTTTATCCCCCGCGTGAATCTTCCCCCTAATTTGTTATCCCCCCGCGAGAATCTGCCCCCCTGCGTAGCTTTCTATTAGCGAAAGAATTTTTAAAATCGGTTTAGTAGTTCTAAAGATAAAACAAAAACAAATCTATCCCACGGGAACCATATATTTTTCCGTGATAAAAAGTAGCCTATAACATTCTCTGACCCCTAAACTACCACTATGCAAAAAATCATGTCGATCCCTTGCTCTGTGAAAAACAAATACAAAACTATCCCACGGGAACCGTACATTTTTCCGGGATAAAAAGTAGCCTATGTGCTATTCCATACTAAATTATCTCTGTGCCAAATTTCATCCAGATCCGTTCAAAAATGACGAATTTCCATACAAACTTTCATCCCCTATTTAGCCCCCTTAGGGGATGAATTTTCAAAAATCCTTTCTTATTGCTCACCTACGTAATATAAGGAACTCCTATGCAAAATGTCATGCTTCTAACTTCAAAAATGACGAACTTCCATGCAAACTTTCATCCCCTTTTTTGCCCCCTTAAGGGATGAATTTTCAAAAAAAAATTTCTTAGTGCACACCTACGTTATATAAGAAACTTCTGTGCAAAATTTCATGCTTCTAACTTCAAAAATGACGAATTTCCATACAAACTTTCATCCCCTATTTAGCCCCCCTAGGGGATGAATTTTCAAAAATCCTTTCTTATTGCTCACCTACGTAATATAAGGAACTCCTATGCGAAATGTCATGCTTCTAACTTCAAAAATGACGAACTTCCATGCAAACTTTCATCCCCTTTTTAGCCCCCTTAGGGGATGAATTTTCAAAAAAAAATTTCTTAGTGCTCACCTACGTTATATAAGAAACTTTTGTGCAAAATTTCATGCTTCTAACTTCCAAAATGACGAATTTCCATACAAACTTTCAACCCTTATTTAACCCCCTTAGGGGTTGAATTTCAAAAAATCCTTTCTTAGTGGATGCCTACGTCACAAAAGGAACCTACTGTCCAAATTTCAAGTTTATATCTTCAGCGGTTGACCTGGGCGTTGTCTGTCAGTCAATCAGTCAGTCAGTCAGTCAGTAACGGAACTGTTTTATATATATAGATTGGTTGCTGCGTTTCGTTACCATAGCAACCCGTCACTTATTCGTGTGATTAAAATAACATCATGATTAAAATGTACGATAAACTGGCCATAGAAGTGTTAAAAATGTACACTTTTATAGCAATTTTAGTGTTTTCACTAGACAAAAATTAAAAAACATCTGTCTTCAAAAAAGTACAGTAATAAAATAAATTCGCTTTCTACTTTTAATAGAGTAGGTACTTTATAGATAATATTCTCGACAATTTTATTTTTTTTCCTGCGTAAGCTCTCGGATGTTCCATGTTCATCCCAAGGGAACATATCATCAGGTTGAAAATCACTGCACTCTGGTATATGAATCTGACCCACATAACAGTAATGAACATAATATGGTACCTGTATACTTTTTAAAAACAGTATTAAAACACATTTTAATTTATAATTAGAATGTGTGGGAAAGTGGGGATTACCCGGACGTCTATATACGAATGGGTTAAAAGTGTAAATGTTTTTTCCCGGCATTACAGTCAGTTAGTCGGATGAAGGGGACCGCAGATAATGAAACTGCATTTCATTTACCACGGTAATGAACAGGGTTGTACCTAGTGTGCTAATGTTGTATTAAATACTGACAGTTTTCTAAACATAAATGGTCTTAAGCACTTGAAATCTGTTTTAAAGCAGCAAACGTGGATATAGGAAGCAATTTTTAACTTCCCATTGGAAATTATTGTAATGGGTCCGAAAATCGAAATCAAAATGTATAACAAATTTTTATGTTTCAAGGTCACTACACTATTTTTACACTATTTTTAGAAAGATGTCTGTGTGTGTGTATGTGTGGGTGTGTACGTATGTACGTACGTATATGTGTCCATTTCTTTCTAAGACGAAATCTCGAGAATGAAAAATGATATCGACTACGTTAGGGTGCCAATCGACGCGTATTAACGTTAATATGATCTGAAAGAAAATTTTTCAAAATCGGTTCAGCCGTTCTTTTTTTTAACCAAATAGACTCCAAAAAAGTAGATTTTATACAATACCTCGCGAATTAAAAATTATATCGACTTCGTAAGAGTGTCAATCGAGGCGTGTTAACGTCGTTTTGGTCCGACATAAATTTTATAAAAATCGGTTCAGCCTTTTTTTTTAATTATTGTTAAAAGTAAATAATAATTATGTTTTATTGATTAAAATGATTACTTTTCTGTGTAATATCTAATTTAATTATTATTATTAAATATTTATCAAACTGGGAAGTTCGTCGTGTGGACCTCAAGGGTCGCACTTTAGTCTTAATAAACGACCCACCTCACGGCTTGTTTAATATTTTTTTTATCAAAAGTCTTTGATCATATTTCTACTAAATGGTTGGTACTTAATACTAAAAATTATTAGCTATTAACTGTCAAGAAAACATATTGCATTTTAAGAAAACTAATTGTTGGGTGTTTTACATAATTTTCCATCCAGTAATCGTTAAAATATAAATTACAGATTCCGCGAAAACAAAATCATCGAAATATATTATACAGAACTTCGATTTTAGAACAGGTTAACAAAAACACTAAACAAACAAGCCGTGAGGTGGGTCGTTTATTAGAACTAAAGTGCGACCTCTGAGGTCCACACGACGAACTTCCCAGTTTGATAAATATTTAATAATAATAATTAAATTAGATATTACACAGAAAAGTAATCATTTTAATCATTACAACATAATTACATATTATTTATTTTTAACAATATTTAAAAAAAAAAAAAACTACTGAACCGATCTTTATAAAATTTATGTCGGATCAAAATGACGTTAACACGCCTCGATTGACACCCTTACGACGTCGATATAATTTTTTATTCGCGAGATATTGTGTAAAATCTACTTTTTTGGAGTCTATTTGGTTAAGAAAAAAGAACGGCTGAACCGATTTTGAAAAAATTTCTTTCAGATCATATTTACGTTTGTGGCGACTGACTACGCCACTGGTCACTGGTTCACAGTTGACCCAAGTCATACCACCCTCACGCGTGCGCAGACACTTAAGCAAGCAACCCTTAAGCTGCGCAGGCGTTTGGGACACAGGCCTGAGTCAACAAAACCAGTGGCAATAGACAAGGCAGGCCTCTTCTCGTTCCGGCCTTCGACTAACCAACATCTGGTGCATCGCGCTCAACTCCAGGCCACATCTGGTGCATCGCGCTCAACTCCAGGCCTCGTGGTACATCGTTCGTCGCTCGCTGGTACCGTTACACGTTTCTGTTGAAGTTTGTTGTGTTGTAAGTTTGCATTACAATAAAATATACATTCTAATGGTGGTCGTTATTTGTTCGGTAAGTTAGTACCTACCTCGCGTAACAATCCCCAAACGTTTAATACGCGTCGATTGGCACCCTAATGTAGTCGATATCATTTTTCATTCTCGAGATTTCGTCTTACAAAGAAATGGACAGATACGTACATACGTACACACACACAGACATCTTTCTAAAAATAGTGTAAAAATAGTGTAGTGACCTTGAAACATAAACATTTGTTATACATTTTGATTTCTATTTTCGGACCCATTACAATAACTTCCAATGGGAATTTAATAAAATATTAGTAAAAAAAAGGAATCTACTGTCCAAATTTCAAATTTCTAGTTTCAGCGATTTGTCTTGGGCGTTGATTAGTCAAAAAAACCCTACACCCTCGTTTGAACCCCTTAGGGGTTGAATTTAATTCTAAAAATGATTTATTCATGTATTGTCATCGGAAATACAAATGTGTACAAAATTTCAAATCGATCGGATACGTGGACGTCGTTCAAAATTGACTTGCAAGATTTGTCCTAAACAAATAAGCACACAAACAAACTAACATACAAACATTGCAAGTTAAAAATTTCAATAATTAAATAAATTAATAAAATAATTAAAATAAATAAATTAAATAAATAAAATAAATAAATAAAAAAAATAAATAAATAAATAAAAGAAATAAAATAAATAAAATAAATAAATGAAATAAATAAAATAAAAAAATAAAAAATAAAATTAATTAATTAATAAAATTCACAACAGTCAGTGTTTGAATTTCAAAAATAGATTTTGTATGTTTATGGAATGCCAATGATTAAATTGATTATAAATTAACGACCATTATTTCATTTTTTAGGGTTCCGTACCTTATATTTATTGAAACCGGTAGCCCGCCTGTGTATAATGAACGCTGGTTTTTCCAAACTTTTCAGTCTACGTAAAAGGTAACATTGTTGCACGTTTAGCGTTAAATTATGTTATCACTGCCAAGCATTGTTAATAGTATAACTTGCTTACCCATTTTCTGTGACCTTCTCTTTCTACTCTTTCTTCCTATCTCTCTCATGTACACAGAAAAATACTCAAACCCCTTCCATATCACATATTTCTACCCTCCATTAATTTGCCCCTATTGCTATATTATGCATATTCAGAATTGAACATATTTTAACAAAGCTACTCTCTTTCAGTAATATCCTTGCTGAAAAAAAACACTGCAACATTTGAGTATTAAAATTTGATAAACTTTTACCCTTGCAGACCCGCCTGCAACAGTATACCTACATTTTTACTCAGTTTCGGGTCCATTTCAAGTTTCAGACTCAAATATTGCGAAACTTTTTTTTGCCCAAATTTAGTTTCGCACTAGCTAGAATTATGTACTTTTTGAATGCTTATGACCTCTATTATCGAGCGTCTGTAACTTAGCGATATCTAATAGTTCAAGAGGAAACTTATCTAATTACACCGCGTGATAAGTCACCAAAAGTTTGAGGTTACAAAAGTTAGCAGAGCCACATTGCCGGATGACGAAATTGATGGTATGAGAATTAAGGGCTACTTAAGGGCTAATTTAATGTTCCTAATTTAAATTTAGGAATATTATGAAGTATTAGAAATACCTTGTATTATGTTCGTCTTGTGACTTCTTGTGATTTAACACTACGCGTTTCAGCAACGAATCGCCATCTTAAGGTGTGGTTAATTATTTTTTAAAAAACACACATTGAGTATTCGTAACACTATATAATATTAAGATGCTAAGCACTGTGTATTATGTCGTGGTTTGTGAAGTACACAAGACGGACATAATACAAGGTATTTCTAATACTTCATAATATTCATATAGTGACTTGGAGACCCAACACTCTAAAAATGTATCATATTAAATTTAGGCCTCCTGCCTTTTTCGTCAGAATCTTTGATTATATTTAATATGGTGGAAGTACGGGTTACTTACCGTGGAGGCGCGGGTCACACATAGTGGAAACTCAATATGGTGACGTAAGAAAAAAACGAAACAAAATCTATACAGATTGTATCAAATTAAACACGTGCATAGGGCATTTTGTGTGTAAGACAGAGATTGATACATAAAGCAATAAGTAAGAATGAGATAAATGATTGCTAATAGGATGTTACGTGGTTACTGTAAATTAAACTGATAAAAGATTTACATTTTTACAGCATAGAAGGAGCGAAAAAACAAAAATGACGCTATTAGGTTGTATAAATATTATTTATTTACAGTAACCACGTAACATCCTTTATCTCATTCTTACTTATTGCTTTATGTATCGATCTCTGTCTTACACACAGAATGCCCTATGCACAGGTTTAATTTGATACAATTATGTCCAAATTAAGAGCTATTTTAGAGTTCTCAAATGACATCAGTCTGATCCATAATTTTCTTATTATGTAAATTAGCGCAAGTTGTACCCTAAAATAAACTACAGCGAGCGGTTTTCAATAGTTTTAATTGACGGAATTTTAGTTAACGAAATTAAAACAGTAAGAATTGAAGGCTCTTGAGGAGTTAACTTAATGCCCTTGATTTAAATTTAGGGCTCTGTTCAACATCCCGCGCACTTTTAGTAGTTCGATTGGACCACAAAAACGCGAATTTTTTAGTCTTATTGATTTTAAAACGCCTATCTAGTAATAACATTAAAACATCTCTATTATAGGATAAGGTATACGCAACTTTGGGAGCATAGGGGTTTGACAGGTAATCGGCCATGGCCTTGAATAATTAACCATCTCGATATTCATCTGGAATTATTAAGGGAAACCATGGAAAACTTCAACAAGATGATCGGTACAGGAAATACCGTTTTTCGGTGTGAGGCAGTAGGAAAAGGTCCTAGCCACATCTGTCCCCGCCGGGATTCAAACCCAGTACCAATTTCGAATGCGAGTGAGTCTAGTGCTCTACTACTAGGCTACATCGCTCGGTATTATTAGTCCCGTTACATTTTGATAAAATCGTTTCAGGATTAATTAACATAACAAAGAATTATTCACAATAAAACAGCATGCTTCATCATCTTTTTATAACAAAAAAAATGACAAAAAGAATATTAAGTCTAAGCAAGCATTTCAATTTACACGTTGTAAAGTTGTATAAAAGAGGATAATTTTTCAAGTGGATAAATAATTTATGTTTTAAATTGGCTCCAAGACACAGAAGCCCTTGTGCATTATGTAGGTAGGTACGTTTTATACAATACGTTTTTCTTAGAAATCCTGTGACGTAGCAGGAAAAAAATATATTGTATATCGCAGTCTTGCGATTAATGTAATTGGCTATTTCATCAAATCTTTACGTTCATAAAACACTGTAAGTTTTCATGAAATCTCATATACATAATTTTTTTTCTTGCGGCCACTGCGTCACTCGCGTAAATGTCTGTTTTGCTTGCAAATACACGTTCGTATTAATATAAGTTTTGATATAGGAACTTTTTTGAACCCGAATATATAGATGAGTAAGAATTAACCTATATAAGTCTGGATATCAGTTGGTAATATACCGGTTATCCGATAAATTTAAAATCCAATACATCCCTAATATATATTTTACAATATCTTTCTCGGTTATATTATATATAAGTCTTAGGTAAACTGGACCCTAAATTCTGACCATTAGGCCCGTATTCACCGAACACTGCTAAAGATAGAAGTTACTAATGTTAGAATAAAATTAACTTTCAATTCACCAAGCAATTCATTCGATAGAATAGTAACTTCAGGTACAAATTCACTTTATACCATACACCTTGGACATTTTGTCAAATATTTTGATTCTAAAGCACGTTTACCAAAGATCCGACCGATGGCGCATCAAACGAAAATGTAAAATGGTGAATAGTGACAGATTTCAGGTTATATTTATTGGTTATACCTATATGTTCGCACGTGATAGTTTCTGAGTTTGGCATACTTATGTTTAATGCTGTATTAACGTCTGATTATTATTTAAATTGAAAATAAAATTGACGATCAGTATTTTTTCAAGCTTTATTATAAAAATTTATTAATATGACGTTTCGGTCCTAATTTAGATCTTCTTCAGATATTAATTAAATTAATTCTTATTGTAAAAAAACCTTGTGTGGCAGCCACTATTATATTTTTTTTGTTGGCCCTGGCTTAGCCTTCAGCCAGTAACTGATCCTTTATATTTTAATTTAAATTTAATTTCTAACTTAAATTTATTTTATTTTACTACAAAAATCTTTGCCTGAAAAATATTGAATTATTATTACCTAAAAAGGTCGCCATGTCATAAAGTAATTTGTACATTTCGTGCCCACTCTATTTTACTAGGCGAATAAATATTTATACCCTTCAAATTGGACAGAGTAGTTATTTTTACGTTTGGTTAAATTGAATTATCGCTATTGATTCCGAGTATTAGTTACCAGTGAAATAAAGCAACAGAATAAATAACTAACTATGCTCGGTGAATAACGGGCTTATAATGTATGGACGCACTTGAGGAATTTAATCCAGAGGTATGGCATTTTAAATGACAAACTCTCTCTCAAACACAATATATTGTATGAAACAGCTGTAAACATTAAATTAAATTTAATGCTTTTGCCTTTTTCATCAATATCTGATTTAATCTGTAATAGGCTGGAAGTACAGGTTACGTATGATGGGGGCGCGGGTCACACATAGTGGAAACGTAAAAATAAAAACGAAACTAAATCTATGGCTTATTTTACATAGAGAAATATATATCTATTCTATTCTATGTCCAAGCTGCGGGCTGTTTTAGGGCTCTCAAATGACATCAGCGAAATTCATAACTTATCTATTATGTAAATTAGCGCAATCTAATTAGTTAATTAACATGCAGGAGAGAACATGACGTAATATATCTCTGTCAAGACAGTCGATTTTTATTAACTTTATTATTGATATGTGCTATGTTTTACATCATTAATATATTAATTTATGTGTGATTGTATGGTGTTCATAAACTGACAAATTCATGTGAGTGATAAGTAATTTTAAGTTTCAACCTGAAGATGAGATCTAAATCCCGAAACGTTTCGTTATTTATAGCTATTATATTGGAAGTAGCAACTAGAAAGCAAAGAAGGTAGTTTATACCATTATTATTTCATTTTGATTAAAATTGTAATTTTACAAACGAATCCAGTAATAAACGAATACATCACGGAAATTCTAGACAAAATATTTATATGCAGCAGTGTATTGTACGGCTGCGTTTTTCCCGGCATGTGTCCCTCAGAACCCCCGTCCGTAGGCCCGCACCCTTGGCGCAGCATCTCACTGCTGCACGAAGTCTTGGTATAAGATGATCCCCTCACATCACCAGCCCGATACTAAGCTCTGACATCTTACACGCTCTTTCCTTTCTATTTAGGTTTTAAAGTTTTGTTCTTTTACAACAAAAACAGTGGCGGGAACTATATTTAGTTATTTACAAAAAGAAAAAAAATCCAGCCAATTGGGCGACGGAACCATTTCAACACCAAAAATACTGACATATTATATTGAAATTGTGTTTTAAAGACCACCAACAGCTAAAGTTATTTGGGCTTAGCACCAATTCATATTTTCAATTCATTATTTTTTTTTTCATAATAAATTGAAAATCCAATTGACACTTTTACCAGCTCTCGGGCTAGAACCCGGGAACTGGGGACTTGTAATAGAGGAACCATAGCAACGCCATGTAAACACATATTATATTGACATAATATAACAAATACCTATGACACTTGTTTCCGTGGTTACTTAAGGTTTCACTCGGTTTCACTTGTAAAAATTAACCAAAACGTTGTCAGTAAATTCATTTCTTTTTGCCATACCCACTAAAAAATAGCTATTTTCGATGTAAGTATATGTAGAGCGGAAAGTGTTTACTTACCGTACTAGGGCTGTAACTAAACGGTCGCTATAGCATCTTCTATTTATTCGTTCTGTACCACTGCGTGCGCCTGCCATTACTTACTCACGACCTTCACAGCATACTGTAGAAGGAAAGATGGCGACGCAAATGAACTGTCAACATTTTTGAAAATAAAGTGAAAACTCTGAAAAGTAGATATTTTGTAGTGGGTATGGCAAAAAATAGCATATATTTCTCGTGCGTAATGGTATTACGACTCGTGTGACTGTAAAAACTCGCTATTGCTCGTTTTTACATACTGCCATTACTTGTCGTAATATAGGTACCTACCTAATCCATTACATATCTAGAAATACAATCTACTATTTTGACAGATTTTTTACTATACAGAACAAAACGACAGCAATTTTTTTGAAGTGAAACTTATGTGACGCCATTGCCTCGACGATTTGAAGGGTCCGCGTGGTTTGTGTTATAATTTGTTGTATGGCATAATCTAAAGATACATTCGAACGGCAGTTATTACGATTGTGATTGGATTGTATACCCTGAAACAGCCAGTGGCAAGTTATTCGACCCTTGGATTTCGCACGACGCACAGTGTATAAGTGCTCCTAACCCTAATTGATTATTTTCAAAATAGTTATTAAACTGACAATGACAAATGATCCTTCCATCAAACTCCAAACGGCCGCTCACATCATATTATGACTTCCGATCAGACGCTAATAACCTCTGTTGTCGAGCGTCTATAATCCACAATTCATTCATTATGACTTCCGGAAATTCATATATACCGACTGAACTACTATAGCCCATGAGATCGATTTAATAATGTTTCATATTATAATTATATTATTACAACAAAACTGTTTTCTTACGTGGGTGGAATAAATTATTTATTTACAACAATTAAAAAGGTAACAAAAATAGATAACAATAAAATGTAACAATTATATCTCTATTCTAACAGTCAACACTGTTTATATAATAATAACACGAACAGTAATTCTCGAACAAAGTGAAAACACTTCAATAGCACTGTATTTATTGTTGTTTATAACACGACACTAATTCACGACACTCGTTGTCGTCTCTCCGGTGACTACTCTACTTATATAGAGCTAGCAGCTTGACCCCCCACGCTCGCGCGCTTTCTAGAACATTCTCGTGGTTGCCTGTGTCTTCGATATCGTGCCACGCCTCGCCATTGTTACTTGTTCTAGATGCTTCTATTGTCGCCAGCGGCGTAATATCTTGGGGTGCCAGCGGCGTAACATCTTGGGGTTTGCTACATTATGTTAAAATTTAAAGGAAGATTTTTTTAGAGGCGGTTTGGAAATGTATTTAATTTGACGTATATTCACTCAAAAAACTAATAGAAATGTTCTGACATCGGCGAATGTCCTATTTTATTTTTATAGTAAAACTGTACACCACTGTTTATATTTTCTTTCTACGCCACTGTTTATATTTTCCTTCTAGAGTAGCAAGTCTCGCTGTATAATCGCAATGTTCTGACTTTGGAATAACGTTCTCTTTTTTCCTTTCACCAAAGCATGGCATTAACACGACCCTCGGGGGGTTAACATTTTAATTTTAAATTTTAAAGTATCTTCACGTTGAAAGAAAAAATAATACACGCCCACGTTCTCTGTACAACTACATTATATGCTTTAAGGTCACAGCGGTCGCTTTTTACACGTTAAAACAATAATATCTACACTTTGTCCGTTTTGACCAGGACCCTGTCTATGTGTTAATGTGCATTAAGGGATGTGTAATAGTATATTGCATTACAAGGATCGAAACATAGCGTTTGCAACCAGTGTGAGGTTTTCTGCCCGAGGTACGAGGGCGCAGCAATTCACACGCGTTGCAAACGCTGTGTTCCATTCAAAGTAAATGGATATTATTTTTTACAACAATTCTATATTGACAATTCGATTTGAGATACCTGCAATTTGGGGGCGCAAAAAAGCCGCAAAAATATTAGATTTGTCAGATCCATGTGAAATTTATGTGGGGTTATATTATGTCTGTCATTTTGACGTTTTCGAATATTATATGCGGATTGACGTTGGCGCGACACTCAATCCCTCTATCTCTCTCTTAACAACGTTAAAAACAGAGAAAACCAACAACTGAAAATTGTCATCCCTAGGGTTGAAACTCTCAGTTTCAACCCGCTAAACAGGTACCGACAATCGAGTTTTCAATAGCGGCGTTGTGAAAAACAATAATTACCTATCTACTGAAACATGTTCATATAAAATGAAAGAATTTGAAGGCAGTAAGATTATGAAACAGAGAATAGATAGCAATTTCCCTGCAAACAAATCAGTTTTCGTGATTATTCACATAAACGGAATTTTTTAGAACCACACATAACCTATAAATACATAAAAGAACAATCACTTCTAACGTTCAAAAATAGGTTATACGTGTCAAAAAATGACAGATATTTAAAAAAAATAAAAAACAGAGCAAGTCACTTATCCTCTGTCTCACAATCTTGTTGCTTCCTCTAGAATCTAGTCGTTCTGAATCCACATATTATATTGTTACAAAACTGTTTTCTGAGTTGGCGAAATAAATATTTATTTACAATAATTAAAAACACAATAATAATGAACACGACAACGAAAAGACAATTCTAACAATCAACACAAGTAAACAATAACTAAACAGTAATTACAAAGCAAAACAAAACAACTATATACAATAACTAGTAAATTATTATTACCACTACACTGGTATTTACTTATCAATTTGGTTATTTATATCACGGCACTATTTATTTTACTGCTCCAACGTAGACTTGAATGCGTGACTCACCGTTGACTGACCCCTCATTCACTCGTACTGCTGCGTGGCATAAGCCTAGTGTATTCTCGCTTTCTCTAGAACTTTCGTGCAGGTACCAGTTGTTACAGTAAGCGGACCCCGTTTCTCAGAACTTTTGCCTGTCGTTTATATACAGGGTGATCCGTAACATTATTGTTGTGTCCATGATCCGCGTACTGATTATCAGTTGTTTAATACTTGGGAGTTGGGACAGAGGTGCTCAAAGAGGGAGGCGCACCACAAAAGACGAATGCAGAAATTCTCAGACAAGGTGCAGAACAATACGAATACAGAAAATTGTCAGATTTCGCTGCTTAAACACCAAGCATTTTTTCGGGATAGGTTACATGTAAGCATGTAGGTATACTACTTATATTATAATCGTTTAACGCCTCAAATGACCCGATATATTTTAATAATAATAATAATAATAATAAATTTTATTAATTCATAAAAACTGAAAAATACAGATATGAACAGTCAAAAATAATTGGTTACATATTTACATATTCAGGGATGTCATAGAAGCAGTTTTTAATTAGGTATAATTTCAAATGTTTGCAAAATAGCTTTAAGTCTGAAATTTCTTGCAATCGACTTGGCAAATTGTTAAAAAGAGTAGGTCCGGCACATTTCGGAGACTTTGAATAGAATTTCGATTTATATTTGTAGATATGAATTTGCAATGCTTGTCTCGTGTTATGATCATGAATCATAGAGTTATCCGTATACTCGTCTCTACTCTTTTTAACATTTACCAAAATCTTATAAAGATAAATACAGGTAACAGTAAGTATATTATTATTCACAAATGTAGCTCTGCAACTTTCAAGGTTTTTTAAGTTAAAAATAAGGCGTAAAATACGTTTTTGAAGTACGAATACTCTCTGGAGGTCCCCACACTGTCCCCATACGATTATGTTATAGCTTAAGTGTGAATAAACAAGCGCGTAATAGAGTTTCAATAATTGCTCCGTAGTCATCGTCTGTTTTAGGTTTCTAATCGCAAAGTATGCACTGTTCAATTTTTTACATACACGGTCTATATTTTGCTGGGTAATAGTAGATTGTATTAATTATAGTGTCGTAATGGGGTTTGTTGGTGACGAGTTATGACAGTATGTAAAAACGAGCGATATATATCGAGTTTTTACAGTCACACGGTCATAATACCATTACGCACGAGAAATATATAGCTTTTTTTGCCATACCCACTACAAAATATCTACTACTTTTCCCTTCATTTTCAAAACATTTTGACAGTTCGATTGCGTCGCCATCTTTAAATTTACAGCAGGCCGTGAGTATGGAATAACAGGCAGATTATAGAGCTAAGTTACTATGGCAACCGTTTGCTTATCTCACTATAGTTATGTTATGGAAACAATTTCGGCAAGCCTGCCTGTTAAATGACCCATGAATACAGGCCGGTATACATACATGGAAAGTAGCTATTTTGTAGTGGGTATGTCAAAATAATTTTTTTTATCAAATTTTCTCGAAATTTAAAGTTGTTAAACCTTTAATAATGTTGGTAAAGTGACAATATTCTCACATTTATTGAATTGATTCATTCAAATAATAAAAATTACGTTAAAAAAGTAAATTGACAACAATTTCCACAGGCATGCTTAAATACAAAATCTTCGTTAAATCATATAATGAATGCTTATGAAAACATTAATATGTCGAAAGGAATCCTGAGGGATTAATTAAACTATGTTCAGAAGGAAAATGTTCTTGTCGTTTAAGTTAGAAAGTTTCGAATGAAAAATATCCACATACACGTTCATAATATTATGCCATTTACATACATACGTTCTGTTTCTATGCCTCATTACAAAACGGTTTATTTTATTTATTTATTTATTGTAGATTATAGACGCGTCAACAACTTAGGTCATTAGCGTCTTAAATTACATTAAATAACAACTAACTTAAAACTAAATAACATCACAAAACATCCATGAGCGCAGGTGGGATTCGAACCCACGACAGTCTAGTCTAGAGGCTGGTACCAAGTACGCTATCCACTAGGCTATACTGCCCTCCAAAATGGTTTAAGTAAGGGTTTTGATAAAGTACGATTAATTACAATTTAATCCTCTTTTGAGTCCAGGGCCGGCACGTGCGCCTGGTCGGACAGGCGATCGCCTTACGGCGCTATATTTTTAGGGCGGCATATTTTTGTAGCAGCGAATTTTTCGTACGGTATTCTACTTTTTAAAAATGATTATATTGTTCGAGTTTTCACCGATTCTTAGTTCTACCTTCTACTACTAGATAAAAGATGTCGCATGTCGCCCAGCCGCTTTTATTTGTTAAGTAAATAAAATATATCATCGGTTTATTAATTTTTTTAATATATGAGGGGGGGGCGGCAAAAGTTGAATTCGCCTTAGGCGGCATATTTTGACGCGCCGGCCCTGTTTGAGTCTATAGACTATTCTAATAGTTATTCGGTTGTTTTTAGCCGAAGCCAAACTTCGACTTTTTTCTCACCTTCAGCCGAAATTGAAAGTATTGTATACAGTATAATGTTACAAAAGCGTGGGAAAATACTTCTTATTTTAATTGAAATTGAGATGTATTTTTAAAGTGAAACTTTATTAACCTCGTTTTTTTCCGTTCGGTTACGCATGTTGAGCGTCACGTCACGTCCAATCGAAGCAATCAACCAAACCAATATACTCATCGAAGAGTAACGGCGACGTTATGCTCATAACTAGATTGCACGACTGCATACAAGTGGGATGGTAATCGACCAGACCAGTACTCATCGAAAAGCAGCGACGTTTATATTCATGACTATATTGTATGTCTACATAACTAATATCGTACGAATATTCAGTCGAACAGCACCTCAAATACCCAATGACCACCAATGATAGAATCTGGATTCTTACATTGTCTTCATACTGATCAGGGCTCAAATTATATTTCCAAAACCACGTAAACAAATTTATATACTTTCGGAGACTTCGGGTTAAAAGCGTTTTGGGTTATGGCAATAAAGTTTCACTTGCATCGTGGTTTCACAAAACCACACCTTAGTTTTTTCATGTCATGTTTTTTTTAAAATATTCTTTGTTTGCAGAGTTTGTGTGTGATTTAAATAGAATACTTCTCACTCGATTATTCAGAAAATTCAACATTCGGCTTCGGCAAACCCCTTCGACCTAATTTTGGGCGAAGTCTAAGCTTCGGTCGGACTCTAATAATATATTAGTTTATAAGCGCCTAAAATACTGAATCGATTTTGATAAATGAGGAGAGGGCAGTATAGCCTAGATATTAGCGTGCTTGGAGCCGCAACCTCTAGACTGGACTGCCGTGGGTTCGAATCCCACCTGCGCTCATGGATGTTTTGTGTTGTTATTTAGTGTAGTTGAAAGACGCTAATGACCTTAGATGTCGACGCGTCTATAATCTACAATAAATAAAATAAAGATAAATGAGGTTTTAAGACGCGGTACCAGTATACAAGACCATTGTGAAGTTTCAAAACTAACTAAACTGTGCCCTTTTTACCGGATTGCCCATAAGGAGGGTAATGTTTTTCGAGTGTATGTATGTATTGTAGCATTTCAGAATTTTGTAGCCCCCAAAATAATATTTAATTTTGAGCTTATGTTATAATATTGCTACGGATCACCCTGTATATAAACGTCAGGCAATAATTCTAGAGAAGCGATGTCTGCTTACTAAACAACTGGAGCCTGCACGAACGTTCTATAAAACGCGAGAACGCGCTAGGTTTGAGCCACGCAGCCTATATAAATCAGTGAACAGTGAGTCGCGGGATCAGTCAACGGGAATCAGTCAGTCAGTGTAGATTATACTGTGACAGTGTTGAACAGCGAATATAGTGCGAAATAAATCTGATATAAATACAGTAATATAAATAGTTCCGTGATATAAATTCACCTGATAAAATAAATATTAATCATGTAGTCAATTGTATATATAGTTAAGTGTTAATTACTTGTGTTGATTGTTAGAACTGACTTTTCGTTGTTGCATTCATTATTATTGTGTTTTACAAAACTGTTTTCTGAGTTAGCGGAATAAATATTTATTTACAATATTTAAAAACACAACAATAATGAATGCAACAACGAAAAGTCAGTTCTAACAATCAACACAAGTAATTAACACTTAACTATATATACAATTGACTACATCAATTGTATATATAGTTAAGTGTTAATTACTTGTGTTGATTGTTAGAACTGACTTTTCGTTGTTGCATTCATTATTATTGTGTTTTTAAATATTGTAAATAAATATTTATTCCGCTAACTCAGAAAACAGTTTTGTAACAATATTCAATTGAAATAAAAATACAGTCGACTCTCGTTAATTCGAAACTCGAGGGACTCTTAAAATATTACGAATTATCGAGTGTTTGAAATATCAAATGGTTCGAAACAAAGGCTCAACAAACAAACGTTGATACAAGTTTGAACTTGTCGCAAAAGGTATGTATGTACTTACAATCTTTCCGCCTCTTTCTCTCTGCAACTTTGAATTGTCGAGTGTTGGACGCCGATGAGTTCGAATTAACGCGTCGTTTTGTTATATAGCAATGATTTTTTCGTACGAATTACCAAGTGCATAAAAATGTATTGATTTAGTTCGAAATATAAAGAGATTTTGTAGGGAACTCGTGATAACTTTGAATTATAGAGAGGTTCGAATTATCGCAGGTTTGAATTAACAAGAGTCGACTGTACATTGTAAACTATAGCGACGGCATTTGTCGAAATGTGGCGGGCTCAAAACATGTCGCGATTCTGGCCGACACAGAGAGACTGATGCTAGTAAAGGCGGTAAGAGTGAGAGGACTGCTACGTACGGCGGCTGGTGCGTCACGCGAAAGACGCGCTCGGATAGACAGGACAGTACAGAGGAGACAGCCGGCCTGCGGTCAGACAGCTCGGGGTCGCCGTGTGAAGAACATCATTGGATGAATTCAGATGGATGTTTGTTGGATGCGACAATAAGGTCGATTGTCGAGGACTGTTTATATAGCACTGACGGATGACAATCGATTTTGATAAGAATTGGCGACGTTTTGCATTTAGTTTTTTTTTTTGATTGTTGATTGGAGTTTAATTGTTACCGGAGATGTAGTTGGTTTTATTTTGAATCCACGAACATTAATCCCAATTTCCGCCCTACAAATTTAGTCCCAAAATTCCTTTAACCTTCATTTTAAGCATTTTCCATTGTTGAGCAGCTATTGTTGCTAGTTATAGTGGTTGTTAGTACGGTGGCGTTCTGTCCGCCATATAAGAGATAGTAGGGAATGGTCGGTTTGTAAGTGAAATTTTACAGTGAAACCCAGTATTTATTTTTGAGCTGCGTGAAGAAAGAATTGTTAGTTTTAATTTTGTTCCAGTGGCGTCCTTCCATATTAGGTGGCATTAGCTAAGAATTATTTCGCCAGTACTGGGGTTGCTGGTTTTTCTTTTGTAATTTTATTCGTTGTTAATATTTGTTGTTAGCTCCTGGCTTGTTACGCGTTGGTTGCAATATTATAAAGGGTGATATTTAAAAGATCATAATAATATACGATAAACTGCACACTGCCCAGCTTTACCTTTTTGATGGAATATAATCACTAGAATCATGTGTGAGGCAAAGCTCAAAAACATTACCTTTCATTTTACAACCCAAATAAACCATATTAGGTACACGTTGTATAACGTTATTGTGTTATAGACGCATTATATAACCGTATAATCACAATCAAAACTTTCTAAACTGTGATTTTTGAAACGGTTATGACACACTAACAATAAAAAATAATATAAATGCTACTACTGCAAATTTCACCCCAATAATTCAATGTAGGTAATATGGCCAATTTCTCTTACTTGTTATTGTTACAAAACTGTTTTTAGTCCAGTACGTGGGGGTTTTTTGAATGCAAAAGGTGGGGTAGTAGCGATTTTTTAGTATGTTATTAAGCTTGGGGCCCTAATGAAAAATCCAAGTTTTCGACCTCGAAGCGCATGCGCTCGAGCCGCCATCTTGGATTTTAGGTACAAAAATTTGTTTTTTTGATAATAACTCAAAAACGGTGGCTTTCACGACAAAATATGTTCTATACAAAGTTAAAGAAGACAAAATTTCCTACACTTTTTGTAGGAAAAATGTTTTTGTAGCACACATATGTTAGGAGTTACAGTTCCGTGAAGTTGCACTATTTGAAAAAAAAATGCGGAAACTTCATTTTGGTTGAGTTTTATTTTATTATTCTTATTATATATCATTATATATATATATATATATATATCATTATATATATATATATCATTACCTCGTAACTCACTCGATTTTAAAAGTGTCTTTACACCTCTTTCCTTTACAACGACGTCACTTTCACTTAAAGTTTTCTCACAAATAAAGCACAAATCAACTTGGGGATTTTCCATTATAACAGCGTAACCTTCTGCAAGCTAGACAATAAGAACACTGACGTATAAGTAGAGTCTCTTTAAAAATTATTTCAATATGATTTGCATTTGTTTAAATTATTTATTTTAGTTATTAACAACCAAATAACAAGATATAATACTTTTTTTCAAATAGTGCAACTTCACGGAGCTGTAACTCCTAACATATGTGTGCTACAAAAAAAAATTTCTACAAAAAATGTAGGAAATTTTGTCCTCTTTAACTTTGTATAGAACATCTTTTGTCGTGAAAGCTACCGTTTTTGAGTTATTATCAAAAAACCAGATTTTTGTACCTAAAATCCAAGATGACGGCTCGAGCGCATGCGCCTCGAGGTCGAAAACTTGGATTTTTTATTAGGGCCCCAAGCCTAACAACATACTAAAAAATCGCTACTACCCCACCTTTTGCATTCAAACACTCCTTTTTGATACCCACGTACAGGACTATTTCTGAGTTAGCGGAATAAATATTTAATTACAATAATTAAAAACACAATAATAATGAATGCAACAACGAAAAGTCAGTTCTAACAATTAACACAAGCAAACAATAACTAAACAGTAATTCTTAAACAAAGCAAAATAAACAACTATAAATATCTCTTAACTAATAACTCGTAATTATTACCACTACACTCGTATTTATTTATCAATTTGGTTATTTATATCACGGCACTATTTATTTTACTGCTCCAACGTAGACTTGAATGCGTGACTCACCGTTGACTGATTCTCACTCACTCGTACTGCTGTTTATATAGGCTGTGTAGCATAAGCCTAGTGTGTTCTCGCTTTTTCTAGAACTTTCGTGCAGGTACCAGTTGTTACAATAAGCGGACCCCCGTTTCTCAGGATTCTTGCCTGCCGGTCATATACAGGGTGATCCGTAACATTATCCTACTCTAAAAAACCGACCAAGTGCGAGTCAGACTCGCGCATCGAGGGTTCCGTACAATAATAAAAATAAGGAGTTAGGTATAGGGGTAAAAAATTAACAGATTTTAAAAAATCATTGATATTTCTTAAAACGTATATTATATTACTAATGATACTCTGGTCTCTAACGCAAGTTTGCTGACTACTGTAAGGCAAATGCGTCAAATTAAAGGACCATGGAAATCTTTCCACCGAGAACACAGCAAGCGTCTTACGACTATTTAGGGAATATTTGTGTCGTCTTTACAAGTGTATCAAAGCGTGAGGATAATATTATATGTACATTATTTGATACATGAAAGGGTAAAAGCTATACAATGTTAAATTCAAATTGTCAGTCAATTAAGGATTCAAAATGTATATATACTCCTGGCCAAAATTAACGTACCACTCGGTTTTTACAAGCTTTTATTTAACTTGATTTCCTGCCTGTCTGCCCGGGACAAATCTGGCTATCGAATTTTCGACACGGCTTTCCATATATCTAATCATGCTGAAATTTTGCTCACACCTTTGGTCCTGAAGACAGTACAATATAGTATCTATATATTTAAAACACAAGCCCTATTTCTCTAGACAATCCGCCAGCAACCCCTGCTCAACCGATTGACATAATTTTTTTTTTAAACTGAGATCTAGTCCACAGATATGTTATCGCTATTTTTTTTTTTGGTGAAATTTCTTTAAAAGGGGTGATTTCAAGCGATAATAGTAAAAATGACGAGGGGGGCAGTGGGGTGAAGAGAAACGTAAACAGAGAAAATCCATCGGCGTTCACGATACATGAGTGTGAGAGAAATGCAAATATGTACGCATGTCGTGGATAGGCTATGCAAACAATAAACAATGAAACATCTTGACAGTTGTACATTTTAATTTTTAGCGCCCAGATTTTAATAGGGTTATATTGACAAAATTTCCAAAAGTATTTAAAATTAAACAATAAAGATGTATATGTACGTGCAATTTTTTTTTCTCTTTTAAATATAGTACTTAGTTTCTCAAATACCGACAAACTCATCGATTTTTTTCTGAAGATCATTCGTACGTAAGTATTACACTGATAGATACGTTCTATAGCTTCTAAAAAACTAATATTTTAGGTACACTTTAAAGTTATGTTTGAATCAAAAATATTTATCAAAAATTATATTAAAAACATATCGTTAAAAGCTAGGTTATGACGTGTTTAATCACGCGTTCGTATACACAATGATATTGAGAAAGCTTGAAATATATATTTCTTATTGTTTTCTTAATAAAGTGATTCATATTACATATAAAAAAGGTTTGTGTTGGCAAACATTTTTTTTTGGCGATAGCCTTTACTAAACCATTGTTCTTTGAAGACAGTGTTAAGTCGTCGCAAAAAAGTTTTGCACGGGTACACTAGTATTTATTATTATGGTAGATCCAATATGGCGGCCACCACAAGATGGCGGATTACCTTATTCTTTACAACCCCCTCGACATCGGTATCAAATAAAAGGATATGACAAGTAGAATACAATAAGCTGTGTGACGTCATTCTAAATTCAACATGGCGGCAGACACAAAATTGAGAATTACCTATTTCTTTACAACCCCCATTGATACGTGTATCAAATGAAAGGGTATATGACGAGTAGAATATAATTATTAAGCAGTGTAACGTCATTATAAAACCAAAATGGCGGGCGAACATTTTTGAAGACTAAAAAGAACAAAATAAAATAGTAAAAAAAACTTTTTAAAGACAAGTTTTTATTGAAATGAACTAAAAAGGGAAAAATAATTTTTGTTTAACACCCGCAAGAAATAAATCATTTCGTGGCCCTGCTGAGCGTGGGCGAAATAATGAGTTCCCCGATTGTTGACGTGCAGAGTGGGCGCAATCCCATTTCGCCCACGCTCATTACGGGGAACGTTTACGTAATCAATCAGGTCACCCATTATTTCGCCCACGCTCAGCAGAGCCACGAAATGACATATTTCTTGCGGTAGTTGAACAAAATATTGTGTGCGACTATTGGTCGAAAGAGGAGATTCCACTCGTGTGTTTTACCGCACTCGAGGAATCTCCTCTTTCTCCCACTAGTCGCAACAATATACTATTATTAATTTGGGTTCATAATTATATAAAAGCGTGCGTTGTAAACTCTATGATAGTTTATTAGTCACGACCCACGCTTTCATAATATTATGAACCTAAATTATTAAAAATTATTTTTTCCTTTTTAGTCCATTTCAATAAAAACTTGTCTTTAAAAAGTTTTCTTTTACTAATATTTTTTCTTCTATCTTTTTAGCATTAGAGGAATAAATTATTGGACTGAAAGTGTGTTTTGTTTTCTGTTGAAGCCATGGTAAGTTAAAAACCATCAGACGGTCGTGATTTACTTAGTATGCAGGCAAAGGCATAGAGAAAGATTTGCTGCCTGCAATGTCTCTGCAACTATGTGCGGGCGTCCTCTCCAGAACCTAGCATGTCAATAAGTCTGCAAGGGAACCATTTGATATTTTGGAAGAAATTTACTTCAACGCTCGCACAGAGTTGCAAAAAACAGCTTCTCTAAAAAAACATATATAATTAATCGATTGAGAAGAGACCGTTGACTCCTTGATAACTGGGAGTACAAAAACGGTTAAATGCGAGTGTAACAAACAAATAAATATACCTAATATATTAAATGGTATTTCAGTCAATCTTATCCATACCTACCTAATAACACAAATTACAAGTGATTGATAGATTATTAATTTTTTTCTCTAAAACTAAGTGGTAGGGATATCATTCAATTTTTCCTGTATTCTTTACCACACCCTCTATTAGTGAGAATATTTTCAAATGTTTTGACCTATAAAGTTTGGTTAAAGGGGGTGGGGGGAGTTTCAAACGTAGATTTTCGCTAATATATCAAAAACTATGCGACCCAAAAAAGTAATACTGTTATATTATGTCATCTGTAACAAGAATTGTTAAGAAATCTTTCACATGATACCCCACTTGACCAGGTGAAAAAAAATTATCCTCATTTATGCCCCCCACCTCACAAATAGACAAAACAACGAAGTCTCACCAAAGGATTCCGTTTTTTACCATTTTGCTACGGAACTACTGTAGACAAGCGACTAGGCCCTGCAGTCAGGGTCCATTCTAACTGGTTGAATACCCCATCTTGATGTCGTTTGACACACATACACACACACCTAAACGAACGTAACAACTAACTAGTGAACTCTGTATACTAATATGGATAGAAGATAGCGATTAAAAAATGGGTTTTGTATGTGGAGAATGTACAAACACATATTCTTCAAGCCAGGCATTAGTGTTCACAAAATTATAAGAATGAAAACTTCAGATAAGGCTTGTAATCTAATTCTTTCTATAAAAGTCGATCAATTTTCTGATATTTTAGAATCAAACTTATAATTAAAATTTATTTTTCTATTCCAATTTCTCAAGAACACTGTTATTGTATAAATTTTGGACATCTCAATATCTCAAATAATAAGTAATACATATTAAATAATAAGTAGGTAATACATATTAAATTAGGTTCTATTTTGAAATGTCAAAAAATTAATCGACTTTTATAGAAAGAATTAGATTACAAGTCTTACCTGACGTTTTCATTTTAATTTTGTGAACATTAATGCCTGTCTTGAAGAATATGTATTTGAACAATTGTCCACATACAAAACCCATTTTATTAACGCTATCAACTATCCATATTAACATACAAAGTTCACTAGTTAGTTGTTACGTTCGTTTAGACGTGTGTGTGTGTCAAACGACATCAAGGTGGGGTATTCGACCAATTAGGAAGTTTCCATTGGATGAAAATACTAATTATGATACTGTCACATCATTATAATAAAGATAACTTTAAAAATTCTGAAAGAATTATTTTGATATCTTTAATTTCAACGGAGATATTCAATTTCTTGTACGTGGGGTCGCAAACGAAACTGATTTTTGAATATGACGTCACGCGGTACAAGTTTGCTGTTTTTTAGCTTTGTGAGTAATTAGAACCTAAGTTACTTAGTAACTATTTTGTTGTAATACAGACTTTTCTATTTATAAAAATTAAAATTAACTGTCAAAAATTTAAATATGTCAATATTTTCCGTCATCAACTGGTTTGTTTTTAGTGTTTCCATAACAATTTACGAGTTTAAAGAAAGAGATTTATCGGAAGTTACCATGCTAAATTACCACATATACAAACTGAAAATAACTTTTAAAAATATCGTGCCGCGTGACGTCACCTGGACTGAAAACGGAATTTCTTGGAGAACTGTCAATTCAAACTTTGAGGTAGCATAACTTTGTTGTTTTTAAAGATATTTCAAAAATTCTTCCGCCATTAATTTTATAATTTTTAGAACTATGATTAGGACCAAAAAAATAAAAAAGGGAAACTTCCTAATTAGAATGGACCCTGACTGCAGGGCCTAGTCGCTTGTCTACTGTAGTTATCAATGCCATCGTGAAGTTTCGTACCTGTCCTTTATAATTATTTTACTTTTCACATTTGACAACACTCGGTCACAGCTGGTTCAGGTTTTTAGATAGTGAACGCTTTGTTTATAGAAAATTATCTCTCACAATGTGTGAAGTAAGAGTAGGTAAGTGTACAAGAGCACACGAGCAAACAACAACAGTATAATTCAATTAAAATGTAATTACTAATTTACTTTGTCGTGAGTCGTAAATTACATCCGTAAGCGTAGTTAATTACTTACGTTACGTAAGCAATTCGACTACATACTCGCGTGAGCATACTATATTGGAATTTGGAAAGGTCCGTTTTGAACCGCGCAATGCGTAAAATGAAGAAAAACACACCCACACTTACCCTTTTAATTCATCCAAACATCGTACAGTTTGAATTATGAACACTGAAATAAAATATGCAAGTATCTAGGCCAGTGTTACTCAATCTTTTCATAAGGTACTGGCGGCAAATATGGCCCACCTTAATTTAAAATGATTTTTACTTTTAACCCTGATTTTTTATGGAACATTTTTTATATCAAAATAACAGGTAACTATGAACTTGTCATGGGGATATAATTTTATTTTGTGAAAAAAGATTTTTTTTCGGAAATAAATGTAAAAATAATCAGCCTTACACTTGGGCCATATTATCCATATGTTCGGATTATATGGCCCACGACAAAAATATCTTAAAACCTATAAAATGAATATAGCTTTCACATTATTTTTTTTAATTTTAATAAACTAATTTTACAGTGCACACAACTCACATAAAATAAAATAAAAACGAAAACAAATCCTGCCATGATGGGCACTAAAAACAACATAACATTGAACATTTTTAGGGTCTAAAATTAACAGCACTCAAACTTATCAAATGTTTGCATATTTTTCCCATCGCAAACCTAAAACAAATGGGAAGAATTCGCAAATCTATTTTATGAATGTTATTTAGTGGAGTTGGTTACTATGACCCACTGTTGGATTATATGACCAGCGGTCCATATAACCCGCCAACGCATTGGGCCATATTATCCGAAAGGGTAACTGAACAACATTATCATGATAAATAAGGCGAGCGAGTGCAGTATCAATTAAATATTTCATGCACAGATTCCTAACAAAATGACACCTACCCCTGACTTTTCACAGCTTCCACTTCAGACGTAACAACGAATAAAAAAATTGAAAAAAAACTTAAACAAATAACAACAGCATGTCAATACACCCGCAAAAACAAACGGATGAACTATTGTCGGAAGTTTTGTAGCGGGGGGCTACGGGAAATAAAACCGTCAGTAGTGAGTAACATAAGCAACTTTATGACGTTGTCAGATCGTCGGCAGATATTTTAGTTTGCGCAGGACAAATGTTGACCCATATTACCATCTGGGCCATATTTGCCGCCGGTATAACCTTAGAGGTTCACGAATTAAGCTAAAACTTTTCAGAGCAATTTTCAATGTTTGGCCCTTTAGTGAGGTATTGTAAGATCTGTAACTCAAGACCCCCTGATTTTACAAGATATTTTGAGGTGCGGATCAGATCTTTGGTCGTCAATAATCTTAGAAATAGACAAACCTAATTGTCTATGTATTTTAAAGACGTTTAAGAGTGATTTCTAACTTATAAATTTTGTTTATATTTCTTATATTTATATTAATTACTATTATTAATTTTTGAATATTTGATGTAAAGGACTACTTCAGTCCGTCGATACGTTAAAATAAAATAATTGATAGGTATGTAAAATTAATGACTGACGTATCGTATGCATTTCAATGTAAAAAACGAATAATAAAATATTTTTATTAATATAAACATGAATATTGATAATATTAAATTCATCACGAAATCTCAGGAAATATAAAGCCTACAAACATGAAATTTGGCAAATGGCAGGTAGGTTCCTTATAGGACGTAAAAAGAAATTTTTTTTCGAATTTCAACCTTTAAGGAGGTCAAAATTTAAGGTGAGGAGTATTGAATTCAACATACCAACTCTTCTTTAAAAATAAGCAAATCTATATTCGAGCATTTTTTAAATTCAAATAAAACGGAGGTGTAGAATTTTTTGACTAATCAACGCCCATGCTAAACCGCTGAAGCTATATAAACTTGAAAATTGGACAGTAGATTCGTTTTGTGACTTAAGCACGCAGTAAGAGAGAATTTTCCAAAATTCAACTCCTAAGGAGGTGAAATGAAGGTTCAAAGTTTGTATGGATAGAAATAAAGAAACACCTATTGAAAAGTTTTTGGAAAATCAACTAAATAGCTCTAACGTATTATATAAATTCTGTTTCTACCGCATGGTTATCTAAAATGTTCTCAGTTATAATAGGTTTTAAATTATAACTGAAACCTTTATTTCACAAATTGAATTCTGTATATATTTGTAAAATTCGTGTTGGTTAGGTTTATGAATTTATCAGAAAATGAAAGTAGGTACTATACAAAATAATTAATCCCTATATTATTAAACGAGTAAATCTTGTATCTATGTTTCTATGTATATATGTACCTATATAAATATTTTCTCGAAAACGGCTCTAACGATTTTGATCAAATTTACCGAAAAGGGGTTTCGGGGGGCAAAAAATCGATCTAGCTAGGTCTCATCTCTGGAAAAATTCGTTTTCTTATCGATTTTATCATTTTAAAAAACAGTTTTTAACGTCATAAAACAGTGTCGTATTGTGAGTAGGCTTTGGAAAAACAAACTATTTTCATTATTTATGTCAAAATTACTCTGACAGTCAATCTTTAACTTATTAAAATAGTCAGTAATTATTTGAAAAGTAAAAAAATAACAACAATAAAATCTAAACATAATTATGTAAGTAGTTGTAGCTAATATTTAAATAAATAGGTATGTTATTTTTATATTACTTATATAAAATATGTAGTATAGGTAAGTAGGTACGTTAAATGTAGTATGACATATAATCTTCCCTAGACCTTTTTTTCTCAAAAACGACTAACGATTTTGATGTTTACAGAAAGAGGATTTTTCGGGACGAGAAATTGATCTAGGTAAGAATTTTGGTTCCAGAGGGGAGCAATTATAAAAAATGTGTTTTTTTTATTTATTATAACTCGCTCAATTAAAGTCAGATTGATTCGAAGTCTATTTCTACATAGATTTTATATAATATATCACAAGTGTTAAAATTGTAAATGAACACTAATATAAGAAGTGTCTTGCACAATATGTAAATAATGACAAAACGGCGGGTCTGTGTAAAAACACATCGATTTTTAAAAACTATTGTTAAGATACATACAAAAAAGTTTTGCGTATCTAAAAATTGGCACGGCGGCCCAAAGGGCCGCACTTCTAGCGCCGCAGGCATGTGTATCAAAACACATCGATTTTTAAAAACTATGGTGAAGATACATGCAAAAAAAGTTTTACGCAGGTTATAGTCTGACGTTTGTTATTAAAAGAATCGATTTTTGTGAGTTTTTCAGTAGGTACCTATGCAAAAAAAGTATTTGAAATTTACTGGAAGTTGTTAAGATGACATCACAGAGAAAAAGTACTTCGATAAAGTTGATATTTGGTATTAATGCTTAAAATTGGATTGTTAAAATGGTAACGGGCAAGCAAAATTTCATCTGATTCGAACATTTTTACAAGATATTCAATCTATGAAAATCGGTTTTTGCGAGTTCTTCAGTCAACAAAATAATAACGGCGGTAGATTTGAAAATGGCGACCTAAATAATATTTACAGGAAAAAATGCTAGATTCAAGTTGATACTTAGTTTTTACGCTTAAAAATACACATAGGTATTTAAAATATTTAACAGAAACAATTATTTTAAATTATGTTTCAGAAATAAATTCGTTTCGGAATAATATTCTGAGAAAATAATATCTCACAGCATACAAGTACTGTTTTTATTGAACTCATCCGAGCAAAGCTCGGCACCCAGATATTTATTATAAACAGAACAATTAGAGATTCCCCATTTCTTACATTTATAGAGAATTAGTACCTGCAGTCTAGGTGGCGTTTATGTCACGTAACCACATTTGACGCTAGACGCCAGCGTCTAGCGTCACATGAAAATGCACCTTAAAACTGTATTGTAAATTTCTACCTGATAAGAACCTATAAATATTAGTAATTTTGTATTTTAATTTAGTTTAAGATATAGTTCTGAAGAAGTCACTGTGTTGACGAAACAATTGTCAAAATAAAGTTATAGTGTAAATTCCTAATCTCAGTGTTTTATTTTTTAACAAAGCAGTGATATAATAGTTTCAACAATATATAAAGATTTATTTACCAGACACATAGAGTACAATAATTGTAATATTAAAGAACAGAATATTTAAAACGTGTTTTCACATAAGGAATAATGAGTGTACCAACTTTATTCAGTTTAGCAAAAAATGTACTTGTCTCAAATTTAATATCGAGACAATTTAAATTGTTGCAAAGTAACTGCAAACCCCCCATACAGTGTGAATTAGTGTGTACCAAGGGAAGTGAATTTTTCATGTACATGGATGCGGCAATATTAAATCTTAATGAATTGAATTTACCCAGTTTGGTAAGTTTTGAATTGGCAAATACCATAGATGGAGCGTGTGAAAGACTTTTCCAATTTAGACAAGCACTTTGGTGTCAATCCTATGGTGAAATTTGTCATCATTCGTTGTATTGGAAAACCAATGTACATTTGAATACCGAAAAGATTGTGTCCGAAATTATAGATACTATAACGGAACCTGAAGACAGGGATATCGTCTACGGGCTTTTATCCATTCTAAATTCGTATTAACTACCTACTATTTTAATTAATTAATTATTTTAATATCAACTAGTGTCAACCAGTTCCTACTATGGTTATAAATAAAGTTTGTATGTACGTATGTAGTGAATTTGCCTTATGGCAAGACTATTGGCGTTGGTGGGACGAAAGGATCAAAATTAATCGAAGTTTCAACTTTCGACATTAATTTAATATCATTTGGTTAAAATTTTAAATTGCTCAAAAATACACCGGAAATATTCTTATATAATATATAAACATCTCTAAAAAGATGTTTTTCGAAATGACGTTATAGACCGAAAGCTGGAGACAATTTTTTGGTGTTATTTATTCAAGGCCTTATTTATGTGAAGATGTTGAGGGAGGCGTATTAAAGTGCCCTGAGTAAGGGATTTTGTTAGATAGCGGTATGGGAGGGATGCAGACCGCCTCCAACATGTAACAAAAAAATGGTCACAATTATTATTGCTTCAAGGCTGAAATTGTTTGTATAGCTTGTCGGTGACCCAATAATGCCATTATAATATTTGCAGATCAATTGGTTGAGTATTAAAGGGGTGGCAGATCACCCTAAACGTGTCATGTACCCGACGAAAATTATATTATTAGTTCAAGGTTCAAATTTGAATATGTTGTTACGGCGACTGTTATATATATTTGCAGAACAAAATGTCGGCATTAAGCCCCTTGTAGAACGATATAAACACCTAGGCGAGCAAGTTTCCCTCTAAGAGAGGGGATTAATACCGACATTTTGTTCTGAAAATATATATAATATAACAGTCGCCGTAACAACATATTAATATTTGAACATTGAACTAATATAATAAATTTCGCCGGATGATCTGCCACCCCTTTAATACTGACCAATCGATCTGCAAATATCATAATGACATTATTGGGTCACCGGCAAGCTATGCAAATAATTTCAGCCTTGAAGCAATAATAATTGTGACCATTTCTTTTGTTACATGTTGGGGGTGGTCTGCATCCCTCCCATATACCGCTATCTAGCAAAATCCCTTACTCAGGGCACTATTCCTCCCTCAACATCTTCACAAAAATAAGGCCTTGGATAAATAACATCAAAAAATTGTCACTAGCTCTCGGTCAATTAGGTGTTGTCTATTAAAAGATAATTATAATACATAATTGCTTTTGAGGAGAGAGCATCTAACGATTTTTAGTTTCAATTTGATGTAAGTAAGGGAATCTCAGAAGTAATTTATCGCAAACATTAATGGTATATTATTGTATACTTTTTTCTCTACACTTGGTAATTTCTTAATTGTATTTTGGCATTACTTTTTTTTATAATTGTATTTTTAATTGTAAATTGTACAAGGTTGAGTGGTAGAACAGGCTTTGCTTAACTCCACCTGCAATAAAGAGTCTTTTAATATTATTATTATATCGCATAAGCAGTTACACTTCAGAAATTCTCTGTGTAAGTGTTGGTTTGATTCGACAAGGAAAATTCACAGCCGCACAACTTCTCTAATTATATTACTATAGAATTTAGGTATTCCCGAACACTCTGTACATAAATGTATATCTACGTGACTAAGTGGAGAAAATTGATGAAGGTTGCACGCGGTGGGGTGAACAATAAAATTGTAACAAACGTGTCTCGTGATTAGAATAGGCAGTGCATGTCGGCAAAACGTTAAGACAGACAGCGCAGACACAGACACATAAACTACTGTTGACCCAAAAGACGATACAAAAAAAAACAAGAACAAACACTCGAATAGATTTGATAGCAAATGCGAAATGAGTAGAGTTCATATATTTAGAGAAAACTTAACTGCCTCATGCGCAGAAACCAGATTTGGTTCGGACTAATCTATTCTATTTTTGAAGGTGTGCTCCATTATGTGTACATATCAGTGCACTATATTTACTTGTCAATATCTGGATGACCGAGCTTTGCTCGGATGAGTTCAAAAAAAATAGTACTTAAAGTTCCCATTTCATCAAAATCGTTAGTCGTTTAATAAGTTAAAGATTGACTGTTAGAGTAATTTGACATAAATAATGAAAATAGTTTGTTTTTTCCAAAGCCTACTCACCATACGACACTGTTTTATAACGTTAAAAAAACTGTTTTTTAAAATGATAAAATCGATAAGAAAACGAATTTTTCCAGGGATGAGACCTAGCTAGATCGATTTTTTGCCCCCCGAAACCCCTTTTCGGTAAATTTGATCAAAATCGTTAGAGCCGTTTTCGAGAAAATATTTATATAGGTACATATATATACAAGATTTGCTCGTTTAATAATATGGGGATTCAGCTGTTCACTGTTTAGGTTAAGTATATTACCTACATGCTGTTAAAAATCGAGTCTAGATTTATTTATTGTAGATTATAGACGCGTCGACAACTTAGGTCATTAGCATCTTAATGGAGTATTGAATCGTGTTTGAAGTGCATTATCAATGATGCATGTTTATTAACATTTTGTTTCCTTTATCTTATTTCAACAAAAGAACTATTAAAAGTTTGTTTTAAATCGGATTTAGTTAAGCCCCCAGCACCTACGTCTGTGCGTACACCACTGACTATACTTCCTTCATCAATTTTTGTGCGCAGGTTTCCGCGTTAGGATTTGGTTTTCTCTAAATTTATGAACTCTACCTAATTCAAGTATCTTTTTTTATTAGCTAGGGCTATTTGGACCGAACACATATTTGCAATTTAGTATTTTTACAAGCTTTTATTTAAATCACTTGTTAGTATGTTTAGGTCAAATTTTGCATGTCAATTTTGAACGACTGCCACATACCTGATCGGTTTGAAATTTTTTACACATATTATGTACTAGCCGTTACCCGTGGCTTCGCCCACGTATTTTACGAGAAATCCTTTTCCTGCGAAACGAAGCCGGGCTGGTAGTGTTTATTCGCTCGAATTTTATAATACATAACTCACTCGCTGCGCTCGTTCGCTCGGATTTTATTAATACATTACTCACTCGCATTGCTCGTTCGCTTGAATATTATTAATATATTACTCACTCGCCTCGCTCGTTCGCTTGAATATTGTTAATATATTACTCACTCGCTTCGCTTGTTCGCTCGAATTTTATAAATACATTCATCACTCGCTTCGCTCGTTCGCTCGAATATTAATAATACATTACTCACTTGCTTCGCTAGTTCGCTTGCATATTATTAATATATTACTCACTCGCTTCGCTCGTTCGCTCGAATATTATTAATACTTTACTCACTCGCTTCGCTCGTTCGCTTGAATATTATTAATATATTACTCACTCGCTTCACTCGAATATTAATAATACATTACTCACTCGCTTCGCTCGTTCGCTCGAATTTTATTTATAGATTATTGCTCATCTACGATACCTATAGGTATAAGGAACTCCTGTGCAAAATTTGTTATCCCCCGCGAGAATCTTCCCCCCCTAATTTGTTATCCCACCGCGAGAATCTCCCCCCCCTAACTTGTTATCTCCCCGCGAGAATATCCCCCCTAATTTGTTATCACCCCGGGAGAATCTACCCCCCTAATTTGTTATCCCTCCGCGAGAATCTCCACCCCTAATTTGTTATCCCCCCGCGAGAATCTTCCCCCCTAATTTGTTATCCCTTCGCGAGAATCTTCCCCCCTAATTTGTTATCGTCCCGCGAGAATCTTCCCCCCTAATTTGTTATCCCCCCGCGAGAATCTTCCCCCCTAATTTGTTATCCCTCCGCGAGAATCTTCCCCCCTAATTTGTTATCCCCCGCGAGAATCTTCCCCCCTAATTTGTTATCCCTCCGCGAGAATCTTCCCCCCTAATTTGTTATCCCCCCGCGAGAATCTTCCCCCTTAATGTGTTATCCCCCCGCGAGAATCTTCCCCCTAATTTGTTTTCCCCCCGCGAGAATCTCCCCCCCTGCGTAGCTTTCTATTAGTGAAAGAATTCTTAGAATCGGTTTAGTAGTTCCAGAGATAAAACAAATCTTTCCCACGGGAACCGCAAATTTTTCAGGGATAAAAAGTGGTCTATAACATTCTCTGACCCCTAAACTACCACTATACAAAAAATCATGTCGATCCCTTGCTCTGTGAAAAACAAAAACAAAACTATCCCACGGGAACCGTACATTTTTCCGGGATAAAAAGCAGCCTATGTGCTATTCCAGACTATAATCTATCTCTGTGCCAAATTTCATCCGTTCAGCCGTTCTGGCGTGATTGAGTAACAAACATCCATACATCTTTATATCCAAACTTTCACATTTATAATATTAGTTAGAATAAGAATAAGAATAAGAATTGTTTATTGCAACAAAAGAAGCAATGGGAACAGATTCAATCATCAAGATTGATCTTCCATCTGCCCTTATAATAACAAAAAATAAGATACAGAAAATAATAAAATACAAAAAATAGTACTTATAAAATGCAAAAAAAGCCTAGATTGGCCGATGCTATGGTTGGTTTTCTAAAAGAAATTTTTTGATTTTAGTTAACACATTAGAATTATTGTAATCATGCCCTGGAATTATGTTATGAAGGTCGTTTAATAATTTAGGGGCTGAATATGAGAAAGACTTTTTAAAGTTTGAGGTAGTGTGTGATGGAATTTCAAAAGTAATAGATCTAATCTGATAAGGATTTAAACGCTTTACCAGCCTACTTGTTAGGTATAAGGGTTCGTTATTTTTTAGCAAACGGAATAAAAATGAATAAAAATGAAGAAGTCTACGATTTGTCATGTTTAAAATACTATGATGCGTGAGGAAAGGTGTTATATGTTCTCTATAGGGAATATCAAAAACAAATCTTAAACAGGCATTTTGAAGCTTTTGAGCCTTGTATCGGGTTTGAAAATCTAACGAGCTACCATAAACTACGTCACCATATTCAATTATTGGTAAAACCAAAACATTGACCAATCTAAGTTTCATTTGCACTGACAGGTAATTTTTAAATGAAAACAATTTCTTAAGTCTGAAATATGCAGATTTAAATTTGATAGATATATGCTCTGTAAATTTCATATTCTGGTCAAAAGTTACACCAAGATTCTTAGCTGTTTTTACAACTGGAATTCCATTCCCATTTATATTAATGTTCAGAAAATGATTGTTCATTGATCGAATAAGAAAGTTACTACCGATGTAGATAATGGATGATTTATTAGAATTTAAAATTAGACCATGATTTTTTGAGTAGCGATGTATTGATTGTAGGTCACTGTTTATGAGTTCAGTAGCATTCTGCTTCTCAGATAACTGGAAGGAATAATACACTTGCGTGTCGTCAGCATATTGATGTAACTTAAGATGTTGTAAAGATGTATAAAAATCAAATATATAAACAATGAAAAGCAGTGGACCAATTATTGAACCCTGGGGTACTCCTTTAATTATTTGCTGATAAGTTGAAACATTATCATTGTCTAAGAAGACTGATTGAGATCTACCTGACAAATATGAATCAAACCACATTATGGCTGAAAAAGAAAGACCGAGAAAATGTAACTTAGCTAGAAGTAGTTCGTGATCCAGAGTGTCAAACGCCTTGCTATAATCAAGCAATATCAAGGCGGTGCACAGAGAATCGTCCATTGCTTTTCTTATATCGTCACTCAAAAGTGTGAGAGCGGTTACAGTACTGTGGTTGCTCCTGAATCCAGACTGGTATTGAGGTAATAAGCTGTACGTAATGAAATATTCATATAGTTGTTTATGGATAATTTTTTCAATGATTTTAGAAACACTACATAATATACTTATTGGTCTTAAATCTTTAAAATCTTTAGGATGGTTGATTTTAGCCATTGGTTTGACAATAGCTTTTTTCCAAAGATTGGGAAAAGTAGAATCGATTATTGACGAGTTGATTATGTTAGTAACAACGTCTAAACAGTATGGAAGACACATTTTCAAGATTTTTATAGAAATTCCATCGCATCCAACTGCATCTGTAGATATTTTTGATATAGTTTTCAAAATTTCCTCTTGGGAAATTGTATTTATTACAAATGGTTCAACACAATTTGGATGTTTGTTATGCAAATAAAAATTTAGTGTCTCACGATTTATATCATTGTTACTAGTAGAAGCACTCAAAAAATATTTATTTATTTCGTCAGCTTTCCTTAAATCTACAGGAATGTCAGTACTATTACTATTAGACCCTGTGATATTTAAACTTTTTA
The DNA here is from genome assembly GCA_039654895.1 of Mongoloraphidia duomilia. NCBI lineage: Eukaryota > Metazoa > Arthropoda > Insecta > Raphidioptera > Raphidiidae > Mongoloraphidia > Mongoloraphidia duomilia. The sequence continues at coordinate 13,193,753 of CM077524.1, forward strand.
AATTATTCCACAATGACTTCGGTTGTTTATTATTATTCACTGTAAAATTAAGGAAAGCTTTTTTCTCTCTATCTATGGCTTTTTTTGTGTAATTTTTTAGGTCGTGATAAAAATCTTTCGCGGCTTTAGTTCTAAATTTTAAGAATTTGTCTCTAGCAGCATCACGTTTTCTCATCATAATTTTTATAACGTGAGTTATCCAAGGCTTAGATTTTGGTGTAACATTGTATGTTTTATATTTGTAAGGTGCGTGCTTATCAAGGACTTCATGAATTAAACAATTAAATTGAGTAATCTTGTCATCTATGTTTTCAAAATCTAATACTGAAAGCCAATCTATATTTCTCAAATCATTGATAAAATCATCATCACTAAAATATCTAAAATCTCTATACAAAATGCTTTTTTTAACAAATTTTGTTTGATTATGCATAATACTGCAAAGAACAAGTCGATGATCTGTTACAGACTCCGGCATATCAACACAACAGGGATGGACTACAGTTGAAATGTCATTTGTTATAATTAAGTCAAGTAATGACCCTCCCTCATTATTTTCATTATAACGTGTAACTTCTGAAATAATTTGTGTTAGATCCAACGACAGTAATATATTACTGAGATATTTAGAAGCAGGTGTGGTAGCATTCAGATCAATATTTAAATCGCCCAGACATATAAGTTTATCACAAGTGGGTACTATTTCTAAGAGCGTGTCCTCAAAAATATTAAGAGAATCGATATATGCGAAATTTGGGGGTCTATACAAGGTGCCAATGGCAAACTTTTGATTATTCACTTTAATGTTTATCCATAACTGCTCGAGAGCTTCACCATTATTATTCTGAATTGGCACAACAGAATACGAAATACAGTCTTTAATATAAATAGCCACACCACCACCGCGTTTACTAACGCGATCACAATTTATAAGTGTGTAGCCTGGGATCCTAAGAGAGTGTAAATCACTTTCTGTAGTTAACCATGTTTCACTTAGTGTTAATAAATCAAAATTATGCATACTGAAATAAACAAGAAATTCATCAAAGTTTGATTTCAACGATCTTACGTTTAAATGTCCAATCTTTAATAAATTAGGCTGTGATTTTTTTGGCTCATGTTTTTTTAGACAGAAGGTTTGTCTAAAAAATTAATCTTTTTATTTTTTGGAAACCAAAACCTTTTAATGATTACATTCTCTGGCCAAAAATCGGGGTCCATTAACTTATCTTTAAATTCCATGGGAGCACCAATAAGAAATGAATTCGTGTACCCTTTAGTTTCCAGCTGACGACATGTATAAGTAGAGCCATCCTGATTAAGATGCCTTAAAACAATTTCACTAGTTACTGACTTATGCACTTTTCCTAAATAGAGCCACGCAGTTCTTTCACTTCCTTTGAAATCAGAATTAATCTTATTGTTCCTACCTATCGTTAGTTGTTTAAGATTTGTGGAATTACGAGTGGTATCACTATTAGAGTCCGTTCCTGACGTACCTGGTGACAACATCCTTGCTTTTGTTTGCGATCTCAATGTTGGGCCTTCGTTTAGAACTTTTGAATATGTTTTATTAGAATTATTTTCACTTTGAGTTAAAATTGATTTTTTTAAGTTAGATAGTTCAGATTGTAAATCTTTAATTATTTGTAATGGTTCAGCTAAGAATTTAGAAACACAATCTGTAACGATTTTTGTAAAAATTTCCTTAAAATCACTGGAACTTATAAAAACACTAATTGCCTGATTTAGGGTATCAGAGAACCCCTCCATGTCGAGATTGATCTCACTTTTATTTTTTGAGCCTCCAGGAGGCTTCATGATGTCGAAAAACTAAAAATTTTATTACACACGAAATTAAAAATTGCACCAAAGTAAAAACACGTCTACTCTGTTCAACCGCTTGCACATTGTTAGATTATGTATTCCAATTAATTTTAATAAATAAATGTTTTAATAGTACGCGGGATATACTGATGACATCTAACAGAATAAAACAATAGTTTAGACACTTCTTACCACAATAATTTTATTCGTGAATGTACATTTCAAGAGCTAAGCTCTCATCTTCAGCACATACTAAACTGTTTGTAAGAAGTGTCTAAACCATTGATTCTCAAAGTGGTCCAGGTGGACCCCCAGGGGTCCACGGGAGACTCGACGGGGGTCTACGTTGGCGTGACAAAAAATGGGGGTTCACAATTCGTAAGCGGGGTTCACGAAAATTTATCTGGTTTCGATAGTGAAGAACTAAAATGTTGGCTTGACTTCACCTATTAATGTAGGCATATAATATTTTAAGAAGCTCAGCGACCGTTACAATAATAATTAATAGTGTAATAATTACATTTACATATTTGAATAAATACAACACAAGAAAATATACTATTTTTCTTTTTTATTTTTACCACTCCGAATGGGAAGTTTTCTAAATAAAATAAGTGAGAATTGATTGGTTTCTTGTGCTGTGAGTAGATGTCAAAAAAGTAAAGTTGGATGGAATCACTTTTTTGATTCGCCAACTTTACTTTTTTGACATCCATTCACAGCACAATTAATTAATTAACCAATCAATTCTCACTTTTTTTCGAAAACTGTTAATTCGTGGTTGGAACTCAGCCGCAACGCAAATTTCCGAAGTTAGATCTAATCTTCACATTTTTTGTCGAGTTTTGGGAATATGGTAAAAATGTAGCTGCAGGGGGTCCACCGGAACCAGCAAAATTTTTAAAGTGGTCTATTAGAAAAAAAAAATTGGGAACCTCTGATCTAAACTATTGTTTTATTTTGTTTAACCACTGCAATGCTCTTAATATTCTTATTACATCTAACAGAGTTTTTATACATTTGAAAGTTGATTTCGCGGGGTAATAATAGTGACATCGGAGTGAATTTATTTTCAGCTCTTAGTTAACAGCTTATAACCCATACACTGTCATTTAATTTTGACATTGTCCAATTTAAAATCGAAAATGAAGGGGGAGGGCACGGGCAACGCTGGTTTTAATCGCAAGTATAATGAATGTAGTGTTGTATCTTTATCTTTTCTGCGAATCTCATCATCGGCTTTCAATTGTGTTTCTATAGTTCATTGTGATCGCGTATGTATAGTCGAGTACATAGGGACCTACTCACAATAGTACACTAACTACATATAGAGATATCACAGTGCATTTGAGCGTAACGTAATCAACTTGTTTGTGGTTTGCCAACTAGAAATATAGACTGAAAATTGCCACCCGTATTATAGCCAAGCTTGTTTCAGCTTATTAAGGTAACACGTCTTATCTTTAAAGCTCTAAATACTCTGTGAATCGACACAGGTTGGCTCTGATCAGTCCAGAACGAAACAATTAGGAAGTTTTCCTTTTTTATTCTTTTAGTCCAAATTATAGTTCTAAAAATTACAAACTTAATTATTATTTACCTAAAATTTGCATTTAAAACCACATTGCATCGATTACTTTAAGTGCAAATATCTTGAAAAAGGTTACTAATAGCCACTTTTACAAAGTATACCTTTTTTACGGAAAAATGACGGAAAAATCAATTTTTTAATTCAAAGAAATAGTACGAGTGCGTACAAAAAATTATGACTATTTGAATGAGTGAAAGGGTGTGTAAGTAAGAGCCATACCAAGGTCAGATTTAAATTTATCATATCAAAAAATCCCCATATACCAAATTTCGTTAAAATGCCTAAATTATTTTAAAAGTTATTTAAGAAAATAAAAATTAAACTTTGACACCCTGTATCTCTTTTAATATCAACTTTCGGAACAGACAAGTTGGGGTCTATCGCAATATTTTTTTGTAAGGAATCAGCTGTTACTTTATGTCCCATTCTTTTTGGGACACCCTGTATAAAGGTTAAAACAAAACAAAATATGGTTTCCAGTGTTGAAATTACCGTATAACTAGAAAAATGTAAAAACAGTAAGTGCGACAAGAACAGATGACGATTTTTTGTTTTGAAGTTTTCAGCCCTGAATATTTATTTCTACTTTGTTTCGATCGAGTTTCCCCATCAACGCATTGGTACCTATACACTACCCGCCAACCAATCGGTTCCCCGCTAGCAGCTTATTTCCCCACCCCTGATGTCGGTGTCGTTATTCGTTACGCTCTTGAACGAAATTACTCTCATAGCGTTTTTCAGTATTGCATACAAGGTTCGAATAAGCTGTGGCAAGAAACAGTCCAAATAACAATGCAGTGCTCGATACCTACATATTATAATACATACACGTATATCGCATAGGTAGGTACAGTCGCGGTCTTAAAAAAGTTTACACCTGTATAATCCAGTTACCGGTTTTTTTTAATTTTGGCATATTGTAATTTGGCTTTTGATAGTAATGTAGCAATTACTAAGGTTACGTCCTAAAAATTCAATAAAAAATTATTATCAAAACACCTCAGTTGTTTATTATACAATCCGTGGTGTGAATATAACATGGTGTGCTACCTAGGGTACCAGTTTGCGACCGCTTTGCGCAGTGACGTCATGTAGGGAGCAGATTTGAACTTGAGAACGCTATTTGGGGAAGTTCCACCGCAGTAATTTTGAATAATTTTGGTCCAGAGTATTCCGACCTGATACACTTTCGATAATTTTGCGAAAGAACGAGATCTCGAAGTTACCGGTTACTCGATTTCTAAAAGACTTTTAAGAGGTAAGTTGCAGGCCTATTAGAAAAAATGAATATTGAAAATGGATATACAATACTTCTATACCAACTTCTCATAAGCCTTAAAAAACAATTAGTAAACAAATTTTGTCGAAATTCCCATTATTTTTTCACAACAAAAGCCAAAAATAATAACTAATCACTAGGTACTGTTCCCTACGTGACGTCACACGGCAAGAGCGAGACGAACGTATCTCACTTACACGCTGCGCAAGAGCACACAATACTGTACTCACACCACGATACAATCCAAATTACTCAATATTATTCAATTAAAACATAAAAAGATTTGATAATATTTGATACTAGCAAATTCCTTCCTCCAATCTTGCAATAATTCTTCATTTTTGTTCATCGTTTTAACAATTTTGAGGCATTTAAGCGACAATTATTTCTTTTAATTTTTGACATTTACATTTACCTATTAAAAACTAAATGTGTTGCTAAGCTACTGACTTTTAGTGAACTTACACTAAAACTCAAGTGTAAACTTTATTAAGTCCGCGACTGTACGTGATTGTACATACATTTTTATTATGCATACACATTACGCAGACTTCATTTGTATACACAATATAAAAAGCGCATTCAAAATTCAAGTCAACTTTAAACTTTAACTCCTAAAAAAATAAAAATTTTGAACAATTGATTTTTTTTTATTCACATGAAATGCAAATGGTCATTTGCATAGACTATTCGTTCAGCACCGATAATTTTTTAACTTCCCATTGGAAGTTATTGTAATGGGTCCGAAAATCAGAATCAAAATGTATACCAAATTTTTATGTTTCAAGGTCACTACACTATTTTTAGAAAGATGTCTGTGTGTGTATGTGTGTGTGTGTGTGTACGTACGTATGTGTCTATTTTTTTCTAAGACGAAATCTCGAGAATGAAAAATGATATCGACTACGTTAGGGTGTCAATCGACGCGTATTAACGTAAATATTATCTGAAAGAAATTTTTTCAAAATCGGGGCTGCCGTTCTTTTTTCTTAACCAAATAGACTCCATAAAAGTAGATTTTACACAATATCTCGCGAATAAAAAATTATATCGACTTCGTAAGGATGTCAATCGAAGCGTGTTAACGTCATTTTGATCCGACATAAATTTTATAAAAATCGATTCAGCCGTTTTTTCTAATTTTTATTATTGTTAAAAATAAATAATAATTATGTTTTAATGATTACTTTTCTGTGTAATATCTAATTTAATTATTATTATTAAATATTTATCAAATTGGGAAGTTTGTCGTGTGGACCTCAAGGGTCGCACTTTAGTCCTAATAAACGACCCACCTCGCACGGCTTGTTTTTAATGTATTTGTATGGGAGTGTCTGCATCAAGGGCGTAGTCAGGATTTAAGCAGGGGGGCAAAGTGATGTGACTGGGGGGGGGGAGAATATCTGAACTCCGGAAGAGCACCGCGCAGTTCCCGTGGTTATAGCACTGCAGACGATTTTTTTTTTAATTTGGGAATCCCCCTGATGTAACCACCGACTGTATTATTTACGAATATAAAGTATAACACACAAATGAAGACGATTTAAGCATGGGAAATTAGATAATCGAATTATTATGTACATGTACCACCTACATTTGAATAAAGCACAATTTTCGTTTATCCTCCGAAAATCGTGAAAGAACTTTCCCATTATCTTGGCTTTTTGCTTATGCCAGGGAGGCGCATGCCCCCCCCCCTGCGCCCTCGGTCTGAACTAATGCGATTTGCTTAGTATAAAACTATAAACACTCCCAGCATTACCTAAACTATATTTGTCTGATCAATACTGAACTGATACGTTCCGTGTCTGTGCGGAAAATAGATATAAATCTACAATTAAATTAAAAATTATATAAAAAAATTCGACTGATGACCAGTCCTATACTTCCCACCTAGTAAATATTTGCAAAAAATAAACACTCTTTTTTTATTCTTTGACTAGGCCCAAATAACCTTAGCTGTTGGTGGTCTTTAAAACACAATTTAATTTTTATTCTTTGAAAAAAGCATGGCCCTCTTTTTTGTTTGGTGATCTACTGATGGCTAGCTTAATATAGCAAAAATCATGGTTGTCTTGATTTACGTACAATTTTCTTTTTTTAGTAAAATATTTTTTTTCTCGAAAACTATACATTTTAGAGAAAAAAAATGTTTACATTTTTTTCATATTATAACATCTAGAATTCATTTATATTTTTTTTACCTATGTTAATACGTGACATTGAGAACGTTTTTTTGAATATCTCAGGATCCACTGAACCGATTTGACTCAAAATCTAATCAGATCTAAGTTAAAGGCTGATAAACACTATAGAACAATCGGCATGTCCGTATGTTGTTCCGTTCTTAAGATATCGAAGGCGAAAAATTGACCACATACACACACACATACACACACACACACATACAGACATCAGTCAGAAAATGATTTTAAACGATTGCTAAGGTCTCAAAACGTGAAGATCTGTTAAAATCTCGAAATATTTTTTTCGGACTAAATCCATTACTTCCCTATACCATAGTAGAGGTGGGAAGTAAAAATTTAAAACTTACTGAGGATTTTCCAAGTATAAATCACGTATTGATTTTCCCCACTGATTGAAGATTATTGTCACAAAAATGTTTTTTAGTTTCACAACACTCGCACTGTATACTTATTTATTTACAACATGATATGTTTTTTTACACTTTGTATCTTTACAGACGCTAATGACCTCTGTTGTCGAGCGTCTATAATTCACAATTCTTTCATTCGACATGATATGTTAACAAAATTTGTAAGTTCACAAAATTCATGAAAAGAAAGAAAATATGTTGTTTTATCTAAGTATACCTAATCTATGTTCATTTTTTTAATAATTCATCATAAATAATATTGAAAACGAAAAGAATTTTTTTGAAGTCATAGATAATTAATTTTCAAGAAAATATGATTTAAAATTTATAAAAATTTAAAAAATATCGTCTGACTAATTAGCGCGTTAGGAATGTTTGTACGCTGTAAGGTTAACTTAGTTTAAAAGTTAATTTTTACTATAAAACTTGTGATCAATGATCATTCCATTTGCTTAAGTAGGTATATGATTTTTTTAAACCCAATCCATATTGGCGAGGAATTCACAGGCACTGACCTACAATTAGGGCATGCAAATATTCGGATGTTTCAGGTATTCGAATATTCGCTCAAAATTTAGCCAATATTCGAATATATTCGAATATATTCGAATAATTGGTAAAAATAATAAAAACACTGGAACTTCAATAAATGACTTTTAATTATTTAAAATCAACACGCCTACTGCACGTCCATAAATCCAATCAATATTTTAACAACAAAAGCAGCTTACTTCTAATTAAAAAGAGATCAAATAATCATTTTTACTTTACTTAGTTACGTAAAAATTCAGATCAAATCAACTAAATATTAGAGCGCACATAGCTTACGAGAACCATAGATAAAATGAACATATTTAAGTAATCAAAAAAATTCAAAATTCTTTCTTTCTGTTTTTCCTATTCAAACAAAAATATTAAATGAGCATCTAAGACGAATTTTTATTAATTAGTACCACAAAAGTATGGGATATTGCTCCCCTATAAAAAAAATACTTCACAAATAAATAATACGTCTATTAGCACGTGCGAAGAGTAAATCAAGCATTTAAGTACACGTACGTAACGTAACGTAAGTAAGTAGTTATATCAAATAAACATGCAATAATTAACAAAAAAAAACTTTCCTCGCCCCGTTTCGATTCCCCTCCCACGCCCTAGCGCGAACTTAGAGCTAGTGTAGCGTTTGTAAGATGTTTTAGCGCCGTCGTAAACCGTTTTTAAACAATTTTAATTCTTAACAAATAATTCGAATATATTCGAATAATAGGAATTACTATTCGAATAATAAATGCAGCCGAATATTCGCTATATTCGAATATTCGAATTGCATGCCCTACCTACAATGTTAACAACTAAATAAAGTTTGATGAAAGATTATGTAATAAGTAACTATAAATAATTTATTACAAGGTTATATCGTCAGTATGAATAATCCTAAAATCTGTCTTGTGCGGACAAGAGGTTAGATGCAGTCCGCGCATTTTAACGTGTCATCGGTTTTAACGGGAATTCTCCTTTTATTATTCCACAGCGCTAAAGCAAAAGAGGGTTATGTTTTTTATGTATAAGTACTATACATATTTGTATCAAATTAAACCTGTGCATAGGTCATTCTGTGTGTAAGACAGAGATTGATACATAAAGCAATAAGTAAGAATGAGATAAATGATCGCTAATAGGAAGTTACGTGGTTACTGTAAATTAAACTGATAAAAGATTTACATTTTTACAGCATAGAAAGAGCGAAAAAACAAAGATGACGTTATTAGGTTGTATAAATATTATTTATTTACAGTAACCACGTAACATCCTAAGCGATCATTTATCTCATTCTTACTTATTGCTTTATGTATCGATCTCTGTCTTACACACAGAATGGCCTATGCACAGGTTTAATTTGATACAATCTGTATATTATGTAGTATGTACTATATAAGTATTATGCGACGCCGACGGCCGAACTGTATAAGCGCCGTCCACCGGCAACCAGTGATTCTATAGTCAGCGATCTGAAACGCACGTTTGTGAGTGGGCAATTAAAGCTATACCTACAGTTCGGCCAACGACGGCCGAACTGTATGAACGCCCTCCTTCAAGCAGTGGTATGTTATATTTATACCAGCGAAAGAACTGGTAATATATACCGAAATAAAAATAGAAAAAATTAAATAAAAAAAATTTATTTTTAGTGACTTTTTTGAAGGAGATCCTATTTTTTTATAATTTTTTTTATTTATTTTATATTATATATTAAACAATTGGGTCGCAGTACGACTTAAAAAATGTTGGGTCGCGCGTCAAAAAGGTTGAGAATCGCAGGTTAGACTATACCCTGCAGAAGTCAACTTACGCAAAATCTAAAATTGTTATAAATTGACATTTACACTTCAAAAAAAAACTTTTTAACAAAGAAAAAAACCTCCTTCAAAAAGCCACTAAAAAGAGGAAAATAATGAAATTTTGAGGCCTGCGCCAATTTAATAAAATATGAAGTCGATTAAAAAGTATAGTATAGTGCAGATTAATATCTTCTTTTTAACCAACTTCATATTTTATTAAATTGGCGCAGACCTCAACATTTCATTATTTTCCTCTTTTTAGTGGCTTTTTGAAGGAGGTTTTTTTTTTGTTAAAAAGTTTTTTATTTTTTACTTTTCAGTGTCAAAAAGTGACATTTACCTTAAAGGAATCGCACGCCGTTACTCACTTTTATTAAACCGACTTTCTTACGCTGTCTGATGTGTCAAAAAGTGACATTTACCTTAAGGAATCACACGCCGTTACTAACTTTTATTAAAATCAGCCGAACTACTGAACCGATTTTGATGAAATTTCTATGAGACCAATCTGAAAGTATATCCTTCCAAATAAAAAAAAATTTCCAAATCGGTTCATTATTGACGGAGTTCTGAGGTAACAAACATAAAAAAAAATACAACCGAATTGAGAACCACCTCCTTTTTTGAAGTCGGTTAAAAATTAAATAAATATATAATTGTTTTATATTTATGATTTTACTAATCTCTATGCTCCGAAATATGATAGCGACCGACGCGTGCAGCGGCTGACTTTCGCTGGTCTAAATTAATGTCGCACAAGACCGGCCAGACAGACCGCCGCTGTGTATTTCCCATATACCATACGTACGTCGCGTGCGACTTATCCGCATCGGCGACTGGCAACGGCTGTTCGGAGAGACCAGCGCCTAAGGGATGCGTAGGCGAAAAAGTTTGGGAAACGCTAGTTTGCGTGATGTGTATTGTACCATATTTTTATTATTAGGTAAAAACCGTACCTATAATATTAATTAATAACAAAAATTACCTTGCAACAAATTCAACACTGAAATTATTATGATTGCGGATGTTATAATATGTATATGTTAACGGCAATCTGTATAATCCGGCATTGTATACAATGCCTAGGCTACGTATAGAATGCCTAAAACGTCCAGGCAATGTATTAAATATTATTTATTTCACACTTGGCCTAGGCATTGTGTACAATGCCGAATGAGCAGCCGGCAATGTGTTAATATTACTAATGTTATAGGAAGGTACTATAAGTTCCTTTTTTTATTAATTATATGACCTGATTATTTTTAACCAAATGAGACTGTTGCTGACCCAAATTATTTAAAGTTAAAGTTTCACTTAAATTTTATTCTGATTTATTTAGTTAAGTTATAGATAGGTACTTAGTTCCTTTTTCATGAGTGTTGCAAATTTGCAATGAATATTTTTTTACTATATAACTCAAAAGTAAGTTTATAATATTAAAAAATACGTTTGAATGTAACAATTCTATTGCAAAAAAGAGAAGTTCTCTAACATTATCATTTAATAAAGTTGATTTTGAGCAATCTGATATTATATGGTGTTTTATTGGTTCGTCATTTTGTATGTAAGTGTAGGGACACATCTGTGACACGCGTTTACTGTATTTTACGAGTGAGTTACGTATGACACACTAGGCTGAACTATCCGCTGTCATATCCTTGGTAATTTTGCACTACTGAACTTTCCGCCGCCGAATGTTCGGCAGATGTGTCCCTATACTAAGGAGGTAGGTAATTACATAATAATCATAAATATAGACCAATATCAATTTATTTCACACATTGCCGGTGGACCAGCAGACATTCTATACAATGCCGAGGCATTATATACAATGCCTAGGCAAAGCATATAATTGATATTAATATTCATAATATTTCATACATTGCCTACCGGCTCAAGGCATTCTATACATAGCCTAGGCATTGTATACAATGCCTGTATTATACAGATTGCCGGTAACATATATACTGTATATTCATGGTTTCAACATTAATAAAATGTTAATTACTGTGGCTAATAAATATTTTCATTTTATTACTAAACATAACAGCCTACATAGAAAAACGGTCAAAGCTTTTGGAAACACATATTTAAAAATTAATTTTTAAATGTTATTTACTGACAAATGTAAATTTTATTAGTATAGTTGAACGTGTAGCAAAAACAAAACATGAAAAACCAAATTCGGAAATCCAAACATTTATATTCATAAAAAAATGTAATTAATTCTTCACATTGGATTGTCATATTATTATATATAACAAATAAGTGAAATCGTCACTTTGTCTGCACTTTAAGTTCTTAACGAAATTTAGACTTTGCGATGGATATGATGCCTGTCCCGAATTATCAGTTTTCAGAATTTTTGTCCGTCTGTTTGTTTGTATGTATGTCAGTTTGTTTGTTCCGAGACATCTAAAAAACTACGAGAGCAATTTTGATCGGATTTAATTACTGTAGTGTTTATCCAAGTGTAAGCTTTCACGGCCGGCGTTGTTCCAAGTCTTCATAGTTTCCGAGCCTCGTGGTCTGCAGGTATTTCTACGTTTCGTCTACAACTACATTACTGTGAGCCGCCAAGGAGGACACTTCGACCGTTACCACGTCGCCTTTGAAAATGTCTACCGCAGTTGTAGACGAAACCTCAGGCAGATATACCGTCGGACCACGGCCTATACAAGCCCAAGAAGAGGAACTATGCACATTTGTAACTTTAGAATTTATTATACGTCAGGGAAGAAGGGAGAGGGTAGGCTCTATATTCTATAGGCGTGTTTGTTTATTTATTTTATTTATTTATTGTAGATCATAGACGCGTCGACATCTAAGGTCATTAGCGTCTTTCAACTACACTAAATAACAACTAACTTAAAACTAAATAACATCACAAAACATCCATGAGCGCAGGTGGGATTCGAACCCACGGCAGTCCAGTCTAGAGGTTGCGGCACCAAGCATGCTAACCACTAGGTTATACTGCCCTCTGGTGTGTTTGTTGGTAAGTGGACTGGTTCTGGATAGTGATGGGACTCGAGTGAGATTTTTTCATTCGAGTCACTCGCCTGTACAAAACGAGTCACTCGAATGCAACTCGAGTCAAGATAATACTTGAGTGAAGATATGATTCGACTCACTCGAGTGACAATGTAACTCGAGTCATTTTTTTACATACATGCAGGTCATAATAATGTTTAACCACTAACAACATTCAGTGTAGCTCTCACTCATTTTAAACACGAACTATTAGCAAACAGCTTTACAGTTTACACAAACATTTAACAAATAAAACAACTCAAACTACGTACTGAATTTCAAATGAAAGATTAAGGCCCGTATATATTCCGTTGATTTATTTATTATTACTTGGAATAAATAGCGATAATTCAATTCACCACACGTAGTTAAGTTTACTGCAGGTATAAATCGTAAGAATAACTATTCTGTCCAATTTCAAGGGTATAAATATTTATTCGTCGAGTTACTAGTAAAATAGGATGGGCACGAAATGCACAAATTACTTTATGACCTGGCGACCTTTTCAGGTAAATATTAATTCCAACTCCAACGAAAAAATCTTTCAATTGCATACAGCCGTATAAAAAAAAACTATTATTATCTTAAAGAAAATCAACTCGTTGGTTGATTTCTATATCGTGTTTTATGTATATATCTAACATGTAGATTATCTTATGATGTCTGCAAGATATGATTGTTTCTAGAATATTATGTGGTAATACCGTTTATAACATTGATATTAGGTATGTATTTATTAATATTTCCCATTAAAAGGAATTCGGAATAATTTTCACTTTCATGTTGGGCTCTCGCTGGTAAGAGGATTCACTTCATATCATAGCTATTGAATTAGCAGATATGAATTGACACTCGCATGTAGTGAAAATCTATTGATTCTGAAGCATATAAGGAGAATATTAATTTAGCAATCATGTCACAGTTGAGTATTGTAAGCTCATTCCGACGCGAAATTGGAAAGGTTCAGGCTAGAATCCTGACTGTGACCATATTTATCTAGGACACCACTGGTTGGTAAAATGATTTTTTCCTATATGTTTCGAAACAATTATATAATTGGCTGCTCTCCAACGAAAAAATCTTTCTATTAATTCCATATCTTTCAGGTAAAGATTTTTGTAGTAAAATTAAATAAATTTACATTTTCGATCGATGCGCCATCGGTCGGATCTTTGGTAAACGTGCTTTTGAATCAAAATATTTGACAAAATGTTCAAGGTGTATGGTATAAAGTAAATGTGTACCTAACTAACTGTACCTAACTTAACTTTCAATTTATTCCTTGGAATAAAATTAACTTTCAATTCGCCAAGCAAGTCATTCGACTTGCTTGGCGAATTGAAAGTTAATTTTATTCCAAGGATTAAATTTATTCTAACATTATTAACTTCTATCTTTAACAGTGTTTGGTGAATACGGGCCTAAGGCATGTATATTGTATGTCATACATCGGCTAAGCATGTCTTAACTTGTACTTCTCACTCGAGTCACTACAGGCCATTCGAGTGTTCCGAGTCAACTTGCCAATCGAGTGGATCTAGCCGACTTGAGTCACTCGGCGATTCGAGTTACTCGAGTTGCCTCGAGTCACTCGAAAGCCGAGTAAACACAACTCGAGTCCCATCACTAGTTCTGGACCCCCACAGCATCTGTTGGCATTATAAAAATCTTTGAACACAACTGCGTGTTTGCTGGTCGAATTCTCGGACTCTTCGGGCTGTTTGAACCTGGTTCTAGCAGTTCTAGGACCCTAGAACTACTAAAGCCAAATTCCAATAGTTCTAAGAATCCGAGAATTGGACCAATAAACACGCAGTTGTGACCGAAGAGTTCTGTATTGCCAAAAGACGCTTTGGGAGTTCAGAATCAGTTCAAAACTTACCAACAAAGACACCTTATGTCATCGGGCTTCTACTAAAGGGGGCGTCGCACTAGCCAAAGAAAACAATATTAAAACAAGCCGTGAGGTGGGTCGTTTATTAGGACTAAAGTGCGACCCTTGAGATCCACACGACGAACTTCCCAGTTTGATAAATATTTAATAATAATAATTAAAATAGATATTACACAGAAAAGTAATCATTTTAATCATTAAACATAATTATTATTTATTTTTAACAATTATTAAAAAAAAAAAAAACGGCTGAACCGATTTTAAAAAAATTTATGTCGGATCAAAATGACGTTAACACGCCTCGATTGACACCCTTACGAAGTCGATATAATTTTTTATTCGCGAGATATTGTGTAAAATCTATAACTTTTTTGGAGGTTATTTGGTTAAGAAAAAAGAACGGCTGAACCGATTTTGAAAAAATTTCTTTCAGATCATATTTACGTTAATACGCGTCGATTGGCATCCTAACGTAGTCGATATCATTTTTCATTCTCGAGATTTCGTCTTAGAAAGAAATTGACACATACGTACGTACATACGTACACACACACACACAGACATCTTTCTAAAAATAGTTTAAAAATAGTGTGGTGACCTTGAAACATAAAAATTTGGTGTACATTTTGATTTCGATTTTCGGACCCATTACAATAACTTCCAATGGGACGTTAACAAACGAAGCTGCGGGTAAAGGCCAGTTCTTAATAAATTATAAGCTAATGACCTCAGCTATCGAGCGTCTACAATCTACAATCTAATCTAATTTAAATAGCTTTTTGTATCATCCACTACCTATTAACATTGTTCAAACCAGAGATGTGATACAAATTGTCAATGCAATACCTCGTATTACAACTCGTATTACAATGACTTACTAAGATAACGTCAGTTTCACTAATTAGTAATTAAGTAATACCTTTTAAAAACTGTATTTATTTATTGTAGATTATAGACGCGTCGACATCTAAGGTCATTAGCGTCTTAAAAACTGTAGTGTGTCTATTATTGCAATATCTCAAAAAAATGTCGAACTTTTTGGAATATTTACAAGACATTTTATTGGGGGTGTGTAGTTATAGCCCCGTAACTTTCGGAAAAATGATTTTTTTTTCGGAGTTCTGGATTCGTTTCCATAAGCTCTGCAGTTCTTTGTAGGTTTAAACAATAGTTCTGGCATTTATCTATTGATTATTCGAACTTGAAAATATGAGGGGCTAGGTTCACGCTGGCCCCCAAAGTTGAAAAAATTCAATTTTTTCAGGAGTTCTGAGTAGCCCTCTAATAGTTCTGGAGTTCTTTATTGTTTTGAGCTATAGTGCCGTTCGTTAAAACGTATAAATTGAAAATTAAGAATTTCATTTTGAAAAAAAAAATTGCCCAGCATTCCTCTAATTTTGCTTGGCTCGAAAAAAGTTATTTGAAGTATCGCTAGAACTCTTGGAGGGCTACTCAGAATTCTAAAGAAAAAAATCGAAACTGAAAAAAAAAATTTTTTTTCGTCATCGAGCTAGGTACCTAGCTCCTCAAAGTTGAAAAACTTCAATTTTTTCAGGAGTTCAACTTTTTTCGATCCAAGCAAAATTAGAGGAATGCTGGGCAATTTTTTTTCAAAATGAAATTTTCAATTTGTACGTTTTAACGAACGGAACTATTGCTCAAAACTATAAAGAACTCCAGAACTATTGGAGGGCTACTTAGAACTCCTAAAAAAATTGAATTTTTTCAACTTTGAGGGACAGCATGAACCTAGCCCCTCATATTTTCAAGTTCGAATAATCAATAAATAAATGCCAGAACTATTGTTTAAACCTACAAAGAACTCCAGAACTCATGAAAACGAATCCAGAACTCCGAAAAAAAAATCATTTTTTCGAAAGTTGCGGGGTTAACTTCACACCGGTCCTTTTATTACAATAAATATTAACTCACATTAAAACCATTTTAAACGTACCTACGTCATAATACTAGGTATCGCAGGTTTCAAGGTCACGGAATATTGTAAATTAAAGTTATGTAAGTGTCGCTTCTGAGACCAATAAGTCGATCGCGATCCACCAGTCAAAGGCGTTTAGAATAATAAAAATTATACAAACATACAGCCGGCAGGCATATTAACGACAGGTATGTGAGTGAAAAATTTCTTCGGAAGAATTAATATGAAATTATCAAGTCGATCGCTAGGAGTCGAGAAAAAATAACAAGCTTAAACTATGCCAAATTTCGAGTATCTATAGCTTGTACCGTTTGGCTCTGGGAACTTGTGACAGACAGACAGATAGACACCGGAGTGAGGCCATGAAGTGTTCCGTTTTTCCAATTTTGGTACGGAACACTAAAAATATCTCAGCCCCAATCAAGTTAGCCACCCCTATTATAGACTAGTATAGCAGTACTTTTTGGTTGGGGTTAAAATAAAGTTTCTGTGAAAATTGAGTGAAGTCGTGGATAAAAGCTTTACGACGTATTTAGCAACAGTTCGCATGGTAGTGTTAATATACCTGCACAGAGGACAGAATATCTGTATGGCCACAGAACAAATTATTATACCGTTTTATATTGATACCGTGGTCTAATTAAACATGAAAAGGCTTTCAAAATGTGATAATGTTCAGCTGTTCGACCACTAGCAGTTGAATTTATTATTGCGGTAATTTCAGACCATGCCTCTCTTTCCAAATATTACTTTGATACATATAATAAATATTTTATGTGTTGAATGTACGCTTATTGGTACTCTCATAGAAATGAGTTCATACCACCACCAAACAAAGAAAAATACCCATGGACTAAAAATTTAAAGACTCCTTAAGCATTAAGCAATTTTTAGGAATGTTTTTGATGGGTAAACATCAAAAATGTGTTCTTTTTTATTTCAATAAATGCATTAGGTATTTCTGGTAATAAACAAAAAACATAATTCCTTCTGTTTATTCAGAAGAGGAAATATTCCAGGAGATATTCTTCAAAAATAAATTCTGAGAATTTACGTGCAGATAGTTTTCAGTTTTACCCGATTTCGGCAAAGCCAAAATGAGGGTTATGAATCTCACAGGCTATGTATATGTATATACAGTGTGTAAATGGTACACCCGAACATAGGAAAAATAACGTCGAGAACATTTACGATTTTGTAGCAGGCTATGTGCCATAAGATATAATGTAAAAAATTGTAATATTGTGTTTTAAAAACCAGTAATAGCTAAGGTTATTTGGGCCTAGCAGTTAGCACCAATTCATATTTTCAATTCATTATTTTTTTTTAATAATAAATTAAAAATCCAATTGACACTTTTACCAGCTCTCGGGATAGAATCCGGAAACTGGGGTAGCATTGATGCCCGTGAATTTTAGTTTTTTTAAGTTTTATTTTTTGTAAACTTTAACCTGACATCAAAATCATGCAACGAAATCAGAATTTCGAACGTGCAGTCGACACATCAAATAATATAAAATCGTATTGTTACGTTTATAAAACAATACCTAACTGCAATGTACTCGTTTGAATTTGAACAAGGTTTCGCGAACATTATAAATTGTCTGTTTCATTTGACATTTAATTTAATTCCATACATTAACGAATGTTTTTGAATATACATTTTCACTATTTTTGAAGTTATACTTCTTTTGGCGCGTTATGGAAAAATGATGAGAGTGAATTTTTACGTTTAACACCATGAAGTTAGTCGAAAGTAACACCATGAAGTTAGTCGGAAGTCCATGATTATAATACCCTATTACCTCCAGTCACAATGCGACAAGAACGTTTTCAGTTTTAAATAACATTAATACAATCTATTGCTATACAAACGCTCGTTTAGTCTATAATTTAAAATTCAATTCAACGCTCGTTTATGCCGCTTTTGTTAAATATGAGTCCGTACTCCAACACCCCTACTGTTTACATTATTATTTTTCATGATTATAATACCCTATTATATAGCACTTCTATGTAAGATGTGCGTGGTGTAACGGATAGCACCGTCGCGTCATACTCAATAGGTTTCGGGTTCGAATCTCAACACAAACATGCTTTTTTTACTTCCCACCTCTACTATGGTAGGGAAGTAATGGATTCAGTCCGAAAACAATATTTCGAGATTTTAACAGATTTTCACGTTCTGAGACCCTAGCAATCGTTTAAAATCATTTTCCGACTGATGTCTGTATGTGTGTGTGTGTGTATGTGTGTGTGTATGTGTGTGTGTATGTGGTCAATTTTTCGCCTTCGATATCTTAAGAACGGAACAACATACGGGCATGCCGATTGTTCTATTGTGTTTATCAGCCTTTAACTTAGATCTGATTAGATTTTGAGTCAAATCGGTTCAGTGGATCCTGAGATATTCAGAAAAACGTCCTCAATGTCACGTATTAACATAGGTAAAAAAAAATATAAATGAATTCTAGATGTTATAATATGAAAAAAATGTAAATATTTTTTTTCTCTAAAATGTATAGTTTTCGAGAAAAAAAATATTTTACTAAAAAAATAAAAATTGTACGTAAATCTAGGTAACCATGATTTTTGCTATATTAAGTTAGCCATCAGTAGATCACCAAACAAAAAAGAGGGCCATGCTTTCTTCAAAGAATAAAAATTGAATTGTGTTTTAAAGACCACCAACAGCTAAGGTTAATTGGGCCTAGTCAAAGAATAAAAAAAAGAGTGTTTATTTTTTGCAAATATTTACTAGGTGGGAAGTATAGGACTGGTCATCAGTCGAATTTTTAATAAATAATTAGATATAAATATAATAATAGTATATTGTGTGACAAGTGTGCTAAATACATCTTTATGCAGGCGCGATGTTTTCAGCACGAGAGCTCACGAGCCTTGGCGAGTGAGTATCGCGAGCCGAATACGAGTGCTGAAAACATTGCGCCTGACGCATAAATATTTAGCACACGTGTTGCACACTATACTTTATATAACACATGCATGGTTTTAGATTTTAATTGAATAATTTAATGTCACTGACAGAAGTACTTACATCTCAAAATAAAAACATTTCGATACAATATTTATTCACTTTGTTACCTTAGTAACCATATTTAAATAACGGGTTTTTCAAGTGTTTTTCCATTATTCATCGAAAAGCGTTTCATAATGGATCATGACGACACTCGTCAATAAACGGTCATTTGAGGTCCGCAAAACTGACACGGAAAAACACTAAAAGCGTGCATGTGTTATATAAATAAATTTATTTAATAAATAAATAATTTATCAAATTAAATTAATTTAATTAATATCTTTATTTTATTATTTTATCGTCTTTTTTACAAACGTTTAGTATTGGCACGCGGGATAAAAATTTTGGAGTTATTTTTGTTTTGTTACGCCAAAGCAGTATAACTTCTGACGTACGTACATACGTACACACACATTTTTTTTTTAATATCATGCCATAATTTTCTCTCTCGGGTACTCGTATAATAAAATCACATATTTACTGCGTTTATTTATTAATTTGACGTAGAACTACGTCCATGGTGTCGGGTATAGGCCACGCACTTAGACTTACTCATGTAATGCGTTTTATCAAAAAAATAAATATAATACTCGTATGTTTTAGGTAGTGATGGGCGATTACGAGATATTTTAGTCGATTGTCTCGATTGTTCAAACATCTCGATGACTCTCGATGGTTTTCACTTGGACTCGATTGTTGTTGTTTCATATTTCACCGAGACCAAGTTGCATAGTACTGAATCGTACAGACGACGTACACTGTCGAGAGCCACATAATATATAATCGTTCATCACTCAACAACTGTGGTCGAGTCAATGGATGGTCGATTGTGCAGTAATCGAGCGCTCTGAGACCGACTGAACAGTGTGAACAGTGAATCAACGATGAACGAGTAGCGTAAACGTCAGACTTCATTCGACCAGCATATAACCTTGAATCGCGATTATATTGTATTCTCATTCGCTGGCAAATAATCGACTTGAGCTATCGAACATTTCGATTGTAAAATCAACTCCGAGTCGATTGTGGACTCGATTGTTATTATGAACGATTGCGATTGTTTCGATTGTAAAAACATCTCGTATTCGCCCAACGCTAGTTTGAGGTGTCATTTGAAAGCGAAATAAGTCCCGCTCCCGTTCAATGATTATTTGGAACTATACATAGCCGTGTGCCCGAAGGGATTTTCCATCGGCAACATCTCAGAAACCATCCGACTTTTCTCGAATGTTAGAGTTTTTGGATAACCTCATGCTAGCTACCCTTGCCCTCTTTTTTACCATTTGGTCGCTGCGATGAATTAGTTCCGCGTAAACAAATAAAGACTAAAGTAACTTTATTAGCTACTTACTTTCGAAGTTCTTCAGAAGCCTAAATACCAACTTCTACGTTTCTAACTTCAAAAATGACGCACTTTTCATACAGATTTTCGTCCCTTATTTTATCCCCTCAGGGGATGAATTTCCAAACGCTGATAAAACTCAGAAGCCTAAACACCCATTTCCATATTTATAACTTCGAAAATGACGAACTTCCATACAAACTTCCATCCCCTATTTAACCCCCTTAGGGGATGAATTTTTAAAAATCCGTTTTTATAGTGCACAACTACGTTATATAAGGAACTCCTGTGAAACATTTCATGCTTCTAGACCCACCGGTTTATAGGCTGTGCATTGTCTGTCAGTCAGTGTTAGAGTTTTATTAAATAGAAATAATGGTGTCGATATCGTCATGTTCTAAAGTAGATTTGCGTTTGTTAACTTATATTTTATTAACACGCTTATATTAGCTTCACCTGTATGTTTGCTTGCTTGCTTGTTTGTCAGTTTGTAAGCGACTTCTTTGAACTTGATTTTGACCAACTTTGAACGGTCAGATTTAGTTTAAACGTTGTCGACTTATCAAGGACCGACGACAATACAATAATTCAATAAGTTTGTCCCATTATCCTGACCAGGATCTCCAGGACTAAAAAAAAGCAAAAAACTTCAGATTGAACTGAAACTTTGCACACTTATCAAGGACCGATGACAATACAATAATTCAATAAGTTTGTCCCATTATCCTGACCAGGATCTCCAGGACTAAAAAAAAAATAAATTATAATTTAAAAAAACTAAAAAACACGCTTTAATGAACTAAAAAGTTCATTAAAGCGTGTTTTTTAGTTTTTTTAAATTATAATTTATAGTAGGTAGGTATACAATTTTAAAAAACATCAAAAAAAGGTAACATAATTAATTATCACAAAATTTCGTATATCTTGGGCATTATATTGAAATATATTCATACTTTTTGGTATTATTAAATAGATATCGATCAAATATACTATAAAGGATAAGAGAATAAACTTTTTTCAAAAAACATAATAATACGAAAAACACTCCAGTACAACTAGAGCTGGACAGAATCTAATCCTGCACGCGACATCTCTTCAGGAAAATTTAATACTGAGTGGTTTGTTTCTAAAAACTACAAGAAAATCAATGTTTTCCCTCTTATTATTTTGCTCCAGAGATGTCCATAGTAAACAAATATGTTCAAATATTAGATTCAAATATTATTAAATATTTTTTTTCTTGTTCTAGCCAAGTTTTTACATTAGTATACAGGGTGTTTCATAATATATGCGTAAGACTTCAGGATGTGATAGCTCGTCCAAAAATATGAAAAAAAGTTTCTATTAAGTTACCCTCTAAAATGCACCATTTTAGAGATACAGGGTGTTGAAATTGAAAAAAATTTCGTTTTTTGCGAATATCTCCGGAACCGTTTATCGTACAGAAAACAGCTTTTGTAAACATTTTCTACTCATAATAAGCTATGTTTTGTGCGGATTTTTTTTTAAGTCATAATTGGTGAAGGTTTTGAAGGGGTAGTGAGTGTTTTTATGGTGCATTTTAGAGGGTAAGTTAATAGAAACTTTTTTTCATATTTTTGGACGAGCTATCACATCCTGAAGTCCTGCGCATATATTATGAAACACCCTGTATATTTGTTTTAAAAAAAATTAAGCTTCATGGATATTTCGGCCGAAAATTTTGTGATACGTTTGACTGAGATGTTGCCGGACCCAGGGCCGTCTTAGGCCATGCAGGGACCCTTGGCCACACAAAGTTTGGGGGCCTTTTTAGAAAGCAAAAAAAAAACGAATGAAAACATCAGAATGTACTTTTGTTTAGTGACTTTATTGAATAATTATAAGAAACCAATGTGCCAATGTATTTTTTTAACAAATGCATAGGCACTGGATTTCAGCATTTCGGGGCCCTCATCAGGCCAGGAGCCCTGGACTCGTGCCCCACGTGCTCTTATGGTAAAGATGGAACTGACCGGACCCCCGTGTGGTCCTTTACATAAGAAGTATTTTTTTAAATAATAAAATCTACATTGTAACATTAATATATATATATATATAATATATTTTTAATCTTATAACTATAACATTTTAGAGTTAGTAAGTATTTAAATATGGCATACATGGGCGTACGCAATGGGGACAGAGGAGGGCAGCTGCTTTCCCCACCGGATACGGAATGATGGAATAAAGTGAAAATTATTCATAAAGCTTTATAAAATTCCATTTTTTTACCACTATTGAACTTTGACGCCTGAAAATGCCCTGAATTGCACTTAGAACCTTTGAACTATCGTTTATGACCTAATTGAAACCGGATGCCGGTGTTTACTCTCATAACTCTTGCCCTTCTGAACAAAATTCTGTGTACGCCCTTGATGGCACGTATAAAATAAATTTATATAAAAATAAATACTATTCGTATATTAAATTAAACATTAAATAAATACAAATAAATGAATATTGCATTACATGTTGTGTTTTAAAGACCACCAACAGCTAAGGTTATTTGGGCCTAGCACCAATTCATATTTTTAATTCATTATTATTTTTTTTAATAATAAATTGAAAATCCAATTGACACTTTTACCAGCTCTCGGGCTAGAACCCGAGAACTGGGGACTTGTAATAGAGGAATCATAGCGACGCCATGTAAACAACAGCATTGCTACACTCTCGGCTATTCTCAAGCCCTATTGTATTACGTATGCATTAGTATATAAAACACCCATTTGACAATGACGTAACATAATGCCGTAGTCAAGAAAAATTCACCTGTGTCACTGTAGGGATGTCACTGTAGGGATTCTAACCCTAAACTTTCCACTATCGCGGTGGACTGATGATAATCAACCATAGAGTATGAATTGTTCCAAATTTAATTTACCTTGATATATAATAGATTTCTATATTTTCATGGTTATATTAATAAATGGAACTTTCATCTTTGATTCACCCATTTGTGATTAGCTCTCGCATGTGAGATGATACGGTAATATAGCACCCGTGTTAAAAATATCGACTTTCAGTGACAGAATGCTTTAAAGGGAAGGAGTTGGTTGAAAATGTGTCACTGTGTGAGCAATTGTGAAGTTAGAATCCCTACGGTGACACAGGTTTGAAAAAATGAATTTTTCCTGACTGCAGCATTATGTTACGTCATTGTCAAATGGGTGTTTCATATATTAATACACTCATTTATTTGTATTTGGTGACGACGCCTTTAAATCGTGTTAAACAATGTATATATTAATTAAATATGCGACAATTACCTATACCTACATATACAGGGTGCTGTATAGCTTTGCGGGTAATACGGATTTAACCCGTAAAATCAAACTTTTGCGATTTCCTGCTTCCCTAATTATTTTAGGAAAAATATCTTCAAATAAAAGTTTTAGAATATAAAATTTTGCACCCAAATCATTAAACAAAATTAATTTTGCATATGCTTTGTAACGGCAGAAATTTGATATGAAAAAGTGAAAATTACCTCAAAAACAGATAGCGATAACCATGAAACTTGAACAAAATGATTAAAAATTATTTTGACAGCTAAAACGTCATCATTTTGTTCAAGTTCCATGACTATCGCTATGTGTTTTTGAGGTAATTTTGACATGTTCATATCAAATTTCTGCCGTTACAAAGCATGCAAAATTAATTTTGTTTAATGATTTAGATGCAGATATATGTTCTAAAACTTTTATTCGAAGATATTTTTCCTAAAATAATTAGGGAAGCAGGAAATCGCAAAAGTTTGATTTTACGGGTTAAATCCCTATTACCCGTAAAGCAATTCAGCACCCTATATTTAGATCATTTAGTTTCCTTACAGCAAATATCTGATAACTTTTAAAAAATTTGTTAGGTATAGTAGCTAATAGCTGTAAGATATTATTGTTAAGAAGCAAATACCTAGATTTACGTAACGAATCACAGAATGTATGTAAGTTTTTACAAAAAATCTATATCATATTTCAGTTCTTCTCAAATTGATAATGTACACCACGATCGCCCAGAGAGTTTGAGAGCTTAATCGACTAGCTTACTATCTTATTTTGAGCCAATTATTTATAATTTTCTAAAGGGGAAATCTCGGATTATAGTGTTCGATTTTCACTAGTACCACTCTAGATAACTATAAGGTAGATGAGCCTTTGAATTTTCTTACCTAATTTAGGGGTCCCTGGAGTGACAATATTAATTATGAAGCACTCAAGCGCGGATCCACCGTTGTGGGCACGGTGGGCATGCCCACAACCCTAATTGAGGTCGATAGGCCATGATGTTAAATCCAATGCCTTAATAAAATTAAAAATAGAAACGTAAGCTTGAATTTGTTATTTAAGTAAGCGCTTAAATAAAATTATTCAGTGTAAAATGTATACTTTTAATTAATAAATCTAAAATCTGATATGCCTTCAAACTGTAAATCGGTTCAGTAGTTTGGAGTCTAGATGTTATATTCTGATGTGCAAACACGTCGCCTTTGTAGGAATCCAATGTATCCATATATCGTGAGCGAGTCAGTAACCTGACTTGCACTTGGCCGATTTTCGGAAAGTCGTGACCACAACCTTTTTTGAGGGCTGGATCCGCGCTTGGAAGCACTACTATATTTAGATTCGAGTAGGTACATATTTTCTTATATTATACTTAAAAAAAATAAATTTTCTTCAAATGCAAATAACACAGTAGATATTATCCCAACAAACATTGACTATCGGCCGGTTGCTGGTCAAATGCCGGCACTATCGGGCAACGGCTTTCTACTGTTGGCCCAGCATTTCTTTTTAATTTGAAAAACGAACGGCTGGCCAGCAGTTAATAAATACAGGCTATAATCATTAGCATTCAGCTATTCAAATCTAATACGTTGGCAATAGCCATACAATATTTATTGCAGGTAATGATTCTACAGCTGTGTACAGCTGGTATATGAGTCTTCGTTGACAACTATAGTATTAAGTGTGGGCATTATGACATTTATAGTTCAGCTCAAATGTACAATAATAATTTAAGTTATAACGTTTTGTGGACGGTTTATAAAATTACAATAATTGGTATATTATAATATGGATTGTTATATTTTACTTCTAAATTTGCAGCGTTAACCTAACCTGAATTCATTTATTACGATTTCGCGTTTTTAGTTTCATCAGTCGTACCTAATATCTCATTATTCTCGATTATTTCAACTTTTTGTGTGTTGTGTACCTATAATTTAAATTAGAAAATGTCTTTAAAAAACAACAATAGAAAAATTAAAACTGTATAAAGCCCAGAAACAAAACTGCAAAAAATCTAGATGCAGTACCGACGATTTATCGGCACTTCTTCATGTACCTATAATACTTAAAATTTAACGGCACTGTACTGGGCGATTGCGGCGCAAGTGAACATTACATTTGGCTGGCTGCCGGCCGGTGTGACATATTTACAGTGAGCCTGTACTGCCAAAGCATGTACTGGCCCGGAACTTGGTAATTGGTTGCAAGGCTGGTTGTCAGTTGGCCTGTAGGCGGCCGGAAAGAAAACGTTTGTTGGGATAGAAAAGAGATCAATAATAACTATTTTAAATGGTTATAGGAATAAGTTAATAATAAAAATGCCATATTATTACTAGGGAATGCAATCTCGAGCCGAGATTGGCAATTGGGTTTTTAAATGAATTTTTTTTTTACTTAAATGGAAGGACCACATACAAGTTTTATAGCAAAACTTTTTTTTTTATTTTTTTTGCTTACTACCTAATTAAAAAGTTATATTTAAATAAAAATTAATTTTTAAACTCAGTTCCGATAACGCGCCGAAAGAATCCGAACGCGTGTGACGTCATTATGTTATCTATG
Organism: Mongoloraphidia duomilia; assembly: GCA_039654895.1. NCBI lineage: Eukaryota > Metazoa > Arthropoda > Insecta > Raphidioptera > Raphidiidae > Mongoloraphidia > Mongoloraphidia duomilia. Next base: position 13,220,524 of record CM077524.1, read on the forward strand.
GTCTTTGTATCCATGGTTACCAAGTTAAAAATTTATTATTTTTGATAGTATGTGTAATACATATACACAAATACCAACAAATGCAGACACATTTTAACATAACGACGTCACAAACATTCCTGGCGCATTTTCAAGTCACGTGATATTTTTTAAATTTTTATACATTTTAATTAATTTTTAGTAATTTATCTATAGCTTTAAAAACTTTTTTCTTTTCGATTTTCAATATTATTTATGTTAAATTATTAGAAAAAATTAATAATTTTTTTTAAACTTAAATACCTAATTCGAGATCTCGCGAGATAAGTTTGGGTTCGAGATTGGCAATTCGATATCTCGCGAGATTGTCTGGCGAGATCTCGCCTACTTTTAAAAAGAACGTGTTATTTTGTATCTAAAATACTTAAAAATGAAAACTACTTACTTGGGACAGTGTGACTGTGTCACTGTGATTTATTGCGTAGTGCACTGTGCAGATGATTATTATTCATTACTTTCCTTAAATAAACGTTGATTTTTTTGTTTCAAGATTCAATTACCTGATGTTTTGTTTTATTTTCAAAATATAGCAGCAATACCCCAACTCATACAGTACACTATATGTCAATTAATTATTTTGGAAATAGCTTCTTAGGAGTTAGGAAGCATAGGATAAGTTACTATTAGTAACGTTCACGAACATTTGGTTTGAATTGTTCTTAGACATATTGAGTATTCACTTAACTTTGTAATTTGTTAGCCATCTAATGCTTGTTATAAGTTAAATAACTGTCAATTTCACTCAAGAAAACAATAATTAAAACAATATATGCAGAGAAACAAACAGAATCAATTAGCGCGACTGTCAAAAACTATTACGTATAAGTTATGTTTTTTTTCAAGTGCGTTCGTTCTTGAAATCTCGTTCGAGATCTCGACCATATCGGGTCGAGATTTCAAAAAAGAGATTGCCTGCCCACGAGATTAAGTCTCGAAAAATGGCTCGAGACCTCGCGAGATCGAGATTGCATTCCCTAATTATTACCTAATTGGATCTGTGAATTTAAAAATCTTTAAACATCAATTTTTATTAAAATTTTTATATTCAACGACGTTAACTGAAAATTGATTATTGGTACATTTTTAAACCCATATTATAAGGATGTATTCAAATGAAAAATGAAAAAATTATATGCCACCGTCGGGATGGAAACCCAAGTCCTCCGATTTCATCATTTTAAAAATAACTGATAATGCAACCGGCCATTGAATATTATATTCAGGGATGTTACGAAACTACAGATAATTCGATACTTTTTTTCACATCCGATTCCGTATCGTTGCTTGCGGTGAATCCCGTCCGCTACGCGTACTTCCCCTTCAGCGCGTTAGCATTTGCTTTTCTGTGCACTCACGCATCACTCGTGTTTTTTTTTCTCAGAGATCGGATCGTGTTTTGTTTTACTATGGCGCGCCGTTTTACTATTTAATACACCTTTGAAATTGTGTACACCGAAATAAACTACCATAAAAATTGAATGTGAAAAATTGAATCTTACTTATAGTTTAATTCGAATTACCATTATCGGGATAATATAACAGGAATTCATAGATTATTCTACAGTTTAATTCAAGTCGACATTATCGCGATATAGGAATTGACGAATTTTTCCACAGTTTAATTCGAATTTCCATTATCGCGATAATGAAAATTCGAATTAAACTGTAGAAATATTCGTCAATTCCTATTATATTATCGCGATAATGACAATTCGAATTTAAAATTATATTAATATAATAATAATTTGGGATAAATCCCTATCTTCTCTGTACAAAAAAAAAAAAAATTTACATTGAATTTTTATGGTACTTTGCTGTGATGAATTTTCCTGACATGTATTTTTCTGACATTCAATTTTTATGGTAGTTTATTACGGTATAAACAATTTCAATGTGAGTATTAATAAAACGGCGCGCCATATTTTACTGAATAAACGTGATCATTTAGTGTCTAGGTATATTATCAAAGTGAGACCAAAATTTTAATTCCGAATCTGTTCCTATAATATCATCTATAAAAAGCTCCGATTCCGACTACGATTCCGATATAAGACATCCGTAACATCTCTGATAACATTAACTATAAATACTTATATTAATATTATATTATATTGGTCCGTTCAAAATTATCTAAATAATAACAAAAACAAAATGTACATTTTTATTCTACAAACTAACATGAGATCAATAAAACAATAAAAATCTTACACAAAAACATTGGGAACCAATTTACCAAATGAAACAAACGAGGAAGTGTTTTAATAAATATGGTAATATACAGCCAGTTAACTGATTTCGAATGGAATGTGCTAAAAGCTGAAACTTTGTAGAGTGCAGGCATTTCTTAATTCTTTCTACCTTCCCTGATGAAGGTATCGAATAGAGTGCCCGCGGTGAGAGATGAAGCCAGGCACATCATCAATAATATGCTAGTGAACGCCTGCTTGCCCGCAGACAGTGCCGTGTACACAAAACTGTACATTGGGTTTTATGACATTAGGTACAATTTTGGCAAACTACTATTCATGACAATAAACAGCCAATAGCAAGCTAGAAGGCGGGCGCAATGCATTCACGTTACTATGGCTTCATCTTTCGCCGCGCGAGGTCTACCTGCGAGGCCGCCAGTGCACAGTAGTTACCTTCGCACCAAAAGCTGTCACTAGACGACAATGAATGTGCTAGCAATCATTTTTAGCATAAAAATAAAAAATTCCCGTAGTTAACAATGCACTGTAAGAAATGAGAAGGCCGATTACATAGATTATCGATGGTCCATTTGTAGCCAGAGATTAATCTGGTAATAGGCACACAAAGAGCCAATGGAGTCGCAAACAGGTATCGCCACATTGCGTAGATTCCATAAAAATACATTGCGCATGCGTGGTTACTAATTTTCATTAATTTATTTGTATTAATCCATTTTATATATGTAACTATACATTTTATTTTGTAATTTTTACACATTTTATTGGAATATTACACAAATTATGTAATTTTAATTTACTTTATGTAAAAATCACACATTTGTTTAACTTTACAGTAAAAGTTCAAGTTTTTATGAAGTTTTCTGTGTAAAAATAAATAATAATGTAAAATCACTTAGAAAATCGAGCGAATTCTATCTTAACTTTCAAAGTATTTTTACATCCATTTTTTACAGTGTGGTCCCGTTTAGTGGAATTGTCTGCTATAATCGACTTATTTAACCGAAATCTGACATTTTGAAACTTCTTTATAACTCTAAAAATTTAAATTTATAATCGATAATTCAAATCAAGATGTGATGGACTATCGAATTTCAAAAGTGATTTTTGAAATGACGGCTGATAAATGTTATGATAATTTGTATTTTGACAGGCGGTAAAGGACTTGAGAATAGCCGAGCGTTTAGCAATGCTGTTGTTTACATGGCGTTGCTATGGTTCCTCTATTACAAGTGCCCAGTTCCCAGGTTCTAGCCCGAGAGCTGGTAAAAGTGTCAATTTGATTTTCGATTTATTATTAAAAAAAAAAATAATAATGAATTGAAAATATGAATTGGTGCTAGGCTCAAATAACCTTAGCTGTTAGTGGTCCTTAAAACACAATTCAATTCAAGACAGGCGGTAAGAATGTTTACATGAGTTAAGACAGAGAGGTAACTATGCAATCCAGCGTGCGCGAGGAGAGCGCGTTTATAAATTTAAATATAACGCGTTTAAATTTCACTGAACGGAACCAATATTAATTACGGGAATCTTGAAAAACACATTTTTTATGCTTAAAATGACGACTACCACTTCTTGCGCACATCCTAAAGAATTTAATGTTGTCATTTTACTTATATTTGTCAAAAAATGTAAGTCCGACATTCTTAATAACGATTAATTGTCATCCGTAGCCGTCAAGTTACTGCTTTTAAAACTTTGAACAGCTCTTGCTGCTAAAGCTACCACTGGCGGCCTGGCAGGTCTTTGATACCTTCATTAGGGAAGGTAGAAATACCATTCTACAAAGTTTTAGCTTTTATCAAATTCCTTTACAAATAAGTTTATTGGCTCTTGGGCTATAACGTTTAATATAATCTGGTATTCTGTGATATAATTAATAACTAGTATGTATAATTAATAATGAGTATGTATCTCTAATATATGGATGGCTACGGCTAGACTGGGAACTTGCATTAACTCTTGCCTGAGCTATTTGAATGGCTCCACAATAATTTATGAGCATAGTATTAAAAATTTTAATCGTCTCCTGATGATGCTAACATAGTTAGCGAAACGTGCGTTTTGGGGTTTTATGATTACTTTTTCCTACTAGCTAGATATAATCATAGTCTTCAGCTGTTTACAAGCTCCAAATCGTCAAAACTAACGGACTCCGGACGCAGAGCAAAAACACGTATGTGTATGTAGTAACAACACTCCACAGAAATTAGTTTTCACCCTTCAGCTGTTTACAAGATCGTCACATACTACATCGGAGGATGCCCAGACTAATCCAGCGCTACTAGCATCAGACTCCGGACGCACAGAAAAGACACACGTGCAAATGTGTATTAATGAAATTGTAACTGTATAACTATAGAAGTTTTTAATAAAGAATTAAATCATTCAGATTGGTTGAGGCTTCCGCGGCCAGTTGATGAGCTGGTGTTGTCCTGCTTCGGGTCTATAGGCCGTCGTTGGTTGGAATTGCTTCCTAACGTTTCGCTAGCACGAGTGGCGAGCTTCTTCAGAGGTCCTTCCGTATCCGATGCTGGATGTAGAATCTACATCCAACATTGAAGATGGAAGCTGACATCTGAAGAAGCTCGCCACTCGTTCTAGCGAAACGTTAGGAAGCAATTCCAACCAACGACGGCCTTTAGACCCGAATCAGGACAACACCAGAACGAGTGGCGAGCTTCTTCAGAGGTCCTTCCATCTCCGATGCTGGATGTAGAATCTACATCCAGCATCGGAGATGGAAGCTGACCTCTGAAGAAGCTCGTCACTCGTTCTAGCGAAACGTTAGGAAGCAATTCCAACCAACGACGGCCTTTAGACCCGAATCAGGACAACACCAGAACGAGTGGCGAGCTTCTTCAGAGGTCCTTCCATCTCCGATGCTGGATGTAGAATCTACATCCAGCATCGGAGATGGAAGCTGACCTCTGAAGAAGCTCGTCACTCGTGCTAGCGAAACGTTAGGAAGCAATTGCAACCAACTACAGCCTATAGACCCGAATCAGGACAACACCAGAACGAGTGGCGAGCTTCTTCAGAGGTCCTTCCATATCCGATGATGGATGTAGAATCTACATCCAACATCGGAGATGGAAGCTGACCTCTGAAGAAGCTCGCCACTCGTGCTAGCGAAACGTTAGGAAGCAATTCCAACCAACTACAGCCTATAGACCCGAATCAGGACAACACCAGAACGAGTGGCGAGCTTCTTCAGAGGTCCTTCCATCTCCGATGCTGGATGTAGAATCTACATCCAGCATCGGAGATGGAAGCTGACCTCTGAAGAAGCTCGTCACTCGTGCTAGCGAAACGTTAGGAAGCAATTCCAACCAACGACGGCCTATAGACCCGAATCAGGACAACACCAGAACGAGTGGCGAGCTTCTTCAGAGGTCCTTCCATCTCCGATGCTGGATGTAGAATCTACATCCAGCATCGGAGATGGAAGCTGACCTCTGAAGAAGCTCGCCACTCGTGCTAGCGAAACGTTAGGAAGCAATTGCAACCAACTACAGCCTATAGACCCGAATCAGGACAACACCAGAACGAGTGGCGAGCTTCTTCAGAGGTCCTTCCATATCCGATGATGGATATAGAATCTACATCCAACATCGGAGATGGAAGCTGACCTCTGAAGAAGCTCGCCACTCGTGCTAGCGAAACGTTAGGAAGCAATTGCAACCAACTACAGCCTATAGACCCGAATCAGGACAACACCAGAACGAGTGGCGAGCTTCTTCAGAGGTCCTTCCATATCCGATGATGGATGTAGAATCTACATCCAACATCGGAGATGGAAGCTGACCTCTGAAGAAGCTCGTCACTCGTGCTAGCGAAACGTTAGGAAGCAATTGCAACCAACTACAGCCTATAGACCCGAATCAGAACAACACCAGAACGAGTGGCGAGCTTCTTCAGAGGTCCTTCCATATCCGATGATGGATATAGAATCTACATCCAGCATCGGAGATGGAAGCTGACCTCTGAAGAAGCTCGTCACTCGTGCTAGCGAAACGTTAGGAAGCAATTCCAACCAACGACGGCCTATAGACCCGAATCAGGACAACACCAGAACGAGTGGCGAGCTTCTTCAGAGGTCCTTCCATCTCCGATGCTGGATGTAGAATCTACATCCAGCATCGGAGATGGAAGCTGACCTCTGAAGAAGCTCGCCACTCGTGCTAGCGAAACGTTAGGAAGCAATTGCAACCAACTACAGCCTATAGACCCGAATCAGGACAACACCAGAACGAGTGGCGAGCTTCTTCAGAGGTCCTTCCATATCCGATGATGGATATAGAATCTACATCCAACATCGGAGATGGAAGCTGACCTCTGAAGAAGCTCGCCACTCGTGCTAGCGAAACGTTAGGAAGCAATTGCAACCAACTACAGCCTATAGACCCGAATCAGGACAACACCAGAACGAGTGGCGAGCTTCTTCAGAGGTCCTTCCATATCCGATGATGGATGTAGAATCTACATCCAACATCGGAGATGGAAGCTGACCTCTGAAGAAGCTCGTCACTCGTGCTAGCGAAACGTTAGGAAGCAATTGCAACCAACTACAGCCTATAGACCCGAATCAGAACAACACCAGAACGAGTGGCGAGCTTCTTCAGAGGTCCTTCCATATCCGATGATGGATATAGAATCTACATCCAACATCGGAGATGGAAGCTGACCTCTGAAGAAGCTCGTCACTCGTGCTAGCGAAACGTTAGGAAGCAATTCCAACCAACGACGGCCTATAGACCCGAATCAGAACAACACCAGAACGAGTGGCGAGCTTCTTCAGAGGTCCTTCCATATCCGATGATGGATATAGAATCTACATCCAACATCGGAGATGGAAGCTGACCTCTGAAGAAGCTCGCCACTCGTGCTAGCGAAACGTTAGGAAGCAATTCCAACCAACGACGGCCTATAGACCCGAATCAGGACAACACCAGCTTAATTAAATCTTTGTCTAATTATTTCAGTCGCTGTCAGATGAAACGGATACACCATACACAACACACCTAAATATAACAGATGTTAAAAGTATATGATGATATTATATCTATTTAATTATAGATCTATGGTGTGAAATATCATTTCAGATTTGACGCCTCCCAATTAAGCAGCGCGTACACAATATGTAAAACGTACAGTGTAATTAATATTGTTTTATTCAGGCTTGTTTATATCCTGTAGGATAATTAATTGAGGTGCTGATGTGCGTGACGTCACTCTTGCGTGGATACCGGGATAAGGTGGCGGAGGTTGATTTGTTCTGACGTAATAGCGCCAGGAATTAAACTTCCGAGATAGTTCAGAGCGAACCTCACCGTTCAAATGACAATACAGCATTGCGACAAAAAATCCCTGAAAGTGAAGTAATCCTGTTTATATGGAACGTAACAGCTGTGGATACAAAAGCAATAAATATTATTGTTAGATTATTATGCATTAGTGTCGGTGTCAAATTTAGGACTGAACAGAGTAGGTTGTTGTCCAGGTATAGGGTTACCATCCACCCGGATTTGTCCGGACTGTCGGCCTCGGACTTCGTCCGGTTTTTTAATTTGTCCGGATTTTTGACTTAGATGGAAAAATTTTGAATGAATGTTTAATTTTCGCATTAAACCACTTAAAAATAAAACATAAGTATTAAATCTGTCTAAAATGTCCGGACTTTTTTTTTTTTAATGTCCGGCTTATTATAAATAAAGAATATATTATTATAGGTACACTGTAAACAAAAATATTATAATATCTGTATTCTTTTATTATTCTTTGACAAATAAAGTTTTTATATTATTATTTTTATATTATTATTATTATTATTAAAATTTTTGTCAGGACTTTTCAAATTTAGAAATGGTAACTCTATGTCCAGGGGCCTCCATAAACTTCAAGAAGACTGTCGCCCTTTCCATAAAACAAGGAAGAAGGAGTCTTTTTAAGATACCGTACCAAAATGGTAAAAATTTGGATATCCTGATACTCTGGTGAACGTCAGTCTGTCTGTTTAGTCTGTCGCAAGCCTGTAACTTCTGAACGGTTAGTAGTAACATTCAAAGAAAGTGATGTGTTCCGCAGGTATTCCAAGGATCGTTTTATCGAAACCAAATACGACCCATGAAGAGAAAGATGGATTAACAGAAAGTATATTTTTTAAGTTCAAATGTGTATCAGAAATCACAGAAAACTAATAAACTAACCTGAAAGGATGCAAACAGTTGATCGCAAAATAGCCACGCAAGTTCAACATTTGGTGATATGTTTACGTAATAAGACATCCCGACGAACATTGTGTAGTGAACACCAAACAATGGTACCAAAACTAATGTTGAACGCACCAATCGTCTGAAAAAATATTTTTTGTAAATAGACCTATTAAATACACACGCTCATGTGACTGTTAGGATGGTTTCATTCAGGAGTAAATGGCACAAAATTTAAGACGAAATAAATTAATAGTTTACCAGTTTGCTGTTTGGTGCTCTTGCTGACTCAAACACAGTCATGGGTGCCACCAGAAAATTTTCCTGGGAGAAGCCAAAAATAATATGCATAGAACTTACATATACACAATATATACAAGTAATACACTGAAATTATGGACGCTGTTAGAGGGGGGACTCTCTAACACCGTCAATAATAATACAGTGTATTATTTGTATACAGCGTGTCCACGAAAGTTCTTTACAAATGGAATTTTTTTTTATTAATTATTGGAGCAAAAATTTTTTTCTGTGGAAAAGTTCTGCTTCGCCCAAAACCTCTAAAACACCAAAGAAAATTTTTTTCGGCCTAAAGTTATACGAGGGAAACCCTTGGCCAGCCAGATCACCCTATTTGACACCTCTAGATTATTTCCTCTGGGGCTATCTAAAGGAAATGGTGTACTCTGAAAGACCTTTTCAAAAGATATTGATCATTTGGAAAGGATTATCACCGAAAAAATCCATCAAATTCCTGCTACAATGATTCGAAATTCAGTAACGGATTTTGGAAGAAGAACTGTTCTTTGTATGGAGAGAGATGGAGAACATGTTGAATTCTGATTTATAATAATTCTGAATAAATAATTACTTAGAAGTTAGTTATGTTATAATTTTGAATTAAATTTGATTATGTAACTAATTTTGCGAAAATCTTGAATATCAAAGATAATTTTTATTTTTAGTAAAATAAAACTTTTTGATTTCCCTCGTATAACTTTAGGCCGAAAAAAATTTTCTTTTGTGTTTTAGAGGTTTTGGACGAAGCAGAACTTTTCCACAGAAAAAAATGTTTGCTCCAATAATTAACAAAAAAAAATTCCATTTGTAAAGAGCTTTCGTGGACACGCTGTATATGTTACGGTCAGTGTAATAAATTGGTAACTACTCCCCGAAATAAGAGTAGTTTACTGTTTACTGATTAACAAAAATATTAAATGGCAATTTTCCTGAGAACGGTTTACCATAAATTGAAATGCCATTAATGACCGTACAATATACCCCTATTCATTTGTTTCGGAAAAATTCAGAATGATGAATTCATTATTCAAATGATGAACGAAAGGAGAAAAAAATGCAGATTATTTTATTAACTGCAGTAATGTGATAAGTAACGTAAGAGAGATTGTTGTTTGACATTTAAGTTTGATTCGAATAAGAATACTCTTTTTAATTGATAAAATTTCTTCTTGTTTAATTATTTATTCTTCAAAATGTTAATATTTACTCCTAAGTGAAAGAATTCTCAAACACCAAACTGATATTTTGTATTACGTCAACCAAACTCTACTGGAACGTATGAAAATACCGGTCAATGTACTAAAATGGTTTATTAATCACTTTTACCATTAATGTGTAGGTAATTATAAATAATTACCCGTATTTACCGGTAATTATTAATACCAAGCGAATTTATCGAATATACCGTAACATAATATGTGTATTAAATGTCAATAAACATGTCAAATAGTGAACTGGTAAGCTATTAAACCACCCTAAAACGCATGCGTATTGCATAGGTACGTCATACTCATAATATTATCGGTTTGTTTTTGCAATTATAGGTTTCTGACCGTTTGCTAATAGTTTTTATTACGTTTATGTCCAGTTGGAAACTGTTTCGTATAGTTTTTCGACGGTTTACTACAAAACATTAAATACGGAGCGCTCCCGAGGCGAGACAGGGCGCTACGAGAACGACCGAGCGTTGTCAGTACACTTTCGCATTCGGGTAGTCTCGGTATCCCTCGGCGAGAGTGTACTGCAGGCAAGGTCTGTGAAAGCACGGACGACATAAGTCATACTGATGGTTTCTTTGTCGTCGTGCGATCGGCAAGCGGTTTGGAAATGATTTGATTTTTTTTACGCGCGACAGCTTAGAACCTTAGGTCATTAGTTTTTAATTAAATCAAAACTAAACATCCATGAGCAAGGTGGAATCGAACCCACGACAGCTTGCTCCAAAAGCCAGCACACTGACCATTACACTAAGCTGTCCTCTGAAATGATTCGAAGTTCTGCTCGAAGCTGAACTACTAGTCAGAAATTGAAATTGTATCTGCAACGCCAAATTTCAAATGCGCGCATGCTTCTTACTGCAAAAACAAACAATATATTATGGTATTAATTTTGATTTTCAAAACATGGTACATATCTTACCTGTATCTTACTTTGCGCCGTTGAATATAATCACAGTTTAGCTTGACAAATAGTACTCTGACAATATTCAGGAATAAGGCAAAGCTGATCTAAAATCATAATTCAGATGGAATTATTATTTGACTATTTTTACAAATAGAAGACGAATATTGGTGAGGCTTCAGAATACCTCGTCTAATACCCGTCTTCTGAAAGGACAGGTAGGTACGTAGATTGTTAAATTGTGTTTTAAAGACCACCAACAGCTAAGGTTATTTGAGCCTAGCACCAAATCATATTTTCAATTCATTATATTTTTTTTTCAATAATAAATTGAAAATCCAATTGACACTTTTACCAGCTCTCGGGCTAGAATCCAGGAACGGGGGACTTGTAATAGAGGAACCATAGCAACGCCATGTAGGTAGGCACGTAGAATAATGGGCTTGAGAATGGCCGAACGTTTAGCAATGATGTTGTTTACATGGCGCTGCTATGGTTCCTCTATTACAAGTCCTCAGTTCCCGGGTTCTAGCTCGAGAGCTGGTAAAAGTGTCAATTGGATTTTCAATTTATTATTATAAAAAAAATAATGAATTGAAAATATGAATTGGTGCTAGGCCCAAATAACCTTAGCGGTTGGTGGTCTTTAAAACACACACACGTAGAATAGTATCATTTAAAGAAGATAGTAACGTCATTTCTGCGCACAAACTTGTTTCGGGTCGGACGGGTCTATGTTTTATAACAAGGGATGGTCCTATTAAATTGGTCATTTAGTTGTTCTTCGCCAGTTGAGACACACCATTAATCTCCCCTTGTTAGAAAACATAGACCCGGCCGGACCTGAAACTCGTTTGTGCGCAGAAATGACGGTACTATAATCTTCTCTAAAGAATACTACTGCAGTAAATTTGTGACGGTGCTGTTACCGTAGTTTTATGAATGGTACCGTCGCCGAAGTTATGTACAAAAGACAAGCATGAATGAATTAAGATAAGAATCTTTCGGGCTTATGAGCCGTGGTCTACTGGAATGGCTTCTTCTTCTTCCAGATGTTTCACTTCCAACTGCGGCAAGCATCTTCAGTGGTGTGTTCGACGTGGTCGTAGTGTTCTTCTCGGTGTCCTGCTGTCGAACACACCACTGAAGATGCTTGCCGCAGTTGCAAGCGAAACGTCTGGAAGAAGAAGAAGCCATTCCAGTAGACCACGGCTCATAAGCTCGAAAGAATCTTATCTTAATTCTATTAACGCCGGCCGTGAAAACCTACATTCTTTTATGAATGAACTAATTATCCCCCTATATTATTAAACGAGTAAATCTTGTATATATATATGTTTCTATGTATCTATATAAATATTTTCTCGAAAACGGCTCTAACGATTTTGATCAAATTTACCGAAAAGGGGTTTCGGGGGGCAAAAAATCGATCTAGCTAGGTCTCATCCCTGGAAAAATTCGTTTTCTTATCGATTTTATCATTTTAAAAAACAGTTTTTTAACGTCATAAAACAATGTCGTATTGTGAGTAGGCTTTGGAAAAACAAACTATTTTCATTATTTATGTCAAAATTACTCTGACAGTCAATCTTTAACTTATTAAAATAATCAGTAATTATTTGAAAAGTAAAAAAATAACAACAATAAAATCTAAACAAAATTATGTAAGTAGTTTTAGCTAATATTTAAATAATTAGGTATGTTATTTTTATATTACCTATATAAAATATGTAGTATAGGTAAGTAGGTACTTTAAATGTAGTATGACGTATAATCTTACCTAGACCTTTTTTTCTCAAAAACGACTAACGATTTTGATGAAATTTACAGAATGAGGATTTCTCGGGGCGAGAAATTGATCTAGGTAGGAATTTTGGTTCCAGAGGGGAGCAATTAAAAAAGGTGTTTTTTTATTTATTATAACTCGCTCAATTAAAGTCAGATTGATTCGAAGTCTATTTCTACATAGATTTTATATAATATATCACAAGTGTTAAAATTGTAAATGAACACTAATATAAGAAGTGTCTTGCACAATATGTAAATAATGACAAAACGGCGGCCCGAAGGGCCACACTTCTGGCGCCGCGGGTCTGTGTAAAAACACATAGATTTTTAAAAACTATTGTTAAGATACATACAAAAACGTTTTGCGTAACTAAAAATTGGCACGGCGGCCCAACGGGCCGCACTTCTAGCGCCGCAGGCATGTGTATCAAAACACATCGATTTTTAAAAACTATGGTGAAGAGACATGCAAAAAAAGTTTTGCGCAGGTTATAGTCTGACGTTTGTTATTAAAAGAATCGATTTTTGTGAGTTTTTCAGTAGGTATACCTATGCAAAAAAAAGTATTTGAAATTTATTGGAAGTTGTTAAGATGACATCACAGAGAAAAAGTACTTCGATAAAGTTGATATTTGGTAATAATGCTTAAAATTGGATTGTTAAAATGGTAACGGGCGAGCAAAATTTCATCTGATTCGAACATTTTTACAAGATATTCAATCTATGAAAATCGGTTTTTCAGTCAACAAAACAATAACGGCGGTAGATTTGAAAATGGCGACCTAAATAATATCTACAGGAAAAAATGCTTGATTCAAGTTGATACTTAGTTTTTACGCTTAAAAATACACATAGGTAGTTAAAATATCATAAACAATTATTTTACATTATGTTACAGAAATAAATTCGTTTCGGAATAATATTCTGAGAAAATAATATCTCACAGCATATTAAGTACTGTTTTTATTGAACTCATCCGAGCAAAGCTCGGCCACCCAGATATTGCTACATTAAAAAAACATCTAAGTTTGACTTACTAGGACTGACACAATAATGGGTATTCGAACAAGCATGAATACTAATTGATGTTCATGCGTAGTCCAACAAAATGTGTCACTGAAAATTAAACGTCCGAGTACCCACGAAATTACAAAGATTGTTGGCAAACCTAAAAATACAATATAGTGTTAAAAGTATAATAATATTATTATGGTCGGTTTATCGTACATTTAAATCACGATGTTTTTTAATCACACTGATAAATGACGGGTTGCTATGGTAACGAAACGCAGCAACCAATATCTATACACGCATCTGTCAAAATTTAACGGTGTGATTAAAAAACATCGTGATTAAAATGTACGATAAACCGGCCATTAGTGTACTAGCTATCCGGTTCTACTTCGCCCGGATAGATTTTAATTTGGCAATGAAATTATTTAGATTTTAGAGCAACTTCTCGTATATCACTTTACTAGATGTCTTATAGTTTACCCAGCGTACACCAGTTTAGTTCAGAAATCGTGTTCTCCGACTTGCTTTGCATTTTCGCTCACTGATCGTCTCCCTTTTTTCTTAGCATTAATGTTAAAATAAATAGCTTATGTTATCGAGAAGAAGTAAACTTTTTCGGCATTTAACATGATTTTGTACAGCCAGGCACAATTTTTAAAAATATTTATATACAGGGCGTATCAAAATGCTTGGCCAAATTTCACGAACCTGATGTATGGAACAACACTGTGAAAAAAGTTTCTATAGACATGTCTCCAGAAATGTTTGCTTAAAAAGTTACACGTGAATTTCCAAATTGCGATAAATCAGTAACTTTTTACTTTTCATCACCTTCAGTGAATGAAAGTAATGTAATCGTGCAAAAAATCGAAATTCAGATTTTGATAAATCTTGGCTATTTAGACTCTAAAAAACATTTTGCGATAGATTTTTTCGATCTGTACGGTCTGTTCGTTGTCGCCGTGCAGAATTCATCGATGTGCGAGATCTTCTTAACTACGAAACCGATCAAGTTCAAATTTATAGGACACCTTTCTGCCATGCCTACAATGAAAATGCGTAAATAAAATTTTTGAATTTTGAGCCCCAAAGGGCGTTATTTTTTTTAAACAGCAAAAATTCCTTAAATGTGCTATAGTTAGAGTAATATCTAATTTGAGTACAGCACATTTGATAAACTCGGATAAACGGTTGAAATAAAAACCTTATTATTTGCATTAGAAATCGTGTCCATCGTGATTATAATAAAATTAAGAATAATTTATTATTTGCTTGATCAATTTTGAAATTCGTGTGAACTTTTTAAGACGTAAGCAATAAGCATAATTCTGGACACATGTCTAGGTATAGGAACTTTTTTCACAGTTTTAATCCATACGTCAGGTTCGTGAAATTTGGCCAAGCATTTTAAATACAGCCTGTACCTATATACAGGGTGTCCTCAAAGACACTAAACACACGCCTACCACATGTCCCTGAGACCAAAATAAGTCGATTTAAGCAAACTTACCTTCTTACAAAATTTCTTAGTTTGAGCGCTATACGGCCCTGAAATTACAATTTTGAAATCGTTTTTTTGTTATAAATTTAAAACGGCTTGTGCGATTTTGCTAAAATTTGGCACGTTGATATAGTTTTATGGAACAAAAAAACCCATATCAAAATTATGATTAATGTCAATCCATAGGCGTAGAACTCGGGTTTTTTAATATTTGAACGTTTCAAATTTCTACACCCATGGAAGAAAAGGGGTTTAAGTGCAAAATTTAGATTCAGTACCTTATTTGCTACAAAAAAGCTACTCTTATTAAGACTCGATTACTCTCATGGTTTTTGAGAAATTTGTATTTTAATAATAAGCTAATCAATAATAATACGTTGCTAATAATAAGTTGATCAGTAAACAAGTAAGATGGCCATGCTTTTTTCTAAGTATAAAACTGGAGATAATGAAGAAGTTATGCAAAGAGTAAATTAATTTTCTTCGTCGTATAAATCTTTGTATGCATAAAAATGGTGGACACTTTGACCACTTTTTATGACATATTTATTTATTTCTATTCATGTTTAAGTAACGTTACTTCATTTTGTAAAAATTACTGCGAATTATTAAAATACAAATTTCTCAAAAACCATGAGAGTAATCGAGTCTTATTAAGAGTAGCTTTTTTGTAGCAAATAAGTTACTGATTCTAAATTTTATACTTAAACCCCTTTTCTTCCATTGGCGTAGAAATTTGAAGCGTTCAACTATTAAAAAACCCGATTTCTACGCCTATGGATTAATATTAATCATAATTTTAACATGGGTTTTTTTGTTCCATAAAACTATATCAACGTGCCAAATTTTAGCACAATCGCACAAAGCCGTTTTAAATTTATAACAAAAAAACGATTTCAAAATTGTAACTTCAGGGCCGTATAGCGCCCAAACTAAGCAATTTTGTAAGAAGGTAAGTTTGCTTAAATCGGCTTATTTTGGTCTCAGGAACATGTGGTAAGCGTGTGTTTAGTGTCTTTGAGGATACCCTGTATATATTAGGAGATTTACTAATAATTAATGTAAGTTTTTAATTAACGAAATTTCAACTTAAATGTAGTTTATAGAATACTTAGATCGATTTAACAATTTTCAGAAACTGCAAACTTTGATCGAACTAAGAACCTCCACTACCTATAGTGTTTATTATACATCAGGGAATACGATAGGCCAGAGACAGCGAACCTTTTCACAGCTACGTGCCAACTTTTTTTAAAAAATGTTTAATGTGGCCATGACGTGCCATCAAGCACCTAAATAAATTTAGTGGACAAAAAAATTATTCAAAAGTTGATGAAGAAAATTATTTCGATAATGCATTGAGTGCCATGAAACTTTCATCTACTCATATGTTATTTGAATGATAGTCAAATTTTTTCGACGGCGTCTAACATATTTTTGATTATTTCGATTGTGTACCTCAATCAATGGCGTGCCGACAATATTCCATCGCGTGTCACCTATGACACGCGTGTCATAGGTTCGCCATCCCTGTGATAGGCTACAATATATCCTCGCGCTTCTACTAAAAGGGGTTGAGCAGTAACCAACGAACAACATGAGCAAAGCCGCGGGTACAGGCTAGTTACATAGTTAATAGCAGGTGTCAACTCCAGACAATCATGCAGACCGCTTTTTAAAATGTTTAATTTGTTGACTGTTTACAGCATTTTTATTATAAACTGTGTTCTTGTTCTTCAAACAAAATATGCAGTACTTCAGCAAAAGAAATAATCCATACAATGTTCGTGGTAATGAACGTATTGCAGAAAAAAAATAGTACTTTAACGGTCCTAAATAACAGCACTTACAATTACATTGTCAGAATATGCAATAAATTACCGCTGAACATTTTGGAAATGAGTATAAAGAATATTAAGAAAAAAAATAAAGAAAATCTTCATAAAATATGAAGTACTATATTCTGTTGATGAATATTTTAATATAAATTTTAATGTGTATTATGATTTGTGATAATATGTCTTAAGAGTTCTTCTTTCAATTATATTGTACCTGATGCTTTCAATACTGCTTAGCAGTCAAAGAATAAAGATAATTTATTATTATTATTATTATTATCACATATTATAAATTTGGAAACTAGAAAGTCTTATTAATACAGGCACTAATAATGAGATATGACTTTATAAGCAATACGTATCCTTTGACATTTCATAGTTCAATACTATATCACATTATGATATATTTTGAGATGTCTCAAGTTGCACCTGTACTACCTATACCGACATAATATTAAATATTATGACATGTCTTTAACATTCTATTTAGTTTCTAGAGCGAGAGCTGGCTGCAAAAAAGCTGGCCTATCGAGTAACAGCATGAAATGATTTTTAAAAGTTAGTACTTATACAGACTATCCATAAAATTTTTTGCTGCCTGGGCGGAACTTGTGCAGAAATTCGCCATGTCCTCTCTCCTGAATATTTTTTGGACAGGAACTGTACCCATCGAGTAACAGCTTCAAATTACTCTTAAAATGTAGCTTTTATATAGTTAAAAAAGAAAAAAAAATGTCTGCCTTGTTAAATTTTGTGCTAATGTCTTGGCAGAAAACTTTTTAAAAATTTTTTTTGGCACGTTGCTGTACTTATCGAGTAACAGCTTCAAACTATAACTAAATTAAAGTTTGAACATTATTCTATAAGAAAAAACATTTCTGCCTCGTTAAATCTTGTGCTAATACCTTGGCACAAAACTTTCTCTTTTTCAAAGTTTTATGATACCACTAATACAACCTATTATAGAAGTATTTAGGGATAAACAAAGAATCATCTAATGAACAATTATAATGATTTCGACAAAATAATTTTATAATATAAAATATTTAGTAATAGTATATATATTTTAAAGCAAGTAAAGGAAATGCATATCGATGAAAAGTTATAAAGCAAAAAAATTAGTTGTATTTCGTCATCAACCTACTGTATTTGATAATTTATTGGATGAAAATTTTGAAGATGAACAAAAAAAATTGATAGGTACAGTAACGTGCCAAAAAAAATCAATGTCCGTCCTAAAAAATGAATTTATTATACAGGGTGTTCAAAATAATGTACTTCTTTTACCTAACTTCAATCACGTGTAACTTTGGATTGTTAAATACAACGAGGTTATTTTTTTGCTGGAATTGTATTCTTTAGGATATTTACTAACACTTTTATTAAGGGTTGTCCAAACCTAAACGTATTATTTTAATACGAAAATATTAGGTTTAGGTTTGGTCAACCCTTAATAAAAGTGTTAGTAAATATCCTAAAGAATACAATTCCAGCAAAAAAATAACCTCGTTGTATTTAACAATCCAAAGTTACACGTGATTGAAGTTACGTAAAAGAAGTACATTATTTTGAACACTCTGTATAATAAATTCATTTTTTTAGGACAGACATTGATTTGTCCGTCCATTATCTAGTGATCCTCAAAATTTCAGTTTGATAAATGTTTCTGTTTGGCTATGTCGAATTTTAGGTAAAGGTCTGCATGTGTCAAAAATTTCTAAAAACTTAAATAGCTCAAAAATTACTGAATTTTCGAGCATGGCTTCCCTTACAATTTCTATTCACATTTAGATGCAGAATTGAAAAAACAAATAAAAACAGGGCGCTACGTTAAAAAAAAAACATAGCTTTGATCTACCACGCTTAAATGGGACAGGCTGTATAATTGAAAATATTTTTAGGTTATACACCATTAAAACTCATATAACTATTGTATTTAAACTTTTTTTCTATCTTCACCCAAAATCAATATATCGGCCGACAACGCAAGTCTTGGACACCCTGTATAAAAGCTACATTTTAAGACTAATTTGAAGCTGTTACTCGATGGGTACAGTTCCTATTCAAAAAATATTCAGGAGAGAGGACATGGCGAATTTCTGCACAAGTTCCGCTCAGGCAGCAAAAGATTTTATGGATGGTCTGTATAAGTACTAACTTTTAAAGATCATTTCATGCTGTTACTCGATAGGCCAGCTTTTTTGCAGCCAGCTCTCGGACTATTATTTCATTTGTGATGAGTCCTTTATTATAATGACAAATTAGAATTTGATATTGGATAATCGATGGAAATATAAATTATCATCGACAAATCCAATATGTTAATATTAAACATATTGGATTTGATAGTTTATATATTGGATGGAACAAAACTTAACATACTTTTTATAGAGTATATTGTTTGTGAACTATATTTATAATCGAGCAAACGAACTGGTTTTCTTCTTTTTTTCTTTATTGATAATAAAGCATTTTTTAAATCCGTTTAAGATAACTAAAACACTGGACCACCTCACATAGCTCGAAAAATAAGTAAGCAACACTTTAATATTTTATTCAACACAAATAATAATTCCAATTGGTCTCTAAAACTTTAGCAGAATATATTTCATAAATTTAAGTAAGTAAGTAAGTAAATTTTTATTTAAATATTGTAGTTGCTGGGACACGCTATACATTATATATTATAGGGTGAAAGTGTCAGTTCTCGAGCACCTACCCGTGCTCGACCTCTTTTTTATTCATAGCTGGCAGAATGTTTACACAACGTAGGCATGTGCAGTGAATAAAATTTTAATGTTATTATATTTTTAAATCTCTATTTTCGTATCTTACCGATAATATAGTTTATCGATGCGAGTCACTACCGCTTAGGTTTTTGGCGGAAAACATCTTACCTAATAAAATAATAATAATAACCAATAATATTTCTATGGTTAAATAAATTTACGTATTTTTATAACAAAAATCGTAACATCGAATTTCTGAAGATACCCGCGGTGTAAGACGTTTTCCGTCAAAAATTAATTTGTATGTGACTTGCACGTCAAACAACAGATGTGCAGTCCATCAGCAAATTAATATTTCTAAATTTATCTTCGCTGCGATAGAGCAGTAATTTACGAAACTAGATTTTAAAAATAACAACGTTATAATTTTCTTTTTGTAACACATATTTAAAATGTAGGTACAACATTTTGTGCCTCCAGTCGACTGCTTAAAATAATATATCGCACGCGTACAATAATACAATATTTTATGTGATACGACAGCATAGCTAGGCGAGTGTAAAATATAGACTGTGATATGAGCGTACAATAATGCATATTTTATGCCATACGAGAAATATAGGAATATAGTTGCTATGGTAACGAAGTAAATAAATATTGGATCAAGGCCAATATTTTTAGCTGTCAATGAAATTTAGGTGTTTGAAATTGTTTCAATAATAGTCCAGTAATTTTAGATTTCCACTGCAGAAAAATTCCCAGTTAGCTGATTTTTTTATTTATTTACCTTCGTTATGGTGTTTTAAAAAACGTGTAAAAAGTCCCCATCGATATCGTGCCGGCGTTGCCAGATATTCGAGGTTCAAGTTCACGATAGACGGTTTTTAGTGATTTTCTCGGTTCCGTTCCATTTTTTGTAAAAAATAGTTATTATTATCTACAACTTTTGTATAAACATTTTTTGTCTACGATTTATAGTTTTTCTTTTTAAAGTACCCGCGGCTTCCTCCCCCTCGATTTTACATAACGAGATTATGCTGCTTCCCGAGGGCCTTACATAATGATTTGTACCATTATTTTAAGTTGAATTTACAGCTAACGATTAATTATAATTTTATCGAAATTAATGCAGTAGTTCTCTACTTATAAGCAACCAAACATACAAATCGACAGCGCTCAAACAGACAGACAGACAAACAATTTCTTTTCGAAAATACGATATTTATACTTGACATCAATTATAAAGACCATTCGTAAAGTAATTTTGTAAAAAAAATTTACAAGGGTTGAGAGAGTGCGGATTAAGTACGAGTATGCATTTGCATACCGTATAACGCACTCTAGTAATAGTAGCCACATTTTTAATTTTTTTTACAAAATTCCTTTACGAATAGTCTTTATAACAATTATAATGAGTATTTGTAAAGGAATTTTGAAAAAAAAGTTAAAAGTATGGCTACTCCGAGCTATTCTTAGTAGAGTGCGTTATACGATATGCAAATGCATACTCGTACTTAATCCGCACTCTCTCAACCCTTGTAAATTTTTTTTACAAAATTACTTTACGAATGGTCTTTATAATTGATGTCAAGTATAAATATCGTATTTTCGAAAAAAAATTGTTTGTCTGTCTGTCTGTTTGAGCGCTGTCGATTTGTATGTTTGGTTGCTATATAAGTAGAGAACTACTGCATTAATTTCGATAAAATTATAATTAATCGTTAGCTGTAAGTTCAACTTAAAATAATGGTACAAATCAATATGTTAGGCCCTCGGGAAGCAGCATAATCTCGTTATGTAAAATCGAGGGGGAGGAAGCCGCGGGTACTTTAATAAGAAAAACTATATATCGTAGACAAAAAATGTTTATACAAAAGTTGTAGATAATTTCGTCCTCTACAAGATTGATAATAACTATTTTTTACAAAAAATGGAACGGAACCGAGAAATTCACTAAAAACCGTCTATCGTGAACTTGAACCTCGAATATCTGGCAACGCCGGCACGATATCGATGGGGACTTTTTACACGTTTTTTAAAACACCATAACGAAGGTAAATAAAAACAAATCAGCTAACTGGGAATTTTTCTGCAGGTGGGTCATTTCAATATCTAAAATTACTGGAGTATAAAGCTCTAAAGTTGAATAGGTTGTACATTTCATATTATATGTAATTTTCAAATTTATTTATTTCAATAACGGTTCAATTTATGAAGTTTTAGAAAGAGGATCATTTTAAAGCAAAATTGCTTGAAAATTTTTATCAGAATTATTGTGAAAAAAATCCTAATACTCCCTATGTAGGAACGCCCTTGAAGAATTTTTAAATTTACTATTTTGTTAAGCACAAAAAAGTATTCTACCATATAGAACATATTTTATTAGTTTATATTGAACGGTTCTCGAAATATGCGAGAAAAACATCTTTATTAGAAGTCCATTAGAGGGGCTGTAGCCCCCTTAGAAAGCATTTTTGGAACAAATTTTAAATATAAAACTAGTTTGCAACGGGTGAATGGTCGGGAAGCGGTGCCTTTACCCTACGCTCCATTTCTCGTAAACCATTTTCAAATTGCATTTGCTTTGAGTACCTATAGGTGTATTCATCTATTTTAACATACGAGTTATTATGAATAATGCATGTTTAATATAATATCAAATTCATAGAATACGCACAAATATGACATTGAAACGCGATAAAACTGCGCAATAAACAACCAACTCAATCTGATAAATTATATTTACACAAATATACATGGCGAAATACATGCCCACAATTCTAATCTTGTTAAAAGCAAAGATTGATACGCTATTAGAAACATTTATTTTGATATTCAATATTGTGCAAACCAAATATCTGATTGATATTTTATTTTAACCTGCAGGCGTGACAAGGTAGAATCTATAAAGTACATACATAATAAAAAAATTTATTAAAAAACAAAAAACCCGACTGCGTAAAAATCGAACATAAAAGATGGGAACAAGATCAAATGATAACATGCAGTCGGAGGCATAGTAGTAACAAATTGAACAGAAATACCTCCGACTGCATGTTATCATTTGATCTTGTTTGAATCTTTTAAGTTCCATTTTTACGCAGTCGGGTTTTTTGTTTTTTAATAAATTTTTTATTTCAAATGTTTTTAGTTAAAAATAAATCGATATAGATCCTAAACGGTCAGTCGAATCGAAAAATGTTGAGGGAAAACTAAAAATGATTTTCAAATACCTATTCAACGATGCCCCACTTGACATAGTTTGTTGACTTTCATTTTTTTCATTTTCACAATATGGCGTCCTGTAGTCGCCATATTGAATTTTCATTAACGTCATGTCTTTAGTGACACTCGCCGGACTAAGAGGAATCGATTGACGTGTGAATCATAAAAATCGGCCCAGGCGTTTGGTCTGTATAGTGCTTCAAAGGAACATACATACATACATATATACATAGACTGTTAAACACATTACCACTCCTTTGCTTCGCAGTCGGGTAAAAACGATATGATCAAATCAAAAAATATACACACTAGACTCAGTGTAACTCAGTTGTGGAAAAGAACTTGTATAAAGTTCTTAAGTTTAGCGCAGGAACTACTTAAGAACAGCGACAGGACTATTAACGGGACACGGTCATGTAAACTAACATTTGTAGTTTGCACAAACTGGACATTGTCGATAATGCAAGTGTAACGAAGCTGAAAAAACTGCATGCACACAATATAACCTACAAGTGCGATGCTATCTTACACAAGCGACTAGGCCGTGCAGTCAGGGGTCCATTCTGATTGGTCGAATACCCTATCTTGATGTCGTAGCAGCAGACACACCTAAACGAACGTAACAACTAACTAGTGAACTCTGTATACTAATATGGATAGTTGATAGCGATTAAAAAATGGGTTTTGTGGAGAATGTTAAAATACATATTCTTCAAGACAGGTATTAATGTTCACAAAATTAGAACGCTCGTAATCTAATTTTTTCAAAAAAAACGATCAATTTTTTGACATTTCAAAATAAAAACTAATTTATTATTATTATTTGAGATATTAGGATGTCCAAAATTTATACAATAACAGCGTTCTTGAGAAATTTGAATAGAAAAATAAATTTTAATTAAGTTTTATTTTGAAATGTCAGAAAATTGATCGACTTTTACAGAAAGAATTAGATTACAAGCCTTATCTGAAGTTTTCATTACAATTTTGTGAAGATTAATGCTTGTCTTGAAGAATATGTATTTTAACAATGTCCACATACAAAACCCATTTTTTAATCGCTATCAACTATCCATATTAGTATACAGAGTTCATTAGTTAGTTGTCACGTTCGTTTAGGTGTGTCTGTGTGTGTCAAACTACATCAAGATAGGGTATTCGACCAATCAGAATGGACCCTGACTGCAGGGCCTAGACGCTTGTCTATCTTACAGACAACATAATATAAGGCACTTTTAATCAACCTTGTTGCTACCAAAGGAATTCGAGTTTAAATAAGATGATAGATTTTATACTTAGTCTAGCAATCCTAAATAAATTATAGGATACTAGCTGCCCGTTACGACTTCGCCCTTGTAGTTTTAATTTTGTTATCTATAAAAACTCCCTACTTTACTAACTGGCTTCGCTCGTTCGCTCGAATTTATAATTAATTAACACTTTACACACTCGCTTCGCTAGTTCGCTGGAATCAATCCGATTTGCAGTCGGGCGAAGCCAGGCCTATAGACCTAATCCTTCCTCAAGAAATAAGCTATGGAATGGTAAATTCAAATACGTTCAGTAGTTCTTGAGATTAGCCGGTAGCAATGCTAGCCGGTACAGACAGACAGACAGACACCTACCGTGACTTCCTTCTATACTATGCATTTTCTAGGTTAAAATGTCTTGCTACTAGATAATTTCAGTTGTTTATTATTAAAAGATTAGTTAATGTTTTTGTCATACTCACTATAAAATAGCTACTTTACATACGTGCATGTATATATTCATGAAATGGGTTCAGTTAACAGGCAGGGACCTATATGTTGAAAGTATTTTTAAAAGACACCAAGTGAGGTAAGTATAAACATTTTCCATACTGATTTATGTTTTTACTGTGTACTCATAGCCTACTAAAAAGTGAATTTGGCAACGCAAAATGACTGTCAAATTTTTTTGAAAATACTGAAAATGAAGTGAAAAGTAGCTATTTTATAGTAGGTAGGTATAGCAAAAAATACCATATAATATTTCTCGTGCGTAATGATATTATGACTTGTGTGATTGTTAAAACTCGTTAAATAGCTCATTTTAACATACTGACACTACTCTTCAGTAATATACCTCATTACGACACTAGAAATACAATCTACTAATATTTTAAATACACCTATGTACCTACCTATATAAAATAATATACATAAGTGGTACAACGTAGATTATTATTTTTATTAACTCTAGATATATTCGCAAAATCATGTCTCAAGGAGTTTCAAAGATTTCTTTTTTCAAAGAATTAAATTGACATAAATTGTGAAATAGGGTTTCATAATAATATATAGTTTCATATTATTTATTTAGATTTAATCGATATTTTGTTTTGCATGAAATTGTATGAAATACCACTCCCGTTTGATCAGATAACCAATAAATCAATTGTCGACAGCGTAACTATACCTAAATTTGAAGTAGATTTTTTCAATTTCAATAGAAAAACATTATCATAATGGAAGCATTACTATAGTGAAAACAATTTTGCGTTTAAAAATATTATCATTTCTCTCATTGAAAAAAATGTTTTCAAAGCAATTTCCAATTCTGATCGTTCTGAACCTTTTTTAGTACAATTTCAAAAACTAAAGATGCAAAAAGCCTTACAAACTACTGTATACCTACGTAGAAATAATTAAAAGCACTGTGGTTGTTTAACAATAAAAAATAACAGTTTAGTCACTTCTACCACAACTTTTTTTTATATTGGTGAATGTACATTTCAAGAGCTATGCTCCCATCTTTAGCACATACTAAGTACATAGTACTATGTGCTGAAGATGGAAGCATAGCTCTTGAAATGTACATTCACCAATATAAAAAAAGTTGTGGTAAAAGTGACTAAACTGTTATTTTTTACTGTATACGTGATTAGATTCCACATAGACTATCGACTCATAGAGAATAGTTACAACTAGAAAAAAATATTACTTTAAATACTCACCCCATCCTAGGCAAACATACAAAGTAATGGGTGTATTGTCTGAACAAAGTGATTTAAAAATCAGATTATGCAAATAAAATCCTTCCATCATAATCCAGGCGTAATTGGCTAAAATAAAATATTCCCACAAACTTGTTATTAATTTGCAAACCCATGACTGAAACAAAAATAAAACTTAGGTAATACTAGACTGACCCTGTATAAATTTAAGAAAATGAAGGTCAAGGGAGACATGCCAACAATTATATTACACCATAGATTTTGCATTTTTCAAAAAACTGATGCCCCATCTGAGCTAAAATTTGTATTTCAAACTTATTTTGTCTAAAATCAGTAATTACGAAGATATTCGAATAATATTTAAACTCAAATCATAATAAAGTTAAAAAAAATCGCAGGATAGTGGACAAAATATCTGATTTATTAAATTAAATGTACGACGTTTCGTCTATAGATTTAGACTTTTTCAAGTACATACATAAAAATAATATGTTATTTTTATGTATGTGACTTGAAAAAGTCTAAATCTATAGACGAAACGTCGTACATTTAATTTAATAAATCAAATATTTTGTCCACTATCCTGCGATTTTTCTTAACTTTATTATAATCACGATGGACACGATTTCTAATATCAAATCATAATATTAGGTAGACGGGGTGTTTCAAAATTGCACGGCATTCTAGAGATATGTTCTTCACCACAAAATAACCAAAAAAGCTCATATTAATCGTATGTCTCAAACAGAACTGGGCAGTGCTGAGAACTTAGCGCTCGCAATAATGATTTAAGCACTTATAATGCTTAAAGCAATTTGTAAAACAGATGCTCGATGCTCGATTTATTCTTAAAGCACTTGCACAAAGACTTGGTACTTAATAAGCACTAATTAAGCATTATAAATTGCTTAATAAGCACTTTAAATGCTTAATAAGCACTTTCAATGCTTGTACTAAGCCCTTTAAATGCTTAATAAGCACTTTTAATGCTTAATAAGCACTTTCAATGTCCGATAAGCTCTTTCAGTCCTTAATAAGCATTTTCAAGGCTTAATAAGTATTGAAAGGTACTCATGTAAAAAAATATCTTCTAATAAAACAATTTTGAGATTCTCAAATTGATTTATTTCCGAGATATTAAAGCGAGAAGATATTTTTTTAACAATACGATATTCATAGTGATTGTTCAAAGTGCACATTCCTTTTATTTAGTGCAGAACATACTAGGGTACTATGTTTATATTATGAGTTTTTTTTTGCCTACTTTGTGGTGGAGTAATTTTGAAACATCCTGTATAATCAAAGCTAATATTTTAATGATAAACTTTTACAGACTTATTTTTAAGTATACTTAATAGACTCTCAAAATCTAAATTAATATTCGACATACTTAAATTTTGCAGTGATATATTTTCAACATATTGTTTTAGTTTTAATTTTTTATTGGGATTTCCCTTTTTTGTTTGTTAAATTCAGCGATAAAGATATAATTAATGTAAACAAACAATGATGAGCTCTGACAGAAATTTTAATTGAGCGTCAACCGCGAAGTTTTAAGATTGTGGCTAAACACACAAGAGTGTAAAAGCCAAAAAAACTTATAATAAAAAAAAACCGCGAAATTCATTTATAGAGATTATAACGGATTATTATTAAAATGAAATATTTTTGGATTTTACAAATAAATGCTTTTTATGTTAGCATTACTGCACTGTAAGAAATGAGAAAGCCGATTACATAGATTATCGATGGTCCATTTATAGCCAGCGATTAATCTGGTAATAGGCACACAAAGAGACAATGGCGTCGCAAACAGGTATCGCCCGCACATCGCGTAGCTCCTATAAAAAACATTGCGCATGCGTGGTTACTAATTTTACATTAATTTGTTTTGTATTCATCCATTTTATATATGTAACTATACATTTTATTTTGTAATTTTTACACTCTTTATTGGAATATTACACAAATTATAAAATTTTAATTTACTTTATGTAAAAATCACCAATTTGGTTAACTTTACAGTAAAAGTCCAAGTTTTTATGAAGTTTTCTGTGTAAAAATAAATAATAATGTAAAATCATTTAGAAAATCGAGCGAATTCTACCTTAACTTTCAAAGTATTTTTACATCCATTTTTTACAGTGTACTAGGAACACCCATCGAATGACGTAAAGTTACAATGCAACACTAGAAAAATTCATTTTGAGCCTTTATCACCGTCGGCGGCTGAGTTATCATTTACGCTACTAATTTGATTTATTTGACTAATAAGTACATTTTACGAAACTCATTACATTACTTAAAATAATAACAAAAATCAAGAATGCCAAAATGCAAATGTTCTGTTTTATCTCCGCCACTGGTAAGTTTGCAAAGCTGGTAATATTTTGTTTTATACCCACTGACATACTAACTATGTACACTGAATTTGATTAAATTACCTCAAGCGTTTTAGAAATTAGAAATTAAAATATGTTGTTTTTTTTTACATTGTTGACACCCTGTAGCTCGACAACGGTTGCCCTTAGATCCCAGGTTTATATAACAAAAAAACCTTATTTTTGGCAATTAAATATGTCCCTGGATTTTCGGACCATAAGTACCTAAGAAACACCCGCATAATATATTGTTATACGAATCAAGAGCAGTGGCGCTTCAGTTCGGCTGATGACTATTGTACTACCGATTTAGGTTCACTGGCGTATAACCATAGACAATTACCACAACCATAGACAATAACAACAAGGCGTATGTATTAGTCTAGCGGCACTGGCGAGAACTAATTGTGCCAACATGGCACACGGTGAATGGTCTCCAGGCGGAAATGGAGGGGATTGGATTGGGGCATTCCGGCGAACGGCGACGCGCGTTCCACACGTTTATAACTACGTAGCTAATAAAAGTGTATTTTTACGGCCATAATAAAACGGTATAAATAATTTGCGTAACAATATATTTTTAAGGGCATCAATTATTTACATACAATCTCTCCCTCCTATATATTTTTAAGAAAGAAGTTACTGGGTCGTCGATATGTACCTTGCCCAAATTGACGAGCCACTACTGTAATACAATTAATTTAAGAATCCATTGATCAGATATTCTATTTACAAATATCTAAGTAATGGAAAATTATTTTAGATTGGGCGCATGACGGAAGAAATGAATGGAGTGTATTTTTAGAAAATAAATCTTCCAAGAGGTAAGAAATAGAAACAGCAAATTGGTTATTGTTGAAAACAATAATAACAATTTCTGTTGATAAACCTTGATAAGTAGTCAAGTTCAAAGAATTCTCACATTTTTTGATCATCGGTATAATGTAAATTGAAAACAACACTAATTATATGTAACTAAATTATTAAAAATAAAATGATTTATCTTGAAAAATGACAGATGTATAAACTGCGAAGTGTTTATTATTAAAAGTTCACAACTTGTAAAATTCAAAAATCTATTCACGTGTCAAGGTTTCCATTAGTGCCAGCTTGATTATTTTGTTTTTAAAAAACATGTTACGTACTGCAGCGCAATGTTTTAATTATTATATGGATTTTCAGCTCTATACAACCGAAATAATTTGACAACCGTCATAAAATTACATAACAAAAATTTATTTACATTGTTGAAGGTCAGCACTTAAGTTAATCCCACCAACAACATAATAGTGAAAAAGGGGCCAAGTTCGATATAAAGAACAAGTGGGTTTGTCGGCTTCCCCAAAAAAAGCACTGAGATATAAGAATAAGTTGGTGCCAAGTTTTCATATTTTATGTTATAAATAAATGACGTGTGTGAAAACTAGCCAAGTGACGACTTAGCACCCACTTTGATCTCAATACTTTTTTCGGCGAAACCGACAAACCCGTTTAATCTTTGTACCGAATTTGGACCCTTTTTCATATTTGTTTTTGGTGGGATATAAACACTATTTGTAAAGTTAATAAACAAGCAAAATTGCAAGTGTGCAATTCAAATAGATTTTGAGTTATAGAGGGGTCGATAGTATCTCGAAATGATTTCGTGTAAATATACACCGATATACACACAGTCAGTGTTGCCGAACTTGCCCGACACCCTATAGTACCGTGCGTCTACATAGGTAAATTAATATCATCATTTTCACTTAACTATGCGCATCAAAAATCTCCCCCCTTCTGTGTTTTAAACAACATTAACTAAAATAATTTTTACCTTTGGATACTTCTATGGGAAATAAAGTTCTACTTTTTGCGAAATGACTCCAACAGGTTAATTAGTTGACGTACTTGTTGGCAAAAATATACTAGGTACACACTACACAGTATTATTAATGTTACGGATCACCCTGTATATAAACGACAGGCAAGAGTTCTGAGAAACGGTGTCCGCTTACTGTAACAACTGGTACCTGCACGAAAGTTCTAGAGAAAGCGAGAACACACTAGGCTTATGCCACGCAGCCTATATAAACAGCAGTTCGAGTGAGTGAATGAATCAGTCAACGGTGAGTCACGCATTCAAGTCTACGTTGGAGCAGTAAAACAAATAGTGCCGTGATATAAATAACCAAATTGATAAATAAATACGAGTGTAGTGGTAATAATTACGAATTATTGTATATAGTTGGTTTGTTTTGCTTTGTAATTACTGTTTAGTTATTGTTACTTGTGTTGATTGTTAGAATTGATTTTTCGTTGTTGCATTCATTATTTATTGTGTTTTTAATTATTGTAAATAAATACTTATTCCGCCAACTCAGAAAACAGTTTTGTAACATTAATCTCTATGAAAATATATAAAGAGTAATCGATTAACTATTTAATTTGAAGCGGTACATGCTACGCCATCTATTATTGGCTAATGAAGCTACCTAGAAAGATGTGTGTTGTATGTATAATGTATATTGTTTTACTACTACTACTTACGCTTCGTTCATTGATGTAATCTACTTTTCCGTCCACCCAAACGACATCTGAAGCCATGGCAACTCCTTCTACGAATAAAGTATCTTTAAGAAGGGCCATAAATGCTCTCATTGAAAACGATACAAACAAATGCAGGTGAAGACGATTCCGAGCACAACGCAATTTTCTGAAAAAAAAATAACTTCATTTTATATTGTATTCGTTGTCATAGAAAAAAATGCATCCACTTTTAATAATCAATTGCTCGTAAAATATAATAAATAAAATAATAATTGTAATTTTACTTTTTTATATTTTAAATTGTTATCCTATAATAGGTACCTATATATTTACGTTATTAAAAAAAATATATAATAAAATATTAAAAACCACGCGGCCACCTGATTTACTGTGTCTGCCTCCTCTACACAATCGGCCATGATGGACGATTACAGGCGATCACGATTGTGTGGAGGGCATAATCGCCTCTAACTGCCCATGATTGGTGACGATCGAGCGTGATCGTCGATGTGTCGGTTTTTCGACAAACATCAAAGGACGTTGGGTCATCAAATGGATAATGCACGATTGTGCGGACAGATGCGCAATGATGGTGATAATCATGGCCCATTTTGTGATCGTCCATCATGGCTGATTGTGTAGAGAAGGTATACTGCCTCCTCTACACTATTGGCCATGATGGACGATCACGATTGGGCCATGATTGCCACCATCATTGCGCATCTGTTCACACAATCGTGCATTATCCATTTGATGACCCAACGTTCTTTGTTCGAAAAACCGACACATTGGCGATCACACTCGATCGTCACCGATCATGGGCAATTACAGGCGATTATGCCCTCCACACATTAGTGATCGCCTGTAATCTCCATCATGGTCGATAGTATAGAGAAGGCATGAGACCTTAACAAAGTTATACATGCACTGTGTTTTGTTTCACATGTATTTCCGTTACATCTAATATTTCTAAAATGAAACCTCAGTATGAGACATTAGACGTTATTCACGTCAAAAGTTTACCTCCGCCAGTGGTTTCATTGCTATGCTGTTCGCTCGTTTGTTTCACAATTTATTTCATTCAAATTCTTTGTAACCTTACAAGCAGCTCAACTAAAATCAGTTACTTACTTGATTGATGAGAAAATTAAAATAGCTATAATTAGTGTTGATAATGAAACTCCATAACCAATCTGCGATACCGATTTGACAACAGGAAACCATTGTTTAAGTATGGGCGAATTTTCAATATATGGCCCGACGGTGACAAGCGCAGTTCGATAATTCGGAGAACCGTTTAAACATTGCGAATAATTCGCGAACGTTTGATTGGTCGTTTCATTCACGAACCATTGTCCCGATTTTGTGCAGTATTTCGTCACATTATACTGAAAACAAATGAAATATAGACATTACCTAATGAATAAATAAATATTTATAACAAGTGGTTTAAGTGCCGAATTATATGACAGTCGCGATGTTGCAATACGAGCCAAAGGTTATGTTGCATTTACATATAATAGCGTGTTTACACATTTGTCCTCGTGTTTTGCCTCGTCACTCGCCGACATTCGCGAGTGGTATTCGCACATTCGTCCTCACAACGCGAATGACCGTTTACACATTGGCGCACGTGTTTCGCCTCGTCACAACGCGCCGAATGTTCAGACTGGATGCTTCGGGTTATAAATAGCAGGTTCACCATGGTAGAGTTTCAAGAATTCTAGTACATGTAGGGAATGCAATCTCGAGCCGAGATTGGCAATTCGAGATCTCGCGAGATCAGTCTGGGTTCGAGATTGGCAATTCGAGATCTCGCGAGATTGTCTGGCGAGAGCTCGATAAATCTCGACAATATCGAGAATTCGACAACTTTTAAAAAGAACGCATTATTTTGTACCTAAAATACTTAAACTTAATGAAAACTACTTACTTGGGACAGTGTGACTGTGTACGTGTGTGATTTATTGCGTAGTGCACTGTGCAGATGATTCATTACCCTCGTGTTCGCAAAGGACTATAACAGCAATACCCCAACTCACACAGCACACTATATGTCAATTAATTATTTTGGAAATAACTTCTTAGGAGTTATGAAACATAGGGTAAGTTACTATTAGTAACGTTCACGAACATTTGTTTTGAATTGTTCTTAGACATATTCAGTATTCATTTAACTTTGAAATTTGTTAGCCATCTAATGCTTGTTATAAGTTAAATAACTGTCCATTTTACTCAAGAAAACAATAATTAAAACAATATATGCAGAGAAACAAACAGAACCAATTAGCGCGACTGTCAAAAACAATTACGTATAAGTTTTTTTCACGCGCGTTCGTTCTTGAAATCTCGTTCGAGATCTTGACCAAATCGGGTTGAGATCTCGAAGGAGATTTCAAAAACGAGATTGCCTGCCCACGAGATTAAATCTCGAAAAATGGCTCGAGATCTCGCGAGATCGAGATTGCATTCCCTAAGTACATGCCTATTACTCCACTCCATTTTTCAACTAGGTATACGAAAAAACACGTGAACGCACTCGTTACGAACTGAGTTCTTCTCGTTGCAGCCATGCGCTACAAGCCTTTGACTCGTCCTGAAAGATCGATTCCAACGCAAGCACTACGAGCGGCGAGACGAGTGACGAGGCGAATGACGAGTGAACCGACCACACATTCGCCTCACCATTCGCTTTGCGATTCGACTCGTCATTCGTGCGAATGTATAAACGCGCTATAAGCTGTCACTACTCGTCAGTAATATAACCTCATTACGCATCTAGATAATATACAATCTATTATTTTGTACTTTATAACAAGTTTTTAACTTCCCATTAGAAGTTATTGTAAAGGGTCCGAGAAATCGAAATCAAAATGTATAATAAA
Source organism: Mongoloraphidia duomilia (assembly GCA_039654895.1). Classification (NCBI taxonomy): domain Eukaryota; kingdom Metazoa; phylum Arthropoda; class Insecta; order Raphidioptera; family Raphidiidae; genus Mongoloraphidia; species Mongoloraphidia duomilia. Next base: position 13,254,273 of record CM077524.1, read on the forward strand.
TTTTTATGTTTCAAGGTCACTACACTATTTTTAGAAACTATATCTGCGTGTGTGTATGTGTGTGTGTGTACGTACGTACGTATGTGCCCATTTCTTTCTAAGACCAAATCTCGAGAATGAAAAATGATATCGACTACGTTAGGGTGCCAATCGACGCGTATTAACGTAAATATGATCTGAAAGAAATTTTTTCAAAATCGGTTCAGCCGTTCTTTTTTTTAACTAAATAGACTCCAAAAAAGTAGATTTTACACAAAATCTCGCGAATAAAAAATTATATCAACTTCGTAAGGGTGTCAATTGGGGCGTGTTAACGTCATTTTGATCCGACACTAAATTTTATCAGAAAATCGGTTCAGCCGTTTTTTTAAAATTCATTGTTAAAAATAAATAATAATTATGTTTTTTAATGATTAGAATGATTGCTTTCTCTGTGTAATATGTAATTTAATTATTATTATTAAATATTTATCAAACTGGGAAGTTTGTCGTGTGGACCTCAAGGGTTCGCACTTTAGTCCTAATAAACGACCCACCTCACGACTTGTAACAAGTTTAATAATGTAATGGTATTATGGTGATGCATCACACCAAATTAACTCTGCATTTAAAGAAAATTTTCTGTGATACCTTGTATAAATAATTAATTAAATTATACATTTCCATCAAAATGTTCTACATTTTAAAAGACTGTCAACACAGCATTCATGTTATGTTAAATGCGGTTGCTAAATTAAAAGACGCAAATGTTTAAAATGTCAAAGTATTTTTTTGCTCCTACTGAAATTAAGCGTTCTTCTCAAAACTGGGCGGTAACAAACCAATTAACAAACAATTGTTGCGAAGTATTCCTTGAATTATTATTATAAAACAGTTTTATAGAATGGAATTTATAATTAATATGACGTCATTAATGCGTCAATTATTGTAACCTTTCTCTTGAGGTCTTGAGAAAAGCCGAGCGTAGCGATGCCATTGTTTTATGTTATAAAACTCCAGCGGGAGCCCTATCCCAGGTTCTAGTCCGAGAACTAGTAAAAGTGTTATTTGTATTTTCAATTTATTAGGTATTAAAAAATAATAATAGTCTATACTCTATAATTAACAATGAAAGATAAACAATCAATATGATTATTAAATGTTCACTGTTGGGCACTGTGTAGTAAAGGCCGGTTCTCACGGGGCGATTTTAGTTGATCAACTTTAGTTGATCAACTAAAATTGAACTTAAAATGAACAACTTTTCGTTCCCACGTTTCAATGAAAATTGATTGACTGTTTCAACTTCAAAATGGCGCCAAATGCAGTTTTCCGTGCAGGTCTAGGAATAATAGCCACTTTGTTAAGGGACGAACTAAAAAAAATTTAATGAAAATGACGAAACAACGCAAAAAACGTCGTTTTTGTTCTGATGGTTTTAATTTTATTTTTAATGTCCGCTATAGACAGGTCTTCTAACCTCATTTCACTCTTTATAATATGTAATGCATTTTCTCGGCAATCTTTATTTCTGTATGTGTCTAATTTGTGATTCCACAAACAATCGTGTTTTTGATACAACTCTAAGAAATTTAATGTTAATTTTTCTGACCACTTCATTATTATCAATAATAATATAACACTTCGGGACACCAGACAACATTGACAGTACCGACAGACGAATGAACTGAAGTTGACTAACAATACAATAGTTCGCAGTTCGCACGCTTCAATCATGTTTCAAATAGCAGTTTCAACTAGTTTGAAGTTCGAATATGACTCATACTTGAACGATAAAGTTAGACTCAGTCCAACTTTTGTGGAACCGACTAAAATTGATCAACAAAAGTTGAAATATAGGTTCTCACGCTCATTTTCATTCGATTTTAGTTGATCAACTAAAGTTGATCAATTAAAATCGCCCCGTGAGAACCGGCCTTTAGTGGAAACTTTCCAGACGCGAAATCGGGAGTTCTGGGTTCGAATCCCGGCGGTGCATTTACATGTTTCCTATATAGCCTTCTATATAATATCATGGCGATAATGTCGTCTGATATTCTTATACGTATTTAGTTACGGTCTAGGGAAATTAATCATATTGATTGTTTATCTTTCATTGTTAATTATTATTAGATGCCGTGTGTATTTAGTCTATACTCTATTGAAATGTTACTTTAAGCTTGCATTTTGGGTAGGATAAGACTTTTTTACCTTTGCGAAGGGGGGGGGAGTGTAAGTTTAAAATTGAGTTTTCGGGGTCGACGGCTACCCCATTTGGCCACCATTTTGAAAAAGGGGTGCTAACAGGTTTTGCACTGTATCTCCGTAACGGTACATCTCACAGAAAATTTGTAGAGAAATTTTTTGTTTAGAATCGAATTCTGTACAACTTTACTAGAGATACTTTTTGTCGTAAATTGAATAAATTTAGTAATTATATTTTTTTCTTTCAATTTTAACTTAAAAACAAAAAATATTCTGTCTTCTATAAGGCATATCTTTTTAATTATTCAATTGACAACAAAAAGTGTCTCGAGTAAAGTTGTAGAGAATTTGATTCTATAAACAAAAAACGTCACTACTAATTTTCTGTAAGAAATACCGTTTCTTTACGGAGATATAGTGCAAAACCTGTTAGCACACCTCTTTCAAGATGGCGCGCAAATGGGGGGGCCACCGACCCCGGAAACTCAGTTTTAAACTTACACCGACCTCCCCTACGCAACGATAAAAAAACCCTTGTCCTACCCAAAATGCAGGGTTAGCCTAAAAAATGTAACATTTCAATGGACTACACCTAAGTTGAAAATATTGAAAATATTAATTGATGCTAGGCACAAATAATCCTGGCTATTGGTGGCCTTTAAATATATATATGTAGGTATACCATTCTCTTGATTTAAGAGGAAATATTTACGTAAAGCAATTATTATTTTTCAAAAAAATTGCAATTAAAACAGTAGGTAACTTAATTCTTAAATCTAAAAAAAACTTTGTATGGTGTTGTATATTAAAAAATTCGACTGATATACTTCCCACCTAGTAAATATTTGCAAAAAATAAACACTCTTTTTTTATTCTTTGAAAAAAGCATGGCCCTCTTTTATGTTTGGTGATCTACTGATGGCTAGCTTAATATAGCAAAAATCATGGTTACCTTGATTTACGTACAATTTTTATTTTTTTTAGTAAAATATTTTTTTTCTCGAAAACTGTACATTTTAGAGAAAAAAAATATTTACATTTTTTTCATATTATAACATCCAGAATTCATTTATATTTTTTTTTACCTATGTTAATACGTGACATTGAGAACGTTTTTTTTAATATCTCAGGATCCACTGAACCGATTCGACTTAAAATCTAATCAGATCTAAGTTAAAGGCTGATAAACACAATAGAACAATCGGCATGGCCGTATGTTGTTCCGTTTTTACGATATCGAAGGCGAAAATTTGTCCACATATACACACACACACACATACAGACATCAGTCAGAAAATGATCTTAAACGATTGCTAGGGTCTCAAAACGTGAAGATCTGTTAAAATCTCGAAATATTTTTTTCGGACTAAATCCATTACTTCCCTACCATAGTAGAGGTGGGAAATAAAAACAGATTAATAGTTACATATTATTTTTTATCCTTTAAATTATTCGATCTTTAACTAATCTGTGTTTAAAATATTTTAGAAAATATAATTATATAGAATCAATTAGCATTTATAAACAGAAATCTCCTCACAGTTAATGAACATCATCAAAATGTGTGTATATTACATCTGACGGAGATAAAATGGCCACTTTTCGTAAAATTATTCTACAGAGACGCTACCTACGAGTTTTTCTGTATAAACTATAAAGAGGGCTCACTGACTGACATCCTTTCGATTAACTACACACAAAATATCAATGATAAATTACTGTAATAAAACATACGGATGGGGTTCAATTAAAACGCAGCCGACAAGGACAAAAAGAATACCTACTGCGAGTTGTTTATAATACTACATTATACACAAAACTTCCCCGCATGGCGACACCGTTCAGTAACATAACTCGCCCGACCTTGTTTTTGAATTGAGTCTGTTTTGATCTCAAATAAAAGATAAAAGATGCATCCAGGTTGACATTGAGTACTTTTTTATTTAAATCTCCCACGGGAAACCGAATAGTACGGAACCCCCTCTACACGAGTCAGACTCGCACTTGACCGATTTTTTATTTTACTCAGATGCTAATCACGAAATGGAGCACAACATATTTTCAGTCATCTGTAGGAAACGGTCATAATATAAAACAATTACAAAGTAAACAAAATATTTGTAGAAATAATAGACTTCCTGCAGATTTTACATTGTGCTTCTATATAATTTTATAATTATCTCAAAGACTGTTTCCCCATAATAGTGTATTATTTTCTTTTATTATTAAATATGGACACGAAATCTACTAAATTTTAATATTAATAATTATACATTATATTATTATTTATCAAAAATTGTTATTTATTAACGTGAGATTTTATTATTAACTTTTAAGGTTCTGTGTCTCCGAACGGTAACCTATTATTGAACCTACGATGTCTGTCCGTTCGTCTGTCACAAGGCTCTATCTCACAAACGGTAATAAGTAGCTGGTTGAAATTTTCACAGATTGTGTGTTGTTGTGGCATGAATCATGGAAAATAATAATTAGAATTAAATAATAAATTAATTTTAATAAATTAAGGTGTTTTTATTTACTGCAACACTGATTCCAACCTTGCTTCTATACTGTAGTAAGAGCATCTAGCATCATCGTTCAACTGGCTCAGTTGGTAGAGCGTTCGACTGAACATCTAAAGATCCCTGGTTCGATCACGGGTTTTGGATCACAATATTATTTTTTTTTATTCATCAAATTTTCTGTTAATATATTTTTTTTACTTTAAAAATTAATTTAATTAAATTTGATACGGAAAAATTTTGAAGCACTAAAAAGAACAAAATAAATTATTATAAATAAAAAAAAACTGTTAATTTTTCACCCCAATCTAACTCCTTATTTTTATTATTATACGGAACCCTCGATGTGCGAATCCGACACGCACTTGGCTGGTTTTTTAAACCTCCGGCAGTCGGTGTTATTTGGGACAAGCATCGATTAATATTCTTTTCAATTTATTTTTTTAATAATAAATTGAAAATACCATTGATACTTTTACCGGCTCTCATATTAGAACCTGGAAACTGGAAGCTCGTAATAGAGGCGCCATGGAAACGCCATATAAACCATAAACGATCGGTTATTCTCAATCCATGGAAAGAAGGAACCAAGAAAGCTGATTGCGTTGTGAAAAAAAAATAAGGAAAATCATGTCAGAAATTATTTATTAGAAATAGAAAAAGGGCTTTTGTTTATTATTTATTTAGAAAGAAGGAGCCATGAAAGATCGAAAGTGCCGTATAGAGGGAATAAGGAAAACCATGATGCCAAACAGGAATCTTAAAGAAGTTGAACAAACATGACATGGAAAGGTTTTTGGAACCAATAAAACGTCAACCGAATGCAAAGTGATAGTTTCTCTTTGCGAACACCTAGTCCTAAGCATTAGGAACCTGGAACAACCCTTCCAATGGACACTTTTAGTAAACAAAACGGAGATGAATGGGTCAAATTTGACCCTTGATGAACGCCTTTTATTATAAACGATTCCTCGGAGTCAATTAAATCGGTTATTGCTAAAACACCTTAAATTTTCTGGTTGAATTGAGTTATTCACAGAAATGTCATGGGTAGAGGCATTTTTAAATCGTTTGGTGCTAGACCTCGCGCGGTGAAAGATGAAGCCACCGCGTCATAGTAACGTGAATGCATTGCGCCCGCCTTCTAGCTTGCTATTGGCTGTTTATTGTCATGAATAGCAGTTTGCCAAAATTGTACCTAACGCCATAAAACCCAATGTGCAGTTTTGTGTACACGGCACTGTCTGCGGGCAAGCAGGCGTTCACTAGCATATTATTGATGACGTACCTGGCTTCATCTCTCACCGCGGGCACTCTAAAATCCCCCAAGTCAGTATAATGCATATCATGGTAGTATTTTCTTCACATATCATTCACAGTTTAGTTCTAAAAATATCTGGGTGGCCGAGCTTTGCTCGGATGAGTTCAATAAAAACAGTACTTAATATGCTGTGAGATATTATTTTCTCAGAAAATTATTCCGAAACGAATTTATTTCTGTAACATAATTTAAAATAATTGTTTCTGATATTTTAACTACCTATGTGTATTTTTAAGTGTAAAAACTAAGTATCAACTTGAATCAAGCATTTTTTCCTGTAAATATTATTTAGGTCGCCATTTTCAAATCTACCGCCGTTATTGTTTTGTTGACTGAAGAACTCGCAAAAACCGATTTTCATAGATTGAATATCTTGTAAAAATGTTCGAATCAGATGAAATTTTGCTCGCCCGTTACCATTTTAACAATCCAATTTTAAGCATTAATACCAAATATCAACTTTATCGAAGTACTTTTTCTCTGTGATGTCATCTTAACAACTTCCAGTAAATTTCAAATACTTTTTTTTGCATGGGTATACCTACTGAAAAACTCACAAAAATCGATTCTTTTAATAACAAACGTCAGACTAACCTGCGCAAAACTTTTTTTGCATGTATCTTCACCATAGTTTTTAAAAATCGATGTGTTTTGATACACATGCCTGCGGCGCTAGAAGTACGCGGCCCTTTGGGCCGCCGTGCCAATTTTTAGATACGCAAAACTTTTTTGTACGTATCTTAACAATAGTTTTTAAAAATCGATGTTTTTTTACACAGACCCGCGGCGCCAGAAGTGCGGCCCTTTGGGCCGCCGTTTTGTCATTATTTACATATTGTGCAAGACACTTCTTATATTAGTGTTCATTTACAATTTTAACACTTGTGATATATTATATAAAATCTATGTAGAAATAGACTTCGAATCAATCTGACTTTAATTGAGCGAGTTATAATAAATAAAAAAACACCTTTTTTTTAATTGCTCCCCTCTGGAACCAAAATTCCTACCTAGATCAATTTCTCGCCCCGAAAAATCCTCATTCTGTACATTTCATCAAAATCGTTAGTCGTTTTTGAGAAAAAAAGGTCTAGGGAAGATTATACGTCATACTACATTTAACGTACCTACCTATACTACATATTTTATATAAGTAATATAAAAATAACATACCTATTTATTTAAATATTAGCTAAAACTACTTACATAATTATGTTTAGATTTTATTGTTGTTATTTTTTTACTTTTCAAATAATTACTGATTATTTTAATAAGTTAAAGATTGACTGTCAGAGTAATTTTGACATAAATAATGAAAATAGTTTGTTTTTTCCTAAGCCTACTCACAATACGACACTGTTTTATGACGTTAAAAAACTGTTTTTTAAAATGATAAAATCGATAGGAAAACGAATTTTTCCAGGGATGAGACCTAGCTAGATCGATTTTTTGCCCCCCGAAACCCCTTTTCGGTAAATTTGATCAAAATCGTTAGAGCCGTTTTCGAGAAAATATTTATATAGGTACATAGAAACATATATACAAGATTTACTCGTTTAATAATATAGGGATACTGTACGCGTGTAGAGTTGGCCCCCCCAAATGTGATTTTTTAGAAAATGTCTATTGCAATCGTTTGATAGTCGTTAGACGGGGTTTGACGGACAACGACTAACGTTTGACGGATTTTAGTTTAGTAGTTATTGATGTTTTTATTTTTGTGTGTAGGGTTGGCCCCCCCAAATGTGATTTTTTAGAAAATGTCTATTGCAATCGTTTGGTAGTCGTTAGACGGGGTTTTACGGACAACGATTAACGTTTGACGGACTTTAGTTTAGTAGTTATTGATGTTTTTATTTTTTGTGTGTAGGGTTGGCCCCCCCAAATGTGATTTTTTAGAAAATGTCTATTGCAATCATTTGATAGTCGTTAGACGGGGTTTGACGGACAATGATTAACGTTTGACGGACTTTAGTTTAGTAGTCATTGATGTTTTTATTTTTTGTGTGTAGGGTTGGCCACCCCAAATGTGATTTTTCAGAAAATGTCTATTGCAATCGTTTGATAGTCGTTAGACGGGGTTTGACGGACAACGATTAACGTTTGACGGACTTTAGTTTAGTAGTTATTGATGTTTTTATTTTTGTGTGTAGGGTTGGCGACCACAAATGTGATTTTTTAGAAAATGTCTATTGCAATCGTTTGGTAGTCGTTAGACAGGGTTTGACGGACAACGATTAACGTTTGACGGACTTTAGTTTAGTAGTTATTGATGTTTTTATTTTTTGTGTGTATGGTTGGCCCCCCAAATGTGATTTTTTAGAAAATGTCTATTGCAATCGTTTGATAGTCGTTAGACGGGGTTTGACGGATAATGATTAACGTTTGACGGACTTTAGTTTAGTAGTTATTGATGTTTTTATTTTATGTGTGTAGGGTTGGCCCCCCCAAATGTGATTTTTCAGAAAATGTCTATTGCAATCGTTTGATAGTCGTTAGACGGGGTTTGACGGACAACGATTAACGTTTGACGGACTTTAGTTTAGTAGTTATTATTATTATTCCAGACGCTCCTCGGTTTTTGATATAAAATTTTTTATGTTACGATTGTATTGCAGTTTATCATTACATGTACATAAACAATAACCTGAAGCCTACTTTTACATTTATTAAATTTTTTAAGCCTAAACACATAAAAACGTCTATTATTTACATCAAAATCAAGGGTTTTAATCTAAAAACTGGTTAAAGTACACATTGTCAGAATCCATAATATTTTCTTTGCATTTTTTGTTATTACCTATATTTTGTGAATTTCAATAGAAAAAATCAATACAGAGACGTGTTTTCTGTGTGCTAGAAACCTAAAGCGTTGAAAACATAAAGTTATGCATAATTAGACATGCGTATGAATGTTTTCCAAACACAAGGCGATAACTTATTTCAGAACCGTTACAATATATACGTACACATATTATAATTCGGCTGCCTTTTCCAATAAAAAAATCATTATTTTTTATTTTACATGTAAATGGACATCAGCCAAACATTTATAACAACTTAACAATCCTTCTCATATGATTCAATGTCGAAAAAAAAAATATTTTTCCAAGTTGAACATCAAAAATTTATTAAAATAAACTTTGTCAAACGTTAATCGTTGTCCGTCAAATCCAGTCTAACGACTATCAAACGATTGCAATAGACATTTTCTAAAAAATCACATTTGGGGGGCCAACCCTACGCACAAAAAATACATCAATAACTACTAAACTAAAGTCCGTCAAACGTTAATCGTTGTCCGTCAAACGTTAATCGTTGTCCGTCAAACCCCGTCTAACGACTATCAAACGTTGCAATAGACATTTTCTAAAAAATCACATTTGGGGGGGCCAACCCTACACAGAAAAAAAAACATCAATAACTACTAAACTAAAGTTCGTCAAACGTTAATCGTTGTCCGTCAAACCCCGTCTAACGACTATCAAACGATTGCAATAGACATTTTCTAAAAAATCACATTTGGGGGGGGGGCAACCCTACACACAAAAAATAAAAATCAATAACTACTAAACTAAAGTCCGTCAAACGTTAATCGTTGTCCGTCAAACCCCGTCTAACGACTATCAAACGATTGCAATAGACATTTTCTCAAAAATCACATTTGGGGGGGGGGGGGGCAACCCTACACACAAAAAATAAAAACATCAATAACTACTAAACTAAAGTCCGTCAAACGTTAATCGTTGTCCGTCAAACATTGTCTAACGACTATCAAACGATTGCAATAGACATTTTCTAAAAAATCACATTTGGGGGGGGCAACCCTACACACAAAAAATAAAAACATCAATATCTACTAAACTAAAGTCCGCCAAACGTTAATCGTTGTCCGTCAAACCTCGTCTAACGACTATCAAACGATTGCAATAGACATTTTCTAAAAAATCACATTTGGGGGGGGCCAACCCTACACACAAAAAAAACATCAATAACTACTAAACTAAAGTCCGTCAAAGGTTAATCGTTGTCCGTCAAACCCCGTCTAACGACTATCAAACGATTGCAATAGACATTTTCTAAAAAATCACATTTGGGGGGGCCAACCCTACACACAAAAAATAAAAACATCAATAACTACTAAACTAAAGTCCGTCAAACGTTAATCGTTGTCCGTCAAACCCCGTCTAACGACTATCAAACGATTGCAATAGACATTTTCTAAATAATCACATTTGGGGGGGCCAACCCTACACACAAAAATAAAAACATCAATAACTACTAAACTAAAGTCCGTCAAACGTTAATCGTTGTCCGTCAAACCCCGTCTAACGACTATCAAACGATTGCAATAGACATTTTCTAAAAAATCACATTTGGGGGGGCCAACTCTACACGCGTGGATACTGTTGTGTCTTTTTGAGTCAACATAATACTCTACATTGTCGACACAACATTGTTTTGTTTTGGCAGTTTCTATTAGCTACGCTTTTGAAACAAACAAGTAATACAAAATTATAATTTCGTTGTGATCAGACCTATTTTAGACCCGTCTTGATTAAATCAAATTTTGTTGTGTTTTATTTATTTATTATTAATTTTATATAAGGATCTACGACATTATTAAATCACGTCGGGGTCACCAATTATAAAGATCTTTTTGACGTGATTTAATAATGTCGTAGATCCTTATATAAAATTAATAATAAATAAATAAAACACAACAAAATTTGATTTAATCAAGAAGAGTCTAAAATAGGTCTGATCACAACGAAATTATAATTTTGTATTACTTGTTTGTTTCAAAAGCGTAGCTAATAGAAACTGCCAAAACAAAACAATGTTGTGTCGACAATGTAGAGTATTATGTTGACTCAAAAAGACACAACAATACCTTAAGTCAATGACTTAAGAGGTTTTTGCATTCAGTCTTGGCAACTTAAAAAATATGACTTGAGATGTTTTAGCAATAACCGATTCAATTACTGACACCTGCAGGTTGTTTATAGTATTTTTGAATTGAATGGCCTGGAACCGATCAAATATAAACATGGTTTAATTAAATTAAGAACAAACTTATTAATCCCATACCTATTCATATTTATTTATATTCTTGGATTAATTTTTAAAATAATTAATTATATTGATAACGTTTATATTGATTGTTCATGTAGATAAGTCACAAATTTACGCATTCGAAGAAACAGCGACATTTTTTCTGGAAATTTTCAGCTTTTTTTCATGCGTTAACATTATGGCGGATTTACACCAAACCGACTAGTTGAGTTGCTGTTTTCAAAAACAAAAACAAAAACCCAACACAACGAAAAGACTGTTTAAACTGAAAAGACAAAAATAAGTTGCTGTTGTGTTTTTGTTTTCTGTCATTTAAACCAGAAAAACAGTTGCAATTTTGTTTTGTTTTTCAGTTCAGTTCTTGCCAGTCAAAAGGAAGTAGGTCGTTTTTTTCTATTATTTGTTTAAAAAATAATTAATATGTTTAGTGAGGAACGGTTTTTTATTCTCGTGTGTGATTGGCTGCTGGTATACGTGAAACTAAAACACAACTCACTGTTTACACTAAGCCGACTAAGTTGCAATACACGCAGCAACCCTTTGAAGTTACCGACTTTGATCGGGAAACGAAAAACACAACAGCAACTGTTGGAAAACTAGGAGTTGCCGAAAAATCTTCAATAAATCTGCAAAAAATTGCGGTTTTGTTTTTTTCAACACTGCAAACTCAAGTGTTTTATGTTTAAACACTTAAAGTGAATAAATGCTTGTAGTCACTTTCTAAACATTTTACGGTTCTTTATTTAATGTAAACACTTTAAGTGTTTAATTTTAATACGCTTTTAGTGTTTTTAATAATGCACTTAAAAGTGTGTTTTTATAATAAAACATTTAATGTGTTCTACGAATTTTTAATTAATTTTCGTATTCATTATCATTTTTCGTCAATTTAGTTCGGCTGTTAAAAAATTATTTGAAACACAAAAGCCAAATATTTTCCAGTTGTCGAGCGTTTATAATTTACAATATCTTGTCTTACCAAATATTTCCTATTATAATCTTGGATTATTTAAATCAATATAATTAGTTAATTAACAATTATTGATTGAAGTATAAGCCATGATTATAATAGAAAATATTCGGCATTTGTGTTTCAAATATTTTTTAACAGCCGAACTGTTGTCAGTTGACGAAAAATGTTAATACCAAAATTAATTAAAAATTCTTTTTTATATGTGTAATAGAACATCATTTTAATATAGCCAATTATAGGTATGAAAAATTAAAAATCAAAAGTATTTTTTAGAATAGTTATTTAGGTTTGTTTTCTTTAAATTATATGTAAAAGTTACAAATTATTTTTTTACAAATTAAATCATGAAGATGAATATTTGAAGAACAATTTAAGTTTTCATTAATCAAATCCTCATCTTTTACTTGAAAATAATTTTTTGATCAACTTAACATCGATTTTATATTTTGAAACAATCAAATCCGCAGTTATGTAGTGTTTTTTAAATTATAAAATTCAAATAGCATCTATAAAAAATTAATTTAAAGTAGTACCTAATTATTATTTTTATCAAACGGAGTGAAGAAAAATTTCAAAATTTAAAAAATTACATACCGAATCACAATCCTTAAAATGTGGATATTTTGTGACTACTTCCAAAATTGACTTGGCTTCATTTTTAATTCAAATTAGATGCTCATTTAATGTTAGTTTAATGAGACGTTGGACATGAAGAGTATATATTGCCTTCTTTTCCATGTTTTTTCTTTCTAATTCTAACAAAGCTCGGCTCACGCTTATTTGGAAGGCTCAGATCTATAAAAAAAACTTTGTTTATTATAATGAATTATAATAGGTAAATAATTACAGTACCTACACTGAAAGAAAAAATTATTTTTATAAGGCCGCACTGCATACTTAAAAGTTACTAACCTTAGAAAAATATCTTCATTTGATAAGCCTTCAGTTTCATTTTCAGTCGACTTTTCTAATTTATAGGTCCTGTGTTACTTCATGTGATAAATTTTCGTCACTTGCATGCGAAATATCAAGTGCAGATTTACATGTAGGTAATTAAAAGAGTATTTAATTTGTCTTTATCCCATAAGTACAACTTATCAATTTCTACGTCGATTCGATCCACACATCTTCATCAATATCTTTCTTTTGTATGATGCTTGTTTTATTTTCAATCAACTTTTTAGAAACGTATCACTTTCACAAATATCACGAATTTTTTGTCGTATGGTTTTAACATCGGACACGCTTTGTTCTGATAGAAATTTAATACACTTTGAACGCCCTTGCAATGAGCAAAAAACTTTTTTTCTAAATTTTTATTTTGTAAATAGATAATAAAAAATTATGGTACAAAATTATTATAAAAACATACACCTAAATGTATTGTATTAATGGTTTTACTGATAACTGAATAGCGGGAAATCCGAAACGTAATGAGAACTAACCTAACCTCTTGTACAAGTTGATGCAAGCTAGTTGTGTCACGTGTGTTGGTGTGTAAAGCTGGATATAGACGAGCGCCGTACATGCAATGCAACGTTATGTGTGCGAATGACGCGTCTATTTAAACGTGAAAAAAACTGTTCGCGCGCCGTTGCAGCAACAGTTCGAAGCTATCCATTTTTTGTCGGTTTTTGACACGAACACAAAGGAATTACTTTGCGCAGGATGGACAGGTTAATTTTTAATTAATTTAATAAATTATTGGGTAATAAGGACCAGTTAAATGTATAAATTATTAACTGGTCCTTATTACCCAATAATTTATTAAATTAATATAATATGTGATGGACGTAAAAAACAGAGTTAATTTTTAATAACGCGCCAGATACGCGACAACAGGCATTAATGCTAATCAATGAGATTGATTCTCGCATATTTGTAATCATTTTCTCAATTCTTGGGCCAACTTTTTTCAATAACTTTTCAAAAGACGAAGAAGTCATACGGACAAAATTTTTATATTGCCCACTAATTTCTTAAAATTTTAAATCGTTTTTTTAATATGAATCAGTTCGCCACCACCTTCGCCTGCATCTCTGTTTTCTTTATAACTAAATCACTTGCTAAAATAACAACTGCAGCACTACAAACAAGTAAAGCTTCTTCAGCTTCCATGATTAAACTGTGAAGAAAAATTAAAACTCAACAAGAGGTCTGTGTGTTGTTTGTGCGGCTTTCTAAGTGGAACATGTGCGCGCACAGTGAATGTTCCATGTTCGTTGGAAAACTAACTTGCGACGCGTCGCTCATTCAACGTTATTGCATCCGCGGCGCGCCGTCTATATCCAGCTTTAGGATAGGGATATACTTGTACATATATATTGCATTCACCTTTGGTTCTGAAGACAATACAATATAGGTAGTATATTATTAAAAAATTCGACTGATGACCAGTCCTATACTTCCCACCTAGTAAATATTTGCAAAAAATAAACACTCTTTTTTTTATTCTTTGACTAGGCCCAAATAACCTTAGCTGTTGGTGGTCTTTAAAACACAATTTAATTTTTATTCTTTGAAAAAAGCATGGCCCTCTTTTTTGTTTGGTGATCTATTGATGGCTAGCTTAATATAGCAAAAATCATGGTTACCTTGATTTACGTACAATTTTTATTTTTTTTAGTAAAATATTTTTTTTCTCGAAAACTATACATTTTAGAGAAAAAAAATATTTACATTTTTTTCATATTATAACATCTAGAATTCATTTATATTTTTTTTTACCTATGTTAATACGTGACATTGAGGACGTTTTTTTGAATATCTCAGGATCCACTGAACCGATTTGACTCAAAATCTAATCAGATCTAAGTTAAAGGCTGATAAACACAATAGAACAATCGGCATGCCCGTATGTTGTTCCGTTCTTAAGATATCGAAGGCGAAAAATTGACCACATACACACACACACACATACACACACACATACAGACATCAGTCAGAAAATGATCTTAAACGATTGCTAGGGTCTCAAAACGTGAAAATCTGTTAAAATCTCGAAATATTGTTTTCGGACTGAATCCATTACTTCCCTACCATAGTAGAGGTGGGAAGTAAAAATATGGTAGATCCATTAATAGCGGCCACCAAAAAATTACGGATTATCTACCTAAAATTTTTGAAGACGAAGAACAAAATAAAATATTAAAAAAACTTTTTAAAGACAAGTTTTTATAAAAATGAACTAAAAAGGGAAACATTTTTTTTAATAATTTAGGTTCATAATTGCAAAAGCGTGGGTTGTGACTAATAAACTATCATAGAGTTTACAACCCACGCTTTTATAATAATTACTAACCGAAATTATTAAAAACAATTTTTTCTTTTTTGTCTATTTTAATAAAAGCTTGTCTTTAAAAAGTTTTTTTTGATAATATTTTTAATACTTATTTAAAGTAGGTATTATATGCGCAGTAAGAGTTTTATGTAATAAAAGTGTTTCATATGGATAACCGTTTTTTTCTATAGAAACGTTTTATTTACTCATATTGGATTAGTTTTAAAGCGTTAGACCGTTAAATAAACGCTTCGTAAATTGTAAAAAGTTTTATTATAAACCGGTCTAAAGCATTTTTATTGGTAAAATAGATGAAAAGTTTTAAAACTAAACACGTTGGTGTTTAAAATAATTGTATTGAACACTTAAAAAGTTTTAAATCAAAACACATAGACTAGAAAAAACACCTCAATGTTTTATTTTAAAACACTCGATAAAACACTTGAGTTTGCAGTGAACTCGAGTTGCTGTTTTTTCGGTTTGGTGTAAAACCGCCATTTTAGATTTTGTTTTATTACAGCATTTTTTACCGAAAATATTCACTTTATTTTTTTGGAGATGCAACGTTATAGAATAATACTGCTGCCAATAGTTACAGTACTAATAATAGAGCAGAAATTAAATACTCCTTATTCGAATAAGTCCTTTTAACTCTTTTCACCCTTTGGCTTAAAAAGAATTCGGATTTTTTATTTTCTCCGTTTGTTTAAAGGCACTACCTAATACCTATGTATAAGTATGCCACTTCATCTGGAAGATAATTTTCTTTACCGACAAACATACAAACGTTTAGCTTTTTATATTGTTATCGACCTACCTAAGATTTAAGAGAGAGATTTATTGTCATAAAGTAAAAATATATGTAGAGTAAAGTGCCCTAATATCGGACAATTGCCTAATTCGGGACACCGCTGTTACAAAAGTTCTAGAAGAAATATGTCGCAAACAATCATTTAAGGTGTATCCAGCAGTCAAGCTTTTACTATAGAATAATCTTTTGTTATCATCATTTGAAGAAAAATCGAACATCCGAAAATTTGACGTCTTACTTTGAAGTGCGTATACATTTTCACAGATGAGTAATTTAATTACAAATTTTAGCTTAAGTTAACCTGCAGAAAGTGTAGTTTGATTGCTAGGTACTATTCAATTTTTTAAAATTACCTTATCAGTGTTAGTATATTTCAGTTTTTAACCTAGAAATAAACTAATGGCGCAATATCGGACAGTAATGACGTCGTAATATCGGGTATCCGATATTAGGAAGTTTGTTGGTGTTATTATGAAATGATCATTTCTGTTACAGATTTGTTACAGATATTGATAATATTAAAGCGTAAAAAAATTATAAAATCATGTAAAAATATTTTAAACTTTATTAAAAACATTTTCTTAATATCGGATATACTATCCGATATTAGGACTACATTTTGACTTTTTATAAATTTGAATTTTTTGTACATTTTTGCTCCCTTAAAACTTTTCATATTTTTTAACGTTGTTAACGACACTATATTGTGTGTATGTTCAAGAAATTTCATTTTATGTAATGAGTTAAAAAAATATGGACACTTTTCAAAAGCTATCCGATATTAGGGCACTTTACTCTACATGATTACAATAATTTGAACATAGTGTTCCTTTAGGCAGGGCGCATACATACAATTATTGTTTCACAACTAAACAGTTTAGTCGAATTGGGTACGTGTTGCGATTTCAATTCGACTAAACTGTTTAGCTGTAAGAGGCGCGCATACATTCAACTAGTTGTGCCACAATTTCACTATTAAACTAATGGGCAGTCGAACAACTGTTTAGTGAAATGTATGCACGTCAATACACAGCTGTATATAGACATAAGCTGCCGACGATAGTTGTTCGATAGTTTAGTCAAAAGGCGATCGGTGTGGTTTTACGATTTTTTAGTCGGCCAACTATCGAGATGTATGTATACGCACTCCCATCTACTCCAATAGCCTTTTGACAAACAACTAAACAGTTGTGCGATTAGTGTGTCAATTTTTGATTTTGCTTTTATTTTATTGTTTTTACTTTTGTTTTGTTTACACTTTGTATCTTTACAGACGCTAATGACCTCTGTTGTCGAGCGTCTATAATCTACAATTCATTCATTCAGTTGTGCGATTAAAAATTGTATGTATGCGGGGCTTAGCCTACTACAATGGTTCAAAATGTATTTAGTACTCACACGCTAAGAAATAATTCGCTCTGGCAGTTAAACTATTTAGTACAAATAGGGACACTTAAGGAAATTTACTAAAGAAGTGAACATTTTTCAACTACAAAATTTCATCAAAACAGTGAATGACGATCACTGTATTAAATAAATTTACTTCATTATTATAACAAATAAGTCGTTCACTGCTCTAGTAAAAATAAAATTTGTCATAAGTTAGAATCTTATAACAACTGGCGTAAAATGAAAATACTGACCGAGTCAAAATGTTTAACTAACTCTGTAGAAATAGAAACACTGAATTAGTGATACTTTCCTACTAGAATAAAAATACATTATTAACTAACACAGTGAATTTTAATCACTGGATTTAGTATTTATTTTAACTGTTCCATTTAATATAATTTACTGTAGCGGATCAGCCTATACTAAAAACTTCTACTGGTGATTCTACAAGCAATTTTTTAGAAATAATTTTATATGAAACATGTATCTAATATCAATTTTTTGTATTTTCAAAAATGTTATGATTAATTATTAATCATGACATTTTTGAAAATACAAAAAATTGATATTAGATGTTTCATATAAAATTATTTCTATAAAATGACTTGATAGAATCATCAGTAGAAGTTTTTAATAGGCTAATCCGCTACAGTAAGTTATATTAAATGCCGATGTGCTTTCTTTCTGTACAATTATTGTACAGAAAGAAAGCAAATCGGCTTCTTTACAGTTCTGTAATGCAAGACTGCAGCTGATAAATATAATTCCACATAAAATTTTAATAAAACAACTTTTCCAATTATTTATAGAAATTTTTAATACTAGTTATCAATCATAATAATATAATATAATTTTCAATAAAAACTGAAAATAACAGCAGACAATTGGCAGGGGTTGTAACGTGAGGCTTAACTTTTGCAATGTTTCTTGGCTTGCGGCGATCCTTTTATTCAATGAACTGCTATCCTAAAAAATAAACAAGAAATAGTAAAATATTCTTGCCTCTTGGAAAATAAGACATATTATGTATAATAGCTAATAATTTAATTTACCGTTAAATGAAGCAGGAAACTCTCCTGTACTTCTAATTTGGACCGTCACCAGTTTTTTTTTAATTGATTTTTGTTATACATAGGTTTCGCACGTACTAGTTCCTATAAAAATCCAACGACATTGACAGCATCTACAAAAATAAAATTACATTGGATTTGAAAAAGGAATTATAATTAAGAATTAAATGAAACAATTTTTTTGTCGAAAATGTTTTTTCCAGCTTGCACAATTATAATCAAGTAATGAATTATGCTCATCGTTTGCTTCTAAATTTTTATTTAGCTTTTTTTATAACTTGTACCATTTTTTTTATCATATTGCTGTAAAAACAGGCCATTCCGAAAATAATGTTAACTCTTTCCCTGGGTATAAGTAATTAAAACCCTTGAGTAACTGAAAAATATAAATTATCGTTGTCTGTCGTTACCTGTTTTCATTTTTTTATTATAAATATATAGTCTACAACTGATACGTAAGAAAAAAACATTTTCGATATTATTTTATTATAGTACCCCTATTACAAGTTGTAAACATAATATTATGCGTACTTACCAAAACAAAACACCTTTATTTATCTCACAGAATATTAATCTGTTAATATTATTAATTTCAATACCCGCTCTATCAGTTTAACACTAACATCGGATTAATAATGTCGGCAGTTGAATGGCGTCTGTAAAATTTATAATTTATATTGCGCAATGTCATGTAAACTAATAAATGATTCCATCGAGAAGCAATTTTTCTCAGTTTCTCTTAAAGCGATTTATATGACACTATCCTTTTCTTCAATCTTTTAATATCGGGTAAGTACAGTTTTACTAGAATAATCAACACTATTCACTAAACCAGTGAATAAATTTAACAAAAGTAATACAATTAGAACGTTTTAACTGGGTTGTTAAACAATGTTTTAATTTTTACTGAAAATACTTAACAAAAACGAAACAAACGAAAAAAATCAACTATTCGAGTTAAAACAAAATCGACTAGCAGAGTATTTCTTGTTTCTCTATCTAACTCAAAGACCAATTCAGTAGTATAGTAATTAAATGTAACTGATCTAGCTAACGACGTCAGTTATTTTTTCTTCACTGTAGGTTTAAATCGTCATTAACTAAGTTGTTAACATTTTATCTAGAGGAGTTAATTTTTCAGCTATTCTAGTTAACATTTTGCAGTTAAAATAATTTCGTTCTGAAAGCGAATGCTTTTCTTAGCGTGCAGTCCTTGAATTTCAATGATTTTTGAATTTTGTTGTATTTCTGGAAAAAATCTACCAAACAACCCAGATGTTGGAACCTACCTAATTATTGTTTTCGATAGATTAGGCCGGAATATAGTATCTGTTAGGTTAAATAACAGTTTTATACAGCTGAAATGCAATTGAAAAATTTTTTCGTTGGAGAGCAGCCAATTATATAATTATTTCGAAAAATATTGGAAAAAATCATTTTACCAACCAGTGGTCACAGTCAGGATTCTAACCTGAACCTTTCCACTTTCGCGACGGATTCACTTCATATCATTACTATTGAATTAGCATATATGAATTGACACTCGCATGTAGTGAAAATCTATTGATTCTGAAGCATATAAGGAGAATATTAATTTAGCAATCATGTCACGGTTGAGTATTGTAAGCTCATTCCGCCGCGAAAGTGGAAAGGTTCAGGTTAGAATCCTGACTGACCACTGGTTGGTAAAATGATTTTTTCCAATATGTTTCGAAACAATTATATAATTGGCTGCTCTCCAACGAAAAATTTTTTCAATAGTATCTGTTATATCATAGCACATTAATACAAGCGAAGCCATGGTTAAAAGCTAGTTGGATTTATAATTAAGATCACTTACCAATGGATTAAGCTTCAGATAATCAGGACATGCAACAGATGATAGCTTGTCAGCTTCTGTCTTGGGCCAGCATATTAAGCCATCCCAAGTTGCATTGCAATAATTCCTTCTACTTGATACTTCTGTACTGTTATCAACAACGTCGCCCAATGATAGCAGAGCACATTCACGCTCTTTTACATTAAGAATTTCTATTAATTTTTGTGGAATTTTTCCTGCAGTCATCGTATTATTTATCAATGCTTTTTTATTTTATTAAAAATTTTTATTTTTCACTTAATGTAATTTTATATTTATTAATTTTTTAGTTAAAGAAATTTTACGATTTTTTCAATTTTTTTATTTTTCACTTAATGTAATTTTATATTTATTAATTTTTTTATTAATTTTTTAGTTAAAGAAATTTTACGTTTTTTTTCAATTTTATATTCTCAATTAATTTTTTAAATCAGTTATCAAGTTAGTTTTCCACAAACAACAAATATACATATTTGTTATATAATATTATACTTATATACATACTATATTTTTAATTCACTAGGGATCTTAAAATCAACATAATATTTTTAGGAGATTTTTATTTAAATTTCTTAATATTTAAAATCAGTTTAACTTCCGTTCGAAAATATTTGTGAACATGTGAATATTTTACAGTTGTTCAGTTTGAGACATCAGTATTGTTCCAAGAGAACGTTCACCAGATGACTGAACAATGTAGATCTCTCACTTGCCATTTTACCTCAACCACTTATATTTTCTCATTTGACATGCGTGACAATAATCAAGGGTTGTTTTCCCCCAGATAAGCACTCGTCTAAATGAAGACTTCTTTAATATTATTGTGATCATAGGACAACATTGATATTCATTACTTTTCTAGAACAACAAAACATTTATTTTTATATCAACGTTTAAGGTGAAACTGGAGTTGATCAAATTAAATATTATTATAACTTTAATAGTATATTGTGTAACTAGTGTGCTAAATACATCTACATGCGTCAGGCGCGATGTTTTCAGCACGAGTAGTAGGCGAGCGCGCACGAGCATTGGCAAGTGCACATCGCAAGCCGCTTTGAAAAATTCTTTCACTGTTTAAAAACCTACTTATTCCCGAGTGATACTACGATTACGCTATAAGAAAAGAGGGATGAGCGAAGGAAAATTGAGCACGTGATCTCTGAGCTATAAATAATTTGTGTACGCTGGCTAAATTATATAAATTTATAGTAGGTATTGTTAATTTACATCTGTAACCATGGTTATGTATTTGTTATGGAAAATGAATGAAGTGCACTTCTATTCTCCATCTCTATCTTTTGCGCCGACACTTTTTTGGGTGGCTTCCCTCCTATCTCTATGGTCGTATCACATAAAATATGTTTTATTGTACGCGTGCTATATATATATATATATATATTATTTTAAGCAGCCGACTAGAGACACGAAATGTTGTACATGTCATATATGTGCAACAAAAACATTTTTTGTTCAACACTCGCAAAAAATATGTAATTTCGTGGCTCTACTGAGAGTGGGCGAAATAATGAATTCTCTGATTGTAGACGTAGAGAGTTCCACTACGGGGAACGTTTACGCAAGTGTTGATAGTTTCGTCAATCAATCAGGTCACCCATTGTTTCGCCCACGCTCAGCAGAGCCACGAAATGACATATTTCTTGCGGTAGTTGAACAAAATATTGTGTGCGACTATTGGTCGAAAGAGGAGATTCCACTCGTGTGTTTACCGCACTCGCTACGCACGTGCAGTAAAATCCACACTCGAGGAATCTCCTCTTTCGACCAATAGTCGCACAATATACTATTATTAAATCCATCTTTGGTTTATTTAGAATTTTCAAGCAACTTATTTAACGAAAAAGACGTTAATTGATAGAACTATTCGAAGAATGTCTATTTATATAAAACTTTTTTTAATTTTAGAAAAATAACAAAATGCAAACAATTTAAACTATTCCTGTAAAACCAATTAAAATAGAAACGGAAAAAGTGCTTTGCATTCCACTTTACATTAAACCGATTTATAAAACGACCATTCGCTTGTTTGTTTACAGTAAACGCTCGATTTCAATGCGCTAATGCTATAGTGCAGCATGTTAGAGGTGGTAAACTATAATCTACAACATCTACATAATATGGTGCCAACTATAACGATACAACTATCGGCACTATCGATAGTTAACGATAGTCGGCATTATTCATAGTTATCAATAGTTTTAAAATTTTGTGAAAAGCGCATTTTGTAACTTTAAATTCTAACTATTATAAATGCGGAAGTAAGTTTGTTTATTTATTTGTTTGTTTCACTTTCACGCTTCAACTACTCAACCAATCTCTGTGAAATTTTGCACATGGTTAGCTTTTGCAATGGAGATGAACATAGGTTATAATAACTAGCCGGACCGGCTTTGCCCGGGTAAAAATCGGGGCTAATGTCAGAAAATTACATTCGCGGACAGACCACACAACTGCAATACTCCTATTGCAGCTGGAAGTTATAACACCAATCCTAAAATATAATAATAATAATAATGCGTTTAACGTCCGTTTCTCGACATTATGTCATAACAGACGCCATTCGCACCATTACTATTTTCCATTTTTACCACTTCCCGTTTTATACATATTTATTATATTCCAACTTATTTAATAGCAATGTGCGAATGGAGGAATTATAGGACATTAGGATAAGGTAGGCAACTTTGGGAGCATAGGAGTTTGGCCTTGAATAAGGAACCATCTCGATATTCATCTGGAATTATTGAGGGAAACCATGGAAAACCTCAAACAAGATGGCCGGTACAGGAATTACCGTTTCTCGGCGTGAGGCAGTAGGAAAAAGTCCTAGCCACATCTGCCCCCGCCGGGATTCGAACCCAGTACCTTCCCAATGCGAGTCTAGTGCTGTACCACTAAGCTACATCGCTGGGTCTAAAATATAATATACAGGGAGTAAACGGTTTTACCGAATATAGGGCAAATATAATATTGAGAACATTTACAATTTTTCAGGCTATGGGCTATAAAATCTAACGTAAATATGTAGTAGATACTTTGTTTTTCTATTTAGCAGGTTCCAAGTTACTCTTATTCAATCTGTCTGTCCTTCCGTGAATCTTAGAGGCAGTGCCATATACCTAACTGTAATCATGATATTAATACTGAAAGAATATAGTTATTAAAATTATTGTATTCACTAGACGCACTGATGTTATTTCATAATAGAAAATCGAGCGTTTACCATTCAAAATGAGTAATGACTATATTAACACAAACAAATAGCAAGTGTTTATATTACTTTAAATATACGTTTTGTCTATGTTAATAAAAGCCAAGCTTAAATATAAACCAGGTTAATGTCGGTATTTTTTTCACACCTGAACTTGATTGATTATGTTTTATTTACTTAACTGTAGAATGCGAGTAAAATTTTTTAATCTTTGAAAAATTGGCAGTAGTCATACTACGAAAGAGTTTGGAATATTTATTACAATATTATACTTATATAGTAGTACCCACCAAAAACATAATTGTGAAAAAAAACTTTTTAACAAAAAAGAACCTCCTTCAAAAAGGCACTAAAAAGAGGAAAATAATGAAATTTTGAGGTCTGTGCCAATTAAAATATGAAATTGGTTAAAAAGAAGATATTAATCACTATACTATACTTTTTAACCGACTTCATATTTTAATTGGCACGCAGACCTCAAAATTTCATTATTTTCCTCTTTTTAGTGCCTTTTTGAAGGATGTTTTTTTTTTGTTAACAAGTTTTTTATTTTTTACTTTTTAGTGTCAAAAAGTAACATTTACCTTAAAGAATCACACGCCTTACTTTTTTTTTAAAATCAGCCGAACTACTGAACCGATTTTGAAGAAATTTCTATGGGACCTATCTGAAAGTATATCCTTTCAAATAAAAAAAAAATTCAAAATCGGTTCATAAACGACGAAGTTATCCGCGAACATACATAACCACATAAAGAATATATACGGTCGAATTGAGAAACTTTTTTTGAAGTCGGTTAAAAAGGGTCCAAGTTCGATACAAAGAACGAGTGGGTTTGTCTGCTTCTCCGAAAAAATAACTGAGATATGGGTTTTGCATGATCAGAAAATAAATGCATTTATGGAATTAAAAATGTAAATAACTTGACTAAAGTTAAACAGATTTGAAAAAAACAAAAAACACCTTGTTTAGAATGAAAAAAAAAACCTTTCAAATGAGGTATCACTTGCTCTATCATGCTATTTAAAATTTTAAGGGTTGTGCACATAGCGCAGAGGGCTGAAAAGATTTTTGTAAAAATTTTATTGCAAAAGATGTCCCCCTTGAAAGAAAAATCGACCTGTTCGACCGTTTTTTCAAAATCTTATTTTAAGTGACCAAAAGCGCGGCATTTTCGTTTTCTTTAGCCCACTCTATATAGTAACCCGGCGGTGCCCGGGATCGACAACCCCCTATTAGGCTGTTATGGTATAGCGTAACGAGATATAGCATAAAACCTTCCTACATATTTTATCTCTGCTTCGTGAAAATCTCATAAAAATTGGTGAATTCATAAAGTGTTGTAAACGGTAGACCCCAAACATAGGGAAAATAATTTTGTAGAATTTTATGAAAACACTAGTTTGCGGATAGTGATTTACTTACTAAAGGATGCATTTAATTTGGTACAGAGGTTGCAATGAAAATAATATTGAAATTAAGAAAAAAAGTATAATTTTAAGGGATGTATTAAGGGGTTAAATTTTTTATTTTGTCCAAAAACAAACTTGAGTTTACGTATTAAAGCCACAAGGCCTGTATCAGCAAATACACTATATTGTCGGCAGGGTTTGACACTGCGACCCGAGTTTTTATTATAATAGGAAAGGAATCTCACAGAATCATGATAATATAGCATAGACTATATAGTAGCGTCGTCGCTCATATATTGGTGATCAACTGACCATCGCGAACGATAGAGGTAATTATATTGCTGTTTATATTATTAATTATGAATTCGACGACATCGTTAGCCTTGACAAGTAATAAATCATCATTACTCATTAGATTTTACAAAGTGTTCACTTAATTTATCTATATTTACTTAAATACAAGCCGTTTTCCTTCGACAGTCCGCCCGCGGTTTATACTCAACCGATTTACATAATTTTTTTAAATGAAGCTTTTTATTCACAGATGTGTCATCTTTATTTTTCTTTTTAATATTATTGCTTATATTCTGAACGGATCTTTATGTGTATGAATCGAGATTCATCGGAAGTCCTCGTTAATGTTCGGAGAAGTCCAAAGAGAGCAACCGAACATACATAATATATGAATCGGACACACACACAGACAACCAAGCATGTTAAAATCGAGCATTTCGAATTGTTTCTTTATAATAATATAAACCAGCGGTTCCCAAACCATGAGCCGCGACCCACTTGTGGGCCGCGGGCAGCGTGATACTGGTCCGTGGACGCTGGTCGAGAGTCTAAGCCAAGATAAATACTGTCGGAGCTTCAGGGGTCGAGATGGGAACAATCGAGTATATACGTCTATATTTGTGTTTGTTTTTATTTGTATATTTAGTTAGTTGACCTCAAATTTTTTTTACAAAATTAGCGATCCGCATAACTAAAAAGGTTGGGAACCGCTGATATAAACAATATTACATCTATTATTTCTTTTATATAATTTTCCAAATCTCCTAACTCCATCTAATTTCGACGGTGTCAGTCTAGTGGATATTGTTACGGATCACCCTGTATATAACCGGCAGGCAAGAATTCTGAGAAACGGGGGTCCGCTTACTGTAACAACTGGTACCTGCACGAAAGTTCTAGAGAAAGCGAGAACACACTAGGCTTATGCTACGCAGCCTATATAAACAGCAGTCAACGGTGAGTCAGGCAATCAGTCAATGGAGAATACTGAGCGACAAATAGTGCGTCTGATATAAATACAGTGAATATAAATAGTTGAAACATAAATAACTAGAAATAAATAGTCCTGGTATATAGTTAATTGTTACGAGTTATTGTATATACTATATACAGTGTGTCCACAGACTCATCCTCAACATGGGGATCTCCGTTGTTACGGGAGATAGAGATTTGGTTAAATGAGACAAAATGTGCAGAATCTACACTACTACTACCCTGCGTAGTCAAACTTTCCATATTTTGCTTGGTTCACGACCGACAGTTGAAAAACGAGATTTACCCATTTTCGTTTTTTGCTTATAACTCGCTTATTAAGTAAGTTAGAAAAAAAATATTTTCACTTTCTTAAGGCCCTTTTTCATGAAGATTTCAAATCTCTTTTCATATTTTTATTTACTTTTATAGTTTTAGAGTTACTTGTATTAACTTTGTTTTTTTAAATACACGTCAAAGATGGCCATGACACCATTCGAAAGAGATTTTTTTTCTCTTTAATTTGATATCAGAGTTGATGGATTTATTTTTAAAAATAACAGAGTTATACGTAAAACACTGATTTTAAATAGTAGGCTATGCTAAATTAATTGATAAAACAACAGAAGGCTTAGCAAACAGTTGAAATTCGCGTTGGCTTAGTAAACGGCTGTTTTGTTTTAGCTGTCAAAGTGCAGTTTGTTGCTAATTTGTCAGTTTACTAAGTAATTTATTAAATTTACTTTTGTTATCATGGAACCATTTTGTAACAATGAAAAATAAGCGATTTTCGACAATTGATCGTAAAACAGTAGTTTTATCTTCTTCACTTATTCGCGTTGACTTAGTAAACGGCTTTTTAAATGATCCATAGTTTATCAAATTTACTCGTAAGTTTCTGTAAATAGACGAATGAGGTTGTCTTCGTTCTAGATACTGATCGAAGTACATTTCTGCAGCTCTGGTCGAATTTTTGTGACATAGAATGTAACAAGATAACATATCAAATTTTTCATTGTTACAAAATGGTTCCATGATAACAAAAGAAAATTTAATAAATCACTTAGTAAACTGACAAATTAGCAACAAACTACACTTTGACAGCTAAAACAAAACAGCCGTTTACTAAGCCAACGCGAATTTCAACTGTTTGCTAAGCCTTCTGTTGTTTTATCAATTAATTTAGCATAGCCTACTATTAAAAATCAATGTTTTACGTATAACTCTGTTATTTTTGAAAATAAATCCATCAACTCTGATATCAAATTAAAGAGAAAAAAAATCTCTTTCGAATGGTGTCATGGCCATCTTTGACGTGTATTTAAAAAAACAAAGTTAATACAAGTATCTCTAAAACTATAAAAGTAAATAAAAATATGAAAAGAGATTTGAAATCTTCATAAAAAAGGGCCTTAAGAAAGTGAAAATATTTTTTTTCTAACTTACTTAATAAGCGAGTTATAAGCAAAAAACGAAAATGGGTAAATCTCGTTTTTCAAGTGTCGGTCGTGAACCAAGCAAAATATGGAAAGTTTGACTACGCAGGGTAGTAGTACTGGAGATTCTGCACATTTTGTCTCATTTAACCAAATCTCTATCTCCCATAACAACGGAGATCCCCATGTTGAGGATGAGTCTGTGGACACACTGTATAGATAAGTGTATATAGTTGTTTTGTGTTGCTTGCTTAAGAATTACTGTTTAGTTATTGTTTACTTGTGTTGATTGTTAGAACTGACTTTTCGTTGTTGCATTCATTATTATTGTAAATAAATATTTATTCCGCCAACTCAGAAAACAGTTTTGTAACAATATTTAATAGACGTTGATGCCATGTCACTTTTTAGGGTTCCGTACCTACATATTAGCCTGCCTACGATGTCTGTCCGTCTGTCTTTCTGTCTGTCCGTCACATAGGGCTCTATCTCACAAACGGTAAGAGGTTGCCAGTTGAAATTTTTACAGATTGTGTTTTGTTGTGGCATGAATCCTGGCAAATAATAATTAAAATTAAATAATCAATTAATTTTAATAAATTAATGTTTTTATTTAACGCATTTCTGTACTTTGTATACCTACTATAATATATTGTATAGAGCTGTATCAAGTGTGTACAGTATACTATTGTTTCTGCAGTGCTGCAACAGGGTCGCGTAGGCTGTATAGAGTAACGATAAGGCGTGAGGCGTTCGCATGTCACCACGAAGAGCCGGGTTCAAAAACAACTGACAATACGTGATTTTTTTATATCTTTTTTTTAGAATGTTAACATTTTGGAATTTTTTACTTTAAAATTTGGAACACTAAAAAGAGCAAAATAAAATACAAATAAGTAAAAAAAAACTTTTTAAACACAAAGCTTAAATAAATAAATCTGTTAATTTTTTACCCTACCTAACTCCTTGTTTTTATTATTTTGACTCGCACCTGGTCGGTTTTTAACATTATACACCAAACTAGGGCCGACTAAACAGTAGGAGTGTGGGGCCCTAAGGTGGAAACGGGGCTCGTCTGAAAATGTCAATTTTTTTAATTTTTTCGAAATTCTATTTATTTAACGTTAAACGTTAGGTAAATTTTGAAAAAATATCTTTAGCACTTCAAATGCTCAACGTTTTGATAAGTTATTTTCGTCTAAACTCTAGATTATTTGTTATTTTTTATTATAATAGTTATGTTTCAAAACAATTTTCAATCTTTAAAATAAGCTGAAATTGTTGGAAATAGCAACATATACTCGTAACTGAAAAAATTGTCTTTCAAAATTCAACGAAGTGCGTTGTCAAAACATTCCGTAATTTTCCATTAATTAAATTTCATACAACACATTGTGTAGTTACTTTATGAATTGCATTAAATTTTACACATATTGGATGCCGAAAAATATTCCAAAACATAATTTGATTCTCCATCAAACGAATATTCGATTAAAACAAAGTTAGACAGTTTTATATTTACTAAATTATATTTGTTTAACGTAACTGCAGCTGTGTAATAATCAATTTTCGGTATTGCAAAAATTAAAATTATTTAAATCTGCCGCCCACTAGTCCACTCGCCAGAAAATTACTTCCTTAGGGTGGCTATGAATAAGTTTACCAAATTTTTTCGACACAGTTAGATAGCGCATGGATAGGTCTATAATCCCTACATAGAAAATTAATATTTATTAAACATCCTACTTACTAGAGCACTTCGCATAAAGGGTATCCATTTTTAGTCGAAAAGTACTAACTCGAAAAAATTACTTCCTCAGGGTGGCTACGAATAAGTTTACCGAATTTTTTCGGCACAATCAGATAGCGCATGGATAGGTATATAATCCTTACATAGGAAATTAATATTAATTAAACTCCCTACTTACTAGAGAACTTCGCGTCAAGTGTTTCCATTTTTAGTCAAAATGTTTACTTTGATAAAATTCCTTCTGTAGGGTGGCCTCTTTGGATTTTTCTAATTTTTTTAACGCATTTTGATAGCCTATCAATATATATAACTGGGATGCAAGGTAAAAAGCTAAAGTCAATGAACTAATATGTTGCAAAATGGAAAATAATTATCGAAAACCAACCTTTTTAGCAGTTTTTTACGATTTTGAGAAATAATGCACTTTTTCGAAACTCTGTATCTCGGTACGTTTTACTTATGAAAATTGTAGGAAATTTAATCCCCTACAAGTTATAAATTTGAAGTTGTCCGCTAAAATCAACCGTTTTCTAAATATTTCGAAAAACCCGAAAAGACTGCAAAAATTTTGGGGTTTTTCGCCCCTCACCAAAATTCCACAAGGTTTTTTTGTTGGATAAATTGGGTGTAGCACTAATGGACACCCACAAACAATATCCCAAAGTTTCATTAAGTTCGGAATTTTTTGAAGTTACCCATTGATTTGATTCTTCAGACGATTGGACTACACTATGAACAAAACTATACTGAAAGATGCAATGCCGCCACTATCGGAGCCAGCACATATTATCTGCAATAATAGGGTCATCCCACATTTTTTTAGGATTGGAATCTACGTTACAAATAGATAGTAAAACAATTTTTTTGAGAATTTTTCGGAAGCTTTTTCTTCCTACATAACGATCAAAACTAAAAATTGGTATTATTTTTTCATATCACCATAATAGTACCTACCTAGATTGATTCCACCAAAAACATAAATGTAAAAACGGATACAAAGAACAGCTTCGCCGGAAAAAGAATTGAGATCTAAGTGGGTGCCAAGCTTTCACTTGCCAAGTTTTCATGTTTTATATTATAAATAAATGAATCGTGTGTGAAAACTTGGCATCCACTTATAAGATATCTCAATTATTTTTTCGGCGAAACTGTTCTTTGTACCGAACTTGGCCCCTTTTTCACATTTATGTTTTTGGTGGGATACCAATACTTTTTATAATGTTACATTCTACTTAAATATTATCTGGGCACATATTATATACAGGGAGTTCCATAAACATAGCTACACACTTTTAGACGCGGTAGGAGACACCAAAACAAAGATTTTTGCTATATAAACATATGTCCAAAAACGCTTCGTTTTCGAGATACAGGGTGTTACAATTTGTAGAAAAAATTGTTTTTTTTTAATAATACCTAAAAACGCTTCAGCCGATTTTAATAAAATTTTCACAGTTTGTTGGTAACTTTATGAGGCATCTTTTGGATCTATTAAACTTAATAAAGATTAATAAAAAACGATTATTTTTTACAAATTTTAACAGCCTGTATCTCGAAAACGAAGTATTTTCGAACATATGTTTATGAAGCAAAAAATGTTTGTTATGATGTCCCTTATCACATTACCGCCCCAAAAAGTTTGTCGGTAGATTTAAACATCCTATAGTTAGGTATAGTTAGGTAGTTAGGTATAGTTAGGTACTAGCGGTTCCGTCCGCCTTTGCCCGTGTGCTAAGAATTTATGATTTATTATCCTTCCCCCGCGAGAAATTCTCCCCCTGCGAAGCGAAGTCGGGCTGGTGGTGTTTATAAAATTAGTAGAATTCCGCTTATACGCTAAAATGCAAAAGAATTTCTGAGTTACGTTTTGTTACTATCCCACAGGAATTATTCCCCCCCCCCCGCAAGAAATGTATCAAAAGAAAATATATTGTAGCCTATATCACTCAGAGATAGTATAATCAATGAGTTATGATGTCTGTATACTGTACATATAACTGATTGTATAGCGTAACTTTCAATATGCAAATGTAGATAAATGTGGTGGAAGCGCAACTATTAATCACGGCACCTTCACCATATAATTTACATATTACTTAATAAATTAGTGCTTTTTGATACTTTATAGTTTTTAGATTTTTTACTTTGTATACGCCTAATGATCTACCTTCACCATATAATTTACATATTACTTAATAAATTAGTGCTTTTTGATACTTTATAGTTTTTAGATTTTTTACTTTGTATACGCCTAATGATCTACCTTGATGCCAAATTTCAAGTTTCTAAGTCATCTAGAAGTGGTCTAGGTTTTTGATGAGTGAGTGATCCATCTGTCAGCATGAGTGAGTGATAAAAATGGCACTTTTCAGACCTTAATAACTCAAGAACTATAATAGGTTTATTCATGAAATTTGGGTTTCTAGGTGTTCAAGAGGGCCTTATTAGACATGCAAAATTGCAAGTGTGTAGATCTAATATTTTTTGAGTTACGGAGGGGGGGGTCAAAAGTAGCTCGAAATGGTTCGTGTAAATATACAGTCAGTGTTTGCCGAACTTGGCTAACACACGAGTCATAATATCATTACGCGTGAGATATATATTATATTTTTGCCATACCCACTATAAAATAGCTACTTTTCACTTCATTTTCTGTATTTTCAAAAAAATGTGACAATTTATTTGCGTCGCCAACTTCACATTTATAGCAGGCCATGAGGAGGTAATAGCGGGCGGATCAGAGCTAATAAACATATATCACTATGGAAAACACTTTCAACACACCTGCCTGTTAACTGATCCATTCCATGCATACATACACGCATGTAAAGTAGCTATTTTATAATGGGTATGGCAAAAAATACTTTTTACTTAAAAGTATTTACCGCAATAAACATAATTACAAAGTTTTCAAACCATTTCAAATTTGCACATTCCAAATCTATCTAATTTATCTTTATGCAAAAACCTAAAGAATACAATATTATTTTCAAAGATGTGTAAAAATAAGAAACAGATAAGACATAGTTACCTACATGAAAAGATGTAAAAGATTAAGTATAAAGTTCTAAATAAATATCATTAATCATTATCATTAAATTCGAATCAACAACAGCTATTAAAGAGACAACTTTAATTAAATGTAATAAACAATAATAAATAATATTTACGCATACAAAGAAATTCTGCAATTCATTTTTGAAGAATGAAGAAGTGGATTTTCTTTTTTCGCAAAAAAATAGAACAATAGGTGTAGAGATTTTACAAAATCAATATTAGTACTGATACTATTTTGATAACCTTCGTTTTAAGTTTAAAAAAATTTAAAAGATTGTTTGTTAAGCCCGATTCACACTATAGTGCCGGTCACGGTTCGATCTCGGTCCAGTCTCGGTTCGGTAAACGATTCCTAAACAAGAAACAATGAGCGTATTCTTACTATCAGCACCGCTCAAGTTCGGATCCAATCACGCACCGGCACCGATCCGTTTAGAAGAATATTTTGCTGGAGCGTGATCGGACTTCATCAAGAAGAATAGCTATAACAGCTAATTTTTTTTTTTATTTTAGTAAGACGCGCAGCTACTAGGCTATATGCGTCATTATAAGTCTGTTGTTTAAAACAGGTAAGTATAGTTTGTGCTTTATTTTACTTTTATTCACTTTATACTGTTTTTGTTTTTTTTATTTTCTTTTAGGTTTTTAATTAAATTTGAGGCAGAAGTCCAGTCATTTCCAAGAAGTTGATGAGACGAGTGATGTTGTCAGGATTGTCTTGAAGTATTTCTTCTATGGAGCCAGGTAAGTTGGAGTGTATTCTTTCATTCTGGTATTTTTTGCATGTTTCCAGTATGTGTTTTACCGTTAGTGGTGTATTGCATGTTGTGCATTCTGGGGCATTTTCTTTTTTTCTGATGTATGAATGCGTGATGTTTGTATGACCTATCCGTAATCTAGCCAACGCTGTTTCATATCTTCTGTTTCTACTGAATGAGGTGTTCCATTTATTTGTGTCTTTTTTAATTGTTCTCAGTTTGTTGTTTGTTGTGTCTGCCCACTCCCTTTCCCATTCTTTTGCTACGTTCCTTAGATAAGTGCCTGATATATCATTACAAGGAATTTGATCTATTTCGTAATTTTCTAGTTGCGATGTTGTTTTGGCTTCCAGATCAACTTGTTCGTTCCCTTTTATACCGCTGTGACCGGGGATCCATACAAATATTATTGATTTATTCACCTGTTGTAATTGATGCAGAATGTTAGTTATATCAATAAGTATGGGATAACAGCTAATTCTTCAATTGAAAAATCGAACGACATTGTCAGACAACTAGAAAAATTGTACTTTAATAAATGAAATAAAGTAAAATTGTATTGCAAAGGAAATACATCTGACTTCGACCATCTACGATTTTATACTGAACCAGAGATTGAACCGTGATCGAACCCAAATGATAGTGTGGATACAGTAAGATTTTACCGAACCGAAACTAGATCGAGAGCGAACCATGACCGGCACTATAGTGTGAATAGAGCCTTATTGTGCACACATTTATTACATCATTTTTAGATTTTCTCATAATTTACATGCATTAATAATTGTCTCGTGAGAAGGCACTCCAGTCCATTCGTGATGGACGGTATGCCGTCAGTTGATCCCAGCAATTTGATCCCACGACATTTGATCCCACGACAATTGATCCCAACGACATTTGATCCCAACGACAATTGATCCCACGACAATTGATCCCACAACATTTGATCCCAAAAAATTGTCTATAAACTAACAGAGCCTGATAAGTAATAAAGTTATTAAATTTTATTAATTTAATGAAATAATTTAATCGAGGGAAATTTGTTTGAATTAAATTTGTAGGCATTATAATATATTTGTAATTACATTGATATTCGAATTCTAACGAATGTAATAGTAAATATAATGTGTTTATGAGTTAATAATCCTTTAAAGATTATGTAAAGATCAAGTTGAATAATCCACTTTTATTTATCATTTCCGGGATACGTCGTAATTTTGTCAAATATTGTATTTTATAAATTTTGTTGAAAAATTACCTATTGTACATAAAAACTTCGAAACATCAGCTGTGCAGTCAATTTGGTCTTACGTACTTTTCACATTATAACGAATTGTTAAATATGCCATTAAAGTTTATGAAAAGTCAACGTCATAATTTGTTATTAATTCATAAAATACAATATTTGACAAAAATACGACGTATCCCGGGCAATGATAAATAAAAGTGAATTATTCAACTTGATCATTACATAATCTCTAAAGGATTATTAAATAATAAACACATTATACTATTACATCCGTTAGAATTCTAATAACAATGTAATTACAAATAAATCATAACGTCTACAAATTTAATTCAAACAAATTTCCCGACAAAGGGAATAATCGATTAAATTATTTCATTAAATTAATAAAATTTAATAACTTTATTACTTATCAAACGCTATTAGTTTATAGACAATTTTTTGGGATCAAATATCGTGGGATCAATTGTCGTTGGGATCAAATGTCGTTGGGATCAATTGTCGTGGGATCAAATGTCGTGGGATCAAATGTCATGGAACCGTGATGGACCTGATGAATCTCTTGGTACCCAAATAATTCGTTCCTGCAAGAATCTGAGGCGCTTACACAACACCTCGCTGCAGGGCCCTCGTAAGGTCTCACGCCGCCCGCGTGCGGATTTATAATTGACGCCCCTTATTGGGGATAAACTGTCGATTCCTGCCAGGAATCGACAGGAAAATTCAAGATATAAACATACGCGGGAGTCTCTCGATAGGGGCGCCCTGTCTACTCGCTGATGTGCATTAACAATCGAATCGAAAACTGCGCGCGAAATATTTCGAATTCGAATTTGAATTTTATTAAAAAAGAAATAACTACTCGTAAGAGTTTTCACGTAGGCTTGAGTATACAAATAAAATTGATATAATATCAGTTGTATATTTTTCTATATACAGTACAAAAAACATAACTCAACTAGGCCATTTGCCGCCCCTTGGATGTGCCGCCCGCGTGCATCGCACACATCGCACTCAGGGGCGCGAGGGCCCTGCCTTGCTTTTTGTTATTAAAAAAGAATAATAATATACTACTTTAAAGGGCGTTTATTAGATGTCATCGCAGGGATCGGGTAAGATAATGTTTCTGACAAAACCGACTTTAACACGATGAAAGCCGCTTGGCTGGCTAGTATTGCTATATTATATTGATTATTTCTATGCATGACCTTGATGTTGTTATTAAATAATTTCATGTGAGTACCTATCATTCGTATGAGTGTGAGCGTTTCAGTAGGTAGTAGTAGGTACATATTAAGTGAAATAATGACACACATTTTAAACGTAAGAAAATATTTTGAAATTAAATTCATATAGTAATTTAGTTTTTCTTAAAAATAACACTCCTTTTTTATCGTAAAAATGTTCATTGTAATTTTTAACTTCCCACTGGAAGTTATTGTAATGGGTCCGAAAATCGAAATCAAAAAGGAAAAAAAATTTTTATATTTCAAGGTCACTACACTATTTTTACACTACTTTTAGAAAGATGTCTGTGTGTGTGTGTGTGTGTGTGTGTGTGTGTACGTACGTACGTACGTACGTACGTACGTACGTACGTACGTATGTGTCCATTTCTTTCTAAGACGAAATCTCGAGAACGAAAAATGATATCGACTACGTTGGGGTGCCAATCGACGCGTATTAACGTAAATATGATCTGAAAGGAATTTTTTTAAAATCGGTTCAGCCGTTCTTTTTTCTTAACCAAATAACCTCCAAAAAAGTAGATTTTACACATTATCTCGCGAATAAAAAATTATATCGACTTCGTAAGGGTGTCAATCGAGGCGTGTTAACGTCATTTTGATCCGACATAAATTTTATAAAAATCGGTTCAGCCGTTTTTTTTTTTTTTTTTTAATTATTGATGTTTTAATGATTAAAATGATTACTTTTCTGTGTAATATCTAATTTAATAATTATTATTAAATATTTATCAAACTGGGAAGTTCGTCGTGTGGACCTCAAGGGTCGCACTTTAGTCCTAATAAACGACCCACCTCACGGCTTGTTATTATTTTGTGCTAGTGGAAAATATTTATATAATGATTTACGCTAAATACTATAAAAGCAACTATCATTTTTTGTGGAAAAGTAAATAAAATGTTATTAATGTAACTGTATATTTTCATACTTGAAATTTATACCTGGTTTAGAAATTCCTGAGTTTCAAATTTAAAAACATTTTTTCAAGTAAAAACTTCAAAATGAGCGTCACTGCATCTACATCATCGCGTCGTATCATAACAGAGAGTGAAGCCAAAGATTTGGTGTCCGAAATAATTGCCAAAAAAGGGCTAAAATTTGAATCAATTAAAATATGTGTTGGTACAGAAATTGGTGACAATTATTCTGGACTTATAACAAAACTAACAATAAATACAAAAAATCCAATTAGGTATTTAAGTTTAAAAAAAATTATTAATTTTTTAATTTTTTCTAATAATTTAACATAAATAATATTGGAAATCGAAAAGAAAAATTTTTTTAAAGCTATAGATAAATTACTAAAAATTAATTAAAATGTATAAAAATTTAAAAAATATCACGTGACTTCAAAACGGGCCAGGAATGTTTGTGACGTCGTTATGTTAAAATGTGTCTGCATTTGTTGGTATTTGTGTATATGTATTACACATACTATCAAAAATAATAAATTTTTAACTTGGTAACCATGGATACAAAGACCATAGATAACATAATGACGTCACACGCGTTCGGATTCTTTCGGCGCGTTATCGGAACTGAGTTTAAAAATTAATTTTTATTTAAATATAACTTTTTAATTAGTAAGCAAAAAAATTAAATAAAAACAGTTTTGCTATAAAACTTGATGTGGTCCTTCCATTTAAGTAAAAAAAAAAATTCACTTAAAAACCCAATTGGTGATCTGAAAGTATTGAGCCTAATTTTGAAATCAGCTACACAAAATGAAGCGTTCAGAAAATCCGTACCAATCAATGAATGTTACATGAGGGAAATATACATGTACCTTACAGTTTTACCAGCTTTTGAACAATTTCAAAAATCTAAAAATTGTTTGCAAGACGGTTTTAAAAATTATCCAGAAGTTTTCAATTACTCTGAAGAAATACCCAATGAGTTCATATTAATGGCTGACAAAAAAGCTGAAGGTTTCAAAATGACTGATAGAAAGGAATCGTTAAATTTTGATCACTGTAAATTAGTGTTAAAACAACTTGGAAAGTTCCATGCCATTTCATTTGCACTGAAGGATCAAAATCCAGAGTTATTTCAAAACTTTACACTTAATTTGACTGATTTCAAATCTGAAAATTGTTTTAAAAACAATTGTATGAAATATCAGAAAAAGCACATAAAATCTTGAATCCTGAAAAAGAACCAGATATTTGTCAACGATTCCAGGAATTTGGAAAGACTGTAAGTGAAGCATTTACAGAATGTACTGACACCGAAAAAGCCGACGAATATTTCGTAATCACTTACGGAGATTGCTGGACCAATAACATTTTGTATAAATATGAAGTACGTAGGTATAAAATAGTAGATTGTATATATCTAGTAACGTAATGAAACACATTACTGACGATTAGTGACAGTATATAAAAACGAGCGATAGATAGTTGTAACAGTCACACGAGTCATAATACCATTACGCACGAGATATAATATATAGCATTTTTTGCCATACCTGTTATAAAATAACTAGGTACTTTTCACTTCATTTTCAGTATTTTCAAAAAAAATTTGACAGTTCATTTGCGTCGCCAACTTCACATTTAGAGCACGCCGTGAGTATAGGTAATAGCGCGAATAAACATAAATCACTATGGAAATTATTTTATTTTCCACACTGGTGTCTTGAAAACACTTTCAACAGACCTACCTGTTGAATGAATTGTAAATTATAGACGCCCGACATGACCTACCTGTTAACTGACCTATTCCATGCATATCTATATACACGCATGTAAAGTAGCTATTTTATAGTGGGTATGGCAAAAACATATTTTAAGTTTTGCAATTAGAGTCCCCTTTTCACGTGTGTTTTAAAAACCGCTGGACCAATTTCCTGTTCAAGGTTGTACAGAACATTATCCTGAAAGTGATTTAGGCTATATAATATCATCAGGATAAGTCGTTGTGACACGAATAACGCTAAGCTTAAGAGTATTCGATAGCGGAAGTTACCCCCTGCAGTCTGCACTCTTCCTCTCAAATCCTTTCCCCTCGCCTATAAAACGGTTCCCGCTTTCCCGGCGCTATTTTTAAAGGTAAAGGGTTCGGGAAACGCCAAATGAAGGACCAAGAATCACACTACAGATCTTACAAGCGAAAAATTGAAAAAAAAATCCTGTAAAAACTTACAACTTTTTAAAAAATTACGTAATCTTTCACACGTATCCAAAACTTTTTTATTTTATCAAAAAATTTGTCTGGAGGATCTGAAGTGTGATTCTTGGTCCTTCATTTGGCGTTTTCCCAAACCCTTTAGCTTTAAAAAAGCGTCGGGAGAGCGGAAATCGTTTAATAGGCGAGGGGAAAGGATTTGAGATGAAGGGTGCAGGAGGTAACTTCCGCTATCGAATGCTCTTAACAGTTAGTTTTTTCGAATAAATATTATACGTAGGAAGTTATGACACTATTTTTGGTCATTAAATTAACTATGTCCTAAGCGAAGAATCACCAAATATGATGCGAAGTATCTATTTAGCTATATAAATTATTATTTTTTTTTAATAAAATTAAGAAAAATCGCAGGATAGTGGACAAAATATTTGATTTATTCCTGCGATTTTTCTTAATTTTATTATAATTACGATGGACACGATTTCTAATATAATTTTTTTTTTATTTAGGACAAACGAAATCCAGAAAACCCAACCGAGGTGTGCTTTATCGACTGGCAATTGTCGCGTTATCTTTCACCAGCAACAGATTTGGCTTATTTCATTTATAACTGTACTGATACAAATTTGCGAAATATGCATTTTGATGACTTGATTAATATTTATTATAACAGTTTATCAGATTTTTTAAAAATATTGGGGTCAGATTCTGAAAAATTGTTTCCCTATTATGGATTGCAAGAACATATGAAAAAATATTTCAAATATGGTGTAATAACTGCCAGTTTTAGTTTACACTTATTTACAAGTGAATCAAATGAAATTCCCGACGTCAATATGTCTTCGGAAAAAGGGAAATTTGATTTTGATACGTTTAAGTTCGAATCAAAAAATGTTGAAATATACAATAATAGAGTTGGTGGTATTTTGAGACATGCATTTCAAAAAGGCTTTTTTTAATTTGCTTTAGTTTTGCACACTCAAATACCTTCTGAATCTTTCATTTCACATCAATTCCTTTTGGCTACAATATTGTTATACGAATCAAGAGCAGTAGCGCTTCAGTTCGGCTGATGACTATTGTACTACCGATTTAGGTTCACTGGCGTATAACCATAGACAATTACCACAACCATAGACAATAACAACAAGGCGTATGTATTAGCCTAGCGGCACTGGCGAGAACTAATTGTGCCAACACGGAACACGATGAATGGTCTCCAGGCGGAAATGGAGGGGATTGGATTGGGGCATCCCGGCGAACAGCGACGCGCGTTTTACACGCGTATAACGACGAAGCTAATAAAAGTGTATTTTACGGCCATAATAAACGGTATAAACAATTTCCGTAACAATATTCTTTTTCCTTCTTTCTAACAGATTAATGACCAGTTTATCGTACATTTTAATCACGGTGTTTTTTTAATCACACTGTTAAATTTTGATTGCTAAGTTGCTGCGTTTCGTTACCATATAGCAACCCTTCATTTAACAGTGTGATTAAAAACACCGTCATTAAAATGTACGATAAACCGGCCATAATATCTATAATAATAATAATATAATAATAATAATAATAATATCTATACATAAACTTTTTTCAAAACAATACGATATGAAATATTCATCTACCTGTATAAAAAATAATGGTATGTTGATCGATTGTGTGCTAGAAAACTAAAATTTAGGGATAAAGGGACCATTGAACTTATCTGCAAAAATTGAACAGCCTGTAATCCCACCTCAAAGGCTAGAAAAGAGGGAAATCTACATAAAAGAGTATAATGTATGTCTATCAGATCGATTCTGTGTGCTTCCAGATGACCCAGAAAATTGAAATTTGGGAATGTTATCGAGGGATAATAGATTGTATGTCATAAACGGGCAGCAAGTTTTTAAAATGCTATGTCGTAAAACTTATTCAATGATTTTCGTAGACATAGACATTAGAAATATTTTTACGTTTGTTAATTATAATATATTATGTAATGTTTCGAAAATATATTAAAAACATTTTTAAATCTGCAGATTTTTGTATTTTTTTTCTCTTAATTCTTAGTCAATGTTTGCTTGAGGACTACGTATAATGACTCAGTCTTTCAATTATTTCATGTATCAAAAATATAATATCACTATTTTGATTTATTTAAGACCACTAATTATCAGGGTTATTTGGGCCTGAACGTGCTTGAATGCATTCAAATACACATCTCTGCAATGTTCTAATTATAATCAGATGTTATTTTTTCACGCGGTCACAATCACTGAATTTTTCAAATAAAATAAGTTCCCATCCATCTCCGGTTTTAAGATTTAAAAAAAAATCCAATTATACAGAGTGTTTCATAATATATGCGCAGGACTTCAGGATGTGATAGCTCGTCCAAAAATATGAAAAAAAGTTTCTATTAACTTACCCTCTAAAATGCACCATTTTAGGGATACAGGGTGATACACGGTGTTTGGGGAATTTTGAAAAGACAACTTTTGTATCATTTTTTCATTTTTTTTTAATTTTTGCAATTATGAAGTTAACGTTTGGTTTTGTTACTTGTTCTAACGTTTAAATAAATTTTGTTTAATTAGTAAGAAAAAAATTTTATTT
This sequence comes from Mongoloraphidia duomilia, assembly GCA_039654895.1. NCBI lineage: Eukaryota > Metazoa > Arthropoda > Insecta > Raphidioptera > Raphidiidae > Mongoloraphidia > Mongoloraphidia duomilia. The sequence goes on from CM077524.1 coordinate 13,295,895, forward strand.
AAAAAATTGACCGCATGTTTTTCAACATAAAAGTTGATTTTTCTCGAAAACGATCGACTTTAGAGCTTATGACCAAGAGTACCTTTTTTGTGTAGAAAACATTGGCGGTTCAAATGGGTGTCTCAAAACCATACTTTTTTCAGTAGCGTAGAAGTTGGGCAGAAAAACACCCACTACCCCTTCAAAACCTTCACCAATTATGACTTAAAAAAAACATAGCTTATTATGAGTACAAAATGCTTACAAAAGCTGTTTTCTGTACGATAAACGGTTCCGGAGATATTCGCAAAAAACGATTTTTTTTTTCAATTTCAACACCCTGTATCTCTAAAATGGTGCGTTTTAGAGGGTAAGTTAATAGAAACTTTTTTCATATCACATCCTGAAATCCTGCGCATATATTATGAAACACCCTGTATAGTGTCTGTCTATCAGTGCCGCTGTAACATATAGGTACTACCGACGGGAATTAAACGAATAAGTTGTCTGAGGATGTTCAGGGATTTCCAAGGATGTCCACAGATTTTCGAGGATGTCCAGGAATTTCCGAGGATGTCCGGTTTACCCCTCGGGTACTACCTATACTAGAGTCTAGACGTTCATTTTTATATGCGCAAGATACAATATATTTTTTGCCATACCCATCATAAAACAGCTACTTTACATGCGTGTATGTATTAGGGATTGCAATCCAGAAAACCGGATCCGTCAAATCCGTAAGAAATTGCGCGAGTAGGTGTTTCTGTGCAAAATACTCAAAGATTTTTTTTTCATATCTCAAAATTTTGAGCTGCAAAATTAATTTTGTTTAATCAAAGCGACTCTAAATCAATTTAGCGGCATATTTACATAGTTGAATAAGGTACAGTTTAAAAACATTAATTTATTTTAACGAAAAAACCTTAGAACACTGATATTACTTAGAAATCTTGAAATTGCGTCTAAACATTTCTCAGTTACTATGAAATTTTAATATTAAAAATAAAACGTTTAAATATATTTTTTATAATGCAATTTTTGTTAATAAACGGTAACGAATAAGGCCGGCCGCACTTTTCCTACTATCGGATCCGATTGTCTGAAACGATTGTCGGATCCGGGTGTCTGACGCTCAAATATCTATGAGTTTATATGACCATATCGCACACTTACGATCCGATATCGGATCGAACGTCCGACTTTCTTGAATTCTTTTTGTATTCAAAGGATGTATCCAATAGCGATATTTTATATTTTTTTTCGTTGTGAGAGTAGAAAAGCAATTGCCAATAACTCTCCGTCGTCCATTTTCTATACTATTTTGTCGGCAGTGTGCGGTAGTGGTCCTATTTTAAATCGTTGCAGACAATCGGATCCGATAGTAGGAAATGTGCGGCCGGCCTAAAATTTATTAATCGGAGGATTCTCTAATCTACTAAGTACACTGTGAATAATAACATGGTTTTTAAAAAGAAATCTATTATAAATTTGTCTAATTAACTCGACAGGAAAATCATTATTAATACCTATTTGAACGATCGTTTTTAATTCTAATAATTTTTTTTGTTTATTTAAAGAGTAATTAAATAGTCTGTGAAAAGCGCAATTAAAAAACGCAGTTTTATGATTCATTGGATGATTCGAAGAAAAATGTATACAGTGATCTGTGTGTGTTTACGAAATAATTTGAAATCGATATAGCCATTAATATTACGAGAAATTATCAAATTTAAAAAATTTAAACTATCATTTGATTCTTGTTATATGCATTTAAAATATTCAATAAGTTAGCAACGTCGTTTTTAGAGCCTTTATAGATTACACAAATTATTACAAAATCATTGTTGTTAACTAAATTTAAGGTGTTGTTGATGTAAATTTCTTTGTTCATAATGACTATTGACTAAACAATTACCTTTATCTGCTTTATTGGTAATTAAATCGTTATCTTTTAGTTTAATGCAAATGTCTCTAATTATCTTTCTACCTTTAAAATTCTTTGAATTATTACGATTAAAAATTAATTTATTTATAGCATCTATGAAAATTTCTATGTTAATATTATTTTTGTTACAAATATCTTGAATAGTGGAAATAACCTCTATAATGCTTTTCTTATTGATATTAGAATGTGGAACAAATTTCAGACCCTTATGTAACACATCAGAAAATTCAATGTTTGATAAATTCAAAATACGGTCATGGAAATTACATACAATATCAAAATACGGTTATGGAAATTACATAGAATATTTCGTACTTATTAGATTTAAAGAACACTTTTCAGATTAAAAAAAAAAACACATTTTCAATTGTAAATCTAGTTTCGCTTCTCATTTATGTAATGAAAATTATAATTATAATCCAGTCAATTATTTCGAAATTTTGGAAATTAAACAGAAATCATCTCTTCTTAATAAGTTAGAAAAATTCCACATTGTACCTACTTGATAATTTGAAATCAGAACCGTTTAATAATTTTATGTAATATTGGATGATGTATTAATAAATTTTATCTAGAAATCATTCAGCATATTAACTTTTAACTTTCAATTGGCAATAGAGGTCAAAACATAATATTCAATGAAAAAATTTTTCAAAAATGTTTTCGTTCGGTGAGTATTCGTACGCAGAATGTTGAACGTATTAGAATGGTGACAATTCTTTTGTATAAGATGTTTTTAATTAGTTTTAATCCATAATTTATTAAAGTGATTATTCTGAAGTTGGATTGGTTATAATCCGAAAGCTCTCAATAAAATTGATAAATGTGATTTTGGAAAGGATTTCTTGTTTTCATTTTCCCCTGTCACGTCAGTAATATACCCCATTACACATTTAGATATTATACAATCTAATATTTTCATTCAAAATGATTTGGACGAGTAGATGACGTAGCTATGCTTATTAACCCCTTCCAAAGACTACTGCGCTTGTTAATGAAAATTGGTTTTCATTGTCACGAGATGGCCTTGATGCGTCCATTACAATTTATCTCAGTTACATATAAAAACATTGATTAACTTAAAACACGTGCACAAGCACATAATGGAACATCATTTGTCTGTTTGGCAACACCATAATCATAGTTGTTATATCATTGTTCCAAAAAAACTTTTGCAATTACAAGACCATTAGGTGTCAATTGCTTGTTTTCCGACGCGTATTGAGATAATTGATAAAAAAAAATTCGACTGATGACCAGTCTAATACTTCCCACCTAGTAAATATTTGCAAAAAATAAACAATCTTTTTTTTTTATTCTTTGACTAGGCCCAAATAACCTTAGCTGTTGGTGGTCTTCAAAACACAATTTAATTTTTATTCTTTGAAAAAAGCATGGCCCTCTTTTTACTTCCCACCTCTACTATGGTAGGGAAGTAATGGATTCAGTCCGAAAACAATATTTCGAGATTTTAACAGATTTTCACGTTTTGAGACCCTAGCAATCGTTTAAAATCATTTTCCGACTGATGTCTGTATGTGTGTGTGTGTGTGTGTGTGTGTGTGTGTGTGTATGTGTGTGTGTGTGTATGTGTGTGTGTATGTGGTCAATTTTTCGCCTTCGATATCTTAAGAACGGAACAACATACGGGCATGCCGATTGTTCTATTGTGTTTATCAGCCTTTAACTTAGATCTGATTAGATTTTGAGTCAAATCGGTTCAGTGGATCCTGATATATTCAAAAAAACGACCTCAATGTCACGTATTATCATAGGTAAAAAAAAATATAAATGAATTATAGATGTTATAATATGAAAAAAATGTAAATATTTTTTTTCTCTAAAATGTATAGTTTTCGAGAAAAAAAATATTTTACTAAAAAAAAATAAAAATTGTACGTAAATCAAGGTAACCATGATTTTTGCTATATTAAGTTAGCCATCAGTAGATCACCAAACAAAAAAGGGGGCCATGCTTTCTTCAAAGAATAAAAATTAAATTGTGTTTTAAAGACCACCAACAGCTAAGGTTAATTGGGCCTAGTCAAAGAATAAAAAAAAAGAGTGTTTATTTTTTGCAAATATTTACTAGGTGGGAAGTATAGGACTGGTCATCAGTCGAATTTTTTGTTTGGTGATCTACTGATGGCTAGCTTAATATAGCGAAAATCATGGTTACCTTGATTTACGTACAATTTTTATTTTTTTTAGTAAAATATTTTTTTTCTCGAAAACTATAATACATTTTAGAGAAAAAAATATTTACATTTTTTTCATATTATAACATCTAGAATTCATTTATATTTTTTTTTATCTATGTTAATACGTGATATTGAGAACGTTTTTTTGGATATCTCAGGATCCACTGAACCGATTTGACTCAAAATCTAATCAGATCTAAGTTAAAGGCTGATAAACACAATAGAACAATCGGCATGCCCGTATGTTGTTGTTCCGTTCTTAAGATATCGAAGGCGAAAAATTGACCACACACATACACACACACATACACACACACATACACACACACACTTACACACATACACACACACACACACAAACACACACACAAACACACACACACACACACACACACACACACACACAGACATCAGTCAGAAAATGATCTTAAACGATTGCTAGGGTCTCAAAACGTGAAGATCTGTTAAAATGTCGAAATATTTTTTTCGGACTAAATCCATTACTTCCCTACCATAGTAAAGGTGGGAAGTAAAAAACAGAGTGTATTTAAACCTGGTAGAAGTGATATCTACTCTCTCACTCACTCACTGTATACTTTCGCAGACTCTCGTTTACATACCTACACCAAAAACATTATTCAAGCTTTTCAGTACGCTTCTAAGTGAAAATATGCATAGAAAATATGATGTGTCTTGGCATGTAGGAGCGAGGACATATTGTAATAGTCGAAAAGATCGACTTAGACAGAAGAGTTTAACTTCAAATGTATTATTAAAAACTTGTTAACAAAAAAAACCTCTTTCAAAAAGCCATTAAAAAGAGGAAAATACTGAAATTTTGAGATCTGCACCAATTTAATAAAATATGAAGTCGGTTAAGAAGTATACAAATACAAATACAAATTTATTTAAATCCATTGATGCTTCTGCACGTGGAGTCAAATTAAATTAAATTGTGTTTTAAAGACCATTAACAGCTAAGGTTATTTGGGCCTAGCACCAATTCATATTTTTAATTCATTATTATTATTTTTTAATAATAAATTAAAAATCATATTGACACTTTTACCAGTTAGCGTGCTTGGCGCCGCAACCTCTAGACTGGACTGCCGTGGGTTCGAATCCCACCTGCGCTCATGGATGTTTTGTGATGTTATTCAGTTTTAAGTTAGTTGTTATTTAGTGTAGTTGAAAAACGCTAATGACCTTAGATGTCGACGCGTCTATAATCTACAATAAATTAAATTAAATAAGACACTTTTACCAGCTCTCGGGCTAGAACACGGGAACTGGGGACTTGTAATAGAGGAACCATAGCGACGTGCATGTGGAGTTGTCATAAAAACATGGAATAGTATAGTGATTAATATATTCGTTTTAACCGACTTCATATTTTATTAAATTGGCGCAGATCTCAAAATTTCATTATTTTCCTCTTTATGTGGCTTTTTGAAAAAGGTTTTTTTTTTGTTAAAAAGTTTTTTATTTTTTATACTTTAGTGACTTTACAATACATAGTTTAGTCGTTTGCCAATAGATTCACTTCTACAAACTTAACTGACTTCTTTCGCTGTGTGATGTGCCAAAAAGTGACATTTATCTTAAAGGAATCACACGTCGTTACTAACTTTTATTAAACTGACTTCTTACGCTATGTGATGTGTCAAAAAGTGACATTTACCTTAAGGAATCGCACGCCCTTACTCACTTTTATTAAAATCAGCCGAACTATTGAACCGATTTAAGTAAAATTTATACGGGACCAACTTCGGGGTATACCCTATCCAGTAAAATAAGAAGCATCAAAATCGGACTACTCTGTAAAAAGTTAAGCGTGGTCATACATTAAAAAAGGAAAAAAAATATATACGTCAAATTGAGAACCTCCCTCCTTTATTTGAAGTCGGTTAATAACTGAAACTATAAATTGACATTTATCATAGCACGTTGCAGATGGCCGTAAAAAAATATAAACATTAATTCAATTGAAACACATAAAAATAACTTTTTGCCATACCCACTATAAAATAGCGGCTTTACATGCATGTATGTACGCATACATACAATTTTTGACAAGCCGGTGTGCGGAAACATATCTTTCCCACACTAGTGTGGGAAAGCAAACCATTTCCATAGTGATTTATGTTTATTCGCCCTGATTCACCCGCTGTTACTTACTGACAGCTACTCTCGGCCTACTATAGAAGTGAAGCTGGCAATTCACAAATGAACTGTCAAAAATTTTTGACAATGAAGTGAAAAGCGCAGCTATTTTATGAATATGGCAAAAAATACCATATATATCTCGTGCGTAATGATATTATTACTCGTGTGACTGTTAAAACTCATTATAACTCGTTTTAACATAGTCACTATTCGTTAGTAATATGCCTCATTACGCAAATAGATATACAATCTACTATAATGGCCATTACGTAAAATTAAATTTATAAGTATCAATTTTTTCCGAAATAATTTAATAAACAATGTGAATATTTTTTCATGAAATCTCTTATCACTTCCAATTTTTGTTGTTAACACGTGAAATATAAATAGTTTGTTTAAATTAATTTTTTATATTTAGATAAGGATAATTAGATAATAATTATTACACAATGTCAGTAACATTACGCAGCATATTGCAATATTCAGATTTATACCTTACAGATAATTCATTTATACCTTATAGGTAATTCATTAATACGCAAGGTCGCAGACACGTGTTCGAGTATGTAGAAATTATAAATAATTGGAGTGTCCCAAGAATTTGTATGTTAGTTAGAATTAAGAATGAAAATAATATACGGAGTGTTTGTATATAAGATGTTTTATTTTTAACTTCCCATTGGAAGTTATTGTAATGGGTCCGAAAATCGAATTCAAAATGTATAACAAATTTTTATGTTTTAAGGTCACTACACTATTTTTACACTATTTTTAGAAAGATGTATGTGTGTGTGTGTGTGTACGTATGTGTCCATTTCTTTCTAAGACGGAATCTCGAGAATGAAAAATGATATCGACTACGTTAGGGCGCCAATCGACGCGTATTAACGTAAATATGATCTGAAAGAAATTTTTTCAAAATCGGTTCAGCCGTTCTTTTTTCTTAACCAAATAGACTCCAAAAAAGATTTTACACAATATCTCGCGAATAAAAATTTATATCGACATCGTAAGGGTGTTAATCGAGGCGTGTTAACGTCATTTTGATCCGACATAAATGTTATAAAAATCGGTTCAGCCGTTTTTTTTCTTTAATTATTGTTAAAAATAAATAATAATTATGTTTTAATGATTAAAATGATTACTTTTCTGTGTAATATCTAATTAAATTATTGTTATAAAATATTTATCAAACTGGAAAGTTCGTCGTGTGGACCTCAAGGGTCGCACTTTAGTCCTAATAAACGTCCCATCTCACGGCTTGTTTGTTTATTCAATGCGCCATCAACTGTCAATGTTATCTAGACCTTTTATTTAATAATAAATTGAAATTCCGATTTATACTTTTACCCACAGATCTTGCAATACGATCAGATCTATGATTTTATCAGTTTATCTAGGAACAGGGGATTTGTTTTAGGGGGCTATGAGAACGGCATTTCTACTTTCTTTTCTATTATCAATCCCTGACAGACTCTGCATTGCAAATAGGCTATTAGGAATTTTTTGGAAGTATGTTGTGCAAAAAAAATTCCAAAAGTATGTGTTCTTCAACGCAATTTTTAACATGGAGATAATGACGTGAACTATGGTGAGCCAATCACAATGGCCTATATCCTGACATCTCATCACATTCACCGAAAACATGCTAAATATGGTCAAATTTTAAATTGTGGAGGCCCTGGGGCAATGGAGAAATAGTGGCCCCTAATTATTTTAAAACCAACATGAACTTAAACGTCGTCACTTGACGCAGTTTACATTCGAATTTTTTTCAGTTGCAGTTATAAGCTGAAATACTATATTGAACCTAGACATTCTGTATGTAAACCAATATAAATTTGTCTTCTATAAATAATATATGTTATGTAAAAAGTTGAACATTTCACAGTCCTAATACGAACAGTGTTGGCAAAACAAACCGTCTGGTTTTTCTCACAACCTATAAAAAAACAACATCGAATAAGTGCGGCAGAGGGGATAATAATTTATCTGTCATCTAACTTAATTGAGTACTTATAATATATAAATGAAGTGTGCGGTTTAAAATTCAGTCGCATTACGTCCGTTGAAATACTTAAAATAATAATTTTAATTCGAAGCGCTTGATTTCAATTTTGTAAACGGTGAAATAAAAAAATCAGAGTTCTTTTCTATTATTATAGTGTTGAAAACTTGATTGATAATAAATTAAAAAATTAAATTAGTTTGTGAAAATGGGTGTCAACCAATTTCCGGCAGTATCTGAGAGTAAAGCGAGGGAACTTGTTTCTGATATAGTTAAAAAAGAAAATTTGACATTAGAATCTATTGAAACGTGTCCTGGTACACAAATTGGTGACAATTACTTAGGCCTTATTACAAAAATTAAAATCGACGGTAGAAGGAATACAACTGGAGATTTAAAAGAGTTAAATCTAATTTTAAAATCAGCTACACAAAACGAAGCATTCAGAAAATGCACCCCGATAAACGATTGTTATAAAAGAGAATTGTTAATGTATCAAAAAGTTTTACCCCTTTTTGAGCAATTTCAAGAATCGAAAGGATGTTTAGACAAAGGTTTTAAAAATTATGCACAAGTTTTGAAATCATCTGACGATATGTGCAACGAATATTTAATAATGGATGACAAAAAAGCAGAAGGTTTTAAAATGCTGGATAGAAAACAAACGCTGGATTTCGAACACTGCAAGTTGGTTTTAACGCAACTTGGAAAGTATCACGCAATTTCATTTGCTCTAAGAGATCAAAATCCAAAAGTGTTTGAGAATATACAAATTAGTGTTTACGATTTCTTCAGAACAATGATGGAAACCCAACAAGATTTTAAGAAACAACTAGAAGATATTTCAGAAAAAGCAATAAAATCGTTGGATCCCGAAAAAGAAAAAGATATTTATGAACGGTTTGATAGCTTTAGACAGCACATGCATGATGATATGATGGCTTATACAGATCCGATCGAGGCTGACCAATATTTTGTCATTGTACATGGCGATTGTTGGAGCAATAATATTTTATATAAATATGAAGTAAGTTTCTACTATTGCAGGGCAACTTTAGTCTTTGTACTTGTGTTTAATATTTTATTAAAAACATAATAACTTTGCAATGTTTGTAAAATGAAACAAACGTTTCTTTGTATAATTAATTATTATTTTTCTGCTTACAGGACGTAGACGATCCAGAAAATCCAACGGATGTATGCTTCCTTGATTGGCAAGTCGCCCGTTATCTCTCACCAGCAACCGATTTAGCCTACTTCATTTACAACTGCGCAGGATCAAAATTATTAAATGAAAATTTTGACGAATTGATTAATATTTATTATAACAGCTTATCAAGCTTCTTGAAGGATTTAGGATCAGATCCTGAGAAATTATTCCCTTACAGTGCCCTGCAAGAACACATGAAAAAATATTTCAAACATGGGGTAATACTGGCCAGTTTTACGATTCATTTATTCATAAGTGATTCGGAAGAAATTCCGAATTTTAACGAAATTACAGAAGGTGATTCGTTTTTCGATGTACTAAAATTTGAATCTAAAAACGTTCATTTATATCATGACAGAATTGGAGCTGTACTGAGGCATGCATTTAAAAGAGGCTATTTTTAACAAAAAGACTAATTTTAAATTTATAATTCGAAATCTGGACAAAAGCAAAATTATTTTAAATAATAACCAATTAAAAATCCTTACAGACACTTAATTTTTGCTAAAAATTTGAAGGTAAAGAATAACGTGTAAAAATTAAGACTTTTCTGTAACTTGTGCCTACACTCTACAGTGTTTAAATTAAAAGACCTTCCGAGACTACTTGGAATATTAATCATAAAGTTCGCTATAACCGGTTGACGGATAAATCTGCAAGCATTATTAATATTAATGCATGTTCTCTTAAGTTTAACTTTAACTGATATTAAATGGGGTTTTTAGTTTGTCATATTTTCAAATCTGAACTTAACATGCTTGTAAGTGTATTTCATGTACATAATATGAAACTTGTACTGCTGATAGATCAAAAATCGTGAATCCAACATAGGTGCAGGTATACGAGTATACCTATTTCTGTCTTTTTTTATGCGGGCTCAGCTGACTGGTTCCTAATTGGCTACTGTCATAAATAAAGACATTTTGTCCAAATGAAATAGAGAGATATCTTTAATTTCAACATTTTGTTCAGATAGAACGTCCGTACATCGACCAATGACATCATCAGAATAAATGCGGAATTACTTCTTCAAAAGAGGCGCAGATAAATTTTGCTCTCTTTGTTGGCTTCACTTACCGCAAATTGAGTGTTTACACTTTTGGGTACTGAGTTCTTAAGCCAAGAGCATCAGTAAAATGCCTTAATTTACTAATCAATTTGTTAAACTCAATTAGTTTTATAATTGAGTAGTAAGACAGATCATATTTAAATATACAAAATATAAAATAGTGATATTATGATGAGTTTCCGAAAGTTTTGAAATATCCCCGCCATTTATCACGAGTGAAGCGTAATCATAAACATTTCTTGAATAGATTTGCCAATTTAGCTTCGCTTGTTAAGAACAAAAGACTTTTCAAAAATTTTAATAAGGCTGGGAGAGCAATGAACGAACATTTAAAAACGGAAAAAAAATTACCGAGAGAGATACAAATCTATATTGTTTTGTAGTATATAATAATAATAATAAAATTATTTATAATGAAACTGTGTTTTAAAAAAATATTATTTAAATATTTGTGTTATTGTTTTAAACATTTCCTAAATCTTGTAGACTGTAGTAGTAAAATTTATCTCACCTACCTTATTTTAACTTTTTTACCCGACTACGACAAACTCAAAACCTCTTCAATCTTCATAGGTTAATACAAATAATTTATTCCAGGAATAACTTCACTAATTTCATAAGCAGTATGTTTATTTTGCTTTCATTAACCGACTTCAAAAAAAGGAGGGAGGTTCTCAAGTCGACGCGTATTTTTTTTATGTATGACCACGCATAACTTTTTACAGAGTAGTCCGATTTTGATGATTCTTGTTTTCTTGGATAGAGGACCTTGAAGTTGGTCCCATATAAATGTTACTTAAATCGGTTTAGTAGTTCGGCTGATTTAAATAAAAGTGAGTAATGGCGTGTGATTCCTTTAAGGTAGGTAAATGTCACTTTTTGACACATCACACAGCGTAAGAAGTCGGTTAAAAAAAGTTTGTAGAAGCTAATCTATTGGCAATCGACTAAACTATGTATTGTAAAGCCACTAAAAAGTAAAAAATAAAAAAAAATTAACAAAAAAAAACCTTTTTCAAAAAGCCACTAAAAAGAGGAAGATAATAAAACTTTGAGGTCTGCGCCAATTTAATAAAATAGGAAGTCGGTTAAAAATATAGTATAGTTATTATTATCTTTCTTTTTAACCGACTTCATATTTTATTAAATTGGCGCAGACCTCAAAGTTTTATTATTTTCCTCTTTTTAGTGGCTTTTTGAAGGAAGTTTATTATTTTGTTAAAAAGTTTTTTTTTCCTGGAATAAATTACCTATTTCTGGAAATAATAATAATTAAATATTATAAAAATAACTACATCGACTTCAAAAAAGAAAAAAATATTTTTTCTCTTTACTTTACAATCACCTTCCCTTCTCACATTATAGCCCGGGAAATAAAGGTTTTAGGTCGCAAATAATTCCAAAGGAGCTGGATTTTTCACAGATGGTAGAACACCTTTAGACATGTATTTTTACTAAAGTCCCCGGTTATCCCCCTTGTGCTTCCCCCGCCATCCCCTTTTGAATATAATTTTGCAAGCCTTACGGAAAACGCTAATATCTCCTTAACCAATGTCTGAAATCAGACGACTTTTTTTTTGTTTTGTTCCTAATTAGTTACTCTAAAAAAATTTCCCTCTTCAATTTTGCGATAAAATCAATATATGCTTTGCAAATTATTAATAAAGAGAAAATATCAGTTTTTAAAAGAATATTTCACAAAATATTTGCATATAACTTTTTGATGAGCCTGTTTCGAAATATCTCAAAAACGATTCTTTCATATTAAATAGGATTACATTTCCTACAATTTTCATCCTTACAAATTTTCTGTGGTACAAATAGTAAGCGCGCTACAGCTTCTTGAAAATCGCACGCGCTTTTTGTAGCCTTGGAAACCGATTGTTAAAACGTAATGTCCTTTTCAATAGCTTTATTTATTGTGTTCTTCATCGAATTTTAAATTGAAAATGCACATGTTCATAAAGCAAAGAACGCTCTAAATCGTGATTTTTGTCCCATATCGATATCGTTAAAAATTTAGAAGCTATAGCCAGTCAAAGTTGAAGTCATCATAGAGCCTTACTTTTTTTTTGGACACGTGTTACGAGTACTTTCCATACCGAATAAAAAAATTTCCGTCTAGTAACCTATAAAAAATTTAAGGTCCAATCTCACTAACTTGAAAAATTTTCAAGTTATAAGCATTAATGTTCATGTTTTTACTTTTTGACATAAAATTAAAACGCTTGACGCGAAGTGCTCTACTAAGAAGAGTGTTCGAGAAATATTAAGTTTACATATAGAAGCTGTAGACCTATTCATGGGTTATCTAAGTGAGTAAAAAAATTTAAAAAATTTGAAAGTGGTCACTCTACAGAGCACTTCGCAACAAGTGTTTCAATTTTATGTCAAAAGGTAAAAACATGTACATAAATGCTTATAACTTGAAAATTTCGCAAGTTAGTGAAATTGGACGTAAATAATTGTTTATGGCATTAAATTTTCTATAGGTTCCTAGACGGACATTTTTTTATTCGGTATAGAAAGTACTCGTAACGCGTGTCAAAAAAAAATGTAAGGCTCTATGATGATTTCAGCTTTGACAGGCTAAAGCTTCTAAATTTTTGAAGATATCGATATGGGACAAAAATCATAATTTAGGGTGTTCTTTGCTTTATGAACATGTGTATTTTCAACTTAAAATTCGATGAAGAACACAGTAAATAAAGCTATTGAAAAGGACCTTATATCTTAACAATTGGTTTCTAAGGCGTGATATTCAAGAAGCTGTAGCGCGCTTACTATTCTTACCACGGAAAATTTGTAGGAATGAAAATGGTAGGAAATGTAATCCTATTTAAAACATTACATAACGAAAGAATCGCTTAAGTCGACCGTTTCTGAGATATTTCGAAAAAACAAAAACAATGTTAAAATTTCGTGGTATTTTGGCTGCCAAAAGTTGTCCCGGTGTCATGTTGGCACGAATATATGCAAACAAATAGTAGATTGTATATCTAGATGTGTAATGGACTATTACGGCGAGTGATGACAGTATGTAAGAACGAGCGATAGCGAGTTTTTACAGTCACACGAGCCGTAATACCATTACGCACGACATATAATATATATGGAATTTTTTGCCATACCCACTACAAAATACCTACTTTTCACTTCATTTTCAAAAAAATTTGACAGTTCATTTGCGTTGCCATCTTTACTTCTACAGTATGCCGTGAAGTTCGTGAGAAAGTAATGGCAGACGCACGCAGGCGTTTAGAGCGAATAAACAGAAGTTCCTATGGCAACCGTTTACTTCCCGCACTAGTGCGGAAAGTAAAACACTTTCCGCACACCTGCCTGTGAAATGACTCATAAAAGGCCGCTATACATACATCGTAAGTAGCTATTTTGTAGTGGGTATGGCAAAAAATATCTTATGCCCCACCTTTTGCAAGGTACAATGTATGTCAAAAACTACACAACATTTCTTATTCAAACCGATTTTCGTTGGAAGTATTTTATAAATTCTACTTCATTTACATACCAACTGTTGACTTAAATAAAAAAGTCATTTTGAAACTTCTACATCATTTTTGAAGGCCTATCTAATGATACCCCACACGCTTATGTGCACTGGAATTTTTTTATCCCTCAGTTACATATATGGTGTGCCACCACTATTTTTTTCGTAATTTCACTTAACCATTGTATAGCAGTTCATAGAAAACACCTACCTTCCAAATTTCATCTATAGTGTGCCAATAGTTTCCGAGTAAAATGACTGTGACATACGGACGGACAGACGGACAGGATGAAATTATAAGGGTTCCCTTTTTGCCATTTGGCTACGGAACCCTAAAAACGCTTCAATGTTAGATAAATAATTTTATTACAAATAAATAAATACAATCCATAAGTTTTTTTAATTTTATTGCTATGCGTCCGACCGCTGCGCTCATTATTAACAGCCCACTTGCCCTATAATTAACTAAAGTCTATCAATATATACATCATTTTAAAGCTACAAATATTGTCTACAAATCTTACTTGAACAACTTTTACCCTAACAGGCTTAGCAAAAAGTTATATGGAAATATTTTGTGAAATATTCTTTTAAAAACTGATATTTTCTCTTTATTAATAAATTGCAAAGCATATATTGATTTTATCGCAAAATTGAAGAGGGAAATTTTTTAGAGTAACTAATTAGGAACAAAACAAAAAAAAAGTCGTCTGATTTCAGACATTGGTTAAGGAGATATTAGCGTTTTCCTTAAGGCTTGCAAAATTATATTCAAAAGGGGATGGCGGGGGAAGCACAAGGGGGATAACCGGGGACTTTTGTAAAAATACATGTCTAAAGGTGTTCTACCATCTGTGAAAAATCCAGCTCCTTTGGAATTATTTGCGACATCGGGTGTTTTTTTCCTTTCATTTCCTGGGCTATTAATAATAATTAGAAGTCGGCCCAATTATTTATTTATTATAGTTGTTTCTTAACGTCGATTTCTAATTGAATGTAGGTAGGGGATGTGACTGTAAAACGAAGAAAAATGAGTTTATATTTTTATAAGACCGTTCAATTTTTTGAAATTATTTTTATTTCACACTTTTTAGTGCCTATATATTTTATTTCGGGTCCCCGGATAATGTGACTAACCTAAAGTCTTTCCTCGTAAAATCGTAAGCAATATGATAAAAATTTCATCCAAATTGGTCACGGTTATGTAAATTTTTATAATTAAATTCAAATTTTTAAAATTCAATAATTCTGGATTGTTTCGAGTAATAAGCTATATAGAGCCTCTGTCGCTAAGCATGTTTTTTTTGTAAATAAAAAAAAAATAAGCTACAGGGCAAAAGTTAATTTTTGTAGTAAAACTTTTTAAGCGACACTGCCTCGACGATTTGAAGGGTAAAACGCTGGCACGATGAAACGAAAATGGGTGATAAAAATTGCGTGACGCGAATCACCATATAACAACCCTATTAATGTAGTCATGGCTCGTTCTGATCCATTAATTTTATATTATTAAGAAGTTTTCGGCCGTATGTGTCGCAACACATGCCTTATTTTGTTTGTTCATTAACAAAATAGTTTATATTCACTTGCTTTTACCTTGTCCGCTTTTTATACGACTTCAAAAAAACCTGTATATGAGTTTTTATACGACTTCAAAAAAACCTGTATATTCGAGATTCACAAATCACATTGACCTTGTTTCCTTTATTATTTTTATGTTTCCTTATTTTCTTGTACCCTCATAACTCCTGTTCTACGCAACGTATAACAACAAAATATGCACCAAAATTTTCAGTTACACCCAAGGAGGGTTCTTAAGTAGGTCTGATCTTGTTCTGCCATTTTGCTATAAAATGGCGGCCATTTAAATATTAAAAAAGTTCATAACTTGGGTTCTAGGCGTCGTAAAACAGTGAAACGGGTACCGAATTGCTTAGTTACTTTTGAGGAGCGTTCTTAGAAAGATTGCAACTCCAAAAATTTCAAAAAACTTAAAAACGCCTGTTTATATGCTTCTATACACATTATAAGTCGGCGTAATTATTGCTTAATAATTATGGTCATAGCAGATTTACGTCGACTCGAATATCTGGCAACGCCGGCACGATATCTATGGAGACTTTTTACACGTTTTTTAAAACACCATAACGATGGTACCTATATAAAAAAAATCAGGTAACTGGGAATTATTGTGCAGTGGAAATCTAAAATTACTGAGCTATATCAATTTTTCCGAAATGAACAATATCAATTATTTTCATGAAATCTCTTATCACTTCCAATTTTTTTGTAAACCGGTGAATTAATAGTTTGTTTATATTTATTTTACATGACGTTTAGATAAGAAAAATTTTGATGATCATTATTGCACAGTAACATTACACAGCATAAAACTATATTCAGATGTATAATCTCTACATATTATAAATTCGAAATTTCCACACTTTGCACAATACAAGCACTATTTACTGAGTATCGATCGATGTGTTTATATAGCAACGCGCCTACACAGTCCACATCATGCGAGAGTCATGTTTTTAATGATTTATACAGAAGTTAATCACTTTAATAAAAATAAACTAAATTGTAACTTAGTCTGCAATTGTAAAGTTTTAAGGACTTGAAGTGCGAATTTTCCGTTTTCGTAATTTTTTTCCTGTTTTTCAAATCTATACTTACTAATATCTCTACATCCGTGTTTGTCTGTACCACTGCTAACTCCTCCTAAACCACACGAAACGGATTTTGATGCGGTTTTCACCATCAGTTAGTTAGATAATTTTTCACGGAAGGTTTAATATAGCGAACGAGCGAAGCGAGTGAGTAATGCAAATATAATATTCAAGCGAACGAGCGAAGTGAGTGAGTAGTGTATTGCACCCGGGCGAAGTCGGACAGGGCTACTAGTACCTTATAATTATTATGGATATGCACGTGGTATACGCAAACACGTGTTCGAATAATATGTAGAAATTATAAATAATTGGAGTGTCCCAAGGATTTGTATGTTATAATTAAGAATAAAAATTATATACAAAGTGTCTGAGTATACAAAATGTTTTATTTTACCATTCTGACTCCGCAAGTAGGGTCGTAGGAAATGAATAATGATATAGATAATAATTTAGGTCAAAATTCACTTTTCACAATGTTACAATATTTTTTCATTTTGAGGAATCAAAAATACATACTTTTGAAAAAAATGAATCCATCTGTTAGTCTGTGGTCGATGCAGGTCAAGCGGCAATTTTAAATTTTATTTTTTAAAAAATCATGTATAAAAGTAAAAATAGTGCGATTTTTTTTAAACAAAACTAGTTTATAAATTATTTACTGTCGATATAATGCTATTTCGATGCACAAATCCAACTAATGCAAGGACCCTATTGAACCACACTGTCCTCTTAAATATTTCTGATATTAATATTAGGTACTAGCCCAATCATTTTAGATTTTTTCAAAAGATTAACTGTCAGATTAAAACTTTTGACGCAGTTAGGTGTCCCCCGCAAAGTAGATAAAGAAATCATATTTTGGCCCATTTATTAATTATGGGAACTGTCCGCCATCTTAGATTTTGTGTTTTTGTCGATTCGCACGCGTATTTTGCATTTCTCGATAAAAAAGGCAAGTAACAAATTTGTAGACAATTTAATTCTCTATTATCCTCATATAGTCAATATTAAAAAAAAAAATATTTATTGCTAATAATAAGCAGTGTGAAAAATTAGGAGAGTGGCGCAGTTTTTTCAACTTTTGGACCATTTTTATTGAAAATAAGTGGCACATTTAAATGACAAAGTTGTAGAGGACTCATTTTCCAACTGCTTTCGTAAAAACAAGCTTTTCGTACGACGTGTAGACCACGACCGGGAACGCGCTCAACACGATTTGGGGGAACTCGCGCTGCTGGACACAATATATGCAATCCATTTATTTTGACGTAGCTATGGTTATTTGAAAAATCAAAATGTCAAATGCGTAAGAAGCTTCGCTTTTGACGGGTATCCCACGACATTTTCATGTTTTTTTCTCCCCAAATCGTTGTGTTGAGCGCGTTGCCGGCCGTGATCCACACGTCGTACAAAAAACTTGTTCGTACAAAAACTGTTGGGAAATGAGTACTCTACAACTTTTGTCATTTAAATGTGCCACTTATTTTCAATAAAAATGGTCCAAAAGTTGAAAAAACTACGCCACTCTCCTAATTTTTCACATTGTTTGCCTATTATTAGCAATAAATAATTTTTTTTTAAATATTGACTATATGAGTATTGTAGAGAATTAAATTGTCTACAAATTTGTTACTTACGTTTTTTATCGAGAAATGCAAAATACGCGTGCAAATCCAGAAAAACACAAAATCCAAGATGGCGGACAGTTCCCATAATTAATTAATGGGTCAAAATATGATTTCTTCATCTAGTTGGCGGGAGACACCTAACTGCGTCAAAAGTTTTAATCCGACAGTTTTCTTGCTTCTTATATCGAATTTGGCCTAAAATGATTAGGCTATACAGTAAATTGCGAGATGTAAAATGAGGGATAATTCGGATTATTTGTGAATGTTGAAACCGTCAATTAGTTGATTATAACATGGCCTTGAATACTGGAATTTATTGGTTATTATTGAAGAAAACAAAGGTAAAGTTCAGTGGAGATGGTTGACAGAGAAATGTTTCCTGACGAAAAGCAGCCGGAAAAATGTCCATTCACTTTATCCAAGGCGGACCCAAACCCAGTTATTTCTGAACTGCAGATTATCAAAAAATGTTCTTATTCTTTAAAAAAATATATTAAACCATTCTGTATTTAAATTGACATAAATCTGTCTATTATATGTTAAGTAAAAAGTAAAACATATCACAGTTTGAATACGAATAGTGTGGACAAAACTAAAGATCTGATTTTGCTTACAACATATATATTAACAGCAATGAATAAATGAGGAAGGGGGAATAAAAAACTGTCATCTAACTTAATTGCACTTGTATATAAACAACGTGTTTGCGATTTAAAATTCAGTGGCATTACGTTCCCTGAAATACTGAAAACAATAATTTTAATTTGAAGAGTTTGATTTTTTAAACTGTGAAATAAAAAAAATCAGAGATCTTTTCTATTAACATAGTGTAAAAAACTTGTTTAAAAATAAATTGAAAAAATAATTTGCTAAAATGGGTGTTAATCAGTTTCCGACAGTAACTGAAAGTAAAGTGAGAGAACTTGTTTCTGATATAATAGAAAAAGAAAATTTGATAGTAGATTCTATTGAAACGTGTCCTGGTACACAAATTGGTGACAATTACTTAGGTCTTATCACAAAAATCAAAATCGATGGTAGAAAGACGACTGGTGATTTAAAGGAATTGAATCTAATTTTAAAATCAGCCACACCAAACGAAGCGTTCAGAAAATGTGCCCCGATAAATGATTGTTACAAAAGAGAATTGTTTATGTATGAAAAAGTTTTACCTCTTTTTGAACAATTTCAAGAATCTAAAGGATGTTTGGACAAAGGTTTTAAAAATTATGCACAAGTTTTGAAATCATCTGACGAAATGTGCGACGAATATTTAATAATGACTGACAAAAAAGCAGAAGGTTTTAAAATGACTGATAGAAAAATAACGCTGGATTTAGAACACTGCAAGTTGGTTTTAACACAACTTGGAAAGTATCACGCAATTTCATTTGCTTTAAGAGATCAAAATCCAAAATTATTCGAAAATTTGTTAAACACTGTCCACGATTTCTTCAGAACAATGATAGAAACCCAAGTAGACTTTAAAAAACAACTTGAAGATGTTGCAGCAAAAGCATTAAAATCGTTGGATCCCGAAACCGAAAAAGATCTCTATGAACGATTTGATTGCTTTAGACAGCATATGTTTGACGAAATGATGGCTTATACGGATCCAATTGAGGCTGATCAATATTTTGTGATTGTACATGGGGATTGCTGGAGCAATAATATATTATATAAATATGACGTAAGTTCCAAAATCATTTAAAACCATTCAAGTTTTTGTACCGAATATATCTTTTATATAACACATGCACGCTTTTAGTGTTTTTCGTAAAAAAATATAGCCGTTTATTGACTAGTGACCATTATGTAACGCTTTTCTGTGCTATAATGGTTCATTATATGTAACTAGTTACATAATGATCTATTATGCAACGATTTTCAGTGCTATAATGAAAAAACAGTTGCATAATGAACCATTATGTAACTAGTTACATAATGAAAATTTATGTATTTGTTTTTTTTTTAATTCAATTAAATTCTAAAACCATGCATGTGTTATATAAAGTATAGTGTGCAACGCGTGTGCTAAATCTTTATGCGTCAGGCGCGATGTTTTCAGCACTCGTATTCGGCTGGCGATGCACACTCGCCAAGGCTCGTGTGTGCTCGCCTACTACCTGTGCTGAAAATATCACGCCTGACGTATAAAAATATATTTAGCACACTAATTACACAATATTCTATTTTACTCTTTAATTCTGATATGTAACAAAATTGACAAAATTGTTGCTAATGAACTATACTAAATAATTCATTAATAAGTGATATTATAATATTAAAGGTACATATTATAGCATCACTATGACAGCGTCAATAAAAACGTGTTGATTATTCCATTAAAAAAACTACTTAATTATTTTTAAGTCAGTTTTGCCTGTTAGTGCCAGTATATTATTTTGCAACACTTGCATCAAAAGTACAATTAGTAGTGTGTATCGTTTAAAAAGTGATTCTTAATGGAAGCTTCTCATGCGTTCGAACGGTAGTGCTTAAAGTAAATTTTAACGCACTCCATTCTATAAAGTAATGCTGTTTTGTTTTACTTTATATTAACACACGTCACACGTGCGTTAAATAGTACTTTATAGATAACTTTGCTATAATGTCACTAATAAAATATTTATCCAAATTGTGTTTTATTTGCTTAAAATTGAACTTTTGAAGCAGTTGTTGCAAAAAATATTGTATGTAACGCGTGTCTAAAGTGACGAATCTGACAATCGCGATTTTATAATACTCTCTTAAGGTTATGTTGCCTTTATACCAGAACGAGTGGGTATTTACTCGTATTGCAAAATCGCGACTGTCATATTATCCGTTACTTAAGCCACTAGTTGCATAAATTACTATTATAATTCAAACAGATTTTCATTATACCGATTCTAAACTTAGATTAGCTCAATTGAAATTCTAATAATACATGCGATCTAAGCTCTAATTTGGATTAGCCTTTTTTTGCAATATGACCGAACATACAGACAGAATTAATCCGGACAAAGAAAACAAGACAA
Organism: Mongoloraphidia duomilia; assembly: GCA_039654895.1. Lineage (NCBI taxonomy): Eukaryota > Metazoa > Arthropoda > Insecta > Raphidioptera > Raphidiidae > Mongoloraphidia > Mongoloraphidia duomilia. The sequence goes on from CM077524.1 coordinate 13,317,304, forward strand.
ATGCACTGCTTCGGGCAGGGGCGCCTTTTCGGACATTCCCGTAAAAGCGTGAAAATGCCTCGTGTTGATTCCACACCGCGAATTTTCACGCTGGTTGAGCTCTCAACATATACAGCAGGTCTTCCGCCGCCCCTGGCATTGGGTCGATTTTGTGCGACACCGATCCAATATTAGAAGTTAATAGTGCATAGATTTTCATTTATTCGTGTGTTTTCTAAAATCGTCTGTTATTACGTGCGGTTCCAGATATTGTTGAGTTTTATTTTTATAAATATCGAAACTCACAATCCGTTGATATTAAAAAAGTCATTCACCGTGTATTTTATCACTAAAAGTTCTTTTGTATTCAATTTTCGTTTGCGTAATTACATTTTTTTTTGATTACAGGACGTAGATGATCCAGAAAAGCCAACGGATGTATGTTTTCTTGATTGGCAAATAGCACGTAATTTCTCACCAGCAACCGATTTAGCCTACTTCATTTACAACTGCGCAGGATCAAAATTATTAAATGAACATTTTGACGAATTGATCAATGTTTATTATAACAGTTTATCAAGCTTCTTGAAGGATTTAGGATCAGATCCTGAGAAATTATTTCCTTACAGTGCCCTGCAAGAACACATGAAAAAATATTTCAAGCATGGGGTAATAATGGCTTGTTTTACGATCCATTTATTCACAAGTGATTCGGAAGAAATTCCGAATGTTCACGAGATTGAAGATGCTGAATCCATTTTCGATATATTAAAATTTGATTCAAAAAATGCTCATTTATACAATGAGAGAATTGGAGCTGTATTGAGGCATGCATTTAAAAGAGGTTATTTTTGACAAAACGACGTGTTTATAAATTTTAAATTCATATTTTAGGATCAATACAAAGTCAAAATGATTTATAAATTATAATTAACTACCTATTTAATCGTTACAGACTCTCCTTTTTGCAGTTGTACAATAACAAAATTTGAGGTAAAGAAACGTGTAAAAATTGAGGCTTATTTGATAGTTTAAATAACAGCTTCCGCTACTGTTTGGATGTTTTTCGTTTTTTTTTTAAATTTGAACTTAAATGGTACCTAGATGTTTTTGGAATTTTGGATCTTGAATTCTTAAAGAAAAAGCGTCAGAAAAGGTCTTAATTTACCAATCGTTTTGTTAAACTCAATTAGTTTTATAATTGGGCTCTAAAACAAAGTATATAGAATAATAATGTTACTGTAATCTTCCAAATTTTTTTTTTAATCTGTGTCTGTCAAATCCTAAGGTCCATTACGAAAGAAGCTGTTATGTACAACCGTCAGCGTAGTCAACAACATTTTAGCTAATAAAATTTTAAAGCCTGCTGACCGCAGATTTTTTTTTGTAATTAAACTTAGAGAACTAGTGAACAAAAAAAAAATCAAAATGACGATTATTTTATTTATTGCATAAGCCATATTTTAAAGCAAAGCTTTTTTTCGGACGTAGAGCAACATCATATTTTTGACAGAACTGACAAATTCGAGACAACTTACTGTTGATTTTAGACATTTAATATGCCATCGCGCACAATTAATCTTCTTCTTTTCATAGTATAAAATGAAGTCGCTTTCCGCGTCTGTCTGTCTGTTTAATCGCTATTTCCTACTAAACCACGCAACGGATTTTGATGCGGTTTTCACCATCAGTTAGATAATTTTTCACGGACGGTTTATATATATAGCGAGTGAGTAGTATATTGCACCCGGGCTTTCTTAACACCCGGGCTTTCTTAACACCCGGGCAAAGCCGGACGGGACCGCTAGTTTGTATATAAAATTGTTGGTAGGTATGCCACAGCTATTCTTGCCAATACCGGTCCAAAGTATCATTACTATCCATAATATTGTGACGGAATTAGTTACCTTGAACTTGTCGGTTCTTTGGAAAATACGGTTTTTTGTGCAGGTCCGCTATAATATGTAATGCACAGACTATGCTGGGTTGTAGAAAGCGTTGTCAAAAAATAATCGATTCCGCTTGAAAAATAATTGGTTGAAATGAATGTTTTGTAAACTGTATATAAATATATTTAACACCGTTTTTGGTACAATTTCTACTTCAAAAAAACATTTTTCTATACGCATTTTGATCAAAATTTAGCTTGAAAATCGTATCTTCTATGTAGATAAATTGTTTGGTTTTGTGTGACTGATGACTACAGTCTAATGTTCTACATGACAGACTCAGAAAGTTTGACAACGACAATAGACCGTTCCTGCATGTATAAAAACTGTAATTATATGAACATAATCTAAGGTCATTGTCAAATCAGATTTTTTGACAATGCTTTCTGCAATCCAGCATTAGGCTATCAGTATAGGAAATATAATTAATTAAACTAATATTTTTAAATAATGAATATCCAGAATAACCAAAGATTATATTTTAATGAACTGTATAAAGAATAAAAGAAAGAATACTGTAAAAACCAAATCAGTTGTTTTGTAAAATAACATATTTTAAATGTATCTGTGTTTTAAGAAAATATATATTACATTATTTTAAATATCTGTGCCAGTTTTTTAAACATTTCCTTTATCTTGTAATAACATTTATCTCACCTACCCTATTTTCAATTTTTTAGCCGACTACGGCGAAACTAAAAGACTGAACCGATTTTTAAATGAAATGTTGAAATGTTCGTCTTAATTGCACGAATAACACTGGGTATACGTAGAGTAAGGGGGGTGAATATGGACCACCTATCTTAATTTTGGAAATAAAACTCAAGATAAATGAATTAAAGTACTTGCTGTAATTTTAATCATTAGTAAAATTAATAACATTCAAAGTAAAACAAAACCAAAAGTTATATTACTAACAGAAAAAATATAAAAAATTAAAATTATAGACATTACAAAGTCAACTTAAAAAAAAAGTGGCGGGCAATATGGACCAGGTAGTCCATATTATCAGACATGTTTATTTCGTGCAAAACTCGCAAATAAATATGTCTTCAGGGTTCCATTTCTTGCACTTATTACCAGTATCGAAGGATAGATTACGAGGAGCCATGATTTAGAACTATAAAAAACAATATATAATATGAACTGAAAATAAAATAGATGTGCATTATAGACTATGAGGGGTAATATGGACTACTAATCAGTATTGGCCTACCACATGGTAGTCCATATTAGCCTCAGCACGTGTTGTAGAAATAATTCAATTTTGATAAATAACGAACATTCTAAATTGAATACTCTTGACTTTGGTATGTCCATTTATATCTCCTAACTACAGAATAATAAACAATTTAATAAAAATATAACTATTTATTAACAAAAACATAAGAAATACTTAAATGCAAAAAATAATCAGCAACTGAATTATTAAACAATTGACGACTGAACACACATCCGCTGTCGGAGACTGCTCGGGTGAACTGAGGGGAAGCATAGTCGGCAAATTCTTATGTATAAAGTAGTTTCACGTCGGTCTCACACACTGACTAGAAAGTAACGCAGTGGTCAATATTACCCGAGTAGTCCAAATTACCCTTCCTTACTCTAAATTTAAACGACTGAGCTGATTTTGATAAATGAGATGTAGAAAGGGTCGTCTGTTTCCAAGCAGCAACGACAACTATGTTAGTAGCAAGTGTTTCCGGGCTAGGTAGCCGTGGTCACCAGTCGACCTGCAAGAAGATCATATCGTATTGCCAATCGACGCTGAAGATGCCCAACGGAGCTTTGGGCGAAACGTACGGAGTAAAATCCATTAGACCACGGCTACCTAGCCCGGAAACACTTGCTACCAAGATGTCTACCGGCCGTGAAAGCATGAAACTCCGACAAAAACTATGGTTATTAAAGAAAAAGATTTAAATAAGTAATCGCATGTATACTTAACGCTGGGTGTTTGGATTCTTAAACGGCTGGAGTTCTTTTGATAATTTGAGGTGTCGAAACAGGGTCGTCTTAGGTCATGCAGGGGCCCTTGGGCACACAGAATTTGGGGGCTCTTTTAGAAAGCAAAAAAAAAATATAACGTGAATGAAAACATCAGAATGTACTTTTGTTTAGTACTTAACTAAGAAACCAATGTGCCAATGTGTTTTTTTAAATTGATTAATTGAATAAAAAATGCGAAGGCACTGGGTTTCGGCATTTCGGGGCCCCATCAGGCCGGGGGCCCTGGGCTCGTGCCCCACGTGCCCTTATGGTAAAGACGGAACTGTGTAGAAAGATTCGCCTATTGCCAATCAGCAACCATGGTCATTAAGAAAACAAGATTAAACAAGCCGTGAGGTGGGTCGTTTATTAGGACTAAAGTGCGACCCTTGAGGTCCACACGGCGAACTTCCTAGTTTGACAAATATTTAATAATAATAATTAAATTAGATATTACACAGAAAAGTAATCATTTTAATCATTAAAACATAATTATTATTAATATTAGCAATAATTAAAAAAAAAAGGGCTGAACCGATTTTTATAAAATTTATGTCGGATCAAAATGACGTTAACACGCCTCGATTGACACCCTTACTAAGTCGATATAATTTTTTATTCGCGAGATATTGTGTAAAATATACTTTTTTGGAGTCTATTTGGTTAAGAAAAAAGAACGGCTGAACCGATTTTGAAAAAATTTCTTTCAGATCATATTTACGTTAATACGCGTCGATTGGCACCCTAACGTAGTCGATATCATTTTTCATTCTCGAGATTTCATCTTAGAAAGAAATGGACACACACGTACGGAACAAACGCTGAAATTTTGTAGACGTCCGGAACAAACCAAGAACAAACGATTGGCATAATAAAAATTCTCAAAGTGTTGTTATTAATACGTGCTCCATAGTCCATACAACTTGACGTCAAGTTGGCTGGCCACTATTTCTAAAAACTTTTCTATTTTTTCGGAACAAACGCTGAAATTTTGTAGGCATCCGGAACAAACGTAGAACAAACGATTAGCGGTGAAAAAGTTGAAAAAATGTAAGTTGGTCCATACAACTTGACACACATCACCTTTAATTATGAAATGAATAATGCTAGTTTAGAATTCAAAAATCAAATTTAAGACTTAGGTGTTTTATTGAATAAAAAACTTGACTTTTCGGAACAAATAATTACTGTTAAAGCTCAAAAGGTCAGTTTTATTACTTATAAGAAACTCGAAAGATATCAATAATATTAATACTTTTTCCTTATTGTTCAAAACTTAGAGTATGGTTCGGTTGTCTGGTGTCCGGTGTATAAAGTGCATAATATCAATAATTTGGAATCAGCTCAACGAAAATTCTTAAAATACTTTCAATTGAGAGACCAAAGTAGGTATAACCCAAACTTTCCAATCTGAAAATTAGCCGGGTAAAAAAATATTTAGTGTCATCTCACTAGCACAACTAGTACAATTTATTTCAATTTTTTTAAAGTAAGGGTGGACGCACACAGAAAGATCAAAACAGTTTTAGTCAAAAACGTTTTTGACTAAAACAGTTCCATGTAGATGTTTCAATACAAAGTAAATGGACCGACGCACACTGATCAATCGCGTGTCTTAAATCACATTTAGGCTCATTTAGTCACAGTCAGGCGTTTCGATGTCGAACACTGGATTCTCGTTTTATGTTTTTTGACTGAACTGAAACAGCTTTGCTCTTGTATGTGCGCAGGTACTTTTCGTTTGTTTGTTTCAATACCCAAACAACTGCGTAGAGCACCTGTGAATATTTTGATCAGTCCTGGCGACAGTGGTAAATACTCCCTATTTCGTAATTAATAATTACTAATTAATTATTTATTCATTACTAATTATTATGGAAGTGGACGCAGAGAAACTAATTGTCCCACACAACTAGTGCAATATCAACCGATTCATCGTTGTCAGCCGACAACTTTTTTTAATACTGACAAAATAATAACGTTTTTGACTGACTTCGCTCTTTCTGTGTACCGATCGGCAATAAAATGTTTCTTGTAAAAACAAAAACGTTTTCGCTTAGAACAAAAACGTTTTTGACTAAAACAGTTTTGATCTTTCTGTGTGCGTCCACCCTAAAACTTTTTTAGTCGCAGTGATTTCAACAGGTTAAAAGGATAAAACGTAACGGAAGTCTTTTTATTAACCGTTTCTACAGTGATGGGGATGAAACAGGTGAAAAATGACAAGAACACGGGAGCTGTCAATTTTTTATTTAAGTGTAGTAAGTGAGCGGGGGTTAAGAAGTTTTACTTCTACCCTTTTTTTTATCAGACTATTATTCATATTAGAAGCTTGTTTTGTAAATTCTATAAAATTATCGCTAGGCACTTGGTAGAACATGATTGAATAAAAACTAATAAACAAACACTTGAAAAATTCTACACATTTATTCATCTCAACGATCGTTTCGGGTTTCTAGCCCATCATCAGGAGTTTAAACTAAAACTAAAATCTATAAATTCTTACAAACATTATATATAGTAACCCAGGGAAGACTGGGGTGTCAATTATTACCTAAATAACAAATCCATAGACCAAACTTTCGTATTAACAACACTGTAGTCGGAGTTTTTCGGTTCTTTATAATTTTTTACTTCCCACCTCTACTATGGTAGGGAAGTAATGGATTTAGTCCGAAAAAAATATTTCGAGATTTTAACAGATTTTCACGTTTTGAGACCCTAGCAATCGTTTAAAATCATTTTCTGACTGATGTCTGTATGTGTGTGTGTATGTGGTCAATTTTTCGCCTTCGATATCGTGAAAACGGAACAACATACGGCCATGTCGATTGTTCTATTGTGTTTTATCAGCCTTTAACTTAGATCTGATTAGATTTTGAGTCAAATCGGTTCAGTGGATCCTGGGATATTAAAAAACGTTCTCAATGTCACGTATTAACATAGGTAAAAAAAAATATAAATGAATTCTAGATGTTATAATATGAAAAAAATGTAAATACTTTTTTTCTCTAAAATGTATAGTTTTCGAGAATAAAAATATTGTACTAAAAAAAATAAAAAAATTGTACGTAAATCAAGGTAACCATGATTTTTGCTATATTAAGCTAGCCATCAGTAGATCACCAAACAAAAATTATAATTTAAAAAAACTAAAAAACACGCTTTAATGAACTAAAAGTAAAAATAATTAATTTTATTGTAAAAAAGCGTGGGGTAGTATGAAAATATAATACAAAGCACCCCACGCTTTTTTACAATAAAATTATTTTTTACCATTTAGTTCATTAAAGCGTGTTTTTTAGTTTTTTTAAATTATATATTTTTTTTTTTTTTTAGTCCTGGAGACCCTGGTCAGGATAATGTGACAAACTTATTGAATTATTGTATTGTCGTCGGTCCTTGATAAGTCGACAACGTTTAAACTAAAACTGACCGTTCAAAGTTGGTCAAAATCAAGTTCAAAGAAGTCGGTTACAAACTGACAAACAAGCAAGCAAACATACAGGTGAAGCTAATATAAGCGTGTTAAAAAGAGGGCCATGCTTTTTTTCAAAGAATAAAAAAAGAGTGTTAAATTGTAAATTGTGTTTTAAAGACCACCAACAGCTAAGGTTATTTGGGCCTAGCACCAATTCATATTTTCAATTCATTATTTTTTTAATAATAAATTGAAAATCCAATTGACACTTTTACCAGCTCTCGGGCTAGAGCCCGGGAACTGGGGACTTGTAATAGAGGAACCATAGCAACGCCATGTAAACAACAGCACCGCTACACAAGAGTGTTTATTTTTTGCAAATATTTACTAGGTGGGAAGTATAGGACTGGTCAATGGTCATCAGTCGAATTTTTTTTATTTTACGCTCTTCAGTTTTTTCATTAAACGCTGAAATCAAGCAAAAATAGAAAATAGAGATAAATATTAGGTACTACAGGATTAAGGAAATGTTTAAAAAATTAGCGCAAATGTTAATTTATATAATTTATTTTAAAACATAGATACATTTGAAGCACATTTACCTATTCTAAAAGACAATAATTAAAAAAACAAATTATAAACTACAAGACTTTTTTCTGATAGCATAGATATGTCTATGTGCTATGCAGACCGACATCAAAAATTGTATTTTTTTAACAGAACTGGCAAGGTTGAGACCACTTATTCTTTCACAAAATTATCGCTATACTCTTTCCCACCAACAGATATAGTAATCGCTACATTATTCTTGGACAATAGGATAGAGGATCTATAAATACGTATCTATAATATCGATGATATTATGTAAATAGATCCTCTAATCTTGCCCAAGAATATATAGCGATTACTATATCTGTTGGTGGGAAAAAGTACGGTAAGGATATTTAATTTAATTTAATTATAATTTAATTTAATTATAAGGAATTTTACTGACGCTCTTTCTTTAAGAACTCAAGCATGTTGAATTAAGATTTCGTTTCTAAATTTGTCAAGTAATGTAATCAACGGCGGAGATCTTTTAAACTTTTAAACGAATTCTAAAATATAAATTTAAACTTTATTAGCGCGTTCTTCATTAAAAATAACCTCTTTTAAATGCATGCCTCAATACAGCTCCAATTCTGTCATTGTACAAATGAACATTTTTTGATTCAAATGTTAATGCATCGTAGAATGAATCAGTTTCTGTTAACTCGTTAATATTAGGAAGTTCGTCTGAATCGCTTGTGAATAAATGGATCGCTAAGCAAGCCATTATTACCCCATACTTGAAATATTTTTTCATGTGGTCTTTTAGGGCATTGTAAGGGAATAATTGCTCAGGATCTGATCCTAAGTCCTTCAAGAAGCTTGATAGGCTGTTATAATAAATATTAATCAATTCATCAAAATGTTCACTTAATAATTTTGATCCTGTGCAGTTGTAAATAAAGTAGGCTAACTCGGTTACTGGTGAGAGATATCGGGATAATTGCCAATCAAGAAAACATATATCCGTTGGATTTACTGGATCATCTACATCCTACAAACAAAAAAATAACACTCAGTTATGCAAAATAAAAATTAAATATGGCGTACATTCAAAGAATTTTTCAACTCGGTCCAGTAGTTACAGAAATAATAGCGCGTATATATTGGTCATAACGGCATACATATACAAACAACTACCGAATTGGTAGCCTCTTTTTTAAGTTGGCTAAAATCAAAAATGGTCTGAATTGATCTTGCGATAAATAGAAACTTACTTCATATTTAAATAAAATATTATTGCTCCAGCAATCCCCATGTACAATAACAAAATATTGATCAGCCTCCATTGAATCCGTACAAGCCATCATATCTTCAAAAATATGCCCTCTAAAGCTATCAAAGCGTTCATAGAGATCTTTTTCTTTTTCTATATTCAACGATTTTAATGCTTTTTCTGCAACAATTTCCATCTGTTTCTTAAAGTCCTCATAGGTTTCTGGCATTGATCCAAAAATATCGGGGACACTATTTTGTAAATTCTCAAACAATTTAGGATTTTGATCTCTTAAAGCAAATGAAATTGCGTGATACTTTCCAAGTTGTGTTAAAACCAGCTTGCAGTGTTCTAAATCCAACGTTTGTTTTCTATCCAGCATTTTAAAACCTTCGGCTTTTTTGTCAGTCATTATTAAATATTCATCGTACATTTCTTCAGATGATTTCAAAACTTGTGTATAATTTTTAAAACCTTTATCTAAGCATCCTTTTGTTTCTTGAAATTGTTCAAAAAGAGGCAAGACTTTTTGATACATAAGCAATTCTCTTTTATAGCACTCATTTACCGGGGTAGTTTTTCTGAACGTTTCGTTTGATGTGGCTGATTTTAGAATTAGATTTAATTCTTGTAAATCGCCAGTCGTAGTCTTTCTACCATTGATTTTGATTTTTGTAATAACGCCTAAGTAATTGTCACCAACTTGTGTACCAGGACACGTTTCAATTGAATCTACTATCAAATTTTCTTTTTCTATGATGTCAGAAACAAGTTCTCTTGCTTTAATTTCAATTTCTACCGGAGTTTGATTATCACCCATTTTAACTAATTAATTATTTTTTTCAGATTATTAACAAACAAGTTTTCAACACTATTATAATAGAAAAGAACTATTTTTTATCACAATTTAAAAGATAGAAATCAAACGCTTTAAATTAAAATTATCGTTTTTAGTATTTCAATGAACGTTATGCTACTGAGGATTGAATTGCACTTGATTTATATATAAGTAGGTACTCAATTAAGCTAGATGACAGACAACTGATTATCCCCCCTTTCGCATTTTTTCATTGTTGTAAATTTATATGTTGTAAGCAACACCAGACGTTTAGTTTTGCCATTACTATTCTTATTCGGATTGTGAAATATTTTACATAACATAATATAATATAAACTAGCGGTTTCTCGCGAGTTCGTCCGCGTGGTATAGATGGTAGCGGTTTGCCCGCGACATTACGCTTGGAAATCGGGACAAAATATTATTTATATTATAATTTGTCTGAAAACTCTCCTCTGCACAGCCCTTAGCTTTGACCTAGCCAAATTCTTTTATATAAAACCCACCCCTTCCCCGTTGGGGTAGTTTGTTCAAAAGACCGTCGAACATGACGTATTTCTTTATTTTCTAAGAACAACAAGTCTGTACAGTATTTTAAAGACCAACTTTATTTTCCTTAAATCCAAGGAAATACCCATATTTCCCATTCATACTTAAAGCTATACTCTCAAGTTTCATGCAAAATCAGAAAATATAATATCCATGTATTTAAAAGGTTTGTGTTCTTATATACTTCAATCGTAACTCTTTTAAAGCTCTTGACCAAATTGTTAAATGTACCACCAATATTATTATTATTATTTTTAAGAATTGTTGGAAATGAGAACTTCCGTGGCACAAGGATCAATAAAAAGCAATACTGATTTTATTAAATTTGCATTTTACTAACGTTTCGGTATTCTTTATACCATCTTCAGAGTCTACAAAATAATACAAACGTGGGTGAGAATATGTGGAAATAAAGTTAAAATTAACAAAAATTTAAATGTGTTTTTTTTTTTTATTATAACTTACCAAATGCTGTCAATTTCTTTCAGTATTTTGTTTGAGCGATTAATGAACAACATGGTGATGACATTTAAATGTCATCACCATGTTGTCGTTTTTAGCCCGGTCAATAAAGGTTTTATATCGCAAATAATTCCCACAGAGCTGGATTTTTCACAGATGGTAGAACACATTTAAACATGTATTTTTACCAAAGTCCCCGGTTATCCCCCTTATTCTTCCTCCGTCACCCCCTCTTGAATATAATTTTGCATGCCTTTCGGAAGCCTGTTTCGAAATATCTTCAGAAACGGTCGACTTAAGCGATTCTTTCATTATGTAATGTTTTAAATAGGATTACATTTTCTACAATTCTCATCCACACAAATTTTCTGTGGTGCAAATAGTAAGCGCGCTACAGCTTCTTGAAAATCACGCGCTTTTTATAGCCTTGGAAACCAATTGTTAAAATCGTAATGTCCTTTTCAATAGCTTTATTTATTGTGTTCTTCATCGAATTCCAAATTGAAAATGCACATGTTTACAAAGCAAAGAATGCCCTAAATCGTGTTTTTGTGGCCCATATCGATATCTTTAAAAATTTAGAGCTAGGTATATAGCCAGTCAAAGTTGAAATCATCATAGACCCTTACATTTTTTTTGACACGCGTTACAAAGTACTTTCTATACCGAATAAAAAAATGTCCGTCCAGGAGCTTATAGAAAATGTAATGCTATCATCAATTATTTATGTCCAAACTCTTGAGAAATAATTTTCAAGTTATAGTAAACATTTTGACATAAAATTGAAACACTTGACGCGAAGTATACTAAGAAGAGAGTTCGAGAAATATTAAACAGTAGCTGTAGACATTCATGAGTTATCTAAGTGAGTAGAAAAATTAGAAAAATCTGGAAGTTGTCACCCTACAGAGCACTTCGCGTCAAATGTTTTAATTTTATGTCAAAAAGTAGAAACATTAATGCTTATAATATTGAAAAATTTTTTAACGGGAAATGAGGACCAAACCAATTATAAATACGTAAAGTTTTTATTATTTCCCGTTAGAAAAAATTTCAATATTATAATATAATATGATGGACGTAAACAACACAAATAATAATGAATGCTTATAACTTGAAAATTTTTCAAGTTAGTGAGATTTGACATAAATAATTGTTTATGGCATTAAATTTTAAATTGTAGGAAATGTAATCCTGTTTAAAACATTACATAATGAAAGAATCGCTTAAGTCGATCGTTTCTGAGATATTTAGAAACAGGATTCCGAAAGGCTAGCAAAATTATTTTCAAGAGGTGGTGATGGGGGAAGCGTAAGGGGGATAACCGGGAACCTTTGTAAAAATACATATCTAAAGGTGTTCTACCATCTGTGAAAAATCCAGCTCTATGGGAATTAGTTGCGACATTTGGTGATTTTTTCCTTTCATTTTACTGGGCTATTTATGATTAAAGCTTTGGTATACTAGAGCAGTTGGTGACCTTAAATAAAACATCGCATATATCAAACACTCAATATAATATTTTTATTATTTTTATTTCTAACTAACGTATAAATTCTTGGAACACTTCAATTATTTACAATTTCTATCGAACACATATTTGCAGCGTAGGTATATCTCCTTGTCAATGTCGAGCGTCTATAATCTACAATCTCAGTCTCTCTCTCTCTCTCTCTCTGTCATTAGTAATATAAGGAATAAATCTGAATATTGCTTTATATGCTACGTAATGATACTGTACAATAATGTAATCATCAAAATAATTATCCTTATCTAAACACAAAAATTTAATTTAAATGGGCTACATATCTATATTTTACCTGTTGACGACAATATAAAGTGTGATAAGAGATTTAAAAAAAATCTGCATTGTTCGGTTCGAAAAAATTGATATTTGATTATTTTCACTGAAATCTGCTAAAGCTATTTTTGAGTGTTTAAGTGTAATTCTTACATTCATTTTTTTAAGTCCACCTAGTACTATCAAGGTTATCAATGCTTAATTCCAATTTATACTTTTCCGTTAATTTTGTTTTTAAGAAGGCCACCTGCTCGGCAGGGTTTGGCACTGTGACACGATTTTTTTTTTATTTTACGCTCTTTAGTTTTTCCATTAAACGCTGAAATCAAGTAAAAAATAGAACTTTAGTTCTTATGCGATCTTGATGGAAAAAGACCTTTAAAAAAAACTTTTTAACAAAAAAAAAAACCTCCTTCAAAAAGCCACTAAAAAGAGGAAAATAATAAAATTTTGAGGTCTGCGCCAATTTAATAAAATATGAAGTCGATTAAAAAGTATAGTATAGTGATTATTATCTTCTTTTTAACCAACTTAATATTTTATTAAATTGGCGCAGACCTCAAAATTTTATTATTTTCCTCTTTTTAGTGGCTTTTTGAAGGAGATTTTTTTTGTTACAAAGTTTTTTATTTTTTACTTTTTAGTGTCAAAAAGTGACATTTACCTTAAGGGAATCACACGCCGTTACTCACTTTTATTAAACCGACTTTCTTACGCTGTGTGATGTGTCAAAAAGTGACATTTACCTTAAGGAATTACACGCCGTTACTAACTTTTATTAAAATCTGCCGAATTACAGAACCGATTTTGATGAAATTTCTATGGGACCAGTCTGAAAGTATATCCTTTCAAATAAAAAAAAATTCCAAATCGGTTTATAAATGACGGAGTTCTGAGGTAACAAACATAAAAAAAAATACAACCGAAGTGAGAACCACCTCCTTTTTTTGAAGTCGGTTAAAAATAGAGATAAATGTTAATGTACAGGATTAAGGAAAGGCTTAAAAATTAGCACAAATATTAATTAAAATAATTTATTTTAAAACATCGATACATTTGAAGCACATTTATCTATTTAAGAAGATAATAAATAAAATAATAAATTAATAACTACGAGCCTTTATGCAGACCGATATCAAAAATTGTATTTTTTGATAGAACTGGTAAGGTTGAGATCACTTATTCTTTCGCAAAATTATCGCTATACTCTTTCCCACCAACAGATATAGTAATCTCTATATTATTCTTGGACAAGGATATAGAGAATCTGTAAATACATATCTATCGATGATATGTAAATAGATCCTCTGTTCTTGCCCAAGAATATAGCAATTATTACATATGTTGGTGGGAAAAAGTATAGTATGGATATTTTGAACCACACAAGAACAATTGTGACGAAATTTACCTAAAATGGCTTCTTATATGAAAAAATGGTACATAAAAAAACATATTTGAAGTCAAATAATATTTTATCCTTAAAGATTATATTGTAGATTATAGACGCGCGACAACTGAGGTCAATAGCGTCTATACTTAAAGAAATTATTGCCGTATATTTTTTCTACACCGTAATTAAAAATATGGTTTAAGTGCCCCCTACACGCAACGGATTGTTTGTATGTTTTGTTTGTACTGACATGTTTGTCATACAAATATTACAACTACACGTAACGATTTGTTTGTACGACTTGTTTGTACTCACATGTTTGTCAAACATGATGTTGCGTGTAGGGATAAAACATATTTACGATCTTTACACTCAACATCATGTTTGGCAAACATGTCAGTACAAACAAGTCGTACAAACAAATTGTTACGTGTAGTTGTAATATTTGTATGACAAACATGTCAGCAGAAACTTAAAACATACGGACGTAAAAAATTTGCACATAATTAAAACATATGTTTTGAAAAAATAGTGACACAAACACAATCAATAATTGTTTTTTAAACACATCATTTGTAAAAGAGTCGCACTCAAGTAGCTAAACAGCTTTATGTGGTTCGCGAGCCGCAGTTTGTCGACCACTGCTCTAGACTTATCGACTTATTAGCTACATTCAATTTAAACATACAGAATGTGCAAGAAGTTGTAGCGTGTAGAGGTCGGACTTGTATGTGCAAACAAATTACAGGAAGTTTATTTAATAAAAACAATGTTTTCATCCTTTTGTATGTACAAACAAAACGCAACGATATTATGTCGTTGCGTGTAGTTTGTTGACATGTATGTGCATACAAAATGCAGAAAGTTAAGTTAGTCAGATTTGTATGAACGTGTAGGGATGAAACATATTGTTTGACTAACATGTCAGTACATACAAGTCGTACAAACATTCCGCTACGTGTATAGCGGATATTATACAATAAAAGAATCGTTGCATCTGTTGAAATTTGGCTGAATACTTCGATACGCTAACGATGTCGGTAGCATATTACTGCTTCGCTCGAGCGTAGGACGAGAGGTCTTAACAAGCACAGCGATTTAAGAAATTTCGAAAGCTCAGACATTATTATTCTATGTTTTGTATATTTATAATATATTTTCATGTTTTAGAGCTCAATTATAATTAACAAAATATTTCAGTTAATTATAAGGAATTTTACTGACGCTCTTTCTTTTAGAACTCAAGACTGCAAATTCTATAAACCCCCAGCATGTTGAATTAAGATTTTTATCTTAGTTCAAATTCGTTTGTAAATTTGTCAAGTAATGTAAGCAACGACAAAGATCTTTTAAAATTTTAAACGGATTCGAAAATATAAATTTATACTTCTTTAGCGCGTTCTTCATTAAAAATAACCTCTTTTAAATGCATGCCTCAATATAGCTCCAACTCTGTCATTGTACAAATGAACATTTTTTGATTCAAATTTTATTGCATCGTACAATGATTTAGTTTCTGTTACCTCGTTAAAATTCGGAAGTTCTTCTGAATCGCTTGTGATTAAATGGAGCGTATAACAAGCCATTATTACCCCGTACTTGAAATATTTTTTCATTTGATCTTTTAGGGCACTGTAAGGGAATAATTGCTCAGGATCTGACCCTAAATCCTTCAAGAAGCTTGACAGGCTGTTATAATAAATATTGATCAATTCATCAAAATGTTCACTTAATAATTGTGGCCCTGAGCAGTTGTAAATAAAGTAGGCTAAATCGGTTGCTGGTGAGAGATAACGGGCAATTTGCCAATCAAGGAAGCATACATCCGTTGGCTTTTCTGGATAATCTACATCCTGTAAAGACAAAAAATAACATTCAGTTATGCAAATAAACGTTAAATACAGCGTACACTCAAAGAATTTTTCAAATCGGTCCATTAGTTACAGGAATAATGGCGCAAATACACTATATAGAGCGAGTTACTAAGAATGTCTCGGGCGATATCTCATTTATTATGAGAATTAGAAAAAAAAGTTTTAAATAGATGTTGGATTGGAATAAGAGCTTTATACTTTAATATTATTTTTAGCTATACAGGTTGTACGATGTAGTCACGGTACAACTGACTCGTATTTTTATAGATAGAACATTTTGTATATTTTCAGGCCATCTTATTGTCCAATTAGAGTCCCACATAAAATGGTGCCATTTTTAAAATTCGATTGAGACGTTGCCAAAATATTCAACTTTTTCTGCAAAATTCTACGCATTTTCGTTATTTATTACCTACTTTAAAATACACACCAACCACATTTTTCAAGTTGAGTCAATTTTTGCGTGTCAAGTATTAGTCCACAGCATGTGCTACCCTCCAGATACTTCAGAGTTAAATTTATTATACAGGGTGTTAGTGGCAATAGTTGGAAAATGCATAACTTTAACTTATCTTATATGTCAGTTTTTTAAGTAGCACAGCCTGTATAACTTTAGGTATGTGAATAAAGCTCGCTTTCCTATACACATTTAATGCCTAAAGATATACAGGGTGTGCTACTTAAAAAAAAGTTCAAGTAGAACATTCAGTATACTATTTCTAGGTATACAATGTGTAGAGGAAAGCGAGCTCCCTGTAAATTAATTAAATTTAACTCTGAAGTATCTGGAGGGTAGCACATGCTATGGACTAATACTTAACACGCAAAAATTGACTCAACTTGAAAAATGTGGTTATAATGTGTATTTCAGTAGAAGATAACGAAATTGTAAAGAATTTTGCAGAAAAAAATGAATATTTTGGCAACGTCCCTACCGAATTTAAAAAGTGGCACAATTTTATATGTAGGCCTTCGAATGGACAGTGAGATGGCCTGAAAATATACAGGGTGTTCTATTTATAAAAATACAAGTCAGTTGTACCATGGCTAGATCGTACACCCTGTATAGCAAAAAATAATTTTAAAGTATAGTGCTCTTATTCCAATTCAACTTTTATTTAAAAGTTTTTTTTCTAATGCTCATAATAAATGAGATATCGCCCGAGACATTTTTAGTAACTCACCCTGTATATTCCTAACGGCTAACATACCACCAACTACCGAATTGGTAGCCACTTTTTTAAGTTGGTTAAAAACAAAAACGGTCTGAATTGTTCTTTAGATAAAAAGAAACTTACTTCATATTTATATAAAATATTATTGCTCCAGCAATCTCCATGTACAATAACAAAATATTGATCAGTGTCCATTGGATCCGCACAAGCCATCATATCTTTAAAAATATGCTCTCTGAAGCTATCATAGCGCTCATAGAGATCTTTTTCTTTTTCAGAATCCAACGATTTTATAGCTTTTTCTGAAACATCTTCCAGTTGTTTCTTAAAATCCGGTTGGGTTTCCAACACTATTCTGAAGAAATCGTGAGCACTAATTTGTATTTTCTCAAACTCTTTTGGATTTTGATCTCTTAGAGCAAATGAAATTGCGTGATACTTTCCAAGTTGTGTCAAAACCAACTTGCAATGTTCAAAATCTAGCGGTTGTTTTCTATCCCGCATTTTAAAACCTTCTGCTTTTTTGTCAGTCATTATTAAATATTCTTCGTACATTTCTTCAGATGATTTGAAAACTTGTGTATAATTTTTAAAACCTTTATCTAAGCATCCTTTTGTTTCTTGAAATTGTTCAAAAAGAGGTAAAACTTTTTGATACATCAGCAATTCTCTTTTATAACAATCATTTACTGCAGCAGCTTTTCTGAACTGTTCGTTTTGTGTGGCTGATTTTAAAATTAGATTTAATTCTTGTAACTCACCAGTCGTAGTCTTTCTACCATTGATTTTGATTTTTGTAATAACGCCTAAGTAATTGTCACCAATTTGTGTACCAGGACAAGTTTCAATAGAATCTACTATCAAATTTTCTTTTTCTATGATGTCAGAAACAAGTTCTCTTGCTTTAATTTCAATTTCTACCGGAGTTTGAATATCACCCATTTTAACAAATTAATTATTTTTTTCAAATTATTAACAAACAAGTTTTCAACACTATTATAATAAAAAAGAACTCTAATTTTTTTTCACAATTTAAAGATAATTAAAATTATCGTTTTCAGTATTTCAATGAACGTAATGCTACTGAAGATTAAATTGCACCTGATATATAATATAAGTAGGTACTCAATTAAGCTGACAGAGAAATGATTATCCCTCCCTTTCGCATTTTTTCATTATTGTAAATTTATATGTTGTAAGCAACCTGCAACACCAGACGTTTAGTTTTGCCAATATTATTCTTATTCAGATTGTGAAATATTTTACGTAACATAATATATTATAAACTAGCGGTTTCTCGCGAGTTATTCCGCGTGATATAGATGATAGCGGTTTGCCCGCGACATTCCGGTTGGAAATCGGGACAAAATATTATTTATATTATAATTTGTCAGAAAGCTCTCTTTTTTACAACCTCTAGCTTTCACTTAGTCAAATTCTTCGCCCTTCGGGTAGTTTGTTCAAAAGACCATCGAACATGACGTATTTCTTTATTTTCTATTTACGATTTTAACTTAAGTAATTTCAGAGAGTCAGCGTATCCTTCATTAAGGTTTCCTGTATCCCCTCTTTTACATTCACGTTAACAATTTGTGAGATATGAACATTGAATATTTTGTCAAAAAACGCTACACCCTCTTTTCACACCCTTAGAGGTTGAATTACGAAAAATCCTTTCTTAGCGGATGCGTACGTCCTATAAGGAAACTACCTGCCAAATTTTAAGTTTGTAGGCTTTATAGTTCCGGAGATTTCGTGATGATTGACTGAGTGGGGAGTCAGTGAATGAGTCCGTAGTAATTCGCTTATAATATATTATATTAAGATGGCGGATTTATATGATTTTCTTAAATACCGAATAGTGTATAAATCATCTTAAATGAGGAGCAAATTAAATGCCGACATGTGCATTTTGCGTGAAAAAAAGCGACGGTTTATGTTTAACTGTATTGCTTTCTAGCAAAAAATCGAGTTATTTTTAACCAGAATCAACGGGAACATGTTTAAATGCAGGCCAAAAAGTAGTTTTTCAATCAAACCCTAACAAGTCTGTACAGTGTTTTAAATTCCAACTTTATTTTCCTCAAATCCAAGCAAATACCCATACATTCCAGTCATACTTGAAGCTATACTCTCAAGTTTCATACAAAATCAGAAAATATATCCATGTTATATTAAATAGATTTATACGGCTGTTTCGCAATTGAATTTTTTTTTGGAAGAGCAGCCAATTACATAATTGATTCCTGCAAATATCGGGAAAAATCATTTTGACATAGTCACAGTCAGGACTCTAACCAGGTTTAAAAAAAAATCTGCATTGTTCGGTTCGGAAAAATTGATATTTGATTATTTTCACTGAAATCTGCTAAAGCTATTTTTGAGTGTTTAAGTGTAATTCTTACACTCATTTTTTTAAATCCACCTAGTACTATCAAGGCCGTCTGCTCGGCAGGGTTTGGCACTGTGACCCGAGTTTTTTTTATTTTACACTCTTTAGTTTTTTCATAAAACGCTGAAATCATGTAAAAAAATAGAAAATAGTGATAAATGTTACTATACAGGATTAAGGAAATGTTTAAAAATTAGTACAAATATTAATTAAAATAATTTATTTTAAAACATCGCTACATTTGAAGCACATTTATCTATTCAAGAAGATAATAAATAAAATAATAAATTAATAACTACGAGCCTTTTTTCTGATATAGCATAGATGTCTATGCGTTATGCAGACCGACATCAAAAATTGTATTTTTTGATAGAACTGGTAAGGTTGAGATCACTTGTTCTTTCACAAAATTATCGCTACACTCTTTCCCACCAACAGATATAGTAATCTATATATTATTCTTGGACAAGGATAGAGAATCTATAAATACGTATCTATCGATGATATGTAAATAGATCCTCTATTCTTGCCCAAGAATATAGCAATTACTACATCTGTTGGTGGGAAAAAGTATAGTATGGATATTTTGAACCACACAAGAACAATTGTGACGAAATTTACCTAAAATGGCTTCTTAGTTGAAAAAAGTAGTAAAAATTTGGCCATGCATACAGTCCCCGTTACTAGGCATGTTAGGTACATAAAAAAACATATTTAATGTCAAATAAATAATTTTTATCCTTAAAGATTATATTGTAGATTATAGACGCGCGATAACTGAGGTCAATAGCGTCTATTAAGAAATTATTGCCGTATATTTTTTCTACACCGTAATTAAAAATATGGTTTAAGTGCCCCCTACACGCAACGGATTGTTTGTATGTTTTGTTCGTACTGACATGTTTGTCATACAAATATTACAACTACACATAACGATTTGTTTGTACGACTTGTTTGTACTCACATGTTTGTCAAACATGAGGTTGCGTGTAGGGATAAAACATATTTACGATTTTTACACTCAACATCATGTTTGGCGAACATGTCAGTACAAACAAGTCGTACAAACAAATCGTTACGTGTAGTTGTAATATTTGTATGACAAACATGTCAGCAGAAACTTAAAACAAACAGACCTAAAAAATTTGCCCATAATTATTAAAACATATGTTTTGAAAAAATAGTGACTCATACACAATCAATAATTGTATTTTAAACACATCATTTGTAAAAGAATCGCACTCAAATAGTCAAAGAGCCGCATGTGGCTCGCGAGCCGCAGTTTGCCGATCTCTGCCTTAGACATATCAACTTATTGTCTACACTGAATTTAAACATACAAAATGTGCAAGAAGTTGTAGCGTGTAGGGGTCGGACTTGTATGTGCAAACAAATCACAGGAAGTTTATTTAATAAAAGCAATGTTTTCATCCTTTTGTATGTACAAACAAAACGCAACGACATTATGTCGTTGCGTTTAGTTTGTTGACATGTATGTGCATACAAAATGCTGAAAGTTAAGTTTGTCAGATTTGTATGGATGAAACATCATGTTTGGTAAACATGTCAGTACATACAAGTCGTACATACATTCCGCTACGTGTATGGCGGATATTATACAACAAAACAATCGTTGCATCTGTTGAAGAAATGTTGCTGAATACTTCAATACGCTGACTTGACGGTAGCACATCACTCCTTCGCTCGAGCGTAGAACGAGAGGTCTTAACGAGCACAGAGATTTAGAAAATTTCGAAAGCGCACACATTATTATTCTATATTTTGTATATTTATAATATATTTTCATGTTTTAGAGCTCAATTATAATTAACAAAATATTTTAGTAATTAATTATAAGGAATTTTACTGACGCTCTTTCTTTAAGAACTCAAGACTAAATATTTTATAAACCCCAATATGTTGAATTGAGATTTTTATCTCAGTTCAAATTCGTTTGTAAATTTGTCAAGTAATGTAAGCAACGGCGGAAATCTTTTAAACTTTTAAACGGATTCTATAATATAAATTTAAACTTTATTAGCGCGTTCTTCATTAAAAATAACCTTTTTTAAATGCATGCCTCAATACAGCTCCAGCTCTGTCATTGTACAAATGAACATTTTTTGATTCAAATTTTAATGCATCGTATATTGATTCAGTTTCTGTTAACTCGTTAAAATTCGGAATCTCTTCTGAATCGCTTGTGAATAAGCGGAGCGTATAACAAGCCATTATTACCCCGTACTTGAAATATTTTTTCATTTGATCTTTTAGGGCACTGTAAGGGAATAATTGCTCAGGATCTGATCCTAAGTCCTTCAAGAAGCTTGATAGGCTTTTATAATAAATATTAATCAATTCATCAAAATGTTCACTTAATAATTTTGGCCCTGAGCAGTTGTAAATAAAGTAAGCTAAATCGGTTGCTGGTGAGAGATAACGGGCAATTTGCCAATCAAGGAAGCATACATCCGTTGGCTTTTCTGGATCATCTACATCCTGTAAAGACAAAAAATAACACTCAGTTATGCAAATAAACGTTAAATATAGCGTACACTCAAAGAATTTTTCAAATCGGTCCATTAGTTACAGGAATAATAGCGCATATACAGGGTGAGTTACTAAGAATGTCTCGGGCGATATCTCGTTTATTATGAGTATTAGAAAAAAAGTTTTAAATAAAAGTTGAATTGGAATAAGAGCACTATACTTTAATAGTATATTGTGTGACTAGTGTGCTAAATACATCTTTATGCGTCAGGCGCATAAATATTTAGCACATGTGTTGCACACTATACTTTATATAACACATGCATGGTTTTAGACTTTAATTGAATAATTTAATGTCACTGACAGAAGTACATCTCATAATAAAAACATTGGGCTCGATACAATATTTATTCACTTTGTTACCATAGTAACCATATTTCATTTATAACACCGAAAAGAGGTACATAATGTTCATTAGATAACGGGTTTTTCAAATGTTTTTCCATTATTCATCGAAAAGCGTTTCATAATGGATCATGACGTCACTCGTCCATAAACGGTCATTTAAGGTCTGCAAAACTGATACGAAAAAACACTAAAAGCGTGCATGTGTTATAAAAAATTATTTTTAGCTATACAGGTTGTATGATGCTATAGTTTGACTTGTATTTTTATAAGTAGAACACCCTGTATATTTTCAGGCCATCTTATTGTCCATTCAGAGGCCTACATAAAATGGTGCCAATTTTGAAATTCGGTTGGGACGTTGCCAAAATATTCAACTTTTTCTGCGAAATTCTACTTTTTTGTTATTTACTACTAAAATATATACTAACCACATTTTTTAAGTTGAGTCAATTTTTGGGCGTCAAGTATTAGTCCATAGCAAGTGCTATACCCTTCAAATAATTCAGAGTTAAATGTAATTATACAGGGTGTTAGTGGCAATGGTTGGAAAATGCATAACTTTAACTTACCTTAAGTCAATTTTTTAAGTAGCACACCCTGTATATATTTAGGTATGCGAATAAAGCTCGCTTTCCTCTACACATTTTATGTCTAAAAATATACAGAGTGTGCTAATTAAAAATGTTTTCAAGTAGAACACCTGTATATTTTTAGGTATAAAATGTGTAGAGGAAAGCGAGCTCCCTGTATATATTAATTAAATTTTACTCTGAAATATCAGGAGGGTAGCACATGCTATGCACTAATAGTAGACCCGCAAAAATTGACTCAACTTGAAAAATGTGGTTGGTGTGTATTTTAGTAGTAGATAACGAAATGTAGAGTTTTGCAGAAAAAGTGAATATTTTGGCAACGTCCCAAGCGAATTTCAAAAGTGGCACCATTTTATGTAGGCCTCCGAATGGACAATGAGATGGCCCGAAAATATAGAGGGTGTTCTATTTATAAAAATTAAAGTAAGTTGTACCATGACTACAGCGTACACCATGTATAGTAAAAAATAATTTTAAAGTACAGTGCTCTTATTCCAATCTAACTTTTATTTAAAAGTTTTTTTTCTAATGCTCATAATAAATGAGATACCGCTCGAGCATTCTTAGTAACTCACCCTATATATTCCTAACGGCATACATACAAACAACTGCCGAATTGGTAGCCTTTTTTTTAAGTTGGTAAAAGCAAAAACGGTCTGAATTGTTCTTGCGATAAAAAGAAACTTACTTCATATTTATATAAAATGTTATTGCTCCAGCAATCTCCATGTACAATAACAAAATATTGATCAGCCCCCATTGGATCCGTACAAGCCATCATATCTTCAAAAATATGCTCTCTAAAGCTATCATAGCGTTCATAGAGATCTTTTTCTTTTTCAGGATCCAACGATTTTATTGCCATTTCTGAAACATCTTCCATTTGTTTCTTAAAATCCTGTTGGATCATCATTGTTCTGAAGAAATCGTAAAGACTACTTTGTATATTCTCAAGCACTTTTGGATTTTGATCTCTTAGAGCAAATGAAATTGCGTGATACTTTCCAAGTTGTGTTAAAACCAACTTGCAATGTTCAAAATCTAGCGGTTGTTTTCTATCCCGCATTTTAAAACCTTCTGCTTTTTTGTCAGTCATTATTAAATATTCTTCGTACATTTCTTCAGATGATTTGAAAACTTGTGTATAATTTTTAAAACCCTTATCTAAGCATCCTTTTGATTCTTGAAATTGTTCAAAAAGAGGTAAAACTTTTTGATACATCAGCAATTCTCTTTTATAACAATCATTTACTGCAGCAGTTTTTCTGAACATTTCGTTTTGTGTGGCTGATTTTAAAATTAGATTTAATTCTTGTAAATCACCAGTTGTAGTGTTTCTACCATTGATTTTGATTTTTGTAATAACGCCTAAGTAATTGTCACCAATCTGTGTACCAGGACACGTTTCAATAGAATCTACTATCAAATTTTCTTTTTCTATGATGTCAGAAACAAGTTCTCTTGCTTTAATTTCAATTTCTACCGGAGTTTGATTATCACCCATTTTAACAAATTAATTATTTTTTTCAAATTATTAACAAACAAGTTTTCAACACTGTTATAATAGAAAAGAACTCTAATTTTTTTTTCACAATTTAAAAGATAATTAAAATTATCGTTTTCAGTATTTCATTGAACGTAATGCTACTGAACATTAAATTGCACCTGATATATAATATAAGTAAGTACTCAATTAAGCTGACCGAGAAATGATTATCCCTCCCTTTCGCATTTCTTCATCATTGTAAATTTATATGTTGTAAGCAACACCAGACGTTTAGTTTTGCCAATATTATGCTTATTCAGATTTTGAAATATTTTACGTAACATAATATATTATAAACTAGCGGTTTCTCGCGAGTTCGTCCGCGTGGTATAGATGATAGCGGTAGCCCGCGACATTCCGCTTGGAAATCGGGACAAAATATTATTTCCTCTCCTCTGCACAACCCCTAGCTTTGAGATAGTCAAATTCTTTTATATAAAACCCACCCTTTCCCCGTTCGGGTAGTTTGTTCAAAGGACCATCAAACATGACGTATTTCTTTATTTTCTAAGAACAGTCTTTTTACGATTTTAACTTAAGCAATTTCAGAGAGTCAGCGTATCCTTCATTAAGGTTCCCTGTATCCCCTTTTTCACATTCACATTAACAATTTGTGAGATATGAACATTGAACATTTTGTCAAAAAACGCTACACCTTCTTTTGACACGCTTAGGGGTTGAATTTCGAAAAATTCTTTCTTAGCGGGTGCGTACGTCCTATAAGGAAACTACCTGCCAACTTTTAAGTTTGTAGGCTTTATAGTTCCGGAGATTTCGTGATGAATGACTGAGTAGGCGAGTCAGTGATTGAGTCCGTAGTATTTCGCTTATATAATATATTAAGATGACGGATTTATATGATTTTTTTTAAATAATATAAATAATATAAATAATATATTAATAATAATAAATAATATATAAAAGCCGACATGTCCAATTTGCGTGAAAAAAAGCGACGGTTTAGTTTTAGTGTATTGCTTTCTAGCCAAAAATCGAGCAATATTTTTGCGATTTTCTTAGATGAGGTTTGCTTTCAAGATTAATATCTAAAAAACTATAGTGATACAACAACGAGTGACAAACCATTTTTAACCGACTTCAAAAAATTAAGGAGGTGGTTCTCAATCCGGTTGTATTTTTTTTTTATGTTTGTTACCTCAGAATTCCGTCATTTATAAACCGATTTGGAAATTTTTTTGAAAGGATATACTTTAAGATTGGTCCCATAGAAATTTCATCAAAATCGGTTCACTAGTTAAGGTAATTGTCACTTTTTGACACATCAGACAGCGTAAGAAAGTCGGTTTAATAAAAGTGAGTAACGGCGTGTGATTCCTTTAAGGTAAATGTCACTTTTTGACACTAAAAAGTAAAAAATAAAAAACTTTAAAAAAAAAACCTCCTTCAAAAAGCCACTAAAAAGAGGATAATAATGAAATTTTGAGGTCTGCGCCAATTTAATAAAATATGAAGTTGGTTAAAAAGAAGATATTAATCACTATACTATACTTTTTAACCGACTTCATATTTTATTAAATTGGCGCAGACCTCAAAATTTCATTATTTTCCTCTTTTTAGTGGCTTTTTGAAGGAGGTTTTTTTTTTTTTGTTAAAAAGTTTTTTTTAAAGGTCTTTTTCCATCAAGATCGCATAAGAACTAAAGATGCGTTCGAAGAAACATTGGACATGACGACATGCCAAGAATAAAATGCAAAAATAAGAGTCGAAACCGCCAAAAAACCGTTCATCGTCACTTACGAACGCAGAGAGGCATCAGAGACGTCGAGCAAAGAAGAAATCACAGGAATGAACAGGAAAACACCCAAGGAAGTCCGATTACGAGCGCGCGCAACGAAATTCGGAAGCGTGCGGTATAGCCGACTGCTGGGACTTCGTGTGTACGTTCAAAGCGACAAACGACGATATATGATCTAAATAAATTTGATTGCACTTTCGGCAGATGTCCACAAAAGCGATCTGCCCAAGTCAATTTTTTTTACATTATCTCACCAAAACTACACGCTTAGAATACTATTTAAATACTATAGTGATTATAATTTTTTTTTTAATTATTTAAAAAACCCGACTGCGTAAAAATCGAACTAAAAAGATGGAAGCAAGATCAAATGATAAACATGCAGTCGAAGACATAAGATATTTCTCTTCAATTTGTAACTATAAGTACTATGCCTCCGACTGCATGTTATCATTTGATCTTGTTTCCATCTTTTAAGTGCGATTTTATATGGTACGCAATTTTTTTTTCGTCACTACCGCCATTTTGTATTTTATAGCCGCCATTTTGGTTTTATAAGAACAAAACCTAGCCTATAACCATCGCACGGTTTAGACGAATCGAATGAGACCTCAATTATTAAAATCCATCCAGCTGTTTGGATGCTAAGAACAAATAAAGATTCCTACATACATGCATACTTTATGCATACCCAGATGCGCGTGAAAAACTAACCCTGTCTTGCTGTCATGCAGTCGGGTAACAAATAATTACACATAATATTTAAAACTTAACTTTTTGACCTTGGAATTTTTTAAGGACTTCAAATTTGTGCTCGTCCCGTCGGTGATGAGTAAAATTTACGTTAGGTACATGGAATTTGTTTAAAAATAAAAATATTATACATAAATTACAACATAGCGGAGCTCATAGAGATGTTATTTATTTGACGTTCTCATCGTCTCCATGTTCCCAAATTCTAACCACAAACTGGGGAAAGTATCAATTAGATTTTCAATTTGTTACTAAAAATAGTAAAAAAATAAAAATATTATTTGGTATACTAGAGCAGTTGGTGACTTTAAATAAAGAAAAAATAAAACAATATATCAAACACACAATATAATATTTTTAATTTTAATTCTAACTAACGTACAAATTCTTGGGACACTTCAATTATTTACAATTTCGACTTATATTCAAACACGTATTTGCAACGTATGTTACCTTATAACAGTAATTTAAAAGAAATTTCAATATTAATGTGAAACTGCTATAATCTGCAGTTCTGTCTCTCTCTCTCTCTGTCAAATATAAGGTATAAATCTAAATATTGCTTTATGCAGAGTAATGTTACTGTGAGTGTGCAATAATTTAATCATCAAAATAATTATCCTTATCTAAACACAAAAATTTATTTTAAATGGGCTATTTACATTTTACCTGTTGACAACATAACAAATTGTGATAAGGGATTTTAAGAGTAAAAAAATCTGCATTGTTCGAAAAAATTGATATTTTATTATAATTTCACTTAAATCTGATAAAGCTATTTTTGAGTGTTTAAGTGTAATTCTTACTTTCATTTTTTTAAGGCCACCTAGTACTATCAAGGTTATTAATGATTAATTCCAATTTATACTTTCCATTAATTTTGTTTTTAAGAAGGCTACCTGCTGGCGAAAATAACAAGGCTTAACATTTTAATCATGTACATACATACTACCTATTATATGGAAAAACTAAAACTCAGAAATAAATATTATAAAGCTAAAAAGTGGTGGAAATGTTATATTTAAGTGTATGGAACAACATAATAAAAGTCCTATGTACGCTTCATCCTCTTTTTCGTAAAAAAATCACCCCCATCAAAGACCCACCGCTGCGCTGTGTTTTCGCATCTTGTTTCCGAAATTAATCGGGCAATAAAAGTGACCATACGAAAAATATTTGTCATTAAATTAAAAAAAAATATCTTATTCATTATTCGGTTTACCCTAGGCCTAAAGGTAGCCAACAATAGACGCTGAAAATCAAGGGTATAGTCTTTATAGTCGGTAGCAAAAAAAATCAGCTGTCGCGTTTTTGGTTATGAGTATCTAATAAGTGGCTGGTTTAACGAACAAACGTTCAGGAAGTAAATATTTTTCTTTTCAGTTTACACGATGCATTCATTTTTAATTTTTTCGTGAACGTTTTTTAGGGTATTTTGACAATTTTCTTCGCAACCATATACTTCGATGTTTTAAATTTGAAATCGATTTGTTGATGATAATAATTGTTGACAATAATTTAAGAATGGCCGTGCATTAATAATGTCATCGCCAATCATATATGTATCGGTAATCAGATTGTCAATCATGAAGTTGTCAAATTTCATGACTGACTGTGTAATCCCTGCTTTATAAATGAATAAAATGTTATATAAAATAGGCAATGTCTATTTAACGAGAATGATATAATAGTCCTAAAAATCATAAATTTGTTAAATACAATAAACTTTTTTGAAACAGTACACTGTCATATTTTATACGATTAGTTTAAAATAATAAGAAAATGGTGGGCGTAGAAAAGTTTTCAAAATTCAAAAATATGTATCAAAATATTAAAATGGCTACTCACGCTACTAATAAATCTTTACCAAGTGCGATTAGCAGAGATATAACAAAAATCAATATAAAAAATCAGAACAGTTTGGAATTCGCCTTCAAACACATATTTTCTGTGAGAGGCTGTGAACTTTTGAGCAATGAAGAAATGCTATTTTTTTCAAAAGCAAATGAGCATTACATGTCCGAATTAAAACGATATAAATGCAACTACGTTGAGCAAATTAGTCAAAAACTTGAATTATTAAAATGCTATTTTTTTGTAAAAATTGCTACAGTCAACGATCAAATAAGATTAAGTTCGTGTACATATGATTGCTTCAAAAGAGAAATATTTTTTTACGATGAAGTATTACCACAATTTGTAAAACTGTTAAAAAATAAAAATGTGGAAAATATTTTCGAAAACTACGCAACATTGTATTTGTCTTCGGGATTGTATAAAAACGAATTTATGATTGTGAAAGATTTGGCACGCGAAGGTTTTCGAACATTACCGAAAAGTGAACCATTAGATAATTATCACATCGCATTCGTTTTGAGACATATAGCTCAATTCCATGCCATTTCGTACGTTTTCAAGCAAGAAAATAATTTACATTTCAAAGTACTTGCCAGAAACTCAAATAATTTTATCTCTGAATTATTTAAACTTGTTCAAACGTCAGCTGACTTTTTGGAGAATGGAAAGAAAATGGCATTAGAATGTATAGAAGATTTCCAACCTGAAGTTATAAAACAGTTTGAAAGTGGAATCAATAATTTTAATGAATTTTTAGAAAATATTTCAAATCCGAAAAATATGGATGAATATTGTGTAATCACACATGGAGATTTATGGACAAATAATATTATGTTTCGATATTCTGATCGTCACCAAATAAAAGATTTATCATTGATTGATTTTCAGTTGGCGAGATATTGGTCGCCGGTAATTGATTTCTCGTATTTTATTTGCAATTGTTCTAATACGGCGTTTTTGAATGAAAACTTCGAAAGTTATAAACATCTTTATTATGAGAGCTTTAATAAGTTTGTGAGAAGACTAGGATACGATCCCGATGAATTATTTCCTATAGAAGCTTTTGAAGATCATTTACAAAAATATTTCCAATATGGAATCTACATGTCGGTGTGTACTTTAGCATTATTTACGGAACACAATATGATAGCTCCAAAAGAGAAACAAATACCTAATGAAAATTACAGACGAAGAATGAGAGGGATTATCGAATTTTCAGCCAAACAAAATTATTTGTAATTTTTATTCAATTCATTTTATTTGTATTTTTATTCTACTGTTAAAAAAAACAAACAAAATCGTCAGTATTTTAATACATTATCAGTTACATTTTTTATTAATTGATAGAAATGTGTATTTTTATATTATACTATTCTTAAAAATATTTTTGTGTCAATAAAATTATCGTAAAATATTATGTCTAATCATTGCTTTTTCATTTTAGATAATAATTAACTATCGATTTCATATTATATCTCCAATTAAGAAATTAATTGACCAAAAACATTTTTTTTTCGTGAATTCAAAATTAAGCTCTCAGAATTTCAGTGGATTGCATACAACATACATTTTTAAAAATTACTTTCAAAATAATTATGTTCGGTTTCTGATACGACTTTCAGCTTTAAATTTAAGAATACCATTCCTTTTCACCTCCAAAGATATATTATCTTTGGAGATCTCCATTTAGTTTCCATTAGCAATGTGAATAACTGCATCGAAATTTAGATCATCACTCTAGATTTTCTTTTTTTTAAACCACCAACAGCTAGGTTTTTTTGGGTCTAGCACCAATTCAGATTATCAATTTATTATTTTTAGGGTTCCGTACCTCGGAAAGGAAAAACGGAACCCTTATAGGATCATTTTGTTGTCCATCTATCTGTATGTCTGTCTGTTTGTTTGTCTATCTGTCTGTCTGTCAAGACCCTTTTTCTCAGGAATGGCTAGAGGTATAGGTACCAAGTTGAAATTATTAATATCAAATACTAAGGTCTATGACTCCATAATACTGTAAAAAATTCAAGCTTCTCACTTAATGCAATAAAAAGGAAAAAAATGAGTTTTTTTATAGACTCGCACTCATCAAAACCTAGAGGGTACTTCCCGTTCCCGTTTACCTAGAATCTTGAAATTTGGCAACGGCACAAAAGTGTAATTTGCATTTTGCAATAATATGGATTTTACTGTGTCACCCGGCGCGTCGCCCCCGTCAACCAGTCAACCCCTAAATACGGCGCTGGTCTCGTTACTATTTTATATACTATTGTTATTAAATATTCAATATAAATTATTAAAAAAAGTGTAATTTTTTACCTGTGAGATTAGCGATATTCGTTTGAAACTAGAAATTATTCACAAACTATAAAATAAATTGATATTTTTTAATACCAATTATTAAAAAAAAACTATTTCTTGCAGTAAAAGGACACAAGAAAAGTTTTAATTTTCGACTTTAAGGTCACATTTCTGTTTTTGTATATATTTTAAAAATAGCACTAATAATAATTATATCATTTGTTTCGAATAATTACATTTGTTTTATAGTAACATTAATTAATTTGAAGTATGGAACACTCTTATTTAACACTTTGTTGATTAAAAAATACATTTTTAACATAATAATAGTTTTTAAACGGTCAATAAAGATCAACTGAAGAAGAAATAATAATTTCTCGCATTATTTATTACTGTATCAATTTATTATCAATAATAATTTGTAAAAAATATAAACACATTTTTACATTAAGTCGTGACCCTTTTGAATCACATGCCTGTTGTTTACGTTTTGTTTCACACATAATCATTATCTGTTATATATTATAATTTAATACATTTTTAAAATATGATATAATTATCGGTTAAAATTACCGTCATTTTTTATGCATAATATTTTGCGGCCATTTTCTGATAGCATAGATACATGTGCGTTACACATAGCAGCACGTTATATGCAATCACTGAGGTAAAAGTTCATAGAGACGCTACAACCATTTAAAAGTAAAGCCAGTCGCCATTTTAACCCGGCCTTCATTTTATATGTGCGAGAAGAAGAAGAAGAGAGATAATATCTCCCAATCCAACCCGTGTTAGGACGCCAATGTTTACTCAGCTCAGTGACGTCAGACCTGGTTTCAACTTTATTTATAAGTAGTTGTACTTATACCGCAGTATATCTCCTCCATTACTCTTACCTGAGTGTATGCAAAATAGGCCGACAGCAAAAAAACCGGCCAAGTGCGAGTCAGACTCGCTCCTCGATGGTCCCGTACAATAATAAAAATAAGAAATTAGGTTGGGTAAAAAATTAACAGATTTGTTTTTAAAAAGTTTTTTTTTGCTTATATTTTATTTTGTTCTTTTTAGTGTTTCAAACTTTTTCCGTATCTTTAATTAAAATATATTTATAAAGTAAAAAAATATATTAACAGAATATTTGATGAACAAAAATAAAGAAAATATTGCGATCCGAAACCCAGAATCGAACCTTTCGATTTCCCAGTTCAAACGCTTTAACTCTAAAGTCTAAGCCAGGTATGGGCAACCTTTGTGGGCTAAACTTTAGGATATTAATGAAGTCGCGGGCCGTAGATAATAGCGTAGTTGTGAAAAAATAATAATAATACGGTTTATTATTTTTTTCTTCGGGAAGCTCGTAGAGATCACTTAGCTCCACGTCTTCAAAATTTGACTTCAAATGTGTGTCTTCCTGAAGCTCGATCAACTCCATTTGCAGGTGTGTCGGAGCCAATTCTCTACGTCACTTTTCATCAGAGTAGCAAAAAGGTTAAAGCAGCTATCTATGTTTTCGAGATCGGAAAATCTAAGTATTAAAAAATTGCTCCGAAAGTGATTTTAGTTCTTCAGCATATTGAGTATAATCAATATTATCGCGACTTGATAGTGTTGAAAAATGATAACAGTTTCCAGATCACATTTGCGTTTCCCACAAGCGAATTTTGTTCTGGAATGCTTTCAGATGGCTATACAATTCGTTTACCAACTGACCTTGTTTTTGAAACTTCAAATTCAACTCGTTTAACTTTTAAGTGACCCGTCAACTAGAAATGCTAAATCATGCATAACCATTTCTGATCACTGACTTCAGTCAATGGTTTTTCTTTAATTTCCATAAAATCGGCTATTTCTTGTCTAAGATCGTAAAATCTTTTAGCATTTTGCCTTTGCTTAACAACCTTACTTCGCAATAATATGTCACATCACCATGTTTTGAAGAGAGGCCATCCAAAAATGCTTTGAACTTTTTCGAGCGCGATTTTAAAATGTTCCGCGGGCCGGATTAAAAGCTGGGGTGGGCCACATCCGGCTCGCGGGCCGGACGTTGCCCCATATATGATCTAAGCCATGCGAATGTTATTACATTTACAAACCGCGCATATAGTATACCTGGAGAGCTGGAGTACGACCAGTAAACCCAGTCAGTACACATAGGCAATTCGTGTAATTTTTAATATTGATTTTTGTGCAAGTTGTAAACAAACTTTTATTGATAAATGTACTTTAACTGTGCCGTCTATATACTTATGTCTATTTTGCCTTGTGCTTTGTCAAGCAACGCATTTAAAATTACGATACATTTCAGGCTGTCCATGGACATGACACTAGAAATAATTCTAATGTAATTTTACCGAAGTCTTCAATGACATTATTTAATAATAGCGCCGAATATCATGCCTTAAAGATGTTTAATATGTTGCCGCATTGTATTAAAATTTTGAATTTTAATAAGTTTAAAAAAGTAATAAAGGCAGGTTTAGTCAGTCAATGTCTTTATAGCATTGATGATTTCTATATTTAATATGTATTTTATTTGTATTAGGTGTTTTGACGAATCCTCATATGTAATTGTATTATGGATTAAAAAATTTCTATTCTATTCTATTCTATATTATAGGATTCATGCCATAACAACACACAATCTGCGAAAATTTCAACTAGCTGCAACTTACCGTTTGTGAGATAGAGCCCTGTGACAGACGGACCTACAGACAGACAGACAGATATCGTAGGCAGGGTATTATAGGGTTCCATACTGAGGTAGCAGAACCGGAGAGTTCGCATTAACTCATTCTTTAGCAAAATTATCCAAAGCATAATATTGTTACGGATCACCCTGTATATAAACGGCAAACAAAGAGTTCCGAGAAACGGGGTCTGCATACTGAACAACGAGTATCTGCACGAATGTTCTAGAGAACGCGAGAAGCACTGGGCTCCAGCCACGCAGCGTATATAAACAGCGAAGTACGAGTGAGTCAGGCAATCAGTGTCAGTGTAGATCATACTGTGACAGTGTTGAACAGCGAATATAGTGCGAAATAAATCTGATACAAATACACCTGATAAAATAAATATTAATGTAGTTAATTGTATACAGTTAAGTGTTAATTACTGCTTAGTTATTGCTTACTTGTGTTGATTTTAGAACTGACTTTTCGTTGTTGCATTCATTATTATTGTACTTTTAATTATTGTAAATAAATATTTATTCCGTTAACTCAGAAAACAGTTTTGTAACAATATATATTGAGGTATAAGGATACTCTGTAGTCTGTACCAAAATTTCTAAAAATAATTGCGACGGAACTTATCAAAATGGCGTCTTTAAGGGAAAAATGTTAAAAATATATTCTTCTCGATTTCACTGTAAATATCAATAATTATAAAGGCTATCCGTCAGGGAATTCTGTGAAAATTCGAAAATTACAGGCAAATTTTTCTTTACAGTTTTAATATATTATCAATTTTATCGAAATTGATGCACGTTATTATAAGCAAACATACAGACATTTTTTTTTTCAAAAATTTAATATTTCTACTTAACGTCAAATACAAAGACTATCCGTAAAGGAATTTTGTGAATATTCCAAAAATTGCTGACAAACCTTAATAGTTTTATTTTATGTGCCTATAGATTGCAAATGAACTAAACAGGTTAAAGCATTTTTAAAACAAAAATCAAATAGGAAAGTCACTTTCCTATTATCACTGTAAAATATAGACGCTCGACAGCTGAGGTCTATGATCTATTAAGCATTTGCTTCATAATATCAAGCTGAGTACCTATCTACTGAAATAATGTCTGCAAAGAAAAGCCTTAGAAGTTAGAACACAATAAAATGCAGCACGTACCTAGCTGTACTTTGAAAACTGTACATTATGGTTACCAATGAACTATACTTGCACCTGCACGCAATAAAATGGGTCTTGAAAATAAAATAAAACTGCCAAACAGATGTTTCTGAACATGTACATGCGCACATTACATAACATTTTAAAGACATATGTTTTTTTACTGATTAAAATAGTTTTTTGTCATACGCACTATATAAAATAGCTACTTACCTACATGCGCGTATATATGCATGGAATGAGTCAGTTAACAGGCAGATGTGCTGAAAGTGTTTTCAAAACACACTAGTGTGGTAAGGTACCTACATAAACAATTTTCATAGTGATTTATGTTTATCGCTAAATGCTACTGTACGTGCGCACTGGGACAGCTATCTTCTGCAAAAAATATCCGCAGCTTTTTATGAACAAATTACGCAATCATGAATACAGTACCTGAATTAAAAACCACTACAAAACAACTTGTCTCACCGTCAACAAAGGCTGCATGAACATTATTACAAAAATATTTAATCATCTGCCTCTTTCAATTAAAAATCTAAGCCTACACAGGTTCAAAAATGAGCTCAAAGATGTGTTGTTAACTTGTTATGTCATAATTTTTACAGTTTTGACGAATTTTTCTTGTGTAACTTAACCAAGAGAACTTAATTATTCTTATTTCTTATATGTATCATATGATTGTATTTTGCAATGACGTTTTCTACACTACGCATGTAGTAATACGGAAATAAAGGGAATTATTATTATTATTATACTCATGGCCTACTAAAAAAGTAAAGTTGGCGCCGCAAATGAACTGACAAAAATTTTAGAAAATACTGAAAATGAAGTGAAAAGTAGCTATTTTATAGTGGGTATGGCAAAAAATACCATATATATATATATATATATCCTACATGTAAGCGTATAATGATATTATAACTCGTGAGACTGTTAAAACTCGCTGGCGCTCAGTTTAACATACTGTCACTACTCGTCAGTATTATGTCTCAATACACAACTAGAAATACAGTCTACTATAATTTTTCTCTATCTATAAATGTTTTCAAAATAATCATCCTATTCCTGTCTACTTTATTATTTGATATGTAAAGTATTATTTTAACACAGCTCTTTGTAAGCAAAGCTCTTTGTAAGTATATTAATTACTAACGATAATTTATACATACCTATTGATATCTATTTGATATTAATTCTATGTATTGGAGTGAGGGAGAATCAGGGTAGTAGCTCGGAGGGCATAGATAGAGGAGCATTGCCCTGCCTTTAAATGTCAGTGCCTTACCTTAAAAATAGCCAACATACAGTAATATCCCGCCTTTTGTAATTTTTACCTTTTGCGCCCTACTTCAAGTTTCTAATGGCCTACCTAAAATTTCGTTCTTAAGCTGCCTTTAGCTACGGCCCTGGGGAGAATAATATACTCAAACGATGGCGTCGGTCTGAAATTCCTGTATAATATCCTATATAAAAAAGCAAGCAGGTGAAAATATTATGTCATTTTAATTTTATTAAGTAGTTCCTTATATCGAGATTTTTTGTCTTAATATTATAATGCTACCTATTCTTATTTATTTGAAACCTCAAAATCTGTTAATGTAATGAAAAAGAGCAGGTTTATTATCCTTATGCGGGGGCGTAGGATTTTGTGGAATGTAAAACCCAAAGCGGAAACGACAGGTGTTTCCAGTAGCAAGTGACCTTGTCCTAGTTTTCATTATTCTCAACAAGGCTGGCAAAGTTACAAAAAAACGTGCAATAAGTACATGTTTAAAAGCAGTATTATTTACCATAAACTCTTCAAAATTATATTTACGACATTTTGTTATCATTATAATTTAAAACATACAAAAATCGACATTTTTTACACAATTTCTTACCTTACAACTTCGAGCGCGTTTTGGGCACCCCTTTCAAAACACCAAATACTACAGTTTTACTATTGGCTTTACGGTAGCGGCCATCGCTGTTATACCATTGGCCTAAAGGGGTCAGCAGCTCCCTAGGAGTAAGGATAAACAAAAGAGTAGTGATTTCACTCATCTTAATGGCGTTTTTTTAATTGTTAATTTTTTTCTTGTAGACCGTAATAATTAATATATCAAATTGTGATTCGCGTGTGATACTCAGAAACTATTTGCAAGGATTATTTTCTTTTATAAACATTTTTAATGTCAATGATTCTGAACTTTTTGACGGCAAAACATAACCTTCTGATTTTTGACAGGTAACATATGATTTTGTATGCGTGTGGTCATTCCGCGCAGTTTGTTTACGAATGGAGTGCAAGTAGAAGTTATTAAGAAAATAGAAGAAATTCTCAATTCTCATGAATCATTGTCGATCTATTTCTGAGAACGTGCAGAGTGAAATCTGTATTTTAAAATATTAATTTGCATTCTGAAAGTTGATAATTTTATTTAACAATGGAATTAAGTACTGAAAACATTTTAATTATGGTTAAAAGTAAATTACGTGAAGAGGGTGTAGAATTGTGGACACCCCCTTATTACGAAAACGAAGAATCATCGGAAGTACACTTAGAGGTATAGCCAATGTTTATAAAATATTGTTAACCTTCAAAATACCCAAAACAAATAAAAATATTGTAATATTTTTATATTTTATCAATTTTTATGTGCAAAAATGTTTGCTGATTATTTAAAGCATACATTTATTAAACATTTCTTTGAAAGTAACAAAATGTCCAGCTTTTATCTATATCCATCATAGACAAAGAAAACAGAGCAGCTCCAACTGGTCATTATTATTTTACTACTATTCAGAAATTGATTGCCCAATATATATATACAGTCATGAATATTGTTTTTAAAATTTTACTTCTGCATCTAGTTTTGTTCTTGTTTGCATAATTTATTCCGTTCTTTTGAAAACATGCTTATCATTTTTTATTGAACAGAAACTTAGGTACATATTTAATCAAACTAGTCTTTTATTTTCCAATTTGAAAACAAACTAAATGGTGAAACAAAGCATTTTTCTAATTTTGTATTTACCTTAAATTATTTATTTTTATTTGGTGACCGCGTGCATCTGGTCCTACTTGTATTTAAAAACAAATTAAGTTGTTATAATATATAAAAAACATCAAAATTCTGAAAAAGTAATGCTTTCTAAAATATCTTAAGCTCATAAATTTAATCGAAAAAGCTTTTATATTAAGCGAGGAATTTGTATTTTGAAAAGGTGGTAAATCAGAATTCAGAAGAAACTGTAATAATTAGAATTAATAAATAAATGCTGTGAATATGATGTAGACATTAGTGATGTGCCGGATATCCGTATCCGTATCCGCGGATATTCGAGGGAAAAGAAAGATCCGTATCCGTTTGTTTTTTGGCGGATCTTTTATGGATCTTTTACCTTATCAATTTTCAATTCATAGATAAAATTTTATATATATAGGTGATTAGATAATAATGAAAAACAGTTAAATTCCATTCAGATTATTTTTTATTTTTTAATATCGTGGTCAATAACTTTTTCCCATAACAAATAGTCTCTTTCCAAAGGTCGATGTGCAATATTTAGTATTTACCGCCGCGTACTCTAAGAAAGTTAAGATCCGTATCCGTATTCGCGGATCTTGCGACCAAATATCCGTATTCAGATCCGTATCCGCGGATATACATTTTTAACGATCCGGCACATCACTAGTAGACATAAGGAAGAAACAAAATCTTTATGATTTAATTATTTGTAGCTGTCTACGTAACTTAAAAATCTTGTGTTTAAATTAGAATTAATATTATATTTTTTAAGAATTTGGCAGTTCGATACAGTGAAGAATTGGGTATCACGTATAGATACTGTTTAATAGCAATACGAGAATGCCAGCATTCTGCTATCGATAATCTTACTAGACGCAACCTGTACCGCGATACGGGTATTGCAACATTAAAGATTCGTGTGCCAAACCAACAAGGAGGTACGGAATTACTCAACATCAATACTGTGTTAAATGTGGCATCATCAAATTTGAAATCATTGATTGCAGACCAGCTTTCTGTTTCAAAAGAGAGGTAAATATTTTTAAATAGAGTGAGAATAATCTCAGAGCACACTTTTTTAAGTACTTGCCAAATAATTAAGAAACAAAAATATGTACAGTCGCGAACTTAATAAAGTTTACACTTGAGTTTTTCAGTGTAAGTTCACAAAAAGTCAGTAGCTTAGCAACAA
This sequence comes from Mongoloraphidia duomilia, assembly GCA_039654895.1. Lineage (NCBI taxonomy): Eukaryota > Metazoa > Arthropoda > Insecta > Raphidioptera > Raphidiidae > Mongoloraphidia > Mongoloraphidia duomilia. The sequence goes on from CM077524.1 coordinate 13,356,689, forward strand.
ATTTAGTTTTTAATAGGTAAATGTAAATGTCAAAAATGAAAAGAAATAATTGTCGTTTAAATGCCTCGAAATTATTAAAACAATGAACAAAAAAGATGAATTATTGCAAGATTGGAGGAAGGAATTTGCTAATATCAAATATTATCAAATCTTTTTATGTTTTAATTGAATAATATTGGGTAATTTGGATTGTATAATAAACAACTGAGGTGTTTTCTTAATAATTTTTTATTGAATTTTTAAGATGTAACTTTATTAATTGATACATTACTATCAAAAGCCAAATTACAATATGCAAAAATTAAAAAAACCGGTAACTAGATGATACAGGTGTAAACTTTTTTAAGTCCGCGACTGTACAATTTATATGCCAAGGATAACGACAGTTACTCGAATGGAGTCTGATATCCTGGTACTTAATTCAGAAAGCTTTAAATCGGTGTACTGATAAATACCAATTATCAAATGATAACTTGAAAAATCCACCTTCTCCCCGTTCACCTGTTCAGACAGTTTTTTTGCAAAATCATCAAACGTGTATTTTTCTCGAGTTTTGCGTTAACAAAGCGGCTCCAGAGATACGTATAGGTATACCCTTCAAAAAAGTTTACAGACCTGTTTTCACCTCTTTAAACGCGACTGTCGAGAACTCATCGAACACTTTGATTTTGACAAAGATTACTCGTATCAAATTTCATGGTTTAAACTCGTTTCGGAATAAACCTATTTTTATCCCCTTAGAAGCTAGATTTCCAAAAGCCCGTTCTTAATAGGGGCGCCTACATCATAAAGGAATAAAATTTCAATTTCCTAGGTTCAGCGGTTTCGGCTGTGCGTTGATGAGTCAGTCAATCAATGGGGAACACTTTATGTTTATATAATACTAACTGCCCAGTCCAATTTCGCCCGTAGCGTAATAATGTATAGCTATAGATACTATGACTAACTTATTCTAATATAAACTGGGAAGGGAACGACGTAGTGAATTGAAAATAATCACATTCATCCGGACTTTCTAAGCACAATAGACTGTGTAATCTACAATTCAATTCAATTCACAATAGACTGTAAATATCATGACGTCAGGACTTACCGTTGGAGTTTTTGTGTGACGCACAGATACAAGCATTTTCTATTTTATAATTATTTAGATAGAAATAAACAAAAGAAAATGCAAATCATTAAACTAAAATAATAAAATCTTTAGTACCGCGAACTAATTTGTTCCAGATTAAAATTAATTTGTAAAGGCCGAGTTCTTAAAGATGATGAAATACTTTCGGAACAAAGTGTTAAGCATGGTATGCAAATGATGGCAGTTGTTCTTGCGGATATAAATGAAACACACAAAGAAGAAAAAAGAATGAAATTAGTCAATAGTACAAAAGCTGACATTAAATTGTTATCTGAAGATGATTCCTATTTACAGGTAAGTCCAAGGCTACACCAGAACCATATCAGACCAGATCCGATCAGACCAGACCAGACAAGACCAAATCAGACAATTCAGACTTAGTGGCTACATTTTTAGAATGGATAATCTGACAAGTTAAAATTAAAATCTATGAGTTCTTTAGATTCTGATTAATAGGATGAATATATCATGGAAAATATTACATAAAATACAAAAAAAAAATAAGCAGCGTTATTGGATGCATACATTATTAATATTAATATAATTATCGATATAATTGATATATATTAATATCAATATAATTGATATTCAAACACGTCTTAAATAGCTTTAAGACAATCTGGTAATAATAGCTAGCATAAATTTACGATACACAACACTGTTTGTTGAAAACTGTCAAATGTACGGCCGTAGTCTGACTAAAATATCAAACATGTTTGATATTGTCCGACGGTCGGAACGTGTCTGTTGCAATCTGACATCTTCTGGCGCGGTCTGAAGTGATAACTGTAGCCACTTCAATAAGGTTACTGGTGTTTGTTCACATCCGACAACACGGATCTGATCTGGTCGGAAACGGCGCCAATGTAGCCTCAGCCTAAGAGTTGAAATGTAGTATAAAATAATCTTTCAATATTATATCAAAAATGAAAAATATTTGCAGTTAGAAAATCAGTCAGGCTGTGCTTTTGAACTACCAAAAAAAGAACGTAATGCTCTTATAACTGCAATGGCATTACATGCTAAAGGTACAGCTGCATTGCAAAAAGAGGACTATGCCTTGGCACTTATTCTCTTTTTAGAAGCTGATGAGGAATTCAGGTAGGTACTTTTCTATTGTTTGTGCAACACTGTAACGGTACTTAACACTGCATCCCACATTTTTCTTTTGAGGACACTGAGGTAAAATCTATAAAGGACGCATACTGTACAGATTGCATCAAATTAAACCTGTGCATAGGGCATTCTGTGTGTAAGACAGAGATTGATACATAAAGCGATAAGTAAGAATGAGATAAATAATCGCTAATAGGATGTTACGTGGTTACTGTAAATTAAACTGATAAAAGATTTACATTTTTACAGCATAGAAGGAGCGAAAAAACATATTTCTAAATATAGAAAATCTGGTAATAGGTACTTCAATAATCGTTTTCCGAATCAAAAGATCGGATATGGAGGTCTTAAATCCTAAACGGCGCGTTCTTCAATTCGATTTTCTTGTCATGAGTTTAATAAAATTAGAGGTGCATCACAAAAAAAAGATGTCAGCTCTTTGAAATCTCTATTAGGTTGTATAAATATTATTTATTTACAGTAACCACGTAACATCTAGCGATCATTTATCTCATTCTTACTTATTGCTTTATGTATCGATCTCTGTCTTACATACAGAATGCCCTATGCACAGGTTTAATTTGATATAATCTTTATACAGCTGCTTATAGAAAATTTAAGCCAGGTTTGACGTCATAGGGCCGATCAAACATGGCGGCAAAACATGGGATGAATTGGGAATATTATTCTCTTCTTCTTCTTTTCACATATAAAATGAGGGCCGAATTACAATGGCGGCTGGCTACACTTATATTTCCTCTATAGCTTTAACCTCAATGTTTGAGGGTTAAAATCTACATTACAAGCACTGAGGTAAAAGACCTAGAGGCGCTACAAGCATTTAAAAGTGAAGCCAGTCGCCATATTTATTCAGCTCTCATTGAGAAGAAGAGAATAAATTGCCAATCGTTTTGCCGCCATGTTCAACCTCCCCTGTGACGTCAGACCAGGCTTCAACTAAAATTAAATTGTGATTTAAAGACCACCAACAGCTAAGGTTATTTGGGCCTAGCACCAATTCATATTTTTTTTTAATAATTTAAAATCCAATTGACACTTTTACCAGCCCTCGGGCTAGAACCCGGGAACTAGGTACTTGTAATAGAGGGACCATAGCAACGCCATGTAAACAACAGCATTGCTACACGCTTGGATATTCTCAAGCCCCCAGGCTTCAACTGTATAAGCAGTTGTATACGGTATAATAGCGCCTCTATGCCTTTTAACTCAGTGATTACAAATCGGCTATAAAACAACGAACTTGTTGTGCAATAGAAAAATCCCTAAAGTACGTATTTTTCAATGTAATTTTAAACATAGAGAGTGGCGCTGTGGAAGTCACGCGAACTATGCTCAGCTAGGTTAACTATATCTAGGGATGCAACATCGTTCATAAAAACATCGATGTTTAAAAATTTTGAAACATCCATGTCGTAAACATCGATATTTATGACCGATACATCGATGTTTTTCCGATGTTTTATAAAATTAATTATAGATTGAATCAGGTGAAAAAACCTCAAATTAAGTGTTATAACACTTAATTTGAGGTTGTACACAGTACAGGACAGAGATAAAAGGAGTATAGGGTATAGCGTACAAAATTGCTATCATTTCATTCTATGAACGATGTTCAAAACATCGATGTTTATGAACGATACCTCGATGTTTCCAAAACATCGATGTTACGTTTGCATCCCTAACTATATCCCGCTCTCTCGTCACAATGAAAGCAATCTCACGACGAACGTTTATCTATCTTGCTCTGTTGCGTGGCTGATACGAGATGCTCAATGACCCGGTTTAGATTGTAGCGTGCTGAATGACGGTTGATAGGCCAGCTGGGTTAGCATATTACGTTTGTGTTAGATTAAGTATGATGTGGAAATGTTAAAACAGTAGTTATAATGCGCAAGCATGGACGATCATTCTAGAATTTGTAAATAATCTAAACAGGAGCTTTTTTTTATAGAAGTGTAGCGCCATACAATTAAAAACAAATCTAGTGTCTATATTTATTATGTATTTTGAACAACTTTTGTTTTATCAGCACAAATTGTAAAGTATATTTTTTAGAGATAAAGGAATCTATTATCTAATCATGTTTATGATTATAATTTTCATTGTGATTATAATAATACGCAGGCAATTCTCACAAATAATCTGTATTTTGATTATAAAGACATGTCCAACCATTAGAGAAAAACAACATTCAAAGTAATGTTGTTATAAATATTAGCTCTCGCATGATATGATTTCAGCAGTACATTGTGTTATATATAAGAAAAATCAAAAATCACCAGAATAGTATCGTTTAGAGAAAATAGTAACATTAAACGAGTTTTGGGTCGGACGGGTCTATTATTTCTAACAAGGGGAGGCTCCTATGAATATGGTCATTTAGTTGTTCATCGCCAGTCGAAACGCATCATCATATATGTAAACAGTTAAAAAACATAGACCTGTCCGAGCCGAAACTCATTTGTGCGCAGAAGTGGCGCTACTATCTTCTCCAAACGATACTACTCTACTACGGGCACTGTGGACTAAGGAAACTCGTCTAATGCTATATTGGGAGTTTCGGGTTCGAGTCCCTACAGTGGCATTTATATTTTTTCGTATATAAAAAATATCAGATCGTCTGATATATTACGTTAATTCACTAGTATAGTGAATTTATCTCTATTTTTTACGTCCATCACATATGCTAATATAATAATATAGTATTGGGTAATAAGGACCAGTGGCATAAAGTGACCACATTTTCATTGAGACAAAGCGGGACAAATGGGATGAAATGAGAATTACAATTTAGTTATATATATTTTATTGTATACATTCATATACTTGTACAAAAATGTATTTATTATTAATTATTGGTAACTATAAAAATATTTGTAAAAAATAACAAACCGCACTGTCTAACGGCAGTCCGCACTTTCTGCACTTATCTGAATTAAGCCGAGACGTAACGACAATGATCGAACACCACCGAGTAAATCTAACTCGGTACATTGCCTAATTTAGTTTACTCTACATGCATTTTATGTGTTTTTTTTATGCATTTTTTATTTCTTTATATTCACCATAATACTTAATAAATAATAGGTAATATATTTTTACAGTACATTTAAAATAAGAAATGCTAAAAAGCGGGACATTTTTATATATCGGCGAGAAGCGGGACAGTCCACCAAAAAGCGGGACATTTTTATATATCGGCGAGAAGCGGGACAGTCCACCAAAAAGCGGGACTGTCCCGCCAAAATCGGGACGTGTGGTCACTTTACAGTAGCATGTATAAATTTTTTATTATTTGCCAACGTTTCATTACAAAATTGCAACTTCCTCAGGACTCTACAACAATGAAGCACAAAAATTAATAATTAAATAATAATTAAATAATGTTAAAATCAGTAAATATAAATATAACCGAGTTATGTGGCAATTATAATATTATATTATGTATTTTTCACCATCAAGTATAAGTAACAAGAAATTTTGACAATTAATGTATAATAATGACTATAGAAGTTTTAAAGGTTAGGTTTTTTTTTATAATTCATAACAAAGTATTAATTCTTGTGCTTCATTGTTGTAGAGCCCTGAGGAAGTTGCAATTTTGTAATAAACGTTGGCAAATAATAAAAAATTTATACATAGAACTGGTCCTTATTACCCAATACTATATTATAATAGTGAATTTAGTTGCGGTAAAGGAATCTAGTCATATTGATTATTATAATTTTCATTGTTATATTTTTTCCATTGAAAACTTTATTAAACTTGACAAATCAAGATTTACTTTCAGCATATGCAACAAACAAATTTTACAATCTATTGATAATTATGCTCTATTAAATTTGGATATTGCATGGTGTTACTTGAGACTTAAAAGTGTTAGTCAAATACCAGATGCAGAGTACAGACTTAAAACGTGTGAGGAAAATTTCCATCGATGCTATGGACCCAATATGGAAAGACTCATGTATTTAAAGGGAAATACAGGTTGGTAGAAAAAAACGCTCTGTAAAATTACTTTTGAATAAAATTGTGTGCGTTTAATGAATTGTTTTGATCGAATATATTTACAGGAAATGAATCAGCATTGTTCATGAGACTACATTTGTTGCAAGGAATAGTTAAATTTCATCAAAACGAAAGACCTGCAGCGCGTACTCTTTTATTACGAGCTCAAAGAGAATTGCAAGACCTCAAAGTTGATAACAATAGTCTTGCTCAACTAATGGAACTAGGTAACTAAATCATCACCGTTACGCAGGGTCAGCTTTCCTAATCATGAGGTACCACTTTCGCCTCATGATTAGTATAAAGATTTTTACAGTCGGTTGCCACCTGACACCATCAAGGTCTTGATCTTCTTGAGAAGACCTGAGAGCCGCCGTTGACCAGTATTGGTGCTTTCGCCGCCATCTCTAATGAACTCTCAGACCTAAGAGCCCACCACAATCAAGAACTTCTGCTCTGAATAACAAAAAAAATATGAAATAGAAAAAAAAATGTTTTGGCACACCCCACAGATGGACCGATTCCTTTAAACATGGCCAAAACAGCAAAATTTAAAGTCGTTAAAATTCCTTGCAAATTAGTCATAGTAGAAAGCTGAATATCTGAATTTATTGACTGTACTCTTATTGTAAGGGTTTTACCCTCATTAGGCACTTGAAGTGGCGACTTGTGCGAAGCATTGTTTTAGCTTCAAATCGTGAGCAAAATTGTGACCGATATAAATGTTTTTTACAGACTTTGTGCTGAAGTGACTGAAAAAGTTCGATATGGAGGATATTATTCAAAGTAAATTCTTCATTTTGACATATAAATTAAGCGATTTGGTCATTTCGTTGTGTAGAAATCATCTGCTAAAATTAACGTGTTAAATCACTCACAAAAAATAAAATTTAAATTTCGACTCGAGTTGAAGTACGACTTCCAGCATCTTCCAGCTTTAATTTTTTCACGACAATGTAACTAAATGTTTATTATATCTATTGGCAGAAAAATTTCTTGCCCGTTTTGGCCCACTTTTTTCCCCGTGACATCGTCTTAAGAAGGGACATACGAATCGGAAACGTCTGAGGAGGACGAATTTTAACAATTTTTTGATACTGCGTGAAACGTTTCTCGAAAAATAAATGTGTAGGCGATTGAACTGTAACCTTTGAATTCTAAATTAATATTTTTTTCGCTACAGGTTTTTCTCTTGCTGAAGCACGTTTGGGTCTTCGAGCTGTCCATGGAGACCTAAATTCAGCTGCTGAATATATAAATCGTAGTAGAGATGAACGAAATATAAAAAGGCAGGAAGCAGAAGAAGAAAGAAAGTTAGAAAAAGAGCGTAAAAAACTTGGAAAATGTGCGGATGGAAAGCAATATGTTGAACCGAAAAATATGAAAACGCTAAGGGACATGGGCTATTCATATGATACAGCGCGATTAGCACTGAAACAAGCGAATAACTTTGTCAGTAATGCTCTGGATTTAATTCAGCAACATCCTGAATGGCTTCAACAACCTAGTACAAGTGCCTCTTCAAGTACACAATCATCTGTTCAGATTGTTGCAGCTTTAGGTTTTGATGTGAGAATGGCAAAAGCTGCTCTTAAAAAACATAATAATGATATTGATAAAGCTACTGAAGATTTAATAAATTCTAATGGAATTATTGAAGGAGTAGCCTTAACTGATGGTATGCATAAAATTTTTTTTTCCCCTGAATTTGCTCGCGTGAACGTCGATTTTGACCGCAGATTCGCTCGCGTTGTCAGTTTCGATGCGAACCCTATCTTAAGGTAGTTGTCGTGCTACAATAACATCCAAAAGTTTCGTTCATAATACGCTGTAAAACAATAAATAAGTATAGTGTTAAATGTAAAAAAATTTTGTTAGAGATTGTACCTAAACTGTTGTTCACATAGTAACACATATTTCACTTAGTTTGTTCGCTTGGATTATACAAAAATGTCAATCTTTTCTCATAAATTGTTGAACTTTGCGTTATTATATCTCAACAATAAAAAGGTCAATAATTTTTGGATTTTCTTTTTTAAACTCAGAACAAAAACATCAATGAACAGTTAGTTTTTTGAAAATTTCTGACTGTTACTTTTTTTTTTAATTAAAAAACTTGTCAAAAACAACCTTTCCTATGCTCTCCGTGTTAATTATCCGAACTTTAATTAAGTTTATCTCGAGTTAGAGATGGTCAATCAACTTCAAATTTTAATGGTATTTGTATTATAGTATCCTTAATGAGTATACGAAAATTTAGAATTTTCTGACACTATGCCCATAGCACGACAACTACCTTAACCCAAGCATAGATGGATAAAAAGCAGATATTTTAAATATGGGTACCAGTTGATAGTGTATCAAGTTTTTTCAATATTGGTCCAGTTGTTTTCGAAAGATGCCGGTATAAACAGGCAGACACAAATTTTAGAAATGTATTTTCCCCTCTAGATATCTTCTGAAATACTTGAAAACCCTGCAAGCAAATGGAACAACACATAGGGTGCGTTCCACTTGGCGACCATTGCGCCCACTACGCTCACGCCTTATGGCCGCGCTTATTACGTTTGATCGTTGTAGGCGTTGCGATCGCCAAGTGGAACGCACCCATAGAGGTTTCGTTACGTAATATATTTTTTTTAGATGAAAATGATACGGAAACTGAGTCCAATTCCACTGGCGATAGTTCATCAAGTCTTTCAAATGATGAAAAACCAAAACCTAAGAAGGAATTAAGTGAGGAAGAGATAAAACAAAAAAGAAAATTAAAAGAAGAGAAGGAACAAAGAGAAATGGAAGCGTTGGAACGTTTTCGTGAGGGAATATCAATGGTTGATGATGATCATTTAGATATGCCGTTACTTGAAGAAGAAGAAATTCTCAAACAGTATTTGCAGTTAGTTCTGTAACAAAAAGCATCTAATTCGAATGTTACATACTGTATGGCATTTTTTATTTCATTTGATTTTTTTAATACGTATTGTAACTACATTTTAATTCGAAACTTTAGGTTTGATTATTATTGATTAGCCTTTGACTATTATAGCAATATTACCGTATTTTTATTTTAACGTTCCATTTACCGAAATAATACGATCAAATAATTAAATATGCCGAGTATTTTACAATTTTTTTAATTATAAATTTCCCGAAAGTTTCTGCGTACTTCAGTAAAATGATGAATTAAAAGAAAAAAATTGTACCAATTATATATATTTTAATGACGTAATATAGGCATATTTTTATCCAAAAGACAGGTGTAAAACTGTATTTTTTCATGTGTGTCCCATCAGTATCTGCAAATCAACCAGCTGTAGTGGAATACATTTGCAACCATTTCAGGGGTTATTGTTGAGATCCGCCTCCGTAGAGTTTCAAAGATCTGACATCTTTTTTTTGTGATAAACCTCTAATTTTATTAAACTCATGGCAAGAAAATCGAATAGAAGAACGCGCCGTCTAGGATTTAAGACCTCCATATCCGATCTTTTGATTCGGAAAACGATTATTGAAGTATTACCAGATTTTCTATGTTTAGAAAGTTTAAATTCACTTTGTTTTGCCAAATTACACAGGAACTTTTGGGACGTCTCTATGTGCAGGAAAAGATATTGTGGCCTTAGATGCCGACGCATCCTTAACCCAGTCCAGGACATTGTCCTAGTTCTTTTGAGGGAATACTTACTATACTCCAAAAACTGAATAAATGTAGTTTTCGTAAAACGCTTGCAGAAAACGGATTGTTATTGTGTTTGATTCATATTTGGCGTTATTTTTAAAACACTGCATTTGAATTTCTAGATCATTACTTTTTTTTTAGATTATTGAAAGTGAGTATTTTATTTATGGTTATTGGTAGTCATTTTGGAAAAACGAATGTAGTTTTTGTGATTTTATGATACTCGTTAAAAATTCTATTGAATTTTAGCTCACCAAAAGTTTTTTTTGCGACCGAGGTGCATTTTTGTGTCTTTGTGGTATCCTTGATTACTACTTTTCCATTTTGACTATTGATATTTTTCATTTTGAAGACTGATTTATAAGTGGAGCAAAATACAAAACTAATTAAATTGATTTTAATTAATTACAAATTTTTCATTTTTTTTACAAAAGCAACGTGTGTCCGACAGTAAGGTTCAAAAGCAAATATGGTAGCTTCGCGCTAATCCAGAAATGCGATAATCTGAATTTTGTATGATTACGTGAAATTTGCATTAGCGTGACCTTCTTTAGTAACTTTTCATTATTTTATCGATGTGCCATTTTCTCTCCGTGTTTTCTCCATCACTCCGACAATAAAAAAGATATAATAATCCATATTCACATTAAAATATTGTATTTTGCTCGATTAAATTAATTATAAATAGTAAAAGGTATTATTTAAGATTTTTATAGCTATATTATTATAGGCGTCGCCATTTCATTTGAGATTATGCAATATAAAAGATTACGGTAGAATCTCAATTATCTATCACTGGGACGTTACTCGGAACGCAATAAAGGTCTGATAAAATGTATTAAATTGCACAAAAAATACGTTATCGGTTTTTCGGACTCAACCATGCCAAGACTTTCATGTACATGCAGCTTTTGTCGCAACGTACAAGCGCGTTTTCGTTTTTGCCTAAACATTGTCTACTCATATGGTTATAGGGACCGAGCCTCTAGACTGTCACGCCAACTGGTGATAGAAATTGTAAACTTATGGGCAAAAATACTAACCAGTAGTATGTGATTAATTGTTTATTTACTTTTATTGAAATAAATTTTGAAATTATTCACGATGTCTTTATCAATAAAATCATGTTGTATAATTGACATAATGAACAACAGCACAAATGTGTTTACATTTACCAGCTAATCCAGCTTTACAACTACACTCAGGCTAACTTACGTTGCGATTGTCATCTAGCTAAAAAATAAGAAATAAATTGAATTGTAAACAGATTTTTTTTATATTTAATTAATGTTTTAATTTTGTATAAAAAAGAGTAAGAATAAAAAATAAATTAAAACTTACTATCATTTTAACATTATATGCTTTTGACACAGTGCTCTGGGCAACAACATTCGAGGTTATAACCACGGGACTATTTGACAGTTTTTTTCTAACACATTCAAAGCGTGACCCGATTTAAATAATTTTTCACCTTTAATACTATTTTGACCACGAATATTATTATTAATTATCGGCTGAAATCCGTATTTTTTCCATTATTTATTAATTATGACGTTTGTTATTACTAAATTTTTGCCCATTTAATTCCTAATTCCCGCACTAGGGCGCGCGGCCTTCAGTCAAAGTGCTGCCTCTACAGTTCGCGCTCGGTCCCTATTGTGCCGCCATGATAAACTACTTTTTACTCCAGAAAATACACAAATGCAACGGCACAGTACATAATAAATTGGTGCACTGCGTGAATAAAGTGAGAGTCTGTCTATTGTGAGTGAAAAGTAAACAAACTCCCACCCGGCTGGCTACAATCGCATGAACGTTACTGGAAGAACGTGGTATCGGTCGATTGACCTGAGTAGTCGGTTCATCAGATGTCAGATAATCGGAGTTCTACTGTAATTGCGAATAGAAAATTTAGTACCATATTTTTATTTTATCTGTACTATAATATAGCGACACCGTTATGAAAAAGTCCGTGTAACATAACTGCCATAATTGATCATTATTAGTGTTGCCGTCTAGATCTAGACTTTTCAGACTCTTGTCTTGTCTAGATTTTCAAGACAAGACTTGCAAAAGTCTTGTCTAGAAATTTTCAAGACAAGACAAGACTTGCTTTATCTAGATCAAGACTCTTGCCAAAACTCTAGACAATTTTCAAGAGTCTAGATAAACTCAGTAGTAGTATGTAAAGGTTTACTTTACCTACTACTACTAATCTAGACTCTTGAAAATAATCTAGAGTCTTGATTTTAAACAAGACAAGAGTTTGTTAATCTAGACTTAGACTTAGTGAAGTCTTGATATTTTAAGACAAGACAAGACTTTGAAAGTCTTGTCTTGTCTTGTCTAGACGGCAACACTAATCATTATTCAATTTACTGTTTTAAAAATATTTAATTGTTACCATTAGTAATAAATTATCAACGTTACCATACAAAGACTATTATTAAAAAAAAAAGGGTGTGGGTCTCGGGACCCCCGACAGATGTGAAACATCAATGAAAACGTTATTGAACTCGGTGGTATTCTCTATGTAGTAGTATATATTTTTTCAAAAGCAGCAACTAACTGTTATGCTGACGTAATCCTATATACTGCACTGTAACACACGCGGTTGCGGCGTTTGAGCACGCCTGAGCCAGAAACGCAACTAAATACACAGCGAAGTATCTATATTACATACCTACACGTGTATACATATACTTTTGCTTTACAGTACGTTCGTATGTATACTCTCTCTTTCTCTTCCCGTGCCCGAGCGCGCGGAAGCCGAGAGAGAAGTGCCGCAGCGAAGGAGCGGACCAGAAATTTCGTTGCATATTTCCCCTCACGCGGCTGTTCACTGCCCGACATAAGATGTTTCACATCAAAATATTAGGGAATTTGGGTGAAAGTCAGGAATTTTTGTGAAAAAGAAAAACGGTCAAATGCGACTCGGAGTCGCACACGGAGGGTTCTGTACGTATATTGAACAAGTGTTGTCCACCAACTTAACCTTGGTCACTCAGAAAAACTCTATTACAGACTACAGTGAGCTCGTCACACGTATGTGTCAGTAGTCTCTGATAAGACTTAGGGTAACTTGAATTGAATTGTGAATTATAGACGCTCGACAACAGAGGTCGACTTGAGGTAACATATATGTGTGACGAACGGTAGTGAACGAATTAAACTACAGTGACGAGGCTTGAATTATCAAATTGTTTTAAATAGGGGCCGTCCATAGTGAAAAGGTAATCACCACATTGACGTGACTAGATAATTCAAGTCTTGTCACTTACCTCTAGCCTGTCACTGCACTATATTTATGACGTTAGACGCCATTTATAATCGCCAAAAGTAAACTTACGTTAACTTTTGACGGGCGTAAAATTTCAAATGGAAGTCTGAGCGTGCAGGGAGCGCATAAAAAAATAAATGGGAGAAAATGTCATATGCAGAAAGTTTAGATTTAATTTGATATCATTTATTCTTCCTAAATAACTTCGCTGTGAAACATACGGGTATAAATTTTTACAGTACAATATTTTAATTACGAAACTAGTCGATATCGGGTATGCTATTGCGTCCTCCATTTTTGACATTTCATTCAAACTAAAGACCAAATTAATATATCCGAAAGAGTCAAGTTTCGTTATATTAGAATTCAGTCATACAGTTTTTTTTTTTAATTTCGTTTTTTTATCGATGGCGACTTATTACTTAGGACAGTATAATACTTTTTGGTTAATATTTTATTATGAATTTTAAAATTATATAATGTAGCAGAAAAATATATTAAAATGATTTTAATTTTTTAATAAATAAATACTGGTTAGATTTCAATTGTTTTTTCATTTCTAGTAGTTTGCTGCATTCACTGAACAAAAGCGCTGACGCACCCGCGGTGGGTGTGGGTGTGAGAGGCTGCGAAAGTGCTAAGAAAAATTTTTTTTTAAGTAATAGTACGCTGGCTGAACCTTTTTTTATAAATAGTTGACATCATAGTGAGTTGAAATAAAATTGTCAGCTGCATCGTGGAGGGGGGATTGTGCGTCAGCTGCTCGCATGAACTTGTAAACAAACACGTAAAATATTGCGCATTTCACTTTTTTGCACCGACAGCAGCTGAGACAATTACATTACCTAGGATTATGATCATATCGCTAACATAATCCTAGGTAACGTATTTGTCTCAGCTGCTGTCAGTGCAAAAAAGTGATATGCGCAATATTTTACGTGTTTTTTTACGAGTTCATGCGAGCAGCTGACACACAATCCCCCTTCCACGATGCAGCTGATATTTTTTTTTTCAACTCACTATGAAGTCAACTATTTATAAAAAAAGTTTCAGTCGGCGTACTATTACTTAAAATTTTTTTTTTTACCACTTTCGCAGTCTCCCACACCCAGACCCACCGCTACTTGAGCAGCTGACGGTCGGTTCACTGATTAGTTGTACGAGATCAATTATCGATATCAACATCAGCCGGCTTACTATATGACTTTTTCATTTGCAACGCTACCTATAATAATTAATACACCATTTTGTCGGCAGGATTCTGCACTGCAACCCGAGTTTTTTTAAGTTTCTGCTTACCTAGAACGGGATAAATTTAAAAGGAATTTAAAAGTTAAAACAAATATAATTTAAAACTTTTATTGATTTCATATTACTACCCTATGTTCAATACCTACTAATGAAAAAAAAAACCAAATTCATTAAAAAAAATACATATATAAATAAACAATATTAACATTTTTCCCTTGTAAACTTGATGGCTCTGAGTCTGGCTTATATTTTCAGCTAGTATCCTATCTGAACATGAATTAACTAATGAACATGAATTAACTAAATTATTGTAGGTACAGAATACTTATAGTAATATTACGTTACAATAATATTAGCATAGGCGATTGTTAGATCAGCCATTTTGTTCGTTAAATATTATATATATAATTATTAATTACGAAAAGAAACTAGGTTCCTGTCTTATTTTTACAAAGAGGGCCTTTTCTATAAGTGATGCAGCTGGGAACATAACATCATTAACAACGTTGCAACTGACATAAACTACTTTGTTTAACTTTTTACTTAACCTACGTGCCATATTCACTGAGCACATATCTTCGTCTCCAATTATTTTTGTAGCTAACGGATCTTTTTCATATCGAGTTTGCATTGCTATTGATAAATTAGTGGAACTAGGATTAGCGCTTAAACCTATCCAAATAAAGAAAGAATCTTTCATTTTCAATACATCGCAGTATATTTCACTATCGTTCACATCAATAGAAAATGCCTTGCTTTGAAATCTAGACGACTGAATATATTCGATTTTTGCTTTGGGTGCTTGCATTGTAGTCAATTTCAGCTTGTCTAAAAGTGATTGCCTAGAAAATTTTAA
Source organism: Mongoloraphidia duomilia (assembly GCA_039654895.1). Lineage (NCBI taxonomy): Eukaryota > Metazoa > Arthropoda > Insecta > Raphidioptera > Raphidiidae > Mongoloraphidia > Mongoloraphidia duomilia. The sequence goes on from CM077524.1 coordinate 13,372,035, forward strand.
AGAATGTAATCTCACTAAAATGTTCTAAATATAGAAGACAAAGAAATATATACCTGTGATTAGTTGTATAACAAACAATTGTTCTAAAAATTAAAATTTGCGCTGCCTCAAATTTTTACGAATCACTTGTTTTCAACTTTTTATAGGTTAAAATATAAACACACGACTTTTGTTGCTTGATCAATGGTGACATCTGTCAAAAACCTAACCTACAATGCCAGACGTTTCAGATGAAAAAACATTCGATTTTCAAAAACTAAATTTATTGAAGTTATCGAATAATGAAGAAGATAAGAAATTTAAAGTTAAAGGTTCGTAAAATTTTTGATCAGGATCCGCAGGTTGTAGTTATCTCTTGTACATTTTTACTATCAAACTAATTGAATTATATTGTCTTTATCCAATTGTTTTAACACATTTAATAATTTATATTTCAGCTGGAATTTTTCTGGCATCAGTCGCTGGTATATCTGCTATAGTAGGTTTTGGCTCAACCGTAGCCGCAGTTAGAAAGCAAGACCCTAAATATTTTAATAAAGGAATGGCTGGATCGATTGAAATGGCAGATACGGGGGCACATATAGCCCTCCGAGCACTTGGCTGGGGAACACTTTATGCATTCACTGGATGTGGATTACTTTTTTATTCTATATGGAAGTTATCAGGCGCAACTAATGTAAGTCTTATAATTTATAATCGTTATGAAAATAAATCAAAAAAAATACATTTATGGAATCTGTAACAAGTGCCCTCGCATATGATATCCCACTTGACCAAGTGAAAAAAATATTTATTTTTACAAAACTAGACAAAATATTTTTTTGATTCCGACACTTGGACTAGGTGCGGGCACACAACTACGCCAAATCTCAAGTCGATAGTATAATATGTAGTTCCGTAGAAAATCGACTGTGGAGTGTGGCATGCATACAGACAGATATTGAAGTCTTACCCATAAGAGTTCTGTTTTTTTTTGGCACGGAACCCTAAAAACAATCCTTGATTTCACATTGTATAGGTAGCTTATATGTTTTGATTGTTTCAGTTTGCGGAATTTAGGATGAAAATGGGCTCAATCTTGCCAAAAATACCAAAAAACTATCCGCCACAAAGTAGAACTGAATTTAGTGGAATGACTGACCTTTTAACTTATATTAGTACAGAAAAATTTGGAAAGAAAACTGATAAATAATTTGTTTATCTATTTTTTGAATCATCACTTCTGTTTTTAATAAATTATTATAGTTCATAGGGCCATCGAAAGGCAGTTTAAATTCCGTGGTGGCCCATTTTTACGGGTCCGTAACTTGTGACGCTGAAAATTGATGTAAGTCTGGACCTTTTTACGTTTAGTTATGGCATCATTTTTTTTTACCATTATCGTTAAATATTTTTCAATGTAACAGTAGAACTTCAATTAAAGTATATATATTATAATATATACTTTCATAATACTTTATTTTATGCAAATATATTATGTACATACTGAATACATAATTTTATGTCCTCTCCTTTACCTGATCGAGAGCGCACGCGCGCTTCATAGACAAGGAACAACACTTAAATGCCGCACGAATAATCAGACGACTGGTTAAACTGTGCACGAATAATCGAAGTTCTACTGTAAATATTTTGAATAAATGACAAAATATATTTTGAAGTGTTCTGTAGAAACTATTAAAATAGTCTGTAGAAATATTAAAGTTTGAAGAGGTTAGGTATGGCTTCGTCTCGATAAAAATTTAGCTGTCGAAATAAAATCGAATTTTAATAAAAAAATTCAGAATAGATATTATAGATTATAAACTTCTGACACATAAAGTCATTAGCGTTTATAGACAAATTCAAGATGGAAAATATCGTAAACTTAACATGAGACTCACGAAATAATCATAGATGAAGCCGCCCCTGGACTCTTCAAATTTTTATTAGTATAGAATAATGGTTTTAATTGTGGTTTCACATCAAGGTTATTAGAGTACAGGTTGCCTCGTCCCATCTGACCAATTAGCGTAAGCGCGGGAATGACGTCAGCTAGAATTTAGTTTAAATCAAGTACAAAAATTGTTGAAGATTATGCTTATTTATATTAGGTGCTTCGTGCAGATTTTTTCTTAAAATTGGCAGGAGACAATAAATAGAAGAATAGATGTTAAAAAATAGGATAATTTTTATTTTTATTACAAAATTTAGGTTTTAATATCTATAATATAAACAAACAAAAAATTAAATAATGCTCAAGAAATGGCAGATTTTGTTAATTACCTATTTTTTTAAATTTAAGAAACGAATAGAATTAATTAACAAATTGATAAATTAATTATTTTATCTTTTATATTCACAAAATATTAAAAATAACCACAAAACACTATAACACTTAACAGCTATCGCAAAATTGACAACTTATCATATTTTTTTCACTAACAGAAGAATCATGTTTCTATTAGGTATTGAAAAAACATATCACACTACCATGGTTACTGTGATTTTTATTTTCAAAAATTAGCAGCGTCCATGGTCTGATCTTTTCTATTGAAGTGAGCAAGCATGGTATATTCTGAGTGACGTCATCCCCCCACTACTATCTATCAGAATGAGGCAACCTATACTCTACTAACCTTGGTTTCACATATTATATTTGTTGTTGATACGTTTTGTAAATAAATTAATATTTCTATGAAATAATTTGTGAAAACAAATATTTTTTTATCCAAACTACAATATGTCTGTTGCGTCGCAAAGTTGTAGTATTGATTATTCGTTTTGCCACTATAATATTAAAATGTGGAAAACTTAGGTATAAATGGTGTTTATCTTTTAAACACCAACGTCCAACACGACTTAAAAAGTACACGCGTAAGGGCCGGCGCATACATACAATTTTTAATCGCACAACTGTTTAGTTTTTTGTCAAAAGACTATGGAAGTAGGGACTACGCATACTATCGACACGATGGTTGTACAATAAAAAAATCACAAACCCACATCAATCGTCTTTTGAAAAAACTACTGAACAACTACCGGCCGACAGCTATGGTTACAGCTGTGTATTGACAGTAGCATACACTCGACTAAATAGTTGTTCGGCGATCCATTGGTTTAATAGTGAAAATATGGCACAACTGATTGATTGTATGCGCACCTCTAACAACTAAACAGTTTAGTTGAGTTGAAATCGCGACATGTACACAACTCGACTAAACTGTTTAGGTGTGGAAACAATTGTGTGTATGCAATCGACCTTATATTCAGGGTTACCAGATAAGTTCATTAAAAATATTGGACACCGTGTCTGAGTAAAAAAGTTAGTATATTATGAATATATAGATTGGATCATTGGGAGGAATCTTCATTAAATTATCGTCAAGTTCCAAATTTTAATATACTTACTATTTACATAAGTGAAACATTAATTATACATAGGACGCGTATAGACCCGAGACCTAGTGACAATTTGTTGGTGTTATTTATTCAAGGCCTTTTTTTTGTGAAGATGTTGAGGGGGGCATATTAAAGTGCCCTGAATAAGGGATTTTGCTAGATAGTGCACTATCTAGCAAAATCCCTTATTCAGGACACCATACCATGGTATGGGAGGGATGCAGACCGCCCCCAACATGTAACAAAGAAAATGGTCACAATTATTATTGCTTCAAGGCTGAAATTGTTTGTATAGCTTGTCGGTGACTGAATAATGCCCTTTATAATATTTGCAGATCGATTGGTCGGTATTAAAGGGGTGGCAGATCACCCTAAACGCGTCATGTACCCGACGAAATTTATATTATATTAGTTCAAGGTTCAAATTTTAATATGTTATTACGACGACTGTTTCGGTATTAACCACCACTCTTAGAGGGAAACTTGCTCGCCTAGGTGTTTATATCGTTCTGCAAGGGGATTAATACCGACATTTCGTTCTGCATATTGAAATATATGCTTACAACAGTCGCCGTAACAACATATTAAAATTTGAACCTTGAACTAATAATTAAATGTTTTATTGCTAAGACGAAAACAAGAAAGGCCATTTCTCTTTTACACAGTATTTAAATAATTCAAAGACTTGAGAATAACCGAGCGTGTAGCGATGCCGTTTTTTATATTATGGCGTTTCCATAACTTCCCTATTACAAGCCCCCAGTTCTCAAGTTCTAGTCTGAGTCCTAAGAACTGGTAAATGTATCAGTTGGATTTTCAATTTATTATTAAAAAATATTGATTGGTATTAGACCCAAATAACCAGGGCTGGGCCAAGTACAACGAAAATGTACTTGAAGTAGGTACCAAGTAGTTTTCATTTTCGGGCTTGAGAATAGCTGAGAGTGTAGCGACGCTGTTGTTTACATGGCGTTGCTATGATTCCTCTATTACAAGTCCCCAGTTCCCGGGTTCTAGCCCGAGAGCTGGTAAAAGTGTCAATTGGATTTTCAATTTATTATTAAAAAAAAAATAATGAATTGAAAATATGAATTGGTGCTAGGCCTAAATAACCTTAGCTGTTGGTGGTCTTTAAAACACAATTGAGTTTTCATTTTCGTCCAGTAAGTACTAAGTACAATTTCAGTTAAGTACTCCAAGTACATACATGTACTGAGAAGTACTCCATACAAAACATTGTAATACATAATAAGAAACGTTACATAATATACCAGACCTAATTATTAGTAACCTAGCAGTGAGGCAAAATTCAATCAGACTAGTGATTGAAATTTAGTAACGAAAAGGTATAATCATGACTAATTATTAAAGAATAATTATTTTCAGTCATGTCCTCTGGGCTCTGATAAAGAATTAATTTAGCCATTAGTCAATTTTCGTGTAAAATGTACTTGTGAACAAAATGTAGGTGAAAACAAAGTTCAAGACCGAGTAGATACTTTAACAGATCGTTATAAGTACAATTTTTAAAAGTATCTGGAATACAAAAAAATGTACTTAAAGTACATTTTTTCAAGTATACTCAGTAGGTACTGCCCAGCTCTGCAAATAACCGCTGTTCATGGTCTTAAATAAAATATAAAGTCGGTTAAAAAGTGCCAATTTAGGTAGGTAATTAATATCTATTTTTAACCGACTTCATATTTTATTAAATTGGCGCCGAACTCAAAATTTTCATTATTATTTTTCTCTTTTTAGTATCTTTTTTTTTAAGTTTTTTATTTTTTTACTTTTTAGTTTGCACGTTATTAACTGACTTCTGTCTTGATATTTGACCTTTACCTTACCGGTCTAACACCCCGTTACTTACTTTTTATTAAAATCAGTTGAACTACTGAACCTATCTGAGTAAAATTTATATGGGACCACCCCGGAAGTATGCCCTATTAAATAAAACAATCATCAAAATCGGTTCACAATCGGCGTAACATACACACACAAAATACAAGTCGAACTGAGAACCTCCTCCTTTTTTTAAAGTCGGTTAAAAATGAATCAATAAATAAATAATTAAAGTTAGAAAGGTGCTGATTTAGAGAGAGTTGACAGCCTTCAGCAGGATAGATGTATTTATGACGTAATGAACTAAAAGTTTTATGAAGTATCAATAAAACAACAGTTTTGGGCGACTTTCCAAAAGTTAAATTTGTGTATTTGCCCAATTACTTTTAGCCATAGACATAGGAATCTAGGGACGTAGTACAAGCGAGATGGGTGGTTGCTGTTAACGGGGGGGGGGGGGGTGAGGAAGCAAGTGTGTCCACATTCTATTGGTTACTTCAGTAGCACAAGCGCTGTACGAGCAATTGAACATGCGCAAAGACGCGGACGATTGCATCTGGCGCAATTGAGTATGCGCAAAGACGCGGCCAATAGAATGTGGGCACATATGAGACATAGGCATGCACCCTCCCATGAATGGCTTCCCCCTCGTCTAAAGTGGCACTTTAGTTTATACTACGTCCTTAGATTTCTATGGCTATGCTATTAGCACGTTTAGTATACACATGTGGTACAGCTTGTTTGCGTATATATACATGGGAAGTAATTGACGTCATAATATTGCTGTAATCGTATAAACCAGACAAAGATAAACAATAAAAAACGCGATTTCAAAAAGTATTGAGAAGTAACAAAACGATTCTTTTGAAATACACCGCATTACTGGTGAAAATATCAGTTAGATTTTTAATTTACTATATTCTAAAACCTTTATTACATATATTTACGCCATAAATTTGGAATTTATTTAATAGGAGAAAATGAAAACAAGAAATCCTTTCCAAAATCATTCAAATCAATTTTATTGAGCGCTTTCGGATTATTCTGAAGATGGATTAGTTATAATCCTAAAGCCCTCAATAAAATTGATTTGAATGATTTTGGAAAGGATTTCTTGTTTTCATTTTCTCCTGTTATTATATTCTATTGAAAATAATAAATTAGAAATTAATTGAAGGAGTAAGAAGCAAAACGGTATAAGTGCAAAAATAGAAGTTCGGAGGAAATCGACATCAGTCTTAATTTTTGCTCATAAATATCTTTTTTTGGACAGTTGCTAGAGGAATTATATCTAATTTCATATCATTTAAAAAATCATTACAAGTTTTTTTTTTTTAAATTAACTTGAACCGTTTTGCTTAAGTAAAATAATAAATGTAGGGGAGAGTTGGATAAAACCGGATACTTTCTAAGTCTCACAACTTTTTGAATGAAGTAATGCAAAGGACTATTTTTTGGCTCCTGTTTCCCTTATAGGACTTTTGAATGCCACCATCCTTTATGAGAAAATAGAAGTCACATAAGAGAAAAAAATTATTTTTTGACAAAGTAGAAAGTATCCCGTTTTAGCCACCTCGTCTGATGAAACGGGATACCTATACTTTTACAAGTTCCATAACGTTTATCCTTCAGGAAAAAAGACACAACATAGAAAATTTAAAATATATTGTGAAAAATACAAAAAAACGTAACAAAACCCCCTTTTCATAAAAAAAACTATGCAGTTGAATAAAACGGGATACCTCCCGGCTCCCGGTATTAAAATACAACGGGAGGTATCCCGTTTTAAGCAATCACACGCGGTGTCCGATTTTACCCAACTGTTGATTGCGAAACACGTGACCATATTTTAGTAAATAAACAAAGCAAATTTCTAAAAACTGTTGTGCATAACTATAGTAAACAAACATAGTATTCTCTAAATCTACTCATTTTCGGTTAATTTTGCCTTTAAACTGAAAAATCGACTTTTAAAAACAGGCCAAACATTTTACTTTAACCTAACTGTTTGACACTTTCACCTGTTACGTCATCTACAGTGAATCTAAAGTAGATACATCACTTGCCGGGCATAGGTAGACATCGAGGCTTATTAGTTCCGCCCCTACCCGATAATTCGTACTACTTGTTTTCAAATAAAACGTGGTATTCCGTTTTACCAGACCATCCTGTTTTATCCAACTCTCCCTTACTTGTGTCCTTTAGTTTCTTACCGCGTCAGTTGATATCAGCTGATAACTGTGACAGTTGATCGCCTAAAAAAATTAAATGCTATGGTACCGGGTTATCCGGTACCATATATCCATAATATACTTTAGGGCAGGGAATCCCAAAGTCGGGGTCACGACCCCAAGTGGGGTCGCGGGCTGATTTTTTAGGGTCACGGCCTGTTTCCGTGATTATAGAATTTATAACTCTAGTGATTATACCATTAAATTCGAATAATAGAAAAAAACTAAATAAGAACACGAAATAAAAAAAAACGGAGTGAAGAGGCGGGAGGCGGGTCTTTGGGGTATCAGTAGTGGACTAAGGGGGGGGGGGCGGAGGGAGCGGCCCGCCCCGGGCCTCCGATCCTGGGGGGCTTCCAAATCTCGAGAAGTCCTTCTTAATCAAATCCCAAACAAGGCCAAAATATGCTTAGTAAGTAATAGGCAGTTTGGAGTTGGAGGCCCCGTACGTATACAAAATATAAACGTAGGTAAGTCGTTTATTATAAATATTTGATTTTTTTTGTCAGCCATTACATCTATAGGTATTATTCATTTTTTACGAAATTTACACTACAAATACATCAATTTCTAAGCAGAACGCGGGCCTTATTTAGTTCTGCCGCCCCGGGCCTCCGACGGGCTTAGTCCGCCACTGTGGGGTATATTTACCTTCTTGAATAAACGACTTAAATTTGAATTGCTGCATTTTTTTACTTAAAAATCTTGACTATTTTGTACATTGTGGGGAAAATATTGTTAAGGGTCGCGAAGGCTTTTGCAATTTTAAATTAGGGTCATGATCAAAAAAGTTTGGGAACCCCTGCTATAGGGCATAGAGTATGGAGCAAGTTTTGCGAATAAAGTGATCGTCTTATGAATAAAGAAACAAATTTCTTTACGTATGTAGACTTTTGAATCGTCCAAATAACATCATTTCCCAGAAACAGAGCTCAAAACTCAAAAGTGTCTGATGATCTGATCACCGCCAGGGTACGAGTGGCGCCATGCCGCAAGGTGACGCGGTATAAAGCGCCTTTCAAGTTTCATTTACCTGGTACCTACCTATTTAAAAAAATGAAAAACATTTCTTTTAAACAAAAAAATTGTCATCGTAGAATGAAAAGCGTTTTACTAGTTAATCAAGTATTTGCCGAAAGGTTGAAGGAATCGCCAGTATCGGAATTAACTGAAATTCCTGGCCCCTGGAGTAACATGAAAGAAAATATGTAAACCTATATACGTACTTGGCTAGGTCAAGTATTTTCAATAATAAATTGAGGTACTTAATAGTGGAATATAGGAACTTGGAATACAACTTATACAAGAATCGAGTCCTCATCAGATACGACTTTGAAGTACTTTAGCCCTGATTTTTACCATGGTTTCGATGCTAATTCATTGCTAAAAGTACTGTAGCAAACCCCAAGATGTTACGTCACTGCCTCCAATAGAAACCACGAGAAAGAAAGGTCACAGTAGTAAAGCGTGGAATGGTATCGAAGATACTGAACAACGAGTACCTGCCGGAATGTTCTAGAGAACGCGAGAACGTACTAGGCTGGGCCGCGCAGGGTATATAAACAAGCCGGTACGAGTAAATAGGGATCAGTCAATGGTGTCACGCAATGGGATCAGTGAATGGTGAGTCGTGCCAACAAGTGGATCAGTGATATAAATATTAATCAATCAATGGTCGAATCAGTCAGTACAGTGATATAAATAGTAGAGTGGATGTAAATAAATAGTACTGAAGTAACTGGGTAAATGAGCGACATAAATAAACGTTAGAAATAAATCCGATATAAATACAGTGACATAAATAATTGCAAATAAATAATCCTTGCATATATATATATATAATATACATAGTTATTTGTTAAGGATTATTTAAGTGGCTCGTTTAGTTCAATAATTACCGTTTAAGTTTTTTTATTGTTAGAATTGACTTTTCGTTGTTGCATTTATTGTTATTGCATTTTTAATTATTGTAAATAAATATTTATTCCGCTAACTCAGAAAACAGTTTTGTAACAGTACTTTGAAAGTTGATAGTTTTGAAAGTCGTATTTCGTAGGTACCAGAAATCGAACAACTCAAGTTTTCGAGTGGATCGTCCGAATCGAATTGATTCCGGGTGACCGCCGACAGTACCTACCTAATTTATGAGTTTTATGTCGTTATATCGGTATCATCTGTACATGCAGATGAGCACAAATTGTTTTTATTATCTTAATTTTTTTTTAAATTGTGAAGCATTTGATTGATTTCTAATATTATTCATCACTTAAAAAATAAACTAACCAAAGTAGGTACCTAATACATATATTATAATGTCTGTTGTCTGGTAACCAAATATATACTAATTGTGTTTTAAAGACCACCCACAGCTAAGGTTATTTGGACCTAGCGCCAATTCATATTTTCATTCATTATTTTTTTTAATAATGAATTGAAAATCCAATTGACACTTTTACCAGCTCTCGGGCTAGAACCGGGAACTGGGGACTTGTAATAGAGGAACCATAGCAACGCCATGTAAACAACAGCATTGCTACACTCTCAGCTATTCTCAAGCCCGATATATTAATACTTACCAATACCTTCTTACTACTTACCTACCTACCTTAAATTACAAATTTTTTTAGTCCTGGAGATCCTGATCAGGATAATGGGACAAACTTATTGAATTGTTGTATTGTCATCGGTCCTTGATAAGTATGCAAAGTTTCAGTTCAATCTGAAGTTTTGAAGTGGGTGAAAATCGCGTTCAAAGAATCCGTTACTTAGATACAAACAAACATAAGCATTAAGCATACATACAGGTGGAAGTAATATAGTAATATAAGCGTGTTAAAAAATAAAAATATTCATCACTTTAACTTCGTCCATGTTCAAGAAATTTCCGTTCACAGTACAAGTTGAGCGAATGCTTTCAAGAATCGAGTACATTCGAATTTTCAATAAATAATAATATTGTATACCTATTACCTAAGTACTTGAATACTCCCGGATAAATACTTAACAGATTGATTCTTTGTAGTTAATTCCGTTCTAAAAGTAATTTGGGTTAATTTACAATAATATCTGTGACCATCTGTGCTTTTGCAAAAGAAAATCTAAATAGTAAATCTTATTTAGGATATTAGTTTAATGACTGTTTTATACAGGAACCAATGAACTATTAATCAGAGCAAGTTTGTTTTATTTTTAACATCATTCAACAATTTCTACTTTTACATTTTATAGCTATTGATTAAAATAAATATTTCAAAAAAACTCAACTAAAAATAAATTTCCTCGTTTTGACCATACAATTAACTCTTTCCTGATTTCTGTTTAATAATTACGATCTGTTCAGTTTCTATTTTTACCCGACTACGGACTATATCGGAAACTGAATTGATTCAGTTATCAGTGTGACGTTTGTAATAACCCAGGTAAGCAATATTTAAATAATCATAAACGTACACATACTGACGTAAAACCGTGTCAGTATAATGTTTGTAATAAGTGCTTTACCCAGATAATCAATTTAAATAATCATTAACGTACAAATATACTGACCTAAAACCGTATCAGTGTGATGTTTGTAATAAGTGCTTTTCACTGGCATTCAATTTAAATATTCTCGAATGAATGAATTGTAAATTATAGACGCTCGATAGCAGAGATCATTAGCCTCTGATTAAATATTAATAATAATAATAATAATAATAAAGACTCTTTATTACAGGCAGTTCAGCTACGGCTGCTCATCCACTCAACCATTAAAATTCTACAATTTAAAAAATACATTTAAAAGTACATGTAAGATAAAGATACAATAAATAAGTATTCGCAAACGTACACATACTAGAAGAAAACCGTATGAGCGACGTTTGTAATAACACTTTAATTCACCGATACATAGGTACTGAATTCAGAATTATAGAAATTGATAATGCTCATGTTATTAGTGTATTTGCTATATGGCGTACCATTTTTAACTTCCCGCTAAGAAAATTGAAAATTTTCAAAAAGAGGGAAGTTATTGATTTCACCCCGATTTTCGAAAATCGAGTTTTCATCATATTTCGACGTTTTGTGATCCTAGGAAGCTATTCTGACTATTTTTACGATGATGTCTGTATGTATTTGTGTGTGTATGTAAACCTCTCATAACCTTTGAACGGCTTGACCGATCGAATCGCGATTTGCGGCATTCGAAAGGGTTCAACTGAACTTAGATTTCCAGAAATTTTGAACCGATTCGGCCCAACAGATTTTGAGAAATCAAAAGAAAAACAAAAAAAGAAGTTGTTAAAACGATGTTTTTTCAAAATAACTTCTAGAATATTGTAGCGATTGATTTCATAATCTAATCAGCTCTTTTCCTCAGAAAACTGCGTCGAATGCCGCTAAGCGGATTAAAATCGGTTAATCTGTTCGAGAGATTACGTATAGTCAACATTTCGAAAAAAGTGTTTTTTCAAAATAATTTCGAGATTTCTCAACCAATCGATTTTGTACCTCTTACAATATTTTTAGAGCTTAAAAACTGCGTCGAATGCCGTTTTAAAGATTAAAATCGAACAACGCATTCAAAAGTTATAGCTTTTCAAAAATTAAAATAGTGTTGTTATCAGAAATTTTCAGATTTTTCAGCTCTTCGAGTACTAATTCAGATAAAAAATTACTTTCCCTACTTGAAGTCCTCGATATGTAAAAAAACATGTTTGTGGAAAGTCGTTTGCCTAGCCATATTTGGGCACGGGAATGACAGTCTCCTGCTATGTTAAGATAAGACAGATAATGAAATATAGCCTGAGACCTTTAGTACACATATTATTATTTTTATCTCGGTAAGTACTTGTGAAAACCGCTTGAAACTTAATTGAACAGTTTACGAGTTTATCGCGTTTGGACCAAATTGGACCAAATGTTCTTCAAAATTTCGATATTACCCAACATCAAATTGTATAATAAGTATTATATAAGAATTTCGCGCCTTGTAATTCTTGAATTACTTGTATGCTCAAAAAATTTTATATATTAGTAGGGATACTAAATCAAACGTACTAGTATTTTATTTAGAGTTGGAATTGGCTAGATTTTTTTTTAAGTAATTCATATAAATTTAAAATTATATAAGAATAAAGACGCCCGACGTTCTGTACGCAGTCGAGTGTGTAGTTAGTCATGTTGAACAGTGTTTGGTCAAATTAATGAATACGTTTTTATTTCTGAACGTTGATTCAGACGACGAGAATACAAATGAAGTCACAGGACTGTTCAATGTTGACAAAATATTGAACTGGTTTTCTATTTACACTGTCGTTCCGGCATGTTTGGATAATTTGGTTCTACAAATGGGCTATAGGATTTATTGTACTATATACAGGGTCATTGAACCTAGATGGGCCCTAAACATGCCGGTTATATCACATTTTTTGCCTGACTGCTGAGGTCAACGTGTTCGTCAGATTTGCGGTTTGTGCCACTGTAGCACTTAAACGGCTGAACGGATTTCACAAATGCAGGCGCGAACTGGCCAGGGGCGCTGGAGCGTCCCGGGCTCCCGGAGTTGGAGAAGGCCCAGGTTCTCCCATTTCCTAATTCCAACAAATTACTCAAATCTTTCCCTCGGGCCCCTAAAAAATGTTAGTTTCCGTGCCTGCTCAAATGAGGTGTCGATGGAGTCGTCATAATCTCTCGAGTGACATTGGGTATATATGACGTCACGTAAAATTCAATATGGTGAATGCAAAAACGCTAAACCATTTGTGCGTAGTATCAAATGAAAAGGCTTGACGAAATGTTAAAATAAAAAGTGTAAAATAAAACATTTCCCTATATTATTAGACGAGCAAATCTTGTATATATGTTTCTATGTATCTATGTACCTATATAAATATTTTCTCGAAAACGGCTCTAACGATTTTTATCAAATTTACCGAAAAGGGGTTTCGGGGGGCAAAAAATCGATTTAGCTAGGTCTCATCCCTGGAAAAATTCGTTTTCCTATCGATTTTATCATTTTTAAAAACGGTTTTTTGACCTTTCAAAACATTGTAATATCGTGAGTAGGCTTTGGAGAAAACAAACTACTTTCATTATTTATATGTCAAAATACTCTGACAGAATTTTTAACTTATTAAAATAATCCGTGAACTATTTGTGTAGTAAAAAATAACAACAATAAAAACTAAACATAATTATGTAAGTAGTTTTAACTAATATTTCAATAAATAGGAAAGTATGTTATTTTTATATTACCTATATAAAATATGTATATGTACGTTAAATATAGTATGACGTATAATCTTACCTAGACTTTTTTTTCTCAAAAACGACTAACGATTTTGATGAAATTTACAGAATGAGGATTTTTTGGGGCAAGAAATCGATCTAGGGAGGAATTTTGGTCCCAGAGGGGAGCAATTAAAAAAACGGGGTTTTTTGCTTATAACTCGGTCAATTGTCAGATCGATTTGAAGCCTATTTCTACATAGATTTTATATAATATATCACAAAAGTTAAAACTGTAAATGAACACTAATATAAGAAGTGTCTTGCACAATATATAAATAATGACAAACCGGCGGCCCGAAGGGCCGCACTTCTGGCGCCGCGAGTTTGTGTAAAAACACATCGATTTTTGAAAACTATTGTTAAGATACATACAAAAAATTTTGCCTAGCACCGCAGGCATGCAGTATATCAAAACACATCGATTTTTAAAAACTATGGTGAAGATGCATGCAAAAAAGTTTTGCGCAGGTTTATAGTCTGACGTTTGTTATTAAAAGATATAATATGAATTCTATTTCTTCGAAAATCGATTTTTGTGAGTTTTTCAGTAGGTACCTCCTATGCAAAAAAAATATTTGAAATTTACTGGAAGTTGCTAAGATGACATCACAGAGAAAAAGTACTTCGATAAAGTTGATATTTGATATCAATGTTTAAAAATGGATTATTGAAACGGCAACGGGCAAGCAAAATTTCATCTGATTCGAACATTTTTACAAGATATTCAATCTATGAAAATCGGTTTTTGCGAGTTCTTCATAGTCAACAAAACAATAACGGCGGTAGATTTGAAAATGGCGACCTAAGTAATATTTACAGGAAAAAATGCTTGATTCAAGTTGATACTTAGTTTTTACGCTTAAAAATACACATAGGTATTTAAAATATTTAACAGAAACAATTATTTTAAATTATGTTTCAGAAATAAATTCGTTTCGGAATAATATTCTGAGAAAATAATATCTCACAGCATACAAGTAGGTACTATTTTTATTGAACTCATCCGAGCAAAGCTCGGCACCCAGATATTTAAATTATTATAAAAACCAAAGACCCAACTACAGCTAACACAAAAGTATATAGGTACAATACAAGCTTCCAATATGAAAATAGTACGGTAATAGTAATTTATGCAACTAGTGGCTTAAGTGACGTATTATATTATGACAGTCACGATTTTGCGATACGAGCCTAAGGTTATGTTGCATTTATACCAGAACGAGTGTGATTACCGCACTCGCCTTCGGTTCGCGCGGTAAATATACTCGTTCTGGTATAAATGCAACATAACCTTAAGAGAGTATTGTATTGTCACTTAAGACACACGTTACATACAATATTTTTTGCAACAGCTGCTTCAAAAATTCAATTTTAAGCAAATAAAACACAATTTGGATAAATATTTTATTAGTGGCATTATAGCAAAGTAATCTATGAAGTACTTTATATAACACATGCACGCTTTTAGTGTTTTTTCGTATCTGTTTTGCGAACCTTAAATAGCCGTTTATTGACTGGTGACCATTATGTATCGCTTTTCAGTGCTATAATGGTTCATTATGTAACTAGTTACATAATGAACAATTATGCAACGCTTTTCAGTGCTATAATGAAAAAACAGTTGCATAATGAACCATTATGTAACTATAGTTACATAATGAACCATTATGCAACTAGTTACATAATGAACCATTATGTAACTGTTTTTTTTTTTTTTTTTTTAATTCAAATAAATTCTAAAACCATGCATGTGTTATATAAAGTATAGTGTGCAACGCGTGTGCTAAATCTTTATGCGTCAGGCGCGATATTTTCAGCACTCGTATTCGGCTCGCGCTGCTCACTCGCCAAGGCTCGTGAGCGCTCTCCTACTACTCGTGCTGAAAATATCGCGCCTGACGTATAAAGATGTATTTAGCACACTAGTTACACAATATACTATTATAGATTACTTTGCTATAACGCCACTAATAAAATATTTATCCAAATTGTGTTTTATTTGCTTAAAATTGAACTTTTGAAGCAGTTGTTGCAAAAAATATTGTATGTAACGTGTGTCTTAAGTGAGAAATCTGACAGTCGCGATTTTACAATACTCTCTTAAGGTTATGTTGCATTTATACCAGAACGAGTGTGTTTACACGAGTTCTGGTATAAATGCACAATTTGGATAAATATTTTATTAGTGGCATTATAGCAAAGTAATCTATAAAGTACTTTATTACGCACGTGTGTTATAAGTAATTAGTAAAACAAAACAGCATTACTTTATAGAACGGAGTGCGTTAAATATTTGCGAACACTACCGTTCGAATGCAGTAGAAGCTTCCAAAAGGACCACTTTTCAAACGGTACACATCCATCCAAAAAAATTGTACTTTTGATGCAAGTGTTGCAAAAAAGATATTAAAGTTTTGGTGTACTAGTAGATAGTATGAGATGACACTAAAACTAATATCTTTTTTCCCGACTTCTTTTCATATTGGAAGCTCGTAAATCATATTATATGTATTGTACTATTTCAGCTTTCAGCTCTCTTTTAAATGTACTGTGCAAGGTTATTTGGTGTATGTTATTTCGAATCAAAAAGTTATTGTTTATCAACATGCATGCATTATTTTAAGAGTGGAATGATCGTTAATTCTAATATATTACTTTTAAATCAAAGAAACAGGAAACGCCGATTTGAGAGCACAATATGTTTTTATATTCGAGTATATTATTTCTCCAGTGCCTACTACTGAAAGTTATTAGTGTATTTGCCATATGGCACATACACTATTGGCGTCGGTCGGATGGCGGGACCTAGGGGTCGGACCAAAGCCTATTTAAAATGGGCCTAATCGGACTATTTTAAGGGTGGTTTTTAGGGGTTGAAAAATGTTTTTGGGCCCAAAACTGCCGAAAAAATTCTCAGAATCGTTTCAAAATTGAAATTTAACCCTTTAATAATGATTAAAATGTACTGATAAAATTTTAATAAAATCGGCCCGACAGGACCGGACTTACAAATTTTATGAAAACACTAGTTTGTGGATAATGCTTTACTTACTGAAGGGTGTATTTAATTTGGTACCGAGGTTGCATTGATAAAAATATTGAAATTAAGAAAAAAAATATTATTTTAAGGGATGTATTAAGGGGTTAAATTTTTTATTTTGTCCAAAAACAAACTTAAGTTCACATAATAAAGCCACAATGTGCAGTATTAGCAAATACACTATATTGTCGGCAGGGTTTTGGCACTGCGACCCGAGTTTTTTTTAAAATATTGTTACAAAACTGTTTTCTGAGTTGGCGGAATAAATATTCATTTACAACCATAACAATAAATGCAACAACGAAAAGTCAATTCTAACAATAAAAAAACTTAAACGGTAATTATTGAACTAAACGAGCCACTTAAATAACACTTAACAGATAACTATATATACAAGGATTATTTATTTGTAATTATTTATGTCACTGTATTTATATCAGATTTATTTCTAACGTTTATTTATGTCGATCATTTACTCAGTTACTTCAGTACTATTTATTTACATCCACTCCACTATTTATATCACTGTACTGACTGATTCGACCGTTGATTGATTAATATTTATATCACTGATCCGCTTGATAGCACGACTCATCATTCACTGCTTCGATTGCGTGACACCGTTGACTGACTCAACACGACACACTCCTGTTTATATACCTGCGTGCGGTGTACACTCAGTGCGTCCTCGTATTCTCTAGCGTTGTCTAGAATCTTCAATACCATTCCACGTTTTATTACTGTGACCTTTCTTTCGCGTGGTTTCTATTGGATGCAGTGGCGTAACATCTTGGGGTTTGCTACAGTATTAACATTTTAAAGAGAAAGAACCTTACACACATTTATTTTTTTATTTTTATGCAGTCTACGAGCGATATCGAACGGGTCTCTTATACAAGCGACTAGGCCGTGCAGTCAGGGTCCATTCTGATTAGTCGAATACCCTATCTTGATGTAGTTTGACACACACAGACACACCTATAAAACGAATGTAACAACTAACTATTGAACTCTGTACTAATATATGGATAGTTGATAGCGACTAAAAATGGATTTTGTATGTGGACATTGCCCAAATACATATTCTTCAAGGCAGGCATTAATGTTCACAAAATTAGAATGAAAACTTTTGGTTGAAAATGGAGGTGCGAATTGTTAATTGACGGAATGCGCTAAAGACCTGTTACTTTGGAATTTGACAGTGGCGGGATTCGGGTATGGGCGAGCACGGGCAGTCGCCATACCAATCTGGCTGACGGTATGGCAAAAATTTAAAATCCCAACTATTGTCTAGTGTCTAGAGTCTAGACCAGGGGTCGGCAACCTTTTGAGACGGAAGAGCCAAAAGTTACAATTTACAAAATTTCCCAGTTTTTAAAGAGCCACTAACATTTTTATTTCAAATTATATCTTATATATAAAATTCTCGTGTCGCGGTGTACGTTATTATACTCCTCCGAAACGGCTGGACCGATTTTGATGAAATTTTGTGTGCTTATCGGGTAGGGTGGAGAATCGGACAACATCTATTTTTCATCCCCCTAAATGTTAAGGGTGGTCCACCCCAATTTTTTTTTTTTATTTTTTGGACAAAATTTTTTGTTTTAATTTTTTCATGATTCAGCATTGAAAGATACATACAACTCTAAATTTTCACCCTTATACGATCAACCCCTGATTTTTAATCGCGATTTTTATATTAAGCTTTAAAAAATACATATATGGCGAACGAGCGAAGCGAGTGAGTAGTGTATTTATAATATTCAAGCGAACGAGCGAAGCGAGTGAGTAGGCGAAAATATTCAAGCGAACGCGCGAAGCGAGTGAGTAGTGTATTTATAATATTCAAGCGAACGAGCGAAGCGAGTGAGTACTGTATTAATAAAATTCAAACGAACGAGCGAAGCGAGTGAGTAATGTAATTATTCCTAGAAATTATTAACAACGTTTGCCGGATCAGCTATATACTAAATATACGTCAGCGGAGTAATGGGTGACCGCTATTAAATCATAATTTCATACCACCCGAGCGAAGCCGGGACGGGTCCGCTAGTATTCATATATAATACGTATCATACCAACATGAAACAAACAGAATATAACGTACAGTATAACTATGAAAATATTTACTTTTTGATCGAAAAAAGTTCTGACTGCGACCGTTGACGACACAGCGCACCAATAACTAAACAAACAGATCAGTGTTGCCACGTTTAAAAAATGTCAGCTGTCCGTATACTCTCTACTCACTGTTCTCTGTTGAGTGTTTTTATCCTGTTTAAAGTTTTTTTTTGCAGTATAATATTTTTTATGAGTTTTGAAAATAAAATAATATACCTAATTATTAATATTTACGCATGGAACTGGAGAGCCGCATCTTGACATCATAAGAGCCGCATGCGGCTCGCGAGCCGCAGATTGCCGACCCCTGGTCTAGACAATAGTCGGGGATAATAAATTTTTGTACTCTCTTTGAAATGACAATGCTAATGTGAGAAAACCAGAGTTCTAACGAAGTACCGATTGAGGGTGAGGTTTTCGGGCAACAAATCACGTCTCTTTTTCGTTTGTCATCCCCGTCTATGTCTTCATCATATCTGAAATTCAGTCCTTAAAAGTCAAGAACGTATAATAAAATTTTACTTTCAACCATTTCCCTGAAATCCCGCCACTGGAATTTGGAATTCTCCGGTTATACAATCAATCAAAAAATAGAACCTCCTTCAAAAACAGCTACTAAAACTAAAAAGAGGAAAACTAGTAAAGTTTTGAGGTTGGCGCCAATTTAATTACTAAAACTTTTTATATAGGTACCTTACTTTTATTTTATTAAATTGGCGTCGACCTCAAAATTTTATTAAACTCTTCTTTTTAGTCTGTTATTTTTTTTAAAGGAGGTTCTGTTTTTTAATATTTTTATTTTATTTTTTACTTTTTAGTGGTTGCAATACGTAGTTTGCACGTTAATAACCGACTTCTGTCTTGATATTTGATTACTAAATTAAAAAAAACTACTGAACCGATTTAAAGATTGAAATATTTTATTTATAAAACGTACGAACCTTCCTTGGGAATAACTTATTCGAATAGTGAGAACCGCATCGAAATATGATCAACGGACAACGGCTCTCGATATAATCGTGGACATAGTTACATATATAGGTGTATACAGTCGACTCTCGTTAATTCGAAACTCGAGGGACTCTTAAAATATTACGAATTATCGAGTGTTTGAAATATCAAATGGTTCGACAACAAACAAACGTTGATACAAGTTTGAACTTGTCGCAAAATGTATGTATGTACTTACAATCTTTCCGCCTCTTTCTCTCTGCAACTTTGAATTGTCGAGTGTTGGACGCCGATGAGTTCGAATTAACGCGTCGTTTTGTTATATAGCAATGATTTTTTCGTACGAATTACCAAGTGCATAAAAATGTATTGATTTAGTTCGAAATATAAAGAGATTTTGTAGGGAACTCGTGATAACTTTGAATTATAGAGAGGTTCGAATTATCGCAGGTTTGAATTAACAAGAGTTGACTGTACTTATCTACAGGTCAAACAGGGAACCTACCTTTTTTACTTTTTTTGAAGTCTGAAAGAATATGTTGAGAAGAACTGGTCGAAGAAATAAGCAAGCGCGCTGTGTGAACGCTCGTCCTCCTAACGCGCGTCACAATGTCTGAAGTAGATCTTAGTTAAGAAAAAAGCTTCTATAACGAATAATTTACTGACAAAATTTTTACGTCGCTTGTTGGTTGTTGATACACGTAACAGTAATTTTTAGCACAAAGTCACAGATGTTTTCTAATTTGTATGGTAAAAAGAAACATACAGTAGAGATTAATGACATACGATATTTTTATAATATGACACTTAAAAATATGTAAAAGTATACATCATACGCAAAATTGCATGTACAACACAAATAAGATGTGTAATAGTCCGGGAGTTTGCGTTGCAAATGAAAAATTCATAGTAAGCCGGCTGATTTTGATATCGATAGTTGATCTCGTACAACTAATCAGTAAACCGACCGTCAGCTGCTCAAGTAGCAGTGGGTTTGGGTGTGAGAGGCTGCGAAAGTGGTAAAAAAAATTTTAAGTAATAGTACGCCGGTTGAAACTTGTTTTTATAAATAGTTGACATCATTGTGAGTTGAAAAATAATCGTCAACTGCATTGTGGAAGGGGGATTGTGCGTCAGCTGTAAAAAACACGTAAAATATTGCACATTTCACTTTTTGGCACTGACAGCAGCTGAGACAATTTCGTTACCTAGAATTATGATAGCGATATAATCATAATCCTATAGGTAACGAAATTGTCTCAGCTGCTGTCAGTGCCAAAAAGTGAAATGCGCAATATTTTACGTGTTTTTTTACAAGTTCATGCGACCAGCGGACGCACAATCCCCCTTCCACGATGCAGCTGACGATTATTTTTCAACTCACAATGATGTAAACTATTTATAAAATCAAGTTTCAGCCGGCGTACTATTACTTAAAAAAATTTTTTTTACCACTTTCGCAGCCTCTCACACCCACATCCACCGCGGGTGCGCCAGCTGACGCTTGGTTTACTTATTAATCATACCAGATTTATCGAAAAAGATAACAATCGATCGGCGTAAAAACACTACCTAAAATGCAACGCAAACTCCCGGGCTATACGTGTTTTGCTTAGTTGTGTCATTTTCACAAAAACTATTTTTGCCTAAAATTTTTAAACACTCCAGTACTTTGCCCTGTGACTATATACCTACTTTGTGATGGTAAGTGGAACAACGCTCTATTGATGCTAAGCTTATAGCATTTTAGTAGAAACGGTTTCTTTAATAAAGAAATTTCCAAAAATGTGCAGTGTGGTTAGAAGCGAAGGAAATATAAATTTCACTTTGTATTTTGAATAGTCTTGGATTTTCCAGTGTTATAGCTATAGAAAGAGAAAAATTCATTTGGAGGCTTCGGAATAGCCAAGCTAGTAGGGTGTCTTCATTTACTTATGATTTGTAGTCTGGTTTGTTGCAAACCTCCAGTTACCAGGTCCTTATTTGAAAACTTATTAGGTTTTCAGTTTATAATTAAAAATAATAAAAAAAAACATAGATAACGACACCTCACTTGACAAAATGAAGCGGTTTGGGTTCTTCCACCCAAAAAAAAAAACTTTTCCCCACATTGAATTTTTATGGACTCTTTGAATTCTTGATTCTTATGCCAAAGAGGACTTATAACCAAAATTTCATGAGGGGAGGAATTTTTTCACTATTCAAACCTTATTTTATCTGTACTAAATGTATTCAATTGGATTTTGTTATTAAAAACAATAATAAATTGAAAATTTATGAATTGTTGCTAAGACCCAGATGACTGGCAGTTGGTGGTTTTAAAAATGTATTTCTGAAGACTAATTACTTTGTAAGATAAAAATATCAACATAAAGAATTATTTAACCTACAAAACACGCTATAAATTCTTTTAACTTCCGTATAATCATAACATAACGTAATCGTGTAGTCGAAACTATTAAATTTATAGATTAAAGTAAAAAAAAATTATACAAAGTTTATGCAATGAAATAATATATCTTCATTTTTACAAAAGAAAACTAAAAATATTAGATGAGTGATCAAGTTTAAAATAACAAACATAAGCATTGGTTTTATGCCTTAGATCTTCTCTGAAAGTGAATAATAAATTAGAAATGCCGCATCTGAATTGCACTTGCAGACGCCTAGCCTCCCGGAAGGCTAGAAATTCTGCAATAAATATAACATTCACAGAAATGAGACATCGTGTCGTAAATTGGATGCGTATCATCAAAATAACACTATAGAGAAAGAGCATTTGATGAGTTACAGTGCGACAAAATAAACTGTCTATCTGTCACCATCAAGTTCGATTTATTCTTCGCACAGACATGGGTACGGACCGCATCGACAAACAGTTTGGTGTATTAGGAATGTTTACACTAAGCGGATGGTATCAATGAAATAGCGTAACTCGCTGGCAGTAACCTATCTCGATTTAGTTTAATCTCAATTTTCTCCGGTTAATTAAGCACGCCATACACTTAGGAAAAATATTTTGAACGAAATTCCAATATGATTTTCCGTTCAAAACAAAGCAGGGAGCTTTTCGTTAAGTCTGTTTGTATGTCATTTGGTGTGCTAAAACAATTGTAGAACTTTTACTTGGAAATCCAAAGGATCTAATAAAGAATATTCGTTTATAATTTGGTACGTTTTCAACAAATAATGTGGATGGAAACTAAAAAACAACAATTTAGTCACTTCTTAACCACAATAATTTTATTATTGAATACCTACATTTTGAGAGCTACCTATGTTCCAATTTTCAGCAAAAACTAAACTAAGTATTTTCTTTCTAACCGCAGTACTCTTAGTATTCTTTTTTAGTTCAAATTATTAAAAAAAAAACAAAAAACCCGACTGCGTAAAAAGCGAACTTAATTTCTGTTCAACTTATTACTACATGTATGCCTTCGACTGCATGTTATCATTTGATTTTGTTTCCATCTTTTAAGTTCGCTTTTTACGCAGTTGGGTTTTTGTTTTTTTTTAAATAATTTATTTTTATTTTCTTCCATTTAGCTGAATCTACTCATCAAGCCTTTTCATTTAATACCCCACACAAAAGGTTTCACCGATTTTTTGCGTATTGACAAAATGGCATCTAGCGTCCACCATATTTAATTTTCCGTGACGTCATACACCCAGTAGCACTCGTGAGACTATGACAAATCTATAAACACTTTATTTTTTCAAAATCTGTCAAGGTTTACGCTACAGAAGGCTCCGATGAAAATGCAAAGATAGATACATATTACGTACATACACTCGGTGGGCTTGAGAATAGCCGAGCGTGTAGCAATGCTGTTGTTTACATGGCATTGCTATGGTTCCTCTATTACAAGTCCCCAGTTCCCGGGTTCTAGCCCGAGAGCTGGTAAAAGTGTCATTTGGATTTTAAATTTATATTATTAAAAAAAATAATAATGAATTGAAAATATGAATTGGTGCTAGGCCCAAATAACCTTAGCTGTTTGTGGTCTTTAAAGCACAATTTTTTACACTCGAAAAGCATTACCCTCCTTCGGCAGTCGGGTAAAAACTAAAGTCCGTTTAATTCTTGCAGAAGATGGGAACACTGTTCTCGAAATGTAGTTACATTCAAAAATAAAATTGTTGTTATTAAAATAACTGACTATTTTGTTGTTTTTGATATCAAAAGATCTAGTCTGACCTAAAATTATAAAAAATCGAAGTATGTGGGGGCCTTTATACCAACATAACATGCCTCACTTTTTACATAGTATAAAATATACAAAAAATAGTTATTTTCGATACGTGTGCGTAAAGTGAGGTATTCTAGTAGGCTTAAATTGATACACGAGCTAAGGGACTGACGCATACACAACGAGATCTCGTTATGTATGCGTCAGTCCCTTTAGCGAGTGCCTCAGTTTAAGCCTACTAGATATCTCACTTTAAGCGGACGTATCGAATATAATTTTTTATAACGACTGCTTATAAAGTTTAATAGAGAGAAAAAAAATTATGAAAACGGAAAATTCGCTCTTCTAGTCCTTAGAACTTTACAATTACAGACTAAGTTACGATTTAGTTTATTTTTATTAAAGTTATTAACTTCTGTATAAATCATTAAAAACATGACTCTCTCATGATGTGGACTTTGTATGCGCGATACTATATATAGGAACACATCGATCGATAGCCAGTGAATACTGAATAGTGCGTATTGTACAAAGTGCGGAAATTTCGAATTTATAAGATGTAGAGATAGAGATTGTACTTTTACGCACGGTGACGGTACTTTTACGCACGCTTTGGACTTTCACGCACGGTAACTAAAATATGCCTCTTTACGCCCGCCTCACAGAGCTCGAATATTAAACTTTAGAAGCAGGAGTTAAAAAGTATCATTTCTTATTTTATTTACTCAATGATAAAAATACAAAATCAAAATATCTTATAACTGGTGGTGTCGGTAGGTCTGTGTTTGTCTTTTACTGTGTCATTAATCCTAGTTTGCTACTAACTACTACTTATTTGAAATCTTACGAACATCTGTTTAGTTTATTTTCTCTAAGTTATTTTTAGTTTTTGACCACAGTTTTTAATAAATTAAAAAAGTTTATCTTAAAAATTTCCAAATTGACATATTGCGTAGTTGTTGAGATTTAACGTTATTATATTTCAGATGTCTTTATGTATTGAGTAAACAATAAATCAATATATAGATACAGATGTCATGTAATTAGGCTTATTAGTTGAGACAGGTGATATGATCAAAGGTGATTTTAAAACTTTCATTATAGATATGCTTCCTCGTTGGATTGTTTGCGATATTTGTTGCGACGTTTTATAAAGCCTGTGTATTGTAGACCCTCAAGTACAACTTGATTTTTGGGCCTCCCCTAAAAATGTTATATTTCTTAACTATTCAAAATCGTTAAAAATAAAAGAAAACAGTTTTCTTTTTGAGGATTTTGAGGACTGCTATACTGAAGCTCGAAGCACGCACTTCTTGCGTCTGTGTGATTAATTATCCACTACTTTTTAAGGTAACAATATACAGTAATATAGTTGGTTGAAGTTAATACAACTGTTAAAACACTATGATCGGTTTTTTTTGGATACTTAGCCATCTTTTTTTTATTTTCAATATGGATATTTCTAAAATTTCTAAAAACTTGAATAACTCAAAAATTACTGAATTTTCGAGCATGGCTTTCCTTACAATTTCTATTTACATTTAGATGCAGAATTGAAAAAACAAATAAAAACAGGGTGCTAGGTTAAAAAAAACATAGCTTTGATATGCCACGTTTAAATGGGACAGGCTGTATAATTGAATATATTTTAAGGTATGCACCATTAAAATTTATACAACTTTTGTATTTAATTCTATCTTCACCCAAAATCAATATATCGGCCGACAACGCAAGTCTTGGACACCCTGTATATAGTGCCGGAAGCTTTTTCTTTTCTAAATTGAAATTACTTTTGGAAAATCGAATCCAGCGAATTGAAAAAATGGAGATAAATAAATAAATATACGTTTATTGTTCCTTTTATGAAACAAAAGGAGCGGGATTCAAACATAATGTTTGTTCTTCCACCCGTCCATTTACAAAAGACAAGTACAGACATTTTAAAATATTTACACAAAAACAGTTAAAAAATTTTAAAAACAATCCAAGGTTAGTTAATGCTTTGAAGCCTTCTACGATCAATTAACAACTTGGTTATAGTCAAGGATAAAGTTTTTAAACTAGATTTATCGATAGTTTGTTTAATAATGTCACTCAGCTCGTTTAAATGCTTCGGCGCTAAGTATGAAAAGGACTTTTTGAAAGAAATAGAGAAAAAAAAATAGAGAAAAAATAGAGAAAAAACGGGGTATCAAAGTTCAATATTAACCGTGAAGCTATTTTTTAATATTTTCGATTCAACTTGAATATGTGGCTGATAATTAATAATAATTTATAGAAGTATTAATATGAAGGAAAACATGAAAAAAACATTCTCAAGTTTGGCACTTATTACCTATAGGAACCTAAAAGTCTTGCATTCATACATTTTGCACAAAAAAAGCTAATTTTGTATATTATACAAAAGATATATTATACAAAAGATAGTTCTTGGCCAATACAAGCAAATAACACCATTAAATCGTTTTTTTTAGATTTTGGCGCTAAAATCGTTAACTGAGTTCAATAATTGTCAAATTAGTTCATCGGTTTATTGAATTATTAATTACATGTTATATAGCATTGGAAAATAGCATTCGAAAGATGCAAACAAATTATAGGTGAGGGAAATATTTGAACGGAAGTGATCTGCACATATGAATATATTTGCAAATAAATAAGTTTATTTCATACATCATAATTTATAGAAATTCGAACATAAATTCCAAGGGAAATACCTGTGCTATTTTCATTAGAATGAATTATTCCAATTATTTATTTACTGAATAATGTAAACTATCTTCTTATTTTAAAGATCGTTTTTTAAAGATATTCGCAGAATCTAATTAAATAAAATTTTTACTAACATCTTCAATGGAAAATGTCGTTGGAAAATTATGTTACGTAGACACAAACAATAACAAATTAGGTACTCTACAGTCTACAGAATTCTCATAAGATCGGAAATACTTACGTAGGTACTTATTGTGATGTATTTACATCAAAATATATTTTACGAGTGATTAAACAGTTTTTATTCAGAAACAATAATTAGTACAAAATCATTTACAGATAAGTTATGTAACTATAAAACTAAGTTCACTTTATGTAAGTTTATCCAGTATAATATCTAACACCTCCTGCCTTAAAATTAATGTGCAGATAGGAAAAAAAAATAATTATACATACATATTTTGTATTAAAAAAAAACAAGAAAAATAATTTAAATTCTTATGATGTACTAGACTGAAAACGATCAACAGGCTTCCGATCTCTTAACGGATAACGGCGCTCACCTATAACAGCCGTTTCAATTTCATCATTTTGTGGTTCTAAATTTGACTTCCAATGAATTATTATCAATTGGTATAATTTGGTCTGAATGTCTACTGGTCGATCCTCTGTTTGTATTGACAACAAATGTGGAACTACCAGTTTTGTCTTCAACTGTTCCCGGAATCCAGTCGCTTTCATTTGAATTATAATTTTTTACCATAACAGACTGACCGACATCAATAGATTTTTCAATGCCACCACTACGTTCTATTTGTTTATATTGCGCATTTTCAACAAGAGTTTTTGTTTCTGGTCTTATAAGACTTAGTTTAGTGCGCAATGATCGTCCAAACATTAGTTGGGCAGGTGATAAACCAGTGATACTGTGTTTACAATTTCGATAATGTATTAAAAATTTATTTATTGAAAGATTGAAATCAGAATTTTCCAACAATGACTTTTTTAAAACTTGTTTTATATTCTTTACCATAATTTCAGCCGCTCCATTTGATTTTGGGTTATATGGTGGGGTGAAAATATGGTCAATTCCATTTTTATCCATGAAACTTTTGAATTCCATGGAAGTAAATGGTGGACCGTTATCAGTTACCAAAAACAAAGGTAAACCAAATCGAGCAAATAAACTTCGAAAAATACTGATAACCTTATTGGCGGTAGTTTTATTCATTGGAAATACCTCCAACCATTTACTATATGCGTCATGAATAATAATGAAAGTTTGACCCTTAAAAGGTCCTAAAAAGTCTGCATGTAGCCTTTGCCAAGGGCCATTAGGCCATTTCCACGGCGTTAGGGTTGTTTTTGGTGGGGAAAAACGTACAGACTGACAAATCGGGCAGTTATTACATCTATGTTCAATATCGGCGTCTATTCCAGGCCACCACATATAAGACCGTGCTAAACTTTTTGTTTTCACAATTCCAAGGTGACTGCTATGTAATTCATTTAATAAATGAGTACGAAACTTTAAAGGAATTATAACTTTATATGACCAAAGTAAACACCCTTGTTCCACCGATATTTCATTTCGCTTAACGAAGTAAGGTGCCAAATTTGAATCACTGTTGACATTAGGCCAACCGTGCATTACATAACGTAACACCTTACACAATATCGGATCACGTTGTGTTTCAGTTTTAATATCTTTGCATTTAATAGGAACTTGTGTTTCAAAAAAATTTAAGTATAAATTGTCTTCAGTCACCTGGTCATTTATTGTGTTTTTCAGTGGTAATCTGGATAAGCAATCGACATTAGAATTTTTATTAGTTGAAATATATTTAATATCAAAGTTATACCCAGTTAAAGTTACAGCATAACGTTGTAGTCGACTAGCTGCCGTAGCTGGCAAGCCTTTTTTCTGTCCAAAGATAGAGATCAGAGGTTTAGCATCTGTAAAAAGCGTAAAGTGTCTCCCATACAAATATTGGTGAAATTTTCTGATACCATACATAATAGCTAACGCTTCTTTACAAATTTGACTATAGCCTTTTTCTGAATTGGATAGTGTACGTGAGGCACATGCTATAATTTTTTCAGTTCTATCTGGAAACTGATGCGATATTATAGCACTGACACCATATGAGCTAGCATCAGTTGCTAAAATTAACGGTAGTTTAGGGTCATAGTGTGTTAAGCACTTTGATTTTAATAACTCTTCCTTTACGGAATTAAATGCTGTTTGACAACTTTGCGTCCATACCCATTTTTTATTTTTCTTCAATAACTCATAAAGAGGATTCAGTGTATTACTCAAATTGGGCAGAAATTTGGCGTAATAATTAATCAATCCAAGAAAACTTTTTAACTGCGTTATTGTTGTAGGGGCAGGCGTTTTCGCAATAGCTTTAACTTTAGTTTTATCAGTTTGTAAACCTTCTTTATTAATTATGTAGCCTAAATAAGACACACTCTCCTTAAAAAATTCGCATTTGTTTTTTTTTTACTTTTAGTCCGACTTGTTGAAGTCGATTTAATACTTTTTCTAAATTTTGAAAATGTTCTTTATCATTAACACCTGTGATTAATATATCATCTAAGAATACTATCACATTTACAAAATCAGCAAATATATTTTCCATAGTTTTTTGAAAATACTCGGGTATAGGTGAAAGTCCGTATGGAATTCTATTATATTTAAATAATCCACGGTGGGTAGAAATGGTAGTATAATCTTTGGAATTTTCGTCCAAAAGGACTTGTTGGTATGCCTGTGACAAATCTAATTTTGAAAAATGTTGGCCACCAGCTAATTTAGTCAAAAGATCATCTATTCGCGGTATAGGATATTTATTAATAATTAAATGCGGATCACCGTGACTTTGTAGTCGCCGCAAATCCTAATTGTCCCATCCTTTTTAACAATAGGGACAATAGGTGTCCCCCAGTCGCTTTGTTCAACTGGCGTTAATATTTCTAAATTTACAAGCCGATCAAGTTCTTGATCCACTCGTTCTCTGAGCGCAAATGGTAAGGACCTAGCCTTACAAAATGTAGGTGTTACATCTGACTTCATATTTAATTTTAATTTGAAATTTTTCAAAGTACCAAGTTGGTTATCAAAGACAGATGCGAATTTATTAAGTAAACATTGTAATTCATTTTCAGAAAAACTCATGGACTCAATTTGTTGCCATTTCATGCAAAAAGAGTTTATCCAATCACGGCCAACCAATGGTGGACCGCCATTAGATATGATAAATAATTTTAAATTCTTTTGTAAGTTATTGTAATTGACCTTTGCTATTACATAACCTTTCGGTATGATTGGATTACCATTATAGGTAGTTAATTTTAAATTTGATTTTATAATTTTTAGATTTTTAAATAATTTATTATAAGTTTCAAATGAAATTGCTGATATTGGTGAGCCCGTGTCAATTTGCATTTTTAATACATGATTTTCAATTAAGATTTTAGTGTAAATTGGCTCATTATAATTAAATAAGGTTGAAATGTTATACATATTTTCATCTTCCTCAGATTTCTCGTCAGAAGTGTTATCCCCAGTTTCAGCTACTTCATTACAATTTACGTATCTTCTCTGAGTTCTCCTATTATTATTATTATTATTTGGGGTTTGACTCGACTGTTTACAAATATTTACTATATGGCCTTTTTTATTACATTTATGGCAAATACTATTTTTGAAAAAACATTTATTAGCGGAATGATTCTTTTTACCACAGTGGTGACAAACCGGGTGGTTCGTCCTCGCGTTATTGAACTGCTGTTGCTCTCCCGACTGCTGATTTGAGCTGCATTCCTTTCAGCGCACTCCATGAACAATGACAGTTCAACCGCTGTTTTGTAATTAAGGCTTTTCTTGGCGAACAGACGCGCTCGAATTATATCGCTTCGTATGCCAGAAACCAATTGATCTCGAAGATTTACTTCAAGCTGTGTACCAAAGTTGCATGTCTTGGCCAAATGTTTGAGAATTTGAATATATTCCGAAATTGTTTCATTATTTTCTTGAAGCCGTTTACGAAATTTGAACCGTTCAGCTATTTCCGAAGGTTGTGGAGCCAGATGTTGTTGCATAATATCTGTTAGTTGCTCCCATGTTTTATTCTCAGGCTCCGAGGGATCACATAGATCGCACATTAAATTATAGGTTGGTTCTCCAACAACTGCGATGAGAACCGAAACTTTTAAAGCATTGTCAATTTTGTTAGCTTTAATATATTGCTCTACCAACCGTATGTAGGTAGGCCAATTTCCTGACTTGATGTCAAAATTATCAATTTTACCCATAGACATTTTTTTCCGACTGCGCCAATTGTGATGTATTTACATCAAAATATATTTTACGAGTGATTAAACAGTTTTTATTCAGAAACAATAATTAGTACAAAATCATTTACAGATAAGTTATGTAACTATAAAACTAAGTTCACTTTATGTAAGTTTATACAGTATAATATCTAACACTTATTATTATTTTTAATTATAAAATCCAGGAGATACTTTCACCAGTTCTCAAATTGCAACCTAAAAATTAGGGATTCGTAAATACAGCTATTGTATTGATAAATGCCGTTGTCATCAAAATATTTTGTACCAGAATTGGTAAAATAAACGTAGATATTCACTTTTTCATTTACGGCAGCTTATTTAACTCTCGACTTGCTAGAAAGTGACAACAACTTAACAGCACTGTTAATTTTAACATTTATTATACAAAGTAAATTCATCGGAAACTAAAAGCGCATGCTGGAATAATTTTGGTCAACAAAAAAAAATAAATATATATATAATTTATATTTTATGTAGTGTTCGTGAACTATAGTAAACACATGTAAACATTGCAAACACGGATGCTGTAGGTTTTTTGATTTATGACGTCAGTGTTTGCGTTCGTTATATAGATTCTGCTATATAAAATAGAACACCGACAGAACAATCAAGCTATATGTTTATTGTTGTCGAATACAGTACCGGATTAGTCCAACTCTCGCCTATATATAATTTACGTAACCAAGTGAGCAGCCAAGTTACCGCGAGTTCATTGATGGAGATACGAGGGACCTAGAAGATCCCCTACGAATTTATATCAGTTTTTAGGATCCCTATATAGTCAAGTTCCAAAATTTAAGATAGTGAGTCATTGATAGTTCGTAACAATGAAACAATGTAAGTGTACCGCCGTACACTTACTTGTACTATTTACTGTGCATGACTATCTTAAATTTTGGAACTTGACTATTAGGATCCGTCAGATGGGTGGAGCTTAAAAAACATGGCGGAGATCGGGGAAAAGTTCATATACGGGGTATACTTTTGTGTGTATAATTTTGTGATTTTCAAAGTGATATGAAATGATAAATATAAACGCAATTTGAGATTGGGCCGGTACGAATCCTAAGCAAAAGAATTTCGTTGAAGGAGAATGGATTCTTAAAGCCGGACATATTATGAAATGTCGGAAATATAACGAGAAAAATGCATGAAAAATGAGATGTCAAAAGTAGTAATCTTTAAAAACATCAAAATTAAAAGAAAATCCCCACGAAATTAACCGTCCGTTAACACTCACGTGATTAAGGCAAATCGAATGACACCTCGATTATGAAAATCGCCCTAGTAGATTTGGCCCCATGTGGTAACAAACGCACATACTCTTAATTTTCTGTCTTTTTTTAGTTTTTTTATATAACCTAATTATTATAAACCATAAAAAGTTTATATTTTTGGAATCGTTACAAAATTATCTTTTATTTGATGCCCTACTCGATCGATTTGGCCGAAAAAAAAATTTTCTGACCAAGATTTTTTCCACCTTACGGCCACAGTTTTCAATCCACAGAAATATTTTATAGCCTATGCCCTATAACACAATTAAGATTAAGACAAATCGAATGACACCTCGATAATGAAAATCGGTCCAGTAGATTTGGTCCTACGAGATAACAAACTAGTAACTACCATACATAGATACATAATATATACATACAAACATACAGACATAGCCTGTTAAATCCATAACCCTCCTTTTTTTCGTAGTCGGGTAAAAAGGCCGAATACCTAATAGTATGTCGAATATTCCTTATATCTCTATATTTTGTCTAACCTAAAACTCTGAATTTAAATCGGTTTGCATTATGTATAAACCATTGTTTTATTATTAATTTAATGCTTTAATGTATACAGGGATTTATTTAAAATTAAGTTTGGTTAAATAAGACATAAATCGTTTGTTTATAAATTATATTTACATCTATTAACGATGACGCACAATATTTTGTTTATATTTTGGCTACCGAAAGTGAACGGAAAAGTTATCCTTGCACAATTTTTATTCTTCAGGACATCAATAAAAACTTTATAGTCAATTTGTTAGTGAGCTACTAATTTATTTTAATTTTATAAAAGGTAACCTCGTATTCTTTCACAAAAGATTTTATAAACTTTTTTTTAATAGTCGCGCAGAAACTAGGCTGTATATGCGCCGAAATTGGAATTTAAACTTTGGTTTAATATATTATTAGTTAGTGTTACACTCGGTGCTACACGCGCGTAATTTTAGTATCTCTTCTCTACATAGTATAAAATGAAGTCGCTTTCCGAGTCTGTCTGTCTGTATAACCGCTAACTCCTCCTAAACCACGCAACGGATTTTGATGCGGTTTTCACCATCAGTCAGATAATTTTTCACGGAAGGTTTACATATACAGGGTGGACCAGGTTATAGTACGAATAATTCACCATTCGATGGTCCATCGAAAAATAAGTCGACATGCATAATTTTATTTTTTTCCAAAACGCTTCCTAGGGGAGATACACCCCTTCAAAGTTCAGTTTTAAAATTCTTTATTTTGTCTTCACTCTCAGGTCATGAATGCGTTTTTGACCAAATTTGGTACAGGTATTTATGCAATAAATACTCATTACTTGACGTAAGTAACTTTTGCCAAAATTGTCAAGTGGCGTAGATACAGGGGGGTTGTTTCACTTTTCCCGCCCTATTTTCTGCGCCACTGGATATTTTTAAAGAATAACATTTTTTTCGAATTCCCTGTTCAATTTAGAAAAAAAGAGTTACTCTTGCAAAATTTCGATTTGAGGCTTCGTTTACGAGATAATTAGAGTTGAAAGTTTAGAACACTTCTAAAATAGCCACCTATGAAAATAATAGGTCTGGAATCTTGTACAACAATTGTAAACTTTTTACTGTTTGACGAATTTAAATAAATAATTCATTAATTAAATTAAAAACAACAAATAAATAACTTATGAAAATAACCAACAAAGTTGGCGATACTTGGTTTTGAGATAATTTATGACACTTGTCAGTATTGATTTTTAAAACTGGACTTTGAAGGGCTGTATCTCCCTTAGGAAGCGTTTTGGAAAAAAATAAAATTATGCATGTCTACTTATTTTTCGATGGACCATCGAATGGTGAATTATTGCTACTATAACTTGGTCCACCCTGTATATAGCGAACAAGCGAAGCGAGTGAGTAATGTAATTCCTAAACCAAGCAACGGATTTTGATGCGTTTTCACCATCAGTTAGATAAGTTTTCACGGAAGGTTTATATATATAGCGAAAGAGCGAAGCGAGTGAGTAGAGTATCTATTGCACCCGGGCGAAGCCGAACAGGACCGCTAGTTAGGTATAAGTATAACTTCGTTAAAGGTAAGTAAAAATTGTGTTATCTTAAAAGAGTTTGAAAGAGTGATAGCGCCCAACACCTTTGTTAATTTTTTTCAGTGGTGGTTTTTCTCTATGACATTTTTGTCAGTATGTAGTGTTTTCCGGCCTCTCTTTCACCTATCAATATTAATTTTTTTTATTTGCCAGATTGAGGTGGATGGTTAAGTTAAAGAACACACTATTTTCTTTTTCCCTATATAGTCCAGTCACGAGAGCTTAAAAAGGTAGGTCCACCTTGCGTTTTGCGCAGCAAATGATTTTATTTTTTTGTGTCCTCAAGCAAGTTTAGGAGATGTCAAATCCAAATTTGCGACCTCTAAAAAAGAGCGGGGGAGTTTTGATGGGCTAAAAACCATGATTTTTTTGAATTTTTTCGGTTTTTTGCTTATAACATAAAAACGGCTTGTCCTATCGAAAAAATGGTCCTATTCAAAATTAAAGGGCATAAAATTTACTTCAAAATGCACTAGTCAAATATGTTTTTGTTCCGATTTTTACCGACTCTACAGAACTTAAAAAAACAAAAAAAAAATAAACTCTTTTTTTGTTTGAAGGGGCTAATCCCAGGAACTACTAGTCTGTAAAAGAAGCAAAGTACTAATCAATGAGACCCTATACGAGTTTTTTTAAAAATTCAGTCCCAAAGAGTGAAAACGGGAGTGTAGGATTTATTGTAATAACAAAAAATCCTACATCCACGTTTTACTCCCTGTGGGATTGAATTAAAAAAAATAATCGAATAGCCTATAACCTTCCTTAATAAACGGGCTATCTAACAAAAAAATTTTTTTCAAATCGGATTTGTAGTTCCTGAGATTAGCGCGTTCAAACAAAAAAAAATAAACCCTTTTTTTGTTTGAACGCGCTAATCTCAGGAACTACAAGTTCGATTAAAAAACAATTTTTTTTGTTAGATAGCCCGTTTATTGAGGAAGGTTATAGGATATACGAGCTTTTTTTAAATTTAACCCCAAAGGGGTAAGATTTTTTGTAATAACAAAAAATCTTACACCCCCGTTGTACCCCCTTTGGGATTGAATTTAAAAAAAATTCTAATAGTCTAAAACCTTCCTTAATAAACGGGCTATCTAACAAAAAAAAATTTTTTTTAATCGAACTTGTAGTTCCTGAGATTAGCGCGTTCAAACAAAAAAAGAGTTTATTTTTTTTGTTTGAACGCGCTTATCTCAGGAACTACCAGTCCGATTTGAAAAAAAAATTTTTGTTAGATAGCCCGTTTATTAAGGAAGGTTATAGGCTATTCGAGTTTTTCAATAGTTAAAAGCTTGAAAAAATGCTTTTTTTTCATTTTGGTAAATTTTGGCGATTTTCTAAGTTCTGTAGAGCCGGTAAAAATGGGAACATAAACATATTTGACTAGTGCATTTTGAAGTAAATTTTGTACCCTTTAATTTTGAATAGGGCCATTTTTTCGGTAGGACTAGCCGTTTCCATATTATAAGCAAGAAACCGAAAAAAGTGCAAAAAAATCGTGGTCTTTAGCCCACCAAAAGTCCCCCGCCCTGTTTTAGAGGTCGCAAACTTGGATTTGACATCTCCTAAATATGCTTGAGGACACAAAAAAATAAAATCATTTGCTGCACAAAACGCAAGGTGGACTTCCTCTCGTGACTGGACTATATGTATAAACCGAGGTATAAACCATTGTTTTATTATTAATTTAATGCTTTAATGTATACAGGACTTTATTTAAAATTAAGTTTGGCTAAATAAGACATAAATCGTTTGTTTATAAATTATATTTACATCTATTAACGATGACGCACAATATTTTGTTTATATTTTGGCTACCGAAAGTGAACGGAAAAGTTATCCTTGCACAATTTTTATTCTTCAGGACATCAATAAAAAATTTATAGTCAATTTGTTAGTAAGCTACTAATTTATTTTAATTTTATAAAAAGTAACCTCGTATTCTTTCACAAAAGATTTTATAAACGTTTTTTTTAATAGTCGCGCAGAAACTAGGCTGTATATATGCGCCGAAATTGGAATTTAAACTTTGGTTTAATAAATTATTAGTTAGTGTTACACGTAATTTTAGTACCTATTAGGTATAAGTATAACTTCGTTAAAGGTAAAAAAAAATTGATGATAGCGCCCAACACCATTGTTAATTTTTTTCAGTTGTGGTTTTTTTCTATGATGTTTTTGTCAGTAAGTAGTGTTTTCCGGCCTGTCTTTTACCTATCAATATTATTTTTTTTATCTTTTTCCCTATATGTAGTACATAACTATAATTTATAAAACAACTTTTTAATAAGAATTTATTTACAAAATGTATTTATATAAATTATTATTTTTTGAGATGGAAATATCATAAGCATAAAGAACGACGGTTAAAAATTGAAGTGCAAGTTTTGTATCTGCTGTACCTACATAAATAATTTAATTTGACATTCATTAAGGTTAATGTGGCATGTAAATATAATATACGTTTAGAATAACGTTTGAATGCCACTGTATGCATGTATAAAATATGCATTTTTTAATAGTAGTATATTTACTTTTATTTGTCAAATCGTTCATGCACATTCTTCGAGTTGACACCACAAAATTTAAGGTACAAAAATATTCTACCAAATTATCTACAATATTTCATAGTAGGTACCCCTAGGTATCTCTTCTGATTTAGAAGTTATATGCTTTTAAGTTTCCCAAAAAATTAAAAAAAACAACGTCCATCGTTTCAAAAGTATTGTTACAAAACTGTTTTCTGAGTTGGCGGAATAAATATTTATTTACAATAATTAAAAACACATTAATAATGAATGTGACAACGAAAAGTCAATTCTAACAATCAACACAAGTAACAATAACTAAACAGTAATTACAAATCAAAACAAAGGACTATATACAATAACTCGTAACAATTAACTATATGCCAGGACTATTTATTTCTAGTTATTTATGTTTCAAATATTTATATTCACTGTATTTATATCAGACGCACTATTTGTCGCTCAGTATTCTCCATTGACTGATCCCCGACTCACCATTGACTGCTGTTTATATATGCTGCGTGCCGTAAGCCTAGTGCGTTCTCGCTTTCTGTAGAACTTTCGTGCAGGTACCAGTTGTTACAGTAAGCGGACCCCCGTTTCTCAGAACTCTTGCCTGCCGGTTATATACAGGGTAATCCGTAACAATATGTATGCAGTATGAAACTACAGTGTGTCCATATAGGATTATTATATTATAGATGCCCCATTCGGCTCCCTACAGTGCTCGAAGTCGCTCGAATTTGTAATTAATTAATAGTACAGTTATAATTCTCCACATAGTTATCAGATTAGAGCTCGGAAACTGAGGGTTTGTAATAGACAAGCCATGGAAATGTCATATGAATAGTATTCCTATGATCTCGACTAAAACTCAAATTTGTTAGAGTATTTTACACTCGCAACATGCGTTACCACTAGAGCCTCCAATATATTGAAACATTCTCAAGTCTCAAATCCGGAACTAGTTCCAATATCGAGAAAAGTCTACAAAAATACTACTGTAGAAGAAACATGTCCATTTTAGGGTTCCGTAACTCAGAATGAAAAAACGGAACCCTTATATATAGGATCACCTTCGTGTCTGTTCGTCTGTCTGTCACAGCTTATTTTCTCCGAATCTACTGGACGAAAAAAGTTGAAATTCGGTACATAAGTATATAGAGTAAGGTGACCCGATAACGGTCGTATAGCGTAAATAAACGAATTCTGATTTTGGAAGTTAATTTTGAAGGGCAAAGTAAAAAATTAAAAAAATTTTTTTTTTCAAATGCATCATGTAACATATCAAATGAAAGGGCTCGTTTTGAGAAATACAAATGTAATTTTTTTTTATAATTTTTAAATGCATACTTAGTTTAAAAGATATTAAAGAAAATATACGAAAATCCAGCATTTCCCTCCTTATCTTTGAAACTACTGAGCCTAAAATTTTGAAAAAAATAGGGAATATAGGACCTCACTCATAGTTTACAGGAAAACCTAAACGAAAGTCCTAAGTCTTAATAGTACGAAACTTCTTAACGCGAGTTTGACTCGCACTTGACCGGTTTTTTTTAAATCGAAATATGTTTACATATAGGGGAAGCCCGGGCAAATCGGATAGGTTAAGGAAAGATTACAAAAAAAATTGGTAAAATATTATAATCTCGAGTTTCATTTATTATATGTATACCTTACATATTTATCTATCAATAACACAAAACTAAATATAAAAATAAAAAAAAACTCGGGTCGCAGTGCCAAACCCTGCCGACAATATAGTGTATTTGCTAATACAGGCATTGTGGCAGTATTATGTGAACTTAAGTTTGTTTTTTGACAAAATAAAAAATTTAACCCCTTAATACATCCCTTAAAATAATTAAATTTTTCTAAATTTCAATATTAGACATGGATTTTATCAGTACAACATCTGCACCAAATTAAATACACCCTTCCATAAGTAAATCCGTATCAACAAACTAGTGTTTTCATAAAATTTGAAAGTCCGGTCCTGTCGGGCCGATTTTATTAAAATTTTAGCAGCACATTTTAATCTTTACTAAAGAGATAAAATTCAATTTTGAAACGATTCTGACAAATTTTTCGGTATTTTTGGGCCCAAAAACTTTTTGGAACCCCTAAATACAACCCTGAAAATGGTCCGATCGGGCCCATTTTAAATAGGCTTCGTGCGGTGATGGGTTCCAATGTGTGTACCAAATTTCGTTTAAATCGATTAAGTCTGTCGAGAGTTATCGTGTACACACATATATATATATAAATAAAAAAATATATATATATATATTTATATATATACATACATAAATACATAAACATTTTCAAAAATGGTGGCAAACTATTCAGGGGGGTATGAAACGTCGAGAAATTTTGGTCCGACCCCTAGGTCCCGCCATCCGACCGACGCCAATAGTGTATGTGCTATATGGCAAATACACTAACAATAACACTTTTGAATAAATAAAAACTAAAAACAATACCTATTATTCACTTTACCCGATCCCCCCGGGCAAAGTGGATAATACTGAAAATCGAAGGATAGTCTTCACAATCATCACAAAAATAGCTAGTAGCTACCACGGCCAGAATATGATGTGCAATCTTCGTGAGCCCACCTCATGCATTGATTGCATTGTATCCAGTCTTCAAATAAAGGTTCAATATATAGTCTTCATGAGTATTTCTTGTTATTCTTTTGGGCGGTCATCTTTGATTTCTTTTCTTTATTGCAACCAGCAGCATTAGGACTAACTTTCTTTCGACTAGCTAAATCAGTCATCTTGAGAAACTTTATCTCATGTTCACTTGTCACAGGAGTTGACGTAAGGAATTCAACCCTATCCGCTTTGCCCGACAACTACTTTTTAAACAAAAGTCAAAACAAGGAATAGTTGTTACAAAATATAAACAACTTCTAACCTACAAAGAGAAAGCTTAATGATAGTATCACGCTGTGGCCTGTGAAATGATATAACTTAGGACCCGTAAACAACAAGTACAAAAAAATTGAGACACTTACGTCACTAAAATCGTAACAAAACACTAAAATATTTCAATTTGCTCAACACAGTCATACTTCAGCTTACAATAAGTGAACTAAACTGTCACAATGGCGGGAACGAAGCAATACTTTGTTAAAACTGAGACACGTGGTACTATCTATTATATTTTATTAGAAATTACGATTATTCGCTTTGCCCAGGCTATCCACATTGCCTGGGCTTCCCCTTATAGTTATAGCAAAATTTGTAAATCTACAAGTTAGAAATTTGCAATTAAGCAAAAAAATAAAATCAACATTATCGACTGTTAATAATTTAGGAACACTTCGAATATTACATTTAAAAACTTATATTTTATATAGATAACACTAGAGTAGCGTCAATCATTGGTAAAAAGTCTATATTAACACCAACTTTCTGGTCGGTAAATTTAGCGAAAATATTTGGCTGTTTTCATCAATTTTGAAACTCCGGTATTAATGTCTTCAGTTCCGGAATTGATATTTTTAAAAATTTTCTCCGAAATTCCGGAATTACGAAATCTCGGAATTCCGGTACGGAAATCCTAGAATTACCATCACACCACGGTAACATCGGGTTAACGAACAGAAAACGGCAACCTAACTTTATTATAAACCGATGCTTATGTTTTATAATATACAAACCGGTCTGCCAATTTAAATGTTTATTATTTCACATTGCGATAAAAGTGCACTGCAATGATCGCACGAAAGTTGAGTTTTTTTTAAATAAATGACATAAAACATTACTAAGTATTAGTATGTGCCTCTACATAGCATAATATATTATGGCACATATTAAAATATTGGCGTCGTCGGTCGAATGGCAAAACCTAGGAGTCGAACCATAAAATCTCATCCTGAATAATTTGGCACCATTTTTAACTTCCCATTGGAAGTTATTGTAATAGGTCCGAAAATCGTAATCAAAATGTATAACAAATTTTTATGTTTCAAGGTCACTGCACTATTTTTACACTATTTTTAAAAAGATGTCTGTCTGTCTGTCTCTCTCTCTCTCTCTCTGTGTGTGTGTGTGTACGTACGTACGCTACGTACGTATGTGTCCATTTCTTTCTAAGACGAAATCTCGAGAATAAAAAATGATATCGACTACGTTAGGGTGCCAATCGACGCGTATTAACGTTAATATGATCTGAAAGAAATTTTTTCAAAATCGGTTCAGCCGTTCTTTTTTCTTAACCAAATAGACTCCAAAAAAGTAGATTTTACACAATATCTCGCGAATAAAAAATTATATCGACTTCGTAAAGGTGTCAATCGGGGCGTGTTAACGTCATTTTGATCCGACATAAATTTTATAAAAATCTAATTTAATTATTATTATTAAATATTTATCAAACTGGGAAGTTCGTCGTGTGGACCTCAAGGGTCGCACTTTAGTCCTAATAAACCACCCACCTCACGGCTTGTTGGAAATGGAATCCATCACCTCACGAAGCCTAATTAAAATGGGCCCAGTTGGACCATTTACAATTGAAATTTAATCATGTTTAGTAAAGATTAAAAAGTTCGTCTAAAATTCTAACTTCATCCACAAAAATTATGAAAAAGTTTTCGGATAGCGAATTACTTAGTACAGATGTTGGATTGATAATAGTAGGTTGTATATCTAGATGTGCAATATACATGGAAAGTAGCTATTTTGCAGTGGGTATGGCAAAAATCTTTTTATAGAGTTACCGAACTTTTGAAATAATGACACCATGTGCATTTACCGTCGCGACGCGTATGACGTGTACACTACCGTTTTAGTTTGGCAAGCGTACTGTTAATTCCGCAAACTCTGTGGCCGACAACACTCAGCTCATGCTGTTCGATGCTATAGTTATAGAGCCAGACAAACATTGATCGATATGACAGCATAATATCAACGGCTCCCTCCTGCTGACATTATCTATGAAATTGATATATTTTAAAAATACTCTTATTAACCGTTTCTTGGCTCACACAAAATAGTAGATTCCAAGTCTTCATGGTTTCCGGGCTTGTAGGCCGTGGTCCGGTGGTATTTCTACCTGACGTTTCGTCTACAACTGCGGTAGACAATCTCAAAGGCGATGTGGCAGCGGTCGAAGTGTCCTCCTTGGCGGCTCACAGGTCAGTGTGTCAGTGACTGGTGTCCTCCCTTCTTTTATGCCTAGTACCAGTGTGTTCTCTGCTCGGTCGTAGTCCGTCTCTCTGTAATTGGTCAACTGGTGAGCCGCCAAGGAGGACACTTCGACCGCTGCCACATCGCCTTTGAGAATGTCTACCGCAGTAGTAGACGACACGTCAGGTAGAAATACCACCGGACCACGGCCTACAAGCCCGGAAACAATGAAGACTTGGAACAATGCCGGCCGTGAAAGCTTGCACACCTGGATAAATAGTAGATTGTTTGTCTAGATACGTAATGGGGCACATTACGGCGAGTGATGACAGTATGGAAAAACGAGCGATAGCGAGTTTTTACAGTTACACGAGCCGTAATACCATTACGTACGACACATATATGGTATTTTTTGCCATACTCGCACTACAAAATACCTACTTTTCACGTCATTTTCAAAAAATTCTGACAGTTCATTTGCGTCGCCATCTTTCCTTTCACAGTGTGCCGCAAAGTTCGTGCAAGTAAGTAATGATAGGCTCACGCAAGTTTACGCAGCGCGTATAGAGCGAATAAACAGAAGTTGTTATGGCAACTGTTATTTATTGCTGTTGAAGAACTCTATGATATAGAGAAATGGTGGTCCGTATATGATGTAGAAATTAGGAGAGAAAAACTCAGTGGCAAAAGGATCAAATAAAATTTGCAATACTGATGATTAAATTTGCATTTATATTTAAGCTTACGTTTCGGTGCTCATTGCACCATCCTCAGATCATCAATGCTGTCAAAAATTCAGTATATTGTACACTGTATAATTTATAATTAAACACCATGAAATTTTTTGTGATTTTTATAAAAAAGATATAAAATAGTCACTGGATAAAAATCTTAAATTTGACCTCTTTCCAATGTACGCGGTTATTCTAACTTGATTGCGCTAGTGCAGAAAGTAAACTATTTTCCGCACATCTGCCTGTTAAATCGGTCATTAATGGCCGCTATACATACATCGAAAGTAGCTATTTTGTAGTGGGTATGGCAAAAATAATATGTGAACACCATGTGCTGTTGTAGAAA
The DNA here is from genome assembly GCA_039654895.1 of Mongoloraphidia duomilia. Classification (NCBI taxonomy): domain Eukaryota; kingdom Metazoa; phylum Arthropoda; class Insecta; order Raphidioptera; family Raphidiidae; genus Mongoloraphidia; species Mongoloraphidia duomilia. The sequence goes on from CM077524.1 coordinate 13,415,241, forward strand.
GCGATCAGAACGTGTTCAAATCGTTTGATACCAACGATTATAACTGAGGACAATACTAAAGCAACATACTCGCAAACAATGCAGTAATCCTAATCATTTATTTATATACCTACATAATATTATATTTTTATTAGAACATTGAGTTAAAAAGAAAAAAAAATATATTAACAGCTGTTTCTTGGAAAGGGGGCAGTGGAAAATTTGGTAAATAAATAAATGAATTTTATATGCTGCAAATAATAATATGAAGTTACGTGCCAAGATGACATAATATCAATTAATATTTTTATGTTTTGAAACATGTAATATTTTGTTTTATTAATATACAGAATGTAATATAAAATCAGTTTAGATTTCTTCAAAATTTTCTTTTTACGTAGTTTACACGTTATAAACCAACTTCTTTCTTGATATTTGATTACTAATCTGAAAAAACAAAAAACGTAGGGTACCGATTTAGGTAAAATGTATATGGGACCACTTTGCGGGTAGGTAATAGAAAAAGAATCATCGAAATTGATTCACAAATGCCGCAGATATGAGGTAACATACAAAAAAAAAACAAACTATTGAACCGACTTAAGTAAAATGCATGTGGGATCACCCTGAAGATATGCCCTATTGATTAAAAAAAGAATAATCAAAATCGGTTCACAAATGCAGGAAATATGTGGTAACATACATAAAAAGTTAATTTGATTACTATAGAAAAAAATACAAACTACAGGACCGATTTAAATAAAAATTATATGGGACCATTCCGTAAACATTCTGAAACCAACAGCGCCGAAATTATTCAAATCGGTCACCCCCTCAAGAAGTTATTGCTGAACAAACAAAATATACACGTCAAATTAATAACCTCTGTTTTTTTCTATTTGTTAAAAAGACACTATATCACCTTCTGAAATATTTCGTGAAACACCCTGTATACATAGTACACAAATTAAAATCAGACTCATTTAAGTTCACCGACTTCTTATTACCGTCAAACAAAGAAACAATTTTCTCGCGGTTTAATTAACTAATATTCCTGGACTCTTAAATTTAAATCCATCGCCACTCGGTTTCGAGAAATAGTTTTCGCTGAGAATGCATCCATTGTCTATGGTAAAAATAAATATGCCGTAAGATTGCTTATTTCGTAGAAAAATTAATGTCGGAAAATAAATTTAGATAGTCGGAATTGAAAATTTTATAATTTGGGGAGAATAAATAGGGCCCTTAAGCCATGTAACGGCCCCTGGGCACACTAAGTTTAGGGGTTCTTTTTGAAAGCCAAAAGTCCAGGAAAACATCAAACCATCTAATTAAAATGATTATGTGTATAATTAAATATACTCGTTTTAAATAACTGTCGCCAGTACCTACTACCAAGATATAATTTTTTCTTCGAAAATGGGAAGGTGGTTTTTATTTTCCTAGGATTTATGGGCAATGGGCATGGTTTCTAGGGGCCCTGAGATCGTGCCCAACGTGCCCATTTGGTAAAGAATGAGGCCTATTGCATTTTGTCAAAAGTCAAACGATATCCAGGAAATAAATTTGAAAATTAAAATTAAAACGATAAACACAAATGAAAATTTCTTGAATGAATATTTTATTTTTTAATCAATGGAGATATTTATAAAAATTAGTCCATGCTTGACATAGTCCATATCAATTTTTTAAACTAATAATTGTTAGCTTTTGAGTTAAGTATTGAGTTATAAAAAGACAGGAAAAGGCGGTTTGGTATATATCGTGGACTCACTGTGAATATTTCAATATATAGATATTAACAATAATGTCATTTTTTTAATCTGATTTTGAATTTTTATTTAAGAGTGAAAGGAATATTGGTTAAAGGGTTTAATTTCAGTAGCGGCTTGAATGAATGAATTGTAAATAATTATAGACGCTCGACAGCTGAGGTCATTAGCGTCTATTCAGTAACGGCGCTAACTCCATGTGGAGCATAGGACCTTAATTATTAATATTCTTCCATTGCTGTCTATCTTTTGCAATTGTTTTCATTTGCTTCCAGCTCTTGTCTTTAGCGTTCAGTTTTCATTTAATTGTCCTGTGCCACTTTTCATTTGGTCTGCATCTTCATCTCTTCTCTTGAGGATCCCCCTTTTCATACATCACAAAAATGTACATATTGCATAAATAAACATATAATTATAATAATATTTACGATTTTCCTGTTTAATTTGATAAAATCAAAAAATTAAATATTTTGTGCATCCAATTTTTTTCTCTTACAAATTTATTCTTAGATGATGAGAATGCAAAAAGATATTTTTTTAGACATGTCAGTGTAATTCTAAGAAATTAATTATAATCAGGAATCTATCTTTTCGCGAAACATTCATTAACAAATGTTACCTACAAATAACTGATTTATGTATTTTACTTTGAAATATGCTTATTTTTAATTTAGTAAAATAAAACGATTATACGATAATAACCCAATTCCAAAAACTTTTTATTAGGCGTAAATTCACAACGTCTGTAATTTCAACCATTACGTAATTTCTGAAGACTTGTTAACTGTTAATTTATTGCGTCTGTAAGTAGATAATATATTATATTAAGTCAACGGCATATTTTTATATTTATTTTAAAGATAGGTATGTTTAAGAACGCTAAACATAATATTATGAACTTTTACAATGGAAATTCACACGTTATGGATTAGCCTGAGTTAAAAATTATCAAAATTCATGATACAATATATTAATTACATTAGTTTTAAATTCAGTCGAAAAAAAAAGATGTACAGAGGTGAGTTCGTCAAATTAAATACAATATAATGAAGTCATCGACATCATAATATTATAAGCATTGTGCATTATGTGGCATTGTGCTTTCTTTTAATTGAATGTAAAGTTTATCTCAATAATCAAATTGTTGTGGAATACGGACGATGAAAAAACAAAAATTGAATTTCTAATTTAGCAACGTTTCGTTAATCAATGTTAACTTCTTCAGGCATCTTAGATGTATAAATTTTTGTTTTGTCCAAATTTAGATTTAGCCGTAGACATTAGTTGTATAAGTGTTAATGGAAACATTAATTCAGAATGTATGTAAAATGAAAACACTGCTTTTTGAATAAAACTGTGCACTGGATTTCACCATGTGTTAGAAAAACACATGGTGAAATCCAAAAACGTTGCTAAATTAGAAATTCAATTTTTGTTTTTTCATCGTCCGTATCCCACAACAATTTGATTATCGTCATATATAACATGGACATTAAAATTCAACACGTTTATCTCAATTATTAAAGAAATCTTTGTGTAGTTCAAAGCAGCATTAAGACTCTTACGGCATTTGTTGTCGAGCGTCTATTTATCTATCAAATTAGCATACTAAGGACTGTTTTAAATGGAGAAAGATTGCCTGAAAGAGGCAATCAAAAACTTCATCTAGAAGTTTTAGATTGGAATAAATGAAACATAATTTACTCAGAAAACACAAATCCCATTCTCAATTAATAATCATTTGTAGATAACAATTATTATTGTGGAAAGCATCGTATCAAAAATAATTCAATTTTTCTGAAATAAATAATTGAGGTAAAGAGATTAATAATTCTTAGGTTTTATACAGGGTGTGCCATCGCTTGTGGGGTGATTTCTTAACCAAAAATAAGACAAGTAGTTCAAATCAACATTTTTCCGCAGATGCTTTGTTTCAAAGATACGTTCAATTTTTTAAATTAGCAATCCTACTCACACATTTTTTTGCTAAAATAAGTGTTATCTTAGGTAGATACTTTTGACAACCCAAATTTTATTGAAGTCGTTAAAAACATTTCGTAAATATTTTGTAAAAATCGAAAAAACTAAAAAATTTAACACCCTGTATCTTTGAAACAAAGCATCTGCGGAACAATGTTGTCTTAAGTCTTCGTGGTTTCCGGGCTTGTAGGCCGTGGTCCGGTGGTATTTCTACCTGACGTTTCGTCTACAACTGCGGTAGACATTCACAAGGCGATGTGGCAGCGGTCGAAATGTCCTCCTTGGCGGCTCACAGGTCAGTGTGTCAGTGACTGGTGTCCTCCCTTCTTTTATGCCTAGTACCAGTGTGTTCTCTGTTCGGTCGTAGTCCGTCTCTCTGTAATTGGTCAACTGCGCAGTGTGTAGTGGTGGGGGTGAGTTCTCCACTCGGTCGTTATCCGTCCTTGAACGATTGGTCATTGATTTTGTATGTCGGAGTGCTGGTGTCCAGGTTTTACTGAGATTGAGGCCTTCATCGCCTTTGTGAATGTCTACCGCAGTTGTAGACGAAACGTCAGGTAGAAATATGAAGACTTGGAACAATGCCGTCCGTGAAAGCTTGCACACCTGGATAATGTTGTCTTATTTTTGGTTAAAGAATCATCCCACAAGCGATGGCACATGTTTTTTGAAACACTTGTATATCAGAAGAGTAAAAAATATAAATTTTGAGATGACAATAACCTTAGATTGTGACCACACATATATTTACTTATCCATAAGAAAAGCATTGAAGAATTTTAAATCGATCCTACTCGAAAACAGTTAATCGATATTTTTTAAACTGTGCATACATGTATTTAACACAGTTTTTTGTTCAATTTCCACTTCAAAACAACACTTTTCTACGCACTTTTATCAAAATTTAGCCTGAAAAACGGTCTTTTTTAACACGCTTTTATTAGCTTCACCTCTATGTTTGCTTGCTTGCTTGCTTGTTTGTCAGTTTGTAACTGACTTCTTTGAACTTGATTTTGACCAACTTTGAACGGTCAGATTTTGTTTAAACGTTGTCGACTTATCAAGGACCGATGACAATACAATAATTTAATAAGTTTGTTCCATTATCCTGACCAGGATCTCCAGGACTAAAAAAAAAGCAAAAAACTTCAGATTGAACTGAAACTTTGCACACTTATCAAGGACCGATTACAATACAATAATTCCATAAGTTTGTCCCATTATCCTGACCAGGATCTCCAGGACTAAAAAAAAGCAAAAACCTTCAGATTGAACTGAAACTTTGCACACTTATCAAGGACCGATGACAATACAATAATTCCATAAGTTTGTCCCATTATCCTGACCAGGATCTCCAGGACTAAAAAGCAAAAATAAATTATAATTTAAAAAAACTAAAAAACACGCTTTAATGAACTAAAAGGTAAAAAATAATTAATTTTATTGTAAAAAAGCGTGGGGTAGTATGAAAATATGATACAAAGCACCCCACGCTTTTTTACAATAAAATTAATTATTCTTTACTTTTTAGTTAATTAAAGCGTGTTTTTTAGTTTTTTTAAATTATAATTTATTCTATGCTAAATAGAGTTCGACAACTACATTAGACTGTTCGTGCATATGTATAAAAAATATAATTATATGATCAAAATCTAAGGTTATACTTTCTGCAACCCAGCAATAGGTTTTTATTTAAAATATGATCGTCACTATTTATTTATAAAGCGAATTAAACTAAAATTAAACTAAACACAAATTAAACTAAAATTTACGCCCGATATAATAGACCTAGAATGTAAAAATCTCAAATTTTCAATAATTGCACATTCTGAGAAGTTTCTGACTCTTTGAATATAAAACTTGACGTTTGATTTTGTGTGAACATGACATTACTATAATAAATGAAAACATTAAAAGGAAAATCAGACTTTAATTAATTAATTAATGTAAATATATCAAATGAAAATACACATGTAATTTTAGTGACAACGGACAGAGTATTCAAATGATATAAAATATTAACTTATAATTCGCATCAAGTGGACACATAGTACGTCACTGAACTTCAGTCAACGTGTATGAGTGAAACAACTGACAAAATTAACAGAGACAGACTTCGTTATTAGTAAGTATTGCCAAGAAATAGTAAAGCCGTTTGTATATATTTATAATTTACCGGGTGCTAAGAAAATAAATTTTTTCAAAAAATAAAATTTGCTGTAATACAAAATTATGATATAGTCAGTTAGACAGACGACTACATTGTCTAATCTACTGTGAACCAATGATCTGGTGTATGTGATCTTTTTTTTTTATTATAAGTTTTTTTTTGGCCTTTACACTTTTGTGTATTTAGCCACAATCTAAAACCTTAATTTATAGTCAAATACGGCATCTAATTAATAATTAACAATGAAAGATAAACCATCAATATGATTAATTTCCCTAGACCGTAACTAACTACATAAGAATATCAGACGACATTATCGCCATGATATTATATAGAAGGCTATACAGAAAAAATGTAAATGCACCGTCGGGATTCGAACCCAGAACTCCCAATTTCGCGTCAGGAAAGTTTCCACTTACTACACAGTGCCCGACAGTGAACATTTAATTCTAACTAAGATGGGGGATTTTACATACACACATAAAACGGGGACACAAGAGGGATGAACCCTATGTGATCTTGAAAGGACTGATTGCCTTCTATGAAGGCTTAGAATGCTCGGAGACATACCCCAACAATAGTAAACAACGAGGTGCTGCGCAAGCGTCTTAGGTTCTGACCCTTGGGAACCAAGTATTTGGGCACCAACTCTACCAAAAGATTCATCAGGTTCATCAGGAATGGACTGAGTGCTTTCTCACAAGGGCCCAGGCTGTTTGAAACCTAGTTTTTTTTTAAACCTCTCATGGCTTCAAGGAATTAATCTCATGTGCCAGCCACAAAATAATAAGGATTAAACAAACAAGGAATAAGGGAACCAAAACTATTTCTCGAACCGGCCCTCGCAACATTAGGAACCCAAAGACTAACACAGGACTCAGACCTTGCAAAAACACATAAAATGATTACTGTTAGGAAGTGGAGGGCTCATTATAGTAAATTTGTTTAAAATTTCATATACTTCTAAGTTAACCGAACTTAGGATGTAACTTAAATTAAGAGGGAAGAAAAATTCTTTGTCTCGTAGACGTTGCCATAATTGTTGTTCTGAAACATAATTTTGGCAGGATTTAATTTGCCAATGTAGGTTTCATTTGCTGCACTGACAAATCGTTTTCAAATGAAAACAGTTTTTTGAGTCTAACCGTGAAACCTTAATTAAGATTTTGATTAATACTCAGCTTATCTAAGATATACTGGGGCTCATTAGCAAGGACGTAGCCAGCATTTTTTTTTTTTGCATGAACCAGGGCTGGGCCACACTGAGGTAGATCTTCAACCCCATATAATCCAAGACGCTTTGAGTTCCGTAAAAATGACAATGTAAAACCACAAGCATTTAACCGCAATAACCAATTGTCTACTAGGAGGGACGGGGTGTGATGTATGGTGAGCAATTAACATAGTTCAGGAAGTTACTAAATTTTAACCCGATGCTTTTTGGTAATCGCATGGGCCATGGATAACGTGACCATTTATTTTTTCCCTCAGAGCGGGACGCCCTTACATTATTATTATTATTTTAAAAATAAAACACATATTTATAATATATAGTTATTAAATTTTTAATGATTGAAAATGAAAATAAGAACTAATCTTGTGCAGTTTGGTGGGCTGGCTTATATTTTTAGAATGAGAAAATTTTCTTTAATATATCAGGTTTAGTTTTAAATAAGAATGGAACTGTTAGCATGACTTGTTGATGTTACCCTTTGTTATCAAAATGGTTTTTAACACTGCGACTCCTAATTGTGTTTTTTCACTGGTCTATATGGGAAAACATTCTTTCGACTGGAGCGTTACTGCCAGACAGACATAAAATGTACTCAATTATTAGTATACGAAAAGTCCTATACTGGAGATTATTAATTTGGAAGTGTTTGAATACTTTCACCAAACGATTTTCAGTAGCAATATTCTCAACGTTCCATTCTGTTACATTCTGAGCTGTAATATAATTGGAAATCAATGAAAACTCGTCAGTTACTTCTGCATCTTGACTGCTACTAAGAAATCCCTTCTCTATTAACAAATTCCATCACACTTTGAATCTGCTTCCACGTGGGGACCGTAGTCAGGTTCACCCATTCAAATACTTCTAATTCTGTGTTGAACTGACATCACTGCTCCAAGTATTATATACTTATCTTATAAATTACATTAAAAATCGTTTACATTTTATAGATTATCTTATCTCAGTGCGGGCGACCTGACTTGCTTGCTTTTATGCTTTTGTTTTATCAAAGCGAGACATTTTTCGCATTTTGGGGACAGCGGGATACACAGCTTAAAAGTGGGATTGTCCTTCTCAATGCGGGACGTACGGTCACGTTAGTCATGGACCACACGAATCCATCCGGAGCTACGTCCATTCTCATTAGATTTTAAGTCAGTAAGAGACAGTCGTTATATTTTACATCGAATATGTGTATATTTAAGAGTCAAACAGTCAAAAGAAAACCAGAAGCTGGGCAGCGTGTGTACATTGGCTTTATAACGACCGCATAGAGAGAAAGAGCGACTAATGTGATGTGCAAAGAGCGGCAGGTACCTGCCTATAAACGATACACAGCATCAGTTTGAAAACAGTCTCGTCACGTTCAATGTTCAAACAGTTGTAATAATAATTATTGTTCGACGAACTTCTTCATCTAGTATAAGAACACGGTGGAAAAGCATCGTTGATAAACGCTGCCATACCTCATGTACTTGTAACTTGTCAACAATTTAATGGTTCTTACAGCACCTGCTATCATTCTAATAAATTCGTTATCGAATTATTTTGGCACAAGAAATGGCTATCATGTGCTTTTAATCTATTTGTGATAAGGTGTCTTGTTCAAATGCAATTTCTAAACATATATTATTACCTATGTATCTTTGGTAATTGTATTATTTGTTTTGGCTTTCAATTGAAAGTATTCTAAAACTTTAAAATTAGCATGTGATCTTTTTTAAATATAACTTGTGATTATTAATCTTCACATGATCTCTTTTTTGAGTTCAATAAACAAACTGTTTTGTGTCTAATAGATTTGAAGTGAACTTTTTTCTTAATTGATTTGAAATAATTTAATAAGTGATTGTGGTATTTTAAATAAAATTGTTGGACTGATGTGAATGATTTTTGTGGATTCAGTCAAGATGTGGACCTCAAAGTCTTGGATTTACATTAATTACTAGTCGTTTGTCTATGAATGTATGATTACGATTTACTCATGGGAATTCAAACCACAATTCACGTTGTCGATAAATCTGGAACGTTTGGTAAGAATTTTATTGTTTTTATAAAGAATTTACATTGATAATAAATGAATGTTCCAAAATGATCTTTCTTTCATTCATACTTTCAGTTTTTCATCGTGTTACGAATGATATCGATTACTTATTCTTATGTAAAACAAAAGAAAACAACGGAAACTTCACTTTTAGGGTTATTGTTCCAACTTCAGTTAAATATCAGCGTTTTTTTGAATTGCTGTTATTATTATTCAATTACATTTTGTAAAGGAACAATTATATGATGAGACATTTACTTGAAGGCTAGGTCTTATAAATAAAAATAAAAATTGGTTTTATTTTATTCAAACTTACATACGGTCTACACTCTACGGTTGAAGCCGTTCTTATACCATTTTTAAACTTTAAGTTTCTTGAAAAATGACATCGGAAATACTTAGGCCGTAGTTCTTCTGATGGCAGTTAAGGTGGAGTATCAACTAGCATCTAAACATTAAAATTTGTCTCAGTAGTCCTTCTATCTTTAGAATATTATTACAGTTTATCACTAATTGAATCCTTTTTATTGTAAAAATGAACTGTTGGAAATTTATCTTGTTAGATTTATATGCAAAAATACGTTCTTTAAATTATTTACAATAATGGACATAGAATTTAAAGCTTTCTTATTTGCATGTCAAGTTTGTTTTTGTAACATTCATTTATATTCGATTTATGTACTGTGGTTAAATTGAAATATGAAAAGACCAATTTAAAAAAATCGCCATGTGTTTTATATGATCACATCTTGTGAAAAAAAGAACTATATTCATTTATGTGGAAGAACATTAAATTTTAATTCGATATTATTGGTAACTGTTCAATGAAAGCTTACACTTGCGGCGTTTAATTTATTATAACTATTATTCCCATTTTAAGGCCTGATAGACCAGGGTCGATAATTTTTGAAACCAAAAAAAATTATAGTAGGATGAAACCCATTGGAAAAGGAAGAGAATAGAACAAAAATGAAAGGAAAAATAATTTACGGGCGATCTGAGGTCGGGAAGTGGTAGGGGGTGGGTTTTTAAGGGTAAAAAACGGTTTATATCGATTTCCGGCAAAAATACAAGTCCTATGGAAAAAAGTTTAATCGCAAAGTTGTAGGTAATAAAAAGATCTACAACTTTTGTATCATACTTTTTTCACATAACCTCAAAATTTATGTAAAAAATTCAAATAACCAAGTTTTTGGTTTTTTATTTTTATCTTTTACAAAAAACATTTTTTTTTCACGAAATTTGGTGAAAACTTACCTTTTTATGTCCCAAACACACTGTAATTTTTTTGATTTAAAATATTTATTTTTTCACCTTATTTTGACTTAATATCGAAAAAGCACCCTAATTTTCAATCGAAAATTCTCACGTCAAAATATCTGCTTTTTTAAAAAAGTCGGTGGGCTTTTTGTTCATTGAAATATCTACTTTATGATGGTGTAAAAAAAAATATACATTACTACGGTAAATGTTCTCAGAAAATGCAAATAAACGAGTAATTAAAGTGTAAATTTTAATAAATACCTCAAAATTGTACATAATGATAAAAAAAAAATTTCGGATACGAGTTTTTTTCTCGTTTCTTTGCATTTTCTGAGAACATTTACCGTAGTAATGTATATTTTTTTTACACCATCATAAAGTAGATATTTCAACGAACAAAAAGTCCACCGACTTTTTTAAAAAAGCAGATATTTTGACGTGAGAATTTTCGATTGAAAATTAGGGTGCTTTTTCGATATTAAGTCAAAATAAGGTGAAAAAATAAATATTTTAAATCGAAAAAATTACAGTGTGTTTGGGACATAAAAAGGTACGTTTTCACCAAATTTCGTGAAAAAAAAATGTTTTTTGTAAAAGATACAAATAAAAAACCAAAAACTTGGTTATTTGAATTTTTTACATAAATTTTGAGGTTATGTGAAAAAAGTGTGATACAAAAGTTGTAGATCTTTTTATTACCTACAACTTTGCGATTAAACTTTTTTCCATAGGACTTGTAGTTTTGCCGGAAATCGAGATAAACCGTTTTTTACCCTTAAAACCTCACCCCCTACCACTTCCCGGCCTCAGATCGCCCGTAAATTATTTTTCCTTTCATTTTTATTCTATTCTCTTCCTTTTCCAATGGGTTTCATCCTACTATAATTTTTTTTCACTTTTTACCATTTTCAAAGGCTTCAGCTCTAGTCTATGACGCTGACAGGCAATTTTTAATTGCACAATAATTATTCAACCGGCCGATCGGCGGTCAGCTTTCACAGACACAACTAAATGATTCACGAACTATTTAATCGTCCTATTTTAACAGTTGCAGATGAGCGCATGTTCATAAAAAACGCTTGGTACTCACTCATGCAACTAAACAGTCGACCGACTAAAAATCTCCTTTTAGCACCGCAGGCCTTATAGTTTGATTTATAAAATTCTGAAAAAAGAAAACAGTTACTAAAACTAAATTAAAGTTTTTTTTTCTATGAATTATATACAACTCAATCGAACAAAACTTTTCTTTTGATATTTTTTTAATGCGTGTCTTTTAACAGCTCATTTCCATTTGACCACTGCAAAGTAAGTGATGTGGACGTTGACACTTTAAAAACAGTGTTTCAGTAGCTTAAAAAAGAATTTTGAATGGTATCATTGTAAGAAATGATCAACAACTGCATCATTTACTATACAAAAATTGTTTATTTTTCCTATAATATTAAAACATCACAGACCTTATTGCAACTCTAGTAATAAAGTTTGTAATGTTTCAGAGAGTCTGTTGATTTTTATTTGAATAACTAGCCCACGCTTTTTAATTCTTGTCATGAATAAAAAATAAAATAAATTTTGTCTTGTAGTGACGATGTTTTATGATTGATATTGCTTAGACAATCCGAATAAAATAAGGTAAAGGCACCAGTTTCCCGATCACTTACTTAGTGGTCGACCACTTTAGTAAAAATATATGAGCACTGTGGTTGGAATAAAAACAAAAATAAAGATAGTTACTTCTTACCACAACAGTTTTTTGATGGATGTACATTGTACATTTCGAAAGCTATGCTTTCATCTTCAGCAAACACTATACATAGTGTTTACTGAAGATGAAAGCATAGCTTTCGAAATGTACAATGTACATCCATCAATAAAACTGTTGTGGTAAGAAGTAACTATCTTTATTTTTGACCACTTTAGTGTTTATGCCAAAATTAAATGCGCCACTCGTCTTTTCTGTTGTATTTAAGTATTGAAGGAATAATTGGACTGGAGGCATATTTTGTTTTCTGATGAAGCCAAGGTAAGCCTGAAACCCTCAGATGATGGTCGTGAACGAGTATGGCGAAGAACTGAAGAAAGATTTCCTGCTTGCTATATCTCTATAACTCTGTACGAGCGTTGAAGCAAATGACTTCCCAGAACTTGACCCACCGCCGAACGGTTCTATTGCAGAGATTTTGCAGGCAACATATCTTTCTCCAGGCCTTCACCACACTCGTTCACTACCACCTGGCGACTTCAAGTCAAGCTTACTCTTCCAGTTGTTCCAGTTCAATAATTCCTAAAAAATATTATTATAAAAATATAGCAGTTACTGAATGGTGCCTTCCAGGGTTTAATAATGTAATAAAGAAAATTATAATTTTTATTTTAAATCTCTAATAAAAATATATGAGCACTGTGGTTGAAATAAAAACAAAAACAAAGATAGTTACTTCTTACCACAACAGTTTTATTGATGGATGTACATTTCGAAAGCTATGCTTTCAATTGCAGCAAACACTATACATATAGTATAGTGTTTGCTGAAGATGAAAGCATAGCTTTCGAAATGTACATCCATCAATAAAACTGTTGTGGTAAGAAGTAACTATCTTTGTTTTTGTTTTTATTTCAAAGCTATGCTTTCATCTTCAGCAAACACTATACATATAGTATAGTGTTTGCTGAAGATGAAAGCATAGCTTTCGAAATGTACAGCCATCAATAAAACTGTTGTGGTAAGAAGTAACTATCTTATTTTTGTTTTTAAATCTCTAGTTTTGCTTTTTAACGATAACTAACATTTAAGCCCAGTATAGATTGTGCACCCATGACTTAGTGCAATGATGACATATAGCTTAAAGAACTCCCATGGATGATGCTCTATAATCTATTTCTATACAACCGTGGTTAAGTTTATCGTGACCAGACACACGAAAAGTGGATTTTATAGTGATAGAGATAGACCCTGTCGCTGTGAAGAGAAATTAGAAAAAAATAATTTGTAAATGAGTTACAGATCTGTTGTTTGATGTGTAACTCACTTACAAATTAATATTTTCTAATTTCTCTTCGCATCGATAAAATACGAAACTAGATATTACAAATAACATTATATTTTCTTTATTACATAATCTATTCTGTGAATTATTTATAATATTATATTTGACACAAAAGCCGTTTTCATTCGACATTCCACCAGCGGTCTCTACTAAACCGGTTTACATTTTTGTTTTTGAACATTTTTGCCCACAGATGTGTCATTTTTTTTCTTTTAGGACCAGCGCACACATGCACCTTTTTGTACCACGATTGTGCGATTAAGTCAGATGCCCCTACCAACAGCCGCGTAAGGCCGCACACTATTCGCTGAAATACACAACTGATGTATCACGAACGCGCGATTGTCGAACACACTTCGAATGGGAAACAAACGCATCGATCGCTGAAATGAACGCATGCTGATGCCAAATCGCGCGATTGAACGAGAAATTTCAAGTAATTGTCAAATCAAGATGCAGTTATGCTAAATAGCCAGTTTTCGATACAAAAAGTAGCATGTGTGCGCCAGCCCTTAATTATTATTATATACAAATGAATGCTTAAATATGCATTAGTGTAAGAAACACCTATTTAAATGCAGCAACTCAAAAAAATTCATTTTTCAAATCTGTCATTCATTCACATTTTGTAAATAATATGTATGCTAATATAGTGGCGGTATGTCTTTAACTCGTGCAAAAACAATTTACCTTAATTATTATTGTTTATATTAAAATAAAATTGGAGAATTTTGCGTTACGTAATTAGCGTACGCCCCCTAATATAAAAGTAATTGACCACATGTAGGTGAGTGGGAATCAGTGCTTTTACCCTATTATAGATAAAAAAATAATAATTAGTTACATATTACATTTATTCCAAACTTATCGTTTTCTATTTCAATGTTTTGTGCGTGGGCAATTATAAAATCATTGAACTTTGTTTTATTTTTGATCATTTTAAAAAAATGACAAATGTATAATTAGCATATTCTTATTTTAAATTTGACTATTTATACGCGTCTATATACGTAATCTGCTTTTGAGATAAATGTTTATGTATTTAAAATACAGTTATTCAAACTTTAATTTCAACATGACCTCAATAATTTATTATGAATTAGAGCACATTACGGATCTTGGTTTTCATAATACGATTAATACTAATTTTGGGTCTTTTTTTTATTTAACTGAATTCTTTCTGAACAAAAGAGGGTGTTTTGGCTTAGTTGACTATTTATAGACACCATATCACCTTTAAGATGACTTCTTATATCTTCAAGATCTGTTTCTATAAATTTCCTTTAGAGGTACGCTCGATTTTAAATATACATTTTAATATATTTCCTTCACATTGACTTGTTAAATAGGTACTATCAAAATTTATAAGATTCGTTCATTAATAATGACTATACACCAACAAAAAATATTTTCAATTTTAATTGTAATCTTTTCAAGACATCTGTACAGAATGTAAGACTACACAAATGTCTCAAAAAGGACGCAAATAATTTTGAAAACATTTACAATTCACATGCGTTGTTGTATCGAGGAATATTTTCTACCGCAGTCAATATGCCGTAAATGTCAGGAATGTATTAAAAAAAAAAATTCAAACCGAACGTATTATCATTTTTTGATGAAATTTATGAACTGAGGATCTTGAAAGTTTAGCTTTAATTATATTTGGAATCATAAAAAAATTATTTCTCAACACTTAAGAGCTTTTCAATACTGCACGAATCTGTAAAAATCGGCGTTTTGAAAAATATAATTTCTTACTATCAAAAATTATTATATAACGTATATTATTAGGAATGTTTCATAGATTCACATAAAATGGCCTGATCTAGTACTCATTTTTGAGTTTTTTTATATACTCGACAATCTCGACATTAGAATTCAAAAGTTGAATAGATCTATAAATTAATATTATTGTATTTTGAAAACCACTATCCAACTTTCGTACTTAATTTGTTAAGCTTATCAGTTTGTGAAATGACCTAAAATACTTGACCTGATGTATTCCATAACATACTTTTCCCAAAATGTCCTTTTTGTTGAACCTAACAGTCGTTTTATTTTTTCGCGTCGTTAAAATATAAAAAGATAACTAAGATATGTATATAATACAATGTGCGCGATGACTAAAAATACTTTTTCAATAATCTATAATATCAACACTTTTTGAAATAAATATATATTCTTAGGGATACTCGAATAGGCTTTGATCAACGCGACATTAAACTTTATTTATTCAAGAGCATTTATTGTGTCAAGGAATTGCTTTTTTGACATCAAATTGCTTTTAAACTCGCCATGAAATTAATTGTGAGTCTATTTTTAATTTACAAACGTAATGCACTGGATGCAAAAATAACTTGCCGTATGTGCTTGCATATTGCAAGCAAAAAAAAATCAACAAAAAACACAAATTGTTTTGACAACTAAATTAAAAATAAAATATTTTGTAATTTTTTTTATGAATCATGAAAAGAAGAAAGTCAGGGTTACCGTCTTGTTAAAGAAATATAAAATAGATCAGGATTAAATCTGAATTGGCAACCTAAGTTTACTCAGTTATTCCAAACAAATTTGCAAAGCAAAACAAAAACTCATTATAAAGTCATCATATGACCTTAGTAAGCACATGGCGGACGGCGAACAGCTGATCGATTTGACTGCATAAATAGGGTTATGCAGCACTAAGAAACAGAAGCATAACTTAAGGTCCAAACTCCAAAACATAAAAAACGTTTTTGTTTCCATTAGCTGTCTTATTATTGCCTTAGCCAGGTTTATGCAAATGTAGAAATTGAGGTTATGTTGAATTTTTAAGAGACATAAAGCAACATATCGTAACTGCAATGTTGTATATTTATAATAAACCTGACTTGAAACTCTGATTGTCTATTAAAAAGGTGGTAAAATATTTTAAAAATAAGTTAACGTGAGTGTAGAGAATGGAAAATACCAATTGTGGGTTACATCGAGCTTTCTTCGGCTTGTCTAAAGCACAGTAAAACTATAAAATACTCTAATAACGCCACTAAAGATTGCCAAGTTTTCAAATTCGCTTCGGTGGCTACGATGACATATTTTTCGAAATAAATTAATACCTATGTATTTTAAGATTGGTTCTACGCCGTTTATTTCGATTTTATGAGCTCTATTTTACTAAAAGATTTCAGGTTATAATAGTCATTTTCAATAAAAAACATATAGAATCATAGAAAAGTTTGACATAGAGACAATTCACCTGCACATCAAACACAAAAGATTAACTCTCACTGAATTACATACAACTAGCGCCGTGTGATTTCAATAAAAGTATATTATAAATAATAATTATTAAATAGACAATATTAGCCAAACCACAAATAAATACTTTTCTTATCTTAACGTAATCAGTCGGCGAACATGCCATCGTGATTTTTTCCTTGTATATCTTAATTGTTTGACGATTAACATCACGATGGCATGTTCGCCGACTGATTACGTTAAGATAAGAAAAGTATTTATTTGTGGTTTGGCTAATATTGTCTATTTAATAATTATTATATTATAACCACAAAAAACTCAACTCTCATTGTTGTATTTATATTATAAATATTGCAACTATGCAGTATGCCGTTCTTCGCCAAAACAGAAAAAGTTTTCCGGTTGGAACGAGCTTTGCGGGATATATTTTTGACACTATATTAATTAGAGTGATTTATTTGTATGAAAAAATGTTTTATAAATGTATTTAATAAGAATGTATTGCCAAACTTCCCTAGTGCGACATTATATAATATATTAACAAAAATCGGACCCATTGCAATAACTTCCAATGGGAAATGAATAAATTAGAAGTCCATATCTACAATTGTACCAAGAATGGCTGTATTACAAAGTAGCAAATACTATATATTTATTTTGTTACAAATACAAAAAATAAAAAATAAATATGTGAAATTTAAATTTCATCAGTGCTGCCACCTTAAAACTTTTCCGGTTTGATTAAAGCAATATTTATCTTGTTGGCAGCACTATTATCTAATTTCTTTTCCGCATATCAATATATGTAAATAAAGACCACCCAACAACTGGAGTATAAGAGGTCAAATATACTGATGTAACAAATAAAAGTTATGAAAAGTTTGCACGGATGAAATATTGGAAAAAATCCAATACATAGTTTCAGCGAACCTGAAATTTTGGCATACAACTAAATATTTACTTTGCAGTGTAATTATTTGAAATAGCAATTCATTAAGAAACATAACATGGCTCCCGAATTGTATGCATTACCGTCTTTTGTTTATACCGAATGTACTGCTTATTATTGTTACATTAAAAATAACGAAATCCGCTGAGAAACGGGAATCTCCAACTAAAACTGTTAAAATAATGGCGCACATGGCAACATTTTTCTACGAAGGTGATTGTTTTGTGATGATGTAACTTTTTTTATTAACTTCACGTTTGTATTGAACATGAAGGACAAAATGGAAAATTTATAGCGGCTGCTTTCCCTATATTTTATCTATAGATATAATATTTGTCAACAAACAGCCTGCAGACCTACTGTTTTACTCGCGTTATTGTCAGCAATGACATCTAACAGACGATCTTTCTTTAAATGGCTGAGAGATTAATTTAAGGTTTCCTATTTTTATGCCCTTCTTCTTAAAGGACAGTTACGTAAATTCGTACCGGCGATGTTGCCATAGTTTTACGAATCCTAATTTTATGAATGGTAAAGTTACGTAGGTACCTACATCTATTATCTATGGTAGGTACTCGTATATAAGATTTATTTGTTTATTAGGGAAAAAAGTTAAAAAAATAGGTGGTTTTGGTATACCTAATGTAATTTGAACCCTGATCAGTATGGAGACGAACGTAAGAATCCAGATTCTATCGTTGGTGGTCAATGGGTATATGATGTGCTGCTGGACTGAATATTCGTAAGATATTAGGTACCTAGTTTTTGTGTTTTAAAGACCACATACAGCTAAGGCTATTTGGACCTGGCACCAATTCATATTTTCAATTCATTATTTTTTTTAATAGGTAATAAATTGAAAATCCAGTTGACACTTTTACCAGCTCTCGGGCTAGAACACGGGAACTGGAGATTTGTAATAGAGGAACCATAGCGACGCCATGTAAACAACAGCATTGCTACACGTTCGGGTATTCTCAAGCCCGATATTACCTAGTTATGTAGACGTACAATATAGTTATGAAACGTCGCTGCTTTTCGACGAGTACTGGTCTGGACGACTACCATCACACTTGTATGTAGTCGTACAATATATAGTTATGAACATGACGTCGCTGCTTTTGGATGAGTACTGGTCTAGTCGATCGCTTCAATTGGACGTGACGTGACGCTCAACATGCATAACCAAACGAAAAAACGAGGCTAATAGCGTTTCAGTTTAAACATAAAAAAAAAAGAATTTAGCGCGCTATTATTTAAACAAAGTGAATAACTTTCACGTAATTTCTAATAAAAAATAATAAACGGCGATAGTTTTAGTTAGTACGTTTTAAACACACTAAATTGATAATTAATTTAATATGAGTGTAATTTGCGTATATTTATTAAGATTTTAAACATCTGATTTATTAAATTATATACCACGTTTCGTCTATAGATTTAGACGAAACGTCGTACATAATTTAATAAATCAAATTATTTTGTCCACTATCCTGCGATTTCGCTTAATTTTATTATAATCACGATGGACACGATTTCTAATATAAATTTTAAACATCGTTATTATTGTTACACATAATAATTAGGATACATTTTTATTTTGTGTTTACAAAGGTTTCGATCCATCGACAGCCAGTAATTAAATGAAAATACTACACCTGAACATATTATACAGGGTGTTAATTAAGTATGTGTATTGTGCACAAACTTTAAGGAATTAATTTATGATTGATTTTAAGACAAAACCTTCATATAAGTATGGGTCCGCAGACCTCAACGGCTCTTTTATCCCGATACAGGGTGTTAAAATTTGAAAAAAATTTAAGATTTTTTAATTTATTATTTTTTGAATAATGCCAGCTACTTAATTAAAACTTTACACACACTACTAGATAGTCAGAGAAGTACATTTTGCAAGTATTAAATTGTTTTTTTTCTTTTTCTTGGTTTGTATTGTCTCTGGAGAATTAAAAAAAAAATATATATATGTAGGTATTATGTACAACGAATGTTTTTAATTTTTTGCCGAAGCACCTTTGTGGTTTTCTGTCCAGAAAGGGGCAGCAGCCATTCTTCAACTACATCTCGTTTTATGCGGTTCTTATAATCCGGGCAACTTTTTTGCCACAGGCAAGGAAAACGTTCGTATTCTTACAGGACATTTATAACATTAAAATTATCGCCTGTCTTGGTAAATTTGTCCATTTTTAATATTAAGCCACGTTAAACAATAATTTATTTTGTAAACAATAAACCGGCAGTGTAAGAGTTACTATCACAGCACGTTTTCCCGCTGAGAGTTGCTGCACTCTCACGATTGCTTCTCTCAACTGTCACGTCAAACGTAAAAGCGCGATAGTTCTATCGCGACAACGCGAGAGTGACTATCAACCAGTTGACACGAGGCAAGTTGTGTAAGAATTACTGTCATGAGAGCAACTCTCACACTGAACTATCATCCTGAAAACGGATCTTTAGGTCATAGGCTATAACGATTCATCGGTCCGGCTTCGTTCGAGTGAAAATTGAGAGTAATCTCAGAAATTACTGAACTGATTTCAATTTTTTTCACTATTCGATAGACGTAGTACTTTGCTTTAGGACATATTAGGCTATAATAACTGACCGGCCCGGCTTCGTCCGGGTGAAAATTAGGGGTGATCTCAAAAATTACTGAACCGAAATAGGCTCTAATAGGACATAGGCTGTAATAACTGGAGTGAGTAAGTAATATATTGTTACGGATCACCCTGTATATAAGCGGCAGGCAAGAATTCTGAGAAACGGGAGTCTGCTTGCTGAACACACTGGTGCCTACGCGAAGATTCTAGACAACGCTAGATAATACGAGGACGCACTGAGCGTACACGGCGCGCCCTACATAAGCAGCGAGTCGACGGGAATCGAGTAGTCAATGGTGAGTCGTGCAATCAAGTGGATCAGTGATATAAATATTAATCAGATCAACGGAGATCAGTCAGTCAGTGTAGATTGTACTGTGACAGTGTTGAACAGCGAATATAGTGCAAAATAAATCTGAGTGAATATAAATATACAAACAAATAATTAGAATTAAATAATCTTTGAAAATATAGTAATTGTTTACTTGTGTTGAGTGTCAGAACTGACTTTTGGTTGTTGTATTTATTATTGTTGTGGTTTTAATTATTGTAAATAAATATTGTAAATATATAAGTGTAAATAAATATTTATTCCGCCAACTCAGAAAATAGTTTTGTAACAATATTAATAAGTCATAAATTCATAGCATCCGGGAGCGAATGAGCGATGCGAGTGAGTAATGTATTAATAAATCATAAATTAATGGCACCTGAGCGAATCCGGACCGGGCCGCTAGTAAAGTATAAGGCACTTTTTATCGGCAGGTTAAGGTATCGCTTCTAGATCAAAATCGACATTAGTCATTAACGCCAACTAAGCTGTGAGTAAAGGCTTGTATTCAATAAAATCATCATCAGAATATAGAATAGGAACTTTCGATAACCTTCTTTTAATCTTGAAATCATCTCAGCTGCTGAAGTCATGACTCTAAATTTTAAAACGGATTTTGTGGATTTGGAATAACCATGAACACTAATTAGAACGATGTACGTAGGTAGGTGATGAAAAATGACACAGTATGTACAAGAACAAGTTGTACCTATGTGTTAATAATCGACTACTGTTATGGACTACTGTTTCAAGTGTGCAGTATGACGTATATAATATAAATAATATGCATTATATTATATACATCAGATTTAAAGCTTGAGATTCGTTTATTGGAGGCATAAATTGGTGCTTGTAAATAATTATTATTGGCCATAATATATTTTCAATCTTGCATAATCTATGCAGGTTTGTGAATATTTAATGTCGGGAGAAAAAATTGATTTGTATTGGGATCCGTCAAATGAGCATAATATGACATCTAGTGGCGGAAAATTGTACTCAAAATGATGGAAAATTTTACATGCCGTGCAATTGTTTATTACAAAAATAAAACAAGTAAAATAAACAAAAAGTTTATCGAAAATGGAATTCGCGACGTTTTCTAATATTATGGCATTAAACACCATCAGAGTTATTGCCTTGTAAAACTTATTTTATAGCGAATTATATTCTAATGACATGTGGAAAAATGGTATTTATGAATTTAAAAAATATTTTATATTAATAATAATATGTACTCATTATCATACCGTACTACAATAGTTAAATCACTGAAGATTGACAAAATTAGGACTAATTATGTACCTATATACAAATATTTTGAGGTTAGTAACTGACCTACTAATTATTACAATATAACATAATTATATGTTGCAGTTATGTGTTTACATTGTTAACCTAACGCAGCCTTAAAGGAGCATTGAACGGATGATTAATTTCGTGGAGATTTTCTTTTAATTTTGATGTTTTTAAGCAACATGCCGTAAAGATTACTCCTTTTAACAGTTCGTTTTTCATGCATTTTTCTCGTTATATTTCCGACATTTGATAATATGTTCGGGTTTGAGAATCCGTTCTCCTTCAACGAAATTCCTTTGTTTAGGATTCGTACCGGCCCAATCACAAATTGCACTTATGTATTTTATCATTTCTTATCACTTTAAAAATTATAAAATTACACGCAAAAGTATACCCCGTATATGAAATCCCCCCCCCCCTCTGTGCCATGTTTTTTAAGCTCTACCCATCTGATGGATCCCAATAGTAGGTACTATTAAAAATGAAAGAGTTCGGGAAATGGTTTCTCCTGCACAATACAATAATACTGAAATGTCTATCTGCTGTTAATTTTCAATGTCTTGAAGTGATCAGTTGCTACTTGGTAGTGCAGACAAATTTTATCCTGATACTACATCCAGATCCAATGTTTTCGTTATTAGTTTTGTTTTAAAAATCCTTTCGACAAATGCTGTGCATTGTGCAGTTATGAGGTGGTAAGTTTTTAGTCTATGAGGTGACAATGGTTTTTCTTGAGTGTCTACGTAAGACAAAATAATATCTATTAATAATACCTGTATAAGTGTTCCCCATTTGAGAATCTGTATGTCTGGCAGCTTTCTTCCCTTGCGTTTTAGGTGGAAGGTAGAAATTAAAGAAATGTTACATGTAATACCTAATGTAAAACTATTTTTAAATTATTAAACTGTATTATTGAGTCAATGTTGTAATCTCTGAACAGTTTCGTCACCACGGTACCCATTTAAATTGCTTTTGATTATTAAATACATTAAAAATTTATATTTTACCTGTCTAATTTCTACCTGTCACCGATAACGCAAGAGAGAAAGGATGCCAGACGTAAAGAGTCTCAAATAGGGAACAATTTTTTGCCATCTCTCCGGTTATTTCTTGAAAACAAAATTAATATCAACTGTCTGTAATTTGGTTTGTTGCGTTTTTTTATTTTTGGGTAGACGGAAAATTGCGGTACCAGAATATTTCTATGTCTCTCTGTATCTTTGTCTGTCTGTTTGTACCAGCATCACTTGAAATTATCAATTGGAACTTAAAACTGAAAATATATAATACTTTGTCTATACTACGAAGAAATTTAGCCACGGGTAAATGTTAGTTGATATAAACCCCAGATCTGTCACAATAGTGTTAACGAACCAGCAATTGCTTGAAATCTTTGAGATGCCAAGCCGTTGGTCCATTTTTACAATGACAGTTGTGGGATAAGTAGACCGAACATACAAACAGATTGTAAGTTTTTATTAAGACAGCTCGTATAGCAATAATCCATGCCGACTTCAGAAAGAAACCGGCAGATTGGACGAATTGATGATGTATGAGAGATCGCTGTTGAAGTTTTTTATTTTTAGGCGTATGTACAACTCTCTTGAAACTAATCGTTCATTAAAACTGTTTTTGATACGTTTGACAAGACGTTTATGAATCATGGTTTTTCTATTTTCAAACCGCATTATGACGCAAGTCATTGGAGTTGGTAAATACAATATTTACTGCCATAACACACATAATGTCTATCATAAAAGTGTCTACAATGGATACTAAATATGCAATTAACTACATAATTCAAATTTTTATTATACAAAACTATCTTTTGACAGTTATAGCTATGTTTTAAATTGTTATATATTTTTTTAAATTGTACTGTCTTGCTTGTAAGGCTAGACGCAAATACATTATTTTATCGGCAACGTTTTGCACTGCGATTCGAGTTTTCTTATTTTATCCAGTATTCTAGTTTGTTGCATAGTCAATTTTCTGTGCCAATGAGATCTTATCATTGAGAAAAATCTATGATCTATAGTCTATTACAAAGTGTGTTATTCATTTAGCAATTTTGTGTTTTGTACATGGGGGTTTCCCCTGAAGCCATCTGGTTTTTGTCAAAAGAAAAAAAACTTCGTAAAACTGTAAATTCAAACATTTACGATTCAAAACATTTTTATTCATTGTACGTTTATAAAAATGGATTATAATTATCAGAGAACATTGAAATTGTGGCCACCATCTTGGATTTTAAGGGCCCAGTGGCAGACTAAGGGGGGGGGGCTCGCCCTGGGCCTCTGATCCTGCGGGGGCCTCCAAATCTCGAGAAGTCCTTCTTAATCAAATCCCAAACAAGGCCAAAATATGTTTAGTAAGTAAGAGGCAGTTTGGAGTTGGAGGCTCCCGTACGTATACAAAATATAAACGTAAGTAGGTAGGTCGTTTATTATAATATTTGATTTTTTTTTTGTCAGCCATTACATCTATATTATTCATTTTTTACGAAATTTACACTACAAATACATCAATTTCTAAGCAGACTGGGGGCTTCATTTAATTCTGCCGCACCGAGCCTCCAACGAGCTTTGTCCGCCACTGAAGGGCCCCCTGAGTTAATTTTGAAGTGGCCCAAAATCTTAAAATGACCTTTATGCCCTTTCATCACTCCAAATTTAATGCTTTTATACAAAAGTGAACAATTCGGCAGTTTTTTTTTTCGAGCTAAGCCGCTGCACTAAAAGTATTTACCTATTTATTTATATTAGAAATCGTGTCCATCGTGATTATAATAAAATTAAGAAAAATCGCATGATAGTGGACAAAATATTTGATTTATTAAATTAAATGTACGACGTTTCGTCTATAGATTTAGACTTTTTCAAGTACATACATAAAAATAACAATATTTATGAAAATTAATATTAATATTTATTTATAATATGTCTGATTTAAATTAGAATGTATTTTTTTAAAATTACATTTTATAGAAATTTCTTAAAAAATTATGATAATATAACATTCTCAATTTATTTTTATTATGAATTCTCATAAGAGAATCCAATATAATATAACTGTCTAGCATAGCTCACACGTAAAATATTTTAATAGCATTTTTTATCTAAATTTAAAACACATTTACAAAATTCCTAATAATTTAAGCGCGGTTTAAAATTAGAACAATAATTCACAAAATTTTTTTATAGTATGTATTTAATTTACATAGATAGATAGATAGATAAATTACTGTATTTGATCAAAGATATTACAGGTGGTTGGTTTTTCCATGTTATACCGTAGGTATTATATTTTTATACATTTTATACACATATAATAAATAATTAATCGGTTTCAATGCTAGTGTATTATATAAATTCATATAAAAAAACAAAAAAAGAGACCAAAGAGGAAAGCTACTCGCAGAGATGAAATGCTCGAAGTCTTAGACTGTTTGCCACATAATAGAAAATATTTAATTTACATTGTTGCATAAACAATAAAATACTAGATTTATAAAAAAAAAAAGATTCAATGTCAGTAGTACTTATAATAATAATATAAATATAAATCCCCCTATATTATTAAACGAGTAAATCTTGTATATATGTTTCTACCTATATATCTATGTTTCTATGTATCTATATAAATATTTTCTCGAAAACGGCTCTAACGATTTTGATCAAATTTACCAAAAAGGGGTCTCGGGGGGCAAAAAATCGATTTAGCTAGGTCTCATCCCTGGAAAAATTCGTTTTCCTATCGATTTTATCATTTTTAAAAACGGTTTTTTGACCTGTCAAAACATTGTAATATCGTGAGTAGGCTTTGGAGAAAACAAACTACTTTCATTATTTATATGTCAAAATTATCTGACAGAATTTTTAACTTATTAAAATAATCCGTGAACTATTTGTATAGTAAAAAATAACAGAAATAAAAACTAAACATAATTATGTAAGTAGTTTTAACTAATATTTAAATAAATAGGTACCTAAGTATGTTATTTTTATATTACCTATATAAAATATGTATTTTATGTACGTTAAATATAGTATGACGTATAATCTTACCTAGACTTTTTTTTCTCAAAAACGAATAACGATTTTGATGAAATTTACAGAATGGGGATTTTTCGGGGCGAGAAATCGATCTAAGTAGGAATCTTGGTCCCAGAGGGGAGCAATTAAAAAAAAGGGTTTTTTTATTTATAACTCGGTCAATTGTCAGATCGATTCGAAGCCTATTTCTACATAGATTTTGTATAATATATCACAAGGGTTAAAACTGTAAATGAACACTAATATAAGAAGTGTCTTGCACAATATGTAAACAATGACAAACAGGCGGCCCGAAGGGCCGCACTTCTGGCAACGCGAGTCTGTGTAAAAACACATCGATTTTTGAAAACTATTGTTAAGATACATACAAAAAAGTTTTGTTTAAAAATTTGCACGGCGGCCCGAAGGACCGCACTTCTAGCGACGCAGGCATGCAGTATATCAAAACACATCGATTTTTAAAAACTATGGTGAAGATGCATGCAAAAATGTTTTGCGCTGCAGGTTTATAGTCTGACGTTTGTTATTAAAAGATATAATATGAATTCTATTTCTTCGAAAATCGATTTTTGTGAGTTTTTCAGTAGGTACTTTCTATGCAAAAAAAATATTTGAAATTTACTGGAAGTTGCTAAGATGACATCACAGAGAAAAAGTACTTCGATAAAGTTGATATTTGGCATCAATGTTTAAAAACGGATTATTGAAACGGCAACGGGCAAGCAGAATTTCATCTGATTCGAACATTTTTACAAGATATTCAATCTATGAAAATCGGTTTTTGCGAGTTCTTCAGTCAACAAAACAATAACGGCGGTAGATTTGAAAATGGCGACCTAAGTAATATTTACAGGAAAAAATGCTTGATTCAAGTTGATACTTAGTTTTTACGCTTAAAAATACACATAGGTATTTAAAATATTTAACAGAAACAATTATTTAAATTATGTTTCAGAAATAAATTCGTTTCGGAATAATATTCTGAGAAAATAATATCTCACAGCATACAAGTACTATTTTTTTGAACTCATCCGAGCAAAGCTCGGCACCCAGATATTATCTTTAAAGTATGCAATATAACACATTTAGCCGATGGTATTTCTGATAACGTTTTAAAATTACGTAAGCCTTATTAAATTTTTGATTTATCCAACCAAGATCATGATACCTACAAAGCTATTTATAACTACCTAAGAGACTGTCACGTCAACCTATAATATAGGTACAAATATCTAGTATAATAGTCTGCTACGCAATATTTCGGATACTGGTCAAAAGGCAAGAGCCAGGCCATACCACCTTAAAAAAACACTTGATAATATACCCAAAAGTAGATTTTTGAGCTCTTCAAGCTCAAAAATCTGAAAATTACTGATAACAACACTATTTTAATTTTTGAAAAGCTATAACTTTTGAACGCGTTGTTTGTTTTTTATCTTTAAAACGGCATTCGACGCAGTTTTTAAGCTCTAAAAACATTGTAAGCGGTACAAAATCGATTGGTTGAGAAATCTCGAAGTTATTTTGAAAAAACACTTTTTTCGAAATCTGTTGACTACGTAATTTCTCGAACGGATTAACCGATTTGATCCGCTTAGCGGCATTCGACGCAGTTTTCTGAGGAGAAGAGCTGATTAGATTATGAAATCAATCAGTACAATATTCTAGAAGTTATTTTGAAAAAACATCGTTTTAACAACTTTTTTTTGGTTTTTTTGGAATTTCTCAAATTTTATTGGGCCGGATCGGTTCAAATTTGCAGTAAGTCTAAGTTCACTGGAACCCTTTCGAATGCCGCAAATCGCAATTCGATCGGTCAAGCCGTTCAACAGTTGTGAGAGGTTTACATACACACACACACACACACACACACATATACATACAGACATACTGACATCGTAAAAATAGTCAGAATAGCTTCCTAGGATCACGAAACGTCGAGATCTGATGAAAACTCGATTTTCGAAAATCAGGGTGAAATCAATAACTTCCCTGTTTTTGAAAATTTTTAATTTTTTAAGCGAGAAGTTAAAAAAATTTCTCAAGTCAATGTATCAATTTTATACGTAATAACCACCATTACAAAATTTGTTTTCAATGTTCTTTGTATAGTACTGTCATAATTTCTATTTAATAATTATTTATGATTGTTTACAAATAGATATTATGATAATTATTCAACAAAAAGAACTTTTAAAATATTTGGAAATTTAGGAAAATTTATCTACATCTCTTTTGCCACCAGAATATTCTTCCTTTTTATGTTCCTCAAAATAATGCTTCAGAAACAGCGATTAAACTCAAACGATCTTTTTAGCGACATTTTTCAAGTAAATGGGGTCGACCCACAGGCCTCAAGTCAAATTTTGTGACAATTTTGAACAATGTACAGTATAGTATTCCTCATTCGCAAACAAATAATATAAACCAACTTTTTTATTCTTATAGGTACCTATTTTATAGGTATCAAAAAAATTTATATTGTTACTTTAGAGTTTAGACAATGTTAAATTATTTAGTACTATCTACTTGGTAACTGGACAATTTTTCAATGTCCATATACTTTTTAAATTTTATTCGAAAATAAATTTGAAAAATTACGGGGTTTCAGTGACCTGACAGCCCAGAAACCTCCACAACCTTAAAACTGGCAGTTGAGCCATAATAAAAAATATTTCGTTTCAATTTTTAAAAAGAGCTATTTGTTCTCCACTATTCGTTTTATTGCATCAAAAACTTTGTTTTGAAAGTTATAAAAGCTATTTTGAAAAAAAAGAATAATTTAGTTAATTGTTTTCCTTTTTGTTTTGTCTTTTTTTATAATAGCAAGGACACATATTTTTATATAAAAAATAACAATATTTGTACATCGACACCGTTTTCATGCCTTGCTAATAAGTATGACGTCATTTGTAACAACCTGTTGCCAACTGGCTGTCGGGATGTCAGCGTGGGTTATATATCGTCATGTAAACATAGTGACTATATACCTTACGACCTATTCTGAAAAAAGTTTGAAATTTACTCATAATTGTCCTACACTGTTGATTTTCTATCGTAAACTACTTTATCTGTTTATTTATCTTTCTATAATATAATGTAGGCCGTGGTTTAGTGAACAAATCATGAGAATCGAATTTTTTTTTTAATCTTCCTTAAGCTTACTATACCCACTCATAGAAAAAATACCTATGCTGATTACAATAGGTAATCGAAAGGAAAATTTGGTGTTTTCTTTAGTTTAGATTTTAGAAGTTATATGAGCGTTTAAAGTGTTTTAGGATTAATTAATAAATAGCAAAAAGGAAACCCTCATATTGTGACACTCCGTTGTTCGTCTATTTAGTCTGTCAGTCTGTATTTAAACAAGTGATGAATTTTTTGTTACCTTTTTGAAAAAAAAATCAGTCATATCTTTAAAGAGGCTAGAAAAGATTACAGGAAAACAAAAACAGACAAGATTTTAGTTTCTGTGGACAGTAATTAATGAGATAAATAATTAAGCCAAACGATTTTTATCCCCTTATATCCACAACACATTCACATAACAATTATGTAGTGAATAATATATCAGACAGCAAGGCTGCTATGATTGGTAGGCTATATATAAGAAAAAATCAAATGCCACTATCGGAAGCGTTTTCATCGTTGAAATTGCTATATATAAGAAAAGAACAGATTCTACTTTCTGGCACTGTGGAGTAATTGGTAACTCATCCAGCCGGAAACTGGAAGTTTCGGGTTCAAATCCCGACAGTGGTATTTGATTTTTTCTTAGAAATAGCCCTATCAATCATGCCAGCCTTGCTGTTTGATATTATTCACTACTTAATTGTTATGTGAATTTGTTGTGGATACAAGGAGATTTTCGTTTGATTTAATTATGTATTTATCTAATCATTTGATATATACTAATAAATTCTGCAAATTATCAAGAAAATAAAATTGCAGTGTGTGATTCCGTTACTGTTATATATATGTTAAATTCCTTTGGTTCCTTTAGGAACATAGGGCTTCTGCAAATGTTCTGAAACGAGGTCTATCTAGAGCGAGTCTCTTAATTGCTTGCCAGGTGACGCCATATTCTCTCATTTCGGCCTCCATAGTGCGTCTCCAAATATTTTTTGGACGTCCTTGTTGTCTTGCTTCCTTGCGGGTTCCACTCTAGTGCGCTACGAGTAATATCAGTTTCTTCTTTTCTTAGGGAATGTCCTATCCACTTCCATTTTCTTGATTTTATTGTTCTTCCTACTGGTATTTGTGCTGATCTAGCTAGTAACTCAGCATGTTACTGTTTTAGTATTGATAAACAGAATAGGTCAAATCGTAGAACAATAGTTTCATTTAATTCTAAAATCTGAGAAAAGAATTTGCACGTATTAAACACGAAGTCATCATTTATTAACTGACTAGCGGACCTGTCCGGCTTCGCCCGGGTGCTAAGAAAGCCCGAGTGCAATACACAACTCATTCGCTTTGCTCGTTCGCTTGAATATTATAAATACACTACTCACTCGCTTCGCTCGTTCGCTTGAATATTATAATTACATTATTCACTCGTTTCGCTCGTTCGTTTGAATATTATAAATACACTACTCACTCGCTTCGATCGTTCGCTTGAATATTATAATTACGAATAAATTTGATTACCATAGAAAAAGTTATAGTGAGTCAAGCTTAAAAGATAGACATATACTGTCGCGGACTTTTTTTTAGAAATTTTAAAGGAGAACAATTCCGTCATACATGATTTTTGCGTAACTTTAACCGTTTACGCAGCGGAAGCTCTCAAAAGGAATATTTTTTTCCGTTTTTGCAACATTTTTCATAGATGCTCCGCTCCTATTGGTCGTAGCGTGATATTATATAGCCTATAGCCTTCCTCAATAAATGGGCTATCTAAAAAAAATTTTTTTTTCAAATCGGACTGGTAGTTCCTGAGATTAGCGCGTTCAACCAAACAAATAAACAAACAAACTCTTCAGATTTATAATATTAGTATAGACAAGAAATCTGACCACGAGGTAGAGCGTAAAAATACCTGATTTTTGTGACAATATTATAGCCTCGGAGTCGGCCCTCGACTTCCTAAAGTAATGTTTACATGATAAAATATTTGTAGTTAATATACTGATAGATATTTCAAACATTCTGTCATAATTACATAACAAGGTTTTAGAATCGTCAGATATGTATTATTATAATAATGTTGCCATTTACACTGCAGTTACTCCAGCTCATGAAAAGAAAGTAAGGCTTAAGGGCGGTTGTCCGGTAACGTATCTCACTTCTTCAATTTTTGTCAGTTACGTCTTTACGTGAGATATCACACGCACATATTTTGTCTCTATGTGTATTGTGTACTGTTCACCAGATCGTAGGAATTCGCCTCCAGTTGGAATAATATAAAATATTAAAATTATTGAATTTTTAATAAATATATTATTGAATTTTACTTAACCGGCCTAAAATCTGTCATTTTTACGACCAGTTTACATGTAGGAGAGAGTTGGATAAAACAGGATGGTCTGGTAAAAGGGATACCACGTTTTATTAAACAAGTAGTACGATTTATAGGGTAGGGGCGCAACTAATAACCCTCGATGTCCACCTATGCCCGGCAAGTGATGTATCTACCTTAGATTCACTGTAGATGACGTAACAGGTGAATGTGTCAAAAAGTTAGGTTAAAGTAAAATGTTTGGCGTGTTTTCAAAAGTCGATTTTTCAGTTTAAAGGCAAAATTAACCGAAAATGAGTAGATTTAGAGAATACTATGTTTGTTTACTAGTTATATGCATAACAGTTTTTAAAAATTTGCTTTGTTTATTTACTAAATATGGTCACGTGTTTCGCAATCAACAGTTGGGTAAAATCATACACTGTGTGATTGCTTAAAACGGGATACCCCCCGTTGTAATATAATACCGGGAGGTATTCCGTTTTATCCAAGTACATGGTTTTTTTTTTATGAGAAGTGGGTTTTGTTACTTTTTTTTTTGTATTTTTCACAATATATTTTAAATTTACCATGTTGTGACTTTTTTCCTGAAGGATAAACGTTATGGAACTTGTAAAAATATAGGTATCCCATTTTATCCAACTAGGTGGCTAAAACGGGATACTTCCTACTTTTGCAAAAAAAAATTTTTTTCTCTTATGTGACTTCTATTTTCTCATAAAGGATGGTGGCAATCAAAAGTCCATATAAAAGAAACAGGAACCATAAAATAGTTCACTGTATTACTGCATTCAAAAAGTTGTGAGGCTTAGAACACTAAGTATCCCGTTTTATCCAACTCTCCCCTACCTATAAATATCAGCTATTTTATACGGGGTAGGACAAGAAATAAATAAACTATAAACACTTTTTTGTAGGGTGTAATTTTCCGTTAATAATTAAATGGTTATTTTATTTTTGGACGTAAATATATTTTAAAATACATAAAGAAAAGAAATAAATTTTGTTACTGAATTTCTGTTGTTTGCCGAATTGTATGTAGAATTGTTTTAAATGTTTATATGATGACCGCCATAATAAACACAAGCCCTGTTTTTATGTAAATTTCTTACATTTTACATCATGTTTACAAGATAGTATTCTCTTACATGCGTCATTATGACAGCTTCCTAGACATCGAAAAATCAGAAAATTTATTATAGTGCAGTCAATTCGTCAATCAACCGTGCATTTTGGGTAGGCAGCGATTTTTTTTTTGGGATTCATTGGGGGGTTCGGTGATGAGTTTTAAACTGAGTTTTCGGGACGGGAGGTGCCCTTATATGGCCGCCATCTTGATAAAAAGAGTGTAATAGTTTTTCGCTGTATCTCCGTAACCGTGAATCTCGCAAATTGCAAAAATTTTGTAGACAGTAATTTTGTAGATAACAAAATTCTCTACAACTTTTTTTAAGTAATAACTTATCATGTTACCAAAGTTACCTACCTACAACGTTCCTACAAAAATGTTTTTTTCAAAATCACATCAAAATCGGACCACCAACTGAAGAGCTATGGATGCCATTGATACAGCAAAAAAACTACTTACACTTACTTTCAAGATGGTGGCCAAATAGGAGCACCCCCGTCCAGGAAATTCAGTTTTAAATTTACCACCGACGAATAAAAAAAAAAATCGCTGCCTACCCGAAACACACGGTTGGCTCTTTTTTCACCCATTTAACTGTACTACCACCAAAATATTTACTTCGAAAATGCTTCGATATGTAAAAAATAACCTGTCTTGAACCAGTGTGTGCATGGTTCGGCTTAACCTTAAAAGCTAAACATCAAGGTAGTACGAGGCCGTGAACTTAAATGCAAATTTCTAAAAACCATGAGAGTTATCGAGTCTTATCAAGTGTACCTTTTTTGTAGTAAATGAGTTACTGAATCTAAATTTTATACTTAAACCCCTTTTTAGTGTATTTGCCATATGGTATAACTCTCGAAAGACTTAATTGATTTAAACGAAATTTGGTAGACACGTTGAATTCCATCACCGCACGAAGCCTATTTAAAATGGGCCCGATCGGATTATTAAGGGTGGGTTTTAGGGGTTGAAAAATGTTTTTGGGCCCAGAAATACCGAAAAAATTCTCAGAATTGTTTAAAAATTGAAATTTAACCTTTTAGTAAAGTTAAAAATGTGCTGCTAAAATTTTAATTAAATCGGCCCGACAGGACCGGACTTACAAATTTTATGAAAACATTAGTTTGACGATAGTACTTTACTTACTGAAGGGTGTATTTAATTTGCTACAGAGGTTGCATTGATAATTATTGAAATTAAGAAAAAACATATTATTTTAAGGGATGTATTAAGGGGTTAAGTTTTTTATTTTGTCCAAAAACAAACCCAAGTTCACGTATTAAAGCCACACGGTCTGTATTAGCAAATACACTACATTGTCGGCAGGGTTTGGCACTGCGACCCGAGTTTTCTTTCATTAGCGCCGAAATTTGAAATGTGCCATTATTAGAAAACCTAATTTCTACACCTATGCTTCGATATTAATTATAATTTTGATATGGGTTCTTTTGTCCCATAAAACTATGTCAACGTACCAAATTTTAGTAAAATCGTATAAGCCGTTTTAAATTAATAATAAAAATACGATTTCAAAATTATAATTTCAGGGTCGTACAACGCCTAAACTAAGCAACTTTGTGCTAAGGTCAGTTTACTTAAATCGGATTATTTTGGTACAAGCCATAAGGAATATGTGTTAGGATTTTGTAAAAAAATTAAAATTGTGTTTTAAAGACCACCAACAGCTAAGGTTATTTGGGCCTAGCACCAATTCATATTTTCAATTCATTATTTTTTTTTTAAATAATAAATTGAAAATCCAATTGACACTTTTACGAGCTCTCGGGCTAGAATCCGGGAACTGGGGACGTGTAATAGAGGAACCATAGCAACGCTAAGTAAACAACAGGATTTTGTAAAGATTATAAAGACCTTGTACAGATACCCTGTATAACTGATTCTATAATAATTATTTCGATGTTCCACAATTTTAATTAATTTTAGTTTCTCGAACCTCGTTTTTCGTCTTGGTGAGATCTGTACAATTTAATCTCGATCTCGTCCCGAAATCTGAGAAGAAAAAAGGTGCTAATCTTATCTCGTCGTGACACTAAATAGGTGTTAAGCCTTAACACCTAATTAGTGTTACGACGAGATTAGGATTACGACCAGCTAAGGGGACTCATGCGAAGTTGTTTTTGGTGGTTAAATATATAAAAATAAATCGCACCGCGTATGAAGAATCAAGTTACAACTGTTTTCTTAAAAAAATATTTTGACGTACTTATTTTGAGAAGAACTGTGAAATTAAATAAAAATAATGTTCATGACAATAATGTAAATAAAGTCCCAAGGTATTTTTAATGACGTTTTAAAAATAAAAATATATCTCGTTATCTGCTCTGCTGACATTGGTGACGATGTTAAAAAAACGTTTGGCAAATAATTTTGGCAAACATGAATATCCGAATTACGTCACTATTAGTTTACTATAGATTTCGGTAGTCTGCTATGTCAATCAAAAAATACATTCAAGTGTGTTTCATTAAAGCTGGAATCTCTAATTACTCGACGGCGCAAATGCAAAAGAGTCTTATGTTTTTCTTGTGCATGTATATATGTGTGTATGTATGTGGCTGAGATTCTTTATTCCCACGTAGAATCGGTTTGATGGATTTTGATGAGCTTATAGGGCTTGAGAATGGCCGAGCGTGTAGCAATGCTGTTGTTTCCATGGCGTTGCTATGGTTCCTCTATTAGAAGTCCCCAGTTCCCGGGTTTTAGCCCGAGAGCTGGTAAAAGTGTCAATTGGATTTTCAATTTATTATTAAAAAAAAAAAAATGAATTGAAAATATGGATTAGGCCCAAATAACCTTAGCTATTAGTGGTCTTTAAAACACAATTTTATTTTATTTTTTTGAAGAGCTTATATTTAAGCGAAAAACACTTTACGTGCTTTTTTCGAGGTAAAATCATTAAGATTTCAGGGTAGGGTGCATGCCTGTCTTATTGGCCGCGTCTTTGCGTATGCTCAATTGCGCCAGTTGCAGTCGTCCGCGTCTTTGCTCATGCTCAAT
The DNA here is from genome assembly GCA_039654895.1 of Mongoloraphidia duomilia. NCBI lineage: Eukaryota > Metazoa > Arthropoda > Insecta > Raphidioptera > Raphidiidae > Mongoloraphidia > Mongoloraphidia duomilia. The sequence goes on from CM077524.1 coordinate 13,450,839, forward strand.
TGCTCGTACAACGCTTGCGCAACTGAAGCGACCAATAGAATGCGGGCACACTTGTTTCTTCACCCCCCTTACCTTAGGGGCAACCACCTTACTCGCTTGTACTACGTCCCTAGATTTCTATCTCTATGAGATGAATGCGTTGATGCTGTAATCTGACGTACAAAGTCTAAAACACGAACAGTTCAACGATCGTAAACGACGGGACAGCGATCTTAAATAACTTCGAGCTTTCGCTTCTACACAACAGATGCTGCGTAACATCTGTGGCTGAGAGTACAATCTGCAGTGGATGCTGTGTTCAATACATAGGCGGAGTTATGTAACTTGAACTGCAATATTCATATATAGTTGTACAGAAAATCCTTGTACTTTACGATGGAATGTTTATTTTTTTTTTCCTTCAGAAACTTATAAAACGAATCGTGTCTGTCTCAGTGTCTAGTCATTAAAGTTATCTATACTATACGAACAAGTTCGTATCTATGTTACCTCAAAACGCGAGAACCCCTAAGCCGATTTGAAAAATTCTTTCAATGTTAAAAAGTTTCTTCTTGACGAGTATCATAAATAGGCTACATATTATTATTACGCTACGACAAAAAATGAATAAAATATTTGACCTTTTTGAAATTGCGTTTTATCAAGTTTAAAATGGCAAAGTTAAAATCTACAAATTCTTTGACGTGACTCTAATGCCTCATATTGGGGTGGCATTTTAGAAATATTAGATGTTATGGAAATCGTCGAAAGTGAAATAACACTGCATCATAGCATGTATATTGTAAACCTCCCGTACACAGTAATTAGACAGGATAAACGCCTAGCCCAGGTGCATATGCAGCCCGGGTTCGAATTCCGAAGGATTTTAATATTTTATTATTCTTAATTTTTTTAAATAATGAAAATATAGATATAGGTATTGGATAACAATTTTAAACATATTGTTACGAAACTGTTTTCTGAGTTGGCGGAATAAATATTTATTTAGAATAATTAAAAATACAATAACAATAAATGCAACAACGAAAAGTCAATTATAACAATAAAAAACTTAAACGGCAATTATTGAACTAAACGAGCCACTTAAATAACACTTAACAAATAACTATATATACAAGGATTATTTATTTGTAATTAGTTATGTCACTGTATTTATATCAGATTTATTTCTAACGTTTATTTATGTCGGTCATTTACTCAGTTACTTCAGTACTATTTATTTACATCCACTCCTCTATTTATATCACTGATCCACTTGATGGCACGACTCACCATTCACTGATTCCAATACGACACACTCGCCGTTTATATACCTGCGTGCGGTGTACGCTCAGTGCGTCCTCGTATCTCTAGCGTTGTCTAGAATCTTCGATACCATTCCACGCTTTACTACTGTGACCTTTCTTTCTCGTGGTTTCTATTGGAAGCAGTGGCGTTACATCTTGGGGTTTGCTACAATATGTAGGTACCTAAAAAATAAAAATTACAATTAGGTATTTTATTTATTATATTTTACAAACATTTGATTTTATAAGATAAATAAAAGTGGATGTATTTCTTTCCGTGACAACGAATACAATTTTTGTTGAACGGTATTCATTCATTTGAACTCTGTACCCGCGATACAGACATATTCATTTTTTTTAATCAATTCTAAAACCTATTTTCGTGAAATAATCGGCGACCGTTTAAACGTCTATTCGATGATGAAGATTCGCTTTAGCAAAAATTAGAAGGATATTGCAATTAAAACTTTTCATTAATTTTAACTTTAGTTTATAATAGCATATCATATACTGTATATGCTACAGGTGTTAAAAATGTATTCCACCTTCCACTACCAATCTAAACTTTTGCGATAATTGACTAATTGCAAATTAAAATTTGAATTAAAAAACTGTTAGTTCAAACACAGTGTCATTTTCCGGATCTGTTTTCTTTCGATTTTTCAACAACCTTGATCTTCAGAAAAATATATACCTAGGTATTATTTTCAAGCATATATCTTAAGTATAACTACTGTATTTGTCCTGGGCTTGAGAATAGCCGAGTGTAGGCCCGTAACCAGGATGTTTTTTCGGGGGGAGCTTAAAAGTCAAAAAGTAAATAAAATCTCTCACAAACTTTCAGCTTTTTAATTATTACATTTGTTGCATGAAAAATTATGGTCATAAATGACACATTCATTATAATGGAAATGTATTTAAAAAGACTTTTTCATAGAAAAGCACAAATTTGCTAGAATTTGTGAAATTTGGGGGGGGAGGGCTTCAGTCCCTTGAACCACCCCCCTGGCTACGTGCCCATGACCAAGCGCGTTCACTTCATATACTGTAAACTCTTATATCACTATGCCGTCTGTCTTTCCTGTACACTGATCTCGCACGGCCAGAATGAGATAGAAAAATTAAATATATTAGCTGTAGTAGTAAGCCCTAATATTTGGCGTTCTTGACGTCAACCGTTCGAAAGGAAAAATAGAGGTGTAGTCTCTCTTAACCAACCTCAAAAATTTATTGTGAAGCCGTTTTAAATACTGGACAAAAAATACGGCATTTTTTAAATTAGATGGGACCTCATTCCAATTATTAAAAAAATTTCATTTATGTACACTGGATTTTCAATTTATTATTAAAAAAAAACTTAGGTATTTATTATAACCGTGTTTTGGCCTTTAGTCAGCGTTTTCTTCCCTGACATCCCCGTAGGCATTGACTTAAAAAAAAAACGTCTACTGTGTTTCTGAAAGTACACACTATAGATAATATATGAACCTATAGTAGTGATAGACCAGGGTCGATAATTTTTGAAACCAAAAAAAATAATAGTAGGATGAAACCCATTGGAAAAGGAAGAGAATATAACAAAAATGAAAGGAAAAATAATTTACGGGCGAACTGAGGTCGGGAAGTGGCAAGGAGTGAGTTTTTAAGGGTAAAAAACGGTTTATCTCGATTTCCGGCAAAACTACAAGTTCAATGGAAAAAAGTTTAATGGCAAAGTTGTAGGTAATAAAAAGATCTACAACTTTTGTATCACACTTTTTTCACATAACCTCAAAATTTATGTAAAAAATTCAAATAACCAAGTTTTTGGTTTTTTATTTTTATCTTTTACAAAAAAAATGTTTTTTTCACGAAATTTGGTGAAAACTTACCTTTTTATGTCCCAAACACACTGTAATTTTTTTGATTTAAAATATTTATTTTTTCACCTTATTTTGACTTAATATCAAAAAAGCACCCTAATTTTCAATCGAAAATTCTCACGTCAAAATATCTGCTTTTTTAAAAAAGTCGGTGGGCTTTTTGTTCGTTGAAATCTCTACTTTATGATGGTGTAAAAAAATATACATTACTACGGTAAATGTTCTCAGAAAATGCAAAGAAACGAGTAATTAAAGTGTAAATTTTAATAAATAGCTCAAAATTGTACATAATGATTAAAAAAAAATTTTCTGATTCGAGTTTTTTTCGTTTCTTTGCATTTTCTGAGAACATTTACCGTAGTAATGTATATTTTTTTTTACACCATCATAAAGTAGAGATTTCAACGAACAAAAAGCCCACCGACTTTTTTAAAAAAGCAGATATTTTGACGTGAGCATTTTCGATTGAAAATTAGGGTGCTTTTTCGATATTAAGTCAAAATAAGGTGAAAAAATAAATATTTTAAATCAAAAAAATTACAGTGTGTTTAGGACATAAAAAGGTAAGTTTTTACGAAATTTCGTGAAAAAAAATATTTTTTGTAAAAGATAAAAATAAAAAACCAAAAACTTGGTTATTTGAATTTTTCACATAAATTTTGAGGTTATGTGAAAAAAGTGTGGTACAAAAGTTGTAGATCATTTTATTACCTACAACTTTGCTATTAAACTTTTTCCATAGGACTTGTAGTTTTGCCGGAAATCGAGATAAACCGTTTTTCACTCTTAAAAACTCACCCTCTATCACTTCCCGACCTCAGATCGCCCGTAAATTATTTTTCCTTTCATATTTGTTATATTCTCTTCCTTTTCCAATGGGTTTCATCCTACTATTATTTTTTTTCACTTTTTACCATTTTCAAAGGCTTCAGCCCTGGTCTATGACTTCTTAGAGCCTAGAGTTAGGTAGGCGACGTTTACGACAATTGATGATTTATTAAAAATGTGTGTCTTTGCAACAGCTTATTAGCTATATTATATTAATTTATCCTGATCATGTATTATTAATATTAATATTTTCGCTAACCTTGTTTAAACAATCACAAGGCACCACAATGTATACTGAAACGCCGTTTAAAAATGTAATTAATATATTTTTATTGTAATAACGTTATATCAAACATAAAATTATTATTAATTCAAGGAAAAAGCCTAAAAAATCATTAATATTCCGACCTAAACCGTAAAATTTTAATAAAAACACAATTTTGTATAGTTACCTTTAATGTTTTGTGTTAGTAATTTCTTACCACGTGTGACGTGTGTATATACAGGTGATTTAGATCACTATAGACTTCTTGGTATAATATATTCGTATGGCTATTTTATATCAATTAATTAAAAATATTATTGCCTATTTTTAAACTCATTTGGAATTATTTTTACAAACTTTTATTTAACTTCACCTGTCTGTCTGTCGTGAAATCTTGCAAGTCAATTTTAAATAACTTCCACATAATATCCGATCGACATATTATTACAGTACCTACTCGCGATGACAATACATGAATCAATGGTTTTTACAACTTTAATAAATTAATGTTTAATATTAAAATTTTTGAAAAACTAAAGAGAACAAAATAAGACAAGCATTTATTGAAATACATATACAAAAAAAGAAAAAAATAATTTTTAATAATTTAGGTTTACAATTATAAAAGCGTGGGTCGTGACTAATAAACTATTATAGAGTTTACAACCCACGCTTTTATAATAATTATGAACCTAAATTACTAAAAAGTATTTTTTCCTTCTTAGTAAATTTCAATAAAAGCTTGTCTTTAAAAATTTTTTTTACTAATATCTAACCGTGAACGGACAAATTAAGTAGGTATCGGTCGAATTGATTTCCATCAATAATTCTAGGCGCATCTCAAAATGGCTCCCTATTTTTTCACAGTGATATCTACCTCACCTTAATTTCCTAACATTCCTCTGCTTACATTGTGCTTTAACAAACTTAAGATTTGATACAATTGAATCAGCCTGTACTATAAGCGTTATAAAATTGAGCTGATATTAAATTGATTTAATTATGTCAACCCACCGTTAAGGATATTAAAAAACGCATTTTAAATTAATATTAAAATATTTTCATGTAACCACGACATGATGTTTTATTCTTAATATTAATAAATGGAATATAATAGAATATTTGTAGTTTTTTTGCATAAGAAAATCAGTTGGCTTGCGTGAATATGCGGAAAATTTAAACAAAGTTATTTTTTTAAATGTATGCAACTATATGACTACTTTTTTGTTTATTTTCAATTTGCCCATTAACTCGACGTTATTTATTTTTTAATTAACCTTTCGGACGCGAAGACCTCAGCGTAAATTAAAAATCAGTTCTCTTTTTATGAGTTTTCGATTTACGAATTCCGGTTTTCCAATTTTTTAAAAATATTATGCATCAACAAAATACAAAATGTCTGCAATAAATTAACATTAAAACTGTTCATAAATATGGCAGTAGGGTCTCCCGCGTATTAAAATTTCATAATTTTCAACAGTGTGTATTATCCAAGTGTGCAAGCTTTCACGGCCGGCATTGTTCCAAGTCTTCATGGTTTCCGGGCTTGTCTCTCTTCTTTTATACCTAGTGCAGTAACAGAGAACACACTGGCACTAGGTATAAAAGAAGGGAGAACACCAGTCACCGACACACTGACCTGTGAGCCGCCAAGGAGGACACTTCGACCGCTGCCACATCGCCTTTGAGAATGTCTACCGCAGTTGTAGACGAAACGTCAGGTAGAAATACCACCGGACCACGGCCTACAAGCCCGGAAACCATGAAGACTTGGAGTGTGTATTATTCCTCATACATAAACAAATAATGTAAACCAACTTTTTCGATTCTTATATCCTTCCTCTTAATTGCAAACAAGAATTTAAAAAAATGTGTTCATTTAGCCGCCATATGATGACGTAAAAGCCAGACCACTGAAGCTAGACACACTTCCGCGCATTAGATAAAGAGAGATATGTTTGTGAAAAGAGAGACATAATTATCTTCCTCGTCAGCTGTCACTCGTAACAGAACAAAGAATTACTGTTCTGTAGACGTTTTCCGCAACGGTATAATTCTATGTTTAAAATTAAATTGAAAAATACACACATTTAGGATTTTTTTCTTGTGGAAAAAATTGTTTTTATTCGTTGTGTTGAGCGCGTTGCCGGCCGTGATCCACACGTCGTACGAAAAACTTGTTTGTACGAAAACTGTAAGCAAATGAGTCTTCTACAACTTTGTTATTTAAATGTGCCACTTATTTTCAATGAAAATGGTCCGAAAGTTGAAAAAACTGCGCCACTCTCCTAATTTTTCACACTTTTTGCTTATTATTAGTAACAAATATTTTTTTTCAACAATATTGACTATATGAGGATTATAGAGAATTAAATTGTCTACAAATTTGTTACTTACCTTTTTTATCGAGAAATGCAAAATACGCGTGCAAATCGACAAAAACACAAAAGCCAAGATGGCGGACAGTTCCCATAATTAATTAATGGGCAAAAATATGATTTCTTCATCTACTTTGCGGGGGACACTTAACTGCGTCAAAAGTTTTAATCCGACAGTTTTCTTGCTTTTTATATCCAATTTAATCTAAAGTGATTGGGCTATATACAGGGTGTCCCAAAAAGAATGGGACATAAAGTAACAGCTGATTCCTTACAAAAAAATATTGTGATAGACTCCAACTTGTCTATTCCGAAAGTTGATATTAAAAGAGATACAGGGTGTCAAAGTTTAATTTTTATTTTTGATTTTCTTAAATAACTTTTAAAATAATTTAGGCATTTTAATGAAATTTGGTATATGGGGATATTTTGACATGAGAAATTCAAATCTGACCTTGGTTTGGCTCTTACTTGTAGGGGGCGCCACTTACATACCTTTTCACTCATTCAAATAGTCATAACTTTTTTGTATGCGCTCGTACTATTTTTTTGAATTAACAAATTGATTTTTCCGTCATTTTTACGTAAAAAAGGTATACTTTGTAAAAGTGGCTAGGAGTAATCTTTTTCAAGATATTTGCACTTACAGTAATCGATGCAATGTGGTTTTAAATTGCAAATTTTGAAAATGAACATAGGTGGCTTTGAAAACGCCGGCGCGGCATTATCATGGTAATTTTGACAACATAATTTGTTACCATGTTTTTGTCTTATGTACCCTATCTTATGTTAATTGCTATGGTTAGTAATTAATATTAATTTTCATAAATATTGTTATTTTTATGTATGTACTTGAAAAAGTCTAAATCTATAGACGAAACGTCGTACATTTAATTTAATAAATCAAATTATATTGTCCACTATCCTGCGATTTTGCTTAATTTTATTGTAATTTTGACAGTTTTATTTAAAAATTCAATGTTTCTTATTAAAATGCCGCGTCATAATGATAAAAATAAAAGTTAAACTTTGACACCCTGTATCTCTTTTAATATCAATTTTCGGAATAGACATGTAGTCTATCGCAATATTTTTTTTTAAGGAATCAGCTGTTACTTTATGTCCCATTCTTTTTGGGACACCCTGTATATGTTCATTGATAAAAATACGCTGTGTTTATGAAAAAAACGAGAGGAAGAAAACATCATTGTATTAAAAATTTAGTTCATTTAAATATGAAAAAAGTTATTGGCTAAGACACAAACCGTAACAATAAATTTTTGTTTTTCGCAAATAAAATAATGACTGCAGAATCTTCTCACTTGCAACTTCTGCTCCATTGATGTGAGTCTACAATGTATTTAGTATATGATACAACGCAATTTTTCCGTGAACCTGTATATTATATGTTTTTGTAATTTTTTGGTATTGAACTATTTATTTTTGTCTTATAGCATTTTGATTGAGACTTTGAAGAAACAAATATACTATAGGTACCTACCTATTACCCTGGTTTCTAAGAAAATACGACATCTACCTATACATTTATTTTATTTGGAATGGAATGTATAAACCATTTAAATTGAGGAATTGCGGAAAAACCTCTATTATTTTCATTTTCTATTATGCTTATACACGTACTTTCTGAGTAATTTTATTTATGTACCCACGTATTTTACATTTTGATTAAATAAAAAAAAACTAAATGGAAAACACCAAAGCAGAAATGCGTTTTATATAAAATTTAAATATTTCAGATGAAATATTTATGAGCGCGCAACTTTCTTTTAATTTTAAGAAAGTTTAAAAATAAGTTAAACGCCACATGGAAGATTTAATTATGTTTTGATTTTGTGTTAACCTTTATAAAATATCAATTATTTTTTAAGCAAATATATTATATATTGATATAATACTTTCAACCTGTACAATGTACTTACATATTACATACATTGTATGCAAAAATGTTTGCATCTCAGGCACCACGTTGCAAAATTATAGAAATTTATTTATTATTTCAGTTCACGATGTATAGGTAGGTACATATATTTCGATTAGGTGTTTCCATCATTGGATAACAAAAAAAAATCGAATCGCCAGGTACCTATATGTTAATACATTCATGCAAAATGGGGCATTTAATTAATGTATTGTTATGTGAACTTTGAACAAAATAATAAATTTAACCCCTTAATACTTCCCTTCAAATGATTAAAATGATCAATTTAGCATCTGTAATACCTTCACCCTTCAAGAAGTAATTCACTATCCGGAAACTAGATTTTCATAAATGAATATTTTTGGTCCTGTTTGACAGATTTTGTTAAAATTTTAGGGGCAAATTTTAATGTCTACTAAAGGGTTTAATTTCGATTTTGAAAAAAATTCTAATAATTTTTTCGAAATTTTATGATTTCACTCCTAGATCTCATCAGTCCGACCGACGCCAATAGTGTATGTGTTATATACTATGTATAGACATTAGACAAATACACTAATAAACCATTTTATTTGTGCGAGACTTCTCTGTTTATTGAACTATGTATATTGATTAAAAAATACACATAACACAATATAGTTTTTGTGTAGATAGCTAACACATAAACGCATTAAAGCTAATTCAAAATAAATTTAAACATGTTGAATTTTTGTCTGTTTGTCTGTCTGGCCATCGATTTGTACCGGCATTACTCGAATGAAACTAAACTAGTTTTGATGAAACTTGGTACACATATCAATTAATATTATGGCCAAACTTAATTAAAGTGCAGGGTAATTTTAATGCCCAGTTACGTTTAAATTAAGATATAACCTTCCGTCAAAAGCAACATTATAACGTGAATAAATCTGCTGGCAAAAACGATATTAGTGAAACCGCCGGAAGAAACTAGTACCACTATCCATCGACTTATACTACTGAATGTGTCCTAGCGGTTAAAAAGTGTCCCTCCCAAAGAAAAAGATAGAATGATCGTGTACCGTAAACTTCTTGCACCTGTACTAAGAAAAGGATAGAGATTGGCCACAATCATACTCTATCCTCCTTACTCATGTGAGTCCGAAAAATAACTACAATATACCACTAACGTTAACTAGTATATAAGTCGATGATTATCTCTTTGAATCTTACGTAACTTGTTGATGTGAGATTTCCCCAACACGTGTAATTTATTGAAAACTTGCCTATAGCCAACTTGAATGTGAATACACTAATATGATTTGCTAACACTGATCGATCACATCGTAAACTTCTTGCACCTGTACTAAGAAAAGGACAGAGATTGGCCACAATCATACTCTATCCTAGTGATGCGCGATGCGAGTCGTTTTAGTCGATTGTCTCGATTGTTCAAACATCTCGATGACTCTCGATGCTTGTCACTTGGACTCGATTGTTGTTGTTTCATAGTTCACCCAGACCGAGTCTTACTGAATCGTCATCGCATGACACATAGTGCATACTGCATACAATGTTAACTCGTTCATACAATCGTTCATCACTGAACAACTGTCGTCGAGTCGATGATCAGATGATTACATCACATGATCACAGAGAGACACAGAGTACCGACTGAACAGTGACCAGCAATCAAAGAATCGACTAGCATATGGCATGCCATATTATAGTATAACATTGACTCTTTAGTCGCTGCTATTCGTTCATTCGCTGCTATTGCTATAACCTATGTGACAAATAGTCGACTTGAACCATCGAATATTTCGATTGTAAAATCAAACTCCGAGTCAATTGTGGACTCGATTGTTATTATGAACGATTGCGATTGTTTCGATTGTAAAAACATCTCGTATTCGCCCAACGCTATCACATATGCAGTAATTCGAGTACAAAAAACGTACAAATTATAAAGTTAGTGATTCCATGTAATTTTATTTTTAAATTTATATAGAATAGATATTATTTTTATCTCTGTAATAGAATAGTGCTAGTAATATGTATTTGAAAGTAAATGATAGACTCATTAAATGATTTTTGAAACTACGCACATCGAATGTTTGATTTTATTTTTTGTTTTCCTGAGGCCCTTCCATGATTTTGCGGGACCACGCGTAGCTTAAAGCACGCCCAGAATAATGGTATGTACAACAATGAAAATCAAACTGAAATCGGTTTATTGACTATAATTTACGAAGAAAAAACAGTCAGACCTTATTTTGATAGAACCGACCTAGTCAGCAGGCGGTAGAAGCTAAGGAACTCCTATCGACTGCTGACTAGGTCGGTTCTACCAAATTTTAGATTTTACAAAACATTAGTTTTTTACATATTTTAAAGAGCCCCGACGCTAGGTGTCCCGACTGCTGGCTTTCTGACTCGTATTTATCTTATTTACACCATAAATCAGTGTTGGATTTCGTAATATAGTAACTATAGTATTTATTAGGGTTCATTCCCGGGAATTCCCGAGCCGAGAATTCCCGGGAAATCGTTGGGCTTTGTTCCCGGGAAATTAAGCTCGAGAAAAGTCGAGAACGCGAGAAATCATATTTTAGTCTATAAAATTATAAATTAAAACTATTTGCCGTTTGGCTTATAAACGCGCGGCGGAATCGATGTACAAAGCATTGCTTTCAGTTAAGCCTACTTCAACTGAAAATGAAAGAGTGTTTTCAATTTCAGGAAATGTAGTAAATAAAATAAGGAACCGGCTGTCTGACAAAGCTATAAATGCTTCAGTTTTTCTAAAGGCATTTTTTATCAGACAGAGTAAGCAGATCTAATTGTTTTGTACTTATGTACTATGTTCAGAATTCAGATGTTGTTTTATTGATCTTGCAAAGTTTTAAGTTGATTTTTTTCCTAATTAACCTGCCAAAATGATGCTGTGATTGTAATTGTAAGTCAGCGTAGTATTAACGTTTTAATGTTTAAATTTTTAATTTTTTTTATTTTGTTTGAGAAAAGCTAATTTTGTTGAAAACTGTCAATAAAAGTTTTATGATTATTTTGATACTTTTATTTGACAGCAAAACCACATAATTTAATGATTTAAAATAAGATATTTTTTATGATACACATTTTTAATTTTGTGACGACTTTTTTCATTATTTGAACCGAAAAGATATGCAAAAACATACGTAAATGTAAATTTCTCGACAACCCGAGAAGACCCGAGAAATTAGCCTCGAGAATTCTCGAGACCCGAGAAACTGATAAGCTCGAGAAATCATGAACCCTAGTATTTATACTATAATTCACGGTCTGTACTATATAGGTTGTCCCAAGTAGGGAATGCAATCTCGATCTCGCGAGATCTCGATCTCGCAAGATCTCGAGCCATTTTTCGAGATTTAATCTCGTGGGCAGGCAATCTCGAGATATGGTCGAGATTTCGAACGAGATTTCAAGAACGAACGCGCTTGAAAAAAAACTTATACGTAATAGTTTTTGACAGTGGCTAACAGGGGGTATCTTTGTTATTAGTGCAGGGGATAGAAAGTCGGTTAAATGGGCAACGTATAGTGCAGAATTATGTGGTCATTAACGTCCCGTCAAAAACAATTGAAATTTGACAGACTGTTAATTTATTTACAAAATAGTGAAAATTTCCGTTTTTGAGAACTGGCCATAACTTTTTTATTATTTTTACTATTTTATTATTTTCCTCTTTTAGTGGCTTTTTTGAAGGAGGTTTTATTTTGTTAAAAAGTTGTTTTGTTATTTAAGTGACAAAAAAAGTGTTGTTTTATCTGATTTTTTGAAATGTACTATGATTTTTGGCAAAATACTATTTTTTTTCTCTCCATATATAGGTAGCATAAATTTTCAAGAGCTCGATTCCAACACTGCCCTAAATACTAGCTGTTAATCTAAAAAAATAGCCTTTGGAAAATTCTTACAATTTTTGGTGGCGACCTCTTGAATTAGTGGACAGTGCAAATACGGATTGAAAAACTATTCAGTTTATCGAATCGATGTGTCTAGAATATATTATACTGATATGTGCCGGAAATCAAATTACATTTGGAGTGTACAAACAGCATTTCAAATAAATTAATCGGTTTACAAATCGTTTAATGTTTTTTTTAATACAACAAAATTCTCTTGCACCCACTCTCCAAATTAAAATAATTCACACTCAATAAATACAAAATTGGAATTAAACACATTCCACGTAAAATGTGTCATAAATTTGTAATTATTTTTGAATGGAGAAATTAAAAGTTTAATCTGCAAATCGCGTTTAAAAAAATTGGTTAGAATTAATATTGAAAATCATGCCAAAAATTGGACCTAACAATGCTAAGTTTCCAAATTAAATTTCCGTTAATAATATTGTTTGTAATAAGAAATATCAAAGATGAAATATACATAATGTTCAAAGTACGAGCTGGGCGGTGTGAGTTTATTTGAACGTTGGTGTGTTCAAAGTGGTTACATCGTTTATTTGTAATCATGGCAACGCGTTAAATACTTAAAATCGAACACACACACACATACACGCGTGCCACCCGTCAAAATTGAACACGAGCAACGTTCACATAAATATAATAATAACCAGTGTCGGGTCTTCCACACACATATTTGCAGGGTTTATTTATTTATTGTAGATTATAGACGCGTCGACATCTAAGGTTATTAGCGTCTTTCAACTACACTAAATAACAACTAACTTAAAACTAAATAACATCACAAAACATCCATGAGCGCAGGTGGGATTCGAACCCACGACAGTCCAGATTTGCAGGGTTCTCTCGTCACTCCTGCACAATTTGACGAAATACGTTATTTAAGACAAGAGCACAGTCTCCCTCTATTAGTAGTCTTAATTTTTTTTTGTATGAATTACTAGTTGTACCCGCGACTTCGTTCGCGCGGCGTTTTCGAATTTGATGGCACGTGCAATCACTCTGAAATTTTAACAGCTGTTAGAATAGATATAACTGTTCTCTACAAGATATTCACATTTGATCAGATTTCTAAGAAAAGTATTTCATTGGTGAGTAACAGAAACATCCGGAGATATAGTTTTTTGAATATCCCGCGGGAACTCCTTTTTGCCGGGATAAAAAGTATCCTATATGTTGACCAAGGACATAAGCTATACCAACATGCCAAATTTCATTTAAATCCGTTCAGTAGTGTCCGCGTGATGCGTGCACAGACAGACAGATAGACAAAAATGGTAAAAATTGCTGTTTTGGCCTCCATATCGATAATAATAATAAATACAAATTTTAACACGGACGTCGTGAACAAATAATAATAATAATTATAATAATTCTTTATTTTAAAAATTCCAAAGAACATAATAGCGTCAAATTAAAGATATAAAAATACTATGCGAAAAAATCATGTAGATTATAAAAACAATTTTGAATTAAATAATGCCTCAGGGACACTTTAAAGTCTCTAAAGGATACAATATTTTTTATAAAGCATGGTAATCCGTTGTAGATTTTAATAGCCATACAGAGTACAGACAGGGCCACGCTGATAAGCCACTAATGATGCCTTGGGCAAAAGTAAATTATGTTTCTTTCGCGTTAAGTACAGTATATGAAACACCTATTGTAAGAACAATGAAGTAACACAATCTGTAATCAGGAAAAATTCATTAATTCAAACCTATGTCACCGTAGGGATTTTAACCTTAAACTTTCCACTATCGCGGCGGACTGAGTTGACATTACTCACACAGTGACACATTTTCAAACGATCGACTCAGGTGTTTCATATACTGTTTGCAGTCATTATGCATTCATTTAATTAAAGATAATAATAATATCTATCACCGCGATAATAATTTTAAAAAAACTCGGGTCGCAGTGCCAAACCCTGCCGACAATATAGTGTATTTGCTAATGCAGGCCTTGTGGCTTTATTATGTAAACATAAGTCTGTTTTTGGACAAAATAAAAAATTTAACCCCTTAATACATCCCTTAAAATAATATTTTTTTCTTAATTTCAATAATATTATCAATGCAACCTTTGTACCAAATTAAATACACCCTTCGGTAAGTAAATCACTATCCGCAAACCAGTGTTTTCATAAAATTTTTGTAAGTCCGGTCCTGTCGGGCCGATTTTATTAAAATTTTAACAGCACATTTTAATCTTTACTAAAGGGTTAAATTTCAATTTTGAAACGATTCTGAGAATTTTTTCGGTATTTTTGGGCCCAAAAACTTTTTTCAACCCCTAAATACAACCCTTAAAATGGTTCGATCGGGCCCATTTTAAATAGGCTTCGTGCGGTAATGGGTTCCAATGTGTGTACCAAATTTCGTTTAAATCGATTAAGTCTGTCGAGAGTTATCGTGTACACACATATATATATAAATATATAAATATATAAAAATATATATATATATATACATACATATATACATAAACATTTTTAAAAACGGTGGCAAACTGTTCAGGAGGCTATGAAACGTCGAGAAATTTTGGTCCGACCCCTAGGTCCCGCCATCCGACCGACGCCAATAGTGTATGTGCCATATTATGGCAAATACACTAAAAAACTCGGGTCGCAGTGCCAAACCCTGCCGACAATATAGTGTATTTGCTAATACAGGCATTGTGGCATTATTATGTGAACTTAAGTTTGTTTTTTGACAAAATAAAAAATTTAACCCCTTAATACATCCCTTAAAATAATTAAATTTTTCTAAATTTCAATATTAGACAAGGATTTTATCAGTACACCCAATTAAATACACCCTTTCATAAGTAAATCCGTATCAACAAACTAGTGTTTTCATAAAATTTGAAAGTCCGGTCCTGTTGGGCCGATTTTATTAAAATTTTAGCAGCACATTTTAATCTTTACTAAAGAGTTAAATTTCAATTATGAAACGATTCTGACAAATTTTTCGATATTTTTTGGGCCCAAAAACTTTTTGGAACCCCTAAATACAACCCTGAAAATGGTCCGATCGGGCCCATTTTAAATAGGCTTCTTGCGGTGATGGGTTCCAATGTGTGTACCAAATTTCGTTTCAATCGATTAAGTCTGTCGAGAGTTATCGTGTACACACATATATATATAAATATATATATAAATATATAAATATATAAAAATATATATATATATATATATACATACATATATATATAAACATTTTTAAAAATGGTGCCAAAGTGTTCAGGAGGCTATGAAACGTCGAGAAATTTTGGTCCGACCCCTAGGTCCCACCATCCGACCGACGCCAATAGTGTATGTGCCATATTATGGCAAATACACTAAAAAAATATTTCATGTAGACACGGCCACGTTAAAGTTTTATTATAATAATGTAGTACATATTATAGATATTAACATACATGGACGCTTATGATCTCTGTTGTCGAGCATCTATACAAAAAACTACCAGCACGGAATTTTAAGAAAGACACGACGCTGGGCTGAATTTACTGAAAATTCTGAGAGAAAATCTTCGTCTCGTCTTTTTTTATAGTTTAAAGATAAAATTCTCTTTTGCGTCTGTTGATAACATTATCTATATATATAAAACAGTTCCGTTACTGACTGACTGATTGACTGACAGACAACGCCTAGGTCAAACCGCTGAAGATATAAACTTGAAATTTGGACAGTAGGTTCCTTTTGTGACGTAGGCACCCACTAAGAAAGGGTTTTTCGAAATTCAGCCCCTAAGGGGGTTAAATAGGGGATGAAAGTTTGTATGGAAATTCATCGTTTTTGAAGTTAGAAGCATGAAATTTTGCACAGGAGTTTCTTATATAACGTAGGTGAGCACTAAGAATTTTTTTTTTGAAAATGCATCCCCTAAAGGGGCTAAAAAGGGGATGAAAGTTTGTATGGAAGTTCGTCATTTTTAAAGTTAGAAGCATGACATTTTGCACAGGAGTTCCTTATATTACGTAGGTGAGCAATAAGAAAGGATTTTTAAAAATTCATCCCCTAAGGGGGTTAAATAGGGGATGAAAGTTTGTATGGAAGTTCGTAATTTTTTAAGTTAGAAGCATGAAATTTTGCACAGGAGTTCCTTATATAACGTAGATGAGTAATAAGAAAGGATTTTTGAAAATTCATCCCTTAAAGGGGTTAAATAGGGGATGAAAGTTTGTATGGAAGTTTATCATTTTTGAAGTTAGAAGCATGAAATTTTGCACAGGAGTTCCTTATATAACGTAGGTGAGCAATAATGTATTAATAAAATTCGATCGAACGAGCGAAGCGAGTGAGTTATGCATTATAAAATTCGAGCGAATAAACACCACCAACAGGCTTCGCTTCGCAGGAGGAGAATTTTTCGCGGAATGGGATAATAAATCATATATCGAAAAATATGTGGGCGAAGCCACGGGTAACAGCTAGTTAGGTATATACTGTGAAAAATTGCTATTCTACAACCGTTCACATTTTCTTTGATAAAATAAATTTTCATTTTGCAATAAAAATGATAAAAGAGTACAACTTTTGCAGTCGTTTGTGCAATTAAAACAAAAAGTAATAAATGTAACAAGTACTAGTTTCTCTAAATGAGTAAAAAGTATTTCTCAAAATCGCTATTCTAATATTTTTTAATGTTTGTATGTTTGTCCGGAAAAGAAAATCGACTTCCAGCCGAACTAGAGTGTTGTTTGTCATTGTTATAGATAGTGCCCCCAAACAAATTGGAAATAAATGGGATGTCTATATCGCGGGTACAGACAGATGACATGAATACCGTTAAACAGAAATAATTGTATTCGTTGTCATGGAAAGAAATACATCCACTTTTATTTATTTTATAAAATCAAATGTTCGTAAAATATAATAAATAAAATAATATTGTAAAGATTGATTGTTTGATACCAACAACAGCTGTATTATTTACAAAGTAATTAGCTTGAGATTTAAAAGGCCTTAGCTGTTGAAATGTTGAACGAATTTAGCTACTCTAAGTAGCTAAACGTTCAACATTTCAACAGCTAAGGCCAATCTCAAGCTTACTTTGCATAAAGTAATTGTAATTTTGCTTTTTTATATTTTAAATTGTTATCCTATATCTAGGTATATATTTTCATGATAAAAAATAAAATAAAAAAATGGATACGTGTACTTTGTACGCGCGTTAGAAGTTATAGTTCTTTGGCGTGATTAAGAACTAATTTTTAATTTGCATGCAAATAACTTATTGAAATATAAAATAATAAAAGGACTGGAGTGAATTTATTTATATTAATTGTTTATATGGTAACTATGGAAATCATTAATGCTGCAACTTCATCCTGTTAAATTTTCGTGACGCGATGCGCGCGCATCGTAAAAATTCACTCTCATCATTTTTTCATAACGCGCCAAAAGAAGTATAACTTTAAAAATATTAAAAACCTTCGGAATTCGAACCTGGGCTTGGTGTTTCTACCTGTCGGTAGAATCGAACTTTTCCACACGGCCAGCTGGCTTACTGTGTCTGAGTTATACATGCTGATGTGTTCTGTTTCACTGCATGTCAATCACTTCCGACTATTTCCGTTTCATCTAATATTTCTAAAATGCCACCCCAGTATGAGACATTAGACGTTATTCACGTCAAAATTCGTAAATTCTTAACCCAGACGGTGTAAAATACGGGTTAATAAATTATAATTTAAAAAAACTAAAAAACACGCTTTAATGAACTAAAAAGTAAAAAATAATTAATTTTATTGTAAAAAAGCGTGGGGTAGTATGAAAATATGATACAAAGCACCCCACGCTTTTTTACAATAAAATTAATTATTTTTTACTTTTTAGTTCATTAAAGCGTGTTTTTTAGTTTTTTTAAATTATAATTTATTTTTGTTTTTTAGTCCTGGAGATCCTGGTCAGGATAATGGGACAAACTTATGGAATTATTGTATTGTCATCGGTCCTTGATAAGTGTGCAAAGTTTCAGTTCAATCTGAAGTTTTTTGCTTTTTTTTTTAGTCCTGGAGATCCTGGTCAGGATAATGGGACAAACTTATGGAATTATTGTATTGTAATCGGTCCTTGATAAGTGTGCAAAGTTTAAACTAAATCTGACCGTTCAAAGTTGGTCAAAATCAAGTTCAAAGAAGTCGGTTACAAACTGACAAACAAGCAAGCAAGCAAACATACAGGTGAAGCTAATAAAAGCGTGTTAAAAAGCGACATGTTTCGACATTTTAATTAAAATGTCGAAATAAATGTATTCTTCAACAGTTTTCTTGTGTGAATTTTCTTTATCAAACATATTAATTTCATACACAAGTGATTAGAAGTATCTATTCATTAGACATGATTAGTTAAGTTTAAAAAAAGTAGGGATCCCAATTTTAAATCTTAGTGTGAACACACATATTTTGTTTATAAACTGTACATAAGTGGTCCGCCCACAAAATGTGCATGTTTGTCGATAACTGTACCTACACAGTACATAAGCTCGTATTATTTTCCAGACGCCGTTAATGATTTATTCGTGCTGACAGTACTCAAAAAGAGAAAGTGATCAATTTAATAGCTTTTATGAGCTATAATAATTCCTGTTGAAAATGTTCTTGTTAATTCGACGACAACTTATCTCGAATAAAACGATATAAAAATATTTTATTTTGAATTTTTCATTATGCTTGTTATTTATAAAATTTCAAACAGATTATACCCCCTTATTTAAAAAAAATGTATCTTTTTATAACTCCTGCTTCTAAAGTGCAATATTCGAGTACTGTGAGGCGGGCGTGAAGAGGCGTATTTTAGTAAGCGTGCGTAAAAGTACAGTCACCGTGCGTGAAAGTTCAAAGCGTACGTAAAAGTACCATCACCGTGCGTAAAAGTCCAAAGCGTGCGTAAAAATACAATCTCTACATCTTTTAAATCCGAAATTTCCGCACTTTGTACAATACAAGCACTATTTACTGGCTATTGATCGATGTGTTATTATATATAGTAACGCGCCTACAAAGTCCACATCATGTTTTTAATGATTTATACAGAAGTTAATAACTTCAATAAAAATAAACTAAATCGTAACTTAGTCTGTAATTGTAAAGTTTTAAGGACTAGAAGAGCGAATTTTCCGTTTTCATATTTTTTTTCCCTCTCTATTAAACTTTAGAAGCAGTCGTTATAAAAAATTATGTTCGATACGTCCGCTTAAAGTGAGATATCTAGTAGGGTTAAATTGAGGCATTCGATAAAAGGACTGACGCAAACACAACGAGATCTCGTTGTGTATGCGTCAGTCCCTTAGCTCGTGCCTCAATTTAAGCCTACTAGAATACCTCACTTCACGCACACGTATCGAAAATAACTATTTACCTCTCGATGTTGCCTTGAAAATCCATGTCTAAAACGTAATGTCTTTTTCAACCGCTGGATTTATTATGTTCTTTATCGAATTTTAAATTGAAAACACATTTTTACAAAGAAAAGAACGCTCTAAATCATGCCTTTTATCCCGTACCCATATCTTAAAAAATAAGTTATAAGCAATCAAAGTTGAAATTATCATAGATTTTAATGCATATTTTACGGTTTTTTTGATAATCGCTACAAGTATCTTCTACATCGAATAACAAAAAATCTGTTTAGGAATCCATATAGGAAATTTATTGCTCTAAACAATGAAAATGTGCCGCGTATATTGCATAAAAATTAAAGTAAAAAAAAATTTTAAAAGAAGATACTTTTTATTGAGAGGCTCTAAAAAGCAAAAAATAAAAATTAATCTTCCAAATTTTTTAATGTTTAAAAATTTTAAAAAGCATTTGAAACCAATATTCTAGAATATATTTGTTGTAGTCCAGTCACGAGAGCTTAAAAAGGTAGGTCCACCTTGCGTTTTGTGCAGCAAATGATATTATTTTTTTGTGTCCTCAAGCATGTTTAGGAGATGTCAAATCCAAGTTTGCGACCTCTAAAACAGGGCGAGGGAGTTTTGGTGGGCTAAAAACCACGATTATTTTGCACTTTTTTCGGTTTTTTGCTTATAACATAAAAACGGCTTGTCCTATCGAAAAAATGGTCCTATTCAAAATTAAAGGGCACAAAATTTACTTCAAAATGCACTAGTCAAATATGTTTTTGTTCCCATTTTTACTGACTCTACAGAACTTAGAAAAACAAAAAAAAATAAACTCTTTTTTTGTTTGAAGGCGCTAATCTCAGGAACTACCAGTCTGTAAAAGAAGCAAAGTAGTAATAAATGAGACCCTATACGAGTTTTTTAAAAATTCAATCCCAAAGAGTGAAAACGGGAGTGTAGGATTTATTGTAATAACAAAAAATCCTACACCCACGTTTTACCCCCTTTGGGATTTAATTAAAAAAAAAGTGGAATAGCCTATAACCTTCCTTAATAAACGGGCTATCTAACAAAAACATTTTTTTTCAAATCGGACTGGTAGTTCCTGAGATTAGCGCGTTCAAACAAAAAAAAATAAACTCTTTTTTTGTTTGAACGCGCTAATCTCAGGAACAAGTCCGATTTAAAAAAAAAATGTTTGTTAGATAGCCCGTTTATTGACGAAGGTTATGGGATATAAGAGTTTTTTTCATATTTAACCCCAAAGGGCGTAAAACGTGGGTGTAAGATTTTTTGTAATAACAAAAAATCTTACACTCCCGTTTTACCCCCTTTGGGATTGAATTTAAAAAAACTCGAATAGCCTAAAACCTTCCTTAGTAAACGGGCTACCTAACAAAAAAAATTTTTTTTAATCGGACTTGTAGTTCCTGAGATTAGCGTGTTCAAACAAAAAAAGAGATTATTTTTTTTGTTTGAACGCGCTAATCTCAGGAACTATCAGTCCGATTTGAAAAAATTTTTTTTTGTTAGATAGCCCATTTATTAAGGAAGGTTATAGGCTATTCGAGTGTTTCAATAGTTAAAAGCTTGAAAAAATGCTTTTTTTTCATTTTGGTAAAATTTGGCGATTTTCTAGGTTCTGTAGAGCCGGTAAAAATGGGAACATAAACATATTTGACTAGTGCAATTTGAAGTAAATTTTGTGCCCTTGAATTTTGAATACGACCATTTTTTCGATAAGACCAGCCGTTTCCATGTCATAAGCAAGAAACCGAAAAAAGTGCAAAATAATCGAGGTTTTTAGCCCACCAAAACTCCCCCGCCCTGTTTTAAAGGTCGCAAACTTGGATTTGACATCTCCTAAACATGCTTGAGGACACAAAAAAATAAAATCATTTGTTGCACAAAACGCAAGGTGGACTTCCTCTCGTGACTGGACTATTGGTATAATCATAAATTTTGCTATTAATTAATGATTGTTGAATGTTGGGGTCTCGAATGTTTTTTAAAATTTTTTAAACATTAAAAAAATTGGAAGATTAATTTTTTATCTTTATGGTTAAGATACTGTATATTTTAATAGGAACAAGTTTTGGAGCTTCTGCTATTTTTGGTTGCAACGTTTCGTTAGAATATAAAATGTACGTTTTCAGAATCAACAATATTACAAATTATTATAATAGAATTCCAATTCAAAACTATGTTGTCTGTTGTAATAATAATGTTTCAAAAATCTAGTGGACATTTGTTAGTAATGTATCGTTGAACTCAATTGATATGTGTAAAAATAATGAACGAAAAACGTATTAGGTTTCATTCATGCAATCGTTTCATTTCTGTGTTTGTTTTCCACACACAAACATAACTCTTGATCATTCTATCATCGAAACAATTTCTTTAAGATCGTTGTGTGATTCTAAAATAAAATCTCTAAAACATATCGAACTGAATGTGTGATACCATCTTTATAGTTTGGACTCTTAGTTAAAGTTATTCGTCCACTAGGGAACTTTCCTCACACATGACAACGAACTGTATTTGTATAGTGTTGTTAGAACTAAATTTTTAGGTTTCGTACCTCAGAATGAAAGAAACGGAACCCTTATACGATCATTATAAAATATTAGAAATACCTTGTTTTATGTCCGTCTTGTGACTTCTTGTGATTTAACACTACGCATTTCAGCACCGAGTTGCCATCTTCAGGTGTGGTTAATTATTTTTTTAAAAACACACATTGAGTATTCGTAACACTATCTGCATTAGAAAATATAGAGGAAAATCGTATTAACAAAGGGGATTTTTCGAAAAATTATCAAGGCTGGTCTCCTTACTAACGTACTAAAAATCCCACCTTTCCTTTCACCGTTCTGGGTTTTTTAAGCGCTTTTCCCAGAAAAACAAGCCATTTAACATAAAGAACAAAGACTTGTGTATTGAAATACAAAAAAATTATTGTGTTAGGTTATAGGAACGTCATAACAAAATCTGTAACATGATGTACAATATTTTA
This sequence comes from Mongoloraphidia duomilia, assembly GCA_039654895.1. Lineage (NCBI taxonomy): Eukaryota > Metazoa > Arthropoda > Insecta > Raphidioptera > Raphidiidae > Mongoloraphidia > Mongoloraphidia duomilia. The sequence continues at coordinate 13,473,697 of CM077524.1, forward strand.
TACCTAATGACAATAAAATCATATCTTATCTTATATTATCCCACCTTTCCCCGAAGTTTCATTTTTTTGGGGGTGAAACTATTTTACCAAAGTTGTTTTACCTTTGTAAAAAAGTCAGCAGAAGGAGTGGAGGGTGTGATTTTTGGTATGTTAGTTAGGGGAGCACTCTCGACAACATATAAAAAATCTCACCCTCCATTCTTTCTGCTAACTTTTTTTATAAAGAGTTATTTTGTTACCTACATTTTATATTTATAATCTTCTTTTCATTGGCTTTCAAACGCGGATCGCATAACATCTGAACTAAACGTCGAAACTGTAGAATCTTAATATATAAATCTCAGGAACTATAAAGCCTACAAACATGAAATTTGGCAGATTGATTACTTATAGAACGTAGGCATGCACTAAGAAAGGATTTTTCGAAATTTAACCCTTAAAGGATTCAAAAGGGGATGTAGAGTTTTTTGACAAAATGTTCATATCTCCCAAATCGTTTAAGTGAGATTGAATTCAACATACTAGCTCTTCTTTAAAAATAAGCAAACCCATATTCGAGCTTTTTTTTTAAATTCAACCCCTAAGGGGGTAAAACGGAGATGTAAGTTTTCTTTACTATTGCCCAGGTCAAACTGCTGAAGCTAAACTTGAAATTTGGACAGTCGGTTCCTTTTTTGACGTAAGCTCGGACGTAAGCATCCACTAAGAAAGAATTTTTTGAAATTAACTCCTAAAGGGGTAAAAACTCAAAAGGGGGTGTATTGTTTTTTGACAAATTGTTCATAATCTCAAAAATTCAACATACTAAATTATACGAACTCTTTATTAAAAAAATAAGCAAACACATGTTCGATCGTTTTTTTTAAGGAGAATTATAAAAATAGTCTTTTTCCAAAACTGCTCGAGTTAGAAACACGAAATTTGACTTTGTCTTAATTGTTAAAATCGAAGAGACCGGTGTTCGACAAATTATAGAAATTCTTATCCTAAGGGGTGAAAATGGGGGTGGAAACCTCATGAGGGACACGCTGTATCTCTTAAATTGCTTAAGCTAAAAACGTGTAACTAATCATGAATTCATAGCACCCGGGCGAAGCCGGACGGGACCGCTAGTTCTTAATAAAATAAATTTGAAAATTGAAATGTTTATTTTCTAGTGGTAGACATGCTCAATAAACATAATATTATAAGCAACTGCTGTAAGGAGTTCGCTGCCAAATATCTCGAGGCACGAATGTTAGGCTACACGTTGTGGCCGAGTTTTTAGGAACGCTCGGAGATCATTTTCTCGGAGCTCAGACTATCTCAGACAAGATAGATTATTTTCGCTAAGAACTAAAACTCTCAACGGGCTTTAATACTATACATTTATAAGAACTCATCATAGTGTTTTTTTTTGCTTCTTTATTTAGTACTTAAGTTTATGTAAGTGAAAAAAAAAGAAATTGCAAATCTTGAACGTAACACGTTTACGAGTTGGTGTAGGTTGAAAAAAGAAAATATAGGGAAACAAATCTACTTTCAACCATAAAGTTTATTAAAAGGCCTACACATTTCTTATTTAAATTGAGAAGTTAAATTATAAAAGTTTTTTATTTCTCTGTGTGATGTTGGTAAAAAAATGTGAAAAAAATATAAATAAGTTTGTTTTGAAAAGTTCGCGTGAAAACAGAATGGGCTTATTCGTTACATATTATATGTGCATAAATTAGAGTGAAGTGTTTGAAACGACTTTTTTCATCGATACTATAATTTTAAAAATTTAATTTCAAGTGTTATTATAAAAAATCTGAAGATAATTTGAAATTTTAATATTAATGTGATTTTTACGTACAACATCTGTAAGTCCCGTCAATAGCATACGTGTTTTATTGATACTAATTTATCTAATAGCGAATAAAAAGTTTAAACTAGCTCTTGTGATTAAAGAAGGACGAATTTTCTAACGTGAGCCTGTAAAATTCTCAAAAAATCATTTACTTTATGTTTTATGAAAAATGTATATTTTCACTGAGTATTCTGAGACGACATAACTACTATTTTTGAATTATGATTCAATTATTTTAATGTATAAAACGTGGTATAAATGGCTAACTCATTTTTAATACCAAGGTAGGTAGATAGATCAGAAAACTCTCGTTTTTCCTTCACGGTCATAAAACCGTACCACCTTGTGATAAAAATTGTAAACTACACGTTAGTGATGAAAATCGTTTTTTTTTTTAATTTTCTTGGCGGATAATTAGCCATACAATTTCACAATATTATACGAGTCAACTTCCAATTTTTAGTGGAATAATTTCATAACAAAAAATAAAAATAGTTTTTATTTAGCAATGTAGCGAATCATAAATCATTTTGGCCTACTGTATACTCCAGTAATTCTAGACATTTAAATGCCCCATCTGCAGAATAATTCCCAGTTAGCTGATTTTTTTATATACCTTCGTTAAGGTGTTTTAAAAAACGTGTAGAAAGTCCCTCACGATAGACGGTTTTTTGCGAATTTCTCGGTTCCGTACCATTTTTTGCAAAAAATGGTTATTATCAATCTTGTAGAGGGCAAAATTATCTACAACTTTTGTATAAACATTTTTTGTCTGCGATTTATAATTTTTCTTATTTAAGTACCCGCGGCTTCCTCCCCCTCAATTTTACATAACGGGATTATGTTGCTTCCCGAAGGCCTAACAAAATGATTTATAGCTTCATTTTAAGTTGAACTTTAAGCTAACGATTAACTATAATTTTTATCGAAATTAATGCAGTAGTTCTCTAGTTATAAGCAACCAAACATACAAATCAACAGCACTCAAACAGACAGACGACAGACAATTTTTTTTTGAAAATACTATATTTATACTTGACAACAATTATAAAGACCATTCGTAAAGTAATTTTGTAAAAAAAAATTACAAGGGTTGAGAGAGTGCGAATTAAGTACGAGTAAGTATGCATTTGCATACCGTATAACACACCCTAGTAATAGTAGCCACATTTTTAATTTTTTTTACAAAATTCCTTTACGAATAGTCTTTATAACAATTATAATGACTATTCGTAAAGGAATTTTGAAAAAAAATTAAAAGTATGGCTACTCCGGTCTATTCTTAGTAGTGCGTTATAAGGTATGAGAATGCATACTCATACTTAAATCGCACTCTCTCAATCCTTGTAAATTTTTTTTACAAAATTACTTTACGAATGGCCTTTATAATTGATGTCAAGTATAAATATCGTATTTTCCAAAAAAAAATGGTCTGTCCGTTTGTCTGTTTCACTGCTGTCGATTTGTATGTTTGGTTGCTTATAAATAGAGAGTTACTGCATTAATTTCGATAAAATTATAATTAATCGTTAGCTTTAAGTTCAATTTAAAATAATGGTACAAATTATTATGTTAGGCCCTCGGGAAGCAACATAATACCGTTATGAAAAATCGAGGGGGAGGAAGCCACGGGTACTTAAATAAGTAAAACTATGAATCGTAAACAAAAAATGTTTATACGAAAGTCGTAGAGAATTGTGTCCTCTACAAGATTGATAATCACCATTTTTTACCAAAAATGGAACGGAACCGAGAAATTCGCAAAAAACCGTCTATCGTGAACTTGAACCTTTAATATCTGGCAACGCCGGATATCGATGGGGACTTTTTACACGTTTTTATAACACCATAACGAAGGTATATATAAAAAAAAATCAGCTAACTGGGAATTATTCTGCAGTGGAAATCTAAAATTACTGGACTATGTAGATATTCTGTCGAAAATATTTTTTTAATATGAGAAACTAAATTTCTAACAATTTGTAAGATGGCAGAACGCTATACAATTAGGTATATATTGTTAGCGATCCACCCCGGCTTTGCACTGTTATAACGTAAAACTGAATGTTTGATGTTAGAAGACATCAGTGATGCATATTTACAAAAATATTCAAATCATGGAGGTCAGAGATAAAGAAGATTGATCTCGACAGGTCGCAATTTAAAGCGCGTGCAGTGCCGAAAATCGATGACGATAAGGGTTCGTAAAAGCTTTACGTGCGGCACTGTAGCTATAAGGCCCCGAGTCTCCTATGAACGAATCCATAGCAACGCGTTTACTGTCTTTATCTATATTCTATTCTGTAGAACCTTTTATTTAGAACGTGCACATTTGCAATAATTCTATTAGAAAAAGGTGAAATTAAATAATTTTTAAGAACAATTCATGTATTTGATCGATTAATTCAGTTTATTTCTATCTTGCAAAAGAGGTGATCTTCAAATCGCCCGATTACCCACTCTACTTGGGGTCTTAATAGCTTCAGCGCCTCTACCACCGGAATAGGAATCCGCCGCGCTTGTATGTCTGTCTGTGCCTGATTTTCTCCTTAACTACTGAACGGATTTTGTCCCGGTTTTTACGATTAGATAGATTGATTCACGAGGAAGGTTTAGATTTATAATTAACTGGCCGGCCTGGCATCGCCCGGGTGAGAAATTTGTTTCACTATTCGATAGGTGATACTTCGCTTTAGAACATAGGTTAGAATAACTGGCCGGCTCGGCTTCATCCTGGTGAAAATCGGGGGTAGGTAATCTTAAAAATTACTGAACCGGTTTCAAATTTTTTGCACTGTTCGATAGATATTACTTTGCTTTAGGACATAGGCTATAATAACTGGAGCGAGCGAGTGAGTAACATAGCACCCGAGAGCGAACGAGCGAAGCGAGTGAGTAATGTATTAATAAATCATAAATTCATAGCACCCGGGCGAAATCGGACCGGGCCGTGAGTAATTTTATATAAAATACTCCACCATAAATTAACTTCGATTTAAACTTAATATCTAATTTATTACACAGCCTGTATATATGAGCACTTTAGTGTTTTTAATTTCCTGACTTCTATAAATACTTGTAGCGATATATGTTTTGAGCCGAGAAAACAGTTTACTTTAGAAATATTCAGTGAATGCACGTAGTATTATTATTGCCGATGTATTTCTGTAGATTGTATAGACTATAGAAGGATGGTCCGCTTACTGCTACCAGCATATTTGTTCGTCATTAACATTGTTACGAATAAAAGCAGACCAAGGAAAGTTGCACACGTGGTGTACTGTCACAATGCCTCACCGGCAACCGTTCTAATAATTGTAACAACACAGTAAATATGTTTTATAAAGTGAAGAGATCGTGTTCAAAAATTGCAAGATTTCTGTAAAGGCTATAGTATTTTGAGATTATATAGCTAGTATTTAGAGTGTAAATAAATATACTAGTCAGCAAGTCAGCGGTCGGGACACCTGGCGTCGGGGCGCTTTAAAAGGTGTAAAAAAAATCTAGTGTTTTGTAAAATCTGAAATTTGGTAGAGTGTTAGTAATATACCGACCCAGTCAGGTGTGTCATAACTTTTGAACTAAAAGGTCATATTGTTACAAAACTGTTTTCTGAGTTGGCGGGATAAATATTTATTTACATTAATTAAAAACACAATAATAAACAATAACTGCAACAACGAAAAGTCAGTTCTAACAATCAACACAAGTAAACAATAATTAAACAGTAATTAACACTTAACTATATTATACAATTAACTATAAATAATTGACTATATTCCAGGACTATTTATTTCTAGTTATTTATTTTATCAATTTATATCACAGTATTTATATCAGATTTATTTCGCTGTTCAACACTGTCACAGTATAATCTACACTGACTGATTCCCGTTGACTGATCGCGCGAAAATTAGTTTTAGAACTTTTCACTTTATGACAGTCGATTTGTTAAGAGGATATCCCTGTGGAGTTTTGTGTGCATTTGTGTGTATTTAACTATCTTTATTTTGGTGAAGTCTAGTCGATGGCTGTTCTACTATCTTGAGTTTTTACATACACAATATGCAATATTTTACATAATACAGTTAAATATTCACACGATCAATTATTCGCAACTATTAAATACAAATAAATGCATAAGTTAGCATTACTGCTAGGAACGTTACAATGGAAATACTAGAAAAAATCATTTTAAAGCTATGACACCATCGGGACTCAAACTCAAATCTTCCACTATCGCGGGGGATGAGTTATCATTTACATGATATATTTTATAGTGCCTATTCTCCCAATTAGAAAAATGAAAAGAAAAACAAAAACAAATAATGATCGAACTAATTGTCGGGACTGTTCTTAACTTTTTCGCCACTGATTTCTTAAAGCTTCACTCAGCATTTCTTCCAACTTACTTCTAAATGAACTATGATTCCCCTTGTGCTTGTGTATTATGTACATTGTACACGTACATTTGAACTTTGAGGAATTAAAAAAATCTTCCAATGAAATACAATAATTAAGGATGATTCATAGACGATGTCTTGTAATACATTAAGAAATGCCAAACATACGAAATTTACGAACTGTTGACGTTTGTATTTACATAAACACTTTAAATAAATACGAAATACGTGTTACCTAATCGTTGAAGTCTTTTATTCCATTCAGTAGTTTGGGCGCTATAATTTCCGGGTCAATACTCAATAATGGAAGTGCTGCATAGTGCCAGTTGGAAATAGGGTCATCCCGCGTATCAAAATTTGATAATTTTGAATAGTGTGTGTTATTCCTCATAGATAAACAAATAATGTAAACCAGCCTTTTTGTTCTTATATCCTTCCTCCTTAATTGCAAACAAGAATTAAAAACATGTGTTCATTTTAAACGAATGATGACGTCAAAGCCAGAGCAATGAAAGAGAGGTATACTTCCTCGTCAGTTGTAACTCGTGAAGAACCTAACCTAAGTTCTAACTGCCGGCCTGTCAACTGTACATAAACAAATGAGTGTACTATATTCTCTCTTTATCTATGGATCAGTGGGCGTGATTCAACTACAGCAGCCAATCAAAGAATGCTGGCTGTGAATGACGTATTACGTGGCGGTATAATTCTATGTTCAAAAATTAGGTATCTACATTGAAAAATACGCACTCTTTGGAATTTTTTTCTTGTATGTATGTATGTTCAGTTTATTTTACCTGCCTTAAAGGCACATGGTTTTTTTTGTGCACATCTACGTACCTTTCGAATGATGTAAGTTTCATTCCCGTCCTTTTAGAATAAATAGTAAAAAAAGGTACCACAATTTTCGGTGTTCACGTATTAGTGTATAGATTGACACTAAAAATTATCAATGATTACATTACGTTCACCATGTGTTTTAACCTGTTATGTATTCAATGTACCTCTTATATAAGATATCGAAGATATCGTTGCAATAAATAAAACCTATTAATTGAGACAGTCAGTCATGAGCCAGGCACATGGTGTGCTCACTCTTATAGAAAAGCTCGGACCATGTTAGTTCTGACTGCAAAAACCGAAATTATTGGCGCTGCTAACTTTTGAATATTAATGATCACAATATCTTAGGTAACGTAGTATATTATTAAATGAATGCATAATGACTGGCATCATAACATAGCTGACTACAGTATTATGTTACGTCATTGTCAAAATGGGTGTTTCATTGTATCCTGATGCAGTCATTATATTCGTGTTTTGTAAAAGTGAAAAAAATAGTTTTTAAGTGATGTGTTCCCAATTGCAATAATGCTAATAGTGGGAAGATTACATTTTATTCATTTCCTAAGGAAACTGAGGTAAGAATAATTTATTTATCTATGACTATGATATTATAAGTAAGATACTATAACTTAAAAATCATATAATCACATTTATTCAAGTTCCACGTCGTTATATTTTGTTTGAATGAAATAATAATATTTATAGATGTTTAAAATATTAAAAATCTGGGATTGACAAGTGTTTAAAATACTTAAAATTATGTTTTAATTACAGAGATTTCATCAGAGGATTTTTGCGATCAATCGTAGGGATTTCCTTGATAGTCCTAAAAATCGAGTCCGAAAAAATGTCCGAGTGTGTGAAGCTCATTTCTCTGAAGATTGCAAATATGAAGCCGTGAAAATCAATATTATTATTATGAAACAATTCTGAAAACTATATTATTAATATTTTGTTGTATTATTTTATATTTACATGACTTGATAATATTATAATAATTTAGTTCAGTGACTTATTTCGTATTCATATGTTATTTTTTTATGTTAATATAGTTTGTTATTATGAAAAATTGTAATAAAACTGAAAAAAAAACATTTCTTTTATTTTTTAATTAACCTTTTCAATTTGTACGTCATTTCTAGGAAAATTAAATTTAAAGATACGAGTAAAATATTTGAAATTACCGCTTCTTTTATTGTGGCACACTAGCGCCATACTCCATAGTGGCAGTAATCAGTACTAAAAGGATAGAGTGGGATATCTATACTACTCTATCTATGGTTGCACACTAGCGCCATAAGTTTTTGCAGTCAGTACTAAAAGGGTCAGAGCATTCATGATAGAGTGGGCTATCTATATAACTCTCTTATCTATGGCCAGGCAGCTACACCACCACATCTTTTAAAATAGTTTCAACACCTTTGTATTATAAATGTTACATTATTATAATATCTACAATTAAATATAATAATTATCAAATACTAACTATCTTGATTTAAAACATATCATAACCCTTGACAGTACTAAGTACGATTTGAAATTATTTCGGTTCTATTATACGTATGCTAGATATTTTTTTATTTATTGAAGAAAAGCAACCCTTTTTTGTTGATTTATTTTTGTTGCAACCTATAAAAATAATAAATAAAGAAACGATGAATTCGTAATATATCAGTAGGTACATTAAAAACACTGGTATCGCCTGTAGTCGAAATTCGACCAATTGTGTCTGTAAAGTAAATCCACATTTATTTGTTACGTAACCTTATAAACACAAATTCTACATAACTGTACTGACATTTCCGACAATATTGATAGTTCATAGAATCTCCATGGTGTGTCACCAAAGGTCTTTAAATAGCGAGAGAAACAACGTATTTGTGGTCAAAGCGTTTTGTATATATAGAGTGTCCCAAAATTGCTGGGACACAGAGCTACCACGTGTAGTAGAGGTCAAAGTAAATCGATTGGGCCCAATTTATGTATATACCAAAATGTACCGTTTGCCCGTGAGAAGAGTTCAAAGTTTACATAAAATTTTGTATATAAAATTTTGTTTTACAATTTTATTAAACTTGTACTAGGAATATCTGTTAGCATTATTTAAGAAAACATTTTTTTCCTTCGGAACTATGCGGAATACGAAATTTTTACAAGAGTAACAAAATGAAGATAATTAATCAGTCTTCTCGCTAAAAAATTTGAGAGTCGTATTACCACCCCTAAGAACGTTCTGAAAAAAATGTCAGGGGGTGAGGGTGGTTTTAACCCTTCTACAATTTCTTTTGGGTTTCTTTGATTACCGAAAGGAGAGTAATCCTCTAAAATGCACTTTTGTCAAATTTCATTCAATTTGTTTCACTCATTTCTGAACAGCGTACAAAAATGTGTTTTTTTATGTAAACTTTGAACTCTTCTCACGGGCAAACGGTACATTTTGGTATATAAATAAATTGGGTCCAATCGACTTGTTTTGACCTCTACTACACGTGGTAGCTCTGTGTCCCAGCAATTTTGGGACCCCTGTATAACAAATAGTAAAAAAATGTAGGATAATTTTCGATATTCACGTATTAATATATAGAATGGTATTGACGTTTCTGTGGTTTTCTCGCCAATGCAATGCTTTTAAATAGACCTTCAATGTTATTGGCCTTTGCACGTATTTCCTATGTAGACTTATTTAGCTGCTGGGGTTTATTTCAATTATTTAAATGAAAATGTTTGAATTAACTCAAATTATAATTTTTTCTTAATTTAAATACTTTGAGTGACGTATTTTTAAATATTTAAATTAAAATGTAAATAAAGCATGTAGGTATAGAGAGCACAAAATCGAGCTACAGATACCTAGTATAGATGTGAAAGAACACTGAATAAAAAAGTGGGTGCGTGTACCTACTTATGTACGTGCGTTAGAAGTTATACTTCTTTAACGTGATTAAAAAATAATTTTTAATTTTCATGCAAATAATTTATTGAAATAAAATAATTAAAGATTTGTTTATATGGTAAGTGGTAACTATGGAAATCAATCCTGTTAATTTTGATGTCACACTTTTTGTGTCACAGTTTTTATGTAATTAGTTTTTGAAAAATTCACTCTCATAATTTTTTCATAACGCACCTAACTTCAAAAAGAATTTAAAAATTAAATTTGAGAATATAATTTCAGACTAAACATTTTTGAAGGGGGTGCTTTAAATTTTAGTGGAACATAAAATATTGGAAATTTTTCAGTTGTTTTCAAATAATATATTTTCTATTAATTTTTGAACTAAAACTTCTTAGGCGGCACTGCCTCTACGATTTGAAGGGTAAAATGATGAAACGAAAATGTTGTGACGCGAAATAACAACCTTAAATAAATCAATAATTAATGTAGTTATGGCTCATTCTGATCCATAAGAAGTTTCACTTCGGTCGCGTGTGCCGCGACACTTGACTTTTTTATTTTTCACTATCACACTATGACGTTTGTTTATAACATAAAATGGGGCCATACTCAAAAAATATAATTTAGAACGTGAAAAAATATAGTAGATACTATAGTTATAACTTATTGCCATGATTCGAATTTTTTCCAGCTTTTTCCCAAAAAATATCTTGTTCTCTTTTGTAATATCTACTGTTCTTTCTAGTACGTGTATTGTACCAGTTGGTTAAGAGATACCTGGTGCACTATAATAGACCGAGAGCTAGTGACAATTTTTTGGTGTTATTTATTCAAGGCCTTATTTTTGTAAAGATGTTGAGGGAGACATATTGAAGTGCCCTGAGTAAGGGATTTTGCTAGATAGCGGTATGGGAGGGCTTCAGACCGCCCCCAACATGTAACAAAAAAAATTGTCACAATTATTATTGCTTCAAAGCTGATATTGTTTGTATAGCTTGTCGGTGACCAAATAATGCCATTATAATATTTGCAGATCGATTGGTCAGTATTAAAGGGGTGGCAGATCACCCTAAACGTGTACTTGTACCCGACAAAATTTATATTATTAGTTTAAGGTTCAAATTTTAATATGTTGTTACGGCGACTGTTTTAAGCATATATTTCAATTTGCAGAACAAAGTGTCGGTATTAAGCCCCTCTCTTACAGGGAAGCTTGCTCGCCTAGGTGTTTATATTGTTCTGCAAGAGGGTTAATACCGACATTTTGTTCTGCAAATTGAAATATCTGCTTAAGACAGTCGCCGTAACAACATATTAAAATTTGAGCCTTGAACTAATAATATAAATTTCGTCGGGTACATGACACGTTTAGGGTGATCTGCCACCCCTTTAATACTGACCAATCGATCCGCAAATATTATAATGGCATTACTGGGTCACCGACAAGCTATACAAGCAATTTTAGCCTTGAAGCAATAATAAATTTGACAATTTTTTTGTTACATGTTGGGGTCCGTCTGCATCCCTCCCATACCGCTATCTAGCTAAATCCCTTACACAGAGCACTTTAATATGCCTCCCTCAACATCTTTACAAAAATAAGGCCTTGAATAAATAACACCAAAAAATTGTCACTAGCTCTCGGTCAATAAGAAAATAGATTATTTTTAGGTTATTTTTTCATCGTTTTTTAAAATCAAACTAATATTTTTTTAATTTTAATTTGTATAGATACTAGTAACTTAGCCAATGTTACTAAGGCAATCCTTCGGGATTCTCTATTAATCTACACAGATGTGGTGGAACTAGCAGACAGACAAACAGACAGAATCAATGTGGAAAACAAAATATAAAAATATAAAAAAATAAAAGAAATTTTGCGTATTTGAAATTGCATTTTTTTTTACGAAATATGAACTGTATAAATAGAACACAAGGCAGTATTTTCGATACTGATATTTTTAGAAACTGTGTTAATTATTTTTAAATATTTTGTTCTAATTTTATTTCATAATTTCTCAACTGAATGCACTTTTCATATTCTTAAACCTGAAGTGAAAAAACATAGTTCTAAAAATAGATTTTTATGCAATATATTTAATAAACTTTAAATCAAAGATTTATTTTTGATTGGTAGATTCTGTTAGGTGTAATTTTTCTATATTTCACTATAGTTGCAGCATTGAATATATAATTATACTAATCTATATATTAATAAAAGTCTTGTTCTGTCGAATCAATTTTAATAGGATTTCACTATAAGATAGGTTGCCACCCGGGATACCGTCCTCTTTTTTGGGGCATCCGGGGCAGTTATGTACCCCCGGGGTTTCAAAATTTACACATATTTTTATAACGGACGTTTTTTTTCCTCTTATGCATTTTTGAACGAATGAATTCTAAGGGTCATTTTCTGGTAGCTTAGGTTTTTGTTTGGTAACCTTCGGAATTTCATTCTTTACACCTTTCTGACTGTAAATCGCATCAACTCGAATTAATCCTAACAGTTTTTGAAACGGAATGTTTATTGGCGCCCGGTGCAAGAACAGTCAAATGTCGTTTGAAACTCTGTCATGCAGAACATTAGACTGTACTTCACAAAAACAAAATATGATTGCAATACATAGAAAAAAATCGCTTTTTAAGCTAAATTTTGATTAAAATGCGTATAAAAATGTTGTTTCGAAGTGAAACTTATACAAAAAACTATTTAAATAGATGTATACACATGTATACACACTAGATACGTAATGGGTCATAGTACGGCGAGTGATGACAGTATGTAAAAACGAGCGATAGCGAGTTTTTACAGTCACACGAGCCGTAATACCATTACGCACGAGACATATATGGTATTTTTGCCATACCCACTACAAAATACCTACTTTTCACGTCATTTTCAAAAAATTCTGACAGTTCATTTGCGTCGCCATTTTTCCTTCCAGTGTGCCGAGAAGTTCGTGCAAGTAATTAATGACAAGCGCACGCAGGCGTATAGAGCGAATAAACAGAAGTTGCTATGGCGACTGTTATTTTCTGCGCTAGTGCAGAAAGTAAACCATTTTCCGCACACCTGCCTGTTAAATGGGTCATTCATGGCCGCTATACATACATCGAAAGTAGCTATTTTGTACAAAACCACTACACAACAGGCATGGTGTGCGGAAAATGGTTTACTTTCTGCACTAGCGCAGAAAATAACGGTTGCCATAGCAATGTCTGTGTATTCGCTCTATACACCTGCGTACGCCTGTCATTACTTACTTGCACGAACTTCTCGGCATACTGAAAGGAAAGATGGCGACGCAAATGAACTGTCAGAATTTTTTGAAAATGGCGTGAAAAGTAGGTATTTTGTAGTGGGTATGGCAAAAATACCATATAAGATATATTTATTTGCCATACCCACTGGGTATGGCAAAAAAAATATATCGTTTCAATCGATCAATTATGTTTTAAGCAAGAGCGATTTGAAATTCTGCAATGTTTTTCTTATGTAAAAATATAATTATATGGTCACAATCCTAAGGTCATTGTCAAATTAGATTTTCTGATAAAGTTTTCTGCAACCCAGCACTAAGCTAACAGAAAATGTGCCTTAAAAGTCGTATCGTTGGCTTGAGGTTTAAGAAGCTTGCGCTATTTTATTTATGTATTTTATTTGCGAATATTAGTGCAAATACGTTCAATAATAGTGAACACTCTAATATCACAATATATGCCCTTTCTGTAGGGCATATACTGTGCTATTATTAAGATTTCAGAAAACAATGACTAGACATGAAATAATATATACAAGTTTAGAGTATGGTAGTTCTAGAAGATTCTTAAAATATTTTTATTTTGTAAATACCCTCTTCTATAAACCTGTTCAATGTTCATATTGACATTCATATTGAATTTGATTAGTTTCTTACTCGAATTTCTTTTGATACTGTGTTTTGAAAACTCGAAGTTTGATATTTTTTATATAAAATGTCAGTTTAGAAAATAAATTCACAAAATAGGCCATTGAATTTAAAACTAGCAAATTAAAATAAAGCAAAATGAAATAAGATGCACTGAAACAATGAAAAAACAAAGTCCTTTTTCAAATTTTGTAAATATTTTCACTGTAACGATGCTATTGTGCAATGAAATTAATGTTTACAATTTACTAAAAAATAAATATTATCGTTCATATTATTTTTAGAAGAGATCCTGATTCCTGACTATTGGTAAGGCAAATTACTTTTCGTAAAATAACGAAATATACAGGGTATTTGATTTCAACCAACATATTGACTTTACTTCATGTTAATTTTATTTCTCCATTTGAATTACGTTGAATTCAAGTTATATCAAATCGTAGGCTCAGCTCACAAAAACTGTGGAAACGTTATTTTTGCCGTTCTTTTAGATAGATTTCAGAGTTAGCCTACTATTTGATATCATAGATAGAGGAGGGAAGCCATCCAAAAAAGTGTCGGTGCAAAAGATAGAGATGGAGAATAGAACAGTTCTTCTATCTTTTACATAGCCAAGGTTACAAAATATGTAAATAGATTAGGAAAGGAAGGCGTGGCGGAGTCGCAACTGTCTCCTTCTAGCTAGAATCTGCGTTTAACGTACGTTGTGAATTGAATCACTCTTTACCTTCCCCTTCACCCATTGACACTACAAACCTGTCAAATTTCATTCATTCTACAGACATAACCTCGTTTTTTTAAACACACGCGTCGTTAATAATTAAAGCAATTTGTTATGGGATGGTGTCTTGTACCTGACTGCAATTATAATGAAAATTATGACTGCAAAAAGTTTAAATTTGCGACTGAGGAAAAAGCTGAAATAATACCTAAATATCCAATACCTAATTGGTGAAAACATTTTTTTATACTTTTAGCTTACCTTCCATTGATCTAGCGTAACTCAGACGACTTCAGAACACTTTTTCAACTCCAAATGGAAAGAACAAACTCAATTTCTAATTATAAATGCTTAAATTATACCTCGACAAACGTCAACGAGGAAGTTAGGTTAGAATTAAACGTCACTGGCTGAATCAGTGAATCAAGTTAGGACATTCAATTTTCATAAATCTTTAATTTCAAATAAAAAAAAACTCGGGTCGCAGTGCCAAAACCCTGCCGACAATATAGTGTATTTGCTAATACTGGCATTGTGGCTTTATTATGTGAACTTAAGTTTGTTTTTGAACAAAATAAAAAATTTAACCCCTTAATACACCCCTTAAAATAATATTTTTTTTCTTAATTTCAATATTTTTATCAATGCAACCTCGGTACCAAATTAAATACACCCTTCAGTAAGTAAAGCACTATCCGCAAACTAGTGTTTTCATAAAATTTGTAAGTCCGGTCCTGTCGGGCCGATTTTATTAAAATTTTAGCAGCACATTTTGATCTTTATTAAAAGGTTAAATTTCAATTTTGAAACAATTCTGAGAATTTTTTCGGCATTTTTGGGCCCAAAAACATTTTTCAACCCCTAAAAACCACCCTTAAAATAGTCCGATTGGGCCCATTTTAAATAGGCTTCGTGCGGTGATGGATTTCAACGTGCCTACCAAATTTCGTCAAAATCAATTAACTCTTTCGAAAGTTATAGCCCGCACACACACACACACACACACACACACACTATATATATATATATATATATATATATATATATAAATATATAAATATATATATATATATATATACATATATAAACAGACTTTTCCAAAAATGGTGCCAAAGTGTTCAGGAGGCTATGAAACGTCGAGAAATTTTGGTCCGACCCCTAGGTCCCGCCATCCGACCGACGCCAATAGTGTATGTGCCATATGGCAAATACACTAATTATTTCACACGAAATAATAAAGTTTTGTAGCCAATAATGACGGGATTTAATATTAATTATTTTTATGAAACAGCCATTGTTTTGGTAAGAAATGTGTTTTAAGAGAATAGTAACGAATATTCTGTTAAACCCCATACATTTTTGAACGCCAATCGACTCCATTTCTGTAGTCTATTAACAATACCTACTGGCTACTATAAATTTAAAATTTAAAAAAGAGAATCGATGCGTTTTCTATCTCTCTTTTCCAACCTGACACTGTCACTTCCGGTTAGGTCTATGACTTCCCTACTCTATCTATGATATCTCTATTGATATAACTTGAATTCATTGTAATTCAAATGCAGAAATTTAAAACATGTAAAGTCAATATGTTGGTTCAAATCAAACGCACTGTATATCAATACCATTATAGTCCAGTCACCAGGAGCAAAATACGTCACTTAGCTCGAAAGAAATGTGGAACTACATTTTGACATGAATAACGTCCGATATCTCATACTGGGGTGGAATTTGAAAAATATTAGATGAAACGGAAAAGTCGGAAGTGATTGACATATGAAACAAAACACAGCGCATGTATAACTATAATGTTAAGGTCTCAGACACAGTAAGCCATGGTGGCCTTAAGGAAACGTACGAGTCTACTGACAGGTATACAAACGCGAATACGCGATGTACCAGCGATACACACATACCTATTTTTTTTACTAAAGTTGTAGTTTGGTGTTTAAGAAACACAACTTTAACTATTTCCTCCTTTGGGGGATGCTTAAGTCTCCGGTTACAGAAGATCAAAAAACCCAGTTATTTGTAAATGGTTCAAACAACAGTAATGGTTTTACAATTTAAAAGTTATTGTTACAAAACTGTTTTCTGAGTTGGCGAAATAAATATTTATTTACAATAATTAAAAACACAATAACAATGATTGCAACAACGAAAAGTCAGTTCTAACAATCAACACAATTAAACAATAACTAAACAGTAATTACAAAGCCAAACGAACAACTATATACAATAATTCGTAATTATTAACTATATACCAGGACTATTTATTTCTAGGTATTTATGTTTCAAATATTTATTTCACTGTATTTATATCAGACGCACTATTTGTCGCTCAGTATTCTCCATTGACTTGAATGCCTGACTCACCGTTGACTGCTGTTTATATATGCTGCGTGCATAAGCCTATAGTGTGTTCTCGCTTTCTCTAGAACTTTCATGCAGGTACCAGTTGTTACAGTAAGCGGACCCCCGTTTCTCAGAACTCTTGCCTGCCGGTTATATACAGGGTGATCCGTAACATTATTATCAATCTTATATCGTCGCTAACAAGACGAACCGCGGACGTACAAAATTGACGATTTTGAGAGCTTCTTATGGGCATCTGTGAAGGACAATGTGGCGTAACTCTCCTGTACCTATAAATGTCTTTTAACGTATCGTTTATTGCGGATTAATAGATCAATGAATACGGTTATGGAGTTTGATAATAATAGAGGTGATTGGATAAGCGGCCAATAGACCAGTCGTAATAAATTCCTACATTTTTTGGAAAGAAAAAATCATTTTACAACCTATGTTACAATAGGGAACCGAACCCGATCTTTTCTACTTTCGCGGCAGAATGTGCATCCTTACACTACCGCGACACGATTATGATACAATACTTAATCTCCACATATGCAGAAAATCGATTAGAATTACACAATGTGCGAGAGTTATTAATTTTGTGTAAGCGTAGATGAGAATCATCAACAAAGTGAGAGCTCGCAAACTTGTGTTGGTACAATAATTCTTACTATATTATGACCAGGATTGGTATTCACAATACAGTATAAGGTATCTGTAGAAAATCGATGTGATAATCAACGTCTAATAATGAAAATACACTAAATACACCATATTATAATTTAACCAAATTATAATATGGTAACAATTTTTAGCTGTAGGAATCGTCAGATAACTACATTGTCATAAACATACATATATGAGAAATCAAACCCAATATTTTTGATTTGGGAATAAAGTAATTTGTTTATACGGCTGAATTTCTTAGTAAAGAAGGTGATTGGATAAGCGGCCAATAGACCAGTCATAATCAATTCCTGCATTTTTTGGAAAGAAAAAACCATTTTACAACCTATGTCACAGTCGGGTTTAGTAATAATGGATACAAAACTTAATAATACAAAACTTTAGTACTTTACAGTGAAAAATGTTATATTTCTTTTTTCTGAAAATTGTTTTTGTAAAATAATATGACTTAAAACTCAAAAATGACTAAATTTTCGAGCATGATTTTTCTTACAATTTATAGTGAATTTGGTGCAAATTACATAAAAATAAAACTTGTTTTAAAATAACTTTATTAAGTATGTAATCTTTTCATTGATTAACATGGAAAAGGGTGGGAGATGTATACAGTAATTTCACGTTCTGAGGTGTGTATTAAAACACTTTGATAATTATTATAAAATTGTGCAAATTGTGTTTTAATGACCACCAACAGCTAAGGTTATTTGGGCCTAGCACCAATTCATATTTTCAGTTCATTATTTTTAGTGTATTTGCCATATGGCACATACATTATTGGCGTCGGTCGGATAAAATTAACCCCTTAATACAACCCTTAAAATAATATTTTTTTCTTAATTTCAATATTATTATCAATGCAACCTCTGTAGCAAATTAAACGCCATGGCGGGACCTAGGGGTCGGACCAAAATTTCTCGACGTTTCATGACCTCCTGAACAATTTGCCACCATTTTTGAAAATGTTTATATATATATGTGTGTGTTAGCACGATAACTCTCGAAAGACTCAATCGATTTTAACGAATTTTGGTACACACGTTGGAATGCATCACCGCACGGAACCTATTTAAAATGGGCCCGATCGGACTATTTTAAGGGTAGTTTTTAGGGGTTGAAAAATGTTTTTGGGCCCAAAAACCCCGAAAAAATTCTCAGAATTATTTCAAAATTGAAATTTAACCTTTCAGTAGAGATCAAAATGTGCTGCTAAAGTTTTAATGAAATCGGCCCGACAGGACCGGACTTACAAATTTTATGAAAACACTAGTTTGCTGATAGTAATTTACTTACTGAAGGGTGTTTAATTTGCTACAGAGGTTGCATTGATAATAATATTGAAATTAAGAAAAAAATATTATTTTAAGGGTTGTATTAAGGGGTTTAATTTTTTATTTTGTCCAAAAACAAACTTAAGTTCCCGCATTAAAGCCACAATGCCTGTATTATCAAATACATTATATTGTCGGCAGGGTGTTGGCACTGCGACCCGAGTTTTTTTTTTTAATATTAAATTGAAAATCCAATTGACACTTTTACCAGATCTCGGGCTAGAACCCGGGAACTGGGGACTTGTAATAGAGGAACCATAGCAACGCCATGTAAACAACAGCATTGCTACACACTCGGCTATTCTCAAGCCCGATAATTATTATAAATGATACCTCTTCAAAGTATCCGAGGAATTGATTAGAAATAAAATATCACAGATATTAAAAAAAAATATAATTGATACTTACCGTACTTATCGCTATGTAATACTATGTCATATTTATGTACTTACCTTATGTGTTTATGTACTTACCTTATGTATTTATGTACTTACCTTACGTATTTTTTAGTAGTGCTAATAGCCCTAAGGTTGAAGCACATATGTTATGTTTTTGTTGTTTGCTAAATAAAAAAAAAAAAAAAAAAAAAAATCCTTTTAAGCATAACTGGTTCATCCAAACTAATATAACAAATGCGAGGGTGTGTTTGTCTCTGTGTGTCTATCTGTTTGTTACCTCTTCACGGCTTAACCACTGAACTGATTTCGACGAAAGTTAGCAAAGAGGTTCCTTTAGCTCGACAAAGGACATAGGCTACTTTTTATCTCGGAAAACTGTGCATCCACACTTACACAGTATACAGTATACACACTACTGTGCATACCTATTATAAAGATCTTTTTGACGTGGTTTAATAATATTGTAGATCTTTATATAAAATTAATAATAAATAAATAAAACACAACAAAATTTGATTTAATCAAGACGAGTCTAAAATAGGGCTGATCACAACGAAATTATAATTTTGAATTACTTGTTTGTTTCAAAGGCGTAGCTAATAGAAACTGCCAAAACAAAACAATGTTGTGGTCGATTATGTAGAGTATTATGTTGACTCAAAAAGACACAACACTATGGTGTCATGAATTAATGATGCATTCTACGTTTCCATAGTTAATCATCATGTATTTGTGTATTTTGGATAACAGATTATTGCATTTTTAACTGTCAAAATAGGCATTTTTATTAATTCATAGCACCCTGGCGAAGTCGGTCCGGGCAGCTAGTTGATTTATAATTGGTTCATTGACTGATTGACGCGAGCCTTTAAGTTCACTTTCAGGGAAGATGCGAGGGTAAAATGTAAAACATTTCTGATCTAAATATAGATAAGGGCCTAGACATACGTAAATGAAGTGCGTTAATTTATTGAATAAATGGGCTCATACTAGCTTGAACTTGAAGACCCTATCGTAAAATCTGATCAAATCATAAAACACTTTTTGACGTGACTATACGTCTATAAATTACGTTTTGATTGTGGTTACCTAGGTTTCATTTTATTTATTATATTTTACTAAAATTAAGCAAAATCGCAGGATAGTGGACAAAATAATTTGATTTATTAAATTAAATGTACGACGTTTCGTCTATAGATTTAGACTTTTTCAAGTACAATATTAAAAATAACAATATTTATGAAAATTAATATTAATTACTAACCATAGCAATTAACATAAGATAGGGTACATAAGACAAAAACATGGTAACATGGTAACAAATTATGTTGACTATAAATTTTAACAATCAAATAATAATAATACAAAAATTAGTATAATTTCATAATATAATTGTACTGACTACTTAAATTTTGAGTGTCTGTTCTATAATTGATTGAATTGTTTTTTCTAATAAAACACATTTCACTGATATTGCGTTTCTTCCAATTTGACTCTTTATCTAATATTTGAACTTCATTGAAAAGAAATTTATGCCCAGTGTCGAAATGATGAGATGACAACGCCGTTTTATTATCACTTAATAAGTTTATGTTTCTACAGTCCATTTTGTGCTGATAAATTCTATTTTTTAATAACTGTTTAGTTTGTCCCACATAACACTTATTACATTCACAAGGTATTTTATAAATAATATTAGATTGATGTGAGATAGGCGTCTTATCTTTAAGTCTTGTGAATAACCTATCCAATTTATTTAAGTTATAAAACATAAATGGGCATAAATTTCTTTTCAATGAAGTTCAAATATTAGATAAAGAGTCAAATTGGAAGAAACGCAATATCAGTGAAATGTGTTTTATTAGAAAAAACAATTCAATCAATTATAGAACAGACACTCAAAATTTAAGTAGTCAGTACAATTATATTATGAAATTATACTAATTTTTGTATTATTATTATTTGATTGTTAAAATTTATAGTCAACATAATTTGTTACCATGTTACCATGTTTTTGTCTTATGTACCCTATCTTATGTTAATTGCTATGGTTAGTAATTAATATTAATTTTCATAAATATTGTTATTTTTAATATTGTACTTGAAAAAGTCTAAATCTATAGACGAAACGTCGTACATTTAATTTAATAAATCAAATTATTTTGTCCACTATCCTGCGATTTTGCTTAATTTTATTATAATCACGATGGACACGATTTCTAATATAAATTATATTTTACCAACATTTGATTTTGTAAGGTAAATAAAAGTGGATATATTGTTTTCCATGACAACGAATACAATAATTATTTGTGACAATAATGCTGGGTTGCACAAAGTACTGTCAGAAAATCTGATTTGACAATGACATAAGATTGCGACCAAAAATATTTCTCCATAAGAAGAACAGTGTAGAATTTTAAATCGATCCTGTGCGAGAAATAATTGATCGGTTTTTTAAACTGTTTATTCATGTATTTAAGATATAGTTTTTTAGCACACTTTCCACTTTTAAACAGCATTTTACTATATGCACATTGATCAAAATTTAGCTACATTTTTGTATGTAGATCAATCATTTATTTTTGTGTGAGTACAATCTAATGTTCTACATGACAGAGAGTTTAATGACATAAGACTGCTTCTTCATGTAAAAAAATTGTAATTATATATGATCACAATCTATAAGATCATTGTCAAATCAAATTTTTTAACAATCTTTCTGCAACTCAGCATAAGAGACGTATTCACGTAATTTGTCCGTATCCACAATACAGACACATCCGTTTTTTGTTCTCCGAATCTATATAAAATTACAAAGAAGATAAAAAAAAATAAACTCTCTTCCTACGGTAATTTGTTTCAGAGATCTGATTAGTGTTGCCGTCTAGACAAGACAAGACAAGACAAGACTTTCAAAGTCTTGTCTTGTCTTGAAATATCAAGACAAGACTTCACTTAAGTCTTGTCTTGAAATATCAAGACTTCACTAAGTCTAAGCCTAGATTAACAAACTCTTGTCTTGTTTAATATCAAGACTCTAGATTATTTTCAAGAGTCTAGATTAGTAGTAGTAAGTAAAGTAAACCTTTACATACTACTACTTAGTTTATCTAGACTCTTGAAAATTGTCCCTAGAGTTTTGGCAAGAGTCTTGATCTAGATAAAGCAAATCTTGTCTTGTCTTGAAAATTTCTAGACAAGAATTTTGCAAGTCTTGTCTTAAAAATCTAGACAAGACAAGACAAGAGTCTAGAAAGTCTAGAGCTAGACGGCAATACTAGATCTGATGAATCAAAGTTTGACCTAACATTATATTATATGCTTGATAATTACCGAAAAATGCCATTTTTTCGTATAGCGTCCCGTAACTTTTTTTAATGACTCGGACGAAGAAAATCCATATAAGACTTAATTTATATTTAACGAACAAAATGAGCTGGGAATCTAAGACTGAAAAATAAGCGCTTCAAGTTCAAGTTCAGTGTGCTAGCCCATTTATCCAATAATTTGCCTTGCATAAATTAAAGTACTTTAGTGTAATAATACAAAGTCAAACACGTTTTTATTATTATTTTTGCGTGATGTGAATTAGTATGTACTTAGTTGTGAGTGTCGGGTAAGCTGCGAGCAACACGAGTCACGTGACGCAACGCTCTACCTCGGCCTACGCGATCCAAGTAAGAGCGTCGACGACGTCGCTTCTAGCTCAAGGTGGTATTTGCCAAGAACGCGTCGTCTAGGTATAGAGTAGAGAACTGTGACGCTCGCAGAGCGGGGCGGAGGGAACAGTTTTAGACCGCGGCGGAGACGTCGCTGTCCGCTGAACACGTTATATCAAAGGTCTCATGCAACAGTTGTGTAACTAGCATAAATAAATACATTTTTAAAATATTGGAAACCAAATACATTTTTTTATTTATTAACATAATAATTTTTGTAACGGTTTTATTATATCGTTGCGGAAATTCGAGCCCGAATCCTCCAGTTTTGCGTTGGATTATGCTACGGTCTCATAACTGGCGCGAAACTGGTGGATTTGTGTTCAAACACCGGCAGTAACAAGTAATTTTTTCTTATGAATAAAACATATAAAAGTTAATGATTAATTTAGATGTAGCACAAGACGTCTTGCGATCTATAATGACTATAATATACAGGGTGGTGAACTGCTCAGTTGTATACAGGGATTTAACATGTAAAATCATAAATATGCAGTTTCCTGCTCTCCTGATTGTTTTAGAGCAAAAATTCATAAAATTAAAAATTACTACTGTTTAATTATCTACATGATGGGTCACTTAGTTATAACGAAAATAATTTTTATACAGCGTGGCTACAAAAAGTATATTTTTGACCTTTTGATTATTATTAATTTATCAGAAAAAATTATTCTTGATAAAAGTTTGTTTATGCTCTAAAACTTGAAAGGAGATAATTAGAATCGATATAGCTCTTCTTGTGTACAAGGAGGATCTGAAAGTTTGATTTGGTCCAAGTATAAAGAGGCCTAGCTGACACACCTTTAAACGGATCGAAACCAAATTTTAAACTTAAGGTTTTTAGGGGATTCCTCAATCAGTTTTTTCTTATTTCCTCCCTACTCCCCTAAATAGGGATAGTTTGTTGATGAACAAAAAGAGAAAACTTCGATATTCTCGAAAACGGCTCAAACGATTTTCATCATATTTCATAAATCGGTATGTCATTAATAACCCTATAATATGCCTTCATTCATTTGTTTCGTAAAGATTCAGAATGGGAAAATATCGCAATTTTCTATTTTTGCTCATCAATAAACTACCCTTATTCAGGGGAGTAGGGAGGAAATAAGAAAAATCTGCTTGAGGACTCTCCTGAAAACCTTAGGTCTAAAATTTGGTAACGATCCGTTTAAAGGTGTGTCAGCTAGGCCTCTTTATACTTGGACTAAATCAAACTTTCAGATCCTCCCCGTACACAAGAAGAGCTATAGCGATTCTAATTATATCTCCTTTTAGGTTTTAGAGCATAAACAAATTTTTATCAAGAATAATTTTTTCTGACAAATTAATAATTGTCAAAAGGTCAAAAATAAGTATTTTTGTAACCACGCTGTATAAAAATTATTTCCGTTATATCTAAGTGATCTATCATGTAGATAATTTAACAGTGGTCATTTTTAATTTAATAAATTTTTGTTCTAAAAAAATCAGGAGAGCAGGAAACTGCATATTTATGATTTTACATGTTAAATCCCTATATACACCTGAGCAGTTCACCACCCTGTATAGTCAATAGATGTTCGCAAGACGTATGAAGATATTACCTTCAGGCTATAAAATATAGAAAATATCAATATAAACACTTTTTACAATTAAATTTACATAAATTTGTGTTAATTGCCTTCAAATAATCAGATGAAAGAAATGAGATTTATTTCTGAATTTTTTACGAAATATTTTTCCATTGTCACAAAATAAACAACTAAGGCTAAAAATGTATTTAAATAACAACTCTAGATCGATATAAAGTTGTATGTTATTTGATTATTTTTTGGTTATAATTTTTTAAAAAATAATTTTTAAGTACCGAAAAACACTATTAAATTACTGTTAGCATAGTCCTTTTTTGAGATCATCTACAGTAAAATAACTTACAGAGTTTTGTTATTTAATTTGCATATAATTATACTAAAATATAAATAATCGCTATTTTCAAGCCAATCAAATGTTATTTACATTTATTCGTAGCTATAAAAATCAGAATTTTACAGTATTTTTAATTTTTTTTTTGATTTCACTATAAATATTTTTACATTAATTAAAGGTGAGGTACAAGTAGGTATACAATGAAAATATAGTGGGTATATAGTTTTTTTGTCAAAAAAATTAGTTACGCTCTTGTTTCATGAGAGATTCGACATGTGTGATAGAGCGACAAGACGTACAACTGTGTGCACACCTTCCCCACCAGCGTTCTGACACCCCACCCGTCCCGCGGGCGTCCACGCTACCCCACGACGGACAATTCTTAATTTTAATCTACTGTATAACTGAATTTTCTATTGTATTATGACACAATAATTAAATCACTTGCATTAACTACTTAACTAGTTAAAAATGAACACTTTATGTGTTGAGTTTTTAATTATTATCGGTTGGTTAACTTAATTTAAAGCGATGGAACATCTAAACTGAATTAATAAAAGAAACAAATGAAAGTGAAATGTGATGCCTAAAATGTAAAAGTGTTTCAAATAATACTGTCATTACGTTTTTTTAAAAATAAACGTAGATTTTTAATTGCTTTAATGCGAACATTAATTTTTTTTGTGATTTAATTCTGATTTAGATTTTATAACTGTCGAACTAATTTAAACGTGATAATACATATTGTTTTATAAATAACATTTATCTGTGATATTATGATAAACAGATTTTTAATAGTGCAAATTCCTTTCAAAAATAAAGTTCCTATAAAAAATTATGAATAAGCAATATTGTAAGTATTTTATTAAATCGAGACATTGTCAGAAACTTATAAAAATCGACTAACTGAAAGATACTTATTTTAAAAATAAAATTGTTAAATAATGGTAACCATAACTTTTACTTCAGTGATTTCCTTAAGTAATATAGAAGCTTTCTGAACAGAAAGCTATCAAACTGTCATTATATAGTTGGTTTAAAAAATGGCCGACGCTGGTCGCAGAAAGTCAGGTAGAAGAAAATCAAGTAGTAGAGACTCATCTGCAGACAGTAATATAATGGGAAAAGCCAGAGTTAAAAGCAAGAAACCAAAAGAGCGGTGGTTGCTAACACGAAAGACATGGAGGTATATGGCAGACGCTAGCAGAAGATTAATCCCAGAAGGTGCATTGAATAGACCAGAAGATGTTCCAAAAATAGAAGCATATTTCCAAGAAGTATGTCAAAAAGAACCACGATTCCTTTTATGGAGGAAAAGTTCATATCCAGGTGCATTAGGATTTAAGTCACATCGTCGTCGTAATAGAAAAGGTGGAAGTTGTCGAACAAAATCTAGTTCAGCGGATGAATGTGACGATTTGAAAAAATCAAGAAGAGAATATGCTGTACAGCATATATCTGGTGGGAGATTTGACATACAAAAATTGAAACAAGATTTTTGGAATAAACCTCCACCTCAACCGAGCACGAGTCCTAGAACATTTCTCAGGAAACATGAAACGTCACCTTCAACGTTGCCAACGACTCGTGAAGAAGACGGCGAAGAAAAACAATTAATTGATATGTTACACGACTATCTAAAAATACATGATGATGATAAAGGTGTTGAAAAACGTGAAGACAGCGGTGGGACATTTGACTATCAAGCTCTAGTAGATAAACTTCAACAGCATTTAAATTTAATGTACGGAAACAAACCGCAGCCACACACACAATTTCAACCACAAGCCTCCACAAGTAGATATGTACCACCACCCACAAGTGTCCACTTCGAAGGAGATCATGTTCAGAAAACCTTATTGGAAACATTGAGTAGATACTATAGCAAATCTCCGAATAGACAACGTGTTATATCAGATCTTCTCACTGACAGAAAACTGTTAGAAAAGTTATATTTTGATCTTAGAAAAACAAAAGGATTTAGAAGTACAAGAGGTGGAGGTGGTTATAGTCCTCATACGACTCCTCAGTGGAGAAGTTCCTTGTATCATTATAGTCGTAAAGATGATTACAAAACTGTAGATGATGATGACGATGATGATTATGAAGATAGTCACGAACCTGGAAGTTGGAAGCGTCTTGGAAAGCCAACTTTTAAAGATACACCGCCTATGTCTCCTCCCCCGCTGATTGAAATCCAGAGCGTTTCGTTTGAAGCAAAAATCGCCGATTGTGGAATTCAAACTGAACCTATTTCTGAAGAGCAATTACTGAAGATCGAAGAAGAATATAAAAAAATGGTAGCTGAACAGGAAAAGGAACAGAAAGAAATGAAAAAAGATAGTAAAGGTGGATACCGAAGAAGAAGCAGTGTAGATCACGACGACGTTTCTCAATCAGTTAGCGACACTATTAAACGTTATCTTAGAATGGCGCGTAAAAAAAGTGTTGAACAAGATAAAGTGGACAGATTTAAGCGTGTTAATTATGATAAAAACTTGCGATTTATAAAAGCGAAAGGTGAAATAACAAAACCGGGTGATGACGATGGTTTAAATAAAGGTTGTCAAACTGTGGACGATTGGATTTTGCGTTATAGAGATTTAAAGTTCGACGAAGTACTTGGTTCTGATGTTGAAGGAGATTATCAATATAACAGTCGGCGTACTAGTTCAAGAAGTAGTTTTGAAACGACTGTAGGTGATGATTTGTTAGGTGCCAAAAGTCCTCCTCCTTCTGCTCCATCATCGCCATCCAGTGTTCAGTCCTTTCTGTCAAGTTTATTGCACGGTAAAAGTCATAGTGATAAAGATAAACAGGCTTCATCAGTATCTTCTAATCCTGTAACAGCTGGTGCAGCTGCTGCCATGCAGAAATCCAAATCATCGTCGAGTGTCGTTCATCATGGAAGCCGTCTTGTCGCCAAAAAGATTTGGCGATCGCGTTCCAAAAGTCAAACTCGTCTCGCAACCGGACCCACGTGCACATGGAGTCCACAGGTATTTATTTATTAATACTATCTTTTATCTGCGGCTTGGCTCGTATTAATGTTGGCTTAGACGAGAACTCCATCTTAACTCGAGCTTAGCCGGATGAAAAGCATTTTTTACTTTAAGTTTGGGCACTAACTGATAATGTTTCATCAAAATCGATATACCTGTTCTTGAGTAGGTAATACTGGTACAGACAAACAAACATTCTGGACGCGCGTTTCCTGTATCTAGATATCATAGAAAATACTAAGAACCTTCAAAACACGAAATTACAGACAGAATAGTATTAGAGTCCTGATAGTTGTGTTCCTAATTAGTTCTTATTTATGATAAACGAAGCATTGTAATGTTTTTGTTATGAGTTATTATCGTTATTAGATCTAGAAATGCTGGTTTAGGAACCCTTACTGTCAGAATTTTTTAAATACCTAATATTATTTTAATACGTTAAGGAAGTAAAAAACTTATCCACGCGGACGAAGTCGCGAGCAAAAGCTAGTAGCAGATAAAATAGCGTAATAATACATAGCCTATATTCGAATCCAGGATATATATTTAATGTAGGTATATACTCAAAATTTCAATGAAATTCGTTCAGTCGTTTAAGCGTAAAAGAAAGACAAAAAGGCAAAAATTACACTTTTATTATATTAGTAGGGAAAATATTTTTAATATTTTACTAGCTGCATAAAATTATTATCTTTAAACAAATTTAAAAATAAAATCAAAGCTTATTTAATTAAAAAATGTATTTATAGTATTGAAGAATTTATAAAAAACAATTTTAAAATAGTTAAGTAAGTATAAGTACATAATAATAATATATTATGTGTAATTTCATAATTATTTAAATATTGTTTTAACACGAATTATAATAATAATCTTGTGAACGAAAAAAATAACTTAATGTAGGTACCAATACTATAATATTTATACTGTCATTTGTCAATATTTGTGTGAATTGCTTTCTTGATGCGTTTTTTTGGTGATCACATGATATTATTGACAGATTCCTGAGAACTGACGTTTTAAAATTCCAAACGTAAGCTCGATAAACTTTCAGTAATTCTCAGATTTTTTGATCACGAATGAAATTTACATTGTCACAAAAAATATTTACATTAAGATCTATTGTTCAAAATATTTTGCAGACAAAGTAATGATGGCTATTGTTTATATAACTGCTTCCACATTACATCGTTAATTCCGCAAACTCACATTTTGAAAAGAGCTTTTTAATAGAATTGTTTTTAAATAAACCAATAAAAGTCGAATGCGAAATCGATCTCACCTATATTTATTTCCGAGTACAATTTAATGGCCGTGCGTCTAAATATATACGTTTAAAATAACAAAACAGTGCGAACAGGTAGTGCACAGTGCCTTAACACATACAGTTGTATATTATAACAGAATTTATGCTTGCACTCTACAAGCGAACATAGAAACAACATTTCTACAAAAAACTTTTTAACAAAAAAAAAACCTCCTTCAAACAGGCACTAAAAAGAGGAAAATAACTCGGAAAATAATGAAATTTTGAGGTCTGTGCCAATTAAAATATGAAATTGGTTAAAAAGAAGATATTAATCACTATACTATACTTTTTAACCGACTTCATATTTTAATTGGCACAGACCTCAAAATTTCATTATTTTCCTCTTTTTAGTGCCTTTTTGAAGGAGGTTTTTTTTTTGTTAAAAAGTTTTTTATTTTTTACATTTTAGTGTCAAAAAGTAACATTTACCTTAAAGAATCACACGCCGTTACTTACTTTTTTATTAAAATCAGCCGAACTACTGAACCGATTTTGATGAAATTTCTATGGGACCAATCTGAAAGTGTATCCTTTCAAATAATTTTTTTTTTTTCAAAATCGGTTCATAAACGACGAAGTTATCTGCGAACATACATAACCACATAAAAATATATACGGTCGAATTGAGAAACCTCCTTTTTTAGAAGTCGGTTAAAAAGAAATTAAATAGCCTATTTTATTAACCGACTTCAAAAAAAGGAAGTGGTTCTCAATTCGGTTGTATTTTTTTTTATGTTTGTTAGGTACCTCAGAACTCCGTCATTTATAAACCGATTTGGAAATTTTTGTTTATTTGAAAGGATATACTTTCAGATTGGTCCCATAGAGATTTCATCAAAATCGGTTCAGTAGTTCGGCTGATTTTAATAAAAGTTAGCAACGGCGTGTGATTCCTTAAGGTACCTAAATGTCATTTTTTGACACATCAGACAGCGTAAGAAAGTCGGTTTAATAAAAGTGAGCAACGGCGTGTGATTCCTTTAAGGTAAATGTCACTTTTTGACACTAAAAAGTAAAAAATAAAAAACTTTTTAACAAAAAAAACCTCTTTCAAAAAGCCACTAATAAAGAGGAAAATAAAGAATTTTTTTCCCTCTTTTTAGGGGCTTTTTGAAGGAGGTTTTCTTTTTTGTTAAAAAGTTTTATTGACGGAAAACAATATAGTGAAAATTTTCAATGATCGATAAAAACCATGATATAGTAGTTTCTACATCTAGTACAAATAAGCATAAGTGCGAGGAGTGAGCCACAGGCGAGAGTGCCATCACCCCGGGCGACTTATAGGTACTTAATTTTACGAGATGTATACATTATTTTTTGTAACACATACCTATTTAAAATGTACAACATTCAACTTTAGAGCTTTATTGAATAATAATGTCAAACACCTTAAATTCACTGACAGCACTACATATATAGGTATACTAAAAATATTGACCTTGATCCAATATTTAGGACTTGAGAATAGCCGAGAGTGTAGCAATGCTGTTGTTTACATGGCGTCGCTATGGTTCCTCTATTACAAGTCCCCAGTTTCCGGGTTCTAGCCCGAGATCTGGTAAAAGTGTCAATTGGGTTTTTAATTTATTATTAAAAAAAAAATAATGAATTAAAAATATGAATTGGTGCTCGGCCCAAATAACCTTAGCTGTTGGTGGTCTTTAAAACACAATTTAACAATTTTTTGATCCAATATTTATTTATTTCGTTACCATAACATCGCACGCTACCTAGACTGTCGTATGGAATAAAATATTGTTTTACTGTACGCTGACGTCAGTCTAAATTTTACGCACGCCTAACTATACTGTCGTATGTCATAAAATATTGTATTGTTGTACGCGTGGTATATATTATTTTAAGCAGCCGACTAGAGGCATGCAATGTACATTTCAAATACTTTTTCAAAAATTTTATTTGAATACCTATGATTGCATTCTATCTTTGTTGCACTATTCATTTTGTTTATGTCTTCCTTGTGATCAATTTTCTATGTTCTCAATCCTGTGATATAATACAACTGTATATAAATTTAATTTAAGGTTAATTCGGTTGAAAATAAAATAGAAAATTATTTAGACTTAGGCCCGTATTCACCAAACACTGTTAAAGATAGAAGTTACTAACCTTAGAATAAATTTATTCCTTGGAATAAAATGAACTTTCTATTCACCAAGCAATTTATTCGATAGAATAGTAACCTCAGGTAAAAATTTACTATGTACCATATGCCTTGGAGATTTTGTCAAATATTTTGATTCTAAAGCACGTTTACCAAAGATCCGACCGATGGCGCATCGATTGAATATTTAAAATGGTGAATATTGACATATTTTATTGACAAAAGCCTTTACCTGCAAGATATAAAATTAATATTTACCTGTAAAGGTCGCCAGGCCATAAAGTAATTTATGCATTTCGTGCACACCCTATTTAACTAGGCGAATAAATATTTATACCCTTGAAATTGGACAGAATAACTATTCTTACGATTTATACCTGCAGTAAACTTAACTATGTTTGGTGATTTGAGTTATCACTATTTATTCCGAGTGATAGTTACCAGGGGAATAAATCAACTGAATAAATAACTAACTAGGCTCGGTGAATACGGGCCTTAATTAGATTTAATTATGAGCTAAATCTTATAAATACCTAGATACGAACTTGGGATCTTTCGAGCGAAAATAAATTTGGAAAAGAAATTGATATGAGTGATGTGATTTATTTTTCTTAATTTCATATCATTATGTGTCTTAATCCCCGGGGATAAATTAAGTTTATTAAATTAACTTTATTTGTTTAATTTATAAATATCTGGGTGCCGAGCTTTGCTCGGATGAGTTCAAAAAAATAGTACTTGTATGCTGTGAGATATTATTTTCTCAGAATATTATTCCGAAACGAATTTATTTCTGAAACATAATTTAAATAATTGTTTCTGTTAAATATTTTAAATATCTATGTGTAATTTTAAGCGTAAAAACTAAGTATCAACTTGAATCAAGCATTTTTTCCTGTAAATATTACTTAGGTCGCCATTTTCAAATCTACCGCCGTTATTGTTTTGTTGACTGAAGAACTCGCAAAAACCGATTTTCATAGATTGAATATCTTGTAAAAATGTTCGAATCAGATGAAATTCTGCTTGCCCGTTGCCGTCTCAATAATCCATTTTTAAACATTCAATATCAACTTTATCGAAGTACTTTTTCTCTGTGATGTCATCTTAGCAACTTCCAGTAAATTTCAAATATTTTTTTTGCATAGAAGGTACCTACTGAAAAACTCACAAAAATCGATTTTCGAAGAAATAGAATTCATATTATATCTTTTAATAACAAACGTCAGACTATAAACCTGCAGCGCAAAACTTTTTTGCATGCATCTTCACCATAGTTTTTAAAAATCGATGTGTTTTGATATACTGCACGCCTGCGTCGCTAGAAGTGCGGCCCTTTGGGCCGCCGTGCAAATTTTTAAACAAAACTTTTTTGTATGTATCTTAACAATAGTTTTCAAAAATCGATGTGTTTTTACACAGACTCGCGGTGCCAGAAGTGCGGCCCTTCGGGCCGCCTGTTTGTCATTATTTACATATTGTGCAACACACTTCTTATATTAGTGTTCATTTACAGTTTTAACCCTTGTGATATATTATACAAAATCTATGTAGAAATAGGCTTCGAATCGATCTGACAATTGACCGAGTTATAAATAAAAAAACCCTTTCTTTAATTGCTCCCCTCTGGGACCAAGATTCCTTCCTAGATCGATTTCTCGCCCCGAAAAATCCCCATTCTGTAAATTTCATCAAAATTGTTATTCGTTTTTGAGAAAAAAAGTCTAGGTAAGATTATACGTCATACTATATTTAACGTACATAATATACATATTTTATGTAGGTAACATAAAAATAACATACTTAGGTACCTATTTATTTAAATATTAGTTAAAACTACTTACATAATTATGTTTAGTTTTTATTTCTGTTATGTTTTACAATACAAATAGTTCACGGATTATTTTAATAAGTTAAAAATTCTGTCAGAGTATTTTGACATATATAAATAATGAAAGTAGTTTGTTTTCTCCAAAGCCTACTCACGATATTACAATGTTTTGACAGGTCAAAAAACCGTTTTTAAAAATGATAAAATCGATAGGAAAACGAATTTTTCCAGGGATGAGACCTAGCTAAATCGATTTTTTGCCCCCCGAAACCCCTTTTCGGTAAATTTGATCAAAATCGTTAGAGCCGTTTTCGAGAAAATATTTATATAGATACATATATACATATATACATAGATACATATATACAAGATTTACTCGTTTAATAATATAGGGGGATTAAATTTGTTATTCCTCAATTCAAATACAAAATTGTTAATAATATTAACAGTATTTGATGAATCGTGTCCATGAGTCATAACAAAGTTAATTATTCAATATTCATGTAAGAGATCATAGTAATGAACACGGGCGTACCGAGGAGGGCACGGGGGCAGCTGCCCCCCTGGACCTGGACTAATATGTAACTATGTTAAGTGACAGTCCCACAACTCACAAGTCGTGCTTTGCCCCCTTTTAGGCCAAAAGCTGGGTACGCCCGTGGTAATGAAGATATTTCTGTAATGAAAAGTCATTAAGCTTTTTCTTAAAAAAAATTGAAGCCAGAATATTCTAGATTTTTTTGTTGAAATAAAAATAACAATGCCATCGTGGTTAAATGAAAGGTTTCTGCTTTAAAAAAAGCAATGGTTTGAAAAATGTATTCCCAAACAAAAACGATCATACAGGCAGAACCGGATTTGGGGGGGAGGTTAGGCGACCGCCCAGGGCGCCAGACCAGGAAACCGCCTCTCTGGGCTAGATTTTTTTTAAATTACGGATCAGAACTGTCGGAAATTCCAAAAATGTATAACCTTCAAGTTGTTTTACCCTATGAGCACATAGTCATATCATAATCTTAATCTAAGCATTTTTTTCAAAAAGAGATTTTGCCAACTGACTACATAAAAGGCTCTAACTAAAAGAAACAGGAAAATTTGCAATTGCATTGGAGAAAACTAAAAAAATCCCACCCAGGGCGTCATGGTCAGACTCGCTACGGCCCGCCCTTGCATATAGAATTGAACAACAAAATCAACAAGCCTGAAGTTCTTACTGAGGCAAACGTTTTAAAAACTCATTCAATTAGTCGGTGCAAGTTTAAATAAACTATAATTTAAAACAACTAAAAAACACGCTTTGATGAACTAAAAAGTAGAAAATAATTAATTAATTTTATTGTAAAGAAGCGTGGGGTAGTATGAAAATATGATACAAAGCACCCCACGCTTTTTTACAATAAAATTAATTAATTATTTTCTACTTTTTAGTTCATCAAAGCGTGTTTTTTAGTTTTTTTAAATTATAATTTATTTAAACTTGCACCGACTAATTGAATGAGTTTTTAAAACGTTTGCCTCAGTAAGAACTTCAGGCTTGTTGATTTTGTTGTTGACTAAAAAGCAAAAATAAATTATAATTTAAAAAAACTAAAAAACACGCTTTGATGAACTAAAAAGTAGAAAATAATTAATTAATTTTATTGTAAAGAAGCGTGGGGTAGTATGAAAATATGATACAAAGCACCCCACGCTTTTTTACAATAAAATTAATTAATTATTTTCTACTTTTTAGTTCATCAAAGCGGGTTTTTTAGTTTTTTTAAATTATAATTTATTTTTGCTTTTTAGTCCTGGAGATCCTGGTCAGGATAATGGGACAAACTTATGGAATTATTGTATTGTAATCGGTCCTTGATAAGTGTGCAAAGTTTCAGTTCAATCTGAAGTTTTTTGCTTTTTTTTTTTAGTCCTGGAGATGCTGGTCAGGATAATGGGACAAACTTATTGAATTATTGTATTGTCGTCGGTCCTTGATAAGTGTGCAAAGTTTCAGTTCAATCTGAAGTTTTTTGCTTTTTTTTTTTTAGTCCTGGAGATCCTGGTCAGGATAATGGAACAAACTTATTGAATTATTGTATTGTAGTGGGTCCTTGATAAGTGTGCAAAGTTTAAACTAAATCTGACCGTTCAAAGTTGGTCAAAATCAAGTTCAAAGAAGTCGGTTACAAACATACAAGTGAAGCTAATATAAGCGTGTTAAAAAAAAATCATAGCTAAACAGCCGCTACGAGGATCAGCATTTTAACCACTTTTCTTTACATTTTGAGGATCAGAATCAGACCTTATCTCAGGCACAATTATTCGACCCTCATACTTCCATTTCCTTGCGAACCATGGTGGAAGTAAAAATTATGATTAATTTGTCGTATTCTGTTAAATTATTCACTTATTAATATAAACCGAGATATAAAATTTTGAAAAATAGTAAAATTAAAATTAAACTAGTACGACCTGGAAAATATAAAAAATATTCAAAATTTAGATCATGGTATCTATTATCTTCATCTAAAAGATATGTATTTGTTGTATTGTAAACATATAAATTAACAACATTTTGGCAAACGAAATCTTCTGCGAATTTTTCACTTAAAATACATAAATTCAGCTGTTGAATTTGCAACGGCTAATACAAAAATAGATTTCTGACGTTTTATATTGTAATAAAATTTTTACAAATCTAGGATATGAGACGAAATGATAGATTAAAAGACATGCGAATTTTTCATGTAAAAATTTCCTCACATTCTTGCATTTTGTGTTTTATAAAGCTGTACCTATAAAAAAAGTCTGTTCATACCAATAATTTTTTTGTTCGTTTATTGAAAAATCAGAATAAATAGTTTAAACAAGCCTTTTCCAAAATTAGGCAATGAAAAGCCAATCGTTTTCTTACCATGCGAGTAAATTGAAAAAAATTGGAAATAAAATTTAAAATAATAATTATGTATCTATAATAATATTGTTCAATTTTAATTAATATGAAGTTTCAAAATTAATGTGGATATAAATGTTTTAGATTCATTAGCATTACAGGTTCCTTACGAGGAGAAAAAATTATTTATATATTTTTATGATGGCATGAATATATTTTTTCAATAAGCTATTTTCTGATGTCAAAAATATTAATCTAGTTAAAATTATGTCTGATCGTAACAAAATTCTAATACATATTTAATTTATTTTATTTTATTTATTTTACGCGCATTGAAAATGCATCATTACATAATTTTGTTCTCGGGGAGGAAAGTTAGCTTTTACATGCCAATTCCCTTGGGAAATTTTTTTCGGGTCGAAAGTATAAGCGAAAGTGGCGCCATTCTACACAATGATAGCAAACTATTTCTGACAGCTGGCCTAACCTACAATATGCATTTACAGTGTTTTTGTAAGTACTTAATATTGTTCTTTCTATACACTTATTACAAAAAGTACTGTGTTGTTACTCGGGCAGAAAGTTGCCGTTTGCGACTCATGTTTCGTTTCGCTCGGTGGCAAACTTCACAAACTCGTCGGTTTTTCAAAGTTTCTTCTTTCGTTACTTTCAACATCCCTTGATTTTTTTTTCAATGCCTCCCAATTGCTTCCGAAGATACTACAGTCTTGCACCAGCGTCCCCAGGGGGCGTTAACGTCCACTTTGGGAAACACTGATTTAGAGTTTTAATGTTGACAAATGAAAATCACTACAAATGTAAATACAAAGAACTCTTTGAAATAATAATTCCTACATATCAAAATTTAAATTTATAAATCAGGTGACTAGCTTTGGCTACTCCTACAGCATAAAATGTTTAGTCAAAAATTTGTAAAATGATCGCACTTTAAACATTGAAAGATGAATCCTTAGCTTATTCCAAAAATTTGATTCCTATCAGCAGACAAAACGATGACGCCAATTGAAAGACGTGTTTTTCGTGTAAACTATTAAACTAGCCAACACGACATAATATCGTCAGTGCCGTAGCTAGGGTGTGGTAAAGATATTTGCCAGAGGCGCACGGATTCTAGGGACGAAAATTATATTTGAGAAACATGTAATTGTAAAAGGCACCTCTCGTTGCGCCCGGCATTCGCTTCTCAACTCGCCAGTCGCATCTGGTTGTTTATATTACTACTTGCTTCACATAATTCTTTTTTACCCAACTACGGCGAAGCCAAAAGGAAGCGTTATGGTTATAACTGCAGTATATTATGTAAGCTCGTTACACTGTAAGAAATAATAAGACCGATTACATAGATTATCGATGGTCCATTTGCAGCCAGCGATTAATCTGGTAATAGGCACACAAAGAGACAATGGCGTCGCAAAAAAGGTATCGCCATATCGCGTAGATTCCATAAAAACACATTGCGCATGCGTGGTTACTAATTTTACATTAATTTGTTTTGTATTCATTCATTTTATATATGTAACTATACATTTTATTTTGTGATTTTTACACATTTTATTGGAATATTACACAAATTATGTAATTTTAATTTACTTTATGTAAAAATCACAAATTTGTTTAACTTCACAGTAAAAGTCCAAGTTTTTATGAAGTTTTCTGTGTAAAAATAAATAATAATGTAAAATCACTTAGAAAATCGAGCGAATTCTACCTTAACTTTCAAAGTATTTTTACATCCATTTTTTACAGTGTGCCTCGTAGGACGAAATCTAATGGGCCAATTTTTATAATCGAGATGTCGTTCGATTTATCATAAACACTCGAGTGATCCAGGCAATAAAATACTTTTGTGAATTCAAAGTGATGACCATAAAGGTGAAAAAATCTTGTTCTAAAATTTTTTTGCGACCAAATCGATCGAAGGACGTATCAAATGAAAGAAAATTTTGTGGAGATTCCATAAATATATACTTTGCTTGATCTATAATAAATAGGTTATATAATAAAAAATAAAAAACTTTTTAACAAAAAAAACCCGGAATTGTATCCCCGTCTATATATATATGTCTGTTCTCGCGATAGAAATTACTAAAGGTGCATAGCACCTACATGATAAAATTAAGTATAAAATAAAAATAAACAATAGAAATGGATGAATGGAAGAATGAATGGGACGTGAATGAAGAAGGATGAAAGAAGAATGGCTGAGGGTTTAGAAAAAAAAAAAAATGCAGAATAAATAGAAAAAGATTTAATTAATGAATAATAATAAATATAGAAAAAGGACGTGGCTAATTACGCAAATAAGCGTAGAAGCCAATTATATATATTAAAAAAAAAAAAAACAAAAAGAAAACCTCCTTCAAAAAGGCACTAAAAAGAGGAAAATAATGAAATTTTGAGGTCTGTGCCAATTAAAATATGAAGTTGGTTAAAAAGAAGATATTAATCACTATGCTATACTTTTTAACCGACTTCATATTTTAATTGGCACAGACCTTTCAAAATGTCATTATTTTCCTCTTTTTAGTGCTTTTTTGAAGGAGGTTTTTTTTTGTTAAAAAGTTTTTTATTTTTTACTTTTTAGTGTCAAAAAGTAACATTTACCTTAAAGAATCACACGCCGTTACTTACTTTTATTAAAATCAGCCGAACTACTGAACCGATTTTGATGAAATTTCTATGGGACCAATCTGAAAGTATATCCTTTCAAATTTTTCAAAATCGGTTCATAAACGACGAAGTTATCCGCGAACATACATAAAACATAAAAAATATATACGGTCGAATTGAGAAACCTCCTTTTTTTGAAGTCGGTTAAAAACTAAAAAGACTGAAATAAAATTAAAGTTAAAAAAAACTAAAAAAAAATAGGAAGGGACTCACATAGGCGCCAGCAAGTTCAGCTACGGCACTGAATATCGCACATATGACATACCTTTACTTATTACAAACATTTGCCAATAAATGAAACTAATTACGTCATAGGGGAAAACTTTTTTAGTATTCATTTATAAATAGGTACAGGTTCTATTGTCTTAAGGTCTATGATATAATTTTGTTTTATAAATAAATTAATATATACTTAACACATACCAACCTAAATATAATTCA
The DNA here is from genome assembly GCA_039654895.1 of Mongoloraphidia duomilia. Lineage (NCBI taxonomy): Eukaryota > Metazoa > Arthropoda > Insecta > Raphidioptera > Raphidiidae > Mongoloraphidia > Mongoloraphidia duomilia. Next base: position 13,512,965 of record CM077524.1, read on the forward strand.
TATGAACAGGTGTAATTAATTTAACGAATTTATTTGACCCTAGCTGTACGGTATACGGATCACCAAGCACTATAGTATATTTTCCGTTGCAATCAAAAAGAAACAGCAGTGTAAAAAATGGATGTAAAAATACTTTGAAAGTTAAGGTAGAATTCGCTCAATTTTCTAAGTGATTTTACATTATTATTTATTTTTACACAGAAAACTTCATAAAAACTTGGACTTTTACTGTAAAGTTAAACAAATTTGTGATTTTTACATAAAGTAAATTAAAATTACATAATTTGTGTAATATTCCAATAAAGTGTGTAAAAATTACAAAATAAAATGTATAGTTACATATATAAAATGGATGAATACAAAACAAATTAATGTAAAATTAGCTCGAAAATTAGTAACCACGCATGCGCAATGTGTTTTATGGAATCAACGCGATGTGGTGATACCTGTTTGCGACGCCATTGTCTCTCTGTGTGCCTGTCACCAGATTAATCGTTGGCTACAAATGGACCATCAATAATCTATGTAATCGGCCTTCTCATTTCTTACAGTGAGTACTTCTAATCACATGATGCATTTTCATTATAAAAAACAGCCAAAAAAACATATAAATAGGTTAATTGGGTTGACTGTTTATTTTTGTGACGCCGTAAATAACAACTATTTCCAAGCGATTTTAAGCCCGACTTCGCTTCGCGGGGGGGATAATAAATCATACTTCGATTCGCATGGGGACAATTTCTTGCGGGGGTGGGAAATTAACAATATACTAATAGTTATACTACTAGTTTATACATTTAAATTACATAATTTTATTTCTACATGATATGGACTGTATATTTAGCATATTATTTTGTATGCATATTTAAATTTGCTCAATACATTTAAATTATTTTTTTTTAATATAGGTATCTAGTAATTTTTTTCTTTAGTAGGTACCTATTTCAATTTCTAATTATTTTTTACGCTGATAACTTCAATTGTTGAGCGATGAAAGTATAAATTTAAAATCTTTATTTTTCTGCATGTATGATTTTGGTTTATTATAAAAATTATTAAATTATATTTTCTTTTATTTGCTTATTTGTTAATTCGTCAAAAGTCTATCTTACAAATTAGGGTTACATTAATCGGTTTTCCACGAATCATAAATTTGTCATCTCATTGCTGATTCCGTGCCAAAGAGGACATTCGTGTCTACCCTATTATGATTTTTATTTTATAGACTTTAAAATTTCTTTATTTTTCACTTCAGCCATATTATACCCTCCTTGGTGGGCTGTAAAAAACTGAAATTATATAGACACATCATACTCGAGTTTGAATGTTTACACGTCTCTTGAGAGTAGACACTAGGAATTACTTTTTGAAGTGAAAACTTTTTTAGCGACGTATCTATTTGAAATCTTATGTAACGATAAAGGGTAAATGCTTGAATAGAGGGGAAGTTCGTATCACCCAGGTAACCTACCCATTTTGACATTTTAATTTATATAAACAGCAAGTATTTTTTATATAATTGTTCTAAAAAATATTCTAATCAAGTTTTCACTTCCTCCGTGAGCTTATGTGGATGAGGCTCACATGTTTTTCTTGTTCAGAGTAGCAGTATTCGCAATTACTATTAGCCAGTTATCAAAAATACCCATTATTATGTAACATTATAATTTTTGTAATGTACTTTGAGCTTACTATATATTTTTAGTGTATTTGCCATATGGCACATACACTATTGGCGTCGGTCGGATGGTGGGACCTAGGGGTCGGACCAAAATTTCTCGACGTTTCATAGCCTCCTGAACACTTTGGCACCATTTTTAAAAATGTTTATATATATATGTATGTATATATATATATATATATTTATATATTTATATATTTATATATTTATATATATATTTATATATATATGTGTGTACACGATAACTCTCGACAGACTTAATCGATTGAAACGAAATTTGGTACACACATTGGAACCCATCACCGCAAGAAGCCTATTTAAAATGGGCCCGATCGGACCATTTTCAGGGTTGTATTTAGGGGTTCCAAAAAGTTTTTGGGCCCAAAAATACCGAAAAATTTGTCAGAATCGTTTCAAAATTGAAATTTAACTCTTTAGTAAAGATTAAAATGTGCTGCTAAAATTTTAACAAAATCGGCCCGACAGGACCGGACTTTCAAATTTTATGAAAACACTAGTTTGTTGATACGGATTTACTTAGATATGGAAGGGTGTATTTAATTGGGTGTATTGATGAAATCCATGTCTAATATTGAAATTTAGAAAAATTTAATTATTTTAAGGGCTGTATTAAGGGGTTAAATTTTTTATTTTGTCAAAAAACAAACTTAAGTTTACATAATAATGCCACAATGCCTGTATTAGCAAATACACTATATTGTCGGCAGGGTTTTGGCACTGCGACCCGAGTTTTTTGTTTTTTCTTATAACAGCCAAATAATGTCATGTTCCTTTTTGTTGTACAATTATTTTTTCTGTATTTGTATTTAAAAATTGTATTTTAAGAAATAATTCAGTTCCATCTTAGTTTCCAATAAATTAACATCAAAAATTTTCCACACTGGTTAATTGCTGCTCAAAGCAAAGGCCGTTAAAAAAAACATCAAAAATTTAAAACGTCTAGTTTCTTTTCATCTGACAGTGAAAATACCCTACAAGTAAAGTTTTATCAGAGTTAAGAAAAGATATGAAAATACTACAATAATTAATCAAGAAATTATTAGTCCTATTCGTAAATAAATTCACATATTAGTGAATAACACAATATATCAGACGACATATTACCGCCATGATATTTAATAGAAGGCTATAATATAAGAAAAATGTAAATGCCACTGTCGGGACTTGAATCATGGCGATAATATCGTCTGATATATTGTGTTATTCACTAATATGTGAATTTATTTACGGATAGGACTAATAATTTCTTGATTAATTATAATACCGTAAAAAAACCTACAGATATTCTGTATTTTGAATACTACAATAATTAATAAATCAATATTGGAAATTAAATTATTCATTTTTTTTACAAAAATCGTACACGGCGAGTAATAGTGCGTTACAATTAGAAGATTCGCTGTAGAATATATATTTCTGTATATCAAAACAAATTGTTTTTAATGTCATTCGCGTTCTTTTTGAGAAATCTATAGATTGTTTCTGACAGTTTTCTTAAAAAGGATGAAAAAAATTTTGGTGCCATAGTGCGTCTATTCTTACGAAATAAATATTATATTTACTTATTTGATCTTTATTGCGTAGGGTCAGTGCACGTGGGCGAACGTCACGGGACGACAGGTGACGCTCAATGAAACGTCCCTGTTGCAGCTATCGGAGATCGAACGTCGCCTCTTACAGCAGGTAGCACTGGCCAAACTACAGGCCCTCAACTTGGGCGTTACCGTTAAAGTACCTACCGGTAAGTATTATAATATTATGAAGATAAGTCAACAATTTATTGTCGTAACTGGTGTAAACCAAACTTTTCTGTCTGTCTGTCTGTTCGTCCGTCCGCCCGTACGTCTGTCTGTCACAGATTTTTTCTCCGAATCTACTGGGCGAAAAAAAATTGAAATTTGGTACATATAGGTGTTCCTTAATGATGTGCGAATATTTAAAGGTGGGAATCTACATGGAAAATTAATGGTAGTTTGCGTTATAAACTATAGTTCAAAAATGTTCCGTTACAAAAATACGGGGGGTTAAAATTTGTGAAAAAAAATCAAATTAATTAATATTTTCGAAACCTCTTGAGATATTCAGTGATATTTAATACGTAGTGCCAGTTAATAAAGGCGCATATTTTTCTATATAATCGTAATTTTTAGCTTTAGCAGTGGCGTGCATACGAGCATTGACTTTGATATTGTAACAAAACTCGTTGGTAACTTTGGTAAATATTTTATTTATCTGTTCTTTCACAACAGTGACAACCATTTACATGCTTTGGACAATTATTGTTCCTCACTTTATATTCACTGTTCGCTTTTTGTCTATTTTCCGTTGGTCAGTTTTGCTTGACCGTTGGTCAGTTTTTGTTGACCAACACTTCGTCACTACTTGACCACTGCTTGACCACTATGTGTCCACCATATGTCTGTGGTACGTATATTGTTCACTGGGTCGACTATATGTCTGTGGTGGTAGTATTTATTTGCCACCTGCAGATATCTTCCACACTGTCTGTCACTTTGCACCAGAAGATTATCTGCACTTAATCACTCGAAGATCTCGTCTGTCACTCGCAAATATCTTCCACACTGTTTGTCACTTGGTACTGGAAGATTATTTGCACTAGGTCACTCGAAGAACTTTTAACTCGCTGGTGGTATATTTATTTCCCGTTGCACTTTTCACGTCTGCTCTCGTTGAGAATGTATACGTGACTCTGGTGTTTCATTCTTGCTCTTGCTTATATGAACTTTCCTGGTCATTTCACATCCATGGTGGCGGGTTTTCTTATTGTTGTCAACCAGAATATTTCTTCGCGCTCAAGGCTGCGTGATCCATGTTAAGCCAACGAATCAAGGCTGTAACCAGCCTGCCCAGATTCGTTACAATATTTTTAAAGAAAAAAATGGTACGCCAATGGTTTTTTCCCAAAAGAGACCTATTTGAAAATGTCAGATGAATAACGCAAGTGACATGTTTCAGGCCAACTAGATTTATTGCAAAATTGTATTCTCCAATAATTACATTAATTTTCTCGAACAATACAACGGTTTTTGTTTTTTTTTATCAAAAACGGTGCGTCGCAGGAAGAAAACTCAAAAGAACTCTTGTCTTTAAAATCGATTGTAAAATTCAAAAATAATTTTTATTTGAAAAAAACCATTAGCGTACAATTTTTTTCTTTAAAAATATCGAAGTCAATGCTCGTACGTACGCCACTGCTAAAGCTGAAAATTACGTTTGTATGGAAAAATATGTGCCTTTATTAACTGGCATATTACTGAAATATCTCAAGCGGTTTCGAAAATATTAATTAATTTGCTTATTTTTCTCAAAATTTAACACCCCGTATTTTCGTAACGGAACATTTTTGGACCATACTTTATAAAGCAAACTACCATTAATTTTCCATGTAGAATCACACCCTTAAATATTCGCACTCGCACTCGTATAGTTAGGTGACCCAATCACGGACGTATAGCGTAAATAAACGAATTCTGATTTTGGAGGGCAAATTAGAAAATTGAAAAAAAAAAAATCAAGTGCATCATGTGACGTATCAAATGAAAGAGCTCGTTATGAGAAATACAATAATATTTTTTTTATAATTTTAAAATGCATAGTTTAAAAGATATTAAAGAAAATATTCGAAATTCGAGCATCCCCCCCCCTTATCTCCTAAAGTACTAAGCCTAAAATTAAAAAAAAATAGGGAATATAGGACCTCGCTTTTATATTACAGGAAAACCTAAACTAAAATCCTAAGTCTTTAAATTCCCACGGGAAACGGAAAATAATACGAAAATCTAGCATTCCTCCCACTTTATCTCCGAAAATACTGAGCCTAAAATTTTGAAAAAAAATAGGGAATATAGGACGACTCGTATTTGACCGTTTTTTTTAAAGCTGTGTCGCTATGACAAACTAAAAAGTGCATAAATGAAGATAACACACATGCTGGCCTAGAGAACACCGCGGTACATTTTTTTGTTGTTGTAAAAACTGTTTAATGGACCACAGTGTATATATTGTAAATATAGATCTATATACCGAATCTAACCAGTGTGTAATAGACTATATTTAGGAAGCAAGAGATCTTTAACTCAAGAACTTCAGCTGGTCATGAAAACTTGACAAACTGTTGAAGACATTATATTTTTAGATCTATAAACAAAAATACATTTTATAATTGGCATTTTGACCATTAATTAAACATCTATACTATTTAATATAAAAAACGTAGGTATATTTTTGTTCTTTCCGTTTCCAGTTGATTAAAAACAAGAAAAGAGAATATATTTGTTTTCGATTATTTGTTTATAAAGAACGTAAAAGGGGGGCTGCTATTTTTCTGGCTTTCGGTTAGACGGCTTTCAATTAGACATTTTTAATGAGAAAGAAAAATATGAACACAATTTCTCGCGTAGATGACATTTACTCTACATTAACTTATTGAATTATTGGGGTCCGTCAAATGAGCATATGACATCTGGTGGCAGAAAATTGTACTCAAAACGAGGGAAAATTTTACATGCTAACAGTGCAAATTTATCGTGAAATTGTTTATTACAACAATAAAACAAGTAAAATAAACAAAAAGTTTGTTGAAAATGGAAATCGCGACGTTTTCTAATATCATGGCTTTAAACACTATCAGTTATTGTCTTGTAAAACTTACTTTACAGCGAATTATTTTCTAATGAAATGTGGAAAAACTGTATTTATGTATTAAAATAAAAAATTCGACTGATAACCAGTCCTATACTTCCCACCTAGTAAATATTTGCAAAAAATAAACACTCTTTTTTTTTTATTCTTTGACTAGGCCCAAATAACCTTAGCTGTTGGTGGTCTTTAAAACACAATTTAATTTTTATTCTTTGAAAAAAGCATGGCTCTCTATTTTGTGCAAAAATCATGGTTACCTTGATTTACGTACAATTTTTATTTTTTTTAGTAAAATATTTTTTTTCTCGAAAACTATACATTTTAGAGAAAAAAAATATTTACATTTTTTCATATTATAACATCTAGAATTCATTTATATTTTTTTTTTACCTATGTTAATACGTGACATTGAAAACGTTTTTTTGAATATCTCAGGATCCACTGAACCGATTTGACTCAAAATCTAATCAGATCTAAGTTAAAGGCTGATAAACACAATAGAACAATCGGCATGCCCGTATGTTGTTCCGTTCTTAAGATATCGAAGGCGAAAAATTGACCACACACACACACATCCCCCACCACTCACATACACACACACATACAGACATCAGTCAGAAAATGATCTTAAACGATTGCTAGGGTCTCAAAACGTGAAATCTGTTAAAATCTCGAAATATTTTTTTCGGACTAAATCCATTACTTCCCTACCATAGTAGAGGTGGGAAGTAAAAATATTTTATATTAATAATAATGTGTACTCGTTATCATACTGTACTACAATAGTTAAATCACTGAAGATTGACAAAATTAGGACTAATTATGTAAATATTTTGAGGTTAGTAACAATTACCTACTTATTACAATATAACATAATTATTATGTTGCAGTTATGTGTTTACATTGTTCACCTAACGCAGCCTTAAAGGAGCATTGAACGGATGATTAATTTCGTGGAGATTTTCTTTTAATTTTGATGTTTTTAAGCAATATGCCGTAAAGATTACTACTTTTGACAGTTCATTTTTCATGTATTTTTCTCGTTATATTTCCGACATATTTTTCGAAAATTTTATCTTTGCTTGGCTAACGGTAATTTAGGCATTAGATAAGACCGTCCACTATTACAATATTTTTTGTTTTCCAACTTAAAAATTAGTTTATGAATGCCATGACAAATATTTTAAAAGTTTCTACTTTGAGGTTAGGTTCTTTCTTAGCTAGTTTTGTTCACGGTACTTTGATGGTTAGAGAAATATTCCGTCGTCTCTTATTACACGCATTCTAGGGCAAAATTATATACAAGCTACCGATGAAAGTTGAATGTTCATATTTTTTTATTGACACACAAACAACCAAAGGTGTTTATCTGCCAAATACCAGATCTCCAAGAGTTCTTGTTGTCTTAGAATTTAAATGTCACGTCTCTTATTACCCGATTCGTCTCTTATTAGGTTGTTCTCCCCTACATAATTTGCTTCAAAATTGTGCTTTAATCTGTAATATCTCTCTCTCCTATTTTTTTCGCTGCATCTTTAATTAACATAGGCAACGTTCTAATAAGAACGTCATAACTTACAATTATTTACAGAAAAAAGGACTATCAAAATATCGTTATAATAAAACACGAAATGATTCATAAAAGTATGTCTGATTTCAGTTTCAAAATAGTCTAGTTTGTGTGCTTGTATTAAATCCATTTTATGTTTGCTAAAGGCAAATTGAACCAAATGCTCGGTTCTACCGCAGACCGCAATTTTTACGACAGACTTGTTCCAAAAGTACCTAAATACAAACGTTTTCCGTAAAGAAAAGCGTAGCAGAATACCCGCAACGCCGACATAACAATGCACATCAGTGTGTCTGTGTTGTATACACAGTGTCCGAAAGCCGAAACACAAGCCGATCACATACATTCATCGAAAATATTCATGAATAAATATTTTCACGAGTAAGGTGAAAATGGCCACTCGTATAAATTGTATACAGGATGTTTCTTAAACATTTATAGAAGTTGCAGAAGGCATCAAAATAAGCAATTTTGGTCAATGAACCCCTGTCCGAAAATGTGCCGTTTTGGCTCTAAAAGCAATAAAAGATGTTTTAACTTCCCGCTAAGAAAATGGAAAATTTTCAAAAATAGGGAAGTTATTAATTTCACCCCGATTTTCGAAAATCGAGTTTTCATCAGATCTCGACGTTTTGTGATCCTAGGAAGCTATTAGCTGACTATTTTTATGATGATGTCTGTACGTGTGTGTGTGTGTGTGTGTGTATGTAAACCTCTCATAACTTTTGAACAGCTTAACCGATCGAATCGCGATTTGCGGCATTCGAAAGGGTTCCCCTGAACTTAGATTTCCTGAAAATTTGAACCGATTCGGCACAATAAATTTTGAGAAATTCCAAAAAAACCGAAATAAAAATGTTGTTAAAATGATATTTTTTCAATATAACTTCTAGAATATTGTACCGATTGATTTCAGAATCTAATGAGCTCTTCTCCTCAGAAAACTGTGTCGAATGCCGTTAAGTGGATCAAAATCGATTAATCCGTTTGAGAGATTACGTAGTCAACAGATTTTGCAAAATTACTTCGAGATTTCTCAACCAATCGATTTTGTACCTCTTACAATATTCTTAGAGCTTAAAAAACGGCGTCGAATGTCGTTTTAAAGATCAAAATCGAACAACGCGTTCAAAAGTTATAGCTTTTCAAAAATTAAAATTGTGTTATCAGAAATTTTCAAATTTTTGAGCTCGTACATAGCGGGGTTATTATACCGTACTTTAAGTTATACTGATACTGGTACAAATAGATAGGAAAAAATTCTAGACACACATTATTCCGGCTAAGTATCATATAAAATCCACGAAACATCGAAAAAACTATTTTTTTTCTAATTATTTCTAGCACACAAATACAAATGCGTTTTTTGTATTTTAATTCAGAATTTGTTCATTATAGTAGATTGTATGTCTAGATGAGTAATGAGGTATATTACTGGTGAGTAGTGACAGTATGTTAAAACGAGCGCCAGCGACTTTTAACAGTTACACGAGTCTTAATATCATTACGCACTAGATATATTTGGTATTTTTTGCCATACCCACAATAAAATAGCTACTTTTCACTTCATTTTCAGTTTAAAAAAAAAATTTAACCCTCGAAATTTCAACAATTTTTCTTGTAAATTCTATAGCAAGTAATCTGGGTTAAAATTTTGACGAGCACTGAAATTTTGGGAACAAATGGTATTGGACCACCTTCAGAACACCATGCCGAAGTCTGACCTACCCTAACAAAAAATCCTAGCGCCGCCACTGCGTCAACTTCACATATACAGGGTGTATCACAGGAAACCGAACATAGGGAAAAGTGCACAGTACAAATTAGTTAAGATCAGTGATTGCTTTGCCCTCTTTTCATGTAAAAAACTATGATAATTAATTTAAGTTAACCATGTGTATTCTATCTTTGTCACGCTACTCAGTTTGCTTATGTTTTTCTTGTTGCACTCATTACTTTTCTATGTATTCAATCCTGTGATACACCCTGTATAGCAGGCCATGAGTAGGCGGATCAGAGCGAATAAATATAAATTACTATGGAGACTTTTTATATTTACCACATTATGTTTTTAAAACCAACACACCTACCTGTTAACTGACCCATTCCATGCATACATGCACGCATGTAAAGTAGCTATTTTATAGTGCGTATGGCAAAAAATTATAATACCTCCATATTTTTAAAACAAATCGTTATTCGCATATGATTCGGTTATCAATGGACACATCGTATTAGATATAATAATAATATATTGCAAATAGTATCGTAACAGTAAACACAAATAGGATTTAAAAAAAACACTGCTGCAGTGAAATAAACAGTATGTATAACAGCATACGTAAAAATAAACGTTATAAATTTTCATTTAATTTATATGAAAGCTGCATAGAAATATGGCACATAGTTCCAATTTATTAATTATCTAACATTAATATCGTTCTGTCGATTTGAAGTTGTGAATCGAATTCATAAATTAAAATTTATATCAAATTATAAATCAGATTTAATTACAGTCAATTTATTTAAAATAAAATATTTTATATAAATTATTGAACAAATGAATTTTAATGAAATTATTATGATCAATTATTTCAAAAGGATTATTGCATATTATATTATCGCTGTAAATGAATAATGACGATAGATTATTACTGACATACTCGTGTTATGTTTTAAGAGCCTGAAGAAGTCTAAAATATAGACGAAACGTTGCGATTTAAAACTTTAACTGAGTTTCAATCAACCCACGGTCCAGTTCCCGTTAATCTCTTATATGCAGGGTGAGTTCGACCACCCGTATCAGTCGTTTTTTTCGAAAACGGTTAGTCGTAGAGAGTTGTGTCAAAAATTTGTATTATAAAAGCCCTAATAAAGTATCGAATGGTGATAATTTTTTTTTTTTTCGGGAAGGTCGGCTTCCCTATTAGTTTGCTTCAGAATGTCCAGAACTCCGGAATTATAAATGTAACGATAGGTCGAAAATTGTATGTTGAAAAGATCTTTAAAAAATTAGCAAGTTTTGTACGGATTTTTTTTTTATTACTTCCACCCCTGTTAAGTAATATTTGTTTGAAATTACTAACTTAAAATGTCATAATAACGAACTTTTTAAAAGTCCGCATTTAAAATCTAGTTACCTATCTATCGATCATTAAACACTGAAGAAGTACACTCACAGTATAACCAGAAGAGCTCAGTAGTAAGTATTAAAGAGTAAATGAAAGACAGTTTGAACACTTGTGACAATGTCTAAGGTTGCTAGATTTTTAATGCCGACTTCGATCGTTATTATGAAATTTTGATTTAATAATTTCAAACGATTGTTACTTAACAGGGGTGGCAGTAATTAAATAATTTTTCCTACAAAACTTTCCTATTTTTTAAAGAGCTTTTCAACAGCACCACTTTCAACCTATCGTGCTTTCTAAAATTCCGGAGTTTTGAACATATAATAATTTATATTTATACTTATAGAAATTTACAGGGGTGGCAGTAATAAAAAAAATTTTCCTACAAAACTTGCTTATTTTTTAAAGATCTTTTCAACAATATCACTTTCGACCTATCGTTACATTTATAATTCCGGAGTTCTGGACATTCTGGAGCAAACTAATAGGGGAGCCGACCTTCCCGGGAAAAAATATTATCACCATTCGATTCTTTATTAGGGCTTTTATAATACAAATTTTTGACACAACTCTCTACGACTAACCGTTTTCGAAAAAAAACGACTGATACGGGTGGTCGAACTCACCCTGTATAGTTACGATGGACATGACAACTAAAAACATTATCATCAAAATTATGTACAATCACAAAGAAAAGCTATTTTTAGGGTTTCGTAGGTCAGAAGGAAAAACGGAACCCTTATATGATCATTCACGGTCCGTCTGTCATAGCCGATTTTCTTAGAAACCATGCGACGTAGTAACTTGAAATTTGGCATAGTAATAGGTTATACATCTTATTAACCCTAACCCACATATTTTCCACTGGTAACACTTTAAAATATATTTATATAAGAATTAAAGAGGGGGCAAGTTAAGTTATTAATTTCCCTCCTTATTTTCGAAACTACTGGACCAAAATTTTTTTAAAATACAGGAAATATAACGCCTTACTAGTTTACAGGAAAACTATAACGAAAATCGTAGGTCTTATAGATTTCTAGAAATTAATTTTACAAAATTATCATTTTTTTACAGTCGACTCACGACTGAGATTATGCAAAAAATTTGTTTTATTAAATTGTTATAACGACACGAAACCCTCAAGGTGCGAGCTCTACGTACACTTTATTCATCTAGTAGATTACAGACAGAGAGTAAGTAAATATAATAGGTATAGAAGGAGGCAAAGTATTATAATAATAATTGGAAATTTCCTGCACAACTTTGATAACAAAAATTCGACTGATGACCAGTCCTATATTTCCCACCTAGTAAATATTTGCAAAAAATAAACACTCTTTTTTTATTCTTTGAAAAAAGCATGGCCCTCTTTTTTGTTTGGTGATCTACTGATGGCTAGTAATATAGCAAAAATCATGGTTACCTTGATTTACGTACAATTTTCTTTTTTTAGTAAAATATTTTTTTTCTCGAAAACTATACATTTTAGAGAAAAAAATATTTACATTTTTTTTCATATTAATAACATCTAGAATTCATTTATATTTTTTTTACCTATGTTAATACGTGACATTGAGAACGTTTTTTTTAATATCTCAGGATCCAGTGAACCGATTTGACTCAAAATCTAATCAGATCTAAGTTAAAGGCTGATAAACACAATAGAACAATCGGCAAGGCCGTATGTTGTTCCGTTTTTACGATATCGAAGGCAAAAAATTGACCACATACACACACACACACACATACAGACATCAGTTAAAAAATGATCTTAAACGATTGCTAGGGTCTCTAAACGTGAAGATCTGTTAAAATCTCGAAATATTTTTTTCGGATTAAATCCATTACCTACTTCCCTACCATATAGAAGAGGTGGGAAGTAAAAATAAATTACAACTCGCTGGGATTATCGGAACACAAGCGACTAGGTCCTATAGTCAGGGTTCATTCTGATTGGTCGAATACCCCATCTTGATGTCGTTTGACACACACACACCTAAACGAACGTAACAACTAACTAATAAAGATAGTTGATAGCGAATAAACAAACGGGTTTTGTATGTGGAATAGGTTCAAACACATATTCTTCAAGACAGGCATTAATTGCTCACAATGTTCACTAGTTAGTTGTTAGGTGTGTGTGTGTGTGTGTGTCAAACGACATCAAGATGGAGTATTCGACCAATCATAAGACTAGTCGCTTGTTATCGGAACTGCAAGTGATGCTACAAATTTTGCGAATTATCTCGGAAAGTTGCAACATTTTTTCGGGTAGTGGTTAATTATTTGTTATCGAGTTAATAAAGGATTACCTATCGATATCAGTATAGAATAATTTTTACATGGCTACGCGCCTTGGATTTAGATAAAATTCCTATCAAAACTGACAACTCAGTCATTCTGCGAACAAAATCTATATGAAGGCGAAACTTCGAACAAAATATAATTTAAATAATAAAAGTTATTCGTTTTATTTAATTTGTTGCCTCCGTAAGTAAACTTAACTATGATAAGATATTTTATATTCCTAACTGTACACCTTGAAATACGATTATAGAACAAATTTTATATTCGCATTTTTCTTTAAATTTCGCATTTGAATTATTTTATTGCACGCATTTCAAGTAAATGTATTTTACAGTCTGAATATAAATTCATTCAAGAGATAAAATAACTTACATTTACATTACTGTAATTTGCATTGATTTAAAATCTCTAACGTCCCCAGTTCTGACGTTCCAGTATTCTCGTGTGCATTGATTTGGAATACTGTATTGTTTTACATTTCTTGAGTCAATATTACGACTACATTAATATTCCATTTTTTCGATTTTTTAATATTTTAATATTCAGCAGTTAACTTTAGTCATTAAACTTTGACATGTGTTACGTTTAGTTTATAAGAAATAGTAAAAAAAATCGGGTGGGTTCAAGTCTGGTTGTACCACAGTAACCAGTAGCGGATTTGATCGTGATGGCACCCTAGGCCCGTAGATGTTTCGACATCAATTTTTAGAGCAAACATAAAAATATATTATTCGTTGATACATACAATCACAATATATCATCAACATTAATAATTTATAACTTTAATTAGAAAATAAATTATAATCAATAATTACAGAATACATTTTTTTTCTTGCTTTGGCTTGTGTGTGATTATCCAGCCCCAGGGAAAAATGTTTAGGTTCAGGCGCCTTCTTAATGTTGCCGCTCCCCAAATGTTGCCGCCCTAGGCCTGAGCATCGCGGGCCTAGATTTAAATCCGTCACTGACAGTGACATCAAAAAGTATGAGTGGTAGGTACCTAATTTGTGCTGCCTTTTTCCGATGTTTTTAAAGTGAAACTTTTAAGCCTCATTTTTTCCCGTTCGATTATACATGTCGAAGTCATGTCACGTCACGTTACGTCCAACCAAAGCGACGGGCTAAACCATAAAAAGAGGTCTACAGCCGTTTCACTCAACGCTACAGCCTCAGCAAGCGGCTACTATAGCTCAGAGGTATGGCGTTTGTTTTGTACCCAGAAGGTCGCTGGTTAGAATCCCGTCGACCCCGTAATAATTTTTGTTTTTTTTACAACTAATTCATATTCCATTTGATATTTATTGTCTTAGTTATTTATTTTTTTATTTTTCTTATTATACAATTATATATTAAACTAAGCAGGGTGTGCACTTGCAGAGTTTCTCGCAGTGGGTGAGTTTCTCGCGGAGGGTGTTTATGCGATGGTGTTTGTTGAGGGCCTATTATTATTATATGATGTTGCGATACGAGCCTAAGGTTATGTTGCATTTATATACCAGAATTCGTGTAATTACCGCGCTCGCCTTCGGCTCACGCGGTAAACAAATTGTTAAAAAAACTTTTTTAGACTCGAAGCGTACGAGAAGAGAAACTTCTTGACAACCAAACGCGTTGTGCAGTTCATAAATAGTGCGTCAGTTGTTGATTGTGCTTTATCTGATTCTTTCTCACTCTATCTATCTTTATCATGTCACTTTTGACGTGAATAAAGTCTAATGTCTCATACTGGGGTGGCATTTTAGAAATATTAGATGAAATGGAAATAGTGGGAAATGGTTGACATGTGAAACAAAACACAGCATGTATAACTATGTTAAAGTCTCAGATACAGTAAGCCAGGTGGCCGTGTGGAAAAGTACGAGTCTACCGATAGGTACAAACGCCAAGCCCAGGTTCGAACCCCGAAAGCTTTTAATATTTGTATTTTTTTAATAATTAAAATATATAGGTACTATAGATAACAATTTAAAATATAAAAAAATAAAATTACAATTACAGTAGAGTCCGTCTATTACGATTTCGTTTATAACAACTATAACCGTTTTTAGCGACGTAAATGCAAACTCAAGTTAGGTTTCATATAGACATACTATATGCGTATTATACGTCCACTTTGTGCGTCGTCCGGTTAATACGACATAATGTCGCCGGTCCCTTGAAAGTCGTTCTATCCGGATTCTACTGTATTTTATTTATTATAATTATTTTACGAACATTTGATTTTATATAAGATGAAAAAAATGAATGTACATATTAATATAATTAGTCGTGTTAAACAATGTGCACGTCATCTAGGTCTGTACCCGCGATACAGACACACCCAGTTTTTTCGTTTCATCGTCTCACGAATTTACTCTCTCTATAGAAGTTTAACGTAAATTTTTTTTCTCGCAAATATCTATTCTTCGGAAACCTCTCTTTCTTAACAATAAATTATTTTTACAGAGAGGCCCTTTATCTGAAAAGAAACATAATCGATGTATTAATAACTATAAAATTTTTCTTTCAGAAAGTGTGAATGCAACAGCAGCTGTGAACAAACCAAAGAGACGAGCGTATTTACTGAAAAGGAAAGCGATAACCACGAGCTTCTTTGATAATGCCCGAGCTGAAAAAGACAAAGGTAAGATATTTTGTGTTTGCTTATATACATTTTGACAGCGAAATTTTGTCTACAAGAATGCAAAATATAGATATTATGAAGTATTAGAAATACCTTGTATTATATCCGTCTTGTGACATCTTGTGAATTTACACTACGCGTTTCAGCAACGAGTTGCCATCTTCAGGTGTGGTTAATTATTTTTTTAAAAACACACATTGAGTATTCATAACACTATATAATATTATGATGCTAAGCACAGTGTATCATTTAAAAATGTAGGAAAAATATAGGTTCACTTTCGAAATATCGTTTAGAGGGCTGTCGTAAGCCATGTAGAGGCTCCTGGGCACACTAATTTCAGGGGTTCTTTTTGCAAGCCAAAATTCTCCAGGAAAACATCAAACCACCCAATTAAAATTATTATGTGTATAATTATATTATAATAATATTATTATTAAACTTACCTACTCATTCATTATACCTCATTAATTTTTAAATAACTACATCGCCAATAGGTTAGCAAGATATAAATTTTATCTTTTTTCGAAAATGGGAAGGTGATTTTTATTTTCCCAGGATTTATGGACAGTGGGCATTGGTTCCGGGGCCCTATTTGGTCGGGGGCTCTTGCCCAATGTGATTGGGTAAAGATGGAACTGGTTGTTTAACAAAAACTCTTAAAAATTATCAAAAAACTGAATATAGAATTAAATATAATTAGATTGATTTCTTTGTTTTTCAATAAATAATTTTATCTTAAAATGAGTCCAGCCCTGTATTTATAGCCAATTTAGTAACTAGGTATTCGGTCAGTTAAGGCATAGATAAGAGTAAAGTTAAGGATTACTTGTAGTCACAGTGAAGGATTTATAATAAGGCACACTATAGGCACCGGCCTAGGACATCACCATAGAAGGGGCACGACAAAAAGAGATAACTTTTTTTCTAGTTAGAACTATTTCGGTTATCAGACTTTTGATTAAAAATTATATGTTTGCACAGGACTTACTTCATTTATGATTACAAATTTACATAGGCAGAGATGTTATACATACTCTCCATGTACCACCTACTACTTTTTTTGCTAAATTTCCAGCTAATCCAATTCCACTTTTTTATTTTCTTTCCAATTGGAGAAGGAGTGTTTAGGGGGCCCCTAAACTGTCAAGTGCCTAAGGGCCCTGGGTCTCTAAATCCGGGCCTGCTTGTAGAAGAGCATAATATAAAAACTACTTTCCCGACATATTTTTTATCGACTGATTTCTTCTAAAATCAGACTCGAACCACGGTCGTATAAACTCGAACCAGTAGCGATTACAGAGATTCAGATTCGGACCAATAGTCACTTTATTTTATATCTCGATCACACAATAGTGTGCAGATAGGGAGTGCTCCATCGATTCTCTTTGTCAATGGATAAAATCACTATTATAGACTATGTTGCGGCAATATTTACGCATATTTTAAAGTTTTCTTTTTTTTATTAACGGAATGGTATTTGCTTTGACAAGTAATTAGCCAGTACTAGTTTTGTTATAATAGGCCAAAATGAGATAAATAGAAAACCTATTCGACGTGATATGAATTATTATTATCGTGCCGCCTAAGAAGTTTTACTTCAAAAATTAATAGAAAATACATTATTTCAAAACAACCGAAAAATTTCCAAAATTGTGTGTTTTAAAGACCACCAACAGCTAAGGTTATTTGGGCCTAGTACCAATTCATATTTTCAATTCATTATTATTATTTTTTGATAATAAATTGAAAATCCAATTGACACTTTTACCAGCTCTCGGGCTAGAACCCGGGAACTGGGGACTTGTAATAGAGGAACCATAGCAACTCCATGTAAACGACAGCATTGCTACACGCTCGGCTATTCTCATGCCCGACGTGATATGAAGCAACACAAGAAGAACGGAACTTAGGGATGTTAGGATAGGGGACATGGATTAAAGTTTTCTTAAAAACGGCAAAAAAAATAATTTTTTACTAAACGATATGGGACAGTCGGGTCATAACAAAAAATCACAGACAATAATAACATCAGTTGTCGAGCGTTTATAAAACTACAATATCTCAATTCGATATACGTGTAGCGTATAATATTATGGTCAGCCTAAATTTAGTTTATGAAAGTTGCATGTTATGACGTCAAATATTGTTAAAATGTGTGAGACATTATACAAATGGTTTGAGTTATGTCAAGATTTGACGTAGGTACGTAGTTTTCAAAACTCGAATATTTGACTGATGACTTGACGCCATCAGGGTGTGAACTTTATAAATCGATTGTAAACAGCACCCTGTACATACATACATTTCTACACACATGCACAGCTGGCACAATACCTTTTAAATACACAAATATATATTATATAATATGTTCGACAAATTGCTTCATGAATTATTAAGAAGGTTTAGCAGCAGCGTACCGCGCATGGAGGATAGAGAGAAAGGAGACCAATAATATTTCCATGCATTCGCCGTTGTTTAAAAAAAAACGACTAAGTGCGAGTCAGACTCGTGCTCCGAATTGTGAATTATAGACGCTCGACAACAAAGGTTATTAGCGTCACTCGTGCTCCGAGGGTCGAAAAAAGTTGAAATTTGGTACATATTATTTAAAGTTAGGTGACCCAATCACAAACGTATAGCGTAAATAAACGAATTCTGATTTTGGGGGTCAATTTAAGGGGGGCAAATTAGAAAATTAAAAAAAATAAATGTTTAACTGCATCATGTGACATATCAAATGAAAGGGCTCGTTGTGAGAAATACAAATATATTTTTTTTATAATTTTAAAATGCATACCTAGTTTAAAAGATGTTAAAGAAAATATGTGAAAATTGAGCTTTCCCTCCCTTATCTGCGAAACTACTGAACTAAAAATTTTGAAAAAAATAGGGAATATAGTTTACAGGAAAACCTAAACGAAAATCTTAAGTCTTTAAATTTCCACGTGAAACGGAATAGTATGCAACCCTCTCCACGCGAGTCTGACTCACCATTGACCGCTTTTTCTTACTTATAGCCTTATAAAAACCATTGCAGCTTACTAATAAAAACTGATTACGTTGTGGTTATAAGAGGTTTAAATCGTTTGATTATTATTAACTGCAGCTTATAATGTATAGTATAGATACTTTTTACCAGGTTATGTTCGGGTTATGAATCATAATCCGAGCATAAAGGCCTGAGCACAATAGCGCGGTGGCGGTGGCGTTTTTTGAATAGGCCATACTGTTGCGGTGGTGTTTGCGGTGACTTCGTGCAGTTTTTAACTTTCTAAATACATTTTGTAATTCTGAATGAATACAATAACGTTTAGGTACTATACGTCGCCGTCGGTATACACGCAGTCAAAAACAAGTTGTGTCTGGCCGCCACCGCGCCATAGAACGGTGCACCAGAACGCTCTTAACACTGACAAGCAGCAATATATATGCGCGTGTCAATTTGTTTTTTAGTGTTGCGTTCAAACGCTACCGCCACCGCTATCGCCACCGTGCTAATGTGCTCAGGCTTTGGTAAAAAATAAGTACTTAAACAATATTTTCAGTTTGGGTATCATTGATAGTGTACCAAGTTTCATCAAAGCGATAAGTGCTTGATGTATAGACAGACAAACAAATTCTGGAAACTCGTTCTGATATCTGTCTGAAAAATCCGTAAGAAAACTGAATTAGATGTCCCGTTATAATTTGTGTATTGATGAGATTTGTATTAGCTACTGCTTATCTGTTTGTTTGTGTAATAAGCAAAAACGGCTGGACTGATTTTCTCGAAACTTGCTACACATCTTAAGTTCGTGAATTATCTATTAAAGTAGTTTAGCAGTAGCGTGCAGAAAATCACAATTAGGCTGATATGCAGGCGTTAACCTAAGAGATACAAACATTCCCGGTTAAAAAATATTTTTGTCTGTTTACTATCGAGTATGAAACAAAAACGGCCGTTGAGGCATGATTGAGTAACAAACATACAGATTTTCACATATATAGGTTAGGATTAGAGGTGCAACCGTGAGTAGTATTTTGCTCACGATCACTCACGCTCACGAAAATAATTTTCAAATCACGCCCGTTCACGCACGACTACATTTTTTTATCACACTCACGCACGCTCACGTCTAGATTTCAACACTCACGCACGTTCACTCGCACTCACGCAATTTTACAGAATAACTTTATAATATTTATATTGTTACGGATCATCCTGTATATAAACGGCAGGCAAGAGTTCTGAGAAACGGGGTCTGCTTACTGTAACAACTAGTACCTGCGCGAAAGTTCTAGAGAAAGCGAGAACGCACTAGGCTTAGACCACGCAGCATCTTAACAGCCAGTGCGAGTGAGTGAATCAAACAGTCAACGGTGAGTCACGCAGTGAAGTCTACGGTGGATCAGTGATATAAATAGTGCCGTGATATAAATAAATAAATTGATAAAATAAATACTAGTGTAGTGGTAATAATTACGAGTTATTTGTTAAGTGCTATTTATTGTTTTGTTTTGCTTTGTTTAATAATTACTGTTTAGTTATTGTTTACTTGTGTTGATTGTTAGAACTGACTTTTCGTTGTTGCATTCATTATTATTGTGTTTTTAATTATTGTAAATAAATATTTATTCCGCCAACTCAGAAAACAGTTTTGTAACAATATTATCACATCGAAAATGTGTCTAATACTTGTTAACATTCAAATTTGCAGATTTTAGGGTCAGGCCTAACAGTTTATACTATCCGCGTTTCGTTTGAAAATACGTGATTAACTTTTCACTCACGCCATCTCACGCTCACGAAAATTCTTTTCCACTCACCCACGTTCACGTATGTGTATATTTTTTTAATCACACTCACGCACACTCACGATTTTCTCGATACTTACACGTTCACGGCGTGTCACGGAAAATTTCACGCACGATTTGCACCTCTAGTTAGGACGACAATTTTCGGAAATACAAATACTGTTTTTATATCGAAACTTATTTCCACGCTGTATTACAATTGGATGTCTGCCACTGCTTTCTGAACAGGATTCCATAAATTCACCTTTATCATTTGAAGATTAGATGGGAAGAACGACCAATCTCACAATTCAATCACGTCGAGATATTTGGATTTGAAAGTTATATATTATGTTCGTTCTTACCGTTTCTTCTTTGGATTTTGATCACAAAAAATCTACTTTACTGTAAGATGATATTTGGGTGCAGTAATTCATCTCGCAAACAGTGGCTCTTTTTTGAATACCTAACTAAAATAGAAATATTATTTTTTTCGTGTTTCATAAAAAATCATTTATCATTTAAGAAATATTTTAACTAGTGAAGGGCATCCGTTCAATATATTATATCGCACAGTGGGTATTGAATGTTCAATTTTGAGAAACATATTATGTAGTATGTACCATGTATATTGTAAACAGAACGAGAACGAAAGAGCAAAAAATTCCCTTTCTACTAGTACAGACAGCATACCTCAAACTTAACTAGTATAACGTTGTAAGTAATTAATTTTTCCTGCAGATATAGAAAAAAAAGCAGTATAATTTAATTGGTATATGATAAAATCAATCGATTTATAACCCCTTTATATCCACACCATATTATTCACATAACAATTTAGAGGTGAAAATAATAAATATCTCAGACAGCTAGGCTGCCATATTATGATTTTTGAGCTATATCTAAGAAAAAAGCAGTATAATTTAATTGGTATATGATAAAATCAATCGATTTATAACCCCTTTATATCCACACCATATTATTCACATAACAATTAGAGGTGAAAATAATAAATATCTCAGACAGCTAGGTTGCCATATGATTTTTGAGCTATATCTAAGAAAAAATCAAATGACCACTGAGGGAACTTGAACCCGAAACTCCCAGTTTCCGGCTACGCGAGTTACCGATTTCTCCACAGTGCCCGAGAGTGGAAACCGATCCTTTCTTATATATAGCAATTTCAAGTTGAAAACACACAACATGCGAGAGTCGACTATTCAAATAAACGAGCAAAGCATAGTACAGCTATTAAACAGTCGAAGTATAATTTAAACAAAGTACTATTTGATTTACACAATTTTAATTTCGCACAAACTTAAAAGGTGAATATCTCAGAACCACTTTTTTGAGTTATTGTGGTTTAATAGTCATGGTGCGATATATTGTAATAAATTTAGAAATAATTTGCAAAGCTCCCAAAACTTTCCTTGCAGGACCCTTATTGTTTGTGTAAAACATTTTCAAAAATCCATCAAGAATTTCTATCTCGAAAAACTTTATTTACAGTTCTTTGACGAATTTGTCATAATATAAAACTATTTCCTTCAATTTACGGTTCTCTAAGCACTTTATCGTTAATTTATAATTCTTCTAGAATATTCCTATCAATTTTTTTCTGAGAACTTTCTCATGAAAATATTCTTGCTCTTGCTACATGACTCCTGTACTTGTGTAAAACATTTTCGAAAATTCATCGAGAAATAGCTCGGAAAAATTTCAAAATATTTTACACTTTTCTGAGAATACACCAGTTGTCTCATTTCTGGTTACAGGACAGCCTGTATATGAGTGTATGTGTTAGTGCAGACATATCATAATATAGAGCAGTGATTTTCAAACTATGCGTCTTGACGCCCCTAAGGCATCGCGTTCCGAGCGAGCAAAACAATGAAAAAATATAAAAATTTGTGTGTACCCATCTAACAATATCTGTAATAATTACCACCAAGGGGTCGTTTTATCAAAAAAAAAATTGTTCTCAGTGGCAAATACAGTGCAAATTAAAAAAACAAGCCGTGAGGTGGGCCGTTTATTAGGACTAAAGTGCGACCCTTGAGGTTCACA
The DNA here is from genome assembly GCA_039654895.1 of Mongoloraphidia duomilia. Taxonomy (NCBI): domain Eukaryota; kingdom Metazoa; phylum Arthropoda; class Insecta; order Raphidioptera; family Raphidiidae; genus Mongoloraphidia; species Mongoloraphidia duomilia. Next base: position 13,535,806 of record CM077524.1, read on the forward strand.
CGACGAACTTCCCTGCAGTTTGATAAATATTTAATAATAATAATTAAATTAGATATTACACAGAAAAGTAATCATTTTAATCATTAAAACATAATTATTATTTATTTTTAAAAATAATTAAAGAAAAAAAAACGGCTGAATCGATTTTTATGAAATTTATGTCGGATTAAAAGGACGTTAACACGCCTCGATTGACACCCTTACGAAGTCGATATAATTTTTTATTCGCGAGATATTGTGTAAAATCTACTTTTTTGGAGGTTATTTGGTTAAGAAAAAAGAACGACTGAACCGATTTTGAAAAAATTTCTTTCAGATCATATTTACGTTAATTGGCACCCTAACGTAGTCGATATCATTTTTCATTCTCGAGATTTCGTCTTAGAAAGAAATGGACACATACGTACACACACACACAGAGAGACATCTTTCGAAAATAGTGTAAAAATAGTGTAGTGACCTTGAAACATAAAAATTTGTTATACATTTTGATTTCGATTTTCGGACCCATTACAATAACTTCCAATGGGAAGTTAAAAATTATTTAGCGTATTGTGCAATATCGTAGGAAAGATCTCACGTTGAAATTATTGAAGTCCCGTGCATTGTTGCACCCTTCTGCGTGGAGCCAGTCTCCATGATTCTATCAATGAATTCACGGCAACGTGGTATTGATTACTGTCAGTTAACCTGATCAATTATTTTTGATGATACATCTTTATAGGCACGGGTGTAAAATCGTTTGATTGTTACGTCGCCAAATGTTACGTCGCGTCGTCTGCACTCGCTATGTTAAGTGTGTGGGTGTGTGTGAATATCTGTGTATTGCTGTTTAAATACGTAGAGAGTTTCTCGCGGGGGGGGGGGTAATAAATTATAAATTCTTATCTCAGGAACTGCTGAACCGTTTCTAAAAATTCATTCACTAATTATCTTCGTAGGGGAAGAATTTCTCGCGGGGGAGTTATAAATCATAAATTCTTATCTCTGGAACTACTGAACCGATTCTAAAAATTCTTTCACTAATGGTGATATAGGCTAGGTATATTTTATTATGATAAATTTGTCGCGGGGGATTCAAGCTATGTAAATGTTTCTAGGCGTCCCACGACGGTTCACCGTTTTTTCAGTTTATTTCTATTTTGAAGAAAAGCAATATTCAGATCGCTCGGTTACCTATTCTATCTGGGATCTTACGGCATCAGCGCCTCTATCTCCGGACTGGGAACCCTTATTTTCATCATTTTTTAGACAATGATAAATGCATGGAGATTAGTTAATCCTATCTCACTATCCTCCATTCCTCACGACGCATAAAGTCTGTTGATGCTTATTATTTCTAAAGCTATATCTTTTTCTCGGGGAAGGCCAATACAAATCTGACAAGCCTTGGAAGGCATACTATGAAGAAGTTTAGGAAACACTGATTGAGAGTTTGTATCGAACTACTCTCGACTTTAGGCGAACATTGAATAATGTGTGGGCTGCGGCTGTTTTGCAGCATTATTTAGATTTCTACAGCACGGAGCGTGTTAAAATAGAATAGCGCTTGTACGAAACAATGTTGACAGATTACACTGTACAAAGCATACCAACAAATAATTTACGAATCATGACATAAAAGCTCTTTTTTAATTAATTTTGTTGCCAGACCTGGAACACCAATAAATTTATGGGTTCAATAAAAATATCACTCTTTCAAAGAACTGGGCATTAATATTTTGAATTATACTGTGCGTGGCATACAAAAGGTAACAGGGAAAATAACATTGAGAACATTTACAATTTTGTAGTTGGATTAATGTAAATGTGTATACTGTTGCTATGGAAAATTGTTTCCTGAAAGGTTGTCATTTTGTTTGTTTTTACTTCTATTGTATAAAATCAAATATTTGAATTTTTATTGTAACTTTTGAAATGTAGGTGTACCACAACGATTACCTAAACTATAGGCTCATAACACTCTTGGATTCTGCCAAAAATTCACTGTACTATTTGTCTTATGTTACCTTTTCTAAACCACACCCGGTAATTTCAAATTACTACACGCCGCGCTGAGTCTGTTATTTTGTTTGAAATATTTTTTTGATCTTGTTGTCATAGTAACCATTATTTGAAACACTACCAACAAAATCCACTGTTAGACGTTTGTGATATTTCGATAAACTGAAAAACGTTATTAGCCATTCAATCAATAGACATGAACATTGAACTGGATAAAAAGTAGAAATAAAATGTGATTTTTCATAAAGCCACTTTAAAGTGATCGGCCGGCAGCTTTAAATCGTTGTTATTATACAACAATAGCAAGGAAGAAGCATGTGCAACGTGTTTACTATTACATCTTTCACATTTTATGGTGTAGTTCCCCAAATCTGCCATCCCCTAATATCTTCCGCTCTATAGGCAGTAAATTCGCCACTGGGATGCGCTAACGTCGATTCCATTTTCTAGACTCAATCCTCGTTCCAAATCTAACATGCATAGACATTCTAAGTACCTGGCAGGTTACTACGTCAGTCGTATTATGTTATGAAAGAAAAAATCGTGGCGAGAACAAGTGGGGATTTGTGGCAATAAAATACGGGAGGGCATGAAGCGCTGACACATCGAGCCTCCCTCTCACTACATTTTCTAGGAGGAACTAATAATATTATGCCTTCCCATACTGGTAATAAAGGAGGATCTATGTGTAAAATTTAATCAAGAGCATTAGAATTGATTCGGAGAAGCTAGTTTAAGGGGCCACATGTAAATTAGGATCGATTATTTAGGTAAATCGATTGAGTGATTTGGACTCTAGATGCGACCACAGACAGACGAAACTACTATTTTGTATTCGGGGGACTTAAAAAGTGTAAATTCTCTGAAAATTCAAATTCGAACCCCCTCTCCTCCGTTATACGGAAAAGTAAAAACGTTGAAAAAAAAAATAAAAAACAAATTCCAGTACATTTTCCTCGACATTTTCCAACTGCATAATTTTACGTCATTTGCTTTAAATTCTTGTTTGTGGTATTGAAATATCAGACAAAAAGAACACAGAAATATTTTGTTGACTTGCAAGTGGGTGCTTAGTTTGTGAAACAGCTTTAATGCAAAAACATTAATAATAGCTAGTCTTTAGTTGTGACAGAGTTGTACCAACTGAGTTTTAATGTATTGTTCTATTCAACAAAACAAAACAGCAAACTTTGTTTTGATTAACTGAAATGTACAGTACTAATTAAGGATTTCAAGGTTTAACATTCTATATGGGGAAACATTTTACGGTTATTAAGGTGTACGATAACAATAGGTACATCTTTTAAGACTTTGACTGATAGGGGATATATGCGATACTGAGAAAGTATCGATAATTGAAATTCAAAAATTATATCAATAGAGGAGAAGGTGGTAATATGGAACCCCACTTGGTTTCCCTTCGGTAACTGGAAGGGTTTTACTAATATTTACGGATTTTTTTTATTAGTAGGGTCAAGGCATATTTAGTTTACATAATATATGTAAACGAATTTAGAATACAGCGATATTTTTACATGTTACAAGCAGCTATTGTAAAAAAATCAACACTGGATATTCGAGGAACTGTGCTGGTAATATGGAACCCCTTGAAAAATGAAAAATTATATTGAAATAAATGCATGTTGCTACAAAAACGACATAAAAGGGCACATCTCTTAAAAATATATATGTGTTGGTGTGTAATGTGTATAAAACATTCTCTATCAAAACCTTATTAATTTTTATGTCATTTAACAAACCATGTCTTGACAGATTTATATAAAAAATATCAAAACGAGCTTTATTGCAATTTATTGAGAAAATTTACTGCCTGAGACCCTTTGAAAGAAAATACAGCTAATCTGTTGAATAGGGATGCACACATTTTTTAAAACATCGAATGGTGTACTGAAAAAACTGGGTTTGCGTGTAAATCTTACGGGTCTGGAGTGCAACTTCATATGTAAAAATTTGTAACCAAGTAAACAGGGCGTGTCGATCGAGTTTCCCCCTCATCGCAATTGTTAAAAAATTAAATTGTGTTTTAAAGACCACCAACAGCTACGGTTATTTGAGCCTAGCACCAATTCATATTTTCAATTCATTATTTTTTTTAATAATAAATTGAAAATCCAATTGACACTTTTAACAGCTCTCGGGCTAGAACCCGGGAACTCGGGACTTGTAATAGAGGAACTATAGCAACGCCATGTAAACAACAGCATTGCTACACGCTCGGTTATTCTTAAGCCCTCATCGCAATCGTACCTATAGTCGCCAGTCAATGGACCTATCTCTCGAAATAAGAGCGAGGATCGTTTTTGCTTATATCGAAGACTACAATGGTCAACATCAATGTTCAGTGTTTATTGTGTATCCCTAAATAATAACTAGGTAAAATGGCACCACTTTTATAGGGAAAATAATACTTACTAGCCGTCCTGTTGTTCTAAAATCAAGCAAATTATTTCCCCTTTGTATTCAAATAATTTACCGTTTAATTTGATAACTAAAAGTAAACTGTCATTGTTTTGGCGTAATGCAAAGTGTTTGTTGTTTTTTCCAAAGCCTGCTTATGGTACATCATCTATTTTGTGAGGTTAAAAATCGATTTTTAACCCTTAAAATCTACTTATCGCAATTTTGAGACCTTATTGCACATCTGTACTGCGAACCCTTTCAAATGACACCTCGATCGTCAAAATCGGTCCAGTAGTTTAGGAGGAAATAGGCGTACAAAAAACGTCTGACCTTTTAATATATAGATGCTTTATTGACTTGCGTAATTCCTCATAAGTTTTATTACCTGCAGAGTTTTTTTTTATATTTTTATTGAATTTTATATTGAATTGCATAATAATATATTGTAGTATTAGTATATTGTATAGCGTCGACCCAATGAATGTTAATAATTGAAGGAAGGTTTGGTTGAGAACTTGAGGGTCAAAATAATGAAGCTTAACCAAAATATCGCTTGTAGCCAACGTTTCGAAATATTTAATTTCATCTTGAGGCCTTGAAGATGAAATTAAATATTTAGAAACGTTGGCCATAAGCGATGTTTTGGTAAAGCTTTATTATTTTGACCCTCAACCAAACCTTCCTTCAATTATTAATATGTAGTATTTTATTAAAAACATCGATGTTTTTACTTCCCACCTCTACTATGGTAGGGAAGTAATGGATTTAGTCCGAAAAAAATATTTCGGGATTTTAACAGACTTCACGTTTTGAGACCCTAGCAATCGTTTAAGATCATTTTCTGACTGATGTCTGTATGTGTGTGTGTGTGTGTGTGTATGTGGTCAATTTTTCGCCTTCGATATCATAAAAACGGAACAACATACGGCCATGCCGATTGTTCTATTGTGTTTATCAGCCCTTAACTTAGATCTGATTAGATTGTGAGTCAAATCGGTTCAGTGGATCCTGAGATATTAAAAAAAACATTCTCAATGTCACGTATTAACATAGGTAAAAAAAAATATAAATGAATTCTAGATGTTGTAATATGAAAAAATGTAAATATTTTTTTTCTCTAAAATGTATAGTTTTCGAGAAAAAAAATATTTTACTAAAAAAAATAAAAATTATACGTAATATCAAGGTAACCATGATTTTTGCTATATTAAGCTAGCCTATCTATTATCTATGAAGCTAGCTATCAGTAGATCACCAAACAAAAAAGAGGGCCATGCTTTTTTTCAAAGAATAAAAAAAGAGTGTTTATTTTTTGCAAATATTTACTAGGTAGGAAGTATAGGACGGGTCATCAGTCGAATTTTTTTCCGATGGATCAGACGTCGATGCATCCCTAATCCCTATACTATTGAGTAATATCTTTGACTGAACATGTTCCAAACGTGCATTGCAACCCTGATTTTAACAGCGCAAAGCTTTGATAATGCAGTCGCAATACGTAACCTTGTTATATAACACATAGAGCTTTGGTGTCTAGAAAGTAATGCAGTTTCCAACTCTCTAATCTTATTATTAAGTTAGTTATTAACCTGTTTAGAGAACTTCAATACAAAGTATGAGAGTTGTCGAGTTACTTTACAGCTTTATTTCTTGTACCGACAATAAAATATACTGTGCACTAACTGTAATTATGTATTCTCAAATGTTTTATAAAGCCTAGTAAAGATTATAATTATTATTGGTTGGGTTTATACAACGTGCTATTAAAATATTGTTACAAAACTGATTTCTGAGTTGGCGGAATAAATATTTATTTACAATAATTAAAAATACAATAACAATAAATGCAACAGCGAAAAGTCAGTTCTAACAAACAACACAATAATAATAACTAAACAGTAATTCTTAAACAAAGCGAAACACTTAAATAACACTCAACAAATAACTATATATACAAGAATTATTTATTTGTAATTATTTATGTCACTGTATTTATATCAGATTTATGTCAACTTATTTATTTTCGCATTATTATTATCGCCCGTACTTGTAAACGCCCAGTACTTCACTGATTGACTGATTCCCGTTGACTGATCAATATTTATATCACTGATCCACTTGATGGCACGACTCACCACTCACTGATTGATTCAACACGACACACTCGCTGTTTATATACCTGCGCTGCCTAAGCCCAGTGTGTGCTTGTATTCTCTAGAACTTTCGTGAAGGTACGAGTTGTTCGGTAAGCAGACCCCCGTTTCTCAGAACTGTTGCCCGCTGTTCATATACAGGGTGATCCGTAACAATATCTTAGTTAAAAAAATTAAAATAAATAGTAGATTATACAACTGCTACAGTTAAGTATAAGACGCAGGGGGTGAAGTTAGTACGCGAGCCGCAGGCGAGAGTGACAACACCCCGAGCGTCTTATACTTAATTGTGCGAGTTGTATACTTTTTTTTGTAACACATAGATTATGAAATGTTCTTTAGAGCTTTCTTGAATTAAGTTCAAACATCGAAATCTGACTGACAGCTAAAAATATTGGCCTTGATCTAATATTTATTTACTTCGTTACCAAAGCATCGCACGCTAAGCATCACATAAAATATGCATGATTGTACGTTGACGTCACAGTCTATATTTTACGCACGCCTAGTTATGCTGTATCACATAAATTATATTTTATGTGATACGACATAATATATATTATTATGTACGCGTGCTGTAGGTATATATTATTTTAAGCAGCCGACTAGTGACACGAAATATAGTACATTTCATTTTTATGTGTTACAAAAAATTTAAAAAAGTGAGAAATAATTAATCTTATATATAAAATTCTCGTGTCGCGGTGTACGTTATTGAACTCCTCCGAAACGGCTGGACCGATTTTGATGAAATTTTGTGTGCTTATCGGGTAGGGTGGAGAATCGGACAACATCTATTTTTCATCCCCCTAAATGTTAAGGGTGGTCCACCCCAAAAAATTTTTATATGGCGAACGAGCGAAGCGAGTGAGTAGTGTATTTATAATATTCAAGCGAACGAGCGAAGCGAGTGAGTAGGCGAAAATATTCAAGCGAACGAGCGAAGCGAGTGAGTAGTGTATTAATAAAATTCAAACGAACGAGCGAAGCGAGTGAGTAATGTAATTATAATATTCAAGCGAACGAGCGAAGCGAGTGAGTAGTGTATTTATAATATTCAAGCGAACGAGCGAAGCGAGTGAGTACTGTATTAGTAAAATTCAAACGAACGAGCGAAGCGAGTGAGTAATGTAATTATTCCTAGAAATTATTAACAACGTTTGCCGGATCAGCTATACTAAATATACGTGAGCGGAGTAATGGGTGACCGCTATTAAATCATAATTTCATACCACCCGAGCGAAGCCGGGACGGGTCCGCTAGTCTTATATATAAAATTCTCGTGTCGCGGTGTACGTTATTGAACTCCTCCGAAACGGCTGGACCGATTTTGATGAAATTTTGTGTGCTTATCGGGTAGGGTGGAGAATCGGACAACATCTATTTTTCATCCCCCTAAATGTTAAGGGTGGTCCACCCCAAAAAATTTTTTTTTATTTTTTTGACAACATTTTTTGTTTTAATTTTTTCATGATTCAGCATTGAAAAATACACACAACTCTAAATTTTCACCCTTATACGATCAACCCCTGATTTTTAATCGCGATTTTTATATTAAGCTTTAAAAAATACATATATGGCGAACGAGCGAAGCGAGAGTAGTGTATTTATAATATTCAAGCGAACGAGCGAAGCGAGTGAGTAGGCGAAAATATTCAAGCGAACGAGCGAAGCGAGTGAGTAGTGTATTAATAAAATTCAAACGAACGAGCGAAGCGAGTGAGTAATGTAATTATAATATTCAAGCGAACGAGCGAAGCGAGTGAGTAGTGTATTTATAATATTCAAGCGAACGAGCGAAGCGAGTGAGTACTGCATTAATAAAATTCAAACGAACGAGCGAAGCGAGTGAGTAATGTAATTATTCCTAGAAATATTTAACAACGTTTGCCGGATCAGCTATACTAAATATACGTGAGCGGAGTAATGGGTGACCGCTATTAAATCATAATTTCACACCACCCGAGCGAAGCCGGGACGGGTCCGCTAGTATCTATATAATATAATATGCCATAATATCTAGCCCGTCTGCACTGTCTATTTCTTCGTTGTATCTCAATCGATGTACCCCAATCAATGGCGTGCCGACAATATTCCGCCTTTGGCACGCGTGTCACTGGTTCGCCATCCCTGGTATACATATCTCCCACGACTCGATTGTATTTAAAATATGTCAACGGAAAATTAAAAACGATAAAAGCGATGTATTTGTGGGTATTGATGTTTAAAATAATATATAACTACTATAAATACGACATGCGATTGGCGAATGCATAATTCTTAGTACGTTCACCTCATCACTGCAACTGTTTAAGATGAAGTGCATTAAAGATGCATGCGGTATGCGCTTCGACGCATGTGTGCCTATTCTATTGCAATTACGATTTGACAGCTTGCCCCTGTCTGAAACGAACACTCATGCTTTGAACTATAATAAAGATGATTCAGAAATATATTTCGTACTAGCTTTTATTCGCGACTTCGCTCGCAATAATGCCGGTTTTTTGGCTACTGCTCAACCCTCTTTTGTATCAGCGCAATGTACAGCCCTATTTTATAGTTCAGGTAAGATGCCGACGAGCCTCACGTGTACAAGGTCATTCCCGTCCCATCACCAACGACAGCTAGGGCTTGAGAATGGCCGAGCGTGTAGCAATGCTGTTGTTTACATGGCGTTGCTATGGTTCCTCTATTGCAAGTCCCCGAGTTCCCGGAATCTAGAAGCCCGAGAGCTGGTAAAAGTGTCAATTGGATTTTCAATTTATTATTAAAAAATAATGAATTGAAAATATGAATTGGTGCTAGGCCCAAATAACCTTAGCTGTTGGTGGTCTTTAAAACACACACAAAAAACACCAACGACAGATACATGCAAACGCTCTTCACTGCCCCTTGGGGCTTCAATCCTGGTATCAATATTTTAGTCCCGATATTTTCGGGATTAGTCCTGAACTCGGGATCGGGAATTTTCTATGAAAGTGGTATATTTGTAATGAAATTAGCCGTTTTCTAATTCACCATTATTTATTGAACAAAATATTAGGTACAAAATAGTATTCTGAAATTTGCTTCTATACTGCGATATGAGTAAAAGTTATTTTCGATACGTGTGCGTAAAGTGAGGTATTCTAGTAGGCTTAAATTGAAGCACGAGCTAAGGGACTGACGCATACACAACCAGATCGAGTGCGCTGTATACCCCCACGAGCCGTTAGGCGAGTGGGGGTAAGCGCACGAGATCTCGTTGTGTATGCGTCAGTCCCTTTAGCGAGTGCTTCTATTTAAGCCTACTAGATATCTCACTTTACGCACACGTATCGAAAATAATTTTTTATAACGACTGCTTCTAAAGTTTAATAGAGAGAAAAAAAAATATGAAAATGGAAAATTCGCTCTTCTAGTCCTTAGAACTTTACAATTACAGACTAAGTTACGATTTAGTTTATTTTTATTAAAGTTATTAACTTCTGTATAAATCATTAAAAACATGACTCTCTCATGATGTGGACTTTGTATGCGCGAAACTATATATAGGAACACATCGATCGATAGCCAGTAAGTGCTTGTATTGTACAAAGTGCGAAAATTTCGAATTCAGAAGATGTAGAGATTGTACTTTTACGCACGCTTTGGACTTTTACGCACTGTGACGGTACTTTTACGCACGCTTTGGACTTTCACGCACGGTGACAAAAATACGCCTCTTTAAGTCCGCCTCACAGTGCTCGAATATTGAACTTTAGAAGCAGGAGTTATAAAAAATAATAATCGATCCTGATAATGTATGAGTAAAACGGCACTTGCGCTCTGAAGATATAAAAAAAAAATGTGTGTCTAGTCGGCTACTTAAAATAATATAAGTATATCGAACGCATACAATAATACAATATTTTACTCAATATGACGGTATATAGAGAGGCGTGCGTAAAATATATACTGTGACGTCAGCGTACAATAATTTAATATTTTACGCCATACGACAGTATGGCTAGAGCGTTGCTATGGTAACGAAGTAAATAAATATTGTCTCAAGGCCAATAATAGGGTTTTTGACTAAAATTTTTTTTGTGTTATATTAATAGAGCAGTAAAGTCTGAACAAAATGACACCTAAATCACTTCATTCTGATTTCAAATTAGCTCAAAAATAATTTTTGAAATATTTATGTTAGCCCCGCCCGCTAATAATCGTTTTTGCTCTACGAACCTATGACGTCATATTTTTATGAATGTACGTTTATGTCTACTAACTCGATGCTAATTATATCAGAAACAGAGTGTTGAGAAATACCGTTTTGTATACCTATGTGAACAATGTAAACAATCTAAGCTCCGTTGCTATGGATACATTCATTTTTTACTTAAAGTTGACGTCACACGTTCTCACACGGTGTTTGAAGTCACGTGACACATAAATTAAAAATCATGATTTTATTTATTTATTTAAATATGTTTACGAAACTTAATTAATAAAAATAAAAATTCCAATAACTATTTTAGAGCATAAACTTTCATTATAACACAGTTTTATATTTTATTTTGATCACTGGCAAATAGCTGTGAGTGAATTTACGATGTTTGACATTAATTCAATAAAGTTAAGTTAAATGTTGTACATTTCAAATATCATAATATGTGTTACAAAAAATAATGTAGTACACAACTCGTACAATTAAGTATAACACGCTCGGGGTGTTGGCACTCTTGACTACGGCTCGCGTGTTAGACGTAATTATAAGTACCAGTTGTGTAATAGTTATTTTCGATACGTGTGCGTAAAGTGAGGTATTCTAGTAGACTTAAATTGAAGCACGAGATCTCGTTGTGTATGCGTCAGTCCCTTTAGCGAGTGCCTCAATTTAGGCCTACTAGATATCTCACTTTAAGCGAACGTATCGAACATAATTTTTTATAACGACTGATTCTAAAGTTAATAGAGAGAAAAAAAATTATGAAAACGGAAAATTCGCTCTTCTAGTCCTTAGAACTTTACAATTACAGACTAAGTTACGATTTAGTTTATTTTTATTAAAGTTGTTAACTTCTGTATAAATCATTAAAAACATGACTCTCTCATGATGTGGACTTTGTACGCGTGATACTATATATAGGAACACATCGATCGATAGCAAATGAATAGTGCGTATTGTACAAAGTGCGGAGATTGTACTTTTACGCACGCTTTGGACTTTTACGCACTGTGACGGTACTTTTGCGCACGCTTTGGACTTTCACGCACGATGACTAAAATACGCCTCTTTACGCCCGCCTCACAGTGCTCGAATATCGAACTTTAGAAGCAGGAGTTATAAAAAATACTATTACATTTACGAAACCACAGCTTATCTCTAAAGGTGATTTTCCAGAAAAGAAGGGAACAGACTTTCTTTCTGACGTCACATCGGCTTATATGGTAAGACCTGTAAAATCACTATACTAGGACAAAAAGCTCTAAGACCCCGAATTTTTACAAATTAAAATGCATGAATTTTTTCAACGTTAATGTTAATTTTGTGATCGCGTCTTAAAAAACGAGTAGAAAGCAGTAGGAATTCTTTCTCAGTGCAGAAAATAGGAATTAAGGCACAGGAATTGCCTCTCAGGTGGCACGCGCGTCAAGGCTCATTGAACTTTCGACACCCTTGCTACTCGACTACTTAAAAAAAACCCACCCAAACGCCTTCAAAATCCGAGGAAACCCGGTCGGATGGCAGCTCTACCTTATGGTCACAGATATATGATACTGCACACAAAATTTGCATCGTTAAATGTAGTTCACCGCAAATATGTCAAAATTATAACTATATCGTAATGTCGTCTACGTTTTAAACGGAAATATTTTTTATTTTTATGCATTTTAATGTGCACCATTAAATCTACACTTCCGGTACTGCATAAATATGCACTATTATAAATATAGTTTTGTTTTTTTTCGTCTGTCATTGTTAATTTTAGTGTTTTGCCAATTATCGCATTGTTTATTTTGTGGCAACTGACCAAAAACTATTTTTAAAAGAACGCGGAATTTTAACGTATCAGATAATATTCTCATATATATAAATAATTGTGGATGCTTCGAAATCTGATCGTTAAAAGATTGATGTCGATGGATCAAGATTGGCCGTAGGTAGAAACTAATGATTTCAATCAATATAATACGATAAAATAACAACATTTCACTATTACAATCTGCTCAAAAGTCACACGCTACATGTTTGTGTATTATGTATAATATTGTTACGGATCACCCTGTATATAACCGGCAGGCAAGAGTTCTGAGAAACGGGGGTCCGCTTACTGTAACAACTGGTACCTGCACAAAAGTTCTAGAGAAAGCGAGAACACACTAGGCTTATGCTACGCAGCCTATATAAACCGCAGTCAACGGTGTCAGTCAATGGAGAATACTGAGCGACAAATAGTGCGTCTGATATAAATACAGTGAATAAAAATACTTGAAACATAAATAACTAGAAATAAATAGTCCTGGTATATAGTTAATTGTTACGAGTTATTGTATATAGATACGTGTATATAGTTGTTTGTTTTGCTTTGTAATTACTGTTTAGTTATTGTTGATTGTTAGAATTGACTTTTCGTTGTTGCGTTCATTATCATTGTGTTTTTAATTATTGTAAATAAATATTTATTCCGCCAACTCAGAAAACAGTTTTGTAACAATATATATTCTCTCAAGCTAAGATTTCCAATATTAGTCGTAAATTGTAGTTGGTTCATGCGTCCGTTATTGAATGTATTGAGATTAGTGATGTAAAAATACGGTATCAAACTTTTTTGTGTATTAAACCCATGGTATAATACCGTATTTTTTCAGTATAAAACGGCTTTTTACTTTTTCACACTACGGTTACAGTCCATTATTCAGTATTGCAAATTGCAAAATAGGAAAAGTTCCTGTTCTCATTTTGGTATTAAACCGTTTTAAACGGTATTAAAGCATTTTAAACGGTGTTAAACGTCTTATACGTGCTGTATAAAATAATAAAATATGCAGTATTTGTACCTAGTATAAAACTAGGGTATATTATTAGTGTATTTGCCATAATATGGCACATACACTATTGGCGTCGGTCGCATGGCGGGACCTAGGGGTCGGACCAAAATTTCTCGACATTTCATAGCCTCCTGAACAATTTGGCACCATTTTTGAAAATGTTTATATATATATGTATGTATATATTTATATATATATATATATATATATATATATATATATATATATATATATATATATATATATATTTATTTATATATATATTTATATATATATATATGTGTGTGTACACGATAACTCTCGACAGACTTAATCGATTGAAACGAAATTTGGTACACATATTGGGACCCATCACCGCAAGAAGCCTATTTAAAATGGGCCCGATCGGACCATTTTCAGGGTTGTATTTAGGGGTTCCAAAAAGTTTTTAAGCCCAAAAATACCGAAAAATTTGTCAGAATCGTTTCAAAATTGAAATTTAACTCTTTAGTAAAGATTAAAACGTGCTGCTAAAATTTTAATAAAATCGGCCCGACAGGACCGGACTTTCAAATTTTATGAAAACACTAGTTTGTTGATACGGATTTACTTATGGAAGGATGTATTTAATGTGGTACAGAGGTTGCATTGATAATAATATTGAAATTAAGAAAAAAATATTATTTTAAGGGATGTATTAAGGGGTTAAATTTTTTATTTTGTCCAAAAACAAACTTAAGTTCACGTATTAAAGCCACAAGGCCTGTATTAGCAAATACACTATATTGTCGGCAGGGTTTGGCACTGCGACCCGAGTTTTTTTTTTTACAAACGTTTTATACCAGAGTATTATACGCATTTACATCACTAATTGAGATTTAAATCATAGGTATATCATGGGCAAAAATTATTTATTTATGCAAGCTCAAATCTTGTACAACGTTGCGTCGATAGATTCTCGACTTTCTGAAGTACTAAAACAATTTAAAAAAATAAAAATTAATGTATTTCTTAACTGTTTTAGTACTTGAGAAAATCGAGAATCTATCGACGAAACGTTGTACAAGATTTGAGCTTGCATAAATAAATAATTCTTGTCCATATACGTATAAATTAAATCTCAATTAGTAGTAAATAGAATCAATTAGGGCAAACGCACACATGTTACTTTTTATATCGAAAAAGTGCGATTTAGAATACTTCATACATCAGTCGTGTATTTCAGCGAAGAGTGTCCGGCCTTACGCTATTGGTAGTTACATCTCCAAGCGACTTAATCGCTAAATCGTACGACAAAAAATAGCATGTGTGCGTTGGCTGTTACATGTCTAATGTCCAGGCGCGGACTGACTATATTTTTTCAGGGATGCTAACATTTGTAGAGGCCCGAGAGAGAGACTTGAGTAATTTGTTATTTGTTGGGATTGGGAAATGGGAAATCACGGGCCTCCTCCAACTCCGGGGGCCCGGTATGCTCCAGCACCCAGCGACCCTGGCCAGCCGCGCCTGTTAATGTCTATACTAGCTTTTTCCGCTCGTGTGAAGTCGATTTTGCACGTAGATTCTCTTTCGCTGACGTTTTGTCAGAAATGCTTAACCCGAGCGTAGTTAGGTTGAAAGTATCCTATACTTGAAGTTTGGAATTTTATATCAACAATTTCATTAAACAGAAAGGTAAATATTTTTTTTTTGCATAGCCGTTGGATGCGAAAGTCACACAGATATAATATGAATAATAATAAAATAAATAAATCAAATGAGTAGATATAACTTACAAGAAAACGAAATTTCAGATTTCGAACCCCCCTTTCCTAGAATCAGATCTGAGTACCTACTGATATCAGCTGAAATTTTAGTAAATTGGATTAACTTAAAGACTTCCTTATTTAAATAACTTACAATTAATATATTTACACGAATTTTCGGTCAGAATAACATTTCTGTTATAATTTATAAACAAAGTTTATATAGGGTCCGGCAAGGAGGTATGGTGTTTTTGAAAAGACAGTCATACATTTATTTTCGAACCAATTTCAAAATTTATTGTTTTCATACATTACTGGTACATTTCCATTTGAGAATACATAACGAAACTGCGATGTTGAGGCATTCTTGTAGACGGGTGGCGAAATTGACTCTTTTCAAGCATGGCACGCGGAACCCTTTCAATTTCTCGTGTTATGTTTTTGAAAAGCGCTTCAAGAATCTGTGGTTTGTTTATGTAAACTTGAACTTTTAGGTAGCTCCATAAAAAGTAGTCACAGATGACAGGTTCGGTGACCGAGGAGGCCACTCCACATTTCAGAAATAAAAGTTTAATGTGTCTGTTTCAATATTAATTATTTTCTATGATAATTTATAAAACATTTATCATGAACGGCAACAGCACATTATTCACAAGCTTTATTTGTCTTATTTCTTTCCGAAAACAACGCGAGAAATTCAAACAGTTCCGCGTTCCATGATCGAAAGGATTTTGGACAATTATGTGACATAGTCTTCATGGTTTCCGGGCTTGTAGGCCGTGGTCCGGTGGTATTTCTAGCTGACGTTTCGTCTACAACTGCGGTAGACATTCTCAAAGGCGATCAAGAAAACCTGGACATCAGCACTCCGACATACAAAACCAATGACCAATCGTACAAGGACGGAATACGACCGAGTAGAGAACTCACCCCCACCACTACACACTGCGCAGTTGACCAATTACAGAGAGACGGACTACGACCGAACAGAGAACACACTGGTACTAGGCATAAAAGAAGGGAGGACACCAGTCGCTGACACATTGACCTGTGAGCCGCCAAGGAGGACACTTCGACCGCTGCCACATCGCCTTTGAGAATGTCAACCGCAGTTGTAGACGAAACGTCAGGTAGAAATACCACGGCCTACAAGCCGGAAACCACGAAGACTTGGAACAATGCCGGCCATGAAAGCTTGCACACCTGGATAATTATGACCCTGTCTACAAGAGTGCTTCAACATCGCAGTTGATTATTTTTGTCTATGTTTCGTTATGTATTCTCAAATGGAAATGTACCAGTAATGTACGAAACCTATAAATTTTGAAATTGATTCGAAAATAAATGTGTGACAGTCTTTTCAAAAACACCATACCTCCTTACCGGACCCTGTACTATCATGATAGCGACGTTATGACGTCATTCGTTTAAAAAACGCGCGTAACGATAAAATAAATTTACAAACAGACTGTAAGTTAACACGCGTTTATATACAAAATACAAATCTCTGGTGAAATAAACTACATATTGCATACATATATCTATTTTTATCGTAAACTGATTACTTGTTACTATTGCTATTTTTACTCTGCATTTTCTAATTTTAGCTCGAATAACTCTAACTTGATTTTATACGTGTAACAGCTTAAAGGGGAATTTGTTCTCAATTTATTATATAGAACGTTCAGTAAATCGACGTAATAATTTACGGGACCTTGTGCGGAGGTCATTTCTAATCGGGATCTCTTATGTATACAAAGAAATCTATTTTTCACCAGTTTATTTGCCATATTTCATTAATAAATTATAACTGAGACTTCTATACATAATAATATTATATCATACATGCGAGTATAAAAAAACTCGGGTCCCAGTGCAGAATCCTGTTGACAAAATAGTATATTTGCAAATACATGAACTGAGGTTGTATCATTATGCGAAGTTAAATTTGTTTTTGGACAAAATAAAAAAATAACCCCTTAATACATCAAATAAGAAATTTGAGTAAATTATGGATATAATAATGAATGTTTTAAGACATCTTCCCAAATTGCGAATTCACTTTCATTAATAACCCGAGAGGTGTATATAATTTCGTGCAGATGTTGGATTAATAAAATGCATGCCGAATATCGAAATTACAAAACATTGAGGGAGGTATTAAGGGGTTAATTTTTTTTATTTTGTCCAGAAAGAAATTTAAATTCACATACTAAATACATTTAAAATATGCCATAACATTAGTGTTGCCGTCTAGACAAGACAAGACAAGACTTTCAAAGTCTATAAGCCTAGATTAACAAACTCTTGTCTTGTCTAATATCAAGACTCTAGATTATTTTCAAGAGTCTAGATTCGTAGCAGTAGGTAAAGTAAACCTTTACATACTACTACTTAGTTTATCTAGATCTTGAAAATTATCTAGAGTTTTGGCAAGAGTCTTGATCTAGATAAAGCAAGTCTTGTCTTGTTTTTAAAATTTCTAGACAAGACTTTTTCAAGTCTTGTCTTGAAAATCTAGACAAGTCAAAACAAAAGTCTAGATCTAGACGGCAACACTACATAATATCACTTTTTGTCGGCAGGGTTTGGCACTGCGACTCGAGTTTTTTGATTTTTGTGTTCTTTTGCGTAAATTTGTATATACCGTTCGGTATTTTTAATTAGACCACCTGGTCCTAGTTCTATGTTCTATTTAATGTAATAGAGATCTTTATTATATATTACTGCCCGTTCACGCAAGTTCTTTATCGGTACGTCTGTACGTCTGTAGTTTTAATTGACAATATAAATATCAAGGTATAAAGTGAATTTCACTTAAGACGCAACATAGGCAGTTTTGTTTAGCTTTATAGTTATGGAAAGCATTAATCCATTGGAGAAAATCGGTTCACTTAAAATGCAACATCCACTGAACAAAAACATGTACAGTCGCGGACTTAATAAAGTTTACACTTGAGTTTTTCAGTGTAAGTTCACAAGAAGTCAGTAGCTTAGCAACAAATTTAGTTTTTAATAGGTAAATGTAAATGTCAAAATTTAAAAAAAATAATTGTCGTTTAAATGCCTCGAAATTATTAAAACGATGAACAAAATAGAAGAATTATTGCAAGATTGGAGGAAGGAATTTGCTAGTATCAAATATTATCAAATCTTTTTATGTTTTAATTGAATAATATTGAGTAATTTCAATTGTATAAAAAACAACTGAGGTGTTTTGATAATAATTTTTTATTGCATTTTTAGGATGTAACCTTAGTAATTGATATATTACTATCAAAAGCCTGCAAATTACAATATGAAACAAGCCGTGAGGTGGGTCGTTTATTAGGACTAAAGTGCGACCCTTGAGGTCCACACGACGAACTTCCCAGTTTGATAAATATTTAATAATAATAATTAAATTAGATATTACACAGAAAAGTAATCATTTCAATCATTAAAACATCAATAATTTAAAAAAAAAAAAAAAAAAAAAAAACGGCTGAACCGATTTTTATAAAATTTATGTCGGATCAAAATGACGTTAACACGCCTCGATTGACACCCTTACGAAGTCGATATAATTTTTTATTCGCGAGATATTGTGTAAAATCTACTTTTTTGGAGGTTATTTGGTTAAGAAAAAAGAACGGCTGAACCGATTTTGAAAAAATTTCTTTCAGATCATATTTACGTTAATACGCGTCGATTGGCACCCTAACGTAGTCGATATCATTTTTCGTTCTCGAGATTTCGTCTTTGAAAGAAAGGTACACATACGTACGTACGTACACACACACACACACACACACACACACAGAGAGACATCTTTCTAAAAGTAGTGTAAAAATAGTGTAGTGACCTTGAAACATAAAAATTTTTTTTCCTTTTTGATTTCGATTTTCGGACCCATTACAATAACTTCCAGTGGGAAGTTAAAAATTAAAAAAACCGGTAACTAGATGATACAGGTGTAAACTTTTTTAAGTCCCCGACTGTATACATCACTAACAATAAATTATAATTTAAAAAATTGCTGTATTTCATTTTTTTTATTAAAATATTTGTAGTGACTCATGTTTTTGTTCAGTTTTTTTCCATTAAACGATTTTTTCTAATGCATTAATGTTTTTCATATACCAGGTAAACAAAACTCGCCTATATGTTGCGTCGTACGTGAAATTCATTGTATAACTGAATATATTGACTTCTAGTTGTTTAAATTTGGGTGTAATTAATTCTAGTGCTAATAATATTTTGAACTAATTTAGTTCTGCTAATGAATAAGCAATTATTATACGTTTCTACACACAGCTATATCTATAGTACCACTTTAATTGCTATATCCGCCCTTCTAAGTCTCAGTGGCGGTCGGCGGATTTGCTAGAAACGCTAGTAGTTTTTTCCATATAATTGCTTAATCAAAAGCAACCATCTAATCAGCTAACAAACTTGAGACTAGTTTCCAAATAGTCATATTTACCGATTGCGTAATGAAAAGTCAGTAACTTTTCAGGAATAAATCCATGCTTGTCGAGAGGAACAAACCTATTAAATCAAAGTATCTATAAATAATATTGAATTGTATTTTCAAGACTTTTTATTGCAAAAAAAAATAAAAAAAATATACATAGTGATGGAGCCAAGGAATATTCCCTGACTGGGAATTAGAAAGGTATTATTCATTGTTAGAGTGTTTCAAAACCAATTAGGGAGAAAGTAGCTGTCTGATTTTGATATGACGGTAATGGACATTAATTTATTTTTGTACGACGATTCTGCTTATAAATAAAGATAAAAATACTTTATGCTATTTTTATAAAAAAGATTTATACAAGACCTTAGAGAAGAAAAATTTTAATATGGGTCCGACCAACATTCCTACCGAGTGGTATCTCTCTATCACGTCGTGCATGGTTTAACACTTAACGGCCCCACTACATCCCCTTTTCAAGGTGGCGGCCAAATGGGGTGTCTGCCGACCCCGAAAACTCATTTTTAAACTTACACCGCCCCCTCCCACGCAACGAAAAAAAAACCTTGTCCTACCCAAAATGCAAACGTAGCCTAATAAAATTTAACATTTCAATGGATTATTTGTATTTCACCCCTATACGCGGGTTGGTGGAGGTTTCGGAGTTAGTCTGAGAGCCGTCTCGTATGAATTTGAGTGCGCTGAATCCAATGAGACTACTCCCAGGGCTGTGCGAGGAATGGTTGCTGAGTTACAGGCGTTTTGCCCCTGGAAGTTACGCAACCACCCTGACTAGGGGCCCGGTCGCGGGGCCCAAAATGCCTTCACATCTTAAAGTGAAGATATGGGTCCGACCAACATTCGTACCGAGTGGCATCTCTCTATCACAAAGTGCAAGGTTGAAGTTGGATTTGTCGCTTGGCGGCCCCACTATAAAACATGTATGGAAATAAAGTTATCTTTTGAGCTTTCAAGAAACATTTTTTTTAACTTCCCACTGGAAGTTATTGTAATGGGTCCGAAAATCGAAATCAAAAAGGAAAAAAAAATTTTATGTTTCAAGGTCACTACACTATTTTTACACTACTTTTAGAAAGATGTCTCTGTGTGTGTGTGTGTGTGTGTGTGTGTGTGTGTACGTACGTACGTACGTATGTGTACATTTCTTTCAAAGACGAAATCTCGAGAACGAAAAATGATATCGACTACGTTAGGGTGCCAATCGACGCGTATTAACGTAAATATGATCTGAAAGAAATTTTTTCAAAATCGGTTAAGCCGTTCTTTTTTCTTAACCAAATAACCTCCAAAAAAGTAGATTTTACACAATATCTCGCGAATGAAAAATTATATCGACTTCGTAAGGGTGTCAATCGAGGCGTGTTAACGTCATTTTGATCCGACATAAATTTTATAAAAATCGGTTCAGCCGTTTTTTTTTTTTTTTTTTAAATTATTGATGTTTTAATGATTGAAAGGGTTACTTTTCTGTGTAATATCTAATTTAATTATTATTATTAAATATTTATCAAACTGGGAAGTTCGTCGTGTGGACCTCAAGGGTCGCACTTTAGTCCTAATAAACGACCCACCTCACGGCTTGTTTCAATTTAGTTTCATTTCAATTTTTTTATTCACTCAAAAGATTACAGAAAGTTTAAATAATGCAACAAATAAAACTGAAAATTCCGTATGCTTTCCCTTAATAGGAAACATTCCCAGGAATATTTCCTGAGAATGACCGTGTAGTTTATATTACACACTATAGAAGTGAAACTTCTAGACACATGCACCAACACAAACACTAATATATACGTACTAGCGGTCCCGTCCGGCTTCGCCCGGGTGCTAAGAATCTATGATTTATAATCCCCCCACGCGAGAAATTCTCCTCCTGCGAAGTGAAACCGGGCTGGTGGTGTTTATAATATTAGTAGGATTCCACCAATACGCTAAAATGCTACGTTTTGTTACTGTACCACAGGAATTTTCCCCCCTACGAGAATTATCAATATAAAATATAACCTATATCACTCAGGGATAGTGTAGCTTTCTATTAGTGAAAGAATTTTTAGAATCGGTTCAGTAGTTCCAGAGATTACCCACTACATACAAACAAACAATTTTACCTCTTTATAATGTTAGTATAGAAAAAAAGGTGCATTCGAACTAATTCAGCACATGCCTCTCGCGAGTCACTGCGAACTACAAACAGATTACTGATTTTCGAGACAAGCGTTTTGAGGATTTATAGTCGCGTCAGCAGCGCAGAAGAGTGGTGCTGCAGTGTTTCGTTACGCCACAGGTCTTTTCGTTAGTCATTCAGCCACATGAAGTCAATTCACTCTACCGTGCGTAAAGAAGTTTTACTTCAAAAAAGTCTGAGAATTTTCTCATCTCTAAATCTGAAAGTTTATGAACGCTACTGTTTATCGATCCTGTATTCAATTGTACAGCAAGAGTTTTTGCATGAAGACTTAAATTACCTAGCAGTAGCACCTGACAATTAGTTATAATCTATTTTTGTTGAATTTTCGAAACATATACATAATCTCATTTCGTGTACCTGAATATATTTCGTTAAAGTTAAAGAGAAAAGACTAAATTTAGAAACGGAAATCTATTAAACAGTTTACAGTGGACCCGTCTAACATGTCAAAATTTGATAATTTTGAATAGGGCACATTATTCTTTATTCGTAAACAAATTCTATACCTAAACCAAATTCTTATGTTCTTTCTCCTAATTGAAAACAAAAATACTGACTCATCTAGTCGAAAAAATGTCTGGTCGCTCATGCTAACCAAACATTTGGCATTATTTGACTTTTTTTGAGTATTATAAGTAGGTATGTATCTCCGAAACGGTAACATATTAAAAAAATTGTTAAAACCTTTATTGTTCCTTATTTTATATACAACAAAAAAGGTATTTACCAAAATTTGCCTAGAACAAACCGCAAACATGTTACAGAGACAAAAAAAAAGATTTTTGTCATATATATATACAGGGTGTCCTAAAATTGCTGGGACACAGAGCTACCACGTGTAGTAGAGGTCAAAATAACTCGATTGGACCCAATTTATTTAAATACCAAAATGTACCGTTTGCCCGTGAGAAGAGATCAAAGTTTACATAAAATTTTGTATACAAAAATTTTGTATTACAATTTTATTAAACTTGTACTAGGAATATCTGTTAGCATTATTTAAGAAAACATTTTTTTCCTTCGGAACTATGCGGAATACGAAATTTTTACAAGAGTAACAAAATGAAGATAATTAATCAGTCTTCCCGCTAAAAAAAATTGAAAACCGTATTACCACCCCTAAGAAAGTTCTGAAAAAAATGTCAGGGGGTGAGGGTGGTTTTAACCCTTCTACAATTTCTTTTGGGTTTCTTTGATTACTGAAAGGAGAGTAATCCTCTAAAATGCACTTTTGTCAAATGTCATTCAATTTGTTTCACTCATTTCTGAACAGCGTACAAAAATGTGTTTTTTTATGTAAACTTTGAACTCTTCTCACGGGCAAACCGGTACATTTTGGTATATAAATAAATTGGGTCCAATCGACTTGTTTTGACCTCTACTACATGTGGTAGCTCTGTGTCCCAGCAATTTTGGGACACCCTGTATAGGCCGTCCGCCAAAAAATTGGGCAAAACACCTGGTAGCTTCTGATTGTGCGACTCATATCCATCCCACTTAGTCATACTATTCCTTCATTAAAAATTCCACAGAATTACATAAGCCCCTGTACTATATAGAAAAAGCTTCCAAAAAATTTGTTTCATAATCTGTTTGTAATGCACATTCCGATAAAAAAAAATGTGGGATGACTTCATTGTTAAATAATTATGAAATGATACAGATTCCACTTTTATAACATCAATATTTCTACAGAAAATCCACATCAGTGATGTTCTGTTTTTTTGCAGGTAGTACAACTGGTTTGGTGTTCGGAATTCCGCTAAACCAATGCATCGAGAACGATCGGTTGGCGCGAATAGCACGTGGTGGCAGTCCATTCCGAAGTCGAAGTGATTTGTCGAGTGATGAGCCGACGGAACTGAGAAGACAGTCCCACCACGGTAGCAGAACTAGTTTCAGTTCGCTTATAGATACGGCTAGAACTGAAGAGGTCGGTTGGTGTTTGTGTCCGGCCTTAACAATACAAGCCTTGTGTGCAGCCTATTAACAAAACTAGTCACAAATTTTTGTTCTGCTTTATTTACAAATCCAACAGACAGGGCCGGATTTAGGGGAGGGCAACCGGGGCAACAGCCCCGGGACCTCCACAAAAGAGGGGCCCCCACAATAGAGACTTCGGAAAAAAAATTCTCTGAATTCTTAGTTATTAAATTTTGTCGTTGAAAATATGCTAAATCGCGTTAATAATTTTAATAAGTAAGCTCGGAAGGTTCCGTTCGTTAACGCTAAAATTTAATTTCAGATAATTCTTGTTTCCGATTATATTTATATGTTTGTTAAATAATAAAAGAATCTATACTTGGTTTCACAATAAATTATTTATTGGAAAACTCGACTGAAAAAAATTGTCCATTTTATTTGGAAAATAATTTGGGGCCAGGGGGCCTCAACTCCTTTGTTGCCCCGGGGCCTCCAGACCTCTAAATCCGGCATTGCCAACAGATATTTTATACTAGATTGCGCATAACGAATTGTCATAAAATCTGGGTTGACAATGATTTTAAGTTGTGACCATATAATCTGTATATGCATTGCAAACACAATCCGTTTTCTTTCGATAGTCCGCCAGCAGTCCGTATTATAGGTATATTTTTTTAAATTGAAGCTTTTTGTCCACATCAGATGTGTCGTCACTATTTTTTTTATTATTATTAGTGCTTATAATATTATTATAAAGAACGCTCCTTTTTGGCATACTTATGTATGAATCGGGTTTTATCGGAACTGCTCGGCATTGCTCGGAGATGTCCAAAGCAATCAAGTGAACATCCCATGAAAAATATTCTTGTAAAGAAAAAAAAATGCCAAGTCTCGCAATACTTTCGCCGTAAAAAGTTTTGAGATCCCGAAAAGTACCAAGTCAGCCATTCTATTACCTTTGACTATGAAGTTAGCAAATTACTCGATAGTTGTCTTAAAACTACACAGGTAAAATAAAGAATAATTTATAAATAATATTTTATGACTAAACTTGTAGTACCTTTTGAACTTGGCAATCACGTGGCATAGGTGCACTGTGATGAGATATTGTTTTTATTAAAACTTTATCGCACGGTATCATATATCCTGATGCCACGTGATTGCCAAGTTCAAAAGGTACTACAAGTTTACAGTCATAAAATATTATTTATAAATTATTCTTTATTTTACCTGTGTAGTTTTAAGACAACTATCGAGTAATTTGCTAACTTCATAGTCAAAGGTAATAGAATGGCTGACTTGGTACTTTTCGGGATCTCAAAACTTTTTTACGGCGAAAGTGTTGCGAGACTTGGCATTTTTTTTTCTTTACAAGAATATTTTTGATGGGATCTCAGTTCTTTTTGTAAGGTTGGAAAGGGAAAATCACAAATATTTGAATTTTCTCGTTACTTGTTCGGGAAACCCAGCATGCATACCAAATTTCAGCTTTCTCTGACTAAGGACCTATAGAAATCTGCCACACCCCCTTTTAGGGGCTGGAGGGGGAAGATCACACATGTTTGAATTTCCTCGCTACTTGTACGCGAAACCTAGCCTGCATACCAAATTTCAGCTTTCTCTGACCACGAACTTAGCATATAATAATAGAAATATGCACCACCCCCTTTTAGGGGTTGGAAGGATAAAAACACAGATATTGGAATTTTCTCGTTACTTGTACGTGAAACCCAGCCTGCATACCGAATTTCAGCTTTCTAGGACTACTGGAAGTGCCCTAGCTTTTTGATGATCGCTATGTCAGTGAGTGAGTGAGAAAATAGGCAAATTTTGAGGGTTGAAATTTTCTGAACTACATTTATTAGAAACTTGTAATTTGGGGAATTAGTTTAGACCGTTAGGTACAATCTCTAGCGAAATTTTCAGCCTTCTGCTTGCATTTGTAACAGAGATATAGAAAGTTGAAAAGTGCCTTGAGTTGCTTCGAGAAAAGGTATACACGGTAGCGGCCGTCTGTTGTTTGCTCGACTCGGCGATATCATTGTATGAAATCGGGTTACAATCTAACCGCTCGGCGATGCCGAAATCAAGCAACCATTTACCAAGCACGTTAAAAAAGAGCATTCAGAATTGTTTCTTTATAGTAATACAAACAAAAACTCGGGTCGCAGTGCCAAAACCCTGCCGACAATATAGTGTATTTGCTAATACTGGCTTTGTGGCTTTATTATGTGAACTTAAGTTTGTTTTTGGACAAATAAAAAATTTAACCCCTTAATACATCCCTTAAAATAATATTTTTTTTCTTAATATTTTTATCAATGCAACCTCGGTATCAAATTAAATACACCCTTCAGTAGGTAAAGCATTATCCGCAAACTAGTGTTTTCATAAAATTTGTAAGTCCGCTCCTGACGGGCCGATTTTATTAAAATTTTAGCAGTACATTTTAATCGTTACTAAAGGGTTAAATTTCAATTTTGAAACGATTCTGAGAATTTTTTCGACATTTTTGGGCCCAAAAACATTTTTCCCCTAAAACCCCTTAAAATAGTCCGATTGGGCCCATTTTAAATACGCTTCGTGCGGTGATGGATTTCAACGTGCCTACCAAATTTCGTCAAAATCAATTAACTCTTTCGAAAGTTATTGCCCGCACACATATATAAATATATATACATATATAAACAGACATTACCAAAAATGGTGCCAAATTGTTCAGGAGGCTATGAAACGTCGAGAAATTTTGGTCCGACCCCTACGTCCCGCCATCCGACCGACGCCAATAGTGTATGTGCCATATGGCAAATACACTAATAATTACAATTATTTCTTTTATTTCTAAGATACTTTTTAAAATATCTAAATTGTATATTTTTTTATATGGTCATAATCTAATTTTCTAAAAATGTGTTTTACAGTCCAGAGATAGTGACTTGTAAACATTTTTCTTATGAGTATAGGATTGTCGTGAATAAAAAAAAACGCTTTTTTAATACAAAGTAATAGAAATACGTATTAATTGGTACTTTTAGGATGCTTTTAATTGTTATTGTTTGTTATAGGTTTCCAATTTTTTACTTTTGTTAAATAATTATTACGCAATTTAACTCAATTGTCGGTACCTTGCGCTGACATTAAATGAACATTCTATAAAGTTAATTGTCTATAAAAAAAAGTTCGAAAATAAAGAATCTTGTAACATATAACTCACTTTGCATATATTTGCAATTTATATTTTAATATAATATTTTGGTAACAGTTAGATATTGCACTTGTAAAATACTAAATTAACAAAAGCCTATTAATAACATTTTCAGCTGTTTAATTTATTTGTGATTTGTAATGTTGTGATATTAATAAAATAATTTGCTGTGTGGATTTTGATTTTTTAATGTAATAACATTTTATAATTTTTTAAGTGCTTACTGAAGATACGCAAAAAATATTCAGTAGGTACACCCTTATTTCTCAATCTGGAAAAACTTCTCCGAATTTCAAATCTGAGTAGGTGTATATACCCGATAGTCAATATTCGATGTTTTATTTCAAACTCTTCTTTTTTCTTGGGAAAATATGTAAAAGACGCTACGTTATATTCCATTTCCAAAATTTTCCAAATAAAAATATTTTGTCGTTTTATGTTGCCATCTCTTAAAAATTATATGTACTTTTTAATATATCACAGATTTTTAGTTCATCTTACATGAGAAAATATTTTATTTCATTTCGTGTTGTTCAATTTAAACTCTGATCTGTATAAAGCTATGAATTAAATTTTTTGCATATAAAAATATGGTACGTAATAAAGTAAGTTAATATTATGTGCTTACGACGTTAATCAGAAAAAACAATATTTACACTAATATGAATTTTTTCAAGTTAAAAAGTCTTTGTAAAATTTCTGTGCCATTATTCTGCTCAGTAAAGCAGATGTACGCGCAAATTTAATCTGTTTGTAGACCTTAAGGCTTGTTTTACAGAACTGCGTGCATCGTCGATTGGATCGACAAATTAAAAAAGTTCACGGATTTAAGCTTCAAATTAAATAAAGGAATTCTAAAAAGATCGTTACATTTGTAGGGCCGGGCGCAGACGGCATACCTAAAAATTTGAGGTCCCTGACACATTTTTATGCCCTCTAACATTTTAAAGATGCATTTGAGCTCGCTGACAAAATGATACCCCTCTACATGATCTCTTCATAATTAATGGTACGCTAATGACCTCAGTTGTCGGGCGTCTATAATTTACAATTCAATTCATAATTAATGGTGCAGAATTTTTATCAAATATCCGAGATAAAGTCTACAGACTTCTTTACTATCATTAGAAAACGTGGTTTTTACAGTTTTTAAACTATTAAAAGTTTGTTCATATAGTTCAGTCAATGAGTGCTCTAAAGAGGGGTCTAGCCGGAAAGTCAAAAAGTGCAAAAACCGACCTCGGAACTTTGTTTGGACTAGTTAATAAAAAAACATACTAATAGTCTTTGACCCTCGGGTGGGCGCAAGAGGGGGAGCGGCACTTCAAAGGTCGCTTTTTTGGGTTTTTCGCGTATATTTCGAAAACAGTTGATCCTACAATAAAATTCCATACATGAAAATTGTAGCTGAAAAAATTTCCTACATTTTCTATATTCGAAGTTTTTTTCTATCTCCAACCGTTAACGAGTTAGGTACATGCTTCTGAAAACCGCTATTTTTCGAAAAAATATTTTTCGCATTAAATTTTTTTGCCGAACTTTTCTCTCTAGGGCCTCAGTCTTTAATTTTATAAAAGAAAGTTGTAGAGAATTAAATTTCCTTCAAAGTGGTTAATCAGTTTACCATTTTATCTAAACTGATTCAAAGTTTTCAGAAACATGTAACTCGTAAACGGTTGGAGATAGAAAAAACTTCATGTATATAGAAAATGTAGGAAATTTTGTTAGCTACAATTTTTATGAATGGAATTTTTTCGTAAGACCAACTGTTTTCGAGATATACGCAAAAAACCAAAAAAAGAGACCTTTGAAGTGCTCCCCTCCTCTTGCGCCCACCCAAGGGTCAAGGATCTTTAATATGTTTTTTCATTAACCAGTCCAAAGTCCCGAGGGTGGTTTTGGCGCTTATTGATTTTCCGGCGAGAATCATTCGTTGGCGAGACTAATATAGGAAATAGTTAATCAAAAAAGCATACAGCTATAAGCCGCGGGGAAACCTGAAAGTGAAGCCGGAGATTCTTTCCTGCTCCTTCTCTGTAGTTACGTCACTAGGTATGTGACTAGTGAATTTTCATTTGCAACTTGCAAGTCTGATTTCTAATTTTTTTTTGAGATTTAAGTTTCTGTCTTTCCATTGCAATAAAAAGTGTATATCACATTAGATATTGTAATCTGAATAGATTTTATCATCATTATCTAAAATAATTTGTTTTTTTGACAGTTTACTATAAAAAATACAATTTGACGACATCGTAAAATTTTTAACGGTCGTTTAAAGAACTTTTTAAGTGCAGAACATTATGGGGTCATCGACCATACAACAGAACTTTATTTTGTATGTTAAACATATGCTACACACAAATAACTAATTGACGCTAATTTTTTTAAGACTGGAAAATTCTAACGTAACAAAACGTTAAAAAATAATTTTTGAAATTTGCTGATCCGTCGATGTTATAAATTAAGTATTGTAAGGTTGAACATTTTTAAAATTGAATTAATTACATAATAATGTGTTTTTGAATTAAAAGCTAGTCATGTCAGAGCATTTTTACAATAATAATTATTGTAAAAATGCTCTGACATGACTAGCTTCTAATTACCTATTATAATAAATGATTCCTAAAAATATATGTTTGTAAATTTCTCACTTTTAGAATAATTCTAAAAGTGAGAAATGTACAGACATATATTTTTAGGAATCATTTATTATAATAGGTAATAGATACCTACTGTTTGTTTTTTAAAAAATGAGTGTTGAAATGTTTTTAGTAAAATTATATATTTTCTGTAGCAGTTCTTCATTGAAATTTCATTTAAGGAATCTTTAAAATTTTAGAAATAATTTTGGCACACCTGTGAATGCTTTTTAACATGTCAGTTTCAGTAACCTTGAAAATTCAGTTAAGCAAGAAACTTTTACTTTCATGGAACGTTTTTTGCGGCTACATTGTTATTATGAAGTATACATGAAGACTTTTGAAGTGTTTTTATTTTCCTGATGAAAAACTACTTAAAACTTGAGAAATATGTCACTAAATTATGCAAATGTTTCGCTTGTATACAAAAAAAAAACGAGTTTAATTATTAAAAGCGTTATTTTTGAAAGATTTATAAAACAAAATGAAAATAATGGAAAGAGCTGTAACGTTAAATTTTCTCTCAAGCTCCTTGCAATGCTGAGAAAGGAGCTGCCGTTTAGGGTTAATAATAGGTATCTAATATTTTGGAAGATTTTGAGAAATAAAAATACTGTGAAGAACAATGGCGAAAAATTTTCTCCCTAGTTCCTTACGATGCGAATAAAGGAAGCACAAACACAGCATGTAAAAACAGTTTCAGCTATAACTGTTTCGAATGACTGAGTTTTATAAAGGCGTTCAGGAGGGTTTCTTTAAGTTCTTTAAGGATGTATGGCATCTATCTCAAATCACCGAGAAATGAATGAAATTTTGCAAACTTAGTTCTTAGTACCTACCTCTGAAATAAGTAGGTACTGTTACCACAAGTTTCTCACTATTATTTTAATGTTATGTGATCCAGTCTCAACTGTCAGCCTCCATTCAAAATTCCTATCAGTCTCAAATATATAAGCATGCTATGCTTAATGCGACAATGCCAATGTACGTTGTTTGGCAACGAAAAAAGAAAAGAGTGCGATTTTTCTATTGACAATCAATAAATAAAAAATAAGTTTTTTATCTTTGATAATAAAAATTAAGTGAAGACTTTTTCAATATTTCTAAGTTTGTGTTTCTTTATAAATGTTTTCTATTACCATTTTTATTTTGTAATCTTGTGTTTTCTTTTCCTTAAATTAAACTTTTTAAACTTTGCCAGTTTTTTTTTCTTTACTGAATTATTGGTTGATGTGAATTATCAAATCTGGACATTATCAATTGGGCCCGCTTTTACATCTTGATAATTCGTTACAAGTTTGTAACAGTACCTACACAAAATTTCAGAACGGCTTACTGAATAGTTTAAAAAGATATATAATTATAAAATTAATATGAACTCTTATGGAAAAATTGCGTTTTCATAGTTTAATCACCGACAAAAATTGTAATTTTTAGAATATGTTAGTTACAATTACCTAACAAGCTTTGGTCAAAATTTTATCTATGGTCACCGATGTCAATCATGAGAAAAAAAAATTATTACTGAAAAGTATCAAACAAATGGCGTACTTCATAAAATGCTTATTTATACTTGGCAACAGCGCTCTCATACAGAAATATTTTTAACATATTATTACAGGCCATTTTTGAGAACTAACCAATGAAATTGATAAATTCTTTGACATTCGATTGACAGTTTAAATACAACACTGCCAAGATCTCTACTATGTAAGTATGCAGTCCATTGTATTATAATTTATATCTGTGTGTTGGTGAGACAACTTTTACTGCGGTAAAAGTTTTAGCTTAAAAATCCAGTATGCGTGTATCTTATTGTTACAAAACTGTTTTCTGAGTTGGCGGAATAAATATTTATTTACAATAATTAATAACACAATAACAATAAATGCAACAACCAAAAGTCAGTTCTAACAATTAACACAAGTAACAATAACTAAACAGTGATTAACACTTAACTATATACAATTGACTATATACCAGGACTATTTATTTTATCAATTTATATCACGGAACTATTTATATTACTGCACGATTTATATCACTGATTCATCGATGACTGATTAATATTTATCTCTGTTTTTTACGTCCATCACTTATTATATTAATTTAATAAATTATTGGGTAATAAGGACCAGTTAAATGTATAAATTATTTATTCTTTGCCAACGTTTCGTTGCGAATTTGCAACTTCTTCAGGGCTCTACAACAGTGAAGTACATACATAATTAATCTTTGAATTATAAAAGAAAACATTTTTTTAACCTTTAAAAAATTTCTTACCAAATGGTCAATTTTATACATTAATTGTCAAAATTTCTTGTTACTTATACTTGATGGTGAAAAATACATAATATATAATTGCCACATAATTCGATTAAATTTCTTGTTACTTATTTATTAAATTAATTAATATTTATATCACTGATCCACTTGATGACACGACTCACCATTCACTGACTGCCTGATTCACTCGCACTCTTATTTATATAGGCTGCACGGCTCAAACCTAGCGCGTTCTCGTATTCTGTAGCGTTGTCTAGAATCTTCGCGTAGGCACCAGTGTGTTCAGCAGGCAGACTCCCGTTTCTCAGAATTCTTGCCTGCCGCTTATATACAGGGTGATCCGTAACATTATAGTGTAGTTACTTAGATACATATTTGTGCCTGTGACTATACTTGCCATACATCCTGAAACCATTAGATTAGGTATCAGCAAGGACATACATTTTTAAGACCAAAGCGAAGTCTCCCTCTTTTAATATCGGTCTATTTTTTTATATGCATGCGTGAGTTTTGGTTGACACAAAGCTACTTATCCATACTTACCCTACTAACAAATGTAAACAAATTGTACCAGTGCTAATGATCTTAAGGTCGATGCACACATTGTTTTTGTTAATAAAAAATTCGACTGATGACCAGTCCTATACTTCCCACCTAGTAAATATTTGCAAAAAATAAACACTCTTTTTTTTTATTCTTTGACTAGGCCCAAATAACCTTAGCTGTTGGTGGTCTTTAAAACACAATTTAATTTTTATTCTTTGAAAAAAGCATGGCCCTCTTTTTTGTTTGGTGATCTACTGATGGCTAACTTAATATAGCAAAAATCATGGTTACCTTGATTTACGTACAATTTTTATTTTTTTTAGTAAAATATTTTTTTTCTCGAAAACTATACATTTTAGAGAAAAAAAATATTTACATTTTTTTCATATTATAACATCTAGAATTCATTTATATTTTTTTTACCTATGTTAATACGTGACATTGAGGACGTTTTTTGGAATATCTCAGGATCCACTGAACCGATTTGACTCAAAATCTAATCAGATCTAAGTTAAAGGCTGATAAACACAATAGAACAATCGGCATGCCCGTATGTTGTTCCGTTCTTAAGATATCGAAGGCGAAAAATTGACCACATACACACACACACACACACACACATACATACACACATACACATACACACACACACACACACACACACACACACCACACACACACACATACAGACATCAGTCAGAAAATGATCTTAAACGATTGCTAGGGTCTCAAAACGTGAAAATCTGTTAAAATCTCGAAATATTGTTTTCGGACTGAATCCATTACTTCCCTACCATAGTAGAGGTGGGAAGTAAAAAAAAAAAATTCGACTGATGACCAGTCCTATACTTCCCACCTAGTAAATATTTGCAAAAAATAAACACTCTTTTTTTTTATTCTTTGACTAGGCCCAAATAACCTTAGCTGTTGGTGGTCTTTAAAACACAATTTAATTTTTATTCTTTGAAAAAAGCATGGCCCTCTTTTTTGTTTGGTGGTCTACTGATGGCTAGCTTAATATAGCAAAAATCATGGTTACCTTGATTTACGTACAATTTTTATTTTTTTTAGTAAAATATTTTTTTTCTCGAAAACTATACATTTTAGAGAAAAAAAATATTTACATTTTTTTCATATTATAACATCTAGAATTCATTTATATATTTTTTTACCTATGTTAATACGTGACATTGAGGACGTTTTTTTGAATATCTCAGGATCCACTGAACCGATTTGACTCAAAATCTAATCAGATCTAAGTTAAAGGCTGATAAACACAATAGAACAATCGGCATGCCCGTATGTTGTTCCGTTCTTAAGATATCGAAGGCGAAAAATTGACCACATACACACACACATACACACATACACACATACACACACACATACAGACATCAGTCAGAAAATGATCTTAAACGATTGCTAGGGTCTCAAAACGTGAAAATCTGTTAAAATCTCGAAATATTGTTTTCGGACTGAATCCATTACTTCCCTACCATAGTAGAGGTGGGAAGTAAAAAAAAGCTACTTATCCTGAATATACTTAATACGCAAACAGAAATTTTGCTGGTTTATTTATAGATTATTTTTTAATAATTGTCGTAACAGATGACGTACTTATAGTTCTACAGACCTTCATTAAATAAACAGAGGCACTTTTTAAAAATGTATTTGTTTATTCTGGTTTATTTTCCCCGATGATCCTAGAAAGGGGTCTGACAGTCATTGTGAACATTTAGTATGGCGCGTTACATTCAAGAAAAATTCGACTGATGACCAGTCCTATACTTCCCACCTAGTAAATATTTGCCAAAAATAAACACTCTTTTTTTTTTTTATTCTTTGACTAGGCCCAAATAACCTTAGCTGTTGGTGGTCTTTAAAACACAATTTAATTTTTATTCTTTGAAAAAAGCATGACCCTCTTTTTACTTCCCACCTCTACTATGGTAGGGAAGTAATGGATTTAGTCCGAAAAAAATTCGACTGATGACCAGTCCTATACTTCCCACCTAGTAAATATTTGCAAAAAATAAACACTCTTTTTTTTTATTCTTTGACTAGGCCCAAATAACCTTAGCTGTTGGTGGTCTTTAAAACACAATTTAATTTTTATTCTTTGAAAAAAGCATGGCCCTCTTTTTTGTTTGGTGATCTACTGATGTATAACTTAATATAGCAAAAATCATGGTTACCTTGATTTACGTACAATTTTTATTTTTTTTAGTAAAATATTTTTTTTCTCGAAAACTATACATTTTAGAGAAAAAAAATATTTACATTTTTTTCATATTATAACATCTAGAATTCATTTATATTTTTTTTTACCTATGTTAATACGTGACAATGAGGACGTTTTTTTGAATATCTCAGGATCCACTGAACCGATTTGACTCAAAATCTAATCAGATCTAAGTTAAGGGCTGATTAACACAATAGAACAATCGGCATGCCCGTATGTTGTTCCGTTCTTAAGATATCGAAGGCGAAAAATTGACCACATACACACACACACACACATACATACACACATACACACACACATACACACATACACACACACACACACATACAGACATCAGTCAGAAAATGATCTTAAGCGATTGCTAGGGTCTCAAAACGTGAAAATCTGTTAAAATCTCGAAATATTGTTTTCGGACTGAATCCATTACTTCCCTACCATAGTAGAGGTGGGAAGTAAAAATATTTCGAGATTTTAACAGATTTTCACGTTTTGAGACCCTAGCAATCGTTTAAGATCATTTTCTGACTGATGTCTGTATGTGTGTGTGTGTGTGTGTGTGTGTGTATGTGTGTGTGTATGTGTGTGTGTGTGTGTGGTCAATTTTTCGCCTTCGATATCTTAAGAACGGAACAACATACGGGCATGCCGATTGTTCTATTGTGTTTATCAGCCTTTAACTTAGATCTGATTAGATTTTGAGTCAAATCGGTTCAGTGGATCCTGAGATATTCAAAAAAACGTCCTCAATGTCACGTATTAACATAGGTAAAAAAAAATATAAATGAATTCTAGATGTTATAATATGAAAAAAATGTAAATATTTTTTTTCTCTAAAATGTATAGTTTTCGAGAAAAAAAATATTTTACTAAAAAAAATAAAATTTGTACGTAAATCAAGGTAACCATGATTTTTGCTATATTAAGCTAGCCATCAGCAAGGTTATTAGAGTACTCTACTAAATCCATTACTTCTCTACCATAGTAGAGGTGGGAAGTAAAAAAAAGAAAATTATATGACTGATTAACAGGTTCATTTTTACGTAATAAGTGTTCTGAGAAACAAACGATAACGTGATATTAGCTGATAGAAAATTAATTATTATTAGATATTATCATCCGCCATTATTGTCTTACCATGACTTCATGAGTAGATATCCAAACTGTTCACGAAGTATGGGACAATACAAAATAATCACGTCCTCAGAATACTCCCTAACTATGAACGGTAAATCTTATATATTATGTATAAAATTCTCGTGTCGCGGTGTACGTTATTGAACTCCTCCGAAACGGCTGGACCGATTTTGATGAAATTTTGTGTGCTTATCGGGTAGGGTGGAGAATCGGACAACATCTATTTTTCATCCCCCTAAATGTTAAGGGTGGTCCACCCCAAAAAAATTTTTTTTATTTTTTTGACAAAATTTTTTGTTTTAATTTTTTTATGATTCAGCATTGAAAAATACATACAACTCTAAATTTTCACCCTTATACGATCAACCCCTGATTTTTAATCGCGATTTTTATATTAAGCTTTAAAAAATACATATATGCCGAACAAGCGAAGCGAGTGAGTAGTGTATTTATAATATTCAAGCGAACAATCGAAGCGAGTGAGTAGGCGAAAATATTCAAGCGAACGAGCGAAGCGAGTGAGTAGTGTATTAATAAAATTCAAACGAACGAGCGAAGCGAGTGAGTAATGTAATTATAATATTCAAGCGAACGAGCGAAGCGAGTGAGTAGTGTATTTATAATATTCAAGCGAACGAGCGAAGCGAGTGAGTACTGTATTAATAAAATTCAAACGAACGAGCGAAGCGAGTGAGTAATGTAATTATTCCTAGAAATTATTAACAACGTTTGCCGGATCAGCTATACTAAATATACGTGAGCGGAGTAATGGGTGACCGCTATTAAATCATAATTTCATACCACCCGAGCGAAGCCGGGACGGGTCCGCTAGTAATACTATATTAATAATTAATAATATTTCATATCCAATTTCTACGTTGCAATCTAAGAATAAAGTAGAAGTACTAATTGGATTTGCAACATAGCCAAGATCGTTAGAACACCGTTGTTTACAATATGGAGTTACAGTGGCCCAACTGTCCCCAATTTTCGCATCGTAATCTATGAATTAGAGGTAGTATCAGTTAGGCTTTTTAATTTATTATAAAACTATAAAATTTAAAAATATATAGAATAGAATAAATTTGATTAATAGAATTTTTTTAAGGGCTGAATAAGTAATTAAGAGTTTTATTGGAAGAGCAGCCAAATTATAATACCGGAAAATTTCCGGTATTATAGGAATCAATTATGTAATTTGGCTGCTTTTCCAATAAAATTCTTAATAAATTTGACGTTCAATACAGCAGTGAGCAGGATTCGTTATTAAAATTACATTAAATCAATTAATTAAATAAAATTCATTAACTGCATAAGCTTTAGTTAGTACTTAGTAGCGACTTTAGTTCTCTTTAAAATTTAGAAAATGGTAGTGTCTTCAACTCTGCAAGAAGAGAAATTTTGAAGTAAAATATTCGGGACTATTACTATAAAGACTAAAGTTATATTTAGGAAGTAAAATTGAGTTATTGAAACGTATAACTATGTAGTGTACGAATTGAATACTTACAAATATATTTTTGCAAATGACATAGCTAGATCTTTAAAAAATACACCTCTTTACGCCTTCAGCAACGCGATAGGTCATTTTTAAATATTCATAGCGCTTTTTTAATATCTTCCTGAAAACTGGTCAGTAGGTATAACTAATTAATGATGCATGCAAGCAGCTGTTATTTGTAATAGTTTTTTAAATGAGTTGGATTAACTACGCATGACTCTTGCCATCAAGAAGTAAGCACTATCGGAGGCGAGTAAACCTGTGAAATAAACAAATCTCACATATTATAGCCAAAATATAGAATGGGAGCACCATGTGGGAAGTGTAATAGTGCATAAAACTACACACTTTTGCTGTGCTGTGATGTACAGTAGGTAACGTATTTTCAAAAAAAAACCTCAGTTTATAAATTTTAATATCTTTAAAACCAAAGGGTACGATTCCAAACCTATGAAAATGAAAAAAATATCTCTAAACCTATCTCTTAAGGAACCTTATACTAACCAAAGATTCTTGAAATGTAGCCTTATTCATCGACTATAAGTGATCAATGAGGCCTACCACATTATTATTCGTCAGATTTTTCTAGGATGAAAGTACCATATTATGTCTATGAGCTAAAGTAACTATATACCAAATTTCATGAAAATCCGTTCAGCCGTTAGAAGCTGAATGGTAACAAAAAATGCAAAAACATTACAGTTACGTTTTGTAACTGTCCCACAAGAACTATAAATTTTTTCGGGATGAAAGTACCATGTGTCCTATTCCAGGACCTAAAGTATTTATATACCAAATTTCATGAAAATGCATTCAGCCGTTACGGAGCTGAATGGTAACAAAAAATGCAAAAAAAATTGCTGTTACGTTTTGTTACTATACCACGGGAACTATATTTTTTTTCGGGATGAAAAGTACCTATGTACTATTCCAGGACCTAAAGTATTTATATACCAAATTTCATGAAAATCCGTTCAGGCTAAGTAGTAACAAACATACACACACACACACAAAATTTCGCATTTATAATATAATTAGGACTATAGCACATAAATATGTTACTGACTGAGCGGCCACACGCATGCGCGTAACGTCTTACGTCACTTCCATGCGCATACTTCCGTGACAAAATTCTGCATCACAGCGAGAAGTTTCACTTCAAAAAGGTTAAAATAATTTTTCTGTTCGTTTTACATTCACGTTCCCTGAGGACAGTGTGGTCCAGTGGTTAGCGGCACGGCCTCTGGATCAGACTAACGTGGGTTCGAATCTCGCCTCCGCTCATGGATGTTTTGTAATGTCATTTAGTTTTAAGTGTGTTGTTATTTAATGTAATCAAGACGCTAATGACCTAAGTTGTCAACGTGTCTATAATTTACAATAAATAAATTCACTTTCCCTATCCTACATTCAGCTAGAAGTTGGCGTAAATAAACCACTATGACTATAATCAAGAAACAAGCCGTGAGGTGGGTCGTTTATTAGGACTAAAGTTCGACCCCTGAGGTCCACACGACGACGAACTTCCCAGTTTGATAAATATTTAATAATAATAATTAAAATAGATATTACACAGAAAAGTAATCATTTTAATCATTAAAACATAATTATTATTTATTTTTAACAATAATTAAAAAAAAAAAAACGGCAGGACCGATTTTTTATAAAATTTATCTCGGATCAAAATGACGTTAACTCGCCTCGATTTACACCTTTACGAAGTCGATATATTGTGTAAAATCTACTTTTTTGGAGTCTATTTGGTTAAGAAAAAAGAACGGCTGAACCGATTTAAAAAAAATTTCTTTCAGATCATATTTACGTTAATACGCGTCGATTGGCATCCTAACGTAGTCGATATCATTTTTCATTCTCGAGATTTCGTCTTAGAAAGAAATGGACACATACTTAGGTACATACATACACACACACAGACATCTTTCTAAAAATAGTGTAGTGACCTTGAAACATAAAAATTTGTTATACATTTTGATTTCGATTTTCGGACCCATTACAATAACTTTCAATGGGAAGTTAATAATTGCAGCGACTTCTAATTGAATGTAGATAGAGAAGGTGATTGTAAAGCGAAAAGACCATTCTTTTAGTCTTTTTTAATTCCTTCTTGGAAGTCAGTTAAATTTTTTTAAATTATTTTTATTCTTGTATTGACTGAAAAGTTACTTTCTGTTATATTTTATACAATTTTATAATTATCATTGTATAGAATCCGGTTTAAGTACAAAAGATAAATTTGTGATAAACGGAAAAGTTATTTACTTGCCTACCTTTTGTGCAGTTCAGTGAAGCTATTATGAACAATGAATTCAAAATCCTTTGAAAAATACCAAAGTAGATTTATAATGCAAATACAAAATTCTATTGCTATTTGTTAAATTGTTATTGTTAGACCTAAATTAAATGAATAGAATTCACTTATTAACTTCTACCCACAGCGAAAAAGATTACTTTAATAAATAAAACACACAAAACTGGCTATAGCTGTCCAACTTTATTTTTAATACTACGTTTCGGTCGGTTATAAAGGGTCTCTTATAACAGACCGAAACGTAGTATTAAAAATAAAGTTGGACAGGTATAGCCAGTTTTGTGTGTTTTATTTATTAAATGAATAGAAATAATTGATATGCAGCACGACAAGAGCACGTTCCTTGAGTGAGATGTAACCATTGACATCAAGAAACCTGAAAGATTAAATCGGTTGATCGGATTATAAGTAATTCTAACATAGATTTGAGAGCATGTTGTTTACATAATGTATGGTGAGTACGATATC
Source organism: Mongoloraphidia duomilia (assembly GCA_039654895.1). NCBI lineage: Eukaryota > Metazoa > Arthropoda > Insecta > Raphidioptera > Raphidiidae > Mongoloraphidia > Mongoloraphidia duomilia. The sequence goes on from CM077524.1 coordinate 13,576,063, forward strand.
GTTCGCCCATTGACGTCAGACATTATATATATTATATAATATACACGAACGGAATCAAGCTGATATAATATGTTCACCGATTTCATATTCAAAAGCTCCACTTTGTGCTGCTGGCCGCTTGCTATATTCAGTTCACGCATTTTTACGCATGCGCTCTTTATCCACCTCCTACACTGCTATCCGTTACACAAAAGAAAATAAATACAATGAAAATCCAAAATTAACGATAGTGAAGGGACAGAATATTTAGTTGTTATATTCAAGACGTTTTTGTGATGATAATACCTTTCGACCGTACACTCATGGACTGCTGAAGCCCAGGGCCGTAGTTAGAAGCAAATTTTGGGTAGGGCGTCAGAAATTTAAAATAGAGCGCAAGAAGCAAGGCATTTTTAATAAGGTATATGACTAAAATTTGTTTTGTGTTATATTAATAGAGCAGTAAATTATGAACAAAATGAAACCTAAATCACTTCATTCTGATTTCAAATAAGCTCAAAAATAATTTTTGAAATATTTAAGTTAGCCCCGCCCGCTAAAAATCGTTTTAGCTCTACTCAAATATAACGTCATAATTTTATGAAAGTTCGTTTATATTAGCTACAAATATTATTTAAAGACCCAGAAACAGATGTTGAAAAATACCGTTTTGTATCTATGTAAACATAATGTAAACAATCTAAGCTGCGTTGCTATGGATACATGTATTTTTTACTCAAAATTGACGTCACGCGGTGTTTTAAGTCACGTGACAAATAGATTAAAAATCATGATTTTATTTATTAATTTAAATATGTTTACGAAACTTAATTAATAAAAATAAAAATTCTAATAAATATTTTAGAGCATAAACTTTCATTATAACATAGTTTTATATTGATCACTGTCCACTGGCATGTACCCTATTCTTGTTTTTTGCGATCTACAAGAGGTGAGAATTACAAGTGGCGTTATATTACTGGTGCCTCCACACAATCGGCTATGATGGGCGATTACAGGCCATCACGATTGTGTGGAGGGCATAATCGCCTGTAATTGCCCACGATGGAGCGTGATCGCCTCTGTATGGATTTTTCGGCCATGATTGCGCGCGTTTCCACACATTCGTCGATCACTCAGTTCATATTTGTTTCGATATCCATGTCGGACAGATAACAATTGATAAATGGCACGATTGTGTGGACAGATGCGCAATGATGGTGACAATCATGGCCCATTTTGTGATTGTCCATCATGGCCGATTGTGTGGAGGAGACATAAGGTAAGGCATTGGCTTTTAAAGTAGGGAATTGCGCCTCTATGTCGATGTTTATTGAGTTTGACGACCACTGCAAAATTTATAAAAATAAAAACCAATTAGGGCTAGGAGAACTTGTACACTGTGCGTCGTGCGAAGTCTGAAGTCGTGCCAGAGACAAATTTTAATCGTGTCGGATAAATGTAAATTACGCAACATTAACTAATAAGCCACAAGGGCACCCTATAAAAATCGTTTCGGCATACATGAATGTATGGACTATGGTCGAAGCTTTTACGTAATGTGTTTGGGCCATCTTTTGGTAAGCCAACACGTGTACGCATGAAAATGTTCACCACATATCATATGGGCATATCAGATAATCAGACTGGTATAGTGGTATAATTGTACTTGTGAAAGATATTAAATCACTGCCAGCGGCAGTCTGAGAACGACTATTTCAGTCAGAAGGACAATACGACTCTTTTCGTAGCCAATACAAAAAGAATCGTTTATTATGGACATCTGATCGTTATCGTATACAACCCCGTCATTACATCAATGAATCTCTTAAAGAGAGGGATGGTACCTTTGATGTGAAGACACTGAATACTAAAAAAGTAAACACTAACACTTTTTTCTCGACGAGCGTTTCGCTAACCATATTAGCATCATCAGGAAATAATTAAAACTAAAGACTCAATAATAAAGTGCAAGGACTCTAAAAATGTGGTTTTTTTAATCGAATTGACTTGAAAAGAAGAAAAGTACCAAAAATAAAATAATTCTCTTTGTTTTAGTCACCTAACCCTACATTCAATTAGTCGGCGTAAACAATTCATAACAGAAAAAATTCCGCCGACTTCTAATTGACTTTAGGTTAAACCTTAAGGAAGGTGATTGCAAAGTAAAAAAATTGGTCAGGAGTCTATATCATTATTTGTTCTTGAGATATGCGAGCGAAAAAAAAGTTCACCAATTTACGAACGAACTTACGTACGTACCACACACAGACGTCTCTCTAAAAACAGTAGATTCGGACTCAAGGGATCTACATTCGCAAATTCGGACCCATTACAACAACTAATAGGAGGTGTCAAACAAAAATAACAATCAGTAACGTGATCTGCAGGTTCTCGCCAGACTATAGGCTCAGCAAAAGCCATTGAACGTCCTTCTCCACTTAAATGAGGTGCCCAGCTTTTGTCTTGGTCTCCAATTTTGCAGCCAAAATGCAAATTGTACGCTTTCTTTATTATGGGACTGGGACTACATTTCTGATTCTCAAAGGTGACTTCACTACAAACAAAACAAAAGTTATCTGATCTATTTACACAAACTCGCGGCATATTTTTCAATTTACTTCTGAATCGCAAAAGAGTTAAATCACGACTCGTGATTTAACCATTTTGCGATTCAAAAGTTTTTAAAAGGTCTCTAATATAGAACGTTAATTGCGAACATTTTAAATGTAGCATGTGATACACCAAATTAATCTGAAAAATAAGCAGAATTCGAATATCTAAAAATCCAATATGGCGTCCGTACGAAAAACAGAAGTTTGTATAAGTATATCCCAAAAACCAATGAATTAAAAAAAATTGCACACTACGTTAATCTATTCTAATTTGTAAAAAGTCGCTATAGGGATGTTCAAATAGCTTTTAGAGACAATCAATATACTTAAAAAGTTACAGTCGATTTTATAATTTGGCCATTTTAACGTTTTTTAAAATAAAACATAAACTGCGTGGAACTCATTTTTTTTCTAGACGAATTCTTAACATAGATATCGCAAATAGAATAGGGGAGTCGATAGGCACAACTGTAAGTGACAGTGTCAGGTTGGAAAAGAGAGATAGAAAACGAATCGCTTCTTAATTTACATATGTAGGTATACATGCGGGTTATGTATTAAGATAGAGGAACCGTTCTATTCTCCAATCTCCATCTATCTTTTGCACCGACACTTTTTTGGGTTGCTTCCCTCCTCGATCTATGATATCTCTATGATTCTTAATAGCTAGATAATTTCGAACTACTTTGTCCATTTAAGCGGCTTTCCATCTCTAATAATAACAAAGTTACCCATGTTAGGACACGTTTCTGTGGACACCTGTATATATAAAAAGAAATGTCCTGACTGATTGACAAATTCATCACAAAAACTCAGGAACATTAAAGACTACAAACATGGAGATTCCTTATAGGACGTAGGCATCCGCTAAGAAAGGATTTTTCGAAATCCAACTCCTAAGGGACTTAAAAGGGGGTGTATTGCACAGCCTAAACCATTGAAGATAGAAACATGAAATTTGGAAGTTCTTTACAGAGTGTGGAGGTGCACTAAGAAATGATTTTTCGGAAGTCAACTCCTGAAGAGTGAAATGGGGTGAAAATGGTTGTATAGAAAATCATAATCCCTGCGTGTATCAACTTGAAACTTGGTATAAATACTCTTCTAAACAATTAATAATAAAACACGTATTTTAGGAGGGGTGCAACGGGGTGTTGAAGTTTGTATGGGAATGCATAAAAAACCTCCATATACGTGAGTGGAGCCACGGGTAACCGCTTCAGATGCTTCAACATGGTTGCCAACATTGGACTCCTCCCGCAAAAATCAAAACTTTTTGTTTTTATTCCAACTTGTGGGTCAACATAAAATTTCACCACCAACCTATTCTACAGATGTTCAACATGGTCTTCAACTTTGCATGTTGACAACATGGTTGACAACCAAGTTGATCGTCTGTATATGCCGCTTTATACAATCTCTTGTTGTTTTCGTTTTTTTAAGGATTCTAGTTCAAATGTACATAAATAATTCTTGTTTCAGGTTAGTTCTTGCGAGAGCTTAATGTCTCGGGAACGAATCGGTGCCAGTGTACCAGGCCTTCTGGACGCACTCTCGTCTTCAACAAGTGATATTGCCATTGCTTCGTCAGAGGAAGAACCGGGAGTGCCGCAAATGGTTACTGCATGTCTCCGGCACTTGGAAGCGCATGGGCTGAACACCTTAGGCATATTCAGGGTTAGCAGTTCGAAGAAAAGAGTCAGACAGGTAAAAATATTCATTTATTTCAAAAGAGTGCAAAAAATATTTTTGTTAGTTTTTTTTTAATTTTTCATTAATGTCGCTGATAGATTATGGAATTTTTCATCGAATTTTTATTACGCAGAACGAAAATATAAGTTAATTTAAACAAAACTCTAAAATCTGAGAAACATTAAAGGATCCTTGAAGCACAATAATTTATTTAAATATTACTAAACTTTAAAAGAAATCATGTAATTACAAAACAGCGTGTGATGTCACCGTACAACTGTCTTTTCTCGGTTTTTACTTTTCAGACAGTATAGTAGATAATAAACTTCCTTCATATTTTCATATAGGTATTGTGATAGCACGAGGAAAAATACTTTTTAAGAACGACGCTATGTTTCAATACTAATTGCTACAGAAAACAAGCCGTTTATTAGGACTATAAAGTTACTTTTACTTGGGACTCACAAGTCCACATGACGAACTTCCCAGTTTGATGAATATTAAATACTAGCCGTTACCCGTGGCTTCGCCCACGTATTTTACGATTTAGAATTTATTATCCCCCCCGCAAGAAATTCTTTTCCTGCGAAGCGAAGCTAGGTTGGTAGTGTTTATTCGCTCGAATTTTATAATACATAACTCACTCGCTTCGCTCGTTCGCTCGGATTTTATAAATACATTACTCACTCGCTTCGCTCGTTTGCTTGAATATTATTAATATATTACTCACTCGCCTCGCTCGTTCACTTGAATATTATGAATACATTACTCACTCGCTTTGCTCGTACGTTCGAATTTTATAAATAGATTACTCACTCACTTCGCTCGAATATTAATAATACACTACTCACTCGCTTCGCTCGTTCGCTTGAATATTACTAATATATTACCTACTCTCTCGCTCCGCTCGTTCGCTTGAATGTTATTAATACATTACTCACTCGTTTCGCTCGTTCGCTCGAATTTTATTAATACATTACTCACTCGCTTCGCTCGTTCGCTCGAATATTATTAATACATTATTCACTCGCTTCGCTCGTTCGCTCGAATTTTATTAATACATTATTGCTCATCTACGATACCTATATAAGAATCTCCTGTGCAAAATTTGTTATCCCTCCGCGAGAACTTCCCCCCTAATTTAATATCCCACCGCGAGAATCCCCCCTAACTTGTTATCCCCACGCGAGAAACTTACCCCCTAATTTGTTACCCGCCCCCCGCAAGAATTTCCCCCCTAATTTGTTATCCCCCCTAGAGAATCACCCCCTAATTTGTTATCAAACCGCGAGAATCTCCCCCCTAATTTGTTATCCCCCCGCAAGAATCTCCACCCCTATTTGTTATCCCCCGCAAAAATCTTCCCCCCTAATTTATTATTCCCCCGCGAGAATTTTTTCCCCTAATTTGTTATCCCCCTCGAGATTCTCCCCCCCGCGGAGCTTTCTATTAGTGAAAGAATTTTTAGAATCGGTTTAGTAGTTCCAGAGATAAAACAAAAATAAATCTATCCCACGGGAACCGTACATTTTTCCAGGATAAAAATTGGCCTATAACATTCTCTGACCCCTAAACTACCACTATGCAAAAAAATCATGTCGATCCCTTGCTCAATGAAAAACAAAAACAAAACTATCCCACGGGAACCGTACATTTTTCCGGGATATAAAGTAGCCTATGTGCTATTCCAGACTACAATCTATCTCTGTACAAAATTTCATCCAGATCCGTTCAGCCGTTCTGGCGTGATTGCGTAACAAACATCCATACATCCATCCATCCATCCAAACTTTCACATTTATAATATTAGTTAGATTAATAATTAAATTAGAAATTACACAGAAAACTAATCATTTTAATCATTAAAACATAATTATTATTTATTTTTAACAATAAATTAAAAAAACAGCTGGATCGATTTTTATAAAATTTATGTCGGATCATAGCGACGGTAACATGCTTTGATAGACACCTCAACGAAGTTGATAACATTTTTTTGGACGAGATTTCATATAAAATCTACTTTTTTGCAGTCGTTTTATTAAAATATAAAAAAAAGGCTTGATCGATTTTGATAAAATTTCTTTCGGGTCTTGTTGATGTTAATATGCTTCTATTTGCACCCTAACAAAGTCGATATCATTTTTTATTCGCAAGATTTTGTGTAAAATCCACTTTTGGCAGTCTTTTTCTTTAAACAAAAAAACGGTTGGGCCGATTTTGATAAAATTTCTTTCGGATCAAAATGACGTTAACGCGCCTCGATTGACACCCTTACGAAGTCGATATAATTTTTTATTCGCGAGATATTGTGTAAAAGCTACTTTTTTGGAGTCTATTTGGCTAAGACAAAAGAACGACTGAACCGATTTTGAAAAAATTTCTTTCAGATCATATTTACGTTAATACGCGTCGATTGGCACCCTAACGTAGTCGATATCATTTTTCGCTCTCGAGATTTCGTTTTAGAAAGAAATGACCACATACGTACGTACGTACGTACACACACACACACAGTCATCTTTTCAAAAATAGTGTAGTGACCTTGAAACATAAAAATTTGTTATACATTTTTGATTTCGATTTTCGGACCCATTACAATAACTTCCAATGGGAAGTTAACAATGTTTTATTTAAAATTCAATTGTTGCGCTCTTATTGTAACACCCATAATCAACCCCTAATGATTCTAACATGGTTAGTAAAACGTACTTCGAGAAGAAATTACTTTTAACATTCAACCGGAAGACTACTATACATTACTAAACCAATCTAGAAACATCACTATATTACAAGAGAAGCAACAGTTACGTCATGTTTAATCAACAAATTATAAATTGGTTAATTAGAAATGATCACTGCACAAGATTTGTGTAATTTTGATCAAACCTTTCGCAACGCTGAACACGCTTTCATTTCGATCTAATGGGCTATACACAGTTCTTAGGGTGGTAAAGGAATACTAACTAAAAGCACAAACCTATTCCAACAGAGTTAATTTATTTTATCTCAAACTAATTTCATTTATACTACTAGCAACGTTAACAAAATCTTATAAACTGAGAAATCTAATTTTCATATATTCGAAGGCGTACGTCATATCTTGTGTTTTATAGCGTACACTGTAAAAAATGGATGTAAAAATACTTTGAAAGTTAAGGTAGGAATTCGCTCGATTTTCTAAGTGATTTTACATTATTATTTATTTTTACACAGAAAACTTCATAAAAACTTGGACTTTTCCTGTAAAGTTAAACAAATTTGTGATTTTTACATAAAGTAAATTAAAAGGTAATATTCCAATAAAGTGTGTAAAAATTACAAAATAAAATGTATAGTTACATGTATAAAATGGATGAATACTAAACAAATTAATGTAAAATTAGTCACCACGGATGCGCAATGTGTTTTTATGGAATCTACGCGATGTGCAGGCGATACCTGTTTGCGACGCCATTGTCTCTGTGTGTGCCTATTACCAGATTAATCGCTGGCTACAAATGGACCATCGATAATCTATGTAATTGGCCTTCTCATTTCTTACAGCGTACTCCTCGGTGTAAATCAGTTGCCTAAATTTTAACTGAATAATTTTATATTTGGATAAATCATATAATTCATCTTATATAAAATTCGGCGGATAAAAGCTCCGGTGAACGCCGATTTTTCCCGCGTTAATATTTGTTTGACGGGAGCTCTATTTTAACCTGAGGATTCAACTGTTTTTTCGAAAATCTCAAAAAATCTACAAGAAAACTAAGTTACCGACAGAGGTCGTTACAAAATTGTGCAAAAGTGTTCATTACGATCTATAACATTAGTTTGGCTCTTCAATATTTTTTCAGAATTTTCAAAGAGTATATAAAAGTAATTTATCTGAAAAACGGTCCTTTAAAACGTATCAAAATAAATTTTCTAACTACGCTTTAAATGTTTCTTAAAGCGATTAGAAAATTAATTTTTTGCAGATTTATTATGGCATTGTTACAAAACTGTTTTCTGAGTTGGCGGAATAAATATTTATTTACAATAATTAAAAACACAATAATAATGAATGCAACAACGAAAAGTCAGTTCTAACAATCAACACAAGTAAACAATAACTAAACAGTAATTACAAAGCAAAACAAAACAACTAAAAATAATTACGAATTATTGTATATATAGGTATATACAATAATTCGTAATTATTACCACTACACTAGTATTTATTTATCAATTTGGTTATTTATATCACGGCACTATTACTGATCCAACGTAGACTTGAATGCGTGACTCACCGTTGACTGAGCCCCACTCACTCGTACTGGCTGTTTATATATGCTGCGTGGCGTAAGCCTAGTGTGTTCTCTCTTTCTCTAGAACTTTCGCGCAGTTACCAGTTGTTCAGTAAGCAGACACCGTTTCTCATAACTCTTGCCTGCCGTTTATATACAGAGTGATCCGTAACAGTATGCTTCCTAGAAAAATGACAATAATTATTATTAGGTGGCATTGTACTTCCTGTACTAGTTAACCCTTAAACAATGAACTCCATATAACGAGCATATTCTTAAGGAGAGTCTACTGTATACTGTTTACTTTTGTATTATTTAATGATTTTTAGTTACTAAGTAATTTCTAAATAAAATAAATGATTAATAGTCAAGAAGTTAAATTTGTAATAGGAAATTATTTCAAAAAAAACGAGCTTAACGTACTTTTCTCAATTGGGTCAAAATTTATTAATGTCTTAAGAAAGTTCAATCGAAGTTTAAGTTAAGAGATAAACAAATTTAAACTTTTGCGGAATACAAACCTCCACTAAATGCAAATGAAGAAAACTTCACGATGCCAACAGCGAAATAGTCGCGTTCTTATGAATTCTGTTTTCATAAATTTTAAAATGACACAATATGTTATACAAGCTTATAAGTTATAAAGGTACAAGCGTCGACAGAAAAATATATATTAATAGGAATAAATATAGCGATTTCTTTTCAATCATGACTTTTAAGTTTAACATACAGCGTTACGGTTTCTGTACCAAAAAATATATACAGTAAAACCTCGATTATGCGTGCTGCAGGGTGAGACATAGCAAAATACGGATAATGAGAATTGCCTTAAAACCGTGTAGGTACACCAGAAATTTGAAAATACATCTTTAAATTACAAATATAGTTTCTGAGAATTTTGAAGATCATTATAGACGCTCGGCAGTTGAGTACTACCTTCTGAAAACATACTGAAATTCTTCAATCTCATTAATCGCGTGGTTTATCAAGGAAGCATCCCTGCAGACGAAAAAATTGGAGATGGGCACACGAGAAACGTAATACAGATGGCAGCAGGTATACAGCCAACTAAGTTATCAATGGTTTTCACTTTTCATAGAAAAACGTGCGCCAAAACAAGTTTTTTTCCTTCTGATAGCATGAGATCCTTTGCAGTGGCAGGGCAAGCACAAAAGTGGGCGTGGGCAAAATAAAGTTGCGCGAGACCCCTAATATGAAAAACCAGCTGTTTACCCGGTTTAGCCCGAGTGAAATTTAAAATGCAAGCGTTTCGCTCAGTCTAAATAGTGTCTCGGAAAAAACCTATTCCGGGATTTTTGAATTAGAGCCTCTCACGCCTTTTTATAAATCCGATTATTACGTACTTCGCAAGGCCTCTCGAGGCGCGAGGCCGTGTGCGATGGCCCACTTCGCCCACGCCTCGCACCGCCTCTGATCCTTTGCAAATACGAAACCTCTATGATGAACATTGGTAAACACAGCACATCAACATTGTCAATGATTTATTATTTTAAATAAACTTATCCTGCACACATTACTATGAACACAGGTGGGGGTGGTTATATATAGCTGGCGCCCCTAGCGGTCAAGTTTGGCAATGCCCATCCTCATTCTGTTATTCCAATTAATTTTATTTGTTTAAAGCTAAGTAAAATAACTAATTTTATTGACGTATTAATCAAATACAAATTCATTTGCTTAAAATAGAGTTCTGTTAATGAAATAATATTCAATCGAACAAATCTCTTTTACCTTATAATTTCCGTTGAAATAATACATTTAATTAACATTATCTATACTTCCTGCTTATAAGTAACTGAATTTACAAACGTTAATTAACATTATCTATACTTCCTGCTTATAAGTAACTGAATGTACAAACGTTCCAAGAAATATATTCTAACTTTTAAAACCAAAAGTTTGAAGATGAATAATAATTCTTTCACGTTAGAAACCAGTTTAATATCCTTACCCTTGGGAGACTTATATCCCCTTTGCAGGAGGAGAAAATTGAGATCTTGTTTCTTAAACAATAAGTTACAATTTTCTCAAAAAATAGTTTTGAATTTTTTTAGATCATTAGTCAAATTTACATTAGTAATTTTGATTTCAAATTATTTTATTTTTAATTGTTATTTACAGTTAAGAGAAGACTTTGATACTGGAAAGGAAGTAATCATAGATGACGACCAATGTCCACATGATGTTGCTACGTTACTAAAGGAGTACCTCAGGGATTTACCGGATCCACTTCTATGCAGGGATCTCTACCAAGCGTTTGTTCAAACACAGAGTAAGTAAAGCACGTGACGCCTCTCTATTTTGTTTATGTTAACCCTTTCCACGTCAAGAGAATTTTCATCTTTCAATATTCAATATGTACTCCATTTCCGTGGCCAAAGGTTGGATCCCTGTTTGTTCTCACTATTCCATGTTTGCCTGGTTGTCTGTCACTGTATTCTAGCTTCTAAAATATAAGTGCTACAATAATTAAATTGACATATATTATAATATGATATAAGTTCTTCTAAAGTCAGCTAGAATAATAGGCCAGGAGAAAATAATAATAGAGAAAACATTTCAGAATTTCTTAGAAAAAAAATATTTAGTCTGATTTTTTTCCATTGCAAAATACTTGGCGCCTGGCCTATAATTAATATCGCGAACAAATAAAATAGCTAGGAAATTTAGATGAAAAAAGTACTGGGGTACATAACGTACGGTACGTACCCCACTTAACCGGCAAAGGTTACTCTTTAATGTCTCTAATGTCACTTTTTAAATAATGCTTTTACTTCTTGTTATAATTTATATTAGTACCTACTGCAAACAGCATGCAACCACAATGTGGTGATTTTGGTTTGTTTTATTATTTACTGCAAACATCTGGCAACTTTACATTTAACATTCTAACTACGACTGTGGCCCAAAGGGATCGATTCGTATTTTCACGCAGCGTCGTATCGATCCTCAGTGTTTCTCAAATTTTTCTTGCTCGTGAGTCGTGAACCCCTTTATTTATTACCTGTATACATAATTTGAAACAAAAAAGATTATACTTTATTAACTGGGTCGTTTCTTTATATTTTATTTTTGTTTTCTTAACTTCAATATTGGACAAGTATAAAGGATGTTATTTAAGTACGTGGCCAAACTTCAAGGGGTGATTCTTTGAGTGATTCTAAGACGTAAAGTTTATATAAACATAGATCCGGTAATGCTTCGCTTTCAAGATACAGAATGTCAAACTTTTTAAAAAAAATACATATTAAAAAAAATCCTAAATAACAAGATAAGACGTTGAAACTTGGTGACAGTTTTTAATGTGATGCAAATGAATGTTTTAAGCTAAAAATTATTTGTCTCCTTTTGCCAGTGGCGTGCACAGGAGTAACGCCGAAAATTAAAAAAAAATCAAACAAGAGACTTATGTTTATATAAACTTTTCGTTTTAGAATCACCCCTTGAAGTTTGGCCACTAACTTAAATAACACCCTGTATATTTAGCAAAATTTTTAATAGGTATCATATATGTTTTATCATATATAATATTAGTGAAACAAACGAAAACCCAGAAGAAAACGAATTTACAGATAAAAAATCTGTTACTGTTCCAATTACTTTTTATTCGTGCAAATATATAAATACTGCACAGTGCACATATTTGTTTTTATCCTGAGTATTTCTAAACTAAACTTTTAATTTATCTTACAGAAACCGTTAAACTTGATATAGGAATACTTTGAATTCATCTCGAAATACGTAGGAAGACATTTTCCGAGTGTATATGTTTATTAAAGTGATGATGTATATCGGAAAAATAAGCATTTCCTTCGTTTATCAGATTTCCACTTACATTAGGTAGTGTTCGTGACATTTTCAAATTCGATATACATTCGCGAGTTTTTTGAATATATTCCTGCCTAGTTGATAAGCAAACGTATCTATTTTTTCAGTTTTTGGTGCGTTCAGTTGTCGGTATGAATATTTATTTACGTGTGTGATGGAAAAATAGAGATGTCAGAATATATAATATTATGTACGAATAGCTTTTGCTTCTAGAAAATGTTATTCAGTTACTAACCATCGACTTGTATACCTACTACTGGACGTGCCCTAGCCGTATATGCATTGTGGTTATTTTTCCGATTCACATGAGTGAGAAGGATAGAGTATGGTTGTGGCTAGGGAATGCAATCTCGAACCGAGATTGGCAATTCGAGATCTCGCGAGATCAGTCTGGGTTCGAGATTGGCAATTCGAGATCTCGCGAGATTGTCTGGCGAGATCTCGATAAATCTCGACAATTATCGAGATTTCGCCTACTTTTAAAAAGAACGGACAGTGTGACTGTGTCACTGTGTACGTGTGTGATTTATTGCGTAGTGCACTGTGCAGATGATTATAATTCATTACTTTCCTTAAATAAACATTGATTTTTTTGTTCCAAGATTCAATTAAAGTTTTGTTTTATTTTCAAAATATAACTGCAATACCCCAACTCACACAGCACACTATATGTCAATTAATTATTTTGGAAATAACTTCTTAGGAGTTATGAAGCATAGGGTAAGTTACTATTAGTAACGTTCACGAACATTTGGTTTGAATTGTTCTTAGACATATTCAGTATTCACTTAACTTTGAAATTTGTTAGCCATCTAATGCTTGTTATAAGTTAAATAAGTGTCAATTTCACTCAAGAAAACAATAATTAAAACAATATATGCAGAGAAACGAACAGAACCAATTAGCGCGACTGTCAAAAACTATTACGTACAAGTTTTTTTTCAAGCGCGTTCGTTCTTGAAATCTCGTTCGAGATCTCGACCGAGATTTCAAAAACGAGGTTGCCTGCCCACGACATTAAATCTCGAAAAATGGCTCGAGATCTCTCGAAATAGAGATTGCATTCCCTAGTTGTGGCCTATCTCTATCCTTTTCTGTACAAGCGATTGGACAGAGATAGAGATTGGCCACACATGCATTCTATCTTTTTCTTTCGCAGGGATACTTTTTAACAGCTAGGGCACGTCCAGTAGTATCAGTCGATTGTACTAACATAACATGCATAGTTTTTTTATACAGAACGAAAATATAGGTACGTAAATCTGTACAAAACTAAAATCTGAGAAATCGCGATAATTTATTAAAGTTGATGTACAGGCCTGCATTATTTTAACAACATGTGATGTTACTTTGTCGCGCTAATGTTAAAAGTGCTTTGGTAAAATCTTGGTTAAATGTACTTTTCATTTCCTACATCAAAATGAACCTCACAAAAATATGATTTTATCACAGCACTTTTGACGTCAACGCGGCTAAGTGCATAGCAAATTTAAAAATTATTACGAATCAACGAATAGTTCAGTGCTTCCCAAATTTTAAAGTTTTGTTGAGATTAAATTCCATGCAAGTTAAAAACAGCCTCCTTTTGACCCCCTCAAGGGTTGAATTTTGAAAAATCTCTTCTTAGTGGCTATTTTTGTCACAAAAGAAACCTCTTGTCCAAATTTCACGTTTCTATCTTCAGTGGTTTTTTTCTCTGAATATACCGACCTACGGACGCCCCCTGAGTTCAGGGGTGGGGATAGAAAAAAAATTCTGGTCCAGAAAGGTTGTCCTGTGTCGGCCGAGTCCAAAGGTATCCTCATTTTTGTTCTCGGACGATTTCTTTCAGATATATAGACTGTTATTTGAAAAAATGTAATAATTTGCCCCTGAAGAGTAGGCAACCGTCACCTGCACGACCGGCCGGGGTGCACTACTTCTTAAATGTTACCTATAGGTATGTACTTGAATCGTGCAAAGTTTCATCCCAGCAGGAAAAAGTGTAAGGTTGCATAGAGTCTTAGCTCCCCTACTATTTTGTTTAGGCAAAGATAATGAGGAATTGTGGATTATAGACGCTAAAGATAATAAGGCTTTAGTCGTTGTATGAACTCGGCGAACGACCGTTCGCCTTGATTAGCACATACCAAGGTATGTGCTAATACTAAAAGCGGTACACTGCTACGTTACTTAGCAAATATAAGTGCACTATTATCCGATATTAAGGCATGACTAAACAAAGCAACCATGAATGAACTTTTATCTTCATGTGTGGCACTTTCTATGTGAATTTATTATTATTACTATAAGTAGATGCTTTTGTTCACAGAGATACGAAACAGACGACTGCAAATGGAAGCAATTCAGTATCTCATCCAGTTATTGCCAGTTGCGAACAGGGACACACTATGGGCACTGCTCAATTTCCTTGCCACTGTGGCGCGACACTCTGCTGATCAAAAGGATCAGTCAGGTACGCACTTTCACAGGCACGTATTATTAGTAAATAGCTCCCCAGATTATATTATTCTTCACCGGCAGTAGGATTAGTAAATAAATATATCGTTCCTCATCTCACGTAAAGACGTATCTGCCATTTACACCACAGTTACGCCCCTTCATGAGAATAAAGTCAAGATTAAAACGGTGTTTGCTCCGTGACATATCTCACTTTTTCAATTTTTGTCAGTTAGTCTTTACGTGAGATGAGGAACGATATACAGGGTGGCACATCTTAAACAATGCAGTGAAATATCTCGCAAACGGTACAAACCATAAAAAAATGTTTTATACAAAAGTTATAGAGTGTCAAAGGGGACAAAAGACTGTGATATCAGATTTAACATAGGTGGTGCTGTGAAGGTCAAGCGAAGGTCAGTTTCGGTTTTTTAATTGTAACAGTGCATTTTTATTCCAGAATACGATACAGTATTTAATAGTGAACAGTAACTTATTAAGGTACATATGAGCTAAACTTAATAAATATTGAGATATTTAGAAATTAAATAACAGCCAAAATGAACGACAATTAGATAATTATTATGGCATAGCAGATAGCCATGATATTACGCACCGGTCTTCTTGGCGAACTCAATTCATAAAAGAACCGAATTGACAAATTAAATTTGCTATTTAATTTGTAAATATCTCAATATTTATTAACTTTAGCTCATATGTACCTTAATAATTTACTGTTCACTATTAAATACTGTATCGTATTCTGGAATAAAAATACACTGTTACAATTAAAAAATCGATGCTGACCTTCGCCTGACCTTCACAGCACCACCTATGTTAAATCTGATATCAGTCTTCTGTCCCCCTTGACACTCTATAACTTTTATATAAAACATTTTTTTATGGTTTGTATAGTTTACGAGATATTTCACTGCTTTGTTTAAGATGTGCCACCCTGTATATGTTATATAAGCTCCTTGTCCAAATGAATGCACCACTCGGTTATTATGTTGTATTTTTAGTGTTGATGGAATAATTGGTTTGGAAGCACATTTTATTCTTTGATGAAACTATGGAAACTTGCAGAAATCATCAAATGGCAGTGAACAAGTATGGCCTGGAGAAAGATTTGCTGCCTGCAACGATGTACGGGTGTTGAAGCAAATTTTTCTTGAGAACACCAGATGGCTCCTTTGCGGAGATGTTGCAAATTGCAGGTAGCATATATCATCTCCAGGTCTTTGTTATACTCGTTCACGAATATCTGATGATTTCAAATCTTACCCTAGTTTCATGTACTTATAATAATTCCTTGAATACTAAAAATATAACAGAAAAACTTAGTGGTACGTTAATCTTGACTAGGTATTGGAGTGTATTATACTAGCATTTACTCGCGGCTTCGGTTGCGTTAGTGTCGATTTTAACAGAAATCTTATTTTAACCTCATCGTAACCGGATGAAAAGTAACATATACTTTAAGTTTGGATACTAGTGGGCAGTATACAAAGTTTCATCAAAGTCGTTTTTAATAATATCGGTAAAGCGATAGACAAAGGAAACATATTTTCTCCTCAAAAAAACCCGGAAACTCAAAAGACCCGCAAATAAAAGAAGTAATAGAATAGGTTCCGTTACAATTTTATATAGATAGATTCTACTAGAAATTAATTATACAGGTTGTGACTTAGAAAAGGTAACATAGAGAAAATAACATTGAAACAATTACAATTTTGTAGTAAGATATGGGCCATAAGACCTAATGTAATCAATATGTAATGGATTACATATTATTGAAGAAATAGTATAGTGAATTTTTTAAATAATTTTCCATAGTAACGGTTGACTATTAAAAGTAACTCGGAAACGGAACCCCCTTAATAAAAAAATCAAAGCATACTTACATATTTACATTAGGTCTTATGGCCCTTAGCTTACTACAGAATAATTGTAAATGTTCTCAATGTTATTTTCCCTATGTTACCTTTTTTAAGCCACACCTTGTATATTTTTACATATACGTGTATTTTTTAAATAAAGTTGCTTTATTATTATTATAAAGGAAAAATTCCCAAAAGAATTTTGTACCCAAAACTTCGGGTTCGTCACCGTTAGACAAGGGATACTTGCGGAGCAAGTTTAAACTATAACCGCGTCTCAAACCATGAAATACGGGCGATTACAGTGAATTTGGGTCATACGCACGATTCAGTAAGCACCAACCTTTTGCCTGCGGTAGACTAATTACGCTGACATGTCGGAATAACTTTTGTATTTGCAACAGTGACGATTTGGCTCCTCCAAGACCACCAATTATAAGGATCGACAATTTATTAATTTAACAAAATACTCTCAAAAAGAATGTCTTGATATTTTGTCTGTTTTTTGAGGTTTTAAACAGAAGGCGTAAGCTAATTGAAAATTTCGGTATTGAATTAGATTTTTAATAAAAATAAAAATAAAATTTTATTGTCATAGTATAAGAAAATATAAAAAAATTTTTACAATAATCTTATAATCAGTGTTCCTCAAACCAATTAATTTTGGTTTTGAATTAAAATTTTCATAATATTATATGCTGGAGCCAAGTTTAATCATATAGGGGAAAAAAAGCATAAAAAAAAACCAACTCGCGTTGAATTTATTATATCGACATAACTGTCTTTCTTACCCTGGTAATGACATTGATCCTTGAATAGTGAATAGTTCTGTACAATGATACAAATCGATTGCACTATTATTTTTTTTAATCCTACCCTGCATTACATTTACTTATAAAAAGGTTCCACGCCCCCGCTGCGGTTAGTGTGAGCGACACGAATTTACAACAGGTGCATTGTTCACCGCATTTACATTTATCATCCACACATCCACGACCCACATGCCACAGTAACGCATTTCGTCGGTAAAGAAGGGCACTGGCGAAGATAAATAGATAAGAACATAAGTGGAGACAAGGCAGTGTGTGTGCTGCAACAGAAAAATATATACAGAATGTCCTAAAAGTCGACAATCAAACGAAGAGAGGAGATAGGGGAGATCATTTCCAATCATTACTTTTGAGTGTCAAAAAGTGACATTTACCTTAAAGGAATCACACGCCGTTCCTCACTTTTATTAAACCGACTTTCTTACGCTGTCTGCTGTGTCAAAAAGTGATATTTACCTTAAGAAATCACACGCCGTTACTCACTTTTATTAAACCGACTTTCTTACGCTGTCTGATGTGTCAAAAAGTGACATTTACCTTAAGGAATTACACGCCGTTACTCACTTTTATTAAACCGACTTTCCTACGCTGTCTGGTGTGTCAAAAAGTGACATTTACCTTAAGGAATCACACGCCGTTACTCACTTTTATTAAACCGACTTTCCTACGCTGTCTGATGTGCCAAAAGTGACATTTACCTTAAGGAATCTCACGCCGTTACTCACTTTTATTAAACCGACTTTCTTACGCTGTCTGATGTGTCAAAAAGTGACATTTACCTTAAGGAATCACACGCCGTTAATCACTTTTATTAAAATCAGCCGAACTACTGAACCGATTTTAATGAAATTTCTATGGGACCAATCTGAAAGTATATTCTTTCAAATAAAAAAAAAATTCCAAATCGGTGTATAAACGACGGAGTTCTGAGGTAACAAACATAAAAAAAAATATAAATCCGAATTGAGAACCACCTCCTTTTTTTGAAGTCGGTAATAAGTAAATAACCATATAAATATGTGGCTATCCAATTGTCGACGGCTTAAAAGTTCTTCCAGTTTTTGTATTTTGCTCTGAAATCGCCTAGTGCTTCCACTAAAAAATTAATATAAAAAAATGTATGATTTGTTTCATAATTTTTTTTAATATGATCCTGAAGGGTCTACCTTTCCAAAAAAGCATTTTCATGAAATTTGCCAAATAAAAAAATTGTTTTTGTACGAACACTTTTCAATCGCAAAAAATTAAAATAACTTTTCAACCATCAACAATAATTGGATAGCAACATTATATGGCTATTTTGATTGGAAATGACTTCCCCTATTACCTCACTTCGTTTGAACGTCGACTTTTGGGATACCTGTATATTGTTGCAAGGCAAAGTGGTTTACGTAAGATTTTTGGTAAAATGTGTAGAGCCCAGTATACATTTACATAAAAAATCTAGCTGGAAATCCTACCGAAATCATTTGGGAAGTCATAAGAAATCAACCAAAATCATATATGCAATCATATCGGTAATAGTCAGTAAGTTGACAGTGATTGACATATTAATGAAATGACTTGAAATCGTAAGGAGTTGTTTGAAATCATCATGAAATCTGATTGATTTCGAAGTGAATAACCTCTCGAATTTTGCTTAGAATTCGATTCAAAAGCTTCAAATAATTTTTGTGATACTTAAATATTTTAACGGATTGTCAATTTTGAAAAAAAAATCAAAAAATCGACATAAGCGATTTTGTATTGTGGTCACTATTATTTATACTTACTATAATAAATATTTCACAAAAAATACATGTCTTCGTCAAATATTTAATGTCGTAACACTTATTTGTTCAGGTAGTGTCGGTAGAAAATAATGCTATCATGGCTAAGCCAGAAAGTTGTATTTAAGTTATTAGGTTTAAAACGTTTACACATTCTGGCGTATTTGCAAAAATGCATAAGTTTCCTAAGTTGAAAACGGCGTATCTGACTTATTATACTATGTGACAAATAAATATAAAGCTTGCATTTTACAGACACCGCGATTATTTCTCTTAGCAGGTCATTATACCGGGTGTCCGGTCTCAAAGTCGAACATAGGGAATTATAGTTTAGTCAATGAGTGCTCACAAGGGGATGTGGATGGAAAAGTCGAAAGCAGAAAATTTGACTTAGGAACTTTGTTTGGACTAGTTAGGAGATAAACATACTAAAAGTCCTTACCCCTCCGAAGTACGCCCGAGGGGGGGGGGGGCACAAAGAAGGTCCCGTTTTTTGGTTTTTTGCTTTTATCTCGAAAACGGTGCGTCGTACGAAATTTTGTTGTACTACATAATGAAAGCTGATAAAATTCTCTACAGCTTTAACTTTCACACTTTTTATCTATCTCCATTCTTTGCCTAGCTATGAGCTTCGAAAAACGGCCGATTTTCAAAAATGTGTTAAATTCTCTGTAGCACACTGTACAATACGAATTTGCCAAAATCATTTCTTATTGCTCATCCACCTTATTAAAAAATGAATTATTTAATTCGCTGCCTCTTTGGGCGTGACGGGCCTGGTTGTGGTTCCTCAGCGTTTGCCTCTTCTTCTTTCTCCTCATCTGTCGAATCTACGACTTAATTTCTTAGATATAAACTAATTAATAATTAATTTTTATATTATTATTTTTTTAGCTCGATTCTGAAGAAAATCCAAATCCGGATCGAAACGTCAATTATTTGAATTATTTGTTGTAATTTTTTGTTAATACATTGTCTGAAAAATTGGTTGAGAATTTTATTCATTGATATTATTGGGAGTTTTATCCAGTTTAAAAGTAAACTGTTTCCGCCTTCACCGCGTGGAGGTACCCCAGCTTGTTATTTTTTAATAGTGTGTGGGTGTTTTTAATAGTGTGGATGAGCAATAAGAAATGATTTTGGCAAATTCGTATTGTTACAATGTGCTACAGAGAATTTAACACATTTTTGAAAATCAGCCGTTTTTCGAAGCTCATAGCTAGGCAAAGAATGGAGATAGATAAAAAGTGTGAAAGTTAAAGCTGTAGAGAATTTTATCAGCTTTCATTATGTAGTACGACAAAATTTCGTACGACGCACCGTTTTCGAGATAAAAGCAAAAAACCAAAAAACGGGACCTTCTTTGTGCCCCCCCCCCTCGGGCGTACCTCGGAGGGGTAAGGACTTTTAGTATGTTTATCTCCTAACTAGTCCAAACAAAGTTCTTAAGTCAAACGTTCTGCTTTCGACTTTTCCATCCACAATTATTCGTTGCTTAAGCTAATTAACGTTGTGTGCCATTAAACTTAATAGAAAACAAATATCTATCTCTCCGCAAACTAACACCGCCGTAAAACGTTTTTACCATAAAAAATCTCTCTTCATTGGAGTAATTATTCATTTTTATTTTAATTATTGTAAAAATGATTACGTGCACCAATTACGAAGACAAAAGTTTTTTGACAACTTTATTACGGCACAATTCTTTCAGTGTTTTGTTTTTCGCCTAGTTAATTTGACATCATTACTGCAAAATCGGTAAATTTCAAATTGGTATTTTAAAGTAAAAATTTCATTTTTGGTCTCATTTTTAGAATCATTTGATACGCAATAATTTTATCTTTCGATAGGTACCATTACCTTTCTTGTACGTTGAATTGGCGAACAAGAATCAGCAAAAATGAATAATACCATGTTAAATCCCTATGTTCACCTTTGAGACCGGACACGGGGAATAATATTATATATAGTATATATAATTTCTGTTTTAGGCGAATGGATAGCAGGAAACAAAATGGACAGCAACAATTTGGCAACGGTGTTTGCGCCCAATATTCTGCATTGTATAAAGCCGAGCAGTGGCAGCGGTAAAGAAGTTCAGCAGGTGGAGAAAGCCGATGAACGTATCGATGTAATCAATGTCATCCGTTCAATGATTGATCACAATAAACAACTGTTCCAAGTCTCATCCGAACTTCTTGATGAAGTTTACTTGCATATGATGGACAGTCATCCGGAAGCACTCGATAAAATCCTCTCCAAGAAAGCCGCCGCCGTCAGCGAATTGTAAGTCTCATAAAGGTCTCTTTACAGCAATACGGAACAGCGGGAACGAATAATATGTTTCGAGACGAATGTTTGTAGCGGATTATGGAAGCGCGATAATCCGCGATATTTCCACTTTTGTTCAAATTCCGCGTTAATGTGAAGATACCTTTACATCAACACTTTTATATTGTACTCTCGGTGTTGCCCGTACCCTTTGCATATTTGGCAGATATAATTTTTTTAATTTTTTAGTACTGGGGATGATTTGGATAGCGAATGCAGTTCGACTCCACGAACCCCAACAACGTCATCTTTTGGAGCAGATAATATGGCGGAGCATATGATATTAACATTGCAGACACAAGGATTAGATTCTGATGGTCAACAAACTCCTCCTGGACCTAGAAAAGTATGGTCTAGAGAAGAATTCTTACATGGAACAGCAGGAATGGGCGGACCAAACATGGCCATGAAAATAAGGTAACTACAAACAAATTTTTAAAACATTAAATTATTTAATGAAAATATATAGGTACCTACACAGGCAGTACCATTATTATCTATTTGTTTTAGGAATAATTTAATGTCTTTTGTACCAAAATTGATATATAAAAGCTAATAAGGCCAGCCCTTTTCAAAAGTACAGTTTGTTATCGTAAAAATTATATCTATTTGACGAAATGTTTGTTGTAATTCACAGACATAAAGAAAAAGAACGCGGTGTTAAAGAAAGGCTATCAAAGAAACGTTGGCGGGACGAAGGTGGCATCAGAAGATACGCTCCAGATGATGGTTCGGGATCTGAATTGATGAAATCAAGGTCAGCTTCAATAGACAGCAGTAGTCCAGGAGAATTCAGTGACAATACGCGAGTATTAAGGATAACTGAAGAACACAAGTTATCCACTATTGATAACAGAAGACTGTCATCACCGTTGGTAATGGATAACGCGAATGTGGTGACAGCGAGTCTAAAAATACCTTTACAACCAAGCAGTACCGGACTATCATTGAACTTGGATGATCCCGACATACCATTTATCGAAGACAGTGGTGGATACACGGTCACTGCTGATGGACGACAACAAATGACGATCGGTATCATCAGAGGAAGTCCTATTGTCCCACCGAGAAGGAGGCATCGATCGATGAGTGGCAGTGATTCATCACAGGCATCGGTTCAACCAGTCAAGCAGACTGGTTATGATTCAGCAGTTGGATCATCAGCAACGTTCAGCAGTCCGCCACGAAATACTCCTTCGTCCGTGGGAAGTGGTGATGGAGGCATGTTCAGTTCACCGCCGTCGTGGGCATCATCACCACCTACTTCACCAGACAGTTCACATACAACAGTTAACTACATTCCTGACGATGGACAACACGCCGTCTACAGTAAAATGACTGTTCCTTTGAAACAAACGCAAGTCAAAACCGAATCAATGTCGAGTGCAATTTTACAAAAAGTCACGTTCACGTCGGCGTCCGAAATACAGCAAAGAGCCAAACAAATTGATTTACATTCGTATTCGAAACAGACGAGTTATTCAAGTGAAACGAGACATTCGTCTATTTCAAGTGAAACGTCGCACTCGCCTAAGAAAAGTGCTAGCACATCATCAATGCCTTCAAAAGAAATTAAATCTGTTGAAAGAGAACAGAAATTTTCACCCAGCATATCAAGTATAGGAGGTGCAGTTTTAAGATCACGAACTGCTGATTTTGAACGCATGATGCGGATGACTAAGACCACAGTTGAAAGTAGTAAAATAAAACAGGAATCTAGTAGTACAAGCGCTAGTAATATTTCGGAGAAAAAGAAGTACGTGAAAAGAAGATATACCGATTCCAGACATCAAACTAAACATATACCGGATACGAGTGCACTGGAAGCGGCAGATACTAGTGGAACATCAGGAACGGTGATAACAAGTACCACAACGGATAAGGGAGGTGGACGACAAGGGTCAATGAGTCAGCAACAAGGACAAGTTTATAAAAGGAGAGAGTTGATTGCCAGTGTACCTAAAGATAAAAGATCGTTACTTTGATATTCACGTGGTTGAAGGGTGTGACATATCAACATGCAAACAGATTGTGTGATGTTGATGAAGCTTTGAACTTTAATAAAGGCCACGATACGTTTTAATGTTTTGATAAAATATAGAACATTCAGATTTGCGAGCTAAAGTTTTGTTTTTGACAACAATGACAAACATATGATCATATAATTTTTCTGCATCATCGAAAATTTGAAATTTTCAATATGAAAGGATGAAAATACGTGATTTCGCTTTTGACCTGTAGTCTGTTTACAAATTAAAAGGATGTAAATTGTTTCGTTTCCGTTTTTTGTCAACGACGATTTAAAATATATACAGTGTGTATAAAAACTAGTTTTTTCTGTAGGTACACAATGATAGTCAATTATTGTTTGATTAGGCTCATTTTGCACCAAACCAGTCCAGTCCAGTCGCATCCAGTCAAGTCGGACGCTACTGGATTGGACATATTAACTTATCGTTGAAATAAAAGCAATGTGTAAATCTGGTTTCATACTAAGCGCGTCACGTCCAGTCCGATCGCGTCAAGACTTATCAAGACTGATTGCGACACAGCCGGTTGAATTTTTAATGCCAGTCAACCTAGTCTTGAAACTCAGAATGGATGTAGAAACCTTAATTTTATTATTGCAAGCAAAAGAGGGTCATTTAGTAAGTCCTGGTATGGTATGGTAGTAAGTCCTGGTATGTATGGGATGAACCCAAAACAGATTTCTTCGTTTCTTCATCCTTCTTCTTCTGTGTAGCCGACGTAAAATTATGCCTTGGAGAAGTACGTCCATCTTGACACAAAATTCTTCACAAAACTGTGCCGCGGCGATCACATCGTTGCTGTCGCGAACTTCGATCGGAATTTGCGGGACGGCTGACGCGACGTATTCAGTGCGAAAGGAAATATTGACGTGACTTGACTGGACAAAACTTGACTGGACTGGTTTGGTGCGAAATGAGCCTTAAGGGGAAGCTAAAAAAAATCACGATGAGTTCTCTAAAAATCTTAAGTTTAAAATTTCGGTATGTGTGGACCATGAAACTTCTAAATCTGACGAGATCTCGAATTCGTTTTTTTTCGCTATTACAAGACATTCTTCAATTCTATTTCTATGGGCGCTCAAAAGTAAAAATAATCATATTACGACAATAGCACTGTCTTTTTTAATTATGAAAAAAATGAAGAGTGCAGGCGGACATTAACCATTTAAAATGTAAACATACTACGCAAAATACTGAAGCGTTGCGTATTCTGTAAATAATGTAAAAAATACTGATAAGGCAATAAAAGTATTACTGCCACGGTTAAATATTGTGATTTGTAATTATTATTAATACTAGTCAACCGAACTTGATTTATACAATAAAAATAAAAAATATAAATTATTTTATTTAAATGTTATATCTATTAATATTTTAGTGTAAGAAAAGAATTGTTAATATTTACATTGTTTTATATAAATTTCAATTTCATATACGTGGTGTTGAATAACTGAACTGACAAACTTCTGAGGGAATCACGACGAGAATTTTTGAATTAGAAACCATAGATCGGAAATGCGTCGTTAAACTTGAGGACGGTAGGATTAATTTTATTTTATATTTTTTTTCCTATTAATAGAAAAAATTACTTGGAAAATAGTCTCAAAAGAGTACCTATATGAGCAAAAGGTATCGCGTTTTGGTGACTGATAAAAAAAATTTCAGGTGAACAATTGTTCAATTTTTTCAAAATTTTCGGCTAAAAGCTAAATTTGTAATGATATTTTCAAAGTTAAAGCATACCTAACGAAAATTTAAAAAAATCCATGCCTAGTCTCGTAAGCGCAAATTTTCGACAAATGGTTCTAAAATAATCTTGAGGCCACTTTTATCCCAAGAAGATTGTCAGTTTCGTTTTTAAATACCCTGTATATTAATATTTCCATTTCTAGTCACGTCAATAAATTTGTAAATTTATTTTACGCATTCAGCTGAATATAATATTAATAAAATTACAATCGTTATTATATAGCAAATATATTCTGTTAATAAAGGACGTTATAAAAATAATGATAGGAATATTTTTCATTCATTTAAAATGTTCTTTTATTATTATTTTCAATGAATAGGAAAATTTTATGCCGCATTGAACGTACACACGCCGTTAAGCAAGTAGAAAAAGCATTGGGCGTGATTAAAACGGAAATTAGGAACTTCGTCTTTTCTTTTTGGTTGTTGACTGCGATTTTAACTGCTTTCTATTAGACATAAATCTTAGTCTATTTTGTCTTGCCTTGAGAACAGAAATTCGACAGGATAGCCAGTCAGTGGCGTAGCTAGGTGACAAAACATAAACTGGGCCAAGCTGGAAACTTACCATAAATTAGGGTTGGCCAAGGGCCCCCTGAGCTTTGGGGCCCTGCCTCACTTTGCCTACGGTAGCTACGTCACTGTAGCCAGTCCTATACTTCTCACCTAGTACCGAAGCAATCCCCCGTAACTAAAAATTTTCCGAATTATTTTCGATTTCCAGTACCTGAGAGTTTCAACCCTAGGGATGAAAGTTTTTAGTTGCCAGTTTTCTCTGTTTTTTAACGTTGTTAAGAGAGAGATAGAGCGAAGGAGTCGCATATAATAGGTACTCAAAAACGTCAAAATGACAGACATAAGTCATAACCCCACGCCCACATAAATTTCAGATGGATCAGACAGATCTAATATTTTTGCGGCGTTTTTGCGCCCCCAAATTGCAGGTACCTCAAATCTAATTGTCAATAGAGAGTTATTGTGAAAAATAATATGCATTTACTCGGAACGAAACAGCAGAGATTGCAATGCGTATGAATTGCTGCCCTCGGGCAGCAAACTTCACACTAGTTGCAAACGCTGTGTTTCGTTCCTTGTAATTCAATATAGGTATCTCAACCACCTGCTGTTAATGGTCCTTGTCTTTCATCCTTTTAACTAATCTTAGGGATGTAATAACATTTTGACGTATTTAAATCGGTCACGCGCACTTCTAAACAAATCGATAAATCTTCTTAAGTCTAAACTCAAGAGGACACTATTTTCATTCTATTACAGACCAGAACAAGCCGTGAGGTGGGTCGTTTATTAGGACTAAAGTGCGACCCTTGAGGTCCACACGACGAACTTCCCAGTTTGATAAATACTTAATAATAATAATTAAATTAGATATTACACAGAAAAGTAATCATTTTAATCATTAAAACATCAATAATTAAAAAAAAAAAAAAAAAACGGCTGAACCGATTTTTATAAAATTTATGTCGGATCAAAATGACGTTAACACGCCTCGATTGACACCCTTACAAAGTCGATATAATTTTTTATTCGCGAGATATTGTGTAAAATCTACTTTTTTGGAGGTTATTTGGTTAAGAAAAAAGAACGGCTGAACCGATTTTAAAAAAATTCCTTTCAGATCATATGTACGTTAATACGCGTCGATTGGCACCCCAACGTAGTCGATATCATTTTTCGTTCTCGAGATTTCGTCTTAGAAAGAAATGGACACATACATACGTACGTACGTACGTACGTACGTACGTACGTACGTACATACATACGTACACACACACACACACAGAGACATCTTTCTAAAAGTAGTGTAAAAATAGTGTAGTGACCTTGAAACATAAAATTTTTTTTTCCTTTTTGATTTCGATTTTCGGACCCATTACAATAACTTCCAATGGGAAGTTAAAAATTGCCACCTATAGAATAGAATAAATGAAGTCCTATTCCATGTAGCAATAGTATATTGTGCGACTAGTGGGAGAAAGAGGAGATTCCTCGAGTGGAATCTCCTCTTTCGACCAATAGTCGCACACAATATTTTGTTCAACTACCGCAAGAAATGTCATTTCGTGGCTCTGCTGAGCATGGGCGAAATAATGGGTGACCTGATTGATTGCGTAAACGTTCCCCGTAATGAGCGTGGGCGAAATGGAATTTCGCCCACTCTGCCCTGATTAATTGCGTAAACGTTCCCCGTAATGAGCGTGGGCGAAATGGGATTTCGCCCACTCTGCACGTCAACAATCAGGGAACTCATTATTTCGCCCACGCTCAGCAGGGCCACGAAATGATTTATTTCTTGCGGGTGGTGAACAAAATATAATAATATGGTATATCAGATGCAAAAGGAAAGCGCCTTTTAGACTCACACTTCCACACGTAACTATAGTAAATGAGAATATTGAAAAAAATCGACAACAAAAAGTTACATAGAATCTATATTTTATTTTTTTAATTCTCATATTTATGTCAAAGAATTTTTTTAATATTGAAGTGTGAAAAAACCTACATTAATATATTTTTATTAATGCAGATCATTCCGGACCCAAGGGTGGAATCCTATTGTTCTCATTATTCTGTCTCATGACCTTCTAGCTCCTAAACTATAGGTAAATGCTCTAATAACGAAATTGACATAATATTATGTAAGTTAATGACCCAAACCCAGACAAAAGCTGTTTTTTGTGTGGCTTACATTTAAGGGGACGACCGCAGGGCCGTAGCTAGAGCTGAATTCAAGATAGGGCACTGAAAGTTTAAAGTAGGGCTGAAGCAAAAGACTACAATTTATTAATAATTGGATTGCCCACCTCATCTGGTGATATTAAATTACAAAAGCAAAAAAACTGTGAATGACAATTTAATCAAAAAAAAATACAGAACTTGCCATGTTATCAAATTTCCGAAGAACTTCATTTAGATCTAACGAATTTAATCTTGTTTTTCCAAATGTCAGATAGATCAAGTCTGTCATTCTGTCGTGACAGTCTTTGCGGCTTATTTATAATTCCTTAAAGTAGGGCACTGGATGTTTTAAGGTAGGGCATTGCCCCTTAATGCCCCCCCTAGCTACCGCTCTGGACGACCGACGAGTCGACAAGTCGCGTCGCACTAAAAAACTCACTTCCACTTAAAATGTATTGTAACTAATAATTTGCTGTACCAGTACTTGATGGCCGAACGTCGCTAGTAGGGCTTCCATACCGGAATTCTGAGAATTTCGGACAAATTTTTTTAACATATCACTTCTGAAATTGATAATATATGCATCGTTTTTAAAAATCAATCATCAATACATAATATAAAACAAAGTCCCTCGCCTAGTCTATCTGTGCCCGATTTTCACGATAAGGTTTAGATGTATAATAATTTGAAACTGGCCGGCCCGGATTCGCCCGGGTGAAAATTGGAGATAATCTCAGAAGACCGATTTCAAAAATTTTTTTCACTGTTCGATCGGTGATACTTTATTTGAGGACATAGGCTTTAATAACTGGTCGGACAGGCTTCGTCCGGGTGAAAATCGGGGGTAATCTCAGAAATTACTGAACCGATTTCAATTTTTTTTTTCACTGTTCGATTGCTGCAAGACATAGCTCATAGGCTATAATAACTGGAGGCTGGAGCGAGCAAAATTCATAGCACCCGAGCGAAGCCGGACCGGGTCGCTAGTGTTTGAATAATTACACAAAAACTGATACTGTATTCATTTATATTTTCATCTCAGATACATATACACATATATAAAATATATGTTTATTTATCAGCCCTATAAGTATTAAAAAACACAACAATTTTAAAATTAAAAAATCTCTTGAATTTTAAATATATATTTGTCAAAATAAACTAAATAAATTTTATGTAAAATAACATTAATTTTGATAACAAAGAATATGTTTTATTTCTAATTCTAAATTACAACATACCTATGTTAAATAAATTAAAAATAATTTAATTTTTGGACGGATTTAAAATCGTTTTAAAACTCTATATTATTGAGAATTAAATTTAAGGTATAAAATTGGATGGAAAACTTTATTAAAATTAAATCACTAAAAATCACAATGAAAATAATATACAATTTAAATATCAAAC
Source organism: Mongoloraphidia duomilia (assembly GCA_039654895.1). Taxonomy (NCBI): domain Eukaryota; kingdom Metazoa; phylum Arthropoda; class Insecta; order Raphidioptera; family Raphidiidae; genus Mongoloraphidia; species Mongoloraphidia duomilia. The sequence goes on from CM077524.1 coordinate 13,605,610, forward strand.
TGTAGCCTTCCACATTAATTCTTTATTTTATATTGCTCTATTTCGGTGGAATATCTGAAAATTTAAATGGCCACTTTAAACGTGTAAACTACGATAACAGAAATTAATATGCAACATAAAAGCTAAAAGACGATGTTTTTTTTACCAAAATATATCTACCAAGCCAAAGTCCAAACTAATTATTTATTATCTCCGAAAATGTTCTTATCAGGGCCGGATTAACCATGTCGGGGCCCCTAGGCAATGCAATTCTCGGGCCCCCCTTTCAGCCGTTTGAAGATGATCAGCTCTTTTCAAGTTGATGAAGGGATGTGAGTAACTTTCAGAGGTCTGATCGACTCTAAATTTGGTATCCTGTCCTGCTCTAATAATATGGATGCGTTACGTAGCGTATTGTATGATTCATACAATACGCTACGTAACGCATCCATATTATTAGTTCTACTACTCGATACTAGATGGTTCTGTTCTGTAAGTATGAAGTATTTCATCAACTGACAGCATGCGTCGAAAAAAAGCAATAATACCTATTGTCATTACAAATTTTCCAATTAAATTTTCACTCTATGAAACATTTTCAATTTCTTTTGTGCGCGCGCAGGGCCCCTAGCCGATGCGGGGCCCCTAGGCAGTTGCCTACTCTGCCTAATGGTTAATCCGGCCCTGGTTCTTATCACAACAAATTTCAAAATTATCATTGCTACTAAAACCAAGTTCAATACAAAAATATTTATTTTCCAATCTCACAAGAACACATTAATAATACTTTCTTTATGGAAATATTTAAATTATTTTTTCTTGGTTTTTGAATCTCCGTAAACTGAAGTGAAATATAAATTTAAGTGCCCATTTAGTTTTAAGATAGCAGGCATCAAAATAACTTGGAAATTTCAAAATATACAATATTTAGATGAGTTCACAGGGCTGAACAATAATCCGTAATATTTTATCAAAAAAACATTCATTTTCATAAACTTACTATTTCAATGAAAAGCCCATCACATACACACGAAGATGTCTTAAGCAATCTTCTCTGATTTGAATGACATACCTATTACCTACTAAAGTATGCTATTCAAACCAGCGAATTCATCAACAATGAATAGCGTCGTGGAAAAGCGAACGAATGTAAGTATCCATATTATACATAAAGGTTCTTCACACATAGAACTCCGGAAAATCAGCGCAGTTATTGCTTGCACCGGCCAGCGTATTTTTCCTGCGCTTGCTAGTGCGCTAACGGTAGGTAAATACATAGAAAGCTAAAGACAAATGCCAATTTACTGAAAGCTTTTTGTGATGAAAGATGTCTTCTTCTAGTGAGGACGAACTATTTTTGCTACACGGTATTTATTTTAAAATTTTACGTAGAAAGAGAAGGATCGAGTTTATGAAATTAATCATGGGCGGCGGGATTTTTGTCCCGCAGCTCAAAATAGACCGTAAAAGGTTCTTTAGCTACACGAGGATGATAGAGTTGAATTTTGATATATATGTATTTAATTACATATCGTGTCGAATTAAATAAAACAAGAGTGATCTTATAATGGTTCCGTTTTTCCTTATAAGGTACGGAACCCTAAAAATCAACTAAATATACTAAATTGAGAAAAACAACCAATCCCGAAAATGACTGTTAGCATCTAGAAGCTATAAATAATTGTTTAAAATATTTTTGTTCGCAGGACGGCGTTGGTTGCAAGTTCCGAAAAGCTTCAACACACTTCCGTAGTGTCTGGCGATATTGATTCTCGCTTGTTGCCGCTAATCAACGTATCACGTACTTATTTAAATATATGTACGTATGTGTGTGACGGGCTTAAGAAGTATAAAATGCATAGTTCAACAATGAATAATATAAATTGTAAATTACTATGCATAATTCACTCTTTAAATTGATACAGCAAGTGAACAGGGTACAATATTGATCAAGGCACATTTATATACAGATATTAGAAATTCAAGCTACTTTATTTTTTTTAATCTTACTGATGAATCCATCACCACATTTGTTAAATATCTCTTATTTTATAAAAAGGTACAAAAGTTTCTCACTTCCCACACTCAACAAACAACAATTACATGTATAACAACAATAGATACAATCAGACATTGTTTAATTTCCCACCAAAATACCTTTATAAACAGACGTCGCTCACAGAATGTAGTGCATTTATTACTGAGTAAAGATGATCCACTTTTAGCTATGAAAAGAAGAAGTATTATGTGTTCGTCTGAAATAGCTTTGCTTATACGGTGGCGAAAGTTTTAAAGATAGATAAGATGGCATCGACATAATATTTGAATTGAACTGGCCCATACCACTGTTGCTTTTGTGTTCAAGAACTAACAAAACTCAGAGCTTATTTTGGGATAATTATGTCTCTATTATCCAATGAGCTCCAAATGGACATGGTTTTGCCGTCCTTCTACAATGACCAATCAGATTTCGCTGATAAAACTGCCTAAAAGACTATAAATGCTACCTGCTTTTCAACAAACAAGAAATTGGGCCTGTTCTGGTGCTGCTGATACTCAGGAAAACTTAATCTTTAACAAAATAAAATATAGTTACTTCTTACCACAACAGTTCTATTGATGGACGTACATTTCGAAAGCTAAGCTTTCATCTTCAGCGAACACTACATACAACTTAATCTTTGTCATTCCTATAGCATGTTTGCAACATAATGGATTTGTGTCATTTTTTGCTTTGTATTTGGAAGATCTCGAACGCAGAACTAGACATCCTCTAGATTCTAGAATTTCACTCATGGTCTACACAAGGGGATGACTAGTCAGGCTGTAGCCAGAAAGTCGGGCAAGATGTAAGGCCGCCCCTTCGTACGGCTGCAGATTTTTAAGGACTATAGGTAGTTTAATACCATGAGAGGGGCCTACCCTAGGTTGTGACCAGGAGACCCGTCTAATAATGTGGGGCAATTTCCCAAGTCGCAGGTATCATGAATCGGCCCTGACAGCAATGGTATTGTTACAGTGGAGACGTTACAACACAAAAGCGTTCTAAAATACGAGCCCAAGTATAACCAACCCCATATGAAAATACCCAAACGAAACTAGACTAAACAGAAAAAAAGGTTTTCAAAGCCGATTATAAACTATGGCAGCCACATTTATTTTATACATTTCTGCCAAATAGCTTGAATACGAGCTGATACTTTTAGCTCGATTCACACTATAGTGCCGGTCATGGTTCGCTCTCGGTCCAGTCTCGATTCGGTAAAATCTTACTGTATCCACACTATCATCTGGGTTCGATCACGGTTCAATCTCGATTTGCACACTAGCCTCTGGTTCAGTATAAAATCGTTGATGGTCGAAGTCGGATGTATTTGCTTTGCTATACAATTTTACTTTATTTCATTTATTAAAGTACAATTTTTCTAGTTGTCTGACAATGTCGTTCGATTTTTCAATTGAAGAATTAGTTGTTATAGCTATTCTTCTTGATGAAGATGCGGCAAATAAGAAAAGAGTGAAACGCAAGACAACGAAGAGAAGAATGTGGACGTTTGAAATGATTTTGAAAAAAATTGAGCGTAAAATATCAAAAGCAAACACCACAAGTCCGATCACGCTCCAGCAAAATATTCTTCTAAACGGATCGGTGCCGGAGCGTGATTGGATCCGAACTTGAGCGGTGCTGATAGTATAAATACGCTCATTGTTTCTTGTTTAGGAATAGTTAACCGAACCGAGACTGGACCGAGACCGAACCGTGACCGGCACTATAGTGTGAATCGGGCCTTAATCTTACGTTCGAAAAAACACAAGCAGGCAGGGCCGTAGCTAGAGCTGAATTCAAGATAGGGCACTGAAAGTTTAAAATAGGGCTGAAGCAAAAGACTACAATTTTTTAATTGGATTGCCCACCTCATCTGGTGATATCAAATTAGAAAAGCAAGAAAACGGTAAATGACAATTTATTCAAAAAAAAAAAAAATACAGAACTTGCCATGTTATCAAATTTCCGAACTTCATTTAGTCCAACGAATTTAATCTTGTTTTTCCAAATGCCAGATAGATCAAGTCTGTAATTCTGTCGTGACGGTCTTTGCGGCTTGTTTATAATTCCTTAAAGTAGGGCACTGAATGTTTTAAGGTAGGGAATTGCCCCTTAATGCCCACCCTAGCTACGGCCCTGCAAGCAGGTAATTGTGTTCAAAATAAAATATACATTTTTTTCCGAACATACTGCACTTTTCAAGCAATAAACACACTTAACATCTTTTAGAAATAAATTACCCCACAAATGAAATATAAAGTATGTATTTAATAATATTTAAAGCCCTTGCCATCCGGGCGTCCCGGGAAAGATATTCTTCAGCGATTTTCTTAACTGATTGATTGGTAGGCTCAAGGCTGCCGCGCCCGCGCTCCTTTAAAGGTAAAAAATATACTTTCAAATTTTAGAATAAAAGTATTTATCGTAATTTAAGTATAGGCACAATATAATTTCATTTGTTGAACAATTTATTTACTGCTTCCTATTTTTTTAATTAACCATTGTAATTTCACTTATGAGTATTTCTAAAAAAATAACAGAATATAAGTTTTGTTATTGTGGAATGTTGAACAACGTATTTAAACGTTTTGTTACTAATTAGGACTTCGCACAAGACCGATACGTTTTTGGTCGCATCTCGACGAATTGCGATGGATGAGACGATGCTCAGGGTAGGACGAGAAGGCCATTAATAAGACAACGATAAAATTATCGACGAAATCGAGATGATATTTTCAAAAATATCGTATCGTCTCGTGCGAAGCCTTGCTATATTTATTTATTGTAAGTACCATGCATACGTATTATACCTACTGTAGTATTTTACTGTACAATCAAATGAAGCAACCAACCTTTGGCTTTACCAAGATATGAATGCACTGAATACATTTTAACACTTCAAACACAGACCAACACAGTAAATTAATATCGAAATGTTAAAATTGAACAATTCGGTTCAGGCGTTTATGTTCTAGATTCTAGAAGGTAAACATAATCACTTCGTTACAGACATGTGAAACACATTACCCTCTTTACAAGTAGTCAGGTAAAAAGTGTTAGATTTCCTGGTCGGCGTCATATTAATATACTTATTTGTGTTCGGTCTGCAGGCCCGGACTTAGAGACCCAGAACCCCTAGGCACTTGACAGTTAGGGGCCCTCAAGCTTAAAAAAATGGAAAAAAGTGAAAAAATGGAATTAGATTGGTTGGAAATTTAGCAAAAAAATGCACTATTATTATATCTTAGAAAATGTTTAGGCTTTTTCTCTCTATAATTTCCATCTCCACCCTGGTCGCCCTCGTGAGCGGGGCCCCTAGGTCGGTGCCTTGTTGGCCTAGGCAGAAATCCGAGCCTGTCGGTCTGTGGGGTTTATTCTTAAGACGTCATTGGATTTTTATTAATAAATTTATAAACCTAGAAACCTTATGTTAAATTCAATATTATACAGCAAAAAAAGAGGTATAATGTTTATTTTTCTCTGATTGAATGTATTCCACTTATTGTTTATTGACTTTAAAGGTTTTGGCCGGCCGTGTTTAACATCAACTAAATTATTATTAGATAATAAAATCCACCACATCACAATTAAAATTCGAGATCACCATAAAAACATTAAACAAATTACACTTCAGTACTATGAGTTTGTATTCTGACTTTTTTCGTACTGCCATTTCTTGACAGTGTTGGCGACGTTCCAGAGAAACCAGGATTCTGTATGCCGAGACCATCTTTTTGTTTAGGTTTCTTGAGACTCGACCGTAACGGTGATCTTGTCACTGAACCGACGGTTGAACCGTTGGAAGACAATGTGGTCTCCACGGATGCCATACTGCCGTTCGCAGCTGCTGTACCGCTGCGGACATATGGTTTACCACTAGCATCCGTCACGGATATAGAAGTCGTACCTGGAATAAGATAAGATAGATTTATTCCACAAAAAAAAAGAATTTACATTTTCAACTTAAATAATAAGTTGGAATTTTTCAACCCGACTCAGTGGCGGCGCTAGTATTTTTTGTTAGGGTGGGCCAGAGTAGGACATGCTGTTCTGAAGGTGGGCCAATAACATTTGTTCCCAAAATTTCAGTGCTCGTTAAAATTTTAACCCAGATTACTTGCTATAGAGTTTACGAGAAAAATTATTGAAATTTCGAGGGTTAAAAACGTATTTAAAAGATAAACTAGAGATTGGGGATTATTCCAGGGTGGGCAAAGACAGTTTAAGGTGGGCCATGGACAACCCGGCCCACTCCCTAACGACGCCACTGACCCGACTTGGCTATTGCCAGCTCTAGGGGTGGATTTGGACAACTTATAAAATATATATTAACTTAAGAGAGAAAACAAAAAATTAAAAAAAAAAATAAATAAACATAGCATCCTATTCATTGTCGACATCTAAAATTTGTAATTGCAAATTGAGGATATTATAAATGACTAGTTAGAAAAAAATGGCGTTATACCCTGCGTGATAGTCATGGGCAAAAGCTTGTATTCATAAATTAGAAATAAAATTTGAAACTTGCTTTCACTTTTATTATATAACTTGAGAATAATTTAATAAATTAATGAATATAAATATTTTATCTAAATCATTAAATTGTTTGATTAACAAGGTACAACCAATTTTTGTTTTTTCTACATCATAAATTTATTATAACTACGTTACAGGAAAACAATAAAACTGTTATTAAAACATCAAACAAGGAACTTTTATTCAATTTATTATTGCTTCTTTTCAATTAACATGTTTACAAAACGTCTTCCTTGTTCGTTAACAAATTGTTTTAAATATCAATTCTAAAAATTGAACACGCAAAAACATAACATTTGTGACAATATCGACACGCTATTTTTACTTAGCGAGTAATCATTCTTATAGCCCAAGAGCCCGCGACGGCCAGACATTCGTTATTTTATAAAAGCTGAAAGTTTCTCTGCGCATATCCCCAACGCAGGTATGAACGATCAGCGACTATGAAGTTTGGATAATGGTTACTTTGGCAGGTAGCAGGTAGCAAAGGTGTATAAAATAGTATCTCAAATTCGTTACAGTATAAAGCTCAGTTTTTTTATATTTTTTTCGGAATAATACTTATTAGAAATCACGTCATCCATTGCCAGACACTTAGTACAGTTACAACCACCTGCCAGACACCCCTAAACATTAATAAATTATAATTATACTTTCGTTATAGTATAAAATCTAAATTTTATACATTTTACTTGGGGAACTATCGAAAGATGTTACCTCAGTAGCCAGACAGTTTCAACAGTTCTAACCCCTAGCCAGACAAACATAATATATACTATATGTATAGTCCATTCAAAAAGTTGAAAAAGTAGGTCTGAAGTTGTGTTAATTAGAAGTTTGATGAATTAATTTAAATGGTAGATAGGAGGTGCCACTAGAACACTCCAGCCAAGTTTCCCCCTCGGATCCCGCAAGGGGCGGCCACCATTTTGAATTTAAGGGATGTTTCTTTGGTAAATACTGTTTGTACGTGAAAAATTACTATTACAAAAATTATTAAGGAGGATGTATCCAACAACTTTTGTTTAGAAAATTTTTTGAAATTTCTTATTATTCAAAAATTATAAATTCTCAAAAATGACACTGTTGGGGGTGGAAACGGTTTTTTCGATTTTACAACAAAACGGTTAATCGGGTGCGAAAAATAGTTGACAAAAGTTGTAGCTTTTGAGTTTCTCTATAATATATAATATAATATAAAATAAAATAATATAAACTTCATAGTTGCTGATAGTTCTTACCTCTGTTGGGGACATGCGCAGAGAAACTTTCAGCTTTTATAAAATAACGAAGGTCTGGCCGTCGCGGGCTCTTGCTCTATTACAGAGATCCCCACTTATTTTCAATTTAGGCTGTAGGCAGACAGCACAAATACCTACATTTATAAGGGATGGATAGATCTGAGAATGGATAAAGACGTGCACAGCGGAGGTTATTAACTCAACTTGTATTCATTAAAGAAAGAATTGAGGGGAACGTAATTCCTAGTGTGCATGATCTTAGAAAAAGCTAACTTTAACAAAGAAAAAGGTAGAGCGAACGCGCATGCATTACATACCATTATTATTACTAGCTGCCTCCCTGAAATTTGGATTGCCGTATGTAACGGCTGCGTCCATGTTGGCCGCTCTGTCAGACACTCCGGTGGGATCGCCGCCGGACCGACGCGCAAATATAACGTCGTATACCGCCATTATGAACAAGAAGAAATCCAGAGCTATACAAACAATCTGCAACAAACAAATAGTAGATTGTATTTCTAGTGTCGTAATGGGGTTTACTACTGGTGAGTTGTGACAGTGTGTAAAAACGAGTGATAGCGAGTTTTTACAGTCACAGGAGTTATAATATACCATTACTCACGAGAAATATATGGTATTTTTTGCCATACCCACTACAAAATACCTACTTTTTACATCAATTTCATTATTTTCAAAAAATGTTGACAGTTCATTTGCGTCGACATCTTTACATTTACAGTAGGCCATGAGTATGTAATGGCAGGCGGATAGAACGAATAAACAGACGTTGATAATATGGCAACAGTTTACTTACCGCCCGCCTGCCAATTAAATGACCCAATATAGGCCGGTATACATGCATGGAATGTAACTATTTTGTAGTGGGTATGGAAAAAAGTTTATTTTTGTTGTAAAGAAAGTACATAATATAAAACACAAATAATAAAATCAGTAGAAATGTGGTAAATCTAATAATTAGGTACTAATGATACGAATTGTTTACTTAAAGTTTTCTTTTCTCAAAAAAAAAATATTTTCCCCACTCTTCCTGCACTCTATTGTACTCTTACGAGAATTTTATTTTTTGTAATTTTGTTGTTACAAATTTCGACATTTTTAACTTCCCACTGGAAGTTATTGTAATGGGTCCGAAAATCGAAATCAAAAAGGAAAAAAAATTTTTATGTTTCAAGGTCACTACACTATTTTTACACTACTTTTAGAAAGATGTCTGTGTGTGTGTGTGTGTGTGTGTGTACGTACGTACGTACGTACGTACGTATGTGTACATTTCTTTCAAAGACGAAATCTCGAGAACGAAAAATGATATCGACTACGTTAGGGTGCCAATCGACGCGTATTAACGTAAATATGATCTGAAAGAAATTTTTTCAAAATCGGTTCAGCCGTTCTTTTTTCTTAACCAAATAACCTCCAAAAAAGTAGATTTTACACAATATCTCGCGAATAAAAAATTATATCGACTTCGTAAGGGTGTCAATCGATGCGTGTTAACGTCATTTTGATCCGACATAAATTTTATAAAAATCGGTTCAGCCGTTTTTTTTTTTTTTTTTTAAATTATTGATGTTTTAATGATTTAAAAGATTACTTTTCTGTGTAATATCTAATTTAATTATTATTATTAAATATTTATCAAACTGGGAAGTTCGTCGTGTGGACCTCAAGGGTCGCACTTTAGTCCTAATAAACGACCCACCTCACGGCTTGTTTCAAGATTTGTCTGATGCGGCCACAAAACTCGCACCATTCAAGAGTCGGTTTTGATTGACTCAGCGCCGGATTTAAGGCGGGAGAACTGGGGTGAGCGCCCTAGGCCCTCCACAAAGCAAGGGCCCCGACAAACTCCGTTTTATAGTGAAAACATTATGCCAAGCATTTTTTCAGAGGCCTTCAAATACTCGTCGCCCCAGGGGCCACACACTCATTTAAATACGGCTCTGTTGATAGTTACAATGAACAAAAAAAATAACCTGATCATTTTTCAAATATACATCGGAAGTAATAAAACCGTTTGGTATTTGCCAAAGCACTAAAAGCAGTTGTCTTTCTCCTTTAATATCTGAAGAGTCTTTATTTCTACGATTTCAACATCTCCACAAACACACTGTACACTGTTGAAAATTCTATAACGTCCACTTTAAAAGACATGACGTTTTCTAATGAAAAAAGTTATTTCCAAATAAAATTGTTTGTAGGTAATTTTATTGTACATTCTAGTTTTACGTTTTATCAGTTACTAGCCGTTACCCGCGGGTTCGCACGCGTTAACAGAAACTATATTTTATTTATTACATTATGAGTGAAGCTGGATATAAAGTAGCCTCCCATGTACAGAGTGTTTAAAAGAACATGTGCCATCGCTTGTGTGGTGATTCCTTAACCAAAAATAAGACAAGTAGTTCCTATCAACATTGTTCCGCAGATGCTTTGTTTCAAAGACAAAGGGTGTTCAATTTTTTAAATTTTTTCGGTTTATTATTGATATCTACCCAAATAAAATTACAGTAAATGTTGAAAATAGCCACCATCAGCTGTATTTAGGGCATGCAATTCGAATATTCGAATATAGCGAATATTCGGCTGCATTTATTATTCGAATAGTAATTCCTATTATTCGAATATATTCGAATTATTTGTTAAGAATTAAAATTGTTTAAAAACGGTTTACAGCAGCGCTAAAACATCTTACAAACGCTACACTAGCTCTAAGTTCGCGCTAGGGCGTGGGAGGGGAATCGAAACGGGGCGAGGAAAGTTTTTTTTGTTAATTATTGCATGTTTATTTAATATAACTATTTACTTACGTTACGTTACGTACGTGTACTTAATTGCTTGATTTGCTCTTCGCACGTGCTAATAGACGTATTATTAATTATTTGTGAAGTATTTTTTTATAGGGCAGCAATATCCCATACTTTTGTGGTACTAATTAATAAAAATGCGTCTTAGATGCTCATTTAATATTTTTGTTTGAATAGGAAAAACAGAAAGAAAGAATTTTGAATTTTTTTGATTACTTAAATATGTTCATTTGATCTATGGTTCTCGGAAGTTATGTGCGCTCTAATATTTAGTTGATTTGATCTGAATTTTTACGTAACTAAGTAAAGTAAAAATGATTATTTGATCTCTTTTTAATTAGAAGTAAGCTGCTTTTGTTGTTAAAATATTGATTGGATTTATGGACGTGCAGTAGGCGCGTGTTGATTTTAAATAATTAAAAGTCATTTATTGACGTTCCAGTGTTTTTATTATTTTTACCAATTATTCGAATATATTCGAATATTGGCTAAAATTTGAGCGAATATTCGAATACCTGAAACATCCGAATATTTGCATGCCCTAGCTGTATTACAATCATTCAACGTTCTACGTAAAGATCTTCTCACTCTGACACAAATACGTCATTTCAGTTCGTTCTAAGAGAGAGAGAGAGAGAGGGGGGTCAGAAAATGATCTCAAATGATGAGAGAGAGACGGCCCAGATGGACGGACAGACAGACAAAGGCTTTTCGTCGGGGGTTAAAAAGGTTTAAATTGCGAACTGAATATTTTATCATAATATAATTTTAAAAACTAACAATAAACTCTTTTTATCTTAAATTATATATTGTTATTCGATATAATTATTGATCAATTTTCCGAACTGTGCTTCGTGTTACATCTATAAAATATCAAGTTTCGCGAACGTAAGGATAAGGGTACCTGAGATCGGTAAGTTAATAACAAACATAATTAAAAAGTACGATAATTAATTAAAAGCCATAATATATAATGTAGCAGTTGTTTTTGCAAAATTTTGTTAATTCAATTTTGTAACTATAATAAAATGCCTAACATGTACTTTGAAAGAAATTGTTTCCGAGAATCGTATTTCATTTTCTAAAGTACTGCATTTATACAGACGACATTAAAAACATTTCACAACTTAAAAAACACAAATCTACATTTTTTCAAGTACCTATTTTTCTCAACTCAATACAAAGTTGCAAAACATTGAGAAAGTGGTTCTTTAATTTATTAACAGTTGTGGAAAAAAGTGCAGGAAACATTTCCAAAATTTGTAAAAGAAGGTATTTTATTTAGCCATTTTGGCATTACTTCAATTATCAGCAAATGTTTGGAGAAATGCTCGTTATAAGCGAAATTTTGTGCGTTAAAGAGAGGTTTATTTCCACATTTTTAACCGACTTCAAAAAAAGGAGGTGGTTCTCAATTAACTTGTATTTTTTTATGTTTGTTACCTCAGAACTCCGTTATTTATAAACCGATTTGGAAATTTTTTTTTTTATTTGAAAGGATATACTTTCAGATTGGTTCCAATATACTTTCAAAATCGGTTCAGTAGTTCGGCTGATTTAAATAAAAGTTAGTAACGGCGTGTGATTCCTTAAGGTAAATGTCACTTTTTGACACATTACACAGCGTAAGAAAGTCGGTTTAATAAAAGTGAGTAACGGCGTGTGATTTATTTAAGGTAAATGTAACTTTTTGATGGTACTAAAAAGTAAAAAATAAAAAACTTTTTAACAAAAAAAAAACCTCCTTCAAAAAGCCACTAAAAAGAGGAAAATAATGAAATTTTGAGGTCTGCGCCAATTTAATAAAATATGAAGTTGGTTAAAAAGAAGATATTAATCACTATATACTATACTTTTTAGCCGACTTCATATTTTATTAAATTGGCGCAGACCTCAAAATTTCATTATTTTTCTCTTTTTAGTGGCTTTTTGAAGGAGGCTTTTTTGTTTGTTAAAAAGTTTTTTTTAATGGACACGTGAAATGAATCAAAAGTTTTCTCGTTATAACCGAAATCGCGCTATATCCAAGTCTCGTTACAGAGAGGTTCTACTGCATTTCATAAGATTTTGTAGTGTAGGGACAGAAATTTAACAGTACCGTTAATTTTAATATTTGTATACAAAATTATTAGGTGCATAAATAGTAGATTGTATATCTAGTGGCGTAATGATGTAAGTCATATCTTATTTTATTGTAGATTATAGACGCGTCGACATCTCAGGTCATTGGCGTCTTTCAACTACACTAAACAACAACTAACTAAATAACATCACAAAACATCCATGAGCGCAGGTGGCATTCGAACCCATGGCAGTCTAGTCTAGAGGTTGCGGCACAAAGCATGCTAACCACTAGGCTATACTGCCCTCGTAAGTCATATCATTACGCACGAGATATATACCTATATATATGGTAGTTTCTGCCATGCCCACTATAAAATAGCTGTTTCTTCAAAATTGTTTGACAGTTCATTTTGCGTCGCCAACTAATTCACTTCTATAGTAGATCGAGAGTAGCTCTCGGTATGTAATAGCGGGAGCATTAGGGTAAATAAACATAAATCACTATGGAAATGGTTTGCTTTCCTACACTAATGTGGGAAAGATACGTTTCCGCACACCGGCCTGTCAAAAGTTACATTAAATGCATACATACATACATGTAAAGAAGCTATTTTATAGTGGGTATGGTAAAAAATTAATTACAAAATTTTGTCGCGTCGCGGATAAAGACTTTAGTAGCTAGTATGATATTATAAAATCGATCTTACTGATGTATTTGAGTGATATAATTATTTGTAGATTGTAAGCTTTAAAAGTGACAGATTTGAAAAATTGGTAATAATAGTATATTGTGTAACTATGGTGTGCTAAATACATCTTTATACGTCAGGCGCGATATTTTCAGCACAAGTAGTAGGCGAGCACACACGAGCCTTGGCGAGTGTGCATCGCGAGCCGAATACGAGTGCTGATGTTTTTAGCACGAGTAGTAGGCGAGCGCACACGAGCCGCGTACGAGTGCTGAAAACATCGCGCCTGACGCATAAAGATTTAGCATGGTTTTAAACTTTAATTGAATTAAAAAACAGTTACATAATGGTTCATTATGTAACTAGTTACATAATGGTTCATTATGCAACTGTTTTTTCATTATACCACTGAAAAGAGTTTCATAATGGATCATTATGTAACTAGTTACATAATGAACCATTATAGCACTGAAAAGCGTTACATAATGGTCACTAGTCAATAAACGGCTATTTAAGGTTCGCAAAACAGATACGAAAAAACACTAAAAGCGTGCATGTGTTATATAAAAGAATTAGTGCTAAAGCATTATTTTTATATGTATAAAGAAAACAAAAGATGCACTTTTCTTGATATAAGAACTAAAATATAAGTCGCGGTGAATAGAAGAAATAATGGCAGACACATAATATAATAGATAAGAGCCGAGCGTGAGCTTTAAAAATATGAGCATATTATATGACTGACTGGAGTTCCATTGTTGTAACATAATATAATAAAAGAAAATAAAGACCAAAGATTTAGAAACTACTATGAAAGTCTTTTATACAAAGTTGTTAGTTTATGGTCTCCAGATTTTCATTTAGAAACAATATCTTCTGATTTAAAATTTCTGTATTTTGATTTCATAAGGCGTCCAGCCAATAATAAAAATAGCTCTCGCAGTATGTGCTTTTCTGCGGTACACTGTGCATATATAAGAGAAATTAAAATTGTCTACTGTTGGCACTGTGGAGTAAATGGAAACTTGCCTGACGCGTAATCGGGAGTTTCGGGTTCAAGTCCCGACAGTGGCATTTACATTTTTCTTATTTTATAGCCTTCTATTAAATATCATGGCGATAATATGTTTTCTGATATATTGTGTTATTCAATAATATGGGAATTTATTTACGGATAGGACTAATAATTTCTTGATATCTTCTGATTTCTATAGGTATTTTTAAGTTATAAAAGTACAAACTCAGTACGTATAGGTGATAGAGCAAAAATACTAAGTTTTTTTTTAAATTTGAGAAACTTAAAATTTATCACTTCTGTTAAAACACATGTTTTTACAAAAATGTTTAAACACGACGTTTTAAATTATTTACACTTAAGAACTTTATTTTATAACATTTATTTATTGTAGATTATAGACGCGTCGACAACTTAGGTCATTAGCGTTTTAAATTACATAAATAAACAACTAACTTAAAACTGAATAACATCACAAAACATCCATGAGCGCAGATGGGATTCGAACCCACGACAGTCTAGTCTAGAGGCTGGTACCAAGTACACTATCCACTAGGGCCCAGGCTACACTGCCCTCTATTTTATAACAACACAGTGGCTTCGTTAGACAAAGATCTTTGGAGTTTAAGATCGTGGTCTGACGTCTGACGAAGCCACGTTGTATGAACAAAATTCTCAAGTGCAAATAAATTAAAACGCTGTGTTTTATTTAATTTAAAATGTACCTATACTAAATAAATGTATGTGAATTTTTTTATTATACAACTGCAAAATAACCTGTATATGTGTTTCACATGAACGTTAAATTCTTGTACCCTCATAACCAGGACCGTCTTAGGCCATGCCGGGGCCCTTGGCACACAAGAATTTGAGGCTCTTTTGGAAAGTAAAGAAAGTGTATGATACAAACATTTTTCTGCTATGATCTTATATTTATTATGGCTAATTTTAAATTGGTTACGATTAAGCTAATGGTTTCTTTCGGGATTTCTGTTGAGAGAAATCTTCTATTATATCCATAAAGTCTATTTTTTGAAGGACATCACTTTCTATGCACATAATTGACAAATTAGTTAAACGTTCTTGTAACATTGTTGTTCGCAATTCATTTTTTATTCTCTTTAGCTGTGAAAATGAGCGCTCTCCACCACAAAATAGAAAAAAAATGTGTAATGTAAGCGAATATATCGGCCTTTCGGGGCCCCCGTGAGGATGGGGGCCCTGGGCACGTGCCCCGCGTGCCCTTATGGTAAAGACGGTACTGCTCATAATTCCTGTTCTACGCAATGTAAAACAACAAAATATCTACCAAAAATTTTCAGCTACACCCAAGGAGTATTTTTAAGTGACAAATGACGTCACGCATTGTTCGGTAGCTGGTCGGAAACGTTCGGATTTAACAATTTTTAATCAGCTAACTACTATCTTTCTTATTTATTGATATTTTTAAAAACGAAAAAATACGTATAAAATATTTTCCCCCATTAATCTATTTCAATAATCAGTGAAAAATGGGACAATACCGAGACATAATATTTGTTATTCAAATATGGCTTCTGCAGTAAACTGACCTGGATATAAAAGGCTTCCCCTCTTCGTATCTCGAATCCATTTCTGTTTGGATCATCAGTTTGGAGCGCAAACAATATCGCTGCCGATATCGACAGTAGAGCTGAAACAACAAAACAACAGTTATTCAAATATACTGTATGCAGTATTAGTAAATAGAAAATAGGTATTAATCTTCCTTTTGTTATGCAAAAATATTTAATGTTTTTACTTCCCACTTCTACTATGGCAGGGAAGTATTGGATTCTCGGGATATTAATAGACCTTCACGTTTTGACACCCTAGGAATCATTTGAGATCATTTTCTGACGCCTTTCTCTCCTCCTTCCCCTCCATCTCTCCCTCTCTCTCTCCCTCCCTCTCTCTCTATCCTTCTCTCTCTCTTCCAAAAACGGAACGACATAGGGTCATGCGGTTTGTTTTGATATATTTGTCTGCAAATAACTTAGATCTGATTGGATTTTGAGTCAATTCTGTTCAGTGATTCCTGAGATATTAAAAAAAAAGGTTCTCCGGTGTCAGGTATTAACATATTATATACTATAGGTAGATATGGTACAATTAGATAAGGTAGATCATCTGAAATTTCGACCAAATAACCAATGTATATTGCCATTTCAACTCTACAAGTGGGAAATGGTACTAATATATGTTAAAGTTCACTTTTCACAATTTTACAAAAAAAATCATTTTGAGACCCTCTGAGTCCAAAAAATATATTTTTGTAAAAAGTCTATTCGTCTGTGAGCATAATACAGGTCAAATAACTGAGCGAATCGAAACCAAATTTTGGTAGGATGTGTGACATGTAAATAGAAAGAGCCCTATTGTTCGGAGAAGACCGGCATATTCGCAGAAGAGATAATAATAATATTATGTGCTATAATAGTATATTGTGTAACTAGTGTGCTAAATACATCTTCATACGTCAGGCGCGATATTTTCAGCACAAGTAGTAGGCGAGCACACACGAGCCTTGGCGAGTGTGCATCGCGAGCCGAATACGAGTGCTGAAAACATCGCGCCTGACGCATAAAGATTTAGCACACGCGTTGCACACTATACTTTATATAACACATGCATGGTTTTAGAATTTAATTGAATTAAAAAAACCGTTACATAATGGTTCATTATGCAACTGTTTTTTCATTATAGCACTGAAAAGCGTTACATAATGGTCACTAGTCAATAAACGGCTATTTAAGGTTTGCAAAACAGATACGAAAAAACACTAAAAGCGTGCATATGTTATATAAAGTATTTTTACTTCCCACCTCTACTATGGTAGGGAAGTAATGGATTTAGTCCGAAAAAAATATTTCGAGATTTTAACAGATCTTCACGTTTTGAGACCCTAGCAATCGTTTAAGATCATTTTCTGACTGATGTCTGTATGTGTGTGTGTGTGTGTGTGTGTGTGTGTGTGTGTGTGGTATGTGTGTATGTGTATGTGGTCAATTTTTCGCCTTCGATATCTTAAGAACGGAACAACATACGGGCATGCCGATTGTTCTATTGTGTTTATCAGCCTTTAACTTAGATCTGATTAGATTTTGAGTCAAATCGGTTCAGTGGATCCTGAGATATTCAAAAAAACGTTCTCAATGTCACGTATTAACATAGGTAAAAAAAAATATAAATGAATTCTAGATGTTATAATATGAAAAAAATGTAAATATTTTTTTTCTCTAAAATGTATAGTTATCGAGAAAAAAAATATTTTACTAAAAAAAGAAAATTGTGCGTAAATCAAGGTAACCATGATTTTTAATATATCAAAGCTAGCCATCAGTAGATCACCAAACAAAAAAGAGGGCCATGCTTTTTTCAAAGAATAAAAATTAAATTGTGTTTTAAAGACCACCAACAGCTAAGGTTATTTGGGCCTAGTCAAAGAATAAAAAAAAGAGTGTTTATTTTTTGCAAATATTTACTAGGTGGGAAGTATAGGACTGGTCATCAGTCGAATTTTTTTCTATTATACAACAGTACCTATACTTTTCATAACGGTTTATTATTCTATTCATTTTTGTAAAAAGAATTTCTAATCCTTATAGTTTCGTAAATATTTTGAAAAGATATGCCAAAAAGAATTGAATAAAACATGCTTTGGTTATAACTGTAACCGCTAAACACAAAAGCAAATATAATTATACCTAAATATTTTTAGTCATTACCCGCGTTAACAGAAACAATAAATTAAACAGTAATAGAAATTTGGAGCAAAAACTGCACTTTAGTTAATTAATGTTCATAAGTTAATTGTTGCACAACGTTCGTTAATATATCTAGACTTTACCAAGTAATGCAATAAAACAATAGTAACAAAATAATTTACATAAACAAACTTAGATTTAAATGTATGTTACATTTCCAATTACAGAAACTGTATGTTATTTATTATAATTATGTTAAATGTCAGTATTTTTGGAGTTGGAATGGTCCCGTCGTCCATTGCCGGGAATTCTTTAATTAACTTCCTATTTCATTGAGAAGTTATAGTAAAGGGTTCGAAAATTGAAATCAAAATATAGAACAAATTTTTATGTTTCAAGGTCATTACACTATTTTTGAAAAAATGTCAGTGTGTGTGTACGTACGTATGTGGTCATTTCTTTCTAAGACGAAATCTCAAGAATGAAAAATGATATCGACTACGTTAGGGTGCCAATCGATGCGTATTAACGTAAATGTGATCTGAAAGAAATTTTATCAAAATCGGTCCAACCGTTTTTTTGTTTAAAGAAAAAAACTACCAAAAGTGGATTTTACACGAAATCTCGCGAATAAAAAATGATATCGACTTTGTTAGGGTGCCAATAGAAGCATATTAACATCAACAAGACCCGAAAGAAATTTTATCAAAATCGATCAAGCCGTTTTTTCTTTGTTTAAATAAAACGACTGTAAAAAAGTAGATTTTATACGAAATCTCGCCCAAAAAAATGTTATCAACTTCGTTGAGGTGTCTATTAAAGCATGTTAACGTCATTATGATCCGACATAAATTTTATAAAAATCGGTCCAGCCGGTTTTTTTTAATTTATTGTTAAAAATAAATAATAATTATGTTTTAATGACTAAAATAATTACTTTTCTGTGTAATTTCTAATTTAATTATTAATATTCAATATTCATCAAACTGGGAAGTTCGTCGTGTGGACCTCAAGGGTCGCACTTATGAATCCCAATTAAAAGTCACTTTAGTCCTAATAAACGACCCGTTACGGCTTGTTTAAATTGACATTATTTTGAATAAACTGTGCGACTAGTCCCCTGTACTTTACATTGGGAATATTGTAATAAACGTAATCTATGAACCATAACACAAAACGCGTGGGTTTTTACAGTGAACGCCTGGTGGAGGCGAGGCGAATGCCTACTGGGGGTGGTACGGAACGGGACGTCCTGCTGCAAACACATCATCCTCATACTAATCAACAATACGCTGTGCTTTTATAGATTGTTCACATGTCACGTAGATGCAGTGTGACGTGTCTGATGTCGACGTATCTGTCACAGAAATGGTTTGAATAATACAGTCGAACATGGACTAAAAGATTTTCACCTTCATTTTAGATTTTTAATATTATAATATGAGTTCTAGCATCTGTAGGAAAAGTCAAACACTAATATAAAAAACTATAATATCATAGATCTAAAACAATAATAACAAGCCGTGAGGTGGGTCGTTTATTAGGACTAAAGTGCGATCCTTGAGGTCCACACGACGAACTTCCCAGTTTGATAAATATTTAATAATAATAATTAACTTGGATATTACACAGAAAAGTAATCATTTTAATCATTAAAATATAATTATTATTTATTTTTAACAATAATTAAAAATAAAAAACGGCTGAACCGATTTTTATAAAATTTATGTCGGATCAAAATGACGTTAACACGCCTCGATTGACACCCTTACGAAGTAGATATAATTTTTTATTCGCGAGATATTATGTAAAATCTACTTTTTCGGAGTCTATTTGCTTAAGAAAAAAGAACCGCTGAACCGATTTTGAAAAAATTTCTTTCAGATCATATTTACGTTAATACACGTCGATTGGCACCCTAATGTAGTCGATATCATTTTTCATTCTCGAGATTTCGTCTTAGAAGGAAATGGATACATACGTACGTACGTACGTACATACGTACACACACGTAGACATCTTTCTAAAAATAGTGTAAAAATAGCGTAGTGACCTTGAAACATAAAAATCTGTTATACATTTTGATTTCGATTTTCGGACCCATTACAATAACTTCCAATGGGAAGTTAATAAAACTGTAAAAAAAGGTTTTCCTGTAAGCAACTTTTTTATAAAGAAATTTCATGTATGCATTCACTGATTTCTCCTGTATTTGTGAATCGATTTTAATGATTATTATTTTATTTAATAGGGCATACCTTCGGGGTGGTTCCATATAAATTTTACTTAAATCGGTTCAATAGTTCGACTGATTTTAATTAAACGTGAGTAACGGAGTATATAATATCGTTAAGGTAAATGTCAGTTTTATAGTTATTTAGTAATCCAATACCAAAACAGAAGTCAGTTGTAGTAGCGTGCAAACTACGTATTGTAAAGCCACTAAAAAGTTAAAAATAAAAAAAACTTTTTAACAAAAAAAAAACCTCCTTCAAAAAAGCCACTAACAAGAGGAAATAATAAAATCTTGAGGTTGGCGTCAATTTAATAAAATAAAAGTAGATAATAAAGTAGTTAAATAGGCGCCGACCTCAAAAATTTTTTATTTTCCTCTTTTTAGTGGCTTGTTTAAAGGAGTTTTTTTTTGTTAAAAAGTTTTTAATTTGCATGATAACCAAGTCATATTATAACTGATCATTTTCAGATGTTTCTGTCTGTGTAATCCGATTTCAACGAGATTTGGTGCATTATATCTGCTCGCGTTAACGTAATATTCGTATAGTAATTGAATTAACGTTTCTGTTAACGCATGCGATGTCGCCGGTAATGTCTAGTCAATACTATTATATTATTGAATTGTAGAAAAGACCTAATTTTTGTAAGACAAAATTCATTCAACATTTACCTATATAAGCCTCGCAACGTATATTTTCAATTTGATATTAACTTCCCACTGGAAGTTATTGTAATGGGTCCGAAAATCGAAATCAAAAAGGAAAAAAAATTTTATGTTTCAAGGTCACTACACTATTTTTACACTACTTTTAGAAAGATGTCGTGTGTGTGTGTGTGTGTACGTACGTACGTACGTATGTGTCCATTTCTTTCTAAGACGAAATCTCGAGAATGAAAAATGATATCGACTACGTTAGGGTGCCAATCGACGCGTATTAACGTAAATATGATCTGAAAGAAATTTTTTCAAAATCGGTTCAGCCGTTCTTTTTTCTTAACCAAATAACCTCCAAAAAAGTAGATTTTACACAATATCTCGCGAATAAAAAATTATATCGACTTCGTAAGGGTGTCAATCGAGGCTTGTTAACGTCAATTTGATCCGACATAAATTTTATAAAAATCGGTTCAGCCGTTTTTTTTTTTTTTTAAATTATTGATGTTTTAATGATTAAAATGATTACTTTTCTGTGTAATATCTAATTTAATTATTATTATTATTAAATATTTATCAAACTGGGAAGTTCGTCGTGTGGACCTCAAGGGTCGCACTTTAGTCCTAATAAACGACCCACCTCACGGCTTGTTTTTATATTATTTTGAATATATTATACTGCGTAAAACAATAAAAATACGCATTTTTCTCTATAAAAGAGATTTCAAGTTAGAAAAATGAATGATGATTTCCATCTAAATAGAAGTTATTAACATAGTTAAAAGCTTCAAACATTCCAGCAAATATACTAGCAGGTGGTATGTTGGCTATAATTAAATAATTGTTTACGTCACGATTTATTTACATTTTTCAGAATTTAAAATCGAACATATCATGTGACTGTGATAGTTGCATGTCCATTGTCTACAGCGTGTCTATAGGAATAAGCTCATAAAAATTAGGAGCACGTTTGGATATTATATTATCAGGGCTGGCGCGAGCCTATTTGGCGCCCTGGGCAAAGAATTTCTTTGCGCGCCTCCCCCCCATATTTTTGTTTCAATAAAACGTGTACACAATTTCCTATCAATAATATTAAAAAAATTTCCACAAGGTTTTACGTAAATTGTTTTTTATTCATCTTTTTCAGTTCTTATAACATTCGAAGCCTTATTCCAAGTATTGCATCGATGTTTTACAAAAAGATGTCCATTTAACTGCTTCAGAAATGAATTCTGCGAGCTTTTTTCTTTGCAAAACTTCTTATCAATTTTTTGTAATCTAATTTTTTTGCCAATTTTTTTTTTCGTGGGTTATCAGTGCCACCCCTATTTTGATGACGCCCTGGGCAGCTACCCAGTTTTCCCGCCCCAAAAACCGGCCCTGCATATCAACGTCTGTTTATTTTTATAATATAATATTATTATTATAAGAAAACAAAAAACATCAATCACTTTTGATTTAAAAAAAGTCACCATTTAAGATATACGATTATTTGTTCTTTTAGTTTGTGCTATAGGTACATTATTAGAGACACGCTAAATTGTAGATTGTATATCTATACCGTGTGTCCACAGACTCATCCTCAACATGGGGATCTCCGTTGTTATGGGAGATAGAGATTTGGTTAAATGAGACAAAATGTGCAGAATCTCCAGTACTACTACCCTGCGTAGTCAAACTTTCCATATTTTGCTTGGTTCGCGACCGACAGTTGAAAAACGAGATTTACCCATTTTCGTTTTTTGTTTATAACTCGCTTATTAAGTAAGTTAGAAAAAAAATATTTTCACTTTCTTAAGGCCCTTTTTTATGAAGATTTCAAATCTCTTTTCATATTTTTATTTACTTTTATAGTTTTAGAGATACTTGTATTAACTTTGGTTTTTTAAATACACGTCAAAGATGGCCATTACACCATTCGAAAGAGATTTTTTTTCTCTTTAATTTGATATGAGGGTTGATGGATTTATTTTCAAAAATAACAGAGTTATACGTAAAACACTGATTTTTAATAGTAGGCTATGCTAAATTAATTGATAAAACAACAGAAGGCTTAGCAAACAGTTGAAATTCGCGTTGGCTTAGTAAACGGCTGTTTTGTTTTAGCTGTCAAAGTGTAGTTTGTTGCTAATTTGTCAGTTTACTAAGTGATTTATTAAATTTACTTTTGTTATCATGGAACCATTTTTTAACAATGAAAAAAAAGGGATTTTCAAAAATTGATCGTAAAACAGTAGTTTTGTCTTCTTCACTTATTCGCGTTGACTTAGTAAACGGCTTTTTAAATGATCCATAGTTTATTAAATTTACTCGTAAGTTTCTGTAAATAGACGAATGAGGTTGTCTTCGTTCTGGATACTGATCGAAGTACATTTCTGCAGCTCTGCTCGAATTTTTGTGACATAGAATGTAACAAGATAACATATCAATTTTTTCATTGTTACAAAATGGTTCCATGATAACAAAAATAAATTTAATAAATCACTTAGTAAACTGATAAATTAGCAACAAACTACACTTTGACAGCTAAAACAAAACAACCGTTTACTAAGCCAACGCGAATTTCAACTGTTTGCTAAGCCTTTTGTTGTTTTATCAATTAATTTAGCATAGCCTATAGGTTGTGTGCACGAAGCCTACTAGCGCCGCTAGTGGGCAATATTGTACGATTGAACTATTTTTTATTGTTGTCTTATATTGGGAAATTTTTTAATAAACGAATACCATTTTATCTAGCTGTGTGCAAATAGTATAAATAGCATAGCATAAAAGGTACGTGAAAATTATTTATTTTAAGTTTTTTTCTTCTTCAATTTTGACGTATAATAAAAAAATAATCGTGTATGTTTTCTACTGACAGCTGCATAACCTCAAACTATGGCGCCGGTGATTTGTGGACTGGGCTTGAAAGTATTAAGCACGCGATCTCTTTTATTGAGGCTGCATTGAAGAAAGGCGAGAAATTAGCTTTCTGTCATATTAAACATATTGAAGAATTTCGTGATGACACCGTTAAGAATAGAATTATTGCAAAGTGCATCCGGCAAACTTCTGCCACCGAGACACCGTTTTTGAAAAAAAATGACTGTTACGGGTGGTCTGCCTCACCTATATATTATAATGTTGATCATTTATATAAATTATATTAAAGTTGGTGCAAATTGAATAGTTTAATAATTGTATGAGAATACGTTTATTGTGATTTTGTCATTGAAAAATATAATTATTTATTTACATTTAATTATTAAGAAATAAAATTATATCTACATTACATTATTGCAAAAATAAAAGTAAAAAAACTAAAACCCGACTACGTAAAAAGAAGAAAACAAGCAAATCAAAACGTAAGACAATATTTTTTTGTTATCAATAGTCGGAGATTCGAATACCGAATTCTTTCTTCAACTCCCAAATAGGTTCCCGACTATTGATAACAAAAAAACTGTCTTACGCTTTGATTAGTTTGTTTTCTTCTTTTTACTATTCGAATATCTACTTTAATTTGAAAAATTCGGAGCATTACTATACTATCTTTTTGCATATCATTCCATTTTCTTGTATTAGTAAGCTTAATGTTTTCCACTTCGAAACCGTTTGAGTTTTGACTCCTCCGCATTGCTCTCGCAAACCTATGATAGAAAATTAAGTAGGTATAAAACGTGTTTTTTTTCATGTAAAATAAATGTCAATGATTTCATGCCTGTAGTAGTTAGTCATATGGAGTATAATAACTATTTAATTTATAAATTATGTAACTCTTTAGTCATTACGATTTACGAATGAATTGTAAAGAATATTATTTTATGTTAAAATAAACCGAATATCGTATAGTAAAGTATTATATTCCAAGTTATCACAATGCCTATTTTGTGCTTTTAATTGCATCAGCACTAAAGAAAGACGAAAAATTTGTTTTACAGATTTACATTAATAATTTCCAAATAAGTTGTAAGTAATATCATGGTTTTACTTACTTTACTTTTATTAACGTTTTGATCCACTTTGGTCGTTTTTCGAGGTTATAACTCCGCGCGGAGAATCTATAAAATTCTATTTTACTTGAATCGCTATTAACACAACAGCCTGGAATACAAAAAGTATTTCCAGAACGCGTAGTTTTTCCCATGTTTTGTTTGTAATAATAATCTCTTCTCTATGTTTGTAATCGAAAAACTTTATGACATTTGTAAATAACAATGCTGAATGCTCACTGGACTATAGTTCAAAGCTTACAATATATCACACTACAAGCGCTCGCATCGATATTTTTATAACTCCGCCCCCCTGCACACAGTCTATACTATTAAAAATCAGTGTTTTACGTATAACTCTGTTATTTTTGAAAATAAATCCATTAACCCTCATATCAAATTAAAGAGAAAAAAAATCTCTTTCGAATGGTGTCATGGCCATCTTTGACGTGTATTTAAAAAACCAAAGTTAATACAAGTATCTCTAAAACTATAAAAGTAAATAAAAATATGAAAAGAGATTTGAAATCTTCATAAAAAAGGGCCCTAAGAAAGTGAAAATATTTTTTTTCTAACTTACTTAATAAGCGAGTTATAAACAAAAAACGAAAATGGGTAAATCTCGTTTTTCAACTGTCGGTCGCGAACCAAGCAAAATATGGAAAGTTTGACTACGCAGGGTAGTAGTACTGGGGATTCTGCACATTTTGTCTCATTTAACCAAATCTCTATCTCCCATAACAACGGAGATCCCCATGTTGAGGATGAGTCTGTGGACACACTGTATAGTAGCATAATGAGGCATATTAGTGAGGAGTAGTGTCAGTATGTAAAAACGAGCGATAGCGAGTTTTAACAATCACGAGCCATAATAGCATTGCGCACGAGAAATATATGGTATTTTTTGCCATACCCACTATAAAATGGTTACTTTTCAGTATTTTCAAAAAAAATTTACAGTTTATTTGCGTCGCCAACTTCACTATGGATACTGTTTATCCTCCACACTATAGTGTGTTTTGAAAACACTTTCAACACACACCTGTCTGTTAACTGACCCATTGCATGCATATACATACGCGCATGTAAAGTATTGCTATTTTATAGTGAGTATAGCAAAAATATTTTTTGCCATACCCACTATAAAATAGCTAGGTGTTTTACATGTGTGTATATGTATAAGCATGGAATGGGTCAGTTAACAGACAGGTGTGTGTTGAAAGTGTTTTCAAAACACACTAGTGTGGAGAATAAAGTTTCCATAGTGAAGTTGGCGTCGCAAATGAACCGTAAAAAATGTTTCAAAATGCTGAAAACGAAGTGAAAAGTAGCCATTTTATAGTGGGTATGGCAAAAAATACCATACATTTCTCGTGCGTAATGATATTATGACTCGTGTAACTATTAAAACTCGCTAAATCGCTCGTTTTAACATACTTTCACAACTCGTCAGTAATATACCTCATTACGACACGATAGAAATAAAATCTACTATTTTAGAGGTGCAGTTGTTTATATGACAAGCGACTAGGCCCTGCAGTCAGGGTTCATTCTGATTGGTTGAATACCCCATCTTGATGTCGTTTTACACACACGCACACACCTTAAATTTTGTATGTGGAGAATGCTCAAACACACATTCTTCAAGACAGGCATTAATGTTCACAAAATTAGAATCTAAACTTCAGATAAACCTTGTTATCTATTTCTTTCTATAAAAGTCGATCAATTTTCTGACATTTCAAATTAAAACTTAATAAAAATTCGTTTTTCTATTCCAATTTCTCAAGAACACTGTTATTGTATAAATTTTGGACATCCTAATATCTCAAATTATAATATTAAATCAGGTTTTATTTTGAAATGTCAAAAAATTGATCGACTTTTATAGAAAGAATTAGATTACAAGCTTTACCTGAAGTTTTCATTCTAATTTTGTGAACATCAATGCCTGTCTTAAAGAATATGTGTTTGAACATTTTTCACATACAAAACCCATTTTTTTAATCGCTATCAACTATATCCATTAATATACAGAGTTCACTATATACAAAAGCCATTTTTTTATCGCTATTAACTATCCATATTAGCATACAGAGTTCACTAGTTAGTTGTTACGTTAGTTTAGGTGTGTGTGTGCCAAACGACATCAAGGTGGGGGTATTCGACCAATCACAATGGACCCTGATTGCGGGGCCTAGTCGCCCGTGTTTATATGACGGTTCCACGGCTCGTCTAAACCTCCTGTTATATCCGCAAGTTTTAAACTGAGAACTAAAGTATCATTATTTTGATTTTCAATTCGCGATTAAATTCAAAGTAGCTGACCTCTACATGTCATTCGCTGAAATTAATCCGAAACGAGACGATTCCAAAAACAAATATGGCCGCTAGAGCCTTGGACTATAGATATAGAAATGGACAACTAGTTCAGTGGCAATGTTAAACAAAATATGTCAATGTCATGTCAAAGTAGGATGGAGACTCCGTTCTCCACTGTGAGTAGCAAAGAAAATCAATTTTTGTTCTTGGTTATTATGAAATATTTCCAAAAAATATATTTCCGGAAATTTTACAACATTATATATTAATAGTATTTATTGTGTTAGGATTCCCACCACGGCTGGTAACCGCGGGAATTGACTACCAAAACCCTTCAGCTTCAGGAAACAGAAAAAATAACACTATGAGTGAAATAAACAAAAATCAGACAAAATTGTTCATATGTACACTTAATGTTCGAACTTTGTTAGATAACAACAGGATGTATGAACTAGACAACGCATTAAATAAGATAAAATGGGACGTTATTGGATTATCGGAAATAAGAAGAAACTGGGAGTCTTTAATCGAAAGGAAAAACGGATCAATAATGTATCACTATGGCAAAACAAAAGGTTTGAATGGAGTTGGATTTATTGTAAATAGGAATTTAAAAAATAAAATCATCGAGTTCAAAGGAATAAACGAAAGAATAGCTCTGCTTAAACTTAAAATAAATAATAGAGATACGATGACAATTATTCAAGTATATGCCCCAACTTCAAGTCACCCAGATGATGAAGTAGACGAATTTTATAACTTAATAAGTCGAGCGTTGACCGTGCAAACATCAAAATATATTATTGTTATGGGCGATTTCAACGGTTCAATAGGAAATAGAGAAGTAGAAGAAGAAGATATCATGGGTAAATACACATACGGCAAAAGAAACGATAGAGGTACTAAACTGGTAGATTTTGTATTGGCCCATCATTTGTTAATCGGAAATACCCTATTTAAAAAACAACCATCAAGAATGTGGACGTGGTTGTCACCAAATGGTGTGTCGAAAAATCAAATTGATTATATCTTAGCTAATAACAAGCAAATGTTAATAGATGTGAATGTTATTAATAATTTCTGTTTTAATACAGACCATAGATTAGTTAGGGCGGTCGTAACATGCAAGGCGCATAAAAGTAGACTTAAATTTGTAAACAATAATAGAATGAATTTTAATAATAAGATTATTGATAATGTAGAAGAATATAAACAAAAGCTAAGTGAATTTCTAAAGGAGGATATACAGTTGATAACACCAACCGTGCAACAATTGTATGATAAGATGGAACAATGTATTTATAAAGCAGCGGAAACAAAACATGAAAAGAAATTCAAAAATAGTTCAATACTTTCAGAAAATACATTGAAGTTAATTGAAAGAAGAGAACATCTACGTCAATTGGAAAATAACTCACCTGTTCATCGTATAGAATATGTAGAAATTTGTAAGCTAATAAAAAAAGAGATAAAAAATGATCACAGAAAACACACCGTACATCTTGTAGAAGAGTTTATTGGAAAAAACAATGCAGTAAAGAAAGCTGAAAAAAGTAGATTACAAGGTAAACCATGGATACCCAAAGTATTAACAAAAAATGAAAACTTCGAATACGGAAGAGAAAACATCTTACTAGAAGCTACAAATTATTATCAGAATTTATATGACAGCAAAAAATTAAAGCATTACTTAAATTTGACAACCGATAACGAACGTGAAGTTCCAGTAATATTGTACTCAGAAGTGTATACAGCTATAAACCAATTGAAAAATGAAAAATGCCCAGGCCCAGACAAAATCACGAATGAACTTATTAAATTAGGATGTGAAGAAATTGTACCACACTTTACAACACTCTTTAACGTCATACTTCAATGTGAAGAAATCCCAGAACAATGGCTAAAATCCGAAATTATATTGCTACACAAAAAAGGGGATAAACATTGCTTGGACAATTACCGTCCCATTAGTCTATCATCATCAGTGTATAAAACATTCATGAAAATATTACAAAATCGTATAAATCAGACCATTATGGACAATCAGCCAATAGAGCAAGCAGGTTTCCGTAAGGGATTCTCGACTATTGATCATATACATACTGTTTGTCAAATTTTGGAGAAATATAACGAATATAATTTAAATCTATACGTTGCCTTCATAGACTATACCAAAGCATTTGACTCAGTAGAACACGTAGACGTATTCAGAGCCTTAAAAACACAGGGGGTACATATGAAGTATATACGTATAATTAAAAATATATACGACAAAAGTGTTAGTTGTGTAAAATTGGAAAAATGTGGTAAGAGCTTCAGTATTAATAAAGGTGTTAAGCAAGGTGACCCACTATCTCCTTTGCTATTCAATAGTGTACTTGAATCTGTTTTTAGGCAAATAAACTGGAATGCTCACGGTATTAATATAAATGGTGATAAGCTAACACACCTGAGATTTGCAGACGATATTATATTGTTTGCGAACAGCAGTGAGGACTTACAAGTAATGTTATACAAATTAAATAGTGAAGGAGTAAAAATAGGACTGAATATGAATTTATCTAAAACCAAAATATTGACTAACTCAGTGCATAATAAAATAGAACTTAATAACACAGAGATAGAGCATGTAGAAGAATACATATATTTGGGTCAAATTATAACGTTTAAAAATAAACAAAGTGTTGAAATTAAGCGAAGAATAAATAGTGCATGGAAACGTTATTGGCAACTAAAATTTATATTTAAAAGTAAAATACCTATAAGTCTTAAAACTAAAGTGTTCAATGCCTGTATAATCCCGATTTTGACGTATGGAGCGCAAACATGGTCACTCACAAAAAAAGAAATTAAAAAATTACAAGTCACACAAAGAGCGATGGAAAGAAGTATGCTCGGTCTAAAAATTTTGGATAAAGTTAAAAATAAAAATATTCGTAGTAAAACAAAAGTACGCGATGTGATTTATGTATGCAAAAAAGCTAAGTGGAAGTGGGCGGGTCATGTACATCGCTGTACGGATAATCGATGGTCGTACAGGGCAACAGTGTGGTATCCAATATATAGTAAAAGGAATGTTGGAAGACAAAGTACAAGATGGAGGGATGATCTTGCCAAATTCGCCGGACCCCTTTGGTCAAGAAAAACCGAGAATCGTACCGAATGGAAGAAGCTGGAGGAGGCCTTTTCCCTGCAGTGGGAATGTTAAGGCTTATTATTATTATTATTATTATTATTGTGTTAGGATTGTACATACAGTTTACACTTGTCATATACATCAGAACAATATTATACATTAGAAATCGCTATCGTTAAAATTAAATAATAATAATAATAGCCTAGGTATCCCACTGCAGGGAACAGGCCTCCCCTAGCCTCTTCCATTCAATACAGTTTCGCGCTAGACGGGTCCGTAGTGAACCAGCAAATTTATCGATGTCATCTCTCCAGCGATTCTTCTGTCGGCCCACTTTTCTTTTGTTGTATTTTGGCAGATTGTTAAAATTATTGTTGCCTAAATATTCATTAATATTGTAAAAACAGTTTCTTATTAAATAGTGTTCTGTCAAAACTCGGAACCAGAGTGGTTAGCGTTGCTAGTACATATAGTTGTATCGTCAAAGGTCAGAGCAGGTGGAGAAATCCATTGACTTGTTAAAATAAGGAGGTCGTCCAGCTTAAAACATTGCTGATGCTGCCACCTGTAGTTTGATTTAATTGCCAATTTATAATTAAAAATAAAATGAAATTGAAAATATAAATTGGCACCGAACTTTGATCCAGATAACCTGGCGGTGAATGGCCTTACAATATGTCGAATCTTAGCCAGTATCGCCAGTATCATCTCTCGGATGGATTACTATACAAATTTCTAATTTTAAAGGCAAAACGTTCCTTTAGTATTTTCTCATAATATGACTGCAGTTTAACAAATGACATAATATATAAGGGTATAGGGGAGATCCGTCCAAGATGGCGCAGCAGCAAAGATGGCGCACCTCAATTGCTCATCTTTTGTAATTTCTACGAGTCCGGTTTCATATTTCCCACCAATGATATACCGCCCGTATGCAGTCGGTAACGTTAGATGGAGCCACCGCTATAGTTCGTTCTGTCAATCCCGTTTCGCGCGTTTTCAGCAATTCCGATGTAATTTTTACGTGCCAAAACTTAAGCTATATGTACTTCAAATTTAATTTTTTTTAATTCCCCTTGCTGCATGCTTAAGTATTGAGGTTCTATATATATGATCATATTTTGTTTGCACGCAAAATCTTCCAATAAAAATAAATTAATTGAGTATTTAATCAAATGTTTATGTTGGCAAAGACGGCGTGGTGCGGCATCTTAGCCGCAGTCACATAAGACACATAAGGACTTAAGGAGTGTAGTGGCCAATTGAGCCCAGAGTTACCTATGCGATTTTTGTAGGTAGGTACTAGGTAGTTACCGTTACCGTTACTTAATCTAGCAGAAGTATTTTATTAATTTTTTCGAATGTTGTATCAGATACACAGCAATTGTTTGTATTTTATATTACTAGGGTTTATGTTTATTTTTGATAATAAATTTGCTTGGAAATCATAAATTAGAGACGTTGAATGCACCTCATAATTGACCCAAAAATACATCCTTCTTGAAATAATACGATGCGCCATCTTCACCCACCATATGCTCCATATTTTCGGTCTGGTTGGAAAAGACGGCGCAAAGACGGAATTAAAAAAAAAATTATCAAAAACAGACTGTTGACAATTACCAAAATTTGCTTTGTCATATCGATAGTATATATTTTGAACTATAGTTTGGCCCAATATAAAGTTCCTAAACCTATAAATAAATTGATAGATGGGATTTCCCCTTAGGTGCGCCATCTTCGACGGATCTCCCCTATACATTATGGCATAAAAAAGATTATCAAGTCTCACAATTTGTAGTGATCACAGATTTATCTTAATGTTTCCCGAACACCCTATATGTATATATTCATACCAGTCATATTGTGATCGTCCGCATCACATCGTCGTCTACTGTCTCGTCATAGCAAACATATGCCCCAATAGACCGGAAATGAGTATGAATCCTGTACAGTGTGAAATTGCTATAAAATCTGTCGCCAGTAGCATCACCATTTTCTGATCTATAATAGCATGCGCATATGCAGATACCTATGTATAGGTACTCGCATACAAATAAATAATAATCGAATGTTGTCTATTCTGAACTACCCTGGTGGTGCAATTTTTCCTTTATTCACTCTTTCAAATATATTTTGGACTTCCTTTTACTCGCCGCTTCGCTCGCGCTAATTCTGGCTACGAGGTCAGGTTCTTTTAGTACAAGCGCTATATGATATAATTTATCACTTAATATTCTCTATTCAAATCGGTACACTAGCTTTTGAGTAACCCTAACATCTATGTCGAAATATCGTTAAAAACCTACAATGAGCCCACTACTTTTTACTTCCCACCTTTACTATGGTAGGGAAGTAATGGATTTAGTCCGAAAAAAATATTTCCAGATTTTAACAGATCTTCACGTTTTGAGACCCTAGCAATCGTTTAAGATCATTTTCTGACTGATGTCTGTATGTGTGTGTGTGTGTGTATGTGGTCAATTTTTTGCCTTCGATATCGTAAAAACGGAACAACATACGGTCATGCCGATTGTTCTGTTGTGTTTATCAGCCTTTAACTTAGATCTGATTAGATTTTGAGTCAAATCGGTTCAGTGGATCCTGAGATATTACAAAAACGTTCTCAATGTCACGTATTAACATAGGTAAAAAAAATATAAATGAATTCTAGATGTTATAATATGAAAAAATTTTGGAGCATACAAGTAATTCAAGAATTACAAGGCGCGATATTCATGTAGGTACTGTGTGTAAACGGTTTTATCGAACATAGGGAAAATAACACTGAAAAGATTTATAATTTTGTAGTAGGCTATGAGCCATAAGACCAAATATAAATACGTATTGGATTTCAAAGAAAAAATAGTACAGTGAATTTTTTCAACAATTTTCCATAGCAACGGTTGACTATTAAGCGTAACTCGGAACCGGCTAAATAAAAACAGTCATGATGTGTCATAAGACACCCGACAGAAGCTATGCTTCTTACGCATTGTATATAAAACCGAATTTATCAAAGATATAAATAATACAAGTAAAAAGTTATTATTTGATCGCCATTTTGAAATCTGACGCCATTTTATTTTTTTGTGTCTTGTTAAATTCTCAAATATCAATTTTCAAAAGGATCAGATAATTTTTACAAAGAAGTATATACCTATGACCGCCATTTTGAAATATGACGTCATTTTATTTTTTTTGTGTCCTATGAAACTCGCAAATACCGATTTTCAAAAAGATCGGATCATTTTTGCAAAAAAGTACATATGGCCGCCATTTTGAAATCTGACGTCATTTTATTTTTTTGTGTTCTATGGAACTCTCAAATATCAATTTTCAAAAGGATCGGATAATTTTTACAAAAAACTACATACGGCCGCCACTTTGAAATCTGACATCATTTTATTTTTTTGTGTCCCATGAAACTTTCAAATACCGATTTTCAAAAGGATCGGATAATTTTTACAAAAAAGTACATATGGCCGCCATTTTGAAATCTGACATCATTTTATTTTTTTGTGTTCTATGAAACTCTCAAATATCAATTTTCAAAAAGATCGGATAATTTTTACAAAAAAGTACATACGGCCGCCATTTTGAAATCTGACATCAGTTTATTTTTTTGTGTCCTATGAAACTTTCAAATACCGATTTTCAAAAGGATCGGATAATTTTTACAAAAAAGTACATATGGCCGCCATTTTGAAATCTGACGTCATTTTATTTTTTTGTGACCTATGAAACTCTTAAATATCAATTTTCAAAAGCATCGGATAATTTTTACAAAAATGTACATACGGCCGCCATTTTGAAATCTGACGTCATTTTGTTTTTTTGTGTCTTATGAATCTCTCAAATATCAATTTTCAAAAGGATCGGATAATTTTTACAAAGGAGTACTACATATTTCCGCCATTTTGAAATATGACATCATTTTATTTTTTTGTGTCTTATAAAACTCGCAAATATCAATTTTCAAAAGGATCGGATAATTTTTACAAAAAAGGACATATGGCCGCCATTTTGAAATCTGACGCCATTTTATTTTTTTGTGTCCTATAAAACTCTCAAATATTAATTTTTCACAGAATCGGATAATTATTAAAAAAAAGTGCATATGGCTGCCATTTCGAAATCTGACGTAATTTTATTTTTTTTGTGTCCTGCAAAACTCTCAAATATCAATTTTCAAAAGGATCGGATAATTTTAGCAAAAAAGTACCTACATATGGCCGCCATTTTAAAATATGACGTCATTTTATTTTTTTTGTGTCCTATGAAACTCTCAAATACCGATTTTCAAAAAGATCGGATCATTTTTTCAAATAAGTACATATGGCCGCCATTTTGAAATCTGACATCATTTTAATTTTTTGTGTTCTATGAAACTCTCAAATATCAATTTTCAAAAGGATCGGATAATTTTTACAAAAAAGTACATACGGCCGCCATTTTGAAATCAAACATCATTTTATTTTTTTGTGTCCTATGAAACTTTCAAATACCGATTTTCAAAAGGATCTGATTATTTTTACAAAGTAGTACATATGGCCGCCATTTTGAAATCTGACGTCATTTTATTTTTTTGTGACCTATGAAACTCTCAAATATCAATTTTCAAAAAGATCGGATAATTTTACAAAAATGTACATACGGCCTCCATTTTGAAATCTGACGTCATTTTTTTTTTGTGTCTTATGAAACTCACAAATGTCAATTTTCAAAAGGTTCGGATAATTTTTACAAAAAAGTACATATGGCCTCCATTTTGAAATCTGACGCCATTTTATTTTTTTGTGTCCTATAAAACTCTCAAATATTAAATTTCAAAAGGATCGGATAATTTTTACAAAAATGACGTTACACTTTTAACGTAAATAGGATCAGTGGTTCTCGAGTTATAAACTTTCAAACGGACATACGGACAGAGAAAGCCAAATTGTTCAGGAAGATATGAAACATCGAGAAATTTTGGTCCGATCCCTACCGACGTCAATAATTAGTTACAGGTCTTTTTAACTCAGTAGGCCATGGTTTTTAAACACAAAAATCAAACGTCACCAGTCAAAAAATTGAATGACTATATTATAATGTAGCACCCGTTTTTATTTTAAGTCAAAGCATACGCTGTCCTCCAATATCCATATCACACTGTGCAACAGACAAGGACAACCGAAACAAGTTCGCGATTTATTAGATAAAGTCGCATTTATATTGTTGAAATTAGCAATTAAATGTGTATAAAAAAACTGTTTTCACACAATATTATACATAAAATCTATCTAAAATTTTCTCCTCTTTCGTTTAAGACAGGTTTCGAATCGATCTGACTTGAATTGAGCGAACTATAAGCAAAAAACACCGTTTTTTCTAATTTGCTCCCCTCTGGGGCCAAAATTCAAAAATCGGGCGACGTTAGGATCAAATAGACCCCGAGAGGAATCGAACAAAAAAAAGTTTTTTAAAATCGGTTAACTCGTTTGGGCTGTACGACTGATACAAAAAATCCGTCACAGATTAACAGAATAACAGATTAACAGATTAACAGATTAACAGACAAAGCGAGTGTATATAGGCGCTTCTAGCTTCGCTTTAGATCGCGCCTAAAAAATGTAAATATTTTTTTTCTCTAAAATGTATAGTTTTCGAGAAAAAAAATATTTTACTAAAAAAAGAAAATTGTACGTAAATCAAGGTAACCATGATTTTTGCTATATTACTAGCCATCAGTAGATCACCAAACAAAAAAGAGGGCCATGCTTTTTTTCAAAGAATAAAAAAGGGTGTTTATTTTTTGCAAATATTTACTAGGTGGAAAGTATAGAACTGGTCATCAGTCG
The DNA here is from genome assembly GCA_039654895.1 of Mongoloraphidia duomilia. Lineage (NCBI taxonomy): Eukaryota > Metazoa > Arthropoda > Insecta > Raphidioptera > Raphidiidae > Mongoloraphidia > Mongoloraphidia duomilia. The sequence goes on from CM077524.1 coordinate 13,641,896, forward strand.
AATTTTTTTTAATAAAATCAATGGAATGAGCTCCATATACGGTATAGCATAATGCCGTTGGATTTTTTGTCTGTAGCACTTAAAACGGCGTCACAATAAAATTTTCATTTTTTAAGTTGGTTAAGGTAGTTGTCGTGCTACGGGCATAGTGTCAGAAAATTCTAAATTTTCGTATACTCATTAAGGATACTATAATACAAATTCCATTAAAATTTGAAGTTGATTGACCATCTCTAACTCGAGATAAACTTAATTAAAGTTCGGATAATTAACACGGAGAGCATAAGAAAGGTTGTGTTTTTGACAAGTTTTTTAATTTTTTTAAAAAAAGTAATAGTCAGAAATTTTCAAAAAACTAACTGTTCATTGATGTTTTTGTTCTGAGTTTAAAAAAGAAAATCCAAAAATTATTGACCTTTTTATTGTTGAGATATAATAACGCAAAGTTCAACAATTTATGAGAAAAGATTGACATTTTTATATAATCCAAGCGAACAAACTAAGTGAAATATGTGTTACTATGTGAACAACAGTTTAGGTACAATCTCTAACAAAATTTTTTTACATTTAACACTATACTTATTTATTGTTTTACAGCGTATTATGAACGAAACTTTTGGATGTCATTGTAGCACGACAACTACCTTAAATAATTATTTTTCCTTTTAAAAGGCTGACGTCATTAGCGCCAAACATCACGACCCACTAACTACAGTCTATATATATTTAATACATTATCTATCTCCTTCTTGGCGTGCGAGATCAGTGTATGTGTATGAAACATAGGCGGCCTGGTTTATATTAATATAAAATATTTTCAGCGAACTCGCTTGGACTCTATAATGACGTAGGCAGGTATTAAAATTTAAAATTTTGTATCTCGAAAATACTTAATTTATTTAAATGAAATAAACGCCATTGTGTTTCTGGCGATGTTTTCTAATAGGAAACAGTCAATTTTTTTAGTATCATTATAGACAAAGTTGCGATTTTGTTTATTTGTATTGATTAAAAAACATCGACTATGCTCAAAAAAGAGCTTACTTTTAAATAGAAACCCAATATATTATAGTTATCCGATCAAAATCGGTTCAATAGATTTTGAATTAACCCAGAACAAACATACAGACGTCACTTCTCATATGTATTTGTATTAGCGTAAAAATAAATCGAAATCTAATCCAGAAGTTTCGATATTACTTCTATATAATTTTGCAGATGTCTGCAGGAAAATAAGTAAGTATAATTAGTATGTCAGATCAGCTACAGAAGGTCCTTATCATCCGATTCTTTACAGTTACAAAGCAGGAGCTGACATAACATTGTTGTTTGCAGGACAATGAATTGCCCGAAGTAAACACTATAAAAAAATATCCGAATATTGTCGAGATAGTTTAATTTTCCTAGAATTGTCAACAGACAAAAGTGTTCTAAGTACTTATTCCTCGATTCTATAATTACGAGAACTCTCCGTAGTGTACTTTTTCATTTGCTGTAGAGTCCAGTAACCCTGGTACTCCTGACAACTTGAAGCTTTGAACAGTTGAGTAATATTGATACGCCTACGGTCGATTTTTTGTGGCATTTTATTGCATCTTCTCTAGATTCAGAAAGTTTGCCTATAGGTATTTGATTTGAAAATGTTTCTATATAAGATTTTGTATTTACTTTTTATCGATCGAGTAACAAATATTAAGAATTTTTTGCACTTTTGACCTTACTTCTTTTATTATATTATAGGTACTCAAATTTATCCATACATTTAACTGGCACAATCAGCGCGGGCGATTGCTTCCCGGGCGATATTCGCCTGAGTTTGATTATAAATAATTAAGAGCACTGTGGTTTTTAAACAAAATAAATATAAACAACGGTTTAGTCACTTCTTACCACAATAATTTACTTTGTGAATGTACATTTCAAAAGCTAAGCTCTCATCTTCAGTTTAATTTGTGCTGAAGATGTTGAGTTTTAATTATTTTGTATTTAATTATATAATAGTAGTGTAACCTGATTATAAAATCAGTTGCATTCTTTTTAGATTTGCTTTTTTCACTTCAAAAAACATTATTATTTGGCAGTTCGTTCTGAAGCTTTTAACTAAATTGTTATACTTTTATATTACTTTTAAATAAACAAAATTACTATGAAATAATATTAAATTATCTGTGGTTATATTGTATTAGTACAAAAGTTATAAACACTTCAGTAATAACATTCCCAAAACAAGGTCCTCAAATTAGGGATGTGAAAAAATAATCGATTATGGAAATAATCGATTAAAATCGATTTTTTTTAAAGTAAAAATCGATTTTTATACGCGATTTTAATATTACAAATAATCGATTAATAATCGATTTTTTTTATAATCAAAAATCAATCATAGTCGATTTTTCATCTGCCACCCCCCGACATTAAGTCTGGTCTTTTATAACCCTGAGCGAGCCATCTGTATGACGTATGTACGTATTATGTAAAATAGTTTCATATCGATATCCTTCCAATTGTTTTCATTCATTAAAGAGTAAAAATAATTAGTTTTACTATTATAAAAGTATGCAATTTCTCGAATTATAGAAAAAATCGATTTTTCCACAAAAATCGATTATTTCTTCAAAAATCGATTTATATTGAAAAGAGAAAAATCGATAATTAAATAATCGATTTTTTTAACTCAATGTCACATCCCTACCTCAAATCCACCAATCCCCATCAGAACACGAGAGCTCTTATCTTCAGTTTAGTTTGTGCTGAAGATGAGAGCTTAGCTCTTAAAATGTAATTCACAAATAAAATTATTGTGGTAAGAAATGACTAAACTGTTGTTTATATTTACTGAGTTTGTACATTTAAGCATGCAATTTTTGTAAATGATAGAAATAGAAATTTATTTCATACAAAGAACCTTATAAAAAGGTAAGTACATAGTCAAAAAATAAAATAAGTTACATTATAAAATTCTATTTAAAATGATCAAAATATTCATCGACGCCGTAAAATGCATGGCTGCCAAAATTCGAATATTCATTTTAGCTTTCACTTTAAAATCCCCCTCCCCTCCCCCGAAACTTGACGCCCTAGGCTCTAGCTTATTTAATTATTGTAGATTATAGATGCGTCGACAATTCAGGTTATTAGCGTCTTTCAACTACACTAAAGAACAACTTTCTTAAAACTAAATGACATCACAAAACATCCATGAGCGCAGGTGGGATTCGAACGCACGATCGTCTGATCCAGAGGCCGACGCGCTAACCACTAGACTACACTGTCCCGGGATTTAGCCTAATTATCCTATTGGTAAATTTGCCGAGGGCAGTATAGCCTAGATGATAGCGTGCTTGGCGCTGCAACCTCTAGACTGGACTGCCGTGGGTTCGAATCCCACCTGCGCTCATGGATGTTTTGTGATGTTATTTAGTTTTAAGTTAGTTGTTATTTAGTGTAGTTGAAAAGACGCTAATGACCTTAGATGTCGACGCGTCTATAATCTACAATAAATAAAAAAAAACTCGGGTCGCAGTGCCAAACCCTGCCGACAATATAGTGTATTTGCTAATACAGGCCATTGTGGCTTTAATACGTGAACTTAAGTTTGTTTTTGGACAAAATAAAAAATTTAACCCCTTAATACATCCCTTAAAATAATTAATTTTTTCTTAATTTCAATATTATTATCAATGCAACCTCTCAGTACACACAATTAAATACACCCTTCCATAAGTAAATCCGTATCAACAAACTAGTGTTTTCATAAAATTTGAAAGTCCGGTCCTGTCGGGCCGATTTTATTAAAATTTTAGCAGCACGTTTTAATCTTTACTAAAGAGTTAAATTTCAATTTTGAAACGATTCTGACAAATTTTTCGGTATTTTTGGGCCCAAAAACTTTTTGGAACCCCTAAATACAACCCTGAAAATGGTCCGATCGGGCCCATTTTAAATAGGCTTCTTGCGGTGATGGGTTCCAATGTGTGTACCAAATTTAGTTTCAATCGATTAAGTCTGTCGAGAGTTATCGTGTACACACACATATATATATATATATATATATATATATATATATATATATATATATAATATGTATATAAATATATACATACATATATATATATAAACATTTTCAAAAATGGTGCCAAATTGTTCAGGAGGCTATGAAACGTCGAGAAATTTTGGTCCGACCCCTAGGTCCCGCCATCCGACCGACGCCAATAGTGTATGTGCCATATTATGGCAAATACACTAATAAATAAAAAAGGTAAATTTGCCCCTGGTCCTACCTGAGCAAATCACGTGTATTAAATGGTCTTAAATGATTTTAAAATCACTTGTTTATATGAATTGCTATTTCAAAGAACAACACACATAAATGAAACGTCGAGAACTCTGGAATGTATTTTAATACAAAACATATCAATAACGTCAATACACCCTTCGTCTATTGTATAGTGCTATGTAACAAAATTTGTAGAAAGAAACAATAGACTCTAATTAATTCCGATGAATGAACATTTAATTTATTTAAATTTTAATGAATCAAACTCTGGAGTTTTGTTCTTTCAAGTTCAAACGAAAAGTAGAATTGTTTGTGAAAAAATATTAATGAAGTAAGATTTTAAGATCATTGAACGTTTTAAATGAAATAAATAAATTCTATCGTATGTTTTTTATTCATTTTATAATATTCAACACTATATAAGTGGACCTCCGTTAACCAAAAAATGACCAGGCGACAAATTTTGCAAACATGAGTACCAAAACTTCCTAAAAGCTCGTCTTTTTATAACTTTAATAATTTCCAAGCGCCAATTATTAGTACTAACACACTTATTATTATTATTTCACTTCCACAATATTTTAAAAGTTGACCAGTTAAGTTTTCTTTATCTACTCATAATCGTATTGTCGCTTAGTCACTTTTTGGTTTTCATGGTTCAATTAAGTATAAAATAATAATGGGATCTCATCTCTCTCTGTAATTTCGCTTTCTTACGACTTTTTTTTTTCTTTTAAAAGGAGGAGGTTCTCAATTTGATCAGTGTGTATTTTTTTAAATATATACAGGGTGGATCAAGTTATAGTAGCAATAATTCACCATTCGATGGTCCATCGAAAAATAAGTAGATATGCATAATTTTATTTTTTTCCAAAACGCTTCCTAAGGGAGATACAACCCTTCAAAGTCCAGTTTTAAAAATCAATACTGACAAGTGTCATAAATTATCTCAAAACCAAGTATCGCCTAATTTGTTGGTTATTTTCATAAGTTATTTATTTGTTGTTTTTAATTTAATTAATGAATTATTTATTTAAATTCGTCAAACAGTAAAAAGTTTACAATTGTTGTACAAGATTCCAGACCTATTATTTTCATAGGTGGCTATTTTAGAAGTGTTCTAAACTTTCAACTCTAATTATCTCGTAAACGAAGCCTCAAATCGAAATTTTGCAAGAGTGACTCTTTGTTTCTAAATTGAACAGGGAATTCGAAAAAAATGTTATTCTTTAAAAATATCTAGTGGCGCAGAAAATAGGGCGGGAAAAGTGAAACAACCCCCCTGTATCTATGCTACTTGACAATTTTGACAAAAGTTACTTACGTCAAGTAATGAGTATCTATTGCATAAATACTTGTACCAAATTTGGTCAAAAACGCATTAATGACCTGAGAGTCAGGACAAAAAAAAGAATTTTAAAACTGAACTTTGAAGGGGTGTATCTCCCTTAGGAAGCGTTTTGGAAAAAAATAAAATTATGCATGTCGACTTATTTTTCGATGGACCATCGAATGGTGAATTATTGCTACTATAACCTGGTCCACCCTGTATATTATGAATATTTTTAATATATTATACCTATTCACCGATTACTCAAGAATGGCTGCACCGATTTGAAAAATTTTGTTTAAAAAAATGTCGAATTGATCCCATATAATTTTTTGTTAAATCGGTTCAGCAGTTTTTACTATTTTCTAGTAATAAAAATTATTTTTTTTATATGTTACCTATGTATGTTACTGCATACCTCCTGCATTTGTGAACCGATTTTTATGAATCTTGTTTTATTTAATAGGGAATACTTTCAAGGTGGTCCCACATAAATTTTACTTAAATGGGTGCAGTAATTTTTTTTAGTTTAGTAATCAAATATCAAGAAAGAAGTCGGTTAATAACGTGTAAACTATATATGTATCGCAAAGTCACTAAAAAGTAAAAAATAAAATACTTTAAATTAGGAAGTTTCCATTGGACGAAAATAATTATGATACTGTCACATCATTATGATAAAGATAACGTTAAAAACTCTAAAAAAGAATTATTTTTTTTTTATTTCAAAACAAAACAAAATGTGCTATCTTTAAATTCAACGGTGGGGCCGCAAACGAAACTGATTTATGATTATGACGTCACGCGGTATAAGTATGCTGTTTTTTAGCTAATTAGAACCTAATTACTTAGTAACTATTTTATTGTAAAAGAGACTTTTTCATTAATTATAAAGATATTTATCAAAAAGTACTCTGTAATCTATATATATAAAACAGTTCCGTTACTGACTGACTGACTGACTGATTGACTGACAGACAACGCCCAGGTCAAACCGCTGAAGATATAAACTTGAAATTTGGACAGTAGGTTCCTTTTGTGACGTAGGCATCCACTAAGAAAGGATTTTTTGAAATTCAACCCCTAAGGGGGTTAAATAAGGGTTGAAAGTTTGTATGGAAATTCGTCATTTTGGAAGTTAGAAGCATGAAATTTTGCACAAAAGTTTCTTATATAACGTAGGTGAGCACTAAGAAATTTTTTTTTGAAAATTCATCCCCTAAGGGGGCTAAAAAGGGGATGAAAGTTTGCATGGAAGTTCGTCATTTTTGAAGTTAGAAGCATGACATTTCGCATAGGAGTTCCTTATATTACGTAGGTGAGCAATAAGAAAGGATTTTTGAAAATTCATCCCCTAGGGGGGCTAAATAGGGGATGAAAGTTTGTATGGAAATTCGTCATTTTTGAAGTTAGAAGCATGAAATTTTGCACAGAAGTTTCTTATATAACGTAGGTGTGCACTAAGAAATTTTTTTTTGAAAATTCATCCCCTAAGGGGGCTAAAAAGGGGATGAAAGTTTGCATGGAAGTTCGTCATTTTTGAAGTTAGAAGCATGACATTTTGCATAGGAGTTCCTTATATTACGTAGGTGAGCAATAAGAAAGGATTTTTGAAAATTCATCCCCTAAGGGGGCTAAATAGGGGATGAAAGTTTGTATGGAAATTCGTCATTTTTGAACGGATCTGGATGAAATTTGGCACAGAGATAATTTAGTATGGAATAGCACATAGGCTACTTTTTATCCCGGAAAAATGTACGGTTCCCGTGGGATAGTTTTGTATTTGTTTTTCACAGAGCAAGGGATCGACATGATTTTTTGCATAGTGGTAGTTTAGGGGTCAGAGAATGTTATAGGCTACTTTTTATCACGGAAAAATATATGGTTCCCGTGGGATAGATTTGTTTTTGTTTTATCTTTAGAACTACTAAACCGATTTTAAAAATTCTTTCGCTAATAGAAAGCTACGCAGGGGGGCAGATTCTCGCGGGGGGATAACAAATTAGGGGGAAGATTCACGCGGGGGATAAAAAATTAGAGGGGAAGATTCTAGCGGGGGGATAACAAATTAGGGGGAAAATTCACACGGGGGGATAAAAAATTTAGGGGGGAGATTCTCGCGGGGGGATAACAAATGTAATGTATTATTAATATTCGAGCGAACGAGCGAAGCGAGTGAGTAATGTATTAATAAAATTCGAGCGAACGAGCGAAGCGAGTAAGTATTGTATTATTAATATTCAAACGAACGAGCGAAGCGAGTGAGTCATGTATTAACAAAATTCGAGCGAACGAGCGAAGCGAGTGAGTTATGTATTAATAATAATCAAGCGAACGAGCGAAGAAGGAATTAATAATATTCAAACGAACGAGCGAAGCGAGTGTCAAATGTATTAATAAAATCCGAGCGAACGAGCGAAGCGAATGAGTTATGTATTATAAAATTCGAGCGAATAAACACGACCAGCCCGGCTTCGCTTCGCAGGAGGAGAATTTTTCGCGGGGGGGATAATAAATTGCAATCGTAAAATACGTGGGCGAAGCCACGGGTAACGGCTAGTATCTTTATGAAATTACCACATACAAACTGAAAAAAACTTTTAAAAATATTGTGCCGTGTGACGTCAAGCGCACTGAGAACGGAAAAATTTCGAAATCTGCCACCCTGGCGCCTATTGTCATTCTGATCGTAGTCTATAACCATGCTATTTTTGTACTAATACTAAAAAAAGTCAATTTCTTTAACAATTACATATATTATTTTAAATAAGTTACATAAATTTATTCACTTTAAACTTATTGTAAAACGTAAAGTTTACATCTAAAATGCAAATAAAATAATTTTCAGCGCGAAGAGTTTAAAAATTATTTTTAAATCTACATAAAAGACGTTTTACTGACAAATATTGCAAACCATGTTTCGCTATACAAAAATGCAAAAAAATATTTTAAAATGTCACCTAGGTACCTACCTACGTAAGAAAACTTTCTTTAAACACGATTACACATTTTTGTGTACACTTTTCCGCTCTGTGGAAAGTTTGATTTATTTGCAAACGACAGAATGCGCACTCATGTAGTGATATAAATGTCCCTAGGCTATTAATATAAAGGGAAAAACTTTTTCCTGAACATGCAGTGAACTGGAAAATCATGAAGTCAAACAACTTATACGTACAGGGTGTAAGTGAAAGTTGTTTTAAAACTAATACTCTGAAAAAAATAGTCAATGAACGTTCATTGAAAAAAATGCTGCCGTTTTGAAATTCTTTGAAAGAAAAATAAGAATCAATTTCATTGTAAATATGAAAATTACAACGTTGGTAACCATAACATTCTGGCTTAGTGTAGAATGGATAGAGGGAGTCAAAATGAAGAAAAAAGTTCTGGTATTGGTCCTTAATTCTGTTTATATAAAAAGGGCAACAGAAAAATAAAAAAAAATCAATGTCTGCAGTAATTATACTGTAGGTACTTTAAAATAGTGAAACCAGTCTTTTTTTCACTCTTTAAACATAAAAGTTGAGCGCCTTTTATTTATAAAAGAGTTTCAAAAGTTTTGCTTATATCTAGATTACAGATTTTTGCAACATTTGCATCAAAGGTACAATTTTAGATGGCTGTGTACCGTTTAAAAAGTGATTCTTTTTATAGAAGCTTCTGATGCGTTCGAACGGTAGTGTTTAAAGTAAGTTTTAACGCACTCAGTTCTATAAAGTAATACTGTTTTGTTTTACTTTATAACACACGTGCCTAATAAAGTATTTTATAGATTTCTTTACTATAATGTCATTAATAAAATATTTATTAAAATTGTGTTTTATTTGCATAAAATTGAACTTTTGAAGCAGTTGTTGCAAAATAGTTATTTTCGATACGTGTGTGCGTGAAGTGAAGTATTCTAGTAGGCTTAAATTGAGGCACGAGCTAAGGGACTGACGCATACACAACGAGATCGAGTGCGCACGAGATCTCGTTGCCCCTTTAGCGAGTCAACCCCTTTAGCGAGTGCCTCAATTTAAGCCTACTAGATATCTTACTTTAAGCGGACGTATCGAACATAATTTTTTATAACGACAGCTTCTAAAGTTTAATAGAGAAAAAAAAATTATGAAAACGGAAAATTCGCTCTTCGAGTCCTTAAAATTGTACTTTAAAGTTATTAACTTCTGTATAAATCATTAAAAACATGACCCTCTCATGATGTGGACTTAGTAGACGCGTTACTATATATAGGAACCCTTCGCTCGATAGCCAGTAAATAGTGCTTGTATTGTACAAAGTGCGGAAATTTCGAATTTATAAGATGTAGAGATTGTACTTTTACGCACGCTTTGGACTTCTACGCACGGTGACGGTACTTTTGCGCACGCTTTGGACTTTCACGCACGGTGACTGTACTTTTACGCTGCACGCTTACTAAAATACGCCTCTTCACGCCCGCCTCACAGTGCTCGAATATTGAACTTTAGAAGCAGGAGTTATAAAAAATATTGTATGTAACCGTAATGCGTGTCTTAAGTGACGCATCTGACAGTCGCGATTTTGCAATACTCTCTTAAGGTTATGTTGCATTTATACCAGAACTCGTGTGATTACCGCACTCGCCTTCGCTTCGCGCGCTAAACACACACTCGTTCTGGTATAAATGGAGTTTCATCTGGTATAAATGCAGTTTTAACTTACACAGACAAATTTGTTTGTGCGTATTCGATACATAGGAAATCCGATGGTCGGCTCTGGGACTATGCAGATATATATCTGCATTATATAGCTATTTTCAAAGCTGTCTAAACCATTAGTGTCCAAAGTCGCGGTCACACAGAATGCATTAGTTGCATTAATTATGAACGATGTTAGTATGGCATAACGCAGTCGCACACTGCTATATCAAGGATCCAATAATTTAGGGACGTAATATACTCACTTCAACAATTTACGGAAAAATTCACCTAATAAGAAAAATATTTAAAAAAAAATAACAGTTCTCAAAAAAGCTGTTTAGTATTAGGTATCTGTCGAACAGGTTCCTAAATAATAGATTCCTAAAGAACGAGTTCTGAAATAACAGATTACTTATTAAAGAACGAGGTTCTTATAAAATTTTTAATAATGGTTTAAGCTGTAAGCAACCATTATTTTAAAATGTTTCTTTAAAAACCCGTTTTTTATAAGAACCTCGTTTACCAAACGAACAGTTTGCAAATTATAACCGCCTCTTTTTATCAAATCTTCAGGGATATATTTTTATAACAAAACAGTATTTTGTGTAACTTGTGTACGTCAGGCGCGATGTTTTCAGCATAAGCAGTAGGCGAGGGCGCACGAGGCTTGGCGAATGTACATCGCGAGCCGAATACGAGTGCTGATGTTTTCACTCGTGTTAAAAACATCGCGCCTGACGCATAAAGATTTAGCACACGCGTTGCACACTATACGTACTTTATTCAACACAAAACTTTAATTGAATTAAAAAACAGTTACATAATGAACAATTATGTAACTAGTTACATAATGGTTCATTATGTAACTGTTTTTCATTATAGCACTGAAAAGCGTTGCATAATGAATCATTATGTAACACATGTTACATAATGAACCATTATAGCACTGAAAAGCGTTACATAATGGTCACTAGTCAATAAACGGCTATTTAAGGTCCGCAAAACAGATACGAAAAAACACTAAAAGCGTGCATGTGCAGTTCAATAAACATCATATATGAAACAGCTTCTTTAAAAAAAAGAAATAGTAACATTAATATGTTATTGGAAAAGAACTGTTTTTCTTATCACTAGAACAGGTAGATACTACCTACTAAATAATGTTAGCCCTGGCGCTGATAGGTAATTTTTAGTCGGTCGACTATTTAGTTGCATGAGTAACTACCAAGTGTTTTTATAAGCATGCGCAAACCTGCAACTGTTAAATCGGCTGATTAAATAGTTTGGGAATCATTCTGTGAGCGCTGACAGCCGATTGGCCGATCGAATAATTTTGTAATTAAAAAAATGAGTATGTCTATATTGCGGGAACAGACAAATGACGTTAATATAGTTAAATACAAATAATTGTATTTTTTTGTATTTTTTTACTTATCTGAAAAATCAAATGTTCGTAAAATATAATAAATAAAATAATTATCATTTTATTTTTTTATATTTTAAATTGTTATCCAACCTACATTATATTTTCATTACATATAAAAAAAATATTAAGTCTTCGGGATTCGAACCTGGGCTTGGCGTTTGAACTTGTCAGTAGTCTAGTATCTTACCAGACAGCCACCTGGCTTATGTCAACATAGACCTTAATATAAATGTATTTTGTTTCATATGATACAACTAGTTACTTTCAATTTTCGTAGCGTTCAATATTTTTCAAATGCCACCCCAGTATGAGACATTAGACGTTAAATTCACATTAAAATACCTGTCAGCGCCAGGTTTCACGGTATGTATAAGAAAATAAAATTGGTACTGACTTGCAAGCAAGCTGAGAGCCAGCTTGGCCATAACAGCGAAGGAATAGGAAACGCAGACTCGCTCCTTGGAATTGACCATTGCGATCTGCACGATGCCTAGCACACAGAAGACAGCCAGCAGGATTGTACTGAAGAGTGCTGCAAATCCTGCCAACTTCACGACGACTGTAAAAAAAATATTGTCTTAAGTCCAAGTCTACACACATTTTAAGACACTTTTAATGTTCGTAATTATTTTTCGAGGAGAATCAATTTAAAATTTTACAATGCTTTTCTCATGGAGAAATGTGTGGTCACAATCTAAGATCATTGTCAAATCAGATTTTCTGACAACGCTTTCTGAAACCGAGGCCCGAACATGTTCGTAAGGCGTTTTGTAGATTACAGTAAACTGAAAGATGCCTCTTAGCTGTCAAATTAACAAAGATATGAATTCGGAAAAACATTTAAAAATATTTGCTTTCTTAAATACCACAAAATGTCTAAATGTAGCTTAAACGTGGCCTGAATAAGCAGGTCGAGCGCTAAATCCATTTGGTTAGGGGGGATAATCTGTACCTTTAAGGTAGCCTTTCGCAACCGCGACGGGTGACAACGAGATAGCGTTTCTTTGGAAAAAAACTGAAGATACATGATCAAAAATTAAAAACCAAAACCTATGACAATCATTAGAATAATTACCAAAAACAATAATTTACAGTCATGAATTGAGATTAGATTAGGCTATTAACTTACCATTGGAAGTTATTGTAATGATTAAAATGATTACTTTTCTGTGTAATATCTAATTTAATTATTATTATTAAATATTTATCAAACTGGAAAGTTCGTCGTGTGGACCTCAAGGGTCGCACTTTAGTCCTAATAAACGACCCACCTCACGGCTTGTTTTAATTTTAATTAAGGTCATGCGAGTCTAATCATGAATCGTGATTGCATATTATTTTCTTATTAAACGTTGGTATGCAAAGAAATGAAAAAGAATTCGTAGAAATAAAATTAATAAAGAAACACACAATTCGTGTAAAAAAATTAAAAACAATTTAATGGATAACATTATATTAAGACTAATTGGGAACATTTATATATTTCTATCTTCTTAACGTCGAGTAGCATTTGTCAACAAAACTTTCGCTTTGTATAATTAAATTTGACGCGGTTTCCTTTTATTACGTTTCGAGAACAATAGATAAAAAACTAAAAAGCTGTTTCTATTTATACAATGAAAGGCCATCTTACGTAAAACTTTCGGCAAAACAATTTTTGGCAACAAGTTCATTAAATTATCTAGCTCTTTATTTTTCGCTGCAATAGAAACAGTGTATTGTCGACCGCATTTCTTGAGATATCTTCTTTCTACACGAGCATCGTGACCGCCGAGTCAAACGAAATTCATTTACGAACAAAAATTTCAAGTCTAAATAAATTCCAAATAGTGCGGCTTCCCTAGAAGTAACGTATTTCGAGATAGGTACCCTATATGACAAGATCTAGTCGTCATGCCAGACCATTAGGAGCACGTGATATGTCTTGGATTGATTCACTGGATCTTCACCCCGCAAAAACGCTATCGCACAACTCTCTCCCTCGTACGTTGTGTGGGGAACTCCTCCTTGCAAAAAACCCATCGCACCAACACTCCCCTCTCCCCGTAAGAAACTCTCACCCTGCAATCGTTGGCAAAACCTAAAGTGCACCCTTCGCTAAGTGTGATTGTATGATAAAAAAATAATTTGAGACAATAAAAAAAAAATGGGTGTGTGCTTATGACCACACGACAGAAGTGAAAACTTCAGATTTTCTAATTTTTGGTGTCATCTATTAGGTATAGTGCATTTAATATTATGAACTAAAAATAATTTATTACTAAAACACTATAAAATTGTATTTTTAATTAATTCCAGCTTGGTTTCAAAAAAATTATAATTATTGTCAAAGAAAGAATATAACAAAAATTAAAAAATACATAAATAAATAATTCAGTACTTGATAAAGTCTCGAAAGAGACGAAATGTCGTACGAAGATAAATAAAAGAGTTATTATTTAATCAATAACAATTTATTTTAATCCAAGAACCCATGAACCGTATTGAATTGAATATAAATAAATATCATGTAGAATTTAGAAAAAAATACGTCAAAAATTCTACGATGCCATCATGTTTCGAACCGAGGTCCCTATGCATACAATGGTATGGCATACCAAATAGATAGTATATTAACCTGTAAACTGTAGTGTTATGCACCTCGCTCCTCATGGTCTAACGACTAGACTCTCCTTCCTATGATCGATAATTTTATTTCCACATCATACATGATACAAGCCGTTTTGAAAATCAGTTTAAACTTAGAATTTAAAAAGAAGAAAAAAATACTCTCAAAACTGACGTATATAAACATTCCGATTCAACGATGATAGCTGCAATTAATCCCAAAAAAATTTGGACAGCTGCCAGTGGAGTTTTGCGTCACTTCCGCGACATACTTGTGACATTTAACCGAGTCACTCAGGCAAAAATTTAGGGAAGGGGGCGTCAGTAGAGATGTTTACGCAACGTGTCATATATAAATTATATTTTCTCTAGAAAGGTTCAAAAAAACTGCATGGGCCCAAAATTAGACATTATTTTTTGTTAAAACAGATAAGTACACCTTTTCCAATTGTATTTCAGCAAAGATCAATTTAAATTCAGAAAGTATCAATTGTATTTCAGAAAGTGTCAATTGACGACCTCTAAATTACAAATTACGCTTTCTGAAATACAATTGATACTTTCTGAAATACAATTGGCACTTTCTGAAATAATATTGACTAATCTGAAATACAATTGACACTTTCTGAAACACAATTGACTAATCCGAAATACAATTAACACTTTCTGAAATACAACTGATTAATCTGAAATACAACTGACACATTCTGAAATACAATTGGAAAAGGTGTAGTAATTAAACAAATTAGTAATTTTGTGTTATGAAGATTTTTGTTTACTCATTGTTCTAAATTTAATCTCGCGAATTAGTAATTTTTTCGTTGAATTAGTTGTAATTAGTCATAACGGTGGCAATTTGTAGATTTGCTCACTTGTAAAAGATTATGTTCCTGTGTAACTTTGCTATTAAAGGTTGCATTGTATAATTTACTCGTGTGAATTCACTCTAATTTTCGGTAATTACTGTCTACTGAAAAGTTTTTAATTAATATATTAGTTAAACTTACAGGACGTTCTGAACCGTATTTCGTCCGGTCCACATCGCTCCCTGTTGTACAATAACTGCTTGCATGTCCTCCATGGTCCAAAGTACCCTTTCTCACCGCTTGGACCACCTGCAACAAATAAACCATTCGTTAAAAAAAATGTAATCTCTATTCGTCATAGGGTCGTCCCAAACACAGATGACAAATTATTAATCTATAAAAATAAATAAAAATATAAAAGAAAATAAAAAAATGTCTGCAACTGTAAATTTTTACAGAAATTTTAGACGTCGTTTTTATACTTTATAATATGATACTGTAACAAAACTGTTTTCTTACGTGGGTGGAATAAATTATTTATTTACAATAATTAAAAATGTAAACAACAATACACAATAATTCGTAACAATGAAAAAGTCAATTTCAACAGTCAACACTGTTTATATAATAATAACACGAACAGTATTTCTCAAACAAACTGAAAACACTTCATTAGCACTGTATTTATTTATTTCCGTTGTTTATAACACGACACTAATTCACGACTTTTCCTCCTTTCTCCGGTGACTGCAGCTCTACTTATATAAAGCTAGCAGCTTGACCCCCCCACGCTCGCGCGCTTTCTAGAACATTCTTGTGTCTTCGATATAATGCCACGCCTCACCATTGTTACTTGTTCTGGATGCTTCGATTGTCGCCAGTGGCGTATCATCTGGGTTTTTGCTACACATTGTTACTTGTTCTCGATGCTTCTATTGTCGCCAGCAGCGTATCGTCTGGGGTTTTGCTACACTACTATAGACCAAAATAACCATTTCCACAATGTTTGTCATTTAAAAAATGAACTGTGGATATGGGGGTGTTAACTGCATGGTGAAAATTTTTTCAATCGTCAAACAATTGCTATTTTTTTCATTTTTCCAAAAATGAGGCGCATCTGGTACCGTCATTTAATAACAGCTGTTTTTAACTAGGGTACGGTTTTATAAAACCACGCGGTGCAAGTGAAACTTTATTGCCATAGGTAACCCTAAATTTCCGAAAGTATATAATTTTTAACCGACTTCAAAAAAAGGAGGTTTCTCAATTCGACCGTATATATTTTTTATGTTTTATGTATGTTCGCGGGTAACTTCGTCGTTTATGAACCGATTTTGAAATTTTTTTTTATTTGAAAGGATATACTTTCAGATTGGTCCCATAGAAATTTCATCAAAATCGCTTCAGTAGTTCGGCTGATTTTAATAAAAAAGTAAGTAACGGCGTGTGATTCTTTAAAGTAAATGTTACTTTTTGACACTAAAAAGAAAAAAATAAAAATCTTTTTAACAAAAAAAAAAAACCTCCTTCAAAAAGGCACTAAAAAGAGGAAAATAATGAAATTTTGAGGTCTGTGCCAATTAAAATATGAAGTCGGTTAAAAAGTTTAGTATAGTGATTAATATCTTCTTTTTAACCAATTTCATATTTTAATTGGCACAGAACTCAAAATTTCATTATTTTCCTCTTTTTAGTGCCATTTTGAAGGAGGTTTTTTTGTTTGTTAAAAAGTTTTTTATGTTTACATGGTTTTGGTAATGTAATTTGAACCCTGATCAGCATGGAGACGAAAGTAAGGATTCTAGGAATCGTGGTCAATGTGTATTTAATGTGCTGCTCGACTAATATACTTACGATATTAGTTATGTAAACGTGCGTCGTACAGTATAGTTATGGAACATAACGTCGCTGCTTTTCGATGAGTAGTGATCTGGTCGACTACTATCACACTTGTATACAGTCGTACAATATAGATAAACGTGACTTGACACGTGACATGCATAACCGAACGAAAACAAAACGAGGATAATAAAGCTTACTTTAAAAAATAATAATTGAAACTAGGCTCGGATAATCTTGCCCGTTAAATTAAAAAAATTGTTCCCTTACGGTTAGGGTTACCATCCGTCCGAACATTTCCGGACTTTCGACCTTCCGTCCAGACTTTGTTCGGCTTTTTAATTTGTCCGGTTTTTTTAATGAATGTTTAAATTTCGCATTAAATTACTTAAAAATAAAACGTTGAAGTACTAAATCAGTCTAAAATGTCCGGCTTTTTGTCAGGACTTTTCAAATTTAGAAATGGTAACCCTATTTACATTGGTACTTAGTTAGTCTTCTACAGAAAAAGTATTCGTTTTATTTGTATCATATACACGTAGTATGTATACCTGTGCAAAGAGATGCTTACTGTTTAAAAAGAAACCCACGTAATCGTGAGCATCCAGTCAATGTTGTAACAAGAAATATAACAGTTCTTTTAACGTGTAGACACGAGCATGTCATTTAAGGTTGTTAAACTTTGAACTTGATACTTCTGGCGTATCTACATAATATCTACCTTAGTATCTGCACTAATACAGTGCAGTGTTCATACACAGCAAGTATAGCAAGCCTTTTGAAAATAATTATGGGAACTATTGCCAGTGCTGTCAACTTTCAGAATGTTTTTTTTTCCCATTCAAAGTATAAGAATAATTAAGAGCACTCTGGTTTAATTTAATAATAAAGAGTTTAGTCACGTCTAACCACAATAATTTTATTAATGAATTTAAAAATTTTATGTCCGCGCGTAAATATTTAATCTTAAGGTTACACTTAAAGAATAAATTGAGCTCATAGTTTAGTTTTTGCTGAAGATGAGAGCATAGCTCTTGAAATGTACATTCATTAATAAAATTATTGTGGTTAGACGTGACTAAACTCTTTATTATCATCCAAAGTATAACAAATCTCTTGGTAAGAAACAGACGCTTATGACCTTTGTAGTTTGTTATCAAGCGTCTATAATCTACAATATATATGTATTTAAGAAGCTCATGTTGAATAGAAAAGAAAAAGACAGGTCGCAGTTAGTCACAATATTAAGAGAAATTATTATTGTAGCGCATCTATTATTATTATTATTGTAGATTATAGACGCGTCGACAACTCAGGTCATTAGCGTCTTCAACACAAAAATTAATAATCCATTTTTGTATTAGAATCTGTCAGCTGGCATACACAAACCGACTGGTACGAGCTCGGGCTCCTGGGAACGCCAATTCTCAAAGAACATTGGAATGGACGCTAATGACCAAAGTTGTCGACGCGTCTATAATTTACAATAAATCGACGCGTCTATAATTTACAATAAATAAATAAAGATTGGAATGCAATTATTGAGAGAACAACTACCAATGTTCCCCCTGGGGGATGTAGCATCTAATTTTTCATCAATGTTTAGGCATGCTTTTATAGTTCTAAAAATTCAATGCAAAAAAATATTAACAAATTAAAATAGGCTGTATCTAATTATTAATGTCACGTTTTGGGACTGATTTTGGTTTTTTGTTCCTGTAAACCAAATATCATTAAATTTGAAAAAATTAAATTAAAGCGTAGGCATGGTAAGTTTTTTAAAAGACGACGATTTGATGTTTAACACAGACTTTCAATGAACGTGAAATATTTAGTTCCTTTAAATTAGCTGTACGCAAAGAACGCAAAGAAAAAGTGAAATTCTACATGTTAGCATAAATTTTTGTTTTCAATACGCACGAGATTTCAAAATCACGAGACAAAACGTGTTGATAAAAGGTCGATAAAAGGTTAAATCACATTTAGTAATGGCGATTAGTCGGTAAGTAATGACCACCGTTTCACTTTCGAAGTAATAGTAGACTTATGTCAATCTTCTGAAAGGACACGTACCTATACGTAATTTCGCGACGGTAGCGGTGCTGTTATATCATTCATAAAGCTATTATAAAGATAATAAATAAATAAATAAAATAAAAAATAAAATAAAAATAAATAAAATAGAAACTCCAAAACAAAACAATGTTGTGGTCGACTATGTAGAGTATTAATGTTGACTCAAAAAGACACAACACTATGATATGGTACCGGTTCTGTCACCATACTATGGTGACAGAACCGGTACTGTCGGGAAGTTAAACATCATTCAGAAGATTGGAAATAGAGAAAGAAAGATCAGTCTGGACCAATGAAAATACGCCAGACTACGTATCGATTACGACCGTTAAAATACGATGATTTAAGTTAATTGCAATCATCCTTCTCTATCGAAGATCAGTTTCTTTCTTCAATCGTCGCCTTCTGTAAAATACCTACTCTGTAGTATAACCTTTGCAAATCGGCTGTTACGCTCATGATTTTGAAAGACTTTGGACTCAACGTGAAAGAAAACGTGTATATTTCAACTATACAATAAGGCAAACAAAAATGATCCAGATTGTGAGATTTTACGTGGACGAAATCATACTTTCTTGGAATTCTTTTCAAAGTTGAAAAAAATAATGATGAACCATGACTTATTTATTTTTATTTATGTAGTACCTATTCGAAGATGTCTTAGAAACGAGAGTCGTGTCTGTCAAGTTAAACATATTCCGTGCTTTATGATAACATTTTTATATTTCATAAAATAGAAATACTCGAAACTTTATATAATATTCATTGAAAGTTTGATTTACTATTTTCACAGTTTGTGGAATAAAAATGTACTATTTGTGTATTTGCATACTTCTCGTTTAAGGGTGCGACGCCAGGGTACTTGCATGGATTTTTTTATTTTTATTAAGGCTACCAATTCATATTTTCAATTTATAATTTTTTTAATAATTAATGAATAAATCCATTTACGATCCATTTAATATTTTATAGTCCACCAGTCAGGTACTTTTTACCTGGAAAGTATTCCGAAGTTAATGATATTTTGACGTATGTTGTTTGCGGGTACTCTGTGGAGTAGAATCTGAGTTTTCGACCTCGAGGACCCTGTGCTAACGTGGCGGGAGCCGAAAAACCACAAAATTTTACCACCTTTTTTGCTTTTTTCGAAATCTCTCAGAAAAGGTCGACTTAAGCAATTCTTTCATTATGTAATGTTTTAAAGAGGATTACATTTCCTACAATTTTCATTCTCACAACTTTTCTGTGGTACTAATAAGCGCGCTGCAGCTTCTTGAAAATCACCCGCTCGGCTTTTTGTAACCTTGGTAACCAATGGTTAAAATATAATGTTCTTTTCAATAGTTTTATTTATTTTGTTCTTTATCGATACGAACTTTAAATTGAAAATACACATGTTTCACATTGGTTACCAAGGTTACAAAAAGTCGAGCGGGTGATTTTCAAGAAGCTGCAGCGCGCTTACCATTAGTACCACAGAAAAGTTGTGGAAATGAAAATTGTAGGAAATGTAATCCTCTTTAAAACATTACATAATGAAAGAATTGCTTAAGTCGACTGTTTCTGAGAGATTTCGAAAAAAGCAAAAAAGGTGGTAAAATTTCATGGTTTTTCGGCTCCCCCCACGTTAGCACAGTGCGAAATAAATCTGATATAAATACAGTGAATATAAATATTGAAATATAAATAATTAGAAATAAATAATCTTTGTATATATAGTTATTTGTTAAGTGCTATTTATTGTTTAGTTATTATTGTTGTGTTTTTAATTATTGTAAATAAATATTTATTCCGCCAACTCAGAAAACAGTTTTGTAACAATATCATGCTCATAGGAAGGCAAAAGAAAATTGGCTTGATAGTTCATTAGTAAAACAAGGAAAGCATAGGAAGGTAATAACAAAACTGGCTTCGATAGTGTCAAGACATATCTTTAAGCATTTTTTTAAATTGTATTTGAAACTATTATTAACCTTTATTATATATTTGAGATAATCTAATTTAACGATATATTTTACATTATGTAAAAATCGAACTACCAAATTTAAATTTTCAACATTTACTGAAAATTAAAAGAAACAATGATCACAGCCTTAATTTTTAGTGTATTTGCCATATGGCACATACACTATTGGCGTCGGTCGGATGGCGGGACCTAGGGGTCGGACTAAAACTTCTCGACGTTTCATAGCCTCCTGAACAATTTGGCACCATTTTTGGAAATGTTTATATATATATGTATATATATATATATGTATATATATATATTTTATATATATATATGTGTTCGCGGCATAACTCTCGAAAGACTTAATTGATTTGAACTAAATTTGGTAGACACGTTGGAATCCATCACCGCACGGAACCTATTTAAAATGGGCCCAATCGGACCATTTTGAGGGTAGTTTTTAGGGGTTGAAAAAAGTTTTTGGGCCCAAAAATACCGAAAAAAATCTCAGAATTGTTTAAAAATTGGAATTTAACCTTTTAGTAGAGATTAAAGTGTGTTGCTAAAATTTTAACAAAATCGGCACGACAGGACCGGACTTACAAATTTTATGAAAACACTAGTTTACGGATAGTGATTTATTTGCTGACGGGTGTATTTAATTTGGTACGGAGGTTGCATTGATAATACTATTGAAATTAGGAAAAAAAATATTATTTTAAGGGATGTATTAAAGGGTTAAATTTTTCATTTTGTCCAAAAACAGACTTAAGTTCACATAATAAAGCCACAAGGCCTGTATTATCAAATACACTATATTGTCGGCAGGGTTTTGGCACTGCGACCCGAGTTTTTTTTTTATTTAGTGTAATTTTGAAAATATAAAAAACATTTTCATTTTATTGTTAAATAAATAAAATTCAAACATGCTTTCCTTCGTAAAATAAATAATGCAGAAATATAAGAAAATTTTCTTTATTCATATTTTGTGAACAAGTACTTAACAGTAATGGACTTTTCAAAAACAACTGAAGGTACCTACAATATGTTAACAGCATTTTTTTCTGCAAATCACGTTTTTAAATTTAATTAAATACATTTACATAATATTATTCCAGTGTTTAAAACCTATAGGTGACTGCACGTAGCAAACGACACCAATGATGCAATCGATTCTGAAATCTTATTTCGCGTGTACAAAATTCAAATAAAGTTTATAATTGATCCCAGTTTTCACAAAATTAAACATAGAATTAATTATTTAACTTACCTACATTAAAAGATAGCTGAACGGAAAAAATTATAATTTTATTAAAATATGCTACCTGTAGTTTTTATTTTACTAAACACCTGTGTTAAAAAGGTCATAGCGTTTTCAATAGAGCTTCTTGCAGATGTAAATGGTGTGAACATCAGTACAAACCAATTTTATCTAATAGACTAATACCGACTACCGCCTTTAATCATAATAAGCTTTGCGGCCCGGCTTAATCTGGGTAAATTTTGGTTTGGCAGTTAAATAATCAAGAACAATCTCTTATATTATAATGTAGCAAAACCCCAGACGATACGCCGCTGGCGACAATAGAAGCATCGGGAACAACGAGTGACAGTTGAAATAAATACAGTGCTATTGAAGTGTTTTCACTTTGTTTGAGAAATACTGTCCGTGCTATTATTATATAAGCAGTGTTGACTGCTGAAATTGACTTTTCATTGTTACGAATTATTGTATATTGTTGTTTACATTTTTAATTATTGAAATAAATAATTTATTCCACCCACGTAAGAAAACAGTTTTGTTACAATAATATACTTTTTACAACACTTGCATCAAAAATACAATTTTAGATGGCTATGCACCGTTTGTTAAGTGATTCTTTATGGAAAGCTTCTGATGTGTTCGAGCGCGTGAAGTAAATTTTAACGCACTCCGTGCTATAAAGTAATACTGCTTTGTTTTATTTTAAAACACACGGGCTATAAAGTAATAGTTTTGTTTTATTTTAAAACAGGCGTGTGTTAAGTAGTACTTTATAGATTACTTTGCTATAATGTCACTAATAAAATATTTATCTACTTATATTGTGTTTTATTTGCTTAAAATTGAACTTTTGAATCAGTTGTTGCAAAAAATATTTTATGTAACGCGTGACTAAAATGACGAATCTGATAGTTGCGATTTTACAGTACTCTCCTAAGGTTATGTTGCGGTAAACTCGCACTCGTTCTGGTATAAATGCAACATAACCTTAGGAGAGTATTGTAAAATCGCGACTGCCATATAATTCGTCACTTAAGCTACTTGTTGCATAAATATCTATTACTGTATTTTTGGCGTGAATAACATTTAATGACAATGTCTAATTCTGAGTATAGCGTGGAACAACAAGCAAACTTTACTTCATTATAGGTAGTAGTACAGATATAAAATCACTGCAGATTCACAGACGTACAAAACCAAAGTATTATATAGGCGCTATTAGGTCGCGCCTAAACAAAGCACAACACAGCGTCCGAACTATTCTTGAATTAGTTGATTGATGGAGCATAAATTACATTTTCCGGTAAGGAATTCCAGACATGGAAAACTCAGGTTGACGATAAAGCCAGCCTACATATTTTCTACAACTTCCGTTATCAAATTTGTGGTTCCAAGACAAAGTCACGTATGTAGATTTTTTTGCAATTTATCTGTTCCTTCAAAATGCTTTTTTGTGTAAGTTTTGTTTTCACATTAATGTGATTCCCCGAACCTGAAAAGTCTTTGCTTGCAAGAAACGTATGCTTATTGCGGCGTTTTAATAAACCACTGAGGAAACACAATTTTCGCTACTCTATAAGAGATGGGACACTGATTTTTCGAGAATTCTCGCTATCAAGACGAGAAAAACATCTAGAGTTGCAAAATTTCTCATCTC
Source organism: Mongoloraphidia duomilia (assembly GCA_039654895.1). Lineage (NCBI taxonomy): Eukaryota > Metazoa > Arthropoda > Insecta > Raphidioptera > Raphidiidae > Mongoloraphidia > Mongoloraphidia duomilia. The sequence continues at coordinate 13,665,789 of CM077524.1, forward strand.
GAAATACAAAACGAGAACAAGAATCATTGATCATTTCTCGTCGAAATAATAAAAATAATTAAATGTAAAATCATATTAACTTTCTGACAATCCAACATATTAAGCTATTATATAGTGTTACACGCATCAAGAGCAGTGGCGCTTCAGTTCGGCTGATGACTACTGTACTACCGACTTAGGTTCACTGGCGTATAACCATAGACAATTACCACAACCATAGACAATAACAACAAGGCGTATGTATTAGCCTAGCGGCACTGGCGAGAACTAATTGTGCCAACACGGCACCCGGTGAATGATTCCCAGGCGGATGGGGGTAGGTCAAGGGCATTCCGGCGAATGGCGACGCGCGTTCCACACGTGTATAACTAATAAAAGTGTATTTTTACGGACATAATAAAACGGTATAAATAATTTCCGTAACAATAGAATAATAGAAATGAAGTTAAAGCTCTTTCTCTTTCAAATAGCTGCACCGGTACAGCACCTAGAGTCTATCCCTATAATTCCCTACTGGATGGAGAAGTTCTTCTTTCAAAAAGCCGAATACCGGAACCAGATTCGGTTCCGGAACAAATGTTGTGCCGGATACCGGATCCATATCCACTTTCGACAAAATGACCGAATACTGGAAACGGATCCAGAATAGGTCTCCATCCGTAATAAGTAATTCTGTCTTGTGATTCAAAATAAATTCTCTCGAGAAAAACAACCGGCTACATTTATTCACCGAAAGAAGCTATGTAATACATCACCGTTCGACCGCGTATACCGTACACTTTTGTAATGCTAATGCAATATAGTATAGCAATAGCATTTTTTATGGTGACACTGGCGACCATCGCGTTGTTTTATTTGTCACATAAAACAATTTTCACTTCAGTTCGCTATCTGAAGGGGACGTGAAATGGAAAAATTAAATTCCAGTCACAGAGGCAACACAGCTAAACGGCCTCTACTACATTTGTTGCATTCCTCTCTGCAAGAAAGAAATGGAAGTCGAGTCACAAACAGACTCTTTAAACCCTTTACCGTACGCATGGATCTATTTATCATAATAACTTTCCACACAAAGTCAAACCTTGTGTTTGTTTTTCTTAGCAACATATCACAGTCTCATCACGGCAAGCAGATTGAGAACAGTAAAGTGCAGGAGGGCAAGGGCTAGAAGCGCTGACTTATCGCTTAACGAACAACGATTTAATAGTGCGCTTTCTCATCGAGCGAGCATTTAGTTATATTTTGCGCTATTACGAACAAATTTGTCGGTTAATTTTAACTAAATCACAGGCAGACACATACTTCTAATCTAGGCCGAATGAGGTTATATAAATAGTTTTGCGATTGAAACATCCCTCATGGGTTGGGGCCTGGGGGTGCTTCAAAGGTCCATCAAGACGCTTATGATCTCTGTTGTCGAGCGTCTATAATTTATAATATTTTCTTATCAAAGGTTAATAATTGCAGTAAATGATTATAATTAAGATATAAATTCTCATCTTACAGTGAGATCTCGACAATTTCATCTCAAGAAAAATTGTTATTTTTGTCTCTATAGCATAGGACCTAGATTCATCTAACTAGAAATGTCACGAATATTCTGCTACTACTCGGTATTCGGCCGAATACCGAATATTCGGCGCTTCGGCCGAGAGCGTGGCCGTATATTCGTTATTCGGCCAAATCACTATTCGTGGCATCTCTACATCTAACTATACAAGATCAAAAGCTAACCATGCAAATTGAACAAATTAATTGTCAACGCGAATTTCAAACCACTTCAAATCACATCACATTAAAATTTTTGTGCAGAAGAAATCACGCCCTGACCTTTTCCAATTTTATATTAAAATTCAGATTGTTAACAATATTTTTCACACGGGTTCGTGTGCAAAGTCAAATCACGCAAGAATTATTCTTGCACAAATCTTTAGAAATTTCTCTATAGTCACCTGACTGTGTAAATAGGTGCATTGTTAATTATTTAAATCATTAATGTCGCGTATATAAAAAATAATAAAACAATAATTCGTTTTATTCCGTTGAGATTTTTCAAATAAAACTGCATTTTTAATTAAAATCAGCCTATGAAATAATCTTGGAAAATCCCGAGAGTCGGAAGAATATTATGTCGTATGATATACATAGTTTTAATCATTGACAAAGAAAATAGACTGCGCAACGGGTTTTTTTTAATGTCCACTATTATGTGAACGAGATAAAGTGGTTGCCAATTTTTGTGACCACTATCAGTCCAAGTATGAAACATTGCAATCCATTTGCAAAACCAAGTCTAATGTTGTGGTCATGATCATGAACGTCATTGTTATTCAGCACTGTAAGTTTTGATTTGTTTGTATATAGCAGCGTTTCTGATATACAGGGTGTCCACTGTCCATGCGACATTTAATTTCTTTGCCTTTTGAGTTAGAAATTAAAATTTTAGGGGGTTGAATAACCTGGGGGAGACACCTATGTAAGATTGTGTCTCCTTGCGAATTATTTTTTTAACCTCCAAAAGTTTCCAATTTTTAACTCAAAAGGTAAAACAATGAAATGCGTGAAATTTTTTTCGTATGAGCACCAATTGCATAAAAAAAATTTGTATCTATGTTACCTCAAAACTCTAGAACCACTGAACCGATTTGAGAAATTCTTTCGATGTTTAAAAGCTAACTTCTTAACGAATAACATAGGCTATCACATATTATTACCCTACTACAAAATAGGAATAAGAAGTGGGTGAAAATAGTGATTTCCACCCGAGCGCAGCGGACTAGACAATTAATATATTTATTTTTCTCCTACTAATCCCAATATTATCTTTCGAAACGATACCGGTTATCGATACTTTTCATTCCATTTTTTTGAAATTTAAGTATCGATACTTTTCATTCTATTTTTTTGAAATTTCTGTATCGATACTTTTCATTCTATTTTTTTGAAATTTCAGTATCGATACTTTTCATTCTATTTTTTTGAAATTTCAGTATCGATACTTTTCATTCTATTTTTTTGAAATTTCAGTACCGATACTTTTCATCCTATTTTTTTGAAATTTCAGTATCGATACTTTTCATTCCATTTTTTTGAAATTTCAGTATCGATACTTTTCATTCTATTTATTTGAAATTTCAGTATCGATACTTTTCAATCTATTTTTTTGAAATTTCAGTATCGATACTTTTCATTCTATTTTTTTGAAAATTCAGTATCGATACTTTTCATTCTATTTTTTTGAAAATTCAGTATCGATACTTTTCAATCTATTTTTTTGAAATTTCAGTATCGATACTTTTCATTCTATTTTTTTGAAATTTCAGTATCGATACTTTTCATTCTATTTTTTTGAAATTTCAGTATCGATACTTTTCATTCTATTTTTTTGAAATTTCAGTACCTATCGATACTTTTCAATCTATTTTTTTTGAAATTTCAGTATCGATACTTTTCATTCTATTTTTTTAAAAATTCAGTATCGGTACTTTTCATTCTATTTTTTTGAAATTTCAGTATCGATACTTTTCATTCTATTTTTTTGAAAATTCAGTATCGATACTTTTCATTCTATTTTTTTGAAAATTCAGTATCGATACTTTTCATTCTATTTTTTTGAAATTTCAGTATCGATACTTTTCATTCTATTTTTTTGAAATTTCAGTATCGATACTTTTCACTCTATTTTTTTGAAATTTCAGTATCGATACTTTTCATTCTATTTTTTTAAAATTTCAGTATCGATACTTTTCATTCTATTTTTTTGAAATTTCAGTATCGATACTTTTCATTCTATTTTTTTGAAAATTCAGTATCGATACTTTTCATTCTATTTTTTTGAAATTTCAGTATCGATACTTTTCATTCTATTTTTTTGAAAATTCAGTATCGATACTTTTCATTCTATTTTTTTGAAAATTCAGTATCGACACTTTTCATTCTATTTTTTTGAAATTTCAGTATCGATACTTTTCATTCTATTTTTTTGAAAATTCAGTATCGATACTTTTCATTCTATTTTTTTGAAAATTCAGTATCGATACTTTTCATTCTATTTTTTTGAAATTTCAGTATCGATACTTTTCATTCTATTTTTTTGAAATTTCAGTATCGATACTTTTCACTCTATTTTTTTGAAATTTCAGTATCGATACTTTTCATTCTATTTTTTTGAAATTTCAGTATCGATACTTTTCATTCTATTTTTTTAAAATTTCAGTATCGATACTTTTCATTCTATTTTTTTGAAATTTCAGTATCGATACTTTTCATTCTATTTTTTTGAAAATTCAGTATCGATACTTTTCATTCTATTTTTTTGAAATTTCAGTATCGATACTTTTCATTCTATTTTTTTGAAAATTCAGTATCGATACTTTTCATTCTATTTTTTTGAAAATTCAGTATCGATACTTTTCATTCTATTTTTTTGAAAATTCAGTATCGATACTTTTCATTCTATTTTTTTGAAAATTCAGTATCGATACTTTTCATTCTATTTTTTTGAAATTTCAGTATCGATACTTTATCAGCTCCAGACGACATGGGACAACGTATGCCAATGTTGGCGAATATATTGGCAACTAATATTGGGCTATGGGCACGGTTGGGAATGTGTGATCATGAATATGTTAAGTATCCACACGATAGGATTCTGTTTGTCCAGTGTAATATACACACACTGATAAACACAACGTAGTGGATAAAAACAAAGTCATATTTGCAAGTTGAGACTAAGCGTTGGCCAATCCCTCAAAAAACCGCCCTCAAAGCGAATGTCTTTCAATACCAACGAGGGCAGATAGCCTAGTGGTTAGCGTGGTTAGTGCCGCAACCTCTGGAGTGGACTGCCGTAGGTTCGAATCTCACCTGCGCTCATGGATGTTTTGTGATGTTATTTAGTTTTAAGATAGTTGTTATTTAGTGTAGTTGAAAGACGCTAATGACCTGAGATGTTGACGCGTCTATAATCTACAATAAATAAATAAAATGCAATGCCAACGTCGGCGACTGTTTCTTAAATATTGGCGATATGAAAACAATTCACAAGGCATGGCAATCGCCCAAATGTCAACATTGGTCGATATTTGCTAGGTCGTTTGGAGCCGGCTTGAGGAAGACTTTTTCTGGTATGTTTCGCACAATCCATTCTCTATGTTGGTGGTTTCAACTAGACGTGAAATGGAAAGATTTCATTTTATATAAAGTATACTGGAACCGACGAAGAAGGTATGCACTATGCAGTATGTTATATGCCCATCCTGTTACGCTCTGTTGAGTGAGAGTGCCTTGGCGTTGTATTAGTGTTGTTGGACGGGTGTGGCCTCTGGTAACATAACTGTGATGGTTTGGTTCCAGGGTTGCCACTCACACGGTTTTCATCCAGACTACTACTTGAGAGTTGTTGTGAGACAATCCATTAAAACATGCATCCACAAGTATGCGTCCGGACCATTTCCGTGACATTCGTCAAATTTAGATGTTTCGAAAAAAAATCCGTTGTTACCTGCCTTTGGCATTCATCAACCTGATCTACTAGTGAAAGAAAATTCGCTACTCGCACATCTGTAATGTGCGAGTAGCGAATTTTCTTTTCGAAATATACAACTATTGAGTCGAATAGCACTGAAAAAAATTCAAACGGAATAAGCGGTTTTTAACTGCCCTACTTAACTAGATCGTCACAGTTCATTTCAGTTCATCTAGCAGATCGAGCATACAACGAAATAATTTTTTTCACATCAACGCCGCTATTGTAAAATCGATTTTCGGTAACGGTACTGAGAGTTTCCTATAGGGATGACAATTTTCAGTTGTCGGTTTTCTCTGTTTTTTAACGTTGTTAAGACAGTGATAGAGCGATTGAGTTTGGCCAACTTCAATCCGCATATTATAATACTCGAAAACGTCACAATGACAGACATAACCCCACATAAATTTCACATAGATTTGGCATAGCATTTGCAACGCGTTTGATTGCTGCCCTCGTACCTCGGGCAGCAAACTTCACACTGGTTGCAAACACTATGTTTCGACCCTTGTAATGCAATGTTCTATTACTATTCGCTTCGAATAATTTCTACTCGATTTTTCGAGTAGGTACTCTTACACCTCTAAATAGATTATATCTGATAATCAACAGTCGTTTTCAAGAATTAAATGACAAAATATTATTTCTTTAAAAAAATCATGACCTCAAAAGTGAGTAAATTATTAGCAATATTGCAAATCCATAATTTTTTTAAATTCTAAATTACGTAAGTAGGTATATATTAAGAAATAAATAAACAAAGGTTTGAGTTCTTGTGGACATTGCTATATATAAGAGGGGATCAGTTACCACTCTCGGGCACTGTGGCAAAATTGGTAACTCACCTAGCCGGAAACTGGGAGTTTCGGGTTCAAGTCTCGACAGTGGTCATTTGATTTTTTCTTAGATATAGCTTATACAAATCATGGCAGCTTGGCTGTCTGATATATATTATTTTCACCTCTAATTGTTATGTGAATAATATTGTTGTGGATATAAGGGGTTAAAAAATCGTTTGATTTTATCATTTACCTAATATTAAGAAATGTTTATCTCCAGAACAATTTCCCGGTTTTCTAGGCACTTTTTTAGTTTCTTCCCTGGCTTTACGTACGTGAGAAATATACAGAAATAAACAATTTATATGTTTATATTTCAGAAAAATTTCCGATCAACTTAAAACTAGCAGCTACATGCAAAGATTTTGTATGACGCTTGATACTAAAATTAAGTTGGTCGATCAAAATTTGTTCGATATAGTTACGGAACCCTCGGTGCGCGACTCAGAATCACACTTCTCCATGTTTATCACAAAAATTCCTGAATTTTACCAAAATTCCCTGACATTTCCCTGAGTTTCTCGGACACGTAAAATTTCCTGACTTTTCCAGGTTTTCCCGGTTTTCGAGAAAGTGGCCACCCTCAGCCCAATCTATAAATTAAAATTTGCATCCTTCACCATCGATTTCCAAATTCTGTAGTTTTTATATATTTTTTACCTTTAAGCTGGCAACCCTGAAGCTCCGAACGGTTCACTTTAACAATCTAGATGAACTATACGCAGGTACTTGAAAAATGAAATTCATTCAAGATGTCGACAATTTTTTTTTTATATTTCTTGAAGTAATTAAATGTCACGACAGTCAAACTGAATAATATGCATTGAAAGTGTGAAAACGTCATTTCGGCCTTTTATTAAATATGAAGATCGTTTTGCCAGAGTACCTACGATTTTAATTATACATTTAAGTAAGAAAAACAACAGTGCCTACAGTCAAAACCATGGCTGTGCATATTTATCAAAATACACATTCTTGCTCGTATGTCAAGGTTATTAGAGTACAGGTTGCCTCATTCCATCTGACCAATCAGCGTAAGCGCGGGAATGACGTCAACTAGAATTTAGTTTAAATCAAGTACAAAAATTGTTGATGATTATGCTTATTTATATTAGGTGCTTCGTGCAGATTTTTTCTTAAAATTGGCAGAAGACAATAAATAGAAGAATAGATGTTAAAAATAGGATAATTTTTATTTTTATTACAAAATTTAGGTTTTAATATCTATAATATAAACAAACAAAAAATTAAATAATGCTCAAGAAATGGCAGATCTTGTTAATTATCTATTTTTTAAATTTAAGAAACGAATAAAATTAACTAACAAATTGATAAATTAATTATTTTATCTTTTATATTCACAAAATATTAAAAATAACCACAAAACACCATAACACTTAACAGCTATCGCAAAATTGACAACTTATCATATTTTTTTCACTAACAGAAGAATCATGTTTCTATTAGGTATTAAAAAAACATATCACACTACCATGGTTACTGTGATTTTTATTTCCAAAAATTAGCAGCGTCCATCGTCTGATATGATCTTTTCTATTGAAGTGAGCAAGCATGGTATATTCTGAGTGACGTCATCCCCCCACTACTATCTATCGGAATGAGGCAACCTATACTCTACTAACCTTGCTCGTATGTGACATATATGATCTATACAAATGCATTGTGCCGTTATATCATATACAAGTGGCCCCGTCCGGCTTCACCCGGGTGCAATACACTACTCACTCGCTTCGCTCGTTCGCTTGAATATTATAAATATACTACTCACTCGCCTTGCTCTTTCGCTTGAATATTATAATTACATTACTCACTCACTTCACTCGTTCACTTTCTCACTTGCTACGTTCGTTCGCTATATAATTATAAACCTTCTGTGAAAAATTATCTAACTGATTGTGAAAACCGCATCAAAATCCGTTGCGTGGTTTAGGAATTACATTACTCACTCGCTACGCTCGTTCGCTATATATATATATAAACCTTCCGGGAACAATTCCGTCATAATTTTAATGATTTTAAGAAGGCCTTAAAAAATATTTGCTGGATTTAAATTTATATAGTCTGGATACATTATTATGATGTGAATTTTTTATATTGATATTTTTACTTTATGTACTGTATGTTTTATTGACTTTTTGTATCCAATTTTTGGCCATGCAAATAAACTTATAATATCTTATCTTATCTTATCTCACATGATTTTTGCGTAATTTAAGTTTACGGAGCGCACGCAACGGAAGCTCTCAAAAGGAATAATTTTTCCCGTTTTTGCAACATTTTTCATTGATGCTCCGCTCCTATTGGTCGTAGCGTGATATTATATAGCCTATAGCCTTCTTCGATAAATGGGCTATCTAACAAAAAAAAATTTCAAATCGGACTGGTAGTTCCTGAGATTAGCGCGTTCAACCAAACAAATAGATATAGATAGATTGAAATTTGGAAAACAGGAAAAAAATTATGAAAACGGAAAATTCGCTCTTCTAGTCCTTAGAACTTTACAATTACAGACTAAGTTACGATTTAGTTTATTTTTATTAAAGTTATTAACTTCTGTATAAATCATTAAAACATGACTCTCTCATGATGTGGACTTTGTAGGGGCGTTACTATATATACGAACACATCGATCTATACTCAGTAGTGCTTCTATTGTACAAAGTGCAGAATTTATTAAATTTTATAATATTATTAGTTTAGATTATTATACATATATTAGATGTATTTGTTGAACTAAATCAGAACTAGCCGTTCTGTTGCTACAAATCAAGCAAATTTTATTGATCCACTATTTTTAAACACATTGCTATACCTATTTAAATGTTATTTAAAAGTACTCACTGAAATTAATATTTTCCTCCTTTTTCCTTCTATTCAAATTATTTACTGTTTATTTTGATAACCTAAGCCCTGCAGTATTTAACCAGCTGTACCCGCGGCTCACCTCACGTGCTATGGAATCTAATTTCCACCCTTATTGTACTAACGAATTGTTGAAAACATTAAATTAGCATATCTTCTGACTGAGTGATCCGATTGCGATGAAATAAAAACTAAATGTTACTTCTAATAATAACCAAAGGATTTAAGAGTAAAGGTTACTCGTCCAGACGCAGGGGTTTAAATCGTTTGATTATTATTAACTATCTACTATATATCTTACTTTCAGACATCTTTTTTTGTGACTTCCATATTTAAATATAATGTTAAAAAAACACCTTAATTTAATGAAAACTACTCTTGCGTGCATAGAAATCGGCCCACTGTTAACTTTTGACTTTAACTATATTTTTTTAAGGAACTATTCATCAGTCCAAAAAAGACTATATGCTGTTTGAAAGACAATTTAATTAGTCTAAGTTTATTAAATTTATTTCGGCTTCTTAGGCTTAAAATTGTGAAATTAATGCATGAAACAAATTAACTTTTTTATTACTAAAAGAAGTATGGTTTATTAACAAAGATCTAAATAAACTCTTTATTTTTAATATTTAGGATGACTCCCTCTTGCCCTAATAACATCTCTCATACGATTAGGAATAGATCTAATCAAGTTCAATATTGTTTACCTGAGACCAAGACAGCAATTTGCAGAACGCTGCATTGAAGATCGGATAACTTGTGGAGATGTTTCCTGCATGATCTGGGGTGCAATTTCTATGGGAGCACGAACCGACTCTGCTTTCATCCGTTGGGACGACCGTGGTCACGGGAAACGAGGTTTAACGGGTGCTAGATACATCGAGGAGATTTTAGCAGTTAATGTGGTACCTTACGTCGACTACATCGAAGTAAATTTAATTTGATGCATGACAATGCGAGGCCGCACACCACAAGATTCGTGCAAGATTACATTACAGCAGTCGGTTTTCGGGTTATGGAGTGGCCAGAATGCAGTCCCGACCTTAACCCAATCGAACATTTATAGGATGAGCTGAAACGAAAAATTCGTGCCCCAATCTCGATCCCACAGCTTATTGCTGCAGTAAAAGGAGATAGGCTTAACGTCCCACAAGAATCAATATTGAACTTGATTAGATCTATGCCTAATCGTATGAGAGATGTTATTAGGGCAATCCTAATTATTAAAAATCAAGAGTTAATTTAGATAATTGTCAATAAACCATACTTCTTTTAGTAATAAAATAAAAAGTAATTTGTTTCATGCATTAATTTTACAATTTTAAGCCTAAGAAGCCGAAATAAATTTAATAAATTTACGACTAATATCGAAGCATATTAAATTGTCTTTCAAACAGCATATAGTCTTTTTTGATCTGATGAATAGTTCCTAAAAAAAATGTAGTTAAAGTCAAAAGTTAACAGTGGGCCGACTTCTATGCACGCAAGTGTATTTTTATTTACTTGTTGACTATGAATAAATCACTGAATTTTATCAAATTAGTAACTACTAAACTAATATAAGTAGTCAAAATAAGTCTTTATTTATGTCAGTCCGTGGTGTTAAGTGTCAGTCACAATACCTTGAGGTAGTTATTAAACAATAACTACATATTTAATCTATTGAGGAATCACATTATGCAAGACTTCATGACAATAAATATAAAATATCTGGGTTTCGGTTTCGGTCAATTTTTGACGGAAACTCGTATTTTAGACCAAAAGCGGTCGAAACCGAAACCGAACTTTTGGTCAGACACTAGTTAATATAATTATTGATTATAGTTATAATTAATCTATGCGAGATGCTGTGTTAAAATTATCGTACTTATACAATATCATTCTACAGAGATAATCCTAGTAGTACTTTATTCTTTATACCGGGCCTGCACACGGCCAACATGCATTTACGTAAAAGCACAATTGTCTGGCAATTAAACATTAGCTTGTAGCAGAGAGTAAACAATAGAGTAGGTACTATAGATATACGAAGACTGTGAAAATCCTTTGTTCTTCTTATATCCCCGACCCCGAAGGCATAAGGTTTAAGAGGTGTGAAGTACTTACACACACAGAACATATTATACTGGTTAACATTTCAATTGATAATTCATTTACAGTAATTAACCAATTCAGAATAATTTCTAGTTTAAATCAATTATCCACCTAAATTTCTTGTTTCAATCTGACCACAATAGTACGGGCCAATACCTATTATAACTAAATAAGCCCTCCACAAGATCAATAGGTAAAAAAACAAAAAAAAGTTGACCATCTCTGTAACTTGGCCACCGCCTAAGAAATCTTTCACATACTATTCGGTTTGGCCGGTCATGTTTTAAACCTGAAGAAAACCGGATAATTAATGGACCACTGTTTAAATGTGACATTTCAGACTATCAGGCACGACGACCGGCTGCAGTCGGTTCGGTTGACGAAAGCATCAGGTTCCCTGACGCCTGATAAAGTGGTGGTGGAGTATTGCAGCCGCCATCGTGCGCTTTCACACTTGTTCCATTTTTGTCTTCAGGTTTGGATTCGTTTTGCTCCAACTTTGGCAAGGAACGTGCGAAGGTAATTTCAAAAATAATGTCCAGCGAAATTGATATTGAATTGTCAATTTCGGCGGACCTGCTGAAAGCCTGATCGCGTCCGGATATTTAATTTTTTCTTCAGGATTCCGTCAGGTTCAAAACCTGACCGGCGAACCTGATAGTGTGAACAGAACTGGGCAGTACTGAATACAAGTACTTGAAAAAAGTACTTTAAGGATATTTTTTTGTACTTGGTACTTTGTACTTCAAGTACATTTAAAACTGTACTTGGTACTTGTACTTGTAACGATCTGTTGAATGTACTTTGTACTTGAAAATTGTGTCTTAGTACATTTTGTTTACAAGTACATTTATACTAGATCGCAATTCGCAAATCCCCGACACTAGATCGCAAATCCCCGACACTAGATCGCAAATCTCCGACATTATAGATCGCAAATACCCGACACTATAGATCGCAAATCCAGACACGATAGATAGCAAATACCCGACACTATAGATCGCAAATCCCCGACACTAGATCGCAAATCCCTGACTCTAGATCGCGAATCCCCGACACTAGATTGCAATCCCCGACACTAGATCGCGATCCCGACACTAGATCGCAAATTCCCGACACTAGTTCGCAAATCCCCGACACTAGATCGCTAATCCCCGACACTAGATCGCGAATCCCTGACACTAGATCACGAATCCCCGACACTACATTGCAAATCCCCGACACTAGATCGCGAATCCCCGACACTAGATTGCAAATCCCCGACACTAGATCGCAAATTCCCGACACTAGTTCGCAAATCCGCGACACTAGATCGCAAATTACTGACACTAGTTCGCAAATCCCCAACACTAGATCGCAAATCCCCGAATCGATGATACCGTAGGTGGGCAGTGCCATGGAAGTGTATCGCCGATGTGATTTTTGTGACGGGCAGTAAAAACAATTCTAAAGACCCTATCGTATCCTATAAATCTATCCTCCCTGGTCAGTAGTCTAATTTTTTGAGGTTTTATGTAGCTGCCGTCGTATTCGAATCTCAATGTTTACATGGGAGACTTTTGTCTTTTTTGAAAACCATGAATAGTCTCGACGTCTATAAAGTTCTAAGTAAGGCTTCTTTATTTGTAAAAATCTTGTGCACCAATTAACAGAGTTTTAATTAAAATATATACAATCCACGCAGCAAATACGTAAAGTAAACCATTGTAAATTCAAAGACATAACAGTGATAATTAATTTTCATATTTATTCTGTTCTCGTTCTAAGGAGTCTCTATAATAGTGAATTAGTTTAGCCGATGGGCTTCTGTTAGCAAAATATAAAAAACTCGGGTCGCAGTCCCAAACCCTGCCGACAATATAGTGTATTTGCTAATACAGGCGTTGTGGCATTATTATGTGAACTTAAGTTTGTTTTTTGACAAAATAAAAAATTTAACCCCTTAATACATCCCTTAAAATAATTAAATTTTTCTAAATTTCAATATTAGACATGGATTTTATCTGTACACCCAATTAAATACACCCTTCCATATCTAAGTAAATCCGTATCAACAAACTAGTGTTTTCATAAAATTTGAAAGTCCGGTCCTGTCGGGCCGATTTTATTAAAATTTTAGCAGCACATTTTAATCTTTACTAAAGAGTTAAATTTCAATTTTGAAACGATTCTGACAAATTTTTCGATATTTTTGGGCCCAAAAACTTTTTGGAACCCCTAAATACAACCCTGAAAATGGTCCGATCGGGCCCATTTTAAATAGGCTTCTTGCGGTGATGGGTTCCAATGTGTGTACCAAATTTCGTTTCAATCGATTAAGTCTGTCGAGAGTTATCGTGTACACACACACACACACACACACACATATATATATATATATATATATATATATATATATATATATATATATAAATATATATATAAATATATATATATTTACATACATATATATATAAACATTTTTAAAAATGGTGCCAAAGTGTTCAGGAGGCTATGAAACGTCGAGAAATTTTGGTCCGACCCCTAGGTCCCACCATCCGACCGACGCCAATAGTGTATGTGCCATATGGCAAATACACTAATGACACCCATTTCTGAATAAAGTACCTACAGAGAGATATAGGGATGACCTTTTACTATTCGATTCATATACGCCCGACGCACCTCGCCGAATGTCTCGGCGAGACATTTGGCGAGGCAAGGTACCCCGAGCGCTACCATCAACACTCTCGAAAAATGCTGTATAGGTGTTCTACAACAGACCAACATGGACGTCGTCGAAATTATCGCTGCTGCAGCTTCTTGCACATACAATTATTATAATTTTATGCAAACGTACTGCAAAATGAAAATTTCACATAATTAATCGAAACAAGTAGTAATTCAACCAGTTCTAAATTCAAGTGATGAATAATAACTATGCAAATCCGCAAGATAACGCTTCTGTTCGCACCTCTGTACCGCTCGAATCCTCTGACTCGGGCTCATAAAACCGACAAGACACGGAGCGCTGCCGAGGCGAGGCGAGACACAGCGAGCCGACCCGAGCGTGTCTTCCACGCTCTCGCGCCGGGTCTCTTCGTGTTGTCTCGGCGAAAGTGGAGTGGCGGCATAACAATAGGGAAGTTGCATGCATTTTTTTATCGTATTTTTATTACGTAACACGAACATATACCGTCAATTTAAATATACAAGTATAAAATCTGAGAAACATTGAATGATTCGTTGAAGTGCAATAATTTATAGAAATACATTTCAAAAGAAACCATAAGATCAAAAATAGTGTGTGACATCAAAATGCATCAAAGTTTGATTCGAGTGCACGTTGCCATAGAAACATAGGTTAGATTGTCTATAACATAATGTTTATATAGGTCCAAAATTTTCGATACGTGTGCGTAAAGTGAGGGACCGACGCATACACAGCCAGGTCGAGTGCGCTGTAAGCGCACGAGATCTCGTTGTGTATGCGTCAGTCCCTTTAGCGAGTGCGTCAATTTAAGTCTACTAGATATCTCACTTTAAGCGGACGTATCGAACATAATGTTTTATAACGACTGCTTTTAAAGTTTAATAGAGAGAAAAAAAAATTATGAAAACGGAAAATTCGCTCTTCTAGTCCTTAAAACTTTACAATTACAGACTCAGTTACGATTTAGTTTATTTTTATTAAAGTTATTAACTTCTGTATAAATCATTAAAAACATGACTCTTTCATGATGTGGACTTTGTATGCGCGATACTATATATACGAACACATCGATCGATAGCCAGTAAGTGCTTGTATTGTACAAAGTGCAGAAATTTCGTATTTATAAGATGTAAAGATTGTACTTTTACGCACGCTTTAGCCTTTTACGCAAGGTGACGGTACTTTTACGCACGCTTTGGACTTTGACGCACGGTGACTAAAATACGCCTCTTTACGCCCGCATCACAGTGCTCGAATATTGAACTTTAGAAGCAGGAATTATAAAATAGTATATTTCATAGATATTTTATACGAGTAGATAGGATTAGCAGATATAAACGCACGTCCATAAAATTAGGAGGTCCTTCATACGAGCAAAAAATCTTTTTAGCGTGCGGGACTCACAAAAATATTTCAAAAATTATTTTTGAGCTTATTTGAAATCAGAATTAAGTGACTTAGGTGTCATTTTGTTCAGAATTCACTGCTCTATTAATATAATACAAAAAAATCCATGCAAATATCCTACACAGTATAGTGTCATCAGAGATAGGTATTTCCAAACAATGCAATACATTGATTTCGCCAGACTAAGATCTTAAATTCCGAGCAACACAGTGGCTTCGTCAAACAAAGATCTTAAATTTGTTTAAGGTCGTTGGATGACAAAGCCACCGTGTTGTGTCTGTGTGGTAGATAGATTGTAGATTTACACGCTCGGCAACTGAGGTCACCAGCGTCTATCCCTGCTGTGTGAAACAATTATTATAGAATAAGGTTTCTAAACGTAAATATAATCGCTATAATAATAATTACTAGACGATATGAATCGATTAAATTCAAAATTTGGTCATCCCCTATGTGGCGAGCACAAAATGTACGCGAAACTGCCTCGGGGCGCAGGAATTAGCAAACAAGTTCACGGCTACAAACTGATGATAATTATTATTGAGCAATTACCACTAATGCCAGATCCAATTTACAAACAGGGAAACGTCTTTTGTTTCGACAATGGTGCTATTTATAAGGCAATTCTTGTCTTGCCCTATTTGCTTCCGTTTCTTCTATCTTCCTCTCTTTTTAGTTTTTATGATGTAATTCAAAATGATTATATAGTGTTCGGTGCAACTGTTAAATTGACCGATTAATTTGTCAATAATTTAGTTAGATCTCTGGGCGCTGACTGTTGATCGACCGACAACATAATTGCGCAATAAAAATTTGCCCAAAGTTATAGTCGCGTCAATGAATACATAAAACAGGCAATCTTCGGAAGTCCTCAAGAACAGCTCCGATTTTGATGATTTTTTTTTTGAAAATTTTGTTTTTTTATATTATTTAAAATCAGAAACCTTTTGGAGCGGGGACGGAATTATTTCTATTGTTTAAACAATATTTATACTATTTATGCAGGAAAGAAATTTTTTTTATACAATATCCATTGAAAACTTGGATAAAAGAGATATTTATGTTATTTTTAAATTATATCTCAATATACCAACAAATTTTATAAACAATTTTAAGTTTTTAAGTTTTTTTTTATGTAATAATGGCATAAAATTAATTTGTGGAACAAAATTAAAAAATCTTTATTAACTGAATAACTGAAATTTATTATTTTATATACAAAAAAAAGCAAATTTAATTTTCATTTGTATGTACTTTGCGTTTCGGAGATTTCATCTTCTTCAAGTGTTGGGTGGTTATCACAGTCACTTCTACTGCAAACATGTTTTTACCTTTTGACATAAAATTGAAACACTTGTTGCGAAGTGCTCTGTAGAGTGACCACTTTCAAATTTTTTAAATTATTTTACTCACTTAGTTAACCCATGAATAGGTCTACAGTTTCTATATGTAAACTTAATATTTCTCGAACACTCTTTTTAGTAGAGCACTTCGCGTCAAGTGTTTTAATTTTATGTCAAAAAGTAAAAACATGAACATTAATGCTTATAACTTGAAAATTTTTCAAGTTAATGAGATTGAACCTTAAATTTTTTATAGGTTACTAGACGGACATTTTTTTATTCGGTATGGAAAGTACTCGTAACACGTGTCAAAAAAAAAAAAAAGTAAGGCTCTATGATGATTTCAACTTTGACTGGCTATAGCTTCTAAATTTTTAACGATATCGATATGGAACAAAAATCACGATTTAGAGCGTTCCTTGCTTTATGAACATGTGTATTTTCAATTTAAAATTCGATAAAGAACACAATAAATAAAGCTATTGAAAAGGACATTACGTTTTAACAATTGGTTTCCAAGGCTACAAAAAGCGCGTACGATTTTCAAGAAGCTCTAGCGCGCTTACTATTTGTACCACAGAAAATTTGTACGGATCAAAATTGTAGGAAATGTAATCCTTTTTAAAATGACAGAATCTTTTTTGAGATATTTCGAAACAGGCTCATCAAAAAGTTATATGGAAATATTTTGTGAAATATTCTTTTAAAAACCGATATTTTCTCTTTATTAATAAATTGCAAAGCATATATTGATTTTATCGCAAAATTGAAGAGGGGAAATTTTTTAGAGTAACTAATTACGAACAAAACAAAAAAAAAGTCGTCTGATTTCAGGCATTGGTTAAGGAAATATTAGCGTTTTCCGTAAGGCTTACAAAATTATATTCAAGAGGGGGTGGCGGAGGAAGCATGAGGGGGATAACCGGGGACTTTTGTAAAAATACATGTCTAAAGGTGTTCTACCATCTGTGAAAAATCCAGCTCCTTGGGAATTATTTGCGACCTAAAACCTTTATTTCCCGGGCTACACGTAATGCATACGTTTTTCTTGACCCATACAGCGAATTTTTATGATGTAAAATATTGAATTATTGTTCAAAACTTTTTTTTATCATCTACTTTTTATACTGAAATTAATATATGAAGAATTTTTTAGGAAAAAATAGAGACAAAAGTAAATTTTTTATATAAATATCATAGATATTTTTTAAATAATATAAATAATTCTTTCCCCGCTCCAAAAGGTTTCTGATTTTAAATAATATAAAAAAACAAAATTTTCAAAAAAAAAATCATCAAAATCGGAGCTGTTCTTGAGGACTTCCGAGGAAAAGGCTTCATTGACGCGACTATTAGGCGCTCATGAATGATAAATCATTCGAGCGATGGAATGGAATCGACAGACGCGAAGGCGCGCAGTAAAATCGGTCAATTTTATGTCTCATACTGGGGTGGCATTTGAGAAATGTTGGACGTTACGGAAATAGCAGGAATTAGTTGTCATGTGAAACAAAAAACACATACTTATTACCTATAATCTTACTTATTACCTATATGTTAAGGTCTATGTTGACTAAAGTCCGGTGGATGTGTGGTAAAGTACTAGACTACCGACAGGTTCAAACGCCAAACCTATTTCGAATCCCGAAGGCTATTAATATTATTTCTGTTATATGTAATGAAAAAATGTAGGTTTGATAATTTAAAATATAAAAAAATAAAATTACAATAATTATATTATTTATTACGAATAATCCTAAAAAAACCTTGTCTCTACCCATCCTTGGAACTATTCAGTAGCCTAAGAATACTTAATATACATCAAATATATGCTAAAACAGTTCTATTCTTGTTCCGTAAACATCCAGGAAACCACGAAACTTACCAGAATCCCTACAGTACAAGATCACAGATCTTAAATCCCATCCAGATCACAAAAATGTCGAAAACTTTCAGCCAAAACATATAGCGTTCCTTGGTCCAAAACTACACAACTGCATACCGGTGGAAATCAAACAAATTCGAGACATCAAGACATTCAATAAAAAAATATTCAGGTGGTTATGTTTCAGCACAGACTCTGAGGTCATTTATAATATTCTCCACTAACCTTTAACTACATAATTTACAACACTTAGAACAACACACAACAACACTTAGATATTATGTTGTCCTGCATTTTGTATTCTTTTATTTATATTAAAATTTTTTTTTCTCTATTTTTATCTCTTTCTCTCTTTAAGTTTACTCTATCGCACACGGTCAGTATATATATAATTATCCAACCCTGGAACTGAGAATAGCTAAAGTTGGGTTGGAAAATTCCGAAAATTCCAAATTTCACTTTTTTGTTGTAATGTAATTTACCTTTGTTATTTATTTTTGTTTCTGCATTTTTTTCATGGAATACCTAAATCATATTTATTATTATTATTATATTTTACGAACATTTGATTTTGTAAAATAAATAAAAGTGAATGTATTAATACAATAATTTGTATTTAATGGTATTCACGTCATCTGTTTGTACCCGCGATACAAACATACCTACCCATTTTTACTTCCCACCTCTATTATGGTAGGGAAGTAATGGATTTAGTCCGAAAAAAATATTTCGAGATTTTAACAGATTTTCACGTTTTGAGACCCTAGCAATCGTTTAAGATCATTTTCTGACTGATGTCTGTATGTGTGTGTGTGTGTATGTGGTCAATTTTTCGCCTTCGATATCGTAAAAACGGAACAACATACGGCCATGTTGATTGTTCTATTGTGTTTATCAGCCTTTAACTTAGATCTGATTAGATTTTGAATCAAATCGGTTCAGTGGATCCTGAGATATTCAAAAAAACGTTCTCAATGTCACGTATTAACATAGGTAAAAAAAATATAAATGAATTCTAGATGTTATAATATGAAAAAAATGTAAATATTTTTTTTCTCTAAAATGTATAGTTTTCGAGAAAAAAAAAATATTTTACTAAAAAAAGAAAATTGTGCGTATCACTGCAAACTCAAGTGTTTTATCCAGTGTTTTAAAATAAAACATTATGGTGTTTTTTCTATTCTATGTGTTTTGATTTAAAACTTTTTAAGTGTTCAATACAATTATGTTAAACACCAAAGTGTTTCGTTTTAAAACTTCCCATCTATTTTACCAATAAAAATGCTTTAGGACCGGTTTATAATAAAACATTTTACAATTTACAAAGCGTTTATTTAACGGTCTAACGCTTTAAAACTAATCCAATATGAGTAAATAAAACGTTTCTATAGAAAAAAACGGTTATCCATATGAAACACTTTTATTACATAAAACTCTTACTGCGTATATAATACTTTAAAATATTAAAAATATTATTAAAAAAAACTTTTTAAAGACAAGCTTTTATTAAAATGGACAAAAAAGAAAAAATAATTTTTAATAATTTCGGTTAGTAATTATTATAAAAGCGTGGGTTGTAAACTCTATGATAGTTTATTAGTCACAACCCACGCTTTTGCAATTATGAACCTAAATTATTAAAAAAAAATTTTCCCTTTTTAGTCCATTTTTATAAAAACGTGCCTTTAAAAAGTCTTTTTAATATTTTATTTTGTTCTTCGTCTTCCAAAATTTTAGGTAGATAATCCGTAATTTTGTGGTGGCCGCTATTAATGGATCTACCATATTTTTTAATAATATTCTACCTATATTGTATTGTCTTCAGAACCAAAGGTGAATGCAATATATATGTACGAGTATATCCCTATCCTAAAGCTGGGTATAGACGGCGCGCCGCGGATGCAATAACGTTGAATGAGCGACGCGTCGCAAGTTAGTTTTCCAACGAACATGGAACATTCACTGTGCGCGCACATGTTCCACTTGGAAAGCCGCACAAACGACACACAGACCTCTTGTTGAATTTTAATTTTTCTTCACAGTTTAATCATGGAAGCTGAAGAAGCTTTACTTGTTTGTAGTGCTGCAGTTGTTATTTTAGTAAGTGATTTAGTTATAAAGAAAACAGAGACGCAGGCGAAGGTGGTGGCGAACTGATTCATATAAAAATCTATTTAAAATTTTAAGAAATTAGTGGGCAATATAAAAATTTTGTCCGTATGACTTCTTCGTCTTTTGAAAAGTTATTGAAAAAAGTTGGCCCAAGAATTGAGAAAATGAATACAAATATGCGAGAATCAATCTCATTGATTAGCATTAATGCCTGTTGGCGCGTATCTGGCGCGTTATTAAAAATTAACCCGTCCATCCTGCGCAAAGTAATTCCTTTGTGTTCGTGTCAAAAGACCGACAAAAAATGGATAGCTTCGAACTGTTGCTGCAACGGCGCGCGAACAGTTTTTTTCACGTCTAAATAGACGCGCCACTCGCACACATAACGTTGCATTGCATGTGCGGCGCTCGTCTATACCCAGCTTTACACACACAGACACGTGACACAACACTCTAGCTTGCATCAACTTGTACAAGAGGTTAGGTTAGACCGTTAGTTCTCATTACGTTTTTGGGGTTTCCCGCTTTGCAGTTATCAGTAAAACAATTAATACAATACATTTAGGTGTATGTTTTTATAATAATTTTGTACCATAATTTTTTATTATCTATATACAAAATAAAAATTTGGAAAAAAAAGTTTTTTGCTCATTGCAAGGGCGTTCAAAGTGTATTAAATTTCTATCAGAACAAAGCGTGTCCGATGTTAAAACCATACGACAAAAAATTCGTGATATTTGTGAAAGTGATACGTTTCTAAAAAAGTTGATTGAAAATAAAACAAGCATCATACAAAAGAAAGATATTGATGAAGATGTGTGGATCGAATCGACGTAGAAATTGATAAGTTGTACTTATGGGATAAAGACAAATTAAATAGTTACTCTTTTAATTACCTACATGTAAATCTGCGCTTGATATTTGAAGTAACACAGGACCTATAAATTAGAAAAGTCGACTGAAAATGAAACTGAAGGCTTATCAAATGAAGATATTTTTCTAAGGTTAGTAACTTTTAAGTATGCAGTGCGGCCTTATAAAAATAATTTTTTCTTTCAGTGTAGGTAGTGTAATTATTTACCTATTATAATTCATTATAATAAACAAAGTTTTTTTTATAGATCTGAGCCTTCCAAATAAGCGTGAGCCGAGCTTTGTTAGAATTAGAAAGAAAAAACAAGGAAAAGAAGCCAATATATACTCTTCATGTTCAACGTCTCATTAAACTAACATTGAATGAGCATCTAATTTGAATTAAAAATGAAGTCAAGTCAATTTTGGAAGTAGTCACAAAATATCCACATTTTAAGGATTGTGATTCGGTATGTAATTTTTTAAATTTTGAAATTTTTCTTCACTCTGTTTGATAAAAATAATAATTAGGTACTACTTTAAATTATTTTTTTATAGATGCTATTTGAATTTTATAATTTAAAAAACACTACATAACTGCGGATTTGATTTTTTCAAAATATAAAATCGATGTTAAGTTGATTGAAAAATTATTTTCAAGTAAAAGATGAGGATTTGATTAATGAAAACTTAAATTGTTCTTCAAATATTCATTTTCATGATTTAATTTGCAAAAAAATAATTTGTAACTTTTACATATAATTAAAAGAAAACAAATAAATAACTATTCTAAAAAATACGTTTAATTTTTAATTTTTCATACCTATAATTGGCTATATTAAAATGATGTTCTATTATACATAGAAAAGAATTTTTAATTAATTTTGGTATTAACATTTTTCGTCAACTGACAACAGTTCGGCTGTTAAAAAATATTTGAAACACACAAATGCCGAATATTTTGTATTATAATCATGGCTTATACTTCAATCAATAATTGTTAATTAACTAATTATTGATTTAAATAATCCAAGATTATAATAGAAAATATTTGGTAAGACAAGATATTGTAAATTATAAACGCTCGACAACTGGAAAATATTTGACTTTTGTGTTTCAAATAATTTTTTAACAGCCGAACTAAATTGACGAAAAATGATAATGAATACGAAAATTAATTAAAAATTCGTAGAACACATTAAATGTTTTATTATAAAAACACACTTTTAAGTGCATTATTAAAAACACTAAAAGTGTATTAAAATTAAACACTTAAAGTGTTTACATTAAATAAAGCACCGTAAAATGTTTAGAAAGTGACTACAAGCATTTATTCACTTTAAGTGTTTAAACATAAAACACTTGAGTTTGCAGTGTAAATCAAGGTAACCATGATTTTTGCTATATTAAGCTAGCCATCAGTAGATCACCAAACAAAAAAGATGGCCATGCTTTTTTTTCAAAGAATAAAAAAAAGAGTGTTTATTTTTTGCAAATATTTACTAGGTGGGAAGTATAGGACTGGTCATCAGTCGAATTTTTTCATATAGGTAACATCGTTGTCATTTCTATCTGATAGTTCGATCGGCCGTTTGATTTATCATTCATACCGCATGCGAGTCTAGCCTAAATGTAGGTTTAAAGGGAATTTTAAATCGTTTACAACTTTTCCATTGATATAAATTGTTACTAAAAGCAAAAACCAACTTTTGATTAAATGCTTGAATAAAATCAATCCTAATCCAATTTTAACAATTGACAAAAAAATATTAATGGGACGTTTTATGGGTTCGTTTAAGCTAATTAGAGATAATTAAAAAGGGGATTTAAACTGACTGCACTGTAAAGTCAGTCTAGATTTGATGTAATTGGATTTTAAATCGTTCATTGTTCAATTTAGGTACAAATTCTATACAGTAAACACATTCAACAATAATTGCCTACGCTCGATATTGAGAATACATGATGTACCAGAAAGCAGTAGATCAGGCGCGGATCCAGCCTTTAAAAAAGATTGTGGTCACGGCCACCCGAAATCGGCCAAGTGCGAGATGGAGTACGGACTCGCTCACAAAACGTCAAACAGTACAAACTACTAGACTACTAGCCAAAATTAAAAAGTCACTTGCGTTCTTACCCGCACGGTTCGTTTTTTTTTTAATTTAAAGAATTGCAGATATAACATCAGCCTATCGACCTCAATTAGGGTTGTGGGCATGCCCACCGTGCCCACAACGGTGGATCCGCGCTTGCAGTAGATTGTATATCTAGTAGAGTAATGAGGTATATTACTGACGAATAGTGACAGTATGTAAAAACGAGCGATTGCGAGTTTTAACAGTCACGTGAGTCATATTATTACGCACGAGATATGAAGGGAATGGGGAAAAAACAAGATATCTCCTTCTGACAAATGGTTGAGTAAATTGAATTTAAAGTTAATTACATTCCTTATTCTTTTCCTATCCAATAATTTTAAGTTTTAAAATATACAGTGACCTACCTATTTCTTTTACCCTACAATTTACCCAGTGCTGAATACCGTTACGGTCTATCTGATGGCACTAACAGCTCAAAAATCAAAAAAATATGACACACCCTGTATATATTGTATTTTTTGCCATTACCCACTATAAAATAGCTACTTTTCACTTCATTTTCAGTATTTTAAAAAAATTTTGAATAATCAGTATTGCCTTTAAATTGATTTTTTTATTTTTACATATTTTCTTTTTTTCACGATACTATAGTCGAAACGTGAGAATTTCATAATGGAAAAATTCACTTCAGAACAAAAAAGCAAAATTGAACATTGTACAATTCTATTTTGAAAATCATTATTTTAACATAGCCAGGATATCGTAATTTCTTCAAAAAAGCATCCAGCGACATGGTTCCAATGGAGCCACTGCTTCGAGATGATATTCAGGCGTTGAGACCTGATATCCTAACCAGAGCAGAGTTATGGAAAATGCTTTGGAGAGAGCACGTCAGGTCGAGACTGAAAATGGCCGCCATTTGCAAGATGCCATTTTCTATTTATGAAATGACTACATTTTGACTATAAAATCGTAAATGGAAAAAAAGAAATAAAAAAGTTATTATAACATATTTAAATCATAACAGGATTTATTCGCCATCCTTTACAAGGTCCGACGCGACATTTTGTCTAAATACATTTTTAGAGTTAAAGCTATCATTAAAATTGCACAAACATCACTTGATACGGCCAGATTAGCTTTTTGTTTTTGTTGCATTCTATATAATCGGTTTATCAATTACGGAACGTGTGAATATTGAATTGTGAATCGTCATACAAATTCTATAAACACAATTTTAACACACGTAGGTACAACAATTCATTCACAATTTTCATGTTGTTTTATAATTAATTGGAATAAGAATAAGGTTAATTCATTCATAGTTGCGGTATATTTCATTCATTCCAATGAAAAATATTTTTTTTGTATTGTTTTTTCCCATATACAAACTATAATAGTTTTGTGATCATGCAAAAATTCAATTTTATGTTTTTGATGAAATTACATCATTTTGTCTTTTGAATAAAAATTGGTTTTCAAACAACTGGAACGATTTTGATTAAATTTTGCATACTTGTTCGTTGCTGTTTGTAAGCACAAAATTATTACGTATACGTTAATTTCTAATTTTATGTGGAATTATCACGTGACAAACTTAATTTTTAGGGTTCCGTCAAGTCCCTGTTTCTGAGGAACGACTAGAGGTATCAAGTTGAAATTTAAAAGGTCTATAACCCCATAGTTCTGTAAAAAATTCAAGTTTATAACTCAACGCAATAAAAAAATACGGCCTTTTAAAAATCACGTATTTTGATACTGACTCACTCATGAAAACCTATATAGTGTCAAAAGTAAGCGAATGTGGCGTCAACTAAACTATATCTAGGAATTATTATCTATACGTGAAAAATTTAATTTTTGTAAAATTGTTATAGCGGTGCGGAACCCTCAGGACCCGAGTTGCACTCGCACATGCATGGTTTTTACAAGCTTTTATTTAACTTGCTGCAGTGTTAGTATGTTTAGGTCAAATCTTACAAGTCAATTTTGAACGACTTCAACATATCCGATCGATTTGAAATTTTGTACACATATGTATTCCCGATGACAATACATGATAAAATCGTTTTTAGAATTAAATTCAACCCCTAGGGAGTTCAAACGGGGGTCTAGGGTTTTTTGACTGATCAACGCCCAAGCCAAATCGCTGAAACTAGAAACTTGAAATTTGGACATTAGGTTCCTTTTCTGACGTAATCTTCGAGGTCAAAAATATATAAATAATAACGTTTTCGAGCTCTTTTAGCTCGAAAACAGCGGGAAGTTTTGGGTTGGCCCGCAGGATCAACCGGTTTCCACATTTTTTATTATTGCTTTTTATATCAAAGTCGTGCTTGAATTTTGCCACCCCTACAAATATGCCGCACTGAGAAATAGCCCAGTCAGCCCATATGTAATTATAAAAAAAAACCGACTGCACAAATAACTACACTAACTAAAAGATAGAAAACAAGTCGAAGAACCTAAAACCTTAGACGCAGCAGGTGGGAACGTATTTTGTCTCTTTCTTCTGTTTATTTTTGAATGGGTCCCCACCTGCTGCATCTTATTGCACTTACTGAGACAAACATTTATCGTAAGAAAATTATTCAAATCAGCACATTTTTGCAGAATTAATTTAAACGAAAGAAAATTCCACAAACATATACACACACATTCATACATACACGGCTCCCATACGGAAAATCACTTTTACGTTTTGAGGGTAGTAAATCAGAATCTGATTTTAAATCGCGGACACGATTTTTCGATCCTATCACCATTTTTGCATTTCCTTTCAGAATATGAAAGTAAAAAATGAAGTGATATTCAGCTAAGTTATGATCATTAAAATAGACCTTAAATCTACAATGTCTTGAAATGACCACCTCTACATATGTTCTCTATGTTGACATTTCAACGGACTATAGAAATAAGTTGAGTTATTCGCGATTGAAATATTAAAAGCGCTACTCTATTATGTTAACGTCAAAAATATTCAAATGTTCATCCAGTTCGGCTGTATGAATAATGTAGTGAATTTGACAGTACATAGTGAATGATTAAAGTGACTAATGAACTGCTATGAATAGCACCAACCTACATGCGGTTTCATTTGCACCTATTTTTATTCTATTTGAAAAATGAATACCTAAGTATATGCTTTTCACACTGCGCGCGTTTAATCTATCTGTTATTTCCGCTTTACAGGGTGTTCCAAAATTGCTAGGACACAGAGTTACCACGTGTAGTAGAGGTCAAAATAAGTCGATTGGACCCAATTTATTTATATTACAAAATGTACCGTTTGCCCGTGAGAAGAGTTCAAAGTTTACATAAAATTTTGTGTATAAAATTTTGTATTACAATTTTATTAAACTTGTACTTATAGGAATATTTTTTTCCTTCGGAACTATGCGGAATACGAAATTTTTACAAGAGTAACAAAATGAAGATAAATTAATCAGTCTTCTCGCTAAAAAAATTTGAGAACCGTATTACCACCCCTAAGAAAGTTCTGAAAAAAATGTCAGGGGGCGAGGGTGGTTTTAACCCTTCTACAATTTCTTTTGGGTTTCTTTGATTACCGAAAGGAGAAATCCTCTAAAATGCACTTTTGTCAAATTTCATTCAATTTGTTTCACTCATTTCTGAACAGCGTACAAAAATGTGTTTTTTTATGTAACCTTTGAACTCTTCTCACGGGCAAACGGTACATTTTGGTATATAAATAAATTGGTTCCAATCGACTTATTTTGACCTCTACTACACGTGATAGCTCTGTGTCCCAGCAATTTGTATGGATCAGTGTTTCCCAAAGTGGGCGAGGCACTGGAGCGATTCAGGATGACGATAGTATCCTCGGAATGAGAGCTACCATATTTTGTTCGTCAGATAGCGCTAGTAGCAAGTAAGGTATGTGACAAACGGTTACATTTTTTATTCGGCAGATGGCTCTAGTGGCAAATAAAACATGTTAAACGTTTAGAGATTAACAGTTTATCTTAAGTCATTCTTCATTTTTCATTAAGGACTAAAGAGTTCAATAAACACAAAACTTCGACGCGGTAGCCATTAATTAATGATTGAAAGATAGGTGCTTTACTTGCTAGTGGCGCCATCAAGCGGCTGAAAATATAACCAGTACCGAGATTTGAATGACATCAAAGTGGCATATATTCAATGTTAAAATTTAATACGTATATCGTATGTATACTTCGCCGTAATACACACTGTATATAAGGTCACGTTACAATTTTATTTATAAGTTTTGATTAATTATTATCAAAATTCTTCAAAAATTTAGATTTTAATTTATGTTTACATAATCATAAGGCCGTTCTATCACATAAGTCAGTGAAGTCAATAAGCTAGTGGTTTGAGACGAATCGATTTTACCGTTTCGCTGCACTGCACTTATTGATATTCGATTCTTTACTGACAGTATTTTTTATTTGCCTGTTAAAAAGAGTTATGCGTTTATGTGATAAAATTCATAATTCTATGTTTAAGAGCAATTTTCTTTTTGTCAATTTCATGCAATTTTATTTTAACATTTTAAATCTAATAAAACACAGTGTTTTTATTTATTTATATTTAAGAACAATAAAACACTACGCTCAAACATTAAGAACAACTCAGTCACCGCGAAAGTGGAAGTTTCGGGTTAGAGTCCCGACGGTGACATAGGTTTGAAAGTAGTGTTGCCGTCTAGATCTAGACTTTCTAGACTCTTGTCTTGTCTTGTCTAGACAAGACTTTTGCAAGTCTTGTCTATAAATTTTCAAGACAAGACAAGACTTGCTTTATCTAGATCAAGACTTTTGCCAAAACTCTAGACAATTTTCAAGAGTAGATAAACTAAGTAGTAGTATGTAAAGGTTTACTTTACCTACTACTACTAATCTAATATCAAGACTCTAGATTATTTTCAAGAATCTAGATTCTAGACTCTTGAAAATAATCTAGAGTCTTGATATTAGAGAAGACAAGAGTTTGTTAATCTAGACTTAGACTTAGTGAAGTCTTGTCTTGATATTTCAAAACGAGACAAGACTTTGAAAATCTTGTCTTGTCTTGTCTAGACGGCAACACTATTTGAAAGATGAATTTTTCCATTGTTGCATCATATTGTTACGTCATTTAGATGGGTGTTTCTAACACTAATGCAAACTTTGCATTCATTTGTATTAAGAACAACTGTTTCAACAACACACTGCGCCTTTGTCAGACGAAGGCAAATTTTGTACCAAATATTGTGTGATTCTATAAGTTAATAAAGTCAATATTTCTGACACATTAACCGTAGGCAGCAGTAAATCGCGTGGCGTGTTTCTGCATATAATTATATAATTGAAGGACGAATTTCAATATGCTTTTCCTTAAACCTAACTCCAAAGTAAACAATCTTAGCGATTAACTCTTTTGATCGCATGACAAACATGGATAGTTTCTATGTTTCAAATAACCTTACTTACTATCAAATGGGTCTATTTATAAAGCGTATAAAAGGTACTTTGGCATACTCGATAATATTCCGATATTACTTATTCATAATAACATACTGTAATATACAGGATGCAAAATTGTCTTTTCTCACAAGAAAATCAATAGCAGTCAGTAATAGAAAAATAAACTCTGTACTTATGGACAGTTGAAAGCGATTAAAAAATGTGTTTTGTATGTGGAGAATGTTCAAACACATATTCTTCAAGACAGGCATTAATATTCACAAAATTAGAATGAACACTTCAGATAAGACTTGTAATCTAATTCTTTCTGTAAAAGTCGATCAATTTTTTGACTTTTCAAAATAAAACCTAATTTAATATTATTATTTGAGATATTAGGATGTCCAAAATTTATACAATAACAGTGCTCTTGAGAAATTAGAATAGAAAAATAAATTTTAATTAAGTTTATTTTGAAATGTCAGAAAATTGATCGACTTTTATAGAAAGAATTAGATTACAAGCCTTACCTGAAATTTTCATTCTAATTTTGTGAACATTAATGCCTGTCTTGAAGAATATGTGTTTGAACATTCTTCACATACAAAATACATTTTTTAATCGCTATCAACTATATCCATTAATATACAGAGTTCACTAGTTAGTTGTTGCGTTCGTTTAGTTGTGTGTGTGTCTCAAACGATATCAAGATGGGGTATTCGATCTATCAGACGGGAGCCTGACTGTAGGGCCTATTCGCTTGTTTGAAACAGTACCCAACTGTATAAATAAATAATCTTTAAAAATAACTACACATGATACGATATACAAAAAATTAAAAACATTTTAATTAGTACAATTAGCGGAAATGTGTAACGAAGTTAGTCTTAAATAACGGTGTCCATGTTAATAGCATACAATTAGTAGATAATTAATATTTTATGCGATCAATGGCCAGGAAACTTTTTCATCACAATTAAGAATAAATTAAAATATATTGTCTTAAAAGAATTGCAATAAATTAATTATAACAAAACCTAGTACCTATATACAAAGAAATTCCAAATTGGAATCTTCAACATTGTTGAAGAAAGTATGGATGGAAAGTATTAAGTCTATTTTAAATTAAATAGTCAAATAGTCTAATGAATTATTATCATGGTTTAAACCCCGACAAATGCAACTTTCGGTGCAGGCGGCCATATAAGTGTTTGTAGTTGATTTAAATTTTTAAGTCATTTAATGATAACCTTTTATTGTCATAATTTACTGACGTTTTTGGACTTCCGGTACTGTATACTCTTAAAATATACAGATAATTATGGTATGGCGCAATATTACACCTGTCGAAATTATTATAGGGCAGGGATGACCAATTAGCCGACCTATGAGAGCCACTGTACAGAACTTAATATTAATAAAAAGGCAAGCCATACGTGTTGTAGATAGACTTTAAATAGTAGCTACGTTAATTGACAAATACTACTCAATCGACGAGGGCTAACTGCTAAAATGGGTAGTATAGGTACCCATAAAGCATCGGCAAGCAATAATTTGAAAATAATTATTGATGTGAAGTATTATAATATGTATCTATATTTTGTGAAATTGATAACCAAATGACCGTTTTTACAGGTTTTTTGTAAATAAACATGTTCGCTTAATTTTCATCTTTTTTTGTCAAATGAACCTCGACCTCGTTAGCAATGTTTTGTAGCATCATCATAAAATTATAAAATATATTTTTGTAAAATATTATATCCTGTTGTAGAACCAGAGAAAATAAAAACTCTAATCACATAATAATATAAAACAATTTTTCCGACAGACTATACAGACCGCCTGATGAATAAAAACAAAAACATATATTTAATACATATACCTACAGAAAAAAGAAACGAAAAACAAACATTAAATAAATGGCACGAGTCCACCGCACTGACTTTCTCGCTAAACTACAGCGACCCCGAATTTTCATTCTGGATTTGATAAATTGAATGGTGACATTGGCATATTATTGTAAGGTCATTATGAAATATGATCGAAATTCGACTTGACTAGGTACTCTTACTTAGGTTAGTAGAGGGAAAATAAGAAAAACTTTCCTGGGGTATCGCGAAAAACCTTAATTTCAAAATTTGGTTTCCATCCGTTAAACGGTGTGTCAGCTAGGCTTTGCACATAGCTAGAGTAGGGACCATGCAAGTCTAAATCCGCCGAAATCTCAATATTTTTTCGCTATGACAACACTTTCTACACTCCTATGCTCGAAAAGTTTTTTTAGTATGACATCTAAGCTGTACCAGACTTACGCGCGAGCTGCATGTTACGGCCACCCCTGTTGTAAAGTTTGTAACAAGCCATACAAAGTCACGTTAGGTCAATATTGGTAACACCTGCACGACGACCAGGTAACATGTGTATTGACTATTGACGTCTCCACACGTGCCACGTGGTACTTGATAGCAGTCAAGGAAACGAAACAAGCGGTTTTCAGGGTTGTTGCAGTTGAATTATTGAAACTTTCCACCCCGTCAAAACAAAATTATTACAGTAAACCAGCTCACGCAATCAAATAATAGGTATGAAAACTGATAGATTTTGGACTGCCCTATTCAACCATTGAAATAAACTACCGGTACAGGAAAAATTATTCAACTTATAAATAATATGAGAATTGCGAAGTTGGGAAATTATTATTAATATTATATTGTTCACCCTGTATATGAACGGCGGGCAACAGTTCTGAGAAACGGGGGTCTGCTTACCGAACAACTCGTACCTTCACGAAAGTTCTAGAGAATACGAGCACACACTGGGCTTAGGCAACGCAGGTATATAAACAGCGAGTGTGTCGTGTTGAATCAATCAGTCAACCAAGCGGATCAGTAATATAAATATTAGTCAATCAACGATCGCATCCGTCAGTACAGTGATGTAAATAGTGGAGTGGATATAAATAATTAATAGTACTGAAGTAACTGAGTAAATGACCGACATAAATAAACGTTAGAAATAAATCTGATATAAATACAGTGATATAAATAGTTCCGTGATATAAATTCACCTGATAAAATAAATATTAGTGTAGTCAATTGTATATAGTTAAGTGTTAATTACTTGTGATGATTGTTAGAACTGACTTTTGGTTGTTGTATTTATTATTGTTGTGTTTTTAATTATTGTAAATAAACATTTATTCCGCCAACTCAGAAAACAGTTTTGTAACAATATAATATATTATAATAAGAATATTATAAGTATTTTAAAATATGTTTCTCCCTCTCTCTCTCCCTCCTAAACCAAGCTTCAAATATGAAAAGTTATGGCACTAATAAGTACTTATATAATATAAGAAACACGTTATATACGTATTTTTTATAAATGACATTCAAATATTATATAAATGTAATTTCTACGTCTCAACTAGCTTTAAGATGTGTGCTGGACCGAAAAAATATAATTACGTAATTTTGTGCATGAGATGCAACTTTGACTTTGAAGAAATCGCAGTTTTACAGCGAAGCGGAAAATTTATCAACTCCAATTATATTTATGATTATTGGAATAACATACATTTTCCATTTTAAAAATATATACCTCTGTTATCGAGCGTCTATAATTTACAATATCTATCTAAAAATATAGCCATTCAAAGCTTTCTAACAGGATTGTAAATATTTATTATTATCTTTTTGTCTTTTATGGAAAGCAATAAAAATGTTGGAGGCTTGAGAATAGCCGAGCATGTAGCGACGCGACGACATGGTTTGTATGGTATTCCCATGGTTCCTCTATTACAAGCCCCCAGTTCCCAGGTTCTAATCCGAGAACTGATAATACTACTAAGAACTATATTTATCTTATTTTAATGTCCTTATTGTAAAATTTACTTTAAAATTTCTTTTCCACATTTTCAAGTCATTTGAATATGAAATTCGTTCCAAAATTTCTAACAAAAAATCATCCTTCATAAAGTTATGTTATGAATCAATAAGCTAGAAAAAGTTTGTGCTAAAATAATTATACTGCCCAAACGCGGCTTCCTCCCCCTCGATTTTAAATAACGGGATTATGCTGCTTCCCGAGGGCCTAACATAATGATTTGTATCATTATTTTAAGTTGAACTTAAAGCTAACGATTAATTATAATTTTATCGAAATTAATGCAGTAGTTCTCTACTTATAAGCAACCAAACATACAAATCGACAGCGCTCAAACAGACAGACAGACAAACAATTTTTTTTCGAAAATACGATATTTATACTTCACATCAATTATAAAGACAATTCGTAAAGTAATTTTGTAAAAAAAATTTACAAGGGTTGAGAGAGTGCGGATTAAGTACGAGTATATATTTGCATACCGTATAACGCACTCTACTAAGAATAGCTCAGAGTAGCCATACTTTTAATTTTTTTTTCAAAATTCCTTTATGAATACTCATTATAATTGTTATAAAGACTATTCGTAAAGAAATTTAGTAAAAAAAATTAAAAATGTGGCTACTATTACTAGAGTGCGTTATACGGTATGCAAATGCATACTCGTACTTAATCCGCACTCTCTCAACCCTTGTAAATTTTTTTTACAAAATTACTTTACCAATGGTCTTTATAATTGATGTCAAGTATAAATATCGTATTTTCGAAAAAAAATTGTTTGTCTGTCTGTCTGTTTGAGCGCTGTCGATTTGTATGTTTGGTTGCTCATAAGTAGAGAACTACTGTATTAATTTCGATAAAATTATAATTAATCGTTAGCTTTAAGTTCAACTTAAAATAATGGTACAAATCATTATGTTAGGCCCTCGGGAAGCAGCATAATCCCGTTATGTAAAATCGAGGGGGAGGAAGCCGCGGGTACTTTAATAAGAAAAACTATAAATCGTAGACAAAAAATATTTATACAAAAGTTGTAGATAATTTCGTCCTCTACAAGATTGATAATAACTATTTTTTACAAAAAATGGAACGGAACCGAGAAATTCACTAAAAACCGTCTATCGTTTTTACAAAAAATGGAACGGAACCGAGAAATTCACTAAAAACCGTCTATCGTGAACTTGAACCTCGAATATCTGGCAACGCCGGCACGATATCGATGGGGACTTTTTACACGTTTTTTAAAACACCATAACGAAGGTAAATAAAAAAAAATCAGCTAACTGGGAATTTTTCTGCAGTAGAAATCTAAAATTACTGGACTAATAAGATAGGGTACATAAGACAAAAACATGGTAACATGGTAACAAATTATGTTGACTATAAATTTTAACAATCAATATAATAATACAATTAATGTTAGTATAATTTCATAACATAATTATACTGACTACTTAAATTTTGAGTGTCTGTTCTATAATTGATTGAATTGTTTTTTCTAATAAAACACATTTCACTGATATTGCGTTTCTTCCAATTTGACTCTTTATCTAATATTTGAACTTCATTGAAAAGAAGTCTAAATATATAGACGAAACGTCGTACATTTAATTAAATAAATCCAATATTTTGTCCACTATCCTGCGATTTTTCTTAATTGTATAACCAACATTGAAATAGAAAGCCATAAGTTCCATACATAAAATAAAAACCGGTCAAGTGCGAGTAGAACTCACGCCACGAGGGTTCTCCTTACCGTTACAGCAATTTAATTAGTGCAGTAAGCTGTGTCTACAGATTGTATCAAATTAAACCTGTGCATAGGGCATTCTGTGTGTAAGACAGAGATCGATACATAAAGCAATAAGTAAGAATGAGATAAATGATCGCTATGATGTTACGTGGTTACTGTAAATAAATAATATTTATACAACCTAATAGCGTCATCTTTGTTTTTTCGCTTCTTCTGTGCTGTAAAATTGTAAATCTTTTATCAGTTTAATTTACAGTAACATTCTATTAGCGATCATTTATCTCATTCTTACTTATTGCTTTATGTATCAATCTCTGTCTTTCACACAGAATGCCCTATGCACAGGTTTAATTTGATACAATCTGTATGTTAAAAAGCACAGTGTATAAGCTCAGACCTCACGGTCGACGGTTATGTAATAAACAGTACAAAAGCTATGAAGGCAATAAGATAATTACGACTTAGTAGAATTAATGTAATAAGCTGGTTTATTACAATAATAATTCAAAAACTTCACAGATAATAATTATACGAGAGAACTGTAAATCAGTTTAATGCGGGCCTGTAAACAGGTGGTTATATACATTATATACAGTGAATATCTTTTAATACAATAACTGACATAACGGGTCCGGAAATGCGTATATAAAAGGAATACTATAATCAACGTACTTTTGGATGTAGAAAAGACGTACGTTATATTAAAATACACGATGTAATGCCTGTATATTCCAATCTCCTGAAAGGACAGGTACGTAACTTCGCGCCGGTACCACTCTAGCGATGACATACACAGCAGTATGTGCCGAGGTGGTGCCGAATATAATTAGGTCTAAGTTAAAGGCTGAAAAATACAACAGAACAAGTACGGCATATGGCTGTATGTTGTTCCCTTTTTACGGTATCGAAGGCGAAAAATTGACCACACACACACACACATACACATATACAGACATCAGTCAGAAAATGGTCTTGAGCGATTTCTAGGGTATCAAAACGTGAAGATCTGTTAAACTCTCGAAATATTTTTTCGGATTAAACCCAATACTTCCCTACCATTGTAGAGGTGGTAAGTAACCATAATGATCTGATGTGTAAACTGTAAACCATCTAAATTCTACATATTCTATCTATAGCTTATAGACGCTTGACGATCAAGGTCGTTAGCATTTATTTTCTTCGTAAAAAATAAAAAATATCCAACATTTGTAAAAAGTAAGTTGTTTCGTCTATCTATAAAATTATTTAAATTACAGGTGTTTAAACGATCTGGGCGTAACATAGTTTTAGGTTATGCTTATGCATACACCTGTCGGTTTATAGACAAACAGTTGAATGGGAGATGAATGAACGAGTAAACCGTAACAAATTCAATATAGTTGTTGTTATGAATAGCGGATTCCGGCACGCATTACAAAAAAAACATATGTCGATTACTGGAAAATGTGTTTTTTGCATCATCAAAATAACATTTCGTACCATCGAAGTAATTTTAAGAGTATAATATTGTACCGGAAACCTAAAAAAACAGAAATATTTTAATAGAAAACGTCATTAAATGACAAATTTCACAACAAATTTTTTACATGGCATTGCTACGGTTCTTCTATTACAAGTCCCCAGTTCCCGGGTTCTAGCCCGAGAGCTGATAAAAGTGTCAATTGGATTTTCAATTTATTATTAAAAAATAATGAATTGAAAATATGAATTGGTGCTAGGCCCGAATAACCTTAGCTCTTGGTGGTCTTTAAAACACACACAACAAATTTGGTATTCAAAAATAAAAACGATTTCATAAGGTGGTAAGGCCTAGCGCATACACACAATTGTTTCCACGACTAAACAGTTTAGTCGAGTTGTGTACGTGTCGCGAATTCAACTCGACTAAACTGTTTAGTTGTTAGAGGTGCGCATAAAATCAATCAATTGTGCCATAATTTCACTATTAAACTAATGAGTCGTCGAACAACTATTTAGTCGAGCGTATACTAGTGTCAATATACACATCTGTGGACATAAGCTGCCGACGATAGTTGTTCGATGGGGTCTTTTGATTTTTTTGTCGTACAACTACAGTGCCGATAGTATGCGAAGTCCCTTCTGATCCCATAGCCTTTTGACAAGCAACTAAACAGTTGAGCGATTAAAAATTGATTGTATACGCCAGACCTAAGGGTGACCACTTTAACCCTCTGTAGTCGTATTTTTAAAGCCAGTCATAATATTATCATTTGACACATAATTCGGCTCTAAATTTGAGAGTCCGAAAACGGGTGAAAAATACACAAATTTTTTTGTCGTTCTTTGATAAGACACATAATCCTCCGCAGTCGGGTAAAAAGCAATATAATGTCTAGTCATAAAAAAAATATTTCTTAAAGTGTCAGGTCTTCCGATTGTATTTTTGAAGTTAGGAATAAACGCCATTTGAAAAACAAATAATCTATACTAGCTGTCCCTCGGGAGATGAATAAAACATGTTTGAATATTCCATGACATTGCAAAAGAATGTTTAAATTCACTTAGCAGTAAAAGAATAATAAAATTTAAAAAAAGTTAGTGGAGTCGATTTGTATCTAGCATTAAAAGTATAGTAGGTACTAGGTAGTTGCTTTTATCGTTTTTGCAACTATAACACTGTATATATTTATTTTTGTATGGAGGAATAGTATGGATATTTTTTATTTTATTTATTCATTTTTTGGATGCACTGACACAAAGGGTCATGCATATTTTTCGTACAATCATCACACTATTCTTTTTCTAGATAACTGAAAAAAGTTTTTGTCTTTCATTTCCGGTATGTGTAAAGTTTCCTCTCCTGTTGTCTTTAATATTGTGAAGAACATTAAATTAAGAGCGATTTTAAGAAAGATAAAATATTACTCTTAAGAAAAAATTATGTCATATACATTAACACAAATCTAGATTTTCAGAAAATTTTATTGACTTTTAAATTCTAAAAAAAATCATCCAATTATCACAAAAGTACTCAAACGCAACCAGTAACATAGATGCGACTGGCAAAAAATTACTGGCAATTTACCTTACTTAAGGTCACGCAATTAGCACAAGTTAGTTCGTGACCTCGATGGGTCACAATTTGGTGCCAGCTCTCTGACTTTTTCAATTGTTAGTCACGGAAAAAAAATTGTGTCAAACATTTTGTACGATTATTTGATTATTATTTCAATGGAGCCCTCGACAATCAACATTGTCAATATAAATTTAACATAACATATAGCGTTTATTTTTCATTTAAAAATCACAATGTGGTACAATTCGTCAAAATAATATAAAAAGTAAATAAATATTGCCAATCCGTCATTATTTATCTGAATCCAAGAGTTCATCCCTTCAGTAATATTGATCCAGTGCCCAGAAAAAATATGGTTTTTTTGCGAGTTTTTCCCATTCAATTAAAAATAAGTGTTAGGACAAATTGAAACAGTCTGATAAAATAAAATTAACAATAAATGTACTGGGTAGTAAATGGTATCAGCACTTATTACAATTATGTAATGGCTGTATGAGTCTAGTTCAATAAATTTTTTTTTATCTATCAGCGCCCAGTAATAATACTTCATTCCAATAATGTTGAAGCAGACAATGAATACCGATCTTCTGAGGGTTCCTAAATGCTATTCAAATAAATGATACGGTGTCACGGACGGACGTCCAAACCTCTCTTTTTACCCGACTGCAACGCAAAGGAGGGTATTGTGTTTATCAGTCTATGTATTTCCGTATATATCGAGATCATGAAACGTCTAAATCCGTAAAAATGTCTAATTGGCCATTAGTAAAAGACTGTTATTTTTACTTTCGAACAATACCATGAGTGGTAGCTCGAAAGTAAAAATAGCAGTGAAATAATCAGGTGTTTGTTATGTAATTATGTGTAGAATAAAATTGGTCCGGAGTCGATATCATTATTAATTGTTCTTGAGATATTATGTGAGTGGAAAAAGTTCGAATGAACGAACGTAAGTACGCACACACACACAAATACATCTATCTAAAAACAGTAGATTCGGACTCTAGGGACCTCAAAATGTGCAAATATGTTTAAATTTTTCATTCGCAAAATCGGACCCATTACAACAACTTCCAATGGTAAGTTAAACATTTTGATGCTTACTGTACAATATATCATCTTTTCTATAAATTATGTAATACGTACTTTTTTAAACTGCAATTCATGTCCAAATGACTATAACCAGTGACCTTGTTGTATACATATAGACAAATTTTTTCAAATAAAATATATAAATCGATCTGTTTGAACTTGTCACAAAAGTATTAAAGACGTATAATAGCTAACAGGTTATTTTTGACTGTGTTAAATTTCGGTTCTCGGTAATTTTTTATAATTTTAATCTGAATTGGCGAACTGTGGAGAAATTTGTGCAAAAAAACTGTGTGAATTGTGAATTGTGTGTGATAATTTAATTTTTATTTACAACGAATTCAGGACAATTTTAAGTTGAGCCAAACTGAACAAAATTAAGGTAAATAAAATCAACTTTACTCGTATTAGGTTTATAAAATATTTAAATAATATTTTGCCATTATTTTAACTTTATTTCGACGTGCATATGTATATCCAAATGTGCTAAAATTTACAAGTCATAGATAGCTTTCACAAAAAATGTTTTCGCTTGCTTTTTCGAGTTGAAAATATTGTCAAAGGCTTTCACTAGACGTCTTTTAACGCAATTAAATATACCGTATGTAGTTTTTTAGCCGAACATATTTTAATCAAAATACCTACAAAAATATATACGGTGTAACAATGCAAATGTTCATATTTTTTTAAACAATATTTTTGATAATAAAACATTGCTTTTTTAAAATTATTTTTTTATTTATTTAATTGTTAATTTATTTTTTTTTTTGTTTACTATTCCACTCAATTTTTTTCGAGACTTTTTCAGTTCGAATACCTGTATTACTCGATTTTTCGAGTAGGTACTTGCGCACTCTTAAGGTGACTGCACACGCAGATTGCAAAAAATGATCTCGGCAAATTTCAAACTGTGGTCACAAAAGTCATTTTAATACTGTTTTTATTAGCTACAATTAAACATTAAGCTTTATAGAAGGGCTCTAATTGCTTAAAAACTAAAAAAAAAAAAATCTGTTTAAAAAATTGTATCAAAAAACGTGATATTTATCAATATTTTCTTTACAGCACGACGTATTATTTCAAATTACGGGAAGTCAAATTGACATTTTAAAGTTTTTTCTTTACAGATGTATGCAAAAAATACTAAGGAAGAGGGCTATTTGAACAGTTTTTTTGAAATTAATTTTTTTCTACACATAAATTTGTGTTAAACTTACGCTATTTTTGTCATTTTTACCTGATTTTAAAGCATATATTTAGATCAAATATTATACAACAATCTGGCTCAAAGTCATATGGGAAAAATGATACACACTTCTAGTTTATTTTGAAAGCATTACCATCAAAGTTTGATTAAGGTTTTTCATAGAAATTAGAGATTTTCGAAATAGTTTTTCACAGGGGTTGTATTATACTGAAAAGTCAATAGATGTCGTTAGCAGACTTGAATCGAACGAGTTTCATAATACTTTACAGAAACAAATATATTATAACAATTAGATTAACAATCAATATTGTTATTACTTCCTATACTGTACAAATTCACTATTTTAGTGAAATTAACATAAGGACATCAGACGATATTAATCGCCATAACATGCCCTTATTAATTATTGTAGAAAGGCTACATAAGAAAAATTTAAATGCACCGCCGGGAATCGAACCCGGAACACCCAATATCGCGTCGGGCAAGTTTTCCAGTTACTCCACGGTGCCCATGGCGTACACTTAATCTTTTCTTATATATAGCACAAATACACCGCAAATCCACAAACTGCGAGAGCTAATATTATTTTTATTTTTATAACAACACTGCAACGAATGTTGCTTTTCTCAAAATATATTATACATCACACTTCCAGTGTGAACTCGTGAGTCGGGTCGCAGTGATAAATAAAAATAAACATTTTCAATCACAATAACCACTTATTGGATTCTAATATAGTCATTCAATTTTTGGACAGATTTTATTATGATTTTAATAATTTATTATGACCTGCTGGGTTAGAACGACTGGTAACTTATTGACGTCGGTCGGATGGCGAGATTTAGTGATCGGATCAAAATTTTTTGACTTTTCATACCCTCCTGAACAATCTGACTCTGTCTGTTGGTCCGTTTGTACGCTTGTAACTCGAGAACCACTGATCCGATTTACATTATTTTTTTTGACATGAATAACTTTTTATGCGATTCTATGCGCGTTTTAAATTATTTCTAGTTTTGATACATCTTACACTTCAGTCAGGCGCTATATTCAGAAAGTTAACGTCACGAAAATTGCAGCGAAACATGCGACGGAAGCCATAATTTCGACGCCGTTGGGTTCAGAATGTTTACGGATTGATATTTGAGAGTTTTACAGGACACATAAAAATAAAATGGCGTCTGTACTTTTTTGTAAAAATTATCCGATTCTTTTGAAAATCGGTATTTGAAAGTTTCATAGGACACAAAAAAATAAAATGATGTCAGATTTCAAAATGGCGGCCGTATGTACTTTTCTGTAAAAATTATCCGATCCTTTTGAAAATTGATATTTGAGAGTTTCATAGAGCACAAAAAAATAAAATGACGTCAGATTTCAAAATGGCGGCTATATGTACTTTTTTGCAAAAATGATCCGATCTTTTTGAAAATCGGTATTTGAGTTTCATAGGACACAAAAAAAATAAAATGACGTCATATTTTAAAATGGAGGCCATATGTAGGTACTTTTTTGCTAAAATTATCCGATCCTTTTGAAAATTGATATTTGACAGTTTTACAGGACACAAAAAAAAATTACTTCAGATTTTGTAAAAATTATCCGATCTTTTTGAAAAT
This sequence comes from Mongoloraphidia duomilia, assembly GCA_039654895.1. Taxonomy (NCBI): domain Eukaryota; kingdom Metazoa; phylum Arthropoda; class Insecta; order Raphidioptera; family Raphidiidae; genus Mongoloraphidia; species Mongoloraphidia duomilia. The sequence goes on from CM077524.1 coordinate 13,707,547, forward strand.
TAATATTTGCAAGTTTTATAGGACGCAAAAAAATAAAATGACGTCATATTTCAAAATGGCGGTCATAAGTATATACTTCTTTGTAAAAATTATCCGATCCTTTTGAAAATTGATATTTGAGAATTTAATAAGACATAAAAAAATAAAATGGCGTCAGATTTCAAAATGGCGATCAAATAATAACTTTTTAATTGTATTATTTATATCTTTGTTAAGTTCGGTTTTATATACAATGCGTAAGAAGCATAGCTTCTGTCGGGTGTCTTACGACACATCATGACTTTTTTTATTTAGGCGGTTACGAATTACGCTTAATAGTCAACCGTTGCTACGGAAAGTTGTTTAAAAAATTCACTGTACTATTTTTTCTATGTAATCCAATACATATTTATATTAGGTCTTATGGCTCATAACCTACTACAAAATTATAAATCTTCTCAGTGTTATTTTCCCTATGTTCGATAAAGCCGTTTACACACAGTATACCTACATGAATATCGCGCCTTGTAATTCTTGAATTACTTGTATGTTCCAAAATTTTTTCTAAATATATTAGAAATTCGGAGTATTTGAAATGTATTTTCAAATTCAAATATAATTTATAAAAATAAAGCAATTTGAATACAAAATATAATAAATACTTATCACTTATTGTCTGGTACAGTGTTTGCAAATTAGTAAAGAACGCCTACGCCACTGGAATTTCATCTTTGAAAACAACGTTTCAACACGAAATGAAGAACTCCGTCGTAGATGGTCGTGTCATTATAATCAATCAAGTTTAAATGATCCGATCATTCACGAATCAGTTTTCGTCTTCAGTGTACTTTCTCCGACACATATCAAATGCCTATAAGATAGACCTCTGCGGGTGAATAACGGGGCATGTACAGAAATGCATATAGATATTTTTTGTGGCTGTTCAATCACCTTAAACACAAGTCTGGTATGTCCAGACATCTTGTATAATATTATAACATTTGTATACCTAATATGTATATTTCTTCCCTATCCGGGTATCCCTATCTCAAGAGAGCTATAAAGTAAACATTCGGTTCATTCACCAAAAACACTTTAGTCTACACCCAATCAAGTGAGGTTTTGTAGAAAAAGTTTTCTATATACGATCAAAACATTATCTTGTTACAAAAGTTAGAAATAAAATTTCTTTTTGCTATACGAATATTTTAAAAGATTAGACTATTGTGACGCCCTAAAACCAGGCCCGTTGACACTCTGCTAGTTGACTAGCACCAGTTGACTAGCGCAGTTTACATATTGGTAACATATTGGTATACATTTTACTGTTAATACTGTGAAAACGGACGGCTGAACTTCCCAAAATAAGGAGGTGTACCCACAATGGAGGAGTGTGCTTTCATATGGGTACTGCAGATTTGGAAAATTTTTAAAATGCAGGATGTCCATAATGAGAAGTTTCACTGTATATTGATGACTTTAAAGTAACTTTAGAATTTACAAACATTTTATTGATGATTTCCGTGACAATCAAGGTTTTAACTATGTTAATAGGTAATATAAAAACACAAAAAAGATAAGTTATTTTATATATTTTAAAAAGATTCTTATTTCCTTATAGTATTGTGAGAATTGTTTTAAACAATATAACGAGAATATTCTTTAGATGGAATATAAGTGCACTAAGAAAACACAAACGATGAAACTTTAGTGCTTCATAAAGCTGTTACTTATAGAAGAAAATGTGCAGACATACTTACAGGTCAAAGGATCCACTTTAACGGTTACTTTAACAAAAAAGCAATGACGTTCGTAAAAATTAATTTTGCATAACAAAAAAAAAATAAAATAGAAAAGTTATGAAACAATAATATCTAAGGAAAATGTTAAGAAAGCTGTTATAGAAAAAGGGGAAAATGTGTGTGAACACTGCGTTAAATGTTTAGTGGTAGGAACACTTTTTATTTTAAAACTTTTTGAGAAAATTAATTAAAATAATACAATGAATAATTTTTAGTAACGAGATACTAGATGGGAATTTTTGTGACGACAATTTGTAGCTAACAATTTATAAATAAAAATTTTACTCTAATTTCATTGCAAATATTAATATGAGCTCAATTTTTACGTTACAAATTTATATTGTAAATAGTGTATGAATTTCAAAATAACCTTGCATTATTGAAATACACGTAGCTCTGTTATTAAAATATTTAGGTGAGTCACGGAAACAAATATGATAATACGTTGCTTCTTGCATTCTTCTTAGAAATTAGTAATATTATCAGGACATGTAACATTAATTTCTATGTGCATTTATAACAAACAGTAACCCATTGTCATTGATTTCAATCCAAAAACATTTACACATAATTATTTATGACAGGAGTGCCTCTGCCTAATAATTTACAGGGGTTTTTATTGCACATTGACGTTACAATATTTATCAATTATCATAATATCAAAACACTCATCGTAAAAATTAATGTTTACATTGGGTTAATTTTTTATTCAGTATTCACATATAATTTTTATTCAAACGCTATAGTTTACTCAGTTTATTGTATAAAATACATACAACAGGCTCTCTCTAAGACCTAAGTACACGCCCGTTATAGGAATGACGTTCCTCTCAATTCTCTAAGGAAGTACTGTATACTATAAATACCGTATACTAGCTTTACACGATGCCTCTTTTCCTACATCTTGATACATGCGTCAATTTAAACGCACGAGACATTTTACTGAAAGGCAAGATGACGCACGTGTGTCCCGAGTCAGTCAGAACCTCGGTCGGGACTTTTTTTCATTCATGCAAGTTATGTTGTTTTGTTTAGTAAAATGGAGTTAAATAATGAAAAAACTCTTAAATTTATTTATTCATATAGACAATTTTTATGTGCAAGGAACTCTACCTGTAAATACTGTGATGCATAACGAAACAATATGCGTGTTTTGCCTCCTATTGCATGCGCAATTGCATGAATTGCCACACGAAAAAGAAGTATCGTGTAAAGGTACCTTTAACTCTCACTACATACAACCCAAAGTCAATTGTTTTATAGGATACTAAGTTTCTAACTGCCCGGAGTATAATAATATAATATACATAATATAGCATTTAGTTACTCTAGCTAAATTATTCTAATATAAATCGGAAAGGGAAGACGCGACGTAAAGAGGTGAAAATAGTTACCTTCATTCGGATTTGCCAAGCACTTCATCATTAGAGTTCATCTTTGGAGAGTTTTTGTGTGACGAGCTGATACGAGTACATATATTCTATTTTATAGTTAAGATGAATATATGATCTCGTTTTAAATGTAACAAAATCAATGCCTTCTGAAAATATTTGCAGGGATATCATTTGTGTGACCCTTCCATGACTCGTATATTATAAATCCTCAGTTCTCAGATTATAATCCAAGAACTTGTGAAAGTGTAAACTGAATTTTTAATTTATTAGTAAAACCAATAATAAATTGAAAAGACGAATTGCGTTCCTGACTTAGATAATCCTGGCAACTGGTGGCCTTAAACAAATACCTAATTGAAAAAGGGCTTGAGAATAGACGAGCATGTAGCAGTGCTGTTGTTTACATGGCGTTGCTATGGTTCCTGTATTACAAGTCCCCAGTTCCCGGGTTCTAACCCGAGACATAGTAGAAGTGTCTTTCAGTTTATTATTAAAAAAAAATAATGAATTGAAAATATGAATTGGTGCTAGGGCCCAATAACCTTAGCTGTTGGTGGTCTTTAAAAACACACACACACACACACCTAATTGAAAAAAACAACTAAAAAAAAATCTTAGAACTGTTCTCAGTTGTTTTAGCAATAATCAACACATATTGTATTTGTAGCGAATAGAAATATGTGCCTATAATAGTCAAGTTGTCAATATTTTATCTTTCTATCTGTATTATGAATTTTAAATGATTCATAAATTCAATGCAATAGCGATATGCATTGCTTTCAAATTTACATACGTGCACTGCCTATTGCATGTCATTTTGTTTTGTGGAATATTCCTCTTAACGCAACACTGTAAACAAACACAGAGCTGGCTTAAGGCCCGCTTTAAAGATAAACTGAATCCTGAACACATTTTATTGTTTTGACAAATATTTTACATATGTTCACTTTTAGCGTTCGATTAACCGTTCGAAAACTAACGCGAAAACAGCGGTGGATCCACTCTGGGGGTGATTTTTGGTGGGAGGGAGCACAGGAAACCCTAGAACTTTTAGTATGAATGAATTGTGAATTATAGACGCTCGACAACAGAGGAACTTTTAGTATGTTGTTCACCACATGCATACAACATTTGCACCAATTTAGAGATATTTTTGATTTTTGGTAAAATTTTGTTTAAAATTCCAGAATTAAGGCCTGGAAATCCAGGACGCTAAAATGAGAATTTCCAAGAATTTTTATAAGTTGTTTCCTGAAATCAATATAGTCACTAAACAAAAGTTCAGTTTTAGATGAATTTTTTCAAGGTAAAAACTGAGTAAAAACCTTACATGCCTGGGCAAAGATATATCCAAGTATAAAATTTAATCAAAATTCTTGAGAAATTGTGTTTACCTTTTTTACCGGTTTTTAGAGATAGGATTGATTTTACGATTGCTCCTTGAAGTATGGCGGCGTGACCGTCCTGAATATGCATGTAAAATTTGAGCAAAGGAAATGTTCCATTTTTAAAATCTGTAAGGCTTTCGCGGCCGTCGTTTAATCTTGACGAGTTTTTTGGGCTATTAGGCCGTCGTTTGTTCAAGGTTTTGATTCTTGACGTTTCGTCAACACACGCAGTTGGCATTTTCAAAAAATGTTCTCCTTTCCGATGTACTAGTTGTAATTGTACATCGGAAAGGAGAAAGTACATCTTTTGACAATGCCAACCACGCGTGTTGGCGAAACATCAAGAACCAAAACCTTGAACAAAAGACGGCCTAATCGCCCAAAAAACTCGTCAAGATGTTCCATTTTTCCAAGTCTACATGGTTTCCGGGCTTGTAGGCCGTAGTCCGGTGGTATTTCTACCTGATGTTTCGTCTACAACTGCGGTAGACATTCTCAAAGGCGATGTTGCTGTGACCGCTGCCACATCGCCTTTGAGAATGTCTACCGCAGTTGTAGACGAAACGTCAGGTAGAAATACCACCGGAACACGGCCTACAAGCCCGGAAACCATAAAGACTTGGAACAATGCCGGCCGTGAAAGCTTGCACACTTGTTCCATTTTTGTTTTGCTCAAGCCTACATCCTATGGATGACCCCAGTTGTTAAGCGTCTGTAATCTACAATCTAATTAAACAAGACTTCCCCTATATATTGAAAAGTAAAAACATCCCTATTTTTCACCCTAGGTATTGATTTGTCGATACGCCGGGTCTGGTCGACTCGACAATATTATTAGTATTCCGTTCAAGCGAATCGTACGGGTCTACCGATGTAGGCGGATAAAATTCACTCCCTGCCATTGTTTTATGTTTCAATCTGAAGCACAGTATTTCAACTGCAAACCTCATACTAAATACCTATATAGGTTATCGGACTAAATAAGATTATTATTTTATTTTTTATGTGCTCGCAATAATAAATGTAATTTAATATGTCAGATACAAAATGTCACTGCTGCAGAGTAAATCTCTGTAAGAATTATTAAATAACTTTTTCTATCAAGTATTCATAAATTCATAACCGCAATAATTTCAAATTAAGAATGGCACTTTAAATATAATTAATTTTAATGATTCAAATGTCACGTCAGTATATATTTTACAACAAAATTGGCTTAGGCTCTGTAATATTATAACTGTTATGAAAGATTATAAGTTTTATGATACTTTTGTTTGCTTGTAAATTGCATCAAATTAAATAAACATAAAAGCTTATCAGTTTATATTTTATTTACAAACAAGAAACGATAATTATTGTGAAGCAAGTTCAACAATTTTTTATGCCATATTTACACGTTTCATAATTTCAATAAACACAGACAAAATACAGAAGATGCATCTACAATTAGCTATCAAATACTTAGATTACAGGTTCTACTCCACTTCATACGACAATAATAACACTCTTCCTTTTTCGTAGTCAGGTAAAAACCGGTAAGAGGATCCGCACATGACTTCCATGTCCCAAAGTCATTTTTAAAGACTTCATTAGAAAATGCTTACGGTTTATACGATACAAACTTCCAAATTCGACATAAATCACAAATATTAATTATTTGTGAACAAGAGCTAAAAAATGAACGGAAAATTAATTTAGGCGTTATACCTTATAACAGGTTAAAAATTAACGTTAAACAGTACCACTTATACGCGGGTAAAGCTAGTATAACTTGATAATTTTACAATTTTATAAAAATAAAAATTAACTCACGAGTGCGAGAGAGACCGTTCAGTTTTTTTAAAGATGCAATTTGACTTCAATACATACACAATGTTACAGACTCGGTTGACGAGAGATCAGCTGCTTGTGGTAAGAGAGTGCCAAGCGGAGGTAGTCGGATTTTAAGAAAAATTAGTAAAAAGTTTCCGTTACGGATACAAAATTATTTTGGTATTGAGTGGTCGGCGGTCGGATTTTTAAGCCCAATCTGGGGCATTTTTATAATAACATCAATTCAATAATGGTGAACCGTGGACTCACGTCCCAGGGCCGCGTGAGCTAGCCGCGCGCTGAAGCGCGCTGAATTTATTCAGGTTATTATAACCGTTCACCAATAGAGTTTAAACTCTAACAAAATAGCAAGTTATAATCTTTATCATTCACCTTTGTTTCAAGCAAACAAAAATTGACAAAAATACTAAACAAGTGAATAACGCAATAAAAGTTCGTTGGCCTCTGGGGTTCTATAAAAATATGTCGAGATTTTCAATTGAAAATCAAAAGGTAAATCTCATTTGTATATCCGGTTATTTCTAGTATACCTAATACATATAACGTATAGTATTTTATAACAACAACAACTACAACAACACCTTCACAAGTATTTACCAACTATACTATATGATTTTAATGGTAATAGCATAATATAAAACACAACTATAGGTACTAGCTGCCCGTCCCGGCTACGCCCAGGTACTATGAAATTATGATTTAATAGCGGTCACCCATTGCTCCGCTCACGTATATTTAGTACCTATATTGTTAATTTGTTATCCCTCCGCGAGAATCTCTCCCCCTGCGTATAGCTCTCTATTACTGAAAGTATTTTTAAAATCGGTTTAGTAGTTCCAGAGATAAGAATTTATGATTTATTACCCCCCCCCCCGCGAGAATCTCTCTCCCTGCGTAGTTTTCTATTAGTGAAAGAATTTTTAGAATCGGTTCAGTAGTTCCAGAGTTAATAATTTATGATTTATGGCCCCCTCCCCGCGAGAATCAAAATAAAATATTGCCCATATCACTCAGGGATAATGAAGCTTTCTATTAGTGAAAACATTTTTAGAATCGGTTCAGTAGTTCTAGAGATTACTTTTTTCACCCGGGCGAAGCCGGTTTTTTTTTTAAGACAAAAAGTATCCTATTTGCGTTTGAAAAGGTAACAGACAGACAGAGTGACAGACAGAGTTACTTTCGCATTTATAATATTAGTAGGATTACCTGTATTAAATATTAATGCAAGTAGTATAATGAGCCCGGTTTGAGCGCAGTCTAAACAGATCAGCTATACTCTATCCCATGAACCGATATAGCATTAAAACTACGTTATCAACATCTGATTGCCTTTCACGTGATAACTATATCCGACTATATCTGTAGTTGGTGTGAAAGACTATTGTATCAAATATATGTCACGACAGAGTTGCCAGTCTACGGATATTTCCCTAGATTTAGAGAATTACAGACTGGTTTAGGAATAAGGCAAATTAGTCATTTTTGTTTATATCTAAGGAAAATGATAGAAAATCCTAAAAATTAAACTGATCAAAGAAAGTGAGTCTGTATTGGCGATAACAGTTTACATTAGTTTTTGAAAATTTACAATAAATTTAAATACGTGTATCTTATTACAAACATATTTATTACTTCCCACCTCTACTATGGTAGGGAAGTAATGGATTTAGTCCGAAAAAAATATTTCGAGATTTTAACAGATCTTCACGTTTTGAGACCCTAGCAATCGTTTAAGATCATTTTCTGACTGTCTGTCTGTATGTGTGTGTGTGTGTATGTGGTCAATTTTTCGCCTTCGATATCGCAAAAACGGAACAACATACGGCCATGCCGATTGTTCTATTGTGTTTATCAGCCTTTAACTTAGATCTGATTAGATTTTGAGTCAAATCGGTTCAGTGGATCCTGAGATATTAAAAAAACGTTCTCAATGTCACGTATTAACATAGGTAAAAAAATATAAATGAATTCTAGATGTTATAATATGAAAAAAATGTAAATATTTTTTTTCTCTAAAATGCACAGTTTTCGAGAAAAAATATATTTTACTAAAAAAACAAAAATTGTACGTAAATCAAGGTAACCATGATTTTTGCTATAATATTACTAGCCATTAGTAGATCACCAAACAAAAAAGTTGGCCATGCTTTTTTTTCATAGAATAAAAAAAGAGTGTTTATTTTTTGCAAATATTTACTAGGTGGGAAGTATAGGACTGGTCATCAGTCGAATTTTTTTTTAATATCTTTTTCCAAACAATGTTGCTTTATATAGCGTGTATTTATGGAGTTGAATTCTCATAATTTCCATGTACTTCATTGGCGTAATAATTATGAACATTAAAATTAACACTACAAAGTCATAGAAGAATGAATAATTCAAATGATAGCAAATCTACTGCTGTTACGCTTTGATGGTTAACAATAATATTATAACAGTTTATGTTAAAAACACAGTGTTGCCAGATGGGTAGTACGAGGTGTAAGTAGATGTCTGTTCAAAAAATTCCTAGAAATCCCTGGATTTTAACTTTTAAAGCATTTTTCAAAATATTTAATTGGGGGGAGGCTAACTTGAGTGAGCCAGAAATACAGTCGAACTTCTATAACTCGAACAAAATCGGTTGGCAACAGCGTCAAGAGCGAAAATTATGTTATTTTTACCTGATAAATCAAATTTCTATAACTCGACATTCTTGATAATTCGAACAAAATAATTGGCGCCACTTATGATAAGTCGAACCCGGGAAATCCCCCTAGTCATGTGAGAAAAAAACTTAAAATTTTAGTGATTTTCAAATCGCTGTGTTTCCGCGAAAAATTATTGAAATTCTATAACTATATGGGTTTATTCGAAAGCTTGTACTTCCCTCTTTAAGAATCTTCATTTGTTCAAAAATTTGTATCCCCCTCTACCATTCCGTGAAAATTGAAAAAAGCAAGAGAAAAGTGATCCCTTAATTATTTTGTGAAATGTGATGATGCCTACGGACTCGAAACAATTTTTTCAAGAAAATTTAAGTCAAGCATAATGAAGCTGTCGTTTTCCCCTTCAAAATAACTTTTTTAAGACAATTTTTTTTGAACGAGATATCCATAACAGCTCTCAAATCAAAAATGCCATTTTTGACTTTGAACTCTTTATACCACTCCTAAAGAAATCAGCAGGGCACTAGTGTCCGCTTTGAAATGCTTACACTTGATTTTGAGAAGAAAATTTTTTCTGTTTCGTTTTTTTTTCAATTCAAAAAATCGTTAAAAACAAGGTTATATTATATAATTGATTCGAAACATATTGAAAAAAATCATTTTACCAACCATAGTCACAGTCAGGATTCCAATATGTTTCGAATCAATTATATAATTGGCTGCTTTCCAACGAAAAATTTTCAATTGCAATTCAGCCGTATAAATCTTATTAATTTATTATAAATTATTATGTTCTGCTATGTGATTATTAATTACAAGATGGAATCCCAATGACATTTTTAAGTAGTTGTTACAAACGAAAAAAAATGTCTAGATATTAATTCATAAACATCCCTTTGTTTCTATCTATCAAAAATATCTCTAGACAGCGTCGTAGCTAGGATCATCGGCGCCCCTGGCAAGATTCTGATTTCGCGCTCTTTGCTTTAAATTTTAAAATAATCATATTCGCATCGCTGATTGCACCCTCTCGGGGTTAGCGCCCCTGACGCGAGCCCCGGTTGCCAGGGAACAATAATTAATTAATACCTACTATGGCATCACTGTTCTGACTTTCTTGTATAAACTGTTTATATTTCCGCCGTGTTTAACGGGTAATTATTCCTCACTGTCGACTTGTATTAGGTTGTCAACTACAGTTCATGTCAACATATTCTTACATTTTAGTTAACTTTTCCAGTCATAAATCATAATCTCGTTATTTACATTTAATCTCGCATGCACTTTTAGATCTGTCATATTTTCAAAGCACTCAGTTATTAAATATTGACACATTGCAGATTTTAGACGCTCGACAACTCAGATCAATATATTAAATAGCGGGATGACATACAAATTGCAAATTACAAGAAAAACTCTACACACTGAATGTGACTTAGATCCTTCCAATATGGTAACTGGTCAAACCTCCATAAAAACAACCCTTCAAAAATATCACCAGTTCTGGAACCATTAAAAATCAAAATATTCTGAAAAATAAATATATACAAATTCGTATCACAAAAGTTCTGAACATCAACGAAACTGCTTTGGACGCTATATTTTTAGAGGCGTCCGGGCGACACATAATAAATAAAATTTTGGATGATCGGGCAATAAATACTATACATTATTTCTTGTATAGTCTTCGAGGAATTTAATGGCAGCAAATTTTACTTGAGGCTGTAAAACGACAAAGCCGGCCCTGATTACAAACATAATTAGTTCAAACATACTTATGTATTATGTATACAGGGTGTATCACAGAAAACCGAACATAGGGAAAACTCCATTGTGCAAATTAGTTAGGATCAACGATTACTTTGGTCACATATGAGAATGGGTACCATGGTAACGCTGACTAACCATTATTTAATAACAATAATAGCTAATAATGAATAATTAGAAAAACCAGTTAAAATAAATTCTTCAATATTAAATGAATTTATTTTTATTAATGAAACAATTTTTTATTAAGAAAATATTTTTTTAACTAATAATTAAACTAAACAAACAGTTAAAATAAAAAATTAAAGCAAATGTTCAAATAAACCTCCATTTTGAATTAAGCAGTGGCTTAATCGGTTACAAAAACTTTGTCTCACTTTATCTAACATTACAGGAGTCATATTGAAACATACTTCGACGACTTTGTCTGTAAGTTCATCCAGATTTTGCCAAATTTTGTCAAACGAACAGCAAAATGCATTTGTTACTGTATACGTACACCATGGTAACCATGGTAACGACCTCTGAATAGAGGGTAAAGCAATCTCTGATCTTAACTAATTTGTACTGTGTACTTTTCCCTATGTTCGGTTTCCTGTGATACACCCTGTATAGATTTATTAGTAGATAACATTTTTGTGGCTTTTTTAAACCAAATAATTTGTTTACAGGACTCCAAAACTGCTTCGCGGAATCCTTGATTGAACTTCACTAGTCATCACAAAGTGAGTACATTTTTTATTGATTTTCGTCTTCAATTTTATGGTGGAGATATGATTGGATAAGAAAGGGGCTATCCATAAATTACGTAACGTACTTTAAGGGAGAGGGTTATTCAATTTGCTACGTTTCGTTATGTCTACGGGAGGTGGAAAAATAATTTTAGCGTTGACTCAAACAAAATAAAAATAATTTAATCTTCTATACACCTTTTCTAAGTTTTTATGTTGCTAAAATAACTATTTATTTTGTTAAATAAATAATTCGTATCTTAATATGATTTTTTCTTGATGAGAAAAATGAGGGGAGTTGGATAATTTGTTACAAGTGTTTACTTAGAGGGAGAGGGGGATAAAAAAAGCTTCAAAAATGCTTTACGTAATTTACAGATGGCCGTAAAGTTCCTGGTTTAAAAATTTCTATAGATTTTCGACCAAATATTATTCGAAATGTCGACAATAAAACGATGAAAAACTAGCAATTAATATGTTAATTAAGGTAGTTGTCGTGCTATGGGCATAGTGTCAGAAAATTCTAAATTTTCGTATACTCATTAAGGATACTATAACACAAATACCATTAAAATTTGAAGTTGATTGACCATCTCTAACTCGAGATAAACTTAATTAAAGTCCGGATAATTAACACAGAGAGCATATTATATAGGAAAGGTTGTGCTTTTGACATTTTTTTTTATTTAAAAAAAAAAGTAAGTCAGAAATTTTCAAAAAACTGTTCATTGATGTTTTTGTTCTGAGTTTAAAAAAGAAAATCCAAAAATTATTGACTTTTTTATTGTTTAGATATAATAACGCAAAGTTCAACAATTTATGAGAAAAGATTGACATTTTTATATAATCCAAGCGAACAAACTAAGTGAGATATGTGTTACTATGTGAACAACAGTTTAGGTACAATCTCTAACAAATTTTTTTTACATTTAACACTATGCTTATTTATTGTTTTACAACGTATTATGAACGAAACTTTTGGATGTTATTGTAGCACGACAACTACCTTAATGCAACACACATCTCAAATATTTTTTTCTTTAATACATATTTAGAATTCCACAGCTACGAAAATATAATATTAATTTGTTTGTCTAAAGAACAATAATAAATATTTATTTACGAAAATACTGTCAGTAATCTGTACTGTAAAACAGCAGACTATAATGTGTTTGGCCCATCCTTTTTTAAGGTGGGTCACAAGACTAAAGAATGAACTAGAGCCTGCACTCTACCTCTCGTGGAGGCGCCACTGCAACAATTCTACCAATACTGGTCATTGTATTAAAAAGTCCTTGAATTGGCTTTCATACTATAAAATATGGACCACAATAATAGGTGTTGATTTTTTCCAATGAACCTAATGTTGCCAATATTAACGGAAATTAATAGCAATTGATATTATATTGTATTTTGATTATACACTACGTGATGAAAAAAGCCATGTGTCGCGGCACACACAAACGAAGTAAAACTTCTTAAGTATGAATTATTTAGGGTTGCTATGGTAATTGGCGTCATCACACTTCCGTTAAAATTAATGTGTCAGAATGAGCCATGACTACAATTTATTTATTTATAGGGTTGCTATGGTAATTCGCGTCACCACATTTTCGTTAAAATTAATGGGTCAGAATGAGCCATGACTACAATTTATTTATTTATAGGGTTGCTATGGTAATTCGCGTCACCACACTTCCGTTAAAATTAATGGGTCAGAATGAGCCATGATTACAATTTATTTATTTATAGGGTTGCTATGGTAATTCGCGTCACCACACTTTCGTTAAAATGACTGGATCAGAACGAGTCATGACTACAATTATTGATGTATTTATAGGGTTTCTACGGTAAATCGTGTCACCACACTTCCGTTTCCCTTTTATCCCAGCATTTTACCACGTTTTTATTAATTCACTTTCTTGTCTGTTTATGTTCGGTACAAATCTTGCAATCAAAATTTTGACTAGTTCTATTTGAGCTAGAGAGCTTTGAAATTTTGCACACGTGTATAAGTCCGGTGACAATGTAATATAGTATATCAAATATCGTTTTAAATCCAATATGACGGACGCCCCCAAGATGGCGGATTACCTGTTTCTTTTTCTTCACCATTCCCTTGCAATGGGTATCAAATGTAGAGATGATACAAAATACTAGGAACAGTTATTTTGGAACAGTTTCGAACGAGGAACAGATTGGAACAGTTGTCAGTTTAATAAAATACCTGTTCCGGCCTGTTCCAATGCTTCGACTGTTCCGAGTAACAAAACGGGCGTGCTTCTGCATAAATGAAACATTCTCCGTTCCCGTTGTCAATTGTACATTTGTACCTACGTTGCAAACTGCAACAGTTTTGCTTGTCACCTACGGCTAGCGTACATTGTACGTAAAGTCGATTTTAGTATCACACCATCACATTAACATGCGTCGCACACGACATCGCGCCTTATTAAATAACGCTTTTTATTTAATGGTAAAATCCATTTTTCGCTATTGATTTTCTGTAAAAGTATATTTTTAATATATTGTCGACAAATTTATTTTGTTTTTTTAATAATTAGGTACCTTAAATTATTAAACTTGAATAATAGAATTAATTCACGAAAAAATACAAATAATATACACTTCATAATTTCAAATTTTTATACGTTGCATGTTACAAGCTATTCCGAGAATATCAAGGTTCCAACGTTGGAACTGTTAAAAAGTAACAGGTTTTTGGAACTGTTCCGTAAGCGGAACAGGAACGGAACTGTTATTAAAAAATAACAGTTTGTACCACCTCTAATCAAATGGAAATTCTTTACGGGTAGAATACGATGAGCTATGTGACGTCATTCTTAACCCAATATGGCGGACGTCCACAAGATGGCGGGTTACCTTTTTCTTTACAACCCCCTTAATATGGATATCAAATGAAAGGGCTTTACGAGTAAAATACGTTGAACTATGTGGCGTCATTCTTAACCCAATATGGCGGACGTCTCAAGACTAAAAAGCAGAAAATAATCACTTAAGTTATTATATTGGGGAGAGGGAAGAATCAGTAAAAATGTCTTACAGATCAAAAACTGTCCCAGACACTATTTTTCTCGCCTTGAAATCTGTCTTTCAAGTTTATTTTTTCAAAATATTTTTCAAGTTATACATCATGATGTATCTTAAAAAAAATTTTAACTGAAAAAACAATTTTTAAATCGAGGTGTCTGGCAAAGTATTTTTTTTTTTTTGATTCTTACATTTACGCATACAATTATTATAATTGTCACAGTATATTATTATAAGTGTCAAAAAATTAAAACTCCAATAAACTCAAATTTATCAGATTAGGAGTCAGCGCCAAGGTCGAACTTATAAATAAAATAACGCCACTATTTTATCGGCTGGGTTTTGCACTGCGATTCGAACCTTTTAGTTTAATACATAATATGTGATGCAAGTTTTAAACAAATTATTTTTTTGAACAAATTCGATCTGTTTACATTTATGTTAAACAATGCTAAAGAATTTGTCGATGGCTCTCCGTTTATTTGTGTAATATATTTTTTCTTGTGTCCTTGCCTCTTAGTTGACAATAATATTATTCAATGTACTTTGTACAATTTACTGAATAAAGTAAGTATACAATTATTATTATTATGCTATTATGATGTTTGTTTTTGGTAGTCTGCATTAATTACGTACGATTCTATAGTAATGTTATCTGAATATCTACCTAACAAGAGATCTGTTGTTTCTGCATATGTATATATGTACCTGTATATTTTGTACTCAATGGCAGATCTCGGCTAATATGGACAAAATGTATACCCACAACGTGTTGGAGAGAAGACGATGTTATTATGCAAAAAGACCCTAATTCTGATTCCGAGCTGGAGTGGGAACAAAATGAAGGTGATCAAGAATTTTTAAATTAGGACGCCCGTAATTCAAATCCACAGACGGAATTGGAACAAAAAGATGATGATTCTTCTGATGTTTCGCTCGAGGAAGACAATGATAACTTTTATACCGGCAAAGACAGAAAAACAAAATGGCGAAAAACTGATTTGGTGCCATAATATAACTTCCAAGTATAAATCAAAGAATATTATCAAACCATTTCCTGGTTCTAAAGGAGCGGGTTTTACTCCTCATTAATAATTATGCAAAAAGTTCTTAACAAGAAGATGTTTAGTTTTTTAATTATTAATATCTATGTAAAATGAAATATCAATAAATATATGCAAAAAACTATAAAAAGTACTATCAAGAATTTTATTATTCTAGTTACTAAAGCATTAAAGACTGATTAAAGTGATAAGGCTGCGTAAAAAGAGTACTTTTACAATTTGGTAGCATATTTGCACCACGCGCCCGCTCTTGAAAAATTACAAGACGCGCCCGCTCTAGGGTTAAGTGAGTTGTTATTTAATGTAATCAAGACGCTAATGACCTGAGTTGTCGACGCGTCTATAATTTACAATAAATAAATAAAAGAAATTATTCTGACAATCATTTTGTTAAAGTTCCATGGCTAGGTACCGCTACCTATTTTCGACATTTTCATATCAATTTTCTGTCGTTACCAAGCAGAATTTCATATTCTAAATCTTGTATTTGAAGATTTTTTGCTTAAAATAATTATGAAAGCAGGAAATTACGAAAGTTTGATTTTATATGTTAAAGTCCTATGTTCTGCAGTCACCGTCTTTGTGACCTTTTGGTAAGTTTTAACATTTCCACAGAACTTTACGAGTTAATATGTTACAAACTGAAAATTCGTTAAGCGGGAATATTTATTTACTGCAATGAATGTTTATATTTTCTATTTTGTTAATACTTTACACCCGAAAAAAAGAACTTGTGAACCCACTCGTAAAGCGAGTTGAACATTTTTGGTTATAATACATATAACTATATATACATAATACACATCGAGTTCACTGAACTTAAGGATGGTTGACTTCTTGTTTTGTATCTTCTTCTAGACTCTAGAGCTAGGTATACTACTTGGCAGTGTTATCACATAATATTATGCGTACACAATTTACATAAAAAATAACATCCAACCAAACAGGTCGCTAAAATTCAACGCAAGTTTCGCTCGAAGCACCTTTAGTAAATATGGCTACTTGTAAAACAGGTTTTCATTAGATATATAGATATTGTTGAATTGTTTCACCTTCCATTGCTGACAAATTCATTTTCAACGAGAACATGAATTCATTAATGCTCGAATATTCATCTAGATGCTATAGAATGATCACAGTTATCGAACGTCTATAATCTACAATCTCTCATATTCATTTTTGAAAATTTGTTCAGAAATCGATATATTTGCGAAACTGGAAAATAATTTGGAGCTGGAATCATATACTTATTAAAATTTTCTCTCTGTCTCTCTTATTTTTTGTATTTTTCTTTTGAGCAACCACAGGTTGATATAAATTATGCTCAACAACAGAGATAAAACGACCGCATAAGATTACAAAAGTCTTCGATGGATTTAATCGTTTCATTGTCCCTGTACTATCAAGAAAGCTGACTCACAAGTCACACACCATCCAACGATCGAAACCAAATTTTTAACTAAAGGTTTTTAGGTGATTCCTCGGGGTTTTTTATTTTCACCCTACTTTCCTCAAATAAGGGCAGTTTACTGATTAAGGAAAATCTAAAATTGCAACCTTTTCGATTTTCAACATATTTAATTAACCCTAGAGAGCTAACCCTGTTTCCAGATACATGGAGACTAACCATTCGTAAATTTTACGATTATAAAAAACAAAAATTATAAAAAAAGTTTTATTCTTTATTTAACGAAAACAAATACACAGTCAGTCAAAATTAACTTTCTTGAAGTGATTTAGCAAATAATATAATATTTTTTTAATTATTAAAGGGACACTCAATGCAAATACATGCGCGATGTTCTGCGCAAAATGGGCGCTTGCAGATGTCACAATAGTTTGCTGTCATACGTCTTTATTTTGATTCGCAGATTTGGTACGTGGATCTTTTTGAAAGCCCTTGAATAGGACTTTCGTTCATAGGTTTCTCCTTGATAATCTTCAATAGCAGATCAGAGTGAACGCTGCAAACTTGGTGTATTTAGCCCACGATTTCAGGCAAGGAAATATTAGCTGTCGTCTCAGTTCAATGTAAAACTCACCTCTCATATGCGATTTAAATGTTACACTGAGACTAACCTGTCGTAAAAATTACGAATGCTATACCCGCACAGCTGAAATCAGAAGTCTGTATCACCGCACGACTCTTTCGGCCAATTACTAATAGCAAATGATGAAACTACTGAAAGTCGCAGCCTTCTAACTCATACACACTAAAAATGCGCAGATGATTTATAAAGTGCTTCGTAAAATTTACGAATGGTTATCTTTCTAGGGTTAATTTATGAAAAAAATCCAGAATAAGTGTCTATTATTGATGAATGAAAATCCGTGGTCGATGCAGTTCATGAGCTAAAAAGCAACCATATACGTATGTCAACCAAGCTGATCATGGTTCAGTTTTAATATTTTGAAATAAAACTTCTTAGGCGGTGTTGGCTCGCCGATTTGAGGACAAAAATGCCAGATGAAACGGAAGTGTCCACGCGTGTAGCCAATAGCAACGCTATAAGTACATCAATAATTGTAGTATACAAAGCAGGAAATGTCAGAGAGAGATAGACGAGTTTTTCGTAATATTTGTAAATATTCTTGTGGTTTGTTTTTACTGTTTCCATAACAAGACTTTAAAGAAAAAAAAACGGTTTTTCATATTAATATAAGTTTTACTTCGGTCGTGTGGGTCACGATATATACGCCTTTTTTTTCTAAAGACCAATTTCTCACCTGCATTGGCGGCAGAAAGATTTTTCTTAGGGGAGGGCTATTATAGACCTATACAATCACTTATGAAAACTTGCATTGTAAAGAGTATTATAAACATGCTAGTTTTTTAAGCATAGCTAGTTATATCACGTCATAATGACGCGACGCGACAGTGCACAAAGCGGCATACAGTATAACACTCCAGCGTTTAATTTTGTTGCGTCACGCCGTTCTTGTGGGAATTAGGTATTTAAATTTAAAAAAATTATTAATTTTTTAATTTTTTCTAATAACTTAACATAAATAATATTGAAAAACGAAAAGAAAATTTTTTTAAAGCCATAGATAAATTACTAAAAATTAATTAAAATGTATAAAAAATATCACGTGACTTCAAAACGCGCCAGGAATGTTTGTGACGTCGTTATGTTAAAATTTGTGTGCATTTTTTGGTATTTGTGTATATCTATCAAAAATAATAAATTTGTAACTTGGTAACCATGGATACAAAAACCATAGATAACATAATGACGTCACACGCGTTCGGATTCTTTCGGCGCGTCATCGGAACTGAGTTTAAAAATTAATTTTTATTTAATTATAACTTTTTAATTAGTAAGCAAAAAAATTAAATAAAAACAGTTTTGCTATAAAACTTGTATGTGGTCTTTCCATTTAAGTAAAAAAAAAATCGTTCAAAAACCCAATTGCTGCATTTGAAAACACGAAAATTTTTGGAAGCAACATTTTGTCGGGTCACGTCGCTGTGTGAGAATAATTTGTCCTTTAGTCACCACTCACAGTACAAAGCAACACAGTTTTATAACATTTGTATATTATACGCGATATGACACTAAAAAAATAAAAATATCACATTTAAAAACATAAAACAAAATGATAAAATTACATCACAGCTGTAGGTATGAGTTCATTAAAACTGTTTTTACTTTAAAATTACTTCGGTAAACTGGAAATATAAAATAAAAAGGTAATTTTTTAAAACCTGGAAACATCTCAAAGTATATACAAACAAAAATTACACGAGAAATAAAATACTGGTCAAAAGAAGAAACGAAAAAACTTTAATTTTCAAATTTCATAAACAGACAGTTTTAATTAAAATCGTGATGTGAATATACTTTGCACACACATTTGCTGTTAAATAATATAAAAATATAATGACTACTAGCAGAACTACTAGCCATTACCTACGGCTTCGCTCGCGTTGATGTCGATTTTTTGGCTTTCCCTTAAGGTGCGACAATTTTAACCTATCCTTATTCCTGATGTATAACAAACACTATATACTGAAAGTTCAATCGAAATCGGTTCAGTAGATTTGATTTAAACCGGAAGAAAGAAACTCACAGAAAGATATGTAGACAAATCCCTAATTTATTTATATTTAATCAATTTACAAGTTAGGCACGTTTTAAGCAAATTGTTTCTCCTCGGTACAGGGTCCTTGGCCCTAGTGAGGAGAAAAATATTTCTAAAAATTTCATTGCACCTACGTACCTAGAAAAGAAATAAAATTTATTTTATTATTATTAGTTCAGGCAAATTAGATGAAAAAGAACCAAATAGGTAGAAGAAATAACTAAAGTTTTTTGAAAATGAATTCTTGAAAGGGTTATAAATAAAGTAGGTATTAAAAAGTTCCCACCTATATCGTGGATGGAACATCCCCTTTTGGGCGAAAAACTACCCCAGGAGCGGACCAGTTTTGAGTTTTCCTGAATTATCTTCTAAATCGTTACTTGGACGAAAAATATCATAAGGAAGAAATTTTAGAGCAGAATTTTTTCTATACAAAGTATACATCTTCCACAATTGTTTTTTAAATGCTTTTCACATAATTTTACGCGCTAATTAGTCGCCTTGGAAAGCGATGGCTATAACGTAATGTCCTATTCAACAGCCGTGTTTATTATGTTGTTTATTGAATTGTAAATTGAAAATACATATATGCTCATAAAGAAAAGAACGTCTTAATCGTACTTCCTGTCCCATAACTTTTCACAATTTGTTACAAAAGATTTATGCTAAAAAGTCAATAAGTAATTCATAAACGGAAAATATATACAGGTGTTCCAAAAATGCTGGGACACAGAGCTACCACGTGTAGTAGAGGTCAAAATAAGTCGATTGGACCCAATTTATTTATATACCAAAATGTATCGTTTGCCCGTGAGAAGAGTTCAAAGTTTACATAAAATTTTGTATTACAATTTTATTAAACTTGTACTAGGAATATCTGTTAGCATTATTTAAGAAAACATTTTTTTCCTTCGGAACTATGTGGAATACGAAATTTTTACAAGAGTAACAAAATGAAAATAATTAATCATTCTTCTCGCTAAAAAAAATTTGTGAACCGCATTACCACCCCTAAAAAAGTTCTGAAAAAAATGTCAGGGGATGAGGGTGGTTTTAACCCTTCTACAATTTCTTTTGGGTTTCTTTGATTACCGAAACGAAAGTAATCCTCTAAAATGCACTTTTCTCAAATTTCATTCAATTTGTTTCTCTCATTTCTGAACAGCGTACAAAAATGTGTTTTTTTATGTAAAATTTGAACTCTTCTCACGAGCAAACGGTACATTTCGGTATATAAATAAATTGGGTCAAATCAACTTATTTTGACCTCTACTACACGTGGTAGCTCTGTGTCCCAGCAATTTTGGGACACCCTGTATAACATCGTAAAAGACCTGTAATTTTAAAAACAACAAAGTAAATTACTTATAAATATATTTAAGTGAACTAAAAAAATATAATAGTTAAAAAATGACGAAATCATTTAATTACCATATTATTATTATTTTTTTCATTATGACCTATTTTTAAGTGAAGATTGTCATTATATTATTATGTACCTAATTTTATGATGTCGGCGTTATTTGAGGTACATAATGCGATTTTTATAATCCAATTCGTTGTATTATAAACGACACTTGAGTAAATTGGCTTCCTTGTGTAAGCCTCACACAGCGTTTGACATCGAGGGCTCCAATACACCCAGCCAGCGCGTTTCGAGCGTCTCTATTCTATCATATTTCACTATACAGGATATCAAGTTAATGTTATCTTGGGGTACAATATAAGGAGTGAAACGATTTAAAAAATGAAATTATCATCACGTTTTATCAAGAAAATTTTATAATAAATAAATAAATTCTTTTCGTAACATTGTTTAAAAACTATAAACCCTATAGCACAGATCTGAGATCTGAGATCCCGCCTCCGCTCATGGATGTTTTGTGATGTCATTTAGTTTTAAGTGAACTCTTATTTAATGTAATCAAGACGCTAATGACTTAAGTTGTCGACGCGTCTATAATTTACAGTAAATAAAATAGAGACCAGTGAATATCAATGTATAATATATAGGTCCCATATACATATTATCCTATACTGCTGATAGATCAAAAACCGTGAAGCCAACATACGTGCGGGTATATATTTCTGTCTTTTTTTATGGGGGCTCAGCTGACAGGTTCCTGATTGGCTACTTCCATAGACAAAGACAGAATTTTTAAAAGAGAGCAGGTTTAGTATTGACCACTGGGGCACTGAGGTTTTACGTCAATGGCATCCATGACATAATTCTTTGTCTTTATGTATTACGTTTCAAGTGTTATTTATACTTGTTCATGGAATACTTCAGTTGATAGTGATATTATTATGCCCAAAAAGATCCGAAACCTGTGTTTACTTCTTATATCACTATGAATTTCAAGGAATATGATTAAAAAAACTGTTTTTAACAAAATTTTTTTTTATAAAAATGGCTGACAGTGAGAGAAAGCGTACGCGTAGTGAATCAAAAAAACGCGATTTAGATGAGTCAGAAGTGACAGAAAATTTTAAAAATTTCATATCATCACCTGATGTAATTAATATCTTTAATGAAAATGTTAAATTATGTGTAAGTGAGATCATAAAACCATTAATTGAAGAAATAAAACAATTAAAAATAATAAACATGAATCTAGTCAAAGAAATAGACTGCATTAAGCAGTCCAAAGCTGGTCCGGTTGTGCATTGCTCAGTGGCGTCGCAAACGGAAACAAATGGAAATTCAGACAAGATGAACTACAATGAAGCTGTTACAAAAAATAAAAAGGTGACTGAAAATACCATTAAAACCAAAGCAATAAATGAAAATAAAAATATTATTGGCGACATAGAAGTAGCTATAGAACAAAAAACTCAAGAAAATTCCCGTGAAAAGATCAGTAAAAACACGGTTACAGATGAAGAAGAAGTATCGTCAAATGAAAGTGACGCGGAAAATGAAGAAAAATTTGTGAAAGTTGAGTCTAGAAGAAAAAGAAAGCAAGCCATTATTGGAAATAATAAAAACGAGTCGAATTTTACCGCAACTGCTAAGAAAACGTGGTTGTTCATTGGCAGGGTAAATTCAAATGTAAACGAAGATACAGTAAAGCTGTACTTGAAGAAAAAATGTCCAAATGAGGAATTCACCGTAGAAAAATTAAAAACTAAAAACGAGTTGAACTGCTTCAAAGTTGGGGCAGATTTTACACTGCATAATATGCTCAACGACCCTGAATTTTGGCCCTATGGGGTAAAAGTTAACAGGTTTCAGTTTTTTCGGAAGCGCATCGGGCAATGGCAGTGATAACGAAGAAACAAAGGAAATAAAAGTGCTTCATCAAAACACACAGTGTGTCAGAAATAAAGTGGAGCTACTAGAAGTAATCCTAAAAAGGGAAAACATAGATGTGCTGTGCATAAGCGAACACTGGCAAAGCGAAGAATCAATTGATTCCATAATTTTTCATGGATACAAGCTATGCAGTAAATTTTGTCGTAGCAATTCCATACACGGTGGAGTTGCCGTATACATTAAAAGTGCTATCAGTATGGACTTTGAAGACATAAATTGGAAGTGTTTTTCCGTGGAAAAACATTTTGAATGTGCAGGAATAAAATTGAAATTCAATACACACAGTTTATATATCGTCGCTATATACCGAACTCCAGTTGGTGATTTTTCATTATTGAAGGAAAAGTTAATAGATATTTTGGAATACACAAAACCTGAAAAAAATAAAGTGCTACTCTGCGGGGATTTCAATATAAATTTATTAGCGGAAACTTATCAAAAACGCGAACTACTTGATATACTGAGTGGGTATAACTGTAAAATAATAAATTCCATTGCGACTCGTGTAACCGCCGCCTCTGAATCTTGTCTAGACTTTTTCATCACCAATGAGGATTTTGATTTCGTACGTGAGCAAACACTAGATACATGTATTTCAGATCACAAGGGACAAGTGCTTGTGTTTAATTATTTTGACAAATGTTCGTCTTCGTCTTTCAAATTCATTAAAAAAAGACAGTTTAATATAATCAATACACAACAATTTATATATGAAATTTCAAAAATTGATTGGTCAACTTTGTTTACACTTAATAATGTGAATGACATTTACAACTGTTTTATTGAAAATTTTAAATATTGCTTCAATATTGGGTTTCCAATCGAATCTGTGCGGCAAAATAACATAAATAAGGTAAAAAATTGGGTGACGCGTGATATTATTGAACAAAGCAAAAATCTAAGAGAATTGCACAATTATAAAAATATCAGTGAAGAAATGAATCTACTATATAAACACTATAAAACACAACACAAGTTGGATGTGTCTATTGCCAAAAAAAAATATATTAACAATCAAGTAAAAAGCAATTTATATACTGATACAAGGCATCTGTGGCAAAACATTAACAAATCTTTAGACAAAAAAATACTTAAAAATGAAAATATCGTTCTACAAAGCAATAATATTATGTGTCATAATTTAGATACTGTCGTTAACATTTTTGCCAACTACTTCAAAAATTCTGTGACAGACAAAATTAATATGAACTTTAACAGCCTACAGAATCAATGCACTCTATCTAAAAATAACGCTAATTCCTGTATGTTTTTATATCCTACAAATAATTCGGAAATTATTAAGGTTACAAATTCTTTTAAAAACAAACTGTCAGTAGGGTATGATGAAATACCAATAATTGTCTTGAAAAGTTGTATGTCAATATTATCCGACACCTTTGTATTTATAATAAATAAAATTTTTCAAACAGGTGAATTTCCTGAGCAGCTTAAAACAGCAGTCATAAAACCGCTTCACAAGAAAGACAATAAACATAATGTTAAAAACTATCGTCCAATATCATTACTATCGGTAATTGCTAAACTTGTTGAAAAAATCATGTGTGATCGATTGAATCACTACTTTGCAAAAAATGACATCTTAAATGTAGCCCAACATGGATTTCGAAAAAAACTATCAACCACAACGGCATGTTTTGAGCTCTCAAAATTTATAACAAAAAATTTGGACGACTCTAAAATTGTAGTAGGTCTGTTTTTTGATTTAAGTGCTGCTTTTGACACTGTAAATCATCAGCATCTATTAAAAAAACTTTGCAGAATGGGCATTCGAGGTCTACCGAATAATTTAATCAAAAACTATTTACAAAACCGTACAATGTATGTAAAAATCAAAAATCAAAAATCTGAAACAAAACAATTAACGGTCGGCGTTCCTCAAGGTAGCAATTTAGCTCCTCTATTATTTATTTGCTTCACAAATGATCTCCCGGATCATATAACTGCCGAAAAAATTATCATGTATGCTGATGATATTACAGTGTTAATAGCAGCATCATCTTACTACGAAGCTGAACAAAAAACACTATGTATAATTGATCAATTTTCAAACTGGTGCTTAAAGAATCAATTAATTGTTAATCTAGATAAATCAAATTATATAGTGTTCAAAATAAAAGACAATGTCAATACATATCAAAATTTTCTGACAGGAAATATAAAGAAATGTAACACTGTGAAATTTCTAGGACTTAATGTAGATTATAAATTGAAATGGGTTGATCATATAAATTTACTCTGTAAAAAATTAAATAAACAGTACTACTTAATAAGATTACAAAAATCATACTTTGATCAAAACAATTTAGTAGTGATATACTACGCCTTCACCTATAGCTCATTAAAATACGGTATTATAAACTGGGGACGATCAACTGAAGTGGAGAGAGTTTTCAGAATCCAAAAAAAAATAATACGGCAAATTTTCAACTTGCAATATAGGCAATCCTGCCGGGGTATATTTAAAGAGCATAGAATGCTTACCTTATATGGTATATATATTTTTGAACTTCTAAAACATATGCATTCACTAAATTGCTTTGATCAAAATATAGAGAAATACTATAATACTAGAAAAAATAGCTATATCATTCCGCACAGAACAACATTTTTCGAGAAAGGGGCGATTTATACCGGCTTAAAAATATTTGAGAAACTACCAAACAAAATAAAAACTGAAAAGAATTGCAAAAAATTTGGTAATTCATTAAAGGAATTCATAATAAATAGGGAGCCCTATTCTGTACATGAGTTTTTGTAATACTTTTTTTTGTAATATTTTTGTAAGCGTAAATAAGTGTTTTCACTAATTGTAATTTTTTGTTTGACGTATTGTATCCCAGATGGGCTCAGCAATAAATAATTATTCTATTCTATTCTATTCTAAACTAGGTTACGTTATAATGACAACAGCTGTCAAGCATTTTGTTCACATTTTGTTCGAAATGAAAGATATCTTTATTTCAGCATTTTGTTCAGATGGAACGTCCGTACATCAACCAATGACATCATCGGAATAAATGCGGAATTACTTGTTGTCAAAAGAGACACAGATATATTTTTGCTCTCTTTGTGGACTTCACTCACCGCACATTGGGTAAATGGACAATGCGTGGTATATAATTTAAAGTATATGATAGGTCCTTACAACATATTTTAAAAGTGGCGGAGGACAGCTCTGCAGTGTAACAGCGTGCTGATATTTGGATCCATAACTGGCGTGGGTTCGAATCCCACCTCCGCTCATGGATGTTATGTGATAACGTTCAAATTAATTTGATGTAATTAGATGCTAATGAACTTAGGTCTACAGTAATATTAATTTATTAATTTAAAAGGCCGTATAGAGATGTGAAAGAACTAACCTAGACAAAATGGCATTTTCAAAATATTGAAGATTTAAGTTATATTTCAGTGATTTAAACTTAGTTTAACCTCATTATTTTTTTAAATATTTATCCTTGTAGGTAAATATTTTTCTACTTGCCTAAGAAGTCACGATGCATGCTAAGTCTTTTTTGAAAAAATGTCGAATGTCCCATTTATTTTCAAAGTATCAATTTGATTCATGTATCTGATATGCTTACATTGTACATAGAACAGTAGAGGGCCAAATCAATTTTTTCCATTTTGAGTCTCGAGGATCTCCGTTATCAGACCCCAGAGCTGGTACAACATTTCAACATTTGAAAATACATATGTGTTAAGTATTAAACATTAATGCTGGGCTGCAAACGCATTGTCAGAAAACCGTTTAATGTCGTTGTCAAACTCTTTGTTATGTAGAAGAACATTAGATTGTACTCACAGAAAAATAAATAACTGATCTACATAGAAAAAGATTGATTTTCAAGCTACATTTTTATCAAAATACGTATAAAATGACAATTGCACAAAAACTATGTTAAATACAAATGTATATCTAGTTAAAAAAAATATCGTTCCAATCGATCAATTATTTTTCGAGCAGGATCGATTTAAAATTCTAAACAATGCTTTTCTTATGAAGAAATATGCGTAGGTAGTCACAATTTAAGATCATTGTCAAACTAGATTTTCTGACAATACTTTCTGCAACCCAGGATCAAGTATACTTACTGAATATTATTTTAATCACACTGTATATTTGCACCGTCTTTGGAAGATACCTAAAATAGGTCCCCGAGTATTCAAATAATACACAATTTTCCCTTAACAGTAGGTATACGAAATTTGATATATTTCAATAAAAAATGATTATTTTTTTCGTAATCTGAAATTCTATATTAAGTCAAAATGTTACGTGTTATAATAAAAGGAATTTAATCCAAATAATCCAACTCAAGTGATCCGTAATAATTAAAATAGATAATACCTACGTAGACTGAGACAAAGAAACAAAAGTAAAGGAGCTTAAAATGCTTTCGTATCTACTTAAGGGGATTACTCTTTTATAAAATTCACTCTTTACTCTTCATAAAATTAAGTATTCAATCGTTTAAAACATTTTTATATCATTTCTATTAGTAATTCAAATTCAGATTGAACCAGATTGACCTAAATAATTTTTTTTTCAAGAAACGTTTTTTCTTTACAAATGGCCGCTTTCTGGTACTGACTAAATGTCTCCCTGGCCACCAATTGCTAAATTGCAAAAAAGTCATAAAACACGAATTTATGTACAGAAATGAAATAAAAAAATATTTGTAATGTATTTTTCCCTACAGTTTTTGTGATATACTATGATTATTTTTTTCTGACTGTATACCTGTATTATTGGTGAATAAGAATTAATTAATTATAATAATATTAATAATACGGCGTCATCGGAGACATACCCTAGCGATAACAAACAACGAGGTGCTGCACAAGCACCTGAGACAACTCTTGGGAACCAAGCATACCAAGAGAATGAGATTCATCAGGTCTATCACGAATGGACTGAGTGCCTGTTCATGAGGGCCCAGGACTATTCGGGAGCTAGTTAGTTGTAGGGAGACACAGTGGGTCCGTGTAGGCCTTAGTGCGGCGAGAAAAGTTTTTTTCGTCTCCTAATTGTCTAACACTGCGACATATTTGTCAGTAATACACTGTTGCTTTATATAATCAGAAATTATAATAAACTAGCGGCCCCATCCGGCTTTGCGCGGGTGCTTAGAAAGCCCGGATGCAATACACTACTCACTAGCTTCGCTCGTTCGCTTGAATATTATAATTACATTACTCACTCGCTTCGTTCGTTCGCTATATATATAAACCTGCCATGAAAAATTATCTAACTGATAGCGAAAATCGCATCAAAATCCGTTGCGTGGTTTAGGAATTACATTACTCACTCGCTTCGCTTGTTCGCTATATATATAAACCTTCCGTGAAAAATTATCGAACTGATGGTGAAAACCGCATCAAAATCCGTTTCGTGGTTTAGAAATTACATTACTCACTCGCTACGCTCGTTCGCTATATATACTCGTATATATATAAACCTTCCGTGAAAAATTATCTAACTGATGATGAAAACCGCATCCAAATCCGTTGCGTAGTTTAGGAGGAGTTAGCGGTTAAACAGACAGACAGACAGACGCGGAAAGCGACTTCATTTTATACTATGCAGAGATACAAATTGCATAAAAATATGACTGTACGAATACTTTTTACACTAGCTGTATGTGTGTACTTTTTTGTTCATAAATTACTGTGTAATTTTCTACATAATCATAATATATGCAATTTCTGCAATGAAATCATGAATGAGAAAAACATACTTTGAATGGTTTAGATATCAAAACACCGTTTATGAATAATCATTTACTGGTTTAATTTACTATGTAATTGTAATTCGTCGAAAAGAAAGCCACAAAAGTATTCATTCATAATGTTTGTAATTTGATTTAAACGTCTCCAGGCTTAATATCTGTAGTCGTAACAGAATTTCCAAGAATGCTTTTTTAGTTGGAAACATGATGCAGATGGGGATATTTTTAACGCCATGAATGTACATATATTAAATTCAAAACACTGTTTTAAATGACTTACAAAGTGAGAGTGTACACATTAAAATAAGATAAATAGATTTTCTTATATCTTGTTATGTTAGAAGTACCTACCTACCTTTAAAGCTCAGTTTAAAATAAAGGACATTTATCATTTAGCTTCAGGCAATAGAAGTTATTATCGTATGTAATTTTGCCAGCGATGAAATTTAATCTCATTTCACAAGTTAGCTATTTCACTCTAGATGTTCATTTAAAAAACAATTAGATCCCGTTGTAGGTCTAGGAAAAAGCTCGAGATATCGATTTGACTTTCTTAACGAAAAACAGGCAGGGCATTATAGGTGTCGTTTTTTTATAGTATAATTTTTAAATAATTATTTTCATTTACTTTACTATAAATACCCGTTTTTACAAGCAAAAAATATATTTAATTTTAATAAACATTTGAATAATTCCGAAAATAATTTTCATTGTATTCAATAATACAAATACCTACGTATTTTTGCTCAATATTGGATATTTTTGATGGTTAAGTTGACTCTAAAATAGTTTAGTGCAAAATGCGATACTTAGAATTAATATGAAGACTGAAAGAAAACCTCCGTGGCACAGGATCAATAACTGCAATACTAATATTTGAAATAATTTCATTTATTTCCTTACGTTTCGGCACTATTTGTGTCATCTTCAGAGATCAATGCTGTTAAGAAGAGTCTGTAAATATTATTATTGTAGATTATAGACGCGTCGACAACTCAGGTCATTAGCGTCTTCAACACAACAATTAATAATCCATTTGTGTATTAGAATCAACTGGTACGAGCTCAGGCTCCTGGGAACGCCAATTCCCAAATAACATTGGAATGCAATTGCGAGAACAACTACATTCCAATGCGTTCCCCCTGGGGGAATCAATGCTGTATATACGTTATCAGTATACTTTGTGAGAAAAAAGAAAAACAACGTCATGATATAAACTAAAATCGTCACGTTGTTAAACTTAAAATAATTATAGTATATTGTATATCTAAATGCGTAATGAGGTATATTACTGACGAGTAGTGACAGCATGTTAAAACGAGCGCCAGCGAGTTCAGCCACACGAGTCATAATATCATTACGCTTACGCACGAGAGAGATATATATATATATATATATAGTCGAACTTCGATAACTTGAACCATGGCCTGCCACAAAAAAAAAATCGAGTTATCAAGACTTCGACTTATCAAATAATATTAATTTTCCCTCTTAGCGCTAATGCCAACTAATTTTGTTCGAGTTATCAAGAATTCGAGTTATTGAAGTTCGACTATACCTATAGTATTTTTGCTATATCCACTATAAAATTTTTACTTCATTTTAGTATTTTCAAAAAATTTTGACAGTTCATTTGCGTCGCCAACTTCACATGACTTAGTTAATAGCATGCGGATCAAAACGAATAAACATAAATCACTATGGAATCTGTTTATTTGCCACACTAGTGTGTTTTGAAAACACTTTCAACACACCTGCATGTTAACTGACCCATTCCATGACATGCATAAATTTATTTTACCGCTTCCCAGTTCTGAAGTTCGAGTCTTTTCTGTTTCTCCAAATTTCCTTTCCAAGACCTTGATTTGTTTTTACTTCCTCTATACATCCTTCATATCAATCTCTAGGTATTATTTCTCTCTATGATAACAATAATTTTACACCAAGTCTTCATGGTTTCCGGGTTTGTAGGCCGTGGTCCGATGGTATTTCTACCTGACGTTTCGCGGTCGACCGCTGCCACATCGCCTTTGAGAATGTCTACCGCAGTTGTAGGCGAAACGTCAGGTAGAAATACCACCGGACCACGGCCTACAAGCACGGAAACCATGAAGACTTGGAACAATGCCGGCCGTGAAAGCTTGCACACCTGAATAATTTTATATAATAATTAATTAAATAATTATGATATATTAAAATTTAATAAATAATAATTGTTGATAACAATACCAGGTACCTCTATGCGTACTAAGTATGTAGATAAAACTGTGCAGTAGGTGTTTATTGCGCAATTTTACGATCATATGATACGTGTATGACAATTAGTAAATACGCAAACGTAAAAACATTATATGAGTCATCCATTTAATGGACACAATGTGATGTATGCGGTTTGATTGTATTTAAAAAATTAACTTGAAGATTCTTTTAACAAGGATAATTAAATTATGTCTTATTAATAACCAGAAAGACATTCAATTTTACTTCCATGTTCCCGTATATAACTGATGCTGCTATGGTGTCAAAAAATTATCGTATTGGAGATAATTGGTCAGCCTCTGATTGTACCTACTACTAAAAAATGAATTTCCGCATGGCATAATTTTGCCTGAGCGTGTCTGTCTGTGGAATTTTATTCTGCAAAAATGCTCAAATTGGAATAGCTTCTTTGAAGTGAAACTTCCTAAGCCAGGGGTCGGCAACCTGCGGCTCGCGAGCCGCATGCGGCTCTTATGATGTCAAGATACGGCTCTCCAGTTCCATGCGCAAATATTAATAATTATATTATTTTATTTTCAAAACTCATAAAAAATATTATACTGCAAAAAAAAACTTTAAACAGGACAAAAACACTCAACAGAGAACAGTGAGAATAGGTGGAGTAGAGAGTATACGGACAGCTGACATTTTTTAAATGTGGCAACACTGTTCTGTTTGTTTAGTTATTGGTTCACTGTGTCGTCAACGGTCGCAGTCAGAACTTTTTTTTTTATATACCTAATCCTAATCAAATACCATAATATTGAAATAAAAATGTTAATGGCTCTTTACAAACTGGGAAATTTTGTAAATTGTAACTTTTGGCTCTTCAGTCTCAAAAGGTTGCCGACCCCTGTCCTAGGCGGCACTGAGTCATCGAATTGAGGAGTAAAATGCCAGATGAAACGGAATTGGGGTGTCGCAAAACATAGTATGTATCAGTTTGCTAAGCACTCAGACACAACAACCGAGATGGCCAAGCCCATAAAAACGTTAGTTTACTGTTTATAAGATTACAGGTTAGTGCCTGGCTTTGGAGTAAAATGAATTTTTTTTTTTAAAAATAATATAAAATAGAAATAAAATAGAAAAACATTAAAGTACTATTGATTTTTTTTTAAATATCTTATAATATACTAGCGGTCCCGTCAGCCTTCGCCCGAGAGAGAGAAATTGTGTTTTAAAGACCACCAACAGCTAAGGTTATTTGGGCCTAGCACCAATTCATATTTTCCATTCATTATTTTTTTTTAATAATAAATTGAAAATCCAGTTGACACTTTTACCAGCTCTCGGGCTAGAACCCGGGAACTGGGGACTTATAATAGAGGAACCATAGCAACGCCATGTAAACAACAGCATTGCTAAACGCTCGGCCATTCTCAAGCCCTCCTTCGCCCAAGTGCTATGAATTTATGATTAGTTACACGTTTTTAGCTTAAGACATTTTAGAAATACACCGTGTCCTTCATGAAGATTCCCACCCCTATTTTCACCCCTTAGGACACGAATTTCGATAATTTGTCGAACACCGATCTCTTCGATTTTAACACAGAATAAGTAAGTAAATTTCGTGTTTTTAACTCGAGCAGTTTCGGAAAAAGACTATTTTTATTCTTTTCACCCCGTTAAGGATTAGTTAAAAAAAAAACACGATCGAACATGTATTTGCTTGTCTCGTTGCTTATATTTAATGAAGAGTTCTTATGTTGATTTCAATACCTCTCACTAATGATTTTTAAGATAAGAACAATTTGTCAAAAAAATACACCCCCTTTTGATCTCCTTAGGAGTTGGATTTCGAAAAATCCCTTCTTAGTGATTTCTTACGTCACAAAAGGAACCTACAGTCCAAATTTCAAGTTTCCAGCTTCAGTGGTTTGGCCTGGACGTTGATTAGTCAAAAAAAAACACTACACCCCCGTTTTACTCTCTTTGGGGTTGAATTTAAAAAAATGCTCTAATATGGGGTTGCTTATTAACTTCCCATTGGAAGTTATTGTAATGGGTCCGAAAATCGAAATCAAAAAGGAAAAAAAATTTTTATGTTTCAAGGTCACTACACTATTTTTACACTACTTTTAGAAAGATGTCTGTGTGTGTGTGTGTGTGTGTGTGTGTACGTATGTATGTGTCAATTTCTTTCTAAGACGAAATCTCGAGAACGAACAAGCCGTGAGGTGGGTCGTTTATTAGGACTAAAGTGCGACCCTTGAGGTCCACACGACGAACTTCCCAGTTTGATAAATATTTAATAATAATAATTAAATTAGATATTACACAGAAAAGTAATCATTTTAATCATTAAAACATCAACAATTAAAAAAAAAAAAAAAAAAACGGCTGAACCGATTTTTATAAAATTTATGTCGGATCAAAATGACGTTAACACGCCTCGATTGACACCCTTACGAAGTCGATATAATTTTTTATTCGCGAGATATTGTGTAAAATCTACTTTTTTGGAGGTTATTTGGTTAAGAAAAAAGAACGGCTGAACCGATTTTAAAAAAATTCCTTTCAGATCATATTTACGTTAATACGCGTCGATTGGCACCCCAACGTAGTCGATATCATTTTTCGTTCTCGAGATTTCGTCTTAGAAAGAAATTGACACATACATACGTACGTACGTACGTACGTACGTACGTACATACGTACACACACACACACACACACACACACACACAGACATCTTTCTAAAAGTAGTGTAAAAATAGTGTAGTGACCTTGAAACATAAAAATTTTTTTTCCTTTTTGATTTCGATTTTCGGACCCATTACAATAACTTCCAATGGGAAGTTAAAAATGATATCGACTACGTTGGGGTGCCAATCGACGCGTATTAACGTAAATATGATCTGAAAGGAATTTTTTTTAAATCGGTTCAGCCGTTCTTTTTTCTTAACCAAATAACCTCCAAAAAAGTAGATTTTACACAATATCTCGCGAATAAAAAATTATATCGACTTCGTAAGGGTGTCAATCGAGGCGTGTTAACGTCATTTTGATCCGAAATAAATTTTATAAAAATCGGTTCAGCCGTTTTTTTTTTTTTTTTTTTTAATTATTGATGTTTTAATGATTAAAATGATTACTTTTCTGTGTAATATCTAATTTAATTATTATTATTAAATATTTATCAAACTGGGAAGTTCGTCGTGTGGACCTCAAGGGTCGCACTTTAGTCCTAATAAACGACCCACCTCACGGCTTGTTTTTAAAGAAGAGTTGGTATGTTGAATTCAATACCTCTCACCTTAACGATTTGTGAGATATGAACATTTTGTCAAAAAAACTCTACAACCCCTTTTAACCGCCTTAAGGGTTGTATTGCGAAAAATCCTTTCTTAACGGATGCCTACGTCTTATATACGAAACCTACCTGCCAAATTTCATGTTTGTAGGCTTTATAGTGTCTGAGATTTCGTGATGTTAAGAAATTGATTTCGGGCAATCTGTATATACTATGACAATTTTTTGCCTATTTGGCAATATGAAAATAACATGATTATTATTATTAAAAAAACTCGGGTCGCAGTGCCAAAACCCTGCCGACAATATAGTGTATTTGCTAATACTATTGTGGCTTTATTATGTGAACTTAAGTTTGTTTTTGGACAAAATAAAAAATTTAACCCCTTAATACATCCCTTAAAATAATATTTTTTTTCTTAATTTCAATATTTTTATCAATGCAACCTCGGTACCAAAATAAATACACCCTTCAGTAAGTAAAGCACTATCCGCAAACTAGTGTTTTCATAAAATTTGTAAGTCCGGTCTTGTTGGGCCGATGTTATTAAAATTTTAGCAGCACATTTTAATCGTTACTAAAGGGTTAAATTTCAATTTTGGAACGATTCTGAGAATATTTTCGGCATTTTTGGGCCCAAAAACAGTTTTCAACCCCTAAAAACCACCCTTAAAATGGTCCGATTAGGCCCATTTTAAATAGGCTTCTTGCGGTGATGGATTTCAACGTACCTACCAAATTTCGTCAAAATCAATTAACTCTTTCGAAAGTTATTGCCCGTACACACACACACACACACACACACACACACACATATACATATATATATATATATATATATATATATATATATATATATATATATATATATATATAAACAGACATTTTCAAAAATGGTGCCAAAATGTTCAGGAGGCTATGAAACGTCGAGAAATTTTGGTCCGACCCCTAGGTCCCGCCATCCGACCGACGCCAATAGTGTATGTGCCATATGGCAAATACACTAAAAAGTCACTTTTGCAGCCACACCCCATATAGTCTCAATCGAAGAAATATATTACTGATGAGTGTAATTTTTGCACGTCAAAAGTGTCTAGGTACTTTCACTACAAGGCACAAATCAGGAAAAACCTTTTAGTCAAGCAATATATGTTGTTGGCGGTTTGAACGAACCATATGTGGATACGCTACAAGGCCAACGACTTGAAATAACCGGTATAAAAGCAATATTGCCATCACTATTAATAAAACACTTCAAAAATAACCACCTCTTTCGCATAGTTTTCATTCCTGATAGCCAAGAAAAACGAATGCACCTTCTATATTTAGTTGTTTTCCCATCGGACATTTTAATTATACAGAATAGAGCAAAAAGAACAGCAACACAAAGTACATCCTAGTAGTAGTTTTATTAACGCTAAGATGCTTATTGAATAGATAGGACCGGTTTAAGATACCGTCATCTAGAGCCATTGCCCCGAACGCCAAGTACCCTATTAATTAAATGTCGAATCTTCCAAATAAAAACTAAAGAAGGATATCAAGTACTTCATATTATAATCTTATAGGCAATGCCGGATTTAGAGGTCTGGAGGCCCCGGGGCAACAAAGTGGAGGTCCCCTGGCCCCAAATTATTTTCCAAATAAAGTGGACAATTTTTTTCAGTCGAGTTCATGATTACTTATTAAAATTATTAATGCGATTTAGCATATTTTCAACGACAAAATTTAATAACCGAGATTTCAGAGAATTTTTTTTTCCGAAGTATCTATTGTGGGGTCCCTCTTTTGTGGAGGCCCCGGGGCTGTAGCCCCGGTTGCCCTCCCCTAAATCCGGCCCTGCTTATAGGAGCGACAAATCTTAGCTTTTTCGACGTTCCAGAATCTACGACTTATCTGTTTACTTGTGTAAGCAGATCAGGTGACAATTAGGCCCTAAATTACATGTTAAGTGTATGTAACTATGACAACAAAATTATCAATTGTGAAGACAGTCGTAAGGACGATTAGGCCACATCAAGGTTATCTGGTGTTATAGTGCTAATTATTTACATTTTCATTTTTTTTTTTAATTCTTTAATATATAAACAGAAAAGAACCTAAGAATTATGCTGGTTCATAAACAACGGTGACAGTCCAGTGATGTTGGCTGTTCTCAAACCCACTTTGTGGGGATTATTTATGTATTTGCATAGTTGGTAATAACCTTTACAATACCTATGTTTTTTAAATGATAGGTACGAAAAAATCTAAATTTTATTAAACACGTCCATCCATATGAAGAAAACGGTACCTAATCCTGTTTGCAGTAATTAAATCTTTGGAATTTTATTTAACAATCT
Organism: Mongoloraphidia duomilia; assembly: GCA_039654895.1. Lineage (NCBI taxonomy): Eukaryota > Metazoa > Arthropoda > Insecta > Raphidioptera > Raphidiidae > Mongoloraphidia > Mongoloraphidia duomilia. Next base: position 13,744,216 of record CM077524.1, read on the forward strand.
CTTTTTTCAAAATTTCTGTTCACATGAAGTTATGAACTAACCCCCTCAAACCAGGCGCGGATCCAGCCCTCAAAAAAGGTTGTGGTCATGCCTTTCCGAAAATCGGCTAAGTGCGAGTCGGATTACTGACTCGCTCACGATTTATACATTAAGTTTCTTTTTTTAATTTTATTAAGGCATTGGATATGACATCAGCCTATCGACCTCAATTAGGGTTGTGGGCATGCCCATCGTGCCCACAACGGTGGATCCGCGCTTGCCTCAAACACCGTGAAAAAAAAAATTTTTAAGGTTACCAACAGCGAGGGTTATTTGGACTTAATACCAATTAATATTTTCAATTTATTATTTTTAATTTTGCCAGCTCTCGGATTAGAACTTGGGGAGCTTGTAATAAAGGAGCCGTGGAAACCCCTGCATTGATACACGCTTGGATATAATTCTCAAACCCTGAAAAGATTTTGAACAGAGATTAAAAGTAACCAACTTGATATTATAAGTTGGTTGTAATGAAAATTCAATACAATGGATTTAGTACAAAAGACGCGAATAAAGGGAAGTCAGTTTCACAAGAAAAGTTTGTTCTGATTTGAAGTTTTCCATTCATTGCCAAAAACAAAGTTCATATCATATACAACCACTATTTGAATTTAGTTATATAAACAAGTTTCACTAAAGGGATTCCCAGTTTTGTCTCTACAGCCTTACAGTAAACACACGGCCTTTGAATTATTTCAATGTTTTGCGGTTCACAATTATTTACTCGTAGGTTTCAACCAGCAAAAAGCGCCTTCTTCCTAAAGGTTCATTTATAAGAGTAATTCCTAACAAAAGGTCTCACTAGTCGTTCTATTTGCTTTTAGTTTGTTTGTCTTTTGTAAGGGCACCAACAACCACGGTCATTTAGGCCTAGTATCTACCGTTCAAATTAATAATAAAAATAATAAATTGAAAATCCAATTGATACTTTTGACGGTTCTCAGATTATAGAACCTAGAAACTGGGGAATAAGTTGTTACGTCAGATACCCAACTCTCTTATTTTTATATAGATGTCACAATTATTATAGCGTATATTATCACATTTTGAAATTTTCCATGAAATACCAGTATAGGTACTTCATAAAACAATGGATGCAATACAGTCAACCGTTTTTGCGTCGTTAGCATTTTTTACGAAAGTTTTTCTTATTTGTTTTAAAAAACAATGTCTAGTAGAAGAAGAGAATTTGAAATGCGAAATTTTGTAGTTTAGAAGACATTTACAGGAAATATTTTGATAAGTTAAATATAGGTATCAAAATAAAAATTAATTTTTTTTTGTTTTAAACATCCCATATACGGGGTGTCCAAATAGTGCATTCTCGGCCGATATATTGATTTTGGGTAAAAATAGAAAAAGTTTAAATACAAAAGTTGTATGCATTTTGATGGTGTATAACCTAAAAATATTTTTATACAGTGTGTTCCAGCGAAGTGATGTGTACAATTTTGTCATTTTTTTCAAACACCGGGTATATTATTGAATTTTTGAATTGTATTGATAAGTTTACATATTTATCTACACCTAAACCTAACAGTTTTTTTTGGATATTTGTCGTTTTGTTTAAAAAATTACATTTTTAAAAAATTACATTATGTTGTCAAAATGAATAAAAGGTAATATGTAAACTTATCAATACAATCCAAAAATTCAATATTACACAGGATTTTCCACTTAAAATAACAAAGTTGTACACAACACAACTTTTCTGGTACATACTGTATAAACAAGAATATTTTTAGGTTATACACCATTAAAATTCATACAACTTTTGTATTTAAACTTTTTTTCTATCTTCACCCAAAATCAAATATATCGGCCGAGAACGCACTATTTGAACATGGCCTGTATATAGGTACTTACCTATTGCAATGCAATTTTACGTAAAAATTTTATTCTTATTATACATACGAGTCGTTTTGGATTTTTATACTCGTAATAAACTATCGAAGAATACTAAGATTTTGTAATCTGACCCTGCTTTACTACTCGTATATAAGGGGGTAGTATGTAAAATGAGAGAACAATAAAATTAGGAAAATGGAAGTGGATAGGACATTCCCTTAGAAAAGAAAAAACTGATATTACTCGTAGCGCACTAGAATGGAACCCGAAAGGAAGCAGACAACAAGGACGTCCAAAAAATACTTGGAGACGCATTATGGAGGCCAAAATGAGAGAATATGGCGTTACCTGGCAAGAGATTCGCTCTCGATAGACCTCGTTTCAGAGCATTTGTAGAAGCCCTATGTTCCTAAAGGAACCAAAGGAATTTAATATATATATGTAAAATGAAATACAATTTAACTCTTGTGAAGATACACAGCCCTACTTACATCATATTACCGTTATTTATTTTCAAACAAACCTCGTAAGTATATCATATTCTCATAAACCAAACGTCAAAAAAGAGTTTTTTCTCCCGCATAAATTTCATTTAATTTAGCGGCATAGTGAGTCAATTTATTTGCAGAAGTTCAGGTTCCCACGTCAAAAAGATGTACATTTACTTCATGGTCGACCCCTGCGCACGGGAAGTTCGCATGTTACAATGCACTTTACCGACGTGAAGAACAACGGCAGTCGCGTTTCAAGTTTCCACGGCAACACACAACGATTGCTTCAGTTATAGATGTTGCAAAATTCACCATACAATCAAATATCAATATTAATATACAGTGCGAGTTTTTACTTAGTATATACGACAATTGGAAATATCTATGTAACTATGGAAACAAAATCGTTTATTGTAAAATTGCATTAAATAATATTGTCCTGTGAATTGAATTTTGTGTTTTAAAGACCACCAACAGCTAAGGTTATTTGGGCCTAGCACCAATTCATATTTTCGATTCATTATTTTTTAATAATAAATTGAAAATCCAATTGACACTTTTACCAGCTCTCGGGCTAGAACCCGGGGACTGGGGACTTGTAATAGAGGAACCATAGCAACTCCATGTAAACAACAGCATTGCTACACTCTCGGCTATTCTCAAGCCCAATATTGACCTGTGTGTATTAAATAAAAACTCGCACTGTACAAAATTATAATAGACCGAGAGCTGGTGACAATTTGTTGGTGCTATTTATTCAAGACTTTATTTTTGTGAAGATGTTAAGGGAGGCATATTAAAGTACCCTGAGTAAGGGATTTTGTCAGGTAGCGGTATGGGAGGGATGCAGACCGCCTCTAACACGTAACAAAAAAAATGGTCACAATTATTATTGCTTCAAGGCTGAAATTGTTTGTATAGCTAGTCGGTGGCCCAATAATTCCATTATAATATTTGCAGATCGATTGGTCTGTATTAAAGGGGTGGCAGATCACCCTAAACCTGTCATGTACCCGACGAAATTTATATTATTAGTTCAAGGTCCAAATTTTAATATGTTATTACGGCGACTGTTTTTTGCATATATTTCAATTTGCAGAACAAAATGTCTGTATTAACGCCCTCTCTAGTTTGGACTTGGCTAACTGTTCTACGTAACAAAGGCCAACAAATCATATATTAAAAAAAAAAATAAATAAAAAAAAACCCTCTCTTAGAGGGAAACTTGCTCGCCTAGGTGTTTATATCGTTCTGCAAGGGGGTTGAGGGCAGTATAGCCTAGTGGTTAACATGCTTGGTGCCGCAACCTCTAGACTAGACTGCCGTGGGTTCGAATCCCACCTGCGCTCATGGTGGTTTTGTGATGTTATTTAGTTTTAAGTTAGTTGTAATTTAGTGTAGTTGAAAGACGCTTATGACCTTAGATGTCGACGCGTCTATAATTTACAATAAATAAAATAAATTGCAAGGGGGTTAATACTGACATTTTGTTCTGCAAATTGAAATATAATATGCTTAAAACAGTCGCCGTAACAACATATTAAAATTTGAACCTTGAACTAATAATATACATTTCGTCGGGTACATGACATGTTTAGGGTGATACTGATCCGCCACCCCTTTAAAACTGACCAATCAATCTGCAAATATTATAATGGCATTATTGGGTCACCGACAAGCTATACAAACAATTTCAGCCTTGAAGCAATAATAATTGTGACCATTTTTTTTTGTTACGTGTTGGAGGCGGTCCGCATCCCTCCCATACCGCTATTTAGCAAAATCCCTTACTCAGCGCACTTTAATATGCTTCCCTCAACATCTTCACAAAAATAAGGCCTTGAATAAATAACACCAAAAAGTTGTTACTAGCTCTCGGCCTATAACTGAACCTCTGTAATTTTGTTTTCTTGCGGGTTTTTCAGATATTTTGTATGATGTCCAGGCGGAAGAACGCGTTTTCCAGAATTTTTATGTGTCTGCATGTTTATGCTATTCCATTTTTGTTTAGATTTTAAAGAAATACGTTTTTTCTTGATATAGCTGAGATTATTGAAAGCCTTTGCGATTTATATGGTTCTAATATGAAAACTAGTGTACAATTTTGTTATGGAGTTTTAAAAAACGTGTAAAAATTCCCCATCGATATCGTGCCGGCGTTGCCAGATATTCAAGGTTCAAGTTCACGATAGATGGTTTTTTGCGAATTTCTCGGTTCCATTCCATTTTTTGTAAAAAATGGTTATTATCAGTCTTGTAGAGGACAAAATTATCTACAATTTTTGTATAGACATTTTTTGTCTGCGATTTATAGTTTTTCTTATTTAAGTACCCGCTGCTTCCTCCCCCCCGATTTTACATAACGGGATTATGTTGCTTCCCGAAGGCCTAACAAAATGATTTGTAGCTTTATGTTAAGTTGAATTTTAAGCTAACGATTAACTATAATGTTTATCGAAATTAATGCAGTAGTTCTCTAAGCAACCAAACATACAAGTCGACAGCACTCAATCAATTGGTTTTTCAATTTGTTATTAAAAATAATACGTTGGAAATATGAATACGTGAACCCTTGCTGATGTCTCACATGCTGTACTCAGAATCCTTTGACAACATATTCTGTCTCGACTGGGTGTGATAGATACTCTGTTTTGAGGTGTGCAGCTTCCATTGTATAAAATGATTGAAATTCAAGAAACTATAACCGCAGATTTCTTTAAACTAACAGAAACATCCACGAAAAATCCAAAAATTGGACCAACCATTCAACGTTTTTGTATGCTGTCCGAACAAATCAACAAAATGTTGTTTGTATAGATTTATGCAAATTCAATGCGTTTTTTTCACCACAAATTCCGACTTTTTTTCGAAGTGCTCGTCCTTAAAAGAAACATCCAACGCAAAATGCATGCAAAATATTATGTAATTAATGAGCGTATTATTTATCTTTACTAATTTAAAAATAAACAGTTTACCTTTTTCTCGCGTAAAGAAACATCAAACGACACATTTCTAATGAAATATCAAATAAAAGATTCATGACGCCTTTTCTAAGGTTAATATAAAACTTTTCCAGCGTGATTAAAACAAGAGACTGTAAAATTTACATGAAACAAAAGTGAAATAAAATAATTTGCATACCATTTGGAGTGTCAAAGTAACCCCACATTGGAAGTCCAACCGCTGTGGCGCCAAGCACAAGACACAGGAAACCTAAACAAGCCACGCATGTTGAATAAAGGGGTTTCATAGATTCAGCCATGTTGCATGAGATTCAACTGCATGATCGCAAAAAGATTTGATTCGTCGACACGTTATTTATGTCACTGCACTTCATAAAAAATCAAATCACAGATAAAAACTCACTATAATATCAAATCAATTAACACATACACAAAAAAAATTATAATTATTTTCTTCCCATTCATAAGTTTTCGCTGCTATTTATTGACAGACATTTTGTGAAAATAAAACATCTGAATGTAAACTTAGCATAAGGTCGATAAAAAAGTAGGTTACTTTGTTATCAGATGTATACAGTAATCAATAATTTTATATAGTAGCAGATATACACTGTACGTTCGTCATGTTATAAACATTGTTTACTTCTGTTACTTGGTTAGATGTTTAAACTGTACCAGCGTTTTATAAAATCATTACGTTACGAGACATTAAAATATGTTAAATATGTTTGCAATATTTATAATGTAACACGATACTCTGCAACTATGCGTCAGAGAGTTTTTTTTGAAATGCAATAGTATCATTTTATTTTCTGTTAAACACTCCATTGTAAAGAAACAAAAATATTTAAGTTCACATTTTCGTCTGTTTTAAATTTAAAAAAAAGAATTCGCAAAAAACAAAACACTTCACACACCGAGTCTGAATATAGAAAGAGAATTTGTTCTTACAAAGAACGGTTTAAAGCCGCAAGCGATATGCTCTTTTCGCAAATAATAATGTCCGTTGACGATTCTACTAACAACACACCCATTTACGAACAACACATTTGCATACCTGTTCACAAACTATTTCAACAGTCAGATAAGTCCGCTCAAAAACACAGTACCTACCGGTTATCGGCCTTTAAAAAGAAACAAAACTTCGCGCGTCCAAATATTACCGCAGTGACGTCACGCGGACCAACTTCAAAAACATACACAGTGTTTATTATTGCGTTCAGAAAGTAGGTATTTTTTAATTTTGACTAGAAAATTATTGAATGTTGTATTACTGGCGGCTCTATTTGTTTAAACAATAAGTTTTCAATCACAAATAACACGTCAACATAAAAATAAAACGTCTTTACGTTATACTAAGCAGCACAGGTTTGAAGTCTGGTTTGTATGCATGTATATTGTTGTATACGTGAACAACGAAACCACCTTGCTGCTCACTCTATAGGGATGGGAAGAATGCCGACTTCACGCTCCAATGGCGTCGTCCCACTTTTTTTCTTTTGAGGGTTACAGTCTACATCAGCAATGAGCTCTAAAACAATTTTTTAAATAATTTTTTGGAAGATTATTCTGCAATAAAAAAAATCTGTAAATCGGTTGACCCTGCAGGCCATTCCTGGAACTTCCCGCTATTTTAAAGCGCTTTGAGTTCGAAGCACTTGATAATATACCCAAAAGTAGATTTTTGAGCTTTTCGAAAATTGCTGATAACAACACTATTTTAATTTTTGAAAAGCTATAACTTTTGAACGCGTTGTTCGATTTTGATTTTTAAAACGGCATTCGACGCACTTTTTTAAGCTCTAAAAATATTGTAAGAGGTACAAAATCAATTGGTTGAGAAATCTCGAAGTTATTTTGAAAAAACACTTTTTTTGAAATCTGTTGACTACAATATCTCTCGAACGGATTAACAGATTTTGATCCGCTTAGCGGCATTCGACGCAGTTTTCTAAGGAGAAGAGCCGATTAGATTATGAAATCACTCGGTACAATATTTTAGAAGTTATTTTGAAAAAACATCGTTTTAACAACTTTTTTCTGGTTTTTTTTGGAATTTCTCAAAATCTATTGGGCCGAATCGGTTCAAATTTTTAGGAAATCTAAGTTCAATGGAACGCTTTCGAATCAATAACTTCCCTATTTTTGAAAATTTAAAATTTTCAATTTTCTTAGCGGGAAGTTAAAAACTAGGGTGCAGTTTTATGAAACCACTGTGCAAGTGAAACTTTATTGCAATAACCCTAAACGCATTTAACCCGAAATCGCCAAATGTATGCATTTGAACCCTGATCAGTAAGAATCCAGATCCTATCGTTGGTGGTCAATGGGTATTTGATGTGCTGTTCGACTGAATATTTGTACGATATTAGTTATGTAGACGTACAATATATAGTTATGAGCAAAACGTCGCTGCTTTTGGATGAGTACTGGTCTGGTTGATCACTTTGATTTGACGTGACTTGACGCTCGACATGCGGAACCGAACGAAATAAAACGAGGTTAATAAAGTTTTACTTTAAAATTCTCAAAGGTTGGTGTTTTTCCAAACATATTGAGGAATTCATGCCCGATATGATGGGTCAAAATTTGATGTAGCACAAATGGTTTGCAAGATATTAAAAAAAAACAATTTTAACCCTCTTGTGTCCCTGTCATTTATGATTGTTCTATTGTGTTTATCAGCCTTTAACTTAGATCTGATTAGATTTTGAGTCAAATCGGTTCAGTGAGTCCTGAGATATTAAAAAAAAACGTCCTCAATGTCACGTATTAACATAGGAAAAAAAAATATAAATGAATTCTAGATGTTATAATATGAAAAAAATGTAAATATTTTTTGTCTCTAAAATGTACAGTTTTCGAGAAAAAAAATATTTTACTAAAAAAAATAAAAATTGTACGTAAATCAAGGTAACTATGATTTTTGCTATATTAAGCTAGCCATCAGTAGATCACTAAATAAAAAAGAGGGCCATGCTTTTTTTCAAAGAATAAACAAAAAGTGTTTATTTTTTGCAAATATTTACTAGGTGGGAAGTATAGGACTGGTCATCAGTCTAATTTTTTTCCTTGTTAAATGGAAAATAAATGCAACCATTTGTACTGACAAACATAAATGGCTTTAAAAAAAATCGTTTCACTCAAAATGCAAAATTCACTGAAAAAAACATACATAACTAACAATAATGATTAACAATATTTTATTGAAAAAATGTGCTGTAATTCATTTTTTTAATTAAAAGATAGTGATGCATCTTTTTGTTCAGTCAGTGGCGGATTTACCAGCAGGCTGAGTAGGCTGGAGCCTAGGGCGGCAGATTTTAGGGGCGGCAAATTTGGGGCCAAAATTTTTTTTTGTCTAACAAATTAAAAAGATTCATATTTATATAGGTACCTAAATGTTATTAGGTCCCCGCCTTATTAGTAGTACATGATTGAGCTTTTATTAATCCCCTAGTTCACAATCATACTAATTACGGGAAAAAGGTAGTGTAATTAGGACGATTGATACGGTGCACAAATCATAAAGTTACAATTTCATTGACAAAAAAAATTTAATTAATATGATTGTGAACTAGGGTATCGAATTTTAGAGGTCGGTAGGGGCGGCAAAATTTGAATAGCCTATTGGCGGCAAATGTGTAAATCCGCCACTGTGTTCAGTGGATGTTGCACTTTAAATGAAACGAGTTTCTCTAATGCATTAATGTTTTGGTTGTTTTCCAAAACTCGCCTAAGTGAATTTCACTGGACCTACATAACATATATACTATAGATACTGTGCAACTATTTATTCTGAAATTTTTTTAGACGCTATATTATTATTGTCTTAAATATAACATTATTAAGCAAAGGTACAAAAGACACGAGAACAGTCATTTCTATACCTAATCACGAAATTAATTATTTTTAATTACTAAAAAGATAATTCCGTTAACCAGTTGTCCATCCTTGATTAGTGAGTAGAGTCACATTGTGAAAGGTGGGGGGACCAAGGGGCCTCGGGGGCACGCCAGTGGAGTGTAGAGTATGGTGAGGGGACTCAGGGAACTGATGGAGCACCCATGCAACTATATAGTAAAGTCGCCATTGCCTAATAGTGGGAGGAATTCACCTATACAACGTAATATAGGTCTATATGTGTGTGTGTCAAGATATGTCTGTATATGTTGCGATTATTATTGTACCTTTATTGTTATGTACAGGTGGTCACAGATGTCGGGATGGTATTACATAAACGCAGCCATATTCATTTACATATGTTCCACGTTACCGTTTTATGTTTAAATACTGAACTAATTATTTATGCCAATTGGCAACTGCCAAATACAGCGTAGAGTGATGAGACTAATTAATAGTGAAGCGCACTTTTATACTGTAAAAGAACCGGCAGTACTAAAAATAACATTTTTCTGAATTATGCTGTTCAGTAATAACAGTTCTCTGAATTATATTGTTCGGCAATAACAGTTCCTACAGATTTGCCCTAAAGAACTGGTTCTTAAAGAACAGGTTTTTAAAGAACAGTTATTACTTAGCTTGCCTCTTGGAGAACGCATTCCTAGAGAACAGGTTTTTTATGGAACGCGTTCTTAAAGAACAGGTTTTAGGCCAAGCGCCAAGTCGGAATAATGTACAAACATTAGAAAGAACTCAAGCTGCAATTTTTTTCACATAAAGATGTCCTTAGGAAATCCTGAAATATCCCGCCTTCACGAGGTTCGTTACTCCCTTGAGAGGTGAGGTAAGAAACAAAAATCAGGATCTTTTGCTTTCTTTCAACTCTGCGGCAAAAATATAGTTATGTACAAAATTAAAGCAAACTAAATTCTCTACAAAAAAGCTTCCATACATATTTTTGTCAAATTCGCAAAATGTTCGGTGTTTCATTAAACAAATTTCTTATTTTGGCTGATTTTGACTAGTCCAAATGCAAGTTGAAAATAACTTTATGATGAAAAGACACAATTTGGTACATTGTTAGTTGGGACCCTAAGCAAATGTTTTGAGACTATAGCAGCCACGACAAGGCGTTACGCCGTCATTCTCTTTTTCAACATAAACCACTCCAATTTAGATTTTTGAGTGTAGTTTCCAAACGGACAATAAAAAAAACATAAGTAAAAATTAAAAATTATTGCCATTAAATTTTACTTAAAGATGTCTTATTTGTTTCAAGTTGTTTTTAAAGCCAGATCCACAATGGAAGCTGAAATTATAAGGTTCTTTGGAGCGTGCATAGTGACAATTGCGTCAATCGTGTTTTTGACAGCAAATACTGCAGATGGCTTGTTTGACGATAAAAATGCTCACCATGAAAATTATTGTTATTAAGTTCGCCTTATATTTTTTTGTGCGAGCATTTTAATCGTCAAACCATGGCCATTTATAAAATAAGTATTCGCAATATATAATATTTTTGTAACATATACATTTCAAATATGTGACATAAAAAATAATGCATGTATCCAGTAAAATTCAGTACCTACCTATAAGATGCGAGGGGGGAAGTTTGGCACTCGACCGTATAATAGGCGAGAGTGCCAAACTTCACACCTCGCGTCTTATACTTAATTGTACTAGATGTATAGACTACTATTATATTACACCTAAAATTTTAATTTTTAACTTCCCATTGGAAGTTATTGTAATGGGTCCGATTTTGCGAATGAAACATTTTGACAAGTCTTGACGTTTTGAGGTTCCTATAGAGTCCGAATCTACTAGTACGGGAGGCAGCGTTGCATTTTAGGTAGTGATTTCATACCGACCAATTCATATTTCTAGTAATTGTTTAAGTATCAACAGCAACCAAAGTGAGCGTCAGTCGTCGAACTCCCGCGGTGGGTGTAGTAGCTAGAGGGTGTCGAAGTTGCTAAAAAAATTAGATTTTAAAATTATTTCCAATTTATTTCATACCGCACCAAACTTGGTATGGTGATTCTTTATATAATAAACAATAAGAAAATAACTGTCAGCTGCGTAGACAGTGGGGGTAAAGAAGTCAGTTTTGCCATAGAACATATTGTGTTTAGATAATTTAAACGCCATTGAACAGTAAATGTCACGGTGTGTTCATTTTGAAATATAGATGTCGTTGATAATAAGCATTTGTTCTCCAAAGAAACAAACCCTGTCCAATGACAGATGCACATCTTCTCTTCAATTCTGCTTTCAAATCGCATAATTTCCATGTGGAATATATGTTAAGAACTAGTTTGTTTGTGTTGTTTTACGCGAAACGACGACAAAAACTAATAACAGCAAAAGCAAAAATCGCCCCTATAATAATTTTAAATAAACAACAAACAAATATTTTTTTGAATACAAAAACTTTGTATTTAAATTAAACTTTATTTAGAAACGTATTTGTCGCAAGTATTATATTTGAAATTATTAAATAAATAATTTTTAACCTCGACAAAACAACTACACGTTTATGATAAGTGCAAATCAGGTGCAAATACTCCTTGCACCGTGGGTTTGTTTCTTTGGAGAACAAATGCTTATTATCGGCGACATCTATATTTCAAAATGAACACACCTTGACGTTTCTGTTCAATGGCGTTCAAATTATCTAGACACGGTATGTTCTATGGCGAAACTGACGTCTTTACCCCCACTGTCTACGCAGCTGACAGTTATTTTCTTATTGTTTATTATATAAAGAATCACCACACCAAATTTGGTGCGGTATGAAATAATTTTAAAATCTAATTTTTTAGCGACTTTGACACCCTCTAACTACCACCCCCACCGCTACTAGCGCAGCTGACGGTTGGATGTCTCATCAGGTGGACGAGAACAAACGTTGGTATAATTATCAGCCGGTATGAAATAATTTATTCATTTGCAACGCTGCCTCCCGTACTATACTGTTTTAGACGTACCTACGTTTGTTCGTTCGTACGTTGGTGGACTTATTTTCGGCTCGTTATATTATAAAATCAAATATAAATACAGTTCATTCTTTCCTAGAACACTGTGTATAAACTGTGACAACATCTATATTGAACGTACCTAAAAGCCACCTCACTAATGAACTTTCAATAAGGCATCCTATTTATAATGCAGTACCTAGTTCGAACCTCAGCACTGTTAATTTAAAGTGCAGCCTATTAATGTTTCATTGTTATACAGGTCACCTAATTGTATTATGTACTTGCCTTACATTGAAACTCGACAGAGTGAGGATATTTGAAAAAGTATCTTAGAAACAGAAGAAATAATAATTGTAATTGTTTATGTAAAGTGCCCCGGTGCGTTGTTTTTGAGAATATCTTGTAATAATTTCAGAACCATTTAAACAGGGCCGTCCCTAGATGCTGAGGCCCATGGTTCGAAGACACCTGAGACGCTCCACCCTGTTAGTGTCAAATTCACCAAGCACTGTAAACATTTTCATTTGGTTTTTAGGAATGAACTAACATTTTTTCGTATTTTTTTAATATAGGTATATTTTTAGACAATCGTCTTTAAGGAAGACGCTAAAAATAAGATAAATGTAGCACTGGGCACGTTATCGCGTAAAAGGTGAATTATATGGATATTTTTCGATGTCAAAATTTAAGTTATATGTTGACACGCTCCGCAGATTGAGCGCCTGATAGCGACGCTCCCGCCCTTACGCGACGCCCGGGTTAGCTTGAGCCGCTTGACCCCCTAGGGACGCCCCTGCATTTAAAATATAGCGAGATGAAAAACTAAATTGATAGGTATTAGGTACCAATAATATTATAAATAGTCTATAATTGTGCGAGTTTTGTCAATTTTAACCCAGGAATTTTTGAGTTAAAACTCGGTTAAAAGTTATAACGAAACAGACAGAGAAAAAAAAATATTTTGCGCTAATATGTGTGAGAAAATATTTAGTTAAATATACTGCTTAAAATTATTTAATTAGTTCGAAATCGCAGACACCCACATTAATGTTATTAATATAGGTAGATTACATATACAAGGTACGGCAAAATGTATTATCTTTTTTAACTTCCCATTGGAAGTTATTGTAATGGGTCCGAAAATCGAAATCAAAATGTATAACAAATTTTTATGTTTCAAGGTCACTCTACACTATTTTTACACTATTTTTAGAAAGATGTCCCTGTGTGTGTATGTGTACGTGTGTGTATGTACGTATGTACGTACGTACGTATGTGTCCATTTCTTTCTAAGACGAAATCTCGAGAATGAAAAATTATATGGACTACATTAGGGTGCCAATCGACGCGTATTAACGTAAATATGATCTGAAAGAATTTTTTTCAAAATCGGTTCAGCCGTTCTTTTTTCTTAACCAAATAGACTCCAAAAAAGTAGATTTTACACAATATCTCGCGAATAAAAAATTATATCGACTTCGTAAGGGGGTCGATCGAGGCGTGTTAACGTCATTTTGATCCGACATAAATTTTAAAAAAATCGGTTCAGCCGTTTTTTTTTTTTAATTATTGTTAAAAATAAATAATAATTATGTTTTAATGATTAAAATGATTACTTTTCTGTGTAATATATAATTTAATTATTATTATTAAATATTTATCAAACTGCAGGGAAGTTCGTCGTGTGAACCTCAAGGGTCGCACTTTAGTCCTAATAAACGACCCACCTCACGGCTTGTTATTTCTTTAATGAGATCAAAACAAATCAATGATTTACGAGAACGACTTTTTTTTGTGTCACAATTGTTGAACGTTGATCAATAGAGTATTATCGTCTTTTATGTTGAAAAATTAATTCAATTTAATTCAGCCAACGATGTACCGTAATTCTTGGCTACTGAGATTTCAGGAACTGTCTTCAGCTCTAGATTTTTTTCTCTGGGGCTATTTAAAAAGGAGAATGTATCTGATTAGGCCCATAAATCTAAAAAAGCTGAAAACAAGCAAAAGAAATGAGATAAATGCTATTTCACGGCGCGTTTTCAAGTTGTTATGCGAAATTTTGTCAACTATTTAGACATTAGAAAAATGTATTGCCGAAGAAAGCGATCATTTGGGAGACACTATATTCAAAACATAAAAACTCTTTCTTGAAGTTAATCAAGTTTAAAATGGGTAGTATAATTTGCGGGACCCTGTATATTTTATTTTTGAAACTATGAATTTGGACACATTGTGTTCTTGATTAGTGTCCAACGATAGCTGTAAGTACCACATCCGCAATTAATTCATAGGGCGATAATAAAAGCAATACGCGGCATACCACATCCATAATTTATCGACTTTGTGTCCAACGCATTCATAATTAACATTTACAACACTGCAGCCCCAATAAATGTTTTAGACACATTAAAATCTGCTAAGTTGCTTTATCTATACATATTATAAAGGGTGTCTCAGCAAGAACTTGAATTTTGAATCGCGCGCCATTTTCGACTGTTAATTGTTGAGTCAGCCATATTTGGTATTTGTTTAATTAAAACATTGACATTTACGAAAATGATGAGTTACAGGTCAGAACTCAGAAGAACGTTTATTAATAGTGAAAACCCATTACAAAAAAATTGCACGCTAAATTCGTGAAATCCAGCAGCCTTTACTGCAAAATGTACTGCAAAATTTCATCAAAAGAGTATATTCCCACCATCGGAGCAACGGTGGTCATTTAACCGATAAGTATTTTGTTTCAGTAAGAAATTGAATTTTAAAAACTTAAAAAATATTATGTTAATTTAATGATTTATTTACATTTTTTTCTTCATATTATGTAGATACATTTACACATGAAACAAAATATCGGTTAAATAACCACCGTTGCTCCGATGGTAAGAATAAACTTTGCAGTACATTTTGCAGTAAGGGCTGCTGGATTTCACGAATTTGGCGTGCAATTTCTTTGTAATGGGTTTTCACTATTAACAAACGTTCTTCTGACCTGTAACGCACCATTTTCGTAAATGTCAATGTTTTAATTAAACAAATACCAAATATGGCTGACTCAACAATTAACAGTCGAAAATGGCGTGCGATTCAAAATTCAAGTTCTTGCTGAGACACCCTTTAATAAAATCGTAAACGTTTTTTGAAGTGAAAACTTCCTTAGGCGCGTTAGGCACTTGCCCGGGTACTGAAAAAATGTGAAGCATTCGCAACTACCTCCGTAAGAATTCGCGGCGTTCGTAAATACTTCCGTAAGAATTCGCAACATACTAATATCATAAAAACGGCCCTCTACACACTTCCATCCCATAGCGCAGTTCTTAGGTCTTTGCGTTCTATGCATAGGTTAACCTGGGTTCGAGATGGCAGCGTAGAACTTTTGGCGTTTTTTTTCTTCTAAATTCTACATGATAGTTATTTATATATTTTTTTATTTTTGTTATATTCTTTCTTTGACAATATTATAATTTTTTTGAAACCAAGGTGGAATTAATTAAAAATACAATTTTAGTATTTTAGTAATAAATTATTTTTAGTTCATAAATGCGCTATAATAGATGAAACAAAAAATTAGAAAATCTGAAGTTTTCGCTTCTGTCCTGTGGTCAGAAGCACACACCCATTTTTTTTGTCTGTTTCTCTGTCTGTGTGTGTGCGCTAATCTCCACAATGACTGAACCAATTTGGATGTGGTTTCCAGTGATGTATTGAGATAAGCTTGGGTTTATTTCATTTAAATCGGTTGACAAATAAAAAAGATATGTCAATTTTAAAGTGCTTCTCGCGTGCGTTGTGACACCGTGCAAAATGTCAAAACGAGGTTGGGTTGACTGTATATTTTTGTGACACCGTTGATGCAAACTATTTCCAAGCGATTTTAAGCCTGACTTCGCTTCGCAGGGGGAGAATTTCTCGCGGGAGGATATAAATTAACAATATACTAAATATATACGGGTAGCCGCTAATATATACTAATATTATAAAACAGGACGGTCTGTACGCATGTTCGCGGATAATCACAGGAACTACTGAACCGACTCTAAAAATTCTTTCACTAATAGAAAGCTACACAGGGGGAGAGATTCTCGCGGGGGGGCAGGGGGAGAAATTCTTGTGCGGTGGCTAAAAAATCATAATTTTCTTTCTGGAACTACTGAATCGAGTCTGAAAATTCATTCACTAATAGAAAACTACACTATCGAATTGTGGATTATAGACGCTCGACATCAGAGGTCATTAGCGTGCTACACTATCCCTGAGTGATATAGGCTATATTTTATTTTTATAAATTTCTGGCAGGGGGATTACCAATAAGTATTATAAACACCACCAGCCCGACTTCGCTTCGCAGGGGAAGAATTTCTTGCGGGGGGATAATAAATTAACATTATACTAAATATACGTGAGCGGAGCCATGGATGACCGCTATTAGATCATAATTGCATACCACCCGGGCGAAGCCGGACGGGTACCGCTAGTGACTAATAAATACCTAGTTAATTATACAGTGTGTCCCACCGTAACTGAGACATAGCATTTTAACATGGGGTTACGATATTTTGTTAATATTTGCTCCCCGTTAACTGTTTTTGTTATTTTTATTTTACGATCTGCCTCTAAATGTCCCCAGTAATGATTTTGTAGACTTCTTTTTATTTAAATCTCTTTAAAAATTAATAAAATCACAGTTTTAAAAAACAAAACACAATCTTTGCTTTGTATACCAGTTCAATGGACAAGTGCTCAATGTCGCGTTGACCAACATCAGTTGCCTTCACGTCAAGCCTAGGTTCGAATCCCGAGAGCTCTAAATTATTTTTTTTTTTAAATAATGAAAAAACATTGGAGAACAATTAATAATGCTTATTATTTACAAATAAAAGAATAACGATTTTATTAATTATTTTCATTAAAACAGAGTTGTACGATGGTTGTACGTGTTAGTTTTAATGAAAATAATTAATAAAATCGCTATACTTTTATTTGTAAATAATAAGCATTATTAATTGTTCTCCAATGTATTTTCATTATTAAAAAAAATATAAATAATTATGAGCTCTCGGGACTCGAACCTGGGCTTGACGTGAAGGTAACTGATGTTGGTGAACGCGTTAGCCGACTAAGCTATTTGCGACATTGAGCAACTGTCCATTGAACTGGTATACAAAGCAAAGATTGTGTTTTATTTTAAAAAAATGTGATTTTATTAATTTTTAAAGAGATTTAAATAAAAATAAGCCTACAACATCATTACTGGGGACATTTAGAACCAGATCGTAAAATAAAAATAAGAAAAACAGTTAACGGGGAGCAAATATTAACAAATTATCGTAACACCATATTAAAATTCTATGTCTCAGTTACGGTGGGACACACTGTATAATAATCTCTAAAGAAAACTATGACGATGCATTTTTAACGAGTGAAATTTAACTGGGTAAAGTATAAGCCTCAAGTCTCAACTAAGTCTGAGGCTACACTAGATCCGTGTCAGACCAGATCCGATCAGACCAGACCAGACCAGACCAGACCAGACCAGACCAAATCAGACACTTCAGACGAAGTGGCTACATAGGGAGTGGATAATATCCGACGGGTTTAAAAGTAAAATGATGCGAAACTAATTAGAGAAGACCTGAACGTTTATTTTAACAAACTGTTTATCACCTTTGTAAAATTATTAATTAAAATGAAATATGTGCAGATGTATTGTACATATTATAAACCAGGGCTCCGAATTTATTCGAATAAATGAATATTCGAATGGTCGAATACTTTCAAAACAGATTTATTCAATATTAGAATATTCGAATTTTAAATATTCAAATACATATTTGAATACTCGTTTTTTATATAAGCTCTAAATAACCGAAACAGTTTTTCTTTGTTGAACAATAATAATTTTTGATGTGCAAATTTCGAATATTTGGATATTTAAATATTTGTCATAGACTGTAGTTAGCTTCTTTCCGGATTCAAATGAAAATCAAAATGCACTGCTTTTATTATTTTTTATCGTTGTTCAACAATAACATTTATTATACATTTATACAACAGCTGTTCTTTGTTTTTGGCGTCCCTGAGTCCTGACCCCTGTCATGAGTATCGGCTATCGCCAATTATTACTCATTGCTGTGTTTACGTTTTGATTTCAATATGCGATTTATGATTTTATAGATTAGCGATAGAGATAACAATTTTTTCAGAAATATAATGTATTTTTTTTTAATCATTTAACAGTTATGCTATCTGTTATGACTGCCCAGTATTGTTAGATTTAAATTTTATTGTTGGGAAACTTGTGAGGGCCGTGACTCGACAGACTTCAGGATCTTTGTCAAAAATCCAAAAAACAGCTAAATTTTAATTAATTTTAACTATAATTCGAATAGAAGTTTAAATGAATATTCGAATACTTTAATTTGAAAAATACCGAGCCCTATTATAAACAACAAACAAAACAAACAAACTTCAACAATGCGTTGAAACCGATCAGCGTTAATTTACTTTCATTTTATAGACTACTCATAGATTAATTAATAAATAAATTATATTTTCAAATCATACCTGAAAGATTCATTTTTTCGCCAATATCTCTCCACAAAAGACCTTTCACGTCTCTGTTGTGGTATATTTTGTCTCTTTGGTCCCAAATAGGAGGCTTTTCACGTACAAGATCAATTAAAAGTGATTTGTCCATACTCACAATTGATATTCAAACACGTTTTTAAAAAATAATACAATACAATAAGACAATCTGATAATAATAGCTAGCATACACAACACTGTTTGTTGAAAACTGTCAAATGTACGGCCGTAGTCTGACGGAAATTTCAAACACGTTTGATATCATCCGACGGTCGGAACGTGTCTGTTGTAATCTGACATATTCTAGCGCGGTCTGGAGTGAACACTGTAGCCACTTCATAAGATTACTGGTGTTTGTTCACATCCGACAATACGGATCTGGTCTGATCTGATCTGATCTGGTCTGAAACGGCGCCAATGTAGCCTCAGCCTAAGTAAGTAGGTACCTATAGAATTGCATTGCAAAATAAGGCAGTATGACTGTATTAACATTTACCATATTTATTAGCATGAAAAGCATAATTTTGCCATGTTACTGAAACAGCGACTGTCTAAGGCTGTGATTTGTCTTCGCACCACAGCAGTATTTAGAACCCTCTTTCTCTAGTGACGCTAATGAGCAAACATTATAATGTGGAATGAAAAACAGCTGACATACTAACCTCCAGCAGCAGAACTAGCATATGTGCGGTAATCATTGACATAGAGAATAGACTAGTGATGGACAAAACCTTCGACCGTACACTAGACCTGGGTACCTATTGTGTAACTCATTTCTAGTGATATCACTAAAGTGAGATTGTTCACGCGAATATGCATTTTTCGCACTAGTGAAATAGAACCATTTAACGTGAATTTATTCGCCATCGAATTTGTCAGTGCACGGTGAAATATTTCACGTTTCACTGACAAATTCGATGGCGAATAAATTCACGTTAAATGGTTCTATTTCACTAGTGCGAAAAATGCATATTCGCGTGAACAATCTCACTTTAGTGATATCACTAGAAATGAGTTACACAATAGGTACCCTGTAGTCGTATTGGCACCAAAAATGACGTTTAAATTTTAAATAAACATTTGCACATTTTATGCCAAAGACGATTGTTTATTGATATTTTACCATTTTACTTATAGTCCAGTCACGAGAGGAAGTCCACCTTGCGTTTTGTGCAGCAAATGATTTTATTTTTTTTGTGTCCTCAAGCATGTTTAGAAGGTGTCAAATCCAAGTTTGCGACCTCTAAAACAGGGCGGGAGAGTTTTGGTGGGCTAAAAACCACGATTTTTTTTCACATTTTTCGGTTTCTTGTTTATAACATGGAAACGGCTAAGCCTATCGAAAAAATGGTCCTATTCAAAATTAAAGGGCATAAAATTTACTTCAAAATGCACTAGTATGTTTATGTTCCCATTTTTACCGGCTCTACAGAACTTATAAAGCGCCAAAATTTACCAAAATGAAAAAAGCATTTTTTCAAGATTTTAACTATTGAAAAACTCGAATAGCCTATAACCTTCCTTAATAAACGGACTATCTAACAAAAAAAAAATTCAAATCGGGATGGTAGTTCCTGAGATTAGCGCGTTCAAACAAAAAAATAAACTCTTTTTTTGTTTGAACGCGCTAATCTCAGGAATTACAAGTCCAATTAAAAAAATTTTTTTTTGTTAGATAGCGTGTTTATTAAGGAAGGTTTTAGGCTATTCGAGTTCTTTTAAATTCAATCCCAAAGGGGGTAAAACGGGGGTGTAAGATTTTTTGTAATCACAAAAAATCTTACTCCCCCACGTTTTACCCCCCTTGGGGTTAAATTTAAAAAAAACTCGTAAAAAGTGCAAAAAAATCGTGGTTTTTAGCCCACCAATACTCCCCCGCCCTGTTTTAGAGGTCGCAAACTTGGATTTACCATCTCCTAAACATGCTTGAGGACACAAAAAATAAAATCAATTGCTGCACAAAACGCAAGATGGACCTACCTTTTTACGCTCTCGTGACTGGACTATTAGTGAAAAGCTGAAAATAAGTTTTCGCACTCTTAAAAATATTTATTTTACACACAAGAAACCAAAAATATAGAGGGCTTCGATGTAGCACAAATGGTTTGCGAGATTTAAAAAAAAAATTAACCCTTCTTTATCAAAATGGTGGCACTTCCGTTCAACGAAGGAGGTCGACGATTTGGACGTGGCTAACTGTTCTACGTAACAAAGGCCAACAAATCATATATTAAAAAAAAAAAAAAGGAGGTCGACAATCCGAATTTATGATCTCCTGTCCCCCTCACCCCAACAAACCTACAAAATTTCAGCGATTGCTATTAACATGTATATAAAATCTACATTCCAGAATCGGATCAATAGTGATCACAGAAATTGTAAGCCATTTTATTTTATTCACGCTCGCAACTAAGCGAGTATTTTCAGAACATTATGCTGGTAGGGGAATGCGCAGTCTGTTATCAGTGTCAATGAGAATGATAACATAAATAGACACTCAGAGACAGTGCGTAAAAATAAAAAACGGATGGATGTTGGCTTCAAAGAAGATTTTTACTAGGGTTTCTGCTCGAGAATTCTCGAGAAATTTGTCTTTAGTCGAGACGGGAAAAAAAAGCTCAAGACCTCGAGCCCTCGAGAAATCAGTTCCGTGCGCTAGGTAACTAAAAAAAAGACATTTTTAGTTTAAGTTGGTAGCAAAATGTTTGTTTTGTTAAAAAAGTTTTTATTGTTATCTAAAAATGTAGGTACTAGTAATTTTGTTGATTTAATTTTACTAATTATTTTTTATTTAATTAAAGACTGTTGTACATTTGGGAACTGGTTGGGACCCAATAATTATAAAAAAGTTAAGTACTACCCTACCTCTTTACTTTATAGACCAGCCGAGTATAGTTTGTTTAATTTATTGTTTTAAAGCAAAAATTTGAAAATAACATCGTCTTTTATTAAAAATTTCAAAATTTCTCGAGATAATCGAGAAACTCGAGAAATCCTGGTTTTGACGCGTGGAAGCTGCTTCAAAAAGCCGATGAGTTCCTAGGAATTTTAATAATGGATGACTCCAAAAACGTTTTTATTACGCTTTTTTTCATTTGATTGCCGGAAAATTTCATTAATAATAGTAATAAATAATAATAATAAACCCACATTTGACAGATATTTGTTAATATCAAACATCGCTTTATTATGTTGATAACCTATGTATAATAAATTAAACAATATGAAATTATTTTCTATTACGATTTTTCTTCAAAATTTTATAGGACATTTCGGTATAAATTATTAATATGTAATTATTTATTATAACAGCTTTACAACGATTTTATATTTCTGTTTGTATATTATTATATATACTACTAAATGAGGTTAGGGACAAGCAATATAAATATCGATTTATTTTGACGTTTATTTATGCAAGCAGCCATGTTGAAACTGCAATTTGACGCTACACTTTTTCATGTCGCGGAATTTAAAATTGCACCACGTGACTTAATTTGACGCTCTAAACGAGCGTCAAGCGTCCGCATGAGGCCGCACCAGGTGGATTTTGTCGCTACACTTTTTCATGTGGTGGGAGATTTAAAATTGCACCACGTGACTTAATTTGACGCTCTAAACGAGCGTCGAGCGACCGCATGAGGCCGCACCTTTAGAGATAAAAAACCGCTAATTGAAATTTCCTGCAAACCTAATCAGGTGTTCATTATGTAAATATGCGTCGATTGAAATTGGGCCGGACGATATCATTATTTGTTCTCGAGATATGTGAGCCAAAAAAAGTTCACCAACCTACGAACGAACGTACACAAATACACACACACACACACAAACACACACACACACAAAACAGTAGATTCGGACTCTAGTGACCTCAAAACGTCCAGATATGTCAAAATTTTTCATTTGCAAAATCGGACCCATTAAGTTCCAATGGGAAGTTAAAAATACGTTGGGGGCTTGAGAATGGCCGGCTGTGTAGCGGTGCTGTTGTTTACATGGCGTTGCTATGGTTCCTCTATTACAAGTCCCCAGTTCCCGGGTTCTAGCCCGAGAGCTGGTAAAAGTGTCAATTGGATTTTCAATTTATTATTAAAAAATAATGAATTGAAAATATGAAATTATTGGTGCTAGGCCCAAATAACCTTAGCTGTTAGTGGTCTTTGAAACACAAAAATACGTTGCGTATTGAGATCCGTTAAATGAGCATATGACATCTGGTGGCACAAAATTGTACTCAAAACGAGGGAAAATTTTACATGCTAATAGTGCAAATTTATCGTGAAATTGTTTATTAACTTTATTACAAATATAAAACAAGTAAAATAAACAAAAAGTTTATCGAAAATGGAATTTGCGACGTTTTCTAATATCATGGCATTAAACACTGTCAGTTATTGCCTTGTAAAACTTACTTTACAGCGAATTATTTTCTAATTAAATGTGGAAAAACTGTATTTATGAATTAAAAAAATATTTTATATTAATAATAAGATGTACCTATTATCATACTGTACTACAATAGTAAAATCATTTGATGATTGACAAATTTATAGGACTAACATTGTATACAAATATTTTGAGGCTAGTAACTTACCTACTTATTACAATATAACATATTATGTTGCGGTTATGTGTTTACATTATTCACCTAACCCTGCCTTAAAGAAGCATTGAACGGATAATTAATTTCGTGGAGATTTTCTTTCAATTTTGATGTTTTTAAGCAATATGCCGTAAAGATTACTACTTTTGACAGCTCAATATTTATTATTTCTTATCACTTTGAAAATCACAAAATTACACGCAAAAGTATAAGTACCCCGTATATAAAATCCCCCCCCCACCCATTTGCGACATGTTTTTTAAGCTCCACCCATTTGACGGATCCCAATAGGACAATTTTGTTTGGAAAACCCGTAGAACAAAGATAGCTATAGAAACAGCATATCACGTCGCTTATGAAAAATACTCAAGTGAGTACACCGAAAAGCGTTCAAGTACATCGATAAGTAGGTACTCTAATACTTTTGAATACATTTTTTCGGGTCGAGTACAAGTAAAAGTGCATTAAAAAAAAGTACTCGTGGACTGAGTACCGAGTACACTAAAAGTACTCACAGTACAGGTGATTCAGTACTTGTATTCGAGTGCGCCCTGCAGCTCTAATTCCGTAGTGTTAATTAATCTTTATGTTACAAAACTGTTTTCTGAGTTGGCGGAATAAATATTTATTTACAATAATTAAAAACTCGGGTCGCAGTGCCAAACCCTGCCGACAATATAGTGTATTTGCTAATACAGGCATAGTGCTGTTATTATGTGAACTTAAGTTTGTTTTTGGACAAAATAAAAATTTAACCCATTAATACATCCCTTAAAATAATATTTTTTTCTTAATTTCAATATTATTATCAATGCAACCTCTGTACCACATTAAATACACCCTTCCATAAGTAAATCCGTATTAACAAACTAGTGTTTTCATAAAATTTGAAAGTCCGGTCCTGTCGGGCCGATTTTATTAAAATTTTAGCAGCACGTTTTAGTCTTTACTAAAGAGTTAAATTTCAATTTTGAAACGATTCTGACAAATTTTTCGGTATTTTTGGGCCCAAAAACTTTTTGAAACCCCTAAATACAACCCTGAAAATGGTCCGATCAGGCCTATTTTAAATAGGCTTCTTGCGGTGATGGGTTCCAATGTGTGTACCAAATTTCGTTTCAATCGATTAAGTCTGTCGAGAGTTATCGTGTACACACATATATATATATATAAATATATATATAAATAAATAAATAAATAAATATATATATATATAAATATATACATACATATATATATAAACATTTTCAAAAATGGTGCCAAATTGTTCAGGAGGCTATGAAACGTCGAGAAATTTTGGTCCGACCCCTAGGTCCCGCCATCCGACCGACGCCAATAGTGTATGTGCCATATTATGGCAAATACACTAAAAATACAATAATAATAAATGTAACAACGAAAAGTCAGTTCTAACAATCAACACAAGTACTAACTACATATATACAATTGACTACACTAATATATATTTTATCAGGTGAATTTATATCACGGAACTATTTATATCACTGTATTTATATCAGATTTATTTCTAACGTTTATTTATGTCGGTCATTTACTCAGTTACTTCAGTACTATTTATTTATATCCACTCCACTATTTATATCACTGTACTGACTGATTCGACCGTTGATTGACTAATATTTATATCACTGATCCGCTTGGTTACACGACTCACCATTGACTGCCTGACTTCCTCGCACTCGCTTGCTTATATAGGCCGCTTGGCTTATGCACAGCGCGTTCTAGCGTTCTCTAGAATGTTCGTGCAGTTACTCGTTGTTCAGCAAGCAGACACCGCTTCTCAGAATTCCTGCCTGACGTTTATATACAGGGTGATCCGTAACATTTATATCGTGTTGTGTGCCTGGATGTTACAATGAAGGTTCCAAAGCTCTTATGAAAAATCAAGGTGTACCTATATTCTTATCATCAGTAAGTAAACATATTTTATTATGTTTTTAATTGTTCCCCGCACGTCTCGATTGGACTGACTGTTGTATGCCACTAAGCTATCTCTGTTTTGAGGGAAAACCAAATTGTGAATAGGTAATAATTATACCGTACTCTTCAAAACCTGTACTATTTTTTTAACTATATATTTTGGTATTGGAAATTCCAGGAATTAAACTTATTATAGCTTTTATTTACTACTGGTTTTTCGTTTTGTTGTTGGCTTCAAACAAAATCGCTTGTTAAGGAATTGCAGTACTCAGTCTAGGTACTTTTAAGACCTCTACGATAAAACTGCAAACAAGTGCACTATTTTATTAAGAATCTGTTTACAATTTATTTTTGCTTCAAAATATTTGATGTTTCTAAAAAAATATACTTGAAAATATTTTTATTGTGATTCTGACTCTTGGAGTAGGTGCGAGCACATAGCTATTCTATATATCTATGCCAAATTTTAAGTCGATAGCATAATATTTAATAATAGTTCCCAAATATTGACAAGTACTGTTTTTTTTATTTTGCTTTTTTTTCAGTAATCTTATTATAAAATAAACAATAAACTAGCATGTAAATAAAAATTATATAAAATACACATGTCAGTGGAAAAATTACAAAATTATACTCTGAGCAAAATCTGAAAATAATTTTAAAATCTGTAAATAATTGTAAATAAATAAAATCTTAATCTTAATCTAATAATAGTTCCTGAGGAAAAGTCTTACATAAGGTATCTTTTTTTAAGCTTTTAAGGTATGAAACCCTAAAAATTATTGGTTCGCGTTAAATTCATGGTCGCACTATATACATTCAGGTTAATGGCGTATACATTCCTGGAGGACTGGATAGTTTTATGTCAAGTGTAAACACATCTTATCTAAGTACAGAGCTATATACATTTTGTGGGTATGTGTTTGTACAACAATATTATTTAATTATAATGGTTATTACTACACTACATATATACTACCGACACAGTACATATTATGAAGTTAGTGCTACTATGAAATTTTTATTTTCCACAAAACTATTATGAAAAATGTAGCTAACTCATTTTTAAAGTAAAAAATTCCCTAGGCGCGCTTTGCCTGGGTAGTGAACGAAAGTGAACCGTTCGCAACCCGACGGTGAGATTCGCTGAATCGGGATTACTCGGCTCAAACACGAACACGTATTTTCAGTATGCTGTTAATATACGTCTGGGTACTAACTAGTCAGTAGTCACTCTCTTACAACTGTGCCCGGCTGACATATCATAAAAACGACGAGCTACACAGTTGCACCTATAGCGATGTAGGCAGCGTCTTTGCGTTGTATGCATAGGATCCTCGATTCGAAACCTGATGGCACCGTAGAATTTTTAACGTATTTTTTTCTAAATTCTACATGATATTTATTTATATATTTTTTAATTTTTGTTATATTCTTTCTAAAATTATAATATATTATATTTTTTAAAATTAGAAAATCTGAAGTTTTCACTTCTGTCGTGTGGTCATAACCACACACCCTTTTTTTTTAAATAGAACACATTGATTTTTATAATAGATCAGCTAAATAAAACCGTTGTAAACTTGGTATAGGTTTTTATGTCCCCGAATTATACATTGTTTTTCACGAATGCACCTAGAAAACAATTCTACCTTATAATTAATATCTCCTTCCAATATTTTAGACGCTTTTTATTGAAATCGTGTTTGTCCTTTTGTCCTTGTATCCTTCTGTCTTGATGTCACGCTTATACTGTATTATCTATAATATGATATGTATATCTAGACATGGTGCGGTCAGTCTACCGCTGTTAAGGCACCGCTCGCAACAAGTCTTTTTGACGCAGCGGATAGCGCGTTGGCCTTCTATCCAAAGGTCGTGGGTTCGCTCATGGATGTTTTGTCATTTAGTTTTAAGGAAGCTGATATTCAATGTAATTAAGATGCTAATGACCTAAGTTGTCGACGCGTCTATAATCTACAATAACATTTAATATAATCTACAAAACATTTAAAAATTTGGAAGATTAATTTTTTATTTTCTGCTTTTTAGGGCCCCTCAATAAAAAGCATCTTCTATAAAAGAATTTTTTTTTACTTTAATTTTTTAACATTTATAGCCCTTTAAGCAGGAATGCAGTCCTTCCAAGGCATTGCCACGGAACTATTATCAGTCAAAGTTCCTTTGTAGTATACCTACGTTGCTGAAAACTATTTATTTTTAAGGACTGCTTCAGGCGAGGCCACTGCTTTATTGGTTTCACAAAACTATCACGAATCTATGATTACGTTTCATCAATTTCCAGAGTTACCTGGGTGGAGTACAAAGTCACATTTTCGATTTATTGTTATTTTCATAATAAATTGAAAATCTAGCAAGCCAGGTGGGTCGTTTATTAGAACTAAAGTGCGACCCATGAGGTCCACAAGACGAACTTCCCAGTTCGGTAAATATTTAATAATAATAATTAAATTAGATATTACACAGAAAAAAGGTCATTTTAATCATTAAAACATAATTATTATTTATTTTTAACAATAATTTAAAAAAAAACGGCTGAACCGATTTTTATAAAATTTATGTCGGATCAAAACGACGTTAACACGCCTCGATTGACACCCTATAAATTATATATTGTGTAAAATCTACTTTTTTGGAGTCTATTTGGTTAAGAAAAAAGAACGGCTGAACCGATTTTGAAAAAATTTCTTTCAGATCATATTTACGTTAATACGCGTCGATTGGCACCCTATAAAGTAGTCGATATCATTTTTCATTATCAAGATTTCGTCTTAGAAAGAAATGATAACATACGTACGTACGTACACACACACACACACAGACATCTTTTCAAAAATATTTTAAAAATAGTGGTGACTTTGAAACATAAAAATTTGTTTTACATTTTGATTTCGATTTTCGGACCCATTACAATAACTTCCAATGGGAATTTAATAATTGATATGGTCTCTCGTTCTTATTTTAGAAACTGTTTTGTAACCTTGTAGGTATTAATAACTGATTCAATAATTTATTATGAATATTTTGTTATTCCGCAATTTTGTCGAGATTTCTTTGATTTTGTTTCTCGTCTCGTCAAGATTTCGACAGTTTAATCGAAACATTGTTATTCTCGTCTCGCTATTTCTCTACTATTTGAGTTAACCTTTTCACTGCGCATTTATTTTACGAGAGTGCATGCTGTGTGCGCAATTTTTTCGGCTGTTCCGTATAGATACGTCTGGAGCAGTCCACTGTTGTTATCAGTGGGGTAAAATAATGAAGCTAAATCCCGCCAAATCATATCAAATTGTTTTTTTTTGCCTTTTTTGTTTAAAACATATATTTTTATCAAAAACAGAACATTCAGTGCATTTATACACGTGTAAAACACGTGTACATACGCATTGACTTTAAAAGAAAAAAATCACAACAAAGTTCAGAATTGGTGTTTTAATAGGCGTTGTGCGTATATATACGGCGGTAGCAGTTTATCGCTGTAAAAAAATTCTGCGGGCAATCGCAAAAAACTTGCGGATTGGCCAGTATGATCTGGTAGGCGTTGCTCGTATATATACGACGGTAGCAGTTTATCGCTGTATGTATTTTTTCCAGCCCGAACGTAAATATACGGCTGAAGTAGTAACCCAAGTAATCGTATATATACGTCTGGAGCAGTCAAAGGGTTAATTCTTTAAATTCAGATAAATACTTAAGTTAATTATTTAAATCTAGATAGTTTCTCTCTTGAGTTAAACTTTCCTTTAATATTTCTGTAGAAGTACACTAACGAGTGTAGGTGTAGGTTAGTTATAGACTATGATATTATAGAGTTCCTTATTTTTCTACTGTTGGTACCTGATGCAATTTCACCGTTGCATGGTGAGAAAAACAAATATTAAAGTTTAGTGCACACAGTATTGAATTATTCATTCAATTATAGCGTACAAGCTATGGACAAAGGTATCCTACTATACGAGTAGTTACTAATAAGAGGTCTTTTATATGCCAAACGCTAGGAGCGCTGGTCGCAATATTCTATTGGCCAATACTACATACTGATAAAATCACTTTAAGAGCTTTTTATCTAACTTTACTTGTTAACACTACAGTATATTAATTCTAACTGCTTGATATTTATAATATATAAAAACATTCAGACAAATTCAATAATAATAATATGTTCCTGCACCACTATAAAACAAGAAAATAAATATTAGTAAAAAAAACCTTTTTAGAGACAAGCTTTTATTTAAATGCACTAAAAAGGAAAAAATAATTTGTAATAATTTTGGTTCATAATTATAAAAGCGTGGGTTGTGAACTCTATGATATAGTTTATGAGTCACGACCCACGCTTTTATAATTATGAACCTAAATTATAAAAAAATATTTTTTCCTTTTTAGTGCATTTAAATAAAAGCTTGTATCTGAAAAATTTTTTTAGTAATATTTATTTTGTTCATTTTAGTCTTTCAAAATTTTACCCCTTTTTGAATTTCGAAGAATTCATTCTTAGTGGATGATTACGTCCGAAAAAGAACTCACTGTCCAAATTTCAAGTTTCTAGCTTTAGCAATTTGGCCTGGGCGTTGATTAGTCAAAAAAAACCTACATCCCCGTTTGGACCCATTAGGAGTTGAATTTATTTCTAAAAACGATTTATTCATGTATTGTCATCGGGAATACATATGTGTACAAAATTTCAAATCGATCGGATACGTGGAAGTCGTTCAAAATTGACTTGCAAGTTTTGAACTAAACAAACAAACTAACTAACTAACATACATTGCAAGTTAAATAAAAGCTTGTAATAAAAAACGGACAAGCGCGTGTTGGACACGCATATTATGATAGAGTTTCGTAGTGTTCGTGTGACATATTTATAAAAAAATTCTCACAAAAAGTAATGAATTTTGCTGTTGTTGATATCTGTCAAAACCATAAAATGAGACACTTTCAATACAGCTTGATACATTTTCAACATAAATATTTGCTAGTGCTAAAAAATTCTACTTTGGGACCGTTTTTTCCATAAACTATTTTTGCTATAGTGTTCGTTATAATTTTCATTTAAAGTACATATACTACTATAACTAAAGGCTACTTTCAGAATTTTTTTTAGATTTTAGAAGGGTGGGGGGTTTTGATAACGACTTTGAAAGCAAATTTCTCGTGGCTGAAGGGTTAAAATCAAAAGGTCCTTATAACATTTTTTGACGCATTTTAGAACACCTATCTATAAAGACACCCCACTCAATGGAGTAAGTGAAAAAATTTTTTGTGTCAACTCAACTATAAAAAATATTTTTCCAAAAGGCTTATCATTTCTGTTTTTGGGTCATCAAACTACGTTCGTATATAAATGAGTGAATGAGAGGTCTGTGAGAAACAGACAGACAAACAGACGGCGCACTGACTGACCGAAACTAAGGGTTCCTAGTTTCTACGAAACTCTAAAAAGATCTTATCGTTCTATTCTTTCACACAAAACATTATACAGGGTGTTCCGTAAAGAATGCGCCAAAAAGTAAATCTAGACATGAAAGTAATCCAACTTGCCTTATAAAAATGTCGTTCGTTTCGGATATACAGGGTGTTAAAGTTAGATTTTATATTTGAGTTTCTTTAAATAAATTGAACAGTTTTTGAGATATTTAGTTGAAATTTGGTATTCATGGGTTTTTTAGGCAGGCAAAAATAAAATTTGAACAGATTTGAGTTTCTGAAACGAGGGCGCTAGTTGCAGCCTATTGGGAACACATTTATGCCCCCATTTTTTTCTCGAATTTTATAAGGCAAATTGGGTTAAATCTTATTATTTTTATGTCTAGAATGTAGGATTACTTTTTGGTGCATTTTTTACGGAACACCTGTATAAGACCTTAATTTTATTATTATTATTAGGTAGGTATACAATTTTTTAACATAATCTCAAAATTTTCCAAAATAGAGTTTACAAATATTTAAGTAAATAATAAGAGTGTGTTGCATTGTTCATGTAAAGAATAATTTTTAGATTCGACTGTTTTAATGTGTTTTTAACTAACTTTTCTACAACTAAAACCAATCTATTTATCTTAACAAATCCGTGTAAAAAGATGAATATCAAACATTATTATGTCAAATACATGTATTTGTATTTTAAAAGTAAAACCAATCTACTTTTTGTAAGTAGCAAAAAATTCTTACAATATTTTATTGGAATAACAAGATTTATAAGGAATAAAGTTACGATTGCTTCAAGACGAATTCGCATCGATTTTAATGTGGTTACGCATTTTACATGTTTTATACGTACGTGTTTTACAATACGTTTTATAAAATTTCTACCCTTATACGCTTCTCTATCTGTGTCTGTTAGTTCAGTTGTTCAATGTACATACCTTCAAGCTGTGATATGAGCTCCTTCTATAGCTATCTCTGTTCTGAGGTCCACATATACAGGGTGTCCCAAAATTGCTGGGACACAGAGCTACCACGTGTAGTAGAGGTCAAAATAAGTCGATTGGACCCAATTTATTTATATACCAAAATGTACCGTTTGCCCGTGAGAAGAGTTCAAAGTTTACATAAAAAAATACATTTTTATACGCTGTTCAGAAATGAGTGAAACAAATTGAACGAAATTTGACAAAAGTGCATTTTAGAGGATTACTCTCCTTTCGGTAATCAAAGAAACCCAAAAGAAATTGTAGAAGGGTTAAAACCACCCTCACCATCTGACATTTTTTCAGAACTTTCTTAGGGGTGGTAATACGGTTCTCAAATTTTTTTTGGCGAGAAGACTGATTAATTATCTTCATTTTATTACTCTTGTAAAAATTTCGTGTTCCGCATAGTTCCGAAGGAAAAAAATCCTATCCCTATATTATTAAACGAGCAAATCTTGTATATATGTACCTATATAAATATTTTCTCGTAAACGGCCCTAACGATTTCGATGAAATTTACTCAAAAGGGGTTTTGGGGGGCAAAAAATCGATCTAGCTAGGTTTCATCCCTGGAAAAATTCGTTTTCTTATCGATTTTATCATTTTAAAAAACAGTTTTTTAACGTTATAAAACAGTGTCGTATGGTGAGTAGGCTTTGGAAAAAACAAACTATTTTCATTATTTATGTCAAATTACTCTGACAGTCAATCTTTAACTTATTAAAATAATCAGTAATTATTTGAAAATATGTAGGTACATACGTTATGTAGTATGACGTATACTGACGTATAATAATATTATCTACTTATAGGTATGTAATTTTTTTTCTTAAAAACGACTAACAATTTTGATGAAATGGGAACTTTAAGTACTATTTTTTTTGAACTCATCCGAGCAAAGCTCGGTCATCCAGATATTGTTTTCTTAAATAATGCTAACAGATATTCCTAGTACAAGTTTAATAAAATTGTAATACAAAATTTTTTTTTTTTTTTTTTTTTTTTTTATTTGGAAGCGAAAAAAAAATACTATGCGACTTGGCTTCTGTGGCCATTATCGCTATACATAGATTGGTATTACATAATTAGTGTAGGTATATGTTACATGCGATTATAATATGGTTTGTGAATTATCTTGTGGTAAGTATTGGTATTTACATTGGATATGACTATGGTGTATGTTATAATATATTGTAAGTATAAATTTATATTTTGTTGATTAAGTTTGTTATTTTTAAATAGTTAATTAATTTTGTAATTTTTTCAGGTTTATTTTCTAATATTTCTTTTATGTTGCAGGACATCTTCAACTGTTTTCTATGCGCGGCGTATTCGGTACATTCGGTAAGTAGATGGTTGACTGTGCAGGGAATGTTGCAAGTTGTGCATGTTGGAGGGTTCTCTTTCTTCATTAGGTAAACGTGTGTTATATTCGTGTGTCCTATTCGCAGCCTATTTAATATTATTTGTTCTTTTTTTTTTAGTATGATAGGGGTTTCCCATTTTGTTATATCGTCTTTGATTAGTCTTAATTTATTGTTTTGTAACTGACTCCATTTTGTTTCCCAGACTTTTTTGATTAACTGTTTGAAATGTATTTTTAGGTCGGTATCGGTCACTGTTTCAATGAGCGGTGAATCTCCTGTGAAAGATGCTTCTTTGGCTAGTTCGTCGACTGTGTCGTTGCCTGTGATTCCGGAATGGGATGGGATCCATGCAAAGGTGACTGTAACTTTGAATTCTTGATGTATTTTGTTTATTAATTCTTTAATATCTTGTATGTGTGGGTTTTTCGGTGAAAATTGTTGTATTGATTGAAGAGCGCTGATTGAGTCTGTGTATATTATTATCTTGTTTGGTATTTTCCTATTTATGTAGTCTTGAAGATAGTACTTTATTGCACATATTTCGGCCGTGTAGATGGAATTTAGATTAGATAATTTTATTTTTTTTGAGTCATTATTTGTATAGTACGCACATCCTGTATTATCGCTTGTTTTGGAGCCGTCGGTGTATATTTTTTGGTAGCTTGTATATTTACTGTTTAGTTCGTTCAGATATAAATTAAAAATTGAACTTGGTGTTTCTGCTTTTTTGTGTAGTGTTAACGAGTAGTTTATTGAAGGGGAGTGTAGTAGCCAGGGTGGATTATTGTTTGGCGATTCTTGCTTGATTTCTGGAAGCGTGGTGTTTAGGCTTTTCAGTTGGTTTGCTATTGTTATAGCTAGTGGTATAGATTCATTCTTTGTATGGTAAATTTCTTGGAGTTTCGGATATTTTAACATGTCGTAGTTCATATGTTTGTTGTTTGCAAGAATTGCGGAATAATAATTTAGACCTAGCTTTTGTCGTCTGTATTCTGGGGGTAGTTGGCCTGACAGGTTGTATAAGCTGATTAGGGGTGAAGATCTAAATGCACCTAGGGCTGTTCGTAGACCGCTGTTGTATATTGTGTCGAATTTACGTAGTATGTTTGGTTTAGCTGAAGCATAGATGAATGATGCATAGTCAAGTTTTGAACCTACTAGTGCTTGAAATATTCTTAGTATCGTTTTCTCTTCTCCTCCCCATTCTTGGTGGCTTAAGACTTTGATTAGGTCCAGATCTTTTTTACATTTTTCTTTCGTTTTGTTTAAATGGTGGTTCCAGGTTAGTTTCTGGTCTAGGGTAATGCCTAGATACGTGATTACCTTTGTATGTTGTAATTTTTGGTTATGTATGTAAAACTCTGGAGGGGAGTTGTTTTTATTCCTTTTGTTGAATACTATGTATTTTGTTTTTTGAGCTGAGAAGCTATATCCACTTGTGTTTTCCCATTTTTCTAAGTTGTTTATTGTTGTTTGTAGGATTTTTTTCGTGTATTCTGGACTTTTGTGTGCTGCGAATATTACAAGATCATCGGCGTACATGCATGATTTTATTGGGTATTTGATTTTATTGAAAATGTCGTTTATAGCGATGAGGAATAGTGTTGTACTTAGGACTGAACCCTGTGGTATACCTGTTTCTTGGCTGTATTCGTTTGATAAGTTGTCTCCTGTTCTTACTCTGAATTTTCTGTTTTGTAGTAGGTTTTTTATAAAGTGTGTCATATTGCCTTTGATATCCCATTGCGTCATAGTGTGTATTATTTTATTTCGCCAGGTTCGGTCGAAAGCTTTATTAATGTCGAGAAATATTGCAGTTAGTTTTTCTTTTCTGGCGAAAGCTTGTTGTATTTCTGTGACTAGGTTTGTAATTGGGTCCATTGTAGAGTGCTTTTTCCTAAAACCTGCTTGGTGTGAGTTGATTAAGGACTTTTTTTCTAAGTACCAAATTAATCTTGTGTTTGTCATTTTCTCAAGAAGTTTACTTAGGCAATTGATTAGAGAAATGGGTCTGTAATTTTCTGGGCTCATGTAGTCTTTGTTGGTTTTTAGTATTGGAATGATGTGTGCTTCACGCCATGATGTGGGGAATTCTTGTTTTGTCCAAATAAGATTGTATATTTTTAGTAAGTGTTCTTTGGCTTCTGTTGGTAAGTGCTTAAGCATGATGTTCGGAATGTTGTCGGGTCCTGCAGCTGATTCTTTTAAGGAAACTATGGCTGTATTTAATTCTGTGCTTGAAAACGGCACGTTGTAACATTCTGTATTGTTAGAGTTTATATCTATTTGTTCTTTTTCTTGATTACGTCTTCTTTTTTTGAATTTATTGTTGTATTTTGCGTTGCTGAAGGCTTCGTGGTAGTGTTGGCCTAATGTATTAGCGATTTTTTCTTGCGATGTAATTAAGTTGTTATTTATTTTTAAAGCTGGTATCTTGTGTGTTGAATATTTTCCTTTTATTTTGTTTATTTTATCCCATATTTCCTGTGTTGTTATTGTAGAGTTTATGGTATTTACGTAATTTGCCCAGGAGGTTCGTTTGCTTTCTTTTATTGTTCTTTTTGCTTGAGCAATGACTTTTTTCATTTGTATTAGGTTGTGTATGGTTTTATATTTTTTGTATTTATTTATTGCTTTGTTTCTTTCTTCTAGGATATTTTTACAGTTTTCATTCCACCATGGTACCACTTTTTTCTTTACTTTTTTCTTGGGAACTGAAAGTTTGGCTGCATCCAATATTTTTGTAGTAAAATCTTGTACTGTTTGGTTTATGTTTTCGTTTGCGTTAAGTTCAAACTTTACTTTTTGGAGATGTTGAGTAAAGTTTTCCCAGTTTGCTTTCTTTGTATTCCATTTGGAGTATTTGAGTGTATAAATGTCGTTGTTATTCTTTGTGGTATTCTTAATTAGAATTGGGAAATGGTCGCTGCTATGAAGGTCTGTTAGAACTTGCCATGAATATTCTAGGTATAATTTGGGGTGAATTATCGATAGGTCTATTGCTGATAGTTTTCCTGTAGCTATACTGATGTGTGTAGGATGTCCATCGTTTAGTAACGTGACGTTGTTATTGTCTAGTACATTTTCGATTATGTTTCCTTTCTTGTTTGTTATTTCGCAACCCCATATTGTGTTGTGTGCGTTGAAGTCTCCGAGTAGCATGTATGATGTATGAAGCTGGTTTATTAGATCTTCAATATCTTCTGTTGTAAAGTTGAAGTTGGGTGGGATGTAGATATTGCATATCGTGATTTTATGTGGTATGTAAATATTTACTGCAACCGCTTCGAAAATTGTGTTCAGTGGAACATTTTCCGAATGTGTGTCTTTCCGTACTAATGTAGCAACCCCTCCACTGGCATGTTGCAGGTCTGGTCTATCTTTTCTATGGATGTCGTAATTTTTAATGTTGAGCTGTTGGTCTGTTTTAAGGTGTGATTCTTGTATGGCACAAATTATGGGTTGGTGTTCGGTCACTAATAATTGTAATTCTTCGTAATGTATCTTTAATCCATTAATATTCCACTGCAACATAGCCATTTTTACTCTGAGGTTTGAGAATCTTCCATTGTTTGTGAAGAATCTGTGGCTATTAGATCAAAAAGTTGTTTTTCCATTTTCTTTACTAGTCTTGTGATTTGTCCTTTGTGTGTTGGAGTGTCGGTCATTTTGTATAAGTCTTTTAGGATGGAGATTATTGTGTCTGGGTTATCTGTGTAGTTTCGGGAAAGTTTCACTAAGTCTTCTGTTGTTTTAGCTTCTTCAATGAATGCTTGCAATGTCGTGTATGTTATTTTGTATATTGGGGGTTTTCTTTCCATGTGGTTTTTTATAGGTTTTAGCATTTCTTCAGTATTTATTTTAAGACTCGGATATCTTTCTTTTTTCTTCTTCTTTTTGGGTGGTTTCATTATTAATATGTCATTTTTTATGTTACTTGTGAATAATTCATTTTCTTCTGTTTCAGGTGGAGCGCGGTGGACATCAGCGACTACTTGTATTTGGCGTGGTTGAGTGTCTTCAGGAGTTAAGATTTCTTCGTCATCTTTGGTGTCTTGGTTCTCGAAAGTACTCGACGTTTCTGTTGGGCTTGATGGCGGTGGTTGTTTACGGGTTTGTTCGACTTCCTGATGTGAGACTTCTAGTTGGGGTTGGGTGCAATTATTGGCGTAATGCCCTTCTTGGTTACAGTTTAGACATTTCATGGCGTCTATTGCGAGGAAAATCCGTAGCTCTTCATTTTCAAATTTGATTAATATAGATTCCGGAATTTCGTTTTTGTCGTTTAGTACTGCGAATAGATACCTTCGAAAGCATATTACGTGTGTGTACATTGCGTCTTTGATTCCCATGTTCATTGAGTAAATTGGTGACACTTGTTTTATATTATAATTTTTCAGTGCTTCTTCAACTGTGTGGTTTGGAACGCCGGGTGAGATGTTCGATATGATTATTTTTTTAGCTGGAGTAATTAGTCTACGTATTGAGATGCAGTGTTCGTCGATTATCACAGATTTATGTTGTTCGAGCAGTGTGTCAACCAGTTCTTTGCTTGATAGGTATATACATACTCTGTTGTTTGAGATCCTTGAGGCTGCGATTACATTTTTTGGTTTTACTATGTCTCCAATTGCGAACACATATTCTTTTACTTTAATGTTTTGTATTGAGTTGAGTATTATTGCTTGATCTTTTTTGGGGTATTGAGTTATTATAGGATTTTTCAGTACACTTGAGTATGACGTATTTTGTTGCGTGGACATATTTGAGTTTGTTTGATTTATTTCGGTAGATTTATTTAATACAGTGATTTGAACATTTTGGTTAGAGGAATTTATATTGTCATTTTTAATCATTATTTTAAGTGCAGCATTTTATGCCTAGGCATATGCCCGGGCTTTAATATGCTTAGGTGTTATTTTATTTATTTGATTTATATTTATAAATACACGATAGAACAAAAATTATTTTATACGATTTTATTATATCAAATATTTTATTGGAATTAATCAGTTATGTAACGGTTCACTTCACTGTCACAAGCACGTCCGCTTTGTTCAACGGTTGAATTCCTTTCAAAATACAAAATTTTATATACAAAATTGTATGTAAACTTTGAACTCTTCTCACGGGCAAACGATACATTTTGGTATATAAATAAATTGGGTCCAATCGACTTATTTTGATCTCTACTACACTTGGTAGCTCTGTGTCCGAGCAATTTTGGGACACCTTGTATAGAGCATATGCACATATAAGTACAAGAGCATATCACTTGGGTGGTAGCTTTAACAAATCAAATCATCAAATAATAAAGCTGGGTCAAAACAACATTACAAAAATTGTGTTTTAAAGACCACCAACAGCTAAGGTTATTTGGGCCTAGCACCAATTCATATTTTCAATTCATTATTTCTTTTTAATAATAAATTAAAAATCCAATTGACACTTTTTCCAGCTCTCGGGCTAGAACCCGAGAACTGGCGACTTGTAATAGAGAAACCATAGCAACGCCATGTGAGGACAGTATGGCTCAGTTGGTAGCGTCGCGGCTTCTGAATCAGACTGTCGTGGGTTCGAATCCCACCTCTGCTCATGGATGTTTTGTGATGTTATTTAGTTTTTAAGTGATATATTATAATATTTGTTGTATTTAAGACGCTAATGACTTAAGTTGTCGACGCGTCTATAATCCACAATAAATAAAATAAAAATAAAATAAGCAACGCCATGTAAACAACAGCATTGCTACACTCTCGGCAATTCTCAAGCCCAAAACAAAATTACAAAATATTCATGAGCAGATGCGGGATTCGAACCCGCGACAGTCTGAACCAAATGTCAACACGCTGACCATTTACACCACACTGTCCTCTTACCTATACCACAAATGCATTCAAGTACTCTATGCGAGCAGAGCTTATAGTGTTATATAATCCGATATTAATTAAACTTGCTCGTAGTTACAATTTAATATTCACAAGAAACAAGTGTCTGCACGTAATATTGGTAGATGGCGTCAATCAAGTAGGTCGTGTTCGCGATTCGCTAATATAGAGCGATGTGTCAGATGCGAGAGAGCATACCGAGGTCGAAGGTTAATTCATTTACTCGCAGCGTGAGTTGCGTAGCGCCTGCTATACAGGGTGTATAACAGAAAACCGAACATAGGGAAAACTCCATTGTGCAAATTAGTTAGGATCAACGATTACTTTGGCCACATATGAGAATGGGTACCATGGTAACGCTGACTAACCATTATTTAATAACAATAATAGCTAATAATGAATAATTAGAAAAAACAGTTAAAATAAATTCTTCAATATTAAATGAATTTATTTTTATTAATGAAACAATTTTTTATTAAGAAAATATTTTTTTAACTAATAATTAAACAAAACAAACAGTTAAAATAAAAAATTAAAGCAAATGTTCAAATAAACCTCCATTTTGAATTAAGCAGTGGCTTAATCGGTTACAAAAACTTTGTCTCACTTTATCTAACATTACAGGAGTCATATTGCAACATACTTCGACGACTTTGTCTTTAAGTTCATCCAGATTTTGCCAAATTTTGTCAAATGAACAGCAAAATGCAATTGTTACTGTATACGTACACCATGGTAACCATGGTAACGACCTCTGAATAGAGGGCAAAGCAATCTCTGATCTTAACTAATTTGTACTGTGTACTTTTCCCTATATGTTTGGTTTTCTGTGATACACCCTGTATATGAAGGAAACACGTTTACATAATGCGTCTTTGAACAGAGCGGGTGGCCTAGCGTAAGGATTCCATTCGTCCCAAATTTTTCAAGACATTAGAAATCGTGTCCATCGTTATTATAATAAAATTAAGAAAAATCGCAGGATAGTGGACAAAATATTTGATTTATTAAATGTACATTTAATAAATCAAATATTTTGTCCACTATGCTGCGATTTTTCTTAATTTTATTTTTCAAGACAGTTTTAATTTTGTGCGAACTGCGTCCAGTTGATCCATTTCCGCAAAATCTGTTGCTTTTTTGTGTCCAAACGTTTTCAATTGCCTAATAGAATTCGTAAAATCCTCAATTTCACTTATAAGTACTAGTAAAAGTGAGATTAGCGTGAGGACAGTGTGGTCCAGTGGTTAGCGTCGCGGCCTCTGGATCAGACTGTCGTAGGTTCGAATCTCGCCTCCACTCATGGATGTTTTGTGATGTCATTTAGTTTTAAGTTAATTGTTAACTTCCCATTGGAAGTTATTGTAATGGTTCCGAAAATCGAAATCAAAATGTATAACAAATTATTATGTTTCAAAGTCACTACACTATTTTTAGAAATATGTCTGTGTGTGTGTATGTGTGTACGTATGTGTCCATTTCTTTCTAAGGCGAAATCTCGAGAATGAAAAATGATATCGACTACGTTAGGGTGCCAATCGACGCGTATTAACGTAAATATGATCTGAAAGAAATTTTTTCAAAATCAGTTCAACCGTTCTTTTTTCTTAACCAAATAGACTCCAAAAAAGTAGATTTTTGACAATATCTCGCGAAGAAAAAATTATATCGACTTCGTAAGGGTGTCAATCGAGGCGTGTTAACGTCATTTTGATCCGACATAAATTTTATAAAAGTCGGTTCAGCCGTTTTTTTTTTTAATTATTGTTAAAAATAAATAATAATTATGTTTTAATGATTAAAATGATTACTTTTCTGTGTAATATCTAATTTAATTATTATTATTAAATATTTATCAAACTGGGAAGTTCGTCGTGTGGACCTCAAGGGTCGCACTTTAGTCCTAATAAACGACCCACCTCACGGCTTGTTATTTAATGTAAACAAGACGCTAATGACCTAAGTTGTCGACGCGTCTATAATTTACAATAAACAAAAATAAATGAGATTAGCGTCTTGTCAGTGTTCAGATTGTCTGAGCTGAATGGCTGTTTGCAAATTGTCTAAGATACGTGTCAAGTAATCTGTGAACAATTTAAAACGATTACAGTCAGTTGAATTGGGGAATCTGCACATTGGTATAGACCGAGGTATAGACATTTCGCGGATTGATTTTTTTATTTATTTATTTATCATTTATTTATTCTTTTAACAATACACTTTTGAAGAACAATTATAAAATTTTTAGAATTTTCCCACCCAACTTGGCAAGTCAGTTGGATTAAAGATTTCACACATTGTTGGTAACGTAATTCAACTAAATTGTGCATTATTATTAGTCCAGTTATTAGTGAAGACAAACTGTGTTTATAGTTCTACAGTACTTAAGAAAAATTATCTGCAAATCAGGATAAGAAAAATAGTGATTGTGTAACATCGTAGGTTAAAAAAAACTTTCCACGTAATCATTAATTAGATTCATTAAAAGTTGAGATTTCCCCATAACTTCTTGTACCTACCTGTTTTATGCGTAACTCCAAATAAACTCGTGGGCCTAATATTGAAGTGACCTACATTTATTAAGTTAGGAAGGACATAGTATATTGTGATATATGTGCCAATCATTTGACCCTGAGTGTGTAATATAATATCTAGAGAACTCAATCCTTGCATTTCAAACAGGTTCGGCTTAAGAATCTATGCATTGTGTTTCGATAAGGCAAATTATACTTTCATTTTAGTCAAAAGTTGACCTTATAAAAGTGGACCTCATGGAACATCTGTATAATCTTAGGTTAAGAGTTTTCTCTACCGAAAGTTACCCCCGGCACTCTTCATCTCAAATCCTTTTCCCTCGCCTAAAAACGATTACCGCTCTCACGATGCTACTTTTAAAGCTAAAGGGTTCGGGTAAATGCCAAATGAAGGACCAAGAATCACACTACAGATCCTATAGGCGAATTTTTGGAAAAAAGGTTTGGCTACGGGTGAAAGATTACGTATTTTTTAAAAAAGTTGTTAGTTGCTCCAGGATATTTTTTTCAATTTTTCGCCTGTAGGATCTGTAGTGTTATTCTTGGTCCTTCATTTGGCGTTTACTTGAACCCTTTAGCTTTAAAAATAGCGTCGGAAGAGCTGTAACAGTTTTCAGGCGAAGGGGAAGGATTTAAGATGGAAAGTGCAGGGGGTAACTTCCGGTAGAGAATACTCTTAGAATTAAAGTTTAATGTAAACGAAATTGTCGGACTGCCTAAGCATTTCTTGCTGCAATCATTTTTAATTAAATTAATTCGATAACCTAAACTGCTGGTTCTCTTATGTCACAAAACACCCCGATAAAATTTATACAAAATGTAGAGAAATATAAATAATTAAAAAAAAATTGATCTGCCTTACCCCACGCTGGCGGAACCACCCGACAGATGCAGTTCAAAAGGGCGATTTTTCGATGGTTCGCTGAAGTCATCGAACATCACGATGATTTTTGTAATTAAGAGTTTATACTTCGGCCTTTAAACAAAAACGTTTATGTCATGTTTTACCACACCTTGCCAGAAGCATCCGGAAGATCGCGTTGAAGGGACGGTTTTTCGGTATTTCTCTTAAGTCATCGAAACGCATTTCCAAAATTTTATCAGT
Source organism: Mongoloraphidia duomilia (assembly GCA_039654895.1). Lineage (NCBI taxonomy): Eukaryota > Metazoa > Arthropoda > Insecta > Raphidioptera > Raphidiidae > Mongoloraphidia > Mongoloraphidia duomilia. Next base: position 13,786,904 of record CM077524.1, read on the forward strand.
AAGTATGTTTGTACCAGCATCACTCGAATACGACTGAACCTATTTTGACGAAACTTGCTATACTTATTAATTGATTGATTAAACGAGCCCCCTGAAGGCGGGCGAAATTCGATCATAATTGTATGAAGAGCCTCGTTCGTAGAAATTACAATCCCTACCAAAACTGTTCTTCCCTACCTAGTACCTGTATAACAATATATTTTATTTTTTGACTTTGCCTTAACTCTGCTATCTCTAAATATATGAGAGCTGATCTGAGAAGTGGAAGGAGAGAAGTCGACAGTCATTTTGAATCCACTCTAAATGTTGTGACATCTAGCGTACACGGGGATAACTACATGTTTTTAGTGTATTTGCCATATGGAACATACACTATTGGCGTCCCTCGGATGGCGGGACCTAGGGGTCGGAGCAAAATTTCTCGACGTTTCATAGCCTCCTGAACACTGGCACCATTTTTGGAAATGTCTATTTATATATGTTCACGGGCTATAAATTTCGAAAGAGTTAATTGATTTTGACGAAATTTGGTAGGCACATTGGAATCCATCACCGCACGAAGCTTATTTAAAATGGGCCCGATCGGACCATTATAAGGGTGGTTTTTAGAGATTGAAAAATGTTTTTGGGCCCAAAAATACAGAAAAAATTGTCCGAATCGTTTCAAAATTGAAATTTAATCCTTTAGTAAAGATGAAAATGTGGTGCTAAAATTCAAATAAAATCGGCTCGATAGGACCGGACTTACGATTTTTATGAAAACATTAGTTTTGCTGATAAGGATTTTCTTACTGAAGGGTGTATTTAAATTGGTGCAGATGCTGTATTGTAATTAAGAAAAAAATCATTATTGTCAGGGACGTATTAAGGGGTTAAATATTTTATTTTGTACAAAAACAAAATTAAGTTTACATAATAAAGCCACAATACCTGCATTAGCCAATACACTATATTGTCGGCAGGGTTTGGCACTGCGACCCGAGTTTTTTAAATATACCAATCTTATTGTAATTTCAGGAACGAGGCTTGTGATATAATTGTACCCAAACTAAGAGCGATGTTACACACAGTGGCTTGCGCCGACTCGCCGCCTGAGGCGGCTGCCGAGTCGGCACTTATAATGTAAGTATTTTTAATGGTGCAAAACACGCACAGCGGCGGTCGACTGAGAGCCGCCTGAGCGCTTCCTCGACACATCTTTCTCCACAAGAACCGCCTGGTTACCGCGTTGACAGCGCTGTGTGTGTCATCGTCGAGGCGGCAGCCGCCTCAGACGTCGAGTCGGCGCAAATCACTGTGTGTGACATCACTCTAAAATACTTTAACACTTTGTGTACCGGAACAAAAAAACATAATTTCTTCCTAATCCCAGTTTGTGCTTACATACGTTTTTCTTATTACATCTGACTTGTAAACTAGACGCAAGAAAATTACAGTTAATACCGACGTCTAGTTAACTAGTCTCTGTATTCAAACCAAACATTGATTCTTACAGTATTTTAGTGACATCTGTGAATGAACAAAAAATACGTTGACTAGTTAACAAGTCGTTATATTTTAACATATACCCCCTTGTGTTAACTACATGTGCAAAAAAACGAAATAAACATTTTTTTTGTGAATGGTGGTAATTAGTGATAATGATACACTATTGAAATTTGGGACCACTCCTGCTGTTTAAAGGTGTTTATAAAGCATTTTTCTTATTGCGGGATTAACGGCATTAAGTTTTTGTTCTTTTTACTTTGTATTTAAGGCAAATTTTGCAAGTCAAGTAAACTGAACACTAAATATTAATCAATAATTATGTATGTCTAGTTAACTTGACGTCGGTACGCAAAGTGTTAAAGTACTTATATTATGCAACTTTTAACTAGGATCGGGTTAAGACAAGGTTTTTATGAAAGCCGATGTTAACGTAAAATTTATGCTAGTCTAAATTTTCGGAAGATTTGTTTAGTTCTTGTCTGTTCGTAGAACAAACAAATTCGGACTATATTAATATATACGGCACGCCTACCTAGTGTGGTGCGTTGAGGTTAGAGTGAGGTGAGCGCGTTAGTGACCCCAGAGGATACTGACAGATCGCTGGGGATACAGAAACGCGACCTGTCACGTTCATCGCATAATATCATAACGCAGATTGTACCTACGTACAGTGCAAACGAATATTATGTATAGTAATTACATCTACATATTACAATAATAAAAATACTCTTACTCATCCAATATGGTCTATTAAGCAACTGATCGCTAATATATGGATTGTATGTAAGGTACGGTACTGTTGGTTGTCGGTTATCAGGGGCGAACTGGATCGCGCGGCTGGGGACGCTAATGAGTAATGACCCTTGTTGTCGAGCGTCTATAATCCACAATTCATTCATTCCGGGTGGCTGGGTGACTCCAGTCACCGGGGTCAACCTTAATGGGGGCCAAATGAGCCACATTATTTCAACAAGTAATTTACTTTCATTATCTCAAAAAATATGAAAATATGTTATACAGGGTGTCCAGATTTATAAGTGTACATAGGGATTTAACCCGTAAAATCAAACTTTCGCGATCTCCTGCTTCCCTAATTATTTTAGGAAAAATATCTTCAAATAAATGTTGTAGGGCTTTGAATTCTGCATCTAAATCAATAAACACGATTGATTTCGCATGCTTTATAACGGCAGAAATTTGATATGAAAATGTCAAAGTTACCTCAAAGACAGACAGCGATAGCCATGGAACTTGAACAAAATGATGACGTTTTAGCTGTCAGAATAATTTCTAATCATTTTGTTCAAGTTCCATGGCTATCGCTATCTGTTTTTGAGGTAATTTTGACATTTTCATATCAAATTTCTGCCATTATAAAGCATGCAAAATTAATCGTGTTTATTGATTTAGATGCAGAATTTTAAGCCCTACAACATTTATTTGAAGATATTTTTCCTAAAATAATTAAGGAAGCAGGAAATCGCGAAAGTCTGATTTTACGGGTTAAATCCCTATGTACACTTATAAATCCGGACACCCTGTATATGTTGAATTAAAAGTCCAGCAACACATATAATAAGGGTCTAAAAATATTGGCCATTTTCTGGAATATAGGGGCCAGAAATGTTGGTCCATTTTTTTAAATAAGAGGCCAAAATTATTTGTTGCCACCGGGGCCATTCTACGCCAGTCCGCCCCTGTTGCTTAGTTATGAAGGTAAAGATTTTCTCACTGCACTCTTGACACAAATACGAGGATTTTGCCGAACTCTAACAATCGTCAAACGCCATTTCAATTCGTTCAAAAAATATTAAGAGTTGCTTTTTATGTCATTTAAATAGCTAACTAATTGTTCTATCAAAATGTGAAAAAGTCGGTATCGTAGGTATACATATTTTTTGTTAAAAATTATTAGAGCGCCTGATCGCACGCACGTGCCTGGCAAACCTGTTCACACATTTTTATTGCTAAAATAAGTGTAATTTAAGGTACTTTTTGACAACCCAAATTTTAATGAAGTCGTTAAAACCGTTTCGGGAATATTTTGTAAAAACCAAAAAAATTTAAAAAATTGAACACCCTGTTTCTTTGAAACAAAACATCTGCGGAACAATGTTGATTTGTCTTATTTTTGGTTAAGGAATTACCCCACAAGCGATGGTGAAGTTGTTAGAGATGTACTGAGAAATCAAATTTTCTCCTAAAAAGTTCCGCTCTCCCTATAAGTACCTACATCGTGATGATGGGGACTGACTGACTGTCCACAATCCAGCTATTAGAAATCAGTGATCTAGGCTCGTGAAAGTATTATAGGTCACGGGGCGCTTTTAAAATTAACAAAATGTCAGCGGGTCGCATTAGAAATTGATAACTTTTAAAAATGTACCGCTCTCTCAGATAGTGCTTCATAACCTTTCCTTTCAATAAAATACAGACTGTTAAAAACAGGCCATATTATATCATTGCGCTTCTATTAAAGCGGACTACTCGGTTGCCAAAGAACGACATTAACGCGAGCGAAGCCGAAGCCGATGATAAAGGCTAGTGTGTAATAATCTGATGATGCCAACTTGGCTGGCGAAACATATGTCGAGAATTTTTATTTGGTTCGGTGTTTTGTGGTTATTTTTAACATGTTGTGGTAAACAGCAAAAATATTTCATTTTATTTTAGTTACAAGAAACGTAAAAGATAACATGAATATTCAGCAGCAAACAAGTTTCTGAACACAAGCATTAACAATTTTAGTTTATTACAAATAGATGACAGCAAAATCGTTTCACTTGTAAACTGTCAACTTTTGCGCCTTGTGTCTGGCACATGGGATTAAGTCCTTGAAGCCAAGGGGGGGGGGGGGTTAAAAAAAAAAACTTTTGCGCCATTGACGATGTGAGTCTATAATGTAATCAATATATATTATTATAGCAGGGGTGCCACTGCCCAACCCGTCGATCGCCGCAACATCTTGTTGATCTTAATTATTTGTTTTCGGAAAAGTCTTTTTTTATCCAGAAACTAAATAGATAGATATTGTAGTTTATAGACGCTCAACAACAGAAGTCATAATCGTCTTCAGTAACTAAAGTGAGTTAATGTCTTATAATATAACTTTTTTATACAGGCGTAATAAGAGTAAGCGTCGCGCATCGTTAAATTTAATAGGTTTACCGAATTTCAACAATAAAAAGCGTGTGTGTCAGCTCCGACGCACGACTGAAATTTACTCCTTAAAGTAGGCAAACATACATACTTACATGCGTCAGTCGTCGCGCACCATACTCTGTACACGTCGGCTGTATACAAGTATACACATACATTGAAAAGTGCGCAAGGTACGATGCGCAGAAAACGTAACGCTTTTTAGTTAACGTTTGTGTAAATTTTACTCCTCATAAAATTTCCATACCGGGCGCTTTATATGAAAATCGATTCTTAAGGAGTACCTAAACTCCAATAATATATATTATTAAAAAATTTACTTTTTTCTGGTAGTGGGTTTCAATTCAGCAGCATTTAGGCCCGTATTCACCAAACACTGTTAAAGATAGAAGTTACTAACATTAGAATAAATTTATTCCTTGGAATAAAATAAACTTTCTATTCACCAAGCAATTCATTCGATAGAATAGTAACTGCAGGTAAAAATTTACTATATACTATACGCCTTGCAGATTTTGTCAAATAAAGAACGTTTACCAAAGATCCGACCGATGGCGCATCTATCGAAAATGTAAAATGGTGAATATTGACATATTTTACTGACAAAAACCTTTACCTGAAGATATGAAATTAATATTTACCTGAAAAGGTCGCCAGGCCATAAAGTAATTTATGCATTTCGTGTACACCCTATTTAACTAGGCGGATAAATATTTATATCCTTGAAATTGGACAGAATAACTATTCTTACGATTTATACCTGCAGTAAACTTAACTATGTTTGGTAATTTGAATTATCACTATTTATTCCGTGTGATAGTTACCAGGGGAATAAATCAACAGAATAAATAACTAACTAGGCTCGGTGAATACGAGCCTTAAGCAATCAATTTTCAGGAAAATAATCCATTAAGGATGTGTGGCACGTACAGTCTTGTAGTTACACAAAAGTTTGTCTCTTGCTCCATATACTATACCATAGCAAGCACATCCGATGTATAGCGAAAACTTTTACCTCAGTATAGGCCGAGATAGGTTACACACATATATAAATTATAATACATAATCTGCATACTAATATAGCAGAGAATTTGACAGCTTAATGCATTCAAACTATGAATCGATTGGCAAAGAATCTATAATATCAATTTCGTTGGTTACTGGTTAGTTCTCAAAGGTGGGCGGTAATAATATATTAAAAACATTTAATCATTTTTGAAATGTTTTTAACAACAGCTAAAAAAGCCCGAAATTTGGAATTTACTTTTGACAAATGACAATATTGATCATGTGATGCATGGAGGCCATGATTTAATGCACAAAACGATCACAAAAGCGTTCCAACCAATGTCTACGTTTGTATCGTTACAGAGCTGTGCTAAATCGACGCATGCGCACAAAACCGATACCTACAAACAGTTTCATTACCGTTTCAGAACGATCCATTTATAGCTGGTTGGAATAAAGCTATATAAGTATGACTGTATGAGAGCGCTGTTGCCAAGTATAACCACGCGTTTTATAAAGTACGCTATTTGTTTTGATACTTTTCAACAATAATTGAAATCGGTGACTTTAGATGAAATTTTGAAAAGAGCTTGCTTGATATGTAACTAATACGTTCTAAAAATTACAAAATTTTCTCGGTGATATTACTATGTGTTTTACCGGTATTAAACTATGAATGCGCGATTTTCCCATTATAATAAGAGCTCATATTAATAATTGTTGTCATAATTATACTTTTTTTCTGTCTATTTGGTAATCCGTTCCAAAATTTTGTGTACTTATCGCAGATTGTATTAAGAAATAAGTTAAAAAAATTTCATTTATTTCTCGGTGATTTGAGATAGGTGCACCATACATCCTTAAGACGATCTCAAGCATAAAAACTTTTTAACAAAAAAAAACCTCCATCAAAAAACCACTAAAAAGAGGAAAATAATGAAATTTTGAGGTTTGCGCCAATTTAATAAAATATGAAGTCGGTTAAAAAGTATAGCATAGTGATTAATATCTTCTTTTTAACCAACTCCATATTTTATTAAATTGGCACAGACCTCAAAATTTCATTATTTTCCTCTTTTTAGTGGCTTTTTGAAGGAGGTTTTTTTTTGTTAAAAAGTTTTTTATTTTTTACTTTTTAGTATTAAAAAGTGACATTTACCTTAAAAGAATCACACGCCGTTACTCACTTTTATTAAAATCAGCCGAACTACTGAACCGATTTTGATGAAATTTTTATGGGACTAAAGTATATCCTTTCAAATAAAAAAAAATTTCTAAATCGGTTTATAAATGACTGAGTTATGAGGTAACAAACATAAAAAAAGAAAATACAACCGAATTGAGAACCACCTCCTTTTTTTGAAGTCGGTTAAAAAAGGTTGACCACCCCTAGTATACGGTAACACTAAGCTCTGAGAAATCCCGTTGCAGCGCTTAAAGCCGCTGACTATAACACCGGGCGCGTTTCTTGTTTTTCCTTACCCAAACAAGTGTTATCCTTTACAATCTACTACTAGCTACGAGCTAGTTGAGCTAGTTATGAATTCTGTACGGCGATGTAATTTTAATTATAAACTGAACAATGATGATTAAAGTTCTTGGATGCAAAGCTTAGAATATTTACGTATACAGAGTGTGGCACCAACGATTTACACAAATATTACAACGCGGTCACCTTCACCACAGTAGAGAGACCTTCACAAATCTTATCTTATAAGAATATGTTTTTAGGTCATCAATAGCCAGGGCACAAATCCATGATATTTTCAGTTTATTATTATTTTAATTATAAATTATTGTTATAAAACTGTTTTCTGAGTTGGCGGAATAAATATTTATTTACAATAATTCGTAACCAATTAACTATATACAATAATTGCAACAACGAAAAGTCAATTCTAACAATAAAAAAACTTAAACGTTAATTATTGAACTAAACGATCCACTTAACTAACACTTAACAAATATCTATATATACAAGGATTATTTATTTGTAATTATTTATGTCAGATTTATTTATATCAGACGCACTATTCGTCGCTCAGTACTTGACTTCGTATTCAACACGACACTGATTGCCTGATTGACCCACACCGCTGTTTATATACCTGCGTGGCGTAAACTCAGTGGTGTTCTCGATTTCTCTAGCGTTGTCCAGAATGTTCGTGTAGGTACCAGTGTGTTCAGCAAGCAGACACCGCTTCCTGCCTGACGTTTGTATACAGGGTGATCCGTAACATTATGTATTCTGTATTCAATATTTGATTTTGATTTCATTTAATAAGTATATTTTTTAGAAAAACGCAATAATTTTAATGACCCACGTCCGTTGTAAAATTATTCTGGAAAAATATGGTCAGAGGGCCATATACTTTGTGATGAAAGTTCATCCGGTTGTAAATAACTGCATATGAATGTGAAAAACTCACCTAATTTCCGGAAAAACACTGGTTTATTTTTTCAGTCATATACAAGCAAATTATATCCAGGATAATGGAAAAAGGCGTATACACCGTGTTCCAGATTCATGTAAGTATACATAGGGAAAATATATCAGTATTATTTTGGTTGTGCAATATTATTATATTATGTAATATTCATCATTATAAAAAGTCGACGTTTTATATTTTTTATCAATTTTTATTAAGTTTTTTTCTCACTTATTTCAACAGGAATTATTAGATGTGTTTTTTCTACAAGCACGATTATTGATTAATTTGAAAAATAAATAAAAAATTTCGAATTTTGCAAAAAATCGAAAAAAAAATTTTTTAGCTGCAGTTCTTAAAAGATTATTTTATATTCTGAGAAGTTTTAAACAGCCGTAACTTCCAAACCAAATCATGACGAGTTTGAAAAAAGAGTGTGTGTGTACTATGTACGCACGTCAGAAGTTATACTTTTTTTACGTAACAAAACAAAAATAACTCCAAAAATTTTATCCCGCGTGCCAGTACTAAACGTTTGTAAAAAAGACGATAAAATATTAAAATAAAGATATTAAATAAATAAATTTAATTTAATAAATTATAAATTTATTAAATAGGTATATTTATGTATTATATTTATATCTAATTATTTATTAAAAAATAAAAAAAGCTGCAAAAGATTTAGCTTGAAAAAAATTTACATTGTAATATATAGCGATATCTAATTATTTATTAAATAATAATGTAAAATGTAATAATTTATTACTTATAATGTAAAACAAATAATACATACCTCCGTTAACCTCAATAATTTAAAAACATATATAATTTTTATTCGTACTGTACCTCACTTTTGTTGAGGTTATTTTGACAGTTGCAACTTCATGATGTCGGTGGAGGCAGTATAGCCTAGTGGTTAGCATGCTTGGCGCCGCAACCTCTAGACTGGACTGCCGTGGGTTCGAATCCCACCTGCGCTCATGGATGTTTTGTGATGTAATTTAGTTTTAAGTTAGTTGTTATTTAGTGTAGTTTAAAGACGCTAATGACCTTAGATGTCGACGCGTCTATAATCTACAATAAATAAAAAACATGATGTCGGTAAATTTCGTGACGTGATGCAAACTTCATGATGTCGGTAAATTCGTGACGCGATGCGCGCGCATCCTAAAAATTCACTCTCATCATGTTTCCATAACGCGCCAAAAGAAGTATTACTTCAAAAAGCTCCGAAATATTTTGTCAAAAATTGCGACTCACATAACAATCTCGGTTGGTTTCAACGCTTTAATTTTAGCTTAGTAAAGTTATAAAATCATTATATTTTACTGTGAGCTGTGGCAATAATCATTTGAGAAAGAACAAATAAACAATTTATATTATATAGGTACTGGTATATAATTTATATAAACTGCACTATAACGCTTGGAGGCATATTGTTATAATATTTTAGTACACAACTTGATTAAAACATGTTATTAAATTTTCCGGCCATCATAGCTTATAATCTTTGTTGTTCAATGTGAGAGAAAGCTTAGCCAATAAAAAGCATTTTCTACATCAGGAGCACTTGAAAATTTCCATAATACGATGCCATCAATATTGTATACTTGATTGTGTTTGACACATGTCTACATGCCGACCCAAAAAACTGACAATTTTTACATAAAATGATCATAATGCGATTAGACCGTATCTTTTCATTCTTTGTTAGCTGCGAATATATCACATTCTTCACAGAATAAATAAATATGGGAATTGCTGAAAGTGTCAACTAGATTTTCAATTTATTAGGTATTGAAAATAATAATAGTTCCACGTAAGCCCGGAAGATAATGATTTTTTATGAAACAACAGATTAAAGAAAAATTTACAGTTAATTATTTTTATAATGAACACACATTTTTTTTTCAATTCTTAACAAATTATTGTCAATTCAGATTGCGTAGTACTTTATGTCAAGGGTTTTTTTTTCAACTTATTGAGCGACGACTTTTTTACAAGCTTTTATTTAACTTGCAATGTATGTTTGTTTAGGTCAAAACTAGCAAGTCAATTTTGAACGACTTCCACGTATCCGATCGATTTGAAATTTTGTACACATATGTATTCCCGATGACAATACATGAAAAAATCGTTTTTAGAAATAAATTCAACTCCTAAGGGGTTCAAACGGGGATGTAGGTTTTTTTTGACTAATCAACGTCCAGGCCAAATCGCCGAAGCTAGAAACTTGAAATTTGGACAGTTGGTTCTTTTTCTGACGTAAGCATCCACTAAGAAAGGATTTTTCGAAATTCAACCCCTACGGGCGTCAAAGCAAAGCTGGGTAAAATTTTGAGAGACTAAAATGAATAAAATAAATATTAGTAAAAAACACTTTTTAGAGACAAGCTTTAATTTAAATGCACTAAAAAGGAAAAAATAATTTTTAATAATTTAGGTTAATAATTATAAAAGCGTGTGTCGTGACTAATAAACTATCATAGAGTTCATGACCCACGCTTTTATAATTATGAACCTAAATAATTAAAAATTATTTTTTCCTTTTTAGTGTATTTAAATAAAAGCTTGTCTCTAAAAAGTTTTTTGTACCTACTAATATTTATTATTTGTTAAGGTCACCAGCTGCCAGATTTGTCCCGACATAGCACGAATTAATTTTTTAAATGTATTTTGATTTTAACAATATGCAGTTGATAGTTTTTAAACTAGAATCTAGGAGCTGGGTACTGGTAATATATAAGCCATAGAAATACAATAAAGATCCCTATAAAATAATAGCTATTTAATTAAAATTGTTATTAGGTAGTTGTGTTGTTTTTTTTTATTCGTTTTTTATCGAGGCATGTATGTATATACCAAGAGATACCACTTTTTTATTTTGGTCAAATACATCTATACTAATATTATAAAGCTAAAGAGTTTGTTTGTTTTTTTGTTTGTTTGGTTGAACGGGCTAATCTCAGGAACTACTAGTCCGATTTGAAAATTTTTTTTTGTTAGATAGCTCATTTATTGAGGAAGGCTATAAGCTATATAATATCACGCTACGACCAATAGGAGCGGAGCATCAATGAAAAATGTTGCAAAAACGGGAAAAATTATTCTTTTTGGGAGCTTCCGCTGCGTAAACGGTTAAAGTTACGCAAAAATCATGTATGACGGAATTGTTCCCCTTTAAAAGTTCTAAAAAAAAGTCTGCGACAGCATATGTCTATCTTTTAAGGTTGACTCACTATAACTTTTTCATGGTAATCAAATTTGTTCGTAATTATAGTATTCAAGCGAACGAGCGAAGCGAGTGGTAATGTAATTATAATATTCAAGCGAACGAGCGCAGCGCGTGAGTAGTGTATTGCACCCGGGCGAAGCCGGACGGGGCCGCTAGTTTTATATATAATATATCCCTAGCGGTTGATGAAAAATGACATTTAGAAATAATTCCGTCTAAAAACAGGTTCAAAAATCGTATAAGAAAAATCAGCAGTGTGGAAGATAAAAAGAAAACAATCGAGCAGTTGTTCGGAATCAGCTAGGTACATAATGTTGTTACACAGAAGTAAATGATTGCCGATACGAAAGAGATAAATGCCGATGTTTATGTTTTCATCAAAGTGATGTTTCTATCTTTGTCAAAGACAGTGACAACATCTGCCGTTACGTAACGTTTCATTAGAAGGATCGCTGGGTTGGAAAACGGGCCTCCGGCTGATGGATCTCTAATGGTGACACTCGTGTGTGATGACTTGTTAAAGAACCGTATCCATTAGATACCAGACGTCACCGCTATGACACGGGGTTATCAAATTTATTACGTGATTCAAAAACAAAGAATTCTTTATTTATTTAATAAACTAAACGAAGTCGAGTTCGTCTATACTAATAATATAAAGCTGAAGAGTTTGTTTGTTCAACTGCTAATACGTTCACTTTATTTGAGTACCCAGGCAAAAGAGTGCCTAACGCGCCTAAAGAAGTTTTAACTTCAAAAATCGTTATAACGGTGGAATTATTGAAAGGGGTGAGGGTAAAAAAAATTGACAACTACCAGAAAAAATTCGCGATCACGAAATCAGGTTCACGTGCTCGAGGATCTTCGAAGCAGATAATTGGGGAAGTTTTTATTTGGAGCGATTTTGGAGCATTCCACAGTCAACGTCACTGTAAAATGTCGATGACTTCATTATTTTTTTTTTATATAGTTATTTTTGGACGCATCAACATCGAAGGTCAAACCTTCATTATTTCTGCTTCTTCTTTTTCCTAGCCTTATCCCATTTCATTTGAGGTCGGCTCTCCTCGTCATTTTCATGATGAGTAGTTGATTTGACTTATCGTTTTACGGCCGGTTGCCACCTGACGCCAAGGCAGTGAGCCCTCTTGCTAACTGGGGCTTAGGATGTCGCCGTTGGCTTGCTCTTCCGCCGCCATCTTATACACGACGCCCTGCCTGACGCCGTTTACATGTCTTATAGTTTTACGGCGGGTTGCCACCTGACGCCAAGGCAGTGAGCCCTCTTGCTAACTGGGGCTTAGGATGTCGCCGTTGGCTTGCTCTTCCGCCGCCATCCTCTACACGACGCCCTGCCTGACGCCGTTTACATGTCTTATAGTTTTACGGCGGGTTGCCACCTGACGCCAAGGCAGTGAGCCCTCTTGCTAACTGGGGCTTAGGATGTCGCCGTTGGCTTGCTCTTCCGCCGCCATCCTCTACACGACGCCCTGCCTGACGCCGTTTACATGTCTTATAGTTTTACGGCGGGTTGCCACCTGACGCCAAGGCAGTGAGCCCTCTTGCTAACTGGGGCTTAGGATGTCGCCGTTGGCTTGCTCTTCCGCCGCCATCCTCTACACGACGCCCTGCCTGACGCCGTTTACATGTCTTATAGTTTTACGGCGGGTTGCCACCTGACGCCAAGGCAGTGAGCCCTCTTGCTAACTGGGGCTTAGGATGTCGCCGTTGGCTTGCTCTTCCGCCGCCATCCTCTACACGACGCCCTGCCTGACGCCGTTTACATGTCTTATAGTTTTACGGCGGGTTGCCACCTGACGCCAAGGCAGTGAGCCCTCTTGCTAACTGGGGCTTAGGATGTCGCCGTTGGCTTGCTCTTCCGCCGCCATCCTCTACACGACGCCCTGCCTGACGCCGTTTACATGTCTTATAGTTTTACGGCGGGTTGCCACCTGACGCCAAGGCAGTGCCCTCTTGCTAACTGGGGCTTATAGGATGTCGCCGTTATTATATACTACTAGCGGTATCCGTCCGGCTTCGCCCGGGTACTAAGAAAGCCCGGGTGCAATACAATACTCACTCGCTTCGCTCGTTCGCTTGAATATTATAAATACATTACTCACTTACTTCGCTCGTTCGCTTGAATATTATAATTACGAACAAATTTGATTACCATAAAAAAGTTATAGTGAGTCAACCTTAAAAGATAGACATATGCTGTCGCGGACTTTTTTTAGAACTTTTAAAGGGGAACAATTCCGTCATACATGATTTTTGCGTAACTTTAACCGTTTACTCAGCGCACGCAATGGAAGCTCTCAAAAGGAATAATTTTTCCCGTTTTTGCAACATTTTTCATTGATGCTCTCCTATTGGTCGTGATATTATATAGCCTATAGCCTTCCTCGATAAATGGACTATCCAACACAAAAATAATTTTTCAATTCGAACCAGTAGTTCCTGAGATTAGCGCGTTCAACCAAACAAACAAACAAACTCTTCAGCTTTATAATATTAGTATAGATTATTTATATTTTACAATGCCTATGTTATATTATACAGGGTGAGTTCGACCACCCGTATCAGTCGTTTTTTTCGAAAACGGTTAGTCGTAGAGAGTTGTGTCAAAAATTTGTATTAGAAAAGCCCTAATAAAGAATCGAAAGGTGATAATTTTTTTCCGGGAAGGTCGATTTCCCTATTAGTTTGCTCCAGAATGTCCAGAACTCCGGAATTATAAATGTAACGATAGGTCGAAAATGGTATTGTTGAAAAGATCTTTAAAAAAATAGCAAGTTTTGTAGAAAATTTTTTTTTATTACTGCCACCCCTGTAAATTTCTATAAGTATAAATATAAATTATTATGTGTTCAAAACTCCGGAATTTTAGAAAGCACGATAGGTTGAAAGTGGTGCTGTTGAAAAGCTCTTTAAAAAATAGTCAAGTTTTGTAGGAAAAATTATTTAATTACTGCCACCGCTGTTAAGTAACAATCGTTTGAAATTATTAAATCAAAATTTCATAATAACCATCGAAGTCGGCATTAAAAATCTAGCAACCTTAGACATTGTCACAAGTGTTCAAACTGTCTTCCATTTACTCTTTAATACATACTACTGAGCTCTTCTGGTTATACCTACTGTGAGTGTACTTCTTCAGTGTTTAATGATCGATAAATAGGTAACTAGATTTTAAATGCGGACTTTAATAAAGTTCGTTATTTTGACATTTTAATTTAGTAATTTCAAACAAATATTACTTAACAGGGGTGGCAGTAATAAAAAAAAATCCGTACAAAACTTGCTAATTTTTTAAAGATCTTTTCAACAATACCACTTTTGACCTATCGTTACATTTATAATTCCGGAGTTCTGGACATTCTGGAACAAACTAATAGGGAAACCGACCTTCCCGGAAAAAAAAATTATCACCATTCGATTCTTTATTAGGGCTTTTATAATACAAATTTTTGACACAACTCTCTACGACTAACCGTTTTCGAAAAAAACGACTGATACGGGTGGTCGAACTCACCCTGTATATATGATGAACACATTGTGTTCATAATATTTGTACTGATGTGACCGTTGGCCACTTTTAGTATTTTATTTGGCTGTAGGCAAAATTAATTAAACGATTATAGCATTTAAAAATTGTTAATGAAAGTACTTAAAATTGCTTTTTCTGTAAAAAAAGAAGAGCAAAGTGGATAACAAAAACCAATTATATGCCAAAAGCGTTGGTAAATCCGATGCATTAAATTATTTTGGTTTACTTATTTATTCCCAACGGTTTTTGAATAACATAAAGTTTAATTTTAAAAGAAAACACACCGTCCGGACAAATCAAATATCAATAGTTAAACAAACCTAAAAACATCTTAAAAATATTGATCTACATAAAGTTAGCATCGATAGCTTAAGATATAATTATTTACTTACGGATAATATTTCAATCATATTGAAGAATATAATCATTACTGATAACTGATTACTCATTTTGTAATAATAACTTCATGTACCCTACAGCAATTATTATGAACAAACTTGACTAGTATTCGTCTTAGAACCAACGCACCAGTGGCGTATCTACCACAGGTGTTCCAGGTGGCAATCACCGGGGCCCCCTAACCTCGAGGGGCCCCCAATTTTCGGGTCAACTACTGATTGATTAATCCTTACACTCGATTTTTTTCTTAGCAAACTCTATATCGTTTATGTCAATAATTATGATTTGATGAAGACGACTGAAGGATTTATTTATCCTTAAATATAAAAGAGCGCAATATTATTATCTGAAGAATACCAGTAGAACCTCTTTTAATTACAGAGTCGTTTATATATGACGTAGAACATTTTGAGAATACAATCAAATGTTGATGGGATGATGATGTCATGAATAATTGGAAATTTTTCTTAGTTGGGTAAAGTGGGGGAGGGGGGGCCCCCAAAGAAAATTTTACACCTGGGCCCCTCGAAGTAAACTACGCCATTGCAACGCACACATACTATTTTTTGTCGCACGATTTTGCGATTAAGTCGTTTGGAGATCGTCAGATGTGGCTACCAATAGTGTAAGGGTGCGCACTCTTTGCTGGAATACACAACTGATGTACAGTCGCGGACTTAATAAAGTTTACACTTGAGTTTTTCAGTGTAAGTTCACAAAAAGTCAGTAACTTAGCAACAAATTTAGTTTTTAATAGGTAAATGTAAATGTCAAAAATTAAAAGAAATAATTGTCGTTTAAATGCCTAGAAATTATTAAAACGATGAACAAAAAAGAAGAATCATTGCAAGATTGGAGGAAGGAATTTGCTAGTATCAAATATTATCAAATCTTTTTATGTTTTAATTGAATAATATTGAGTAATTTGGATTGTATAATAAACAACTGAGGTGTTTTGATAATAATTTTTTATTGAATTTTTTGGATGTAACCTTAGTAATTGATACATTACTATCAAAAGCCAAATTACAATATGCAAAATATAAAAAAACCGGTAACTAGATGATACAGGTGTAAACTTTTTTAAGTCCGCGACTGTACCTATCGCGAGAAATTTTGAGTATCTGAGTAATCGTCAAATCGCGATTTAGAATCCTAAATCGCGCGTTTTCAATAGAATAGAATAGATAGAATAGATATATTTACACACAAAAGTATTAAGTACAGTGTGAAGTCATCAATTAATACAGATACAATATTTAAAATCTAGAATTAAAAAATTCCTCTATGTTATAATAACATTTATTACTAATAAACAATTTTATTTGTTTGTTAAATTTTTTCGTAGGCAAGTTTTGTAAATGACTAGGAAGCTTATTAAAAAAATTCAGTGCTGAATATTTAAAACTTTTTTGTGTCGTAGTTAACCGATGTAGCGGCAAAACTAAGCAATCCTTATTTCTTGTATTATATGAGTATAAAATGTAGCATGTGTACGCGTTGGTTCTTCAGCGAATCATGATCTTATGGGTAATGCAAAATAAATATAAACCAAAAATATTAAGATATGTAAGACATTGAGTTTTCTAGTGGACCAGGTACTGTAGAAAGTAGGAAAGAAACAAGGGCATCTAAACAACAGAACAGCACACATAGCCACTAGTCACGCCTTGACATCTTCTATTACCAAGTATTACCGTATATCGGTGTTAGAGACACCTCGCATACATACATATCTGGGGACATTAGTTAAAATGACTTATGTCGAAATTTTATTAAAGTGAAACTTTTAGTCTCATTTTAACTTCGTTCAGTTACGCATGTCGAGCATCACATTCGTATATCATTATACATAATACTACATGTGCGTCATTTGTGGGTATACCTTTGTTTCTTGAGTTCTGATTGGTCGGTCGGCACATTCGAATGGCATGTATTTGTATGGCTCATCTTGAAAATGAATAGAGAATATACAGGGTGGCACATCTTAAACAATGCAGTGAAATATCTCGTGAACGGTACAAACCATAAACAAATGTTTTATACAAAAGTTATAGTGTCAAGGGGGGCAGAAGACTGTGATATCAGATTTAACATAGGTGGTGCTGTGAAGGTCAGGCGAAGATCAGCATTTTTATTCCAGGATACGATACAGTAT
Organism: Mongoloraphidia duomilia; assembly: GCA_039654895.1. Classification (NCBI taxonomy): domain Eukaryota; kingdom Metazoa; phylum Arthropoda; class Insecta; order Raphidioptera; family Raphidiidae; genus Mongoloraphidia; species Mongoloraphidia duomilia. The sequence continues at coordinate 13,804,330 of CM077524.1, forward strand.
TTAATAGTGAACAGTAAATTATTAAGGTACATATGAGCTAAAGTTAATAATGATTGAGATATATTTTATAAATTAAATAGCAAATTTAATTTGTCAATTCGGTTCTTTTATGAATTGATTTCATGCAAAGAAGGCCGGTGCGTAATATCATGGCTATCTGCTATGCCATAATTTATCTAATTGTCATTCATTTTGGCTGTTATTTAATTTCTAATTATCTCAATATTTATTAACTTTAGCTGATATATACCTTAATAATTTATTGTTAGTATTAAATACTGTATCGTATTCTGGAATAAAAATGCACTGTTCCATTTAAAAAATCGAAGCTGATCTTCGCCTGACCTTCACAGCACTACCTATGCTAAATCTGATATCACAGTCTTCTGTCCCCTTGACACTCTATAACTTTTGTATAAAACATTTTTTTATGGTTTGTATCGCTTACGAGATATTTCACTGCATTGTTTAAGATGTGCCACCCTGTATAATATAGCTATTGCTATTTCATTAATATACTGTTTCGCCAGACCGATATACGATTTAGGATATTGCTAGGATATATTATTGTTTCAATATTTATGTATAAACGTTTTGTATCACCCACTCCTAGAATCTGGATTCTTACGTTAGTCTTCATATACATATAATTATAATAGCCTATGTTCATCTCCACTGCGGAAGCTACCCGTGTGCAAAATGTCACAGAGATTGATTGAGTAGTTGAGGCGTGAAAGCGAAACAAACAAATTCACTTTCGCATTTATAATATTAGTTAGGGATTTGTATTAAACAAGCAAATGTTTCTATATTGTATAAAAATATCTTCGACAAACTGTCATGGAAGTGACATTAATTTTAGTGGGTAATTCGAAACGTTCTACAGGCGTTCTGTCCTATTAAAGTGTAGGTATATTATGCTCTAAGTCTATTATATCTTGCACGATCAGCTGGCAAAAAATTTCGAGGTTATACTTATACATTATAGCTGTCATCGCTTTTGAATCTCAATGTTTACACATTTCTTAAAAGAAACGACAACTTATTGTTTTTTCATTATCAAAAAATGGACATAAGTCACTTTGTCAGGTGACTATACAGTTATTCCACACTTGCTGTGCTGCTGAGAGGAAAGCTTTTCGCCCTCTCGCCATGTCAACTGCTCGAATGGAAAATACCTTTGCTGACTTCATACACTCGCACACCTATATCAACATTTATGACCGGTTTCTGGACGTGAATAGTTTCTTATGTTTTAAATTATAAGTTGTATAGCATAATATTCTCCAAAAAAAGTTTTCAAAATAAATTTCGAATGTTTTTGAAGTGAAACTTTTTCAGCGAGACTATTGAATCGAAATGACCTCAACACAAAAAATACCGACACAAAAATTCAAACATGACAGTACACAGCATGTATAACTCTGTTAAGCACTCAAACAGAATGACCCAGACGTGGAGAAACGCATTAGTGTATAAGATTGCTGGTTCGGGTCAGCTTGGAGTAATAATAATAATAGAAGACATTTTTTTATTGCGACACATCAAAGCATATACACTGAGCACATTACAGCACAGCATTTATTTTTTTTAAATCTAAAATGAAAGGCTTTAGTGTAAGTAAGTTATTTTTAACATAGGTATTGATATTTTATAGAACAAAAAATAACTGGTAAAAAGTATTAATTGTTATATAAATAATTGGTAACGTTAAGATTGACACTAGCGCTTCTACCAGCCGATAGCGAACTAAAAAAAAGTCCGACAGAATAGTTTGTGCTTATGTGTCAAATAGATGCTTATTCATATTCAGTATTTTAAAGAAAATTTTCATTATAATTTCAATATTGGATATTTAAGAAGCTGTTAAGGAGTCTACAAAACCTCTTCGGGAGGGTAAAGAGTATTTCTGAAGTGGTTTATTATTGTGTGTAGGCGTAAAAGAAAACATTATAACAATAACATAGAGAAGTGTCTAGGCTTGGCTGCGCAAACTTCAGGAATTTTACGTTATCTACATGATACTGAAATTACAAAAAAGGTATATTATATTAAACAAAAAAAAATTTTAAAGAAAGAACAGATTGTCAATAATATCACAGTTGCGCCTACATAATTATTCAAATATAATTTAAAATCTATACAGGGTCTTCAAAGTTAAGTTGGCACTATTGCTAACTTCGTTATTTTTGGATCTACAAAATCGGTTAAATTAGCAAACTAGAAGTATTTTTTCCGCTGAATAAAACGATGAAAACAGAAAAACAATTGAACATCGCGTTTTCGAGTTATGATTGCCAGAGTCACTAGGAGTGTTTGCAAGCGGGCTACAAAATGCTTGGACCAAGAGGGTGATGTTTTGAGAATTTTATTTGAATTTTGTTTTCTTCCAAGTTATAGAATAATTTGAAAGAAACGATATTTTTCACCTTATGGATATTCTTGTCACTTTCTATTTTATGGTGAGCCAAAGTTGCCACTAACGCAGCTACCTTTAATTTGAATTTGAAAAATCATTATTAACATAGTCATTTTTGACATAAGGATAGAAGACTATGGGACACTTTTTGTTCAGAATTCAACTGTCTATCGATTGTGAATATTGTATACCGGGTGTCTCATTTAAAAAAATAGAAATTTTTGACATAACTCGAAAACGCGATGTTCAATTGTTTTTCTGTTTTCATCGTTTTATTCAACGGAAAAAATACTTCTAGTTTGCTAATTTAACCGATTTTGTAGAACCAAAAATAACGAAGTTAGCAATAGTGCCGACTTAAGTTTGAAGACCCTGTATACAGGGTGTCCTCAAAGACACTTAACACACGCCTACCACATGTTTCTGAGACCAAAACAAGCCGATTTAAGCAAACTTACCTTCTTACAAAATTGCTTAGTTTGGGCGCTATACGGCCCTGAAGTTACAATTTTGAAACAGTTTTTTTGTTATAAATTTAAAATGGCTTGTGCGATTTTGCTAAAATTTGGCACGTTGACATAGTTTTATGGAACAAGAAAACCCACATCAAAATTATGATTAATATTAATACATAGGCGTAGAACTTGGGTTTTTTAATATTTGAACGTTTCAAATTTCTACGCCAATGGAAGAAAGGGGGTTTAAATATAAAATTTAGATTCAGTAACTTATTTGCTACAAAAAAGCTACTCTTAATAAGACTCGGTTACTCTCATGGTTTTTGAGAAATTTGTGTTTCAATAATAAGTTGATTAATAATAATACGTTGATAATAATAAACTGATCAATAAACAAATAAGATGGCCATGCTTTTTTCTAAAAATAAAACTGGAGATAATGAAGAAGTTATGCAAAGAATAAATTAATTTTCTTCGTCGTATAAATCTTTATATGCGTGAAAATGGTGGACACTTTGACCACTTTTTATGACATATTTGTTTATTTCTATTCATGTTTTAGTAGCTTTACTTCATTTTGTAAAAATTACTGCGAATTATTAAAATACAAATTTCTCAAAAACCATGAGAGTAACCGAGTCTTACTAAGAGTAGCTTTTTTGTACCAAATAAGTTACTGAATCTAAATTATATACTTAAACTCCCTTTCTTCCATTGGCGTAGAAATTTGAAACGTTCAAATATTAAAAAACTCGAGTTCTACGCCTATGGATTAATATTAATCATAATTTTGATGTGGGTTTTATTGTTCCCTAAAACTATGTCAACGTGCCAAATTTTAGCAAAATCGCACAAGCCATTTTAAATTTATAACAAAAAAACTATTTCAAAATTGTAACTTCAGGGCCGTATAGCGCCCAAACTAAGCAATTTTGTAAGAAGGTAAGTTTGCTTAAATCGGCTTGTTTTGCTCTCAGGAACATGTGGTAGGCGTGTGTTAAGTGTCTTTGAGGACACCCTGTATATAATATCTACAAAATTTATACTTAAAAACAATAACCTATTCAACAGCTGACCTACCTGTCTGACTTTTTTTAGTTCGCCATCGGCAGGTAGAGACGCTGGTGCAAATCGTGGCGTTGTCAATAATATAATAAAGATGGTAACCATATTATTATCGTATTATTTCTTGTTGACTTCGGAGTACGGATCATACACAATAAACAGTAGTTAAGGTGGGTCACAGAAACCGGGCATTGAACATTCATTGCAGTTCAGGAAACCTAATTTCTTCTCGTCATTATTGACTCAGTTTGAGGTCGAGGGACCATTTCAAACCTATTTACTCTACCTGTATTGTGAAAATCAGAGGTCGGCAAACTCAAGTTTTTAATAGAAATTATTTTCAAGCAAATGTGAGGGAAATTTTCGTTTAACATTTTTTGTTATTCTGTAAATTTATAAAACTACTTTAATCAAAAGTAGGGATGATGTCTAAAAATGTTGACTTATTTTTGATGTAATAATTTTTTTTATAAGTATCCAAAAATTATTACCTACTGAATTTTAAGTAAAAAACAGGGAAAAAGGCTCAAAAATATTATATTATGTTTAAAACATTTAACAAGAAGTCAACGTTTCGGAGCCACATCGGTCAATAATCATTTTTTAATACAAATTGCGTGCAAAATTTTAAAATATGTATTAAGAAATAATAATATTTTAAAATTTTGCACGCAATTTGTATTAAAAAATATTTTGTAGGTCATGATTATGGACCGATGTGGTTCTGAAACGTCGACTTCTTTGCTGAAACGCGTAGTGTAAATTCACAAGAAGCCACAAGATGGATATATAATACAAGCTATTTCTAATACTTCATAATATCGTCGACTTCTTGTTAAATGTTTTAAACATAATATAATATTTTTGAGTCTTTTTTCCTGTCTTTTACTAAAAACATATATCTGTTATTTAATAAGGTGCTATCAAAAGAAATTTCTACTGAATTTTACTAGATTTCACGTACCTATATTGAGGAAATGACATTACCTAATCAAAAGTTATCAACTCAAAAAATGAATAGTTTGAAACCTAGGCAATTTTAAATTATCAAATTTTTCTAATAAGAATTATTTTAAATTAAATCTTAACTGCGAATATGAAATAATATGTTTTGAAAAAAAAGCGGCCAAGTGCGTGTCGGACCACGCACATTGAAGGGTTCCGTAGTCGGCCGAAAATATCCTATATCTCACAAACTACACATAACATATCTTATTCAAACCAGTTTTCATTGAAAGTATTTTATAAGTTCTACTTCCTTAAATTTTTTCATAATTTTCCACCGCATAGTTGAAAAGTTAGAGGGGGCACACATTTTTACGACTTTAGAGGCGCATACTCGGGCGCATATCTCACCAACTGTAATTGACTTAAATAAAAAAGTGATTTTGAATCTTCTTTATCATTTTTGAAGACCTATCTAACGATACCCCACACGCTTATGTGCAGTGGATTTTTTTTTCATCCGTCATTTACATGTATGGAGTGCCACCCCTAATTATTTTTTTCGTAATTTCAGTTCATCATTGTATAGCGCGGTTCATTTAGAAAGCACCTACTTTCCATATTTCATCTATACGGGTGTTAAAAAAGAGTGTAACATATTTAAAGAGGTAACAGTATGAACCAAAATAAACAAAAAAGTCTTAGTAAACATGGGTCCGCAAAGTAACGGTTTCGGAGATATGGAAGGTTATTCTTTTTTGAAACATTTATTTGCAATTATTTATTACCTACTTATTTATTATGTACAAACAAACAAAAGAAGCTTTTAGCAAAACCAAAAAATAAAGTTACATAAGATGTTCAAAGTGCCCTCCTTCCATTTGCAAGCAGGCACGACATCTTTGTCTGAAAGATATTATAGAACTCTTTCTAAAACCCCCTCATTAGCTCGGATTTGTTGGCATTTTTGATTAATTCGTAACTGCAGCTCCTCGAGGCTATTTACAGGAGTACCATAAACCAATGTTGTCAAATATCCCCGAAAAAAGAAATCTAGAGGGTTTAAAATTTAAATCAGGCGGTTTTGCAGGCCATAATACAGGTCCGCTCCCTTCTATATCTTCGAAACCTTTACTTTGCGAACCCATATTTACTAAGACTTTTTTGTTTATTTTGGTCCATACTATTACCTCTTTAAATATGTTACACTCTTTTTATAACACCCTTATAGTGCCAATTGTCTTTGAGTAAAATGGCTGTGACATACAGACGCCAGGACGAAATTATAAGGGTTCTATTTTTGCCATGTGGCTACGGAACCCTAAAAAGTCACGGTTTGAAATTAATATTTAAAAAAATATTTACCTATTGATAACTTCTGGTGTACTCAACGAATGTCGTCTCAAATTACAGCTGTAAAGGTAATTTACAGGCTTATCCTGTTCTATTGTATTCTTTCAGGTAGCTTTCGCTATGAAGCAGTTCGTCTCTTTCGGGTTCGTGTCTTTTCTTCCGTTAAAATTGGCCCCAACTTTTCTTTCCCAATTAATATTAATTATCATCTTCTAAGACCTGACGCTGACAGGAAATTTTTAAATGGGAAATTATTCGATTGGCCGATTGACGGTTAGCATTTACTGCAGGCCAAACTACATGATTAACAATAAAAAACTTTTTAACAAAAAAAAACCTCCTTCAAAAAGGCACTAAAAAGAGGAAAATAATGAAATTTTGAGGTCTGTGCCAATTAAAATATCAAGTTGGTTAAGAAGAAGATATTAATCACTATACTATACTTTTTAATCGACTTCATATTTTAATTGGCACAGACCTCAAAATTTTATTATTTTCCTCTTTTTAGTGCCTTTTTGAAGGAGGTTTTTTTTGTTAAAAAGTTTTTTATTTTTTACTTTTTAGTGTCAAAAAGTAACATTTACCTTAAAGAATCACACACCGTTACCTACTTTTATTAAAATCAGCCGAACTACTGAACCGATTTTGATGAAATTTCTATGGGACCAATCTGAAAATATACTTCATCAATTTTTGATTCTCCTTACGTTCATTGTTATTTATTTATCAAACACCGCATAATATAACCTCATATTCGCATTAATTTTGTTTTTAAAGTGAAAATATCCAACAAAAAATAAAATCCCTACTTTGTGGCCTAGTGATTTCACGAGTGAATCCATATGTTACACAATCGAGTGAAGTTTTTCACGTGAAATGAAAATGTGAAAATGAACAAATTCACAAAAGTTACACAATAGCTCCCCAGGTATTCATAATTTTTATCATATGCTATTTTTTTCTAATAAACAAAATAAAACATATTATACCTAGTTTTAGCCAGCATAAGTATTATAAAGATAAAGATATTTTAAAAATAGTTGGAAAAATTTTGGAGCATACAAGTAATTCAAGAATTACAAGGCGCGATATTCATGTAGGTACTGTGTGTAAACGGTTTTATTGAACATAGGGAAAATAACACTGAGAAGATTTATAATTTTGTAGTAGGCTATGAGCCATAAGACCTAATATAAATATGTATTGGATTACATAGAAAAAATAGTACAGTGAATTTTTTAAACAATTTTCCATAGCAACGGTTGACTATTAAGCGTTACTCGGAACCGGCTAAATAAAAAAGTCATGATGTGTCGTAAGACACCCGACAGAAGCTAAACTTTTTACGCATTGTATATAAAACCGAATTTATCAAAGATATAAATAATACAATTAAAAAGTTATTATTTGATCGCCATTTTGAAATCTGACGCCATTTTATTTTTTTGTGTCTTATTAAATTCTCAAATATCAATTTTCAAAAGGATCGGATAATTTTTACAAAGAAATATATACCTATGACCGCCATTTTGAAATATGACATCATTTTATTTTTTTGTGTCCTATAAAACTCGCAAATATTAATTTTCAAAAAGATCGGATCATTTTTGCAAAATAGTACATATGGCCGCCATTTTGAAATCTGACGTCATTTTATTTTTTTGTGTCCTATGAAACTTTCAAATACCGATTTTTAAAAGGATCGGATAATTTTTACAAAAAAGTATATATGGCCGCCATTTTGAAATCTGACATCATTTTATTTTTTTGTGACCTATGAAACTCTCAAATATCAATTTTCAAAAGGATCGGATAATTTTTACAAAAAAGTACATACGGCCGCCATTTTTAAATCTGACATCATTTTGTTTTTTTGTGTCCGATGAAACTTTCAAATACCGATTTTCAAAAGGATCGGATAATTTTTACAAAAAAGTATATATGGTCGCCATTTTGAAATCTGACGTCATTTTATTTTTTTGTGACCTATGCAACTTTCAAATATCAATTTTCAAAAGAATCGGATAATTTTTACAAAAAAGTACATAAGGCCGCCATTTTGAAATCTGACATCATTTTATTTTTTTGTGTCCTATGAAACTTTCAAATACCGATTTTCAAAAGGATCGGATAATTTTTACAAAAAAGTATATATGGCCGCCATTTTGAAATCTGACATCATTTTATTTTTTTGTGACCTATGAAACTTTCAAATATCAATTTTCAAAAGGATCGGATAATTTTATCAAAAATGTCCATACGGCCGCCATTTTTAAATCTGACGTCATTTTATTTTTTTATGTCTTATGAAACTCTCAAATATCAATTTTCAAAAGAATCGGATAATTTTTATAAAGGAGTACTACATATTTCCGCCATTTTGAAATATGACGTCATTTTATTTTTTTGAGTCCTATAAAACTCGCATATATCGATTTTCAAAGGGATCGGATAATTTTTACAAAAAAGTACATATTATGGCCGCCATTTTGAAATCTGACGCCATTTTATTTTTTTGTGTCCTATGAAACTTTCAAATACCGATTTTCAAAAGGATCGGATAATTTTTACAAAAAAGTATATTTGGCCGCCATTTTGAAATCTGACGTCATTTTATTTTTTTGTGACCTATGAAACTCTCAAATATCAATTTTCAAAACGATCGGATCATTTTTACAAAAAAGTACATACGGCCGCCATTTTGAAATCTGACATCATTTTATTTTTTTGTGTCCTATGAAGCTCACAAATATCAATTTTCAAAAGGATCGTATAATTTTTAGAAAGGAGTTCTACATATTTCCGCTATTTTGAAATCTGACATCATTTTATTTTTTTGTGTCCTATAAAACTCGCAAATATCATTTTTCAAAAGGATCGGATAATTTTTACAAAAAAGTACATATTATGGCCGCCATTTTGAAATCTGACGCCATTTTATTTTTTTGTGTCCTATGAAACTTTCAAATACCGATTTTCAAAAGGATCGGATAATTTTTACAAAAAAGTATATATGGCCGCCATTTTGAAATCTGACGTCATTTTATTTTTTGTGACCTATGAAACTCTCAAATATCAATTTTCAAAATGATCGGATCATTTTTACAAAAAAGTACATACGGCCGCCATTTTGAAATCTGACATCATTTTATTTTTTTGTGTCCTATGAAGCTCTCAAATATCAATTTTCAAAAGGATCGTATAATTTTTAGGAAGGAGTTCTACATATTTCCGCTATTTTGAAATCTGACACCATTTAATTTTTTTGTGTGCTATAAAACTCTCAAATATTAATTTTCAAAAGAATCGGATAATGTTTACAAAAGAGTACATATGGCCGCCATTTTGAAATCTGACGCCATTTTATTTTTTTGTGTCCTATAAAAATCTCAAATATTAATTTTCAAAAGGATCTAATAATTTTTAGTGTGCGTTATTTCCTTAGTCTGATTTTATTACATTTATACGAAACGTTACCAGAGAAAGACCTTTTGCCTGTGAAAATTCAAAAGTACGATTTGCACCCGGACGAAACTCGGGCCGGTCAGCTGGTTACCATAATATTGTATTGTCACCGGAGCTACACATGTGTACAAAATTTCAACTCAATCGGATCATGGGAAGTGGGTAAAAATTCAAAAGTACGATTTACACCCGGACGAAATCCTGGCCGGTCAGCTAGTTACCATAATATTGTATTGTCACCGGAGCTACACATGTGTGCAAAATTTCAACTCAATCGGATCATAGGAAGTGGGTGAAAATTCAAAAGTACGATTTACACCAGGACGAAAGCCGGGCCGGTCAGCTAGTTACCATAATATTGTATTGTCACCGGAGCTACACATGTGTGCAAAATTTCAACTCAATCGGATAACGGGAAGTGGGTGAACATTCAGAAGTACAATTTACACCCGGACGAACCGGGCCGGTCAGCTAGTTACCATAATATTGTATTGTCACCAGAGCTACACATGTGTGCAAAATTTCAACTCAATCGATCTCAATATTTGTAACAAATTTACGGGATCAAGCTAAATAAAACCACCGTTTAAAAAACAAAGCATCTACTACCTACTTATTTTTGCGTGATGCCAGAACATACGTTTTTATTTGAGAATCAGTTCGGTTGCTTTTGCGTGATGCCAGAATATTTTAAAACTCGCAGTCGCATAAGAAGTTATTTACTTGAAAAAAAAATCATGTAAATCGGATCAGTGGATCTCGAGTTATAAGCGTACAAAGGGACATAGAGACAGAGAAAGTCTAATTGTTCGGGAAGGTATGATGAACGTCGAGAAATTTTGGTCCGATCCGATCGACGTCAATAATTGTGGAGCAAACATGCAAGAACCGATAAATCCCCTTTTTACATTTTTCGAGCTTAGTACCGTTTCTTACTAATTTTTGGGCGCTCTTTCGATCTAGCACATTACATTTAAGCAAAAACCGATAAATCCCATTAAAAATGCTATTTGAAAGTGGTAATTTCATGCAAACACCGATAAATCCAAATTTCAAGCAAAAACCGATAAAAATGTTTACAAGTATGTGTTATACTTCTGCCATTTATTATACGTATTATTGAAGTGTTTACACGCCAGAAAATTGCAGATAGCTTTTTTACAAAATAATTCTTTTCGTTTGTTGATGAATACTAAAAGATGAAGGTGGAACTAGTCTGAATTCTATTGTTTACGTGCGAGAGTGCCTGTTTTTAAAGACGCACGTTTTTATCTTGTACTAGAGCGATTAAACACGGAATCAAGCTGAATTAAGATTTAGTTTTATTACTTCTTTTTGCTTAATTTTCTTTTGTTGAGTCCCTATACTGGAGGAAGGAGAAAATTTAGTTTTTTTTTATGAACTGTTAAATTTTTTTCTTTTCAATTTTGTTTGTATCTTTTTGATATCTCTTTTTGTTCACTGTTGTGTTTGTTGTGTTTTGTACTAGTAATAAAAATATTTTTTTTTATTGATTTATTCCGATTATATTAAAATATTCGCATATCATAAAGATAAAACAATATAAAATAACGGCTATATAGTACACTAATAGCTACTAATTAAATTTCAGAATTCAAAAAAACCAATCAAAACCCTAACAAATTTTGATTTCATGCAAAAACCGATAAATCCAAAAAAAAAAATCCAAAATCAAACGCAAAAATAAAATATTATGATAACAAAAATTTCAAATTATTAATAACAAACTAAATAGAGCAAAATCCCGTTTCAACAGTTTTAAAATATTTGTGGGATTCCGCTGTACACATTTTTGGCAAATATCTCAAAACTTATAAATAAGGATATATCGGTTTTTGCATGTTTGCTCCACAATTAGTTACACGTCATTTTAACTCAGTAGGCCAGGGTTTTTAAACTTAAATTCAAACATCAACAGTCAAAAAATTGAATAACTATATTGAAATAATGCAATATAAGACAGAGCATACGCTATCTTCCAATATCCATATCACACTGTGCAACAGACAAGGACAACCGAAACAAGTTCGCGATTTATTAGATAAAGTCGCATTTATTTAGTTTAATAATTATATAAATCTGTATAAAAAAACTGTTTTGACACAATATTATACATGAAATCTATCTAAAATTTTCTGCTCTTTCGTTTAAGACAGGTTTCGAATCGATCTGACTTAAATTGAGCAAACTATAAGCAAAAAACACCGTTTTTTCTAATTTGCTCCCCTCTGGGGCCAAAATTCAAAAATCGGGCGACGTTAGGATCAAATAGACCCCGAGAGGAATCGAACAAAAAAAAGTTTTTTAAAATCGGTTAACCCGTTTGGGCTGTACGACTGATACAAAAAATCCGTTACAGACTCACAGATTCTGTGATTCACAGACGTACAGACAAAGCGAGTGTATATAGGCGCTTCTAGCTTCGCTAAGATCGCGCCTAAAAATGGCCAAAAGAAAAACAAATAAACTATCAAAATTACAAATAAAAGTCAGTATAAAACTGTTGATATTTTTGCGTTTGTTTATATAAATAAATATGTCACTCAAAATGTAAATGATTATTATTTTTGGAACGCAAAAAACTTTCCACTAAAGTAAGAAATTAATATTAATGGTGGAGGTGGAGGTGCGATATGCGGTGTAGGAACGGGTTTAGTGGTTTTTTTTATATGGCGGGAGGACGGGATTATGTGGCGGACGTTAAGATTTTTCATTATATAAAATTTTAAGAAATTTAAAGACAACTTGATAAAAGTTAACGTTAGTGTAAGTAATATTGTAACCTTGTTTTATTAATAAAACGGTTAACGGATTGCATTCATATTAAAATATATTATTTAACGATTATGTGTACGTTTACCTTTTTTGAAGGTCAGATATTTTTATCGAAACATGTTGTTTGGAGTCTTTATTATTTGACATATAATTTTGTCTACAAATATGAAGCAATAAGAAGGTGAGTAAGTAAATATATTATTGCAGTCGTTTTATACACAGAGTACATCATTGTCGTACAAACATGCAAAGATTTAACAAAGCATTTCAAATATATATAGGTATTTAAAATTTTCAATTAAAAAATTCGGTTACTAATTTTGCGAAAAAAATGATTTTAGATGCTTTTTAAAAGTATTTTTGGTCATATTTTGTTACAGAAAGTTGGGCAAATGTTTAAAAAGCGGCCAAGTGCACAGTGAAGGGTTCCGAAGTCGGCCGAAAATATATCATATCTCAAAAAGTACCGAACATATCTTATTCAAATCAATTTTCGTTGAAAGCATTTGATAAGTTCTACTTCCTTAATTTTTTTCTGAATTTTCCACCCCATAGTTGTAATGTTAGAAGGGGGGACACACTTTTTACGAATTTAGAAGCGCATATCTCACCAACTATTGATTAAAAAAGTCATTTTGAAACTTCTTCATCATTTTCAAAGACCTATCTAACCGCACACGTTTATGTGCACTGGAATTTTTTTTCATTCCTCATTTACATGTATAGAGTGGCACCCCTAACTTTTTTTATAATTTCAATTCACCATTGTATAGCGGTTCATGGAAGACAGCAACCTTCCAAATTTCATCTATATAGTGCTAATAGTCTCCGAGTAAAATGGCTGTGACATACGGACGGACGGACAGACGGACAGGACGAAATTATAAGGGTTCCGTTTTTGCCATTTGGTAACGGAACCCTAAAAAAGTACGACACAGCACAGTGCAGTGTGACGATTAATGAACTTTTATAAATTTCGATGTGTATTTTAGCTGTTTGCCTTGTGTTATAATCATGCACATCAGAATTATAAAAAAATTTGCCTCTATTTTCTTTAACCTTTACCAGAAGATTGTAGAGGCAGATACGGTGAACTGTTAAAATTTTCTTATTTACAAAATTTGGTCTACATGATTGTCTGTAATCCAAATATTAGCCGCACAATTTTCTTTTGTAGAATGAATACTCTGTCTACTTGACTTGATTGGTCGCACAAAATGACATGAAAGCACATAACGACACTTATATTTAAAGTTAAGAGATAACGAAGCGTGGTTTCGTCAGCACAAACAAAATGTAGCAAACCTTTCAAGCACGTATAATATTAACAGCATATACACTAATAGAATAGAAAACAAGTAGACACCGCGAACACAGTATTGGTAATTTTTAACTGATATTCGTCTTTATTGCATGTCATTCGTTTTTACTTCCCACCTCTACTATGGTAGGGAAGTAACGGATTTAGTCCGAAAAAAATATTTCGAGATTTTAACAGTTTTGAGACACTAGCAATCGTTTAAGATCATTTTCTGACTGATGTCTCTCTCTCTCTCTCTCTCTCTCTGTGTGTGTACTGTGTATATCTGTCTGTCTGTCTCTCTGTCTCTCTCTCTCTCTCTGTGTGTGTGTGTGTATGTGGTCAATTTTTCGCCTTCGATATCGTAAAAACGGAACAACATACGGCCATGCCGATTGTTCTATTGTATTTATCAGCCTTTAACTTAGATCTGATTAGATTTTGACTCAAATCGGTTCAGTGGATTCTGAGATATTAAAAAAAACGTTCTCAATAGCACGTATTAATATAGGTAAAAAAATATAAATGAATTCTAGATGTTATAATATGAAAAAAATGTAAATATTTTTTTTCTCTAAAATGTACAGTTTTCGAGAAAAAAAATATTTTACTAAAAAAAATAAAAATTGTACGTAAATCAAGGTAACCATGATTTTTGCTATATTAAGCTAGCTATCAGTAGATCACTAAACAAAAAAGAGGGCCATGCTTTTTTTCAAAGAATAAAAAAAGAGTGTTTATTTTTTGCAAATATTTACTAGGTGGGAAGTATAGGACTGGTTATCAGTCGAATTTTTCTTTTCAAATTAAGTCAAATCTTATTTTTTTTCTTCTCTCCGTTCAGTAACACTATTGTTGATAAATTAAATCATGATGTATGATAACAGTTTTATGAGATTATCTTAAACTAGCTGATCGGTTCGGCTTCGTGCAGATCAAACTGGCTTACCGAATAGTTTAAAAAAATATTTAATTATGAAATTAACATGAGCTCTTATGGGAAAATTGCGCATCCATAGTTTAATACTGGTAAAACACATGGTACCTAGTACTATTACCAAAAAAATTTGTAATTATAAGAATATGTTAGTTACATAATATGTAACAAGCTATATAGTCACTGATTTCAATCCAGAGACAAAAAATACTTAATGTATGTATTGTATCAAACAAACAGCGTACCTACTTTATATAAAATATTAGTAAAAGAAAACTTTTTAGAGACAAGCTTTTATTGAAATGTACTAAAAAAGAAAAAATAATATTTAATAATTTGGTTCATAATTATTATAAAAGCGGGGCTTGTATTCTCTATGATAGTTTATTAGTCGCAACCCCCGTTTTTATAATAATTATGAACCAAAATTATTTAATATTATTTTTTCCTTTTTAGTACATTTCAATAAAAGCTTGTCTCTAAAAAGTTTTTTTTACTAATATTTTATTTTGTTCATTTTAATCTTACAAAATTGTACCCCCCTTTGACACCCGTAGGGGTTGAATTTCGAGAAATCTTTTCTTAGTGGATGCTTATTTCAGAAAAGGAACCAACTGTCCAAATTTCAAATCTCTAGCTTCAGCGAGTTGGCCTGGGCGTTGATTACTCAAAAAAACCCTATATACCCGTTTGAACCCCTTAGGGGTTGAATTTATTTCTAAAAACGATTTATACATGTATTGTCATTGGGAATACATATGTGTACAAAATTTCGAATCGATCAGATACGTGGAAGTCGTTCAAAATTGACTTGCAAGTTTTGACCTAAACAAACAAACCAACATACAAACAAACACACAAACAAACACACAAACTAACATTGCAAGTTAAATAAAAGCTTGTAAAAATACGTGTTTATACTTGGCAACAGCGCTCTCATACATTCATACATTATAAACATTTTTAACAAATTATTACTACCGCCCACTTTCAAGAAGTAACCGATCAAAGTGGTAGATTTTACTGCCGCTCGAATGCGACGCTGTCAAGGTCTTTGCTATGTTAGTATGCAGTCATATGTATTATAATTTATATCTGTATGTAACCTGTATTGGCATAAAAGTTTTCGCTATACATCCGATGTGCTTCCTATCTTATAGAATATGCAGCAAAAGACATACTTGTGTTTACGACTATACGTGCCATACATCCTGACAAATATTGCGTGCAGCTAACTGAATAGACGCAGCCACTGTTACATGTGATATTAGTGGTGCTCCTTTAAGAATTGTATTCATAACACAGTTGCGATTGTTAATGCTTATAAGTAGTGCGTACAATAAAACCGACAGCAGTACTGTATATTATGACTTTCTGTTATAACAATGGCGCGGAGATATGCTCGGAACAACAGCTCCCTAATACAGTACAACACGTCTTATATCTTTGGTTGCGAGGCAAATGGATTATGTCAGATTTTTGGTAAAATAAGATTGATAAGAATTTAACGTCAATTATATATCTACTCCAATTTTATTGAGGTGAAAATTCTTAGCTCACGGTAACGCAGAATTTTCTGTCAGTGAAATTGATGACGGAAACGTATGATTACAAAGCTCTTGATGTGTAAAAAAATTTATAAGAAAAGCTTTTATTTTAAAAAATGTAGGGAGGCACTAAAAAGTAAAAAATAATTTTCATACATCTGGAAACTAAAAGCTTTGGGCTGGTTTTATAACTGTATTGCACAGTTGCTTTCCTCAATTGACCGCCCCAAAGCTTTTGGTATCCAGATGTACCAAAATATTTTTTTACATTGTAGTACATTTTTTAAATAAAGCCTTTTTTATAAAATCTTTTTTAAATTTTGTTTTTTACTTTTTAGTCTTTAGAATGACATCAAATAGCTTATCGTATTTTACTTGTCAAACTCTTATATGTGATACTCATATCAAGGGGTTTGTAAAGAAAAAGGTAATTCGCTATCTTGGGGCGTCCGCCATATTGGGTTTAGAATGACGCCACATAGCTTATCGTATTCTACTCGTAAAGCCCTTTCATTTGATACCTATATCAAGGGGGTAAAAGGTAATCCGCCATCCGGAAGGCGTCGGGCGTCCGCCATATTGGGTTAAGAATGACATCACATAGCTCATCGTATTCTACTCGTGAAGGCCTTTCATTTGATACCCATATCAAGGAGGTTGTGAAAAAAGGTTAATCTGCCATTTATGGGGCGTCCGCCATATTGAATTTAGAACAATATTAGATATACTATATTGCATTCTCACAGGATTTAACACGGGTGCAAAATTTCAAAGCTCTAGCTCAATTAGAACTACTCGAAATTTTGATTGCAAGATTTGTAGCATATACTATACAAGTAAAGTTAAATAAAAGCTTTTAAAATGATCACGAAACAAATGCATGGCCGCATATTGTAGGGTTATTAATAACACCAATTGATGAAATTATATGATGGAAATCGTTTGATCTGGTTTCGAGAATATCGCAGTTTTCTATTTGTGTTCATCAGTAAACTACCCATATTTAAAAGAATAGGGAGGAAATAAGAAAAATCTCCTTGGAAAAAACCTTAAGTTTAAAATTTGGTTTCGATGATCCAATTAAAGGTGTGTCAACTAGGCCTCTTTATTCTTGGACCAAATCAAACTTTAAAATTCTCCCCGTACATGAGAAGAGCTGTATCGATTTTTATTAGCTCCTTTTAGGTTTTAGAGCATAAACAAATTTTTATCAAGAATATTTTTTTTAACAAATTAATAATAATATCAAACGGTTAAGAATATGCATTTTTTGTATTCACGCTGCATATAAATTATTTTCGTTACGTATAACTAAATGAACTATTCTGTTGATAATTTAACCCTGATAATTTTAGTGCAATGTATTTTTGCTCTACAAAAATCACGAGAGCAGGAAATTGCATATTTATGATTTTACATGTTAAATCCCTTTTTGCACATGTGCAGTTCTCCACCATGTATATAGAAAATATGTTTAGACGTCATATTAGCAGTCACCATAATTTTTTTTTTTCACCACTGTACATTATTATACCTACTTTGACATTTTAATTTATAAACAGTAAATATTGTCTTATTTAAATAATAATTAGAATTTAAAATCGGAAAATTATTTATTTGTTTTTTTTTATTTGAAGAGAAAAAAAAGGTGTTTCGACTAATTTGTCACTAACATCAAGGCTGTACAGTGGACAGTCTACAATGTTCAATATATTACATTAGTGTGTCATTTAAATAAATTCTTCAAAGTAATAAATACACTATGATTAAATCTTATTATAATAAATAATTTCTTTTATGTGTTTCAGTACTCTGAGGATGGTGGATTCATCACTGCCGATAGCTTCGGGTAAGGTAAGTGGTATTTTATTTTCTTTTCTGTGAGTTTTGTATTTTTGACATTCGATGTGTTTCACTGTGATGGGGAAAATTATTAAAATAATCAGTTTTTAAATCTCCGGAAAAAATGTACAAATAGTATAATATATTAAAGTGCTTGTACATATTTTTACAGTAAGTTAATTTATAGGTTCACTTCTATCGACTATGGCCACGATACACCTGGTCTTTTTTATTTATTTACCTATTCTATTTACAAGATTTTTTAGGAATTATGTCCCACTCAACTTGGCTAAGCTAGTGATAAGTATGCTAATTATGTACTTATGCTTTGAGGGGAAGAAAAACCATTAAAAATAGATAATTTTGATACCATGTAAATCCCTATGAGGGAATGATAAAAAATGCTTTACTTATATAAAACCACATGGATAAAAACTCTATAAAATATTTAAATTTATTCATGAATAATATCGTTTTAAGCCGTAAAAGAAGTTTTATTTTTATATTCAATTGGCAATTTATTGTTCCTTAAATGAATTACTAAAATAGTCACATTAAGCAAGTTAAAGATGTATGGCACCTATCTCAAATCTCCGAGAAATGAATGAAATTTGGAAATCTTACTTCTATATCTGAAATATGTACACAAAATATCAGAACGGCTTACCGAAGTTTAAAAAGATATATAACAATTATAAAATTAACATGAGCAATGAGCTCTTATGGAAAAATTGCGCTTTCATAGTTTAATATCGCTAAAACACATAATAATATCACCGAGAAAAATTTGTAATTTTAAGAATATGTTTGTTACGTATCTAATAAGCTTTAGTCAAAATTTTATCTATGGTCACCGATGGGAATCATAAGAAAAAAATAATTATTGCTGAAAAGTATCAAACAAATGGCGTACTTTATGAAATACATACTTGGCAACAGCGCTCTCATACATAAACATTTTTGACATATTATTACAGCCCACTTTTGAGAACTAACCAATGAAATAGACTACAGAAGTAATTTGAGCGCGAAATTTAAAATGGAGTCGATAGGCGTTCAAAAATGTATGGGGTTTAACAGAATATTCGTTACTATTCTCTTAAAACACATTTCTTAACAAAACAAATGGCTGTTTCATAAAAATAATTAATAAACCCTGTCATTATTGGCTACAAAACTTTATTATTTCGTGTGAAATAATTTTTTATTTAAAATTTAAGATTTATAAAAAACGAATGTTCTATCTTAATTCACTGATTCAGCCAGTGACGTTTAATTCTAACAGAACTTCCTCGTTGACGTTTGTCGAGGTATAATTTGAGCAATTATAATTAGAAATTGCGTTTGTTCTTTCCATTTGGAGTTGGAAAAATGTTTTGAAGTCGTCTGAGTTACGCTAGATCACGCGAAGGTACGCTAAAATTATAAAAAAAATGTTTTCACCAATTAGGTATTGGATATCTAGGTACTATTTTGGCTTTTTCTTCAGTCGGAAATGTAAACTTTTTGCAGTCATAATTTTCATTATGACTGCAGTCAGGTACAAAACACCACCCAATAACAAATTGCTTTAATTATTAACGACGACAACGTGTTTAGAAAACGAGGTTATGTCAGTAGAATGAATGAAACTTGACAGTTGTCCTGCCAAGGCGACGGGAAAGACATTTTGTACATTTTATGTTTTTATGACGACTCCACATGCAGAAGCATCAATGGATTGAAATAAATTTGAATTTGAATTTGAATTCAATTCAGAACGTAGTTTGAAGAAGACAGCTGCGACTCAAAAGGAGACAGTTGCGACTCCGCCACGCCTTTCTTTCCTAATCTATTGAAAGATTTTTTCCCTTTCAAATGCGACGATGCCTATATGTCTTTACTATATTAATATGCAGTCATCTATATATTTAAAACACAAGCCCTATTTCTCTAGACAATCCGCCAGCAACCCCTGCTCAACCGATTGACATAATTTTTTTTTAAAATGAGGCCTTTAGTCCACAGATATGTTATCGCTATTTTTTTTTTGGTGAAATTTCTTTAAAAGGGGTGATTTCAAACGATAATAGTAAAAATGACGAGGGGGGCAGTAGGGTGAAGAGAAACGTAAACATCGGCGTTCACGATACATGAGTGTGAGAGAAATGAAAATGTGCAAATGTGGTGAAAATATCGGTGTGTCTGAGACGCAAGTAAATAGTGTGTCTGAACGACGTATGTCATTCTTTAAGTCAACTGTTTAAAATCCAAGACAAATGCACCGCGAATATATCACTCAATATCGGCTGTCACTTTAAAACTAAAGATGAAAATCGGACATAAAAACGGATTTAAGGCGGGTACTTTTTGTCAATATTAGATAAATTGTGAATTATAGATTCTTTTTAAATGTACCCTCGAACCGATAGCCATAATTTAAGATTATAAAATCCAATTTTCAATTTCGCCAAGAGCCGCCGTTTGCTTAATGAGTGCGACAGAGAAAAGACAGAGATGCATATAAAAGTCATGTTGCATATTTGACATCTCGATATTGTCATTTCTAAAATTATAAAACAAAAGATGTTCAAAATGTTAAACATTTAATAGCTGTCACTTTGTTACTGCAAATGACAAATTAGCTTCAGTTTGGGTTTAGGACCGGTACTTTTTGTCAAATTTATGTAAAATGTTAATATTAGATTCTATTAGAACCTATGTATGAGACGGAGCCTGCGATATTTGCTTGGATATTTGATTTTAAAAACGGCCAAGAGCATAGATATGTCTCAATGAGTAAGACGAAGATGCAAATATACGGGATGTCCATAGATATATCCGGCTCTCGAACTGTCAGTTGGAAACAAATGATCCTCGATTATTAGTTTAATTAGCGCTAAAATTCAAAACAATCGTTAGGTATAAAAATCTTATTTTATATAAAAAATAGTTAACAAAAGTGTAAATTTAGGTTCATTTAAAGCGAAAATAACATTTTCATATTTTATGAAAACTGTTTTTTGTATAAAATTTGGTCAGAGATCACGAAAAAATTTACAGTTCAATCTGACGTTAATAGATAAAAAGTACAGTCGAGAATTCCAATTTGACATTTCAGATTCTAACCTAACATATACAGACAAAAATATATTTTTTACATGTTTTTAGTCAAATAGGCGTTTAATTGAAGGTCTGCGAAAAATTTAGAGACGGCACTGCCCAGTTTTTTCAATATTAAAGCTACATTATTTTTGACAGATTACATATTCTTTTCCGATAGTATAATCATAGAGATCGGTTATAAGAAAAATAAAAGTACTAATCATGTCAAGAAATTAGCATGTGTAGAGGGCAGAGCCCCGTACTGAAGGAATATGGATTGGCCGACTCTTAACTAGGTACGTTTGTAAAAATTAACCGATTCTTTTGAAAATTGATATTTGAGAGTTTTATAGGACACAAAAAAATAAAATGACGTCAGATTTCAAAATGGCGGCCATTTGAAATTTTTTTTTGTAAAAATTATCTGATCCCTTTTAAAATTGATATTTGACAATTTCATAGGACACAAAAAAATAAAATGACGTCAAATTTTTCAAAATGGCGGCCATATGTACTTTGTTATATAAATCATCCGATCCTTTTGAAAATTGATATTTGAGAGTTTCATAGAAAAAAAAAAATAAAATGACGTCAGATTTTTCAAAATGGCGGCCATATGGAGTCTTCTGTAAAAATTATCCGATCCTTTTGAAAATTGATATTTGAGAGTTTCATAGGACACAAAAAAATAAAATGATGTCAGATTTTTCAAAATGGCGGCCACATGTACTTTTTTGTAAAAATTACCCGATCCTTTTGAAAATTGATATTTGAGAGTTTCATAGGACACAGAAAAATAAAATGACGTCAGATTTTTCAAAATGGCGGCCATATGGACTCTTTTGTAAAAACTATCCGATCCTTTTGAAAATTGATATTTGATGTATATGTACGTGCAAATTTTTTTTCTCTTTTAAATATAGTACTTAGTTTCTCAAATACCGACAAACTCATCGATTTTTTTCTGAAGATCATTCGTACGTAAGTATTACACTGATAGATACGTTCTATAGCTTCTAAAAAACTACTATTTTACGTACACTTTAAAGTTATGTTTGAATCAAAAATATTTATCAAAAATTATATTAAAAACATATCGTTAAAAGCTAGGTTATGTGTTTTACTCACGCGTTCGTATACACAATGATATTGAGAAAGCTTGAAATATATATTTCTTATTGTTTTCTTAATAAAGTGATTCATATTACATATAAAAAAGGTTTGTGTTGGCAAACATTTTTTTTGGTGATAGCTTTTACTAAACCATTGTTAAAATAAAAATATATTTGAGCACTGTGGTTGGAATAAAAACAAAATAAAATATAGTTACTTCTTACCACAACAGTTTTATTGATGGATATACATTTTGAAAGCTAAGCTTTCATCTTCAGCGAACACTACATGTAGTGTTCGCTGAAGATGAAAGCTTAGCTTTCGAAATGTACATCCATCAATAAAACTGTTGTGGTAAGAAGTAACTATATTTTATTTTGTTTTTAAACCATTGTTCTTTGAAGACAGTGTTAAGTCGTCGCAAAAAAGTTTTGCACGGGTACACTAGTATTATGTATTATAATTTATATCTGTGTTAAGGTAAGGCAACTTGTACCGGGGTAAAAATTTTAGCTAAAAAATCCAGTATGGTATCTTTTAGAATAGTTATTAAGATACATATTTGTGCCTGTGATTATACGTGCCATACATCCTTAAAAAATTTGACATAGCCACTCTGCTCCGTGGTCAAAGATATACCAGTAACAATCTCTGTCACGTCTACTGCCAGTCTGTCAGTTTTCCTGTCTGTCTGTATGTGTAAATCTTTATGCGAATCCCTTCGTACCATACATGACTAATATATTTCGCATGCATGAAGATAATAAGATAAGCCTATGTATATAGAATAAATTCCAGAACTGCCAACTTTAATTTACAAGATAATAACACACTAGTTGTGGGATATAACTAATAGTTAGTGTTCTTGTCTCAAAAATTAGTTACAACTATCTGGATAGTTAGTTTTATGTCAGAGTATATTATACAACCGTAAGATCGACAAGTTTTGACAGACGACGAAAAATTTAAATCAGCAGCTATATAGATATATACATTTTTTTACAAAATTCCTTTACAAATACGTAGTTTTTATAATATTATTATATAGATTATTTATAAAAGAATTTTGTAAAAAATGTACAGGTGTGGAGAGAACGCGAAGAAAGGAAAAAAAGTGCATAGCCATATTTTCTGCGTGCTCTCTCAACACCTGTAATTATTTTTTTACAAAATTCTATTACGATTAGTCTTTATAATTGATGGCAAGTAGAAATATCGTATTTTCGAAAAAAAATGTCTATCTGTTTGACTTATAACTAGAGAACTACGGCATTAATTTCGATAAAATTATTATTAACCGTTAGCTTAAAGTTCAACTTAAAATTGAAGGTACAACTCATTGAGTCATTATGTTAGGCCATCGGGAAGCAGCATAATTCCGTTATTTAAAATCGAGGGGGTGGAAGCCGCGAGCGGTACTTAAATAAGTAAAATTATGAATCGCAGACAAAAAATGTTTAGGTAGGTATATTCCAAAAGTTGTAGAGAATTTTGATCTCTACAAGATTATATCCATTTTTACAAAAAATGGAACGGACCCAATAAATTCGCAAAAAAACATTTTTTGTGACCTTGAACTTCAAATATCTAGCAGCTCCGGCACGATATCGATGGGGACTTTTTACACGTTATTTAAAACACCATATCGAAGGTGTTTACAAAAATTCAGCTAACTGCGAATTATTTCCCAGTTTAAATCTAAAACGACTGAGCTATATATTATGCAATAGTAGATTGTATTTCTAGTGGCGTAATGAGGTACCTATATTACTGACGAATAGTGATAGTATGTTAAAACGAGCGATAGCGAGTTTTAACAGTCACACGAGTATATCATTGCGCACGAGATATATTATATGGTATTTTTTTCGATACCGACTATAAAAAAGCTGCTTTTCACTTTATTTTTAGTATTTTCAAAATTTTTTGATATTTCATTTTCAATTCACTTCTATTATAGTAGGCCGAGAATAGCTATGAGTAGGTAATAGCGGGCGGATCTGGACGAATAAACATAAATTACTATGGAAATGGTTTGCTTTCCCACACTTAGTGTGAGAAAGTTACGTTGCCGTACACCGACCTGTCAAAAGTCACTTTACATGAATAAATACATGCATTTAAAGCAGCTATTGTATAGTGAGTATGGCAAAAAAAATTAAAAAACGGTAATATTATTATAGATGAATAAAACAGTATTCGCTGTGAGCAGATGCATGGAGGGGATTCCAAAGTGATTGTTAGCGCGCAACAACGGACAAATAGAGAAACATGCGATAGTACTTTACCTTCTCTATGGTAACTGCTAAGCATAAATACGTCATAGTAAATGACAAAATATAAAATGGGCCGTGAAAGTGACACTTCTTGTTAAAATAAACTTTGAATTTTTATGCAGAAAAAATATAATATCTATACGAAATGGTCATTTGTTTTTAAATTTATTATGACATAAATTATTATTTTTTTTAATTATTTAATAATAATTATAAAATAATTTTTGGATGTAATTTAAGTAGATATTTGACATTATTGCTCTAATTTAACAGATGACTTTTCGGTTTTCCACGTAGATTTGATTAAGTGTACTTATCAAAATTATTTTTCGATTCATGAAAAAGTAGGTTTATGATTTATATTGTTCACAGAATTTCACAAAACACACTTTTCACGCTGCTATTTTTGAATTCAACAGAATCATGAAATGCTTGCATTGTAACTTTAGCACCGCCGATTTACGCTATCGTTCACCAGACGGCAGGACTATGTATCTGCTCATAGCGAAGGTATTGAGTTCGCAACTGTATACCTCTATATAAGTATGTTTATTTGGGAAACGAAAACAGACATAATAATATAATCCTCTTTGGGTTAGCGAATATAATTTAACGAGAGTGATGTTTTACTCAATTAGTACACCGGGGACGTGTTATGAACTTTAGCTGCTATTATAAAACAAGACAGTAAAGACTGTTACATAAAAAAGAATTAGTTTAAACCGCAAGGGGGCGTTAGTTGGTTATTTGTTATGTCAGAAAATATTAAAACTGTCACGCTTCTAGCGATTAGCAATTATCCACCGCACCAAAGCCATTATATTCAGACTATGCTGCTTAAAGGTCGAACTATAGCTACATCAAAACTACGGGCAAAACTATTATTTTTTATTATAGATGTTATTCTTTAATTCGAAAATAACTTGTTATAAATCACTGTTGATAACAATTATAGCCCTTTGCTAGTTAACTCTTACTTCCACTATGCATAAAACCTTAGTAAAGAACAAAAAGAAAAGGTCAAGTGCGAGTTCAACTCGCGCGCAGAGGGTTCCGTACAACCATATGTGTTTATGGTACAACAAGAAAGGAATAAATTAAAATTCACTTCATTACATTGAATTTATTTTTTTGATATGATTTTTAAACTAAATTTCTGATTCTGAAAATTCCAAAATATTTACATTAAGTATAAAATAAAATACTTGTCGTCAGTCGGATATGAACCCGGCTTTTCGGGGTGACATGCGAACGCTTTACCCATTACGCTACTGCAAGAATCTGCAGTGGCACATCAGAAAAAAGGTATACTCGAGTAGTATAAGCGTTCAATTCTAGAGAAAACAACAGAGATACTTACAAGATATACGAGTATAATATATCCATGTATGGGGAGCCGCCTTTTTGATTTTTATTATTTGCCAGGGTTCATGCCACAACAACACACAATCCGTGAAAATTTCAACTAACTCCCTCTGACCGTTTGTAAAATAGATCCTTGTGAAAGACAGGCGAACGGACGGACAAAGTAGACTCAGTAATAGGGTTCCGTTCGGAGGAACGGAATCTAAAAACGCTTATTTGGTAACAAGTCTCTAATAACCTGTTATTTGTTATCAGTTATTTAATTGTCAGATTTTCTTTTAAACTGGTGAAAGTATCAATTAAATTTTCAATTTGTAAAAAAAATAAATATACCTACGAATTAGTACTTCGGGTACACTAGCAGTTGATGATTGTAAAAAAGAACACGGCGTTTAGCGAATATCTGAAAATTTCAAATATAAAAGTTGATTATTTTGGATGATTTACTTTGCAGTGACAGTGAGTTTACCACAACAATGACAAATTGGTTGAGGCTTTCGCGGCCAGTTGATGAGCTGGTGTTGTCCTGATTCGGGTCTATAGGCCGTCGTTGGTTGGAATTGCTTCCTAACGTTTCGCTAGCACGTGTAGCGAGCTTCTTCAGAGGTCCTTCCATCTCCGATGCTAGAGGACGGAGATGGAAGAACCTCTGAAGAAGCTCGCCACTCGTGCTAGCGAAACGTTAGGAAGCAATTCCTACCAACGACGGCCTATAGACCCGAATCAGGACAACACCAGCCTACCACAACAATGTTTCTATAATGGTGAAGGTCCGTGCTTATACGGGTGCATCTGGGCCGTACAATGGTCAAAATCGAATATAAATCGAAAGCAAATTGAATGTGAAAGCTACCTTTCGATGGAATAATTCGATTAGACAAAATATATAGGAAGAATATCTGCCGAACAATTGCTGTCGATTGCAGTATGTTGAACGGCAGCTATCGTGGTAATAAACTATTTGCACCTCTGCATTTACGATTTAATTGTGTGCTATTTTGCTTTAAACTGTTGCAAACCGTTGCAATCATTTTCTAAAGGGCCGAACGATTTGAGTTGATTAACCTGTTGATTATCTGTTGCTCTGTAGGATTAGATAATCCTACAAAGCAACAGATAATCTAGGATCGTTTGATTTTCGATATGGTTTCCATTCAGGTTGATCAACTCAAATCGTTCGGCCCTTTAGAAAATGATTGCGACGGTTGATGGAACCTCCAAAATAATCCACTTACAAAAAGTGTATTTAATAAAAAAAAGAAGACAAATTGGTTGGCTAATTGATGTATTTTATTATCAGTCACCACAAAGTCCATGGTTCTTACAACAACAAGTGGTTTTTATCATCAGTATTTCAATGTTTCAATAATTAATATACTTTATTCTACATATTATGTAAGTATTTATGTATGTATGTAGGTATAGCTAGTACATATCATATTATGTATGTATATATTATGTTGGTAATGCGTATGTCATGTGTTACATATGTCTAATGTATAACAATGAGTCAAAATTGGAAGGAGGAGAAATTACTGATTTTGACTCAATGTTAAATATATAAATATCATATTGTAATAATGGCATTAATTAATAATTTATATTAACATTTATAATACATTAACATTTACAGTTATTATAATATTATATTGATGTATATTTTATAATTAAAATGAATTTAATTATCAATACTTCAAATCTCTCTTTTGAAGAGATTTAAAATAAATCAGACATGCTCTCTAATTGGTAGATGTGGCTGGATGAATCTCCAATCAGAAGGCAGCTGAAAATATACATTAATATGTAATACAATGTACGTTTAGATTTTTATATCAATTTTATTAAATATATAAAATAGATCTAATTGAAAATGTCGAACAGAAAAAAATAATTTATTGTTCAGAAATGAAGAACTAATTTTCTTTGCTGTATCGCCCGACAATTTGCTTAGACATAACATTCAATAATTTTTTTTGCAAAGATTTTTAGTATTGACATATAATTGATAAGTAAATTAATCAATAGATAATTTTCTTCATCATTAATTATGATTACAATTCCACAACAGATACTTTGATGTTTTTCAATTGACACTTTTCGATACAAGTCGAAAAGCATATCAAATTTTTTATATATTTTGCTTATAAATAAAAATACTACGTACTCTTTAAGCAAATGCTAAACGTGTAAACACATTTATCAGCTGATTATTACAAAGCACTGTTAGACATTAAATTAAATAAAAATAATTTAAATATAAAAATCATTGAACAAAGTTTAAAATAATCTTCATCAAAAAATATATTATATTCTCGCATAGATTGAATCGTTAGCAGTTATTCGATAAGCCTGGGGGTCGTTGTATAATAATACGGCGTGGTAGGATTTAGGTACGATGCATTTAGCCCCACTTCTGGAAAAGTCCCATGCGCTGGCATCGGCAGTTGGAGCCCCACAAATTGCACCGACACGAACTATTGTAACAGCAGTCGTTTGGCCGATGGTCACAATTCCCGCCTCGTCGAACACAACCACGTCTGAAAAGATAGATTAAGGAAGAACGTCTGCAAGGAAATTAGAAATATCTTTTGATAACATTCAGCCTATCTATACACTAAAAGCGGCAACAGTGACCGACAATTAGAGATCACCACATCATCAAAATGTAACCCGTCTCATCATGCAGCAGAATTTTGCTTTGCTAATTTAAATTTTATAACAAATATTTTTAAAATAATTGTAGTTTAAAAACGTGACATGAAAATTAATATATTATTTTACAGAGATAATCTAGGTACCGAGTAGTAGACTACTGTATTGTATTCTTTGCTTAATTTAACAAGTTGATGAAAGCCAACAGTTTGCTTAAATGTTCAAAAACAATTTTTTGAAAAAAGATGAGAGGGTTAAAATTGATGTATGTAGATTGAATCCAACTTACAGATATCCACCCTATATATTAGATTTTTTCATTCCACAGTTTAATTATTATAAACATTTTATTCGTAGTTTTTAAGGCTTTAAAGTTAAATTACAGGTGTATCGTATTTCATTCAAAACCGTGCCTTCAACGACTAATTCCCATGGAAACGGGAACGAATTTGGCCGTACGTAATGAGATATATATGGACACGCGTACATGTGCGACGGATATGCCCATTTTTCATACACGCGAGCGTTGATTAATTCGTATTATAATATAGTTTTATATTTTTCTTAAGATATATATGTGTGTGGCCAGCTTTAATTGATAGCTTTTTATAATTAAGTTTACAGTTATGTTACAATGCGAACTATTATAAACCGACTCTACTTCTAAAAATCGAAAAGCTCGGATAATACGGGCTTTTTACAAAAACATTGCTAGGATAACCTGGGCTCTTACACAGAAAGGTTCGATTAATACGGGGAGTAAAAATTAGATGTCGCCCTCGGTAAATCGCAAACTCGGATTAAACGGACTCGAGTTCTACTGTATATAGTGTATATTGATCAGATGATATTCTTTGATAAATTATTATAGACACTGATGACCTCAGCTGTTGAGCGTCTATAATCTATTTATTGTTATCTTTTGACCTTTTCAGTTCAATTCGTTTTCGTCATTAATATTTATGATTCTAAATTTGTAATAGGTATATATACATTAACGTAATTAAGGTGTGTTAATATTTGATATTAATAGCTTAATGAGGTTATTAAAATTTTGAACAGAACCGAACTTAGTATTTTAATTAGTTTGTTATGTTATATTTTTTCCCAATATAGTAAAATATTGAAAAAAATTATGAAACGTTACTTAATCTCAAATGAAGATTCAAATTTAAAAATACAACATAATCCGGTTTAGTCATTCAATTATAGGTAGGTAATATTTTGATTTGGCAGCGTAACTAGCATATATGCCAATTTAGTTCCGGGATCACGTGCGAAATTCCTGAGTTGCGTTACATTTTTGATCAGTTCTCATCCTCCTTTAGTCGTAGCGTAATAATAAAGCTTCTGTTACGCGAGAATAAGTACTATAAGGCTTTTAAATATTGAAAGAATTTTTCAAACAAAGAAATAAACAAATAAACTTTGTCTCTTTTTCAGGGTTCCCAGTAAACATTTTGTAAGACTTTAACCGGTGATAGATCTGACCAGGTACATTCAAACATAACCCCAGTAAAAATTTTCGAGGTTTTTAAAAAAAATAAATTTTAAAAACGCTGGTCCCCGGCCATAAAATTTAGTAAGATTCGAATAGTTAGTAATTATGTTAATATATTTCAGATCCTTTTAATTCTTTAAATTCTTGGTCCATTTTTCAAGTTCGTCCCTGTTTTGCACATTTGATTTCACCCTCAACGTAATTATTACGTAAACAGAATTAATGTTTTTATTGCGCCTAAGAAATAACACGCGTAACGTATAAATCAATATTTTGTTACCAACTGTTCGCCGCCCTGCACTACGTTAGCAGCTAGTGTTGTTAAACTTCCTGGTTCATCTTTTTTTTTAAATAAATGCCGTGAAGACTTCGTTTCCTTTTTTGTTTTCTCTACCTACATGATATTTTACATTTTCTAAAAAAGAATTTTTAAACGATACTAGGAATGAAACGATAATAGCCTTACTAATCGAGCGGCTGTAACCTAGGATCTCTCCTTCTCTTGTGTTAAATAAGTAGCATCCAATTAAAATATTTGCCACTCTTCATCTCAAATCCTTTCCCCTCGCCTTAAAACGGTTACTGCTCTCCCGACGCTATTTTTAAAGCTAAAGGGTTCGGTTAAACGCCAAATGAAGGACTAAGAATCATACTACAGGCGAATTTTTTGAAAAAAAGTTTTGACTACGTGTGAAAGATAAATACGTAATTTTAAAAAGTTGTATGTTTTTCCAGGAATGTTTTACAATTTTTCGCTTGTAGGATCTGTAGTGTAATTATTGGTCATTTTGAATAATAATAAAACACGAAGTTTTTTAAATTTACACTATATCTTTATTTTATGACAATTGTTTCGTCAACACAGTGACTTCTTCAGAACATATCTTATACTATAAGAAGAAGTCACTGTGTTGACGAAACAATTGTCATAAAATAAAGATATAGTGTAAATTTAAAAAAACTTCGTGTTTTATTATTATTCAAAATGTTTAATATTAATTTACATCAAGTAAGCACCCACTCTATAATATAATTATTGGTCCTTCATTTGGCATCTACCCGAACCTTTTAGCTTTTAAAATAATAATAATAATTTTCTGGAATTATTCATTCAGTACTACCAGGCAACTTTCAGCTACAAAGCCTGATATAATTCTCCTTGATAAAACTACGCGAGTTATGTATGTCATCGAGTTCTCAGCTCCTGCTAAAACGAACATAGCCGCGAAGGAGACTGAGAAGCAGACAAAATATCAAGATCTTCTCTTTAGGCTTAGGAAGCAGTATCCAGACTATTCTGTTAAATTAATTGTCCTTATAATTGGTGTTCTTGGTGGAGCCAAACCTTCACTGTTGGCAAATATAAAAGCTATCCCGGCATGTCAGCGTAATACTGAGTCACTAGTCTGCCGCATGCAAAAGGCTATGTTTATTGAGTCGCTCCGTGTACTCCGTGCGCACGACCCAAACTCACTGTAATCGCCCATTTCATGGTTTGAGACGCGGTTATAGTTTCACCTTGCTCCGCAAGTATCCCTTGTGTGACGGTGACGAACCTGAAGTTTAGAGTGCTTGTGGATGCAAAATTCTTAAGGAATTCTTCCTTCGTAAATAATAATAATAATATATATTGTCAAATGTACGAGCGGTCACCTTTTTTTGGCGAGGGGAAAGGGGGTAATTTCCGGTAGAGAATACTCTTAATTGAAAGCATAATATAATTCTATTTGGGCTTTACCAAAAGTCTAGAGTCTAGATCAAGACAGTCTCGGTTTCGAAGAAACGATTTCTAAAGGCGACGTTACACATGTGACATTTTTCAACAACCAAATATCAAATGTTCGATATTTGGCAAAAAATAACTTGTAGTGTAAATCTGAAATGTGTCGGCACCGATACGATATCGAGTCCATATGAAAACAAAATTATAAATGTGTTATTAGTGTGCCAAATGTAGTATATTAGTAGTTCCAAAGGACACATACACTATTCCATCCGCGACGGTCGGACGAAAGGACCTAGAGGCGGCACCAAAATTGCTCGACGTTCAAGTCATCCTGAACAAATTGTGTGTAAAGACATTATTTATTATAACGAAATTTAGTAGGCACATGTGAATCCATCACCGCAAGAAGCCTTTTTAAAAGGGGTGCAATTGGACCATTTTAAGGGTTGTCTTTAGGAGTTGAAAATTGTTTTCAGGCTCAAAAACACTAAAAAAATTTGAGGACTTGTTTGAAAATCGGAATTTAACCCCTTAATAAAAATTAAAATATACCTTTAAAATTTTAATAAAATAGACCCGACAGATTTAGATGCAAAACTGAAAAACAAAATTCTCTACAAAAAGGTACTTATACCGTTTTTTAAAGGATCCATATTTTTGGAGCTATTATAGTTGCGTGATTATCGATGATTATCTTTCCGGGCAGATTTAAGCTTTAACGAGTAAGTTGGAAATTTACAGGGACGAATTGATATTTCCACTAAAAGCTATTGTTTTAAGAGGTAGATTGTAGATTATAGACGCTTGACATTTGAGATCATTAGCGTTATATGTTATTGTTTTAAATAAAAAACAGAAACTTTACTAAATCAGCCAAAGTAAATTATTTTCTCAGTGGGTCTACGAAAATAAGATACAAGTGTACGTTCCATATAGACCAGCATGATATTATGTAATCTTTAATTAAGGTACGTCATTCTTTACTATGTTCTATACGAAGTCGTTATCTCGGTGATTGTTGTGACTTTATGTGTTGACGCGTTATGTACACAAAATTAATTGCTTCAATAAAGGAACTTACGAACTTTTGGTGGTCTGAATGAACCTCCAAACTATTCTCTAGATATTTCACTAACTTTGTTCCACGTGTCATGTTTATATTTTATGTATATGCGTTCAAAGATATCTTTATCCAAAAGGATATTATCTTAAACTAAGTACTATATAACAAGGGATGGACAGCTTATAATATAACCAAACCGTGCCTCTTAAACGTCTACATCTACATACGCAGGGTCGTTCCTAGGGTAGTCAGCGCCCGTGTGCAAGATTGCGATTGGGTACCCCCCCACCCAGATAATTTCTATTCTATAGTAAAAAATATTATGTAATAATATGAAACTCTGCCACTATTTCGTAATCTGCCTAACTTAGCCTAACTAACAATCAGAATTTATTAAATATCTATTAGAATATATTATTTTTGATAAACTTCTTGCCAAGTAGCACAGAAAGTTGTAAATTGGTTGTCACAAGCTTGTGACAACTAATTTTCTACAACCATTTGGTTCTATGAACCGCTCAAAAAATTATCGCAACCACTCTCACAAGCTCGTCACAACTAAAGTGGCGTAATTTTTCGGTTGCGACAAGTTTGTGGCAAGGTTGTGAGAAGGTTGTGGTTGTGGCCACAACAAGTGAAATATTTGTTTGCGAATGAAGATTACAACCGAATTGCAAATTTTTATTTGTAAAAGAATTTATACGTATTCTATAATTATTATGTAGGTAGGTACTTTACATTATATGCACTTTATAAATCGTTTTTTTTTCATCTGGATATTGTCAAAAGCTAAGAAAAATACAAATTTTCTGTGAAAACGGA
The DNA here is from genome assembly GCA_039654895.1 of Mongoloraphidia duomilia. Taxonomy (NCBI): domain Eukaryota; kingdom Metazoa; phylum Arthropoda; class Insecta; order Raphidioptera; family Raphidiidae; genus Mongoloraphidia; species Mongoloraphidia duomilia. The sequence goes on from CM077524.1 coordinate 13,838,059, forward strand.
TGAGATAGGTCCAAAAATAGCGATTCGCCTCAAAAAAATCAAGTAGGTATTTAAAAAAAATTATTTAAATGTCAAAATTTTGGAAATTTAATTTCATTTAAACAAAACGGTGAAATTGCTTGGATTGTCTAGAAAATATTTAAAAATGTGGTAATAACTATTTTTCAAACAAAAAAAATCACTCTTTTTGGCGAAAATGAATTTTTAAATATTACTGATTTTTGACGAACACTTTTTTCAATATGGCGGTTGCCTTTTCTTCAATAAATATGACGTTTAAAAAGTATACAACCTTTTATTTGTGATGCGAAACATTCTATGACCGTTTGGTTATAGATTGGTTCTGTGAACAACCCATAAATAACCACAACCAAACAGTTCGCAAACGGAGTTGTGACAACCTTGTTACAACTAAGACGAAAACCAAGCAAGAACCACAACCAAATAGTTTGATAGGTCAGTTGTAAGAAGTTTCGCACAACTAAATTACGAAATATTTGGTTTAGACAGCTAACTACTTGTGAAAACAACTATTTCACAACTTTAGTTTTAAGCTAAAAATCTGGTAACCGAATCACAACCAAATGACGGTTGCGACAAAGTTGTGACAACCCTAATTTCGGTTGTGGCAACTAATAATTTTGCTTGTGCTAGTTGGGTTTCCACCACATAATTCATATTATTATAAAAATTAGGTTTATGCAATTTTAAGTTAGCTTTCACATTACAGTTTTATTATATTTGTTACTTTTTCTCGGCGTCTATTTGGCGCCCTTTGCTGTTGGCGCACGTATGCGTCGCCCTCTTGCACACCCGGCATAGAACAGGGACGTTCCGATTAGTGTGTGGTATACGAGTCGAGACATAAATAAAAATTCGATTCGAGTAGTACGTATACTGGGTGAGAAATTTACAGCATACTGCTTTTCAACATTCTTCAGTATACTTATATCTATTCTTTCTAAAATAAAAATCAGGTATTTATAAAGTACTGGATTTGACTCTAAAATGACATTACGTAGAAAATAGCAATTAAAAATTTATTCAAAATTATTTTTTTCTCCTCGAATTTGGCTTACTCAAGTCAACAATTTTTTCTAGAATTTTTTCTATTTAACTCAAAGATCGATTGCTTTCGCTACCCGACCGGTACACGATTTTAAGAGTACCTACTCGTACATCCCTAACAGTCTCTTAAAAAAAAATAATGGATTGAAAATATGAATTGGTGCTAGGCCCAAATAACCTCGCAAATAACCTTAGGTGTTGGTGGTCTTTAAAACACACAACAGTCTCTTCCCCACGATCCTATCTCTCGACCCACTTACGAACGTTTGCGTGTTATTAAAAGCGCTGTGGTGGGGGAGCTTTTAAAAAGAAGCGAAATGTAAAGAAAATAGCAACTCAAGGAGTTTACTGTTAGATTTAGGACATCCCTAACTTATTTTAAATAGACTTGTTCTATTTCCAAGCGATTTAATCACACACCTTGAAAAATAATTACATCAACGTGAAAATAGGCGGCTTATGAATTTAAATTTAAATTAATATTTCTGCGGATTTTGTTCTGAACCGTTATGTAACCGTAAGCTTTATTGAAAACTCTGTATTCCAAAGCTTACAGTTTATGCAAATGTGCTTTTGTTTGGCCGCCATATTTATAACACCACCACTTATTTTAATCCTTGTGGTAAGTCATTTAAAAGCGCTATAAAATAGCCCTTAATTTGGACATAGATTTTGATTCGTTTTATTTTTACGTCTTAATATTCTATTGACATTTTCACTATGTGTGACCCGCGCCTCCACCATAAATAACCGGTATTGCCACCGTATTAAAGATAATCATTGTTTTGATGAAAAAGACAAGAGCCCAAAATTTAAATTAAGGGCATTAAATCAGCCTTTGAATAGCCCTTAAATCTCATACAATTATTTATCATTTTCTATTGACGTTTGCACTATGTGATTTGGAGCGCTGATTCTTTTTGTGGCGTAAGCCGATCAGCACCCATAAAAAGACATTTTTCGAAATTTAACCCCTAAGGTTGTCAAAAGGGGTGTAGTTTTTTTTTGACAAAATTTTCATATCTCACAAATCGTAGAAGCATAGAGAAACTTTTTTGATAATTGGGTCAGAATAATTTATTGGTAATTGTTACGACATGTTTCTGGAATCTGAAACCATGACGAATACCTTACTGGGACAATCCATCTACATCAAAGCAACGCATTTTAAGAACAGTTTATTAGTGTCGCCTTAAGGTACGTGCAGTACGCAGCTGGGATTCTAGATGGTAGCATGTATGGTAGATGGTGGCTGAAATTATAAGAGCTTATAGGTTTGCACAACGAAGCTTTGATACTAGCATTGATACAAGCTTAAGTCGCGTTTGAAATGTCAGATAGCGAAGACGACTATTTGTGTTCTTCTGCTACAAAGTGGTATATTTTAAATACAAATTTGGGTAGGAGCTATCATGCCCACCCTAATAATAGAAAACGATCTAAACGTGGCGAATTTCATTATTTATATCAAGAATTAAATTTTCACCCAAACCGGTTTTTTGAATATTTACGTATGGAACCTAACACTTTTAAATACGTCTTAGAAAAAACTCAAAACAAATTAAATAAAAACTGGCAAAATTTCACTTATTAAACTAGTCACATCCATTATGAAACTTGTAACGGCCATTTGACAGTTGTCACACGTTGATTGTAGTAGTCAGCGCGCTGAAAGAATGGTGAGATACATTCTTGAATCTACCAGCTCTTGTAACAGCGCTTATACCTGCTACACTCACTGCTTCGTTGTCTCGCATATATAACAATGCATTAATTTACGCAAGCCCTGCTATGATCTACGCTACCATCTAGAATCCCAGCTGTGTACTGCACGTACCTTTAAACAGTTTGCTCTCTCTATACTAACATTGTTATTTGTCCGCAGTGAACACTATTGTTTTGCAATGTGCAGTAAACAAGCAACTGATGGAACATGGAACAAAGTCAACAAGTTTCCCACACCGAAACAACAAAAGTCGCAAGGACAAAAATGTTTGCCATATTTATTTTGAACTTTATCGCTTTTTTTTGAAAGAGGTGACTGGAAGTTCCTGTTAGCGTAAATCCGTAAACAATACGAAACATTGAAGAATATTAAGAAAGATATAGGAGGAGCTAGTTACAGGAACAAGCAACATTAACAAAAGTTCTATAATGTTTTTTAGTGTATTTGCCATATGGCACATACACTATTGGCGTCGGTCGGATGGCGGGACCTAGGGGTCGGACCAAAATTTCTCGACGTTTCATAGCCTCCTGAACAATTTGGTACCATTTTTGGTAATGTTTATATATATATGTATATATATATTTATACATATATATATATATATATGTGTTCGCGGCATAACTCTCGAAAGACTTAATTGATTTGAACGAAATTTGGTAGACACGTTGGAATCCATCACCGCACGGAACCTATTTAAAATGGGCCCAATCGGACCATTTTAAGGGTAGTTTTTGGGGGTTGAAAAAAGTTTTTGGGCCCAAAAATACCGAAAAAAATCTCAGAATTGTTTAAAAATTGGAATTTAACCCTTTAGTAGAGATTAAAATGTGTTGCTAAAATTTTAACAAAATCGGCACGACAGGACCGGACTTACAAATTTTATGAAAACACTAGTTTACGGATAGTGATTTATTTGCTGACGGGTGTATTTAATTTGGTACGGAGGTTGCATTGATAATAATATTGAAATTAGGAAAAAAAATATTATTTTAAGGGATGTATTAAGGGGTTAAATTTTTTATTTTGTCCAAAAACAAACTTAAGTTCACATAATAAAACCACAAGGCCTGTATTAGCAAATACACTATATTGTCGGCAGGGTTATGGCACTGCGACCCGAGTTTTATTTTGTATGAATTTACAAGTTACACAGAATGTTTATGAATGAATGAATTGTGAATTATAGACGCTCGACATCAGAGGTCATTAGCGTCACACAGAATGTTTAAATGTGATGAAACCAGTAAGCCAGTAATATAACGCTATTATCGAATCGTTCTCTTTAGTATATGTTTGGTTTAAAAACACGATGACATCCAACCGGTTCTCTGAAGTTAAGTAATTTGCATACTTCTCGTATCTTTCATGAATGCTCTATAGACTTCGTTAATTCTGTGGGTGACTTATAACGAGTGTAATAAATTCAACAGGTGATTGAGGAAGTTCTTTTAAGCAAAAAAGTCTTTCTTGTTAACTGAAAGAATTAATAATTATATCATAAAGTTAAGACATAAGAGTCAGCTCTCGCATGATGTGAAATATCAGTTGCAAATTGCTTTATAATGGAAATAATTGATTATTTAATCGTGTCACTGCAGAATAAATGATAATTCGATAATAATATTCGGGTTCTAGTAATGTATTGTAATGTTACTCATTCGATGGGTGTTCCTAACAGGAATGCTCACTTAAGCATTCATTTTTATTTAATAATAATTATATTTTTGTGCATCACCATTCACCATCGATTCCAAAATTGATTTTTTTTTCTGCAGATCGATTGGTCAGTATTAAAGGGGTGGCAGATCACCCCAAACGAGTCATGTACCCGACGAAACTCATATTATCAGTTCAAGGTTCAAACTTTAATATGTTGTTACGGCGCCTGTCCCAAGCATATATTTCAATTTACAGAACAAAATGTCGGTATTAACATCCTTGCAGAACGATATAAATACCTAGGTGAGTTTTCCTCTAAGAGAGGGGGTTAATACCGACATTCTGTTCTGAAAATTGAAATATATGCACAAAACAGTCGCCGTAACAACATATTTTTATCTCTATACCTACTTGTTTCTAAATTCTATTGTCGTTTGCAACATCCAAAACGTTGTATAGTTGCATTAAAATTTAAAAAAGACCAGAGCGTGTTTTTTTGCACCATCAGCGAAGCAATTTAGCAGTTGGAATATTAACTGAACAAAGGTCAACTAATTACGAATTCAACGTTGATGATTTTCAAGCGACATTCGCTCTAAACGAAGCCACGCTCTGGCCTCTTCCAATTTATAATACTATACTGTTATCGATTTTCAAATAATCCGCAGTCTGGACCACAAATATAACTATACTTCGTTTCCCGTAAGAACGTAACTTTTATGAACATCTAACTGGTCAATGGGCGGTGCCTATCGTTCCTTCATTTCTTTCTTGTTGATTTTAAAAGTGTGGAAGCAAACGGAAATTCAATAAATATCGATTCGTGATCGAATTCAACAAATTTTCGTCTTCAACTGCCTATTTGGTATACTTCTTCTAGAACGGTCATTACAAAAATAGACCAAGAGATGCCTTCCTTCTGACATCATTAAATCAATAATTCAGAGCGATTGATTTATTTTTTTGCTTTGATGCTGGGTAACAAACCGCATTGTCAGATTTGGCAATGGTCTTAAACTTGGGATCATATATTCAAATTTTATATTTATGCAGGAACAGTCTAATGTCTTCGTCAAACTCTGTGTTACGTAGAACATGAGATTGTTCTCCTAGAAAAACAAACTGATCTACATAGAAAAATATCGCTTTTCAATCTTAATTTTGATCAACATTCGTAAAAAAAATGTTTCAAATTGGAAATTGCACAAAAAACTATGTTAAATACATATATACACAGTTTTATACTGTGTGGTTTAGAAAAGGTAACATAGGGAAAATTACATTGAGAACAATTACAATTTTGTAGTCGGCTATGGGTCATAAAACCTAATGTAAATATGCAGTAGATGCTTTGTTTTTTTTTTAGTTAGCAGGTTCCAAGTCACTCTTAATAGTCAACCGTTGCTACGGAAAATTGTTTAAAAAATTCACTGTACCTACTATTTTTCTACGTAAATCCACTACATATTTACATTATGTCTTATGGCCCATATTCGCTATGTGCAACTGCTTGGAAGGGAGACGCTGAACGACCGTGCGCGCTTAGCGGCGAAAGCTGGCATTCTTAGGGCACGTCAGTGACGTCATATACTGATATAAAATCAAAAGTAAGAAATGACAATTCGTAAATGCTGCATTATTAATTGTAATAATACATAAAAATAGTGATGTTAGCTCTTATTGTTTCCCAAAATATAAGCAAAAGTTAATTCAAAGAGAAAAATGGATTTCCATCGTGAGAAAGTACAAGTAAGTATCATAACCTTAATTGTACATTCACAATAATGTAGTGTGAACGCACTAGAAAATATATATTTAATATAAAATAAATATAAGAATAATGAAATTTAATAATTTTTATAAAATTACAACTTGAATTTTGATATTAAATTAATAAAATAAGACAAAATATTCTTTTATATAATATATGACAGATGTGACAGATAAAATTGCACTATATTAGAAATAATAATAATTAAAGACTACTGTTAATATATAAAAGAACTTACATAAACTTTAACAGAATAAGGCTCAGAAGTTACTAAAGTCTGCCTAATTACTGCTGCTCGAATCAAATAGCTTTTTCCATTTTGTCTTAATTCTCCAACATCAATTCCATGATTAGCCTCAGCTAAGGTTTTACCCTTTGACACAGTTTGAGGTTGAAAGTTTATAGTATGATTTATTTTTTCAAAACCCGTTTTTAATATGGCATTCATACTTTTTACTTTTATCATTAATTTTAATTTTAATTCACTTTTTACTAGTTGTCCCATTTGACATAATGTATAAAAGTGGCAGTGGTCTCGCCGATTAATGCCACTAGATGTCTCGACTTTGATGTTGCACATAGCGAATAGCCGACTACAAAATTGTAAGTGTTCTCAATGTAATTTTCCCTATGTTACCTTTTCTAAGCCACACACGGTATAAAAATATAGTTTCAATCGATCAATTATTATTTCTCGAGCAGGTTCGATTTAAAATTCTACAATCATATTATTTATGCTTTTCTTATGAAGAAAACTTGGATTCTCAACAAAAACAATGAAGAAAAACTAGAAAGATGGGAAAGGAAAATATTACGGAAAATTTATGGAGGAGTTAAAGAAAACGACGGACAGTGGAGACGCAGAACAAATAGGGAAGTTACAGAATTGTATAAATACCCAAGTATCATACAAATAGTGAAAGCGCAAAGAGCAAGGTGGTAAGGACATATTTTGTATACAGAATGCCAGAACAAAGACATGCAAAAAAGGCGCTCTTACGGAGAAGGAGGAATAAGAAGAAGAGAAAGACCAAAAAAGAAATGGTCGGAAGCCGTACAAGATGATATAAGAAAACTTGGAATACAGAACTGGAAAGGAAAAGCAAGTGACAGGAAGGAAAGGAAAAAAATAGTTTAAGGCCTAAAGCGCTGTTATATATTATGTGTGTGTGTGTGGTCACAATCTAGGGTCATTGTCAAACTAGATTTTCTGACAATGCTTTCTGCCACCCAGCATTACAGTTCCAAATTATAATGTTGCGAGAAGCGCAGTAGGTATCTAATTAACGTCGAACATATAATTGAAAGACATCGATTGATTCTTGGCGACCGTTCGATACGTAGTAATTGATGGCCGCCAAATTAAAGCTCTAGCACATAGGCTTTTGGTATCGTTGCACAGTCAATTATGGTACTCACTTCTGTTCATTATTCTGAAGTAGATTCTCTAAAGCACTCTCCGAGTATTCGTCTTGTAAACTGTCCTCTGAAACAAACAGAATATTGTATTATAATATTGTTTACACTAATAAATTATTATGTATAGATATACAGGGTGCTGAATCGTTTTGCGGGAAATAGGGATTTAACCCGTAAAATCAAACTTTTGCGATTTCCTGCTTCCCTAATTATTTTAGGAAAAATATCTTCGAATAAAAGTTTTAGAACATAAAATTCTGCATCTAAAACATTAAACAAAATTAATTTTGCATGCTTTGTAACGGCAGAAATTTGATATGAAAATGTCAAAATTACCTCAAAAACAGATAGCGATAACCATGGAACTTGAACAAAATGATTAGAAATTATTCTCACAGCTAAAACGTCATCATTTTGTTCAAGTTCCATGGCTATCGCTATCTGTTTTTGAGGTAATTTTGACATTTTCATATCAAATTTCTGCCGTTACAAAGCATGCAAAATTAATTTTGTTTAATGTTTTAGATGCAGAATTTTATGTTTTAAAACTTTTATTCGAAGATATTTTTCCTGAAATAATTAGGGAAGCAGGAAATCGCAAAAGTTTGATTTTACGGGTTAAATCCCTATTACCCGCAAAACTATTCAGCACCCTGTAGAGCAGCGGTTCCTAATCTTTTTCAGCCGCGGACCCCCAAGGAAATCAAGCATAATGCCAAGGACCCCTGAGTGAAAAAAAGGTGCAATTTTCGGACAATATATTTTAGTATTCCTTCATTAAATTAAAAAACAAAAAACAAGCGTAATAATTACGAGATGTTTGGCGTAGGTAATTTATTAGTGTATTTGCCATATGGCACATACACTATTGGCGTCGGTCGGATGGTGGGACCTAGGGGTCGGACCAAAATTTCTCGACGTTTCATAGCCTCCTGAACATTTTGGCACCATTTTTGGAAATGTCTATTAATTATATATTTATATATATATATATGTGTGCAGGCAATAACTTTTGAAAGAGTTAATTGATTTTGACGAAATTTGGTAGGCACGTTGAAATTCATCACCGCACGAAGCCTATTTAAAATGGGCCCAATCGGACCATTTTAAGGGTGGTTTTTAGGGGTTGAAAAATGTTTTTGAGCCCGAAAATGCCGAAAAAATTCTCAGAATCGTTTCAAAATTGAAATTTAACCTTTTAGTAACGATTAAAATGTGCTGCCAAAATTTTAATAAAATCGGCCCGACAGGACCGGACTTACAAATTTTATGAAAACACTAGTTTGCGGATAGTGCTTTACTTACGGAAGGGTGTATTTAATTTGGTACCGAGGTTGCATTGATAAAAATATTGAAATTAAGAAAAAAAATATTATTTTAAGGGATGTATTAAGGGGTTAAATTTTTTATTTTGTTCAAAAACAAACTTAAGTTCACATAATAAAGCCACAATGCCAGTATTAGCAAATACACTATATTGTCGGCAGGGTTTTGGCACTGCGACCCGAGTTTTTTATTTTTGTTAATGCTCTAAGTAAGATAGATGCGTATGGGACCGCGGACCACCAAACATATGCTCGCGGACCCCCAGGGGTCCGCGGACCACAGATTAGGAACCGCTGCTGTAGAGTATAGTATAGTAATATCATCTCTCTGTAGTACAGAGCATTCAAAGTTAAGTCTGCACTATTGCTAACTTTGTTATATTGGTGGTAAGACTTCGCTTAAATGAGCCTTTTTAGGGTTCCGTACCTCCGAACGGAACCCTGTTACATAATTGGATTATTCAACAACGCTTTATGAATAACCCAACATTGTAAACGAACCTTAACTAATGTAGACACGAATCTTTGTTTATCCTGTTAGTAAACAAGGCATGTAAACCTAAACCTGCCTCCAGCGATTACATGTAGGAATTATATTTCCAATCGCATTGCTCTTTAGTTGAACAATGAGACGTTGGGAGACGACGAAGCTGCTCGTAATTCAATAGTCTAACTAAATAAGAATTAGTGCCAGAAACGTAATAGCCTACGTCTACAAAATCAATTTTCCAAACAATCGATTGGAAATCGAAAAATTATCCTTGTTGTGTCCGTTGACCGTATGAAACGTTATACATTGAATTTATACAGGGTTAGCCAATATACGTAGGGATGGTTTTCAGTAGGCGATGGAATACGTCATCTACGTCAAAAAGATGCTCCATAGTGTGTGCATTTTTTGAAGTAATGGCGGGTTTGCATTCGGTATTATCATACCTATCGCAAACGTTCTCAGTTTTCACCGGATTGTCCAATGCGCTCCGGCTGAACAAAATTCTGCGTAAGCCCTTCAGTATTCACATTATAAATATACAGGGTGGCTGATTTTTCATTGTCCAGCTTATATCTGCTGAAATATTTAAGATACAAGAGAAAGTTAGATAAGAGACATGTGTAACTGAATCTGATTTATAAAATGGCTCAAACAATTTTTTTCCATGGCCTACCTATTTTCCGGAAAAATATCTAACTTTGGTTTTTTAAGTACGACGGTATGTATATTTTTCCGGAATAAGATTCTAAATAAATTTCTCTTTACAACGAAGTATCAAAAGTAGGGTTTTGCCTTTAAATTACGCCTAATAAATAAATAAAAGAAAATTATGAGAGTCGGCTGTGATTAGGTACTAATATTTTCTCTATGATTAACAAAATTATAACAACATTTATTTAACTACAAATTAACAAATTTGAATAATACACAGTGTGTTTTATAATGAATGTTCAAATTGTCAGCCATTAAATTCTAAACATTTTTGAACCCTAGCATTTCGCAGCATTTCAGGTGTAATTAACAACCAGGCTGCAGTGATTTTATTTCTAAGTTCCTGCATATTTTGGGAAGGAATATCTTAAACTTATTAGGTGTAATTTAAAGGCAAAACCCTACTTTTTATACTTCGTTGTAAAGAGAAATTTATTTAGAATCTTATTCCGGAAAAATATACATATAGCGTCCTACTTAAAAAACCAAAGTTAGATATTTTTCCGGTAATTAGGTAAGCCATGGAAAAAAATTGTTTGCGCCATTTTATAAATCAGATTCAGTTAAACAAGTCTCTTATCTAACTTTTTCTTGTATCTTTAATATTTCAGCAGATATAAGCTGGACAATGAAAAATCAGCCACCCTGTATAGATATTATCAGTTAGTAATCATATATATCAAAATGACGACAAGGCTAAAATGTAATTTTCTATCCATACGTCGGAAATATATATACTAGGGTGGGTCAAAAAAAATCAATTTTTTTTTTTTTACAAGTGACACGGAAAAATGGGTGCTAGACACCTTAAAAAAATTCTCACCAAATATGAGCTCTTAATTTTAATAGAAAGATCCTCCGCATCACAGTTTTTTATTTTTTTCTCAGTCTAATAGAAAAAAATTCATACCTCATCCGTAATTGATTGTACAGAAAAATGTTTTAAGAGAATTTTGTAGGAAATTTAATGCTCTACAAAAAAGGTATCTTATATTTTTTCCGCAAACCTCACCATTTGAAAGATATTGAAGATTTATAATAATCATTTATTGTCGAGTTATAAAATTCATAAACAAAAATGAAATTTGTCTTAAAATAATCAAACTTAAATCTTCAATATCTTTCAAATGGTGAGGTTTGCGGAAAAAATATAAGATACTTTTTTGTAGAGCATTAAATTTCCTACAAAATTCTTTTAAAACATTTTTCTGTACAATCAATTAAGGATGAGGTATGAATTTTTTTCTATTGGACTGAGAAAAAAATAAAAAACTGTGATGCGGAGGATCTTTCTATTAAAATTAAGAGCTCATATTTGGTGAGAATTTTTTTAAGGTATCTAGCAACCCATTTTTCCGTGTCACTTGTAAAAAAAAATAATTGATTTTTTTTGACCCACCCTAATATATACTCAGAATATAGTAGGTAGTATATTAAGAACAAAAAATATTGCGCAAACGTATATATACCTACATAGCCTAAAGTCAGACAGTTGCCAGGCTGCAAATTTCATTTTTATTTGTGCTGAGAAAAGATAAGCTTCGGGATAGTTGAAATAAGATAAAGAAAATGAGAAAATATGTTACTGAAAGAAAATACAAGTTGTTCTTATTGGAAAATTTACAACCTTTGTGATTGCAGGTTGCATTAAAACTGGAAGGGGTCAGAACATGACTTCATCTGCCCACAAAAAAACACAGCAACTGACCATTCAAACACGTGGAATATTAACAACAGACACTAATGATAACAAGTCGTGAGGGGGGTCGTTTATTAGGACTAAAGTTACTCTTAATTGGAACTCACAAGTGCGACCCTTGAGGTCCACACGACGAACCATTTTAGGAAAACAAAAAAAAATTGAAAAAAAAAATTCGGCCACGCGTATCACAATTACAACACAAGCTTCCAGTATGAAAAGTAGTCTGTAGAACTTTTTTAAGTGTTTATGTTTTTATATTTATTTTTCAATCATGTTCTACTAAAAATCTGTTCAAGTGTTATTTTAAGTAGTACAAGCCACGCCTTCACTTCTTCTAATTTCAATTCTACTCTACGAGCAATAGGCGAAGAAAGACGATTTTATATTTGTCAGTGATCGTTTAATGCTTATGTTTTACTATCAGATATTCTGTAAATTTGCTATGTAAGCTTTTGTCCAAGTCACAATGATTTATTACAAGCAGTTACAACATTTAAGAGTATTCAATTTATTGTAAATTATAGACGCGTCGACAACTTAGGTCATTAGCGTCCTTTAAGAGTATTCAATATCGGAAATTACCCCCTGCACTCTTGATCTCAAATCCTTTTCCCTCGTCTAAAAATTTTCCTGGAAAAACTTAACTTTTTAAAAATTAAATAATCTTTCACACGTAACCAACATTTTTTTGTAGGATCTGTAGTGTGATTCTTGGTCCTTCGTTTAACATTTTAGTTTTATGAATAACATCGGGAGATCTGTAACCGTTTTTAGGTGATGGGAAAGGATTTGAGATGAAGATGGGGTAAATTCCGATAGAGAATACTCCTAAGTAACGTGTGGTAACCGCATTCGCATTTCGCAGATTGTGCATTTAATTGCTTTCAAGATGTTGAAGCAGGTTATAATGCGGGTATGTGTGTTTTCAGATGCCGGATTTCGGTTTCTGTTTATCAGTTTTAAGAAGTTGAGAAAATAAGTAGCAGAATACAATCATACAACAAAACGATTTTGGTATCACAAAAAAAAAAAAATATCCACTACAAAAAGTTTTTAATAAACGATCATAAATTTAAAGATTTTAGAGATAACCAAACAAAGTTAGTATGAAACTACTAGAAAAGTGTTTATAAAAAAATGTCGGTTTATTTTGCTCGTTAAAAGTTAAAATATACTTCATAGTTTAAAAACTGACTATCATAATATTATAGCATAATATTTACACAATTAATGTCAAGTGAATTTGCATCTTTAGTAGTCAAGTGGGATAAAAAATACATTTTACACATCGCCGCTTTTGAAAATTTGATTTTCGGTACCTGTTTAGCGGATTGAAACTCCGAGTTTCAATTCTATGGATGAAAATGTTCAGTTGTCGGTTTTCTCTGTTTTAACGTTATAAGAGGGAGATAGAGTGATTGAGTCGCGCCAACTTCAGTCCGCATATAATATTCGAAAACGTCAAAATTACAGACATAACTCCACACAAATTCCACATAGATTTGACAGATCTAATATTTTTGCGGCTTTTTGCGCGCCCAAATTGCAGGTACCTCAAATCGAATTGCCTATAGAGTTGTTGTGAAAAATAATAATATTATGCAATTACTCGGAACGAAACATTGCGTTTGCAACAGGTGTGATTACTGTCCTCGTACCCCGGACAGCAAACTTCACACTGATTGCAAAAGCTATCTTTCGACCCTTGTAATGTAATATTAAACTTTTTCACTAGTTACGTAACACGTCATAGGAATGTTTAAAAAACGGTATATGAAAAACTTTAGAGAAATTTAATTGAAAACAGTTTCTACAAATTGAAACGGTATGCATATATTTTGATAATAACCCTTTGATAGTTAAGTGGGGTAAGTACCTATATTCGGCAGCCCAAAAGAAATAAATAGTGATAAATTTTTATTACTCCGAATTGACTTGATTATTTTGTTTTTTTAAATAATAAAGTAATATAGGTGTACAGACTAAAATGATAAAAAAGTATTAATTTAGCGTACCTATATCAAGTGGAGTACAATTCAGACCCGCAATGCAAAAAAATGTGATAGCTTTGTTCATGATTTTAAAAGCGTTATACATGATGATTCTTTAATATTGCGAAAAATTTCAGGGGAAGATTCGTTGGATAAAAATAAGAAAAAAAGTTCCTGTGAACATATTATGTTCGGAAACGATTCGTTTCAGAGAGTTTTTGTCGTATTTCGCTTCGTTTTTGTTAGTTGTTAACGTTTTCTGTCACATTCTTAACTTTTTTCTTATCTTTATCCAAAGAATGTGTCCTTGAAATATTTCGCAATATTAAAGAATCACCTGTATAGTTAATGTGAACAAAACAATGTCTTATAAAATATTGACAAAATAAAGCGCTGGGGTGCAAATTATACCACACTTAACCGTCCAAGTATTAAATGAAGCGCGAGTTCGAATCGGAAATTCATTAGTGAATGGTGAGAGCTCACTTTATAACTATAATTAAACCAAAAAACAATCATTTCTTAGCGTCTGTTTCGACTGCTTTAAAGATAAGAAATGTAATAATTAAATTGAAAACCTATAAAATAGTTATTTTCGATACGTGTGCGTAAAGTGAAGTATTCTAGTAGGCTTAAATTGCTAAGGTACTGACGCATACACAACGAGATCTCGTTGTGTATGCGTGTCCCTTTAGCGAGTGCCTCAATTTAAGCCTACTAGATATCTCATTTTAAGCGAACGTAACGAACATAATTTTTTATAACGACTGCTTCTAAAGTTTAATAGAGAGAAAAAAAATTATGAAAACGGAAAATTCGCTCTTCGAGTCCTTAAAATTTTGCAATTACAGACTAAGTTACTATTTAGTTTATTTTTATTAAAGTTATTAACTTCCGTATAAATCATTAAAAACATGACTCTCTCATGATGTGGACTTTGTATGCGCGATACTATATATAGGAACACACCGATCGATGCCAGTAAGTGCTTGTATTGTACAAAGTGCGGAAATTTCGAATTTATAAGATGTAGAGATTGTACTTTCACGCACGCTATGGACTTTTACGCACAGTGACGGTGCTTTTGCGCACGCTTTGGACTTTCACGCACGGTGACTAAAATACGCCTCTTTACGCCCGCCTCACAGTGCTCGAATATTGAACTTTAGAAGCAGGAGTTATAAAAAATAATTTATCGTGACTATTTTGTATCAACTGTAACTATTAACACCTATAGACTAAGTATTAGATAAAAACTTATGAATTAGAAAATAACACGGTGCAAGCGAAACTTTATAGCCATAACCCTAAACGCTTTTAACCCGAAATCGCCGAAAGTATATATTTTTGTTTACGTGTAATGTAATTTGAACTCTGATCAGTATGGAGACGAACGTAAGAATCCAGATTCAATCGTTGGTGGTCAATGGGTGTTTGATGTGCTGCTCGACTGAATATTCGTACGATATTATAGTTATTTAGACGTATAATAGAGGAAAGTACCCTAATGCCGCACACTTTTTTATAACACTCATATCTGACAGAAAGAAAACATCGCAGAGCTACTATATTTGGCCTCAAGTATGTTGCTTTTATAATAAAGCAATAAATGATAGAAAAAAATGTATTTCTAGATTAGGTTTTTAATAACAGAAATAAAAAGTTTTTCAGGCAAAAATTATGAAAACTGAATGTAGTACCCTAATATCGCATTTCCGACAATAGGACATTTCTAAGAGGGCGATATTAGGATACCTCATCCATTCAAACAAAAATCGCATATAAACTTCTTTTTCTTACTCGAATTTGCGCACTATTCATGTCCCCATTTGTTACACGTGTAACATCTGATCCATTCTCCTCCTTGTGTATCATCTGAATAAAGAATAATAATATGCCTTATTTCGCACACTGCGATATTAGGAACATTTTACAGTACGATATTATGGCACATGCTACTTTGAGATTAAGTTTATAGAAAAACGTGGTTTTAATTAATTATATTAATATATGGATGCAGGAAAACGATAATCAACTATTATAGACGTATAATATGCAAAATCAAAAATGTTTATAATTATCAACTTTTATTAAAAGCACTTTGATTCGCTAACGCCGTAAAAACTCCAATAACACTTTGAAACTGTTTTCGCCATTACTGCCATCTACTTATTCATAGGCAACTCTTACTCAGGTAGTTGGTTTAAAAGACATTTCCTTTAATAATGCTGCTGTCTCCTACACTAAAACTTTATTAGTTTAGAAATAAACCATGTGTACGATATTGGGAACCGGTACGATATTCGGGTACTTTCCTCTATAGTTATGAACATAAACGTCGTTATTTTTCGATGAGTACTGGTGTAGTCGACTACAAATCACACTTGTATATGTAGTCGTATAATATAATTATGAGCATACCGTCGCTGAACGTCGCTGCTTTTCGATGAATACTGGTCTGGTCGATCGCTTCGATTGGACGCGACGTGACGCTATACATGCGTAACCGAACGGGGAAAAACGAGGCTAATAAAGTTTCACTTTAAAACTTCCACGCAGAGTCCACACATTTTGAGACAGACCCCTGGCCACAATCTCCAACGGGCCCCCATACGGTATTATCTGTAAGTCTTTAAAAAATCTGCACCCGGGTGTCGAGCCCGTTCCCGTGCTTGTGCTCCTGGTTGGCCATTTTCTTATTGACCATGCTTCTACATCACATCTTTGTTCGGATTTAAATCTTTTGCCTTTCTAATGCTAGTCTAGTACTCTTCTGTTACAATATTGTCTCGGTTGTTAACTTCCCATTGGAAGTTATTGTAATGGGTCCGAAAATCGAAATCAAAACGTATAACAAATTTTTGTGTTTCAAGGTCACTACACTATTTTTACACTATTTTTAGAAAGATGTCTGTGTGTGTTTGTGTGTGTGTGTACGTATGTGTCCATTTCTTTCTAAGACGAAATCTCGAGAATGAAAAATGATATCGACTACGTTAGGGTGCCAATCGACGCGTATTAACGTAAATATGATCTGAAAAAATTTTTTTCAAAATCCGTTCAGCCGTTCTTTTTTCTTAACCAAATAGACTTCAAAAAAGTAGATTTTACACAATATCTCGCGAATAAAAAATTATATCGACTTCGTAAGGGTGTCAATCGAGGCGTGTTAACGTCATTTTGATCCGACATCAATTTTATAAAAATCGGTTTAGTCGTTTTTTTTTTAATTATTGTTAAAAAAAATAACAACTATGTTTTAATGATTAAAATGATTACTTTTCTGTGTAATATCTAATTTAATTATTATTATTAAATATTTATCAAACTGGGAAGTTCGTCGTGTGGACCTCAAGTGTCGCACTTTAGTCCTAATAAACAAGCCACCTCACGGCTTGTTTAGTTATACATTACACAAAAAGTCTGTAAGATAACAATATCGGTTAGACAAAAAAAATTACCAATATTATTGAACTGTAGTATATTGCGTAAATGACACGACTGTTATTACAAAGCTACATATTAAATGTAATTGAAACACATACAGAACAAAAAGCAGCTTATGTCTAATTGGTTTCTTAAGTGGTAGCTATATTAGACGAGCACGCAATGTTTCTTTAGAGGGTTTTAGTTTTAACAGGGTCGTACTCAGATTATTTAAAAAAATTATTGTCTTTCTATTAATACCTTTTCTTTTTAGGGTTCCGTATACCTACCTAATCATATTACTGAGCCTACGATGTCTGTCCGTCTGTCGCAAGGCTCAATCTCACAAACGAGAGGTAGCTAGTTGAATTTTTTTTTTGTAAGTGTAGGTATTTGACATTTTTTTTTAATATTTTCACGTAAACAGGTTGAAATCAAGAAAATCTCTTCAACTATTTAATTGTCTCTTTTCACACTTTTTCAGGACATAATTTTAAGAAGCCATCAATGGGTGGCAAAATGTAAGATTTCTCGAAGATTTCCTTCACCTTATCACCTTAATATAATTTTATTGATAAAACAATCAAACATCTGTATTTTGACCACCTGCAGTTCCATCAAAATATGACCGAGCTAGACAAGTGGCCAACAAGGTCATGTAGCCAAATTCGTTTAATGCAAAAGTGTCCAATTTATGCCGTCCTCTGAAAGGACGGTCTTCGCGATATTACTGATGCTGTTAACCATAGTTTTATGATTGACAACTATGGTAACAGCACCGATACCATCGTAAAGCTACATGCCTGTATGTTTAAGAAGACTTTGGGCTGTGGCCAAGCTACAGAGGTGGGCGATTAAATTTTACTGTAATTAAAATTTATTAGCATTTCGGTTTTTTCCACATTGTGACAATATAAAAAAGTGCAGGTGATTCTCAATTCGGTTGTATTTTTTTAAGTTTGTTACCTCAGAACTCCATCATTTATAAACTGATTTGGAAAATTTTTTTTTATTTGAAAGGATATACTTTTAGATTGGTCCCATAGAAATTTCATCAAAATCGGTTCAGTAGTTCGGCTGATTTTAATAAAAGTGAGTAACGGCGTGTGATTCCTTTAAGGTAAATGTCACTTTTTGACACTAAAAAGTAAAAAATAAAAAACTTTTTAACAAAAAGAAAAACCTCCTTCACAAAGCCACTAAAAAGAGGAAAATAATGAAATTTTGAGGTCTGCGCCAATTTAATAAAATATGAAGTTGGTTAAAAAGAAGATATTAATCACTATACTATAGGTACTTTTTAATCGACTTCATATTTTATTAAATTGGCGCAGACAAAATTTCATTATTTTCCTCTTTTTAGTGGCTTTTTGAAGGAGTTTTTTTTTGTTATAACATATAAACTGGCAGATACTTGCGTCACTCTGTCAAGACTTCTGATTTCTTGTCACCCAATAAATCATATAACCTTTCGTAAGAATATAATTTATAGCATTAATCTTATGGAAGATACAACTAGAGTAGGCTTTATTACAACTATTTTTTATACTAAGATATCATTTCTTCTTTTATCCAACTGCAATTATGTTATCGCTCTTTTTTTTTCTTTTTGAAAACTTGATAAATCACTCAGTGACGTTGATCCTTAAATATTATTCAACAGACAACCATTTCCACTCAAATCGCACACATGCGTGTATATGAGGGTGAGAATGTCTGCTATACTTACATACTGCATTGTACTAAGTCTGTCAGGGCGAATGTGTAACATATGAGTATATACAGAATGTCCAACGGCATTTTGTTATAACCTTCACAGAGGTGGATCAGCAGTCTTGACCACCCTAGGCCGTCCAGTCCAAGCCGCTCCTTTCTGCGAACTTTTCAGCGTAGAAATAAGTTGTCCGAAAATCGGCATTGCGTTCGGTTCAACGAGTTAGAAATATTTTATAAGGATTACTTCTATTAACTTGTGTATACGTAAATACGAAAAAAGAGAGAATCCACACAAGATCAATTAAATTGTTTATTATATAAACAATCGACGACATGTTTCGACCCATCAGGTCATCTTCAGGTCAACATTAATACAAGACATCATTACAATGTGATGTGATGTAATGATGTCTTTTATTAATGTTGACCTGAAGATGACTTGTTGCCTGATGGGTCGAAACATGAAGTCGATTGTTTAAATAATAAACAATTTCATTGATCTTGTGTGGATTCTCTCTTTTTTTCCTAGAAATATTTTATTTCTGAGTTTGAAGATTTTATTTGACTGTCATAGTTATATTTTTTATTGTCAGAGACACAGTAAGGCTGCCATATTCTTATAGCTAGAGAAACTACAAAAAATTAGTCTGTCGCACGTGCTTGAGCTAGATCGCGGGCGCTTGTTTATTTTTATTTTTTTATTGTAGATTATAGACGCGTCGACATCTCAGGTCATTAGCGTCTTTCAACTACACTAAATAACAACTATCTTAAAACTAAATAACATCACAAAACATCCATGAGCGCAGGTGGGATTCGAACCCACGGCAGTCCAGTCCAGAGGTTGCGGCACTAAGCACGCTAACCACTTGGCTATACTGTCCTCCGCGGGCGCTTGTTGCCACCTGCCGCGTGCGCAGATTGGCCGCCCTAGGCATGGGCCTAGTCGACCTAATGGACCTGCAGGATCTGTTTCCTGAATTGATTTTGAGTTAATGTTATTTTATAGTAATTAATAATTTTATTTTAACATCTGTTTTGAATATACAATATGTAGCATCATTTTTTACCATTCCAACTCCACAAGTGGGGAATGGTACTAATTTAGGTTAAAATTCACTTTTCACAATTTCACAATATTTTTCATTTTGAGATCGTCCGAGTGCAAAAAACGTATTTTTGGAAAATGTCTGTTCGGCTAATTTTCTGTTTGTCTGTGAGCACGATACTGAGGAGATCGAAACTAAATTTTGGTAGGGTGTTTGACATGTTAATAGGAAGATCCTTACTGTTTTTGGGTAAAATCGGCGCATGCGTAGACGAGTTATGTGCTATAGTGTTGTTTTTTTCCTATTACTTACAACTGTGTAAGCTTTTCATAATAGTTTAGTAATCTATTAATTTTTGCAAGAATAGGTTAAAAATCCACTTGATAAGGAAGTCACTTATATTTGATGTTTCCCAAACAGATACCCAGAACTTCATGACCGAATTTCATTCCAAAAAAATAGTTGAAAAGCACACGTATATAGGAAAGTTACAGCCCTTTGCAAAGCGAGAGCTGAAAACCAGTTTTTCCTAGAGTTTTTCCTCTAGTTTTCCCAAATATGATACACATTGTCTCATTAAATTGAATGAAATAATTCGTTCCAAATTACATAATAAAAAACTGTTTTGCATTAATCGGACACATCATTTTAATTTATAAATAAATCCACAGTTGGCGAGACCAAGCAATGTCGATGAGAAGTATAATGTCTTCAAAATAATGTTACAAAACTGTTTTCTGAGTTGGCGGAATAAATATTTATTTACAATAATTTGTAACAATTAACTATATACAATAATTGCAACAACGAAAAGTCAATTCTAACAATAAAAAAACTTAAACGGTAATTATTGAACTAAACGAACCACTTAACTAACACTTAACAAATAACTATATATACAAGGATTATTCATTTGTGATTATTTATGTCAGATTTATTTATATCAGACGCACTATTCGTCGCTCAGTACTTGACTTCGTATTCAACACGACACTGATTCACTGATCTCCGGTGACTGACCCTCTGACTCACTCGTACTTCGCTTATATATAGGTCGCGCAGTCCAGCCTAGTACGTTCTTGCGTTCTCTAGAACATTCCGGCAAGTACTCGTATCTTCGACACCATTCCACGCTTTACTACTGTGACCTTTCTTTCTCGTCGCTTCTATTGGAGGCAGTGGCGTAACATCTTGGGGTTTGCTACAATAAGAATTTTTTAACCGTTTTTAAGTACAAACAAAACGTAAAATATTTTTGCTCAAATTTTCGATTGGAAAATCCGTGGTTGAAAAGAGATTTCCTTGCTTTATATAGACGTTTGAATATCTATTGTATAGGAACACTCTGTATAAATTGCAGTATGTGAAGCTCTAAAAGAAGCCGATGTTTCCTCAAGTAAATAGGCATCAATTTACTTGATCTTGATAGCTTTTGTGACGACGTACACATCAATTTATCTTCTCGACTATAATAGCTTTAGAAATCGTTCCGTATGTCCTACACGAAGATAGTGATACCGCAAAGCAATGACAGCTAAGTAAGAAACGTCAAAAAACAGCATAAATGTTCTTATCTTTCAGTACTCTAGATCTAGGATATTATCGAGTGCAATGAGCAAGCACTGAAAAAATAACAATTTTTAACATAATTCAGCGAGCAGTTCAGAATAAAATATGGACTTTTTTATTTTGTGAGGCCAGAGTCTTTTGAATGTAGTATCAATTTATAATGTCAGTTTATTGTATGAAAATTAATATCTTATGCGAGTCTATAAAAAAATAATATTGTTGCGCTTTCACGTCTCAACTACTCAACCAAGATTGGCCAGGGGTTCCCAATCCTTTTTTCACTGCGACTCCCTATACAAGTTGCAATTTTTTTGCGACGCCCTTGAAAAAGAAGATACCTGTGCGTAGCTCTAGCAGACAATAAATTACTTTATTATTCAACGAAAACTCCAAAGAATATAGAATATAATTTTATTATTAGGTATTTATTAGATTCTAATTCTAATAATTAGAAAACATAAAAAAACTACAAACAATACAATTAATGAGAAGGATGAGCTTGCTTTTCTGAGCATAACTTCTCAAATCGGGGCTGAAGTTTTGAAATTTCTACTCTGATTTCTTTTCCTAAATTTATTTGTGACCTGTACTTCGATTTGATTTCGATTTGACCTGTGCGTATCGTCTCGTGACTCACCTAGGATAGCGCCTCACAGTTAGGAAACCTCTGTCATAGGCTATAATAATTAGCCGGTCTGGCTTTGCCCGGGTGAAAATCGGGAGTAATCTCAGAAGACCGATTTCTTCATAACTACTGAACGGATTTTGTTCCGGTTTTCACGATAGATATAGATTCACGAAGAAGATTGAAATGTATTGAAACTAGCGGCCCGGCTTCGCCCGGGAGAAATCGGGACTTTTTTTCAATGTTCGGTAAGCGATACTTTGCTTTAGAACATAGGCTATAACTGGCTGACCAGGATTCGCCCGGGTAATAATCTGGGATAATCTCAGAAATTACTGAACCGATTTCATTTTTTTTTTGACACTGCTTTAAGACATAGGCTATGATGACTGAAACGAGCGAGCGAAGCGAGTGAATAATGCTTTACTTATTAAATTATAAACTCATAGCTCCCGGGCGAAGCCGAACCGAGCCGCTAGTTAATAATAATTTGTCAGCTGTAGATGTTCGCATTCGAGTTCTTTGACTTTTTTTTTGTATTTTATACGATTTTAGTTATTACAAATGAACAGTTTTATGCTGGCCGCCGGGTTTGTAATTTTTGTGTGCATAAATATTATAATCTACAAAACCTTTGGATAACAATCCATCAAATATAATTTAGCTAGTATACACACAGAAAGCGGATATAAATCTAAAATAAAAAGTTCTTTGTAGGGTTCCGTGCCAAAATGGTACAACACAGAACCCTTATGGCGACACTCCACTGTCCGTCCGTCCGTCTATCTGTCTGTCTAACTGGCGGTTGAATATAGAAACTTGAAATTTCACTTGTAGCTGCTAGTGCTGCGGTTCACAAATATTACAGGGCTAGTTTTTTAAAAACAAAATGTTTTCGTCCTCTGCGGTTATTAAAGTAAAAACTCAAAAAAAAAAATAATTAATTAGCATGTGGCTGTTTTATTGGAAAGGGTTCATTTTGAGGATACTAAAAAAATAATTTTTTGATGAGTTCTTATACTGCCGTCATAAGCAAGAGGGGCGCATCCAACATTTTTGTCATAAATGAACTAAATACATATTCGGAATCAGCGAAAAAAGGCGCATCTACCAGTATTTTTATTATTATTATTAAAGCTATACAACCGAAGATAAACATAGCAAAGAAGGACGCATTTACAGAAAGAACGACAAAAAACTAAGCAAGAAAGTAATTTCTACCATGTACTAAAAAAAAATTCGACTGATGACCAGTCCTATACTTCCCACCTAGTAAATATTTGCAAAAAATAAACACTCTTTTTTTTTTTATTCTTTGACTAGGCCCAAATAACCTTAGCTGTTGGTGGTCTTTAAAACACAATTTAATTTTTATTCTTTGAAAAAAGCATGGCCCTCTTTTTTGTTTGGTGATCTATTGATGGCTAGCTTAATATAGCAAAAATCATGGTTACCTTGATTTACGTACAATTTTTATTTTTTTTAGTAAAATATTTTTTTTCTCGAAAACTATACATTTTAGAGAAAAAAAATATTTACATTTTTTTCATATTATAACATCTAGAATTCATTTATATTTTTTTTTACCTATGTTAATACGTGACATTGAGGACGTTTTTTTGAATATCTCAGGATCCACTGAACCGATTTGACTCAAAATCTAATCAGATCTAAGTTAAAGGCTGATAAACACAATAGAACAATCGGCATGCCCGTATGTTGTTCCGTTCTTAAGATATCGAAGGCGAAAAATTGACCACATACACACACACATACACACATACACACATACACACACACATACAGACATCAGTCAGAAAATGATCTTAAACGATTGCTAGGGTCTCAAAACGTGAAAATCTGTTAAAATCTCGAAATATTGTTTTCGGACTGAATCCATTACTTCCCTACCATAGTAGAGGTGGGAAGTAAAAAAGACGCATATGGTCAGTTGCGTCTAGCCTTCTGAAATTAAACTAATAACTTAAATAATTTAAAAGGCGTTTCTGAATTACCATTAAATCTAAAGACGCACCTGCACATTTGACTGTGTTGCTACTAAGATAAAAAGACGCCGTTGTGAAGACATGACTTTTTATCTTAGTATTTGGAATATACAAGAGACGCAAATGGCAGAAACGTTTTTAAAACTTTGCGATGCAAAATATTTTTCAGATTATGCTACAAAAAGAGACGCTTCTGTTCAGAAACGCCTTTTTTTTAGTTATGTTGGGGGTGGGGTGCGCGGGAGTGATAATCGTCATCGTCACTTGCGACTCAATCAGTCGGCCTGCCGCCTGTTAACACGTTTGTGCCGCAAAAATATAGATTACATTGTGCCGTGCAAACTTTTCAATAATGGTAAGATTCAAATCTTCATGGTTTCCGGGCTTGTAGGCCGTGGTCCGGTGGTATTTCTACCTGACGTTTCGTCTACAACTGCGGTAGACATTCTCAAAGGCGATGTGGCAGCGGTCGAAGTGTCCTCCTTGGCGGCTCACAGGTTAGTGTGTCGGTGACTGGTGTTCTCCCTTCTTTTATACCTAGTGCCAGTGTGTTCTCTGTTCGGTCGTAGTCCGTCTCTCTGCCATTGGTCAACTGCGCAATGTGTAGTGGTGGTGAGTTCTCTACTCGGTCGTATCCCGTCCTTATACTATTGGTCATTGGGTTTGTATGTCGGAGTGCTGGTGTCCAGGTTTTACTGAGATTGAGGCCTTCATCTTTTCGGTTGAAATTCTGTGTGTGTTTATGTATTTCTATGGCCTCTCTGTATATTCTTGGGTAATAGCTCAACGTTCTGTCTATGGCTTGGGTTTCTTCGAAGAGGATCTTATGATTGTCCAGAGTCAAAGTGTGTTCGGCTATGGCAGATTTTTCCGTTTGTCCCAGTTTACAGCTTCTCTTGTGCTCTGCTATACGTGTGTTGATGCTTCGTTTCGTTGTCCCAATATATACTGATCCACAGCTGCAAGGGATGCGGTATACTCCTGGTGTTGCCAGTGGGTCTCTTGTGTCCTTGGCCGATCTTAGACATTCCTGAATCTTTCTCGTTGGTTTGTAGATTGTCCTGACTTTGTACTTTTCCAGAAGTTTGCCGATGTGGTCCGTTATGTTCCTGATGTATGGTAGATACGCTGTACCATTTTTCACTTCTTGTTCCTCGTTTTCCGGGATGGCTGCTCTTCTTGGACGTATTGCTCGGTTTATTTCTTGCAGTGTGTATCCGTTGTTTTGCAGTGCTGTTTTCAGGTGTTCTAGTTCCGGTTGGAGGTGTTTCGCTTAACATATTCGTGTTGCTCTGTTTACCAGTGTCTTGATTTGACTCCTTGTTCAAATATCGGTCTGTATGACTTGGCTTCCGATAGACCTTATGATCCAGCTTTCCATTGTCTTTTCTTTCCAGTAATACGTCTAGGAAGGCTATCTGTTTGTTCTTTTCTTTTTCCATCGTGAACTGTATCCTGGGATTTATAGAGTTGATGTGGTTGAAAAATCTTTCCAATTCCTGCTCTCCATGACTCCATATTACGAAGGTGTCGTCAACGTCGCGAAGCCAACACGATGGCTTTTTGTCTGATGACCGTAATGCTGTTTCCTCGAATTTTTCCATGAAGTAGTTGGCGACTACCGGACTCAATGGGTTTCCCATCGCAACTCCATCGGTTTGTTCATAGAATTCACCATTATATTGGAAGCATGTTGTCGTGGCAGTGTCGGAACAGAGCTGTGATGTCATCTGGAAAAATCTCGCTTATATATTGCAAAGTGTCCTTGATTGGAACCGTTGTAAATAGCGAGACCACGTCGAAGCTGACTAATATGTCATCCGGATCCAATATGGCTGTTTTTATTTTCTCGATGAAATGAGTTGAATCCTTCACGTATGTATCCGTTCTGCCAATGAGTGGTTGTAGCAAAGTGGTTAAGTGTTTGGCAATGTCGTAGGTGGGTGAATTTATCGCGCTAACGATTGGTCTCAAGGGGACACCATCCTTGTGAATTTTCGGTAGACCATACAGTCTCGGTGGTAAAGCTTCTGTTTTGCATAGGTTCCTCTGGACGTGCGGCTCGATGGTTGATTTCCTTATAAGTTGACTGGTCATTCTGGTGATACTTGAAGTAGGGTCCCGTTTCAGCTTTCTGTATGTGTTGGGTTCTAATAACTCTTCGATCTTTCTTTTGTAGTTCTCAGTCTTTAGCACTACGGTGGCGTTGCCCTTATCTGCTGGTAGGATTATGATGTCCTTATCTGAGTTTAGGCCTCTGATTGCTCTCATTTCCTTTCCAGTTAAATTGCCTTTCGGTGGTTTGGCTTGGCGTAGAATTCTTGAGGCTTCAGTGCGAATTTCTTCTGCCAGATCTCGTGGTAAGGTACGAATTCCTGCTTCAACATTGGCAATGATGTCTTCCGTAGGTATTGTAGTGGGTGTAATTGCGAAATTTCCCCCTTTGGCTAAGACTGCTGTCTCTTCATATTTTTTGACACAAAAATAAGTAATATTGTGTTGTTTATTTTTATATTTTTGTTGGCTTCTATAATTTTTGACAGAAAAGTCATGTTATATTAGTAATTTTCATAATTTCTGACAGAGAAGTCATATAATGTGTTTTTTTTTTACTTTTCAATAAAAAAATATTTTGTTTTTATTTTTGATCTTTTATTTTATTTTAAAACACTTGTAACAGGAGGATGAAATAATCATGAAGCCGTTGGTTCGTAAATAGTTACTTAACAATAATTTAGGTACCTATTTCAACGAAATAACGTTCTGCATTATGGAGCTGCATCGTTTTAAATTATTTACAAATCGAAAATTTATTTCTTATACTACGTTAAAAGGACACTAGTGTCACAAGCGACTTTTCAAAAATAAAAATATTACTTAAGATAAAGCATATTACTAAGCAGAAAAGACGGTTTATGCATTTGCGCCCTTTTAACGTAATGTCAACCATTTTATTCGTATTTTTTTACTAAACAAGAAGGGAAAAACTAAATTTTTTTTAATAAATTAATAAAATAATAAAAGAAACTGTTCGGAATATTGATTAGTAATAACTAATACAGATAATGACATCAGTAAAATATAAGAATTTCAGCTTTTCTAAAGACAGCAGGTGATGAAAAATCTCAAACACTATTTATTTTTTTTCTCCGTTTTAATATTTTGACAGATACGCCCCTTTTCCTTATGACGGCAGTATAGGTTATTTATAAAAATGTACCAAAAATAATTGACCTCTCCCTCTTATATTCGAAAGCATTAGGTTTAAAATTTTGAAAAAAATCAAACATATAAAGGGACTGGTAAGGATTACAGAAAAATTAATTATTATTTATATACTCGTATATATTATTATTTTAAGTATTAATAAAAAACCCGTAAAAAAAGTCTCTTCCTGATCAAATTTTTTTTTATTTTATGTTACAAATTACGGGAAAATTATATAGTGAATGTCAGACATTCATTATTTTTTTAAATTTACAAAAAGAAAAAATACAAATAGAACATATTAAATCCTCAGTTAGTCAGATTTCTTGAAAAGAATCCATTTGAAATTCTACAATTGTAAAATTTGTTTACGTAATACTATATCCATACTTGAGAGAAGTCACATAAATCATTCGACTATAGCTTATGTATTGTCGAAGAAAAATTATAACTCAAATACAATATAAAACCAATAGTCCCAGAGCCGACCGTGTGAAACTCCCCGGTATAAAATAGTAAGATGAGTGTCATATCAGATGAAAGAGCGTCAAAATCCTTACACAAAAAGTACAATTTGCCACCCGTGATTCTGGCGGGGGCCGCTGGCCGCCCCATTGAAAATTGAAAATTTTTGACAAAAGCCACCCGGGACAAAGTAATAAGATGAGTGTCATATCACATGAAAGAGCGTTAAAATCCTTACACAAAAAATATAATTTGCCACCCACCATCCTGGCGGGCGACGCTCTTTCATCTGATACGACACTCATCTTATTATTTTGTCCCGGGTGGCTTTTGTCAAAAATTTCTATTTTCAAAGGGGCGGCCAGCGGCCTCTGCCAGGATCACGGGTGGCAAATTGTATTTTTTGTGTAAGGATTTTGACGCTCTTTCATCTGATACGACACTCATCTAATTATTTTGTCCCGGGTGGCTTTTGTCAAAAATTTCTATTTTCAAAGGGGCGGCCAGCGGCCTCTGCCAGGATCACGGGTGGCAAATTGTATTTTTTGTGTAAGGATTTTGACGCTCTTTCATCTGATACGACACTCATCTAATTATTTTGTCCCGGGTGGCTTTTGTCAAAAATTTCTATTTTCAAAGGGGCGGCCAGCGGCCTCTGCCAGGATCACGGGTGGCAAATTGTATTTTTTGTGTAAGGATTTTGACGCTCTTTCATCTGATACGACACTCATCTAATTATTTTGTCCCGGGTGGCTTTTGTCAAAAATTTCTATTTTCAAAGGGGCGGCCAGCGGCCTCTGCCAGGATCACGGGTGGCAAATTGTATTTTTTGTGTAAGGATTTTGACGCTCTTTCATCTGATACGACACTCATCTAATTATTTTGTCCCGGGTGGCTTTTGTCAAAAATTTATATTTCAAAGGGGCGGCTAGCGGCCCCCGCCAGGATCACGGGTGGCAAATTGTACTGTTTGCGTAAGGATTTTGACGCTCTTTCATCTGATACGACACTCATCTAATTATTTTGTCCCGGGTGGCTTTTGTCAAAAATTTCTATTTTCAAAGGGGCGGCCAGCGGCCTCTGCCAGGATCACGGGTGGCAAATTGTATTTTTTGTGTAAGGATTTTGACGCTCTTTCATCTGATACGACACTCATCTAATTATTTTGTCCCGGGTGGCTTTTGTCAAAAATTTCTATTTTCAAAGGGGCGGCCAGCGGCCTCTGCCAGGATCACGGGTGGCAAATTGTATTTTTTGTGTAAGGATTTTGACGCTCTTTCATCTGATACGACACTCATCTAATTATTTTGTCCCGGGTGGCTTTTGTCAAAAATTTCTATTTTCAAAGGGGCGGCCAGCGGCCTCTGCCAGGATCACGGGTGGCAAATTGTATTTTTTGTG
Source organism: Mongoloraphidia duomilia (assembly GCA_039654895.1). Taxonomy (NCBI): domain Eukaryota; kingdom Metazoa; phylum Arthropoda; class Insecta; order Raphidioptera; family Raphidiidae; genus Mongoloraphidia; species Mongoloraphidia duomilia. Next base: position 13,867,391 of record CM077524.1, read on the forward strand.
TAAGGATTTTGACGCTCTTTCATCTGATACGACACTCATCTAATTATTTTGTCCCGGGTGGCTTTTGTCAAAAATTTCTATTTTCAAAGGGGCGGCCAGCGGCCTCTGCCAGGATCACGGGTGGCAAATTGTATTTTTTGTGTAAGGATTTTGACGCTCTTTCATCTGATACGACACTCATCTAATTATTTTGTCCCGGGTGGCTTTTGTCAAAAATTTATATTTCAAAGGGGCGGCTAGCGGCCCCCGCCAGGATCACGGGTGGCAAATTGTACTGTTTGCGTAAGGATTTTGACGCTCTTTCATCTGATACGACACTCATCTTATTATTTTGTCCCGGGTGGCTTTTGTCAAAAATTTCTATTTTCAAAGGGGCGGCCAGCGGCCTCTGCCAGGATCACGGGTGGCAAATTGTATTTTTTGTGTAAGGATTTTGACGCTCTTTCATCTGATACGACACTCATCTAATTATTTTGTCCCGGGTGGCTTTTGTCAAAAATTTCTATTTTCAAAGGGGCGGCCAGCGGCCTCTGCCAGGATCACGGGTGGCAAATTGTATTTTTTGTGTAAGGATTTTGACGCTCTTTCATCTGATACGACACTCATCTAATTATTTTGTCCCGGGTGGCTTTTGTCAAAAATTTCTATTTTCAAAGGGGCGGCCAGCGGCCTCTGCCAGGATCACGGGTGGCAAATTGTATTTTTTGTGTAAGGATTTTGACGCTCTTTCATCTGATACGACACTCATCTAATTATTTTGTCCCGGGTGGCTTTTGTCAAAAATTTCTATTTTCAAAGGGGCGGCCAGCGGCCTCTGCCAGGATCACGGGTGGCAAATTGTATTTTTTGTGTAAGGATTTTGACGCTCTTTCATCTGATACGACACTCATCTAATTATTTTGTCCCGGGTGGCTTTTGTCAAAAATTTCTATTTTCAAAGGGGCGGCCAGCGGCCTCTGCCAGGATCACGGGTGGCAAATTGTATTTTTTGTGTAAGGATTTTGACGCTCTTTCATCTGATACGACACTCATCTAATTATTTTGTCCCGGGTGGCTTTTGTCAAAAATTTCTATTTTCAAAGGGGCGGCCAGCGGCCTCTGCCAGGATCACGGGTGGCAAATTGTATTTTTTGTGTAAGGATTTTGACGCTCTTTCATCTGATACGACACTCATCTAATTATTTTGTCCCGGGTGGCTTTTGTCAAAAATTTCTATTTTCAAAGGGGCGGCCAGCGGCCTCTGCCAGGATCACGGGTGGCAAATTGTATTTTTTGTGTAAGGATTTTGACGCTCTTTCATCTGATACGACACTCATCTAATTATTTTGTCCCGGGTGGCTTTTGTCAAAAATTTCTATTTTCAAAGGGGCGGCCAGCGGCCTCTGCCAGGATCACGGGTGGCAAATTGTATTTTTTGTGTAAGGATTTTGACGCTCTTTCATCTGATACGACACTCATCTAATTATTTTGTCCCGGGTGGCTTTTGTCAAAAATTTCTATTTTCAAAGGGGCGGCCAGCGGCCTCTGCCAGGATCACGGGTGGCAAATTGTATTTTTTGTGTAAGGATTTTGACGCTCTTTCATCTGATACGACACTCATCTAATTATTTTGTCCCGGGTGGCTTTTGTCAAAAATTTCTATTTTCAAAGGGGCGGCCAGCGGCCTCTGCCAGGATCACGGGTGGCAAATTGTATTTTTTGTGTAAGGATTTTGACGCTCTTTCATCTGATACGACACTCATCTAATTATTTTGTCCCGGGTGGCTTTTGTCAAAAATTTCTATTTTCAAAGGGGCGGCCAGCGGCCTCTGCCAGGATCACGGGTGGCAAATTGTATTTTTTGTGTAAGGATTTTGACGCTCTTTCATCTGATACGACACTCATCTAATTATTTTGTCCCGGGTGGCTTTTGTCAAAAATTTCTATTTTCAAAGGGGCGGCCAGCGGCCTCTGCCAGGATCACGGGTGGCAAATTGTATTTTTTGTGTAAGGATTTTGACGCTCTTTCATCTGATACGACACTCATCTAATTATTTTGTCCCGGGTGGCTTTTGTCAAAAATTTCTATTTTCAAAGGGGCGGCCAGCGGCCTCTGCCAGGATCACGGGTGGCAAATTGTATTTTTTGTGTAAGGATTTTGACGCTCTTTCATCTGATACGACACTCATCTAATTATTTTGTCCCGGGTGGCTTTTGTCAAAAATTTCTATTTTCAAAGGGGCGGCCAGCGGCCTCTGCCAGGATCACGGGTGGCAAATTGTATTTTTTGTGTAAGGATTTTGACGCTCTTTCATCTGATACGACACTCATCTAATTATTTTGTCCCGGGTGGCTTTTGTCAAAAATTTCTATTTTCAAAGGGGCGGCCAGCGGCCTCTGCCAGGATCACGGGTGGCAAATTGTATTTTTTGTGTAAGGATTTTGACGCTCTTTCATCTGATACGACACTCATCTAATTATTTTGTCCCGGGTGGCTTTTGTCAAAAATTTATATTTCAAAGGGGCGGCTAGCGGCCCCCGCCAGGATCACGGGTGGCAAATTGTACTGTTTGCGTAAGGATTTTGACGCTCTTTCATCTGATACGACACTCATCTTATTATTTTGTCCCGGGTGGCTTTTGTCAAAAATTTCTATTTTCAAAGGGGCGGCCAGCGGCCTCTGCCAGGATCACGGGTGGCAAATTGTATTTTTTGTGTAAGGATTTTGACGCTCTTTCATCTGATACGACACTCATCTAATTATTTTGTCCCGGGTGGCTTTTGTCAAAAATTTCTATTTTCAAAGGGGCGGCCAGCGGCCTCTGCCAGGATCACGGGTGGCAAATTGTATTTTTTGTGTAAGGATTTTGACGCTCTTTCATCTGATACGACACTCATCTAATTATTTTGTCCCGGGTGGCTTTTGTCAAAAATTTCTATTTTCAAAGGGGCGGCCAGCGGCCTCTGCCAGGATCACGGGTGGCAAATTGTATTTTTTGTGTAAGGATTTTGACGCTCTTTCATCTGATACGACACTCATCTAATTATTTTGTCCCGGGTGGCTTTTGTCAAAAATTTCTATTTTCAAAGGGGCGGCCAGCGGCCTCTGCCAGGATCACGGGTGGCAAATTGTATTTTTTGTGTAAGGATTTTGACGCTCTTTCATCTGATACGACACTCATCTAATTATTTTGTCCCGGGTGGCTTTTGTCAAAAATTTCTATTTTCAAAGGGGCGGCCAGCGGCCTCTGCCAGGATCACGGGTGGCAAATTGTATTTTTTGTGTAAGGATTTTGACGCTCTTTCATCTGATACGACACTCATCTAATTATTTTGTCCCGGGTGGCTTTTGTCAAAAATTTCTATTTTCAAAGGGGCGGCCAGCGGCCTCTGCCAGGATCACGGGTGGCAAATTGTATTTTTTGTGTAAGGATTTTGACGCTCTTTCATCTGATACGACACTCATCTAATTATTTTGTCCCGGGTGGCTTTTGTCAAAAATTTCTATTTTCAAAGGGGCGGCCAGCGGCCTCTGCCAGGATCACGGGTGGCAAATTGTATTTTTTGTGTAAGGATTTTGACGCTCTTTCATCTGATACGACACTCATCTAATTATTTTGTCCCGGGTGGCTTTTGTCAAAAATTTCTATTTTCAAAGGGGCGGCCAGCGGCCTCTGCCAGGATCACGGGTGGCAAATTGTATTTTTTGTGTAAGGATTTTGACGCTCTTTCATCTGATACGACACTCATCTAATTATTTTGTCCCGGGTGGCTTTTGTCAAAAATTTCTATTTTCAAAGGGGCGGCCAGCGGCCTCTGCCAGGATCACGGGTGGCAAATTGTATTTTTTGTGTAAGGATTTTGACGCTCTTTCATCTGATACGACACTCATCTAATTATTTTGTCCCGGGTGGCTTTTGTCAAAAATTTCTATTTTCAAAGGGGCGGCCAGCGGCCTCTGCCAGGATCACGGGTGGCAAATTGTATTTTTTGTGTAAGGATTTTGACGCTCTTTCATCTGATACGACACTCATCTAATTATTTTGTCCCGGGTGGCTTTTGTCAAAAATTTATATTTTCAAAGGGGCGGCTAGCGGCCCCCGCCAGGATCACGGGTGGCAAATTGTACTTTTTGCGTAAGGATTTTGACGCTCTTTCATCTGATACGACACTCATCTAATTATTTTGTCCCGGGTGGCTTTTGTCAAAAATTTCTATTTTCAAAGGGGCGGCCAGCGGCCTCTGCCAGGATCACGGGTGGCAAATTGTATTTTTTGTGTAAGGATTTTGACGCTCTTTCATCTGATACGACACTCATCTAATTATTTTGTCCCGGGTGGCTTTTGTCAAAAATTTCTATTTTCAAAGGGGCGGCCAGCGGCCTCTGCCAGGATCACGGGTGGCAAATTGTATTTTTTGTGTAAGGATTTTGACGCTCTTTCATCTGATACGACACTCATCTAATTATTTTGTCCCGGGTGGCTTTTGTCAAAAATTTCTATTTTCAAAGGGGCGGCCAGCGGCCTCTGCCAGGATCACGGGTGGCAAATTGTATTTTTTGTGTAAGGATTTTGACGCTCTTTCATCTGATACGACACTCATCTAATTATTTTGTCCCGGGTGGCTTTTGTCAAAAATTTCTATTTTCAAAGGGGCGGCCAGCGGCCTCTGCCAGGATCACGGGTGGCAAATTGTATTTTTTGTGTAAGGATTTTGACGCTCTTTCATCTGATACGACACTCATCTAATTATTTTGTCCCGGGTGGCTTTTGTCAAAAATTTATATTTCAAAGGGGCGGCTAGCGGCCCCCGCCAGGATCACGGGTGGCAAATTGTACTGTTTGCGTAAGGATTTTGACGCTCTTTCATCTGATACGACACTCATCTTATTATTTTGTCCCGGGTGGCTTTTGTCAAAAATTTCTATTTTCAAAGGGGCGGCCAGCGGCCTCTGCCAGGATCACGGGTGGCAAATTGTATTTTTTGTGTAAGGATTTTGACGCTCTTTCATCTGATACGACACTCATCTAATTATTTTGTCCCGGGTGGCTTTTGTCAAAAATTTCTATTTTCAAAGGGGCGGCCAGCGGCCTCTGCCAGGATCACGGGTGGCAAATTGTATTTTTTGTGTAAGGATTTTGACGCTCTTTCATCTGATACGACACTCATCTAATTATTTTGTCCCGGGTGGCTTTTGTCAAAAATTTATATTTCAAAGGGGCGGCTAGCGGCCCCCGCCAGGATCACGGGTGGCAAATTGTACTGTTTGCGTAAGGATTTTGACGCTCTTTCATCTGATACGACACTCATCTTATTATTTTGTCCCGGGTGGCTTTTGTCAAAAATTTCTATTTTCAAAGGGGCGGCCAGCGGCCTCTGCCAGGATCACGGGTGGCAAATTGTATTTTTTGTGTAAGGATTTTGACGCTCTTTCATCTGATACGACACTCATCTAATTATTTTGTCCCGGGTGGCTTTTGTCAAAAATTTCTATTTTCAAAGGGGCGGCCAGCGGCCTCTGCCAGGATCACGGGTGGCAAATTGTATTTTTTGTGTAAGGATTTTGACGCTCTTTCATCTGATACGACACTCATCTAATTATTTTGTCCCGGGTGGCTTTTGTCAAAAATTTATATTTCAAAGGGGCGGCTAGCGGCCCCCGCCAGGATCACGGGTGGCAAATTGTACTGTTTGCGTAAGGATTTTGACGCTCTTTCATCTGATACGACACTCATCTTATTATTTTGTCCCGGGTGGCTTTTGTCAAAAATTTCTATTTTCAAAGGGGCGGCCAGCGGCCCCCGCCAGGATCACGGGTGGCAAATTGTATTTTTTGTGTAAGGATTTTGACGCTCTTTCATCTGATACGACACTCATCTAATTATTTTGTCCCGGGTGGCTTTTGTCAAAAATTTATATTTCAAAGGGGCGGCTAGCGGCCCCCGCCAGGATCACGGGTGGCAAATTGTACTGTTTGCGTAAGGATTTTGACGCTCTTTCATCTGATACGACACTCATCTAATTATTTTGTCCCGGGTGGCTTTTGTCAAAAATTTATATTTCAAAGGGGCGGCTAGCGGCCCCCGCCAGGATCACGGGTGGCAAATTGTACTGTTTGCGTAAGGATTTTGACGCTCTTTCATCTGATACGACACTCATCTTATTATTTTGTCCCGGGTGGCTTTTGTCAAAAATTTCTATTTTCAAAGGGGCGGCCAGCGGCCCCTGCCAGGATCACGGGTGGCAAATTGTATTTTTTGTGTAAGGATTTTGACGCTCTTTCATCTGATACGACACTCATCTAATTATTTTGTCCCGGGTGGCTTTTGTCAAAAATTTATATTTCAAAGGGGCGGCTAGCGGCCCCCGCCAGGATCACGGGTGGCAAATTGTACTGTTTGCGTAAGGATTTTGACGCTCTTTCATCTGATACGACACTCATCTAATTATTTTGTCCCGGGTGGCTTTTGTCAAAAATTTCTATTTTCAAAGGGGCGGCCAGCGGCCCCTGCCAGGATCACGGGTGGCAAATTGTATTTTTTGTGTAAGGATTTTGACGCTCTTTCATCTGATACGACACTCATCTAATTATTTTGTCCCGGGTGGCTTTTGTCAAAAATTTATATTTCAAAGGGGCGGCTAGCGGCCCCCGCCAGGATCACGGGTGGCAAATTGTACTGTTTGCGTAAGGATTTTGACGCTCTTTCATCTGATACGACACTCATCTAATTATTTTGTCCCGGGTGGCTTTTGTCAAAAATTTATATTTCAAAGGGGCGGCTAGCGGCCCCCGCCAGGATCACGGGTGGCAAATTGTACTGTTTGCGTAAGGATTTTGACGCTCTTTCATCTGATACGACACTCATCTAATTATTTTGTCCCGGGTGGCTTTTGTCAAAAATTTATATTTCAAAGGGGCGGCTAGCGGCCCCCGCCAGGATCACGGGTGGCAAATTGTACTGTTTGCGTAAGGATTTTGACGCTCTTTCATCTGATACGACACTCATCTAATTATTTTGTCCCGGGTGGCTTTTGTCAAAAATTTCTATTTTCAAAGGGGCGGCCAGCGGCCCCTGCCAGGATCACGGGTGGCAAATTGTATTTTTTGTGTAAGGATTTTGACGCTCTTTCATCTGATACGACACTCATCTAATTATTTTGTCCCGGGTGGCTTTTGTCAAAAATTTATATTTCAAAGGGGCGGCTAGCGGCCCCCGCCAGGATCACGGGTGGCAAATTGTACTGTTTGCGTAAGGATTTTGACGCTCTTTCATCTGATACGACACTCATCTAATTATTTTGTCCCGGGTGGCTTTTGTCAAAAATTTCTATTTTCAAAGGGGCGGCCAGCGGCCCCTGCCAGGATCACGGGTGGCAAATTGTATTTTTTGTGTAAGGATTTTGACGCTCTTTCATCTGATACGACACTCATCTAATTATTTTGTCCCGGGTGGCTTTTGTCAAAAATTTATATTTCAAAGGGGCGGCTAGCGGCCCCCGCCAGGATCACGGGTGGCAAATTGTACTGTTTGCGTAAGGATTTTGACGCTCTTTCATCTGATACGACACTCATCTAATTATTTTGTCCCGGGTGGCTTTTGTCAAAAATTTATATTTCAAAGGGGCGGCTAGCGGCCCCCGCCAGGATCACGGGTGGCAAATTGTACTGTTTGCGTAAGGATTTTGACGCTCTTTCATCTGATACGACACTCATCTAATTATTTTGTCCCGGGTGGCTTTTGTCAAAAATTTATATTTCAAAGGGGCGGCTAGCGGCCCCCGCCAGGATCACGGGTGGCAAATTGTACTGTTTGCGTAAGGATTTTGACGCTCTTTCATCTGATACGACACTCATCTAATTATTTTGTCCCGGGTGGCTTTTGTCAAAAATTTATATTTCAAAGGGGCGGCTAGCGGCCCCCGCCAGGATCACGGGTGGCAAATTGTACTGTTTGCGTAAGGATTTTGACGCTCTTTCATCTGATACGACACTCATCTAATTATTTTGTCCCGGGTGGCTTTTGTCAAAAATTTCTATTTTCAAAGGGGCGGCCAGCGGCCCCTGCCAGGATCACGGGTGGCAAATTGTGTTTTTTGTGTAAGGATTTTGACGCTCTTTCATCTGATACGACACTCATCTAATTATTTTGTCCCGGGTGGCTTTTGTCAAAAATTTATATTTCAAAGGGGCGGCTAGCGGCCCCCGCCAGGATCACGGGTGGCAAATTGTACTGTTTGCGTAAGGATTTTGACGCTCTTTCATCTGATACGACACTCATCTAATTATTTTGTCCCGGGTGGCTTTTTCAAAAATTTATATTTCAAAGGGGCGGCTAGCGGCCCCCGCCAGGATCACGGGTGGCAAATTGTACTGTTTGCGTAAGGATTTTGACGCTCTTTCATCTGATACGACACTCATCTAATTATTTTGTCCCGGGTGGCTTTTGTCAAAAATTTATATTTCAAAGGGGCGGCTAGCGGCCCCCGCCAGGATCACGGGTGGCAAATTGTACTGTTTGCGTAAGGATTTTGACGCTCTTTCATCTGATACGACACTCATCTAATTATTTTGTCCCGGGTGGCTTTTGACAAAAATTTATATTTCAAAGGGGCGGCTAGCGGCCCCCGCCAGGATCACGGGTGGCAAATTGTACTGTTTGCGTAAGGATTTTGACGCTCTTTCATCTGATACGACACTCATCTAATTATTTTGTCCCGGGTGGCTTTTGTCAAAAATTTATATTTCAAAGGGGCGGCTAGCGGCCCCCGCCAGGATCACGGGTGGCAAATTGTACTGTTTGCGTAAGGATTTTGACGCTCTTTCATCTGATACGACACTCATCTAATTATTTTGTCCCGGGTGGCTTTTGTCAAAAATTTCTATTTTCAAAGGGGCGGCCAGCGGCCCCTGCCAGGATCACGGGTGGCAAATTGTGTTTTTTGTGTAAGGATTTTGACGCTCTTTCATCTGATACGACACTCATCTAATTATTTTGTCCCGGGTGGCTTTTGTCAAAAATTTATATTTCAAAGGGGCGGCTAGCGGCCCCCGCCAGGATCACGGGTGGCAAATTATACTGTTTGCGTAAGGATTTTGACGCTCTTTCATCTGATACGACACTCATCTAATTATTTTGTCCCGGGTGGCTTTTGTCAAAAATTTATATTTCAAAGGGGCGGCTAGCGGCCCCCGCCAGGATCACGGGTGGCAAATTGTACTGTTTGCGTAAGGATTTTGACGCTCTTTCATCTGATACGACACTCATCTAATTATTTTGTCCCGGGTGGCTTTTGTCAAAAATTTATATTTCAAAGGGGCGGCTAGCGGCCCCCGCCAGGATCACGGGTGGCAAATTGTACTGTTTGCGTAAGGATTTTGACGCTCTTTCATCTGATACGACACTCATCTAATTATTTTGTCCCGGGTGGCTTTTGTCAAAAATTTATATTTCAAAGGGGCGGCTAGCGGCCCCCGCCAGGATCACGGGTGGCAAATTGTACTGTTTGCGTAAGGATTTTGACGCTCTTTCATCTGATACGACACTCATCTAATTATTTTGTCCCGGGTGGCTTTTGTCAAAAATTTATATTTCAAAGGGGCGGCTAGCGGCCCCCGCCAGGATCACGGGTGGCAAATTGTACTGTTTGCGTAAGGATTTTGACGCTCTTTCATCTGATACGACACTCATCTTATTATTTTTAACCGACTTCAAAAAAAGGAAGTGGTTCTCAGTTCGGTTGTATTTTTTTTTTATGTTTGTTACCTCATAACCTAGTTATTTATAAACCGATTTTGAAATTTTTTTTTATTTGAAAGGATATACTTTCAGATTGGTCCCATAGAAATTTTATCAAAATCGGTTCAGTAGTTCGACTGATTTTAATAAAAGTAAGTAGCGGCGTGTGATTCTTTACGGTAAATGTCACTTTTTGACATATCAGACAGCGTAAGAAATGGTGCATTCCACTTGGCGATCGCAACGCTTACAACGACCAAACGTAATGAACGCGGCCATAAGGCGCGAGCGTAGTGGGCGAAATGGTCGCCAAGTGGAATGCACTCTTTAGTCGGTTTAATAAAAATGAGTAACGGCGTGTGATTCTTTTAAGGTAAATGTCACTTTTTGACACTAAAAAGTAAAAAATAAAAAACTTTTTAACAAAAAAAAAAGCCTCCTTCAAAAAACCACTAAAAAGAGGAAAATATTGAAATTTTGAGGTCTGTGCCAATTTAATAAAATATGAAGTTGGTTAAAAAGAAGATATTAATCACTATACTATACTTTTTAACCGACTTCATATTTTATTAAATTGGCACAGACCTCAAAATTTCCTTATTTTCCTCTTTTTAGTGGTTTTTTGAAGGAGGTTTTTTTTTTTTTGTTAATAAGTTTTTTTATACCGGGGAGTTTCACACGGTCGGCTCTCCTACTACAAGGTTCTGAAAATTGTTTTTCGTTTTCAACGCCCTGAATCTGTCGAAATGAATGTTTTTTCAAGTAGTTAATCTAATAATCAACCGAATGATGAAAATGTGTCAAACCGGTATCATAATATGTAAGTGAAAAAAAGATGTGAGGAAAATGGAAGTAATAAGAAAAGAAACGGGGAAAAATATAGGATGTATTATGTTGTTTATTATATCAAACACGGTTATAAAGGTAGTCAAGGGACCCACTTTATATTGCGGTGTCGTATTAAACTGAATATTACTTACGAAACCCGACTAGGGTCCTTGGGATTTGTCCTTGTATAAAACAATGTCGAATTTCAAAAATTGTTATTTTTCAGTAGAGCGAAATAAACAATAAATATTTCTCTAAGGGCTATTTTATTTTCTTAACAGGCAGCTGTTGTAAACCGTTAGAATCCTAAATATTTTCAGACAAATAGACAATAATAAATATTAGTAAAAAAAACTTTTTAGAGATAAGCTTTTATTTAAATGCTCTAAAAAGGAAAAAATAATTTTTAATAATTTAGGTTCATAATTATAAAATCGTGGGTCGTGAACTCTATGATAGTTTATTAGTCACGACCCACGCTTTTATAATTATGAACCTAAATTATTAAAAATTATTTATTCCTTTTTAGTGCATTTAAATAAAAGCTTGTCTCTAAAAAGTTTTTTTTACTAATATTTATTTTGTTCATTTTAGTCTTTCAAAATTTTACCCCCCTTTGACACCCGTAGGGGTTCTTTCTTAGTGGATGCTTGCGTAAGGAAAGGAACCAACTGTCCAAATTTCAAGTTTCTAGCTTCGGCGATTTGACCTGGGCGTTGATTAATCAAAAAAACCCTACATCCCCATTTGAACCCCTTAGGGGTTGAATTTATTTCTAAAAACGATTTATTCATGTATTGTCATCGGGAATACATATATGTACAAAATTTCAAATCGATCGGATACGTAGAAGTCGTTCAAAATTGACTTGCAAGTTTTGACCTAAACAAACACACAATTAACCCACAAACAAACACACAAACTATGTATGTTAGTTTATGTGTTTGTTTGTGGGTTAATTGTGTGTTTGTGAAAGTTAAATAAAAGCTTGTAATAATAAAAATGGTTTGAATTAATCTATTAGCAGACATTTTTATATTAAAGCTGTTTTTTTATCATAAAATATTAGTACTCATCGTTGAGATACGCCACGCTGGATAAACAATCGAGTAGAGCAGATTACTGAAATTATTTTAGAAGTCTTAATTCAACATCACTAACAATAATGACTAACAATATTTTAATTCAAAAAAATGTACTGTAATTCATTTATATAAATTAAAATATTGATAGTGATGCATGTTTTTGTTCAGTGAATGCTGCATTTTATATGAAACGATTTTCTCTAATGCACTTAAATTTTCCACAATTACCTGGTAAACAAACCTCGTCTATACAGGGTGCTATTTAAGGACGTGGCCAAACTTCAAGAAGTGATTCTTTGAGTGATTCTAAGACGAAAAGTTTATATAAACATAGGTCTCTTGCTTGATTTTTTTTAATTTCCGGCGATACCCCTGTGCACGCCACTGGCAAAAGGAGACAAACATTTTTTAGCTTAAAACATTCATTTGTATTACGTTAAAAATTGTCACCAAGTTTCAACGTCATATTAGTTTGCGTCTTCTTGTTATTTGGGATTTTTTTAAATATGTATTTTTAAAAAAAAGTTTGACATTCTGTATCTTGAAAACGAAGCATTACCGGACCTATGTTTTGTAGCCTGTGCTATTCCTCATCTGACCCGAATTTAATCGGCTGCGCGGCTAGCTACAGCAGGCGCGGGGTCATGGGTCTGAGAACAAAAATTATTTACTAGTTGTATAATCGCACTTGTTTTTGGGAAGCAGCCTCTAAATCCAAGTACAGGAAAAGCCCATAATGGACAATAAAAAACCCAACCACCTACCACTCGACACTTAAAACAACACAAAATGTGAATGCACACAATGACTCGTGCCCCATAATAATTTAATTTAATTTGAATTCACCTCTACACTCAGGATCACCTAACTATAGCCGAACACTCGACTGATAATAAATTAGTGGGCCAGATACCGACCGAGAGATCGAAGGGCGCCAGAACTTATAGGGCCACACTGTGTAAGTCTCAGATCGTTCAAACTGAGACAGAGAGAGTGGCCACAGTTAGGGATAATTCGTAGACGATAACCACGTTGACCGATAGAGGTCCGAAAAATATTCACAGTTATATTAATTCCAGGCCCAACGCTGTTACCTCCCTAGCAAGACAAACAGAATAAAATCCTAGGCGATTTCAAAGGCCAATACCACACGACAACTCAACCCAAAAGGCCAAAAACATCAGATTACGAACACAAAATCGGGACACTCAGCAGTCGAGATACAAAAAATAAAAGCGGCACTGCCATCACAGGCCCCACGAAACTTCCAACAATCGAGACAAAAATCCCGATTCAACAGGCCTCGAAGCCTCACAACAACCTACTCATTCCATCGTAAACGCTAAGCGGAATTCTCAACGCAAAATCTTCATAATTCTCACCTCAAAATCTTCATAACTCTCAACACAAAATCTTTACAACTCTCAACACATCCTCACAACTCTCAACACATCCATTTCACACTTAATCCGTGCCTGTACGGAAATTCCTGTGCCCGAAAAAATACATTGCATAGGATTCGGGACATAAATATTTTAAAATCGGCGAAACTGGCGACGTGGAATCTAAACTTAATTCATAATAAGATTCAAAATATTCCGGAAAATTCCCAATGTAGTGCAAGAAATCCTACAGGAATACAATCGACGCACTATTTATCATTTTCATTCTGACGTAAATATCTAAATTGACTCAGTACTACGCAGAGTGGTAGACATTCAGAAATGTAAGACGTTCATAGAATATTAGATTTTATCCCTTCATATTTTCGGGATATATTGTAGTACCATATCTATCCCACTGTGATAGACACATGATAATATTCTGGGATATTTTATGCGTCGTCACTTATGATAGCGAATATTAAAAATTTCGGGATAATTGCAAAATCTTCAAAATTTCTGGAATAAATAAAATTATTCCCGTATTCCAGAATCAACACAACCACAAGGAAATCCAAAAGCAGAAACCTATAATCCCTAAACGTGGAGAAGCGCTTGACTTCTTTATGGTTTATCTTGCACGGTAAGCTAACTAAATCGAAAACAATAATCCAACAATGGAAATACGGAAAATAAATCAATTTTCGGGAATTAGGAAAACTAGGAAGGTCGAACAATACAGGAATCGAAAGAGGAAACAACGCAGAATCCAAACTCCAAACCAAAAACAATATTGCTCCAAAACGAAACGCACAAATCCAACTCCAAAATCCCAAAATAAAAAGTATTTTATTCGCCAGATATTCAATCATTTCATTTTTGATTGTTTAACACATCGATGTGCCTGATACGGTCGCCAGACCTCGTCTGTCGACGTACAAAAGTGTACCAAAAAATCAGAATCTTTCTTCGCAGAACTATTTGCGTTCTCTCTTTTATACATCAAAAAATACACTCTCATCTCACGCACTTATAGAGATCATATCCACAGAGTCTTGTTAATTTCTGTTCAAGTTTGTAAGACTCGTGTCCTCAGTTGCTGGTCAGTATGCCTTGACGTCATCTATCGTCGCAAAGGTCCACATGTTAAAATCCTATAAATGAAATAATACTCCACAGGCTCGAAATAATTTTATTTTTAGGGGCTCGCAATAGCAAATTGCTACAGTTTATATAAACTTTTCGTCTTAGAATCACTCAAAGAATCACCCCTTGAAGTTTGGCCACGTACTTAAATAACACCCTGTATATGTTGCGTCTTAAGTGAAATTCATTCTGTATTTACGTTTTTAGTACGCACTTTATGTGAGTACTTCCAGAAAAATCCCAATTTCATTGCATTTTATATTTTTAAGTTAGTGCGTTTTTTAATATAGATTTCTGGTACTTATATTAATTTAACTATAAAATAAAAAGTGCTTATTAAAATGTAACACGATATTCAGTTTCATAAAATGTAATAAATTTTTTATTGCTATTCGTAAAAAGTGAATCTTTTCTATAAAAAGATGTGGTAAAATTCTTAGAAAAAAAACTCAAATAAGCATCATTATGAGAATATAGACGACCTCTGTGAATTTATCTGACGTAAAATTTTATTTCTACTCTTGTTAATGACTAATGACGTTCTCTAATTACGACTTCTTTTTTTACATCTCAACAAATTACTCTGTAAAAATGAATGTTCGCATTCTGTCGATGTACTGCAATGTTGTTAGTGATGTAAATGCGTATAATACTCTGGTATAAAACGTTTGTATAAAACGGTATTATACGGTATGTAAAAAAAATAATATACCCAGTTTTATACTAGGTATAAATACTGCGTATTTTGCTATTTTATACAGCACGTATAAAACGTTTAACACCGTTTAAAACGCTTTAATACCGTTTAAAACGGTTTAATACCACAATGAGAACAGGATTTATTTCTATTATGCAGTTGGCAATACTGAAAAATGCACTGTAACCATAGTGTGAAAAAGTAAAAAACCGTTTTATACTGAAAAAATATGGTATTATACCATGGGTTTAATACACAGAAGTTTAATACCGTATTTTTACATGACTAAATGTTGTTATATTAAAACTTCGTTTCACAAGTAACCATAAAATGTCTTGAAAAGTCCCCAAAACATTAGGAAAGGTACTTCTTTAAGTCAGGGGTATTCTACTTCAAACTGTGCTCCGTGTAAACTAAGGGTAAACGAAATAATTCTAAGGATTCCATAAACAAACTGTTTGATTTTAAAAAGCTGCTACAATTTCAATTATTAGCAAGTTAACTATTTAACTGTTAATTATGTTTGTGGAACGAAATTACATCCTACACTTGATTTGAGTCCACTGGAAATAGTGTTGCCGTCTAGATCTAGACTTTCTAGACTCTTGTCTTGTCTTGTCTAAATTTTTAAGACAAGAGACTTACAAAAGTCTTGTTTAGAAATTTTCAAGACAAGACAAGACTTGCTTTATCTAGATCAAAACTCTTGCCAAAACTCTAGACAATTTTCAAGAGTCTAGATAAACTAAGTAGTAGTAGGTAAAGTTAACCACTCGGTTAATCTAGATTCTTGAAAATAATCTAGAGTCTTGTTATTAGACAAGACAAGAGTTTTTTAATCTAGACTTAGACTTAGTGAAGTACTGATATTTTAAGACATGACTTAAGTGAAGTCTTGTCTTGATATTTCAAGACAAGACAAGACTTTGAAAGTCTTATCTTGTCTAGACGGCAACACTAATTGGACAACCCATGAAATTTCAAATTTTGGTGATTTCCTGCTTCCCAGTAATCATTTTGTTAATCAATTTGGCTGATCGCATAACCTCAGGTAGCTCTTTCTGTACACAATTTTGATATTTAATTAAAAGCTTTCGAAAATACTAAAAAAGGGATAGATTGCAAATTATAGGGTATTTTCCTGTTTTCCGAAAGTGTCTTAAATTGTCTACGAGATTGTTTATGAGCTAGTAATGACTCAGCTGAATTTTTATTTCCTTAAAATTGCATCTTTAATTTCAATTTTGAAATTCAACTCGAAAAAGCTAGCTGTCATAATTTGTTTTGACGTGACGTTATATACAGGGTGGGGCAGAGTAAAGAGCGATTTTGAAAAGGCTGTAAAAAACAAATGTCATCAATTTTTCAAAATTGTATTTTTACCACTTTAAAGTACATAAAAAAGCATTCAAGAAAATTAAGTGAATATAATTAAGTTTTAAAAATAATTCCAGTAAGATGACACCCGTTCAGGCGTAGACATTCTTCCAAACGAGCTTTGAAGTTATTCATCACATTCCACAGCATTGCCAGTGGGATTTGAACCACCTCCTCTCGGATACGTTCTTTCAGTGCTTCAACTGTTCTTGGTGGGTTTTCCTGATAAACTTTGCTCTTCAGGTAACCTCACAAAAAATTTGAAAATGGGTGCGAAAAGCACGACGTGCATGCACGTAAGAGCTGTCATTTTGATAAAACGCTTTGAAAGCGTACGTGCGATGCTGAGGTGTCCACAGCTCTATGATTGCTACTGAATGCTTTATTTATTTATTGTAGATTATAGACGCGCCGACATCTAAGGTCATTAGCGTCTTTCAACTATACTATATAACAACTAACTTAAAACTAAATAACATCACAAAACATCCATGAGCGCAGGTGGGATTCGAACCCACGGCAGTCCAGTCTAGAGGTTGCGGCACCAAGCATGCTAACCACCAGGCTATCTGCCCTCCTACTGAATGCTAACGTGTCAGGAATATGGCCGACTGCATCCCCACCACCTTTCATCAGCTGAGCACGATTCCCGTGCTTTTCAAAATCGCTCTTTACTCTGACCCACGTTGTAGTAAACAAACGTAGACAGACACGCTATCTCTAAGAAATCCTTACTTTGTTTACTATAATAGTGACGTCACACACGAAACCATCATGGCTGCTAGCGTTTTACTTCATGTGACATATAGAGTAAAAATCTTACTTTTAAAAACTTAATTATAATAAATTAATCTTGTATTTTTATGAATATATTTGGGTTTCTCAATGCACAGGTCATTATTTCACGATTAATGTCTCAAAGTGTAAAGTACCGTAATCTAATTGTGACTTGTTGTCAAATTTTAAGTCTCTGTTAGGGCGCACGAAACCCTTGCACCGGCCCTGACTATATAACTATATTATTGTATACAAATACAATACAGATTGCTAATAAGCAGAATGTTATTAAACGATATAAACAGCGACGGGAATCGTAAGTACGTCATTAGAGCGTCGATTGACTGACGGCGTCGACAAGGCTTCCTGGTGATCACGCGCCGACATGTCGCTTATTATGTCCCCTATCTCTATTTCAAATCATACATGGTCTACACCTATAGATGTTATGAGTTTGTTTTCGATACATTTTCTTCGTGACTTGCATTATTATGACATAACATTGTTTCAGAAATATACCAAGAAATCAATATTATCTTATACTAGCTTTTACCCACGGCGATTCGTTGGCGTAAACGTAAATTTTTAATGCAGATTTGCTCACGTTGATATCGGTTTTGACTTAATCTAGCTAGTTAAAGTGTACCTATTGAATTGTACTTAGTTTCATCAAAATCGGTTCAGCTATTCTCAAGTGATGCTGGTACAAATAGACAGGTTAAAAAAATGGGTGTGTGCTTATGACCACATGGCAGAAGTGAAAACTTCAGAATTTCTAATTTTTGGTGTCATCTATTATAGCGCATTTATGAACTAAAAATAATTTATTACTAAAATACTAAAATTGAATTTTTAATTAATTCCACATTGGTTTCAAAAAAATTATAATTATTGTCAAAGAAAGAATATAACAAAAAAAAATGTATATAAATAATTAATATCATGTAGAATTTAGAAAAAAAACGCCAAATATTCTACGCTGCCATCAGGTCTCAAACCCAGGTTCCTATGCATAGAACGCAAAGACTAAACCATCTGCGCTATGGGTGGAAGTGTGTAGACGGCCGTTTTTATGATATAAGTATGTTGCGAATTCTTACGGAAGTAATTGCGAACGCTTCACATTTTTTCAGTACCCCATAGGCAAAGAGTGTCTAACGCGCCTAAGGAAGTTTTCACTTCAAAAATGGAAATGATATGTTCTCGCGTCTAAATATTAAAATAAAGTTGAACACTTTTCACATACTTGAGAAATTAGATGTTAGATCACCATTTTTGAACTAATTAAATATATTATGAAAAAACCGGTCAAGTGCGAGTAAAACTCACGCTATGAGGGTTCCGTACCGTTATAACAATTTCAAAATAACAAGTTTTTATTTGGTTTTTTTTAGTGTTTCAAAATTTGTGCATATCAAATTTAATTAAATTTTATTTTTAAAGGAAAAAAATATATTAACAATATTTGATGAATAAAAAAAACAACAAGCCGTAAGGTGGGTCGTTTATAAGGACTAAAGTGCGACCCTTGAGGTCCACACGACGAACTTCCCAGTTTGATAAATATTTAATAACAATAATTAAATTAGATATTACACAGAAAAGTAATCATTAAAACATAATTATTGTTTCATTTTAACAATAATTAAAAAAAAAAAAAGAAAACGGCTGGACCGATTTTTATAAAATTTATGTCGGATCAAAATGACGTTAACACGCCTCAATTGAAACCCTTACGAAGTAGATATAATTTTTTATTCGCGAGATATTGTGTAAAATCTGCTTTTTGGAGTCTATTTGGTTAAGAAAAAAGAACGGCTGAACCGATTTTGAAAAAATTTCTTTCAGATCATATTTGCGTTAATACGCGTCGATTGGCACCCTAACGTGGTCGATATCATTTTTCATTCTCGAGATTTCGTCTTAGAAAGAAATGGACACATACGTACATACACACAGACATCTTTCTAAAAATAGTGTAGTGACCTCGAAACATAAAAATTTGTTATACATTTTGATTTCGATTTTCGGACCCATTACAATAACTTCCAATGGGAAGTTAATAAATAGACACTAATGTATCTTTAATCTCTAAATAGTATAAAACAAAGTCGATATCTGCCTCTGTCTATTTCACTTTCTCCATTTACTTCTTCTAAACCACGCAACAGATTTTGAAACGGTTTTCACTAATAGAAAGTGTGATAAACGAGGAAGGTTTGTGTATATAATTTGTCAATATTTTGTACAAAATGGCTGAACTATGACGGTGTTTTGTCAAAAAAAAACTGTTTTCGTACGCTTAATCATAATTTCATACCACCCGGACGTAGTCGGGATGGGCCGCTAGTTTTTCATATAATAAGTTTAAAATACCACATATTACATTTGAATGAACACCACAAGAAAAAAGTACACGAATTTAACTGGGGTACATGTTATTTGCAACAAAAGTCAAATAAGCACGTTATGTTTTATGTATGTTGGTGTAACATCATCAAAACATAGCCCATAGCTATGTATATAAAGTAGAAAGCTCATCTTCTTACTGACGCACGTACAAATTGCACAGTAGAATGAAAATCTAAAGACAGAATAATCTTTTTTTATTTATACATTCAGACCATTTGTGCACTGCTTTGACTTATTTTTTTAAATGAATTGTATTAACCGATCAAATATTCGGTTTGTGGTCTAAATTGAAATTTAAGTAGAACATAAAATTAAGTAACATCTTGGTCTGGTAGGTATATTCAGTTATTCTAGTTTAGTTTTGGAAATTGAAAAGTAAATCCTTATATCTATAATATTAATAGGCCAAGCGTTTTTTTGTACGGCTATCTCCTCCTAAACTACTGGCCCGATTTTGACAATCGAGGTATCATTTGAAAAGGCCCGAAGTGCAGATGTGAAATAAGGTCTCAGAATTTAATAAGTGAATTTTAAGGGTTAAAAATCGATTTTCAAAATAATCAATTTTAACGTTACAAAATAGAGCAAGCTTTGAAAAAACAATTTGCTTTATGTTAACTGACAGTGATTATCTTTCAGTTATTATTCGTAAATTATTTGAATAATATAAAAGGGAAAAATATTTCGGGAGGAGGAAGGTAAATTAGTCAACGGGAAGTTGCAAAGCGTCCAAAAAGAGTTATTTGAAAATTGAACTACATTTTTTTTGATAGATGAATTACTTTTTTACCACTTGTGTAATAAGTACGAATTAAACCAATTTTCTTAAGGGCTGTTAGCGTAATAAATATCTTAAACTAGTTATCTTATGTGGATTTACTATAGAGCATTGATTTTTTGCTAAAATTTAGCCTGATAGCTAAGAAAAATGACTTAAAACTTTTCCATCGGAGGGGGGGTAGTGGGCGTGGTACATAAGTCTACAAGAGGTTACAATGAGTCCAAAAACAGTTACAATTTACAAAAACAGTGAGCTAGAGGGCGCGAAAAAAATCACCTCGCGTCGTCATAAACAAAAAAAAATTCGACTGATGACCAGTCCTATACTTCCCACCTAGTAAATATTTGCAAAAAATAAACACTTTTTTTTATTAATCTTTGACTAGGCCCAAATAACCTTAGCTGTTGGTGGTCTTTAAAACACAATTTAATTTTTATTCTTTGAAAAAAGCATGGCCTTCTTTTTTGTTTGGTGATCTACTGATGGCTAACTTAATATAGCAAAAATCATGGTTACCTTGGTTTACGTACAATTTTTATTTTTTTTTAGTAAAATATTTTTTTTCTCGAAAACTATACATTTTAGAGAAAAAAAATATTTATATTTTTTTCATATTATAACATCTAGAATTCATTTATATTTTTTTTTACCTATGTTAATACGTGACATTGAGGACGTTTTTTTGAATATCTCAGGATCCACTGAACCGATTTGACTCAAAATCTAATCAGATCTAAGTTAAAGGCTGATAAACACAATAGAATAATCGGCATGCCCGTATGTTGTTCCGTTCTTAAGATATCGAAGGCGAAAAATTGACCACACACACACACACACACATACACACACATACACACACACACACACACACACATACAGACATCAGTCAGAAAATGATCTTAAACGATTGCTAGGGTCTCAAAACGTGAAAATCTGTTAAAATCTCGAAATATTTTTTTCGGACTAAATCCATTACTTCCCTACCATAGTAGAGGTGGGAAGTAATAAAAATCGACTGATGACCAGTCCTATACTTCCCACCTATAAAATATTTACAAAAAATAAACACTCTTTTTTATTCTTTGAAAAAAAGCATGGCCCTCTTTTTTGTTTGGTGATCTACTGATGGCTAGTAATATTATAGCAAAAATCATGGTTACCTTGATTTACGTACAATTTTCTTTTTTTAGTAAAATATTTTTTTTCTCGAAAACTATACATTTTAGAGAAAATAAATATTTATATTTTTTTCATATTATAACATCTAGAATTCATTTATATTTTTTTTTTTACCTATGTTAATACGTGACATTGAGAACGTTTTTTTTAATATCTCAGGATCCACTGAACCGATTTGACTCGAAATCTAATCAGATCTAAGTTAAAGGCTCATAAACACAATAGAACAATCGGCATGGCCGTATGTTGTTCCGTTTTTACGATATCGAAGGCGAAAAATTGACCACATACACACACACACACACACACACATACAGACATCAGTCAGAAAATTATCTTAAACGATTGCTAGGGTCTCAAAACGTGAAGATCTGTTAAAATCTCGAAATATTTTTTTCGGACTAAATCCATTACTTCCCTAACATAGTAGAGGTGGGAAGTAAAAAAGTTGACTAAATAAATTTGTTCGACTTAGAGCAACATGGCAGCCAGTTACTTATTATGTATTATATATTATGCCAGTCCGTTTGCCTGTCTCAACGCAATAAATTCTGAAATTACTATAATTCACTAATTTTCATCCAGTTTTCATTAATATAGGTAGAGAAAATATTTGGGAAGATTAACGAGTAAATAAGTCTATTTAATAACGTTTTTTGTTATTTTGAAAGAAAACTGCTTTGAAATTTGAAAATGCTAATACATCAGTGCCGGGTTTCTGGTACGACTTTTAACGTTAAATCTATACTTAGTGTATTAGAAACCGAACATAAATGTAGTCTAAAATTTTGACTAAATTATTTCTTTTACTCTAAAAATGGTATACAAGAAGTCGAATAATTAGATAAGTTCATTTTTACATGCTACTTCTTAATGTCACAAATATTGATCACATAATATAGCAAATACTCGTTAAAAATCAATATTTTCTGTTTATGCATAATAAATGTGTTGATAGAATGGCGTACTACCTATATCACATGTTTAAATATTTTAATGCTAAAACAACGCATGGAGAGACAGTAAAAGCTTCATGTCACTCAGGATCATTAAAAATGAAGAACAGGAATTGACACTAAGCTTTCAAAGTTAGGTCGCGTTCAGACTGTTAAGCGATAAGCGTTCAAAACTAGATGCTAGTTTGTTACTTCCCACCTCTACTATGGTAGGGAAGTAATGGATTTAGTCCGAAAAAAATATTTCGAGATTTTAACAGATCTTCACGTTTTGAGACCCTAGCAATCGTTTAAGATCATTTTCTGACTGATGTCTGTATGTGTATGTGGTCAATTTTTCTCCTTCGATATCGTAAAAACGGAACAACATACGGCCATGCCGATTGTTCTATTGTGTTTATCAGCCTTTAACTTAGATCTGATTAGACTTTGAGTCAAATCAGTTCCGTGGATCCTGAGATATTAAAAAAAACGTTCTCAATGTCACGTATTTACATAGGTAAAAAAAAATATAAATACATTCTAGATGTTATAATATGAAAAAAATGTAAATATTTTTTTCTCTAAAATGTATAGTTTTCGAGAAAAAAAAATATTTTACTAAAAAAAGAAAATTGTACGTAAATCAAGGTAACCATGATTTTTGCTATAAATTACTAGCCATCAGTAGATCACCAAACAAAAAAGATGGCCATGCTTTTTTTCAAAGAATAAAAAAAAAGTGTTTATTTTTTGAAAATGTTAACTAGGTGGGAAGTATAGGACTGGTCATCAGTCGAATTTTTTTTTTTCAATTATTATCACGTCTTGTTAATTTCATATTTTTGTTTGACTTTTTTAAATAAAGAATAGAATTTATAAATGTTTTATTATTTCGGTTATGGAAATTTATTTATTTATTTCACTGAATTGTATTTCTGTTTGTAAAATTATTCTTATATTTATTCTCGTTACTCTGTCACATATATTTGCGTAACATTAAGCAATTAGGAAAAAGTTCAAGTAACTTTGTCGCTTACAGTAATTAACGAATGCGTTCAATTAAATATTGGTAGGCGTTTGTTCGTGCGCTGATTCATCGAGCAAATTATTTTTTGTAACACATGTATGAAATGTACAACATATCGTGTGTCTAGTCGGCTACGTAAAATAATATATATCGCACGGCTGTAATATAATATATTTGAACTAGCATCAAAAATATATTATTCCATACGACTTTAGATAGGTGTGCATAAAATATTTTATGCACGTATTCGTGCGCATGAGAATATTTCAGTATTGGTTTAATATGGTACTTAATCTTCTAACGCTTGCAAGTGCTAATTAAATTGAACGCACTCAATGACACTTATTTACAGTCTTGAAATATTTCCACAACCTCCATAATATCTCGTCACTTGGAACGCAGCCTGGTTTAATCCATCAATAAAATGTGAACAAAGCGTACAGCTTTTATAATAATCTATTAAATGTGTCACTTACCAATTCATGCATAAAATATTACATCATACATTAGAAACTCAATTATTCAAAGTATAAAAACGGTCAAGCATGAGCGTGTTTCATGCGCCGAGGGATCCGTAGAAAATTTCTAAAAGAAAAGTTGACGCATAAAGTAAATAAACAAAAAAAAATTAATCCGCGGTAAAACACATTTTAAAAGGAGTAGTAAATTACGGGAATTATTAATGTTGAAAGAATCATTCATGAACGACACGTCACTTCCACCATCATAATAATTTATTTTCGCTAAATCCAAAACTTTCAAAGTAAGCTCTTGATGCGACACATGTTATATGAATAAAAATAATAATATTCAGTTTATTGGCCCAAGAGGACACGTATTTTTGAAGTTATACTTCTTTTGGCGCGTTATAGAAAAACGATGAGAGTGAATTTTTAGGATGCGCGCGCATCGCGTCACGAAAATTTAACACCATGAAGTTAGTCGGTAGTAACACCATGAAGTTAGTCGGAAGTTCATGATTATAATACCCTATTTTCTTTTTTTAGCTCCCCATTTTTTTAATTTGTTACCTGTGAACATACAGCAGTGCAAAATAAAGCACACTTTCTTGTCGATGTTAAGACAATGGCTAATGACGCAACAAAATGCGGAAAGATTTTTTGATATAGCACAATAATTATTCACAATACTTTGGTTTTTTATATTTTAGATGATATGTAGTTCTTTTTTCTTGTTTGATTGCTGTCCAAAATTGTTTATTTAACTTTAATTTTAGGTATAATACTGTCCACAAATTGATAATGGCTTCTTCACAACAGATGCTACCTTAGAAGGAGCCTATATCTTTCAAACATATATTTTTTTGTTATAAAATGTACAGTCCTATTGTAATTTGAAAGAAATAAATTCTATTCTATTCTATTCTATTCTATTCTATTCTATTCTATTCTATTCTATTCTATTATATAGCACGGCTAAGTAAGATTTACGTAGCATAACGGATAGCGCCGCCGCGTCATACGCAATAGGTCTCGGGTTCGAATGTCAACACATACATGCTTTTTTTTAAATAAATAATTAGATATAAATATATTTAATAAATTAATAATTTATTAAATAAATTAATGTTATTATTTAATCGTATTTTTTACAAACGTTTAGTACCGGCACGCGGGATAAAATTTTTGGAGTTATTTATGTTTTGTTACGCCAAAGAAGTATAACTTCTGATGTGCGTACATAAGTACACACACACTTTTTTTAAGTTAAGCAATATACAAGGTGGCACATCCTAAACAATTCATAAAAGAACCGAATTGACAAATTAAATTTGGTATTTAATTTGTGAATATCTCAATATTTATTATCTTTACTTAATAATTTGCTGTTCATTATTAAATACTGTATCGTATTCTGGAATAAAAATGCACTGTTACAATTAAAAAATCGAAGCTGACCTTCGCCTGATCTTAACAGCACCACCTATGTTAAATCTGATATCACAGTCTTCTGTCCCCCTTGACACTATAACTTTTGCATAAAACATTTTTTTATGATTTGTACCGTTTACGAGATATTTCACTGCATTGTTTAAGATGTGCCACCCTGTATACCAAAGAGGCATGTTACAGATTGAGAGACGGACGGTCGAAGTCCATTATAATTAGGGTTCCGTTTTTTTACCGTTTTGATACGGAACCTCAAAAACGAACAAAAATATATCACTAATTAAAAAAACTCGGGTCGCAGTGCCAAACCCTGCCGACAATATAGTGTATTTCCCAAGTAACATTTTCTGAAGGTGTAGGTTCAGATAAAGGTTTTGTATTGGTTACCGCCTTGCTTAATGGTCATATTCAGGCAAAATCAATTGCAAACAGGTATTAGAACCTGTTAGTTAATACAAAGTCTAATTGGACTTAGGCAAGAAGTCACAACAACGTTGTGCTTGCTTCATATCCTGACTATAAGGTTTTAAGGCCTTTTGGTTTTGGAGAGGTTATATTTTAGCCATTTTTTGGCAAAAAAAAGTGCTAAAATAAGTTCATTTAATCTTGCATGTTACCTTTTTAGGACCACTTGATCTTGAAACAATTATATAACCATTTAGCACTATACGCAACCTATTCTAGTGCATTTAGTCACGAGAAATGCCTATAGATCCTAAATATTAGAATTCGTCAGAGCTTTGATGGCTAAATGAATGTTCAAACAGCTAGTAAACCCCAAAAAATGCCAATTGGCCCTGCTTTAGCTTTTTTTAAAACCCGTTGGCATTTTTAAATTCTTTATGTACTTCGCGATAACTGTTTATTCATATATTTTAGCATTTTTAGCAGCTTGTAAGAATTATATCTCAGGCCGCCATTATGAACAATGAAATTCCGTAACATAACATAATTATAGATCATTTCAATTGATGGAAATACACAGATATTTAATTTAGATCAAATATATGTAAAGGTACTTGAATATAAAACTCATTTCAAGCTTATAATGACAACATTGTAGCATATTATTATAATAACCATATTTCTTTAATGTTTTTTTTAAAATAAATTATGATCTTTGAGTAAAATAGCGAGGGCGCCTGTGTTTTTCAGCTAAATCATACCCAACTTCAACAAAGAACTGGTATGCGCAACAAAAACTACCCCGTTGTTAACGACCAATCTCAGAAATAAGTAATTATATTCCATAAAACGTCGCCATTCTGTTTTATTCTTATTTCTGTTACAATAGTCCATCTTTGTAAAATTGCTATATTATGAAAACTAAATTATCCCTGAGTATGGCTATTTGGTTTGGATTTTACTCTTTACCCCGGCTATATTGTCTAAATGTAGATTTTTAAAATGCTAAAAATCAGCTAATAAGCCACTTTGATGTTCAAATTATAACTTAAATATAACCACGTACAAGCAGTATTCAGGTTGTACTTTGGTCGAAGTGAATACTTAAAGGTTCTAGAAAGGTTATTTTACGGCATCTTCAGTTTGCTTAAAGGTTATTATGTTTGCTGTTAAGTTCTACAGACGTGCCATTTGGTTCTCAATTAGTCAGGGCCTATTGGTTGTGAGGAGGTTCTCAGGGCTGGGCCTTTTTAGACTACAGGAGGTTCTGTAGTCTAAAATATAACGTTGTTTGTGCTAAATGGCACTAACCAACTAGTCTCAATAAAAGGTTCTAGGAGCTGTTTATGACCTTTTTATAACCTAAAATGTTACTTGGGTTGCTAGTACAGGCATTGTGGCTTTATTATGTGAACTTAAGTTTGTTTTTGTACAAAATAAAAAAAATAACCCCTTAATACATCCCTTACAATAATAATTTTTTTATTAATTGCAATATTGTTATCAATACAGCAACTGCACCAAATTAAATACATCCTTCAGTAAAGAAATCCGTATCCGCAAACTAATGTTTTCATAAAAATCGTAAGTCCGGTCCTATCGGGCCGATTTTATTAAAATTTTAGCAGCACATTTTAATCGTTACTAAAGGGTTAAATTTCAATTTTTAAACGATTTGGAGAATTTTTTCGGTATTTTAGGGCCCAAAAACATTTCTTAACCCCTAAAAACCACCCTTAAAATGGTCCGATCGGGCCCATTTTAAATAGGCTTCGTGCGGTGATGGATTCCAATGTGCCTACCAAATTTCGTCAAAATCAATTAACTCTTTCGAAAGTTATAGGCCGTACACATATATATAAATATATATATACATATATAAACAGACTTTTCCAAAAATGGTGCCAAAGTGTTCAGGAGGCTATGAAACGTCGAGAAATTTTGGTCCGACCCCTAGGTCCCGCCATCCGATCGACGCCAATGTGTATGTGCCATATGGCAAATACACTAACAAATCTCAGTGACTGAAACAAATCTCAGTAATATTATGATTTCCATTAACTTACAAATTGTATCTATTTTTAATCGCCTATTGATAATACTTTAAATCAACAATAATAATTGACGGTCAAATTATATAACATTTTTTAATTTTTTTGAACGCAACATTTATGTTTTGAATTTTAAGTTTTGTTCATATGTATATTTGAATAATATACAGGGTGAGTTCGACCACCCGTATCAGTCGTTTTTTTTTGAAAACGGTTAGTCGTAGAGAGTTGTGTCAAAAATTTGTATTATAAAAGCCCTAATAAAGAATCGAATGGTGATAATTTTTTTTCCGGGAAGGTCGGCTTCCCTATTAGTTTGCTCCAGAATGTCCAGAACTCCAGAATTATAAATGTAACGATAGGTCGAAAGTGGTATTGTAGAAAAGATCTATAAAAAATTAGCAAGTTTTGTACGGATTTTTTTTTTATTACTGCCACCCCTGTTAAGTAATATTTGTTTGAAATTACTAAATTAAAATGTCATAATAACGAACTTTTTAAAAGTCCGCATTTAAAATCTAGTTACCTATCTATCGATCATTAAACACTGAAGAAGTACACTCACAGTATAACCAGAAGACCTCAGTAGTATGTGTTAAAGAGTAAATGGAAGACAGTTTGAACACTTGTGACAATGTCTAAGGTTGCTAGATTTTTAATGCCGACTTCGATCGTTATTATGAAATTTTGATTTAATAATTTCAAACGATTGTTACGTCTTAACAGGAGTGGCAGTAATTAAATAATTTTTCCTACAAATTTTGCCTATTTTTTAAAGAGCTTTTCAACAGAACCACTTTCAACCTATCGTGCTTTCTAAAATTCCGGAGTTTTGAACATAAAATAATTTATATTTATACTTATAAAAATTTACAGGGGTGGCAGTAATAAAAAAAATGTTCCCACAAAACTTGCTTTTTTTTAAAGATATTTTCAACAATACCACTTTCGACCTATCGTTACATTTATAATTCCGGAGTTCTGGACAATCTGGAGCAAACTAATAGGGAAGCCAACCTTCCCGGAAAAAAAAATTATCACCATTCGATTCTTTATTAGGGCTTTTATAATGCAAATTTTTGACACAACTCTCTACGACTAACCGTTTTCGAAAAAAAACGACTGATACGGGTGGTCGAACTCACCCTGTATATATATGGTGCTAAAACGTAAAATGGTTTTATCACGTCCATAAATGTTTGTATATTAAGGTCATATTTTGCGTTGCAAAAGTTTGTTCTGTTTTTAACTTTATAATTACAAATTCTATGCAACATAAACATTCATTGTAACAAAGTAGGGAACTGTTTGCAGAGAAATACCATATTTTTGTATTAAAAGGTTCTAGTCAATACACTATGTTTACATTATACAGACGGCAAACCAATAACATATCTGCAGCTATAAAGCTAAACTGCTTACGTCGCATTTTTAGTGTATTCAACTATTTTGCCGATACCTAACTAGATAGTATATGACACATACAGTATATTGGCGTTGGTCGGATGGCGGGATGGCGGGACCTTGGCATCATTTTGAAAATGTGTATGGATGTTTACGGTCTTAGGGTAGAAAATTAAACTGGCAAAAGATTAGATTAGATGGTTTATTGGTGCTAATACGGAGTTTACAAAAAAAATATGAAAAAATTTCTCAACAGAAAAAAAAACTATTATTACATTCGTATCGAGTGGCATCTCTCTATCACGTCGTGCATGGTTTAAACACTTAACGGCCCCACTACACCCCCTTTTCAAGGTGGCGGCCAAATGGGGTGGCCGCCGACCCTGAAAACTCATTTTTAAACTTACACCGCCCCCCCCCACGCAAAGAAAAAAAAACCTTGTCCTACCCAAAATGCAAACGTAATTTTAAAAAAAATTTAACATTTCAATGGACTACTTGTATTTCACCCCTATACGCGGGCTGGTGGAGGTTTCGAAGGTGGTCTGAGGACCGTCCCGTATGAAATAAAGTGTGCTGAATCCAATGAGACTACTCCCAGAACTGTGCGAGGAACGGTTGCTGAGTTATAGGCGCTTTGCCCCTGAAAGTTACGCAACCACCCTGTCTAGGAGCCCGGTCGTGGGGCCCAAAATGCCTTCACATCTTAAAGTGAAGATATGGGTTCGACCAACATTCGTACCGAGTGGCATCTCTCTATCACAAAGTGCAAGGTTGAAGTTGGATTCGTCGCTTGGCGGCCCCCCACTATATTAATGTAACTGCTCACATGCATCATCGTTGAATTAATAGATTTTTTTTTGAAGTTAAAATTTTGACATAAGACGCTTTGCCTTGCGACTACAGATGTTATGTTTTATCGAATGGATGTTATTTATAGCCAGTAAAACTCCACGTAGTTATTTGTTTTGTCTTATGTACATATTATGTTTAATGCTGGACAAAACTTGTCACCGAAGTAAACAAGAATTTTAAAAATATAGCAGTAATGATTTTTGAAACATTTGATTGTACATTCAAAGTTCGAAAACAATTATTTATAACCAAGTTAAACTTGATACATTTTTCATTTACTTGCGAACTGTAATATATAATATAGATTATAGACAACGAGTGGAATTGTTCAATATTTTACTCATGAACTTTGATCTTGTTTCTATGATTCTCACTTGTTAAGTTATGGTGGAACAAATTCTTTCTCGTCCTGATCGAAAATCTTTCCGAAAAAAATGCTACTTAATACAAAATCATCATTAAAATCACCTGAGTTATTCTTTAATTAAACGCGAAAACATTCCTACATAGATAGTCACAGAAAATTTCTTAGTAAGATTAAAGGCATCGGGGTTTCCGACCATCCCCCTATGATGGACCACTTTTTATACAGGGTGTTTAAGGAGAAATGGTACATATTTTAGTATATTATATCATTCATTTTGAGCAAAAAAGTTCATACAAACTTGTGACAAATTCTCAATGGTTACTGAGATACGGCGATTTTAATGTGGAGCGCATCACAAAACAATTATTCAGTGGGCTGCCATAAAACAATAATTGCAATCTACTGTCATAGGTGTTTACTCAAAATTGTTAAAAATACCATAGAATACACTGATATGGTATTCTGTTACGGGTTTTCCAATGGAAGGGCACGTCATGCTGTCCGTAGAGAAAAATGTTCATATAAACTTTTTTTATCAAAATGAACGATACTATATCATACTAAAATATGTACCTTCCCTTCTGAAACACCCTGTATGTAGAGTTGAAAGAGTAGACTATTACATAACGTATGTAATAAAGAACAATATAATATTATTATTTTAAATCTCGAATTTCAAACTTTGCCAGTAACATACTCTATCGGTGCAAAGATAAATAATTACAAGATATTAATTTTCAAGTGAGACGTTTGTTTCTTGATGTGCAACTCATTTACAAATTTATCTCCGTACCGATAAAGTATATATGTTTCAGCGGTACAATAGACTAGAGATATAAAATTATACATGATAATTTTCTTTAGTATAGGTACCTTTGTTATTTAATAGTCTATTCTACAACTATAACTAAATATAAAAGTGCTCGGTCACAAATGGGTGGCCGGGAACCCGTAACCTTACTTTCTGTTAGGATTTACAATATCTGCATTGCAGCAAATTTTACTTTAAGTTGTCAAATAACGTCAAAATTTATAAAGAGCATTGTATGTACTCTTAAACAAAATATTGTTATAGGTATACTAAATTATTGCACGGCTCTTAGAAGATAAAGATAGAAACAATCTGGTTTAGTTGCATCACTGGACTCGAATTATATGGATTGTGAATAATCGGCTGGTCCTGATATAACGCCCGAAGCGTCGTTGTAACGGTAGAATTCATACATTTAGAGAAAACCAAACCTAACGGAAACCTGCGCACAAAAACTGGTGGGAGAAGTAGTCAGTGGTGTACGCAAGACAGATTCTGACGCAAGGTGCTGGGGGCTTAATTAAAACAAAACTATTAAAAAAAACTTTTAATAGTTCTTTTGTTGAAATAAGATAACTGATAAAGGAAAAAAACATTAATAAACATGCATCACTGATAATGCACTTCAAACACAATTCAATACTCGATTTTTAACAGTATGTAGGTAATATAACCTAAATGGTGAACACTAAATGGCAACAATGAAACATAAACTGGCGCACCCCTTCAAAAATAGAATAGACCAATCCGAACCAAATCTAAGGGTTCTGCACATGAGGCGGTTAAGTTTTCTCTAAATAAATGAACTCTATATGTAAGTACATACTGAAGGAGAGAAGAAATGTGGATAATTTTAGCAGTACAGTTAGCTCATGTTATGTTATAGATATATGTTTACCTATAATGGTTTGAAAAACGTTAGCCAATCCCAGCGTCGAACACGCTTGAAGTTTAATAAGTTAAAATGCCAGCCAATCCCAACGACTTAACTACCAATACTTTAAGTCCCGTATCAATATGGCGCTATACAGTGTATACAAGCTGGTTTCATACAATAGCCGCCATTCACAATCCATATATTAGATATCAATGGATTATACACTTATATATTCGAGTTCATAGTACTATCTTATGCACTTATTTGTAGCAATATTTCCCAATACACTAACGTACTTTTCCCTTCGTGTCGTAAAAATTGGTGAGCCAATTCATAACTATCGGTGTTTCAGAATCTCCTTATAACTTCTAGGGATGCGCGATAAATATCAATTCCTTCTGAACATCGATGTTGAGTTTCCATTGGATCGGTAAAAATATCGATGTTTTTGATCCGTGTTGAAGTTTATATACACACTAGCGGCTCAGTTTCGGCTTCACCCGGGTGCTAGGAATTTCCCGAGTGCTAAGAATTATAGAATATACACGTGCTTCCACCATGCACGGTAATCTAGTGGTTCCGCCCGGCTTTTTTCATTCGGGCGAAGCCGGATCGGACAATTTTATAATTCATAAACTTACGCGGGCTTACGCGCAACAACTCGCCAAAGTTTTATCGCAATCGGATGAGTGGTTTCGGGCCAAGCAGTACTGGACAATTTTATAATTCAGAAACCTTCTCCGGCGTGTGCACAACAACTCACCAAAGTTTCATCGCAATCGGTTGAACGATTGAACACACATTGACTTTTATGTAATATTATATATAGATATGTTATGTAAATGTAATTATGTATTACAATAGAATATTTTTAAAACTTTAATTATTATAGAAAACTTGCAGGGCAGTAGCTAGTAAAACATATGGGAAATATCGAAGGTCAATTAAGAAGTAAATAGTATAATTGGGTTTTTAAGTGAATTTTTTTTTTTACTTAAATGAAAAGATCACATACAAATTTTATAGTAAACCTGTTTTTATTTATTTTTTTGCTTACTAATTAAAAAGTTATATTTAAATAAAAATTATTTTTTAAACTCAGTTCCGATAACGCGCCGAAAGAATCCGAACGCGTGTGACGTCATTATGTTATCTATGGTCTTTGTATCCATGGTTACCAAGTTAAAAATTTATTATTTTTGATAGTATGTGTAATACATATACACAAATACCAACAAATGCAGACACATTTTAACATAACGACGTCACAAACATTCCTGGCGCGTTTTGAAGTCACGTGATATTTTTTAAATTTTTATACATTTTAATTAATTTTTAGTAATTTATCTATAGCTTTAAAAAAATTTTTCTTTTCGATTTTCAATATTATTTATGTTAAATTATTAGAAAAAATTAAAAAATTAATAATTTTTTTTAAATTTTAATACCTAATTATTTGCCTAACTCTAAAAATAGTTCTCTTGTAACGTCAATAAAGTTAGCATCGCCACATAGCCGGATGATGAAATTAATGGTACTAAAATTAAGCGCTAATGTAATGCCCTTGAATTAAATTTAGGGCTCTTGCTAATTTCGCCAAAATCTGTGGGGTTGCTAGCGTAAAAGTTGGAACCACTACAAATATAACAAGCCGTGAGGTGGGTCGTTTGTTAGGACTAAAGTGCGACCCTTGAGGTCCACACGACGAACTTCCCAGTTTGATAAATATTTAATAATAATAATTAAATTAGGTATTACACACAACAGTAATCATTTTAATCATTAAAACATAATTATTATTTATTTTTAACAATAAAAAAAAAAAAAAAAAAAAAAAACTGCTGAACCGATTTTTATAAAATTTATGTCGGATCAAAATGACGTTAACACGCCTCGATTGACACCCTTACGAAGTCAATATAATTTTTTATTCGCGAGATATTGTGTAAAATCTACTTTTTTGGAGGTTATTTGGTTAAGAAAAAAGAACGGCTGAACCGATTTTAAAAAAATTTCTTTCAGATCATATTTACGTTAATACGCGTCGATTGGCACCCTAACGTAGTCGATATCATTTTTCATTCTCGAGATTTCGTCTTAGAAAGAAATGGACACATACATACGTACGTACGTACGTACGTACGTACGTACATACGTACACACACACACACACACACATACACACACACAGACATCTTTCTAAAAGTAGTGTAAAAATAGTGTAGTGACCTTGAAACATAAAAATTTTTTTTCCTTTTTGATTTCGATTTTCGGACCCATTACAATAACTTCCAATGGGAAGTTAAAAAGATAATAAAACGACACAAAATCTACATATATCTAAATTAAGGACTACTTTGGGGCTTCCACTCTAACCTCTGACACATTTAAAAAATAATTTTTAACTTCCCATTGGAAGTTATTGTAATGGGTCCGAAAATCGAAATTAAAAAGGAAAAAAAAATTTTATGTTTCAAGGTCACTACACTATTTTTACACTACTTTTAGAAAGATGTCTGTGTGTGTGTGTGTGTGTGTGTGTGTGTACGTATGTACGTACGTACGTACGTATGTATGTGTCAATTTCTTTCTAAGACGAAATCTCGAGAACGAAAAATGATATCGACTACGTTGGGGTGCCAATCGACGCGTATTAACGTATATATGATCTGAAAGGAATTTTTTTAAAATCGGTTCAGCCGTTCTTTTTTCTTAACCAAATAACCTCCAAAAAAGTAGATTTTACACAATATCTCGCGAATAAAAAATTATATCGACTTCGTAAGGGTGTCAATCGAGGCGTGTTAACGTCATTTTGATTCGACATAAATTTTATAAAAATCGGTTCAGCCGTTTTTTTTTTTTTTTTTTTTTTTTTTAATTATTGATGTTTTGATGATTAAAATGATTACTTTTCTGTGTAATATCTAATTTAATTATTATTATTAAATATTTATCAAACTGGGAAGTTCGTCGTATGGACCTCAAGGGTCGCACTTTAGTCCTAATAAACGACCCACCTCACGGCTTGTTTAATTTATAGTGGAGCGAACATTCTTGCTAAAGCTAGCAGCTCTACAGAAGTTCGCGGAAAGGTAAGAGCAATATATTTGAATAAGGGCATTAAGTTAGCCCTTAATTCTCATATCATTAATTATATCATCCGGCTATGTGGTGGTGCTAGCTTTAGTGACACAATAAACATCGATGTTGATTTTCCGATTCAACGAGGAAAACATCGATGATATTTTAATACATAATTCGAACATGGATAAAAATGTTGATAAAAATGTTGTGCATCCCTTCTTATGAAACAACGTTACTTAATACGGTCGGCGATGAGATGTTGTAAGTGGCTTTCTGGCACGAACGCTAATGCAGAAAATTAAATTTGAGAAGATAGTAATTGTTTTTTGTATCACACAAACTGTCTGTGTTTCATTTTATGAACATGAATAAGTGACAGAATAAAGCTACGCCTTGATCATTGTTTTTTCTATTCTTCTAAGAAAGTTGTTTTCAGAAAAATATTAAAGGTGCTAAAAATGTTAAACCTTTCAAAGACAATTCGAATTTTTTCAGGTTTTTCAATTTGTTGGTTTTGTATCTACATGGAGAAACATATTTGTGTAGTATAAAGTGCGAATTACATTGAAACAGAGTAAAAGAAAACAATATCCAACGGACGTGTCAAAAAATAACAAATTTTACAAGAATATTTTTTTTTATTTTATCTGTATATAAAACTCCGAAATAAGTTCTTCTTTCTGCCATCTATATTCCTGTTAAATAGCATTGTATACAATTTGGTGACGGAATGATAAAACGCTTTCTAGTTATTGGAGTTGAATAAAAAATATTTGAGAAAAATATTTGAGAAAAATAATTGAGAAAAAAATAATTGAAATATTGACGTCATACAATGAGTAAACAGTCTGGATAAGTGCGATTTAAATTTTTACTGTAACTTTTTAAGAAAAATATTAGAAAAAAAACTTTTTAGAGACAAGCTT
This sequence comes from Mongoloraphidia duomilia, assembly GCA_039654895.1. NCBI lineage: Eukaryota > Metazoa > Arthropoda > Insecta > Raphidioptera > Raphidiidae > Mongoloraphidia > Mongoloraphidia duomilia. Next base: position 13,903,429 of record CM077524.1, read on the forward strand.
TTATTTAAATGCACTAAAAAGGAAAAAATAATTTTTAATAATTTAGGTTCATAATTATAAAAGCGTGGGTCGTGAACTCTATGATAGTTTATTATTCACGACCCACGCTTTTATAATTATGAACCTAAATTATTAAAATATATTTTTTCCTTTTTAGTGCATTTAAATAAAAGCTTGTCTATAAAAAGTTTTTTTTTTACTAATATTTATATTTTGTTCATTTTAGTCTTTCAAAGTTTTACCCCCTTTTGACACCCGTAGGGGTTGAATTTCGAAAAATTCTTTCTTAGTGAATCCACTATCCAAATTTCAAGTTTCTAGCTTTAGCAATTTGGCCTGGGCGTTGATTAGTCAAAAAAATCCTACATCCCCGTTTGAATCCCTTAGGGGTTGAATTTATTTCTAAAAACGATTTATTCATGTATTATTCGTACATATGTGTACAAAATTTCAAATCAATCGGATACGTGAAAGTCGTTCAAAATTGACTTGCAAGTTTTGACCTAAACAAACACACACACTAACTAACTAACTAACATACATTGCAAGTTAAATAAAAGCTTGTAAAAATAGCCGATGACGTCGTAACTCAAAAACAAAACACGATCAAAAAGTGAAATATATCAGAAGATATGCGACGTTTTCGAGCATTTTGCTCAAAAAATTTCAGCAAAAATTTAAACAGCACGTATCCAGACTTTACGTGTTCACTGTATCATAATGCATATTATATTAGCAAACACACTATTTTATTGGCAGGATTTGTATTTGCATCCAATTTTTTATTATACTAAAAAGTATTCTGAACCATAAAACAAAGCAATTTAACATCGATGTTGGAATAAACGTATAAATTATGTCGAGATATAAAAGGACACTTTCATTCTACAATAAAAGACTTTGAAAAGAAACTTTCTCGATGTAATTCTAAAATTTATTTGTTTACAAAAAAACATTTATACTTCAACTCTCCAAATAATACATGAATCTCGATAGTGATCCAACAGTCGGTTTTTCGCTACAATGGAACATTTTTGGATTCGTATCCCGCTATTATGACTAGGGTTATATGACTGAATAAATCCAGTCTTGGCAGGACTTTAAGAACTTTGTCGGTTTGTATGTTTGGTTGCTTAAAAGTAGAGAACTACTGCATTAATTTCGATAAAATTATTATCAATAATTAGCGTAAAGTTCAGCTTAAAATCATTATGTTATGCCGTCGGGAAGCAGCATAATCTCGTTATGTAAAATCGAACGGGAGGAAGCCGTAGGCACTTTAATAAGTAAAACTAGGAATTGTGGACAAAAAATGTTTATACAAAAGTTGTAGAAAATTTTATTCTCTACAAGATTGATACTAACCATTTTCTACCAAAATGAAACGGAACTGAGAAATTCGCAAAAAATCGTTTTTCGTAGCCTTGAACTTCGAATATCTGGCTACGTCGGTACGATATCGATGGGGACTTATACAGTATAACGAAGGTGTATACAATAATTCAGCTAACTGCGAATTATTTTGCAGTTGGTTGTTTTTATAACATTAGAAACATTTACAATTTTGTAGTAAGCTATGGGCCATAAAACCTAATGTAAATATGTAGTAGATGCTTTGATTTTTTTTATTAAAAAGGTTCCGAGTTACTCTTAATAGTCAACGGTTGCGATAAATATGGAAAATTGTTTAAGAAAATTCACTTCACTATTTTTTCTATCTAATCCACTACATATTTACATTAGGTCTTATGGTCCAGAGCTTACTACAAAGTTGTAAATATTCTCAATGTTATTTTCCTTATGTATACATCAATCTGGGACACGGTGTATATATCATATTGTTTAGTTACTATTTATCAAAGTACCTATCCTTTATTTTATGAAATGATAATTTACTCCCACGGAAAATTACTTTTTCACGATAAACTATACCTATAATTTTATTCTAAATGAATATTGAACATTTATTACTTTTTCGATTACGTAAATTGTTATAATGGAGCCTCATTTTCTTATTTTCTTAAGTGATACTTTTAGGTAATTTGTACGTGTCTAATGAGTCAGAAAATACTTACGATCCATTAATAAACTCGATCAGAAAGAAAATTACTATAATTTGAGTAATATGTTATACAGTGTGCCTTTGCCATAATATAAACGAATAAAATTCTTATCATGTAGAATAATTTTTATTTATTTCGTCAATTAATTATGAGAGCTATTATTGTTAATCTGTGGTTTCATTCTAACAACAGATAAGTCACGTTTTCACGATTTTTTAGGTATAAATACATATTACTTTTCAGCCAGCTCTCATGATATTTATATTTTATTTATTATTATATTATGGACTATAATAATATGTACTTACTATGGTACCTATTATAAATATTCTTTAGACACTGATGACTTCCGCTGTTGAGCGTCTATAATCTACAATCTATCTATCTATAATTAATATTCTTCGAGATGTGCTAAAAAAACTTAATCAATCTGATTTTGGCGGAAAAAAGTAAATTTTGAATTTTTTAAATGTCCGCGCTAATGAATTATGGACAGCAAATCTACATTTTTTTCACGGTAGTACTTTTTGTATTTTAAACTGAATTTTTGAATTACCGAAAAACATGTATTTTGTCTTGAAATTTTGATTTGAAAAAATATGGGCTATTTATTATCTTAAAATACATTGTAATTCATAATTATAAATATGCTGGAAAATTCGAAATTTATAAGTATACTTATCCGTATATATCGTTTTTTTTTTATTTAATAAATATTGGAAAAGTTCCTTATGACAAAAATATTCCAGTAATAATACCTATAATAAATTAAAATGTAATTTAAAAAATTTATAGTACAAAAATCACTTTTAAAAAAAGAGTTGTTATTAATAATTTACCTTAAGACTAAAAGTTTTTTTGACATAATAATATCAAAGTATTAAAATAACAAAATTAAGGAAAATCGCAGGATAGTGGACAAATATTTGATTTATTAAATTAAATGTACGACGTTTCGTTTATATATTTAAACTTTTTCAAGTACACAAAAAAAAAATTATTTTTTTTTTGTGTACTTGAAAAAGTTTAAATATATAAACGAAACGTCGTACATTTAATTTAATAAATCAAATATTTGTCCACTATCCTGCGATTTTCCTTAATTTTATTATAATCACGATGGACACGATTTCTAATATAAAGTATTAAAATAACTTTCCGTTGTTACAGTGCATGTAAATATTACCTAAATGAAAAATGGTCTTTAAATATATCATATACGCATTTGTCAAGAATTGTGCAAAAACAGTTTGTAACAGGCAAAATTTATGGAAACTAAAGTAAAATGAAACAATTTTAAAATTATAATCTACAGATATTTTAAGAATAAACTTACCAAGAATGCAAAATTATAATAACCAACACTTATACATAACTAAGCTACATATTTGGTGATGGCTATAAATAAAAAAAAATCACTTTTATTTTACTTCTTATACTTCCTGAGACAATGTCTCAGGAAGTAAGAAGCAAAATAAAAGTGATTTTTTTCGTATTTTCACAAAAATACGATTGTACATCAGAATTCGTTTGATATTAGGTATACAATAAATGTTAAAAACACTAATTATAATCCCAGCATCAACTTTTTTTGGTAACGCGCTCAGCTACAAAGGCTATATGCGCGAGTGGGAATGTATGAGTATGTGGCGCATCAAAGAATGCACGGATGCGACTTGAAATAATTTATTCACAAAAATGGGATTTTATACCTACTAGAAGTCATTTTGTGGTCATTCCGTACGAAAAACTTCCTAAACAAAAGCCGTTAAAAATCAGGTTATTAGTTCTGTTTCACGTAGTACTACGTCTTTAGAAAAAGTATTTCAATGTACATTTTCAATGTTTTTTATTGTAGATATATTAAAATATAAACTAACAACCGCGCATAAAAATGTTTCAGGTGTCACCTCAAAAATTGTTATATTTTTGTTATGGCGATTTTGCCCGTATAGCGCAGTAATTTTAGACATAAAAGCGACCAATCTACGAAAAAATTCGCAGTTAGCTCAATTTTTGTATACACCTTCGTTATGGTGTTTTAAAAACGTGTAAAAAGTCCGTATCGATTAAATATCTTAAAAAAAGTTGCATGTGTAGGTCTAAGTGAGTAGCGTATACCCGCGGACATAGACGTAGACCGACTTCAAAATTAAAGCGTAAACTAAGCATCAAAATTTGTCTCATGTATTTTTTTTTTCACAAAAATAGAATAATATACTAGAAATCGTTTTGTGTTCTCTTGTATAAAAAACTTTCTGCAACTTTATTAAAAATTAAAAAAGTTGTTAAAAGAAGTGATTCGTAATCCCAGTATGTTTGTTCGAAATAAAACTTTCGCAACTATGAAATAAAATGCATGCACAAAAAGATTTTATAACTTCAACTTACCATCTTCTAGATAAGGTCCAGCTGTAACGGACGTTGGAAGAAGTATCGCAACAGCAATAATAAGTGCAATACAAGACGTGATCATTAACCAGATGCTCTTCATATTTGGTTTATCGCACGACAACAAAACTGTTAAACTCAAAACTCAAACTTCAGTTGATGTAGTTGATGATGATGCGTTGGTACCTAGTTGCGTTGGCTATCAGTGAATCAGTTATAAAGTAACAGGTGTCTATTTGACCGCCGTCGAGTGAACGTGAACAATGAATGAAGCGTCGTGGCGTGTCGCGACGCGGATATACTCTCCGACGACACCGTTTCGGAACGCTCAGAGAGGGCGCGAACGATGCGCGCACAACAGCACCATACATGCAACCTATATGTAATATCCACCCGCGCAAAATCATTTTCTATGAGACACTCCCACACGAATGCACATTAACAGGTTGTCGAATAAGTCTCGATTGTTCATTCGATCTTTTAATAATACAATAATATCGAAGCGAAAAAATTTGACGACAGATCAAAATATGAGGTGATAAATCAGTTTTGGTGACGAAATGTGAATACTGAAAGAAGAAAGGAAAAAAATACGACCGTTGAAATGGTGTATCAAAAATGGAGCTCAATACTAAAAGAGTAGTTTACTGTGGCGACATGTTTTAAGAACGGATAAGAGAGATGAGGCGGTACAGGTAGTTAATGACAAAAAAGAGTAGATGCTGATGTTATTACAAAAGATGAAGAAAGTAGGCGCGCAGTTAGGCATAAGGAAAGAAGAATGGATGCCTAAGAATACCACTGAAATAATTGAAAAGAAAACTTTGCAGTGATTAGGGAAACTTTTAAGAATGGAAAGAAGATTGGATGCTAAAGACAACCAGGGAAATAATTCAAAAGAAGACTTTTCAAGAATGAATGAAAATGTAATATGCATAAAGTTGAAAGGGTATCCAGAAAACTTTGAAAGAGAAGATCACTACAAATCCTGGTGCACGCGAATAGCAAAAAAGAGATTCGTATGAGGAAAACGCGATTCACTGGACTTATTTGCAACCGAGGCCGGGGCTTAATCTGTGAGATTCCCTATGTAATATAAAAAGGGATCAGATGACGTCTAACGGTCATATCATACAATTCAGAAATATTGATGATCTATCTATACATTTTTTTCTTTTCAATTGTGTAAGATCGTTCTAACACAGGGTTTTTATAATTGATTTTAAATTCAAATAAACACGCAGCGATAAATTCTTTTAATAATCCAATAAACTCTTGCAATAAGAGGGAAGCTAACCAGATTGTAATAAGTATGTTACAGGTTGATGAAATATGATACTTATATATTATAATATCACGTATTAAAGTAAACAGGGCATATAAAAAGAAAAGTTTTTTAAGTCCCTTTCTTTCAGCACGTAACATATTATCAGCTTCTATTGCAGGAGTAAAGGAAATGGCACTTGTAATACCTACCTACATCTTTGAAAATTCTCCTCCTCCCATTTGACAAGAATAACTAAATTTTGCACATTTCACTATTTCACTATACGATATACAGTATTCAGTATAATAAAATTAAAAAAATCGCAGGATAGTGGACAAAATATTTGATTTATTAAATTAAATGTAAGACGTTTCGTCTATATAAAGTCTAAATATATACACGAAACGTCGTACATTTAATTTAATAAATCAAATATTTTGTCCACTATCCTGCGATTTTTCTTAATTTTATTATAATCACGATGGACACGATTTCTAATATAAAGTATTCAGTATATAGTAGTGTTGACCCAATGAATGTTAATAATTGAAGGAAGGTTTGGTTGAGGGTCAAAATAATGAAGCTTTACCAAAATATCGCTTATGGTCAACGTTGCGAAATATTTAATTTCATCTTCAGGGCCTCAAGCCAGTCAAATAACGGTAAGTTGTTCTAATTCTAAATTGCATGATCATTTAAATATGATTTTTACAATTTTAAAAACGTTGCCCACAAGCGATATTTTGTTAAAGCTTCATTATTTTGCCCCTCAGCCAAACCTTCCTTCGATTATTGATATACAGTATATTGCCAAATTTCGTAAATACATTAGCACTGAAAGTTTTTATTCATTTATTAAAATATTAAATTAAAAAGAAAACAATTAAAAAATATTGTACAATTTTGAGAAGTGAATTTTTACCTAAATTAATACCATTCCCCACTTGTGGAGTTATGGAATGGTAAAAAATAGTACAATTTATTTTGTTGGATATATAAAATATGTATCTAAAATTTCTTTTCGTTACAAAAATTTGAAAGTACTTAAGGTAGTTGTCGTGCTATGGGCATAGTGTCAGAAAATTCTAAATTTTCGTATACTCATTAAGGATACTATAATACAAATACCATTAAATTTTGATTGACCATCTCTAACTCGAGATAAAAGTTCGGATAATTAACACGGAGAGCATAGGAAAGGTTGTGTTTTTGACAAGTTTTTTAATTAAAAAAAAAAGTAACAGTCAGAAATTTTCAAAAAACTAACTGTTCATTGATGTTTTTGTTCCGAGTTTAAAAAAGAAAATCTAAAAATTATTGACCTTTTTATTGTTGAGATATAATAACGCAAAGTTCAACAATATTTATGAGAAAAGATTGACATTTCTATATAATCCAAGCGAACAAACTAAGTGAAATATGTGTTACTATGTGAACAACAGTTTAGGTACAATCTCTAACAAAAATTTTTTTACATTTAACACTATACTTATTTATTGTTTTACAACGTATTATGGACGAAACTTTTGGATGTAATTTTAGCACGACAACTACCAGTCTACCACTATTATAGTGCCTATCTGACTTATTTAAAAACCTTAGTCCTTAGCTTTAAACTAAAAAACTAACAAGTATCACTTAAAGTAATTAAAACACCGACAATATGAATAGGAGCTAATCTACGATAACGGTGGAAATGTGTGAGCTTTGCTTGGAAAAATAGAAGAAATTAAACATTGATGATAACAGTTTATAGTGACTAATGCCCATCTCCATTTGAATTGAATTTGGAAGCAATTTAACATAAAACGTGTGGAAATGTAATCAACATTAGTTCGGTCGCTTCAATTTCTACGGATTGAAGCTCATCTTTCAAGTGGCCACAGAATCAATCTCAACAGTGAGAACAGTGTAAAATACGCCACAGTGACTATAATAACTCTAAATATAATACATCCTCACTTTAGAGCGGCATGGCGTGTTGAATATGATGACGTCAATCGATATTTATCTACTATTTAGTGACTATAACTTCATCCCTCAAGATTAAGTCTACTTATAATATAATCATAATGTCTATCACCAACTCCACAAGTGGTCTGCTTCTTGTTGATTAAACTGTGTGAACATAAGTTTTCCTATCATAAAACTTATCAAAGACTATAACTTTATGTTTTATTAAAATTAACTTTGTGTTCTGTTCAACATTTACTCATTTCAAATAAGGTCATAGTTAATATAGTAAGTTATTATGATAAATATATAAAAATGCTTTCCTGACTGACTGATTCATCAACGTCTATGTCAAACCGATGAAGGTATTTTTCGAAAATCAACCCCTAAAGGTGTTAAACGGGATGCAGAGCGTTTTGACAAAATGTTCAAATCTCACAAATCGTTAATTAGGTAAAGAGGTATTGAATTCAACATATACTAACTCTTTTAAAAATAAGCAAACCCATATTCAAGCATTTTTTCAAATTCAACCTCTAAGGAGATAAAACGGGGGTGTAGGATTTTTTAACATTGGAAATGTTTATGTTCGTATATGGGGGCAGAGTTACGAGTTTTCGTTCAAAGCCAAAAGACAACGGTGTCGCGATCAAGTGAAGAGCAATCATGCAAAATTGAACAAGTGCAATTTTTTCGAAATGTATTTTATATCATGTCTAGTTAATTGAGAGGTATTTGCGACGATCTGCGGTGTTATTTTTAAGCAAATGTTAATAAATACTGTAGAAAAATCCATTTAAAAGTGTGTATAATAAACAGTTAATTATGTTTCATATATATGCTGTTATCATTTCCAATGTCCTCGATGGTTGCAAGGATTGCGAAATCTGTGAATTTTTTGACTAATCAACGCCTGGCCAAACCGCTGAAGCTATAAACTTGAAATTCAACATAGGTACTCTTCTTTAAAAATAAGCAAACCCATATTCGAGCATTTTTAAAAATTAACCCTTAAAGGGGTAAAAGAGAGGTGTGGAATTTTTTGATTAATCAACGCCCAGGCCAACCTAAGTGGGTTGGCCTGGGCGTTGATTAATCAAAAAATTCCACACCTCTCTATAACCTTGAAATTTGGAAGTTATAATCCTTACAGGGTGTAGAGGGGGTGAAATGGGGTCAAAATGTTTGTATGTATATAAAATCGTATTACCTGCGTGTATCAACTTGAAACTGGGTATAAATACTCTTCAAATAATAAAACACGTATTTTAGGATTTTTTAAGACAACCCCTCAAGAGGGGTGCAATGGTGTGTTGAAGTTTGTAAAAGAAGACATAAAAAATCTAAATATACGTGAGCGGAGCTACAGGTGACCACTATAGTATTTTATATATAAGCGAAATACCGCTCACTCACTCACTCACTCATCACGAAATCTCAGGAACTATAAAGCCTATAAACTTTAAATTTAGCAGGTAGATTCCTCTTGTGACTTTAGCGCCTACTAAGAAGGGATTTATCGAAATTCAACCCCTGAGGGTGTCAAAAGGGGGTGTAGCGTTTTTTGATAAAATGTTCATCTCTCAGAAATCGTTAAAGTGAGAGATATTGAATTCAACATACTAACTCGAGTCCTAGGCTCTACTATGCCTTTTTATCACCTTTTATTTTGAAAAACCACGCCACAGAGATGTTCCACCGCTGTGTTTTCACGTCGAGTTTCCAAACGGTTAAAAACGATAAAAGTTAGTGTATAGATACCTAAGTCAAAATATTTGTTCTGTCCATGATTCAGTTTATTCTTGAGGTAGGCCTACAAAAGATGAACAAAGTCAAATATAGTTTTCAGCGCGCTGCTAACAATGTGCTTGTAACGTTTTATTCTTGTGAAAAAAGTTTCAGGGAGGAAATTGTAGAGCAGACTTTGTTCTATACATAATACATTTATTTTTAATTTTTTGGAATGTTTTCTAGAGTATCTTTTATCATTTTCTTCAGAACTGAGAACTGTAAATTCAGGACGCCGACATGAAAATTTTAATTTTGTTCCCTGTAGTCAGTAGGATCACTAAAACAAAATGCAGCTTTACATTAATTATTAAAAACCTGGGCTAATATGGCAATCAATCCCAACAGTCATGCTTAAAGTTTCGCATCAACCACACTGTAAAAAATGGATGTAAAAATACTTTGAAAATTAAGGTAGAATTCGCTCGATTTTCCAAGTGATTTTACATTATTATTAATTTTTACACAGAAAACTTCATAAAAACTTGGACTTTTACTGTAAAGTTAAACAAATTTGTGATTTTTACATAAAGTAAATTAAAATTACATAATTTGTGTAATATTCCAATAAAGTGTGTAAAAATTACAAAATAAAATGTATAGTTACATATATAAAATGGATGAATACAAAACAAATTAATGTGTTTTTATGGAATCTACGCGATGTGCAGGCGATACCTGTTTGCGACGCCATTGTCTCTTTGTGTGCCTACTACCAGATTAATCGCTGGCTACAAATGGACCATCGATAATCTATGTAATCGGCCTTCTCATTTCTTACAGTGCATTGCACAAGTTGTTTTTTTTTAATGACCGCCATTAACAATCCATATAAATTGAGATCAGTAGTCAATAGTTACAAGTGCATGGGGAGAGATGCATATCGAGCATCGACTTAACGAGAAAATACTGTAATATACAGTTTTCGCTGAAGGCAACAATGAACAAAATAGCTTAGACCTGAATAATAAGAACAAGGTCAAATCATGGAGACAGGTTTTAGGATACAGAGAGACGAAAGTTGATGCAAACAGTTTAATTACGTCAATGCTTAACGACCAACGTTACTGGCATCTTAACTTTCAGAATCAATATTGACTTCAGTGTCGTCATTAGTTAATTGCAAGATGTTAAGACTTAATACCTATGAACTTTACTTATGAATTTCAACAAAACAGGAATAATATTACTTGACACTAATTACCTACGTAAACAGAATTTAACTAAAATCCACTAAGTAATTTGTTTATAGTTTTATTAGCCTTTACTACTCGCTGCTTCCTCACGTTAATGTCGGTTTTGGCAAACATTTTATCTTACCTTATCGTAGTGATGACATCTAGCAGACGACTTAAAATCCTTATAAATAAGGTATATAAAGACTAGCGGTCCAGTTCGGCTTCGCCTGGGTGCTATGAATGTATGATTTATTAATACATTACTCGCTTCGCTCGTTCGCTCCTGGATGCTATATGAATATGATTTTCACAACGCTGCTATTGAAAATTCGATTTTCGGTTTCAGCTCTAGGGATGAAAATTTTTAGTTGTCGGTTTTATCTGTTTTTAACGTTGTTAAGAGAGAGACAGAGCGATTGAGTCGTGCCAACTTCAATTCGCATATAATACTCGAAAACGTTAAAATAACAGACCTAACCCTACATAAATTTCACATGGATCTGACAGGTCTAATATTTTTGCGGCTTTTTTGCGCATCCAAATTGCAGATACCTCAAATCGAATTGTCAGTAGAGTTATTTCTATCAGTAGAGTTGTTGTGAAAAATAATATGCATTTACTCGGAACGAAACACAGCGAATGCAACGCGTGTGAATTGCTGCCCTCACTCCTCGGGCAGCAAACTTCGTACTAGTTGCGAACGCTGTGTTTCGTCCCTTGTAATGCAATATATTATTATTAATAGATTACTCACTCGTTTCGCTCGCTTGCTCCACTTATTAAAGCCTATGTTCTAAAACAAAGTATCACCTATTGGAACAGTGAAAAAAATTTGAAATCAGTACAATAATTTCTGAGTTTACCCTCGATTTTCACCCGGATGAAGCCGGGCTGACCAGTTATTATATCCTATGGTTATTACTGTATTTTAAAGACCACCAATTCATATTTTCAATTCATTATATTTTTTTTTTTAATAATAAATTGAAAATCCAATTGACACTTTTATCAGCTCTCGGGCTAGAACCCGGGAACTGAGGACTTGTAATAAAGGAACCATAGCAACGCCATGTAAACAACAGCACTGCTACACGCTCGGCTATTCTCAAGCCCTATTATATCCTTTCTCCTAAAGCAAGGTATGATTCCTCAGTTGTCGAGCATCTATAATCTACAATTTATCTAGCATATAGGTATACAGGTTGTGTTTTGTTTCATATGTCTATCACTTCCCCTTTTTCCGTTACGTCTAATATTTCTAAAATACCACCCCAGGTATGAGGAATTAGACGTTATTCTCGCCAAAAAGATTACAGAATAGAAGACATTAATACATGTCATAGTTTGCGATAGATTCATAAAAATATTATAGCAATGTGTAAATACGTAAACGACTCTTTTAGTAGAATCATTTTCATAAACTGAAGTTGAAAACTTGATCTGAGTTCCAGTTTCCGGTATGTGATACTAAAATTACTTCCTATGGGACTATAAAACTGTCCTGTTTGAGTTAATGGAGTGTCAGATTAAATTATTTTAAACTACATAACCTCATAAAAGAGGAAGTTAAATTTAATGATATGCAATCAATTTTCAATGTACGAAAATAAATTCGCGATCTAAAAATATGGATGCAGTTGAGCTTTAAAATGCAGTGATAATAAAAAAATGAAAGTGTGAAATATCCTCTTGCAGATTTATTTGATAGCATACATGATATCAAGTTTATTTCGATTTTTCTCCCTATATAGATATCTAGATATTCATAGTAGTCTAATTTTCAGGGTTGTGCTATATAATAAATTTTTGATTTATTTTTTAATAATCTATCATAAATAATATTAAAAAACGAAAAGAATAGTACCTATATTGCATTACAGGAGACGAAACACAGCGTTTGCAACTAGAGTGAAGTTTGTTGCCCAAGGAACGAGTAGTGATGAGCAAAGCAAGACCAAGACCAAGACTTGGACAGTCTTGGTCTTGGTCTTGCTGATTCAGTCTTGGTCTTGGTCTTGCGTATCAAGTCTTGGTCTTGCTCATTTTATCTGTCTTTTTTTAGTTTTTTACTTTTGAAGATCATCATAGTTATAAATAAAAAATAATTCACAATCTGTTATTAACTAACAAAATACTTTATTTTATTAAAATGTTAAAAAATATCAAAATTACATCATTTTTTAATTATTATTAGTCTTGTGTATTTGGTCTTGGTCTTGCATATTCGGTCTTGGTATTGGTCTTGTTCTTGTTCATTCGGTCTTGGTTTTGGTCTTGCTAGTCTAATGATAGTCATGGTCTTGGTCTTGCTTTTTCGCAAGACCAAGACCAAGACTGCAAGAGGTCTTGGTCTTGCTAGTCTAATGATAGGCTTGCTCTTGGTCTTGGTCTTGCTTTTTCGCAAGACCAAGACCAAGACTGCAAGACCAAGACCAATTTTGCTCATCACTAAGAACGAGGGCAGCAATTCACACACGTTTCATTCGCTGTGTTTCGTTCCGAGTAAATGCATATTATTTTTCACAACAACTCTATTGACAATTCGATTTGAGGTACCTGCAATTTGGACGCGCAAAAGAGTCGCAAAAATATTAGATTTGTCAGATCCAGGTGAAATTTATGTGGGGTTATGTCTGTCATTTTGACGTTTTCGAGTATTAAATGCGAACTGATGTTCGCGTAACTCAATCGCTCTATCTCTCTCTTAACAACGTTAAAAAACAGAGAAAATCTACAACTGAAAATGTTCATCCCTAGGGTTGAAACTCTCAGTTCCAACCCGCTAAATCGAATTTTCAATAGGGACGTTGTGAAAAATATTTTTTAATAACAAATTAATTAAAATGTATAAAAATTTATAAAATATAAGTGACGTGGTTACAAAACGCAACATGAATGTTTGTGACGTCATAATGTTTGAATCTATAAGGTGTATTTATTTATTTGTGACCTCAAAATTATGTCATTTTCGTCTTTTTAGTGACTTTTTTAAAGGAGCTTTTTCAATAGAAAGTTTTTTATTTTTTACTTTTTAGTGGATTTGCAGTAGGCATACCTATGTAGTTTGCAGGTTAGGTACTAATCGACTTCTTCCTTGATACTTGATTACTAAACTAAAAAAGCAAAAAAACTACTAATTACTTGTGAAAAATACATACGGTATATTTTAACTAACAATGAGAATAACAATCAATATGATTAGATTCCTAGACCGTAACTAAATTCATTATATAAGTGAAATTAACATTAGAATATCAGACGACATTATCGCCATGAAATATATATATTATATAAGGCTGTATACAGCCTTCTATAATCTATATAAATATCATGGCGATAATGCCGTCTGATATTCTTATGTTAATTTCACTCAATATAGTGAATTTAGTTACAGTCTAAGAATCATATTTAGGTATTGTGAATCTCATCGTTAGTTAAAAAAAACTACTGTAGCAATTTAATTAAAATGTATGTGGAACCACTCTGAAGGTATGCCCCATTAAATAAAATAAGAATCATTAAAATTGGTTCACAAATGCAGGAGATATGAGGTAACACATGTTACACAATATAGGTAACATACAAAAAATTATATTTTTATTACTAGAAAAAATATACTGAATAGATTTAAGAAAAAAATGATATGGGACAAATCCGATACCTTCCTGTACACAGTCAAAATGTCAAATCAGTGCAGTCATTTTTGAGTAATTGGTGGAAATACATTAAAAAGAAAAAAAACATACTGATCGAATTGAGAATCTCTTCCTTTTTTTGAAATCGGTTAAAATCATGTCCGATGGTGTCTGAGAAATTCGTGAGATGTAATAACTGCAAATACGAAACCCTCAGTGCACAAACTAAGTTGTTTATTGGCCGATTTTTAAGTAACATTTTTGTTCATTAGAGAATATTAGTGTTCTGAAAAAAGTTTTTTTTAAATATCATAAAAATTTAATTGGAAAATTAATCGAAATCAAGCTAATTTAAACTTTTTTAATCAACATGATATAAATTACATCACAAATGAAAATACGTTTCTCATATTACAGCCTGACTGCAGTAATTTAAACAGTGGACAAACTAATTTTTAACTGTTCTTGCTTTGATATTATATAACTGTCTTAACGCATCAGAAGTTGACCAAAAACTTTGCAAATTAGATCAAAAAGATATTTTATATGCAAAAGAGAATGTATTGCCGTGACGACTGACTATGTACCCTCATAAGTATGACTCACATATACCCGACCGGCACCGACAAATTGAGCTGTAATTCATATTCACGCATATACCCGATCTGCCGATCTGCACCGGCACGTAACGGACCGACAAGTTTATCTCATTCACATTCCGACCAAAAATAGACAACGAATATACAATTACTAGCGGTTTCCTCTTAGAATTTGGGACAAAATATTAAAAGTTTTGTCAGCAAGATCTCCTCTGCACAAACTCCAGCTTTGACCCAGTCAAATTCTTTTATAAAAGACCCACCCCGTCCCCGTTCGGGTAGTTTATTCAAAAGAACGTCGAGCATGTATTTCTTTTTTTTTAATAAGAGTATTTTTTCCGAGTTTTATGTTTTTAGCAGCAATTTCAGAGATACAGCGTATCCATCATGGTTTCCAGCCCCGTTTTCACCCCTTAGGATACGAGTTTCGACAATTTGTCGAACATCGATCTCTTCGATTTTAACAAAGAATACTCATTAGGTAGTCAAATTTCGTATAAACTCAAGCAGTTTCGGAAACAGAATATTTTTATAAATCTCCTTTTTACCTCTTTATTAAGGGTTGATTTAAAAAAAAGGTCGGAAATGTATTTATTTTTAATGAAGTATTCTTCGTATGTTGAATTCAATACCTCTCTGTTTACCGATTTGTGAGATATGAAAATTTTGTCAAAAAACGCTACACCCCGTTTTGACCCCCTTAGAAGTTGAATTTTGAAAAATTCCTTGTGTCACAAAAGGAACCTACTGTCCAAATGTCTAGTTTCTAACTTCAACGTTTTTCCCTGGGCGTTGATTAAACAAAAAACCCTACACCCCCGTTTTACCTCCTTAGGGGTTGAATTTCGAAAAATCCTTTCTTAGCGGATGCCTACGTCCTATAAGCCATAAGGAACCTACCTGCCAAATTTGAAGTTTGTATGCTTTATAGTTCCGGAGATTTCGTGATGAACGAGTGAGTGAATGAGTCAGTGATATTTCGCTTATACTATAATATATTAAGATTTGTGTTTAATGGTATTCACGCATCTGTCTCTGTACTCGCGATACAGTCATACCCATTTTTTTTGTAATGACCTTTATCTCAGCAATGTATCTCACATGACCTTTTTGGTATGGAGACGATTGTGAACCAGATGTAAACAATGTTTAAATTAAATACTGTAGGCATCTAATTTAAAGAAGAAATTGGCAATAAAAATTTACTCAAGTGGCTTTGTAAGGGACTATCACTTATTGTTATTTTAATCAGATTTTTTACCATTTTTACTCGAGCTACCAGGATCAGGAGCGAAAAAATTCAAAAGAAGATTTCTACAGATTTAGACATCTCATGATGTCTAATATAAAAAAAAACAAGTTTTTGATGTCCATTCGTCATCGCATTCAACGGATTGAAACCAAATTTTAAACTTAAACTAAATGAATGCATAATGACTGCAATCGGTAAATATGAAACACCTATTGAAAGAACAATGACGTAACATAATGCTGTAATCAGTAAAAGTTCATTAATTCAAACCTATGTCACCGTAGGGGTTCTAACCCTAACTTTCCACAATCGCGGCGGACTGAGTTGACAATTACTCACACATTGTGTGACACATTGTCTGTCATTACTGACCCATTGTCAAACGACCGACATATTCCCTTTAAAGCATTCTGTTACAGAAAAACCACTACATGCGAGAGTCGATACTGCAACACCATTGCTAGAGTACAGAAACCAAGTCACATGCAGAGAAAGCACAACAGGTGAAACAAAGATTAAGTATCCATATTTAATAATATTTACCGATTGCAGCTATTCATTTAATTATGTATTTAGTCACGACGTGCGTGTTATTCCTGTATTATTATTATTTTAAACTTAAAGTTTGTAGGGGATTCTTTAAGGGAATTTTTATTTTCTCCTTGCTAGAGCTCGCCTAAATAAGGGTAGTTAACTCTCTTCTTAAATTGAAATGTCGTTAATATGCTACCATTCATTTGTTTTGAAATAATCCAGAAGGCGTAGTTTAATGATGAACTAAAATTCGCCATCGATACAGTTCAGTCCGTATGGTGTGACTTTTATTAATAATTCTATAATCATCTGCTGACTTCTAATTTTTAGTCAACCTAAGCATGAAAATAAAACGAAATAATTATTTTGAATATTCTGCTGTTTATTTACATTGTTTAAACTTTTACACCTCAGTCTACAATCTCTATGGACTTTACAAAATTTCTGAGATTTTCAAATAAATAAATAAACTTTACTTTCAATAATTAAATATATATAATTATTATTAATAATTTATTTTAAAAAGCTATATTTTCAATGAAGTATCAAATTATTTTGAAAATATAGTTAAAAATATGTTAGATGATGGTCGAAGACGAAGTTTCCGTGTGGCGTAAAGGATCAAAATAAAAACGCAATACTCCTTGTTGAGTTTTACTATTTACCTAACGTTTCGATAGCGTTCCTGTCATCATCAAAGATCCGGTTATAATTGAAACAATACGCCACACGAAGACTTCGTCTTCAACCATTATCTAACTCATACTGGATCACAGCTCTACAAAAATATTATAAAGAAGTTTAATATAACAATAAACTGTAAATATAATGTATTTTATAATTACCATTCTTTGAGAAAGCTTTCAAAATAGATTAATAAAAAGTTGTTTTTTTTTTCAAGATGTCATTATTAATTTTTGCATCATAAAAATTCTAAAAATCCGAAAAAAAATTAAAACATCAACTTTATTGCTTTTAATATCAAATATAAAATAAACATACTGATTTAAAAAATAATAAATTGAAAAGTTAGACTAGATATCGCTATAGTTATTCCAAATTTGATACTCCAAGAAAATAAAATATCTAAACTTACATTTAAATAATTAGCTATAATAATTCCTAAGGCTTTAGTTTTCATAATTTATTATTAATTATTTATTGTTCTTTAATTTATATGCACCTATAGTTTCCTTTAACTTATAAATATTTCCATACTTTAGTAATTAGTTCTTTTTTAATTATTATAATTTAACAAACTTTTATAAGACCATGGATTTATTATTATTCAATATGTAATCATAATTTGACAAAAACAAATCATATACAGTAGAGCCTGGATTATCCAACATAAATGGGATCGACAGGTGATCGGACAGGTAAACGAAAATGTCGGGATGAAAGAAAATTTTGTCTTATCCTTATAGGTAACTACTTTTAAACAAATTGATTATTTTTTAATTTTTTATAGTATTTATTTTATAATTAGATGCTTGATTCTCGTGAATAACGGTTAACAAGGTATTTGGATAATCGATACTCTACTGTATTCGAAAATTTATTACTTTATAAGAAATAATTTTAGTGATGGGATAAATTAACAAAAAGAACTGTTACTGAAAAAGAATCGGTTCTAAAAATAACATTTATCAGTAAAGAAAATGAAGAGCATTGTGATTAGAAAATGTATAAAAACAACAACCTAGTAATTTCAGTTTAGTTTAATTTTTGCTGTAGGTAGGAGCATTTCTCTCGAAATGTACAGTCAATAACAAAATAATTGTTATGTGACTAAACTGTCGTTTTTTATAGGAGTTACCAGAATTATGATGTAAATGGCAGAGACAACAATTAATAGAAAATTTTTAAAACACCTTTTTTTTACTCTTCGGTAAAAGTTTAAAGATAAATCTTTACAACAAAACACTGTTATTTCATAACAGTTATTTAGAAGATTATTTTTAAAGAACGGGAACAGTAACACCTGTCATCGTAAAAGAACTGTTTTGCCCATCACTATATTATTATGTGGCTATATTATTATAGAAGCGAAAAACAAACATATTCACAAGGAATAAATTAATTGCCATTTTCTAGTAGCATAGAATCATGAGCGTTACATATAGCAACATCTTAATTCGTATTTTATAAATCGTATTTTTGTCAGAACTATCAAGTTCGAGATAACTATCGACATTACTTGTACGCCATCCCTTATTTTTTATAAAAAATTTAAACTCTACAAAATTGTCAATAAGTCATTTTTTCACATCTATAACTACGGCTCAATTACATCGTATTTTTCACCTTAAATATGTCGATTTGATATATTTCGCCGCAATTATTTTTGTCGGTAATTTTGGCCCAGAGTATCCTCACCTGACATATTTCGATAAGAACGAATTATCTTCAACTTGTCGGTTATATAAAAAATATACATTTTTTGCTGTTTACCTGTATCAATATTGCATATAACGTGGCGCTATAATATGAAACGTATAGGTACCTAGGCTACCAGAAATTATCCTTAAAATTTGAGATCAAACAAGTTATAATATTTTCGAAAACAATGCATTTTCTATAAATATAATAATACTTCTATTTTATTGCTAATTATTAACTACAACCTGTTCAAGAAAGCAATTCTTATTAGTGAATGCTGGATAGTCAAGTACATTTTTGACTATTTGAAGTAAAAACTCTTGTTGCTAATAGTACTCTATCCCATGTACAGATATAGCAACAGAACTGCGTGACCAACATCTGATTGGTCGCTTGAAACTCAACACAGCTGAACAACCAGTCAGATATTTTGAGCATCCTAGCCAAGCGCGGGTTGTTCATATAACTATACAGAGTGACCCAATGAAAACAGTCACCCCAAGTTTTGGCCACTTAACATCAGTTTTGCGGAAAAAGCTCGCACACGTCAATTTTAGAATCAAGGGGGACATCTAAATCGATTGGTATTATTTACGTAACTTCAACCCTGAGAGCAGGGTGAATTGCACCCCAAACATTTTTAATGGAAAGGAGTGTCAAACGATTCGCAGTTCGAAAAGCCTCTCAATTCTTTTTACAACAGTCTTTTTATTTTTCAAATCCGATCATTAATTGCGGAGAAATTGACATTTTAAATTGTATCAATAGTCTTAAACAATTGAACATAGCAAACAAAAGCAGGTCATCTGTCAAGTAAAAATACAGACAAGAACTCAAGGATCATTTTATTAAGTGCTCAAAATGACCACCTCCAGCTTCCATACAATAATAAAGATTATCCTCAAAACGTCGTCGTACGTTCTCCGACATTGTGGAGTAATCTGTCTAAGATACTTGATACAAATTTTCTCCGCAATTAATGATCGGATTTGAAAAACAAAAAGACTGTTGTAAAAAGAATTGAGAGGCCTTTCGAACTGTGAATCGTTTGACATCCCTTTCCATTACAAATTTTTTGGGTGCAATTCACCCTGCTCTTAGGGTTGAAGTTACGTAAATAATACCAATCGATTTAGATGTCCCCTTTGACTCTAAAATTGACGTGTGCGAGCTTTTTTCGCAAAACTGATGTTAAGTGGCCAAAACTTGGGGTGACTGTTTTCATTGGGCCACTTTGTATATCTGTTGTTGGGAAAGACTATATTAGTAATGAGGAAGTTGGGTATTTTCATATTATTTGCGATGCATATGTTCAACCCACAGTCATACAGATCGGGAAACTAGTCGGGTTTTTACGGTGGTAGGAGTGCAGTACTCAGTTTTGAAGGCGTATCATCTGTTTCGGTTCCACGGGAAACATAGACCATGGTGAACCTAGCGGAGCTAAAGTGTACTCCGAGCGGTGTCTAAAAAAACTGAGACCACCGCCACAATCATAGTTTCCCTCCCTAATTGTATATACGACTGTGTTTCAACCGTCCCCGCTCCTGCATGCCATGATGAGACTTCACTAAGTTAGATCTTATAAAGCCCACCATCAACTCTTAGAGCGATGACACATACAGCGGTTTGTGCCGACTCGGCGACCGAGTCGGCACATTTATATTTGTGTTTTTCAATGATGCAAAACACACACTGCGGCGATAATTGCCTGACGGTGAAAATCCGTCTCGACACGTCGCGTTGCGTCGTTCTCTACAAGAAACGCGCGCGGTTTTATTGCTGGCGTGGCGCTTGTTTACATTGTTTTGTATGAGCGCTGCTACACACATCCGCGGTTTATCGCGCGTTGTTTCGCAAACACAACTACGCAACTATAGGCCTTCAGTATTCAGATTTCGAAAGAAGCGTTGTAGTTCATAATGGCAAATCTCGATATAGAAAAATTAATAATCGAAATACTCGCCTGGCTGCCGAGTTGACAAAAACCGCTTGTGTGTCATCGTCAAGTCGGCAGCTGAGTCTGCAGAAACCATTGCGTGTGTCATCACTCTCATTGCATAATGTATATAATTGTAAAGGGGTTAAACATTTCTCTTAATACAGACGAACTCGTCTGATGTGTTAGTTAGCATTGG
This sequence comes from Mongoloraphidia duomilia, assembly GCA_039654895.1. Classification (NCBI taxonomy): domain Eukaryota; kingdom Metazoa; phylum Arthropoda; class Insecta; order Raphidioptera; family Raphidiidae; genus Mongoloraphidia; species Mongoloraphidia duomilia. The sequence continues at coordinate 13,924,609 of CM077524.1, forward strand.
AGCAGAAAAACAGGGAGCCCCAATTATTAATATTTTTATTCTGCGGATGATCATGGGATACTAATATCACTTCCAGTAATTTGTTAAATTGTCTTTTTATGCCAGTGACTGCATAAGTAATATTGATGTCAAAATGTCTGTCCGGTAAGGATCAGATGTTTAAAAAAATTCGCTGGTGTATTGTGATTTCTCGTTGATATTTGATATTGGAAGTTTCGGGTTTGAGCCCAGATAGTTGGAACAAAAATAGCCCATATTAAAAGCAATCACATTTTTCATTAATTGTGCATATTTGCAAACCTATTATAAAATATAGACTATGTGCACGGTTGCGTGTAACACCTAAATGCACTATGAGGACATATTATTTTGTTTTCTTTTCAGTTGTACGGGCGAAAATCAAAAATAAGTCTTTATTTTTTATTGTAGACCTAAGTTGTCGACGCGACTATAAAGTCGCGTCGACAACTTAGGTCATTAGCGTCTTGATTACATTACATAATAACACACTTAAAACTAAATGACATCACAAAACATTCATGAGCGGAGGCGGGATACTAACCCACGACAGTCTGATCCAGAGACCGCGACGCTAACCACTGGACCACACTGTCCTCCAAAAATAAGTCATTGTTCATTTTGTGCGTCTTGCGTTATTGTATAAAGTTACTGCAATAAACGTAAAAAGACAAATGCTTTAACAAAATGTCGATATCAAATTAAAGAACGTTATATATGGCATGATAATCCGTTTTGTAATGTCTATGGGGTTATGTTTCCGTTATAACGTATAACATACCTGTGGTCTCATAATAACTAATATAATCTCTCAAAAATAGTTTCCTTTTAATAACAATCTCCATAAATGAATATAATATACCGAAACAAACAAATTCTCATAGTTCCCATTTCTCCTACCATAAACGCTATCTGTCAACTATACCTACGTACATTTCCTCTGCGTGCACATAGACTATATAGTCGATATGCAATAAGTACATACCTACTTTTAAAGTTTTTACATAGAGGTATATCGTTCAGAGAAGATAGTATACCAACATTTTTACACACAAACGAGTTTCGGGTCGGACGGGTCTATGTTTTCTAACAAGGGGTAGTCCTATGAATATGACCATTTAGTTGTTCGTCGCTAGCCGAGACGCACCATTGACCACCCCTTGTTAGAAAACATAGACCCGTCCGACTCGAAACTCATTTGTGCGCAGAAATCCCGCTACTATCTTCTCTAAACGATATTACTCTACAATAAAACGAATTTATTTAATACTGATCGTGACCGATTTTTTTACGTAATTTACTTATATAATAATATTAAATTATTTCGTTATGCGTAAAATATATTATATTAATTTTAACGCCCTAATTTTTAGTTGTAAATATTGGCAGATCAAACACACAAAATATTAATTAATAAACCATCAAACCTTAACAATACAAATAAATATTAAAATAAATATGTCATAAACTTTAATTCTAATTGCACTTATAACAATAGTATTTAAAAATTGCAAACTGTCTTTCTAAGTGCATTTAAAGCTGATATATGTATAATATGAATGTGAAACAAGCAAGTCATAAAATTTTTTATTTTTTTAAGAAATGTTAATATTTAAACAGTATTATTGTAAACGTTAATTAGCTTGGTTATTGACGTATCCGATTTTTTATTAGAATTGGCCACTATTCCAAAGTATACTAGCTTTTTGATTCAAAGGATTCGAGTTCTAGAAAACTATCGAACGGTAATTAATTTATTGAATTACATTTACAAGGTAAGAAACTTGGCGTTTGCAACCAGTGTGAAGTTTGCTGCCCGAGGTACGAGGGCATGCAACCACACGTGTTGCAAATGCCAAGTTTCATTCCGAGTAATTGCATATTATTTTTCACAACAACTCTATTGACAATTCGATTTGAGGTATATCTACAATTTGGGTGTGCAAAAAAGTCGCAAAAATATTAAATCTGTCAGATATAGGTGGGGTTATGTCTGTCATTTTGAAGTTTATGAATATTATATGCGGGTTCAATATCGCTCTATCTCCTTCTTAATTTGACGTTTTCGAAAATTATATGCGGATCCAATCACTTTGTCTCCCTCTTAACAACGTTTAAAAACAGAGAGAACCGACCTGAAAATTTTCATCCCAAGGGATGAAAACGTTCAGTTTCAACCCGCTAAACAGGTACCGAAAATCGATTTTCAATAGCGGCGTTGTGAAAATGTAAATATACCTCGTTTGATGGAGATAATTATGGATTACTTTTAAAGCACAGGTTCTTAAAGTTTTATATTCACGACTACTTGTCACACGATAAATTTATTAGCTTCAAGCTCAGACAGTAAATTCAGTGTAGGTACTTTAAGTTATTGCTCGTTAAGTGAGTGTTTCTAGCCCTTCGCCTTACTTTCAACCGGTTTTAATCTGCACGATATGATGAAATTTCGAGATCTCACTGTAAAATGAAGAGAAAGAGGTCCCGTTAAATCAATGTTTTTTTCTAACGGCCCCCCATCGGGTTCTGCCTTTATTATAATTTCAATATGCAATCCTACCAGATTACTCTTGGGAAGCCCAGAATCTTTTTCGCAATCCTCGAACCTGTGATTTAAAGTGATCTCAGCTATCCATAAAAACACGTTCGCTAGGAACGACGACGTTTGCTTCAATTTTTTGTCTAAGGAATACAATGAAGGGAACTACTCTATCTCCACTACACAAGTACCTTAGTTCGGTCGCCAACCCACGTTCGTAGAGAGAATTGACTTTATTTAAGTAATTGAGGATGATTGTAAATTACCTCTCGAAAACTGAGGTCATTAGTGTCTATAAGTAATTTATGAATATTGTATGTAGAACAGCTGTTACATATTTGAATGCAAACAATGTGAAAAATATTGTATGGAACAAATTATCATAAGAAGACGTATAAGAATATATTTTAAAATCAGAGTATCTAACCCAATTATTAGGTAATACATATTTATTTTGATAAATGACCCATCTGTAACTGGTGTCAATTAAATTATAGGATATAAATACGGATTAGAAAAGACTTATCTCACTAAAATAAAATTGACTTTTCAATTATTACCTGTATACGCATTTCCAGTGTTCTAATATTTTAATAATTCTTCATTAACTAACATTATACAGTGCGTAAACGGTAAACCGGAAATAATATTGAGAACATTTACAATTTTGTGGAAGGCTATGAGCCATAAGATCTAATGTAACAGTATATTATATTACAAGGGACGAAACAGAGCGTTTGTAACTAGTGTGAAGTTTGCTGCCCGAGGAATTTTTTGCGCGCCCAAATTGCAGGTAGGTACCTACCTCAAATCGAATTGTCAATAGTGTTGTTGTGAAAAATAATATGCATTTACTCGGAACCAAACACAGCGTTTGTAACGCGTGTGAAGTTTGCTGCCCGAGGAACGAGGTACCTGCAATTTGGGCGCGCAAAAAATTTGCAAAAATATTAGATCTGTCAGATCCATATGAAACTTATGTGCAGTTATGTCTGTCATTTTGACGTTTTCGAGTATAAATGCGAATTGAAGTTGGTGCGACTCAGTCGCTCTATCTCTCTCTTAATAACAACGTTAAAAACAGAGAAAACGGACAACTGAAAATGTTCACCCCTGAGAGTTTCAAAACTCTCAGTTTCAACCCGCTAAACAGGTACCGAAAATCGAATTTTCAATAGCGGCGTTGTGAAAATATATGTTGTGGATTAAGTAGAAAAAATGGCACAGTCGCGGACTTATAAAAGTTTACACCTGTATCATTTGGCTTTTGATAGTAATGTATCAATTACTCAAGGTTAGTAGAGTATAGGTTGCCTCATTCCGATAGATAGTAGTGGGGGGATGACGTCACTCAGAATATACCATGCTTGCTCACTTTAATAGAAAAGATCAGACGATGGACGCTGCTAATTTTTGGAAATAAAAACCACAGTAACCATGGTAGTGTGATATGTTTTTTCAATACCTAATACAAACATGATTCTTCTGTTAGTGAAAAAAATATGATAAGTTGTCAATTTTGCGATAACTGTTAATAGTGTTATGGTGTTTTGTGGTTATTTTTAATATTTTGTGAATATAAAAGATAAAATAATTAATTTATTAATTTGTTAGTTAATTCTATTCGTTTCTTAAATTTAAAAAAATAGGTAATTAACAAGATCTGCCATTTCTTGAGCATTATTTAATTTTTTGTTTGTTTATATTACAGAAATTAAAACCTAAATTTTGTAATAAAAATAAAAATTATCCTATTTTTTAATATCTATTCTTCTATTTATTGTCTCCTGCCAATTTTAAGAAAAAATCTGCACGAAGCACCTAATATAAATAAGCATAATCTTCAATAATTTTTGTACTTGATTTAAACTAAATTCTAGCTGACGTCATTCCCGCGCTTACGCTGATTGGTCAGATGGAATGAGGCAACCTGTACTCTAATAACCTTGTCAATTACTAAGGTTACATCCTAAAAATTCAATAAAAAATTATTATTAAAACACCTCAGTTGTTTATTATACAATCCAAATTACTCAATATTATTCATTTGTATTGTATTTTAAAGACCACCAACAGCTAAGGTTATTTAGGCCTAGCACCAATTCATATTTTCAATTCATTATTTTTTTGTTTTTTAATAATAAATTGAAAATCCAATTGACACTTTTACCAGCTCTCGAGCTAGAACTCGGGAACTGGGGACTTGTAATAGAGGAACCATAGCAACGCCATGTAAACAACAGCGCCGCTACACTCTCAACTATTCTCAAGCCCTCAATATTATTCAATTAAAACATAAAAAGATTTGATAATATTTAATACTAGCAAATTCCTTCCTCCAATCTTGCAATAATTCTTCTTTTTTGTTCATCGTTTTAATAATTTCGAGGCATTTAAACGACAATTATTTCTTTTCATTTTTGAAATTTACATTTACCTATTAAAAACTAAATTTGTTGCTAAGCTACTGATTTTTTGTGAACTTACACTGAAAAACTCAGGTGTAAACTTTATAAAGTCCGCGACTGTACAGTGAATTTTTTAAACAATTTTCCGTAGCAACGGTTGACTATTATAAGTGTAACTTGGAACCTGTTAAATAAAAAAAACAAAGCATATTATATTACATATTTACATTAGATTTTATAGCCCATAGCTTACTACAAAATTGTAAAAATTCTCAATGTCATTTTTTCTATGTTTTCGGGTCTACCGTTTATACACTGTATAAGCAATTGTATTAAAAACTCTATAGTCAAGTTTCAAAATTTAAGATAGTGAGACATGCATGGTTCGTAACAAGGTTTATGGAGCGGAAAAGCAATCAAACAATGTAAGCATACGCGTGCCGTGCGTAAAAACTGTTTCGCTTATATAAATAGTGAAGTATAAATGCATGACACACTATCTTAAATTTTGAAACTTGAATGTAGACGATAATTGTAACGTCTTTTGTCAAGATAATAATCATGCTTAGATAATTTGAAAAATTAAAAACCTTAGTGCCTAACTTGAAGACCGTAATTTTGAATAATTTATTTATATTTTAAAAATATATTTTAAAAACAATTAAGTATAAAACTTTTTTTATAATTTTATACTCACTAAACCCTACTTTTTACAATAAAATATTTTCAACAGCACTAATATACTAAACAATTGTAACAAAAAAGTACAATGCATTTCAATATTTCATTCGTTGTTTTCTTTTTTAATAGTTTCAAAGCTTTGAAAATTTGTAAAAATATCTTCAATCATTTTGCGACTTATACTATGCGATTTTTAAGTCACGCATTGTCAGTAATTATCACAAATCACTATATTTTTACTAATTATAAGTCGCAAATATATAGTGTAGGTATATGTTAGGCTCAAAGAACGAAAACGCCCATTGAGCGAAAAAAACGTCCACAACGCCGTTGTGATTTACGCGTTGTTGTTTCTTTAAATTATCCACAACGCGATATTCGTGTAGTGGCACTTGTAAAAACAGTCACAACCCGCTGTGACTAACTCTAAAAGACCACAAAGCGAAATTGCGTCGTGGCTTTCATGATATTTGACCACTACGCGTTGTGGTGATTAAGCCATAACGAGTTCTGAACGTTAGCTGATGCAACCACGATATGACGGACATCAGGCTACAAACAGTTCTAAAGGCGTCTAACATCTGCTTTATTTGTACACAAAGTAGAAATATTATTTGTACAAGCAAATTTTTAAACACATAAATATTACATTTTAATGGCGATTTTAGAATGTGTAGCACTCATGAAGTTATATAAAATAATTTTACAAAAAACTATAAAAATTTGAAAAATGAAAATCCCTAGTTTATTATGGCGAAATTTGTGGAAAGTAGATCACGCTCTGAATTGACTTGGTTTGGCCCGACACGGTCCGAAACAATCGAAATTTTTAGCAAACTCAGGCATTAATAGGAGTCCCCATATACAGCATAGGATCGATTCGGCACAAATGCAGTGTACCGGGCCTTCGTTTATGTTTGCGTCTTCTAAAAGAGTATCGATTGTTCCGTTCCGTACCGAACCATGAATCGGTTCAGTACGTGTTCTGCTCCCATTTATTTTGCTCTTTTTCTATCGTTCTATAACATTATAAATTACACAATTCTATTTACTAAACACCATGCTCATGGATGAAATAGAGAGAAAAGGGACTAATCTCCACGCATTCGCCGTTGTCCAAAAGTTTATGGAAATAAGGGTTCTTATCCCGACGGTAGAGGCACTGATGCTATAACACCCTAAGTAGAATGAAGAAAAATAAACGAAATTATTAATCGACCAACTCCATGAATTGTTCTTAAATATTATTTGATTTATCCTTTTTATAATAGAATATACGAGAATATATCGTTCATAGGAGACTTATTAATAGCTACGGCGCCGCAAGTAAAATTTTTAAGAGCCCTTAGGCCGGGCGCATACACACAATTGTTTCCACGACTAAACAGTTTAGTCGAGTTGTGTACGTGTCACGATTTCAACTTGACAAAACTGTTTAGTTGTTTAGAGGTGCGCATACAATCATTCAGTTGTGCCATAATTTCACTATTAAACTAACGGGTCGCCGAACAACTATATTTAGTCGAGCATATGCTAGTGTCAATACACAGCTGTGGACATAAGCTGCCGACAATAGTTTTTCAACAGAAAAGTCAAAAGACGATAGATGCGGTTTTAAGATTTTTTTGTTGTACAACTATCGTGTCGACAGTGTGCGCAGTCCCATCTAATCCCATAGCCTTTTGACAAACAACTAAACAGTTGCGCGACTAAAAATTGATTGTATTGTCATCGATTTTCGGGACACGCGCTTCGCAATGCGACCTGCTAAGATCAGTCTTCTTTCTCTCTATCCTCCATGATCATGCTTATCATAAAGATATTAAAAAAGGAACAGTGCAAAGTATTTTCAAGTAAAAACTCTGAAATTGGTATAATTGGCTTTGTTTTTTATTTTTTAGAAAATCCATCCGTTCAACCAAAATGATAGGAAGCACATACTTGTTCCACGTAATTTGAGTAATAACACCATTCTATTTATAAAATTATTTAGAGGTTTTTAATTAATAGTAACTATATTATAGGGGCTTTATGTTAGAAAAAAATTGTTTTATACAGTGTAACAACGTCTTTAATCCTAACAGTTAGTGTGTTTCGGAATTGGATTATCAAATTATTCGGATTACGAGATGTACAATATATTATAATATTAGGTGTTGTACCCGCACGCGTATTTCTAATTTTTAATAATTCAACACCAGTTAACGTTTCTTAAACAAATTATTAGTAAATTATGCACAACAATTTTGACAGTTCGCATACCTACACACTTGTTTTCTTGATAAAAATATAATGTTACCAAACTTACAAAATTTCCAATGATACTTGATAGTAGAGTAAAGTGCCCTAATATCAGATAGCTTTTGAAAAGTGTCCATATTTTTTTAACTCATTACATAAAATGAAATTTCTTGGACATACAATACACAATATAGTGTCGTTAACAGCGTCCAAAAATATGGAAAGTTTTAAGGGAACAAAAATGAACAAAAAATTCAAATTTATAAAAAGTCTCATTTTTCTGTCATGCCAAAATGTAGTCCTAATATCGGATAGTATATCCTATATTAGGAAAATGTTTTTAATAAGGTTTAAAATATTTTTACAAGTTTTTATAATTTTTTTATGCTTTAATATATTATCAATATCTGTAACAAATCTGTAACAGAAATGATCATTTCATAATAACACCAACAAATTTCCTAATATCGGATACCCGATATTACGACGTCATTACTGTCCGATATTGCGCAATTAGTTTATTTCTAGGTTAAAAACTGAAACATAACACTAATAAGGTAATTTTAAAAAATTGAATAGTAGTAATCAAACTACACTTTCTGCAGGTTAACTTAAGCTAAAATTAATAATTAATTGACTCATCTGTGAAAATGTATACGCACTTCAAAGTAACACGTCAAATTTTCGGATGTTTTCTTCAAATGCCTATAATGACATCTGTGTGCAAGTGGTGATAATAAAAGATTACTCATAGTAAAGGTTTGACTGCTGGATACACCTTAAATGGTTGTTTGCGACATCTTCCTTTTAGAACTTTTGTAACAGTGGTGTCCCAAATTAGGCAAATGTCCGATATTAGGGCACTTTACTCTAATATCAAATCCCGTCTGATGTCACTAGTACCTACTACTCAATATTTTCGCTCACTGCTAATCCCCCATGAGGAATATAATTTGTAACAATTCTATTTGGAGATAAAGACCCAGCCTATAAAGTTTCATTAAAATCTGCCCAGTGGTTTTTCCGTGATGCGCTAACAACACGCACACCAATTATCATTTTATTATATGTACCTATCTATAGATTTAAATCTTAATTATGTTCAAACTGTACTTATACAAAAAATACATATTCTAAACTGTAGAAACAAATTCTTTACGCGATTATTAACAAAATGGTATTTTAAACAAGTTCATGTAGGGCAAAGTTAGGATTATCACGGTTATGTTCGAATTATAACATAACGATTTCAAAATTCGGTTCAAAGTTTGCTTGGATTAAAGAGGTTGCACTGCAATGTGTTTATTAATAGGCGATAATTCGATAGTCGCTCAGAAAACGAGCGAGTGACTATACCTTTGCAATTAAAGTTTGTTTCAAATGATTAAAAAACATTATAACTAGTATAACTACTTAATATTAAAAAAAGTTCAAGGCAAAAAACAGTATGTCGGTTTTTTGCCGATCGTGCTTTTAACAATCCATGCATAGATAATTAATATTGTACTAAAATAGTTTTTCTTTCGAATTCTAGCTGAATATGTATATTAGACATATTATTACGATATTAATTAAGTAATTGCACCAATTTCTCTGAAAATCATTGATCACTAGTTAATAAAATATATGAGCACTGTGGTTAGAATAAAAATAAAATTAATGATAGTTACTTCTTATCACAACAGTTTTATTAATGGATGTACATTTCGAAACTATGCTTTCATCTGCAGCAGACACTATACATGTATGTATAGTGTTTGCTGAAGATGAAAGCATAGCTTTCGAAATGTGCATCCATTAATAAAACTGTTGTGGTAAGAAGTAACTAGTTAATGCAGAAAAAAATGGCCTTTTTTAATTATAATAAATTATTTTGGGTAATAATACTGTGATATGTGTTAAAATGTGATGTGACCAAGTCATGACCAGTTTACCGCACATTTTAATCACGGTGTTACTTTAGTCACACTGTTAAATGAAGGGTTGATATGGTAACGAAACGAAGCTACTAATGAACACGTAGCAATCAAAATTTAACGTGTCATTAAAAAAACACCATGATTAAAATGTACGATAAATCGGCCATCAGTCTAATAAATGCATTATATATATTCAATGATGCAGCAGAACGCATGCCGCGTTTATTCAAATAATTTCTTTTTTTTAAATTTTTATTAGTATTCGTTGTGACTTCAACTAATATAAAATATAATCAACTCTATGATAATTTTCATGTCAATAAATGACCGACGCTTTTAGCCCCTCCTTTTCTGCGCCTTATTGTTTTCAACCGTTACAAGTTCCCACTCCTGTCTGCGGTAACAGGACTGCGATATGTTAGGTCTCGCAGTATGTTTAGTTTGGATTAAAAAGAAATAAAGAGAAAAAGTTCCCGTTAAGGTCAGGGTTTTTTACGATTCTTATTAAGTATATTTTTTGTCATACCCACTATAAAATAGTATACCGGCCTGTAATAGATCACTTAACAGGCAGGTGTGCGAAAAAGTAAAATTCAATAGTAATTTAATGTAAATTCAACAGTAATTTAATGTTTTTCAATTTATTAATTTTAATTAAGATTTTAATAATAAGATAAAGAAAAAATCAATATTTCATTTACTCCAAAGCCAGGATCGAACCGGGCATCTTGCAGTCGATAGCGTATAACGAAAAACTGCTCGGCCACCGACCTAGTTGAAGTACAGAGCTTAGCTACACTATACAATGACCATACAGACTTTGGGGATATTACCTATAATCTACATTAGAAGCAAAGGACGTACATGTTAGCGAAAAAATATTATTATTGGTTATTGGTTATTATTTATTTTCCGTCTAGTTATTAATAGTTAATTATTGAAAGACTAAGACGTCATTGCGAGAAGTTCAGTCTACGGATGTTTTTTTATATAACGAAATACTCGTGTCGTCATAAGCGCTGGTCATTAAGATAAGGACACACAGAGGGTATATGGATTTTTACATCTGACTAGAGATCATTATGTTGTGTCGACCAGCGAACGAGACGCTGCGATATCTTATATTTTGTTAAAATAATACTTTGCCCGTTTGAGTCTGGCTTATGATTTGGATTATTATATTTTGCTCTAACGTACATATATGTCAAATGTCAAAAATTTTGAAAATACTGAAAATGAATAGTGAAAAGCAGCTATTTTATAGGGAGTATGACAAAAAATACCATATAATATCATATCTTGTGCGTAATGCTATTATCACTCATGTGACTGTTAAAACTCGCTGTGCTCGTTTAAACATATATACATCATGGGTAATATACCTCATTATGACACTAAATATACAATCTACTACTATTGGTCATAACTTATATTCCAGGCAACAAAAATTATAATCACATAATTTTTAAAATAACTACGCCAATCAATCTTTAGATAATTTTTTTTGTAAATGTGGCCGGTAAAAATAATGCATTTAATAGACAGATTTTTTGAACAAGTTTTTATGTGAGCAAAAGTTTAACTATTCTATTTATACCGAAACGTTACTGAAGTTCGTATACCCATCGAACCCAGTTACATTTAAATCAAGATTAATATATCCGTATGAGTCTGTATTTAACGCGATGTTTTTCGATCACTTCTTTTTTATACGATTGCTCCAATGACCCGACGTCCATAGATTAAAGGCTTGTTATTGCAGAGTCACGCTTGAACATATGTCAGAAAATGCTTCCTAACCTAACTACAACCATTGAAAGTTGAAGTGCTAAAATGTAAAAAAACTATTAGGTAGGTACTATAGTCATTAATTTTATTAGTAATTAATTTCCATTAATTTTCTGACATACGTTTATTAGAGGACAAGGTGGTATTATGGAACCCTGCCGGTAATATGGAACCTCTGGTTAATAATGAGTCGGTAGTGACGTCTACCTTCTAGATACCTAAATATAAATTGCTACTCACAAGTCAAGTCGTGTGGGAAATTGCAGCGCATAGAACGCGGTACAAGTTCAACAGTGTGAGGTTATGTGTATAACTGAAAAACAAAACTTTATCTGTGTTATTTAATAACATATAGATGAGTTACATGCGATTCTTCGATGTTTGATAATTTTACCAGTCAAACTATTGCCTTTCTATCAAAACCTTACAGATAAAATTGCACTTATTGAACTTTTGAACAATATGCTAAGCGATGTATTTACTCTAAATGACTTCGATAACACGCTTTTAAGCTATGGACGTCGAGTCATGGGATAGCCTGTATAAAGACTTGCGTTACATTCGAGTAGTACTACTAATAAAAATAATACTTTCACAAACTATTATGTTTCTAAGCAGTATCTTAATTATTACATTACTTGTTTTTGATATTTCACATTAATCGGCAGCGTGGATTTTCTACATATTTGCCGGCCAGTTCTTTCAGTACAGCGGCATATTGTTGTGTGTTTTGCCGTTCATGAGGCCTCCTCCAAACGTTTTTAGATTTGGCGGGACGCCGTTTTATACCAGGTGTGTGGACCAAGAATGCACCGTCCAAAATCACGAATCTGTAGTCTAGAAGACACATCTCGAGCATCTTAAATCATAAAAAAATGACAGTCACTTTGACTGCTTTGAATTTAGTTTATTTCTGTACTGTAAATTATCACGCAGTCTCCTGCAATAACTAGTTAGTGAGGTCACGGGTATGCTTAAAAAAGTATTGATGAGTAAAACACCAAGCGGATGTTAGTTTACCAAAACAAAAGAGTCATCAGACCATGAGGAGCACATACAGTTTACACTTTATAGATTAATATACTTCTTGGTATACAGCCGTAAATCAAACAGCTTCCAGAGCCGACCTGGTCGCTGGTTCGATTTCGGTTGCCACCATAAATGTTTTTTATTTTTTTTACAACTATTTCATATTCCATTTGTAATTTTTTCGATCTTTTTATATTGTCCTTTATTATTTATTTTTTTATCATTCAACCACACTTAGCGGGATGTGCACTTTTGGCTTTGCAGGGGGAGACTTTTGTTACCCCTTCGCTATTTAAAGTAACTCAATAACGTTAAAAATTTATCAAAAAATAAAAAACAAAAACAAATTATAATATTTATGTCAGCGTCATTTTGACCTCAGTTGTCGTATCTGTGGTAGGCAACAACCTGTACGTTCTTTCTAGTTATAACCCTAATGTGGGGCGAGCATACCTTTTAGCGTATAAGAGTTAATTGTTGAAAAAATAAAGGGTAATTGTGTTTAACTATCGAAGTTTGGCTAAATATTTAGCTATTTATTCTTATGGTAGAAAATATTTTTTTTTGCTCTGGATCGTCGCCATTTTATTTTGCCAGCTGATCGGAACTGCGACACCTTTTAATTTTTATCACGTGCACGTGCAAAGAAGGTATATTTTTTCTTTATTATTTAAATGTGAATTATTAATCTTATTTCCCAATTTGTTCATTGTGTTAAACCAAAGGAAGGAAATCATAACAAAGGTTAAGATTAACTTTTTCTGCGTAGTTTATTTTAATCCATCTTTCTGGCAAAATTAATATCCTGTTCTGGAAATTATATATCTCTTGGCAATTCCACTTAAATTTAAATGATTTTAGGATAAAACTAAGCTGCGGTAAAGGTTAATCTATTGGTTATTATGTGAAGTTTACCTCCTGTGAAGGTAAAGATATTGTATTGCGTTGATTTAATATTATATTGTCTTTCTCATATGTACAGCAAATTATAAGTAAAATTTTAGTAACCGCCTTTGGGGCAGATATGTAATAAATTGTTTTTTTTTAAATTTGGTGAAATCTTATTTATTAATAATTTTATAAAATATAAAACCTCCGTCATCCTCTCATTGTATGAACGCCAGTTTTTTTTTTATTACCGCCGCTATGGGCCCCGGCGTAAATTCTTTAAAAAAAAAAATAAAAAATAGGGGTTTGTTAGCCTTCTGCTAAAACCTTATTAATTTTCAGGTTTGTTACCCTAATAGTTTAACTAAAAAAATAAAGCTGGCTTCACTTTCTCGCAGGGGGGTTGGTGCGATGACGTTTTTTTGCGAGGTGGAAAGATGGGGATTTAGGGACGAGTTCCCCAAAAACCGTACGCGGGGGGTTTTGGTGCGATGTGGCATTTTTTGAGAAGTGAAAGGGGGGCAGGGCGGGTGCCCGACGCCGGAGGGTGTTTGTCCGATGGCGTTACTCGCGGGGTGAAGATCCATTGAATTATTCCAAGACAAATCACGTGCTCCTCATAGTCTGACGATGACAGTTATAGACTCTTATTACTAAAACCGCGTGTATTTTGAAAACGGTTCACTATACTCAAAAACCGTTTGTGCAATAATTTATAAGGATACTAATTTAACTATTTAAATATGTAAAAATAAACATTTCGAAATGAATTATACGTTCCAGTGTAAAAAATAAAAAATGTTAGAGTATTTTTCATGCTTATTGTATGCATGGAAACACACCACAATTTCTTTTTCACCACGGTAACTACCTATGTTGACATTTTAATTTATAAACAGTAAACTTCAATACTTTGTGTGAGAGAAAATACCAATTTCAAAGCGGAAAATTATTCAAAAAAAGGACAGATAATAAATCTTACGAAAAATCTTTACAAAAAAATGTATGTATATATTTACAGTAGATACTGTATATACCTATAGACAAAATCTATTAAAACGATTGCAGATATTTTTACAGTATGTTAATTTATAAGTTTCACTTCTACCGAGTGTGACTACGATAAATTTGACATTTTTTTAGGAAAGTAGGTATACTTCTTTCTAAAGCAATTCAATATATTTTGAATTTATGCAAATTAATAGGTGTGTGTGGCTATAGCGCTACAGAACACCGTCCGTATCAGTAATCAGAAATCGATGATGACGCACAAAAATGAACGGCATATTCTACGAAATATCACCAAAATTAAAATTTCGGCCCACGTTTTGCTAACACGACATTATCAGGAACAATCATCATACTAAATTAAAAACTGACAAAAAATAACGCCTACATAGGTAATAAATTTATTGTCAAACTAGCAAATAATCAAGAGCAACAAATTTATCACATACTAGCGGTACCGTCCGGCTTCGCCCGGGTGCTAAGAATTAATGATTTATTATCCCCTTCGCGAGAAAAGGACCCCTTGCGAAGCGAAGTCGGGCTGGTGGTGTTTATAATATTAGTAGGATTCCCCCAATACGCTAAAATGCAAAAGAATTTCAGAGTTACGTTTTGCTACTCTTCCAGAGGAATTATCCCCCCATACAAGAAATATAGCCTATATCACTCGGGGATAGTGTAGCTTTCTATTAGTGAAAGAATTTTTAGAATCGGTTCAGTAGTACCAAAGATTACCCACAACATACAAAGTCACACACTCACAAACTTTTCCTCTTAATATATTAATATAGATTACATTTTACTGTCTCTTATAGTCCTATCTGTCTTATAGTTTAGCCAGCGTCCATCATTGTAGCTCAGAACGTGCGGGATCCTCGACTTGCTTAACAATTTTGCTCACAGCTCATCGCTCTTACATTTTAGTCCTTCTCTTCTATAACATTTAGAAGCGTGGGACACTCATTTTACCTTTAACGTGCTTTTCAGATTTTTTTAAAATTATAAATTTTATTTTCAACTTTTTATTCTTTGATACCTACATTTTAACTCTTGCGGCACTAAAGTCAAAAGTAAGATATTCACCCGGACGAAAGCCGGGCCGCTCAGCTAGTTACCGTAATATTGTATTGTCATCAGACCTACACATAATGTGTACAAAATTTTAACTTAATCGCTCGGAAATTGGGTGAAAATTCAAAAGTACGATTTGCACCCGGACGAAAGTCAGGTCAGTCAGCTAGTTACCGTAATATTGTGTTGTCATCGAAACTACATATGTGTGCAAAATTTTAACTTAATCGGTTAACGAGAAGTGGGTGAAAATCGAATTGCAAGATTTTTTTACATATACAACATATAATTGAAGGTAATTAAGCGTGTTGAAAAATATAAATAAGCCCAGTCCTCTGAACTTACTGTGGAGATCCAAAGAATATCGTGAAAGGGTCTGAAAAGTATTAAACAATCCAAAAGCGTATATTCTACATTAATGTCTACTTCATTTTGATTAAGTTTTTATACTGATTGTCTGTATAATAAATTGTTTTTCTGTAAACTTTTAGATATTTTTTGTTAACTAGTGCCTGTGAAAGAGTAAATAATTAATTGTTGGATATTTGTTAAATTACGTACTTTCGAAAACAACAAACTCTGCTGTTTGAGAAAATTGCGTTTTTTACGATGCATTACATAATGGTAGTGTTGGTATAATGAATGAACTTCTCCAATAATTAATCTTAAACATATGAAGCTATGAACTGGAAATAATGATCCTTTTTTACATTAAAAGGATCATTATACGCTATTTTAATTACTTTGCAACCGTAGACATGCCATTTATATAGTACGTCATAAACTCACAACTTTTATATTTATTGACACGTTCAAAAATAGCATATAAAGTACAATCGCCTCTTTTTAACTTCCCATTGGAAGTTATTGTAATGGGTCCGAAAATCGAAATCAAAATGTATAACAAATTTTTATGTTTCAAGGTCACTACACTATTTTTACACTATTTTTGTGTGTGTGTCTGTATGTATGTGTATGTGTGTGTGTGTGTGTGTGTGTATGTGTGTGTGTGTACGTATGTGTCCATTTCTTTCTAAGACGAAATCTCGAGAATGAAAAATGATATCGACTACGTTAGGGTGCCAATCGACGCGTATTAACGTAAATATGATCTGAAAGAAATGTTTTCAAAATCGATTTAGCCGTTCTTTTTTCTTAACCAAATAGACTCCAAAAAAGTAGATTTTACACAAT
This sequence comes from Mongoloraphidia duomilia, assembly GCA_039654895.1. NCBI lineage: Eukaryota > Metazoa > Arthropoda > Insecta > Raphidioptera > Raphidiidae > Mongoloraphidia > Mongoloraphidia duomilia. Next base: position 13,941,393 of record CM077524.1, read on the forward strand.
ATCTCGCGAATAAAAAATTATATCGACTTCGTAAGGATGTCAATCGAGGCGTGTTAACGTCATTTTGATCCGACATAAATTTTATAAAAATCGGTTCAGCCGTTTTTTTATAAATTATTGTTAAAAATAAATAATAATTATGTTTTAATGATTACTTTTCTGTGTAATATCTAATTTAATTATTATTATTAAATATTTATCAAACTGGGAAGTTCGTCGTGTGGACCTCAAGGTCGCACTTTAGTTCTAATAAACGACCCACCTCAGCGCGGCTTGTTAAGAACAAATTAGTCTCTTTCGGTATTTTGTATACACAAATACAAATGATCAGATGTGTCGTGGTAACACTCTGTAGAAGTGAAACTTATTTCTTCGTAGATTTTTTGTATAAGATTTGGATTTCTGGCGTGATTATTCTATTTTGGATTTAATTTAATTTATTGTAGATTTTAGACGTGTCGACAACTCAGGTCATTAGCGTCTTCAACACACCAAAAAATCCATTTGTGTATTAGAATCCGCCAGCCGGCATACACAAGCCGACTGGTACGATCTCGGGTCCCTGGGAGTGCTAATCGCCACAAAACATTGGAATGCAAACTATATTCCAATGTTTCCCCTGAGGAACTCTATTTTGAAAATGAACAGACTATAGACAACTGCATTATTCACTAACCTGGGTCATTTTATCCTGTTGACCTTCCCAGGAGAGGGTTTCGCTGTAATAAGGTTCGTCCCTTGTTCCAATATAAACTGGTTCCCATCGATGATACGGAAACTCCCTTCGAACCACAAGCAGAGGCTAAACAATCAAACAATAAAATACACACACTTACAATATGTATTTGAAAAATTTCTCTATACAGAGTGTTGGCCTTGAATGGTCATATTATGAGCTTCATTCCTGAGATAAAGCCGTAAAGGACATTAAAGCGTTCTCTTTGTGTAAGTGCAACAAAAGACGGAGCGTTTTTTGTCGAGTTGGCCGCAGATTTGGCACCCCATATTCTTATCTTAGGATATAGCCGATCTAGACCAGTTTTCAGACTAAATAAAAATGCGTTAATTTATGCCACGCCAATTATTGAATAAATATAGGCTCAAAATTTCATTTTGTGACCTTGGATTCCGAGCCACAATTTACGATTTTTCACGTTTTGTGCTCTATCTCCGGATTTATTTATTTGTTTATTTATTTATTGTATATTATAGATGCTCGACAACCATTAGCGTCTTAACTACATAAAATAACATCATCAATTAAAACTAAACGACATCACCAAACATCCACAATAGTTTGATCACCCAAAGGCAAGCACGGTGACTATTATCTACATTCTACACCAAGCTATCCTCTCCAACCCTGTTGCTAAATCCAACAAAACCATAGGATACTTTTTTGTTCTCTTTGAAATAACAAATAAAATAAAAAATGAACTCGCTACGCAAATTTGTTTCGGAGATCTGATAAATCATAATTTGACCTAAAATGCTCGGAAATCATCTAATAGAAATGAAATCCTATGTGATTATACGTCGTTAAAAAAAGGACGAATTACGATAAAATTGCATTTTTGACTGATTTTCGAGTAATTTAGGTCAAACTGTGGTCAGAAAAGACTTCATCAATCATTGTCGTAAAATTGCTGCAAATAACGTAGAGATCAGAAACCACAAATATAATATAGAAAAATGCATTAGTTATAAAAATTATTATGGAAATGAATTTTTATAGTTAAACTGATTAATTTTGCATGCTTTGTAACGGCAGAAATTTGATATGAAAATGTCAAAATTGCCTCAAAAACAGATAGCGATAGCCATGGAACTTGAATAAAATGATTAGAAATTATTCTGAAAGCTAAAACGTCATCATTTTGTTCAAGTTCCATGGCTATCGCTATCTGTTTTTGAGGTAATTTTGACATTTTCATATTAAATTTCTGCCGTTACAAAGCATGCAAAATTAATTTCGTTTAATGATTTAGATGCAGAATTTTATATTCTAAAACTATTATTTGAAGATATTTTTCCTAAAATAATTAGGGAAGCAGGAAATCGCGAAAGTCTGATTTTACGGGTTAAATCCCTATGGGCAGCAGTTACGTTCACCACCCTGTATAACGTTTTATTTTTGACAATAAATTGATAGACAAAACCAAATAAATTAATCTAATTATAATAATTGTAACCATTCTGGAAAAAATACGTTGGCATAAATTATAAATATTCAATGTTTGTAATTGTAGATGAAAGTTATTAATTATGCATTAAAGTCCCTTATCATAAATATTAGCATGCTTTCAAAATGACAATTTTCAAATTGCGTCATTGCAGGCTCAATTGTACGCCGTGACGTCAACAGAAGTATGCCTGAAATCAGACTACGATAATAACATTAAATTCAGCTGTGCCTCACACCAAAAAGCATCAATTGGCAACAAGGGTTGTAAAAACATCGAGAAATGTTTGTCTACGGAGTATTATTAATATAATGAAAAAATAGTCTTTCAGATTATTTCTCTCATTCTTATATCAACCTTATTTTTGTTTATAAAAATTATTGAAATAAATACAAAGTCATTAAAAAAATAAGCGACATTTTCCCCAAAATACTAATTCTGTTATGCTCTTTTAGTTTACAAAATTAATAATAAAGGAATCGTTAGTATGATCAGTTTATGATTTAAAGCCCTTTTAGGGTTTCATACCAAAATGGTAAAAAATAACCCTTATGGTGACACTCCGTTGACCGTCCTTCCGCCCGCCTGTCTAGTCAGTACACTTTCTGTATTATTTTGGAAACATAACATCGTAATAGTTTTCCTGTAAAGTATACCTAAACCTACCTCCAGCACTACTAGTTTTTTCGAAATTTTAGCTGTACTAGTTTTGGAAGTAGAGGGAGGGGATAGTTTTCGAGTTGAGTTTTTATACAAATTTCGAAAACTACGTAAAATTGCAAGAAAGATAATTTTTGTCTCCATGAAAAACGCCCTTTGAAATGATATCCCACATTAGGGATGTTACAGATGTGCAGGGTTTTACTGACATCTGTAGATGCGAGTGTGGATGCTGGTGTCAAAAATTATGCGAAAGTTCCGCGATTGCGGATGCGAACGTCTGCAATAGGGATGCTACAGATGTGGGTTTTACTGACATCTGTAGATGAGGATGCGAATTTTTAATGTCCACATCTGCAGATGCGAATGCGAGTGCTGATGTCAAGAATGTTGCGAAAGTTCCGCGACTGCGGATGCGGACATCTGCAACCAGTGGCGGCGTTAGAGGGAGGGCCTGGTGGGCCATGGCCCACCTTAAACTGTCTTGGCCCACCCTGGAATAATCCTCAATCTCTAGTTTATCTTTTAAATACGTTTTTAACCCTCGAAATTCCAACCATTTTTGTTGTAAATTTTATAGCAAGTAATCTGAGTTAAAATTTTGACGAGCACTGAAATTTTGGGAACAAATGTTATTGGCCCACCTTCAGAACACCTGCATGCTCAAGCCTGGCCCACCCTAAAAAAAATCCTAGCGCCGCCACTGTCTGCAACATCCCAGTCCGGTACTTGACCGAATACAAGGATTTTTTTTGAGTGTCAAACTTTGGCCCCCCAAAATTTACTGGAAAATGTTTTTTAGGTTCTGACAATTACAATATATGCGGGCTAGTAAGTTTCATAACTATGTCAAATTTCAATTTGATAATCTTTATTTAGTCCATAGAAATTCGAGGTCGGCGCCAATTTAATAAAATATGAAGTCGGTTAAAAAGTGCCACTTTAATTAATATTTACTTTTTAACCGACTTCATATTTTATTAAATTAGCGCCGACTTCAAAATTTTATTAGTTTCCTCGTTTTAGTGGCTTTTTTGAAGGAGGTTTTTTTTTGTTAAAATTTTTTTATTGAGGTACGGAACCCTACAAAACTAACTGAAACGTTTAAACGATCGTGTTTTGCAGCTACTGTAAAGCTAATCCAATAATTAATATCTTGTATAAAATAATTGTTAAGTGCATTGTTTAAAATCCTAGTACCTCGTTTATAGCGTCGCCCACATAATTTTCCTAACCCTGGACATATTATCTAGTAGACTGTAGAATACACTGACAGTTCTGTTAGATATGCGTCGTTGGGGGTTTGAAGACGTGGGCGTTATATAAAACAGAAATCAATATACGAGAATTGGTCAAAAAATATGTTTGTGTATTTTTTGAAACCCCTATCCTCACGGCGCTACACACGACATCAACACAACATGCAAGCGATCTGTCGCCTCAATATTGTGATCCGTGTATTTGAATACTGACATTCACACGACGAAGTACGACATGAAAGCGGTATGATACGTGAAACGCATGTTGTCAGTCAACATTCCTATTCAGTCGCGTGATCTTTGTGCATTTTTTGAAAACATCTGTGAAAAATGGCTGCTGAAGGTAATATAAACCTAAAATTCGCAATTTAGAAGTAGAAAAATGTCTGTATAAACCGGTTTTAACATTGGAAATTGGTAAATGATAAAATCAATCGATTTAAAACCCCTTATATCCACACCATATTATTCACATAACAATTAGAGGTGAAAATAATAAATATCTCAGACAGCTATGCTGCCATGATTTTTGAGCTATATCTAAGAAAAAATCAAATGACCACTGTCGGGATTCGAACCCGAAACCCCCAGTTTCCGGCTAGGTGAGTTACCGATTTCTCCACAGTGCCCGAGAGTGGAAACCGATCTCTTCTTATATATAGCAATTTCACGTTGAAAACACACTACATGCGAGAGTCGACTATTTAAATAAACTGCAAAGCATAGTACAGCTATTAAACAGTCGAATCATAATACATGCGAGAGTTAACAAAAACATTTAACAAAAACATTGGAAATGTTTATGTTTGTATATGGGGGTAGAGTTACGAGTTTTCGTTCAAGGCCAAAAGACAACGATGTCGCGATCAAGTGAGGAGCAATCATGCAAAATTGAACAAGTACAATTTTTTCGAAATGTGTTTTATATCATGTCTAGTCAATTGAGAGGTATTTGCGACGATCTGCGGTGTTATTTTTGAGCAAATGTTAATAAATACCTACTGTAGAAAAATCCATTCAAAAGTTAAGTAATCAAGCAAAAGTGAACGCGTATATAACAAAAGAATAATAGGGTTATTCCTGACAAAACTAAACAGTGCATTGATAAATATTGTGTGTATAATAAACAGTTAATTATGTTTCATATATGCTGTTATCATTTCCAATGTCCTCGATGGTTGCAAGGATTGCGAAATCTGTGAATTTTTATAAACGGGCTAGCCCTTCATCTGCCGGTTTGCTTGGTTTATCTTAACTCAAATAAAAAGTTTGGAATATCAGCTCGTGTCTCCGATTTTGAGTTTATGCTATATTTTCTATATGGTCATTACTAAGTGTTGACGATCATGGACGGCGGTCAATTTCGAGTAGCCTGAGGCGGTACTCAATTTATATAATATTATGTCATTGTTAGAATGTATTGACAAACGTGTATCAATTTTATTTGATATTATAATGACCACTTATTTTTCGTTTTCAAGTTTAGATACATATTACAGCAGTATCCCCATTATCTCTTATCCGAGAGTCTGGATTATCCGACGTACTATTTGTTCGTCTACTGTATAATCTTGTTCGAATATTCAACTCAGTGATTCAGACAAAGTTACTAATAAGCTTAATGGAACGGCAAAGCAATGAAACAATGTAAAGCATACCCATCCCGTGCATAAAAACTGTGCCGCTTATATTGCATTGTGAATTAGTTTAACTTAAAAAATAATAGGCAGCGACTAATACATTTAAACTATTTAAGTGTATTAGTCACTACTTATTATTTTCGAACTGAACTATAAAATAATTAAAGTTTCCACTCTCGGGCACTGTGGAGAAATCGGTAACTCACCTAGCCGGAAACTGGGGGTTTCGGGTTCGAATCCCGACAGTGGTCATTTGATTTTTTCTTATATATAGCTCAAAAATCATGGCAGCTTTGCTGTCTGAGATATTTATTATTTTCACCTCTAATTGTTATGTAAATAATATGGTGTGGATATAAGGGGTTTTAAATCGATTGATTTTATCATATACCAAAATAATTCATGTTATATTCTGTGTCTGTGATTTATTTTATAACAAAATGACAATTAAATGGAAAAAATTGTTCTTCCAATTCAACAAAAACATAAATTTATTTACGTGGCTCTGTTTTTGTTAAACTCTAATTTATGAATGATTGTATTGGGATTTTCTTTATTTTCTATAATTTCCAGAAATTTTTTGATTTGCCCTTGTACATAATATGTTTATTATAGAAAACACCTCAATTGGTTCGTGGATGTTATACCTACGTATAGTCAAAACAAAATTCGCTTTGATGCTTTCTTTTGTTTCAAAATAGCAATCTTTTTCATCAAAATAAAATAAAATCTTATTAGAAAGGTGAAACGTGCAGACGTATAGTGTAAACAATAAAGAGAGGGAAAATATAATTCAGCCTTGTATTATTTTAAAAAATGGCGTAACGAAAAAGCGGGAGTTTGACATTTGAATACACGGAGGCGAAATATATTTTGATGTTGAACACGAGTTGAGAGATATCGAAACTTTTCAAATACTATTTTCTGATATGTTTGAAGATAATTATGTTAAAAGATAAAATTACGATTTACCGAAATAGAATTATCCGCTGCATTGTTCAACCATTTCTGCAAACCCGGAAACCGTTGACAGTGCAAGCAAATCCATCGATGAAAATAGACAGCTTTTCCAGCTTCGTACAGAAGTTGGAGTATATTCTTCTTTCTTGGAATGTCAACACTGGAATCAACTTCAAATACCGGCACAACAAATACATGATTATCCGCCGTTAATTTTAATCCTTTTTTTGATTTCTCGAGTCTTTTAATCATTTTTATAAACTTGGACGCCATATATTCACTCGGTATCAATTCGACATCAGATACAAGAACATACTTAGTACTCGCTGCCGTTCTGGCAACATTTCTGGCAACGTTAACCGGATAAACCATTCTTTCTGATCCTCTGAACGTTTTAAACTTATTTACATCAGGCACTAAACAATCATAAGCTGAATGGCTATCTAAATCACGTTTATATACAGGAGGACTTTTAATTGGGAATATGAAATGTACGGAAACCTTAATCATTTCCGGTAGACAATGACATAATTGATTGAGCAGCTTTATCGTTTGATCGGCATCAATATCAGGCACAAAAATTGTAACGCTTATAGGACCTTCCCAAAAACGGGCAATTTCTGTAACGTGTAAAATAAATTCAGGCGTCGCATGTGTGCAATAAGTTAAAGCTGATTGTTCCACTACACTGGAATTAATCACATTATATAGGACGCGATATGGACTAGTGGAACCTAATTGAGGACTTTCTTTTAAATCGGATGCACGCCACTGAAATACATCAGGTAAGCCGTATCTAAAATAACAATAACTTTCGTTCGAAGGAACTGTATTTCTATTTATAAAACTACCCGGTAAATAATTTGACGAACTAAACAATACACTTAATTCGATATTTCCATATAAAATTGACCTACGACTTTTCATTAGTTCCGAAAAAAACGCGATACATATAAATATTACTACGAAAGTAACGAACGCTTTTGTTTTTATTAAACGCAAACGAATTAAATGACGCATCATTGTTAGTAACAATTACAGTTTTATATTTGTTTATTAACATTTCTATAACCTCTAAATATTTTCTATACATTTATCTCACGTCGGTGATAAAATACACATAATATTTTACGTGGACAATTCTTTTAGTTTACTATGGACAATCACATCATATTTTTTTTCAAATTATCACAGACTATTTTTATATTAATTGCTATGTTTATGTTTTCATACAGCAGGATTTGTGTTATGCAGGAATATTATTGACCGATATATAACTTGTTTTCGTTTCCTGCTGTACCTGCTGCGTCACTCTGTTGGCCTGAAACGGAACTATCGGCTAAAGTTCAACACTCGCTGAACTAACCGGCATCTGTAATTACAGCAGGAACGTTTACGGTGCGCAGGAATCAGAATTGTGCCTTTCAGGAATAACACATTACTTACGTATTTCTAAATAGAGACAATTTATCGATCATAAATTCAAACATTGCAATTGTCTAGAAAACTTCATATCACTATACATTTTCCTGTATTGAATACAAAATAATGGATTCTTATACTGTAAACCACGGGCTCCCAAACTTTTTTGATCATGACCCTGGCCTAATTTAAAATTGCAAAAGTCTTCGCGCCCCTTAAACATTTTTTCCCACGATGCATAAAATAGTCTATAAAAAAGATTTTTCAGTTCTTGGGAGTGGGAGCGAATGAACAAGGTAGGGGGCACAAATTTTTCTCGGTGATATTATTACGTGTTTTACTGGTAAAAACTATGAAAGCGCGATTTTTCCATAAGAACTCATGTTAATTTTATAAATTATTATATTATATCTTTTTAAACAATTCGGTAACTCGTTCTCAAATTTTGTGTAGGTACTTATTTCAGATAATTTATTAAAAAGTAAGTTTATAAACATTCATTTATTTCTCGGTGATGTGAAATAGGTGTCATACATCCACCGAATAAGTTCAACGTTTGGCCAGTGTTAGGTGGAAAAACCAAACAGTTCCAAATCTTTTAAAGTGTTTTTTGTCCGTCATGAGAAATTTAGCTGTTTGGTTCTTACACCCACGTCTTCAATACATTTACATGTAACATGTTTAAGCAATCCTCGAAGAATATTGCCTAAACGATATACACAAATCCTTCATCAAATATTGTAAAAATCGCAATAACGTAAGAAAAGATCCATCTTAAAATTCTAAATCTTAAAATCTTCGATTTTTGATAATACGCAACATTTCTTACGTACTAGTTTTCAATTTTTTTTTAATAAGACGCGCAGCTACTAGGCTATATTATATGCGTCGTTATAAGTCTGTTCTTTAAGACAGGTAAGTATAGTTAGTTTTCAAATTAATCGTTCATATAGAAAATTGGGGACACACGCAGATGTGTATATCTTTGGGTTTAGGAGTTATGGGCGTTTAAAATTTCTTGAACCATTTTTAACTCAACGTGCTATAAGTATGGTTAACATCAAATTAATCTGTAACATTTTGAAAGAAGAGACGACTCTTGTTAAAATTTTCAATTTTTGACAACACAAGAAAACTTTCAGAAGAAAGAACAACAGCGACATCTCTTTGGCGTTGCAGATGGTAAGGATAGTATATTTTTAAATCTAATAGCACCACGTGGTGTTGTGGTAAGCTATAGAAAGACGATGCTGCACACTAAGTTTCCTTTAGCGGTAACCCATTGCTTTGACAACCGCACGCTAGATGTCGCTAGTATTATTAAATTTAACTAAAACTGATCCCATCCCATTCTTTTGCCATCATTTTTGTCAATTTTTTTTTTATTAAATACCTACCAATGACTAAAATACCTACTAAAAATATTTGCAATTTATTGCTTTAAATAAATTAAATTTATTTAATTAAAGTCCAATAGTCTAATCGACGAATGATCCTAGCCGGAATGTCAATAAGCACAAAAACTGACTTCGGATCTTATAAACATAATATTAAAAGTCCTTCACCGTCGGCTGGGCGCAAGAGGGGGGAAGCACTTCAAAGGTTCCGTTTTTTGCTTTTTCGCGTATAACTTGAAAATAAATGGTTCTACGAAAAAATTCCATGTATAAAAATTGTAGCTGACAAAATTTCCTACATTTTCTATATTTGAATTTTTTACTATCTCCAACCGTTACACGCTTCTGAAAACTTTGGATCAGGTTAAGATAAAATGGTAAATAGATACACCATTTTGAAGGAAATTTATTTTTCTACAACTTTTTTTTTGTAAAATGAAAGGTTGAGGCGCTACAGAGAAAAGTTCGGCAAAAAATGTGATGCGAAAAATGTTTTTTCGAAAAATAGCGGTTTTCAGAAGCGTATGTAACTCGTTAACGGTTAAAGATAGAAAAAAACTTCAAATATAGAAAATGTAGAAAATTTTGTCAGCTAATTTTTTCATACATAGAATTTTTTCGTAGGACCAACTGTTTTCGAGATATACGGGAAAAAACAAAAAAAGTTACCTTTGAAGTGCACTCCCCCCTCTTGTGCCCACCCGAAGGTCGAGGGCTTTTAATATGTTTTTTATTTACCAATTCAAACAAATTCCCGGTGTCGGTTTTTGCGCTTATTGACTTTCCGGCTAGACTCCTCTTTAGAGAACTCATTGACTGAGCTACAAGGGTACAACTTAGCGCACAACTCTGATAATATATTATTATAAGTAATTTTTTTGTTTTCCAGGCAAACAAGGTGTAAGATTTACCAATTCATTTTTTTTTATATTACTTTTGAATGTGTGTCAAGTTGTTTGGACCAACTTATTTTTTTTCAACTTTTTCAACGCCAATCGTTTGTTCCGGACGCCTACAAAATTTCAGCGTTTGTTCCGAAAAAATAAAAAAGTTATTAGCAATAATAGGTGGCCAGCCAACTTGACCACAAGTTGTATAGACTACGTCCTAATAACAACATTTTGAGAACTTTTATTATGTCAATCGTTTGTTCTCGGTTTGTTCCGGACGTCTACAAAATTGCAGCGTTTGTTCCGAAAAAACAAAAAAGTTATTAGCAAAAATAGGTGACCAGCCACTAGTATATGTACACTACTGGACATCCTTTGTCGTTTTACTTTTGGCCAGTAGTGTACATAATATTTGTTGATCACCTATTTTTGCTAATAACTTTTTTATTTTTTCGGAACAAACGCTGAAATTTTGTAGACGTCCGGAACAAACCGAGAACAAACGATTGGCATAATCAAAATTCCCAAAATGTTGTTATTAGAACGTAGTCCATACAACTTGAGGTCAAGTTGGCTGGCCACCTATTATTGCTAATAACTTTTTTATTTTTTCGGAACAAACGCTGAAATTTCCTAGGCGTCCGGAACAAACGTAGAACAAACGACTTGCGTCGAAAAATTTGACAAAATGTAAGTTGGTCCATACAACTTGACACACATTACTTTTGATGGGTAATAATTTTTAAAACTCAAACGGCATTTGCGCAAGTTATCAAATTGCAACCTAGGAACAAGATTTTTTGGCGGCGATTTATAATCGTGATAATAACTAAACTAGGGACGTACCTATTCGTAAAATTTGCATCCAGGGCAGGCGATTTGCCGCCAATTTTTCAGTTCCATTTTCAGTGCCCTTTTCGCCAAATACGTCCCTGAGCTAAACCAAGAACGTCTCAAGGAACTCGATTAGATATTTTATAAGTTTTTGTAAGAAAAAAATAGTTGGGGAAATAGGAAATGAGATTTCTTTTAAATATAAATAATAGAAACAATATATTTTATAGATATTATTTTAATAATATAGTATGAGCAAATGCAAAACTGTACAAAAATTCTTATCTAACAATTAATATTATATATATATACTTAAATTATAATAAAATATTTACAATTATTGACAAAGAAATGTACAACAAAATTAATAAATAATTTACAGTGATTTACTGACCATTTTGTAGTGTTGAACTGTGTTATTAAATTAAAAAAAATCTTTGGATACATTATTAATACTATAAAATTATATAGTATTTTTATAATTTTTTATGTGAATCGCCAATTAAAAAAAATTGTTGTTAGTTTAAGTAGATAGAGCCACATCGCAAAATATATTTCATAAAAAAAATCAGTCTTTGAAATATATTTTAACATTTTGAACTGGCTTTAATTAATATTAGGTACTTATATTAAGAACAGCAAATTAATATTTTACTGACAATAATAATAATGCCACGATTTTAAGTTATTTCTATCCAGTATCAGATTGAGGACTAGGCAGTTTTCCTATAGTTTTTAGAAAGTGTCATTTGTACTAAAAAGCTGCATCATGGTTTTCAAAAATTATAGGACATCCCTTCCAATCACTTGATGTTACGCCCTTTCGTTCCCTCGCACAAAGATAGGAATCGACTTTGATACCCTAGTCCGAAATTCGACACTGTTAATTTTATCTTGTCAATTAGATAGAAAATATACTTATAAAATGCTCATATCTGAATATTATTATAAATTATAATACACTGTTAAATTTTCTACTCTAGCTTTATGCATAAAAATATCTTCTCTGCATTTTCCTTACTATAAAATTGTTTTTCCTGTCAAAGATATAGTTATTTATAAAACGAAGTAAAATTTCAACTCAAATATAAATATTTTATAAGTTAATTCTATCTAATATTTGCTTTCATAATTACAGTTGAGCTCCTATTGTGCAAAACTCTAATAATAACTGCAGTTAATCTACTGATTTTCAATTAATGGTTATCACTAAATGCTTTTAATCAAAGAGCTATGTAATACCAAATGGCAACTGCTTAAAATTAGCAAAAATACATTTTTTCTTTTTGTTTTCGTCTCAAGAATTAATTAAGTAATTTCTTTACATTGTATTAACAAAGAGCTAATTTTTATACATACCTATATATTTTTACAAGAGATCTTTGTTTACAAAAATAATTGCTCATCAGTCACATCCTATCTTTATTTGGAATATTGTCAGGCTTGATTGGTATACACATTATCTATAAAGTAGCTCATAGACTATCATGTATTGTTTCTTTACGCTATGTAGGTATATGATGCAAGTATCCGTTGCATTTTAGAACGCTTGCTTGAAGACAGAAAATCAACACGTTTAATTTGCAAAACGCTCAAAATGTTTGTCAAGCATACTTGATAGTCTATGCCCTATGGTGACTTTAAGACAATATTTTTGCCTTAATAACAAAAGCGTCAGGATGATATAAACCAATGAGCATTTTTCTTCACTGTTATATACTTATCTCAAATTTGATAATTTATCACATAAACTTTAATCTGCACCTAAATTAATCAAGAGTGTAATCTTTAAAACTTTAAGATAATTACTGTTTTTAAAGATAACTGATGGTGCCAACACTTTAATATTAGTCTAAAATAATATCTATTGTTCTCAGACAATTGTACTTTTTATTTTAGTTCCGCAAATGTTTTTTGATCATTTGGCATCCAGAAAATCGTCAGCAACACTCAAACAAAACACTCACAGCAACATTTATTCACGACTAGTATTTTATAATGGCGATTGCTTAATGATATAATCACCGTTTATTTTTCATACCATAGTCACATTTCTACGTTTCTTTTCACCGCTATTAACTGAATTTAATGAACCTTGCAAACTAGGATTGAATGGTACCAGAGTACCATTTCTGTGCATTGCTTGATATAAATTTTGATGTCCATTTGGTGTTTGATGTCCATTTTGGTGGACTCCATATATGGAATAATTGACAGGATATCCATTAGAGCTGTAAGTTGGTAATGGTGGAACTGGTGGTGCCATCATATGATTTCCCATTGGTTGTCCATTTACTGAAATACGGTCTTGGCCATTGATTGACATGTGATCGATATTTTGTCCGTTGATCGACATATGATCCGCATTAGAACCATTCATATCATGTACTCCATGTACTTGGTTCATCATTTCATCTAATGGACTAGTTCTTCGTTCATGTTCATGCAATAGCTGTGAAGCAGTCCATGATTCGAAAGGACTCAATACACGTCCGTTACGTTGCAATGTATTATTTGAAATAACACTGAGATTTGGGTGATTGTTATTTGGTGTTTGCATCAAATCCCTTTGCTGTTGATTCATTTGTTGTTGCTTTAATTCATCAATTAATTGCTGCTCTTGTTGATGTACAATAGAATATCTTTTTTTAGATTCTTCTTCGATTCCGTAATTAACGGGAAGTCCTACTGTGTGATGGTCGACAGCATCATTGGACATGTAATTGTGTGTTGGAGAAGAATGGATACTGTTGCCATTCGGTGACTGAGGAACAATGGTTATTCCAGAATTCATTTTGTCACTTGAATGTTTAACCGGTTTTTTATGATGGTTACCATTTCGACGTTTTAGAATACAAAAGTAGCAATATACAGCTAAAAGTACAGCCAATAACGCAATACCTCCAACAATTGGTAATATCAATTCCAAACCGAAATCTAATCTTCGAGCTATACGTGGTATTACAGCCTGTACTTCACTTTGATCTTGATACGGCCAGGATGGTGAGAAGTCTGGAGATTCAAATATTGGTGGAATTGTTGAAGGTGGCGGAGGTGATGGAATAAACACTCTTACCCAATTTGAAACTGGACCTGGTTGAGCATTGGCAACCAGCCCTGAGTAAGATCGTAATGCGAAATACAGTGGCACATCCAGTAACGATCGTTCTTGGCTAATATCAATAGTAAATGTAGTTTCTGAACCAGGTGCTAAAGGTAATGGAAAACCATTTGACCAAGGAACAGCAGCTGTTTCGTATTTGTCACTGATATCTTCAATAGTTGTAGCATATTTTATTTCGTAACGTTCAACTTTTGATCCACTCATATCAGGAGCAGTCCAAATTAATTTCGCTTTTTGTTCTTCTGGGAATACTTCAGCTCGAAGATCTCCAATTCTACCCAAAGGAGGCAAACTATTTGTATAAAGATCTTCTGCAGAAACAGTAATGGTTACTGGAGGTAATACTCGTTGGAATGGAGACAAAGGTGTTTTCTGTGTCGGAATCAAGCTGCCACAGCAAGGCTTTTCGGAGCTGGTGATGCTTTCCAAAGTCGAATAAGCATTATTATTATCTGTTACAGTCACTTCGAACGTGTAAATTCCTTGTCGAAATTCTGCCGTATTATAATAACGAGTGTAAACACCATCCCCTTTAGTTATATCTGGATCTGAAACAAACCAAATATATTTGTTAGATTCAAGTTGTCAAAAAATAGGATTGATTTATATGAGCAAGATATAGTTATTGATAGAAACAATTATTGTAACTAACCCCCACTTCCAGTATCCAGTAATTCGAACTGCTGTCTGCGAACTGTCGTTCCATTATACTCGCGTTTGAAAACGACAGCTTCTACTTTGGCTCCAAGAACTGGTGCACTACCATATTTGACTTCACAGTAGAGCACTATAACGCCACTACGTTCAATTCTTCTTGTCCAGAAACGAGTATTGACTATTTCCGCATCACTGGAATGTGGAGTCGCATAGACTTGAACATAATGTGGTTGAGGATTTCCAGTAAAACGTTCAATTGTGTATGTCCATGTGCCAGTTTCATTCAAGTTGGTTTTGACGGTGAGTAATTTGACCGGCAACATTCTGTCACTCCGTGTTGAATTTGTAGCGTGATTTGGACTGATTAACGTTATTTGTTTAATCAGTGGTGATTCACTGCTATGGGTGTAGACGGAGAATCGAGCAGGTTCGCCCATATCTGATGGTAGCATGAAACTTCCTGTAACTGATGCGCGCTTATCATCTTGTATCTCTTTTCTGTGGATCTGGAAAAAAATTATCTTATTAGATGACGAATTTCCTGTAGGCAAGACACGTTGACATGTTATGCTTGGGAAATAGCTTATGTCCAGAAATACACATATTTTTCAGGAAAAAATAAGCTATGTATTGGTACAACATATACACATTTTAATAAAACATATAGGTAAGCAATGAAAAGAAGTTGATCTATTTGCAACAAAAATCAAGAAAATTGTACAGAGTTTCTCTCTATGTTGTCAATCTTTAATTACCCATTGACCTTCTTCCACTAAAAGTCAAGATGGAAATTAATTCAGACTATTCGAGGTGCACACAGTTACAAGTCACACTTCGTGGTACAACTTGACCTCGCGTACCCATGCATCTCGCTTGCAGATTCGCGTATGAATGGGGGGTGATTTTTTTATATTCTCTTAAGTCCTGATGTCTTAACTCATAGAAAGATCTGTTGTAAGATAATGAATAATTGACTAACGACAAGATTAAATATTTGATTAATATACTTACTTCTACAGCAATGTCACTTGGGCTTCCTTCATAATAAGTGCTCATAACATTATAAAGAACATTTGTAAGTTTGAAATATGTTGACAATAAGGAATGCTGATTATTTTCCCTTTCTTCATAAACAGTAAAACTAACGCCGCCTGTTGCATCGGCCAAGCGATCAAGTGACTGAGATCGAATGACATCTGGATAATTAATGGTCGCTATACGAACGTTGGATTCTTTGGCTCTAGCTGTTAATGACATGTTCATATTGTAATCCATTCCAGGCGCTATTACCAAGATTACAGAATTTGCCGGATCAACTTGTGAATGATCTTCTAACATCTGCAATCAATTAGAGATTTTTTATCAAAAAGTTGCTTTTATTCATGTAAAAACTAACAAGTCAGCATGGACAGTATGTGTATCCAGTCTATCCACTCTACAAATTTAAGAACAAAACACAGTTTTGATTTCGAAAACTTACAGTCAAAGCTTTTTCAATCGCACACTTCAAGCAAGCTGGTGCGCTGGAATCAATTGGACTAAACGGTATAGCAGAAGCGATTTGATCACGATGATCCTGTTTGTCCAAACGCCTTATAGCCGCGAGTTTAGCAACCGATGTATCGTTAGCCAGCAACATACCGACTTCAGTATTGGCCGGTAAATCATATAGAGCCCATTTGCTGATGGCAATCCTTAAGAATACCCAAGATTCGCGCACGTTCATATTTTTTGAATTCTCGATCACTACGACGTAACGTGTAACTCCGCTTCGTTTGTAGTTGAATATTGGG
Source organism: Mongoloraphidia duomilia (assembly GCA_039654895.1). Taxonomy (NCBI): domain Eukaryota; kingdom Metazoa; phylum Arthropoda; class Insecta; order Raphidioptera; family Raphidiidae; genus Mongoloraphidia; species Mongoloraphidia duomilia. The sequence goes on from CM077524.1 coordinate 13,958,212, forward strand.
CGAGTTTCCATTATACCCTAAATAAATAATAAATAATTAGAAAAACATATTTTGAAGTTAAATTTTAGCTGTCATATTAACAAATTGTAACAAATTTTTATTATTATTATTGGGCTGTTAAATGTAACTTTATTCCTCGGTAATCATGACAGTATAAATTATTTGAAGAAAGTAAAACTAAAAAAATAAATCTTACAGGAAAAATAATTTAAAATGATAATTTGTGAATATTTAATCGAATAACAGCGTTTAGTGGAAATGCAGAGAAAATGATCATATTATAATAAAAGTTGCAGTATATAATTTTAAAAAATTGCTTGAATCCTGAAACGTACATTTACCTTGATGTTATAGTCTGATGTATCATTGGTTGCAACGAAATCATCATGTTTAAGAATGACATCGAGTGTGCTTCGACCACCGCAAAGCGAGTTGTGTTTTGTCGGTGCGAATTTGTTATGGTTACCGTCATCGCAAAACATTGAAATTGTAGCAGCCTCCGCTGCAAACATGATAGACGCTCGCGCTTTCTCGTCCACGACGTGTGATACATTGTAGGGTTCATTTGGACGTTCGCATATCCTGTAATCAGAATAAAAAAGTAATAAATGATTACGGCGTTTTCTTCTTTATTATGTAGACAAAGAAAAAAGATAAACATCTCAGCCTGTGTAATGCGCAAGAATTTATTTTTGACTGAAATGTAGGTCATAATTATTTCCTTACTTGGTAAAGGATACTATCATCAGGACAATAATAATTAAATCGGAAATATTAGTTAAAAAGTAGGTAGCGACTTTTGAGTAGGGACAGTGCCGTAAAAATAAAAAGAAGAAAACACTTACCCATTGTCATGTACAGGTAAATCGGAGCAACTTGTTACTTTGTAATTTTTAACATCTTCGTTGTAATAACACATCGGATAAACAGGATCGTTGATGTAACCAGTTTCGTCGAACACACCGTAACGATATTTTGCCCATTCTTTAACTAGAACACGTCCTACAAAAAAATAAAGATTACATTTTTAGCCTCGCTTTTTATTTTTAAATTAATTTTTTTGAAATCACGCATAAAAATTAAGGATTCGTAAGGATACCATGAATGCATCTTTTTAACTTTCTAATAATAACTTGAGAAATTTGGATTTTTCCAGAGAAAAAAGATAAATACAGACCCTGGGGTTAATGAGTTTTGACATGATGATTGTGGAGTAGACAATTCCATTCTTATTGATTCACAAAAATCAAGTCGCTTATGGACGATTAGAAGATGTAAACTGTCACCCAGCATAATATTTGTGAAAGATCAGGCATAACTTACCCAGTACATTGTCATAGTTTTCTTGTTCCAATGCAGTATGTCCGACGTATATTTGGTCACCGGGGAGCCCACATCCGGCTGTCTGTTGTGTCCAGACTTTGCCGACGCCGGGTGCGACGCGTCGCTGAATAGTCATGTCACTACGTTCGCCGGCGCTATGGCTCACCTTGACGCCGCCTGGTACACAACTGTTGGGCCATAACGTAGGCAGTTTGACATTGATTGATCGGAAGAAAGCACGACCGTCCAGAGCGTGGAACAGATGGCTGGATGTTTGGGTCAATGTTTCCTGTAAAGACAAAACGGATATTTAATTTCAAGTCATTTAAAAACGATAAATTACATAATCAACAGAACTTTTTCATCATAAATAAAGATTATTGATTTAATGTAATTGCACATAGATAGATTGTAGATTTAATAGGTCATAAGCGTCTTACCATCATGCAATTGAAACAAATTAATCTTTCATCTATTCTACAAATCATTAAAAAATACATGATATAGGTACCAAAATTAGAACGTCGGATGGTTATAAAGAACGCTGAAACAAGAAATATGTCCGCAAATGAGTTGTTTTGGCACTAAAGTAAATGAAAGACTTGTTGTTTAGTTGATAAGTATTGCAATACCTATTTATTATTTAATTATTTACATAAATTACATCTTTACAGCAGTTGTTCGAGCTGTTGGTCATTTATTTCCATACAAATTCAGAGAATGTATCGTCGGTCCATGGATTTTCGGAGCCTATGGAACAACATGTGCGACAGCCTATGATGATGAGAAAAAAACGTAATACTTATCCCTTCAACTAAATCATTTATTCTAGTGCCAAAACGACTCATTTTCGGACATGAGTTTGTGGACAAAAATAGCTGATTTTAATGTCCTTCACAACCTACCCAATTTTTTCAGTCCATAATTAAAATATGAAATTAAGAAATAAGCTAACTGTTCCTCCGATTCAAAAATGTGTCATCGTGAGTTTTATCTAAAGTCTCTTCAAATCTTGTGACATTGGCAATTTAACATTCATTAAGTTTTTAAGAATAGCGAAATTTATTCGTCAAACTTTACAAAGTTTTGAGATTTATAAACTGTAAACCTAGTGACTACTTAGCTATGAAAATAATAATTAACCTATTTATTTTGAAAATTAACGATTAAACAAAGGCAGTCATCTCACTGTACAAAACGTAAATTCATCTCCAACAAGTTTTGCAACTAAACAACTTATATTTTACTTTCTATACAAGGTATATAAAATTTTCTAATTATAATACGTTGATATCACGAGCTAGTTTGTCAATTATTATTCTAGTGTTGACAGCTACATTTTAATCTTCAGTTTTTTTTTTGTTTAAGATAGAAAAAAGTGTGCATCAGCCGCGAGGCTTTATAAAACATGTTAGTAACTATAGTTACAGAAACCGACTATCACACGTGTGTTGTGCTATATGGCTGTCTTGGTTTTGTAACACGTAACTGACAACATGTTCTAAGAGTGTCTTAGTTTATTCAATCGACCTCCATCCATCAGAAGTGATTCTCACGATGAGAGAGAGGCCTATGGACCATTCCGAACGTAATCGTGGCAATGCATGATTTTAGAGGTGCGCTTGTAGGCTGTTAGACAGACAGACAAGACGGGTCGCGTGTAAACGTTGATTACCTATACGAGGTTACGTCCATTTTTGACATCGCCATTATTCATTATTAATGTATTTAATAGTTGGTAAATACTGCAACGACGTATTATTGTACTAATATACTAGAAAGATGACACACTGTCAATGGAGTGACATTAATGATATGTCACTCATCTTTGTAGAGATTTTAAAAGTTAATTCGGCCCTGCTAGATTTTAGTTTGGCAACGAAACAATCTTCAATAGTGTTGCCGTCTAGACAAGACTTTCAAAGTCTTGTCTTGTCATGAAATATCAAGACAAGACTTCACTAAGTCTAAGTCTAGATTCAAAAACTCTTATCTTGTCTTGAAAATCTAGACAAGACAAGAGTCTAGAAAGTCTAGATCTAGACGGCAACACTATAATCTAAATACATTGATATTGGTATAAAAAGAAAGGTTTTGTTGAGAAGATTACAAATAAGGTATATGACGTCACTGAAAATTCAATATGGCGGACTCTAGACGCCATTTTCTCAGAATGAAAAAGTAATTTTCCTTCTAAATTAGTGTTGCCGTCTAGACAAAACCAGACTTTCAAAGTCTTGTCTAGTCTTGAAATATCAAGACAAGACTTCACTAAAGTCTTGTCTTAAAATATCAAGACTTCACTAAGTCTAAGTCTAGATTAAAAAACTCTTGTCTTGTCTTGAAAATTTCTAGACAAGTCTTGTCTTGAAAATCTAGACAAGACAAGACAAGAGTCTAGAAAGTCTAGATCTAGACGGCAACACTAATCATCAAGAGCAACAAATCTCTCATAAATATTTGTAAATGTTTTCATTTTTATGAGGGTTTATTCAAAGGAAAAAACTAGGGTGCGATTTAATGAAATGGTGCAAGTGAAACTTTATTGTCATAACCCTAAGCACTTTTAACCCGAAATCACCGAAAGTATACAATTTTGTTTACGTGGTTCTTGGTAATGTAATTTGAAACCTGATCAGTATGGAGACGAACGTAAGAATCCAGATTCTATCGTCGGTGGTCAATGGATATTTGATGTGCTGCTCGATTGAATATTCGTATACGATATTAGTTATGGGGACGTACAATATTATAGTTATGAACATAACCGTCGCTGCTTTTCGATGAGTACGTGTCTGATCGGCTATCCTCACACTTGTATGCAGTCGTACAATATATTTATAACGTCGCTGTTTTTCGATGAGTATTGGTCTGGTCGATCGCTTCGATTGGGCGTGACGTGACACTCGACATGCGTAATCGAACGAAAAAAAATCAAGGCTAATAAAGTTTCACTTTAAAAATTACACGTAAAATAGACAATCTGCAGAGTGTGATGTCGACTAAAACTTGTGGTCAAAAGTGCGCACAAAACGAATAAAAATGTTGAGCTGAACGGAGGACCACTTCTCGTTAAATACAAATAGAATTTTTATTGACTGATCCTCGTATATACATTTTCTAGCGGTAAAGGTCATGTAAATTACGAACATGTATATAATTAAGATCCGAGTTCAAATAAATAACATAGCGTAAAAGTAAATACATAATAGGTATAATACACAACCCAAATAATCATTTTATCGTATGTCCGCGATAAGTGAAAAACTAATTTAATCACTTTAGATTCAACAAGTAACTATTTTTATTTCTCAATCTCAATATTTCCTGAAAATCGAAACATTATAGCTAACTCTGATTAACGCGACCAGCCTGGTAATTTCCTTATTTCTTGTGTTCGTGTTTATCGTGTTTATAAAGTACACCCGGTATAGTTGCAACTAAGCACCTGACTACGTCTATCATATGATTATCATTCTTTATACTCTCGTATAAATAATTTCTAAAACCATAATTTTATAAAATTGATAGGCTTGTTTACAATACATGTTTGGTGTAATTTATAGGGCGAACTTTTAAAAGGCAAGGACGATAAGAAATAAATGTTAAAAATAATTTTACATACAATGGCGCGAGTGTCACGAATTATTTATTTATTTATTGTAAATTATAGACGCGTCGACAACTTAGGTCATTGTTTTCCAATCAGAAGATTGTGTAGTAAAACTAACAATAATGTTATTATGTTTTCAACATTTAATTGGATATTTTGATGTTTTTTATGGTTAACCGATAACTGGTTTCGAACTTCAACTCATTCAAAAATCGGCTCTAATCTTGCTTTAGTAAAGTACGCACGTTGATTAGTCTTTTACGCTTTAATATTATAATTATATGTATTATAAAGAAACTATCATTTTGTAAGCATGTTATTAACACAGAAATTCTCAACTTTGTAAGCAGCAGCACTTCATTCAAAAGTATACCCTGAAAAAAATCGCAGATAGTTCCGAACAATCTTTAAAAATAAAATTTAAGTGATTTTTTAAGGTCACCAACAGCTAATTTTACTAATTTTTAGAATAGAACCTGGGACTGGGGGCTTGTTATAAAGGAGCCGTACGGAGACGCCATAATAACAATAAGCTCAGCTATTCTCATAAGCTCAATTTAACTCAAAGTTTGGATTCTAATTTTAAGTATAGGTACTAAATAGTTTTTAAATTTATTTTTTTGCAAGATCGAATGATGATATTAACATCCCTGAAACGCGTTTCAAGTTTCCCATTTTCGGAAACAAATTATTTTATTTTTGTGTATCTTCATCTTTTCTGGAATTTCTTTTATTTAAATCGAAGATGACTAGTGTTGCCGTCTAGACAAGAAGACAAGACTTTCAAAGTCTTGTTTTGTCTTGAAATATCAAAACAAGACTTCACTTAAATCTTGTCTTGAAATATCAAGACTTTACTTTGTCTAAGTCTAGATTAAAAAACTCTTGTCTTGTCTAATATCAAGACTCTAGATTATTTTCAAGAGTCTAGGTTAACCGAGTGGTTTACTTTACCTACCTACTACTATACTTAGTTTATCTAAACTCTTGAAAATTGTCAACAGTTTTAGCAAGTCTTGATCTAGATAAAGCAAGTCTTGTCTTGTCTTGAAAATTTCTAGACAAGACTTTTGCAAGCCTTGTCTTGAAAATCTAGACAAGACAAGAGTCTAGAAAATCTAGATCTAGACGGCAACACTAAAGATGACGAAAAGAAAATATCAACAGTTTTTGTAATAAGAAAATATCAACAGTTTTTGTATTTCCTCGCCGTACTTCAATAACACTTCAATACCAGTGAAATTATTGTAGATTATAGGCGCTCAACATTTGACGTCATCAGTGTCTAACTGGAATTGTAGGAAAATCTAATACAATTCTAAACTGTTTGAGAACCACTGCATTAACGTATTTATAACACTAAAGGTGAGTATGTACTACAGCTTGTTATTATACATTATTCGCTTCATTAATTAAATGATATGTATACACTATACAGGTACATGTTGTCTATCAGATGTGTCGATTAATATCTGATTGTCACTTGTTATGTTAGCGCCAATTAGGTGTCTCTCCGACATTTTTATATTAGGCTATACACTTGTTTGATTGACGTGAAATCGATGGCAATTAAAGTACAAAATATATTATTTACATTACGTATTGATCATTTTTTTATATTTTGATAATCAAAGATTTTCAATAATAGGAATGTGGCAATAATTGACACTGACACTTATTGATTGCTTAACTGAGCATTGATGTCTTTGAATCAAACAAAATTATTTATGTAAAAAATGATGTAATAGTTGACGATATGTAATTATAGCTTGATTATATGTTTACATATACTTAATTAGGATATGCATCAGTAGAGCCAGAGATGAGTGAGACCTTCAGCGCACTTTTTTTTCGAAAAAACTACTTTCATGAAAATATTTTCCATGACTGAACAGATGCATCAGTTGTCAACAAGCTGTCAAAACGATTTTATGGACCTACCTCGACATTCGCTCGACGACAAAAGTGTATGTGCCGCAACTACACTGTAAGAAATGAGAAGGCCGATTACATAGATTATCGATGGTCCATTTGTAGCCAGCGATTAATCTGGTAATAGGCACACAAAGAGACAATGGCGTCGCAAACAGGTACCGCCTGCACATCGCGTTCCACAAAAACGCATTGCGCATGCGTGGTTACTAATTTTACATTAATTTGTTTTGTATTCATCCATTTTATATATGTTTATTTTGTAATTTTTACACACTTTATTGGAATATTACACAAATTATGTAATTTTAATTTACTTTATGTAAAAATCACAAATTTGTTTAACTTTACAGTAAAAGTCCAAGTTTTTATGAAGTTTTCTGTGTAAAAATAAATAATAATGTAAAATCACTGGGAAAATCGAGCGAATTCTACCTTAGCTTTCAAAGTATTTTTACATCCATTTTTTACAGTGTAGGGCCTCCATTATCGGATCATCCTCAGTTCCGAAACTGGTTTCGATATTTGATTCTCAGTTCCCAAATTATTGAACTATAGTTCTGATATCGAGAAAGGTCTATAAAAATACTGCATGTAGAAGAAACATGTCCTTTTTTATTGACATAACGTTGAAGAAATTTTAAATCAGAAATTTGAAAACCAACAAAAAAATCGCAATTATCATCAAGTTCTAATTAGGAACACTAACTTTAAAAAATCTATATTAAGGCCCACTTTTTGGTCTGAAAATTAAGCAAAAATTTGTGCTTCTCGCAACATTAACCTTAAATGGAATTCTCATCAAGCATACAGTGCGTACAAAATTATAACCTAGAATTGCAATCCTGTTTCAAATAATGTCACATTCCACTATAAACATAGTTTCCTCTAACATTTCCCGTATAATAATACATAGTCGGGAGTTATATAACTCGGTAACATACTGATACCGCGAAGGAAATGTCTGACCGTCATATATAAACAAAACATACATAACAAGTCCGCAGTTCTTCTGTTAAAGGAAACGCATTCGTCCGAATTGTTATTCAGAACTAATAATCTTGCGAACTGCACGTTGAGTTTATCTGGTCGACTGTATTAGAACAAGGGAAACACCTGATAAAGTATCAGGTTACCTTCGGAAGACCGGAAAAGAAGAAGACAGGTTTCGTTTTACTCTGCACATAGGGGTGTAAAGTGCATTTTGTATCCCCAACTGGTTGGTAAAAAGAATTGCTTGTACTTATTCAAATTCACTGAACGTTAAACAAAATATTTTGTTCAACACCCGTAAGAAATATGTAATTTCGTGGCTATACTGAGAGTGGGCGAAATAATGAATTCCCTGACTGTTGATCGTACAGAGTGGGCGAAATAGCCATTTCTCCCACTAGTGGGCGAAATAGCATTTCGCCCACGCTCATTACGGGGAACGTTTACGCAAGCGTTGATAGTATCGTGAATCAATCAGGTCACTCATTATTTCGCCCACGCTCAGCAGAGCCACGAAATGACATATTTCTTGCGGTAGTTGAACAAAATATTATGTGCGACTATTGGTCGAAAGAGGAGATTCCACTCGTGTGTTTTACCGCACTCGCTACGCTCGTGCGGCAAAATCCACACTCAAGGAATCTCCTCTTTCTCCCACTAGTCGCACAATATACTATTTCAACGAAATTATACAATATCTACCAGCAGGGTCTAGACTAGGGTTGCCAGATCATAAACCAAGATTTGCGGGACATTTCTAAGCATAATTGAATTAGATCTTGTGTGAAAATCTTGGTAGGTACCTAGTATAGGCAATTATTTCAGGGGGGAAAGTTATTGTGAAAAAAAATTGTTTTATCGTTTTATTATTTTACTATTTTTTGTATTTATCATTAGACTTGTCTAAATTTATTCATTTATCACACACCAGTACACGGTGAGTTGTGGAACGCGTTTTTAAGTGTGTAAATCACACATAATTTTGTGTGAATCTTTAATAATTCATTTTATTGTTCCCAATTTGTCTTTACCGACATAAGGTAAGTCCGAAGAATACAATTAAATACAAGTAAAAATATATATAATATGTACAGAAATTGCAGATAGTGCTAAATAAATAAGTACTACTTAGCATGTAACTCAGTGTCGTGTCTATAGCGATCGCGAGCACGAATACGTTGAACTTATGCATTCCCGGGATAGAAGACTTAAATTTCGGGACATGGGACAAACCAACGAATTCCGGGACATTCCTGGAAATCCCGGCCATCTGGTAACCCTAGTCTAGAAGTTATAGTGTTTTAGCATTTGGACTGTTGAAGGTTTGTGGATTTTTTGTTTTCTAAAAAAATTATTTCTCAGTTTTTATCTCTTTTTACGGGGTCACGACCAATTCTGACACTTTGGTGTGACCGTCCTGAATATGAATGCAAAATTTGAGCTAATCGATCGAGTAGTTAGGGGTCTAGAGTCTATAGGTGCGCCCACAGACAGACGACAAACATACTATAATAAAAAATTGGGTTTAGGGGACTTGAAAACGTATAAATTCATCAAAACCTCAACATTTTTACACGATTACAACCGTCCTGAACACGCATGCAAATTTTAAGCAAAATCGGTCGGGTGGTTGGAGCTCTAGGTGCGCCCATCAGACAGACAAACTACAGACCTTGCCGATATTTTTTTTAAAACTACTTTTTGAGTTTAGGAAATTTGACAACATATAAAATCACCTAAAACGCAAAAGATTTACATAATCACGATTTTCTCTGAATAATGGGAAAGTAAATTTTATTGAATAAAAATTGATACTGACAATTGACAAAGAATAGGAGTTAATCTATGCAAATTTACACATCGGCTAAGAATAACATTATTTAGATTGTTTCGTGACAATATAAGATTATCATTAAATTATTTAATGCAAGGAAATAATTATATTGATTCATTGAAATTTCACCTACATAACAATAATTCATTGTACAGAATAACGATGTACATGCAATATTATTTTTGCTTCCGTTCCACATGGCCAGTGTATTCGGAGTGATTATAGACAAGTTTACATGGCAATTGGCTGTTTTAGAAACCAAATGAATTAAGATCTATTCTCACGGTCAAGATCGAACGCTGTTTCCTGTTTAACGCAATTAATCTTTGGCTAATTTCTAAAATAATTTTTCATTTCTGTACATCAAGTAAAAAGTCGCTGGCGTATTGGATTTTATACAAATCACGATTGTAGATAATCAGACAAATATTTTGAATAGCAATATTTTATTTTTCTTAAATTTAATAATCCGCTAATTGGCAAAGACGTTGCTATGTTTTTTGTAGCATGTTTGTGTACAAGAATAATAATGTTCATCGATGTTGCTGTTTTAAAATATTGTTACAATATTTCAATTATTAAGATTCAGTTAGCTGGTGGCGTAAATTCAGTTTCCTTTTTTTTGTAAGGTGTCACGGAAACCATTATTTTTATAATCATTGACATAACAAATTCAACACCGCCTTTGCAGTTTTTCTCCTTTTGTAATTATTTTTACTTATTCTAACTTTTGTAAACCGGCGAATTAATATTCTTTGGGCTTGTTTCTGTACATAACAAAGACAACAGACAATCCTAGTTTTCAATACATAATCGAATGCCTACGCTCACGTCAGCGTTAGCTAACAACGTCTAGCGAAAGTAGGTTACGAAGATGAGGATGATCTTTACTATGAGATATCTATATTGTACAGTAAGCGTAGGTAGGCAGCAGATACCGTACCGGCAACAGAGAAAATACTAGTTAGTCACCACGACTTTTGCAGTAATATTATGTAAATAATGTAAATAGCAAGATGCATCAAATCATGTGGAGGATTTGTTAAGAAGCATTATTAAAATACTCAAGTCTAGGAATAAGTGTATACCGTGTATTCTTTCATATTAAAGCTGCAATCATGAAAATATAGTAGAGATTAAAATTGCAGGAATGCTAATTAATTCAGGATTTAGTCTAAAATAAATGCAGGAATGAGACAAAAATAAAATTCTATGTGGTAATTTAAAATTGATCTTGATGGATAATTATTATATCAAAAATACCGAACGCTAGAAAATTTATGAATTTGAGTTTTTGTTCTTTTATTTTCATTTCAGTTCAACTACCGTGTCGATACTTTTTTGATAGCGACAGGATCTCGACAGTTTAATCTAGATTTTTTTCCGAAATTTAAGACGAGGAAAACTGTTAAAATCGGCGGCAACACTGAATGAAAGTGGAAAGGACGCAATTATTAATTATGCTGTTTAATAACCATATTTATTTCATTAAAAATGCATCGCATAACCAGAGTGTAACAATAAATCGTGATGACTGATGACAACCTATAATCATGCAATACAAACACTTATAATATGTTTTGTGTAAACGTGATTTATTTTAGTCCACGTGATCCTAGAACTCATTTGTGTTCATACGTAGTCAAAGCTGTGAATTTACACATTGTTTTAATCTATACTCTATAATATTATATAAAATTATTTGTATGTATGTAAGGGCCTATGTGGGTTATGTTCCAAATGATTTAACTCAAAATCTATTTGACGAATTTTGATGACTTTTTTTAAATGTTCCTTATGATCCCAGAAGTGCTTTAGGCTATGTTTTATTCAACTTTTAAAATTAATTTTTGAGTTTGAGCCCGACTTCGTTTCGCAGGGGGAGTGATTTTCGCGGGGAAGGGAGAATAAATCATAAATTCTTATCTGTGGAACTACTGAACCGATTCTAAAATTCTACACTCCCTCCAGAGCTACACTCCCTGAGTGATATAGGCTATATTTTGTTTTGATAAATTTTTCGCGGCGGGGGGATAATTCCTGTGGGATAGTAATAAAACGTAACTCTGAAATTCTTTTGCATTTTACCGTATAGGCGGAATCCTACTAATATTATAAACACCACCAGCCCGACTTTGCTTCGCAGAGGAAGAATTCTCGCGGGGGGATAATAAATCATAAATCTAAATAAACGTAGGTGAAGCCACGGATAGCAGCTAGTACATTATAAAAACCCGAATCAATTTTATAGTAGTTTTTTGAATTTCAAGCTGCAAACAGTTGGCGAGTCTGAATTTCCATACGCAAGCTCGCCGTTAACAGTCAATACACACTTGAAATTGCCGCCCCATGTATGTCTACTATTTATCCGATTTCATTTTTTCTAGATATATTTTAATTTATCATTAATAAAGGGCCGAGGTTGATGTGATTTGTCGCCCCTAACTGTGCCGTCCGCGTTCAGTGCACGCCCGTTATGACTGCTATGCTTTCAGAAAGAATAACCTATTTTCAATTTTGAGTAACAAAAACGCATTGAACATAGATGTTGTTGGTTCTTAGCACAGCCAATAATAATGGGTAACGACTACAGTTTCTGTAAAAGAACATTAAAAAACAAATGGCAATAAAACAAGCCAAAATGGGAGACAAGAATTATGGAACCGTTCGTTCCCATTCTCTTCGAAGTTCAATAAAGTATTATTGCATTGTGTAACCAGCTTTAGCGATTGCATAATTCAAATTAGTGTGTTGAAGATGCACGTACGTAAAGTACTATTTTATAGGCCGCGGTATGTATACTATAATATTGTATTCTGCCTGAAGCAACGAATAGTGCCTACGTAGTGTGTATATCTATGATGTATCATCACTTCGATATGAAGATTACCTTGATTTACCTACTTTTATAATTAAATATGCGGAACTTTCACATTTTGCACTTTAGATACGCGCTATAATCAAACATTTAACATTAAACGTGCGTGAAGTTGTCGACAAAGGTTTTTAATATTATAAGAATTAAAAGAATTATAATTGAATTACTGGCGCCCTAAATATCATCGACTATCTTCTTATCTCATAAATTATCGAAATTGACCTAAGACATCCAATTTATTGTTTTGCACGTGTATTCTACAATTAGACGAAATCTCGCAAAAATAGCAAAAATTAGGTACCTTTTTGAGTAAAATGCATGAAGAAATCAATACAACAAAATAAAATCGAAACTTTATCTGGAATTGTAATTTTTTAACAAAATTTCGATGGCGTTTTTATACCTCGACCAAAGTCATTTTCGGAAATGTTGTCAGTTTATTTGTTTGTTCTCGGTTAACTCAAAAATTACGGAACCTATTTTTATCTATTTCTATACGATGTTTGTTAATCAGGGAATAGGATAGGTCATATGTATGCTTTATTTTATTTTATTTATTGTAGATTATAGACGCGCCGACATCTAAGGTCATTAGCGTCTTTCAACTACACTAAATAACAACTAACTTAAAACTAAATAACATCACAAAACATCCATGAGCGTAGGTGGGATTCGAACCCACGGTAGTCCAGTCTAGAGGTTGCGGCGCCAAGCATGCTAACCACTAGGCTATACTGCCCCCTGTATCATTGCGTCTCTGCTAAAGTTTCAGGGGAGTTCACAAATGTAATCTAAAAATACCCTAAGTTTTATTTTGTTTAAGCGCATACGAGTATTTTATCATTCATTCATGTTGTAAAATGTGATTTATTATTGACCTGTTTCGGTGTATATTAAAAATACTTTAAAAACAAAAACAATGGGACAAACATATTCAATCACTGAACAAAAACTATTTAACTTTTTTTGTTTAAATTTTAAAGTAAATCCGTGTTTTAAGTGTAACCGAAATGTTAAACAACGAACTGTACTTTCTGATGCACCCTGTAAATACATTGTCATCTGAAACGTATAAAAAATGCTTTTATCCCTCTTCAAAATTTAAAGTACTTAAATTAGATGACTTGGCTAATTAAAGCTCCACCGTAAAGTGAAGTTATTAAATAACTGACAATTTACTTTGTAATCTTAGCATCATAATGACAATGTACATGCATAATCATATTTTTTTCTATATTTATAAATTATAACCTATAGTAATTTTAAAATTACTTCCATGAATAAGTATTATTTTTAATATACTTAATTTAATTTGAAATAAATAGTACATGTTACGAAGCACCGTCTACTTTATACCTACACCTGTATAGAGGAAATTTCTATCACGTAGTGGTTTATCACGAAATTATTATTTTTTGCTACATGCAACTCGATTGCACATCGCTTCATGTTGATGAAAATTACAACGGTATATTTTATTAAATTTAAATATATAAAGCATGTGCCGCAATATGATCTCAATTTAAAATCGATTATTTTAGATGAAACCCGACTCATACACAAGCAAGCATGTTAAAAATGAGCGATCAAAATTGTCTCTAATACATATAAACAATAATAATAAAAATAGTAGTGACATATCTGTGGACAAAAAAAAATTCAGAAAAAAAAAATATGTATCTACCTATAAATAATTATTATGCGTAGGGTCAGGGACCGCTGGCGGCTGGCGCACTGTCGTAAGAAAACAATTGAGTGTTTCAAATGTTTTAAGATCGAAAATAAAATAAAACAAAACAAAAAAATGTCACAATTTTTTTTCTTTCAAGTATTGAAAAGAGGGGATTAAAATGACCTACACGCACACTTCAATTTTTCTATTTATTACACATGAATTTAGCTATAATATGTATGTGTGTTATGTGTATAGAGTTTTTTGGGTCATTCTATTTGCTTTACGCGTAAATAGCTAACAATAAAAACATAAACAAGAAATGACCATCAATTAGTACTGTTTTTCATGTAATTATGAAACAATATTGTACACGATAAAAATAACTGTATTTAAACAATCCCCCTTTTATTGCCATAATAGCTTTATAAATTCGTTAATTAGCCGGCGTATGTTTTCATAAAAGGTATTTTAATTGCGTGTGTACGTAAATCTAAGGATATATTTATAAAATATTTAACTAGTATTCTTATATAGAAAAGTAGTAAGCATCTTCATAGTGTAATTCAATCAATTATACAGACGAACCCCAATTTACGAACATAACCTGTTCTTTGAAAGGTTATATAAGTTAAAAACATTCGCAAGTTCAATGGGTATATTACATTTTCCAAAAACGCTCCTAATAGAATTATTGTTTCTTGAAAGGTTCGCCTATTTTATATATTTTAGAAGCAATTATAGCCGTTAGCCAGCGTTGTTCGTACCTTCCGTGACTTTAAATAATAGCTTCTAGCCCTTTTCTTCTTTCGCCTTACTGTTTTCAACCGTTACTCCACTCTTACATGCTGTGATAAGATTGCGGTATGTTGGATCCCACCTAGTATGTTTAGTTTGAACTAAGAATAAACAAAGAGGGCAGCGTTTTCTTCCTCAACAGCCCCGTAGACAGACTAAAAGTCTGAGGTACAGGCTTGGCCTGACCATAGGGAGACCGGGAGAATGCTCGGTGGGGCAGCTTAATGACCATCCCCTCATTAAAAAACGTTAAAAATAACCAAAAGTCATTTGAGGCGCTTAATTAGTTTTTCCCGATAACAGTTTCAGGTCAACCCTGCTGAAGAATATTATAAAATAGCCACCTCGACATAATAGTGGATTGTATGTCAAGATGCGTAATGAGGTATATAACTGACGAGTAGTGACAGTCACACGAGTCCATAATATCATTACGCACGATATATAATATTATAATATGGTATTTTTTGCCATACCCACTATAAAATAGCTACTTTTCAATTCAATTTCAGTATTTTCAAAAAAAATTTACAGTTCATTTGAGTCGCCAACTTCACCTTTATAGCAGGTCATGAGCATAGGTAAAAGCGGGCGGATCAGAGCGAATAAACATAAATCACTATGGAAACCGTTTATTTTCCACACTAGTGTGTTTTAAAAACATTTGTAACATACCTGCCTGTTAACTGACCAATTCCATACATACACACATGTAAAAAAGCTATTTTATACTGGGTATGGCAAAAAGATAATTTATCAAATTATAATTGACAAAGTGTCACCATGAATAAAAGCTTATTCCTGTTGTACAAGGCTCTTTAAGTCAAACGATTAAACATTGTGTAAAGTAAATTATAATCGAAGTTAAATATGACTTCTTCTGAAAGATAATTTTTTCAAAACTCACAACAACAACGTTTACATTTAACATGTGCATTTTATTATAAAAGGCATAATGTAATTTTATGAATGGTTCATATTGTATGGTGTTGTGATATAAATTCTTCAGAACCTCAGGGTGGTCAGTTTGATGCACAGGCACCATGCTTAATTTAAAAAATACAGAATGAGCTTTATATTATTCATTCACGACCAGTTATGAAATAAACATTTAATGTTAATAATTTATGTTGTTTTTTTGCGTTTCAATATATTATGCATACATATTTATTTTTAAAGTATGATAATGTACAGGATTAAGACTAACCGCAGGATTGTTATGAAAGACAAATTATTGGATATGCTTGAATTTTTTTTAAAATAAAGTCTGATTTGTTCGAAAATTATTTTCAATTTTTTTTTTCAAAAACGTTATAATGTTAAAGAATTTAACTTGGTATTTGATTTAAAAATTGCTAGGGACTAAAAATAAATGCACTGCACAGGTACCTAAAATATCAGAAAATGGTTCTACGCGCTTGTTAATTCAAACATAATATACGTATAACTTTTGATTCCAGAAATAACGTACTTCATTTTTCAAATTCATACAGCTGTATTCTGCTAGTGTTT
Source organism: Mongoloraphidia duomilia (assembly GCA_039654895.1). Taxonomy (NCBI): domain Eukaryota; kingdom Metazoa; phylum Arthropoda; class Insecta; order Raphidioptera; family Raphidiidae; genus Mongoloraphidia; species Mongoloraphidia duomilia. Next base: position 13,974,767 of record CM077524.1, read on the forward strand.
TTTAACTATATTCCTGTCTCATTAATCCGAAATATTAATATAGAAATGACAAGAAAATCCGGTAATTTATTACATGTGACGTTAAAAAAGCAAATGTAAACATTTATTTTTCACTTTGCATAATTTAAAGACACGTTCACATTACTGTTAAATCCGTAAGTAGGTACGATTAATGGTGCTATTCCGTAGAGTTAATGTTAAGAAATTACAGTGCTGTTAAATTTTTGTCACTTCTAACAAATTTGACATTGCATAAGGTAAAGTGAGACAAATTTTACAGTGGTAATTTCTAACATTGAACGTACAGAACATAAGCTGTGCAGAAATCAAAACTAACATTATATTATATTCAATACGGTTCATGGGTTCTTGAATTAAAATAAATTGTTATTGATTAATAACTCTTTTATTTATCTTCGTACGACGTTTCGTCTCTTTCGAGACTTTATCAAGTACTGTAACAAAAATATAAACGAATACATCAAGTCAATAGTTGTCTATCTTGGAGAATAACAATTATAATTAGAAATAAAAATTTTTGTTACCTCAATAACGAGTCATTAGTTGTCAAGAATTGTACTTAAAATACCAAGCCATGAAAATAATAAACTATAATTATAGTAACGTCGTTCCATCCTTAATCAATAAAAATAAATAATTTTAAAAATACCTATAATGCAGTAATATTATCAATAATTTATCTCAATAATTACAATAACATTATTTTAATTTTTAATAACATAATCGTGTTTGAAAACAGGTCAGTGCATTTGCTGAGCACTCGCACTAAATTTAAACATATAGCACTGGTTTTAACACCCTTTAAATACTCAATTTCTTTATTTATTTTCATTTTCAACAGTCTAACGGCCTAGCCTGTGTATGTTGGCCAACTACCAAAGTGTGGCCAAACTAGGAAGTTGGCCACTTTTGCATGGAATCTTGAGCCTACATCCAAGGTTGCATGCTGAATGATCAAGCTACAGAGGAATCCAACTTCTTTTATAAAGCCCCCTTGACTTTAAGGAATTAATATCCCTTGTGCCAGACACAAAACAATCAATGAAGAAACCTCAAAACCTTTTCTCGAAAATCCCACTTAACATGTTCATTGTACATATTTTTTATTTGTATACAAATCTATCAGTTTGAACTCATGCGCTTTATTTCAGCTTTAGTCACGGATATGATAATAATTTATTCTTGTGAATCTACCTTTACAACGATTTGTCTGTCATAAAATAAACAAAAAATGTTAAATCTTCTTTTAGTTACAGATTAAATTTAATGTAGCAGGTTTTAAAATAATTTTTTATGCATTTTGAGAATTTTAAGAATGTTTCTTAATACGGTTTTATTAATACTCTTAAACTTTTTATTAATACTTTTTAAGAAGCTTTCCATTTCTTTTTTCTTTTTAGTTTGAGGCCAAAACCGACCCTAAAATCAAAAATAAGATCGGGAGAGTCTAAATAGTGAACGTGTGTTTTTCACTTTTCTCGTTATAAAACATGCACATTATTATTTATTTTTTTATAATCGGTTTTTGTGATCGGAAGGATATGTTTGGTCGTCAGTGAGAGAGCCCTCTTAAACCATTCAGACTAACATAAAGAAACAACTCACCTAGCCGGAAACTGGGGGTTTCGGGTTCAAGTCCCGACAGTGGTCATTTGATTTTTTCTTAGATATAGCTCAAAAATCATGGCAGCCTAGCTGTCTGACATATTTATTATTTTCACCTCTAATTGTTATGTGAATAATATGGTGTGGATATAAGGGGTTTTAAATCGATTGATTTTATCATATACCAAAGAAACAAACTCACCAATTTACAAGTTAAAATTATGTATTTAACTTGAGTTTAGTTACATAACAGATTAAAACGTATTATAAAAATTGAATTCATAAAACAGTCGTGCAAATTGTATTGATGTTAAAAGTTTAGTTGTGATTTTGCTGAGTTATAGAACTTGTTTAATGAATTTTAAAGTATTATAGTAAACTTTAATGTGAAAATTATTTTACCACTAATAACGTACGTCTTTTTAATAGTTTGTATCATGACTGATAAATTCTTAAAATTCGCACATTTATATAAAAAACATACATAAAAATCTTTAGTAAAACATTTAATTTCTATCCATCTAAATCCTGGTGTACGTTTATTGTGTGAATTTTATGAGATATCTTCTGGCTACAGAAAGCCATATAGTCATAAACTATAAAACTTTTTTTAAAGTGTTTAGAATTAAAGTAGTTGCCGAAAGTAAAATATTATAAAAAGACGAATTACAAACATAGTACGGTGATTTAAGTTTTACTGATTCTCTATATCTAACGCGATTAAAGATTTTTTCTATCTTTTTTTAATGTAATATAAAACATAGTGGATTAAAGTGTTTGTTCTCTGTTTTCGTTGCAGAAGAATCGGTCGACTGCGGTTGTCGGCATCTAAAGCACAAGGTATGACAAATATTTAAGTCTCATATTTATGACCCCCCGTCATCTTGATTTAAAGAAATAAGGATGTGTTTATAGCAATTGATTCCTAGTCAGTGCCGTAGCTAGGGTCATCGGCACTCAAGGCAAGGTTCTGATTACGTGCCTCCAAAAATTCCTTCCTTTCAAATAAAACAATCATATTCGCATTGCTGGATGTGCCCTCATGGGTTTGCGCCCTTGGCGCGGATCCCAATTACCAGACCATATAGTGTTATTATAAACTAGCCTTTACCCATGGTTTCGATTGGCTTAATATCGATTTTGAGTGAACCTTATTTTAACTTTTTATTTAAAGTTTAAATTAGGAGAGAAAAACTCAGTGGCAAAAGGATCAAATAAAATTTGCAATCCTGATGATTAAATTTGCATTTATAAGCTTACGTTTCGGTGCTCATTGTACCATCCTCAAAGCATTATAAATGCTTATAAATGCAAATTTTATCATCAGTATTGCAAATGTTATTTGATCCTTTTGCCACTGAGTTTTTCTCTCCTAATTTCTACATCATCTACGGATCACCATTTCTCTATATCATAGAGTTCTTCAACACCAATTAATAGTGTACCAAGTTTCATTAATCGATTTAGTCATTCTAGAGTGATTCTGCATGGTATAGGTACCTATATAAACATAGAGACCGAAAAACATTTTGAACACATGTTTGCATGTCTAGATATCAAACAAAATACTCAAAAACTCGAAAATACGCAAGAATGCAAATTTTCAGACAGAAGTTTCGTGATCAAGATCATAAACCTAAAAAATCCTAAAATGGGATCGCGGATCTGAGATCCCAAAAGCCCCAGGCTTAGAATTAGAATTAAAAGATATGGGCCATAAGGTAAACACTGCGACCAATAAGGTCTATTGTGCACCCCTAATATTCCATCAGTTCTTAAGGATTCCCAGACTATTTATATAGTCTAGTATCTTACTTAAGCTGATGTCTGTAAAATCCTTAGGTAACATTGAAGCTAATCCAAAGTGTTTATACCTTGTCTGTGCGATAGCTTCGCACTTACAAAGTGTGTGGACGGAGGTTTCCTCCACCTCTTTGCACTTGCTGCAGAGGGCATTGTTAAGCCCCAGGCTTACATGAATGGTATTCAAAATTTGAAAATTGTTATATCTGTGGGTTTTCAAGACCGGTAAACACGGTTCAGTTATTAGTTTTTCAAAATTCAAATAAACTTTTCGGATAATGGAGCGATTTTATTATTTCAAATAACACTAGCTCTCTGGTGAAGACAAACTTTATGAAGTCCATTCATTTATGTCAGTATACTGCAGACTCAATTTTCTTAATTTTCTCATCCCTCATATTAAATCTCCTACAATAAATGACAGTTATGTTATTATGTGAATCTGTTTATGTAAGCAGCAGCAGCAGCAAGGCTACTGTGCACAGCGCGACAAGCGTAACTAACGCAATCATACGTTAATTTACGTTCCTCATGTGGAAACGATTCTCTACAGTCTATACTATACCGTACCCATATCAGAATATCGAATCAAATATGAGAAGAGTGATTATTATCATTATTTACAGCTAATATCTGCGACAATAAAATTAAACTAACCACAACGATAATAATTACTAATACCAGGGCCGGCACGTGCGCCTGGTCGGACAGGCGATCGCCTTACGGCGCCATATTTTTAGGGCGGCATATTTTTGTAGCAGCGAATTTTTGTGCGGTATTCTACTTTTTAAATATGATTATATTGTTCGAGTTTTCACCGATTCTTAGTTCTACCTTCTACTACCAGATAAAAGATGTCGCATGTCGCCCATCCGCTCGGCGCAAATACCATAAGTTGTAAAGGGGGTATTTACAAATTACAGGCAGCCAGGCAGCGTTTATAAATATTGTTATTAGAATTACATTTGTTTTTTATTTGTTAAGTAAATAAAATATATCATCGGTTTATTAATTTTTTTAATGTGTGGGGGGGGGGCGGCAAAAGTTGTATTCGCCTTAGGCGGCATATTTTGACGCGCCGGCCCTGACTAATACATTATAATAGATGTTGCAGCACAGCAAAGCAAGTAGAAATTAAAAATTATTATCTATAAAGATACCATGCAGTTACTTTATTATTAATTCAATTAAATTAATTAAAAGTTTATTTGACGTTAAATTAAACACAAATTAGAGACATTTAAGTTTAACTTTTAACAGTTTATTAACCTATTTTTGACTCATATCTTTTGTTTTAATTTTTTTTAAGGTTGCAGATTTGCAAAGGTTATCTGGGCTTAATTTTATAATTATTCACCAAACGTGTCTTTTTGTTTGTTTATAACGCATTAATATACATAGTTGCAGTAAAGTAATCATGGTAAAAAGAGGCAAAATATGTCATTATCGGCGTCTGCTTAGTGCGACACACGAGGCTGTCGACGACGAACGGGAGGGGGCGCTTAAAGCAGTCGATTACACAATGTCGGAAACGTACGCTAAGCTTCATATCATTAAATCGACCAATCAATTTATTTGCAGCATCATTTCTCATTTACTAAATACACTATTATATTAGAATATGAGATTTACATAAACAAAATATGATATAGATACGTTTTTAGTAGTTATGTTCTTATTGTCAAATTTAGAAGTAAGATCTTGTTACACAGTTGCAAATTCATCAAAATAAAACTATATAAATATGAAATCTGCGGACCCTATTGATGAATAACTGGTAGATTTGAATAGGATGATAATTAAAATTTGATACTTTTTCTTATTCAAAAGAGCAACTATGATGGTGGTACAACGGATTAAGACAACATTTACCGCCTACCAGATCGCGCGGTATTAAATTACAAATACTCCGTGTGGTATCACACCACCATGGAGGTTGAAAAGAAGACTTTAAAACCACCAGCATCTCGCTTGTATAAAGTAACGATAACCAATTTTTACCTAACCCACGGCTTTAGGATGTGAACACACACTGAAAAAAAGTTACCTTTGAAAATACGGAGTGAGAAGTATAGTAGTAAAAGCACTTAGACTCATAAACCGAAGGTAATGGGTTCGAATTCCTGGCGGGGGCTGATGATATAGGACTTTTTGTATTGTCTCTCGCCGAGAAACGATACCTAATGCTTGTTTCGGTCACTTCGTTTTCCATGATTTCCTTTAATGAGTCTAGATAAATATTAAAATGGTTTCCTATACAAGGGTCTGAATACCTCCTAAAATTCTATAATCAAAAGGTTGTCTACCTTATTCTAATTTTCTATAATTTCTCCAATTGCTAAAGTTGCAATTTAAAAAATGGAGAAAACAAACCAAAAATGGCAAATTGAAAATTGTAATGGTGCGAGCGGTGTCCGTTATGAAACGGTGTTGAGAAGCAAACCTAAACACATTATTAACTTCCCATTGAATTTTGCGAATAAAAAATGTTGACATATCTGGACGTTTTGAGGTCCCTAGAGTCTGAATCTACTATTTTAGAGAGATGTCTCTGTTTTCGTTCGTGGGTGAACTTTTTTTCGGCTCATATATCTCGAGAACAAATAATGATATCGACTCCAGACCAATTTCATTCGACACATATTTACTTAATGAACATCTGCGATTAGGTTTGCAGGAAATTTCAATTAGCGGTTTTTTTTTATTTATTATTTAATCTCTAAGGGCATCTAATGGGAAGTTAGCAGTGTGGTTTTACCCACACATCAAGCCTCTTTTTTATTAATATTAAAATGTTATTGCTTTCTCAACCAATAACTTTTTATACTTAATACAATGAAACTGAATTGTTTATTAACCTTAGTTATTTTTTATTCTTGGTATAAAATGGCGGTGTTAAATGATAGTAATTAATTTATAAGGCGTCAACTATCTGGGTAGTTTAATCGTCTCTATGTTGTTTTTTCCTGATTACTAAACATTTTTTTCAAAGTCTCCAGCTTTTTAGCCTCAACATAAAAGTTTTTTAATCATATATTTAATGATTCGAAAATAGATTAGTTGACCACACAAGTGTAAATGAAAAATTATTAATATTAATGCATATTCAAAAATGATGAATGGCATGAATTTAAATACGAAATTAATATGTGGACGAACTTATTCATAATAGGTCGTAATTTAATTGTGTGTAGGTATATACAGAATGGAACATAAAAATGCCATTCCACTTAATCTTGAGAGATTTTTGTGTCATCAAGTTGACTTCAATGATCTAATTATATAATATAACATAAATTATTTAATTAATAAATGTCTCCTTCAGCGCTGCTAACTTGCGACTAAAATCTGAACTAACCAAATCGGATCAACTGTGAAAAAGACATGACATGTCCAGAAATTAAAATATTATCGTATTCTGTCAAGTAAGTTTTGTTTCCATCTTGTCTTATTTACATTATTTGTTTATTTCCATTGATAGTATTTGATAATTTCGAAGTAAATAACAAATTGTTTCATAGACGTGTTAGTTCTTAAAGTACGGTGGCGCCCTCACTATTACCAATCTTTTATAATGACAAGTTTAAAAAATAACAAGCCGTGAGGTGGGTCGTTTATTAGGACTAAAGTGCGACCCTTGAGGTCCACACGACGAACTTCCCAGTTTGATAAATATTTAATAATAATAATTAAATTAGATATTACACAGAAAAGTAATCATTTCAATCATTAAAACATCAATAATTTAAAAAAAAAAAAAAAAAAAAAAAAACGGCTGAACCGATTTTTATAAAATTTATGTCGGATCAAAATGACGTTAACACGCCTCGATTGACACCCTTACGAAGTCGATATAATTTTTTATTCGCGAGACATTGTGTAAAATCTACTTTTTTGGAGGTTATTTGGTTAAGAAAAAAGAACGGCTGAACCGATTTTGAAAAAATTTCTTTCAGATCATATTTACGTTAATACGCGTCGATTGGCACCCTAACATAGTCGATATCATTTTTCGTTCTCGAGATTTCGTCTTTGAAAGAAATGTACACATACGTACGTACGTACGTACGTACGTACGTACGTACACACACACACACACACACACACACACACACACAGACATCTTTCTAAAAGTAGTGTAAAAATAGTGTAGTGACCTTGAAACATAAAAATTTTTTTTCCTTTTTGATTTCGATTTTCGGACCCATTACAATAACTTCCAGTGGGAAGTTAAAAATATTTAAAATAAAATAGGAATCCTTGCAACATTAAAAATCGAATATAAAACAGTTAAAATAAAATATAGTGTTGACCATAACAGGTTAATTTTTAATTTGAAAAAAGGAATGTGTCGCGGCACACAGGACTGAAGTAAAATTCTTTTTTAGGGTTCCGTACCTCAGAATGAAAAAACGGAACCCTTATAGGATCACTCTCGTGTCTGTCCCTCTGTCACAGCTTATTTTCTCCGAATCTACAGGACGAAAAAAGTTGAAATTTGGTACATATATAGAGTTAGGTGACCCAATCACGGACGTATAGCGTAAATAAACGAATTCTGATTTTGGAGGTTAAATTGGAGGGGGGGTTAATTATATGGTTTATGGGCCTCTACATCTACTGATATAATCAGGCGAAGTAAAACATACTGAAAACCGTATTCTCTTTAACTTCTTGTTATGGAAACAGTAAAAAGAAAACACAAAAATATTACGAAAAAATAGTCTATCTCAATCTCTGACATTTACACATTTCCGGCCTTGTATACTACAATTATCGATTTATTTATAGCGTCGCTATTGGTTACGGGCGTAGACACTTCCGTTTCATCTGGAATTATAGTTCTCAAATCGGCGATAGCCAACGCCGCCTAAGAAGTTTTACTTCAAAAACTCTAAAGCGATACAATCAATCTTTACAAATCTTAAGAACTCTAATAAATAATTATTAATATGTTTGTAGCCAACAATTACTTATTAACTCACAATAAAAGTATACGAAAGAAATGGAAGTATTTTTTGACTTACATTTTGTATATAAATTATGGACATGGACTAGCATGAGGATGTTTCATGTGCAGGTATGAATAAATGCAAATGAGTTTCAGTAATTACAATGATTTGTGTATTAATTATCAGTTAGATAGCCACAACCGGTAGCAGTTTTGAACCTCTTCATCTTTGAATCCTCTGGTCAATTAAGTTGTTTTCAAAACTACATGTAATGGGTGTGTGAAGAAGTGCATTTTGAAAAAAAATATATAGATAAATCATTTATAATTGCGCACAAAATTTTACCAATAACTATATGGCAAATTAAATTAAATTGATCAAAGTTTGTGGTTTGTGAAATTGTCGAGATCGTACACAGGATTAAATCTGAAAACTGTTGAAAGTATCAATTAGTTTTTAAATTTAATATTACAAATAATAATAAATTGAAAAAATATGTCTGAACAGTCGAAATTTGTTCTGGAATACGGAGTTCTGGTGTGACTGTTAAATAAAAACAAAGCTTTGACTAACAAAATGTCAGCAATGTATTAATTTTCCATATACAGCTTACAAATCGACGACTTGCTCATACGAATATAACGAGAGCGAGTATGTTTGAATGATTTGCATATGTTAGAGTGAGAGAAGGGAATTTCATTAACGAACCGATTACATATATCAGTTGGGTGCCTTGGAATGATATGATACAATTTTCATAGGCACCCGCCTGCTACATGCAATCAGTTCGTTTATGAAATTCCCTTATCTCACTCTAACATATGCAAATCATTATTCGAACATGATCGCTCTCGTTATATTCGTATGCGGGCAAGTCGCAGATTTCCAAGCTGTATGTATCGAAGATTTGAGAGAAAAATACTTAAAGGAAATAATGAATGAACAGTCAACAAAAATCTAATGAGAAATTTGATCCCGAGTTGATTACCCCAAACATGGTGGCTTTTTGTAAGTCTGGACTATGAATATCCACTCTATAATATAAACCAACTAATAAATATATTTTTGAAGCCTACTCAAACTTCATAAATCAATGTCCGTATAGTTTAAGCTAATAAAATAATTACAATCTGTCAAAATCAACTAGTTTACGTGAAATTTATTCATAAAGCATTTGTAAGTCATTATTGTTTGCGAGTATGAAATCCAAATAATCTGATTTACCACGCGGGTTGGCGTCAAATGTAATTATTTGTTAACAGCCAGTTTATTGGCAGATGATCGTTAATTAACGATTGGACTCGCTTCTGTAACGTCGCTATCTGATTTACATTAAAATAATTCGTTGACCGCCCCAAGCCACGGGACACAAACATCGAAGCATTGCTACTGCTTCACAATAATTAAAAAATGTACCATCAACTAGTTCTTGAAGATCAAAACTAGATTCTGTTATCAGATCTTTACAGTAAAACGCCGAATATCTTTCCTTCTTCAAAACAAACATACAACAACAAAAAAAATGAAGTACGGGATTATTTTTTGGGGAGCTGTAAACACAGACTTGATTTTTAAAGCTCAAAAAAGTTTTATTCGCATTTTAGCTAAACTAAATATCAGAGAGACGTGCAGAGGATCTTTTTCTGCCCATGGGTTCATGACACTGCCTTGCGTTTACATTTATGAATGCTTGTGTTTTGTGAAGGAACATTTTAAATATTTTACTTGCCATCAAATGTTACATGCACACAACACTAGGGGAAATAGCGACTTTCGTTTGCCGGATCACCCTTTAACTACTTTTGAAAAAGGAGCACTTTATAACTGTGTAAAATTTTACAATCATCTATCACATGATACGAAGTCATTGCCACTTCCAGTTTTTATATTTTATTTTTATATTTTTATTTTTATATATTCTAAATGTGTAATCTAATAAATAACTTTTGACTTGTCATATACTTTTTTGTCAATGTGGCCAATAAATATTATTATTATTATTAATTGAGGTTAAATATAATGTCGATGACTACATTGTTTAATTGTTTTTATTACTGTTAAAATATGAATTTCTACTTTCTTAGTCTTTTTGAATGAAAAATTTTTAAATATAATATAAAACCAGTCGCAATAATAAAAGCTCTTCTTTGTCTAAAAAATTTTTTCTGTGTAATGTTCTTTAAAAAATCGTCATTTAAACTTTGGTTGCTATTAATGATTCGAGTTAAAATAAGGGCTCCGTTTTTAATTCCGAGGTACGAAACCCGAATTTTTGATTTTCTTTTTAATTGACTTGTTACTTTACTAAGTTGCTAGGCAAAACAAAAATTGACGTTTTTATCGTAAATTTCATGCATTTTTATTTAAAAATATATGAAGATACCTGGGTACCCACGCCGTGATTGGAGAGTGTAAAAATTTTTCACTGCATTTTCACGCGGAAAACGTGGAATGCATGAATAAAAAATTGTATTAAAAAAATATATTTAGAGATGTCACGAAGTTTCAGACCCCAGAGACTTTTGAAATCCAAAAAATATTTAGTCTGAAAACACAAATTGCACCCGGACTTTCTCAGCTAATAAAGATAAATCTACATTGGAGGACTGCATTTTTAAATCAGCTATAGATATTTTTACTCTTCTCAGGTGGCAATGACACGATATAAAACCGACAACCGTGAATTGATTCGATCAATTAACAATATTATAACAGTGTGGTGCCCAAACTGTAGTCTCACATTAATCCAATAAAAAGATTCAGCACAAAGGAATCACAGGTTTCTAGTTATTATTAATTGATATTTCAGATGTTATTGTGATTTGCCGACCACACAAATACTTTTGAAAAATAATCAACGGAGTGCTTAAGAATTTTTTTGTGCAAGCTGATACTTATTATTATATTATTTTATCGAATCAGTATCATTACATTAATTATAATAGTGTAAAATCCAAAAATTATTCACACAAACAAATAATTATCGGAGCAATTTACCAATAAAATTTGTATTTAATTGAATAGACTTAAGAGAAGAAATAAATAAGGATAAAATAATTTTCCCTTGGTTTTATATTCTTATATTATAGAGTGGGTGCTTACTTGATGTAAATTAATATTAAACATTTTGAATAATAATAAAACACTAAGTTTTTTAAATTTACACTATATCTTTATTTTTTGATAATTGTTTCGTCAACACAGTGACTTCTTCAGAAAATATCTTAATAAGATATTTTCTGAAGAAGTCGCTGTGTTGACGAAACAATTGTCAAAAAATAAAGATATAGTGTAAATTTAAAAAACTTCGTGTTTTATTATTATTCAAAATGCTTTATATTCTTCTTCTCTACCTACAATGAATAAGAAATCGACGCAATTACGCCTTATCTATTATGGTTTATTTATGCCGACATCTAATTGACTGTAGGTAGGGAAGGTGATTGTAAAACTAAGGGAAAAATTATAGCGACAGTCGCGTATTGAACTGGTATTATTTCTGCAGACGTGTCGCAGATGCTGCATGATAAGGTATCAGTCGATATACAAAACTGAAAATGCTGGAACAAGAAATCAGATATACCGATACTGTTCGATTACGTGACCAAACCTTGTTCATCTTAAGCTTACAGATTATACTCATGGATAAAATCACCGGTCAAGTTATACATTGATGTAAATAAAATATATTTTATAAAGGATGAAAACTTTTTTAACTCGAAAACTCATAAAATCACACAAATGTTTTAAAATGCTTCGTGTGTTTGTAAATAAAAATTGTTATAAATATCCATTCTCCGCAAAATTAGGACAATTAAAGATAGAGACTAGAGAGATTGTAGATTATAGACGTTAGACAACTGAGGTCATTAGCGTCTATTCCGCAAAACTGAAAACACGTAAATCGAGACTTTAAAAAATCGTAGAATGTGACGTTTGATTTGTCCATAACGCTTATGGGTACAAGGTAGAATGTTCTTTCATTTAATAAACACATTAGAAAATAAATTTTCCAAAAAATATTACAATCCTCATGAATCATAACCTCATAGATACATAAAATAAAGAGTGTATGAATCATAGCATATGTAAGTACAGTTAGTATCAAAAACCTGTGAAAGATTTCTAATTCTCTCAAAAACCATAAATATCTTAATGGCAGGTGGAAATTTATAGAATATTTATTTTTTTAAATATGCCTTTAACATTAGTTTTGAGGACAAAAATGCACAATTTTTCCACAAGTGTATACTTAAATCAAAGAGATATCAACGCACGTAAAGTTATACATACAAAACGAATCTCAGAGATACCGATGATCGTACAAGACACAAACTCTTGCGTGTGTATCAGCCATTTTTATCTTTGATTTAAGCTTCGGTGATTCTTATCATCGCGAGTGCTCATTAAATTGGTTTTTCATTCCGCGTAATTATTTACGTACTAGTATATAATAGTTTTCGTATTGAGATAATTATTTCTTTTTTTCATTTACACATATTTTTCTCACGCAGAAATTTCTAAAAATCTGTAATAAAGCTAAAGCATTTTTAGGAGCCATTTTTAATTATATTTTTACCTATAGGACACGATAAAATGCTAAATTGTTGTTTTTATCAGAACAGAAATGTGTATATTTATCAACAAAAAACAGTGTTATTTAAATTTTAACGATACCATAATTTTCTATAATGATAAAAAAAATTAATTAGTTATTTCAATTATTTGTTGAAGTTTGTGATAGGAAAAGGTCTTATTTTTATAACATCTTTAGGATTATTTTCAATAATTTCAAACGCATAGGTTTCTCTTAACATTTCACAAATGTCGTCGTTAAAAAATAGGTAGGTACTAGGAAAGTTAAGGTATCATCAACACAATATATCTGTACTTCCCAATGTAATTTTTAATATAGTAATATGTACCGAGAGATAATAATTTTATGTTGTAATAATTTCTATGAATTATATGAACGTCCTTTACGCTGAATGATTTTTTACAGTAGACTGATTTCTGTACAATATTTATTTGCACAGCGCATATATTATTACGACCAGAATATCGATAAAAAATGATAGGGGTATCCGATTTTATCCTTCCCGCAATTCAAAATTAACACGTAGATATTGTTAGTACACATTTTTGCGAAATACAAATTTGATATTCTTAGAAAAATTTGGTGAATTTTTCAACACACAATTAAGAACCATTTTGCCTGATTTAAAAGTATTATTATTTTAATAAAAATATATCCATTAAAAGTACCTTTACCCCCTCTTTAATCAAGCAAATTTGCGGCACAATGACATGAAATGGGAGAGTTGAGTTATCGGCGAGTTAACTACGCCATAAATATTGCAATGTTTTTCGAACAGGAACTAATCAATATTTCCAGTCATTTAGTTCTGCCATCCGATCTACAAAGATGGTTCTGTTGTGCGGGGTTTGAGTGAAACCTTTGCAGTTTCTACGCAAATGTCGTATAGAAACGCACGTCTTGTGGTTTGAATATTGGCCGCAAACGTTTGCATGTCGTGTTACAAAAACACGCATAATATGATATTGTCTAATGGATTAGATTATTTTGCTTATTTTAGGACTGTCAGTGTTAGGTATATGATGATGTCATTGAGATGGCAATTATTCATTGTCCAATTCTCATACTGAATTAAAATAATAAACCTACCAAAGTAGAGAAAACCTACTTAATATTTAAGCAAACCCACCAAAGCTACAATCGGTCTATTTAAAAAATGAGTAATATATTATGTTATATTCTGTGTAACTAATAGATTTGGGCATTTTAGTTCACTAAAAAGAGCGCTCAATTTAGTTCATTATTCTTCCGCGAACTAGTTCGCTCTTATAGTTCGTTAGTTCACTGTTAAAGACATTAAATTTGAACTACGAAATTATCAGATATTGATTTACATCACATCAAATTTTCGTAAAAATCTTATTGCTGTTCCAGGACTCCCAAACCGCCAAAATACATTTCAAAAAGAATTGACAGTCGGTAAAACAACCAATACTGCCAATAAATTTCCGTTGTTTCAGGTTATAGGTATGTCGTGAGTTCTCTTCCGCCATCTTCACTGCGTGGTGGATAACTGAACTAACGAACTGATTTCTTGATTGGCTGCGAACTAGTTCTTGTAGTTCGCACATAGGATCGCTTTGCCGAACTAGTTCGTTCGTGAACTACACAAGTCTAGTAATTAATATCGACTGTAAATGCAGCCTCAAGAACAGGACAAGTACTTAGAAAACTAAGTAATTTCTCAGTGAAATGATGAAAATGAAAAGCCCAGCAGGGCGCATTTCGAAGCGCGTGAACCGAAAATCGATGATGAGGATTCGTAAAAGGTTTATGCTGTGTTTAAGGTCCCGAGTTTCGTGCACCCTTCTGCATGGAACCAGTCTCCACGATCCTATGAACGAATCCATGGCAATTTGGCACTATTTACTGTCAGTTATAACCTGATCGGTTATTTTTTAATTCAGTTTATTTCTATTTTGCAAAAAAAAAAGTTATATTCAAATCGCACGGTTACCCACTCTGCTTGGAGTCTTACAGCAACCCATTATATTTTCAGCACTTTTTATACACAACGGTGAACGCATGGTGATTAGTCTCCTTTCTCTCTATCATCCATGATTCTCATCAACTGGCCGCAAAAGCCTCAACCAATTTGTATGTCCGTATGTTTTGTAAAAAAATCATCTGATCGATTATTTTGTAATTATTGCATACAGGAATAAGTTAATTCTATACTGATTTTTGTACCATTCGCTATATACTATGACTTTGTACTGATATCGTTAAGGATAGAACGACATAGGGACATGTGCAATATCTTAAGTATGCAAGTATCGTATATCAGACTCGTAAACGCTCTGACCAAGTTGACCATCTGCCGTGCTGACAACTTGTAAGACTTTACTTTTTCATCCTGCTGACTGTGCTGTATACATTTCTGTGACCACAAAACTAAGTGGCTTAAACACATTAATTTAATTATTATAAAATTATAGTGCCCTATCCAGAAGCCATGTAAATTAATAAAAGCATAAAAATAGCGAGTAAAAAGTACTTAAAATAAGAAAATTTCAGGGCTTGAGAATAGCCGAGAGTGTAGCAATGCTGTTGTTTTATTGGCATTGCTATAATTCCTCTATTACAAGTCCCCAGTTCCCGGGTTCTAGTCCGAGAACTGGTAAAAGTGTCAATTGGATTTTCAATTTATTACTAAAAAAAATAATAATGAATTGAAAATATGAATTGGTGCTAGGCCCAAATAACCTTAGCTGTTGGTGGTCTTTAAAAACACAATTTTAAGAAAATTTCACATAATGAATTAAGCTTATAAAAAATTCTCGTTTGTATCAACGAAAGTTCTTTATGGTCTTAAGTGGCTTATGTAGATTTTTTTAATATTTTTTCATTCTTACTTCCACTTTCCAGGCATTTTTTTAATTAGTCTGTTAATCAGTCTATATATAAATTAGCTATTCCTCCTTTTGAAAAAAAACAAACAATTGGCATAAGCTACTTTGCCGTGATACCTAAGATTTGAGTCACTGACCACTGTGTGACTATGTTCAGTTAATCGATAATTCACTCATGATTCTTCTATTAAAATTTAATTTTCAAATTGTAAAAATTCAGACTACCTTTTATTAGAAAAAAAACTTACCACTAGGCACCAGAAGTTTTAATTTTAATCAACTGCTTACCTGAAAAATAAAAGAAATATATATTAATTAAATTGTAAATACATAATATTTTGACGTCAATATTTTATACACCAATAGTGACATCTACAGGTAAATACATATCTTCACGAATATAAAATTTTTCAGGTGACAATAGTGCGGATATCACCCTTGCAAAGTAGCCTTTAAGGGCAAATTCGCACTTTAAAGATCCTTAAAGGTACGTGCAGTACGCAGCTGGGATTCTAGATGGTAGCATGCATGGATGGTGGCTGAAATTATAAGCGCTTATAGGTTTGCACAACGAAGCTTTGACACTAGCATTGATACAAGCTTAAATCGCGTTTGAAATGTCAGATAGCGAAAACGAATATTTGTGTTCTTCTGCTATAAAGTGGTATATTTTAAATACAAATTTGGGTAGGAGCTATCATGTCCACCCTATTAATAGAAAACGATCTAAACATGGCGAATTTCATCATTTATACCAAGAATTAAAATTTTACCCAAACCGATTTTTTGAATATTTACGTATGGAACCTAACACTTTTAAATACGTCTTAGAAAAAACTAAAAACAAATTAAATAAAAACTAGCAAAATTTTACTTATTAAACTAGTAACATCGATTACGAAACTTGTAACGGCCATTTGACAGTTGTCACACGTTGATTGTAGTAGTCAGCGCGCTGAAAGAATGGTGAGATACATTCTTGTATCTACCAGCTCTTGTAACAGCGCTTATACCTGCTACACTCACTGCTTCGTTGTGTACGCTCGCATATATAACAATGCATTAATTTAAGTAAGCCCTGCTATGATCTACGCTACCATCTAGAATCCCAGCTCCATACTGCACGTACCTTTACTCGAGATCTGTCACTGAAGTTTATAGCTAAGTTTAAAAAATACTCGACATGCCCTGACTGTCATTTACTATGTCAACTGATATATGTAATTGTCCAACGGTTTTAAACAGTTAAAATTATTGTTGTTTTACGGGGACGGTTTCACATTATAACTGTCTTGTGTCAACAACGCGTATCAACTTAGCTGAGTACAACTCGCGTTCTTGATTAATTACTCTCTCTTTATATTAATTATGACTTTTAGCAATTTACTGGAATCTCTACAAAACGTCATTAAAACGTTCTTGTCTTCAAATAATAACCTATATTTAATTAATGCCCGGTTTATCGTACATTTTAATCGCGATGTTACTTTGATAACGCTGTTAAATTTTGACAGCTACGTGTTCATTGGTTGCTGCGTTTCGTTACCATAGCAACCCGTCACTTAATCGTGGTGATTAAAATAATATCGTGTTTTTTTTTTTTTATTATAAGTTTTTTTGGCCTTTACACCTTTGTCATCGTGTTTAAAATGTACGATAAAGTGGCTATATAAGAATATTCGATACCGGAAGTTACTCTCTGCTCTCTTCATCTCAAATATTTTCCCCTTGCTTAAAAACGGTTGTGGCTTTCACGACGCTGTTTTTAAAACTAAATGGTTGGAGTAAACCAACTGAAGGACCAAGAATCATACTGCAAAAAAAAAGTGTTGGCTACCTGTACAAGATTATGTAGTAATTTTTAAAAAGCTGTAAGATTTTCTACTGAGGAGAGTGTGGTCCAGTGGTTAGCGTCGCGGCCTCTGGATCAGACTGTCGTGGGTTCGAATCCCGCCTCCGCTCATGGATGTTTGGTGATGTCATTTAGTTTTAAGTGAGTTGTTATTTAATGTAATCAAGACGCTAATGACCTAAGTTGTCGACGCGTCTATAATTTACAATAAATAAATTAAAGATTTTGGAGTTTACTCGTTAAGAATCGATTTTCATATAAGGCCCCCGGTATGGAAATTTTATGAGGAGTAAAATTTATACAAGCGTTAACTAAAAAGCGTTACGTTTTTTTGAGCAACGTACCTTGCGCACCTGTACAGGGTATGCTGCGCGACAGTATGTATGTTTGCCTACTGCATAGTCAAAGACAATCGTACTTAAGGAGTAAACTCCAGTCGTGCGTCGGAGCTGACACACACACTTTTTTTCAATTTTTCGCTTGTAGGATCTGTAGTGTGATTCTTGGTCATAAGATTGATAAAATTATCGATCATTTTATTTACTTTTAAGTAAAAACGGCACGTTTTCTGTTAACTCGGCAAGTCGTTCTATGAGATTTGAATTTCAGTTATTATGAAATAAGATTACTTGACTAATTTCACTTTCAAATCACGTACGTTTGTTACCCCGTTTTAATTTGAGCGGCGCCTTATTTCGACAAAATAGAAACGGAAATCCTACGTATTTTTATAACCATCCCACGAGAAGCATATATTTTAAATCATATCTCAAAATTTTATGAAATCGTTAAAAATATAGTTAATAATAATAAAAGCCTACACTTTTTTAACGTAAACAAATGAATTATTTTCGGACAAGATTGTTATCATAAAAAGAGCACGTATTAGTAAAAAGCGAATCTTACGCAATGATATTCTTCCTACACTAAAGTTAGTACTGAAGGTACAGTCATTATTATTTGAAAATTTACACACGCTAATCATCTTTAGGAATATAGGAATTCTGTATTCTCGTCTGTTATTCCGTTTAATTATTGTTTCGCTCGCGGTAATATTGGTATTACTGATCGCGTAATAGGGAAACTTAGCATACTTATATTTTACTAAAGTTGAAGACCAATTATAATAGACAATGTAGCAAGTTTCATCAAAATCAACCCGGTTGTTCTCGAGAGATGTTGGCACAAACAGACAGGCAAACATTGTGGAGACACGCTTTACCGACTGCTGGTTTTGATACTTAAGAAGGAAACAAAGTTCCAACATAAAAAATAGTCTGGTAAAAAGATGTTAGTTTTAGTTACTTTTACTACGTTTCAAATTGAAAACATATTTTCTTCGTTTTTTGTATAGTCGGGTTTTAGTTTTTTTTTAACTTTTTTTTTATTTAGAACTTTTTAGTTTTGGAATCCATTCACCAATCCCTTTCATTTGATATACCCTACGTGCCATACACGGATTACTCATTTCTATTTTTTTCCGTAGTCAATAATTTGCTTTTATCATACACCATATTGGATCCGTGGTGTCGTAATATACCCTACAATCACGTATGTCACAAAGACAAATCGAGACGCTAATGACCTAAGTTGTCGACGCGTCTATAATTTACAATAAGACGAATCGATAGAACCTTATTTATCAAAATCGGTCCAGTAGCTTAGAAACTAGACGAGGGAACACACATCCATACATACTTTAAAAACTGTTAAACTTAGACACTTTAATAAAAATATATGAGGACTGTGGTTGGAATAAAAACAAAAATAAAGATAGTTACTTCTTACCACAACAGTTTTATTGATGGATGTACATTTCGAAAGCTTTCGAAATGTACATCCATCAATAAAACTGTTGTGGTAAGAAGTAACTATCTTTATTTTTGTTTTTAGACACCTTCCTTTTACGTAGACAGGTAAAAATTAAAAGAGACATTTTAAACATATTTTTGCTGCGATTCTAAAAGCTTAACAACTTTAAAAGCTCTCTATCCAAATTATCCTAATCATAACCGATTTAGAAAATTTATTTTGGTGTCATAGGCGCCGCCAAACTTCTTTCTCACTCAACGTAGGTTAATCCAGCGTGACTCGTGAGTTGAAGTAAACCAAAAGACAATAACCCTGCCTTTGCTATCGCTCAGTCGGATAAAAATAATGTTGACGATTCAATAGCAAAATTTCCCAGAAGACATTTTTAAACTTACTAGATGTAAAATATTGCAGTAGCTTAAAAACCAAATATGGTTATCAAGTAATAATTATCTTTTGTTTCAAAATTATTTTTGTTTTGATCTTTCGCCACATTAATATCACTTTTTATGTCACTACAAATATGTAAACATTTCAAGTTATT
Organism: Mongoloraphidia duomilia; assembly: GCA_039654895.1. Lineage (NCBI taxonomy): Eukaryota > Metazoa > Arthropoda > Insecta > Raphidioptera > Raphidiidae > Mongoloraphidia > Mongoloraphidia duomilia. The sequence continues at coordinate 13,994,805 of CM077524.1, forward strand.
TTTTTAATTCGTCTTTGAAATACACCTTGCGCCGGTTAAATAGTTGAAATTTATATGCGGCCTGTGAATGATTGAAGATAACTGATGTAAAACAACATAAATAATATTTCTGAAATATTACGACAAACTGTTATCTTACGTTTTATTACAGTTACCCAAATTTGGACGGTCATAATTTTATAGCGTTAATGAAAAATAATATGACATTCCGTCATGTAACTTTGTATAACGTTTGATAATAAAAAGAAGGCGGTGTAATTAGATAAATTTATTACGTTGTAATATTTACCTTAATTAAACTTGCTTCATCAAAATTGTTAAAAAAACAAAAATTACTAAACTTATGCGCTCGTGACATTTTATTAACCCGCACAAAATATTTAAATCCACGATCATTGTATTTTATGTTTTAAATCATAATATGCCAAGCACATTATAGACTGACAACGTCAGTGTACCGAAAATTGGCTGATTAGACCTCGCGCGACGAAAAATGAAGCCACCGCGTCGTAGTAACGTGAACGCATTGCGCCCGCTTTCTAGCTTGCTATTGGCTGTTTATTGTCATGAATAGCAGTTTGCCAAAAATGTACCTAACGTCATAAAACCCAATGTGCAGTTTTGTGTACACAGCACTGTCTGCGGGCAACCAGGCGTTCACTAGCATATTATTGATGACGTGCCTGGCTTCATCTCTCACCGAGGGCACTCTACAAATGAAACGATTCGGTTGTCATCTGTTTATTCTATTATCTATTGTTTAATTATGTATGATTTTTATTTCTCACATTCGTATATTGATTGTATTTTTGTTTTTGTGCGGCTTGGATTGAAAACCAGCTTTAAGCTGAATAATACGCCTTTTGATAATTCTTTTTATTATCAATAAAGATAATAAAAAAACTTTTTAACAAAAAAAAACTTCAAAAAAGCCACTAAAAAAGGAAAATAATAAAATTTTGAGGTCGGTGTCAATTCAATAAAATATGAAGTATATGTTAAAAAGTAGATATTAATTTTGAGGTCGTCGCCAATTTAATTAATATCTACTTTTTAACCGACTTCATATTTTATTTAATTGGCGCCGACCTCAAAATTTTATTATTTTTCTCTTTTTAGTGGCTTTCTTCAAGGAGGTTTTTTTTTCTTAAAGTTTTTTTTGTTTTTACTTTTTAGTGGCTTTACAATACGTAGTTTGCATGTTATTACCCGACTTCTGTCTTGATATTTGTAAAACTGACATTTACCTTAACAATATTACACTCCGTTACTCACTTTTTATTAAATCAAAAAAATGTTTTAAATGAGGTAAAGTTTATTCGTTGGCTTAATTAACAAAGTTCTAAAATTGAGGTATAATTTTTAAGTGTATCAACAAAAAGAAACTAACAACGATGAACTAATTTGACAAGAATAATTTAGTTATAATATATGAAAGTATTTTCCGATAATAAATTGCAATTACCAACGTTAAATTATTATCGCTATTATAAAAGTATATTATATTACTGAAATTATTCAATTAGCAATTAAAATGCTGACACATTTATTTTTAATTTTTTACCAATTTATCAGCGGAGAAATGATATTTAAAAATTATCTCGACGTCAAAAATTTTTTTCAAATAGGTTTGACAATGGGTTGTGCAAGGTGAGAATTTCGAGCGTGCGGCTAACACACCATTAAAATCCTAATTGGTGAAGCCATTGTCAGAGATTAATAAACAATTCTTTTAAATTGCATTCATAAACGAAGCAGCGAGACCATTAAGATGATGTTTGATAAAATACTTAACAACAAATTAGAGCTAGTGCTTGATTAGAACTTGCTGAAAGGTAGAATGAGGACTATAGATGAAAAGCGAGATTTGTTAACGATAAAATAAATTGTTCAGCATTTTAATCTGAGTGCGTCCAGTGAAACGTACAGAATAATATGACCAGATATTATATTATTCAAGCGTACAAACAAAATTATATAGTCGAGACAAGCAATTCGAGAGCACTTATTTATTCCGTATTATGTGTATAATATGTTCTGAAACACTCCTACAATTCTTCTATATGTAAGCTCTATGTATCTTTTTGTATACCAAACGCTCAATAAAATTATTGCAAATTAAAAATATTTAGTGCAACATTTCAGCGTCTTATCTACGTATTGGAGGTGATGGCCCACACCAGGGACGCCGAGTTATTGTAAAATCTATAATGTTGCAAAATACAAATTTCAAATAGCGTTTAGTTGTCGAGTGTCTACAATCTACGATAAATTTAAAAAAAATTGAATAGCGCTTAAGCATTTTAAAGCCAAAATCAAAATTACACTGTTTGTCTTTTTTAAATAGTTTTAATCCTAGTTCAGACTTGTGTGAATTTTATGACATGAAAGGGCGGCAAGTTCTATCTTTTAAATCCTTCTTTCGCCCGGGGCGCCAAATCCTCCCTTCGCCAGGGATGGCAGGACTCCTAGATACGGCACTACAGCCTTTACTTGCGGTTTCGTTCGCTTTAATGTCAATTTTTGGCGACTCCTCAGGCCCCTTTATTAGACAAAATTATACATAGTTTACCCTATTCCCTGAGATATAACAATTTAAATTATATTGATACAGTAGTTTTTGAGTAAACTTGGAACAAACAGTAAACATTCTGAAAATGGTTAAATTCGGTCTATAGGTATTCTATAAATGTACAATTACAGACAAAGTTATATTTTTATTATTTAGGTATTTGAATTGATTGAACCAACTTCAATTCATTAAAATAAAAACCCCCGCGCCAGATTGTTTTTTTTTTATATGGAATTGACTTATCATGTTGCCATTCTTTTTAGAACACTCTGTACACATAGTAAACGCATACATAACAATATAATATACACTGTGTACATTGCTCTGATTCTCTCACGGGCAAGCGTCATGAAAACCATGAGATCACGATAATTTCATCTTACTTTAAGCGCTTGTCTTAATGCTTCTTAGAAAACAACTTAAAGATTCACTCTCTGCTTTTGTTTCTTATATTTTTATAGATATTCAAACATTATAATAATTGTTAACTATGTAAACACCATTGTAGAATTTCACACTTAAATTGCTATAATTTTCAAGTGAAATCGTGTTTCAGTTATCTAATATTTTCACAATATTTTTCAAGTATTTTTTTGCTTATATAACATATAAAATAACAACACATCAACAAAATGGAAGAATTTTGTGACCGCAGTGTTTTTATTAAATTCAAAACTGTGATACTAGCTATATAGGTACTACCCAGCTTCGCCCGGGTAGATGTTGGTTTGGGAACAAAATAATCAAGAGCAACACAACTCATATAAGTACTTATCACTTATATTTAAGCCAGCGTATATCGATTCAGCTTAAAAATCGCGGGCGGGATCTCAGACTTTTTCGCTCGCCGCTCATCCCCCATTTGTCTTAGCGTAATATATAACTTATGTTAATCGGAAAGATGCATAGATTACGCTAATATATAAAAGAGGAAGTTTATATCTATCTTATCTGTATCTTAAAACTCGGGAACCAATAAACCGATCTGAAAATTTCACTGATTAAAAGTTACAACAAAATGGAAATGGACGGTAAGCTAAAATAGTGATTTGCATCCGGGTGAAGCCGGACCAGGCAGCCATTTTGTAATAAATTGAAAGTGGCACATTCCTCGTTGATATTTATTTTTCTCAGTTGGCTTCGAGGTAAACAAAACACGTCGTGTAACTAAAGTGTTCTTATCTCTTCCATAAAAATATGTACGTAAAACTAGTTTTAGAGATTAAACGCAGTGCAATGTTACAAAGTAAACATTACACACATTACGGATCATTGTCACGCGCTATCTCAAATGGTTCAGGTCTCGCTATTCTGGTTTTCTTACTACTTTGTGTGTGAAGCAAGAAAAACATGATGGCCTCTGTTAAAAGATTCTTAGTTTGATTTCTCCGCTTCTGATAACAACAATATTTCTCAATATCTTATATTTTAACCCTTGACCAAAAACTAGGGGTGTTATGTGTTTAGACAGTCTGTCTGTCTGCGGCCAGCGTCGTAGCTAGGGTCTAGCAAGTGGAGCCGCGCCAGGGGCGTTAACCCCGGAGGAGGGCGCAATCAGCAAAATCAGCGATGCGAATATGATTATTTTCAAGCAAATAGCGCGAAATCAGAATCTTGCCCTGGGCGTCGATGATCCTAACTATGACGCTGTCTTCGACATTGCACAGCTCTTCGATGAGTGAGCCGATTTTGAGACAGTTTTCTTTATATGACAGAATATTTTTGACGCATGCTTATAGGAATCAAATGAAGTAGAGAAATAAGTCAAATAACGAAAAAACGTCTGTAACAAAGTGAAAATAAAATCACATACGCATAAGTAGTATAAGTATTGTAAAATATGTTGGTAATTATTGTGAATCTACCTTTAATTCTTATTAACTACAATTTTGTTATTTAACAATTGTCTTATGTTATGTAATTATCTTTTATGTTAAACTTTTGATAAAATGAAATTCATTTCTGTACTTTGAATTACTATAATAAAAATTCTACTTCTACTAAAGACATAACAGTAATAATATACCAATCCTTTAAAAATTATCTGGCTTGTATCAGTGAGTTCGTATCTTTGTAAAGGTTTGGTTTGATACATTTGTACAATACTTACATATAGGGTTGCCAGATGCCCCGTATTTTACGGGTTACCCCGTTTTTCAGGCTAAGATAATACAAAAACCCATAATTTCGAAAATAAAATACGGGATAATTTTAAGTTATCTTGCAAAGATTTTTATATATTTGCTTCTCAAAATGAAGAGCTTTTAAAAGCTGTTTCTTCTAACCATAAATATAAATTTAAAAAATAGATTATCTTCATTAAACATTGCTGTTTTAATTGTCTCCCGTAAAAATATCTAAAACCAGTATTTTTTATATTGGTAACCCTTTAATCAACTAGCAGCAGGTGGCAACCCTACTTACATACTACATCTTCTTACTTAGCGCAAAAAGTGTGAGGCTTATATCTTATAGACCCCCCTCAAAAAGGAAAGTACGAAGCCACCAGAATATTTTTGATTCTTTTTGAAGCTCGAGGTTTTAAATTTTTTTACTTTACTAATAATTTTTATAACTTAGAAGGATTTTTCCACATCAAAAATTTATTTGTTTAATCAAATTTTACCTAGAATCTATTCGTAGATAGTTTGGATGTGTAATGTGTATATTAACAACTTCTTGAAAACAGCATAAAAATAAATACTTTTGACCCGAAAAGTAAAATTATTATCTACATTTTATTTAAATAAGGCTACATCCCAATGATTAATTGTTGAATGTTTACACAGCAGGCGATTATTAATTAAAATTACTTTACTAAATATATAAAACATCACTGTATTTTACTACAAGAGTATTTGCAGAGAATTTGTGAACAAGCACACTAATTTAAAAAGAATTTAGACTCATTATTTTTAATTATTTTTTGAGAATTTTGTAATCAACTATTGCAAAAACTTGCATAATAATTTTTATACATAAAAAGAGGTTTGAATATAACAAATTAATACGTTACTTAATTATGAAACGTTCCATTAATAATTTTTCGTTAAAAATTGTCTAATTAAATCACGCTTTTACCTATAATTAAACATTTTTACGTTAATACAGGAAATATTTACATGTTTTGTTACAAAAATGATTATGAAATTAATTAAAAAGCATGCAGCATCCGTCAAACTAGAATCAAAGTCGTGACGATAGCCGCATGCAACAATAAACTGACAACAATAAGGTACGCGTCAAAGTTCATAGTCAGTGACGTAATAATGTGGTAACTCTTAGTTGACTTTTAACATTTCTTAAGAAAAATTCCAAGATTAAAAGAAACAGGGGTGTGTGGAAAATATAGAAAGATAAGATATTTTAAATCTGGGAACATCATCTCCAATATTCGAAAGGCCTGATTGTTAATGCTGTTGTAATGAAATTCAAATTTATAATTTTTCTAAAACATTGAAAAAAAAAATAATTTACTTACACTATAAGTAAATATTAAAAATTGGTTGTAAAATATAATTTTAATTTTTTCTCACAAATATAAAGTCTAATGAATCTATTCAAAGAACCCTTTGTAATGTTTATTTTGTGTTTCAAACAGTGGCGGCACCAGAAGGTTGGCCATGGTGCACCTTAAACTGTCTTGGCCTCGGTCTTGGCCCACCCAGAAATAATCCCCAATCTCTAGGTTATCTTTTAAATACGTGTTTAACCTTCGAAATTTCAACAAATTTTCTTGTAAATTCTATAGCAAGTAACTAAAGTTTTGGATATAAATATTATTGCTCCACCTTCAGATCACCATGCTTAATACTGGCCTACCCTAGAAAAACACCCTAGCGCCGCTACTGGCTTCAAAATAATCGAAAATTGAAAGACTTTCTGAACAAAATGATTTACTCCATAATCAATAAACATGTTTCTTCTATTCTGTCTCGCAAATATTATAGACTATAGAGTCGTCACGCAACGTTAAAAAACGTGGTTATATAATAAATTATAGTATGCTAGCAGACTAGTGCTGTCAGTACACAAAGCTATTATATATAGTTACTATTTATTAATCAAGCTGTGACTAGCTGTAATAGTGATAAAAATTTTTGAAAATATAGTGAAATTATTCAATCAAATTATTATCGTGTTAGCAAGCTTTTCTCATGAATCTATTTTTATAAATTTCATTCTTCCCACTCTTTATAAGTGTAAAAACATTTTTCCACATTTTCAGTATAGTTTTCACATCCTTTTTGAATATTAAACATTACTGACTAACGAGAATATTAACAATAACCATACCGAATAGTGAATTTATAAAAAAATCTTTTTTATTTGCATTTGTAATCACATGTTTTTACTGTTAGATACAAAGAATAAGCATTTATATGATGCTGTTAACAGCTTGTCCAAAAAACTTTAAAGAAATTTATATTCTTGTTATACGAAAATAATAATAAAGTAGTCGTTATAGGCGTATAATGCAGCAGCAAACCTATAAGAAGTACCGCAATGTTGGAATTCTACGACTTGAAAATAAATTACCATTTTTCACGTATATTGCATTTAGAATTATGTCTTCAGGCAAAATTTTGTGATATACCGAAATACAGTCACGTTTATAAATCAAATATGTTGAGTTACAGGGATTGAACAAAAAAATCTGGGCAAGATTCATTTATTAATATTGTAAATTAGCAGTTGTATGTAATTGAAATAACCGTAAATTTTCCAAAAAATCTCGAAATATGAGTCCTTTCCCACTATCAGGTTTAGACGGTCCGGTTTTAAACCTGAAGAAAACCGGATAAGTAATGGAGCATTTGTTTAAATGCGACCTTTCAGACTATCAAATTCAGGCTCGGTGATCGACTGCAGTCGGATCGGTCGACTGATAAAGGAGGGCAGTATAGCCTAGTGGTTAGCGTGCTTAGTGCCGCAACCTCTGGACTGGACTGCCGTGGGTTCGAATCCCACCTGCGCTCATAGATGTTTTGTGATGTTATTTAGTTTTAAGATAGTTGTTATTTAGTGTAGTTGAAAGACGCTAATGACCTGAGATGTCGACGCGTCTTCGTCTATAATCTACAATAAAATAAATAAATCGACTGATAAAGTGGCGGTGGGGTATTGCAGCAAACGCACGCTTTCACACTTCCGGTTTTCGTCTTCAGGTTTAGTTTAAGTTTGCTTCAACTTCTGGCAAGCTAGGTGCGAAGGTGATCTCAAAAATGTTTTTTTTTTATAAACATAAAATCGAACCTGCTGAATCCTGATCGCGTCCGAATATTTAATTTTTACTTCAGGATTCCGTCAGGTTCAAAACGTGACTGACGAATCTGATAGTGTGAAAGGACTCTAACTAATCAGGGTCGATTTTAGTATAGACTATAGAAATTTTGCTTTAAGGACTGTAAAGTTGGCTACAGACTGACTATAAGGACTGCGAGTATCCCCCGCCTAAAGCCTCCGAGCGCCAGGGCCAAAAGGGCACAGCGAACTAGCGCCGCGCCTTGACCCGTTTAATAATAAGAAATAAAATATTTCCCCCGAAGCCCCCGGATGGCTAATGGCGGCGCTGATTACAGGCAAATTTACGGATTTATATATTTACATGTAAATAACAAGTGAAAGGAAATAGATTTGTCACAAACGTTCAGGGTGCAATTAATAAATTTTTAAGGCATTTTTTATTTTCTCCATCCCTGTTCATCTTTCTTTCGGGTCAAATCAAATGATGCGAGTAAGCATAATGTTCTGTTATATTCTACTATTAGTAGAGGTAAGCATATTTAGCATATTATATAAGTTCGTTTAGCATAATATGTATGCTTTTCTACACACACGGAACCTGTTAACGTGTCTGTCTGTCTGAACGCGTGTTATTTTGACGTGTTTTACACGAAAAAATTATAAAAAGAATGTTATTTCCTAATAAGATTTAGCAGAAATATAAAAATTATTATAGTGTTCGATGAATTTTTAAAAAAGAACGGAGTTACATAATATATTTTTTTTTTATGAACACTGGTAATTTTTTTATAATAATATATTACATGATTAAAGATATACCTACTGATAATAGAAATGTACGATCTTAATGTTGGGTTTCTAGTACGACTTCCAGCCTTAAATCTAGATTTAAGACGCTTATTTTTTACGTACACTAATAATGTACATACCTATTATTAAAAGTTAGAACTAATAAATGCATGAACAAAAATTATTACTCCGAGGTTTGAACCTAGGACTCCAGTTTATAGTACGTGTGTATGTCTACAAATATTTTCTCACTTTTCACAATAATAGTTTCTGCAGTAGGTAGGTATATGAACAAAAAAATAGTGTATATTGATAAATAAATTTTTGAAATTGACGTCTAAAAGAGTTTTGTAGCCACTGCATAACAAAATAATAATTATAAAATAGGCCCGTATAACACCGCATCAAATGACTTTGAATAAAATACAAATTATGCAATCTGTTTGAACTTCTTATGAATTTATTTGTAAAAACTTGTTATAGTCGTGTAATTACTATCAATGAGTGAATATCGGTTTTATCATTTTTAAATTGCGAGTGTAGGTAAAAGTGATTTTGTGAAGTTGTGAAATTTTGAAACATTCATAATATCCATTATCCAATTTATAGACTGAATTTGGGCTGTGATTATCACTAATTGTACTCTGACGGGAAATAAATTAGGTAAGTTTGCAAAACATATTGTAAGTTATTATGTATTTGATTATCGACATAACTATACAAAACAAAATTTGTGCAATTTCTAGTATAGTTTTAAACTTTAATACATGTATATATTATAGAAATTAGGAGAAAAACTCAGTGGCAAAAGGATCAAATAAAATTTGCAATACTGATGATTAAATTTGCATTTATTTAATTTAATCATCAGTATTGCAAATTTTATTTGATCCTTTTGCCATTGAGTTTTTCTCCTAATTTTTACACCATTTACGGATCACCATCTCTCTATATCATAGAGTTCTTCAACATGTATATATTATGTTTCACTATTTATTTAATTATTGTAGATTATAGGCGCGTCGACAACTTAGGTCATTAGCGTCTTAACTACATTAAATAACAATTCTCTTAAAACTAAATGACATCACAAAACATCCATGAGCGGAGGTGGGATTTGAACACCCGACAGTGTGATCCAAAGGCCGCTACGCTAACCGTTACACCACACTGTCCTCTGTTTCACTATTATTTGCTATTAGGTACTTACTTTTTTTAGTTATACGCATATTCATACAAAAAAAATCGAACCCATTACAACTTCCCATGGGAAGTTAATAAACAAAAAATGTAAGCGTTATTTGTAAAATAAGGAATTTTACGCATAATATGCAATACGTAATGTATCTATATTTCTGGTCACACTCACATGACAATGAATTTTTTAATACCTTCACACGGATTGCAGAGGTAAATTATATCAATGAAAATCTTCGTACCTACTGTCTCTTTGTAATACAGTGAAAAACTATCACCAAATAAATATAATTCTATATTTTGCCAAAAATTTGACCTCAACCGTTTTGTCATGTGACCACAGGTAGGTACCTATTTTTGTAGGCTTGTTTATGCATGCTCAGAGCGCAGCCTGGGTAAATATGAATACACTATACAGCCATCCTCACAGAAATAGCACATCAATTAAAAGTTCATTATCTCTAATTAAATCATCATATTGCAACGTCATCTTCTATGTTGATTATTCACTTATAAAAAACTTCATAGTACTTTTATTACGATGAGAAAATAATACCGTTTTAAAAATCTTAATGCGTTTACAGAGATTATTTAAAATGCTCAGTCGCCAAGTTTAACTTTTTATAATTTGATATAATTTTCAGTAATTTAGTGATTATTACATAACCATACCCTTTTCATTCAAATTAGGCAACTTTTGTAGACGTAGAATGTAAATTAGTCATTTTAATAATCTATCTGCAGAGTGATAATTCTATAAACATATATATATTGTATCAAATTAAACCTGTGCATAGGACATTCTGTGTGTAAGACAGAGATCGATACATAAAGCAATAAGTATGAATGAGATAAATGATCGCTAGGATGTTACGTGATTACTATAAATAAATAATATTTATACAACCTAATAGCGTCATCTTTGTTTTTTCACTCCTTCTATGCTATTTTCAAAGGCAGCTACAAATAATTTTATTATGTCGGCGGTTGAATTACCACCATAAAACCATTTAATTATTTGAATTTTTTCCCGAACAGTAAATTGACATTTTATCAATAATTTCAGTAATGACTATTTTTACTGTAGAAAACAACGATGACAGTTGTTCGGTATTACATATTTATTTACAGTAACCACGTAACATCTTATTAGCGATCATTTATCTCATTCTTACTTATTGCTTTATGTATCAATCTCTGTCTTACACACAGAATGCCCTATGCACAGGTTTAATTTGATACAATCTGTATGTAAATGTTACTGAAATAATTGTTGTTAAATTGCAAATAAAAGGATATAATAATTTGCGTTTCACGTCTATTTCTCGACATTGTGTCATACTAGACGTCACTCGCACCATTACTATCTCCAATTTGCCAGGTTCCTGTTATTTTCTACATAATATTATTATTGGGGAAACTAGAAAATTAGGTTAAGCTAGGCACCTTTGTGCAGAACATAAGATTTTGACCATGGCCCTGTATCTTATTATTATTATTGACCGGGAATTACCATTTCTCGGCGCGATATATAAAAAAAATCTTGTAGGCGCTTATCGAGCGTCTATAATCTACAATCAATCAGTAAAAAGTCCATATCTGCCCCCGCCAGAATTCTAACCCAGTACTTTTCGTATGTGAGTCTAATACTCTTACCATTGCAACTGGCAAAGGTTTAAGGAATAGTTATTTACGTCATGTTTATGATCGCTGCGTGGTTAAGAAGGGTTCTTAAAATGATCTACAGATCTTGTAAATTATAGACGCTCAACAACAGAGGCCATAATTAGCGTCTCCTTAGAATGATCTTTTTCCAAAAATAAAAAAAATCCAATAAGTTATTATGATTTTAAGTAAGTATGAAATTTTTAGTCCTTATACCCCATTAAATTCACATATTAGTGAATGATATATCAGACGATGTATTATCGCCATAGAAGGCTATAATATAAGAAAAATGTAAATGACACTATCGGGACTCGAACCCAAAAGTCCCAATTTTTTTTATATGATTTGTTTAGAATTTAAGTACCTAAATTAAAAACCAGAAATGACTCGCTCAGTAATAAAAAAATGTCTCTTTCTATTTTCGATTACATAACGTAAAATGAATAAATCCGAATAGGAATCTTGTCAATATTTAATTCGTATAAAAATTTATTTGCCAGTTTAATAAATGGCCAGTAATTTAGACAAAATGAATATTAAATAATTAATACGTGCAATTAGTCAACTAGTAAATTGAACATTAAAACATTCGTTTGTTACAATAATAATGTTTCAATAAATCACAAATATAATTTTGGTTATTAAAAAATATGAAAAATTGACGTACCACATTTCATAATAATTTAATTCTAGGTTCATCTCTATTTGACAGAAAAAAATTGTTCCAATAAACGTAGAAAGAATATTCACATTCTAGCCGTTACTATTAACTTGTTAAGAATAACGTTAGGAGTTTAGACTGTGCACGCTTGGCACAGCCTATCGATCACCTTTAAAAGCCAACCATTTATCAAGTAACACCTGAAATTGATTCATAATGGAACAGATATTTTATCTCGGACAAAGCACTCTATGTATAGACACATTAAAAGTTTAAAAGGTTAAGCTAATACATAATATACAGCATGTTTGAAGTTTTTGTGTAGGGTTTCCAATTAGTTTTATTCGATTTTATGTAGTAATAGTAGATTGTATATCTAGTTGCGTAATGAGGCATATTACTGACTAATAGTAACAGTATGTTAAAACGAGTAATAACGAGTCTTAACAGTGACACGAGTCATAATATCATATCACAATATTTTTTCCCATACCGACTGTAAAATAGCTGCTTTTCACTTCATTGTTGCTGGCGAAGCGAATAATAATCACTAATAGGTAAAAGCTTCTAAGAATCTAGATATATAAACGCGAAAGAACTTAAAAAAATTATTGCAAGTTTTGGAAAAAAAATTAAATACATTAGCTTAAAGATTTTTCTTTAGAAAATTAATGAAAATAATTTTGAAGTTTAAACTCAGTATTTTTACAAAATATACACATATTTATAGACATTTTATATTATTTTTAGAATTGGAAACCCTGCGCCAAGTATTATTTTATGTGTTGAATTTTAATGTCCATGTTATATATGACGATAATCAAATTATTGTGGGATACGGACGATGAAAAAACAAAAATTGAATTTCTAATTTAGCAACGTTTCGTTAATCAATGTTAACTTCTTCAGGCATCTATAAATGTGTAACAAATGCATAAATAATTACAAATAATGTACAGAAATATAGAAATTTAACCTAACTTATAAATTATAATAATTTTAAGTAGGTACCTTAGATGTATAAATTTTTGTTTTGTCCAAATTTAGATTTAGCCGTAGACATTATTTGTATACGTGTTAATGGAAACATTAATTCAGAATGTATGTAAAATGAAAACACTGCTTTTTGAATAAAACTGTGCACTGGATTTCACCATGTGTTAGAATTTTTTTTTTAGCAAAGAAACTTTTAAGAAAAATTTTTTAATTGTATTTAAGTGTAAATGTTAGATGTTGTCGCCATCTATCCATGGTTTTATTTTTTACTATTGTCATTGTGTTGTGGACAGCATAGGTTAGAACCAATTTTATTTAGTTTTATTTAACATTAATTTATAGCTATTAAGTAAATCCATGTATATAGAGCTTAGGCTGTTGGTATCCGATCTTAAGTTTACTGTATCATGTAGTTTGATGTGTATCATTTCGCTAATATTCCGTTTTTGCCAATTTTCTTCATAGTCAACGATTGTTGTCATGTCAAATTTAAAATTATGGCCTGTGTTGAAATGGTGAGTAGATAGCGCTGTTTTATCCTTTTTGCAGTAATTAGCATTCTTACAATCTGATTTATGTTGGCTGATTCTCTTCTCAAGTTTTTGTTTTGTTTGCCCAATGTAGTATTTATTACAAGAGCAGGGTATTTTATATACTAAGTTGGATCTCTGTGTTCTCTCTGTTTTATCTTTCATTGTACTGTATAAGGATCTAATTTTATGTAGATTAGGACTGCTTTAAACAAACCGATTGTAAATTGGGATTTTATAATCTACATAAAATTAGATCCTTATACAGTACAATGAAAGATAAAACAGAGAGAACACAGAGATCCAACTTAGTATATAAAATACCCTGCTCTTGTAATAAATACTACATTGGGCAAACAAAACAAAAACTTGAGAAGAGAATCAGCCAACATAAATCAGATTGTAAGAATGCTAATTACTGCAAAAAGGATAAAACAGCGCTATCTACTCACCATTTCAACACAGGCCATAATTTTAAATTTGACATGACAACAATCGTTGACTATGAAGAAAATTGGCAAAAACGGAATATTAGCGAAATGATACACATCAAACTACATGATACAGTAAACTTAAGATCGGATACCAACAGCCTAAGCTCTATATACATGGATTTACTTAATAGCTATAAATTAATGTTAAATAAAACTAAATAAAATTGGTTCTAACCTATGCTGTCCACAACACAATGACAATAGTAAAAAATAAAACCATGGATAGATGGCGACAACATCTAACATTTACACTTAAATACAATTAAAAAATTTTTCTTAAAAGTTTCTTTGCTAAAAAAAAAATTCTAACACATGGTGAAATCCAGTGCACAGTTTTATTCAAAAAGCAGTGTTTTCATTTTACATACATTCTGAATTAATGTTTCCATTAACACGTATACAAATAATGTCTACGGCTAAATCTAAATTTGGACAAAACAAAAATTTATACATCTAAGGTACCTACTTAAAATTATTATAATTTATAAGTTAGGTTAAATTTCTATATTTCTGTACATTATTTGTAATTATTTATGCATTTGTTACACATTTATAGATGCCTGAAGAAGTTAACATTGATTAACGAAACGTTGCTAAATTAGAAATTCAATTTTTGTTTTTTCATCGTCCGTATCCCACAATAATTTGATTATCGTATTATTTTATCTTCTTATTTCTACTTTCTAATTTTACATAATAGAAAAAAAAGCATCACAACTTATAAAGGCTCATCTTCTTTTTATATTCGTGACTTAAAAAATTAAAACCTTAAGTAATTTTTGAATAGTCAGGAGATGTTAAGAACAGGCAACAGCCCATTTAAAAACTATTTTGTCTATATATAGTTTATCGTAACGTTTGAAGAAGAGTCAATTTTTAATTTCATTTCTGAAATGTCAGTTGGCATTTTGAAACCATTATCTATTTTTCATAGACAGAAAGAGTAAATTGATCAGATGATTTTGACCTTTCCACTACTGACTACACGATTATCGCGAATAACTCTGATCGAACGGAATTTACTCACCTACAAAATAAACTCTCGAAAACGGCTGCGGTCCTCAAGGGACGAACTGTTTACATATATTTCGATATATTAATTATAGGCGCTCGACAACAGAGGTTATAAGCGCCTGACCATTATATTTCGATTTAAAGTCTGCGTTGGAGGATAGACTCCGTTTGTTTCCGGATTCGTCATTGACGAAAGTTGTATGGACGAAAAATGCCACAATGCAAAATTTGGTCACATATGCATTGAGGTATTTAATGTTCTACCTCTTTCCAATGTAGCGAAAAATAGACAACTGAGAGCTTAAAAAAATTCACTTTTTGTCAAAAGAAAATTAATTCAAACTGGAAACGGTTTGTTCCACATAAATTCCAGGAAATAGAAAGTTTTTTACTTACTTGACAAATGCGTTTCTATTAAAGCTGGTTTGATGAAACATGAATAATTTTTGTCCGGCAACTAATGTCTTTTTATAAGTAAAGAAACTGTCAACATAACTTATTTCACAAGTTTCATTATTTAAATTTTACAGTCGTAAGTTCTTTGTATAGTAGTTTATAAAATCAACATTTGAACAAACAGTACATTACCTCGATAAACTTTATTATCAGTTCTGCTTTTATAATTTTTAAAAACATCTTTACTGGCACCTCCCTCCCCTTACATTTCTACTATAGTAAAATGTGAAATTGCACAAAGTCGTAGCTAGAACCTGATGTTGGGTTGCAGAATGTATTGTCAAAAAAATCGATTTGACAATGACCTTAAATTTTGATCATACAATTACAGGTTTTTATACATTCAGGAGCATTCTAATGTCGTTGTGAAACTCTGTCATCTAGAACATTAGATTGTACTTACACAAAAACAAATGATTGATCGACATAGAAAAAGATCGCTTTTCAAGCTAAATTTCGATCATTTGCGTAGAAAAATGTTGTTTCAAAGTGGAATTTGTACAAAAAACTATGTTAAATACATGTATACACGCAGTTTGAAAAAAATAGTTATTTTCGATTCGTGTGCGTAAAGTAAGGTATTCTAGTATAGGCTTAAATTGAGACACGAGCTAAGGGACTGGCGAATACACAACGAGATCTCGTTGTGTATGCGTCAGTCCCTTTAGCGAGTGCCTCAATTCTAAATTCTACTAGATATCTCACTTTAAGCGGACGTATCGAACATAATTTTTTATAACGACTGCTTCTAAAGTTTAATAGAGAAAAAAAAATATTGAAAACGGAAAATTCGCTCTTCTAGTCCTTAGAACTTTACAATTACAGACTAAGTTACGACTTAGTTTATTTTTATTAAAGTTATTAACTTCTGTATAAATCATTAAAAACATGACTCTCTCATGATGTGGACTTTGTATGCGTGATACTACATATAGAAACACATCGATCGATAGCCAGTAAGTGCTTGTATTGTACAAAGTGCAAAAATTTCGAATTTATAAGATGTAGAGAGTGTACTTTTACGCAAGATGGACTTTTATGCACGGTGACGGTACTTTTACGCACGCTTTGGACTTTCACGCACGGTGACTAAAATACGCCTCTTTACGGCCGCCTCACAGTGCTCGAATATTGAACTTTAGAAGCAGGAGTTATAAAAATATCCTTTCATTCGATCAATAATATTTTTCGAGCAGGATCGATCTAAAATTCTACAATGCTTTTTTAATGCAACCTAGCATGAGTTTTTTTTAGGTTATAAGTAAAAATCTGTTGACGCTTATGACGTCTGATGTCGAGCGTCTACAATTTAAAATATCTATCTATTAATAACTCGCTATTTTTTAACAGCATAATTTTCGGTAACAGGTCTTTTTGCAAGCGGTAATTTTCAGATATCAGTTACTGAAATTATATTTCGTTACATAGTTGTTTCTGAAGGTTGTTAAAACAGGGTCTGAACATTCATCCGCATAATTCACAATATTAATCTATGATGATTCTTTACATATAATCGAGCAATCAAGGTTATTTTAGAAGAGGAATCAAACGTGAAATGTTAAAAGATAGATGAGTAACGCAATAAAACTTTGTAATGTCATTGAATAATATTGTTTACCGCTTACAGTCACTTTGATAATACAGAGTATTCAAATGTTTATTGGAACGGAATGCATTAAACGTCGGTATTATTGTTACTTAATTCTATAACACAGGAAAGTAACTCGAATTCTTTTTTTATGAGAAGACAATGAATCTTTTTACAATTTTTTTTATTATCAAGATAAATTAAATTCAAAAATTTTTATGCATTTTTTTTTATAATAAAAATGTTCAATATAAGTAGGTTACATTTCTTAAAAATTAATATTGTTCAATAAAGGGCCAAAGGCAGAGAATAATATATTTCTTCATACCGTTAAAATATTGTAATTTTCGAATTAAAAAAAACCTAGTACTACTTACTTTTAAAAGATGTGTAAAAATTCAGATTCGAATACGGTGACAGCTACGTACAACCTCATTTTTTACATGTAACTAAAGAGGGTAGCTGATACTGAAGTGTTTCGTCACTTCCGCGACATTCTGGTCTTTTCATCCTGTCACTCATTTGTGGAGGTAAAGATGTTTACTGATCAAAAATCTGATTTTACAGACATCTAGAATTAAATTCTGGTTATTCGACGTTGATGCAAGTATCGATGTTATTTTGAGTATTTTGTCCTTGACAAGGTCCGTTTTTGATAATTCGTAAGCCATCAACTTTAAATGATGCATACTAAGAAATATGTGTGACCAATTAGTAGAACTATGTATGGAATATCGAACAAATGGAACCAATAATAGTTTTAACGTTTGGGCTCTTAAAAAAACGTAAAACAGTCGATAAATCTTACATATGTAGGTATGTTTATATCGCACCTATAAATTACTAAAAGCATTTACATGTTACGGCTTATAAAGTAGCCCCCGAATCTTACAGTGGCGTACATCAATGCTATAAAACATTAAAATTCCATATAGATTTATCACATTTTCTATCAGGATGTATACCTACAATTATATACTGGTAAAGTAACTATGTATAATGTATATGTCGCAACCATGCCACCTGTAATTAGACACTTCATTAAATGCCTGAACATTTCATGAAACGAACAGTTTACACCAGATGGCTGCGACATTGATATAATATTATAATGCCCATAATATACAGACCAAATGTATTTTTTCATAGTAAGTTACATCATAATATAATATATAAATGTGAAGAATCTGTTTTGATTAAAAACAGAAAAGTGGTGATCCTGATGATAATGGAAGAAAACGGCTTTAAAGTGGCTTAAGGATCCAAATAATAATATATAAACATTAAATCAGTTGAGTGACACAATTTTTTTTAAATCCAATAGGTATTATTAATTTTAGAAATTTTAAAATCTTACTGATGAATTGTCAAAAATAAATTTAATGTTATTTGAGAATTCACAGTTGTAATTCGGGTTCATAATGATGTATTAAGTAGACAAAAAACAAAAAATTTTATTATTTTTTTTAGGAATTTTTAGGTCTTAGTCTACTTAATACATTTTATAAATTTAATGACTATTCAAAGAAATAATAAGTTAAATAATATTTGAATAAATTGTAAAAAGTGAAAGAATGCCTACACCAATGATTGTAAAACCTATCAAAGAATAGTGAATGGAATTTAAGTGAAGAAAACCAGGTTGGTTGTTTTATTTAAATGTGAATGATTTATATACGTAAGCAATACTTAAAATGCGTACAAAAAATAATGAAAGTAAGATGATTTTTATGTTGCGAAATAGTTTGATGACATAGCATCATCGGTCTGTAATTATAAAAGATTTTAAACAATTCGCTTTATGTTATCGAAAGCAGATAATATAACATTCGGATTTAACTGCGGACAAAACAAGTTCCCATAGTGCTTTGTTACTAAATTCACATCATCCATCATTGGCTTTTGCTGACTACTTGCGCTATAGTTAACTCTTCAAAAAATATTAGATCCTAGGCCAGTTCCGTATCGGTTTGGGTTTTACATTTTTAATTGATTCTCAGATTCTAAGCAAATACGCCATTTCGCTTACACCACATTATATTGTTACGGATCACCCTGTATATAACCGGCAGGCAAGAGTTCTGAGAAACGGGGTACCTGCACGAAAGTTCTAGAGAAAGCGAGAACGCACTAGGTTTACGGCACGCAGCATATATAAACAGCAGTCAACGGTGAGCCAGGCAATCAGTCAATGGACAGTATTGAGCGACAAATAGTGCGTTTGATATAAATATTTGAAACATAAATAACTAGAAATAAATAGTCCTGGTATATAGTTAATTGTTACGAGTTATTGTATATAGTTGTTTGTTTTGCTTTGTAATTACTGTTTAGTTATTGTTGATAGTTAGAATTGACTTTTCGTTGTTGCGTTCATTATCATTGTGTTTTTAATTATTGTAAATAAATATTTATTCCGCCAACTCAGAAAACAGTTGTGTAACAATATACAGATTTATAACTAGGTATAACAGGGATAGCAATTAACCAATGGCCCATCCTTCAGTCTACACTGGCATAATCCCCAATATATCTAGGTTATCTTTTAAATACGTTTTTAAGCTTCGAAATTTCAAGAATTTTTCTTATACCTAAATTCTATAGCAAGTAATCTGGGTTAAAATTTTATCGAGCACTGAAATTTTGGGGAAAAAAATGTTCAGATCACCATGCCCCCACCACTAGCTCACCCTAACAAAAAACCCTAGCGCCGCTACTGAGATGTCCCGTTATGTTTTTATATTTATTATTAACTTGTAATAGGTCAACCTAAAGATTTACTAATTATTATCAATAAAACGGAAGCTCTAAATCTTGTTCAGTTAATAAAAAAAAAAACAACTAACCGTGTTTGTAAAATAAAAAAAAAAAAATTATTAAAACTACGTTATTGTGTGCATTTTTAATAAAATTATTGTTTTATTTTGAAAATAAATACGGTGTTAACACGTTAATAGCTGCATATACGAACTGCAAGGCGTATACATGGTTAATTTATTATCCCGATCATCATTCTTCATTATACAATAGCGCAGACCGATGGTGGAGGTGAGACCGGCTTGCGTTACGCCTGAAGCTTAATTCTTAATGTGCTTTACAAGTTTCTTTATACAAAATTGTACTCTCCTACCGAAATTCCGATCATTTTAGTGAATTTTATGTTTTAAGATAGTTACTACCTAATTTGTTTTCCAAAAAGAGTAGATGACTCTAAAATTATAATTACCAAGATCTGAAAATTAATGAAGTTATAATTTTAAAGTTCTGATGAAAGACCCGATTTGGTTGAGAAAACATTAGTCACTAATCAATTTTATTAAAAGATAAAAAAATAGTATAATGGGCAACGCTTCAGAGCCAAACCGAGTCATCATGACGTTAAAATTTATATTAAAAGTTTTTTTTGGATGAAAAATTATGCCAAAAAAAAATTTTTTTTTTAATATCCCAATGGAAAAACTTATTTGAGTCAGAAACGTCGTTAGCGTATAAAAGATTACTACTCCTCCTTTAAGTCAAGGACTTTGATTTCTAAGACGATTTTTATTTTTTAAAATATCACTAATCGCCATTTTTTAAAATAGATACTGAGAATTTTAAATGATTCATATTTGTAAGCAATATTTTTATATACTGCATTAATTTTTGTACCACATTATTTTTGGAATCTTATTTTTGAAAGTTCACAACCCTATTTATGATTTTTATTATTGTAATCCTAGTTGTATTCATATACAATGTCAATATCAAATACGTTTTTTTAATAACTTGTTAAATTCGTCAAATAAGAAAAACTGATAGCGATAAAGTCATGTAAAATAATATATTCGAGAAATTTAGGCGGGTGATTGCAGTGGGTACACATCCCGTATGTTTATTTAGCCACGAGCATCAAAACATTGTAATAAGTAATAACCATGTACCAAAAACAACAATGGCGGCAAACGTGTAACCAGTTAGTGAAGGTGCAAGAAGAATTTGTTTAAATTTATTTGCTGCTGGCACAATTTGATGTACATTTGTAGGGATAATGACTTTTGAAGGCACATATAAATTATAAAATATCTACAATTGTGAGTTAGCTACAAACTAAAAAAAATAAATATTAAAAAAAATTATATAATTACATTGTAGAGAAATAATGCCATATGTTTAATGATGATGGATTTCTAGCTAGAAAAATATTCTATTCTTTTATACTTCCCAAATAATTTCACAACAAAAAATATATTTGAAAAACTTAAAAATGTAAATTTTAAATAGTTTCATCAATAGATTTGTCTCATAGAATTTTGCATGTTACATTTTTTAATTGTATTTTCATCGCTTTTTTCCAATAATGGAGCATAAAAACGACATGTGTACCACTTGCTATGTTTCAATTACAATTCACAACCATACATGAGGAACATTGAGTTTATAAATTGTATAAGCGGCTGTTAGCTGATCATGTTTAACAGACTTCAAAAAAATAGATTATCAATTCGATGTACATGTTTGTATATAATATGTATGACCGCGATTATCCTAAGAACGACTCGACCAATTTGAAAAATTCTTTCACTGAAGCCTATTCCTTCTCGAGTAACAAGCTATACAGGGTGTATCACAGGATTGAATACATAGAAAAGTAATGAGTGCAACAAGGAAAACATACGCAAAATGAGTAGCGTGACAAAGATAGAATACACATGGCTAACTTAACTAAATTAATTATCATGGTTTTTATATGAAAAGAGGGCAAAGCAATCTCTGATCTTAACTAATTTGTACTGTGTACTTTTCCCTATGTTCGGTTTCCTGTGATACACCCTGTATATTAGGTATTATTACGTTAGGGTAAGCGAAAATGTAGAGCAGCTATTGCTTGAATGTATGACCGCGATTATCTCAATAACTACTGCACCGATTTGGATAAAAGTTTTACCATATTGTTTAGGATCGCATTATTCGGTATTTTAAAACAAAAAATATGAAATAAAGACAATTGTTAAAAAATTGAACCAACTTCAAGAAAGGAATAAGAGGAAAGGTATAAAACTATGTTTTCTTTAATTTTACAATCACCTTCCCTACTTAAATTTAACTTGAATTTGGTGTAAATAAACCATTGAAACGAATGGGAAAATTATTTTATCCTCTTTATGTATGTAATCTGATAATTTTTTAGATCAGTTCATTTTTCTTTTAAATGTATCTTTAAAGCAGGTACACGCAGACTATTTTGTAATAAACATAACTTTTCATTTTGAACGATATATTTGTCAGAATTATTAAAATTTGACGTATTATTGTTATCTTGATTCTTGATTTATGAAGTTATGGCATGCTTAGAAATTAAATTTATAGTTAGATATTATTGCAAAAACATAAATTTTAAGTTTTTACTTGTATCGTAAAATATTGGCTTTATGGCGTATTTTATTCAACTCTTTTCTAATAAATAATAACAATAAATTGGTATACTTATAGCTACATACCATTGTATTGTTGTTATTGTGCGAACAAAAGAAAAACAGACTGGTGCTACCAACATTTTAATAATTACATGTCACTGATGACGAGCGTATCTAATTGTTACCGAATCATATATTAGATTGGTTTAGGCTACTTTTTTGTAATTCTAAAAGAACTCGTCTGGACTTAATCAAATTTATACGTATTCAATTTTGGATTTAATTAATATGATTTTTGATTTGTCATCGTTCGAGTTCGAGTTTATAAATTAATTTAGAAATATATTTAAATAAGAAGTGTTCATTTACAGTTAGTGTACATAGCAATTGCCAATTAAATTTTCAAATTATGATTAAAAATAAGAAAAAACTGATATTAGGCTCGGCTAACTTTGATAGTAACTGGCCTTGAATAATTTAAAAAAATTCGACTGATGACCAGTCCTATACTTCCCACCTAGTAAATATTTGCAAAAAATAAACACTCTTTTTTTTTATTCTTTGACTAGGCCCAAATAACCTTAGCTGTGTTGGTGGTCTTTAAAACACAATTTAATTTTTATTCTTTGAAAAAAGCATGGCCCTCTTTTTTGTTTGGTGATCTACTGATGGCTAACTTAATATAGCAAAAATCATGGTTACCTTGATTTACGTACAATTTTTATTTTTTTTAGTAAAATATTTTTTTTCTCGAAAACTATACATTTTAGAGAAAAAAAATATTTACATTTTTTTCATATTATAACATCTAGAATTCATTTATATTTTTTTTTACCTATGTTAATACGTGACATTGAGGACGTTTTTTTGAATATCTCAGGATCCACTGAACCGATTTGACTCAAAATCTAATCAGATCTAAGTTAAAGGCTGATAAACACAATAGAACAATCGGCATGCCCGTATGTTGTTCCGTTCTTAAGATATCGAAGGCGAAAAACTGACCACATACACACACACACACATACATACACACATACACACACACACATCAGTCAGAAAATGATCTTAAACGATTGCTAGGGTCTCAAAACGTGAAAATCTGTTAAAATCTCGAAATATTGTTTTCGGACTGAATCCATTACTTCCCTACCATAGTAGAGGTGGGAAGTAAAAATGCGAACACAGTTTCAAAATATTTCGTAACCATTTTATTTGATAAATGTATCAAATTTCATTTCATAAAAACGGTTACGAAATGTTTTAAAACCTGCATGTCCCCGACTGATAAAGTTTTTTCAAACCACTTTTAAGGCACCCGCTTTACAACATATTTTAAACATTCTTTAATGAATTGGAGTTTCATGCTTTCACGGCCGGTAGACATCTTGGTAGCAAATGTTTCCGGGCTAAGTAGCCGTGGTCCAATGGATTTTACTCCGTACGTACCAGCCACCCCTTATAAATACAGACACCGCAAACAGTGCCTCAGTCACCAGTCGACCGGCAAGAAGATCACATCGTATTGCCAATCGCCGCTGAAGATGCCCAACGGAGCTTTGGGCGAAACGTACGGAGTAAAATCCATTGGACCACGGCTACTTAGCCCGGAAACATTTGCTACCAAGATTCTTTAATGAGTCAACAGTAAAAATATTTTGGTTTTTTATAGCACCATACAAACCAAAATAGGGATATACAAAATATACATCTACGACTTTCAAATCGTATAAGTTATTGAATAATGGTTTGTGAACCGTTCTTTACCAACAAACGACTTTCACGTGATTGTTTCGACTGACAGATTTTATTTTAACATGATATTTATATTTGCACATAAAATACATGATAATTAGCGAATGTTAATTACCGATGAGCCACTTGATTTGTTGGCAAACAAGTATTGATTTGTACAGCTGTGTGTATTCGGCAGTAAAATAATGATTTATTGACTATTGAATCAGTAATATGTTATTGATTTTGATTGGTATTGCTAGACAAAAGTAGGTACCATAAAATGTAGTACATGAAGAACCAAATACATATATAACATATGGCATTATATATTATTACAATAATTCTATATTATTTATAAGCTTTATTTAAAGTGCGACATATGAATTAAATTGAATTTTCAAATGTGTAAATATCAGATTAGGTTTCAATAAAAAGAAGAATTTTGTTATTTTAATAATGCAAAAAAT
The DNA here is from genome assembly GCA_039654895.1 of Mongoloraphidia duomilia. Classification (NCBI taxonomy): domain Eukaryota; kingdom Metazoa; phylum Arthropoda; class Insecta; order Raphidioptera; family Raphidiidae; genus Mongoloraphidia; species Mongoloraphidia duomilia. The sequence continues at coordinate 14,019,617 of CM077524.1, forward strand.
TATAGATACGAACAGATATGAACTATTATGGATTTTTAAATTTTCGAGTGAACAACGATGACCTTGAGATTGTTTATAAAGCATATTAATTAGATCAGAAATTGGTAGCTACAGGTTTGATGAGCTATTTAGAAAAATTTTCTAAATAGCTCATCAAACCTGTTGCTACCAATTTATTTGATCAGAAATTGGTAGCTACATGTTTGATGAGCTATTTAGAAAAAATTTCAAAATAACTCATCAAACCTGTAGCTACCAATTTATTTGATCAGAAATTGGTAGCCACATGTTATTGAGCTATTTAGAAAAATTTTCTAAATAGCTCATCGAACCTGTAGCTACCAATTTCTGATCTAATTAATATTATTTTGAATGAAAATTTATAACACCTACGTCGAAAGTGTCATCCTAGTAACTAGTTGGATAATTTTCGACACAGTTATTGTTATGCTTCAACGAAAGTAGATTTGAAATCAACTGTCACGCAAATATAGACACCAATACAATAATTTGATCTTTAATTTAAGATGGACAATGGTACATAATTATTATTGCTCAACTATAGAATGTGCTCAAGCAGAAAATCTCATTTCTCGAATTGCACAATGACAATGTATTTCATATTGTTTATCATCAAACAAGCGCATCTTACAAACGCTATTTGCACGTTTTTGTAAAACAAAAATGTCTTTATTGTGAAGCAATTTCTATGTTTTTATTTCAAGTACATTTCTCAATTCCAGTAACAAGTTATTATTTTCATCTTCTAGTGATCATATACATATACCATATAAGTACAATGCAAAAGATATTAGTCGAAATGAAGAAATTAATGTCAAAAAAAACAGTTATTAATTCATTGTGAACCAAAAAAATGGAAATAAATTTTAAAAATAAGTTTACAAATTTTTTTTCACATTTTTAATTCGTAAAAGTTTTACTTCAGTCGTGTGTACCGCGACACATGCCTTTTTCATATTTGTAGATACGATACAAAAATTAATCATTTTTCTTTGCATTTTAGAAAAAAATATATAATTTACATTTTTATCAGATTAACAAAATTTAATTTTAAAAAACTACCAATTATTAACACTTTGGTTTACTATAATTTATTTAACTGTCAATAACGTTATTAATGTTAGATTACACCGTTGATAATAACAATGTTAAAAGTGGGAGGTCGAGTCGGGTAAATTGGTTTTTTAAAAAGTTGTTTTAACAAACGTAACCTCGGGTCTTCCTACCAACCAGTTTAATCCCATTTACATTTTTTTTCATCGTTGAGTTTGAACTAAATTCCGTTTATCTTTTAATAAAACTGCACCGTTTTACATCTATACAGGGAACACCGAGGAACCACTAAAAAACTCGATATAGTTTACTACTAGTTATCAATTGACGCATATTTTCGTTCTGCATAATGAAAAGAGTCCATGCAAGTAACTTTTATGTCTCTTCAACAATTTGTTTCCAAAATATTATAGTTCTTCAATAGCAGCAAGACGTTTATTTCTTGCGTGTAATTTTTATATTTTGTATGATAAAGTTTCCCGAATTTTAGTCTATCCGTTTGTACCGGCATCACTCGAAAATGACTGGACCAATCTGGAAGAAAACTAGACTGACCGGTAAAAGAACCGGCCACCATAATTTTTTTTCCTTCTTTTATTTCCACAATGGGAGCTCAGCTGTTTTTTATTCCTTAATTATTAATGCTTTTAGATGTGTCTTTCATTTCATAATGCCTTTAGTTTTTATTTGAACAGATTAAAATCATTTTCAACCATATTATGATATATATATTGATTAACTCGATGCCACGATGGCTCAACGATGTAATACGAGTTCGAGGAGGACATACACGTTATTAAAAATTTCTGGAGTCTATTAAAAACAGCCCACGTTAATGTTTTAAAGCTAAGACAAAAATCCTATTTGTATTGTTCTTTTTTGTGGTCCCTTTTCAGCTAAGTTATGCATTTCGTATTAACAACAAATGGTTCTTTAACCTATTATCAATATCTAGTAAAATTATTCAATATTTCAGTACTTTTGTGAAGTATTTTAGGGCCGGTTTTTTGCCGCTCAGTGTAATACCGACTCAAACCTTAAAGTTTGATTCTTTTTATCCGGCTGCGCAGTGCGCTGAAGTTAATGTAAGGTTAAAATGGATGTTAACGCGAGCGAAACCACTGGTAAAGACTAGTATTTATTCATATATAAGTATGAAGTTTTTGCTACCGATTAACCAACATTTAAATTTTTTATGTAACCGGTCAATCTATAGCACGTTTGCAAAACAATCAGTGTGTAAAAACCATAGATATCTTTAAAAATATTTTACTGTCTTTAGTAGAACACAAGTTTATTTTTTTTAGTTCACTATATTGAGACTCTACTGTAGTTCCCATATATCTCTCACAAGTGCAGGTGAACAAATTTAAATTCGAATGAGATATAAACTTTTGACATTTATATTAGTTTTAATTGTACACCTGATGGGTGTTTTCAACGATTTATAATTATTATTAAAACTTAATTTCATTTCTAATTTACCTTAACAAATTTATTAAGTTTTTATTTTGTGTTCAATAAGTATGACGTAATCGTTTACTGGTTTTTATGAGCACTAAAATTATGGCCCATGGTTATAATTTAAAATTACCTTCAAAGTCGTGATTTGTTTAATGCGCAAATATTTTTGTTTAATTTGCAACGAAAAAAACCATATAGAGAGCCCCTTTCATGGACATATTTGCCCGTCGGCCTCTTTGTTCTGTGATTACCCTAAAACTATTTAATTAACTTTATGTTTACAATACTTTGATCATGAAGCACAGTTCAGCAATCACGTTTTTGATACAAATATTTAACAATAGACCACTCTATCGCTACACATATGTTACTTACATAACTGTTAAAAAATTCAATAATATTATTTTTTTATAAAATGAACGTAACAGATTGGGAATTGACCAGAACATACAATATCTTTTTTATAGCTATGAAATGAATGTGACAAAAATCATAATTTTGAGTTCAATGATGTATTACGTTACTACATCGAAATATTTTTTTACAAGAGATTGTCCACAATTCTAATAAAAGGAACATATCAATCAAAACGAAAAGAATACCCCAAAAATTATCAAATTATGTTTAATTACAAACGAGTTTATACATATTCAATTGAAAATATTATACAGATTGTATCAAATTAAAGCTATGCATAGGGCGTTCGCTGTGTAAGATAGAGATCGATATAATGCAATAAGTAAGAACGAGATAAATGATCGCTAATAGGAAGTTTCTGTAGTTACTGACTACTGAAATAAGAAATTATTGATAAAATCACATAACAAAGATGACGCTATCAGATTGTATGGGTTAGTATGGGTATTAGTAATTATTTACGGTAACTACAGAAACTTCCGATTAGCGATCATTTATTTCGTTCTTATTTACTGCTTTATATACCGATCTCTGTCTTACACACAGAACGCCCTATGCACAGCTTTAATTTGATACAATCTGTATGACAGCTTTTACTTATAGTGTTTTATATTATCTGGAATCCTTGACTACGGAATTTTATTTACAAAAACATAAGAGGGTTTGTTAATGAAGTGAGAAGTCTGTTACTTTATTTGCATAAAATGACTTGGAATTACTATGAAATCTAAAACGTGGTACACAAAATTAAGAGGAGATTTATTTTCCAGTATGAAATTTAATCTGTATTTTTAAGTATCGCTGTCTAATGATGTCATTCTTTCCGGGACCGCGTTACAAAATATTATAAATATTTCTATCCGAGTCACACCTAACGTTATCTTAAAACAATGCTCATAAAACAATGAAATGCAGTACCTACTTTAAAAAAGCTGAAGTAATCGGGACTGTTTACTCTTAGTTAAATATTGTAATTGTTGATGGCACACCTTTCGAATAACGCGTTGGAATAAATTAATATAAATTATTCATTTTTTTAAAGCACTAACTTTTTTAAGTTATAATGCGCGTGCGCTGAGCACATCGGATAATTTGTTTCCGCATCGTGGATTTTTCAAGGCAATGCAAACACCTGATTATATTACATTATTATCTTTGTACATTTAATTATACGCATTTGTATTACGTATATCTCCAAGTGAATACATAATATTGTGTTAACGTGAGGACAAAGTCTGATTCACAATACTAAAAATCGTAAACACAATTCAGTTTTCAATGGGCGTGTCCTTTATTTTTTCATTCGCAGTTTTTATAAAAAAAATACGTATAGTTGCATCTCTTTCATAAAATCTTTATAGTTTTAGAGATACACAAAAAAATTTTAATAAGGGTCCAATTTGTACTTCCAGTGACAGAGTCGAAAAACCGAAGTATAATAAAATTATGACTGTACACTACCCTCAAAACGTAAAGTAAAGTGGTTTTCACCCCATGGCGGCTATGTATGAGTCTGTAGAATTTCTTTTGTTCACAATAACCAATACCAATTTGAATGATTTCTTTATGGAAACGTTTGTCTCAGTACTGGCTCCAGGTCTAATCAGATCGGTGATTTTGGAAATATACGCATTTTTGTAGGTACTTATAAGATAAGATAAAAATTTCTGGAAACGATATCGGGCGTCGACTCCAGTTTAAGAACAGCTCTTTATAAGAAAGCGTTAAAAATTGTTTAATTAAGAAGGCTTTACATTTTTTCAAACAATAAAAAAGTATGTTGCTTTGCTTTAAACATGGATGTTTATAATTTCTAATTTATTTGATCCGGTGTTTTATTAAATGATGAGTTAATAAGAGATGATTTAAAGAATATTTGCATTGTCTTTCAATGTTCGTTGATTGTTCTACAATGAAGAGATAATAATATGCATAAGATGTAGGCTACTGAATTGATGATACTTTATGCAAGAGTTGCATTTGTCTTGTTATTTATGATTTAGCCTTCGGCTACAACATGTTGTTTTCATATTGCTTACATATTTATTCAGGTGAGTCACAAGTTTTTTTTTATCAACTTCAAAATATATAGTACCTACTAATGATACTACAAGACGATGAAATAATTCCGCATATAGGTACCCTAGAGGACGTTGAAGACCACTTGATTCCAATTATTCCTATTCGGGATAGTTCGGATGAGGCTGTTAAATTTTGATTCCGTTCATTTTGTGATGTTATTTAGCTACGATATTCTTTTTAACACGCTTAAATTACTTCCACCTGTATGTATGTATGTATGTATGTATGTATGTATGTATGTATGTAAGTAACGGATTCTTTGAACGCGATTTTCACCCACTTCAAAACTTCAGATTGAACTGAAACTTTGCACACTTATCAAGGACCGATGACAATACAATAATTCAATAAGTTTGTCCCATTATCCTGACCAGGATCTCCAGGACTAAAAAGCAAAAATAAATTGTGATTTAAAAAAACTAAAAAACACGCTTTAATGGTAAACTGAACTAAAAAGTAAAAAATAAATTTTATTGTAAAAAAGCGTGGTGTGCTTTGTACCATGTTTTCATACTTCATAACAACTGATATCGAGCACCTCACGCATTTTTACAATAAAAAGTATTATTTACTTTTTAGTTCAGTTTACCATTAAAGCGTGTTTTTTAGTTTTTTTAAATTATAATTTATTCTACTTCTGGGTCTTTTTTGCTCTAATTTGCCCATTATATTATTCTTCTCCTCGCGTTATGTGACCAAATTATGTCATTTTTTAAAGAATATTTACTATTGTTTTGAATTTACTATACAGAAAAAATAGGTTACTGAAATACAATTTGATTGAGTCTTTTTAAAAATGTATTGGATTAAATTTATTTGCATATGTATTTAATATTTGGCAAGATCTTTAGAAATGCAATAAATGATCGCACAGCTTCGTATCATCATGTCGCGTCGGTCCTGTCGAAGTCCTCGCCGCGACGATTGACATTATACATAGGATGACATGCCAAATTGACATAAAAAGCTTCGACTGTTATCGCCCTAATTCCATCAGATACAAAACTTAAAAACCACTTTATATCATATTAATTATTACACCTGTAAATACACTGTTAAAAATAACTTTATGACACAATAATGTATCTCATGCTGAGATTTATACAAAATATCATTACTTTTTTTCTTAGAATCATTTTGTGTTTTAGCCATGCAAATACAAACACATTTATTTATTTAGTTTTGCTTCATTTGTTGCCAATCGGAAAAAATAATGTGTCAGTATTCTTATGATTGATTAATGGCTATGTATTTTATAGCTATACTTACGAGTAATACTTAGCTATGGATATTTTAAAATGTTTCGATAAGTTTGATTTTTCCGTGGGTGGAATAATTGAAAATATTGATTTATGATCTATGTTTTATAAAAACACGTGTTTTGTTTGATTGAATTGTTTAAATTTTAGATTATAAACCCGACAGATTTATCTCTGAAATATATTTAAATTTAAATTATGTCGAACTAAAAAAATGCCATACCAGTCAAAATGTTTGGCCATTAAAAAAAAGTATTTTATAAAAAAATACATACTTTGCAGCTGTCGAATTATGCTAACAATAGTTCTACAAATTAAATTATACATTATTTATAAGCTAGGTCATTATTTTTACAAATAAATTTGCGTTACCGATTCACAACGAAATTAAAAAATGATATCTACGTTTTTTGCTCCATTATTTTAGGATATAGTTTTCGAATAAATAAATTGTTTAAAAAGTGTTCAAAGCTTTACTATGCATTCTAAGAAAACAGTCATTAAAAATAAGTGTATATATAATATATTTATTGCACGGTGAACAGTAGCCAGTGTCAGACAGTTTATTTGGTGGCTCAGTAATTTACATTGCTTTTATAATAGTTAATTTTATGCAGGGCGCAGGCTACGTTTATCGATTGTTCAAGAAAGTTTTTTTTTTTAATAATTGGATCGTTCTGTTTTGTGTGGCCGGTTGGCCATAAAGTTAGACTGCAAACTAGTATTTTAAAAGCAAAACAAAATTTTGGAATTTCATATCTTTTAGCTATTTCGAAATTTAAATTTAGTATATTATTTATAATTTTAAATGTAAATTCACTGTTTATATTCAACATTATTAATATAAATCAGTTTAGACACTTTGTGTAGCAAAAAATACATGAAAAATAGCACAGAATAGCATATTGGGTAGTATAATCTGAGAATTAGTGAAAGTGTCAATTTGGCTTTTCAATTTATTTTTAAAAAGGATAATAACTTAAAATATGAATTGGAACCGATTACCTTGACAAGGAAAATAGTTTTAAATCGTTTTCAGAAAGTTAGTATGGCATTTTTCAGTTTTCGTTTGTTACTTTTATGAAGTGAAGTATTTATTATAAAAAAAAAAAAAAACAGATTGTCTGTTCAATTAAATGTTTATTAAATTTTTTGAACAAACGTTTATTAAATTTTTTGAACACTTTATAGGTACAAGTTTTACCTGGTTTAAAATATATGTTGACGTTCATTGCAAAAAAATCATTTGGGATATATGGCTTTTATGCATTTGATTTTAATTTATTCAACAAATAACCCTTACCTGCTACAATATGCTAATTTTTTTATTTATAATCTGTACGTAAATTCAATAATAACATTAACTGGTTCAACTAAATTTAACAAGCGATCCCAATTTTAATCAATTTAAACACTGCAAAAAACGGTGTATCAAAATAAGTAATGTTTTTACTAAAACGCAATTTTATAAATAAGCAGGTACCTATTATTCTAGAACTACATAATTCGAAAAAGATCTAAGATATTTAAATAATGCTAGTAAAAATAGTCCCTTTAAAAAATAAAAAATTACAGATTTTTTTCGAAAAAAAATGGGTGAATAGAAAGGAGGTAGGCTTTTCGAGATATTATCACTATTTAGAATGAGAGAAACGAAACTCTACCCGAGCGAAGCCGGATAGAACACTAATTAGTTTTTAAATAAATTATATCATAATAAGCATATACATATTATTTGGTATAGCTAGTCAATACGAAATAAACAATAGTTTATCAAATTATCACTTATGCTAATACAGGAAGCTAGATGAGCTCACATTTTCATTTATTCTATGTGCTAAAGTTCATTTCAAAATTGATAAATTGGTTATTTCTAAAATAAAGACGCATCCATCATATAAGCATATAATTAAACAGTCGTTAAATTCTCTTTGAAAATTATGAACGTATTGTAATTATTAGTGCTAAGACTGTTTTTTAAAGAATCTGATGAGAATTTTTCGACTGATTTTAGCAACGATCTTAATAAACAATAGCCTTAACAATTAACTATTTCTTTAAATTACATGATTTATGAAAGTTTGTAGACAGCTGCCATTTTTTTTTTAAACAAAAATGTATTTTTTTATCAAATCTCTCCATAAGTCAGAAATTATCAGAACCTACATTCTAATCTAAACTAAGTAGTGATCACATTTCTTTTTCGCTACATTTTCTGGTCACATGTCTTGAGGTACCTTCTCAATTTACAAAATGTGAAACTAATTCACTAACGTACATTTTCTGTCGAAATAAATGCCTCAAGTGCAGTAGAAAGGTTGAGACGGGAAAGAACCCTCGAGAAAGTAACGAGACGAGAACGAGAATATTCTCTCGTCTGAATTTGACGAGACGGCAGAATTACATAATACCTACAATAAATCTTCCACAATAAAATGAAGTATGTAACTGCATTATTTCAATACAAAATGTCTAGTTTTTTTCTACGATGGGTTTCCATTCTTAGCGTATTTTAATTGAATATATTACATCAAATCTGTGAGAAGAAACTCTAGCTTACAAATACATGGTATTCCTTTTAAAGGGTGACTTGTAGTTGATTCCTCTTTAAGAAACTAAACATTTACTACCATAATAGAACAAATAGATGTAAAATATAACGAATAAATGTTTAACAATACTTTAAAACAGGTCTGTATTTATATAGAAACCGGTAAGACTCACCGAGTCTTCATCAGTTTATGTGTAAAAAAACTTTCTTGCAGTTGTTTCACTTTGTAATAATTAAAGACCGGATAATGATGTCTCTAACCCCTTATTCATGGTGAGCGGCAGATGTAAGGCAACGCTTTTGGTAAACTGATATAATCACATCTAGCGCATACCATCAATGAAAGGTTGAAACACCTTACTATCCCCACTCGTAATAATATAATTAAAAGCATTCAAAGCTCGCCTTTTTACTAACTTAACAATTAAGAATGTCTTTTCACGTACATAAAAACGGATTGAGATTTCGAAGAATTTAGACCTTTCGTGGATTCTCTATACATGTGCGAAAAGCGAGTTTTAGGTGTCCGTCCGTCCGTATGTGCAGGGATCTGGCTGACACAGTTCTGCGCATCTAAACCAATTTTTTAACTTAGCGTTTTTTAAGGATTCCTAGGTTTTTTTTTCATTTTTCTCCTAGAGTCCTCCAAATAAAAGTAGTTTACTGAAGAACGAAAATTGAAAACACAGAAAGGATTGCTTATACTTGATGAACCAATTATAGAGGACTTTTTTATAAAAATTGTCGTTTTTATACAAAAAAATACTTTTAAACGATTATTTTTTAAGAATTTAAACAGACGTTTACCTAATAATTATTTAGATCTTTTAAAATCAAATTAATTTAAATTCTAATCAAGAAAGTATTACTGTCAGCACCAGGAACGTTTTTGGTTCGCAAATATTACAAAACGTATGTTTTAAAAAATTTAAATTGTTTTAATATTGCACAAGATTTTTATCAATTTGCATTTTATAATGCAAATTACTGTACAACTGATTTGCAATAACAATGCATTTTATGCTTCGCTGAATTTCCATAACAGGTAATTCAAAATCAACTGAACAACCGTGCTTTAAAACCCCGATAAGAAATTTGTTTTAAACAAAAGAAATATTTCAATTTTCAGTATTTGTGATTTATTGTAAAATTAATGTTTTTACGCGTTTATTTTAAAAAAAAAAAACGCGCTGAATAATAATACTATAAAATTAATAATATTATTAGATATTATTTTTAGATTTTCAATGCATTATTTTTGTCAATCAAAAGATTTTTTGGGGAGAACGCCGAGTGTCTGCACAACAAAAATATTATGTATTTCAGAAAAATACTATAGAGATACAAGCTTAGAATACAATTAAATTTGCATACATTCCTACATCAGTAAACATTGGCTACATTATTTCTCTCTTTATTTTCCTTAGCCACGCGGCAAAATTGAAAAAATATGAAAAAATTAATCTGCTGATTACATTATAATATTGTTTTTTGCTATTTAAGCCGCGCGAGGCGCTAGTTGTTGCCAATTTTAGGCCAGAGTTGCATCTATTATAAACTCTATACTGTTTTAAGGTGACAAAATGTTTTGTTCAATCTTATATCAAAGTTTAAGATAATATCTCATTGTGTATGCATTTGCATATATTTTCAAATATTATTCCGAAACTTTAAAAGATTATCTTGGAAAGGTCGACTAACCTCTTAACAGTAAAATTTTGTGATGGCACCGCTATGCTATTTTTTAATAACCGTTTCCACTGGCATGAACATAACGAATGTGTACTTAATTATATAATAACGCTAACTAAGTCTATTTATATATAGAATTGAAATGTACGCGTGCGACAAAACCGTGAATATTTTTATCTTTGTCTTTTTAATTGAATGACGGGACACTACGCTGCAGTGATTTTCTTTTCCGCGCTCGGCAAACTTTGCAAATAATTCTTTCGAAGGACGTGAAAAAACTGTTAAGCGATGCAAAAGAAAACCTACCATTTTTTTAACTTACGAATACAGAATTGTACTTTCAGTCGTTTCAAAATTTCAAGCGAAATTTGGAGGACAGTGTGGTGTAACGGTTAGCGTAGCGGCCTTTGGATCACACTGTTGTGGGTTCGAATCCCACCTCTGCTCATGGATGTTTTGTGATGTCATTTAGTTTTAAGGGAATTGTTATTTAATGTATTTAAGATGCTAATGACCTAAATTGTCGACGCGTCTATAATCTACAATAAATAAATATCAAGCGAAATTTATTTCTTGGAAGGTACGCTTAACTCTGAAACACCTTGAACTAGAAAGTGGAAACGTAAAACTCGCTAAAAATACTCGTCTTAAAAAATACAGACATATTAAAATTCAAATATAGTTCCTTTATATCCTTGAATAAAAAATCGAACTATATTTTTATACGACAAAGAAAACAAGCTAAGAGTTCATTAATTATTGGAGGTAGCTGATAATAAAAAATTATGTTTACTTGTATGTTCAGTTGTTTTTTTTTTTTTTAATTTTTATACGCTATCAATAATTACTTAATTATAATAAAAAATAGTTACATAAACTTTGATCACACAGTGCTATTTTTAGTTACAAAATAATGTGATTTATCGAATGTAAATAATAATCAATTTTGTATTCTTTTTTTCTTGAACAACAATAAATAACAGGGCAGTCAGTTATTATCATTCTAAATAATGAAGCATTGTATATGATTTTAATTTTCAGATACTACTATATTTCATATGTAACAAATATTTCAATTGTTTAAATTAGTTAAATTTAATGATATTTTTGTTAAAAAATAGTAAAAGTATCGTTGGCAACAAAAAACAAATGCCATTTAAAGCATAAATAATTCATTTAAGGAAAAAAAGGAAAAAACAGTCGTCCTAAATAGAAGTTGTAAATTATCGACGTTCGACAACAAAGGTCATAACTTATAATCATCCTAAGATGCGGTAGAAGCTAGTGATATTATAGTAAATAACACTGATCAATTTTATCCTGTTTTGATAACAGAACTTTAAAGTGTTATATATATATATATTATTTTGATGGGTACATTTTTTTTCTTGTTAAATGGGTTTACTGTAATTAAATACTATTTTCGCCTTCACTAACATCTGAAGAGAATCACGGCTTAACACAGAATGCATGAGCATTGAGCATACAGTATTGTAAAAGGTAGGTAAGAAAAGGATGGGAAAATTTGTCAAAATTTTTTTAACAAAATGTTACTGCCATTATATTAGTTAAAGACGGTCTACCGTAACTTCATAACCCAATTATATTACGATTAGATTATTGTAGATAATAGACACTCGACAACTAAGTTAATTATCGTCTGATTGACCTAATTAAGGTTTAATCGTCTCGTTGCAACACCTGCATTTTGTTATATTTATATACATGAAATTGTCGCAAAAAGTCATTCACAGCTCAGCGTATCGGCGTATTTCTATTGGTATCAGACGACGCATTTCACAGCGAGGCGTACGACCAGCGAACCGGCCGAGACACATCCGATCGGTTGAAATCTCAACTGGCGCCGGTCGAGGCGCGGGCCCAGTACAGCTTATACAGCGTTCAGAGTGGGGCGCGGGTGGTCAGTCATAGCGAAAGATATTGAGCACTTGATCTATTTTCCTCGATAAGCGAAACTGTGAAAGCAAGGATAGCTGGCGACAAGGACGGATCTAGGTTTTTTGGAGCCTAGGGCTTATTGAAGTCCAATGGGCCCCATTTTTTACTATACGATAAGTGCTCATTGTTAATGAAAAAGTATTAAAAATGTATGATAATTCAATTTTTGTGGGCCCTTGACACTTGCGGAGGCCCTTAACACTTGGGGGCCCAGAACTTAAGCCCTATTAGTCCCTATGTAGATCCGCCCCTGGCTGGCGAAATATTGACGCGACACTTTCAGTCTATAATATACAAAACTAGCACTGGGCTAATTGCTGGTCAAAGCAAAGGCCACTCCGTTAAAAAAAAAATTGACGCGACCCGCGACTGCGTAGCTATGAAAAGGGCCTTAGTAGTGCTGTTGTCGAGAAGGCGTTGCTACATCCCCAGCTCAGTTATACCTACAGAAAGAGCATAAAGCCGTGTCCGACCACCTGAGAGGTCAACGTACAGCGCGACGAGAGCGCAGCGTAGGGCTATATGAAGCATACCGATTACCGACCTGTGTTTATATGCTTGCGTACAGGGCTCCGAACGTTCAAATACTAATAATATCTTAAAAAAATAAGATAGCAAAATCGTTGAAAATGTTAATAACTTGAAACAGTTTAAAATTAAAAAAATACGCTATATTTTTAAATCTCAAGGTAAAAACGTGAAAAAAAAGTAACTTGTTAGATTTGTGACTACGACGATTTATGAACCATTGATTAGTCTAGTCAACGAATGATTCTAGCCGGAAAGTCAATAAGCGCAAAAACCAAATTCTGGATTTTGTTTGGACTGGTTAATAAAAAAACATACTAAAAGTCCTTGACCCTCGGGTGGACGCTAGACTTCACAGGTCCCTTTTTTAGTTTTTCGCGTATATCTCGAAAACAGTTGGTCCTACGAAAAAATTCCATACATGAAAATTGTAGCTGACAAAATTTTCTACATTTTCTATATTTGCGGTTTTTCTATCTCCAACCGTTAACAAGTTACACGCTTCGGATCAGGTTAAGATAAAATCGAGGATAAAATGATAAACTTATATACCATTTTGAAGGAAATTTAATTCTCTACAACTTTTTTTGTAAAATGAAAGGCTGAGGAGCTAGAGAGAAAAGTTCGGCAAAAAATGTGTGCGAAAAATGTTTTTTGAAAAATATCGGTTTTCAGAAGCGTGTAACTCGTTAATGATTGAAGATAAAAAAAACCTCAAATATAGAAAATGTAGGAAATGTTGTCAGCTACAATTTTCATGCATAGAATTTTTTCATAGGACGAACTTTTAATATATTTTTTATTAACCACTCCAAACAAAGTCCCAAAGTCGATTTTTGCGCTTATTGACTTTCTGGCTAGACCCCTCTTTAGATCACTCATTGACTGAGCTAGAGAGTTAATTGTCAAATAATGAGGTATGTAACAGCAGTTTTGTGTCCGTGCCGTACTTATATAAATTAGGCTTTAAGGTGGCTTGTTTGACACTTTGTTTTTAGTTAAATGATTTCGATTTGTTATACACTATTATGCCATGTACGTCTGTACGAATTAATCTCAATTTTGCTACTTCAAGCAGTTACGCGAAGTTGCAGAGTGATGTAACGCGGCATTGCGGAGTGACGTTCAGCGGTTTTAAAGTACAACCGATTAAATGTGTTTTTAATATCGATCAAATATCAGAACCTCACAAATATTACTTTTGCATTTTTTTTCTGTTCTTAAAGTACTGAGAGCTATAAAAAAATACGGATTTGAAGCCCTGTATATTTAACACTCGAATGTGTATACAGTGTTATCGTGCAAGAAACGCTCTCAACACTTTAAGGAACGTGTATTCCATGGCCTTTGATGGTCATAATGAAGCTGTGGAAAACACGTAGCCGGGCGTTTATTCGATAATAAATTCCACAAATGCACGTCTAAGAGTAAAGTTTTGAAACTTTAAAGATTTAAGTAAAAGTAAAAAGACTAGGCAATAAACATTTGATAAATTGGTCCAAACAACTGAAAATGTTTCTGTCAGTAATCAAACACTCGGTTCAACCAAAGAGATAAGAAATCTATGCTTACGTCTACGATTTAACTTCGAAAATGTAGAAGATATTTATAAGAACGGCGACTGTGGAAGTTATCTGAATAATAAAACTGAAAATTTATTTGATAGTTTCACCGGCTTTCATATTGGAACCTGGTAACTGACGGTTTGTGTATATTTTATGGTTTTTAAATAAGCAAAGTTTTATTAATTTCCAAAATACATATTAAGTGTTAAAAGTGATATCAATGTTTACTCTATTTTAAATAAAACAAATAAAAGTGTAATAAGTAATTACATAAAATTTTAAGAGTTAAGTATGAATACTCAAATGATAATAAATTAATGCCAAGGTACCTTGCTGAAATTTCTATCTTAATTTTTTTCTTTACAAAAAAACTAAAAATAAAATTACTTTAAATAATTATTTTCAAAACTTCTCGAAATCTTCCCGCTTTGTAAAGATATTATGGCATTAGCTTAATTATAAATTTAAACGGTAAAAAATGACATAATCAGTTTTAATTTTAAAGTGACTAAAATAATTAACTCTAATGAGCTGTGACGTAAGTTATTCTTGTCGCGGAATACGGACCTGGAAGTTATGAGCCATTGTGTTTGCTTGAACAGCGTATAACAGAAGTTGATTTAAAAGCGCTATAAACCATAACCGCATATTTTAGCAGCTAAATTTGAACTCTTGCTATATACAGTCTCTGATTTTCCAGAACCATACTTGCTTGTAAACGACTATAAACGCTGCAGTGCACGTTCATATTTTTGTTTGGTTGCTTTTAACATTCCGAAAATGTTTTCTTACTGCTGTTTAGTTAATAACAATTTTGGGATGGTTTAAGACATCACTGGACTCAGAAAATTATGTAGTTTGTGAAAACTGTACATTTCCTATTTTTGACCACATTTATTGTCACCGAATTGTCACTGAAACTCAAATTTGCCTGAATAGAGAAGTTTTGATTTTAACATTTTTTCAAAAATAATTATAACTGAATATTATGCTAAAAATGTTGATACCATTTCAACCGGGACACGCTTTAAGAGTAACTTGCTGTTTTTTTTTATTATTTTCGAATTGGCTTCCTCTGTCACAAGCCATTAACCTGCGAGATCATTATGTTAAAAATAACAGTGTCAGTTTCTTAAAAACTTATTTGAATTCTCAGAGTTAAATAATAATGTACCTATTATAATTATTTATAAACTTAAAAAATCAGTGCGTTATTTGATGCATTAATTAATATTTCAAAAAAACTCAAAACATCACAATATTTTGGTGGTTTATTTTCAAAATACGTCAAAACAACTTATACCAACTTCAAAATATCATAAATACTTGAACGTCTTGAGCAGCTTTTGTTTTGATACTCATCTTTTTTGTGCAGATATTTATTGTTATTGAATATAACGGGTATTTTATATTATAATACACAACTGATTTGTCTAATGCGTTTTTATAAACAATTTTACAATTTTCGTGCATATTTACGCATAATCTAACGGATTTTTTTTATATTTATATATAAATCATATGATCGACATTTATTACCCATTTTTTTGGAATCGTTGACAGAGAAACCTATATAATATCAACATAGACTGAAAAAAAAGGAAATTCAACGTATGATCACGATATATTTTGATAATTTATGTTTCGATTTTAAACTTTATGTTTATCTTCTAGTGCTTTAAATTTGATCAAAATAAGATATAAACTAAACTTATACATTCTTACAGTAGCGTAACGCAAACTCTTAAGCCCCACCCCCCGCAAAATTAAGTTTGGGTCCCTTATCACGATATATTTTGCAGTTTATACTTTGTGTACTACGTTTGCAAAAAAAGTTAAATATAATACATCGAACTGCCACTCGGGGTCTGCGTGGGTGTACGTTACGCCACTGCAACGGTTTTATTTATTTTTTGTATAAAAAAACAACTTAAAAAGTCCAAAAATAATAATTTATTATTAAAATACTACAAACTAACGAAATGTTTTTTATTTATAAAGTCATTCACTTTTAATTTTTTTCCATACGAAAAATGCATTTTTTAAGGTCCAGTTTGGATTAGAATTAAAATAAAAAAATTTAAAGGGCATAAGGGAACAAAATAGATCTCTTAGATTGCAGTACCTATAGTCTATACTCTATACCTTCGAGCCTCTACAGTCTACAATTAAATGTAAATTCAGTCCTGTTTTTATGAAAGTTTGTATTGTTAATTTTATTCCTTTTCAATAAAATAATTGACAATAAAAACGAAGTCGTTAGTAATATTTTATTCATTCTCTATTTAATAAAAGTAGGTCTTGTATGAAATCAATGAAAAGAATGAACTACTGTAAAAATATTCACTGCAAAGACTGTTTATGGTTTAATTAGAGATATCGTAAAGTAAATAACACGTAAAGTAAGATCTCTTTGCATACACTTATTGTTAACGATGTTGATGCCAAACTTTCGCCTTTTTATGCCACCTATTGATTTTTCATTTAATATGTTTATCAAGGCATTAAGTGTAATGCGACCTAATTAAAAATACCGAGAAATATCTTAATTATTCACGACTATGATCCAGTTTCTGGTGTTTTCAATGAGGTATTTTTAATTTGTTTTTGAAAAAAGATGAACACATTTAATTTTTTATACAAAACAAAAATAAAATTTCCGACCAAACTATTCTAATAATTTTTACATGTTACCCTTATTTCCGGCTATTTTTCTCTGTTGAAATGATATTCATTAATTTAATGGTAAATAGTGTACAAAAAAGTTTTAATATTTGACGAGATATTTGAATTGCGATTATATTATTGTAGGCATTTTAATGTTTTATAATTGTCACAAAAACGATTCTAAAAACATTTAAAGTAGATACTACCTACTTTAAATGTTTTAATACTTATAATTATAAAACTTACAATAACATAGTTATATTAAATATTTCTTAACTGAAAAATGCTTTCTGGAATGTATTTCAAAAAAAAAAACAAACACTATTAAATTTAAAACAATAAAATATTTTGTATTGAATACATCAATGCAACTGCATTTGATACTAATTCACACTAAGAAACATAATATTCTGTATCAAATCAAAATATTGTAATATAATAAGATAAACAACAATCACAATATAGGAGGTTAATATACGTATACTTATATTATTTAACTTTTGAAATTAAACTTTGATACCCAGTTGAGAATTTCTCATAACAATTAAATATCAATAAACATTTCTTTGATTTGTTTTCGAAAAATATGAAAAGATATGCAGAAGTGTATTCGTGTTCAAAAGAGATGTGTACTTTTAATACCAAAAGTTACTTCAAAATAAACAATAATGCAGCGTTTTTCCTAGCTTCAACTATAAAATTGCATAAAGCTAAAAAGCTATAAAACGGTGGAAGCAAAGAGTTGCTACTGGCAAAGGATACGCCAAACCCGTTTCCTCCACCGTATAAATCTGACACCGGTTATTTCGTCAGTTTCTTCCATTAAACATGAGTTTTGATATATTTTTACTGGCATTTCAATACAATACATATTCATTAGCTTGATTTAACTGGTAAATTATTAAATTCAGACATTTTTAAAAGCTGTTTTTTACTATACAGTTAATAATTTTCTAGTGTTTTATTCTGAAGTTTTTGTGATAATTTATGAAACCATAAAACATTTTAACATAAAAATGAACAGCTTTTCTAACTTTCTGAAAAGTTTCAATATATATTTTTTGCAAAAATATTTAGTATTATTGATTATTAACACAATATGCGTATAGAAAATATTTACTGTGGTTTACGAAAATTACAAATGAAGATAATCTTGTGATCTTTGATTATTCTAACTAAACGCGCACGAGATTAAATTTTTAATGTGTTAATGTTTTAGGAGTAAAAATATCGTTTGTATCGAACTTTCATATGCGGATGTTTTCAGAGTAAAATTACTGTCAATTTCGATTCCAGAATTCTTGTTATTTATTACATGAATATATTTTTTTTTTGCACGAAAAAATGTCATTTCGTACCCGTAGTCTAGTTTACCTGATCCTTTTTCAATAAATTTCTTTTATGTCAAGAATTCAATAAAGTAGCTTCGGGTGACTGGGTCGTAATAAAAAATATGTGATTATTTGGTATAACTCACCTCTAAATTTTTGAGAATACTTTCACACATTTGTGCAGGTACATTATTTTCTATTGTTACCGTGAACCCTTCGTAGGCACCTGCTTTGAACACTACTGGACCCGCATGGGAACCACCGACTGTTAAGATTATAGCTAGTATTACCGGCACCCACATGCTGAATAGTGTGATGTGACGTATTATTGACATGCTGGCAATATCAAATAAACTTGTTTAACAATTGAAAAACAAAAATTCTGTTTTTGTAAACACACCCACTCACAACCAGTTAATTCATTTTTTTAAAACAAATCATAAATTGTCATGTCCATAATCATATTCATGACTCACAAATAGTTCGAAACTTGATCTGTTCCAAATTTACACTGAACACTGTCTATTTTCAAATCTTTGAAGGCAAAACAATATAACCTAAAACAGTTTTCACAAATCGTGCGTATTTTTCACTCATAAAACAATTACACTCAATCGATATTTGAATGTTTTAGTATTCACCATGGCAACCAACTACACAACAAAGCGGTTATTTTAAAACAACAAATTAATCAATAGAACTATTATTTATAACTGTTCTAAATAAATCGACACAACTAAACGTTCAGTTTTTAAAATATTTTCACATAAAATTATACACTGTTTTTTTCCATTTATTCACAAACTACTTAAAAAAAAATCTTTAAATTAGCATGAATTTATATAAAACTTTGCTTAAATTAACAGTTAACACAATATATCAGAATAAGATAATTTTTCGATTATTGCTCTTTTTGATATTTTGAATATATCGCGCCAACCTTTCAACTGTTGACAAACAACGTACAGAAGTAACGGTCGTCTGTTACCGACTGATTCTAGTACGTCACTGCCGGTGATTTCAACGGACGTAACGCTATACCGCATGGTACTCTTCAGACAGAAGGTTTTCTGTACATAACACTGTTAATAGTGGGGGAAGTAAATAAGACACAGTATGTACCAACACAAATGAAATGCATAACGCAGGTAAATGCGTGAAGATACGTACCGGCACAATATTGGTTGTTTGAACTCATTTTTTGACTTAGATATTGTTGATTTGACCCCAAACCAATCATTAGTATTCAGTCAACATAGGAAGAATATCCATGTCTGTACTACAGATTTAGGAGAAATTTTCAACAAGTGTAGATTTTCATCGCTCTCATTAATATCGGCTACCATAGCCGAATAAAAGACACCCTACACTTTAAATTTAAGTAGGTACCACAAAATGTCATCAAAATCGATTCAGTCATTCTCGAGCAAATATAGAAATACCTAAAGATAATAGAGGGCAATATAGCCTAGTGGTTAGCGTGCTTAGTGCCGCAACCTCTGGACTGGACTGCCGTGGGTTCGAATCCCACGTGCGCTCATGGATGTTTTGTGATGTTATTTAGTTTTAGGATATAGTTGTTATTTAGTGTAGTTGAAAGACGCTAATGACCTGAGATGTCGACGCGTCTATAATCTACAATAAATAAAATAAACTAAAGATAATATATTATATTGATATAATATATTGATACTCCCACCAGTTCTTGACAGTATTATACAGGGTGTATCACAGGATTGAGAACATAGAACATAAATGAGTGCAACAGGGAAGACATAAACAAAATGGGTAGCGTGACAAAGATAGAATAAACATGGCTAATTTAACTAAATTAATTATCATGGTTTTAAAAGCATGAAAAAGGGCACAGCAATCACTGATGCTAACTATGGAGTTTTCCCTATGTTCGGTTTTCTGTGGTACATCCTGTATACGAATCAGGATAACACAATATATTTTGTATTATATTATTATAAACACAAGCGATTAGGCCCTGCAATCAGGGTCCATTCTGATTGGTCGGATACCCCATCTTGATGTCGTTTGACACACACATACACACGTAAACGAACGTAACAACTAACTATTGAACTCTGTATATTAATATGGATAGTTGATAGCGATTAAAAAATGGGTTTTGTATGTGGAGAATGTTCAAACACATATTCTTCAAGACAGGCATTAATGTTCACAAAATTAGAATGAAAACTTCAGGTAAGGCTTATAATCTATTTCTTTCTATAAGATCAATTTGTTGACATTTCAAAATAAAACCTAATTTAATGTTATTACATGAGATATCCGGATGTCCAAAATTTATACAATATAACATTCATGAGAAGTTGGAATAGAAAAATAAATTTTAATTAAGTTTTATTTTGAAATGTCAGAAAATTGATCAGCTTTTATAGAAAGAATTAGATAACAAGTCTTATCTGAAGTTTTCATTCTAATTTTGTGAAAATGTATTTGAACATTCTCCACATACAAAAGCCCATTTTTAATCGCTATCAACTATCCATATTAGTATACAGTCGAGTTTACTAGTTAGTTGTTACGTTCGTTTACGTGTGTGTGTGTATGTGACAAACGACATCAAGATGGAGTATTCGAACATTCAGAATGGACCCTGACTGCAGGGCCTAGTCACTTGTATTATTAGGACAGTGTGGTGTAACGGTTAGCATAGCGGCCTTTGGATCATACTGTCGTGGGTTCGAATCCCACCTCCGCTCATGGATGTTTTGTGATGCCATTTAGTTTTAAGAAAATTATTATTTAATATATTTAAGACGCTAATGACCTAAGTTGTCGACGCGTCTATAATCTACAATAAATTAATAAATTGTACTTCTATTATAAAGGCTATTAATATTTCTGGGCACGGTGTACTACTATACATGCTTGTAGAAAGCGGTCATTACTCACAATAATAATGTATTTATTAAGATATATTAGAAAGAAAGTACTACTTAAATAAAATTTTGTGCCGCTTTTATAAAATAGTAATTTTAGTCGGTCATTGCATTTCATTATTCGTTGATGCACTTCAGAATGCACTACCGTGTTTTAAAAAACTGACTTTATTCCGATGTTACCACTTTACCATACGCTGTCCGAGTTTTACATAATATAGGTATGTTTAACCCCAAAACTATTCTAGCTGAATTCACAGATTTATAGCGTTGAAACATGGGCGTCCTTTATGTAGGGGAGATAGGGGCTACAATTAACAAAAATTGGAGTTTCAGTTGTAACTTCGAAATGATTCAAAATCTGAACCTGATTTTTGTGTCAGATGATGTTTTAATTATTTAAGTATCATGTTATTAACATAAATCAAACATAAAAGAAATGATGTCTTAAATGGAACATGTTTTCTCAAAAAAGTCAGTTGTTAATTCTTACCTCATGTTCGGGGCTAGAATTAACAACTCTAAGGTTAGTATTAACAGAAGGGGCAACAACGTTCCAAATCCGGGATGGTTGAAAGTTGTATCTTTCTAGCACGGATCTATATTTCTCAATAAAGATTTGCACATTGGTTCTGTTGAAGGAAGTAGCTCTGCTTAAACTGGTTGCTTCAGGACTGGTTGCTTCAGGACAAGATTCTGGTACATTTTCAATCTTGTAAAACATAGCACATTGATATGCTAATTTCTTTACATCATTGGGCAATAATCCAAAATAAATATTAGCACACTTTAACAAATACCCTGTTATGATTGCTTCTTGTTCGGCATTGAAGACTAGCCGGGTTTTTTTGTAACCCATTTCTACTGGTGCACCCGCTTTCTTTTTTTCACAAAATTGAAAAGTGAAACGTAGCAGATCTCAAATTCTTTTGCGACATCTCTGTAATTTCTGTTTTTCTCCATCACTTCTAGCGCAGCCAACTCGTAGCCCTCTAAGGAGGTGGTGCCTCGCGTAGTTTTTCGTTGATACGTTCTCATGCTGTCAAAAACAAAACACGCTAAAATAATTATACGCAGTCAAGTACTCTGTTAATACTGGCCCCCACATGCGGGGTAGGTATTAACACGTTAATACTAACCCCGCAGATTTGTTAATTATAGCCCCAAAAGTACATTTTTAATATTAAGTAACATAACAAAATATTGGTTAATAGTTGCGTCAATTAAGCTATATAGCATTATTAAGTATAAAATTTGCTTCTAGGGAAACAAAAAACATAATCATAATACCGTATTATTTAAGCATAAATCAAAAAATTGCAAAGTAAAAAATGTTCGTTACCTGCATAAAAATGCCGCCCGGCTCACAACTCACTCAAACGACGCGTGGAGCACAACTGACTTATCCCGAGCCACGTGGCGTGATCTAGTCGGCGTGTTAAAGCACACACTGTAGATGTCGTGTGTATACTTTTAGAGAAACTCACTTGTTAATACTTACCTCTGTTAATTGTAGCCCCGGCCTCCCCTACACAAATTCTAATGGTTTGCTTTAACAAACAATTATTATCTCAGATATATAAAATTTACTGAAGATGTAAAAACGCGTATTTTCCAAAATTGATCTTCATTTGATGTTATGCATTTTATTTTCTATTTAAAGTGAACACCAATTTTAGTTAATTTTTTTAAGTTAAACTTGCGTAAAAATGTCCTAAATCATACTATGTTTGGATCTTATCTTCTGGGATATCGAATTTTGAAAATTCAAGGAATTTAAAGATTAGGGAAAGATAAAAAAACCTAAAGAGTATCGTTGTATTTCAACAGCGCGAACGTATGAAATAGCGAATAATATTCAATATTATCTCGCGTAGGGTTTTTTTTAAACTTTTCCCTATATAACAAAAAAAATTATGGTAACACGTAGCACTAAGCTTATTCCACTGGGTAATGTATAGGAACCAGAATTTAAAATGTATGTAACACATTGTATTTTTTTTTTATATTTGTGACAATAAACTCTTATCTTATCAACAGCGTGAATAACTCAAAAAATAAGGCCTACTGTTGTTGTAAAACATATATACATTATACATATATTTCCAAGCTCTGACGGTAACAATATGATGAAAAACATTAAATCGGTTGCTGACTAATTCTTTTTTTTATATAATTTTTGTGAGGATCTGAATTCTAAAATACGGCTCAGCACTACTTAATGAAATTCATACAGATAATTATCGTCTTTCTTGCAATTTTTTTGTTTATCTGACAGACCTCTCCTCAAATGGATACATGGTCAATATGTTGCTAGGTGTGCAAAAAAATTGTAAGGCAGACGATGATAATTGTAAATAATTGACACTTAAACTCTCTATAATCTTTTAAGAATTCTCCCATTCAAATGTGGAAATTAAGAGATTGCAATAAACGAACCATAGCAACACCATGTTAGCGACATATCGTATATATAAGTAACGATGTATCGGTTGTTTAGCGATTAGCTCTTCCTTTGTGTTTTTATGAAGCGTACACCACTGGTCAACTTCCCCCAACAGACCGGTAGTAGAGTCCACCAGTGCATGAAGTTTTATATTATGATATGGCTTGCAGTCTTTATGTTCTGTACAAAACTAAATAACTAGATACTAGAGTTGGCGGTTTTTAAAATGTTTAGCAGTTTTATTAGTTAAACGAATCATTCTGTGTGAATTAAAATTACACATTTGTGTGGTTCATGAAACCAGGTTAAATTTATCGCTAGTTCCGAATCGATTTAGTAATATAATTATCGTAAAATTCGCCCCGATATGCTATTTAAATTGAGATTTTGCAATTACATTATTTTTAGAATGACTCATTAAACTGCGCAAATTTTATTGTAATTGGTGATTGGATTTACGTCACTAAAGTTAGCACCGCCATAGCGGAATGGCGAAAATAGTACGATATTTAATGCCCCTAATAATTCAAGGCTCTCTCCCTTTTCGCCGAAAACTGTAAGGCTGTTAAAACCGATTTTGCTTCGTTTTTATGTATTGTTTAGAGATCGTCCATATATTAAACGTCACCCAAATTTAGTGGTTTAGACCCCTCCCTGTCCCCTTTCTGACAAAAGGGACAGGGAGGGGTCTAAAAACATTTACTATATAGTATATAGCTAACATGCCACGATACACTTCGTGCTAACATATGACTTACGATTTTGGCAAAAACAAGAGCATTAAATAAGCGCTTATATTGTCTAAGAGCTAGTGGCCTCGTCAACATACCCATTTTAATACAACTGAAAAAATGCAAAAATGTTAATTTAGATCTCCGCAAGGAAGGAATGGCCGGTATGGCTAAAGGACGTCGGTGGAGTGAGCACTCTTAAATCTGTAAAAAGAAGGTAAAAATGTAAACTTTTTACTTTTTTCAACAAAGCTCTCTTTCGCACACGCCGGACTGCATAAAGCCTTATTTCTCGCATTCATTGAAGTCAATTTAGTGGTATGGCACCTTCTTTCTACCTCCCAATCGATATGGCTCTTTGCATATCGTCTTTTACTTATTTTTCGAAGGTATATTCTGTTAAAATTTCAGCTTTGTTGAAATAAGTCAATTTCACCCCTAAACGACAACCTTTGGCCTGGTATGTCAGTTAATTTCCACCAACCAAACGGTATGCGGCAATTTTCGTTTCAACATTAGGATAATATTATCACCACTGCAAATTTCAGTTTTGTAGAAATGAGTAAAATTTTACATTTTCACCCTCTTTTTAAAGATTGAAGGGTGCTCACTCCACCGACGTCCTTTAGCCACATCGGCCATTCCTTCCTTGATGAGACCTAATTTAACATTTTTGCATGTTTCCAGCTGTGTTAAAATGGGTATGTTGTCGAGGCCACTAGCTCTTAGCCTATGAAAAATAGTCATTATGACAAACGAAATAATTCGGCAAATAAAAATAAATCATTTTTTTAATAATTTCTTGAGACGTTTTTATAGAATATTGTAGATAAATTAGTATGTAAATAACATGTTTGGAAATCCCGATTTGTTTTTAATTCGGATTACCTTCGTTTTAATAAATCCAGATTAACAAGACTTTACTTCGCTCGGGTGCTATGAATTTATGATTTATTAATATTTTCATTACTAGTTCACTTCGCTCATTCGCTCCAGTTATTGAAATCGGTTCAGTAATTTCTGAGATTACTCTAGATTTTCACCCGGGCGAAGCCGGGCCGGGCAGTTATTGTCCGAAAGCAAAATATCACCTATCGAACAGTGAAAAAAATTTGAAATCGGTCTTCTGAAATTACCCCGATTTTGACCCAGGCAAAGCCGGGTCGGCCAGTTTTAATTATACATCTAACCTTCCTCGTGAATCAATCTATCTAATCGTGAAAACCGAAACAAAATCCGTTCAGTAGTTACGGAGAAATCGATTTTCTGATATTATCCCCGATTTTCACCCGGCAGAAGCCGGGTCGTCTAGTTATTATAACCAGAAGCGACTAGGCCCTGCAGTCAGGGTCCATTCTGATTGGCCCAATACCTCATCTTGATGTCGTTTGACACATGCACACACACCTAAACGAACGGAACAACTAACTAGTGAACTCTGTATACTAGTATGGATTGTTGATAGCGGTTAAAAATGGGTTTTGTATGTGGAGATTGTTCAAACACATATTCTTCAAGATAGGCATTAATGTTTACAAAATTAGAACGAAAACTTCAGATAAGGCTTGTAATCTAATTTTTTCTATAAACGTCGATCAATTTTCTGACATTTCAAAATAAAACAATAAAAATTTATTTTTCCATTCCAAATTCTCAAGAACACTGTTACCTACTGTATAAATTTTGGACATCCTATAATATCTAAAATAATAATATTAAATTAGGTTTTATTTTGAAATGTCAGAAAATTGATCCAACAAACTCACTTTCGCATTAATTTGAATATCAGTTAGGATTTCTATAACCTCTTACCTCCTCCTAGGCTCCTATACGTTTTAAGTGAAATTCATTTTCGACAAACTTGATTTCATTGTCGTTTTCATATAATTATAACAATGTAGTCACTTTTTACTGTTTTATTTGTGTCAGTTTATTACTGAACCATAATTCCTACTTTCAGTATAATATTTTATATGCCAATGTATTCATTTACCAATCAAAGTACAATACGGTACACGAATACATAATAATATCACACTGTTATAGCATAACAATGAACGAAGTTGTATTTTTTTCTATTTTGTAGTGATAAAGTTCGTTGAACTACTTTTGTACGTAACATTAAAATTAAATATATATGCATCAAATATAAACAGTAAATAAATAATACCATCAGCCACTTATAATTTTGTCTTTGCATATAAAAATTATATAGGATGTAGGACGTAGGTATATTATACAATAATAGTTTATTTATTTTTTATTTATTGTAGATTATAGACGCGTCGACATCTAAGGTCATTAGCGTCTTTCAACTACACTAAATAACAACTAACTTAAAACTAAATAACATCACAAAACATCCATGAGCGCAGGTGGGATTCGAACCCACGGCAGTCCAGTCTAGAGGTTGCGGCGCCAAGCACGCTACCATCTAGGCTATACTGCCCTCCTACAATAATAGTGACTTCTGATTTCTATTTATAGTCGTTTCGTTTAAATGGAGTGTTTTAGGGTTTTAACCGAAGCGTTTACCGAGTCGGTTCCCAAGTCGATAAGTCGTCTCAGTTCGACTGTATTTTTTGTATCTATGTATGTTACGCGATTTCTCTTGCATTTGTGAGCCGATTTTATTATTTTATTTAATAGGGTATACCTCCGGGGTGGTCCCATAAAAATTTTACTTAAATCGGTTCAGTAGTTCGACCGATTTTAATAAAAAGTTAATAACGGGATGTAACACCGTTAATGTAAATGTCAAATATCAAGACAGAAGTCGGTTATTAACGTGTAAACTACGTATTGTAAAGCCACTAAAAAGAGGAAAATCATAAAATTTTGAGGTCGGTTAAAAATGGATATTAATTAAATTGGCACTTTTTAATCGACTTCATATTTTATTAAATTGCCGTCGACCTCAAAATTTTATTATTTTGCTCTTTTAGTGGCTTTTTTGAAGGAGGTTTTTTTTTGTTAAAAAATTTTAAGTGGACATGAATGTAACGAACATCCAATATTATAATAATATTATACTTCATGCTATTGTACTAAATTATATGGGATAGATCTAGCATGTCTATATTTTCTTCTATAAGTCGCAATTTTAATGTGACATCATGCGTAAATCTTGTCTACTTTGTCAACTTAACAATATGTATATTTATTTATTTCCTCTTTGCAAATTAATATATTACATTATTTTTTATAAAATTTAGAAAAATTATATTTTGATTTTAAAAGTTTGAAACTTTACAGTAGGTAAATTGCAAAAAAAATTAATGACATTCTGCTTTCAAATTCAAAAAAAGGCATCTTAAAAATCCCTATTTATTTCAGGTGTAGGTACTGAAAAAGATATTGAATAAGAAGCGGGAGATAGGATCGTTTTGTGTTCTGTTTTGAGAATTTTTGCATCTCCCAGTTTTTGCACCTCCGGTGTATACCAGCAGTATCCAAAATTTTTTAACCAAGGAACACACAGTCTGCTTTTGGAGGGTGTGCAGGCCAGAATAATCGACAAATCTTGTATGCACATTTCTAAGAATACGTCCTACTCCTTAAAAAAATCAAACACGTCACGCCACCTAATCACCTCACTGCACGCCATACTAAGCAAACTATTCAGCCGCGCCAATTTCAAACTCGTTAAACACGCCCACGCGCCGGATGTAGAGTTAAATCCGGCCCGATTCCGCGGATAAAATTGATTCGCGGGCCGGACCTGGCCTACGGGCCGTAGTTTAGAGGCTGCTGGTCTAAACAACGGACATAATATTTAAATTATACTCATTTAACTGCTTTCGCAAATAAGCGCTTGACCTGAAAAATTAAAATGTATGAACCTACTATTACGACAAAATGTACTTTAAATACGTCTTTATCTTAACTAATCTGTATAATTATATTAACAGTAAAACGGTAAAAATAAAACACAGTTTACTATTGTTGATCTGTCACATATGAAAGCATACTGTTTACTAACTAGTAACTAGTGAGTGAGTACAAGGAACCTTCTGTTATCATATTTTATTAGTTAGGTATGTGTCAAGTAACTTAAGAAGGCGACAAATAGAAAAAAAGTGAACTTAATTTTCAAATCGGTCCAGTAGTTCTCGAGAAAATCGCTGTAAAAATTAATTATATCAGATCATCAATTTTCAACAGGGACTAATAAATGTTTATTGTGAAGGTACATCTAGTACGGGGATTCCTTTAAATGTACCTATTATTTTTTCAGATATGCACATTGCAATGTTATACTGCTTGTATTTTTTATGAAAAAATAAATTCATTTCAATTTCAATTTCAAATTTCAATAGTTTTCATGCGATGACACATCATATCGCATACAATTTTGGTAACGTTATCAAAATGGCGATTATCAAAATGTTAAAATCGAGGTTAAAATCGTATGTAATACTAGATTGTATATCTAGTGGCGTAATGAGGTGTACGTATCACTACCGAATAGTGACAGTATGTTAAAACGAGCGATAGCGAGTTTTAATAGTCACACGAGTCATATCATTACGCACGAGATATATATGGTATTTTTTGCCACACCCACTATAAAATAGCTGGTTTTCACTTCATTTTCAGTATTTTCAAAAAATTTTGACAGTTTATTTTGTGTCGTAAACTTCACTTCTATAGTAGGCCGAGAGTAGCTGTCAGTAGGTAATTACGGGCGGATCAGAGCGAATAAACATAAATCACTATGAACATGGTTTGCTTTCCACACTATAGTGCATGCTTATATAGGCCGCTTGGCTTAGGCACAGCGAGTTCTAGCGTTATCTAGAATGTTCGTGCAGTTACTCGTTGTTCAGCAAGCAGACACCGCTTCTCAGAATTCCTGCCTGACGTTTAAATACAGGGTGATCCGTAACAATACCTAAACTAGGTACCGCCCTAATATTTTTATCTTATAGTGCTGTAATATTCCACAAGAATCATCATTGTCTTTGAAATTTACTGAGTCATTGACAATGTAGAGGACATTGTTTTACTAAAATAATACAAAATTTTGTTAAACCCTGCAGTGTCTAAGGTGAACGTTCGACTCTTAGTCACAAAGTTCTCAAAAGATCAGAAATTAACATTCATAAAACAATTAACTGCTTGTTAGTTTTGAGTGTAAACATACCATATTTTTAACGCAGTAATAATAATGGATTGAATTCATAAATTTTACACAAGTGTAGTAAATCAATATTATGACATAATCAAGTGTAGCTAAAATATTCAGCATTTCGTGTTTTGGTTAATATGAATTAATTTCTTTAAGACCAGGAACATATACAGGGTGTTCTTGATCTACCTATTTTATTTTTAATGGGTGATATTATAGTACAGAAAGATTTTTTCGTTGGAGAGCAGCCAATTATGTAATTGTTTCGAAACATATAGGAAAAAATCATTTTACCAACCAGTGGTCACAGTCAGGAGTCTAACCTGAACCTTTCCAATTTCGCGTCGGAATGAGCTTACAATACTCAACTGTGACATGATTGCTAAATTAATATTCTCCTTATATGCTTCAGAATCAATAGATTTTTTCCTATATGTTTCGAAACAATTATATAATTGGCTGCTCTCCAACGAAAAAATCTTTCAATTGCATACAGCCGTATAAAAAAACTATTATTATCTTATAGTACAGGTTAAAAAGAGACGATTACTGTATCATATTAATAAAAGTCGTAGGTATATGATAAGAAAGGAAAATGATTATCTAAATTCATATTCAAACATTGAATTAGTTGACATTATGCTAATTTATAGGGAAGAGTATCAAAATTACCATGCGACTTTTAAGAGTAATCGTCTACTTTTGATCTGTAAGCTATCACCCATTAAAAATAAAATAGGTAGACCAAGAATACTCTGTACAGGCATAGTGTCAATACATACTTATTTCTAATTTGTTATTATTAACCGACTCCAAAAAAGGAGGAGGTACTCACCTATCTTTTTTTATATGTATGTTCACTGATTTCTCCTGTATTTGTGAACCGCGATCTTGATGATTATTGTTTTATTTAATAGGGATACCTTCGGGGTAGTCTCATCACCCATTAAAAATAAAATAGGTAGACCAAGAATACTCTGTACAGGCATAGTGTCAATATACATACTTATTTCTAATTTGTTATTATTAACCGACTCCAAAAAAGGAGGAGGTACTCACCTATCTTTTTTTATATGTATGTTCACTGATTTCTCCTGTATTTGTGAACCGCGATCTTGATGATTATTGTTTTATTTAATAGGGATACCTTCGGGGTAGTCTCATCACCCATTAAAAATAAAATAGGTAGACCAAGAATACTCTGTACAGGCATAGTGTCAATACATACTTATTTCTAATTTGTTATTATTAACCGACTCCAAAAAAGGAGGAGATACTCACCTATCTTTTTTTATATGTATGTTCACTGATTTCTCCTGTATTTGTGAACCGCGATCTTGATGATTATTGTTTTATTTAATAGGGATACCTTCGGGGTAGTCTCATCACCCATTAAAAATAAAATAGGTAGACCAAGAATACTCTGTACAGGCATAGTGTCAATACATACTTATTTCTAATTTGTTATTATTAACCGACTTCAAAAAAGGAGGAGGTACTCACCTATCTTTTTTTATATGTATGTTCACTGATTTCTCCTGTATTTGTGAACCGCGATCTTGATGATTATTGTTTTATTTAATAGGGATACCTTCGGGGTAGTCCCATATAAATGTTACTTAAATCGGTTCAGTAGTTCGACTTTAAGGTAAATGTCAGTTTACACAGCGTAAAAAGTTTGTAGAAGTGACCTACAGTGACGTAGGTATAATATATAATAGCTGGTGGCACAGTTAGTTAAAGTAAATATTTAGTGTTTTTCTTTTTTTAGTTACTTATTTAGTAATCAAATATCAAGACAGAAGTCGGTTAATAACGTATAAACTACGTATATTGTAAAGTCACTAAAAAGTAAAAAATAAAAAAGTTTTTAACAAAAAAAAAACCTCCTTTAAAAAAGCCATACTAAATAGAGGAAAATAATAAAATTTTGAGGTCGCCCCAATTAAATAAAATATGAAGTCGGTTAAAAAGTAGATATTAATTAAATTGGCGCCGACCTCAAAATTTTATTGTTTTCCTCTTTTTAGTAGCTTTTTTTAAAGGAGGTTTTTTTTTGTTGAAAAGTTTTTTTCCTAATAATAAACTGAAAAAACATCTAATACTTTTCATTAGTTTTCAATTTTATTTTATTGTAAATTATAGACGCGTCGACAACTTAGGTCATTAGCGAGGTCATTAGCGTCTTGATGACATTAAATAGCAACACACTTAAAACTAAATGAAATCACAAAACATCAATGAGCGGAGGCGGAATTCGAACCAACGACAGTCTGATCCAGAGGCCGCGACGCTAACCACTGGACCACACTGCCCTCCATTAATTTTCAAGTTACAGCTTAGGAATAGAGGGCTTGTATTAGACGAATCCTAGTAACGTCATAAGAACAACAGCGATTTCGGTTTAATCTAAGCTCATATGAAATTTTGACAACACTCAGATTGAATTCGATCAGGGACGTCTTGGACAGGAAGGTCTAACCTTTCAACACAAACATTTTATACAAGAAGTGATCACTTCCTGCTTCGACTGTTAAGTCTTGCGTTCACAGAAGAACTGCATCACTATTCACTGCAGTATGTGATGTACAGCAGTTGGTATATGTAACAGTTGGTTGCATCAGGTATATCGCAGCTGAAAAATATCTCTGTGGACACTTGAGGATGAATAACATTATACTGTTCCTGTTTGTATGTATATTATGTACTGACTTTTCTGTATTCCTGTAGGTGTATAAGGGATGTGTAGGCGTTTGGCGGAAACTGACTTAAATAGAGCATGCCAAATTGATAAACTAATACGCATAAAAACAAAATGGACTTGAGAATAAACCGAGCTCGCAGAAATGTCAGTGTTTATTTTCCATGACTCGGCTATTACCAATCCCCAGTTTTCAAGTTCCAATCTGGTTTGAATATTTTAATTGGATTTTCAATCTTTAATTCAATTATAATTAAAAACAAAATCGGGTCGCAGAGCCAAATCCTGCCGGCAAAATAGTGTATTTGCTAATACTTATGTATTTGTGACATTATGTGTACTTAAGTTTGTTTTTGGACAAAATAAAAATTTCAATCCTTGATGCAACCTATAAAGTAATTGAATTTTTCTACATTTCAATATTCAAAATGTATTTTATTAATACTACATCTGCCCCAAATTATATACACCCTTCAGTATAGGTCATTCACTATATCTGCTAACTAGTGTTTTCATAAATTTTGTAAGTCCGCTCCTGTCGGGCCCGATTGTATTTAAATTTATTAAAATCTTAGCAGCACATTTTAATTCTTACTTAAGGATTAAATTTCAATTTTGAAGCAATCCTGATATCTTTTTCGGTAATTTTGTGCCCAAAAACACTTTTCAACTCCTAAAAACAACCCATAAAATGCTCCGATGGGGCCCATTTTAAATAGGCTTCGTTCGATGTTGGATTTCCAAAAATGATGCCAAATTGTTCAGGAGGGTATGAAACGTTGAGAAATTTTGATCCGACCCCTAGACCCCGCCATCGGACTGCACTGACGCTAATATGATGGCAAATACACTAATTATGATAGATTAAAAATGTGAACTAGTGCTAAGCCTAAATAACCCTGGTGGTGACCTTAATAAAAATAAAATAAAGAATTCATTTCTATTGAACAGCTGTATTGGTATTCACTTTTAAGTGTATTATATGCAGGATAAAAATTTTAAAAATTGTTTTAAGAAAACGTAAAATCATTTGTATGTGCATTTACGCGCGTCTATGGAAAGGACAAATTTTACAACAATACCGGTGCTGTTGCCATAGTTTTATGAATGGTTAAATGTAACAGCACCGTCGTGAAATTTCGTACGAAGTACTTTCAGAAGGTGGGCATTATAGTAATAGATATTGAGTACCTAACTAGACATAAAAAAATTAAAATTTCTGAATTTTTTTACAAAATAGTAAATTTTCTAAATTTTCATGTGTAGAAGATTAAAAAATCAGAGATTTGTCCGCTTTTTTCCCAGCCCTCTATTTTACAAGTCCTTGAAAACACGTGTTGATTTTGAAAACAGCAAGGATTAACCGTCCTTCCTCGAAATATATATTCCTTTTAAAATGAAATTTAATATCACAGATACAAATGCAAGAAACATGTGTTAAAATCTTATTTTTTATTGTGACATATTTCTTCTGTGTCTATTTTCATTTGCAGGTTTTAAACTTGATTTTATTGAAGTGATTGAAATATAAAGAGAATTTTTTTGAAACTCTTCAAAAATTTATTAAATTATCAATGGAAATTTTCGTCTTTACATCTTTTCTTCATCAGTCTAAAAGAAAATCGTGTAATATTTTAGCTGTTAATATTATGTCTATGTAATATTAGCCATTGTATTGACATAAAGAGTGGAACCTTTTATTCTCACTATTCTTTCTTGGATATTAAGAGGGCTCCCGTAAAAAGAGGGTAATTTATTTTTAATAGCAATGTTGAATGTCTTTGATTAGGTAGTACTCTAGTAGAGTACCTAAGGAAAAAATATTTGTTCTTTTTACTTCAAAATTCCGACGTGGAACCCCACCACCGTTCAATCCGCCATTTTGAACTCGTTCCTCGGGCAGCAAACTTTACACTAGTTGCAAACGCTGTGTTTCGTCCCTTGTAATGCAATATACTATTCATAAATGCGTCGGGGACCACTGTTTTAGTGGTCCCAGATGCATTTATGAATTAAATATTTCATCTAACGAAAAAATAGACGGTGAATTGAGCCAGATATAGAAGATATTAATTATTTCTCACTTTTTAAAGGTTCGTTTTTTTGTGTCGGGAGTCTTTTGAATTTTAAATTCAATCTTTGTTAATTATTTGCAACTTACATGTTTTTATTCTAATCGTCTTTTAGCAAACAAATGTTCTTCGTACATTCTTTTAATTTGAGGATTATAGATTCGTTCCTTTACTTTAGAGGCACTATCTATAAACATAAAATTTCAACTCTTGAGCTCATCTGGCAGTGGCTTAAAATTTCCGAAGACACAAAATTTCCGCTTTATGTACCCATAGATGAAAATATTATAGTAAACTCTCACATTGTAAAAAATGGATGTAAAAATACTTTGAAAGTTAAAGTAGAATTCGCTCGATTTTCTAAGTGATTTTACATTTTTATTTATTTTTACACAGAAAACTTCATAAAAACTTGGACTTTTACTGTAAAGTTAAACAAATTTGTGATTTTTACATAAAGTAAATTAAAATTACTTAATTTGTGTAATATTCCAATAAAGTGTGTAAAAATTACAAAATAAAATGTATAGTTACATATATAAAATGGATGAGTACAAAACAAATTATTGTAAAATTAGTAACCACCCATGCGCAATGTGTTTTTATGGAATCTACGCGATGTGGCGATACCTGTTTGCGACGCCATTGTCTCTTTGTGTGCCTATTACCAGATTAATCGCTGGCTACAAATGAACCATCGATAATCTATGTAATCGGTCTTCTCATTTCTTACAGTGCATAACTTGTAAATATTTACATAATAAAATACATGGTAGTATTTGTATGGCTCATACTGTATGTAAAATATACGGCTACGTGAATATTTTCAATTCTGTAAACCGAGTAGTTTTTAGAAGGTTCAAAATACAGGACATGATACATTTCAGTGGTGTAACTTGACGACATCAAACGTAAAAAATGCGTTCGTATTTTTTCACTATACAAAAAGATGAAAAATGCTTTTATTTTAATGAATTTAAATAGAAGTTTACTAAAACCTTAAAAGCGTCTTTAAAAATTGTAAGAGCCTTACAGGGATTTAAGAAAGCGCCGTAAATTATCATTAAATGTCACGAATAAGAAAAAAAATACTTCAGGCACACAACTGTTCACCCACATAGATTACTGTGGCATCCAAAATAATGTTGACTGAGTAAAACTTTCTAAGAAAATATAGAAAAAATTGCGTGGGTTAAGCAATCCCCCCGTGATTTCTTGTATCATAAAATTTATAATCGGTATTTGTTTGGTTCATTTTAAATCTCTAATTTCTTCAATGTTTACCTTCTAGGCGTACAGAGCAGGGTTGTTACGGATGCAAAAATTTAGACATCCGCGGATGCAGATGCGGATGCGGATTATTAGAAGTTCACATCCGCGGATGCGGATTTGATGCAGATGCGGATGCGATGCGGATGCGGATTTTGGGATTTTAAAAGGATAATTATTTAAATTTTAAGTGCATAAATAACTGAAAATCAATTTAATTTTAACTTTTTATTTATTTAATCATATTTTTAGCACGTGCCACTCTGGCTCCGCCCACTTTCTTTACATGTAGTTACTTGTTGATGTGAATCTGCATCCGTAAAAACTCCGCATTGATTGATGCGGATGTGAATGCGGATGCAGATGTCTGAATTAATGCGAATATTCCGCATTTACGGATGCGGATGCGAATATTCGTAACACCCCTGGTACAGAGGACATTTTTTGCCAATGCCCAATGAAATTATTATAGTAGCGAATTGTCGAGCGTCTATAATTCACAATTCATTCATTCATTATAGTAACGAAATCGCATATCGTCGTTCATCTTATTTAAGATCGCATCTAATTATATTGTTTATTCGTCTACTAGGGCCCCATTTTTGAATTTCTAATCTGTGAACTGGTGCAATTTATTATTAAAAAATATCTAATTTAAAACTTTTGATTGGTACTAGACCCAGATAAATCTTGCAGTTTGTGGTCTTAAAAAATATTAGTAAAAAAAACTTTTTAGAAACAAGCTTTTATTTAAATGCACTAAAAAGGAAACAATAATTTTTAATAATTTAGGTTCATATTATAAAAGCGTGAGTCGTGAACTCTATGATAGTTTATTAGTCACAACCCACGCTTTTATAATTATGAACCTTAATTATTAAAAATTATTTTTTCCTTTTTAGTGCATTTTAATAGAAGCTTGTTTCTAAAAAGTTTTTTTTACTAATATTTATTTTGTTTATTTTAGTCTTTCAAAATTTTACCTCCCTATGACACCCGTAGGGGTTGAATTTCGAAAAATCCTTTCTTAGTAGATGATTACGTCAGAAAAGGAACCAACTGTTCAAATTTCAAGTTTCTAGCTTCAGCGGTTTGGCCTGGACGTTGATTAGTCAAAAAAAAAACCTTAATCCCTGTTTGAACCCCTTAGGGGTTGAATTTATTTCTAAAAATGATTTATTCATGTATTGTCATCGGAAATACATAAGTTTACAAAATTTCAAATCGATCGGATACGTGGAAGTCGTTCAAAATTGACTTGCAAGATTTGATCTAAACAAACACACAAACAAACAAACACACAACACACAAACAAACTAACATACATTGCAAGTTAATTAATAAAAGCTTGTAAAAAGTGTTTTGGTCTTGAAAATTACTAACATCGCTCAGATATATGACATCACCATGATTCGTCTATTAAAAATGAAAGGGTCTATTAAATTTTTAATTTATTATAAAAAATCACAAAAGATCTTATAGGTCGCAGTGATTGTGAGATATCTAATGTCTTATCACCCCGTGTAAATCTAACAATAAACTGAAAATCTTTTTTAATAATAAATAAATAGGAGATTGGAAAATAAAAATTGGTACTCTGGTAGTTGATGGTTCTAAAAACTTATCTAAACTGGTTTTAGCGTCTACAGAACCTTAGCTTAACTAGCAAAAGTTCTATTTGATGTCACAATTTTGTGTTTGTGGTTTTAATCGTTGAGCGAGCAAAACATCGGATGAGGTTGGCTAGAGGCAATGTGACGTGAAACTTGCGTTAATAAAAACATGTAGCTTTCCATTTAGTAAATTGAGAGTCAGGATACGTAACTCACAAACGTCCCACTGAAAACGGGAAAAAACATTTTGCAGATTAAAATACCAACTGTAAATTTAATATTTCATATATTTCCACTGTGTTGGAAACAAAACATGAAACATTTACTTTGTATTGTTAAGGCTGTAATACAATTTTTTTCTTTTACGAAAAAAATAAAATGGCCATTCATATATTTTAACAAACATTTTGTTGTTGAATTAGCTCTTTCTGTTCCATTACATAATTAAAAAGTAATTTTTTAAATGTTGTTAATTTTTTTAGAATAACGTACCAAAGTGATAAAAAAACGGAACATATAATATGAGGAAACTTCACAGTCTACTTGTAATTTAGCATAGTTCGAGTCTGAATAACAAAAATATGTTTTGTATATTTTTAAGGGGGGGGGGGGCTAAAATTGAGATTAAACTATTTTTTTTTTCGCCCGGTTAATTGTGGTATATTATATCACAGGCCGCCATACCTTTCATTCTTTTTCATCCGTTCAAATCGTCGCGATTCGGAGCGTCGATAATCATCGTCGGAACGTTTTCCCACACACTGTTCAGATAAAGTTCATTTTAATCGTCAGTTTTCTTATGAGACGGGTACATATGTTAGCAGTGGCAGCGGCAGCTGCTGTCCTCATTAAAAAAACGAGACATAAACGTTCAGTTTGGGCAAAAAAGTGGTTATTACAAAGTTGTTCTCCAATATAAATTTACTGACTAAACTTTTAACTTCAATCAGGAGATTTGTACAATTATTTACGCACCATAAACTGGATCCAGTCCGCTACTGACAAGAGACCGCCGATTTGAATCGAAACTCGAATACTTGCGATTCGGACCGAACACCGACGAACCGGCGGTCCAAATTTCAAAACTCGACAGACATTTTAATCGATGATGCGAACCGTCGGTACTTTACCATACATTGCAGTTTTGGACCGCGAGTTGGATCGCGGCGAGTCGAACGGATGAAAAAGAATGATATGTATGTCGGCCTTTTATGAAAATTTTATAATGGTATTTAGTTTTAGGTCGCGTAGTTGTTTGACATATTAGCAAAAATATTCGCTTGAAACTATATAGTTCCCCTCTTATATCTGAGCGCAGATAAACCAGAAGTTCAGATAACAGAGAATCGGATAAATGGTACTTTATTGTATATTATACCGTAATTACTCGATTTATTTTACTTATGGCAAATTATAGGCTGATTTTAATAAAAAAGTAAGTAACGGCGTGTGATTCTTTAAGGTAAATGTTACTTTTTGACACTAAAAAGTAAAAAATAAAAAACTTTTTAACAAAAAAAAAACCTCCTTCAAAAAGGCACTAAAAAAAAGAGGAAAATAATGAAATTTTGAGGTCTGTGCCAATTAAAATATGAAGTCGGTTAAGAAGTATAGTATAGTGATTAATATCTTCTTTTTAACCAACTTCATATTTTAATTGGCACAGACCTCAAAATTTCATTATTTTCCTCTTTTTTTTAGTGCCTTTTTGAAGGAGGTTTTTTTTTTGTTAAAAAGTTTTTTGTATTCAATAAATTGGAAGTTTTTTTTTATCTTAACATTTTGTGCTCCCCAAAGAACCACTGCATAAAGTATGCATCACTGAAAAACAATGGCTCTGCTTGAATTGGATGGTAATATTGCAATTTTTCACTGCGCAAGCTCACGGTTTTACCCTCTCCTTTGTTTATTTAAATGAGATCTGTAAGAAAACTTTATAAATGAAGTTCATTAAATTAATTACTAGAACGTTTGTTTAGAAATTATACAATCTAATTATACAGACTGCAATTCTATTGTACAACTTGATAATTATAATAACTTAAGATTTTTCATTCATTAATAATCATTTGTAAGGGTGAGAATGCAGTAGATTTTCTTTGTCAGTCCAGTATTTATTAAATAACCGATTTTTGAAGCTATGCTTCTATAGACGCGTTAGACGATTAATTCTGGGAGGGGAAAAACTTATGGGTTCGCGTCACCGTCACCAACATGCTCATTGCTCATGTTATTAAAAGTATATCTATAGCTATCATGGCCAGCGGTGAAAGTAATATACTGGCGCACCAACACAAATTGATAACGTGTTGTACAACATTAGTGCTGTGTGTATCTACTCGTATACAAGTAAAGTTGAATTGATTACGTGAAAATCTCAATGTATGTATTGTTTAAATTGTGTTTTTAAATAATATAAGTATGTTAATTCTTATTTCAATTAAATTGTATTTATATTTTGTACTGCACTTGCGTAGTCCATCGCATGTGTTTACTAATAAATAAACCAGATAAAAATAACTTTAATTTTCGATACCTACTACAATTTATTTGAAAATTGAAAAAAACAGTTACCTATTTAAAAGTTTTAAATTTTTACTTCTGTCGGCAGTCCCTAAAGTGAAACGTCACGTCACGAGAAAGTGAAAAGTCACTTTTGTAAAAATTATCCGATCCTTTTGAAAATTAATATCTGAGAGTTTTATAGGACACACAAAAATAAAATTGCATCAGATTTCAAAATGGCGGTCAAATAATAACTTTTCAATTGTATTGTCTATAGCTTTGATAAATTCGGTTTTATATACAATTCGTAAAAAACATAGTTTCTGTCGGGTGTCCCATGACACATCTTGACTTTTTTTAGTCGAGGCGAGACGAGTAGTTTTAGATGAAAATTATATATTAAGGTAGTTGTCGTGCTATGGGCATAGTGCCAGAAAATTCTAAATTTTCGTATACTCATTAAGGATACTATAATACAAATACCATTAAAATTTGAAGTTGATTGACCATCTCTAATTCGAGATAAACTTAATTAAAGTTCGGATAATTAACACAGAGAGCATAGGAAAGGTTGTGCTTTTGACAAGTTTTTTAATTAAAAAAAAAAAAGTAACAGTCAGAAATTTTCAAAAAACTAACTGTTCATTAATGTTTTTGTTGTGAGTTTAAAAAAGAAAATCCAAAAATTATTGACCTTTTTATTGTTGAGATATAATAACGCAAAGTTCAACAATTTATGAGAAAAGATTGACATTTTTATATAATCCAAGCGTACAACCTAAGTGAAATATGTGTTACTATGTGAACAACAGTTTAGGTACAATCTCTAACATTTTTTTACATTTAACACTATACTTATTTAATGTTTTACGAACGAAACTTTTGGATGTTATTGTAGCACGACAACTACCTTAATGCAAGTATCATAATATATGCGTAGAAATATAATGCCAAAAATCATTGATTGTAGGCGACATTATTCTTTAATTTAAGTGACTGCTTCAGCTGCCATATTAGAGGAAAGGGAGAGTGAGAGTATGGATAATAGACGCTCGACAACTTACTGGGGGAAAGGTAACTAAGGGAAGAGTACCAGAAATGCGTTTAAATGTACCTACTTACCTATATTATTCATTTCACGGTAGTATTTTCTTCAATAGGACACGAGTAAAAAAAGTGAAAAACAGTACCTAGCTACATACCTCTAAATAGACATTTGAAATTAGGGTCTAAAACAGTATTCATTACCTCACTATTGAAATTTCACTTAAAAACAAGTTGCCAAAAGAAGATGTCTGAAATATCGATGTCTGACTATGAATTCAATGTCTACGTGGCAATATTTTCAGACTGATTGAAAAGTAATATTTCCTGAAGAGTGAAGACAATGTCAAACTCTATTATGATATTGCTGCATTCATCTAGTAGACATTTATCTTCCGTAGACATGCAAATTATGTAAAAGTACTGGTGCATGTAATTCAGTAGCGTACCAAGTTTATTCATGTGTGAAAGAAAAAGCCAAATCTCCCGTTAGATGAAAAACAAATAATTTTGAAAACATAAATTTAAAAATTTGTCTTGCTGGTCACACATATTTTGTTATGCTATTTCTTAAAAAAATATATATACTATGTTTTAAAATTTCAACTAGCCAAATTATTTCTACTTTTTCATTTGTAGGGGGAATTTATGCGATAGTATAGTTCTAAAATTAACGAATTAAGTTCGCCAAATGTACAAGTAACATGGGACTATTTTGCAATATTTTGCAAGTCAAAAATTTTTTTTAATTTCTAAATGATTTTTTAAAATTTTAAAATTTTTCAATCATTAAAAATT
This sequence comes from Mongoloraphidia duomilia, assembly GCA_039654895.1. Classification (NCBI taxonomy): domain Eukaryota; kingdom Metazoa; phylum Arthropoda; class Insecta; order Raphidioptera; family Raphidiidae; genus Mongoloraphidia; species Mongoloraphidia duomilia. The sequence continues at coordinate 14,061,431 of CM077524.1, forward strand.
TTAACATGGTTTTTTAAACTTTTTAGGATGTTTAAAATCTTTAAAATTTTTTAAATTTTTAAGATTATTTTTTAAAAAGTTTTAAAAATTCATAGGTATAGGTATCAAAACGAAATTTTTTCAATTCAAAATTACATGTCAAATGAAAAAATCATTTTTTAACCATATTTAAACGTATTTTGCTGTAAATAACTTCGAAATAAGATTTCATTATTGAACCATATTTAACGGTGTCAAAATGCTTCAAAGTTGATTTTTTTAGTGTAAATCGATTGGAAAAAGGAAAATAAAGCCGATTTGATTAAAAAACAAATATTTTGCAAGTCAAACATTTTTTTTAATTTTAAAAATTCCAACTAACCAAATTATTTCTACTTTTTAGGCGCGATCTTAGCGAAGCTAGAAGCGCCTATATACACTCGCTTTGTCTGTGAATCTGTGAATCTGTGAATCTGTGAATCTGTAACGGATTTTTTGTATCAGTCGTACAGCCCAAACGGGTTAACCGATTTTAAAAAACTTTTTTTTGTTCGATTCCTCTCGGGGTCTATTTGATCCTAACGTCGCCCGATTTTTGAATTTTGGCCCCAGAGGGGAGCAAATTAGAAAAAACGGTGTTTTTTGCTTATAGTTTGCTCAATTTATGTCAGATCGATTCGAAACCTGTCTTAAACGAAAGAGCAGAAAATTTTAGATAGATTTCATGTATAATATTGTGTCAAAACTGTTTTTTTATACAGATTTATATGATTATTAAACGAAATAAATGCGACTTTATCTAATAAATCGCGAACTTGTTTCGGTTGTCCTTGTCTGTTGCACAGTGTGATATGGATATTGGAAGATAACGTATGCTCTGTCTTATATTGCATTATTTTAATATAGTTATTCAATTTTTTGACTGCTGATGTTTGAATTTAAGTTTATAAAAACCCTGGCCTACTGAGTTAAAATGACGTGTAACTAATTATTGACGTCGATCGGATGGCGAGACCTAGGGATCGGACCAAAATTTCTTGACGTTCATACCCCGGCTTTCGTCCGGGTGTAAATCGTACTTTTGAATTTTCACCCACTTCCCGTGATCCGATTAAGTTGAAATTTTGCACACATGTGTAGCTCCGGTGACAATACAATATTATGGTAACTAGCTGACCGGCCCGGCTTTCGTCCGGGTGTAAATCGTACTTTTGAATTTTCACCCACTTCCCGTGGTCCGATTGAGTTGAAATTTTGCACACATGTGTAGCTCCGGTGACAATACAATATTATGGTAACTAGCTGACCGGCCCGGCTTTCGTCCGGGTGTAAATCGTACTTTTGAATTTTCACCCACTTCCCGTGATCCGATTGAGTTGAAATTTTGCACACATGTGTAGCTCCGGTGACAATACAATATTATGGTAACTAGCTGACCGGCCCGGCTTTCGTCCGGGTGTAAATCGTACTTTTAAATTTTCACCCACTTCCCGTGATCCGATTGAGTTGAAATTTGCACACATGTGTAGCTCCGGTGACAATACATTATTATGGTAACCTGCTGACCCGGCTTTCGTCCGGGTGCAAATCGTACTTTTGAATTTTCACAGGCAAAAGGTCTTTCTCCGGTAACGTTTCGGATAAATGTAATAAAATCAGACTAAGGAAATAAAGCACACTAAACAATTGAAAAGTCACGTCACGAAGTAGTGTAACGTCACTTTTGTAAAAATTATCCGATCCTTTTGAAAACTAATATTTGAGAGTTTTATAGGATACAAAAAAATAAAATGGCGTCAGATTTCAAAATGGCGTCCATATGTACTTTTTTGTAAACATTATCCGATTCTTTTGAAAATTAATATTTGAGAGTTTTATAGGACACAAAAAAATTAAATGGTGTCAGATTTCAAAATGGCGGCCATATGTACTTTTTTGTAAGAATTATCAGATCCTTTTGAAAATTGATATTTGAGAGTTTCATAGAACACAAAAAAATAAAATGACGTCAGATTTCAAAATGGCGGCCATTATATATACTTTTTTGTACAAATTATCCGATCCTTTTGAAAATTCATATTTGCGAGTTTTATAGGACACAAAAAAAATAAAATGACGTCAGATTTCAAAATGGCAGAAATATGTAGAACTCCTTTCTAAAAATTATACGATCCTTTTGAAAATTGATATTTGAGAGTTTCATAAGACACAAAAAAATAAAATGACGACAGTTTTCAAAATGGCGGCCGTATGTACATTTTTGTAAAAATTATCAGATCCTTTTGAAAATTGATATTTGAGAGTTTCATAGAACACAAAAAAATAAAATGATCTCAGATTTAAAAATGGCGGCCAAATGTACTTTTTTGTAAAAATTACCCGATTCTTTTGATAATCGGTATTTGAGTTTCATAGGACACAAAAAAATAAAATGATGTCAGATTTCAAAATGGCGGCCGTATGTACTTTTTTGTAAAAATTATCCGTTCCTTTTGAAAATTGATATTTGAAAGTTTCATAGGAGACAAAAAAATAAAATGATGTAAGATTTAAAAGTGGCGGCCGTATGCACTTTTCTGTAAAAATTATCCGATCCTTTTGAAAATTGATATTTGAGAATTTTATAGAACACAAAAAAATAAAATGACGTCAGATTTCAAAATGGCGGCCATATTTACTTTTTTGCAAAAATGATCCGATCTTTTTGAAAATCGGTATTTGGAGTTTCATAGGACACAAAAAAAATAAAATGACGTCATATTTTAAAATGGCGGCCATATGTAGGTACTTTTTTGCTAAAATTATCCGATCCTTTTGAAAATTGATATTTGAGAGTTTTACAGGACACAAAAAATTACTTCAGGTTTCAAAGTGGCGCCCGTATGCACTTTTTTGAAAAATTATCCGATCTTTTTGAAAATTAATATTTGCGAGTTTTATAGGACGCAAAAAAATAAAATGATGTCATATTTAATAATGGCGGTCATTATGTTGTGTCTTTTTGAGTCAACATAATACTCTACATTGTCGACACGCAACAGTGTTTTGTTTTGGCAGTTTCTATTAGCTACGCTTTTGAAACAAACAAGTAATTCAAAATTATAATTTCGTTGTGATCAGACCTATTTTAGACTTGTCTTGATTAAATCAAATTTTGTTGTGTTTTATTTATTTATTATTAATTTTATATAAGTATCTACGATAACATTAAATCAAGTCAAAAAGATCTTTATAATAGGTATATATTTCTTTGTAGAAATTATCCGATCCTTTTGAAAATTGATATTTGAGAATTTAATAAGACACAAAAAAATAAAATGGCGTCAGATTTCAAAATGGCGATCAAATAATAACTTTTTAATTGTATTATTTATATCTTTGATAAATTCGGTTTTATATACAATTCGTAAGAAGCATAGCTTCTGTCGGGTGTCTTGCGACACATCATGACTTTTTTATTTAGCCGGTTCCGAGTAACGCTTAATAGTCAACCGTTGCTATGGAAAATTGTTTAAAAAATTCACTGTACCTACTATTTTTTCTGTGTAATCCAATACATATTTATATTAGGTCTTATGGCTCATAGCCTACTACAAAATTATAAATCTTCTCAGTGTTATTTTCCCTATGTTCGATAAAACCGTTTACACACAGTACCTACATGAATATCGCGCCTTGTAATTCTTGAATTACTTGTATCCTCCAAAATTTTTCATTTATAGAGGGAATTTATGCGAAAGTATAGTTCTAAAATTAACTAATTAAGTTCGCCAAATGTACAAGTAACATGGGACCAGTCTAAAAGAACTCTGAATAGACCTATCATAACAAACATGTATGAGTTATAAAGATGAGTGAATTTAAATAATTGGAGATATCAGTCTCGGTCTGATTATTTAACTAAATAAGTAATCATGACAAACAAATAACTACTGTACGAGTGATGTCTTTAACTGAATAATTTACTTACAATGTAATTTAATGGCTTGACAAATAAGATTATCAATTAGGTATCAAATCAGTTCGTTAACAATATACTCGCGATACTGTCGGAATAGTTAAAAATGTATTAGTTTTGTATACCTTTTTTTAACGGAATAATATGGCATTTGCTTTGATCAGCAATTAGCCAGTGCGAGATTTGATATAATGGGCTGACATGAAAATTTGATATATAGACAACATAAGAGACGTGATATGAAGAAACATATTATATCACAGGGACACGAGAGCTGGACGGAACATATTAAGAATGTTAGGATAGGGAACATGGATTAGCCTCAAGCCATTCTCGGCAGGTATTGGACGAACAAGATTTCTCTAGAGTCTAGATTAATAAAGGTTAAAGAAATACGCGTGATATCAATATTAAATGATTCCCAACGGGAAGTAGTAAGAGCTAAGCTATTAATTGATTTTAGTTCGAAGCAGCTAGATTGTGGGTCCTGTTTAAAATGAACTTCTTGAGGATGGTTCGGTTCATATCACACCTAAACACAATTGAAAATTATTATAATATGATTTTTCAAGTTAAATGTCAATGGCCTGTAAAACGTCTATAATCTGCCATCTATTTAAGTTCGATTAAAATAATGTTGTGGCTGCCTTGAGGTCAAAACGGTCTTTATCTGCCCTTTTTGAAATCAACCCCTTTTGTTTTGATTGCTAAAAATAACTAGTAAAATTCTACGACATTAAATCGAGTAGGCAAATGCGAAATTTTTTTGTCAAATCTTCTCTGTCAAGAAATCAGTCTTATTTCCCCTGAAATTCAAGACAAAAGACCTTTGCAATTAATCTATCGGTTGTTCTAGAAAAACATTGCGTATGGAATATAAATTAAAAGTAACATATAAAATACTTGGCCGATTTCATTATCTAATGAAATCTGACCCGCAAACGGCAGAAACAAAGTATTGTTTTATTTATAGACGTACAGTGGTGTAGTTAAAAAAATATCTTTTGTGTTCTGAAATGTTTCCCTATAAATAAATTTTGTAGGATGTAAACATGTTGTGCGAAATAAAAAAAAATAAGAAATTTGAGTAACATGTGGATAACAATAAAATAAAAAATATAGTTCATGATTATAAATGTTCATAACCCCTTTTCACAATACGAATTCACTTTCACTAGTGAATTACAGTTTCCAGACAACTATGTTGTTATTATATTCGTATATACCTGGTAGGGACAGTGACTGCTGAACATAGGATTTTAAAATCTAGAATGAAACTCTCGTGATTTCCTGCTTCCCTAATTATTTTAGGCAAAAAAATCCTCAAATAAAAGTTTTAGAACATGAAATTCTGCATTTAAATCAATAAACAAATTTAATTTTGCATGCTTTGTAACGGCAGAAATTTGATATGATAATATCGAAAATAACTACAGAAATAGATACGATAGCCATTGAAGTTCAATTAAATAAAAACTGCCATCATTTAAATTGTTTAAGTTCCATGGCTACATCGCTATCTATTTCTGAGGTAAATTTCGACATTTTCATATCAAATTTTTGCCGTTGCAAAGCATGCAACATTTATTTTGTTTATTGATTTAGATACAGAATTTCATGTTCTAAAACTTGTATTTGAAGACTGTTTTGCCTAAAGTAATAAGAAAATCAGAAAATTACGAAGTTAGATTTTATATGTAAAAGTTCTACGTTCGGCACTCGGCAGTCACGTCATCACCCGGCACTTTCAATTTTTCTTAGATGTATACAGAGCCTTGTGATATTGATGGCAACATAGTTGTCTGGAAACTAATGGAAGTGAATTTATATTGTGGAAAGGGGTTATAAATATTTAGAGAGGTACAATTATTTCAACTCGACCTTTTCTGTTTGATTTTTATTATAGTTCATCCCCAATGTTCGATGCTCTCCATGCTTTCGCAATTTTGTCTATGGTCTATTCATTTTCAAGATAGAGTGACCTGTTTGCGTGGTCAGTTCGTGTCTCTTTGTTTCTTAAATTCTGATTCAGAACTCAAGAAACAAAGAGACTTCTGATTGGTCGGTAGGAAGAATTTCAAATTTTGCTAATGTACTGGGCCGTATTTATCCATTTATTTTGTTCATGTTGTAAGCTGTAGGTAAATGGCACCGTTGCAAATTACTCTATCTTGAAAATGAATAGACAGTTACAGATTATTCGTACCACTCATCGCCAAATGTTACCGATTGAGAAACCCTGTTCTAGATTACAAAGTTTAGAAGTGCTTGGTATATCCTGGTACTATGTATTGATCCAGGGATTACCTCTAGAGTGGAAAAGGTCAAACTGAATTATTATTGTACACTTAAACAATTATTATAGCCATTAAAAAAGGGAAACTAAGCCATTATCTTGTCTTCTTGATTTATTTAACTTATACAGGTCTAATTAAATTTTATTTATTGTTAAGTTTTTAAATAGTTGAAACTTCTTTAAAAGAAACATCAATTATGTTAAAACTTTTAGAATTCTCGATTTTAAACCACAATTACTTAAAAATTTAGTTAATAAATTTTGATTCAATTATGCTTTTAATGTCCATGTTTATTTAATATTTTAGTTTTTTATTACATAATTTTAATTTTTAAAACTGCTAAAAGTGCCACCATGTAAAACACATTTCATAAAGGGTTTTAATTTAAAAAGTCTTAATGTAAATTGTATACCTAACAATTTTTCCAATTTTTTCTAAATAACAACATATTATTACGATTTAATTTGTCAGTTGGGTCAAAACAACAACATTAATAAATTAAAATAGTTGAAAAGAGATGTAGACTGTAGAACCCACGATAGTTTGGTCCAGCTAACGCTAATGCTTGCTAACCACTACACCAAGCTGTCCTCTACATAGTCCACAATTCAAATAATTTAATAGTATGTTGTGCAACACTAGTGTGCTTAATACGTCTTTATGTGTCAGGCGCAATGTTTTCAGCACGAGTAGTAGGTGGGCGCGCACGAGCCTTGGCGAGTGCGCATTTGCGAGCCGGATTCGAGTTCTGAAAACATCGCGCCTGACGTATAAACTTTTAGTACACGCGTTATACATGCATGGTTTTGGAGCTTTATTGAATTAATGTAAAAAGCCTTAGATTTACTGACAGCAGTACCTAGATCTCATAATAAAAACATTGGCCTTGATATAATATTTATTTACTTCGTTGCCATAGTAACCATTTTTCATTATAGCATCGAAAAGAGGTTCAATATTTAACGGGTTTTTCAAGTGTTTTTCATTATAGCATCGAACGGCGTTTCATAATAGAGCATGACGTCACCAGTCATTAAAGGGCCATTTAAGATCCGCTTTACAGACACTAAAACACACTAAAAGCATGCATGTGTTGAATAAAAATAACTATATTGCAGAATCATATACAATTTAAAAGTTTTTAAGCTACTTTGAAGACATCTGTTTTAATAATTATACTTATGCTGCTGGTTCAAATTTTGGCCTTACGTTTGTGATCAAATTTCTTTAAATATATTAGTTTTGTTGGTGTGTCAATAAGTTAAACCTTATGACCTAAAACTATGAAATTTAATATTATACTATTATAACTTCGTCATTAGAACTATCTAGTCTTCAACTGCGATGTATAATATAATATAATTTAGGGATGAGTTTATGTAAAAAGTTTTTATTTTCTGACACTTTCATGTATAATTTACTCAGAATGTTACAGAATGCAAAATTTTTTTGTTACAGGATGAAATTCCTTAAGTACCGGGCGCAGTTAAATGTAAGTGAATTTTCTCTAATATATTTATAATTATCTGTCTCAAAACAGTCATTTTTACTTGATGGGTGTTTCTGAATTATGAGCAATATAATATTATGTACATGAAAATTAAAGAACTAATCTTTAAAAAAAATTTGAACAGAAATTTGTGTAAGTAAGTTTCTTTTTTGGGTAGCATTGTACAATTATTTACAAAAGAATCAATTTCTCTGTTAAGAATTCTAAAAAAAAGATTAACAAATATAACTCTCTAAAATCCAATTGAAAACATTTAACAGTTCGTTGCATGTGCAATAATTTATTAAAGCTGCTACATTACCAAGAAACCTAATGCTGGGTTTATCGTACAATTTTAACAGTTTATTTTTTAATCACGCTGTTAAATTTTCATTGCTACGTGTTCATTAGTTGCTGCGTTTTTATTTTGGTAAATTATTGATCGTTACCACAGCAACCGTCATTTAATAGCGTGATTAAAAAATAAAATTGTATACGATAAACCCAGCATAAGTAATTTATCAAAGCACTTTTGACGTCAGCGCGACTAAGTGACAAAATGACGACTTTAATAAATTATTGCGCTTCAACGGTTCGTTCAGTGTTTTGTAATTTTGCTCAAATTGTTCGTTCTACATTTTTACGAAACTGAATTATAAATACTAATTTACGCAGGCTTTTGCTCTCTTTGAATATCAATAACTCATGGCCGGTTTATCGTTCATATTTCAATCACGATGTTTTTTAATCACACTGTTAAATGACGGGTTGCTATGGTAACGAAACGCAGCAACCAATGAACACGTAGCTGTCAAAATTTAACAATGTGATTAAAAAAACATCGTGATAAAAATGTACGATAAACCGGCCATCAGGCATCAGTCTCATAAAAAGTTGAGGATAATAATAATAATAATAATAATAATAATTTATTTCTGGCAAGGACAACGAATTGTGTAGCCGCAGTCAAATTACATGTATGTATACAAACAGGCAGACAATAACTAATAAATAAACAAACAAATAAATAAGTAAATAAAACAACAACTAACAAATATAAATAACAACAAGTCAATCAGTTAACAGAATAAATAAACAACATGCCAATAAAATAAATAAAACAACAATAACAGATTAAAAGAAATTAAAAAACTCATCTAAAGAATAAAAGGAATGCCGCAATAAAAAGTTTTTTAGTGCAATTTCAAATTGCCTTATTGTTTTTTTAGATTTTATTTCCGTAGGTAGAATATTAAAAATTTTAAGTCCGATATAATTAACATGTTTTTGTGAAAGCGTCAACGAATACAGCGGTAAATGGAAATTGCTTTTGTGACGCGTATCATGGCTATGCACGGAGCTATTTGAATTAAATTTTTCCTTATTATGGTAAATATATTTAGCTACTGCTACGATGTAGACTGACACCATTGTCAAAATTTTCAAATCTTTGAATTTTTGTCTACATGATTCTCTTTGACTCATCTTCATTAGCGAACGTATTATTCTCTTCTGTGCCACAAATACATCTTGAGAGTGCGATTAGTTGCCCCAGAAAATTACGCCATATGACAATAAACATTGTGCATTTGCAAAATACACCGCTTTTAGTCCATCTATATTCAGTATAGATCGCAATACTTTCATTTGATAAGAAACGGAGCTAAGTCTCTTAGAGATGTAAGAGCAATGCCCACTCCAATTTAAATTTTCACTTAATTGCACACCTAAGAATTTAATTGTTGACACTTGCAAAAGTGTTTTATTATCAATTTTAATGTTAACTTCGTTATTGTTTTTATTTTGATGATTATGGAAGACCATGATTTGGGTTTTGTTAGGGTTTAAGTATAATTTATTAGCACAAAACCATTGTTGCAGCGATTTCAGCAAGACGTTTGCCTTCGCCTCAGCTTCACTAGCCGTCGCGCCCGATACAATCAGAGACGTATCGTCTGCATACATCGTGAGAGGGGGGTTGTTTAAAAAGATTTCTAAGTCGTTTATGTAAATTAAAAAAAGCATCGGACCAAGAATTGATCCCTGAGGGACTCCCATTTCTGATTTTAATTTGTTCGAAACTGAGTTTTTTGAGTCCTTATTAATCTGCACAAAATGGTATCTAATAATTATTAAAATAGACAATATTAGCCAAACCACAAATAAATACTTTTCTTATCTTAACGTAATCAGTCGGCGAACATGCCATCGTGATGTTAATCGTCAAACAATTAAGATATACAAGGAAAAAATCAAAGACCACTGTCAGGACTTGAACCCGAAATTCCCAGTTTCCGGCTGGTTGAGTTACCTTACTCACACAGTGCCCCGAGAGTGGGATCTGTTCTCTTCCTATATATACCTATTTCAACACTAAATCACACTTCATGCGAGAGCGGATTTAATTTTTAAGTTATAAATATAACTAATTAACTCATCAGTCGATACACGACCGTTTTTTAAATACAACAATGAGAGTTGAGTTTTTTGTGGTTATAATATAATAATTATTAAAATAGACAATATTAGCCAAACCACAAATAAATACTTTTCTTATCTTAACGTAATCAGTCGGCGAACATGCCATCGTGATGTTAATCGTCAAACAATTAAGATATACAAGGAAAAAATCAAAGACCACTGTCAGGACTTGAACCCGAAATTCCCAGTTTCCGGCTGGTTGAGTTACCTTACTCACACAGTGCCCCGAGAGTGGGATCTGTTCTCTTCCTATATATACCTATTTCAACACTAAATCACACTTCATGCGAGAGCGGATTTAATTTTTAAGTTATAAATATAACTAATTAACTCATCAGTCGATACACGACCGTTTTTTAAATACAACAATGAGAGTTGAGTTTTTTGTGGTTATAATATAATAATTATTAAAATAGACAATATTAGCCAAACCACAAATAAATACTTTTCTTATCTTAACGTAATCAGTCGGCGAACATGCCATCGTGATGTTAATCGTCAAACAATTAAGATATACAAGGAAAAAATCAAAGACCACTGTCAGGACTTGAACCCGAAATTCCCAGTTTCCGGCTGGTTGAGTTACCTTACTCACACAGTGCCCCGAGAGTGGGATCTGTTCTCTTCCTATATATACCTATTTCAACACTAAATCACACTTCATGCGAGAGCGGATTTAATTTTTAAGTTATAAATATAACTAATTAACTCATCAGTCGATACACGACCGTTTTTTAAATACAACAATGAGAGTTGAGTTTTTTGTGGTTATAATATAATAATTATTAAAATAGACAATATTAGCCAAACCACAAATAAATACTTTTCTTATCTTAACGTAATCAGTCGGCGAACATGCCATCGTGATGTTAATCGTCAAACAATTAAGATATACAAGGAAAAAATCAAAGACCACTGTCAGGACTTGAACCCGAAATTCCCAGTTTCCGGCTGGTTGAGTTACCTTACTCACACAGTGCCCCGAGAGTGGGATCTGTTCTCTTCCTATATATACCTATTTCAACACTAAATATAGGTATATATAGGAAGAGAACAGATCCCACTCTCGGGGCACTGTGTGAGTAAGGTAACTCAACCAGCCGGAAACTGGGAATTTCGGGTTCAAGTCCTGACAGTGGTCTTTGATTTTTTCCTTGTATATCTTAATTGTTTGACGATTAACATCACGATGGCATGTTCGCCGACTGATTACGTTAAGATAAGAAAAGTATTTATTTGTGGTTTGGCTAATATTGTCTATTTTAATAATTATTATATTATAACCACAAAAAACTCAACTCTCATTGTTGTATTTAAAAAACGGTCGTGTATCGACTGATGAGTTAATTAGTTATATTTATAACTTAAAAATTAAATCCGCTCTCGCATGAAGTGTGATTTAGTGTTGAAATAGGTATATATAGGAAGAGAACAGATCCCACTCTCGGGGCACTGTGTGAGTAAGGTAACTCAACCAGCCGGAAACTGGGAATTTCGGGTTCAAGTCCTGACAGTGGTCTTTGATTTTTTCCTTGTATATCTTAATTGTTTGACGATTAACATCACGATGGCATGTTCGCCGACTGATTACGTTAAGATAAGAAAAGTATTTATTTGTGGTTTGGCTAATATTGTCTATTTTAATAATTATTATATTATAACCACAAAAAACTCAACTCTCATTGTTGTATTTAAAAAACGGTCGTGTATCGACTGATGAGTTAATTAGTTATATTTATAACTTAAAAATTAAATCCGCTCTCGCATGAAGTGTGATTTAGTGTTGAAATAGGTATATATAGGAAGAGAACAGATCCCACTCTCGGGGCACTGTGTGAGTAAGGTAACTCAACCAGCCGGAAACTGGGAATTTCGGGTTCAAGTCCTGACAGTGGTCTTTGATTTTTTCCTTGTATATCTTAATTGTTTGACGATTAACATCACGATGGCATGTTCGCCGACTGATTACGTTAAGATAAGAAAAGTATTTATTTGTGGTTTGGCTAATATTGTCTATTTTAATAATTATTATATTATAACCACAAAAAACTCAACTCTCATTGTTGTATTTAAAAAACGGTCGTGTATCGACTGATGAGTTAATTAGTTATATTTATAACTTAAAAATTAAATCCGCTCTCGCATGAAGTGTGATTTAGTGTTGAAATAGGTATATATAGGAAGAGAACAGATCCCACTCTCGGGGCACTGTGTGAGTAAGGTAACTCAACCAGCCGGAAACTGGGAATTTCGGGTTCAAGTCCTGACAGTGGTCTTTGATTTTTTCCTTGTATATCTTAATTGTTTGACGATTAACATCACGATGGCATGTTCGCCGACTGATTACGTTAAGATAAGAAAAGTATTTATTTGTGGTTTGGCTAATATTGTCTATTTTAATAATTATTATATTATAACCACAAAAAACTCAACTCTCATTGTTGTATTTAAAATGGTATCTATTCGTCAAGTAGGATTTAAACCATTGTAAAGGAATGCCACGGATTCCGTATTTATACAGTTTATCTAATAAAATATCATGTTGAACGCAGTCAAAAGCCTTGCTGAGATCGCAAAATATCCCAACAGGTACCCTTTTATTTTCAATTTCATTAAGTACGTAATTATACATATTTAAAATTGCAGATGTAGTTGATCTCCCCTCTCTAAAACCGTGTTGTGCATTAGATAAGATTTTATTATTATTTATATATGAAATCAATCTTTTAAGTGTATCAGAGTAATATCGAAGCATAACAAGCAGTGATATATTTGGTAGGACTGTTTCTCTTGCAGCCCTAGCAGCAATATAACTGTGGAAACCTTTTCAATGCAAATTCATCATCGCGTCGGGTCGTCGACACATAGTCACTACTTATACGCGAGCCAGGATAAACTTTTGTGCGTTTATAATATGTTGGGGTGTATTTGTGTACATCTATACGCCCAGACATCATTTCTTTCTGATTATATCTGTGGTCACATGGCAAACTGGCTTATGTTAAATTTAACCCTGTAACGGTCGCCTTGATCCAGTTGTTTAATTTTCGAAACTTCTCTATTACACGACGAATGACAATTGGAACAAAATTCATTTGTGATATTCTACTCCAGAAATAAATAAATGAAGCGGCTCCCCGAGGGAACCTGTAGACAGTGACGGATTAAACATTCGGAAGTCCTCTAAAAGTAATAATAAAAAGTGGTGGAACCTTTGGTGTAAAGATACGAAATGTTATAATTACCACAAAACACCAAACCATAACAAACACTCTCGACGTACGTTTCGCCAACCAAGTTGGCATCATCAGGAGATGATCATCTCCTGATGATGCCAATGATATCGAAATGGTGCGACGTTCTAAAAAGATTCCCGTGTAGTAGGAAGGTATTTTGAAATATAAAACCGAAAGAGTTTTTTTCCGAAAAATAACCCACGTAGACTCTCGAGGTGAAGAACATAATTGGAAAAGGAAGGCCAGTAATAGGGACGATTGGAAAAATCTCCTGAGGAAGGCCATGATCCATATGCTGGGCTGTAGTGTCAATGATATATATTATATAGTCTCTCGGGGTGTTCTTTTAAATTAGAATATTAAAGTCGCAATCGATTGCCACTTGAGAAGTAATTTGAATCGATCCTAGGTTGTTCCAGATTATCTGTGCTTCTTTTGAGGAGTTCCGTTTTCAAATTAATTCATCCTTTTTCATTTTATACATGGTTCTAAGAAATTAAATCAGTTCTATTTTAAAATCTACTTGAATACACGTTTTTACTTCTCACCTCTACTATGGTAGGGAAGTAATGGATTTAGTCCGAAAAAAATATTTCGAGATTTTAACACATCTTCACGTTTTGAGGCCCTAGCAATCGTTTAAGATCATTTTCTGACTGATGTCTGTATGTGTGTGTGTGTGTGTATATATGTGTGTGTATGTGGTCAATTTTTCGCCTTCGATATCGTAAAAATGGAACAATATACGGCCATGCCGATTGTTCTATTGTGTTTATCAGCCTTTAACTTAGATCTGATTAGATTTTGAGTCAAATCGGTTCAGTGAATCCTGAGATATTAAAAAAAACGTTCTCAATGTCACGTATTAACATATAGGTAAAAAAAATATAAAGAATTCTAGATGTTATAATATGAAAAAAATGTAAATATTTTTTTCTCTAAAATGTATAGTTTTCGAGAAAAAAAATATTTTACTAAAAAAAGAAAATTGTACGTAAATCAAGGTAACCATGATTTTTGCTATATTACTAGCCATCAGTAGATCACCAAACAAAAAAGAGGGCCATGCTTTTTTTCAAAGAATAAAAAAAGAGTGTTTATTTTTTGCAAATATTTACTAGGTGGGAAGTATAGGACTGGTCATCAGTCGAATTTTTTATTGATCAAACTGTACCGACTCCATTACAGTCAATCGCTATCTATATTTGATCTATATTTCGCATGTTAAAAAATTATAATTTGTTCGGTGGTCTGCTATTGTCATGTGATTTACTTTTATATGAAACAGCTCACGCAACTATCTATTTTATCGGAATAGATCATCATTGTAAATGTCATTTAATGGTAAAGTTGTGTGCAGGAGATGTCAGTGACATTGGTGGTGCCAGTTGCCGGTTATTATTAAACAAGTTCCGGTGAATTATCGTTTATTATTGTGACGTCACACAGGTGTTTGTCTCACTACTTCCGTTCCAATCATTTATTGTTATTGCGAGCACTGTACTGTTTTCCCCTTTCATATTATCATTATATTACTGCCACAACATTCGAACGTTGTAATATTAATAGTTCACTGAATACAAAATTAAAATATAACAGTAAATGAGTATTTTGTTGCCTGCGTCAAAATTGTAGATATATTTCAAAAGCAATTGTTGCTATTTATAGAGAAGCAACTACAGGTCCCAAGTATATAGTCCCGATTTTTTTTCCCGTAAAATTTTTTATTCAAAACATGCACGTTTTTAGTGTTTTTTCGTGTCTGTTAAGCGGATCTTAAATGGTCGTTTATTGTCTGGTGACGTTATGAGCCATTATGAAACGCTTTTCGATGCTATAATGAAAAACACTTGAAAAATACCGTTACATAATGAAAATAATGAACTTCTTTTCGATGCTATAATGAAATATGGTTACTATGGTAATAAAATAAATAAATATCGCATCAAGGTCAATGTTTTTGGTATGAGATGTACTGCTATCAGTGAATCTACGGTGTTTGACATTACTTCAGTAAAGCTCTAAAACCCTGCATGTGTTGTATTTTTTTGATCAGAATGACATTTGCTAACTAAAATAGTAGGTATATTGTGCAACTAGTGTGCTAAATACATCTTTATGCGTCTGACGAATCAAGATGTATTTAGAACAAAACAAAACAGTTGAAAATGTATTAGGTATTATGATAAAAATATTACCAAATAAAATGTAATGCAGGGCAGAAGAGCCGAACGTGTAGCGCTCTTTGTTTATATG
The DNA here is from genome assembly GCA_039654895.1 of Mongoloraphidia duomilia. Lineage (NCBI taxonomy): Eukaryota > Metazoa > Arthropoda > Insecta > Raphidioptera > Raphidiidae > Mongoloraphidia > Mongoloraphidia duomilia. The sequence goes on from CM077524.1 coordinate 14,077,127, forward strand.
ACATGACTCATACATTACAAGCCCCCAGTTCTCAGATTCCAATCTGAAACTGTTAAATTGGATTTTTAGTTTATTATTAGAAAATAATAAATTGAAAATAATATGAATTGGTATTAGACTCAAATAGCCCTGGCTGTTGGTTGACTTAAAACAAATCTAATATTTAACAATTTCAAATATTTCGTATAAGAAAATAAACATTTTACCAAGTTGGGTGGTTTATTATTCAACATAGGTTAAAATAATCGGTTTATTTGAAGCAAGCTTTTATTAAACAGTCATAAAACTTCTATAGACATGAAGATGAGCTGTGAAACCCTGAGGCGTACTCATTTGTGTTTTACTGTTTTACATGTAGAATCCTTTTAAGAGCTCTCCTTGTGTAGATAGATGGATGTGTGTATAGTATACGTAGAGAATCATACTACAATATTATCTGTGGTCCCAAGAGAAAATGGTTTAGGTATTACTTATTAACTTAAGATATGCATCAGTATTAAGATCTTCAACCCCATATAATCCAAGACGGCTTGAGTTCCGTAAAAATGACAATACAAAACTACAAGCATTTAATCCCCATAGCCAATAATATTTTATTTATTGTTCTGTGTTTTTTCCGACTAATTTTTTTCCCATTTGCTGTGATGTATTGCCTCTTGATTTTTCTTTGATTTTTAGTCCATGTTTCAGATTTTATTAATCTTTTCCTCCCTTTATTCTTGATGATAATAATATCATCCTCATTTCCTCCCTCACTGCTAAAATAATTTTCACTTAGCGCGCACTCGCTGTCACTCGACGCCATTTTAACACTGCGCTGTCAGAGCTAAGCAACGTGGCCAAACGTTTGACGGAAGAACAGCTTTGAAAAGTGAAAATTTGCCAACATATAAAACAAACATCAATGATTCTAAATATATCTTTTCCGCAAAAACGACTTAAGTCCTCCTCAATTGTCTGCTTGAGGGGGGAGGGGTGATGTACGACGAGCAATTAAAAATGCAAATTTATAATAACACAAGCGCGCTAGAACAACAGTTCAGGAAGGAACTAAATTTTAAGCCGATGTTTTTTATTTATTCAGTAATTATTAAATTGATTAACAAACTAATGCAGCCGCGAGGGCGCTGCTAAATGAAATGACGGGACTTTGTCTTTACACAAGCGAACAAACGAGCGAACAAATTCAAAGCCGCAGATCAGTGATGAAAAAGAAACTTTGCGAGATTTCTGTAATTTATATTTTTATTTTTACGGAACATAAGGCGTCTTGGATTATGTGAAATTGAATGCTTGCGGTTTTATATTTTACGTCTTGGGTTATCGTATATAGGTCAAAGTATGGGCCAAAATTCTTATTGCACCCGGATCCATCCATAACTTCGTTCATGGTTGGATATGAGCTCTCTGATGATGCTATAAAAATGCGGAACAACATATTCCACTTTGATTTGTGGTCACAGGGTTACGTGGAGGTCGGAGGATCATAAGAGAGACATAGGCTATATACCATGTAATAGTTATGATAGGCCTTACATAAATACGTATATGCAGATAGTAGCTAGATACACCCACGAGTCAACAAGGCTGGTAATCAAGAGGACATGAAATATTCATGCTTGACCTAGACTGTTTACTGTTGCGAATGTTGCATCGCAACACTTGAAGGATGGGGCACGTGCACTATTTCACTATGTCAAAAAATGGCAAAACATTGTCTGGGAGAACAGTTTAAAGAGTACCTTGCATGGAATTTTGCATTGCATCATCGCATTTTTATTATACGCACTATGTCAGTTTGAACCGGTTTGAACAAAACTTAATTAAAATTAAAGTTACATTGAATCGTTAAAGGGCAATAATTTATTAAATGATAATACAAATAAATGCTTGGTTGGCATCAGTTTTAGGAACACATTCGAATGACAACGTTACAGTGCAATACTATAAAAATTCATTTCAAACCTATGTCACCGTCGGGACTCAAACCCGAAAGTTCCCGACGGTGACATAGGGTTGAAATGAATTTTTCTAGTATTGCACTGTACCGTTACGTTATTCGATGGTGTTCCTCTAGCAGTGATGCAGCTATCCAAGCATTTATTTTTAAGTGGAAGTTTCGGGTATGAGCCTCGACGGTGACATAGGTTTAAAATGAATTTTTCTAGTAATATGCATTGTAACATTACGTTATTCGATGATGTTCCTAACAATGATGCTAACCAAGCATTTATTTGTAAGTAAAAGTTTCGGGTTTAAGCCTCGACGGTGACATAAGTTTGAAATGAATTTTTTTAGTAATATGCATTGTAATGTTACGTCATTCGATGGTGTTCCCAGCAGTGATGCTAACCAAGCATTTATTTGTAAGTAAAAGTTTCGGGTTTGAGTCTCGACGGTGACATAGGTGTGAAATTAATTTTTCTCGTAATATGCATTGTGATGTTACGTCATTCGATAGTGTTCTTCTAGCAGTGAGCTAACCAAGCATTTTTTTGTAAGTAAAAGTTTCGGGTTTAAGCCTCGACGGTGACATAGGTTTAAAATGAATTTTTCTAGTAATATGCATTGTAACATTACGTTATTCGATGATGTTCCTAACAATGATGCTAACCAAGCATTTATTTGTAAGTAAAAGTTTCGGGTTTAAGCCTCGACGGTGACATAGGTTTAAAATGAATTTTTCTAGTAATATGCATTGTAACATTACGTTATTCGATGATGTTCCTAACAATGATGCTAACCAAGCATTTATTTGTAAGTAAAAGTTTCGGGTTTAAGCCTCGACGGTGACATAGGTTTAAAATGAATTTTTCTAGTAATATGCATTGTAACATTACGTTATTCGATGATGTTCCTAACAATGATGCTAACCAAGCATTTATTTGTATTTAATAGTGTGCGAACAACTTTTTTTACTTTAAATTGATTATAATCTCATATAAAAATTGCTAAAGCAAAATTTTTTTCGGATCAACAATTTGTGTCAAAAATGTGTGTTTCTATTATTTTTTCCAGCATTTAATTATTTTTGCATTTACGGGTGATTTTGTTCAAAGTACCACATTTTTTTCCTGGGTCGACACATGAAATTGCTCTCATAAATTTTAATGAGTTTAATTTTGCACATCCTTTCACGCGAAGTTTAAATCAAAGACGTGAGGTGAAAGAGATATAAACAGAATGCACACTATTAATATAAGATGAACTTTGACAAAAAACTGCGACATTTCTTTAAAAATGTCTGCGGTTGGCGGATATTTTGCATCCTAAGATTATGATATTAAAACAGGGTTAATAATTTATTATAAAAAATAAAATTAAAAATGTTGCCCCGACATGATAGTCCGTAATAGCCCCTTAAAAAAAAATTATCTGTATTGTACCAGTGGGTTCATGAGTCCACATTCTACGAACCCACTGATAGTTATGTCGTTTTATTTAATTTTCAATTTTTTTTAATCTTATGATTTTTATTATAATGCTCGCTATTAATTATTCTGCCATTTTTTCATAAAATAACTCTAATGACCTTGTCGAGCGTCTATAATCTGCAATATTTTTTACGAAATATTATGTATTGTATATTTTAATTTATATTTCTTATTATTATTCTGGGTGCATCAGTATTATGTATTTGGACATTCATATTTTATTGAAGAACATTTTTCGCATTTCGTGTTTGTCATACAAGTACATAAAATTAACTAACTGTTTAAAACAAAATTTTTATTACAATTTTGTAGTAAATTTGTTCACAGAATAAATAAAAACAGATGCTATGACAATGCATTGCCAACTTATAAATACAACAGAGTAGTCACAAATAGTTACGTAGGTATGTTTATTTTCTTAAACAGTAAAGTTACGTATTTTTATTTTCTTAAACTGTTTATATTTCTCGTGTATAAAAAATCAACTCTTTTAGTGCAGAATACATGTCCATTGTCCAGGCCGCTTATAATGCTAATTATACTCTACAAAATTTCTTAGACGTCAATGACCTGAGTTGTCAAGCATCTATAATCTACAATAAAATCTAATCAATTATATTACCGCATATCACATGATTATAACTTTATTACTGTGAATCAAACCCGCATAGTTTTAACTCATTATTTATTTATCTTGATTGATCACTATATTATTACGTAAGTAATTTTTAGTGTATTTGCCATATGGCACATACACTATTGGCGTCGGTCGGATGGCGGGACCTAGGGGTCGGACCAAAATTTCTCGACGTTTCATACCCCCCTGAACAGTTTGCCACCATTTTTGAAAATGTTTATGTATATATGTATGTATATATATATATATATATATGAAGACCACAGGGGAAAAATGATCGATGTCACATTTTAACTTTTTTGTGATAAATAGCGTCAGTGGTAGATTATGATGGATACTTTCACATGTAGTAATACAACATGCAGAAAGAATGATCGAAGTCGCCTAGATATGCGTCTGAAATAATGTACACAATGAATAAACGGTCTATGTCCCCTGGTTTTACGTGAAAACGATCTAAGTCCATGTGATAGGTTATAATACTATAATATTGTATAATATAAAAATATACAAATTTTCTTTTTTTCAGGTCATTTAATACGTCATAAAAAGAAGTATCAAGGTTGTCTTGTTTAGTTTTTTTTTATTAAAAGGACTATACATTTTTGTGTTAGGAATAATTAATATTTTTATGATTTTTTTTAGCTTTATTTTTAAAATTTATTCAATATTTTTTTAAATTAAAAATCACTTGATTAAAATCATAATATAATAAAATAATAAGAACACCTTGGTTATAATGATTGGATAAAGTAACAACAGGATACAAGGCTTATAATTTAAAAACAGTTATTCACTAATCATTTTTAATGGCCAACGTTTCGGCAAACATTTTTTGCCTTCCTCAGGACCTTAAATATTTTAGTGAACCGTCACAAATTTAAAAACATGCATTAATTTTAATTAATTTTAAACTAATGCATGTTTTTAAATTTGTGACGGTTCACTAAAATATTTAAGGTCCTGAGGAAGGCAAAAAATGTTTGCCGAAACGTTGGCCATTAAAAATGATTAGTGAATAACTGTTTTTAAATTATAAGCCTTGTATCCTGTTGTTACTTTATAAAATCATAATATTATTTTTATCGTTGATTTTAATCAACTGATTTAAACAATCTTCTAAAACCTGAATAGGATATTTATGGACTTAGATCGCTTTTACGAAAATAACTTTGAGTTAGATTTAAAATTTTGAGAAAAAAAATGAATTAATTTATGTTAATGTTTATTAATTATTATTAATTGAAATAAAACATGTACAAGCATTTAATAAAGCATATTGCAAATAATTTCTTTGATCGGTTTTTTATTTACGAGTCTTTAAACTTTCAATTTGCTATAACTCAAAACTAAACAAATGTGACATTGATCATTTTTCCCCTGTGGTCTTCATATATATTTATATATATATATATATGTGTGTACACGATAACTCTCGACAGACTTAATCGATTTAAACGAAATTTGGTACACACATTGGAACCCATCACCGCACGAAGCCTATTTAAAATGGGCCCGATCGGACCATTTTCAGGGTTGTATTTAGGGGTTCCAAAAAGTTTTTGGGCCCAAAAATACCGAAAAATTTGTCAGAATCGTTTCAAAATTGAAATTTAACTCTTTAGTAAAGATTAAAATGTGCTGCTAAAATTTTAATAAAATCGGCCCGACAGGACCGGACTTTCAAATTTTATGAAAACACTAGTTTGTTGATACGGATTTACTTATGGAAGGGTGTATTTAATTTGGTGCAGATGTTGTACTGATAAAATCCATGTCTAATATTGAAATTTAGAAAAATTTAATTATTTTAAGGGATGTATTAAGGGGTTAAATTTTTTATTTTGTCAAAAAACAAACTTAAGTTCACATAATACTGCCACAATGCCTGTATTAGCAAATACACTATATTGTCGGCAGGGTTTGGCACTGCGACCCGAGTTTTTTATTATTATTTATTAAAAATGTGGAACATAGGATAACGGGCAATTTTTTCTTATTTAAAAAAATAAATTATAGAAATATTTTCATGGAACATTTTATAAATGCATGTTTTACATTTTGGGCTTCTCTGACTCTTGATAGACATAATCCTAGTATAATAACTGATGATCCTAGTATAATAATAATTAATCAGGGAGGTCATTAGCGTATAGGTAATAATCAAAAAAGATCTACACAAATTAACGTGGGCTTCAAACGAGGAAAACTATTTTAATATTTTAATATTTTAATTTTTTTTTAGTGTAGTTATTTAATTTATTATTATTTTTGAAATAAATTAAAATTATGAATCGATACTTGGCACAGATTACGTTGACAATAATGGTAGAGGACAGTGTGGTCCAGTGGTTAGCGTCGCGGCCTCTGGATCAAACTGTCGTGGGTTCGAATCCCGCCTCCGCTCATGGATGTTTTGTGATGTAATTTAGTTTTAGGTGGGAATTGTTAATGTAATCAAGACGCTAATGACCTAAATTGTCGACGCGTCTATAATTTTCAATAAATAAAAATAAAATAAAACAAGAAATAATAATTACTGATATCTTGATAAAAATACGGCAGTTGACGTCTTTAACGAGACACTATGAATCGAGGCTGTGTAGAACTTTTTGCAGACACTCATCTTTTGATTTTTGTTTGATTTACGACACAGTGTCTTCGTTCATATTTTAGCTGTCACAAGAATGCATCCGAAAACATCTATACATACATTGTGCAGGCATCTGGCAACCATAACGTAAGGATTATAAACTTTATTGCATACAACAGCCAAATCTTCAAAATGTATTCTGTCTGTCTACGTCCTAAACCTCCTGCAGTTCAATGAGAATTTTTAATACATTATTTTCGGAAAAAGTTGTTGGTTTTAAATAATTCTATAAAAATGGTTTTATATTTTTTTGTGAAATTGTCTGTGCGCTGATTTTTTTTTATTAATATCTAATAAGTAGTATTTATTACTTCCGAATTTTTAATACCCCAATTGCAAGACTGCTTGCCTGTTTTTTTTTGTATTTTTGGAATATTAAATGCTATGCTATTTGAAAAGTAGACTTATCTACTATATTTTATTGTATCACGTTTAATTTGTAAGAGATTTAAATGATTTATAGACATTTGCGACAGAGCCGCTTAAAAATTTTGTAAACTTATAGGTATTATTTAATTTTAAAAAGTCAGAGATTTTAACTTCTGTAAACTTGTCAAGATTCAAACGCGATTTAAATTAGCAATTAAAAAATATTTTCGCGAAAGTGCAAAAGCTCAAATTAAATAATTAATCTAACCTATGATACGTAGTTTAAATTCTTGAGAAATGTTGGTGCGACCGGACTTAATTTTAACAAAACATGTTTTGGCACATACATTTTTATATTTTATAGCAACATTAGAAAAAGGTTTTTGCTTCTCTTTCTGTATAACTATAAAAAAATGAGAAGCGAGCCATAATTTTTGTGTTTTTGCAAGGCGCCAGATTTATGCATTTCTGAGTAATATTTTTAAATAACATCACCGAAATATTAAAACATGTCAAAAACGCATACACAAAAGTCATAACAATTCAGCATATTTCCGGAGGGTAGTTTTTTTCATTTTTTGTTTTAAGTATTTCGTATGTCATATAAAACAGCACGAAGAACACATGTTTAAAATTATAATTTTAAAAAACGCTTCCTTATTTCCCTTTACCCTGTTTTAAAATTTGTCATCTTTGACATGCGTGCTAAGCAATTTGAATATTACTTTTGACACGTCATTTGTCTAGGTTCGAACAAAAGTAATACGAAATATTTCTGCTGGATATCTTTTGTTTCTACCAGTCAACTCCCAACCAGCTCTCTTAATTTTAGCTCTTTGATTTCAGTTGCCGCGCGTCTACAATCTATAATCTCTTTACTTTAGTTTACTTCAATTTTTAAAAATATTATTAAGTATCGCGCTAAATCCATAATGTTCTTGCGCCACCCTATACAAAAACATAATAAAAAAATCAAAGATTTCGGTGACTATATCTTGTCTTCAAAAATTGATATTTTTATATGACGTCTGTCGTCTAGTAAAGACATCCCTTTTTCACACGGCTCCTTTTAATACCTAGTTCACACCTTTTGGGTTAAGAATTTGAAAAATTTGGATTTTAGTTTAGGTGCACTGTTCATAAACATCCCTTATTTTCGAAGTCATATGCATGATTCCCCATAGTGAGTTCTTTTAAAAATGCATTTAAATGTTTCGACATCAAACATAAATAAGAAATGTGATGGTAAAATTGTCTCTACAATGCGATCCTTAGAATTAATAATATGAAGATTGAAGGAAAATCTCCGTGGCACAGGATCAATAATTGAAATACTGGTATTTAAAATAATTGCTTTTATTTACTTAATAAATAAATGCAATTATTTTAAATATCAGTATTCCAATTATGGATCCTGTGTCACGAAGATTTTCCTTCAATTTTCATATAAAAAATCATTAATTACAGGCATTACAGCATATTTTGATTTCCACACAATAATATTTTTATGTTTCCTTTTCGTATGTATTTAAAAAAAGTTTTTCATTGAACAATGACATGTTTAGGATGTTGCAGTTTCAATGTAATTCACGGAGAATAAAGACGTATTCATTATAATTGCTCTCTGTGTTTTGATCAGGAAGTTGAAATGATACGTATTGTTTCATTCATAAAAAAATCTATTTTTTAAATTCATAATCTGTATATTAGGACATTATTCAAATAGAATCATTAACACACAATCCAGATTTTTTAAACACTGGCAAACTTCCCTTCGTTTCTTTCTGTCAGCTTTTTGAAAATTTGAAAATCCAAGCTATTTATATTTCAGCATATTATTATATTATGCAGCATATATTAAATAGAGTCAATACACTGTCAAAATTTAATATCATAGAAAATAAGGTCATGGTGCAAACTTTTTGCTCAGCTATTTTAAGACCAAATGGACAGCCGCTCCCCTGAAGAACTATTTACGCCACTGATACATATCATTGACCTTTAAATTGTCTTAATTGTCTAGCGTCTATATAGTCTATATATCTACTTTGGACTTGAATTCCTTTTACTCTGCCAAATCAGTTTTTAATTAAGTAGGTACGCAAAGCATGTTATGCCTGATTTAAATTGGAGTAGAATCTATTAAAGTTAAATTTCAATTTTCGGTCATAGTTAGGAGGGCTTCAAGTTCATTGGTGAAGGTGCATTGCGTTTTATTGTTATCTTTATGTGCCTATTCAAGTACCGTACCTTAGTCGTGCAGCCAACTAATCATTCCACGGTCACAGAGGTTGCTGTAATTACTGACCTCGCAAATTAACGTTTTATGTACAATTTCCGAAATGAAGTCATTGTTGACCGTAACTGTAACGGTTAATAATCAACATAATTACGGTGATTTCAGATTTGTAAAATGATAACAATCAATTCGCCCAAAGTTAAAAAAAATAACAACCGTTTGGTATTTCATCAAAATGACAAGCCGATATTATGTTTAATATTTAGAAGATAATTTATAGAAAAAAATTGATTACGATGTACGTACTTCTTAGATCATTATTTCATAACTGTATTGAGATGAAGAGGTTTTTTTTAAAACTTGGTTATTTTCATGATTACATGATCCTTTTTATCTACAAAAAACTTTAAACTTTTATAGCATTTTATAAAATTGTATCCCTTCAGTCCCTATTTTGTAGGATGGGTGATAAGGCATTAGTGGGAATTCCAAATTGAGCACCAATGTCTACTTTTTTGGCTCTTGAAAATCAGAATCATCCAATAGCCTATGACCTAGGCCAGGCAAAATCTTAGGGACTGCAATATTTATTAGTGTGCTATATTGTCGTTTTTAGGGCATGCAAAACTCTATGGCCAAGTGTAACAAATTTTTTTTCCGGGTTTCTCGGACCTCGATAAACAAGTTAATTTTCGTTTTTCCATTTTTAACACTTTTTTCAAATAATATCCATGAAAAATAAGCTACGATATAATTATAGGATAACAGTATCTCAGTCTTAACTCAACTGATCGTTCTTAGATTGACATAATATTTTATTACCTATGCTTACTTTATAAAAAAAATGTTACAGACGAAAGGTGCTTTTTCATGCAGAAACTGTTTTTGCTAAAAGAAATATAAGTTACTATTTAAAAAATCAAAGTTAGTCTTAAAATTACTTAAAAACATCCAATAATTAAAAAAAGGGTTGCGTGTGCTTAACACCACACGGTAGAAGTTAAACTTTCTCACTCCCGCAAATTGACAGCTCCCATGTTCTTGTTATTTTTCACCTTTTCAATCTCAATCACTATAAAAACGGTTACTTCTGTTACATTTTATCTAAATCCCTTTAAAATCACTGCAACTAAAGAAAATTATTAATTAATCCATATTCTTTACCTCTCGAAATTATACAATTTTGATTCGAAAAATGTTTTCATCTGGTGTTCAGTTTTCGAGGTTTGCTTGATGGAAGTTTCTAAGTTAACACCCGGTATAATATGTATACTGTATAGACAAATCTACAATAATATTATAAAGCTGAAGAGTTTGTTTGTTTGTTTGTTTGGTTGAACGCGCTAATCTCAGGAACTACCAGTCCATTTCAATAAAATATTTTTGGTTAGATATAGTCCATTTATTGAGGAAAACTATAAGCTATATAATATCACGCTACGACCATTAGAAGCGGAGCATCAATGAAAAATGTTTACAAAAACGGGAAAAATTATTCCTTTTGAGAGCTTGTTGCGTACGCTGCGTAAACGGTTAAAGTTACGGAATTGTTCCCCTTTAAAAGTTCTAAAAAAATCCGCGACGGAATATGTCTATCTTTTAAGGTTGACTCACTATAACTTTTTTTATGGTAATCAAATTTGTTCGTAATTATAATATTCAAGCGAACGAACGAAGTGAGTGAGAAAGCAAACGAACGATGAGAGTGAGAAAGCAAACGAACGAAGCGAGAGAGAAAGCAAACGAGCGAAGCGAGTGAGTAATGTAATTATAATATTCAAGCGAACGAGCGAAGCGAGTGAGTAGTGTATTGCACCCGGGCTTTCTTAGTACCCGGGTCCCGGGCGAAGCCGGACGGGTACCGCTAGTACACTAATAAAGTAGGTATACAGTGCATACCAAATTTACAATCGCGTCTGACCAGTCTACCCGACTCAAAGAACACAGTAATTAACACTGATTTTATAGAGATAGGCGGAAACAAATGTAATTGGCTTGGATATTTAAAATGGAAGGATCAGTTTGTTTGCAAGATAGCTGTTTCATATTATTATGTGTGTATGCATGGATTACTACCGCATAATTAACTAATTAAGTGATTAACGATTTCTTAACCGTTATATGCTTACAGCTTCCAGTATGTGCTCGTGCAAGTGAAAATAAAATCCACCAACTACTAAGGTTATCTGAGCCCAGTTTTAATCCATAATTTCAAATTATTATTGTTTTTAATAATAAATTGAAATTTTTTTAAATAAATTGAAAATTCAATTAACACTATCAGTTGTCGGATTCGAACCTAGGAACTGGGAGTTCGCAATAGTCAAGCCATATAACCAGCGGAATCTGCAGTAAGAACTCGAAAATTGCTGTTGTGACTTATGTCAATACTAATGTCATCGTATTATTATGTCACAATATTTTTTTTGTAAGTGCTGATTTATTAAGGTCGTGGTGAGTTCTACAATCCTAACCTAAAAAGCAATCTAACAAATTGTTAGTTTCGAGAAAAAACGCATTTAAGTTCTTATATAGCTTATAAATTGATAATGTCAGGTGCACATATACTGCAAAGTGCATACGATATTTTTTGTTAATCCATAAGTGCTCTTAAAGCTTTCTAGAGTTGTAGGATATTCCCATAATAAATCGTAAAAGTGAATTAACTATATACAAATGGGGAAAAATAGAATTACTGTTATACTTATTCAGGTTAGAACGACAGAGTATTCTAAATGGCCTTTTTTAGGGTTCCGTACCTCAGAATGAAAAAATGGAACCCTTATTAACTTCCCATTGGAAGTTATTGTAATGGGTCCGAAAATCGAAATCAAAATGTATAACAAATTTTTATGTTTCAAGGTCACTACCGGTCACTACTCTATTTTTAGAAAGATGTATGTGTGTGTGTACGTACGTACGTACCTACGTACATGTGTCTATTTCTTTCTAAGACGAAATCTCGAGACTGAAAAATGATATCGACTACGTTAGGATGCCAATCGACGCGTATTAACGTAAATATGATCTGAAAGAAATTTTTTCAAAATCGGTTCAGCCGTTCTTTTTTCTTAACCAAATAGACTCTAAAAAAGTAGATTTTACACAATATCTCGCGAATAAAAAATTATAGTGACTTCGTAAGGGTTTCAATCGAGGCGTGTTAACGTTATTTTGATCCGACATAAATTTTATAAAAATCGGTTCAGCCGTTTTTTTTTTTATTTAATTATTATTAAAAATAAATAATAATTATGTTTTAATGATTAAAATGATTACTTTTCTGTGTAATACCTAATTTAATTATTATTATTAAATATTTATCAAACTGGGAAGTTCGTCGTGTGGACCTCAAGGGTCGCTCTTTAGTCCTAATAAACGACCCACCTCACGGCTTGTAGGATCATTTTGTTGTCCGTCTGTCTGTCCCTCAAGACCTTTTTTCTTAGAAACGCGGCTAGAAGTATCGAGGTGAAATTAATATTATCAAATACTATAAGGTCTACAACCCCATAATCCTGTAAAAAATTCCAGCCTATAACTCAATCCAATAAAAAGATATAAAAAACACGTATTTTTTTGATACTGACTTACTCATCAACTTTCCGTTGACCTAGAAACTTGAAATTTTGTCACGAAGGAAAGTCTCATCTAGCACAAGTAAAGTAAAAAATATCTAAAATTATTAATTTCTAATTCTATGTGGAGTCATCACGTTACAAACTTAATTTTTAGGGTTCCGTTAACACCCGTATTCGCAGGGAAGACTATAGAGTATAGAAGTATAATGTTAAAATTAATATCAAATGCTAAGGTCTGCAGCCCCCTAGTCTTGTAAAAAAATCAAGCTTCTAATTCAATGCAATAAAAAGATAAGTTTCAAAAATCACGTATTTTGATACTGAAAAACTTATACCTAGTCTTGAAAGTGAGCGAAAATGGCGTTTTCCTACGCGATGACTGTAAACTATATTAAATTGTTATGACGGTACGGTTCGTCTTTTATTTCACAAGTCTTGTGTTCGGTAAAAATTCACGTGTACGATTTGGAAATAAAACAAGCCTTGAGATGGGTCGTTTATTAGGACTAAAGTGCGACCCTTGAGGTCCACACGACGAACTTCCCAGTATGATAAATATTTAATAATAATAATTAAATTAGATATTGCACAGAAAAGTAATCATTTTAATCATTAAAACATAATTATTATTTATTTTTAACAATAATTAAGAAAAAAAAACGGCTGAACCGATTTTTATAAAATTTATGTCAGATCAAAATGACATTAACACGCCTCGATTGACACCCTTACGAAGTCGATATAATTTTTTTTTCGCGAGATATTGTGTAAAATCTACTTTTTTGGAGTCTATTTGGTTAAGAAAAAAGAACGGCTGAACCGATTTTGAAAAAATTTCTTTCAGATCATATTTAAGTTAATACGCGTCGATTGGCACCCTAACGTAGTCGATATCATTTTTCATTCTCGAGATTTCGTCTTAGAAAGAAATGAACACATACGTACGTACGTACGTACATACGTACACACACACACAGACATCTTTCTAAAAATAATGTAAAAATAGTGTAGTGACCTTGAAACATAAAAATTTGTTATACATTTTGATTTCGATTTTCGGACCCATTACAATAACTTCCAATGGGAAGTTAATATTATTCAATATTTACAAGCGTACATCTGAATGTACAATAAAAATTCTTATAATAATTATGTGCTCGAGCACCGATGAGCACCCATCTAGCTATCACGAATGTTACTAAAATCATAAAAATAATGTATTATTGGGTTATAGATTGGTAACTTAAAAATTAAATTGTAAAAACATAAAATATAACGACCTCTACAAAATTATGTAATAATATTAACATAACATTTTTTATAGAATATATTTATTTAGTTATATACAAAGTGTAGGATATTTTCTTACCGAATAAATAACATTTCACCCTATATAGGTACCATGTATTGTTAAAATATCCAAAGATTGTTATTTGACATTAGATATTTAATATAGGTAATACTTGAAATTATATTTTACGAATCTTTAGTTTAATTTCTAAATGCGGATTTCTATTTATGATACTTGCTGGAAACCTAAAAATCATCGATATATGCGAAGCAAGTACTCATTTAAGAGCGGCACGGTGGTGCCGTCTTGACAATGAGATTTATAAAAAAATTCTATAAAAATAAAATGTCAAAAGAAAAAATCTAGAACCGGCGCCCGTGTTTCTATTTTAATACCTAATAAGACAAGCCATTATGCTAGCGATTCTATAAGAAACATTTTTGAATTAAATATCACGGAAAAGAGTAATTTCCCATATGAAAGTATTTCATTTTCAACAAATTTTATCCCAGCTCAAAATATTATCGCCATAAAAATGATTTGATTTTGAACGGAATAGTAGAAGCGTTGACTGTGAAAAACTTTTTAACAAAAAAAAAACCTCCTTCAAAAAGCCACTAAAAAGAGGAAAATAATGAAATTTTGAGTTCTGCGCTAATTTAATAAAATATGAAGTCGGTTAAAAAGTATAGTACAGTGATTAATATCTTCTTTATAACCAACTTCATATTTTATTAAATTGGCGTAGACCTCAAAATTTCATTATTTTCCTCTTTTTAGTGGCTTTTTGAAGGAGGCTTTTTTTTTGTTAAAAAGTTTTTTATTTTTTACTTTTTAGTAGGTATCAAAAAGTTACATTTACCTTAAATGAATCACACGCCGTTACTCACTTTTATTGAACCGACTTTCTTACGCTGTCTAATGTGTCAAAAAATGACATTTACCTTAAGGAATCACACGCCGCTACTAGCTTTTATTAAAATCAGCCGAACTACTGATCCGATTTTGATGAAATTTCTATGGGACCAATCTGAAAGTATATCCTTTCAAATAAAAAAAAAATTCCAAATCGGTTTATAAATGACCGAGTTCTGAGGTAACAAACATAAAAAAAATACAACCGAGTTGAGAACCACCTCCTTTTTTTGAAGTCGGTTAAAAATGCAGAAAAAGACAAGTAAATCATATTTTTCCCGCCAGTTTATTATCACCAAAAAACATATTTTTTCTGGGGATTATGTTAGATTTGAAAACGTGTGTATCCAACTTTATTTATACAAATGTGCCTAACCCGTTGTATTTGTTTATATTTATACAGGCCTCTAAACTGTAAAGGTACTTGAGAAAGTGACTTTAAGCATCGTAGCGTTGGTAACATTCGTACAAAATACAAATGTTAGTTTAGGACTATGTTTACATTCAAGTTAAATAAGTGTATTATTGGCAGGCTTCTAATAATAAGCCCTAAATTTATGAAAACATTTTTTGTATATATGTATATTATATAAACGACTGCTTTTTCAGTGGTAAACGGTGTATTTTCTGTGTTGTATATTACCGAGAAACTTTTATAATCTGCGTACTTTTAATCTATTTTCATAGGGTCAAAAAATCGTGTCCGAGACAAGATCAAATTTTGATTTTACAGCCCTTAAAACGTAAACAAAAGTGTTTTTTCGCATGACGGCTGTGCGTGCAATGTGCATGTGACATTTGTTTCGATCACAATAACTTCTACAAAAAACTATTTAAATGATTTTTTTAAAATATATGTCTCAGTAAGGGATCCAGGCCAGGGGCGGATAGGCCCACCAGGATACCGGGATTTTTCCGATGGGCCGCTACTTATATTGATGAAAATGGGCCGATGAAAAATACTGCTATTATACACACATACAAATATTCATGGTCATGTGGGCCGCTTGATTTTAGAAAATATTCGCAATTTTGTGCGTCTTTTGTGCCTATATGTCAAAATTCAACTGAACAAGAAGTCTTAGCTCTTCATACTAATATTTATGATTGGGGTTATTTTGAAATTTAATTTCTTCAAACTAGTTTTTGTTGACTACTTTTTTTCTTTTGAGGTTATTATTTATTTTAAATATAATGTTATTAAACTTTGCTAAGAATTAAATTTGAATTGGAATATTTCTTTTAAGAATAATATTCTTACTTCTTAGTATAAAAAAGCGAACGACACAATAATATTTTTTTGGTTTAAGATATTAACCACCTAGCAACTGTCATTTTTTCTGAAAAGTTCTATTCGGAAGGATTGAATCCTTTGTGGTAACACTATTGAAAAATGCTCTATTTTTAACATAAAAGGATTATAATATACTACTGTTCAGTGTTCGGTGCAAAATATAAAGATAAGAGATTTCTAACAAGATTTTAAAAAGTAGACACAACTGCTGTTTTGTGTTAACCGGGAACAAGAAAGAAAAAATAAAAAGGTGTTCGAATTGTCAGTCGACAATTTTATAATAAATAGTAAACGTTGTATTCAATAAGAAATTTTAAGACGTGATTTAAGACGATAAAGACATTATGAATGTCAATGATGGTTTACCAAGATAAGCAATAGTGATGCTTATTGCTTATCTTGGTAAACCAACTATAAATTGAAAACAAGAGAACATTAGTATAGGTACCTACTAGTGATGTGCCGGATCGTTAAAAATGTATATCCGCGGATACGGATCTGAATACGGATATTTGGTCTCAAGATCCGCGAATACGGATACGGATACGGATCTTAACTTTCTTAGTGTACGCGGCGGTAAATACTAAATATTGCACATCGACCTTTGGAAAGAGACTATCTGTTATGGGAAAAAGTTATTGACCACGATATTAAAAAATAAAAAATAATCTGAATGGAATTTAACTGTTTTTCATTATTACCTAATCACCTATATATATAAAATTTTATCTATGAATTGAAAATTGATAAGGTAAAAGATCCGTAAAAGATCCGCCAAAAAACTAACGGATACGGAACTTTTTTTCCCCTCGGATATCCGCGGATACGGATCAGATACGGATATCCGGCACATCACTAGTACCTACTAAATAAAATTTTGTTTATTTTTTAATAAGTAAAAATATTTAAACATGGATCAGTCAGTGGAAAAGTTGGAAAAACATGTTGAACTACATTTTATTTGCTTAAAGTTGTAGCTTAATAGTTAAGAATATTCGATACTCATCTCAAATCCTTTCCCCTCGCCTAAAAACGATTATGGCTCTCCTTACGCTATTTTTAAAGCTAAATGGTTCCGGTAAACGCTAAATGAAGGACCAAGATTTACACTACACATCCCTCAGGCAAATGTTTTGAAAAAAGTTTTGGCTACGTGTGAATGATTATGTGATTTTTAAAAAGTTATAATTTTTTTCAGCATTTTTTTTCAATTTTTCGTCTGAAGGATCTGTAGTGTGATTCTTGGTCCTTACCAAAACCCATTTTTTTAGACGAGGGGAAAGGATTTGAGATGAAAAGTGCAGGCTAGGTAACTTCCAACATCAATTTTTTCTTAACTGTCAAGCTACAAGTTTAGCACACAAAAATTGTCCAACATTTTTTTTCTAGGCAACATTTTTTGTTCACTACGTAACGTTTTTGTCAAATATTATAGGCAACGTCTATGTGCCTATCTAAACTCTATAAACGCAATAAACTCGGAAAGTATTTAACCGACTTTCACGTGGTTTTTATGAATATCGAGAAAAAATATGTCAAAAAGTTTTAGGCTATATTAATTCATTATGCTATCATGACAGGAAGCTTGTCATTCCCGAGCAACGCCGGGTAAGTACGGTTAATATGTAAATATAATTCTTGGTTTCGAATACCGTGGCGAACACCACCACGAAAACTTTTACAGAACTTTGAACGGCTCCATTTTAAAGATAAGAGACTACAAGTAAGGTCTTTGAATTAAAGGGTTATATATGCTTTGTTAAACATGTCTCTCAAGAGATCTGATGAAAAGCAGACCTCCACTTCATAAAGAGCTGCGTTCATTGTGCAATAAGCGAACGTCAAACAACGCCGTAAATTAATTTGGAAAATTATTCCGACATGCATCATTTTATTTCTTGTAGTTATTTTTTTATTTCATTCATTCATTATTTAATTAATTTATTATGTAATGACTGCATAGCTTTGAGAATATTTATGTAAATCTTAATTATAAAATAGAAAATACTTCGTCCGTCACACAAAAACTCTCCAACGGTGAGCCCTGGCGTTATGATTTACACATATTGTGCTTTGCAAATCCGGATAAATGTCTCTATTTTCAGCTCCCTACGTCGTTTCCTTCCCGACTTATGTTAGAGTAAGTTAGTTCTTCCCGGGCGAAGCCGGGCAGCTAGTTCATATATATATCCAATGTCATAACGTCTGACGACGTCTTCCGGCTTCCAATTTCCAGTTCAGCCCGTTGTCCCACTCTCTATCTTCCATTCCTCGGCTTTCCATTGCCTGTGTAAAACCGGAATTCCAACTTTTGCGTGGTCCTACTTCGTTCCTCCGGTTTCCATTCCAGCATTGCTTTTGGAACCTTTTGTTGCCCATTCTTTTTACGTACGCAGCTAGTTCAACATATTCTTAATAGTGTAGAAGCCACAAACCAGATCTGATGGGAAATAGGAAAGTTGCTCTTTAGTATTTTCTAGGGTAGGTAGTAACATAATAATTTTTTAAACTTGACCACATGATCTGGAATCCATCAGTCTTTTTTTGTTAACGCTTCCAAATTATCAAAAACGTTTGACTTAAATAATATAAGAATAAAAATAACCATGTAGTATGAATTTGAAATATAAAGTAATCGATAAAAATATTAGTATACAGAGGTCGAAAAATCAAACAAAAAATAGCATTGCCAGTTTTAACCGTCTCTAGAAAATAAAACTTTGTTGAGTTATGAAAATATAGCAGAAACAAAGAAAACAACGTTGACAAACCTTATAAAAAAATATGAAGAAAAGATGTCTTATATTTCCACAAAATTCTGCAGTTGATAGTATATTTTGTGTTGACATACTGATAAATTAACCTCACCCTTTCATTCACAAAATATGAAATGCTAATGTTTATACACATTGTGTGTACACGCAACACGGAAAACCTAAAATTGGTCCTAAAAAGTTAGGTATTATATCTATTTAAAATCAACAAGCCGTGAGGTGGGTCGTTTATTAGGACTAAAGTGCGACCCTTGAGGTCCACACGACGAACTTCCCAGTTTGATAAATATTTAATAATAATAATTAAATTAGATATTACACAGAAAAGTAATCAGTTTAATCATTAAAACAATTATTATTTATTTTTAACAAAAATTAAAAAAAAAAAAAAAAAAAACGGCTGAACCGATTTTTATAAAATTTATGTCGGATCAAAATGACGTTAACACGCCTCGATTGACACCCTTACGAAGTCGATATAATTTTTTATTCGCGAGATATTGTATAAAATCTACTTTTTTGGAGGTTATTTGGTTAAGAAAAAAGAACGGCTGAACCGATTTTGAAAAAATTTCTTTCAGATCATTTTTACGTTAATACGCGTCGATTGGCACCCCAACGTAGTCGATATCATTTTTCATTCTCGAGATTTCGTCTTAGAAAGAAATGGACACATACATACGTACGTACATACGTACACACACACACACACACATACACACACACAGACATCTTTCTAAAAGTAGTGTAAAAATAGTGTAGTGACCTTGAAACATAAAATTTTTTTTTCCTTTTTGATTTCGATTTTCGGACCCATTACAATAACTTCCAATGGGAAGTTAATAAATGGAAATTTTTTAGAAAATTCCAGTGTCAAATTGTATTTGTCTTTCTTTATTCACTTTCCACGGCGCATAGAGTGGAATAGCGAGTGACCGTTCCAGTACTATATTTCAGTGGCTGGAATGCACTTGAAAAATAGCGATTTTAATGTACGTACTTATATCAATTAAGCGTAGCTATTTCGATTTTAACTCAACCTTATCATACAGCGAAAAATTAAAAAAAAAGCATTAAAAAGATTGATGAACTATTAGAAGCGCTATTTTACTGCTGCAGCACATATGGAAACACGAGTGGAAACATAAATGGAGGTTGAATCTGACAGTATTTAAGATACAAACATAATAGATATTTATGCAACAAGTTGCTTAAGTGACGAATTATATGACAGTTGCGATTTTGCGATACGAGCTTAAGGTTATGTTGCATTTATACGGTACTCATACTGATATAAATGCAACATATAAACTTAGGCTCGTATCGAAAAATCGTAACTGTCATATAATTCGTCACTTAAGCCACTTGTTGCATAAATATCTATTATATCTATTCGCATAGTATAAATAAGCCAATACAAAAATGCAGCTAAAAATAAAATGTTACAAAGATCGATATTTTATGTTCTTTCTAAAACATGCTCCATTCCAACTCTAAAAACTCGGGTCGCAGTGCCATAACCCTGCCGACAATATAGTGTATTTGCTAATACAGGCCTTGTGGTTTTATTATGTGAACTTAAGTTTGTTTTTGGACAAAATAAAAAATTTAACCCCTTAATACATCCCTTAAAATAATATTTTTTTTCTTAATTTCAATATTATTATCAATGCAACCTCCGTACCAAATTAAATACACCCGTCAGCAAATAAATCACTATCCGTAAACTAGTGTTTTCATAAAATTTGTAAGTCCGGTCCTGTCGTGCCGATTTTGTTAAAATTTTAGCAACACATTTTAATCTCTACTAAAGGGTTAAATTCCAATTTTTAAACAATTCTGAGATTTTTTTCGGTATTTTTGGGCCCAAAAACTTTTTTCAACCCCTAAAAACTACCCTTAAAATGGTCCGATTGGGCCCATTTTAAATAGGTTCCGTGCGGTGATGGATTCCAACGTGTCTACCAAATTTCGTTCAAATCAATTAAGTCTTTCGAGAGTTATGCCGCGAACACACACACATATATATACACATATATATATATATATATACATATATATATAAACATTTCCAAAAATGGTACCAAATTGTTCAGGAGGCTATGAAACGTCGAGAAATTTTGGTCCGACCCCTAGGTCCCGCCATCCGACCGACGCCAATAGTGTATGTGCCATATGGCAAATACACTAATAATTATTTATATTAATGAAATATTTAAAAAAAAGTCCAAAACTTTTTGCATAAAATTTATTTTAGTGAACTATTAATAAACCCGTCTGTGTGAATAAATAATAATATGAATTGTTATCACTTAACAGTCAATTTACAAACACAATAATCCTTTTATCATAACCGTTAAACCCGTTCTATTTACACTAAAATGTCAGTAAATATTTTTGCAACAGTCTTAATATTTGAACTATGAGCAAAATAGTTTCCTGTGCCAATCAAACAATAGAAGCGTTCTTATAGTATTTTTGGAAGATTTACATTCTAAAGATATCACAGCCCACAGGATACCGGAGACTCAAAAAACAAGCCGTGAGGTGGGTCGTTTATTGACTAAAGTGCGACCCTTGAGGTTCACACGACGAACTTCCCAGTTTGATAAATATTTAATAATAATAATTAAATTAGATATTACACAGAAAAGTAATCATTAAAACATAATTTATTATTATTTATTTTTAACAATAATTAAAAAAAAAACGGTTGAACCGATTTTTATAAAATTTATGTCGGATCAAAATGACGTTAACACGCCTCGATTGACACCCTTACGAAGTCGATATAATTTTTTATTCGCGAGATATTGTGTAAAATCTACTTTTTTGGAGTCTATTTGGTTAAGAAAAAAGAACGGCTGAACCGATTTTGAAAAAATTTCTTTCAGATCATATATACGTTAATACGCGTCGATTGGCACCCTAGCGTAGTCGATATCATTTTTCATTCTCGAGATTTCGTCTTAGAAAGAAATAAACACATACGTAAACACACACAGCCATCTTTCTAAAAATGGTGTAAAAATAGTGTATAGTGATCTTGAAACATAAAAATTTGTTATACATTTTGATTTCGATTTTCGGAATCGGACCCATTACAATAACTTCCAATGGGAAGTTAATAATTAAAAACCATTAAGAGTAGGCCTCTTTTAATGATTTAAAATACACTTTTTACACGCTCCCGATCATTTTTGATCCAAGTATAGATTTTTTTGTGTCAAATTAAAGCTAGTGGTCTTCTCCTGGAGCTTACAGGCCCACTTTTGAAATTTAAAAGAATGCCCGACAGCGCATCTAGACACATCTTTTATCTTTAATTTGAAGTCAGGACGGATCCTCTATCTTCAAAAATAAGGTCGGGAGAGTATAAATAGTGAACGTCTATTTTTCACCTTTTTTCCTTTGCAATAGACGCACAATATTATTTTTTGTCTTCTTGTCGGTTGTATAAATTAAACCCCATAATTTATGATTAAACGAACTTACCTGAAGTGAAGTTCGATCATAATTATATGACCGCCTTTTTACGTAATGATCATATTGGTAGTACCTCTATTTTCCACTTGAGTGTAGCACATTTTAAAGCAAATAAGTTTTTATACTTACGTAACCACTAGGTGGTGACATTGTATCTCGTGTCAGATAATTCATTATTTTAAAGCTAAGTGCCCTGTACACGGTTAAATCGTCTGTCAAGACTCTGTTTGACAAACACGTTTGTCAAACCAAAATCCGACAAGCAATCCTAACGTGTACAGGGCACCCTATATCTCAAAATTGTCAGGGAGAGGGGAATCATAATAATGTGTGTATATGCCTAAGCATAAATATACTAGGATTAACACACAATTCTGGGCGGGTCTGATCATTACGTAAAAAGGCGGTCATATAATTATGATCGAACTTCACTTCAGGTAAGTTCGTTTAATCATAAATTATATTTCCCGCCTTTTTACTACATGATCATATTGGTAGATGTTTAAAGAAAAACCAATTTTGAGATTCAACAAAAGGTTCCCATCAGGAACATTTAATATGTATTATAATATCACAGATGACATAATAATTAATGTCTAGTTATAAATTTAAATGACTAACATTTTGTTAGACTAGTTATCAGTTAGACTAGTTATTCAGATTTAATATAGCTTCGGCAAAGCAATTATTGTTTACTAGTTGTCGATTATAGAACTTGGCAAATACTATGGACCTATCGGTCCACCCTGCAGTTTTCCGTATTTCGTCTATGCTAACTCCAATTCTACTTGCAGCCGACGTGCTAGCATGTCGTGTTGAGTGAGCTTTGAAAACGTTGATATCAATTCCGCTTTTTTCTAGCATTTCTTTTATCCAACGACTAAGCGTCTGACTTGATACTTGCCTATAAGGTTTCTTATGTGTGATAAAGAGCACATTGTTTTGCCTTATGACCTTAGTTCTTTCTAGATTATGGATGAGAGTACTGGCTACGCAAATATTCCGATTCTCATTATAGAATGGCAATCTGAGAACGGGTTGAAAATTGTCCGGATTGGAGGTTTTAATTAAATCCGGAATAAAAATCTGTACCCCATCTCTACTCTGTACCACGTTTTCAATCTTTATAAGGGAAAATGTCTGGACCCGATGAGCCGTCGTAAGTGCTAACAGAGTGAGCAGTTTTTTTCCCAACCAATCCAAAGTAATTTTTTCGTTTGGCTCCATAGTTCCAATGTAATTTAAGACGACTGCCGGGTCCCAAGTGTATTTATATTTAGGTTTAGTTGGTTTCAACCTATATGCTCCTTTAATAAATCTCCTAATTAGAGCATTATTGCCAATCGTGGGCCCCATAAGTAAGGATAATGCTGAGCGTAAAGAATTAAGTGATTGGTATGACATTCCGTTATTGAAACAATGCGTTAAGAACCTCAGAACAGAAACTTCGGAATTTTTATATGGATCTAAATGGTGTATCTTGCAGAATTGCCACCAAAGTTTTAAATAAGAACTATACTGTTTCATAGACGACGCCGATAATGATTTGAGAGCTACCTCTACGGCTTCTGTGGGCATGCCTTGTTGCTTAAGGGCTTCGCTGATAAAAGCGCTGCCTCCAATGTAAGCTTCTTCCATAGCGGATGCGGCGTTCTGTTAACAGAATTTAGAAGTTTAAAGCTGGGTTTCAGAACAATTTTTTGTATGCATAAATCCATAAAGACTGGGTACCAGGGCTGTGTGGGCCAATATGGTACCACTAGAATGCCCATTGCTTTATCATGTTTAATTTTTTGTAGTACCCGTAAAATCATAGCGAAGGGTGGGAAAGCGTAAAAGGCTAAGCCCTCCCATGAAAATGTAAACGCGTCGATCGCTACAGCGTCAGGATCTCTTTGCCATGCACAATATTGTTTACATTTTTTATTTAGCCTAGAGGCGAATAAATCTATTTTTGGATTTCCTAATGCTTTGATAATTTTCTTAAATGCTGAGGTACCTAGCTCATATTCTGTTTCAAACTTTAGTGTTCTCGAAGCCG
Organism: Mongoloraphidia duomilia; assembly: GCA_039654895.1. Lineage (NCBI taxonomy): Eukaryota > Metazoa > Arthropoda > Insecta > Raphidioptera > Raphidiidae > Mongoloraphidia > Mongoloraphidia duomilia. The sequence goes on from CM077524.1 coordinate 14,101,841, forward strand.
AATCGGCTTCGATGTTTTTCGTCGAAGCGATGTAGGATGCGAACACCCAAATTCTTCGTTCCTCACACCACTGCCAAATTAGTTTAGCAAGGTTCGCTAGGGCCGGAAACTGAATTCCGCCCATCCTATTTATGTAGGAAATGGCTGTCATATTGTCTATCCTAAGCAATATCTGGCAATTAGTTAATTCTTTCGCGAAACATTTTAATCCGAAAAACGCGGCTAGTAATTCTAGATAGTTGATATGGTGTTTGGCTTCTTCATTCGACCAAGTTCCTTGTGAGCTTTCATTATTGCAAAACAATCCCCAGCCTTTGGATGAGGCATCAGAAAAAATTTCTAGTGTGAAGCTGGAATTGCGTATCATGCAACTCGACTTCTGGATGTTTTGAATCCACCATTCAAGTTCCGGCCGTAAATCAGTTTCAATTATCATACCTGCCTTAAAGTTATTGTGGTTTTCTTTTAACCTTAAAAATTTTTCTCTCTCTAGTCGTTTCGTATATGCCCATCCATACTCTATTGCCGGACAGCACGCAACTAGACAGCCTAGTAATTTTGCAAATTCTCTAATCGTACATTTAGACTTAGTTATAAATTTTATTACAAATTCAGAAAGTGCCTTTCTTTTTGTTTCTGGTAACTTTACCATCATATTTTTAGAGTCTATTATAAAGCCCAAAAATTTACAATTTTGTGACGGTATTAAATTACTCTTTTCATAATTAATAACAAAACCTAACTCGACTAGAAGCTTAATAGTGTATTTTACATTATTTTCGCATTCGTCATAAGATTTGGCTAGAAGCAAAAAATCGTCTAAATATATTACTGAATGAAATCCTAATGATCTTAGATGAGCCACGACAGGCTTCATGATCTTTGTAAATACGAAGGGTGCCGTTGAAAGTCCGAACGGGAGAGCTTGAAACTCATACAATTTAGAATTAAACTTAAACCTTAAGTACTTTCTGTGCTGTTTATGTACCGGCACAGTTAAATAAGCATCCTTCAGATCCACTGAAGCCATATAACAATCGGGCGAGACAAGCTTAATCGCACTTTTAAAATTCTCCATTTTAAAATGTTCTGTATCTATCGACTTGTTTAATTCCTTTAGGTTTAGTATTAGTCGATGCGAGCCATCCGGTTTGTCTACTATAAAGATAGGAGAGAGAAACTGACCTCTGACCGCTGTACACTGCTTGACAGCTCCAAGCTTCAAAAATTTTTTAATACAGTTTGCGACCTGCACACAAACTTTTTGAGACCATACCGGTTCTCTAGGAGGTGACAATTGTGATACTTTCCTAGCGAATGGGATCTTGTATCCTCTCAGCCAGTCATTTATTACCGGGTCCTTTGTAATTTGACTCCATCTTGTTTGAAATAACATAAGTCTACCCGAGTGTGTACTTACTATTGACGTTTGTAATAGGTCTTGCTGCTCCGAGTCCTGTCGTTGGCATTGGACACTTTCTGGTTGCGGTTCTTTAAGTTGTTCCGGGGCTGTTGTTGTCTGCCTTGACGGAATCGCTGAGGCGCTTGTCGAGGCAGACTCTTGAAGTTTAAATGACTTGATCTCTGATAAGTGCTGGGTCTTTTTTGCACCACAACTGGTGCCTTTGGTTTGGCTTTTAATTCTGCGGAAGACTTTTGCAGTGTCTTGAATTTGGTGATCCTATCACCTAGGTCTTCACCGAACAAGAAGGTGTCAATCGGTGCATTCGTTAAGGTGTCGTGCAGATTTTTGTCTACATTAAGATTCACCCCAATAAGAGCTCTTCTTGAAACCGACTGTGTATGGTGCACATCACACAATAGACTAGCGGTGTGTCCTAACTCCTCGATCCTGGCCTTGTTTTCCGCATTTCTTTCTTCTGAAAATAACTGGGTAAGGATGTTGCCTATCGCTGCCAAACTGCTCCCGATAGATGTCTGCACTTCCACCAACTTTCGATCTCTTTGAATTGCTGATTCAGTGAGGATTACTTTCACCTCCGGGTTTAGCAGTGGCGCCGCTAGCATCGGTAAATTCGATGGTGCCGGAAATTTTGTAATTAACTCTTCTCTTTTTTCAATGCCTACTTGCAAGTACCTTTTCCAGATACTTGCAAGTGACGGATGGATTTCAGGTCCCAGCGATAGATTCTCTTTAATTGGATTACCCAAAATACTCAGCAGTTCGGGGTCTAGCTCCAATATCTTCTCTTTGTCCTCCACCAACGGGGGTGTGGAAGGACAATCTAAGGAACAGACACATTCTAATTAATATGATGCTGTTACAAGCTATCCATTTCTAGAGAGAAGCTGGACTAAAAGTTTCAACTAAACAATTAAGTTGGTATTGAAAGGATCTCATATAGACTAATTCTTTTTAGCTTAAAGCACCAGATGGGCTAGGCTATATCATTAACACTAGTGCCTGCTGGACTAGGTTAGGTTTCGACCTTGAGCATTGACTTGAACTACAAAATTAACATATCGTTATTTAATATTACTTGAACAGGCTAATTAATATAAATTATGAATACTAGCACCTGCTGGGCTAGGTTATGTAACCGCGAGTGTAACCGCTTTGTACGTTGGTTTGAGCTTCAATGTGAACATATTGTTAATATTGTAAATAGCATAATTTATACAAATTATGAACACTAGTGCCTGCTGGACTAGGTTATGTTGCCACTTTGTACCTTACGAGTACAGAATTAACATACTGTTAATTATAAAGCATGCTCCTTGCTAGGTAGCCTGCTTTGCATTTGACCTTGAATAGCATAATTTATACAAATTATGAACACTAGCGCCTGCTGGGCTAGGTTTGAACAATAGCACCTGCTGGGCTATGTTAGGTCTTTACTCCGTGGTTCGGTCCCTCTCGAATGTATTACCTTGTTTAGATCGAGATCGTGAACGCGTACGCCTGCGTGAACGTGACCTTGTTCTTGAACGTGACCTTGTTCTTGAACGTGACCCAGAAGGTGAACGTGTTATTGAACGCACCCCAGAAGATGAACGCGATCTTGACCGGTAGCCATGTTGCCTGTCTCTTGTTCTCGACCAAGATTTTCGAACCAAATTCACATTATTGTACCGATCCAACCTTGTCTGCAGCTTTCTTATCTTCCTAGCTAAAGAGCAAGGACTGCGGTCCTTCTTTCCCATAATATAGAACGAATTTTTATTAAATAATTAATAAAATATACTTTCTGACACTTCACTGAAGTTATACACTCAAGCACAAAACGAGTAATGAATTATCTGACACGAGATACAATGTCACCACCTAGTGGTTATGTAAGTATAAAAACTTATTTGCTTTAAAATGTGCTACACTCAAGTGGAAAATAGAGGTACTACCAATATGATCATGTAGTAAAAAGGCGGGAAATATAATTGGTATGTTTTATTAGTCATTTTTCTACTGGAATTTTGTGTGTAGTGTTAATCGGAAGGATGTGTTTGTTAACCAATGAAGAGCCTTCTTAAATAACAATACAAATAAAATTAACAAAAATTTTATTATCATTTACCTAGTTAGTAAAAAATATGGTCACTAACATTCGTAGTTTATGGAGGTTTAACTTTCCCTGCTTCAAACAAACAGTATTTTAAACGATATCCCTGGGGAAATATTGCTAATAATTTACAGGCAAAACATTTCGTAATTAATGTAAAAATGAAAATATGAGATTTTGCAAAACAAATTAACAAATTTTCGCTTGAGGAAGCGCTGTATGAAAATATTTCCATTCCAACAGAAATATAATGTTCTGGAAGTTGGACCAAACGAAAGGTGGGGTAAAGTACGATATATTATGTGTTATTTTTTCGAATAGAGAAAAAACGAATAATTTCTACACACACCTAAAACTTCTTAGAAGCGGCAGAACGTGGGAAAGGCGCAAGGAGGAGTGAATTTTTAGGTGACAATTTTAGCTGAAAATTTGAATTATCAATACAGCTAACGCTCGCTACTGTTATGGATATGTTTACTATTTATTTAACAAGCTGAAAATACTGAAACTCCCCCCAAAATAAGTCATCCATAAAATATCAATATGAAGCTGCAGAGGTTGGTTTCATAATATAATGGCAACCATTTGTATTCCATTAAAAATAGATCAGTGATTATTTTGCATAAAAAATATCGTTCAAATCTTGAATATTTTTTATTATAAGTACCTACTTCACATTTGTTTATTTATTTATTTACTATATTAAAAAATAATATGTCTCATTTGAAATAATTTTTGATCCACGGTATATTTTAAAAATAAATTAGGATTTTTCATTTAGTAAAATGTACACCACTTAAAATAAACTCATCTCAAGATCTCAAGATCGTTGTTGAATTGAAAGAAGCTTTTGAAATAAGAAGACTATTCAACTCACCCTTTTCATATTTTTCTTGGTTCTGCAGAAGCAACAAAGAATAAAGCTTGATTGTTGTCATTTTTATTTTTAAGCCTCTTCGAAATGTTTTATGTCAGTAATAAACAGAAATTAAAAATTTACAAGAAATACAGAATTACGGTTTTAAAAACTGATATGGTCATCTCTTTAAGGTTTTTCTTAAATGTGTTTTACATATTTAGTTAGGTTATTTGTGTTGTCGATTGGTCAGTGCAAAATTTATAAGTGCTTTAGATAATTTCAAGAAAATACAATAAAGAATTTTTTGCAGCCAAATCATAAATTAACTCGTTTTACACCTATTAAATAATCATTAAAAATATTTTTAAGTATTTTAAAAGAAAAAATGTTTTTTTCTATAAGTAGTAGGTATCTTAGTTGATATGTTAAATAGGTAGATACTTAAATAATCATGTACCTAAATGCTAAATAAGTGTACTTATACATACATACTTATATAATATGTTTTATAAAATACTTTTTTCTTTTATTAATACTTGTAACTCAAGTGGGTCTGTTCAGACATTCATGTTCTGAAAGCAGGTTCCTTATGATTTGATTATCTTAAAATTTCGTATGTCAGAAATAAAACTGCATTAAAAAAACTATGCTCATATAATATTTCAATAACTTATTATCCTTTTTTTCAAAAATCGGAAAATTAATATATGGAAAACTGAAGGTTTATAAACATGCTTTTACCAAATTTGTGAAATGAAATTAAGCACTTGATTCATAGTATTGTTATTATAATTTAAATTCTAATAAGGACACTGTTGTAGGCGCAAGTGGTCATAACAGAATCCACTCTTTACTGTTGTCTGTCATACCGACTACGTTGACGAAATATTCGGCCAATGAACATTCATAGTGAGGAAATTAATTCAAATTATATGTAAGAAGGAACATGTTATTTTATTAAAAAAAAATTCTTTTTTGAAAAATTCAAATTAAACTGTCTTTAAAAAGTAAAAAATATAAATTACCAACGAATTACGTGCTTAATAATTTTGCTTTTCGTTTTACAATCGCCTTCCCTACCTACATATTAAAAATTGATACAATTATTTCACTATATACTTACATAGTTGTTTAATTGCGCCTACTAAATGAAATATAGTTAGAAGTGTAAAATTATAACTGAGGTCATAATTTAATACAAATATTTTTTTATTTTTTAGAACATTTTTTAAGGCGGTATAAATTTTTTCAGAGAATTATTTTATTTTTTAGGAACTTTTTAGTGTCCTTGCAGTGGTATTAACTTCCCATTGGACGTTATTGTAAAGGGTCCGATTTTGCGAATGAAAAATTTTGACATAATATCTGGACATTTTGAGGTAGGTACCTAGTGTCAGAATCTACTATTTTCAGAGAGATGTCTCTCTCTCTCTCTGTGTGTGTGTACGTACGTTCGTACGTTGGTGAAATTTTTTGTCGTCTCGCATAACTCGAAAACAAATAATGATATCGACTTCGGACTATTTTCATTCGAAACATAATTACATAATAAACACCTGATTAGATTTGCAAAAAAAAACAAAAAAAAAAAAAAAACCAAGAGCATCCAAAGGGGAGTTAGCAGTATGGTTTACCCACCATCAAGCCTCTTTTTTTATTTTATTTTATTTTTTTTGTAATTATTAGCGTTTCTCCTGTAGCGGTTTGGTGACTTTTTTATTTTTGGATCCAAATATGTCCTTTCACTATACTTAGGTAGGTACTCGTATTTTAAAGGTGTTATATGAAACCACCGCGGGAACATCCTCTGCAAAACGTAATACATTTCATCCAAATCATCTATTCAAAAGCTATGTCCGGACAAACATAAAAATACATGGGAATAGAATTATTGAGAATCTTCTCCTTCTTTTCTTGAAGTCATTTATAAAACCAATTTTATTATGTAAGAAATAAGAATTTTAGTCGTTGTCCAAAAAGTATGAACATATTCATTATTACAACGTGTCTTTTTGGTTCATTGTAGGACTGCAAAAATTCTAAACAGTTTGAAAAAATCATAAAAAAAGATTTGAAACCTCCCGTGGCTTATAATTATTTTGTAATAAGTACCTACTTATAAATAATGAGCTTAATATTTTTTAAATGTGATTTTATAACTTAAAGGAAAAGTCTTTTGTATTCAACAAAGAAAAAAATGTTAACACGTTTATTATTCAAACTTCAATAAATTCAATTCAAAGCGCTTCTAATCCTATTCAAATGCAAGCGTAAGTCTCGACCGTCCAGCCTTCGGACAAAAGGATCGGCTTGTATTGTGGGACTATTATATAATCGGCCGAATGTTTGTCATACAATGTTTAATGTGTACATACACAAATACAAATAGTAATGCTACTGGACTTAAATACCAGAACTTGTAAGTCACTGGCGTAAAATATTCATGAACAACTTTTTATAAAAAAAGAAATGTGTCGCGGCACACACGACCGAAGTAAAACTTATAATATATCTACTAAAAACCGTATTTTTTACAAGCTTTTATTTAACTTGCAATGTTTGTTTGTTTAGATCAAATCTTGCAAGTCAATTTTGAACGACTTCCACGTATGCGATCGATTCGATATTCATAAATGATTTTCTTTTTCGATAATACCATATTCAGAATTTTTATGTTGTATTAACGACTGATTTGATTATAAATTAACGACCAATATATCTTTTTAAACTTAAAATTTTATTTAATATTTTTAATTAAATTAATATTTGTAGGTACGAACATTACACCTACAATTTGTATACAATATACATACATATCAGAATTATCTGAAAATGGTTCAAATTAGAGTTGAAACGTTATGTTCAATAATACTACATTTATTTAAAAGTCTGAAAAAATATTATAATATTACTATGTATATTGATCGTTAATTTATAATCAATTCAGAATTTTACTTGTAGGTACGCCACTGACAGGTTAGTGCAGTAAGACTCTGGAGTAGTGTGTACCTATTATAAAATATATGTCATCATTAAACCGTATTAGCTTCGAGAAGTTAAATAGAATTTAAATCTCTAATTTAAAGCATCCGCTCTGATTCTAAAAATTTTGTTACATTTTTTGGATGGAATGAATGAATTGTGAATTATAGACGCTCGATTTTTTTTTTGATGGACTCAATTTGGTTCGACTACTAAGTATACGCATTTGACTTATTAATAAAAACTTTACTGATGATATTTTTGTTTCTTTCAAATAGAAAATAAAGAGTTATTTAACTTTATTTTTCATCCACAACATTAATTATCTGACTGTTTTTATAACAAACGACTAGGCCCTGCAGTCAGGGTCCATTCTGATTGGTCGAATACCCCATCTTGATGTCGTTTGACTCACACACACACACACCTAAACGAACATAACAACCAACTAGTGAATTCTGTATACTAATATGGATTGTTGATGGCGATTAAAAATGGGTTTTGTATGTAGACAATGTTCAATTTCATATTCTTCAAGCCAGACATTAATGTTCACAAAATTAGAATGAAAACTTCAGGTATGGCTTGTAATCTAATTCTTTCTATACAAGTCGATAATTTTCTGACATTTTAAAGTAAAACTTAATTAAAATTTATTTTTCCATTCAATTATTTCTCAAAAACACTGCTACTGTATAAATTTTGGACATCCTAATATCTCAAATAATAATACTAAATTAGGTTTTATTTTGAAATGTCAAAAAATTGATCGATTTTTATAGAAAGAATTAGATTACAAGCCTTACCTGAAGTTTTCATTCTAATTTTGTGAACATTAGTGCCTGTCTTGAAGAATATGTGTTTGAACATTCTCCACATACAAAACCCATTTTTCAATCGCTATCAACTATCCATAGTTCACTAGTTAGTTGTTACGTTCGTTTAGGTGTGTGTGTAAGTCAAACGACATCAAGATGGGGTATTCGACCAATCAGAATGGACCCTGACTGCAAGGCCTAGTCGCTTGTGTTTTTATACGAAGAACAGCTAATAAGAAGTATCAGAAAAAAATTTTACAATTTTTTTCGTCAAACTGTTCCACGCTTTATCCTACTAGTTCAATTTATAATTACTATTATCATTGAACAGTTAAAATAAAAAAATAATGGCTACATTCCAAATATTTCACTGAATTATACCTACACATTTATTTTGTACTTTTCAAAAATTCCATTCCGGAATTTGAATAAACATTTTAATGACAGCATCAATAAGTCCCCCATTTCTAGTAGGCGCTTTATTAATTTTAATAACAACGCGTTCTAAAAGTATTGCGTTGCATACGCAGCTTACCATAAATGAGGAGTTTAAGACTTTACTATCCAAAATCTAATCAACACTAGACAGTAGACTTCATAAAAACAATAATGGCGTGGGTGCAGATATCAGGTTAAAAAAAATAAACATTTATATTCACTTGTTACACATGTTTCTAAAATAATTCGAACCACTTTAAAAATGCATACCAGACACCCTTAAGTGGTTACAGTAAAAATTTTACAAGGGGTTGATATCTTTATAGTCTACGTTTTAATGATAAGTTAATAGCGATCAATTTTTAAAAAGTAAGAGAAGAAATGTCTACTGCTTGTATACAGATATTGCGGATATTTTTTGTATTTTGTCGGTGGGAATTATAATGTGAAATTCGGTGAAATAAATATTTTTAACTACCTATAACAAGCAATAGCTTTCGTGTGCTGAACTGGTATTCAACAATATAACAAAAAAAAAACTCGGGTCGCAGTGCCAAACCCTGCCGACAATATAGTGTATTTGCTAATACAGGCATTGTGGCATTATTATGTGAACTTAAGTTTGTTTTTTGACAAAATAAAAAATTTAACCCCTTAATACATCCCTTAAAATAATTAAATTTTTCTAAATTTCAATATTAGACATGGATCTTATCAGTACACCCAATTAAATACACCCTTTCATAAGTAAATCCGTATCAACAAATTAGTGTTTTCATAAAATTTGAAAGTCCGGTCCTGTCGGGCCGATTTTATTAAAATTTTAGCAGCACGTTTTAATCTTTACTAAAGAGTTAAATTTCAATTTTGAAACGATTCTGACAAATTTTTCGGTATTTTTGGGCCCAAAAACTTTTTGGAACCCCTAAATACAACCCTGAAAATGGTCCGATCGGGCCCATTTTAAATAGGCTTCTTGCGGTGATGGGTCCCAATATGTGTACCAAATTTCGTTTCAATCGATTAAGTCTGTCGAGAGTTATCGTGTACACACATATATATATATATAAATATATATATAAATAAATAAATATATATATATATATAAATATATACATACATATATATATAAACATTTTCAAAAATGGTGCCAAATTGTTCAGGAGGCTATGAAATGTCGAGAAATTTTGGTCCGACCCCTAGGTCCCGCCATCCGACCGACGCCAATAGTGTATGTGCCATATTATGGCAAATACACTAAAAACTCGGGTCGCAGTGCCAAAACCCTGCCGACAATATAGTGTATTTGCTAATACTGGCATTGTGGCTTTATTATGTGAACTTAAGTTTGATTTTGAACAAAATAAAAAATTTAACCCCTTAATACATCCCTTAAAATAATATTTTTTTTCTTAATTTCAATATTGTTATCAATGCAACCTCGGTACCAAATTAAATACACCCTTCAGTAAGTAAAGCACTATCCGCAAACTAGTGTTTTCATAAAATTTGTCATATACATATATATACAGACATTTCCAAAAATGGTGCCAAAGTGTTCAGGAGGCTATGAAACGTCGAGAAATTTTGGTCCGACCCCTAGGTCCCGCCATCCGACCGACGCCAATAGTGTATGTGCCATATGGCAAATACACTAAAAACAGTTTTACTATATCCGAATAAAATATTCAAAATTATTCTTGTTTATTGTGAAATGCTAACCTGAACAATCACATGTAATTTTCTGTTACCTATTCAAAAAACCAGGTGTCATGTTAAGGTAAGCATTAGTTAATTTTAATAACAATAGATTAACCCAACAGCAAATTGAGCAACTATCTAGTTTTTTGGACTTGTTCTAAATCCTTATACCAGTATTCTTTAAACTTTCATAATAGGACCGGTAAAACCGTCCAACCCCGTGACACTTTATCTGTTTTCGGTAACTTTTTATCTTAAAAACAAAATTTGAATCACCTATTTTTTATATTAGCATATCATAATATTAGGGCCGGCTGCATAAGTAATAGGATATTTTCAAAACTGTATGAACATTAAAATACTTGTAAAATTTGGAAAGTTGTCATTTAAAAAAAAAAATAAATTTTATTTATGAATAAGTGATTTTCTCCTATAATTCAGTTTCTATTAATCGCACAGATCTCATACTTGCACCAGACAAAAAGAGCACATTTTCAAACCCATATCTGCAATAATCGCATTTTTTCAAAAAATGCACATATCCCCTTCTTGCACAAGAGTCTTCAATTAAAAGAAATTAAAATTTTACAAAAGTTGCATTTTGTTTATCTCAGGTTCCGGTACAGTTATTCCTCTGTTACTCCAACCCCCTTGACGAAAGTCAGCCCTGGTTGTAATAATAATATGTAGATTCATTTGCTGAGTAATAGAACAAAATAAAGTTAAAAATCAATAAAAACCGAGGTATATTCAAATTTATTGCTTAATATGTAATTTATCAAGAATTTTGGAAAAATGTTAATTTTTGGCTCCTTTGCAACAAAACCAAAATCCATTCGTTATTTACACATAATTAAAAATTCATTCTTTTTATCATGTAAAATATTCCCAGACTTTATTTTACAGTGAGCGTATCCTTTCGGGTTTTTTTATGTATTTATTATTAGCGTACGAATAGAAAATATATTCATGGTGTAGGCAAGAAAAATAATCCTCATTGAATTCAACGCACGTTTTTATCCCAACTTCCGTCCCTCTTGTCAATGCATCTTCTGAATGTATAAGTGTGTATGTATGTGCATATAACGTACACGTTGTAAAAGTACACAATGCGCACCTATGATATATTGAGCAGAAATATTTACAAATTTTATAAGATACTATAGCCTTTCGGTCCGGCTTCGCCTGGATAGATTTTAGTTTGGTAACGAAATAATCAACAGCAACAAATCTCTCTTTATATCTCTTATATCACATCTACTTACTTGCCATATTTTTTCAAAAAATGTTTAATGTGGCCACGTCGTGCCAACAAGCATCCAAAGAAATTTAGTGGCTCTCAAACGTAGATGATTATTTCGATAACGCATAGAACGCCATGAAACTTTCGTCTACTTGTCTTACCTAACAATCTCATATTTGTTATTTTAATGATAGTCAATTTTTTTCGACAACATCCAACACATTTTTAATTATTTCGATTTTGTACCTCAATCAATGCTGTGCCGACAATATTCTGTCGCGTGCCATAGGTTCGCCGTTCCTGAGACTTATAGTTTAGCCCACCGTATACACTTTAGCTCAGATATCGCGTGCGGGATCCCCGACTTGCTTTATATTTTTACTCACTGATCATCCCCAGTTTATCTTAGCGTAATAATATATAGCCTATGTTACTCGAGAAGAAGTGGACTTTTAAACAATGAAAGAATTTTCCAAATCAGTTCAGTAGTCCTGAGATTACCCGCGACAGACAAACAAACATATATACAAACGTTCCATCTTTATAATATTTATGCAATATATTATATTATTATAGTGTATACAATAGATTTACTGTAGATTTACGATATTTCGTTTTTTGGATATGCTTAAAAATATCATTATTGTGTATACGATGATTTTAACACATGGAACGGAATATGCTTCACTTTTCTCGACCTCAACACCGAAGTATTGATTTCACAAAAAAAAATGTACAGAACGTAATTTATAGAGAGAGAGGGCAGTATAGCCTAGTGGTTAGCATGCTTGGTGCCGCAACCTCTAGACTGGACTGCCGTGGGTTCGAATCCCACCTGCGCTCATGGATGTTTTCTGTTGTTATTTAGCTTTAAGTTAGTTGTTATTTAGTGTAGTTGAAAGACGCTAATGACCTTAGATGTCGACGCGTCTATAATCTACAATAAATAAATAAATAATTTATAGAGACTTTTTTAGAATGTACTGACAGGGACATTTGGCTGAAAAATTGCTTTTTTATAAACCTATAGACGTCCGACATCTGAACTCTAAAGCCATTATGCCATATTGTAAATATGGCATAATGGCTTTAGAGTTCAGATGTCGGACGTCTATAGGTTTATAAAAAAGCATTTTTAGGGTTCCATACCTCCGAACGGGACCCTATTACTGAGCCTACGATGTCTGTCTATCCGTCCGTCCGTCTGTCACAAGTCTATCTCACAAACGGTAAGAGGTAGCTAGTTGAAATTTTCACAAATTGTGTATTGTTGTGGCATGAATCTTTGAAAATAATAATTTGTGGCTAATTATGCTTTATTTAGGTCTTATAAGGGTTTCTACCAATTTTTACACATTTTTTGAAAATTTTCCTGATTTTCTCACATGAGAAAACTACACAAATGATTAAAGTAATGTAGCCGATGGATTGAAAATTGATAAATAAATCTCTAATAGATTTTGCTTTAATGTTTATTTATATATACGTAGGTACTCAACTTTTTTTGGTTATCGTATATCCTACAGCTATTGCTACGTCTCGGACTCCCTTTCATACTCACGAATCTTTTCTGTATTCACGCCCTGCTCAGGTGTGCGAGGGAGGATTTTATTACAACTGAGATTTCTTTTTAAAAAATTAAATTAATAAAAAAATGCATTGTCAGACCTTGAACCGTTTAAAAGTCTCCACAGATCACAGTTTATTACATAACTAGTTGCGTATAGGGCGTATTTCAAGAAAATATTTGTAGCACTTACTCATATACTTTAAAATTTGTAGTAAATGAGTTTTTTTTTCTTTTTTAACTTCCCATTAGAAGTTATTATAATGAGTCCGAAAATCGAAATCAAAATGTATAACAAATTTTTATGTTTCAAGGTCACTACACTATTTTTACACTATTTTTAGAAAGATGTATGTGTGTGTGTATGTGTGTGTAGTGTGTACGTATGTACGTACGTACGTTTGTGTCCATTTATTTCTAAAACGAAATCTCGAGAATGAAAAATGATATCGACTACGTTAGGGTGCCAATCGACGCGTATTAACGTAAATATGATCTGAAATTTTTTTTTTCAAAATCGGTTCAGCCGTTCTTTTTTCTTAACCAAATAGACTCCAAAAAAGTAGATTTTACACAATATCTCGCGAATAAAAAATTATATCGACTTCGTAAGGGTGTCAATCGAGGCGTGTTATAACGTCATTTTGATCCGACATAAATCTTATAAAAATCGGTTCAGCCGTTTTTTTTTAATTATTGTTAAAAATAAATAATAATTTTGTATCAATGATTAAAATGATTACTTTTCTGTGTACTATCTAATTTAATTATTATTATTAAATATTTATCAAACTGGGAAGTTCGTTGTGTGAACCTCAAGGGTTGCACTTTAGTCCTAATAAACGACCCACCTCACGGCTTGTTTAATCTAAATTCTTTGCAGCCGGCGCATGTAAACATCTTTACTGGCACACCCTTTCTCTAAATATCTGATCGTGATTCAGTGATATGTCACGGAAGTGGTGTTGCGGAAATGACGCAAAACTCCACTTTCCTCTATATTCCATCTTTCTTGGTCAGCCTTGAGGTTCAAAAAAGAAGGTTATCAACTCGACGCCATATTTATAACTTTTTTATGTTTGTCAAGCCGTAACTTTTCGAGGAAATATTTTTTTTCTGGTTTTAAATTGTAAATAGAACTTTTTATTTATTTTGTTATTATTTTTTGTAATCTTAAATTCTAAATTTGAAAAATAATACGACAAAATCCACTTCATATTTTTGTAGTTCGTCAACGTAAGATACTACTTCAGACAGACTTATGACAAAAGCAGTAAAATTCCTGACTATCAATGACGACGCCAAAATGCTAGACAAATTTTTTCGTCTTAATGTTAATGTGCTAGACTAGAAAAAATGGAATTTCTGTGTAAAAAAATTTACATGGCAATTTTTTTAGTACAGTAGATGAGTCATGAAAGTAAAAATGCCTAGCAGTAATCCATTTCTTCGTTACTCATAAAACGCTAACTCAGTGGCGGAGTTAATATTTTTTTTTATTGACGCGTCCATAATCTATAATGTTACTTTTTTTCAAGTAATATTATAATCGTATTTTTTGCCATGTCCACTATAAAAGAGATGTATGTACAGTCGCGGACTTGAAAAAGTTTACACCTGTATCATCTAGTTACCGGTTTTTTTAATTTTTGCATAATATAGTAATTTGGCTTTTGATAGTAATGTATCAATTACTAAGGTTACACCCTAAAAATTCAATAAAAAAATATTTTGAAAACACCTCATTTGTTTACTATACAATCCAAATTACTCAATATTATTCAATTAATAGGAATCTGCCTGGCACCAATTTCAAAAGATAGCGCTACCATATGTCATTTTTCCCAATTTTTTACTCAAAGAATCAGCTTTTATATAAACAATACAGTCAATTTGTGAGATCTGTAAGATTCTATAGATGATATTCTTTGTATTAAACATATTTGGGGTCATGTATTGAAATTAATAAAAGTAGGAATTCAGATTGAACTTGAAATATTTTTTTCAATGAAAAAGGATTTTTAGACATTTAAAACATACTTTGAAGGACAAAAAATGGATATGCTAAATTTCAATACGAAACTGTTAATAATAACAGCAAATCGTTTAGTAAAAAGTCACTAATGACAGATAATGCAACCGCGGTGTTATCAATAACTAAAAAAGTGTAGCTATTGTCTAAGAAATGACGCTACGTACGTTTTGTTTACATCTTGATTTATGGTATAAATGTCAGTTTTCGATTTCTTGTTCAGTTCGTGTTTTTCAAAGATTTTGAGATTGATTTTGTTTTCTAAATAGATTTTTTCTTCAAGGCAACGGGTTGCTATGAATATGAATAATCAATTTTCAATTAACATGAAAACATAAAAAGTATCGAATTCAAAGATGTTCTAAATATGACAACTTAAATTATCAAATTTTCCTCTTGAGAAATTTATTTGATTGTGTAAAGTTGGTACCACGTACACAATTTTCAAATTGAGATTAGATTTTTTATATTTTCCAGGTTTTTCTGAAAAAAAATAGTTCAGTAACCAGGGAAATGGGAAGAAATAATCGAAATCCAAAACGACGTAAATTTTTAAAAATATTAGTATCATTTTATAGACTGTTATGCATGAATTTTCTTCGATTTGTTATTTATTTTATTCATTTTACAAGTAAGAATAGTGAAATGAACTAATTAACTAATGAAACTTTTCATATCGCTTATTACAAAAATGACACCACAGAAATTTTATGTAAAATAAAAAAGCACAAAGTAAATTTATATAGGTAATAAAAAGTGACATTACATTCACATTATTATAAAAAATTATAAATTCACTTGGCACTTTTAAATCTTTATTACACTTCAATTATTCTTCTTTTGGGCTTTTCAGACGTATTGCCTAATTCCAAGATCTGTCATAGAGTTATTTTTTTCTAATAGGAGAAATTTCATAAATGCTTTCTTCTTGACTCAGATTTTATTTCTTTTTGATTGATTCAAGCGTTTTAATAGATTTTATTTATACATTTTTTCGCACATGTACTATAAGATTTCATAAATGTCCTTATTTATTAATTTTCTGCTCTGAAATTATAATTTTTCAACTTTCAACTCAACATTATTAACTATTTATGACACGACTTGTGTCCACTTGTGTCAACATTTCTCAAATATTTAAATTTTTTATTCACATTGTTTCCATGGCAATTTCAGAAATATTATATCATTACTAACTTTGCTGTCATCATAGATCAATTATAAAAATTATTGTTATATTAGTGTCCTCTATACGCTAGTAGACGAAATACTCACAATATTTTGAAAAATATTACAATTACAGCGACGACAGCGCCTCTAACGGTTTATTATCGGCAACTTTTTGTGCAGTGCCCTTTTAAAACATAAGAAGATTTGATAATATTTGATACTAGCAAATTCCTTCTTCCAATCTTGCAATGATTCTTCTTTTTTGTTCATCGTTTTAAAAATTTCGAGGCATTTAAACGACAATTATTTCTTTTAATTTTTGACATTTACATTTACCTATTAAAAACTAAATTTGTTGCTAAGTTACTGACTTTTTGTGAACTTACACTGAAAACTCAAGTGTAAACTTTATTAAGTCCGCGACTATACATAGTTAGGTTGGAAAACATCTAGTGGCTGAACCTCGCCTTTTAGTAATTTTGGTACCTACTAATAAAGATTATTTATTATGAGTACATTATTGTACGCATATAAAGTGACTTTTGACAGACTGGTGTGCGGGAACGTATCTTTCCCACACTAGTATGGGAAAGCAAGCAATTTCCATAGCGATTTATCTTTATTTGCCTGATCCGCTTGCTATTACATACTCCTGTGTAGCGGCCTACTATAGAAGTGAAGTTGGCGACACAAGTGAACTGACAATTTTTTTTTAAATACTAAAAATGAAATGAAAATCAGCTATGTTTAGTGGGTATGGCAAACAATAACATATATATCTCGTGCGTAATGATATTATGACTCGTGTGACTGTTAAAAACTCGTTATCACTCGTTTTAACATACTATCACTACTCGTCAGTATATGCCTCATTACGCAACTAGATATACAATCTACTTATTTTTAATTGAAATAAATTAAATAGTACCTAATAAAAATATATAAAACTTTTATTGATTTTCTTAATTTTTCAAAATAACTTTCTGGTTCGTATTGACTGTTACAATTAATAAATTATTGTAAAGCTTTTGAAAGTGAATTTGAATATTTATAAAAACGTAAACTAGAATTCAAATAATTCGTTATATATGTTCTTAAAATTTGTTCTATAGTTTTGAAAAATTATAACTCCAAGCAAAATTTGAATTAATTTTTTAAGCTTATTGCTGTATTAAAAACCATTTAATTAAAGAGAAGCTAAATAAAATTAAAAAAAAATCTTTCCTTTTAAGGCTTAACTTTTTTGGTACGCCACTTTATACTTTTTAGCACGAGTATACTAAAATAAATATGTCACTTGCAATATTTTGACATTTTTCACAACTTCGGCGCCAAAGGATATTGAATCATTTCACAGGTAAACAAATAATAGAAAGGTTCTATGGTTGTTTACCTGTTAAATTGTATACAGACATTACATTCCATTTATCTTAAAACAATTGATATTGAAATGTTAAGGAAAGAATCAGTTAAGTAGAAAATTGTTAAATAAAACTGAAATATCCTGTGTAATTTAGCAAATCATTTTGTAATTAGAAATAATAGTTGATAAGTCTGTTTGTAGGTTTTCGATGATTAATTTGTTGAAAATTGTTCAAGGTACATAGTTCAGAAATTTCATATTTGTTGTTTCTTTCTTATTCAGTTCAATTTTTAAGAGGGCTTTCTCACTTGCCACGAAATACCGATAATAAAATGAATTAGGTGGTTTAAATTCAGCTGACAATGACAAAAGCCGAGCGCGTAGCAGTGCTGTTGTTTACATGGCGTTGCTATGGTTCCTCTATTACAAGTCCCCAGTTCTCGGGTTCTAGCCCGAGAGCTGGTAAAAGTGTCAATTGGATTTTCAATTTATTAAAAAAAAAATAATGAATTGAAAATATGAATTGATGCTAGGCCCAAATAACCTTAGCTGTTGGTGGTCTTTAAAAATACACACAAAACAATGACAAAAATAATACTGTGTATCTCTTGTAATACTATAATATTAATATGTAGTACTCGAAAAAGTGAAAAACAGACGTTCACTAAATTATTATAGTCTCCCGAACTTATTTTTGAATTAAGATGGTCCTTAGAAGTTTCAAAAATCAAAGTGCAGCGGTTTCATACAAAAATAGGAATACACTTTTTTATAAAAGATCATTGAACTTAAATTACGATAAGGGAATAAAATTACTGTACAAATCAACGTTTGTATTCATTTTTAACACAAAAATTATAGTAAGATACCCACAGTCTCATTATATTCAATTTACTCCTACTAGGTAAACCCACGTTAAAATCAGTATTGTCAACAGCTTTCCAATGAAATACAAATAAATATCATTTTAAAATATCTTAAACGCCAATTGAATTACCTGTTTTATGAACTGTTAATTTCTTATACTATGTAATTTATTATATTATTTTTAAATGTTTAATTTATGCTTCATTGTATTGTAACTTTTTGGTGAATATTCTACTCGTAAATACACGTAAAATTGAAGATATTTAAAAGCCGACACTCCATCATTAAGAATTGATATTTTATAGGCATAAATATAGACAGGGGCAGAACAGTAACATGCAAATTTTTAGAGGCCCGCAGAAAATGTTCTTACACACTACATGAACAGCTTCCTTTCCAAGTCTTTTTAACTTCTGTCAAATTGTTCAATTACGGCATCTACAGAGGGTATTAAGTCAATTTTGCTAGATATCATATTTTAAGATTCCAAAAGTTGATTCTTCATCGTTCAGACGCTAATGACCTCTGTTGTCGCACGTCTATAATCCACAGTTCATTCATTCATTCTTCATCGTAGACCTCAATTGACTTTTAATCATTTTTATTACTTCCCACCTATGGTAGGGAAGTACCTAATAGATTTAGTCCGAAAAAAATATTTCGAGATTTTAACAGATCTTCACGTTTTGAGCCCCTAGCAATCGTTTAAGATCATTTTCTGACTGATGTCGATGTGTGTGTGTGTATGTGGTCAATTTTTCGCCTTCGATATCATAACAACGGAACAAACAGAAAGATATGCGTTTACAAATTTGCATTCTTTTACGTATTTTTAGTTTCTACCAGTGCCAATGATGTAAATAAGACGCCTTGATGCTTAAATTATAAAATTATTTATTAAACGATTGATGCAAATTTAGTGTGTTTATTTGAAAAATAAAGTAATGATGTAAGTAATCACTACGAACTGTATTTTACACAACGGATGAAACATGTATGAATAGTTTTTCAACATTTTCTTTTTCTTTTTTTAAGCTTTAACCGCCCCCTTATTTTTATTCAACGCATGCCGATTGCTTCCGAAGATCCGCCCTCTGGATCGATTCAGTGCCCCTAAGGAGGCGGCATATCCCACAGGAAACATTGGGTTATATAGAACCTAGAGACCTGTCACAGACGAATGACAAAATACAGAGAGAATTCCACCCTGTGAGTACAGAACCCTTAAAATGACATGTTACTGTTAATATCTAGATGTATAACTGTATAAGTATTCAATTTTTCTAAAATAGTGTATATTTTAAAAATATCATTTTAGCAATATTCTGTTTACAAAAAGAAGTGAAAATCATGAATGGTCAGTATGACTAATTAAAAAATAACCGATTGAACACATATTTTACAGGAAAACTAACATTGGTGATTAATGAAAATAACATGTGAACAATTGTCGTCCATTGTTATATCGATGCATATTATGCTATGCATTTCTGTTTGTTGTTGCCTTTGAATGCGGCCTGAATTTCAATGAATCTGGTGTCTATTGTTTCTATCATGGTTACTGAATAAAGGACACCTCATTTTGTTCGGTTACGTTTAGGTAGCTGGAAATGTAAATTACTATGGTTGGAATTGCCGTTCTGAATAATTTGAATTTGTGTCATCGTTTGATAAAATATACAATAAATTATTTACATATAATTATATTATTTCTTGAATGATGAACAAGCACAATTTCAAAACACTATTAATAAAGACGTAGTTTTAAAGCCAAGGCGAACCGACGAGCGGATCGCCGAAGTACCGCGCCAAACGTACATAATTCGGACGAAACAGTCTATAGACGACCAGCCTTATAATCGGGATGTTCTTTATTCTAACCCCACGGCATTACCTTAGTTGATTTTTTAAATGTTTTTCTTCAATGGCTCAAGATAATTATTAATATAGTGAGCTTGATTCTTATCCCACGAATGTATTCCCAAATCCCTAACTAATACGCATGAATATTCCACAGACCACGATAAGCAGATTTTATTTTATCTTCTGTAAAACATACAATATTATTAGTGTATTTGCCATATGGCACATACACTATTGGCGTCGGTCGGATGGCGGGACCTAGGGGTCGGACTAAAATTTCTCGACGTTTCATAGCCTCCTGAACACTTTGGCACCATTTTTGGAAATGTCTGTTTATATATGTGTATATATATATTTATATTTATATATATATATATATATGTGTGCGGGCAATAACTTTCGAAAGAGTTAATTGATTTTGCCGAAATTTGGTAGGCACGTTGAAATCCATCACCGCACGAAGCCTATTTAAAATGGGCCCAATCGGACCATTTTAAGGGTGGTTTTTAGGGGTTGAAAAATGTTTTTGGGCCCAAAAATGCCGAAAAAATTCTCAGAATCGTTTCAAAATTGAACTTTAACCCTTTAGTAACGATTAAAATGTGCTGCTTAAATTTTAATAAAATCGGCCCGACAGGACCGGACTTACAAATTTTATGAAAACACTAGTTTGCGGATAGTGCTTTACTTACTCAAGGGTGTATTTAATTTTGTACCGAGGTTGCATTGATAAAAATATTGAAATTAAGAAAAAAAAATATTATTTTAAGGGATGCATTAAGGGGTTAAATTTTTTATTTTGCTCAAAAACAAACTTAAGTTCACATAATAAAGCCACAATGCCAGTATTAGCAAATACACTATATTGTCGGCAGGGTTTTGGCACTGCGACCCGAGTTTTTATTCACTTAAAGTTTGTCAGACTATAGAGTGGAACGGTCAGTTTTAAATATACATTATATACAAAAAATAAAGATATTTAGATATAAAACTAAAATTAAAAAGGAAATAGAAACGAAAAAGTGGCACTGGGCAGGACACATCATGAGGCTGAAGCAAAACAGATGGACAAGAAATTGTACTGGCGACCTATGGAAGGAAAAAGGGACGTGTCAAAGAACCCGCTGGAGAGACGAGATGACAGTTTTGCTGGTAAACTCTGGCACAGAACCGCATCCGATATAATCTTATGGAGAACTGAAGGGAAGGCCTTTGCCCAGTAGTGGGATTAAAAGGTTAATTCTTGTTATTATTTTTTGTAGTAAAACAATTGACTTTTTACAAAAAAATTTCTTAAAAAATCTGTTCTTAATTAAATCGGAAAACAGGAAAAGCAAGGAAATATAACTATCGACTGTAATGCGCTTTTCTTTTTAAGGGTTCCGTGCCTCCGTATGGAACCCTATTACCCTGCCTACGATGTCCGTCCGTCCGTCCGTCTGTCACAACTCACAGCGCTCGATCTCACAAACGGTAAGAGGTAGCTAGTTGAAATTTTCACAGATTGTGTGTTGTTATGGTATAAATCTTGGCAAATAATAATTATAATTAAATAAATAATCAATTAATTTTAACAAATGAAGGTTATTATTCACAGTACATCCATAGTATAGAGAGTTCTCTATGTCTTACTGTAGCTATACTGCACTATGCGCGAGTTATAGCATCATTCACATGGCTTAGTGGTAAAGCGTTTGACTGAAGATCGAAAGATTTCTGGTTTGATCCTGGGTTTCGGATCGCAATATTTTTTATGTTTTTTTATTCATCACATATTCCGTTAATATTATATTTTTTTACTTTAAAAATACAATTTAATTAAATTTGATACGGAAAAAATTTGAAACACTAAAAAGGACAAAATAAAATGTAAGTGAAAAAACTTTTTAAAAAGAAATCTGTTAATTTCTTACCCCTACCTAACTCTTTATATTTATTTTTGTACGGAACCCTCGATGCGCGAGTCTGACTCGCACTTGGCCGCTTTTTTTTATTTGAATCGAGTAACCGTAATCTAAAGTTTTGGTCAGCAATCTCTGTTATACAGTAGGCTCTGTGCTTTGGTGATGCAGAAGATTTACAGTACAACATAATGACTTCCGGTGTCCGTACGTCCGCAGGCCGGAACTGGTCGGCCGTGCGAGCAGGAAATATGCACCTTGGCTACGTATTGTACTTAGAACTCTATATGAATTCTGTACATAGAGTATCCCAACTGAATAACACTTATTTATAGACATATTACTGAGATAGACGATTCATTTGGTCGACTCGTGTCCTGTATTGTGTAGAGTCAAAATATGTACGATTTAAAAGAGTAGGTGTATTATTTAATATTCACCCTCTCTCATTTTACCATGATGTAATTCGTAGGAAATTATATTTTTTTTCTACGCAAACATATATTGTAATTATATGGATTGTTCAAAAGTTTTAGATTAGTTTCCTGTTTTTATTTATTTTTTATCTTTATATTCATTAGATTATTAGATGATTTGATGCAGGGCCGACTGAAGGAAACTTAGGAATTTATCATTGATAGCTAAAAATTAAATTTAACATTTTTTGTAATAATAATATTTTACAAATTAGCTAATTTTACGACTTTAAAATTTTTGAACAATAGACTTGTATTGAATAAAAATAAAATAAAATATAGTTACTTCTTACCACAACAGTTTTATTGATGAATGTACATTTCGAAAGCTAAGCTTTCATCTTCAGCGAACGTCAACATGAATGAAATAATACATAACGGGTATTTATATACTAATATTACAGGTAATAAAATAATTAACAAATTTTTTAATAGACTTGAATACATTGTTGGAGGGAGGTAAGTCCATTTTACTGATCGTATGCAATCGTGAATTTTTCCAATGCGAGATAATTCAATAAAATATGTCTGAAACATTTTAAAGATATTATTATAATGTAGCATATCCTTTTGAGTTGAGGAGGCTATCTACGTGTACCAAATTTCTTTGAAATCGGATTAGTGGCTGAAGAGTTATGGTGGAACAGTTAGACAGACAGGAAACAAAATCTGAAAAAGATCAATTTACAACTCGGCATCGTGCAAAATCTCCACATAGTATAAATTGAAGTCGCTTTTCGCGTCTGTCTGTCTGTCTGTTTGTCTGTTTAACCGCTAACTCCTCCTAAACCACGCAACGGATTTTGATGCGGTATTCACCATCAGTTAGATAATTTTTCACGGAAGATTTATATACTATATAGCATAATTAATAAATAATAATAATTAATAATTAATTAATTAAATTCGTAACCCGATCGTAAGAATTCGCAACATACTTATATCATAAAAACGACCGCACATAACTGTTCCACTCGTAGCGTAGAGGTAACGTCGCAGCACTCTATGCACAGGGACCCGGGTTCGGAAACTGATGGCATCGTAGAATTTTTGGCTTTTTTTCTAAATTCTACATGATATTTATTTATATATTTTTTTATTTTTGTTATATTCTATCTTTGACAATAATTATAATTTTTTTGAAACTAAAAATTATATATAAAAGCGAACGAGCGAAGCGAGTGAGTAGTGTATTTATAATATTCAAGCGAACGAACGAAGCAAGTGAGTAGTGTATTACGCCCGGGCTTTCTTAGCACCCAGGCGAAGCCGGACGGGGCCGCTAGTACCTATATAAAAGAGGAAATTTAATTTTAAAAAATACCTTACGGCTTAGGCTGAGGCTACATTGGCGCCGTTTCCGACCAGATCAGATCAGACCAGATCAGATCCATATTGTCGGACGTGGAGAAACACCAGTAACCTTATTGAAGTGGCTACAGTTATCACTTCAGACCGGGCCAGAAGATGTTAGATTGCAACAGACACGTTCCGACCGTCGGACGATATCAAACATGTTTGATATTTTCGTCAGACTACGGCCGTACATTTGACAGTTTTCAACAAACAGTGTTGTGTATCCTAAATTTATGTTACTAGATTGTCTTAAACCTATTTAAGACGTGTTTGAATATCAATTATATTGATATTTATACGTACCAATTATATCAATAATTATATTAATATTAATAATGTATGCATCCAATAACGCTGCTTATTTTTTTATATTTTATGGTAATATTTTCCATGAGATTATTCATCCAGAATCTAAAGAACTCATAGATTTCAATTTTAACTTGTCAGATATTATCCACCCTAAATGTAGCCACTAAGTCTGAACTGTCTGATTTGGTCTTGTCTGGAGTGGTCTGGTCTGATCGGATCTGGTCTGACACGGTTCTAGTGTAGCCTTGGACTTACATAGGAAAACCTCGCATTACAGTTTATTAACCGACTTCAAAAAAAGAGGGGGTCTTCAGTTCGATCGTATTTTTCTTTTATACTAAAGAGCACTGACACAATGAATCTGAATCACTTTTCTTGTTTTTACACTACTTAATCAAGCTTTAGATTAAAAACGTTGATGACTAGGTTCTTAAAGCACCCCTTGTACGTCGGAAGTTTATTAAAGTTTTTCAATTAGATACAAGTAGATTAAGATTAAATCAATTTTAAGTACTCAATTTTACAAGGAAATAATTAATCTTGTTTATAGAATTATTAATTAAATTTTCCGGTTGGATGTATGAAACCATTTGGTTGGAAAAGGTCTAGTGATGAATTATGATGGATTATGCATGTTCATATATGAATTTCACACTTCGAGAAACTTGTCTTAGGCACGCATAATATTAAATTATTTATAAAAACATTATGGACCTGAAAACTTGTAAAGCTACAAATTTTCCTTGTTACAATATTATAGGCAGACGGAGAGTTGGCGACGTTTTTTCTCCAGTGTCTACGTACGGCAAAATAACATAAAAATACCTGCAGTATTACGTGTTCCTCATTTGAGAATCTGTGAGTCTAGCAGCCTTTCTCCCTTGCGTTTTAGGTGGCAGGTAGAAATTAGACAGGTAAAATATGAATTTTTCACCTAATAATGCAACACTTCTATTTTTATTAATAATCTTACAATTTTACCAGACTATTTTTTTAATCACGTTGTTAAATGATTGCTACGGTTCATTGATTGCTGCGCTTTCATTTTGACATATTGTTGATCGTTGCCATAGCAACCGTTATTTAACAGCGTGATTAAAAAATAAAAAACGCAAAGGTGAAAAGCTGCCAGACTTACAGTTTCTCAAATGGGGAACACTTATACTTACAAGGGTTGTTGAAATTATTTTGCCTTACGTAGCCACTTAAGAAAATCCGTCTCTGCTTCTTATGGTGCAAAAGATAGAGATCGAGAATAGACGTGTTCTTCTATCTTTTCTATTACAAATAAATAACCATGGTTACACATGTAATTTAACAATACCTACTATAAATTTTTAAATTCACAAATGCGTCAGAAGACAAGGAAAAGAGAACCTATTCGTTTTCTGTCTCTCTTTTCCAACCTGTGACTGTCACATACAGCTGTGCCTAAGACTCCTCTACTCTATCTATGATACCTCTATGGTTAAAAGTTGTACCAGAAACCCAACATTAAGCTGTCAAGATTAAAAAATTGTTAAATTGTGTTTTAAAGACCACCAACAGCTAAGATTATTTGGGCCTAGCACCAATTCATATTTTCAATTCATAATTTTTTTTTCAATAATAAATTGAAAATCCAATTGACTTTTACCACCCTCTCGGGTTAGAACCCGCAACTGGGGATTTGTAATAGGTAGAGAAACCATAGCAACGCCATGTTAACAACAGCATTGCTACACGCTCGGCCATTCTCAAGCCCCGCTGTCAAGATTAAATTTGCAAAATTAAATGCGGCCTATTGTTTTTAGTACCTAATCTGTAGGAACTATATTTTGTACCACTAAAAATAATTTTAAAGATATTTTGAGAAACGTTAAATGCTTATAACTTCTACATTAAAAGAGATACAGAGCTGACAAGCGTCGTAAAACTGGTGACCTCCTGTAGCGGGAGGCGATGACACGATTGTTGTACAACAATCGTTAATTAACAATGCGTATTGCATAGCTGACCGGACATCAAACGGCACACTTACATATTTTATATTAAGTATAGCAGGGGTGTCCACTATTTCACCAGATAGTACCTGGTAGGTACAGTGAAAAATTATTACTAAAAAAGAATTAATTGAAAATATATGAATTGGTGCTAGGCCCAAATAACCCATAGCTATTGTTGGCGTTAAAAAATATAGTGAAAAAACGCCAAAGCTTCTATCAAATTATTAAGAGTATTCAATAGCGGAAGTTACCCCCTGCACTCTTCATCTCAAATCCTTTCTCCTCGCCTATAAAACGGTTCCAGCTCTCTCGACGCTATTTTTAAAGCTAAACGGTTCGGGTAAACGCCAAATGAAGAATCACACTTCAGATCCTACAGACGAAAAATAGAAAAAAAATCTTGAAAAAACTTACAGCTTTAAAAAAATTGCGTAATTTTTCATACATATCCAGAACTGTTTTCAAAAAATTCGCGAATAGGATCTGTAGTGTGATTCTTGGTCCTTCATTTGGTGTTTACCCGAAACCTTTAGCGTCGGGAGAGATTTTTAAAAATTTTTAACATATTAAAATTTTTAAAATTTCTAACATGATTTTTTTTACGTTTTAGGATGTTTTAAGACTTTAAAAATTTTTAAATTTTTAAAATTTTTAAAAGAAATTTAAAAAATTTTAAAATTTTAAAAGTTTTAAAACATCCTTTTATAGGCGAGGGGAAAGAATTTGAGATGAAGGGTGCAGGGGGTAACTTCCGCTATTGAATACTCTTAATTATAAATTCAGCCGTATAAAACTATTATTTAACTCTCAATTATGTATATAGAGCGTTAAAGCCTGTACTCACAGAAAAACAAACGATCAGATGTTTCAAAATGTTTGTAGTGCCTACATTTTAATATCTACCTTTTTTAAAAAGACATTATTGATAATATACCTAAATATAAAAAAAGTAAAATTAGTCTTACTAACTGTAATTTTGTTACACAATCGTGCAAATAATATACCTATATACTCTCATATATAGTCTTTCTAAAATATACTTTTTGTGAAACACTCCATTTGGATACCCCTAACTTGCAAGTTACAGTCTAAATGTTACAGAAAACACAATGAAAATATATTTTACATTTGGTAATAAATATATTAAGCGATTACACTGACCTAATGCTGAAACATTAGCATTTAATTAACTTCCCACTGGAAGTTGTAATGAGTCCGATTTTGCGAATGAAAAATTTCGACATATCTGCACGTTTTGAGGTCCTTAGAGTCCGAATCTATTAGAATTTTCGTCAGGAAAACATCTTAACTCTTATAAATATTAGAAAAAGCTTTCAGATAGCTTTTATTTATCATGTATACAAATAATAAATATAAAAAAACTCGGGTCGCAGTGCCAAACCCTGCCGACAATATAGTGTATTTGCTAATACAGGCATTGTGGCAGTATTATGTGAACTTAAGTTTGTTTTTTGACAAAATAAAAAATTTAACCCCTTAATACATCCCTTAAAATAATTAAATTTTTCTAAATTTCAATATTAGACATGGATTTTATCAGTACAACATCTGCACCAAATTAAATACACCCTTCCATAAGTAAATCCGTATCAACAAACTAGTGTTTTCATAAAATTTGAAAGTCCGGTCCTGTCGGGCCGATTTTATTAAAATTTTAGCAGCACATTTTAATCTTTACTAAAGAGTTAAATTTCAATTTTGAAACGATTCTGACAAATTTTTCGGTATTTTTGGGCCCAAAAACTTTTTGGAACCCCTAAATACAACCCTGAAAATGGTCCGATCGGGCCGATTTTAAATAGGCTTCGTGCGGTGATGGGTTCCAATGTGTGTACCAAATTTCGTTTAAATCGATTAAGTCTGTCGAGAGTTATCGTGTACACACATATATATATATATAAATATATATATATATACATACATATATACATAAACATTTTCAAAAATGGCGGCAAACTGTTCAGGGGGCTATGAAACGTCGAGAAATTTTGGTCCGACCCCTAGGTCCCGCCATCCGACCGACGCCAATAGTGTATGTGCCATATGGCAAATACACTAAAAATGTAGCTTTACCTAGCATTGATATCACTGGAAAAAATATTTAATTTTAATGTTTAATTAAAATTTTATTTTTCCTATACTAGCTTTCCGACCCGGATTTTCCCGGGCTTATTTAAGTTTTCCAGCAAAATAATAATCAATATAAATCTTTCGTATTATAATATCACTTTACTGTGTCTCTTATAATTTACCCAGCCTATAGGTACACCAATTTATAAGCTCAGAAATCATGTCAGGAATCCCCAACTTGCTTTATATTTTCTCTTACTACTCATTCCTCTTTTTGTCTTAGCGTAAAATATACAGCCTATGTCTCTCAGGAAGAAGTAAGCTTTTAAACAGTGGGAGAAATTTTTCAAATCAGTTCCTGAAATTACCCGCGATAAGCAAACTTTTCCTCTTTATAAATTATTATGATTTGTACTGATTATTTTGAAATGTCGCCTTGGTTTTAATTAATTACAAAAAGCAGCTATAAGAACATGTCAAACTAAAATATCTGCAAACTCCTTCAATAATAAAGTTAAGAAATGGCTGTAGACTGCGAAAACATTCACAGTGTGTTTATTTTTAATATTTTTTATTTAATTCTCCCACACTTAATAAACTCAACCAGTATACTGTTAAACTTACCCCATCTAAACCAATATAAAAATTAAATAAAATTGTTTGTGAAGGTAGATTTTTTTAGCGAAGGCATTAAATCTGCGGTCACTAGATAAAATGGCTTATGTCAAAATTTTCGTAAAATTATATTAATGACAAAACTCTCAAATACATTTTATTATACAGTGATCTATAATTTTGATGCAATGGAAAGGCCACAGGCGTCTCAAGAAATATGACTGACTATATTTTCTCATTGCAGCGAGACTATTGCATGTCCGCTTGAGAACAGCGTGCTGCCCCTTGAAGCAAGTTGTCGTGGGTTGGAATCCCACCTCACTCTTGATATATGTTATTTGATGTAATAAAGACGCTAATGACCTAAGTTGCCGACGCGTTTATAATCCTACAATAATACATGACTCCTACATTTTCCGAAACACTAATACGCCATTTTGAAATGCAATTTTACATACAATTTCCTTAAAATGTTAAGCGATATCTAATGCAAAAATTAGAACTAAAACATTTTATATGACAAGAACATATAATACATGAGCCATTTTGTTTTGTAGCCACTGAAAAGTGTGCAAAGGTATGTTTGTTTGTAGATAAATCCTTGAAAAAAAGATCTCAGCTTCTGGGCTATAGTTAAGATATTTTTTAAGATTATATAAAATGCACCAATGCCTTGTGGGGATTAATATATAGAATTGCGTTATTTATAAAAGGGAATAGATAAAGGATTCCATACCAACTGTGCGTAATAAGAATTTATGCAATCCGGATTAGTTTGGGTCAATTGTTGCGTTACATTAAAAAGGATTTATCTGTTGAAAGATAAAATCGTCGTTGCTATAAAGGATTATCTACTCTTATAAAAGATGCTAGCAAAAAAATAACGAATAAGATCATTCGAACGCTGGAGGTATTAAAGTAAAAAGAAATCAGTTATGACATCAAAAATACATTATTCGTACAAAGAAAAAATACAGAAGCAAAATATAGTTTCTAATTTAAGATAAACATACTAAAGTTTAGCTTATAATTGGTAAATGTTGCAGAAAATGTCTAAATTGCTCAGAAATTATAACCTCCTGAAAAAAACAAAGTATTTAAATGGTTTTATCAACCGACTTCAAAAAAAGGAGTGTTCTCAATTCGACCGTATATATTTTTTAGGTTTTATGTGTGTTCGCGGATAACTTCGTCGTTTATGAACCGATTTTGAAATTTTTTTTTTTGAATGGGTATACTTTCAGATTGGTTCCATAGAAATTTCATCAAAATCGGTTCAGTAGTTCGGCTGATTATTTAATATAAAAGTAAGTAACGGCGTGTGATTCTTTAAGGTAAATGTTACTTTTTGACACTAAAAAGTAAAAAATAAAAAACTTTTTAACAAAAAAAAAACCTCCTTCAAAAAGGCACTAAAAAGAGGAAAATAATGAAATTTTGAGGTCTGTGCCAATTAAAATATGAAGTCGGTTAAAAAGTATAGTATAGTGATTAATATCTTCTTTTTACCAATTTCATATTTTAATTGGCACAGACCTCAAAATTTCATTATTTTCCTCTTTTTAGTGCCTTTTGAAGGAGGTTTTTATTTTGTTGAAAAGTTTTTTATATAAGCTACACTTCGGTTGTTTTTTGAAAATATTATTTTTGATTTTCATTAACTCATCCTCTTCAGTATGTGAGCACAATGATATGACAGAATTTAGGGCTACCATCTTATTGAACCAAATTATAGGACGATAAATTAAAAAGAAATATTTCACAGAATTCAGCTAGCAGAGATTTTGAAAGCAGTGATTATACATCAAAAATTCGAACAGATGGCAACCCTAACAAAAACCAGAAAGCTTGCCATTTACATTATATTCACACATAAAATTATGACCCGTAATATAGTCAAAATTTACATTCCACAGTTGTAATGGACTTGAGAATAGCCGAGAGTGTAGCGGCGCTGTTGTTTACATGGCGTTGCTATGGTTCCTCTATTACAAGTCCCCAGCTCTCGGGTTCTAGCCCGAGAGCTGGTAAAAGTGTCAATTGGATTTTCAATTTATTATTAAAAAAAAAAAGAAAAAAAAATAATGAATTGAAAATATGAATTGGTGCTAGGCTCAAATAACCTTAGCTGTTGGTGGTCTTTAAAAAAAAATACACAGTTATAATCATTTTTTTAAAAATCGTGATTGTTATGATTTTTTAAAAATTATTATAATTATGATGTTTTCATGGTTTCCGGGCTTGTAGGCCGTGGTCCGGTGGTATTTCTACCTGACGTTTCGTCTACAACTGCGGTAGACATTCTCAAAGGCGATGTGGCAGCGGTCGAAGTGTCCTCCTTGGCGGCTCACAGGTCAGTGTGTCAGTGACTGGTGTCCTCCCTTCTTTTATGCCTAGTACCAGTGTGTTCTCTGTTCGGTCGTAGTCCGTCTCTCTGTAATTGGTCAACTGCGCAGTGTGTAGTAGTGGGGGTGAGTTCTCTTCTCGGTCGTATTCCGTATTGGTCATTGGTTTTATATGTCGGAGTGCTGGTGTCCAGGTTTTACTGAGATTGAGGCCTTCATCTTTTCGGTTGAAATTCTGTGTGTGTTTTTGTATTTCTATGACCTCTCTGTATATCCGTGGGTAATAACTCATCGTTCTGTCTATGGTTCGAGTTGTAGACGAAAGGTTAGGTAGAAATACCACCGGACCACGGCCTACAAGCCCGGAAACCATGAAAACTTGGAACAATGCCGGCCATGAAAGCTTGCACACTTGTATAATTATGATGTGCAAATTTTGCCTATTTCGGCTGTTTATTTTATATTTTTTCAAACGACAGAGTTAAAAAATCTTCAAAAAAACATTACCCTCCTCTGGCGCAGTCGGGTAAAAATACAAACAAATGGCTAATCCCTAGCCGAAAATGAAAAGATAGGTGTTCGCAGTTCGTTCTAATTGGGTGCATATATAACCGGTAGCACGCTATGATCAGGGCACCGCGCGGTTGCATGCGACGCGCGGGGTGGAACCACGGATCGCATAGCCTCTGGGTGGACTAACTGACCAAACGGCTCATACAAACAGTAGCAACTAGCAGTATAGCAGATATTTAATGTGTGTCCATGTAATACATAAGTCCTACACAATATGTGTCGTAGTCTTACATAAGAATAAACGGCAATATTTCGGTAGCTGCAAGGCAAAACTGTTTACGTCGAATTTTTGATAATTTTTTCTGTATCATTACCTATATATTATATAGATATTTTCTATTTTGTGTAAGGCCTGTAGCCGTATAGTTCAGCATTATTTAAACCTCCTCGCTTTAGAACAGTACATAGGGCATCCAGAGGCGGATTAAATGTCGAGAGCGCACTAGGTAAGCACGTCATCGGCGCCCCTCTAGCGGCCATATATTATAAATTTTAACTAGTACTTATATAATAATTAGCTGCGCCCCGCGGTTTCACCCGCGTGATGCCCCATCCCGTAGAAATTTCGGTATAAAATGTATAAATCTGAGTCTCCATAAGCTATATACTGTCTACATACCAAGTTTCATCTTCAAATAATAGTTTTAGAACATAAAATTCTGCATCTAAATCATTAAAGAAAATTAATTTTGCATGCTTTGTAACGGCAGAAATTTGATATGAAAATGTCAAAATTACCTCAAAAACAGATAGCGATAGCCATGGAACTTGAACAAAATGATGACGTTTTAGCTATCTGTTTTTAAGGTAATTTTGACATTTTCATATCAAATTTCTGCCGTTACAAAGCATGCAAAATTAATTTTCTTTAATGATTTAGATGCAGAATTTTATGTTCTAAAACTATTATTTGAAGATATTTTTCCTAAAATAATTAGGGAAGCAGGAAATCGCGAAAGTTTGATTTTACGCGTTAAATCCCTATGTGCAGCAGTTACGTTAACCACCCTGTATAAAAATTAAAAGTTTTCAGATAATGCTACACCAAATAAAATGAAAAAAAAAATTAGGGTGCGGTTCTATGAAACCACGGTGCAAGTGAAACTTTATTAACTTCCCACTGGAAGTTATTGTAATGGGTCCGAAAATCGAAATCAAAAAGGAAAAAAAATTTTTATGTTTCAAGGTCACTACACTACTTTTAGAAAGATGTCTGTGTGTGTGTGTGTGTGTGTGTGTGTGTGTACGTACGTACGTACGTACGTACGTACGTATGTGTCCATTTCTTTCTAAGACGTAATCTCGAGAATGAAAAATGATATCGACTACGTTAGGGTGCCAATCGACGCGTATTAACGTAAATATGATCTGAAAGAAATTTTTTCAAAATCGGTTCAGCCGTTCTTTTTTCTTAACCAAATAACCTCCAAAAAAGTAGATTTTACACAATATCTCGCGAATAAAAAATTATATCGACTTCGTAAAGGTGTCAATCGAGGCGTGTTAACGTCATTTTGATCTGACATAAATTTTATAAAAATCGGTTCAGCCGTTTTTTTTTTTTTTTTAATTAGGTATTGATGTTTTAATGATTAAAATGATTACTTTTCTGTGTAATATCTAATTTAATTATTGTTATTAAATATTTATCAAACTGGGAAGTTTGTCGTGTGGACCTCAAGGGTCGCACTTTAGTCCTAATAAACGACCCACCTCACGGCTTGTTTATTTACTAAATGATAAATAAAAATCGCCGATACATTTTTTTAACATTGGAAATGTTTATGTTCGTATATGGGGGCAGAGTTACGAGTTTTCGTTCAAGGCCAAAAGACAACGGTGTCGCGATCAAGTAAGGAGCAATCATGCAAAATTGAACAAGTGGAATTTTTTCGAAATGTGTTTTATATCATGTCTAGGTAATCGAGAGCGAGATTGAGAGGTATTTGCGACGATCTGCGGTGTTATTTTTGAGCAAATGTTAATAAATACTGTAGAAAAATCCATTTAAAAGTTAAGTAATCAAGCAAAAGTGAACGCGTATATAACAGAAGAATAATAGGGTTATTCCTGACAAAACTAAACAGTGCATTAATAAATATTGTGTGTATAATAAACAGTTAATTATGTTTCATATATGCTGTTATCATTTCCAATGTCCTCGATGGTTGCAAGGATTGCGAAATCTGCATTTTTTTATTTAGCAAAATAAAATACAAAAAAATACAAAAATGAAGTGCATCAACTGCTGTGATCATTAGCACAAAACAAAAATATACTTAAATATAAAAAAGGAGAAAAAAAAATGAAAAAGAAAGAAAGAAATTTGTTTACGTACCTATAAGTTTTGGTAAAGTAATTTGGAACCCTAATCAGTATGGAGACTAACGTAAGAATCCAGATTCTATCGTTGGTGCAGGTCAACGGATATTTGATGTGCTACTCGACTGAATATTCGTACGATATTTAATTTTTATTCATTTATTGTAGATTATAGACGCGTCGACATCTCAGGTCATTAGCGTCTTTCAACTACACTAAATAACAACTGTAAACGATAGACTTATGAGGCCCCAGTGGATCACAAACGATTTGATTAAAGAAAGCGAACAGTTATATGATTTGTACAAATTGAAAAATAAAATAAATTGTCCATTATTTGATGAACTATACAAAACAATGAAAAGGGAACATAAAGAAAATCTGACAATATGCAAGAGCAACTTTACTCAAGAAAAAATACTTAATTCACGGAACAGTACAAGGGAAAAATGGAAAATAATAAAAAATACTATATCGCATGTTAAACCTAAACAGACCAATATTGTATTAAACCACAATAATGCAGTCGTCACTCAAGCAAAACAAGTAGCTAACATATTTGGCAATTACTTTACAACAATCACAGACACTAAATTAAACAAACACTATAAGGGAAGAATATCTACAGAATGTACTTTACCGAAAGCAAATTTGTCAACTATATTCTTATCTCCAACTACAAGTGATGAGGTGCTTAATATTATTAAGAATTTGAAAAACACATTGTCATGTGGCGTTGATGGGATACCTGCCGTCATATATAAATCAATTAGTGACACAGTTATAAATCAAATCGTGTTCTTAGTGAATTTGTCTACAGAATGTACTTTACCGAAAGCAAATTTGTCAACTATATTCTTATCTCCAACTACAAGTGATGAGGTGCTTAATATTATTAAGAATTTGAAAAATACATTGTCATGTGGCGTTGATGGGATACCTGCCGTCATATATAAATCAATTAGTGACACAGTTATAAATCAAATCGTGTTCTTAGTGAATTTGTCTATTGAAAACGGACGCTTTCCAAATATATTTAAAAAAGCCCTAGTAACACCTATACATAAAAACTCGGGTCGCAGTGCCAAAACCCTGCCGACAATATAGTGTATTTGCTAATACTGGCGTTGTGGCTTTATTATGTGAACTTAAGTTTGTTTTTGAACAAAATAAAAAATGTAACCCCTTAATACATCCCTTAAAATAATATTTTTTTTCTTAATTTCAATATTTTTATCAATGCAACCTCGGTACCAAATTAAATACACCCTTCAGTAAGTAAAGCACTATCCGCAAACTAGTGTTTTCATAAAATTTGTAAGTCCGGTCCTGTCGGGCCGATTTTATTAAAATTTTAGCAGCACATTTTGATCTTTATTAAAAGATTAAATTTCAATTTTGAAACAATTCTGAGAATTTTTTCGGCATTTTTGGGCCCAAAAACATTTTTCAACCCCTAAAAACCACCCTTAAAATAGTCCGATTGGGCCCATTTTAAATAGGCTTCGTGCGGTGATGGATATCAACGTGCCTACCAAATTTCGTCAAAATCAATTAACTCTTTCGAAAGTTATAGCCCGCACACATATATATATATATATATAAATATATAAATATATAAATATATATATATATATATATATATACATATATAAACAGACTTTTCCAAAAATGGTGCCAAAGTGTTCAGGAGGCTATGAAACGTCGAGAAATTTTGGTCCGACCCCTAGGTCCCGCCATCCGACCGACGCCAATAGTGTATGTGCCATATGGCAAATACACTAAAAAGGATGACTCAGAGTCGGTAGAAAACTATCGTCCTATATCTATTCTAACGGTACTATCAAAGATATTAGAAACTGTTATGTACAATAGGCTGCTCAATTTCATAACTAAGCATGATATACTAAGCAAATGTCAACATGGGTTTACACCTAGTCGCTCAACATGCACTGCATGTTGTAGTTTTCTTGAACGTGTACTCCGAGGTATTGATGATAAAGATTATGTTGCCATATTACTGTTTGACTTAACTTCTGCTTTCGACACTGTCAACCATAAATTTCTGTTGAAAAAGATGCATCAAATTGGTATAAGAGGCAAAGCGGCCGATTGGTTTAAATCATATTTAGAAGGCAGAAGTGTCATCATTAATATTAACGGACAACATAGTGATGAACATAATATTAAAGATAAATCTGTTCCTCAAGGAAGCAATCTCGGACCGATATTGTTTCTACTTTACGTTAATGATCTTGCCGATTTTATTAACAACGGTGAAATAATAATGTACGCAGATGACACTAACGTTATGATCACTGCAAAAACGTATGAAGTATTAAAAACAAAAATTTATCAAATTATAGAGGACTTCAACAACTGGTGTCAAAAAAACCAGCTGATTGTTAATCTAGCAAAAACAAAGTACATGATCTTTAATAGTAGTACAAACAATAAAGTTGACATAATATTTAATGACGACACGATCTCACAAGTATTCGAAACAAAATTTTTAGGTATCACTGTTGATGCATCTTTGAGATGGTTTTCTCATATTGACAGTGTCTGAAACAAATTAAATAAAGTCTATTACTATCTAAGGGCATTAAAAGAAAGTCTTAATGAGTCTGCATTGTTGACTGTATATCATGCTTATGGCTATAACGCCATAAAATATTGCATAAATGTATGGGGCCATTCTGGGGAGGTACTGAGAATCCTCAGAGCGCAAAAACGAATATTGCGGCTAATATTTCGTCTACCGTACAGAGAGAGTTGTAGGCCGGTATTCAAACAACGCCAAGTGATGACTGTTTATGGTATATATATTTATGAGCTATTAATTACATTAGCACAAAACTTTAACAATTTCACTACTGTTGCGGACATGCACACGCATAATACTAGAACCGGGGAAAATATATATATCAAAAATTATAGAACTACAAAATATAGAAAAGGGCCTATTTGTAGTGCAGTTCACTACTATAATCAATTACCACCCTTAATTAAATCAATAGTAGGAACAAAAAACTTCCAAAAAGAGCTCAAGAAGTATATTTTGGACAAATGTCCATATAATCATGATTTGTAGCTGAATTTTACTATACGTTGTTTTATTCATTAACTTATTTTAATTTGTTATAATGTAATGTCTATCATAATGTTTTTATACATAATGTTTTTATATGACCTTTTGTATCCACGTGATGGCCATGCAAATAAAACTTTATCTATCTATCTATCTATCTATCTATCTTAAAACTAAATAACATCACAAAACATCCATAAGCGCAGGTGGGATTCGAACCCACGGCAGTCCAGTCCAGAGGTTGCGGCACTAAACACGCTAACCACTAGGCTATACTGCCCTCATCGTACGATATTAGTTATGTATACATACAATATAGTTATGAACATAAACGTCGCTCCATTCCATATGCGTAACCGAATGGCAAAAAACGAGAATGAAATGTTTCATTAAAACTTCGACATGAGCAGTTTTGTCTTTTGGCCTCAGGTATATAAAATCATGTGTAATATAGTGGCTAACAACGCTTGGCGCATGCTACGTCTTCTATTAACACGCGTACAACATAGCACTTAATTGGTTGGTGTTTCTATTCATAAACATGTTGTCACAATCACAATATGTCGTGTCGTTTAATGGTGCATAATAAAAAGCAGGATAACTTGACTGTTAAATTACTTGCAACGGTTATTTTAGACACGAGCATCATCAATCCATCAATATTGAATAACAATCGACTCTATCATATTGCAGTGGATGTGTAATGTCGAAGCGAACTTCAGTTTCACAGATATATATAATATATTGTAGATTACCAGTGCCAGATTTAGGGGTTAAGGGCTGAAGCCTCAGGGCCTCCACAAATTTAAAACTATTTTACCATTCCAACTCCACAAGTAGAGGGGTGGCCTTCTTATGATATTGTAGCTGACAGGTTTCACGCTGACAAACTTCAAGAAGTGAGAAGTAGTATTAGGTAGTTTAGGTCAAAATTAACTTTTCAAAATTTTTCGATATTTTTTCGTTTTAAGGTCCCCCGAATCTAAAAAAACATATTTTTGGAAAAAGTCTGTTCGTCCGTTAGTTTGTGAGCACGATATACAGGTCAAACGGCTGAACGGGTCGAAACCAAATTTTAGTAGGATGTTTGACATATGTAAAAAGGAAAAGTCCTATTGTTTTTGGGGAAAATCGGTACATGGGCAGAAGAGATATGAGTATAACGTTGTTTTTAACTTCCCATTGGAAGTTATTGTAATGGGTCCGAAAATCGAAATCAAAATGTATAACAAATTTTTATGTTTCAAGGTCACTACACTATTTTTAGAAAGATATCTGTGTATGTGTGTGTACGTATGTGACCATTTCTTTCTAAGACGAAACCTCAAGAATGAAAAATGATATCGACTACGTTAGGGTGCCAATCGACGCGTATTAACGTAAATATGATCTGAAAGAAATTTTTTCAAAATCGGTTCAGCCGTTCTTTTTTCTTAACCAAATAGACTCCAAAAAAGTAGATTTTACACAATATCTCGCGAATAAAAGATTATATCGACTTCGTAAGGGTATCAATCGAGGCGTGTTAACGTCATTTTGATCCGATATAAATTTTTTAAAAATCGGTTCAGACGTTTTTTTTTTCTTTTAATTATTGTTAAAAATAAATAATAATTATGTTTTAATGATTAAAATGATTACTTTTCTGTGTAATATCTAATTTAACCGCCGTAACAATATATTAAAATTTGAATCTTGAACTAATAATATAAATTTCGTCGGGTACATAGACACGTTTAGGGTGATCTGCCACCCCTTTAATACTGACCAATCGATCTGCAAATATTATAATGGCATTATTGGGTCACCGACAAGCTATACAAACAATTTCAGCCTTGAATCAATAATAATTGTGACCATTTTTTTTGTTACATGTTGGGGTCGGTCTGCATCCCTCTCATACCGCTATCTAGCAAAATCCTTTATTCAGGCACTTTAATATCCCTCCCTCAAAACCTTCACAAAAATAAGGCCTTGAATAAATAACACCAAAAAATTGTTATTAGCTCTCGGTCTAAAGCCCCTTGACTCTTGAGGCAGACGAAATCTCAGGCTCCTCGCAAATTATCTCCTAATAATTTTTTAGTTACACAAAACTAACTCTAAAATAATTGTCATATCCTCGCGGGCCTCCGAAGTACTGCTTGAAGTCTACTTTAAAATTTAAGGTAGAAATCATGATCTTAGGTCATCAGGAAGCATCCCGTTGTGTCCGAATCGAGGGCGAACGAAGCCGCGCGAATACAAATAATTATCTTTTTAAATAATTATTGTTCTGTATATATTATATTTCCAATCGATATATAATATGTTCGAAATTATTTTTTATCAGACACATGTCACGATTACTAAAATAACGTCACAGACCAGTTGGTTTCTGTGCGTGTATGTATATTGTGCAATAATGGAACCGTTGTAATGTGACTGATATCTGTCTGTGACATATGGAAAATAACCCCCTTCTGTTAACACACCTGCTACATACGTCCGTCTCTGCATAACATAACGTATATTAGCAGCCCCTTGCTTGTTTTATAGAGTAAAGAGTTATAACAGGTGGAAACTATTGTTTAAAAATTCGACTGATGACCAGTCCTATACTTCCCACCTAGTAAATATTTGCAAAAAATAAACACTCTTTTTTTATTCTTTGAAAAAAGCATGGCCCTCTTTTTTGTTTGGTGATCTACTGATGGCTAGCTTAATATAGCAAAAATCATGGTTACCTTGATTTACGTACAATTTTTATTTTTTTTAGTAAAATATTTTTTTTCTCGAAAACTGTACATTTTAGAGAAAAAAAATATTTACATTTTTTTCATATTATAACATCTAGAATTCATTTATATTTTTTTTTACCTATGTTAATACGTGACATTGAGAACGTTTTTTTTAATATCTCAGGATCCACTGAACCGATTTAACTCAAAATCTAATCAGATCTAAGTTAAAGGCTGATAAACACAATAGAACAATCGGCATGGCCGTATGTTGTTCCGTTCTTAAGATATCGAAGGCGAAAAATTGACTACATACACACACACACACACAGACATCAGTCAGAAAATGATCTTAAACGATTGCTAAGGTCTCAAAACGTGAAAATCTGTTAAAATCTCGAAATATTTTTTTCGGACTAAATCCATTACTTCCAGCTACCATAGTAGAGGTGGGAAGTAAAAATACAGTAAATTACATTATATGTTAAATGACCTTTGTACACGTACACTGTACTTTTTGGTACCTAGGTACTTTAACTACTTATTTCTACAAGAAATAGCAAATATTATAAACAATTTAGTAAGAAAAGCTTTCTTTTAAAAATATGTACATATACTAAAAAGTTAAAAATAATGTTCATACAGCTGAAAACCAAAATCTTTGGGGCGGTCTTATAACACTATTGCATAGTTACTTTGCTTAAATGACCGCCCCAAAGCTTTTAGTTTCCAGATGTATGAAAATTATTTTCTACTTTTTGATACATTTTTTAAATAAAGCTTTTCTTATAAATTATTTTATTTTTTACTTTTTACTCCACCATATTGGGTTAAGAATGGCGTTACATAGCTCATCGTATTCTACTCGTAAAGCCCTTTTCATTTGTTACCCATATCAAGAGGGTTGTGAAGAAAAAGGTAATCCGCCATCTTAGGAGCGTCCGCCATATTGGATTTAGAACGATATTAGATATACTATATGGCATTGTCACGCGTGCAAAATTTCAAAGCTCTAGCTCAAATAAAGCTGTCGAATATTTGATTGCAAGATTTGTAGCAGACAGACAACAAATAAAGTTTAATAAAAGCTTTTAAAAAAATTAACATTGACGATTTCCAATGCCAGCAGAAACGAGTTTGGCCTAAATTGATTCTAGTTATTCTTCCTGAAAATTTTCGGTCAAACAAAAACTTCTTGCTCGAAAATCTGTCATTCCTAAATCTATAATTTCGCGTTTAACTTAAGAAATTTCATTTCTAGGGATAATTTTAAGATAGGAGATTTGCGTTTTGCCCAGTCTAAACTAAATACCCGAAATTTGAGTTTGTCCTGTAACAGACTGAATTGTTTAAATGTTTCCCTTCTATTTATTATTTCCTCGAAAAAACTAACCCTTGTTTCACTTGCCTGATCATATTGTATCGGTGTTAGACTGCCTGCCCGGTGAACGGATATCGTTATGTGGATTTTAAACTGCAAAATGGACTTTAAAATTTAAAGGGAAATGTTTATACATATTATTTAAATAATAATGCTATTTTAATATTAGTTTGTTTATTTTACATGTAAATTTTATAATAAACTTCCGTTAGACAATCTTTTTTAAACAAAGGCCTCCAACTGTTTAACAATATCGAGGCGTAATACCAATATTTAATTTAGGTAGATACATAATAATTATCACAATCTACACTAATAATATTATAATGAGGAAAAGTTTCAACGAAAATTTAGAGGTTAATGTTTTCTTATATTAGCGTAATAGCTACTTCAAGAATCACTAATCATCCTGCCATCAGGTATAATTTAATTACCTAGTATGGCGCACGTCTGACGTCGCTGCCCCAGTGTAGTCAGAAAACTTCAATAATACATTATTTAGGTTACGCTATAAGCAAATGGCGTATTGGCTTCACAATTGCCACCATAGCACATCTTCGTTCGTAGTGAATAAAACTGAATATTCGTTGCATATATCTCTTTACGAAAAATATGATGAACAACTAACAACTAAGTTCATATTTTAGTCCTACTACCACTTCATATTTTTATTAATTTATTATTTTACCCGACTACGCAACAGTAAAGGTAGGATTATGTTTTCGCGCCATCTATGTAATATAATGTATGTAAGTAGTATGTATATGTAGGTAAGTATGTATGTGGGAATGTGGGATTCCTTATTCTCTCGTAGCATCCAAACGGCTGGATGGATTTTAATAAATGTGAGGTGTCATTAGATTAATTTTATACGGCGTTTTCATTGGTCCTCTATTACAAGTCCCCCCGTTCCCAAGTCCAAATTTGAGACTTGTGCATGCGCAAGTATCGACTAGATATTCAATTTGTTACAAAAAAAATTGAATTAAAAAAAATCAACAAAGTCGATTGCGTCAAAAGCAAACTAAAAAATATGGAAGCAAGATCAAATGATAATATGCAGTCGGAGGGAATAGGGATATATGTAACACGTTAAACAGAAATATCTGATGCCTCCGACTGCATGATGTTATCATTTGATATTCCCGACTAGAAATTTCAGTGAGGCAGTGATTCGGCCCAAATAAGGCATACCGAATGTCAAACTTGCGGCAAGTGAGGCTTCCAAACCAGACCGACGTCTGGGAAGTAACGCAGTTGCGAGGCTCCGCCAAATTTGGCTTCCTAACTAGGTAGCAGTTGGGAAGCCACACTTGCCTGTGGCATTCTAAGCCTAATGCGGCCCAAACTTGGTTTTCTAACTAGGCACAGGCCCGGATTTACCATGCAGGCAGAGTAGGCAGTTGACTAGGGCGGCAAGAATTGAAGGGCGGCAAAATTTGACGGAAACTTTGAAAACTTGTTATATTCGTGGGAATTGAATTTCCCGCCTATTTCGTTGGCACGCGTACCAACATTATAAGTGAACAATGCCCGAATCGAGAAAAGCATCGATTTATGCAAGTCTCGATATTGGCCTAATATCGAATATTCGATAAGTTTCTGTATCGAAAATCATCTTATTTTCTCCCCTACAGTATATTGTGATACACATAATCTCCTCCCTTTGTTAACTATAGAGTCAGATTTGCTCAAGTCTTTAGATTTTGATTCCATTATCGATGAGTTTGCCATCCGAAAATCGAGACGTAAAAATTTTAACTAATAAGCAATAATTTCTCTACAAAAATCGCATACATAATGGTAATTGTTGAATGATATAATATACTTCATGATTATAAGGATACTGACCATAATAAAATAAAATATTTGCTCTCAGAAAGGTGCATTTTATTTATTGAAAAACTTTTCGTACCAAACTTATTCCACCATTGAAGAAGTTTCGAAGGGGTTGGGGGGCGTTAATTTTAGCAACTGCCTAGGGGCGGCAAATTTCTAAATCCGGACCTGACTAGGCAGCAGTTTGGAAGCCACACTTGCTAATTGTTTCCATCTTTTTTAGTTCGCTTATGACGCAATCGAGTTTGTTGATTTTTTTAATTCAATTTTTTTTAATACAAATTGAATATCCAGTCGATCTTGCGCATGTACAAGTTCTCGAATTTGGACTTGGGAACTTGTAACAGGATCAATTTGGAAACGCCGTATACCTACAAACAACGGCGTTGTAACAAGCTCGGCTATTTTCAAGGCCTATAAACATGTTAATTATTAAATATATGAATTAAAAGAGTTATACGTGCTTCGTTTCGAATGTATCATCTACAGATTATTTTCTTTATTTCTTTTTTAGGGTTCCGTACCTCCGTGTGGAATCCTATTACCCTGCCTACGATGTCTGTCGTATATCCGTCCGTCTGTCACAGGGCTCTGTCTCACAAACGGTAAGAGGTTATAGCTAGTTGAAATTTTCACAGTTTGTGTGTTGTTACTTGTTATGGCATGAATCCTGGCAAATAGTAATTAGAATTAAATAAATAATCAATTAATTTTAATAAATTAATGTTGTTAAATTCATAGTAGAGACTAGAGAGTTCTCTATACTATAATAAATTAATGTACTGTGAACGATGGCTATACTGCACTATGCACAAGTTACAGCATCATTTACATAGCTTAGTAGTAAAGCGTTTGACTGAAGATCGAAAGGTCCCTGATTCGATCCTGGGTTTCGGATCACAATATTTTTGTTTGTTTTTTTTATTCATCAAATATTGTGTTATATATTTTTTTATTTTAAAAATATAATTACATATAATTAAATTTCATGCGGAAAAAATTTGAAACAT
Organism: Mongoloraphidia duomilia; assembly: GCA_039654895.1. Lineage (NCBI taxonomy): Eukaryota > Metazoa > Arthropoda > Insecta > Raphidioptera > Raphidiidae > Mongoloraphidia > Mongoloraphidia duomilia. The sequence continues at coordinate 14,146,276 of CM077524.1, forward strand.
TTAAAAAAACAAAAATACAATTTAAGTAAAAAAAATTTTATCTGTTAATTTTTTACCCCTGCCTAACTGCTTATTTTTATTATTGTACGGAACCCTCGATGCGCGAGCCTGCCTCGCACTTGACCGGTTTTTACTGCAGTGATGCTATTACAAATTTCGATTAAGAGATCTACAAACTCTGAAGGCAAAGAGAAAAACCGGCTCATCTTCAATCAACTGAGAATTTATGTATAACAACAAGTCTATAAAAAAACATCGCCCGCTGTTAGACGAATTGATTGCTTTTAATTTGAAATTATTATAAGCTTGTGTGCGCTGTTGTTTAAAACGAACTGTGCGCATAAAAACAAAAGTATAAACACGAAAATATATTAATAATAAAACAATGAACGTTCTTCGTGCTTAAATAAAACCAATTTAATTAAATAACAATAAAATGCCAGGATCGGCTTAAGATCTATTTAGATTGTACAGTATTTTATGTTCCTTAAATTATTGTTTTTTACTTTAACTCCCACTTTCCGTATTTATGCTGGGTTGCAAAAAGCATTGTCAGAAAATGACAATGACCTTAGATTGTGACCACACATATTTCTCCATAAGAAAATCAATGAAGAATTTTAAATCGATTCTGCTCCAAAAATAATTGATTGATTGAAAGGATATTTGTTTTTAAAATGTGTAGGTATACATCTATTTAAGATAGTTTTTAGTACAATTTCCACTTCGAAGCAACATTTTTCTACGGATTTTGATCAAAATTTATTTTGAAAAGCGATCTTTCAATGTAGATCAATCATTTGTTTTTGTGTGGGTACAATTTAATAGAATAGAATAGAATATATTATGGCGAATATGTTCTGTTAATCAAACGAGAAATCTTTCTGAATTGCCGTATAGTGCCACTAAACACAAACAATGAAATTTCATAAAATATAGTTTACCGTAATACTAGTTGTTCCGAGTGAATTTTGCAGAATAAAATCCTAAACTAAATTAACATGCAGAAAAGAGAACATATTTTTACTTTTTTTAGGTTCACAAATAATATCAGACATCTGGAAGACATAAAAAAATATTGTCATTTAATGATAATTTAAAAGGTATTCTGACTTTTTGTTTTTATTTATTTATGATGATTCTAAACAATTGAATTAAATTCAAAATTGAATTATTTAGTCAATAGAAATAAATAAAAACATTAGAATTTTCGTCTCGTAATATGAAACCCCTAACTCTTTGGGGGGGCATAGCCCCCTGGGCCCCCCCTGGAGCCGTCACTGGTTGTTCGGCCCGGCTTCGCTCCGGTAGAGCTAACATAAATCGGGAAGAGAACGACAGTGAGCTGAAAATAATCACATTCATCCGGGTTTTCCATGCACAATATACTGTGTACTTATATTTCATGAGGCAGAGCTCACCGTTATAGAGTTTCGTGTGACGGACAGATACAAATGTTTCGTATCATATTTTATTTCAAAAATCGTCAGGTCTTATTTTATTTATTGTAGATTATAGACGCGTCGACATCTCAGGTCATTAGTGTCTTTCAACTACACTAAATAACATCACATAACATCCATGAGCGCAGGTGGGATTCCAACCCACGGCAGTTCAGTTCAGAGGTTGCGGCACTAAGCACGCTAACCACTAGGCTATACTGCCCTCTCGTCAGATCTTGTCTCACCATATTATGCATAGCATACGACTGATAACCCTAATAATTTCTGGGCTCACGGAGGTGCCGACATTCTCGTTTATTCTAGAACTCGCAATTTTCTGAACTCGTCGTCATAAGGTTTTTGGAAGTCCTCCCATCCATTTTGCCCCCGACAGCAGCGTGTTTTTTTAACCGACTTCAAAAAAAGGAGGTGGTTCTCAATTCGGTTGTATTTTTTTTTTTATGTTTGTTACCTCAGAACTCCGTCATTTATAAACCGATTTGGAAATTTTTTTTTATATGAAAGGATATACTTTCAGACTGGTCCCATAGAAATTTCATCAAAATCGGTTCAGTAGTTTGGATGATTTTAATAAAAGTTTGTAACGGCGTGTGACTCCTTAAGGTAAATGTCACTTTCTGACACTAAAAAGTAAAAAATAAAAAACTTTGTAACAAAAAAAAAACCTCCTTCAAAAAGCCACTAAAAAGAGAAAAATAATGAAGTTTTGAGGTCTGCGCCAATTTAATAAAATATGAAGTTGGTTTAAAAGAAGATATTAACCACTATACTATACTTTTTAACCGAGTTCATATATTTTATTAAATTGGCGCAGACTTCAAAATTTCATTATTTTGTCTTTTTAGTGGCTTTTTGAAGGAGGTTTTTTTTTTGTTAAAAAGTTTTTTTACAATTTATTTCAAATTTCTATCAAAAATGTTGATTGCATATTATTTATATTGTTTATTCAACCATGAATTAAAAAAAAACCGTTCGAGTCTCTTGCAATTAAATAAAATACTGCCTTTATCGTGATTAAACGTATCGGTTAATAATAATCCTGTCCGCCTACACAGGATCAATCGGTAATATCGGACTTAAAAATTTAGCGCGCCACAGGAAGCGCGTGGTTTAAAAATCATAAGTCATCGTTCGGAATTAGTATGTCTGTAGTAATTCCCCGTCACCATTGTGTTTGTCTATTGTTCATTCCTTTAACCTTATTTGCATATTTTACTAGACATGTAGGATATTTTTGTTTAAGTTGTTAACATCATCTAACAGAATATACATTTTTTGCGTATGTCGTATGTCAGTACCTACCTATAACAAATTCATTATTTTTTCTTTCTCTTTTTAGACAGAATGTTATGTTTTTACGGTTACGTTTTTCTACCGAATTTCAAAAATTTTAATGTTTTGCCAATCTGAAATAAATGTCAGATTTATATCCAACAACGTCAAATCAATCTAATGACATAGGTACTCAATACTCATTTTTATTTTTCATAAGCAGACAGATGTCTAGGAATAAGTCACATATAAAAAATACACATTGGAATATAAGAATACACATTAAAATTTAGAAGTTAAAAAGTCATCAACACTATAAAAACATTTATCTAATAAAAAATATTTTAATTTATTTTTAAAATTTGTGAATGTTTTGGCATCTTTGATCGTACCTGGAAATTTATTGTAAATAACACTGCACATATATTTCGGGCTTTTTTTAAATAGACTAAGTCTGTGCTTGTCAGTATGAATACTGTCCTTGCATCTAGTGTCATAATGATGTATATTATAGTTTTTTTCAAAAATCAATATGTGCTTTCGAGCATACAATGCGACCTCAAGTATAAATACGCAAGGAAACGTAAGAATCCGTTGTTTTAAAAATGTCGCTTGCAAAAGTCTCTGGGTTTCAAATCAAAAATTAATCTTATAACTCTTTTTTGGCTAACAAATAGTCTGTGCCAGTCTACAGATTGACCCCAAATCCCAACATTATATCTCATGACTGAATAAGCAAGTGCATATTATACTTGTGATAACACACTTATGTCAGTATACGATTTTAGCGCTCTGAGGGCATAATAAGCACTATTGATTTTTTTACAAACTAATTCAATATGGATGGTCCAATCATAATTCAAAGAAATTTAACTGTAGTTTCAGACTGTAACGTTAAGCCATTTAGTAAGGGTGAAAAGGTAGCTGCTGATTTATTGCCAAAAAAAATAATATTAGTCTTATTTTCATTAATTACTATGTTATTTTTTTGGCACCATAGAGAAAATTCACTCAGCACCATATCTACATTTCTCGTGAGGGAACTTATAGAATTCTCCCCTTGAAGTAAATTTGTTCGTAAATTTAAAGTATTTTTGTGGAAACAATAATTAACCCAATATTTTCAAAACCAAGAAAAGTATTTACGAGAAATACGCGTTACTCCTATACCTACACAAATGCCTCGAAAGACCAATTAGTTATCGAGCGTCTATAATCTAAAATATTTTGCAACTTGTTTACCTTTATATTTGATTAAGATTAAAATAAAAATGATAAATTGTTTATTTTTATTTTTATTTCTTCTTATGCCTGCATGTAGTTTATTTATAAAAAATAACAATTATGTCTCCAGCAGCTAACGTATTCAACAGGCTGTAAACATTTCTGTTGAAGTTTCAAGTAAATTTATTGCCTAGAATATGAAGCGTGTTTCGAAATGGTGGTTATTTTCAATGAAACATTATGAGTTCGTTTTCAATGAATATATAAATTCTTTTAAATTTATCACTGTAACCGGATAATTTATAATAACAAACAAATAAGCTGGCAACATTCCGGTGATATATACAAAAAATTAAACATTATATTATACTAAATTTATATACACAGTTCTATCCGAAAAGAATGCCAGAAACAATTCTTATGTAAGTAACTTATATCAGAAAATATATTGTGATTTTTTATGCCGTATCAAGGGAGAGAGATCGTAGATTATAGACGCTCGACAACTGAGATATAACGTCGTATATACCCCCCAGGGGGGACTTTGGAATCTGGTTGCTATCGCAAATTGCATTCCAATGCTTTTTGGGAATTAGCGCTCCCAGGGACCCGAGCTCGTACCAGTCGGTTTGTGTATGCCGGCTGGCGGATTCTAATACACAAATAGATTATTTGTTGTGTTGAAGACGCTAATGACCTGAGTTGTCGACGCGTCTATAATCTACAAATAATTAATTAAAAAACGTCGTATATATAAATACATAATTGTAACAGGGCATCTGTCTGTCATTTCGTTTTCCTGTGGGTTTTTCAGAATTTTCAGGTATTTTATAATGTATCTAGACTGGAAAACTCGTTTAAAATGTTTAGTTATCTGCCTGTCTCTGTAAACCGCCGGTACTTCTTAAACTTTTAGTAATTTGAATATTTGTTGAAATAAATAAATAAAAAACCTAATAAAACGAAGTAATAAAAATCGTTTATAAAATGATTTCTAAAAAAAACTTTGATCTTGTTTAAGTCCATAGTCAATTAATTATATAATATGTATAATGATTCGAATTGGCGGTTTATTTCAAAGGTAACTTCAGTTGTACATTTATAATATGTGAACCAAATATTGAAGTTTCAAGTTGAAAGAGCTAGTTTAAATGGACAATAAATATATCAGATACCTATAATTAAAAAAACTGTGTACATCACAACTTCTAAAATACGTTTAAAGTACCATGCGTTTCACAAATCAATCGGTTATATAACAGGTTTGAAACATATTGTTGAAATACACTGGTTTAAAAAATACTCATTCTATTTTCACTGCATTCGTTGGCTAGTAAACTATTTCTTTTACAAAATATCATACAGTGAAATGTTTATTTGCTACACAAGCAGGGCCGTAGCTAGAGCTGAATTCAAGATAGGGCACTGAAAGTTTAAAGTAGGGCTGAAGCAAAAGACTACAATTTTTTAATTGGATTGCCCACCTCATCTGGTGATACCAAATTACAAAAGCAAAAAAACGGTGAATGACAATTTAATCAAAAAAAAAAAAAAAAATACAGAACTTGCCTGTTATCAAATTTCCGAAGAACTTCATTTAGATCCAACGAATTTAATCTTGTTTTTCCAAATGCCAGATAGATCAAGTCTGTCATTCAGTCGTGACAGTCTTTGCGGCTTGTTTATAATTCCTTAAAGTAGGGCACTGGATGTTTTAAGGTAGGGCATTGCCCCTTAATGCCCCCCCTAGCTACGGCCCTGTACACAAGCTGAATAATTTATAATTCTTATAATGATGTATATAAAATTCAAAAGTAGCAGTATACATAATATTTATAAAGCTTGTTTTACTTTCCAATAAAATTACTATTTAAAGAACACAATGCAGAGATGTTCCAAATTTTTAAGCTTAATATCAAAAACGATTATGTGTAATTTTGATTTTCAGTTCTTTCAGTGCTTGTTGACATTGTGGCTAAGTATTTAAAATTTCCCACAAAAAAATCAGCTCAAAATATATTTAGGAAAACTTTTGTTTCTACTGTAATTTCGTTTGAAAAATATAATAATTATATATTTTTAAAGAAAGGAATTGGATACTTATATATATTTTTATTCGCCGAGAGTTTATTATAACTAAGTTGTTCGCAAAAAAACGTATCGATCATTTTATGAAGTTTTATAATCAGTGAACTTTCTTAACACACTGTACGCCGAATCATTAAACGAACATTATTCACATTCCAATGTAAAAGTGAGAAAATTAAAATAGTTTTTTAATTGTTAAGAATTGCTAAGGAATAGCACCATAAATTTATGTAAAGAATGACAAATTTTATTTAAAAAAATGTAAATTCGAAATATATGTCTGAGAATAAGGTAGCTGCTACAATTTTTAAAATAAATAAAGGAACTATTTTTGTTATTATAATATTATTTATAACTGCTATTATAAACCTTTATCGTTGTTTTATTATAAAATAAAAAATTATCGCTCTGTAAATATTAAACTTGCACTTTGGGGCTGTATAGAAGACGAACGTTCTTAGAATCAGAACCAGGCAAAGATAAGACCCCTATACTTACGACCCATAAGAAGGGGCCCTTTATCTTTGCCTGGTTCTGGCTCTAAGACTGGTTCATAGTTTTGTTTATTAAAAAAAATAATAATAAACGGGTTATAAGCGAAATACCACTGACTCATTCACTCACTCACTCACTCATTCATCACGAAATCTCCGGAACTATAAAGCCTACAAACTTGAAGTTTAGCAGGTAGATTCCTTATAGAACGTAGGTATCCGCTAAGAATGGATTTTTCGAAATTCAACCCCAACACAAGGGTGTCAAAAGGGGGTGTAGCGTTTTTCAACAAAACGTCCATATCTCACAAATCGTTAATGTGAGTTCGATCACCGATGTGTATCAAGTGAGTCGTTCTTTTTGCTTACCTTTTTGATTGTCACTTTTTCCAGTAAAATCTGTCTATTATATAGCTAGACCGTTGTAATAAGACAGACTACAGTTTTTCCTCCGCAGTGAGTATAATTTTTGTTTTCATTCTAATCTAATTGATTAAAGAAGTACTTTTTTTTATAAATTCATAATAGTGAGGTTATTCGCTGTCTCTTTTTTTTTTTCAAAAATTCTACAAATTACACAATAGATTTACACTTATTAGAACAGTTGCACCATCTATCAGCCAATAGTGCATACAGATCACAACGTCCAGTTGGTTTGGCTCTGCCCAACAACTGGACAACCTCAGAACGAAATGCCATCTCTTAAAATTATAACAAAATAACTACTTATCAAATGAATCTCTCACCAGACCAAAACACACACTCATTTACTGAAAATCAAACAATGTTTCATTCTACTCCAATACCAACAAATACACCAAATGAATCCAACAACCCCTCGACTTCCAGATCACCAAACGAATCAAACCAATCATTCGCAAATATCGTAAAAAACCAACAATTCAAATACCCTAAAAAAGACCAAGGAATAATTCTAAATTCAGCCGACAACATTAAAATCAAATCCTATATCATTTCACTTGCAAATGTTGTAAACCCGAAACAAATTATAGCCGCATCCCGCATATCGAATAACAGAATATGTGTATACCTATCGAGCAAATCAGTAGTAGATGAACTCATGGCGAACTACTCTAACATCATTGTTGAAGGCCAAGAAATCGGAATACGACGTCTTGTCACACCTTCAATGAAATTAATTCTCTCAAATGTACAGCCTACCATTCCAAGCTCAGTCATTGAATCTTACCTAAGGCAAATTAACATCAAACTAGTCTCACCCGTGCACATGATGAGAGCTGGCTATCCCGAAGACTACCTTACTCACATAGTCTGTTTTAGAAGATACGCTTATGTCGTACCCGATGACAAAACACCTATCCCCGAACAACTGATTATCCCCTATGATACCGAAAAACATAAAATTTACCTAACCCTAACTGATAACAACATGACTTGCTTCAAATGCAAACAAACTGGTCATACAACACAGAATTGCCAAAATGTTGTACCCGAACAAATACCAGACCCAAATGAATTAAATAGTAAAAAACGACCCCCACCATCCACAAACTCCACTCAATCCGTCGATTCAGCCGATGACTATGAAGAACAGACGGACGCTACCATCATACACGAAGTACTTGTACATGAACCTTCGAAACACACCCTAACCCCCAATTATTCCGACCAATCTCAAACCAAACTTACACAAAATAAAGACGACTTCAAAGTTCCGGCGATCCCCTCTTCTCAATCTGAAAAAGAAACAAGTACATTTAATACACATCCTAAAAACAAAACAAAACACAAAAGAAAAAAAATAAAACTAACTGACCCAAACTTACAAACAAAATTACAGAAAGAACTAGAACCACTAGAAAAACACATGCAAGCTAACCAATACATTCTAACACACACTCAGTTAATAAAATTTCTACAACTAACCAACAAAGACAGAAACCCACTAACAGCGATAAGGCAATTCACAAACGACATAGAAGGAACATTAGTGATGCTAAATGACCTAAAAAACATCCTGACAAACAGAGGGACTAAAAGACGATTTACAAACATTATAAATAAATTAAATCAATATATTTTATTTGAACTCGACACAGTCAATGGCATACCACCTTCCCCACTTGAATCCTCACTTGATGACACCGACTCATACAACTCAACTTAACAATGGCTATAATACAGTGGAACATAAACAGCTATTTCACAAAAATAGCTGAACTTAAACGACTAATCTCAGAAACAGATCCAAACATAATAATGCTACAAGAAACAAACTTTAAAACAAAACACAATCCAAAGCTAAAAGGCTATACTTTTTTCAGAAAAGATCGACTAAACCCTGATCATGCTAGTGGGGGCGTCGCTATTCTAGTCAACAATAAATGCTATGCTGAACAAATAACATTAAACACAAACATAGAAGCCTTAGCACTAAAAATACACACGCCACAAAACTATACAATATGCAACGTATATCTCCCGAATAGCCAAACTATTAACTTAAATGATTTAGAAGATCTAATACTCCAGCTACCGCCCCCCTACATTCTAGCTGGCGATTTCAACGCTCACAATCTTTTATGGAGCTATAAAACTTGCCCTAGAGGAAAAATTGTAGAAAAACTATTAGAAAATCACAACTTAACTATTTTAAATGACGAACAACCAACTCACGTAAACTTCTCAACAAATAGCTTATCGGTTATCGATCTCACAATCTGCCACCAAAACCTCACACCAGTTTTAGGCTGGTCTGTCCTCTCTGATTTATACGGAAGCGACCACTTCCCTATACAAATCCAGTTCCCTAATCAGGACATCCAAACACCGCTCCCAAAATGGAACTTAAAAAAAGCAAACTGGAGTAAATTCATGGAAAAAATAACTGAAAATGATCTCTCGTTCAACGAAAATATCGACATAGACTCGATAATAGACTCATTCACAAACAAAATCATATCAGCTGCTGAACAATCAATCCCAAAAACTTCCAACAACAATAAAAAGAAACAAGTCCCGTGGTGGAATGAAAACTGCGAAAAAGTCGTAAAACAAAATAAAACAGCCTTGAATAAATACAAAAAATGTAAAAGCCTAACCAATTTCATCAATTTAAAAAAAACTCAAGCAATCGCCAAACTAACTATAAATCAAAGCAAACGGGAATCTTGGTCACAATATGTAAGCTCAATAAATTCAACCACACCAAACAAAGAGATATGGGATAAAATCCGGAAAATAAAAGGAATAAACAACACATATCACATCGCTGCTTTAAAAACTGAAGATAACAATATACTAACCACAAACAATCAGATTACAGAATGTCTAGCGCAAAACTACGAATTAAACTATGGATCTGACAATTACAACAACGAATTTATAAAATTCAAAACTCACGCTGAAAATACAAGAGTCGATCTTTCCAGCGATAATACGGAAGATTTCAACCTTCCCATCACATATGAAGAATTCGAAAACTCAATAAACAGTTTCAAGAAAACTTCATCAGGTCCAGACAACATTCCAATAGACTTTATAAAACAACTACCTCCCAACGCCAAATCAACATTATTAAACCTACTAAATCACATGTGGCTAAACAATATTTTCCCTTCTCAGTGGAAAAAATCCATAATCTTACCTATACTAAAATCCAATACAAATCCAACAAACCCTGAGAACTATAGACCAATCTCATTAACATGTTCCTTAAGCAAAATTATTGAAAAAATCGTAAATCAAAGACTAATGTGGACACTAGAAAAAAAACGATTACTAAACCCCCAACAAAGCGGCTTCAGGAAAAATCACTCCACACTAGATCAAATAGCTCGTCTAGAAACCGACATATTAAATACATTTGCAATCAAAGAAACAATGGTAGCAATCTTTTTGGACATACGAAAAGCTTTTGACAGTACATGGCACCGAAATATATTAGACCAACTAATAAATTGGAATATAAAAGGCCACATCACACAGTTTACAAGCAACCTATTAGCTAATCGATCTTTTCAAGTTCTTGCGAATAACTCCTACTCCAAATGCCATAACCAAGAAAATGGCATTCCACAAGGATCCCCATTAAGCGGAACACTCTTCTTAATCGCCATAAATAATCTAATCAAAGACCTACACTATCCAGTGAAAGCCGCGTTATTCGCAGACGACCTGGTCATCTACAGCGAAAACAAACACATCAACATATTAACAAGACATCTACAAGACGCCCTGGACAAAATAAACCTGTGGACACAAAGGACTGGATACTGCTTCTCATCAACAAAATCAAAGTGCATAATGTTCACCAAAAATCGCAGAAACATTGAAAAACCAACATTAAAGCTCAAGGAAACTAAACTAAAATTCGTACCGCAGACTAATTATCTAGGAGTTATAATCGACGAAAAACTTACCTGGATCCCCCATCTAAAAAACCTAAAACAAAGATGCCGAAGAGACCTTGACCTCCTAAAAGTACTTGCTCACCATCACTGGGGAAGCGATAAAAATACTCTGCTTCATATCTTCCAAGCGCTAATAAGATCAAAACTAGATTACGCAAGTATCATCTACGAAACAGCAAACACTAGTATCCTGAAAACATTAGACTCGGTCTATAATTCAGGACTCAGAATAGCAACGGGTGCTCTAAAAACCAGTCCACTAATAAGCCTATACTCCGATACAGGAGAACTTCCTCCGGACCAAAGAAGAGAGAAACTAGCACTAAACTATCTTGCAAGCATAACCACAAATACCGATCACGTGAACTATAAAAACATCCAGAAGCCACAATACATAAATAAATACAGATTAAACTCTAACCTACGAAAACCATTATTTATAAGAACGAAGAATCTATGCCAAAAACACGAAATCAACACCGATAACTTAAAAATGAACGGTCTAAACGCCTACCCTCCATGGAAAATAAACTCCCCAAAAATAAACATAGAGCTATCAAATCAAATGAAAAATGAAACGCACCCACTCATATTTAAAAAACATCTACATAGCATATTAAACTACTTCAAAAACCACAGACAAATATATACTGACGGAACAAAAAGTCAAAACGGAACAGCATCAGCCTTCATCACCAACAACGAAATAACAAAGATAAAACTGGATCCAGTAAACTCAATTTTTTCAGCTGAACTAATCGCCATACAAGAAAGTCTCCAACTAGAACTCACCAAAAATAACAACAACAAGCATATAGCAATACTAAGCGACTCCCTAAGCTCCATCATATCAATCAAAGATAAATTTTCAAAAAACCCCTTTGTCCAAAAAATCCAAGATCTATCCTACGAACTACAACAACAAAATACCAACGTTGTATTAATATGGATTCCCTCACATATAGGAATCACAAATAATGAAATCGCCGACAAAAGCGCCAAAGAAGCAGCCTGCTCAAATCAAGAACAACTACCAAAAACAGTCACTACCCAAGACTTAAAACAGCTAATAAAGATGAAAATTACCAACGAATGGCAGAACCGATGGACTAATGTAAGAGACAACAAACTAAGGGAAGTAAAACAGGACGTAAAAAGATGGGATAGCCCCTTCAAGCTAACAAGGAAAGAAGAAATAATAATAACTAGACTGAGAATAGGTCATACAAGATTAACGCATTCTTACCTTTTCCAAAAAGAACCCCCGCCACAATGCGATGTATGTAACGTGAGAAACACCGTAGAACACATTCTTTTAAACTGCGAAAAACATAAGGCGCAAAGATCAGCAGTCGGGCTTGCTAAAACAAAAAAAGAAATATTAAGTAACGATCTCGAGAATATACAAAAACTTATAAAATTTATTACCATATCAAAATTGAAAGCCACCATCTAAAAAAAATCAACAAATTAATAAACAAATAATTGAAAATAATTAACGGAAAAAAATAAATAAACAAACCATATAATATAATATAGAATATATACTTACCAATACCTTCTAACATACTTACCTTAATTTACAATTGTATAAATCTAAGTTATCTTTGTATATCATAACTATAATATGTTACTATAATTTGTAGTGCTAGTGGCAAATGCCGATGCACATGTTGTTGTGTTAAATAAAAAAAAAAAAAAAAAAAAAAAATCGTTAATGTGACAGGTATTGAAATCAACATACTAACTCTTCTTTGAAAATAAAAAAAATCTATGTTCCAGCATTTTTTTAAAGTCAACCTCTAAGGAGGTCCAACGGGGGTGTAATGTTTTTTGCCTAATCAATGCCCAGGGCAAAGTTTTTCATCAACCCTTAAGAGGTGAAAGGGGGAGTTTAAAAATAGTATTTTTCCGAAACTACTTGAGTTAGAAACATGCAATTTGACTTGAGTATTCTTTGTTAAAATCGACAAATTATCAAAATTCGTATCCTAAGGGGGGAAAACGGGGATCGAAATCTTCGTGAAGAATACGCTTTATCTCAAATTGCTTAAGCCAAAAACGCGGAACTCGGAAAAAACTTTTAATATTTTGTCCCGATTTCCAAGCGGAAAATCTCGGGCAAACCGCTGTCATTTATACCAGGCGGACGAAGTCGCGGGCAACCGCTAGTTATCTATAATATTATCTATCAATTATCATCACACACAAACATATTCTAATATAGGTATTTGTAAGATTAGGTCCCCCAGGGGGAACATTGGAATGTAGTTGTTCTCGCAGTTGTATTCCAATGTTCTTTGGGAATTGGCGTTCCCAGGAGCCCGAGCTCGTACCAGTCGGTTTGTGTATGCCGGCTGGCAGATTCTAATACACAAACGGATTATTAATTGTTGTGTTGAAGACGCTAATGACCTGACAATAATAATAATAATGTAAGATAAGGTAACATTTTTGCATAAGTGATAAGACTAAAATAATTTTAAAACATAACCGATTTTGAAAAATAAAATTCACACTCAAACGCAGAACTTCTGTTGTTTCGACCCGATATTTTTAACAATTTGTTTATATTTATTACATCTCAGCATTCGATACAAAAGTGAATTTATCGACATTGCCACAAAACTATTTCTCAGCTACAAATATTTGCAGAATGCAGACTTGGATCTAGTCTTTTATAAGGTTAAAATAATTGATTGGTTACAAAAAACTTATTGAAACAGACGAGTATCGTTTTTAATCGCAGTAAACTTGATCACATAATGGAGATAAAATGTAGCAGATATTCTTTCGGTTCCTTTGAAACGACCCAATTACAAACGCAATGCCTTGCCAATACTACGTATTCAATAGGGTATATTTATACCGTTAGAACAAAGTGGCTCATGTCGATATCAGGTTCCGTACAAAAATATTAAAAATGGAACCCTAAATGATGAGATTCCGTCCGTCTGTCTAGTCGGTCACAGGCCTGTAACTTATAAACGAGTTACTAATAAGTAGTTGCAGAAAGTTGAAATTTAACATACAGATACAGTTATGTTTGCTGCAGACATCCGGAAGTCGTCTTACAAAAAAAAAGTTTTGCGCCCTTTGCGGCCAATAAATAAAAAACATAATTTTGTAGTATGTGGCATATCGTCGGAAAGACGTCACTTTGGAGAAAAACTTCGTTTCGAGTTTATTAACTTCCCATTGGAAGTTATTGTAATGGGTCCGAAAATCGAAATCAAAATGTATAACAAATTTTTATGTTTCAAGGTCACTACACTATTTTTACACTATTTTTAGAAAGATGTCTGTGTATGTGTATGTGTGTGTGTGTGTGTACGTATGAGTCCATTTCTTTCTAAGACGAAAAATGATATCGACTACGTTAGGATACCAATCGACGCGTATTAACGTAAATATGATCTGAAAGAAATTTTTTCAAAATCGGTTCAGTCGTTCTTTTTTCTTAACCAAATAGACTCCAAAAAGTAGATTTTACACAATATCTCGCTAATAAAAAATTATATCGACTTCGTAAGGGTGTCAATCGAGGCGTGTTAACGTCATTTTGATCCGAAATAAATTTTATAAAAATCGGTTCAGCCGTTTTTGTTTTTTTAATTATTGTTAAAAATAAATAATAATTATTTTTAATGATTAAAATGATTACTTTTCTGTGTAATATCTAATTTATTTATTGTTATTAAATATTTATCAAACTGGGAAGTTCGTCATGTGGATCTCAAGGGTCGCACTTTAGTCCTAATAAAGACCCACCTCACGACTTGTTTAAATTAAAATTGGACGTTGGTCAATAAATTTCTTCCAAATTGTCATTTACGAGTCTTGTGTAGGAGTGAGGTACCCTAAGGCATGTCATCGGCAGTACTGTATCTTTGCATTGTAGCGACTTAAGCACTATTGCAGTCCAAAAAATTACATACACCACTTTGATTTGTTAACGCAGATATACTATATTTATAAGTTATAACGTATATTTATTTACATTTTTTTCAATTTCAAAACGCAATCAAACACAAGATATTGTGATTTTCCCATAATTTAAAAAGTATTTCATTTGCCATCTGGCCTTTTGTTTGATTACAATATTTTTTATCGAACTTAATCATTTATCAATAATAATCATCGTATAATTCATATTTTTAAAAGTAAATTTCCATCGATTAAAATAAATATTTAACAAAAAAAAATTATAATCGGAGCAGATTTAGTTCCTTTTTTAGTTATTTCTGTCGGCGCAGGGTCTGGAATTGCGACCAGTATTTTTATTTTTAGCATATAAGATGTTATTTGTAGATGCGTAGGATAAAACAAGAAAATAATATATTCACACACATAAATGTGTAAATAATTACATATTTTTATAGTATTTTGATTAATTTTAATGTTTCGGTTGCAGTAAGTGGGTGTTAAATCCTAGCATTATAATAAAAGTTGCATAAAATATTCGTTCTGGTACGGTTCTCACCTGCTTTTAGCATTTCACGTTTCATGAACAAAACGTGATGTTATCAATTTTACGTATTTTTCGAAAAAAAAATGTGTGAGGATAATAATGTATCCATACTTTTTATTATAGTTATTATATTTTCTAACAATGGTAGTTGTAAATTGCCAGTTACAATGTGTTAAAAAGTTTTATATGTGAAGAGAAAAATATTAAATCTTCTCGCTTTTTCAGAACTTGCAAGAATTTTCAATAGAATACTTGCATGGAATTATTCATCGCATTTTTGTTATCCATGAAGAGTGACAGAACCTTTGGTGTAAAGATACAAAATATTAAATAACCACAAAACACCAAACCATTTAAAAAATTCTCGACATACGTTTCGCCAACCAAGTTGGCATCATCTACTTATGATCTTGTCAACTTGGTTGGAGAAACATACGTCGAGAATTTTTTAAATGGTTTGGTGCCTTGTGGTTATTTTTTACTTCCCCTTGGAAGTTATTATAATGGGTCCGAAAATCGAAATCAAAATGTATAACAAATTTTTGTTTCAAGGTCACTACACTATTTTTACACTATTTTTAGAAAGATGTCTGTGTGTGTATGTGTGTGTGTGTACGTACGTATGTGTCCATTTCTTTCTAAGACGAAATCTCGAGAATGAAAAATGATATCGACTACGTTAGGGTTCCAATCGACGCGTATTAATGTAAATATGATCTGAAAGAAATTTTTTCAAAATCGGTTCAGCCGTTCTTTTTTCTTAACCAAATAGACTCCAAAAAGTAGATTTTACACAATATCAAGCGAATAAAAATTATATCGACTTCGTAAAAATGTCAATCGAGGCGTGTTAACGTCATTTTGATCCGACATAAATTTTATAAAAATCGGTTCAGCCGTTTTTTTTTAAATTATTGTTAAAAATAAATAATAATTATGTTTTAATGATTAAAATGATTACTTTTCTGTGTAATATCTAATTTAATTATTATTATTAAATATTTATCAAACTGGGAAGTTCGTCGTGTGGACCTCAAGGGTCGCACTTTAGTCCTAATAAACGACCCACCTCACGGCTTGTTAATATTTTGTATCTTTACACCAAAGATAGATACTATCCCATCATTTTTTGTTCCATCAGCATTTTTGTTATGCAGAACGAAAATACACGTCGATTTGAACAAAACTTTAAAATCTGAGAAACATTGAACGATTCGTTGAAACGTACAATAACAATTTATTAAAGTTGTTGTGCTATTTAAACATACGAAACGCTGACGTCAAAAGTGCTTTGGTAAAGTCATATTTTTGTGAGGTTTACTTTGGTTTGAGATAAGAAATGTTCTATACTCGAATAATTTTAAACTAATTTCAAAAAGGAATCAGATTTTAAGATGTATATACAGCGCTGGATTTACACTAGGGGCACTAGGGGCTAGTGCCCAGGGCGGAAAATTTTCAGGGGCGGAAGAATTTGGAACGTGAAAACATTAATAAATTAAAATAAATAAGATATTTTTCTCATTATTAAGAATGTGTGTAAAATTATGAAAACTGCAGTTTTATTTACAAAATTGTGAAAAAAACTATAGTGTGGGGCGGCATTTTTCACGTTGCCCCAGGGTGGCACTTAGGGTAAATCCGGCCCTGTGGATATATTTCTGAAATTCTGATTGCCTTTTTGCCTTCTCATAACTTGAAAATCAATACCGGATTTAGATACCTATAATTAAAATAAGCTACAACTTAGGGCCTCACAACCCGCAATTATAGACACTGAGGTCATCAGCGTTTATTTCTTAGGGCCTCACCAAGTCTAAATCCGACACTGTTAAAGACGATGCAATTTTTTGTATAATTTTTGCATTTATCTGTTGCATATACAACGCTCGGTAAGTAAGAATAATATATAGGCAAATCCAAACGAAATAGGTTGCTCCCGGTATCGGTTGCAATTGTTGCTTTATTCAGTTGCACAGTGTTTTGTTCGACAGCAAATAACTTTAATACCATATCAGTGTGCTTTCTCACGTCTGAAGCTGGTCTTCGCTATTAACAACTTACGTTATTTTACATATACATATACACCTGTACAACACACACGTCACACAGGATGTTAATATTTTTTTTAACGTACAGTCAGCTCCTTCTAAGATTATGCACATTAGGTTTATTTTTAAACAATCACGGATTTGTCCCTGACAAGTTTTTCATTTTTTCATAATGCATGCCTTAAATACGAGTAATTGGTAAATAGTCTCAAACTTGTTGGTTGGAATAGCTGACGCGATATTTATAATTCGCTAAAAAAACAAAACAGTCAACATCAAAAACTTTGGTCGAACGTTTTACAGTCATACTGTAACATGCGGTTACATACACGGCGAAAATTTGACACAGGAATGCGCATGCCTGCAATTATCCGCATTTATGGTTTTCTAACTCCGAAAATTCAAAGACTCAAATTTATTTTCTGAATTTATTTACCATGTAGTAAATATATTTATCACGCCAAACATTAAACAATATTTAGGTATTTATTATTCAGCATACTAACTCATGAAACTTAAAATGCAAGACCATTACAACTAAAATATGCTATTAAAACGTTCTTCTGTTGAGGTCAAATCTGTCACCTGAATTATAATTTAATTCTAGTTGATTTACTAAATTAAACTAGATTATTTCCACTGGATAAATTTTCTCAGTGGAACATTTAATAGCAATTGCTTTTAAATATCACTTCCCCTTCCAAAATGCGATGTTTGTGGTTTTCATGGAAATTATTAAAAGATACTTGAAAATCAAATAAATGAAGAAAAAGTATACCTAATGAAATATATTGCAGGCTTAATGTAGTCCGAGCTCACAATAAATTTGCCTACTATGCATAGATTATCAATTCTAAATCTGTGATTCCCGGCCTGATGATTCCCAGAAAACATATCGCATTTGCTTTGTCAGTGAATTAACTGAAGATTAGAAGTTTATAATTATTAATTTTATAAATTAAAATTACTACTTTAATTTATAACTATACATGCTTAATAAATATATTAATGCCTATGATCATTCTCTAAATGATTAGTTGATTAATTTAAGGAAGAATAGGAACTATAGACATTACATCCATTTTCATGGGAGATTTCAGGGTAAAATGGTTTACAAACATTGTTATAGATATTAATGTTTCAGTGTGCGAACGGAACACTGCATACTTCTTAACTATGCTCAAACCTCTATTCATCTAATTTAAACCTCATCTTTGACTACGGTAGCAAAAGTAGTGTAGCGGATTAATTTCAATTTAATGATGGCACGGACTAAATAACAAGGACTAACAAACATAATTTTATTACGCATCACCCTGCTTTCTTTACTTGTAAACAAAATAATAAATCTTGTTTTGGAGATGAATAAATTTAATTTAAAAAATATTTTTACGATTAATATTTAACCCTTCTTATTTGCTACCATGACGTGACAAAAAGTAGTTAAAGTTAAGGGTGAATCAATGTATGTATGCTTTGGTATATTATTCAAGAAAATGTAGACTTTTTTACCATTTGTATAGGTACTACTGAATGTTTTTAAACGAATAGAAGAGGACTTGTTCATTATTCATTCAAAATAATACATTGAGACGGGGGTTTTATGTTTTCAAATGTCGTAGAGTTCCATCTGCGAGACGTACACATAATTTGTAAGGATTAGCAAATGACGTCAAATAACATTAACAGTAGTTACTTGTACGTACATATTTTACTGAATAGAATATAGTATATTATTGTGCATAAAAAATTACATTTTTCTGTAAGGGTGCACGAATAATACTTTAAGAATTATTCATAAAGTTTTAAGAATATGAGTACTAATTCCATTTACATTAAAGAACAGGTACTGGAATCATTAAAAAAAAAATTCGACTGATGACCAGTTCTATACTTCCCACCTAGTAAATATTTCAAAAAATAAACACTCTTTTTTTATTCTTTGAAAAAAAGCATGGCCCTCTTTCTTGTTTGGTGATCTACTGATGGCTAGCTTAATATAGCAAAAATCTTGGTTATTTACGTATAATTTTTATTTTTTTTAGTAAAATATTTTTTTTCTCGAAAACTAGACATTTTAGAGAAAAAAATATTTACATTTTTTTCATATTATAACATCTAGAATTCATTTATATTTTTTTTTACCTATGTTAATACGTGACATTGAGAACGTTTTTTTTTTAATATCTCAGGATCCACTGAACCGATTTGACTCAAAATCTAATCAGTTAAACGCTGAACACAATAGAACAATCGGCATGGCCGTATGTTGTTCCGTTTTTACGATATCGAAGGCGAAACACACACACACACACACACATACAGACATCAGTCAGAAAATGATTTTAAACGATTGCTAGGGTCTCAAAACGTGAAAATCTGTTAAAATCTCAAAATATTTTTTTCGGACTAAACCCATTACTTCTCTACCATAGTAGAGGTGGGAAGTAAAAAATTGTAATGGAACCGCTGCAATTTTCAGCTTATTATTTTTAATAATAAGCTGAAAATACGAATTGATAAATAGGGGTTAAATAGGGTTACGTACATCATTTGCTTTAATTTTTTTGTAATTTTACCAACCTCTTTGTATATCAGATTTTTCAAAATTTAAGACTAATTGGTAATGCGAAAGAAGTCATAGGTTTTTTGATACACTTTTATAAAACCTCTAAAAAAAAATAAAGAAAAAGCAAATGTTAGTATACATTTTAATGTGAGCTCTTTCCAACGATATAAATTTTTACTTTCCACCTCTACTATGGCAGGGAACTAGGGAAATAATGGATTTAGTCCGAAAAAAATATTTCGTGATTTTAACAGATCTTCACGTTTTGATACCCTAGAAATCGGCCATTTTCTGACTGATGTCTGTATGTGTGGTCAATTTTTCGCCTTCGATATTGCAAAAACGGAACCACATACGGACATGCCGTTTGTTTTGTTGTATTTATCAGCCTTTAACTTAGATCTGATTAGATTTTGAGCCAAATCCGTTCAGTGGATCCTGAGATATTAAAAAAAAAACGTTCTCAATGTCACGTATTAACATAGGTAAAAAAAAATTAATGAATTCTAGATGTTATAATATGAAAAAATCTCAATATTTTTTTTCTCTAAAATGTATAGGTAGTTTTCGAGAAAAAAAATATTTTACTAAAAAAATTGTAAGTTAAATCAAGGTATCCATGATTTTTGCTATAAGCTAGCCATCAGTAGATAAATAAACAAATAAGATGGCCATGCTCTTTTTCAAAGAATAAAAAAAGGTGTTTATTTCTTGCAAATATATGCTGTGTATCTTCCCTGTATAGGGGACTTGTCGCGCACGGCCAGAATGAGATAGACAATACACAAATTTGAACGTTGAGGTACTTGAAGGTCATTTTATTCGTTACCACGGTAATTTTTAGTTTCTAGGTGGGAAGTATAGGACTGGTCATCAGTCGAATTTTTTTTTCACTTTACTTTTTTCACTAAAACGATTACTGGAGTATCTACAGAACACATCACTTTGTCTGCATGCTTTTCTACTTTCAATGAGTCAACCATTTAGACTTTAAGTCTGTGACTAGACTAGGCTATAGTCGGGCCACTTAACAGATGGAGCAATGAAAACGCATGATCACCGCGTACAAAGTACCTAATTGGTTGCTTGAACGTTCAAGGATGAAACTATATGCGAAGGCCACGCCTGCGGCGCAAGCTATTCATATGCTTTTCACGTGATCACTACATCTGTTAAGCAGCCTGACTATAGATCGACGGACGGACGGACCGCATCTGCTGAGCGTCTACAATCTACAATCTATCTATACCTATCGACGAACGGAGAACAGAGTTTCGCCATAAGGGCTCGGCTTTGGTAGAATTCTAAAAAAAACAAATGTTTTTGTTTTGAAATTCACATTTTTGTGAAATATTGTTTATATTGATTTATGCTAATATAAGTTTCTTAAATCTTGCACGTAGAACAAATTACCTAACTGATTGACACAAAATAAATGCGCTACAAAAGCCTCGGTGTCATGCTGTCTACCATGTGCATTAGCTGTCAGTTATTCGTTCTGCTATAAACAATACGAATAGAGTACCCAGACTTGACGTGACTTTTCCTTGATTCCTTGAACACCCTTGATCCGTTCTTCTGTTCATCCAGTCACGATTCAAGACATTTTCACACATCCAAGGGTTGCTACAATACGACAGTTCTATTTGTTATGTTACCGTATTACAATGTTTTATTTACAATGAAGTGAACTCATGAACATGTCACTGTTTTAAAAATATTTACAAAGGCATAATATACTAAATAGAGCGAAATGTAAACTGAATACAATTATGGTCGTTTTATTTTCGGGAATATGCAGAGTTCACAATGCGTAATTCAGATAAGAATATTATCTTATCTAAACTAATATTATAAAATTGGTAAATTCTGCACTTTGTACAATAGAAGCACTACTGGGTATCGATCGATGTGTTCGTATATATAGTAACGCGCCTACAAAGTCCACATCATGAGAGAGTCATGTTTTTAATGATTTATACAGAAGTTAATAACTTTAATAAAAATAAACTAAATCGTAACTTAGTCTGTAATTGTAAAGTTCTAAGAACTAGAAGAGCGAATTTTCCGTTTTCATAATTTTTTTCCTGTTTTTCAAATTTCAATCTATCTATATCTATTTGTTTGGTTGAACGCGCTAATCTCAGGAACTACCAGTCCGATTTGAAAATATTTTTTTTTGTTAGATAGCCATTTATCGAGGAAGGCTATAGGCTATATAATATCACGCTACGACCTATAGGAGCGGAGCATCAATGAGAACTGTTGCATAAACGGGAAAAATTATTCCTTTTGAGAGCTTCCGTTGCGTGCGCTGCGTAAACGGTTAAAGTTACACAAAAATCATATAAGACGGAATTGTTACCGGAAGGTTTATATACAGGGTGTCCTCAAAGACACTAAACACACGCCTACCACATGTTCCTGAGACCAAAATAAACCGATTTAAGCAAACTTACCTTCTTACAAAATTTCTTAGTTTGGGCGCTATACGGCCCTGAAGTTACAATTTTGAAATCGTTTTTTTGTTATAAATTTTAAACGGCTTGTGCAATTTTGCTAAAATTTGGCACGTTGACATAGTTTTATGGAACAAAAAAACCCATATCAAAATTATGATTAATGTTAATCCATAGGCGTAGAACTCGGGTTTTTTAATATTTGAACGTTTCAAATTTCTACACCCATGGAAGAAAAGGGGTTTAAGTACAAAATTTAGATTCAGTAACTTATTTACTACAAAAAAGCTACTCTTATTAAGACTCGATTACTCTCATGGTTTTTGAGAAATTTGTATTTTAATAATAAGCTAATCAATAATAATACGTTGCTAATAATAAGTTGATCAGTAAACAAATAAGATGGCCTTTCTTTTTTCTAAGTATCAAACTAGAGATAATGAAGAAGTTATGCAAAGAGTAAATTAATTTTCTTCGTCGTATAAATCTTTGTATGCATAAAAATGGTGGACACTTTGACCACTTTTTATGACATATTTATTTATTTCTATTCATGTTTTAGTAACGTTACTTCATTTTGTAAAAATTACTGCGAATTATTAAAATACAAATTTCTCAAAAACCATGAGAGTAATCGAGTCTTATTAAGAGTAGCTTTTTTGTAGCAAATATGTTACTGATTCTAAATTTTATACTTAAACCCCTTTTCTTCCATTGGCGTAGAAATTTAAAACGTTCAAATATTAAAAAACCCGATTTCTACGCCTATGGATTAATATTAATCATAATTTTAACATGGGTTTTTTTGTTCCATAAAACTATGTCAACGCGCCAGATTGTAGCAAAATCGCACAAGCCGTTTTAAATTTATAACAAAAAAACGATTTCAAAATTGTAACTTCAGGGCCGTATAGCGCCCAAACTAAGCAATTTTGTAAGAAGGTAAGTTTACTTAAATCGGCTTATTTTGGTCTCAGGAACAAGTGGTAAACGTGTGTTTAGTGTCTTTGAGGCCTGTGTATAGCGAACGAGTAGTGAGTAGTGTATTTATAATATTCAAGCGAACGAGCACCCGGGCGAATCCGGATGGGGCCGCTACTTATTAAATAAAGC
Source organism: Mongoloraphidia duomilia (assembly GCA_039654895.1). Lineage (NCBI taxonomy): Eukaryota > Metazoa > Arthropoda > Insecta > Raphidioptera > Raphidiidae > Mongoloraphidia > Mongoloraphidia duomilia. The sequence goes on from CM077524.1 coordinate 14,169,874, forward strand.
TATAAATAATGGGAAAAAAAGACATTATTTTCTGTGCAATGTTTTTTAACTTTCCATTGGAAGTTAGTGTAATGGGTCCGAAAATCGAAATTGAAATGTATAACAAATTTTTATGTTTCAAGGTCACTACACTATTTTTAGAAATATGTCTGTTTGTGTATGTGTGTGTACGTATGTACGTACGTATGTGTCCATTTATTTCTAAGACGAAATCTCAAGAATGAAAAATGTTATCGACTACGTTAGGATGCCAATCGACGCGTATTAACGTAAATATGATCATAAAGAAATTTTTTCAAAACCGGTTCAGCCGTTCTTTTTTCTTAAGCAAATAGACTCAAAAAAAGTAGATTTTACACAATATCTTGCGAATAAAAAATTATATCGACTTCGTAAGGGTGTCAATCGAGGCGTGTGAACGTCATTTTAATCCTACATAAATTTTATTAAAATCGGTTCAGCCGTTTTTTTTTTTTTATTATTGTTAAAAATAAATAAAAATTATGTTTTAATGCTTAAAATGATTACTTTTCTGTGTAATATCTAATTTAATTATTGTTATTAAATATTTTTCAAACTGGGAAGTTCGTCGTGTGGTTGGCTATAAAATAAAAAAAACATATTGCACAAATAAATGTATTTTTTACCGGGTGTCTGTTTGTATCTATGTATCTTTGCATTTTCATTGGCGCCCTCTGTAGCCTAAACGGTTTAACGGATTTTGAAAAATGATGTGTCTATAGATTCGTTATAGTCTCACAAGTGCTACTGAATATATGACGTTACGGAAAATTCAATACGGCGGGCGCTAACGCCATTTTGTCAGATTGCATAATTAATTTTCTTTCTAAATACATCGATATGGATATCAAAAGATAGGTTTCGTTGAGAAGATTTCAAATAGGGCACATGACGTCACAGAAAATTCAATATGGTGGGCTCTAGACGCCATTTTGTCAATACGCAAAAAATCAAAAAATCGGTATAGCCTTTTGTGTGAAGTATCAAATGAAAAGGCTTGATGCGTAGATTCAACTTAAGGAAGGGAAAAAAATATTTAAAATAAACAAAAAACTTGACTGCGTAAAAATAGAACTTGAAAGAAAGAAACAAGATCAATTAATGATTACATGCAGTAGAAGGTATAGTAGTAACAAGTTGAAAAGAAATATCTGATGTCTCCGACTGCATGTTCATTTGATCTTGTTTCTATCTTTTAAGTTCGATTTTTACGTAGTCGGGTATTTTTTTTTTAAATAATTTATTGTTATTTCCTTCCTTTTAATTTAATCTACTCACCAAGCCTTTTCATTTGATACTCCACACAAAAGGTTTTACCGATTTTTCGCGTACTGACAAAATGGCGTCTAGCGTCCGCCATGTTGAATTTTACGTGACGTCATATACCTTATTTGAAATCTTCTCAACGAAACCTTTCTTTTGACAACCATATCGACGTGTTTATAAGGAAAATTACTTTTCCATTCTGACAAAATGGCGTCTAGAGTCCGCCATATTGAATTTTTCGTGACATCGTATACCCAGTAGCACGAAAAAAACAATAATATGATTATGATTATTGTGTTTAAACTAAATCATTTTAATACTAATCAGTGCAACTTCTTTTAATCTACATAAATTACAAGAAACGACATTTTTTAGTGCAATTAATTTAATTTTATCAGACCAACTCACTTTACATGTCTTAAATTATTTATTCATTTTTGATAAACAGTGTAATGTTTTTTTTATAATTTCCTTTTTCAACGGAATTTTAAATGATAAATAAATTAATATGTCAGTGATGAATGTTTATTTATTAGTTGTTGTTTTTTCTGACACAATAGCATTTATTTATTACACCAATTTATAACCAAATCTATACCTACTTATATACTAATATATTATTATTGTTTGTTTGTCGCGGGTAATCTCAGGAACTACTGATCCGATTTAAAAAATGCGTTCACTTTTTAAAAGGTTACTTTTTCCCGGGTAAAATAGGCGATATATTATATTATGCCAAGACAAAATGAGGTTGAGCAATGAGCGAAAACATGTAAAGTCGGGGATTTCTGAGCTAAATTAGTGTGCGCTAACTAGATTATAACAGATACAGTAGGTATAGATTGTATGTCTAGATGCGTAATGAGGTATATTACTGACGACGAGTGACAGTATATGTTAAAATGAGTTAACCAGCGCCAGTATTACGCACGAGATATAATATATCTCGTGCGTAATACTGGCGCTCGTTAACTGGCAAAAAATACTATATATTATAGTAGGTATTTTTTGCCGTACCCACTATACAAAATCGCTACTTTTCACTTCATTTTCAGTATTTACAAAAAATTTTGACAATTCATTTGCGTCGCCAACTTTACATGCCGTGAGTATAGGTAATAGCGGGCAGATCAGAGCGAATAAACAAATCACTATGGAAACTGTTTATTTTCCACACTAGTGTGTTTTGAAAACACTGTCAACACACCTGCCTGTTTACTTAGCGCAATTATGAACTAAAAATAGTTTATTACTAAAATACTAAAATTATATTTTTAATTTATTCCACCTTGGTTTCAAAAAAATTATAATTATTGTCAAAGAAAGAAAATATTACAAAAATTAAAAAATATATAAATAAATATCATGTAGAATTTAGAAAAAAAAGTACGTCAAAAATTCTACGGTGTCATCAGGTTTCGAACCGAGGTTCCTATACATACAACGCCAAGACGCTGCTTACTTAGCTATCGGTGCAACTGTATAGCGTACCGTTTTTATGATATAAGTATGTCAGCCGGGCACAGTTGTAAGAGAGTGACATCAGTCAAGACCCAGACGTGTATTAACAGCATACTGCAAATACGTGTTCGTGTTTGAGCCGAGTAACCCGGATTCGGCGAATCTCACCGTCGGGTTGCGAACGCGGACGGTTCACTTTATTTCACTACCCAGGCAAAGAGGGCCTAACGCGCCTAAAGAAGTATTCACTTCAATAAATGAAAATAATGTGTTATAATTATGAAACATAATAGGTTAAACATTTGTAATTAAACACAATAATGATTAATGTTAAATTTCCAAGAAAAGCAAGTTTCATAAAATTATTTCTTTACAAACGTCGCCGCCACAGAACACATCTATTTATAATATTATGTACATTATAATATCAAATTTGACTTAACTGATAAGAGATAATTCTCTCCACGCATGCCTTTGTTTGGTTATTCTGTGTGTGTTTGAGGCTTGAGCTGTTAAAAGGACAAATAGTTTTTATTCATACAAGAGATAAGAAAACTTGTTGCACGGTACTATTGAAAGCTCGGTTCACACTTGATACTCACCAACAAATATAATATATTATGCATTGGAGTTGATAATCAAACCAAATAGAGGCATGCAAAATTATAACTTTATTAGTGTATTTGCTATATGGCACATACACTATTGGCGTCGGTCGGATGGCGGGACCTAGGGGTCGGACCAAAATTTCTCGACGTTTCATAGCCTCCTGAACAATTTGGCACCATTTTTAAAAATGTTTATATATATATATATGTATGTATATATATATGGATATATATATATATATGTGTGCGGGCAATAACTTTCGAAAGAGTTAATTGATTTTGACGAAATTTGGTAGGCACTTTGGAATCCATCACCGCACGAAGTCTATTTAAAATGGGCCCGATCGGACCATTTTCAGGGTTGTATTTAAGGGTTTCAAAAAGTTTTTGGGCCCAAAAATACCGAAAAAATTGTCAGAATCGTTTCAAAATTGAAATTTAAGTCTTTAGTAGAGATTAAAATGTGCTGCTAAAATTTTAATAAAATCGCCCCGACAGAACCGGACTTACAAATTTTATGAAAACACTAGTTTGCGGATAGTGATTTACTTACTGAATGGTGTATTTAATTTGGTACAGAGGTTGCATTGATAATAATATTGAAATTAAGAAAAAAAATATTATATTAAGGGATGTATTAAGGGGTTAAATTTTTTATTTTGTCCAAAAACAAACCTAAGTTCACGTATTAAAGCCACAAGGTCTGTATTAGCAAATACACTATATTGTCGGCAGGGTTTGGCACTGCGACCCGAGTTTTTTTTTATTGTCACACATTCTAGGAAAGTTATGCAAATTTCCTAATCATTTGAATGGCATTGCCGCAGATGTATTATTAATCTCTTTGACGTAACAGTGACATTTAAAATCAGGAATAAATAACATTTGGAAATGTTTACTAGCATGGCTAAGTCCTTCACTTATAAAAATTTAGGGGAGACACCTTGGTGCGCCATGGTCCCTGATTTTTACAAGTAACTGAAATATTTTTGATGTGTAAACATCCTTACCCCCCTTTCCCCAATTTATTTCTGCTAGAGTGCCTCGTTGAATTGCCACGAAAGTGATGTGTTGCAAAAGTATCAAAAAGCTATACAGCCCTCTTTGGGAAATTAATAGAAGTAATTTGTCCAGTTGCACTGGGTTAAGATTGAGAGTGTCATTAATTGTTTCTGAGTGTAAATTGGTATTTTTTATGAATTATTGTTTAACAAAACAGTTCCAAAATAAATAAATTCCATGTATAGTGGAAAGGTATCCAAAAGCGTGTGATCAACAGTTCTGTCTCCAGTCTATTTCAGTTGCAACTGAAAAGACTTTACGAGTAGAGCTAACAAGAACTAAGTTACTTGTAAAAGTCCATGCTGCTGTGCAGACAGTGTGTACCGGTCATTAATCATTTGAGCACTTGACAGAAAGATTGGATCTTCATTTCAAACTCGGCTCGCGCTAGTAACGTATTCGTTAAATGAAAATACCCATAATTCTAATCAAACATCTATGAATTTTTATTTTGAATTGTTGAATGTGAATGACATAACAATAGAACTTTTTATTATGAGATGAAATTTTTGTTAATATAGGTACGAAGTACTAGTTGAACCATTCACTCTTTAATTTTTCTGCTTTAAATAGACCATCGACTAGAAATTAAAATAAATAATTAAATTTGCCATTCAATTTTAAAGAATGTTTAATTTCATAATTGTGGCAAAGTGGGAATAGTAGATTGTAAATCTAGTGGCGTAATGAGGTATATTACTGACGAGTTTGACAGTATGTTAAAACGAGCGATTAAGGGAGTTTCAACAGTCACACGAGTCATAATAATATTACACACTAGATATATTGGTATTTTTTGTCATATCCGTTATATAAAGTAGCTGCTTTTCACTTCATTTTCAGTACCTATTTTCAACATTTTTGATAATTCATTTTGTGTCGCCAACTTCACTTCTATAGCAGGCCGACGCACGCAGAGGTGTATGTAATACGCGAGCGGATCGAGCGCGAATCACAACATGAATCACTATGAAAATGGATTGCTTTATAACACTAGTGTGGGAAAGATACGTTTTCGCACACCGGCCAGTCAAAAATCATGTAAAGCAGCTATTTTATAGTGGGTGGGTATGGAAAAAAGTCATAACATCACAACTACAAAATAAAATAAATAACAACATTCACTTCTCATGGTAGTTACAAAAAATTCTCATCGAGAACTTTTCAATAAATATAAAAATTTTGTAAAGCTTGATAGAAAATTTATAGCTCATTAATAAAAAATGAATCTTTTAAAAGCAAAATTTTAATTATTTTTTGGGAATCACGTAAAATGTCTCGAAATTCTTTTAGAGAACAAGCTATAATAGATTTTCAAATAAAGGAACGGAAATTTGACGGAAAGTTTCACACAATGTGATGATTTCAAAGCTAGTATAAATAAAAAAAATCAAATAAAAACGTCATACTTATTTAAATTTCATATATTAATTAAGTCTGTTTACTTTCCTAAAATATTTTATTTTCGAAAATGTGTTGGAAATAATAGTCGCTCAAAAAAATATAAAAATATTTTTATGATGTTCGAACATTTACTAACCACTTGATAGATACTTTCTAGACTGAAATAATTTCTTAACTCATTGTTTAAATTTCCATTAAAAATAATAATAAATTGGAACTAGAGACTAGGCCCAAGTATTTATTGTTTTATAAAAAATAAAAAGTCTGATCAATCCGGCACTGGATTTTACTCTGTAGGTAATTGGAGTACTAATCTGGTATTTCTTTTTCCATGCGTAATGAAATATGACAAAGCAGGTACAAACTTTTAATATTCCAGGACAGATAATGCACACTTTTTTAGAAAAGGTTTAGGGGTATTTTAAGCGTTTGATGTTGCGCTAAGCTTTCATCTTGACCGCTCATCTAGGTCACGTACAATACATGTTTACACCGCGTGGATAAAACCTACCGCGGTTTTTGCTGCTTTTGTCCTCGCGTACTCACAAAGATGTAATAATAATAATAAAACAGTGGTTCTGAATTGTTTTTTAAACTGACAGCCATATTGAATCTCTAAAGCACTTTGTTACTTCCCACGTTTACTATATGGTAGGGTAGTACTATTGGATTCAGCAAAAAAAAATTTAATAGATATTCACGTCTCCCTCTCTCTCTCCTCTCTTTCTCTCCTCTCTCTCTCTGTCCTCTCTCTCGTCTCTCTTTCTCTCTTTCTCCCCTCTCTCTCCTCTCTTTCTCTCTCTCTCTCTCTCTTTCTCTCTCAGAAACGGAACGACATATAGGATTATGCTGTTTATTTTGTTGTTTTGTCAGCACTTAACTTAGATCTGATTAGATTTTGAGCCTTTTCGGTTTAGTGGTTCTTGAAATATTCAAAAAAATGTTCTCAGTGTCACGTATTAACATAGGTAAAAAAATGCATTCTGGATGTTAAATTATAAATAAAATCTCAATCATTTTTTTTTTCTCCAAAATGTAGTACAGATTTCGAGAAATTGTGTTTGCTGCAGGGCACATACAGGAATTTAAAGAATCACGGAAATAATCTCGGAATCAATAATAAGAATACACTATTAAGCAAAAAATCAATAAAATTTGGTAATAAAAATCATGAGTCAAAACGAAATCTTCAAATTCTGTACTTATAGGTTTTTTTTCTCTAGAACATAATATCATGGTTTTTTGTTATTCGTAATAATAGAAAATCAGTAAGATTAAAAAATATTAGATACCTATTTTGATAATATTAGCAAAAACAAAAACTTTTTTTAACTAAATGAGCGATAATAAAAATTCAATAATTTAGGTCAAAAAATAGGGTATTTAATACGTCCTTTTTACGCAAGACAGAAAAAAAGCCTTGCTGATTTACGCAATCTTTCTCCAAAAACTTCGAATAAACAAATGTTGCAAAAACAAAAGCTGCTAGTTTCGAAATATTTTATAATTTTTTTATTGAAGTGTGGTTAGCGTAATAAACAGTTTATTGCAGTAATGTAAAACCAGTATTTTTTTATAGAATTTATATTGTTATCAAAATACATATACTTAGACATGTTATATTATTTGAATGGAACATCACTTTGAATAAACATAAATAATTTATAAATTCTAAATTGTTTTGTAAAAAACTTGGGCTTGCCGTTTTGTCAGCGTATTGTTTATGTACTGCGTCAAACCCATCTGTAAATATATCCAGCCTCCCAGATCAACTATATGCGATTTTATTTATGAATTAATCTGAATGACATTACCTCACTATAATAGGTACCTCTTGACTTAGCTATAGTCCAACACAAAACATTTGCAAATACATATTATTATACTTTTTTAAAACTACTCATATAATTGAAAAACATTTATTTAAGAGTATTCGATACCGGAATTTGCCTGCTGCATTCTTCATCTCAAATCCTTTCCCCTCAGCTAAAAACGGGTACCTACAGCTCTCCCTACGCTATTTTTAAAGTTAAAAGGTTCGCGTAAACGCCAAATGAAAGACCAAGAATCACACTACCTATAGGCGACTTTTTTGAAAAAAAGCTGCGTGTGAAAGATTACGTAATTTTTAAAAAGTTGTAAGTTTTTCGCCTGAAGGATCTGTAGAGTGATTCTTGGTCCTTCATTTGGCGTTCACACAAACCCTTTAGCTTTAAAAATAGCGTCGGGAGAGCTGTAAGCGTTTTCAGGCGAGGGAAAAGGATTTGAGATGTAGAGTGCAGAGGCTAATTTCCGGTATCGAATACTCTTAACAAAAAAAAATAAATTAATTCATTGAGCACGTGGTTAACGTAGATTTTTCCAATAAAAAGAGACACCATTGCTGGTCACATGCTGGTAGATACTTTTTAACGATACAAGCATTTCGAATGATACTCGCCAACTGAGGTCATTAGACAAAAAAAAAGCGGCTAATTGCGTGTGAAGGGTTTCGTAGTCGGGAAGAACGTATCCGCCATGTTGGTTATCTATGTTTCAAATTTCAAAGGTCTAGCTTGAGTGGAAGTACCTCAGATTTTATTTCGTGACAGAATCCGCCGTGTTAGATTTTTTATCCGTTATGTTGGATTTTTATTTATTTTCGATTTTCTCGTAATAATCACCTTAAACACTATCTATATATGTTCTAAATTTCACACCTCTAGCTCGATTGAAAGTACCCTAGATTTATGATGATCTATCAGTCAGTCAGTATATCTGTGACATATACGGAAAGACGGACAGACAATCAGACGGACAGTACGAAATTATAAGGGTTCCGTTTTTGTCATTTGGTTACGGAACCCTAAAAGTGGGGTAGAAAAAATAGTCGAAGCAAATTTTTAAAGTGTCTACTCAATATTTTTTATCGCTCATATTTACGAAATGATTTTTAGCCATGTTTTATTGAAATCGGTTCAACCGTTTCCAAGATCTCCTGCTCTCATCACAGTTTGTACAGAAATCCCGGCCGGTATTACAGCTAGAAACTTCGAGTTTGAGCTCAAATATTCAGTTTTTGATTAGCTAGTTTAAGAAGTGTGAAATAAAAATTAAATTTAAAATTTAAAAAAACCTCGACGCAAGAAAAGCAAACATTTAAATAGTGAGAAAATATTTAGTATCTACTATATCTCGCCCGATGCACCGTCTATTTCTTCGTTTAGATGAAATATTTAATTTATAAATGCGTCGGGGACTAGGCTGAGACATTGGTATTTTTATCATTTTACAGTGGTTTCCGACGCAATTATGAATTAAATATTTCATCTAAAGTCTAAACGAAGAAATAGACAGTGCATCGGGCCAGATATATTTGATAATAATTATTTTCCCAATTTTTAAAGGATTGCTTTTTTGTGTCGGGGTTTTTTAAATTTTTTATTTAATTTTTCATTGAAAAAATTTAAAAAAAATGTTTTTATCCTCTATGCTATCTGAAGTTTAATTTATCAATAAATTTATATACCTACGCGAAAAAATTATAATTAATCGATTAGTCCGGAACGTGAAGCTGTGAATGCGATTATTTCCAAAATATAAAATTTCAAATCATTTTGGCATCGATCTTATACAGTGGTACAGATACTAGTATACGAGCAAACATCGTTTGCCATCTGTTTGACAGACTGAAGACTTGAAGAAAACCTATTGTCTTCAGATTTTAATGACGCACGTCATCAATCCATCGATCCGTCAGATTGTCAAGCCTACATATTTTAGGATGAGGCCCGTGCACACCGTTACAAGTTAAAAATTTAATAAAATATAAGTAAAAAAAAATTTTACAGACAAGCTTTTATCGAAATTTACTAAAAAGGAAAAACTATTTAAAAATTTAGCTTCATAATTATAATTTTTAAAAACGTTAATAGTTTATTATTGACCCATGCTTTTATAATTATGAACCTTAATAAACAAACGATACAAAAAAAAGGAAAAAATAATATTTTATAATTATTATTAGATATTTTTTTCCCTTTTTGTATTACATTTCAACTTGTCTTTACGTACATTTTATTTTAATTCTAAAAATGATTTGGACATTATGTGTGCAAAATTTCAAATCGTTCAGATATGTAGAAGTGGTTCAAAATTGACTTGCAAGATTTGACCTAAACAATCACACAAACCAACAAACACACAAACTAACTAACATACAAGTTAAATAAAAGCTTGTAAAAAAAATATTTGCCCTAAACTGACTGACAAGCAAACGTGAAGCTGAATAGAAGCTTATAACAAGCCGTGAGGTGGGTCGTTTATTAGGACTAAAGTGCGACCCTTGAGGTCCACACGACGAACTTCCCAGTTTGATAAATATTTAATAATAATAATTAAATTAGATATTACACAGAAAAGTAATCATTTTAATCATTAAAACATCAATAATTAAAAAAAAACGGCTGAACCGATTTTTATAAAATTTATGTCGGATCAAAACGACGTTAACACGCCTCGATTGACACTCTTACGAAGTCGATATAATTTTTTATTCGCGAGATATTGTGTAAAATCTACTTTTTTGGAGGTTATTTGGTTAAGAAAAAAGAACGGCTGAACCGATTTTGAAAAAATTTCTTTCAGATCATATTTACGTTAATACGCGTCGATTGGCACCCTAACGTAGTCGATATCATTTTTCATTCTCGAGATTTCGTCTTAGAAAGAAATGGACACATACATACGTACGTACGTACGTACGTACGTACACACACACACACACAGACATCTTTCTAAAAGTAGTGTAAAAATAGTGTAGTGACCTTGAAACATAAAAATTTTTTTTCCTTTTTGATTTCGATTTTCGGACCCATTACAATAACTTCCAGTGGGAAGTTAAAAAATATTTAAATTATAGGAAAAAACTATTTTATTTATTTACTAGCCGTTACTTGTGGCTTCGCCCACGTATATTTTGATTTATGATTTATTATCCCCTCCGCGAGAAATTCTCCCCCTGCGAAACGAAGTCGGGCTGGTGGTGTTTATAATATTAGTAGGATTCCGCCTATACGCTAAAATGCAAAATAATTCCAGACTTACGCTTTGTTACTATCCTACAGGAATTATCCCCCCCCGCGAGAAATTTATCAAAATAAAATATAGCCTATATCACTCAGAGATCATTTTAAACATACATACATACAAAGAATTTTATATATTAGTTTAGAAGTATAGATATACTAAAATATGTACTTACTTACCAAACAAATATTTTTAAAATCAATCCAACTTCTAACTGAATGTAGGTTAGGGAAGGAGATTGTAAAACAAAAGAAAAACTGATTTGTCCCTCTTGAAGTAATTTCATTTCTTTTTAATTTATGGCCGGTTTTCGTACAATTTAATCACGATGTTTTTTAAAATTTTGATTGCTACGTGTTCATTGATTGCTGCGTTTCGTTACCATAGCAACCCGTCATTTAACAGTGTGATTAAGAAAATACCGTGATTAAAATGTACGATAAACCGGCCATTAATCTTACATCTAATATGCAACTTTTTCCATTTTAAAGACGTTTAAATAAATGACTTTTGTTCGAGTTGACGATATTTGACGTTGAACAATGATTCGTCTGTCGTTTTAAGAAGCATATGTTTGTTTTTTAAACATTCATTGAACAGGTAATTGGATATGTAAAGAGTTTCTAACAGGTGGTTACCTCAGGCTGTCGCTTACGTCGCGTGCTCTTAAATCCAATTCTGATATCATCACACTATGTTATGATAATGAATGGACATGATGTGTTTGTAAATATTGATTGCATTTAAAGTACATGTGCGTGTACCATAACACTTAGTATTCATTGATAACTATTTATCAGTTGACAGTAATTGCAGAATCTTGAACATCCGTTTGAACATTGCATGAACTCTGTACAATGTAACTTTTTTTTCTGCGAATTAAGCAACGAGCCTGTAAACGTCATTTTTTTTATTATGTCATTAGAAAGAGTTCCGCCTTTTTCCGTTGGATTTTTTTGTCCAGCACGGCTAAATAGACCACACCTTTAGTCTTCCTTTCGAGCGAATGACGTCACATGGCCCAAATATCACGGCTTACTCTAAATTCCCGGTTGATGCAGTTCAGGGAGAGTCAGTGCGGTGCAGGACACAAACCAGATTTATTTTATATAAATTTGAGATTCATTCCACGTTGGCTTAAGAGTACTCGATAGTGGAAGCTACCCCCTGCACCCTTCATCTCAAATCCCTTACCCCTCACCAATAAAACGGTTCCCGCTCTCCCGACGCTATTTTTAAAGCTAAAGGGTTCGGGTAAACGCTAAATGAAGGACCGAGAATCACACTACAGAGCCTACATGGGAATTTTTTGAAAAAAAGATTTGACTACGTGTATAGAAGATTAAGTGATTTCTAAAAAGTTGTAAGTTTTTCAGGATTTTTTCTTCAGTTTTTCGCCTGTTGGATCTGTAGTGTGATTCTTGGTCCTTCATTTGGCGTTTATCCGAACTCTTTAGCTTTAAAAATAGCGTCGGGAGAGTGGGAACCGTTTTATAGGCGAGGGGAAAGGATTTGAGGTGAAGAGTCCAGGGGGTAACTTCCGCCATCGAATACTCTTAATAAATTACATTAACATTTAACATTGAAATTAGGGAGGTAGGTAAGCAGAACTTGAATATTTTCAAAATTACTTAAAAATCTGTAGAGAAAACTAAAACTGTAAGTATAGATTTTTCCAAAAGCACACAAATAACTTAAAAAAGATATTTTTTTTAAATATACAGAAAAATATTCCTTATCGAGTTCTATAATTTCAATTTTTATGCCAGTAAAACAGGATACAGGGTTTTTCCAAAAAGAGAAGATTTTTTTTGGTAGATTCGCTACCATCTTCTGGACCTGAATGCTGATGAATAACCGGAATATAATTAATTATAAACGTTACATAAAAGAATTATAAATTTTATTGTCTCTTTTTCACGTCACCAACCGCCTGAGCTTAACACCAGTTCATATTTTTGATTCAGTATTTTTAATAATAATAAATCGAAAATGCAATAATATTGATACTTTTACCAGTTCTCAAATTAGAACCTGGAAATTGGGAACATGTAATAGAAGAGCCATGGAATTTGGAAATGCCATATCATAAACGGCACTGCTACACGCTCGGCTATTCTCAATCCCAATTTTAATGTCTTTTAATAATCCAAGCATTGAGTAAAAGAGTAAATCTTAAATTGAACATATTGCTACCCTTGAGAAAACATAAACTGAGACCCTCAAAGTAATATTTTTAGACGCTTTTGATTTGTTTCAAGATATATTAAAGGCAGTTTTTTGTTTCAGAACGTATTCAGATGTGAAGGTGACTCGATTTGTGGCGGCGACTTTCAAAGGTAAATGCATTTTTATTATTTTTCTTTTAAATAATATAATTATTAGAAACATCAAGACAGACGATAAAATGTTTCCTATTTCCTCATAAACTATATTTAACTATATCTGTCATCTATAAGTCTGAGAAATATTATTTTATCCTCATTTAGCATTTGTAAGTGTTCTGCCTTATTTCAAAATAAATTATCCAAATAAAATAATAACATAATATGTTTCTTACAATAAATTTTAATTAGTATGATAAACTTAGATAACTTTTTTACCAACATTGAATGAGCATATAAATGATACTATTCAGTTGTAACATATGTTACCCTTTTGGTGGTCTGATTAACAATTTTGATAAAGATTTAAACTTCTCAATTTTAAATGTAGTTCGTTTCAAGACTTGCGACAGAATTACTTTTAATTTAAATAACTGGTACCTACCACTGGATCAGGGATAATTTGGCACTTGATATATTTATATACTACTGGAAAAGTCGTCTGTTAGATGTCATTGTCACGATCAGGAAAGATAAGGACAACATGAGCAAAGCTGCGCATGACCTTTATCAGACTATAATAATTTTTACACCCTTCTTGTAAACAGAAAAAACAAAAAAAATGATAAAAACTTAAAATTGAATATTTATGGTCTACGTCTGCAAACACTTTAGCGCTACCATTAAACCAAATCCTTAAATAAATCAATTATACTTTGTAATTGAATGCAGAATGAAATTATAATGTCCTCATTTCTCCATCGTAATCAAACGTGTTGGGTCTCAGAACGTTTAAAAACTACCTGCTCTTATAGCCAGGTGGTAATAAAACATGTGTTAAGAGGATGGTGCACCTCCTTTAAGATTTCTCTTTAAATGTAATCATTTATTTCATCAACACTTCTACGAATCTTTGTTAACTTATTTGATCTCAGTTTTTTTTTGCAATCTTTTAATATTTTATGTTAATAGAAAAAACCTTTGAAAAAAAATTAACGCTTTTTTAACCAATCCGTGCATCTTGAACCTGGATTTATAATATTTGAAATCTTGTATTTCTTATTTTTTTTATTAGGTACCCTTGATGTCAAGTCATTAAATTTCAAGTGGAAAAGCAGCCAATTACATGATACTGAAATATTGCTTTTTAACTAAAGACTGTTTTCAAATAAAAATATTATAAAAGGTTTACCAAAATTTAAACTCATGTTGTTACTTAACAATATTTATGTATCAACTAGCCGTTACCCGTGGCAAAATTGTATTTTAAAGACCACCAACAGCTAAGGTTATTTGGGCCTAGCACCAATTCATATTTTCAATTCATTATTTTTTTTTTTTTTTAATAATAAATTGAAAATCTAATTGACACTTTTACCAGCTCTCGGGCTAGAACTCGGGAACTGGGGACTTGCAATAGAGGAACCATAGCAACGCCATGTAAACAACAGCGCCGCTACACTCTCGGCTATTCTCAAGCCCGTTACCCGTGGCTTTGCCCACGTATATTTCGATTTATGTTTTATTGTCCCCCCCCGCGAGAAATTCTCCTTCTGCGAAGCGATGCCGGGCTGGTGGTGTTTACACGCTCAAATTTTATTAATACATATTACTCACTCGCTTCAAAAATAACTTCCATACAAATTTTCATCCCCTATTTAACCCCCTTAGGGGATGAATTTTTAAAATCCTTTCTTATTGCTCACCTACGTTATATAAGGAACTCCTGTGCAAAATTTCATTCTTCTAACTTCAAAAATGACTACTTCCATACAAATGTTCATCCCCTATTTAACCCTCTTAGGGGATGAATTTTTAAAATCCTTTCTTATTGCTCACCTACGTTATATAAGGAACTCCTGTGCAAAATTTCATGCTTCTAACATCAAAAATAACGAACTTTCATACAAACTTTCATCCCCTTTTTAACCCTCTTAGGGGATGAATTTTCAAAAAAAAATTCTTAGTGCTCACCTACGTTATATAAGACACCCATGTACAAAATTTCATGCTTCTAACTTCAAAAATGACGAATTTCCATATCAACTTCCATCCCCTGTTTAACCCCTTTAGGGGTTGAATTTCAAAAAATCCTTTCTTAGTGAGTGCCTACGTCACAAAAGGAACCTACTGTCCAAATTTCAAGTTTATATCTTTAACGGTTTGACCTGGGCGTTGTCTGTCAGTCAATCAGTCAGTCAGTCAGTCAGTAACGGAACTGTTTTATATATATAGATTGACTAAATTCACTGTTCATAATCAATTTACAACTAACATCTCTGATGATGCCCCAAACAGTGGCCGAAAGGTTAGATGAATAGAAAAATACTTATTTAACAGTGTTGTCTTCATTTAGATCCCTATGCCATTGCACTCAGCTACATTTATTACTATAAAATACAGAAAAATCCATTTTTATCAGAGTCCAAGCTCATGAGCGTCGCCTGGGAAGGGCAAGAAGTGCAGCAGTTTCTTCTCCCGCCCGGAAAATGACCGAAATGTATCCAGTATCATGATCTCGTAAATAACT
The DNA here is from genome assembly GCA_039654895.1 of Mongoloraphidia duomilia. Taxonomy (NCBI): domain Eukaryota; kingdom Metazoa; phylum Arthropoda; class Insecta; order Raphidioptera; family Raphidiidae; genus Mongoloraphidia; species Mongoloraphidia duomilia. The sequence continues at coordinate 14,185,617 of CM077524.1, forward strand.
AGAAATATAATTTAATATGTAGGATTTTTGGAATATTTTTTGCACCCAAATTATACACTCACAGACAAAAATTTTGCATAATTTTTTTTTATTTCTTTTTTAGGTACTTTTTATTGCTAAATGTCTTATCCTAGGGTGTTTTACGTATAGGTACTAACAGTAGTGAACTTCCATAAGGCCGACTAGGCCCAGACATAGGGCGGCCAATCTGCGTCCGCTATCTAGCTGAAGCACGGGCGGGACGCGGCGTGCACTGAGAAAACTCTATATGGTCTTATAACTATCAGAGACATAAATAACTCAGAAATAAAATATTTCTAGCGGATTGACCCGAACGCAATGCTGATTTTCGTACCAGTCGCCCTTTTCTGCGAAATGTGAAATTGTTCGTACAACTTCATATTTCGCAGAAAGGGGTGGCTGGTACTGACCGGCCTAAACTGCTAGTTCACCTTTGGGTACTAATGGTCAAATAATTTACATTAGCGGCCTTACAACAGATTTTAAACGAAAAGAAATAAACATAAAAAAGTATGCAATATTTTTGTCTGTGAGTGTACTGTGTATTTAGCTTCAAATAAATTCTAGAATTACTGAAGATGCCTAAAAAGACGTAACGTCTATACTAAATAAAACTTATTTCTAAATATAATTTGGCTGCAAAAAATATTGCAAAAATCCTACAATATCTTCAGCCGTACTAAACTCACTACGCATTTGATAACATTTTTAATGTTCGTAATAAAGAATTTATCTATCTATCTATGTAGGTACCTACTGAAAATTTAATAAGAACTTGTATATTATTTTTGCCCTTCCCAGGAAAATTTTCTAGTAGCGCGGGCGCTCATGCGGCCATGCCCCGGCGTATAAAGTATTGACAATAAACGATAATACAATAATTAAATTAAATCTACGTAGATTCACACAATTTTAATAAGTGAAAATGTATAAACTAATTGGTACTATTTTCCGCGACATCAAATGCGAACTTGGGAATTCGTTGAGAAATCCGCAAGAAGTGTAGCATATTTTGAACAAACTCGTATTTATAATAGTAATAGAGAAAAATGTTGTAGATTATCGACGCTAGACAGCTAAGGTAAATTTAATTAATAGTAATAAGGATGTCGCATATAGTATACTGAATTGTGGATGATTTGGTCTTATCAAATGCAAATGTTATTGTTTTTTAAAATTCAGTTTTATAGTATGTTAGCCTCTTAATATAATCTTCAATAATGTTCGATGCAGAAAAATCGATCGAAAAGCCATCATAAGAACCAGTAGCGTATAATTGGAAACGTGCTAATATCGTTATTACATTAAACTAAGGTTATTTATGTAATTGCCATATCGGCTTTAAATGTGCATTCAAAAATATTTAGTACTAGCATTACAACAACCGTATAATATACCTTAAATAGCTTTAAATTGGTAAATTCTCAGAATGACTACCATATACGAGTATAATAATCAACGTATAAGTATGGTACCAACTGAAAAAAATTAAGCAAAGAATTCTTCTTTCAGTCGTTTTTATGTAGATTAATAAGATGACTGCGACTTGTGCAACTGGTAAATTGGCTATTATATTCAAACAATAATCATTAGCCGCATAGCGCCCGCCAGAGATAAATTGCCACGCAAATGTTTTCCAGCGTCTTCTATGTTTCTTTCACTTGAAGGTCTGTGAGTTTAGTAGGGATGTGATTGGAGGCATTTTTGACGACATTAACAGAGGTCCAGGCGTAGTTTCGTCTGCACAAGATAGCTTTGCCTAAACGCACAGGTTCTAATAGACGACTAGCAATCGTGAATCTTATTATCACAGACATAAACTTTTTTGTGCAAACGAAAGCAAACCGTAAGTACCTCTTCCGGATTTAATGCTAGGTACGATATAATAAAAAGGTCAGCAGTTGTGTGCAAACAATATTTATCGCGCTCCTCATTAGAGTAGGTACTTAATCTTTTTGCCATACCCACTACAAAATAGCTACTTTAGATGTATGCATAGCGGCCTTTAATGAGTCATTTAACAGGCAGGTGTGCGGAAAATGTTTTATTTTTCGCACTAGCGCAGAAAATAACGATTGCCATAACAACTAGACTGTTTATTCGTTCTATACGCTTGCGTGTACGCTTGCGTGCGCCTGTCATTACTCAAGTTGCACGAACTTAACGCGGCACAGTGTGGAAGGAAAGATGGCGACGCAGATGAACTGTCAGAATTTTTTTAAAACGACGTGAAAAGTAGGTATTTTGTAGTGGGTATGGCAAAAAATACCATAATGTCTCTTACGTAACGGCGTTACGTATCTAGATCTACTATTACGTCCGCAAACTTTTATATGATCAAAGCAAAAACAGAGCATAGTCAAGAAAAACATAAATTTTACATAACGAAATTTTATCCAAATTCAAAATGTAATATAATATAAATTAATTTCAAGAGAAATAAAGCAAAAACAATAAAAAAGTAGTATTGTACGTATTACCCATTTCAGTATAAATAACAAATAAACTTGAAATTGTTTTTTTTTTCGTAAAATTCATTTTTTTATAATATTAAGAATAAACCGAATATTAACAATGAAGAATTAAATACCAACTGCCAGGGTTACCTATCAGTTCATATTATTTTCAGTAATAACCTGAAAATCTGTTTGACAGATATTATTATTATTAGTTTATATTAGAAATCGTGTCCATCGTGATTATAATAAAATTAAGCAAAATCGCAGGATAGTGGACAATATAATTTGATTTATTAAATTAAATGTACGACGTTTCGTCTATAGATTTAGACCGACAGACGGCTCATGCGACGCGACTTTAATTTAATAAATCAAATTATATTGTCCACTATCCTGCGATTTTGCTTAATTTTATTATTATTATTAGTTCTCAGATTAATATTTGGGAAGGTGGTGTTCGTAACAGACGAATCATAATTAACAAAACCATCTTAACAAACTTGATCAAGATCATTAGTCTTAATTCCTCTGCTATTCTCAAACTCCATCAAAGTAACATTGCAAAATTGCAAAATTTTTGACAATTTTCATAAAAGTTATATTGAATATTTATAATCTTTTACCTTTTTTAACAAGATTGGATTTTTGTTTAACTATTTTTTACTAGTTTTTATTTAGATTGAAGAAGAAGATGGCCGATGTCTGTTGGGCGTAGATAGTAGACGTAAATTTATAACTCTTTTGGCGCTATTTACGGACTGTCGTTTTCAAAATTAAAAGAAATTAGCATAATATTATGTACGATGACGTGATATTAAAAAGAGGCAGACGTGTGATGTCGACTCCTCGTCCACTTTAATGTTTTCCATAATTTACACATTTTTCACTGAATATTTATGGTAATGCGTTTACTCGTCGTGCGATATGAATCTTATTTAAACGGCTACATGGAAATATTTTGTAGCTCTCTGTCTACACTATGTTTCATTCATACTCGATGCTTCAGTGACCAAGTTGATCAACCAGTTCCCTATTCCTCACTGCAATACGAAGAGATAGCACGGTTGATCAAATGTTTTAGGTAATTTATGTTACTGATTTAAACGGCTATACAGAGAAATATTTAAATATTTTGTAGCTCTGTATAAGTACACTATGTTTCATTCATTCTCGAAGTTAATTAAATAGTTATCCTTTTTTTAAACGAGAAGAGACGGTACATAGAAATCTTTTAGTATTAATAGGTCTGTCTACACTGCGTTCCATTTATATTCTATACCTGAGTAATAGGCTTAGAGCTAGTGACAATTTTTGGTGTTATTTATTCAAGGCCTTATTTTTGTGAAGATGTTGAGGGAGGCATATTACAGTGCCCTGAGTAAGGGATTTTGCTAGATAGCGGTATGGGAGGGCTGCAGACCACCCCCAACATGTAACAAAAAAAAATGGTCACAATAGTTGCAGGTATATGTGTACAAGGATTTTTAACAGCCTTCCAAGATCTATAAGATCAATAAAAACGCTTTCTTTATTTAAAACACATCTATCTATTATTGCTTCATGGCTGAAATTATTTGTAAGGCTTGTCGGTGACCCAATGATGCCATTGTAATATTTGCAGATCGGTTGGTCAGTATTAAAGGGGTCGCAGATCACTCTAAACGTGTCATGTACCCGACGAAATTTATATTATTAGTTCAAAGTTCAAATTTTAATATGTTGTTACAGCGACTGTTTTAAGCATACATTTCAATTTCCAGAACAAAATGTCGGTATTACCCCCTTGCAAAACGATATAAACACCTAAGCGAGCAAGCTTCCTTCTAAGAGAGGGGGTTAATACCGACATTTTGTTATGCAAATTGAAACATATGCTTAAAACAGTCCCCGTAACAACATATTAAAATTTGAACCTTGAACTAATAATATAAATTTCGTCGGGTACATGACACGTTTAGGATGATCTGCCACCCCTTTAATACTGACCAACCGATCTGCAAATATTATAATGGCATTAATGGGTCACCGACAAGCTATACAAACAATTTCAGCCTTGAAGCAATAATAATTGTGACCATTTTTTTGTGTTACATGTTGGGGGCGGTCTGCAGCCCTCCCATACCGCTATCTAGCAAAATCCCTTACTCAGGGCACTTTAATATGCCTCCCTTAACATCTTCACAAAAATAAGGCCTTGAATAAATAACACCAAAAAATTGTCACCAGCTCTCGGTCTATAAGAGAGTCCATCTCTTACTTATCTTTTTTACACTGCAATGGCCAGAGACGACACTGTTTATCACATGTAAATATATGTTTAAATCGAAACCATTTCAAAACGTTCAATGGTTTTAGAGGTAAAAAATTAAAAACGTCAATTTACTGCATCTTGTAATTCGCAAATTATTTGCACACTCACGTGCGTTACATTCAAGATAAAAAGTTTTCGCCCAGTTTAATTTTGCATATAAAAGTAGTGTGTTTCTTTGAACCATCCTATATATTGTACACATACTCATGTTTTAATGTTGTGGGATTTTATTGCTCTGTCACCTATCTTTATTTCTCTCAAACTGGTTGTAATTAAAACTATCAACGTAAAATTTTATTGTTTTTATATCAACAAAAAGCCAGTTAAAATTAAAATATAAGTATTAGTTTTAAATGTAATTTTATGACACGGTCATTCTTTCACTAGTTTCACTCATTAGCAACAATAAGCATCTTAGTAATAGTTATAAACAAACATATTAATTGTATAAATAAATGGATGAAACTTATAAGAGTCCTTCAAATGAATTGTCTGCGAATGACTAGGAATGTATCTCGAAAAGCACTATAGTAAGGCCCCGTGTGTGTAAACTTCAGCTCTTGAGACAGGTCTTTTGGCACCCTCATTCGTGCTTCGAAAATAAGTACTTGCATGTACTTATTGGGAATCTGTGTTGGAATTTGGGACTACTATGCATTTTTAGGATGCCGTACCAAAATGGCAGAAATGGAACCGCGTTGTTCGTCTGTCCGTACGTCCGTCTATCTATTTGTAACTGTAACTTCTAAAATAAAATTGGGCTTGCAGATAGAGTATTTGAATTTCATAGATATTCCAGGGGTCGTTTAAGTTCTTTGAGGCCAATAAATTTTAAAAAATCCTTTATTTTGCAATCTTTGAAGATACTAAATTATAGTTTTTAATTTTTAACTTCCCATTGGAAGTTACTGTAATGGGTCCGAAAATCGAAATCAAAATTGTTAACAAATTTTTATGTTTCAAGGTCACTACACTATTTTTAAACTATTTTTGAAAAGATGTCTCTGTGTGTGTGTGTGTGTACGTACGTACGTATGTGACCATTTCTTTCTAAGACGAAATCTGTAGAATGAAAAATGATATCGACTATGTTAGGGTGCTAATCGACGCGTATTAACGTAAATATGATCTGAAAGAAATTTTTTCAAAATCGGTTCAGCCGTTCTTTTTTCTTAACCAAATAACCTCCAAAAAAGTAGATTTTACACAATATCTCGCGAATAAAAAATTATATCGACGTCGTAAGGGTGTCAATCGAGGCGTGTTAACGTCATTTTGATCCGACATAAATTTTATAAAAATCGGTTCAGCCGTTTTTTTTAAAATTATTGTTAAAAATAAATAATAATTATGTTTTAATGATTAAAATGATTACTTTTCTGTGTAATATCTAATTTAATTATTATTATTAAATATTTATCAAACTGGGAAGTTCGTCGTGTGGACCTCAAGGGTCGCACTTTAGTCCTAATAACGACCCACCTCACGGCTTGTTTTTAATGTATTTATGTGGGTTATTTTATAAAAATGTACCAAAAAATAGACCCCCCTCTTTATCTCCGAAAGTAATACGTCTAAAATGAAAAAAACTCACAAATAAAGATGCTGGTAAAGAGTACAGGAAAACTGTGACTAAGATACGACTTTCTTTAGTTTTTGAGATTTACAGCATTTAATTTTGATAGGTACAGTGCTATTCATTTGTAACTACATAGAGGCTACATGACAACTATAATGATGTACGGAACCTTCGGCGTTTTTTTTCTTCTTGGTGGCCACGCATACGGCGCTCCCGATATTACTGTCTTAGCCCTCGCTAAAGTATATACATTTTAGAAACACTGCTATATATAAAATTAAACATAGAGAGTGTGCAATACAACAATGACGTACATGATTATAATACCAGACTTGGTCCCGCAATTAGACTACCAAAATGTAATCTAGAATTATATAAACAAGGACCACATTACATGGGTCAAAAATTATTTAATAATTTGCATGTATGTCTTAAAAATCTAAAACATCCACAATCTAAAAAAGATATTTTGAATATATTAAAAGAAAACTGTTTTTATGACGTAACGTCCTTTTCTGATAGGCCTGTACATTGTGTTTGTACACCGATCGTATAGTCTCTCTTTTATGTACTTCTACTATTGTAAGATTATAACAACCATTTGTTTTCAATTTTTCTTCTTAAAATATTATAATGCTGTATTTTGTTATTATGACACTATTATACAGACTAGTCTGTCGCAATAAAGTAATCTATCTATCTATCTATGTTTGGTCGACCTGAAAAGTCAACAACATTTTAGACAACTGGAATTAACTCTGGATATATTATTATTATAAGCGACATTACTATAATCATTGCACTTGTCGCTTGTGAATGCATTAAGATTGATTGCTTATTAATGATTTTAAAAATAAAGTAATAAAAAGAAGAAATAAAAAACTGATAATGACACTTTTTATGACTTTAATCTAAAAACAACGCCTGCATGCTTATAGTTGACAAGGTTAAAAGGGTTCATGCAGTTCGTCACAGTTGATAGCATCTAAGTCTCTAAAATGTTTTGTTGAATACAGCATTATTTTTCATGGAGGCTTGGCTACAGAATTATAAATGGTTTTAGCCGAACGATTGATAGAATTATGCTTGGCAAATTCGTAATCTTTTGTTTTCAACTCTATATGGATATAGCTGAGCTTCATATTAGATTTGATATTTCGGAATAGGTAGTATACAATGTTTTGTTAAAGGAAAATATATTAAACGTCACAAAAACAAAACCAAAAATCTCCTGGACCTCTATTTTCAACTGATAATTCGAGTATCACTAAGATTCCAAAATTTTTAAAAGTAAACTCGATTTCCTAAATTTTCAGGATATTTCAAGATGACCAACAAAGACATTCAGAAAGATTTTATGGATTCTAGATCAATAATGAATATTTTGGGGTGCTCTAGAAGTTTCCAAAAGGTTCTAGAACATGCCCGAGTTTAAAACAAACTCAGTTTAATTATAAAACTGGAAAAACAACATCTGATGAATCCCGTGTCTTCTTAAGAATTCTACCCATCACTTATCTCCAGTTAAATTTATTATTGATACTCCAAACAAAAAATAGTTTTGTCATTTATCATACCGTTTAGATAAGTATAGCCAAATTTCACAAAAATCTACTTAACGTAAGAGAGTCGGTTTTATTTACATCCATACAATATAACATAATACGGACGGCCAAGTATTCTTTTTTTATTAATTATGATAAATGTTATATACAATAAAAATAATGTAGTGTGTCTAATAGGGCAAAGTGAATAAAAAGCAAATAAATGTAACGTGAAAATAATTTAAATATCGACTGTATATTTTATCCTATATGCGGATTATAAAATTTTATTTTATAGTGGGATTAAATAAAAACGCAAAACAAGTTTGTTTGTACTTCGGAAGCTAGTCGCATTTTTGTAGATGTGAAATGGCTACTTGATAATATCTACATACTATAGTTGTTTCAGCGACAAAATGTCTGATGGATAGATGAGCCGATACCATTTAAATATGCAGATTTAAAAACTAGATTGCGCACTTTTATAAACAAGCTTATAGTGTTTTAATCTGTTTTATTTTTTCGCCACTCCAAGTTGTAAATTTTTAAAGACAAAAAAGTATTTGATGTATCATAAATTTTAACACGTTTCTTAGTGTACAAAATAAAATGGAACAAAAACGTAATAGTTCCATATTAATAATATTTATTTCAATATTTACAATTTTTGCATCTTTTTTATTAAGTTTTTAGAAATAGCCTCACAGGGCCGACATCTGTCTAGTGTTCGGGTATGCTGTACTAGACACTCAAAAAACTTGCGTATGTCGAATTACCCAATTGAAATCGGAAAAGCATTTTCCTAAGTTATAGGCCTAAGCTAAAGTTCCGTGCACGCCGGGAATTTCATGCAGAGAGCGCGCGTTCGTTTCCTTTCTGTTTGACAGCGTTTTAATGTTTTTTTAAATTAATGTACCAACTTCAAAATAATTGAGTAATGTTCCAAAAACCATATTTAAGAAAAAAATCTTTTCCAATTCTCCCCTCCCCCTACTTTTTACTCGACACTCGAAATTTATCTGTTCTGCCGGCCCTGTAACTCTACATCTTTGTGAAATGACCGGCATCAAATTTGTCAAATACAGTAGAAGCTTCCATAAAGATTCACTTAACAAACGGTATACACAGCCAGAGGACAGTGTGGTGTAACGGTTAGCGTAGCAGGCCTTTCGATCACACTGTCGTGGGTTCGAATCCCACCTCCGCTCATAGATGTTTTGTGATTTAGTTTTAAGTTATTTGTTATTTGATTTGATGTAATTAAAAGACGCTAATGACCTAAGTTGTAGACGCGTCTATAATCTACAATAAATAAAGTACACAGCCATCTAAAATTGCACTTTTGATGCAGGATTTGCAAAAAGCATAGTATGCAACGCGTGTGCTAAATCTTTATAATAGCACTCTAGTTGCACAGTAATTGGACACAAAAATGTCACACTAGTATTCAAAAATTATCATTCAAACGCCAGTATAAGCAAAATATAAAAATGGCACTGTTTCTATTTAGTGCCATTTTTCCTGCGCTCAAGGAATTTGTAAAACAGAAGTTCCACTGTAGATATGTGAAACCCAAACAATACTCAATAGAATTCTAATTATATTTATTTATGGAAGATAAATTAATATGAAACATCGGAAAATTTCTAAATAATATTGTCCCGTCCAAGTTATTATTATGAATATGCTAATAGCGTTCATTAATGTTTTTTTAAATATTTTGTCTCTCATCCTATTATTTTATGTTAATAAAATATTCTTGATTATATACGTACAATGAACAGTTTGGTTAGGCAACACTATTTTTCATTTTTCTGAAAAAAAATAGCGCTCGCTAATGAGGAGGTGCAAGACATTTTTTATTATACAATATTAATAGTAAATTCTGAACAAATTGACACCTAAATCCCTTCACGCTGATTTTTGATTACAAGTTCAAAACTAGATTGTCAAATATTTATGTAAGCCCCGCCCTCCAAGAAACGTTGTTACTCGTAACGTCAAGTTCCATTTAACTATGGGCCATGCGCTTATTATCTCTGTTATACTACCTAAAAAGTAATAAATATTAGTAAAAAAACTTTTTAGAGACAAGCTTTTATTTAAATGCACTAAAAAGGAAAAAATAATTTTTAATAATTTAGGTTCATAATTATAAAAGCGTGGGTAGTGAACTCTGATAGTTTATTAGTCACGACCCACACTTTTATAATTATGAACCTAAATTATTAAAAATTATTTTTTCCTTTTTAGTGCATTTAAATAAAAGCTTGTCTCTAAAAAGTTTTTTTTACTAATATTTATTTTGTTCATTTTAGTCTTTCATAATTTTACCCACCTTTGACACCCGTAGGGGTTGAATTCCGGAAAATCCTTTCTTAGTGATGCTTACGTCAGAAAAGGAAGCTTCGGCGATTTGGCCTGGGCGTTGATTACTCAAAAAAACCCTACATCCCCGTTTGAAACCCTTAGGGGTTGAATTTATTTCTATAAACGATTTATTAATGTATTGTCATCGAGAATACATATGTGTACAAAATTTCAAATCGATCGGATACGTGGAAGTCGTTCAAAATTGACTTGCAAGTTTTGACCTAAACAAACACACAAACTAACTAACTAACTAACTAACTGACATACATTGCAAGTTAAATAAAAGCTTGTAAAAACCAAGAAAATGATTTGAAAAATACTGTAGTATTATACCTATGGAAATGAACTCTTAAGATGTTATGTGACGTCACAATGTTTACATTCTGGAGTTTTAAAAATACATCTTAAGTTACTTATGTTTTCACCTTCGTTATTCTAAATTACATAATATTTAAGTTTCAATAACATTATTTATAGATTATAAAAACTGATATAAAATATTTTAATGAGTTAATTTTTAATTTACAATGTATGCTATTTGATACTTTTATATAGAATTAAGATGTAATAATTATTATGTGAAGTTTAATGTCTTTATCTGTACAGAAAATATATTGTCTGCTATAAAAATAACATATTATATACAAAAATACAGGATGTCTAAAATATAGTATCTAGTGCCAGCTATCAATATTAATTCTACATATAATAGGAGACTATATTTATTATTAGGTACCTACCTATATGGAATATTCTAAAATCACAAATAGTTTCACATCTTGGATTTAATTCTGTTTGTTTGGCTCTATAATTTCCAAAATATATTTATATTTTTTATAATTATCTACTTATTTTTAGGATTCCGTACAGACCGTACCTCCGTACCTTGCCTACGATATCTGTCCGTCCGTCTGTCACAGGGCTTTATTTCACAAATGGTAAGAGGTAGCTAGTTGAAATATTCACAAATTGTGTGTTGTTATGGCATAAATCCTGCCAAAAAATTATTAAATAAATAATCAATTAATATTAATAAATTAATGTTGTTACATGTTCACAATACATTCAGAGTATAGAGAATACATTAGTAACTCTATGATTGCACTGCACTGTACAGTGTACACTTTATAAGTACTTATAGTACCTATATAGCAGTAACTGCTATATTGCATTAAGCGCGCGTACTATTACTAAGATTGCCCGATAGCTTAATTAATATAAGTAATAGGCAATAGCGTTAGATTGAAGACCGGAAGGTCCCCGGTTCGATCCTGGGTTTCAAATCGCAATATTTTTGTTTCTTTTATTTATTTATTAATTATTTTGTTAATATATTTTTTTTACTTTAAAAATATAATTTAATTAAATTTGACACGGAAAAAATTTGAAAAAAATAAAGTAAAATATAAGTAAAAAAAACTCTTTAAAAACAAATTTGTTAACCTAACTCCTTATTTTTTATTATTTTACGGAACCCTAGATATGCGCGAGTCTGACTTTAAAAAATACTTAAAATATTATACGCATTAACCTTTGTTAATGCGATAATTCCTGCATAATTCCTTTGGTAGGTATACATTTAATAACTCCATTGTACTACAGATCACCCGCCTTTTCTAAAACATGTAACATATTAGGAATAATCTATAAATTTAAAACACAAGCCGTTTTCTTTCAACAGTCCGCCAGCGGTTCCCACACAACCGATTTGCATTCTTTTTTAAATTGAATATTTTTTCACGCATGATATGCGCGAGTCTGACTTGGACTTGGCGATTTTTTTAATGTTGCAGTCATCTCCCTTCATTCAAAAAACATTTTAAAATTACACAGCGACACAAATTATATTTTCCTTAATTAAATGACGCTTTTTCATAATAATAAAAAAAATCACCTGTATTATAACACTCTCTGATTGTGCGTATAAGACCCTGGTGGGTCTGAATAGTATACGTTTTCGTTGAAATTCATATATTATTTTAAATTTATTATACATTCATAGAAATATTCTCTTTGAAAAGCACACATAAAATACCAAGTCTTGTGTAATTAATATTCGTATTTTTGTAGACTGACCATCAAAATATAGCCGAACAAATGCCCCTTAGTAACAGTCTATATGCTTAAATTATTACAAATTAAATTATAGTACTTATATCAATTTTCATATTATTATAGTCTTTGAAAATTTATTATTTTTGATGGTGTTTACACTCAACCAAAAAGGTACATTGTATCGATGAAAATATTCACACTTTTTTAGTTTCTAGCTTTTTTTTAATACATTACTTGCAATGAAAATGATCGTTATTAAAAAGACGTTTTTGCCATACCCACTACAAAATAGTTACTTTCGATGTATGTATAGCGGCCATATAATGACCCATTTAACAGGCAGGTGTGCGGAAAATGGTTTACTTTCTGCACTAGCGCAGAAAATAACGGTTGCCATGGCAACTTCTGTTAATTCGCTCTATACGCCTGCGTACGCTTGCGTGCGCCTATCATTACTTACTTGCACGAACTTCGCGGCACACTAGAAGAAAAGATGGCGACGCAAATGAACTGTCAGAATTTTTTGTAAATGACGTAAAAAGTAGGTATTTTGTAGTGGGTATGGCAAAAAATACCATATAATATGTCTCGTACGTAATGGTATTACAGCTCGTGTGACTGTAAAAACTCGCTATCGCTCGTTTTTACATACTGTCATCACTCACCGTAATATGCCCCATTACGTATCTAGACATACAATCTACTATTCCTTCTTTCAATGAATTTTTTATAAATACTATGTAATTTTACCAACGTCTTTTCAATGAATGTTCCATTGGCTGAATATGTTTGTGAAAGAATCTTGATGATTTTTTCCAAATATTGATGTGTTTAAGGAATTTGAAAAAAAAGTTTCCACAAAACATTAAAATAAAAAAAAATTTAAAAGTAATTGCTTTAGAAAAAGTACCAAAATGAATTTTCAAGAAGTGACAAAGCCTATCTCATATTAAGTAAATTTTAATACCAGTTCCCATTAGTTGCACAATATACTATTTTATAACGCGAACATATTGTAAAATGGTGTTTTTAAATGGTTACGAACCGTGCGTAAAAAGACGTATTTTGAGCCGTGTGTATAAAAAGCCCTTTTTACACACGGCTCAAAATACGTCGTGTGTAAAAAGCCCTTTTTACACACGGGTTCCACTTTTTCCACACGGATTTCTCTTTTTATGCACATCATGATCTCGTTATAAAACGATCGTGCGTGACAAGTTTGAAATGGTGCTTCCTTTTAATTCGCGCGATGTTTTTGAAACTCGTTTAAAAAAAGGCACCTTTTCAGACTTGTTACGCAATATAGTAGGTACTATGCTTTATAAACGCCGATAAAAAAGGCAGTTGTTGGTGCATGCCAGCGTATAATGCAGCCTCTGAATTTGCTATTTTTGACCGACTTCAAAAAAGGAGAAGGGTCTCAATTCGATCAGTACATAAGTATGTATTTTTTTAATGTAATAATAATAATAATAATAATTGTGAATTATAAACGCTCGACAACAGAAGGCATTAGCGTCTGTTTTTTTAATAATGTTCACTTAGAAATGGCTGCACCGATTTAAAAAATGTTGACTCCGTTGTGTTCAGGAAGATGTCTGATTAATCCTATATAATTTTTTCTTAAATCGGTTCTGCACTTTTTTTCTATACAAGTATACAAGTATACAAAGATTTAAAGAAACAGCATACAAATGATATTATTATAGCCAAACGCTCTCATATTTTCAAGAATGTGAATCCATCACTCTGCTCCTCTAAGGATATTTGGAACGGTATTTCAAAACTGTTAAATAAAAAAGTTCAAACTATAGAGACGCCGTGTCTACGTTTTAATAACGAACTGATTAAAAACCCAATACAGGTAGCAGAAATTTTTGCAAATCATTTTAGGCAATCAGTAAATGATAAACTTCTTATGCACTTTGGCAACAACATATCAACAGAATGCACAGTAACAAGTAACTCCAATAGCTGCAAAAGCTTCTACATGTTTCCGACATCGGAAATTGAAATATATAACATCATCAATTGTTTACCCAATAAGACATCTGTTGGAGCTGACGGAATACCCACAATTGTTATAAAATATTGTGCTTGGCCTATTGCTAACATGTTATGTCCTATTTTCAATTTGGCTTTCAAGACTGGAATGTTTCCAGACTTGTTGAAGACAGCAAGAATTAAACCCCTTCTTAAGAAAAAAGACAAAACTGATGTCAACAACTATAGACCAATATCACTTCTATCGATATTTGCCAAAGTACTTGAAAAAATAATCTACAAAAGGATAAATAACTACTTGGAAGTTAACAAAATCTTGGACACTTCACAACATGGCTTTAGATCAAATCGATCCACGGCAACGGCAACTTTTGATTTTTATAATTATGTAACAAAATCATTGGATAACAAAGAATACGTGCTGGGTCTGTTCTTCGATCTTAGCGCCGCATTTGACACAGTCAACCATGAATTTCTTTTGCGTAAACTTGAAAATCTTGGTATAAGAGGTACCCCTAACCAACTAATACGATCCTATCTTAGTAATAGAACTTTTTTTGTTGAAATGGATAACGTTAGATCACAATTAAAAAGCACGTTAACAGGAGTTCCACAGGGAAGTACGTTAGGACCATTGTTATTTAATTGTTATGTAAATGACTTGAAAGAACACATATCTGCTGGAAAAGTAATAATGTACGCAGATGATGTTACGATTTTGATAAGTGCTGCAGACATGGCGGATGTTAATAGTTTGGCTAGTGAGATTTTCTTAATGTTTCAAACGTGGTGTCACAAAAATCAGTTAATTGTAAACCTGGAAAAAACAAATGTTGTACAATTTACATTACAGTATGGCTCAATAATAAGCTCCATAAAACTGAATAATAACGACAGCATATCGATGTGCCGTGATACGAAATTCTTAGGTGTCACTATTGATAGTAATTTGAAATTTTTGGAACATGTAAATAACTTATGTAGGAAATTGAATCGAACTTGTTATCAAATACGAATTTTGCGAGATTACCTAAATGAAGAACAACTAATTATGTTTTATTATGCACATGTTTATTCCGCTATTAAATATAACATTCTAGTTTGGGGCAGATGCTATGAAGCTATTAGAGTGCTTCTAACACAGAAAAAGATCATTCGTACAATATTTAAAATCAGCAAAACAACATCCTGCAAACAACTTTTCAAGAGAAAAAAAATCTTAACTTTTCCAGCTGTGTACGCTTTAGAATTACTATGTTATATGAAAACCAATAAATATTTTGATCAACAAAAAGACAAACTTCATAACACTAGATCTAAAGTAACATATGATTATTTACACCGTACGAGTTTTTATGAAAAAACACCAATTTATACTGGCTACAAATTATTTAACAGATTACCAAAAGAAATTCAACAGGAGAACCGCTATTGTCAGATGCGTATGAAATTAAAAGAGTTTTTAATAAACCTAAGTCCATACAATATTAATGAATTACTTTAAACTTGTATTTTTTTTTGACGTTTGTAAACCATTTTGGTCGTATGCAAATAAATTCCATTATTATTATTATTATTATTATAGTATTAAATAGTAGATCATATATCTAGATGCGTATTGGGGTATAGATAAATAATAGTTTTATACGGCTGAAATGCAATTGAAAAATTTTTTTTCGTTGGAGAGCAGCCAATTATATAATTGTTTCGAAACATATTGGAAAAAATCATTTTACCAACCAGTGGTCACAGTCAGGATTCTAACCTGTGACCACTGGTTGGTAAAATGATTTTTTCCAATATGTTTCGAAACAATTATATAATTGGCTGCTCTCCAACGAAAAAAAATAGTATTGAGGTATATTACGGACGAGTAGTGGAAGTATGTAAAAACGAACGATACAGGCCGGTATACATGCATGGAAAGTAGCTATTTTGTAGTGGGTATAGAAAAAAAACTTTCGTAATTAAATTGGCGTCGACCTCAAAATTGTATTATTTTCATCATTTAGTGGCTTTTTTTGAAGGAGGTTTTTTATTGAAAGCTTTTTCGAGTATTTTTTTGAATAAAATAAACATTAAAACAGCTCAACAAGTAGAGCTTCTTTTTACGAACAATATTCAATAATATTTCGGAACAAGTTGCACCTACGTTTACGTATCTCTATAAAAAGACAGTGTCGTATTTCACTTCCTCTGATGATAAAGGAAGCACTTTTAGTTTTTATAAGAGGCGATATTTGGCCAGTAATAAGATATCTTTCAGTATTATTTGCAATTCTTTGTGTTGCACTTTATTCCGCCCTCACCAGGTACGCACACACGTGTATAAATTTTAACATGCATAAAATACAGAGGAATTAATTTAACTGTTCACTATTCTAATAATTTTTCAAACGACGCGACAGCGGTGCTTCCGTCTAGGTTATTATCTTACGACTGAAGGTATGAACTATGATTTAAATTTTTCGGCTTTAATCTAACGAAAAGTAAAAACCTTATTTTTAAAAAATAATTAGTCAATGAACCTGCATTTAAAAGTTCATAGATAAAAATACATTGTAGAAATTAGGAGAGAAAAACTCAGTGGCAAAAGGATCAAATAAAATTTGCAATACGATGATTAAATTTGCATTTATAAGCTTACGTTTCGGTGCTCATTGCACCATCCTCAGAGCATCAATGCTGAGGATGGTGCAATGAGCACCGAAACGTAAGCTTATGAATGCAAATTTAATCATCAGTATTGCAAATTTTATTTGATCCTTTTGCCACTGAGTTTTTCTCTCCTAATTTCTACATAATTTACGGATCACCATTTCTCTATATCATAGAGTTCTTTAAAAAAATACATTGTGTTTACGGAAAATGTATGTAGAGGAAGAAAACTTAATTGTAATAAAAACCAGTTTATATAATATTATAGTGTATGAACATTTTCACCTTTTAGTTCAGTGCAGAACTCATTTTATTTGGTAAGTAAATCAAACTGTTTCAAGGGGTAGAAGAAGATTTAATATGGCCGGTTTATCGTACATTTTAATCATGTTGTTTTTTTAATAAAACTATTAAATTTTGACAGCTACGTGTTCATTGGTAGCTGCGTTTCGTTACCATAGCAACCCGTTATTTAGCAGATGTGATTAAAAAACATCGTGCTTAAAATGTACGATAAACCGGCTATTAAAGAGTTAAATAATATTTAAAAAAATTATAAATATATATCTGAATAAATTAAAATTTCTAAAAAATCATAGAGGACAGTGTAAGAACAAAATATGTTCTTACTTTTAATAAATAAAACACAATATATTCTATTAGAATAAATTCGTAATGAAATATGTTTTCTTCGATATGATATTTTTATGAATTCAAAACGAAAAAAGTGTTATTGATTATCAACAACTTTCAATTTTATGGCGTCGCTATGTAAAAATAATTTTGAAAAAGGCATATCAAGAATGAGTGTAATGTAACAAAATTATTGCTACATTACACCCCCCCTGCGCGTGGAAAAAAAATTGAAATGGAAGGTTCGAACTTCCAAACCAACTGCAAAACACCACGCGCAGGAAACAAAATTAGCTGTCTGATAATATATTAAATATAAACAAAATAATGTACAAATCATTAAATAATACACACTGAAAACGAGTCAATTTTCAATGTTTGCAGTTTTTAAACGATCACAAGAAACACTATCTTGACGACCATTAATGTCTAAAATAAAGTATTTATCACTTTTTGAAATAACACGAAAAGGTCCACTGTATGATGGTTTCAAACTTGAGAAAGCGTTAATGTTTCGCACAAACACAAAATCTGCATTAATTAGTGGATTTGAACACTTAGGAAACTCTTTATCAAAATAGTACTTCGGCAAATTTGTTTTTAAACGATTAATAAAATCACTATCAGTAGAATTTAATAGTTTTTGTTCAAAAAATTCTGCAGGAAGTCTAAGAGAAGATCCATATAACATCTCAGCAGGACTGGCATTCACTTCTTTCTTTATTGAAGAACGAATAGAGAGTAAAGTCCAAGGTAAAACATCAATCCAGTTTTGATGATTAGAACATTTCAAAGATTCTTTTAAACGTCTATGGAATCTTTCGACGAGGCCATTAGATTGGGGATGATAGCTTGTCGTCATTATATGTTCAGTACCTATTTCTTTAAGAAAATGTTTCCACATGATTGACTGAAATTGCAGTCCTCTGTCAGTAGTAATTTTTCCTGGACAACCAAAACGGGAAATCCAGTCAGAAATGAAAACATTGATTATATTTTCAGTTGAAATGTCTGTTAATGGTAAAGCTTCTGGCCAACGTGAAAAACGGTCAACGATGGTCAGTAGATACTTGAATCCATTACAAAAGGGTAAAGATACGATATCTAAATGTATATGATCAAATCTGTTATCAGGTTCCTTAATAGGAAAAATTGGTAGTTTCACATGAGTCGTTATCTTATTTTGCTGGCAATTTAAACAATGCCTTGTCCATTCTCTTACTTGTTTATTCATACCTGGCCAAAAAAATCTGTTGACCAATTGATTTTGCGTTGAACGTATACCAGGATGACCGAGATTATGAACAGAATCAAAAATATTTCGTCGAAAATCATCTGGTATATAAGGACGAGGTTTCTTTGTTGAAAACTCACACCAAATCATTTTTCCGTTTTTTAATTTAAATTGTTTAAAATTAAATTTCGGTTTTGAAATTAATTTTAAAAGTTCTTGATTGTTACTTTGTGCAATAGAAATGTCATTGAAATCTATTGACATGCCATCAGGGCAATAAACTTGATTAATACGTTTTTTATTTGTTTTAACATTGATAATATTTATTCTTGAAAGAACATCAGCAGGGATGTTTTCTTTGCCTTTAATGTGACACACATCTGACGTAAATTGTTGAATAAATAAAAGTTGTCGGAGTTCTCTTGGTAGATAATTATCCGATTTAGATTTCAACGCCAAAGTAATTGGACGATGATCAGTAAAAATTGTAAAATGACGACCTTCAATATAATGTCTGAACTTCTTAATTGAGCAATAAATTGCCAGAAGTTCTCGTGAAAATACACTGTACTTTGTTTCTGTTTTTGTTAACTTCCTGGAGAAAAAAGCAAGTGGTTTGAATTCATTATTAATTTTCTGTTGAAGAACTGCACCAATTCCAATATCTGAAGCATCGGTGCTGATAGACAATGGTGCTCCTCGAACAGGATGCGAAAGAAGGGCACATTGTGCTAATGCGTTCTTCGCGTACTTAAATGATTCCAAAGCTGGAACATCAAGAGATACAGGTTTATCTGTAGCTTTACCAGGAATTATAAATTTATTTAAAGGAGCTAAAATTGATCCACAATTATAAATAAATCTATTATAAAAATTAATTAATCCTAAAAAGTTACGTAACTTTCGTTGAGAATCAGGAATAGGATAATCTTGAATAACTTTGACTTTTTCTGGTAGTGGACTAATTCCGTTAGTTGTGACAAGGTGTCCTAAGAAAGTGAGTTCTTTCACTGCAAAGATACATTTTTTTGAATTAATTGTTAAGCCAAAATCATTTAATCTTTTGAAAAGTAAATTTATATGATTAAGATGTTGTTCTTCATCATCGCTAAAAACTAAAATGTCATCTAAATACACAAATACAAAATTAAAACCGGAAATAACTGTCGACATAAATCTTGAAAAAGTTTGACCAGCATTTCTCAGACCAAAATTCATCTGTAAATATTCAAAAGAACCAAATGGAGTAATAATAGTAGTTTTGGGAATATCATCGGGATGTATTGGAATTTGGAAATACGCTTGTTTTAAATCTATTTTAGAAAATATTTTTTTGTTTGAAATTTTGTACGTAAAATCTTGTAAAAAAGGAATGGGATATCTGTCAGGAATAGTAATAGCATTAAGTCTACGATAATCTCCACAGGCACGATAAGATCCGTCTTCTTTTTTGACCATGTGAAGAGGGCTTGACCAGGGGCTATTAGAACGTCTAACAATTCCTGACTCAAGTAGTCTATCAAATTCAGATTTGGCAATATCGTATTGTTCAGGATTAAGTCTTCTAGGTGCAGAAAAAATTGGTTTACCATCAGTAAAAATTCTGTGAAAAAAATTATGATTAATTTTTTTCTTAAGGTCAAAATTAGTTAAATCAGGGTATTTGTCAAGTAATTTTAAATATGGGTTAGTAAGGGAAATATTTGACACAAAGTTATTTGCAAGAGAAAGTTGCCTAGAAAAGAAGTCGATGGAAATGTTAAAATGTGTTAAAAAATCTAATCCGAGGATTGGGAATTGAACTGGAGCCACAAAAAAATTCCAGTAGAATATTCTACCTAGGTTAAAATCTAATTTTAAGTTTAATTTACCAGTGGCTTTGATATAAGAACCGTTTGCAGCAGTAAAAAATTTAGTAATAAAATTCATGTCTTGTTTAAAATTATCAGAAATTGAACTTGGTATAAAACTGTTGGTTGAGCCCGTATCTATTAGAAATTTTATATTATTAATTTTGTCAAGAGAAAATAATAGGTGAGGGGATTGGATTTGCGTGTTTGAATGTTCAGAAACCAATCCAATTCTGAACAAATTTAGTTTTCCGATTTCTCGTAAAAAATACATTGAGGGTCACATTTATTTGCACGATGGCCAAAATTTTTGTGATAAAAGCATATAAAAGGTTCATTCTTGTAAGAAACTTGGTAAGAATTTTTATTCAAAAAACGTTTATTGTAATCAAAATTAGATGAAGATGATTCGATAGAACTGAGACGATTATTTATTTTATCGATAGAATCGGTAAGTTGCTTATGAAAGCTAGATTCAGTAGAAGATTTAAGTGAATTGCATGATTCATTTTGATTTATTAAAAAAATTTTGTCGGCAATATTAGCAAGGGAATTTAAATTTTGATTTAAATTTGGAATAAGGGAAATTTGAATATTATTAGGAAGTTTATTAATAAAAATTTGTTTAAGAGCTTCTTCTGGTAAATTTAAATTTCTAGAATAACGTTGAATATTGTTAAGAATAAAAGATGGTTTCTCAATATTATTGGAATCAATTGAAAAAAGTTTTTTTAAATTACTATTTTGGTCAATATTAAATTTAAGTAAAATTTCTTTTTTTAAAATTTCGTACTGATCGTTTTCCGGAATATTAAAAATGACATTACTGACGAGTGTGGCAATAGACATTGGTAACGAAGAAACCAATAAGTCATACTGTTTTTGAGAATTCTTAATGTTATTAAGAGAGAAAAGTCTCTCAACTTGTATAAAATATAACTCTGGATCTATTAAACTAAATTCTGGGAGCTTAATATTATTTGTCATAATGATAAATTATAAAAAAATTACTTATCTTAAATATAAAAATTGTGTTCCTTTCAGTCGGGGTCACCAATTGTAAGAACAAAATATGTTCTTACTTTTAATAAATAAAACACAATATATTCTATTAGAATAAATTCGTAATGAAATATGTTTTCTTCGATATGATATTTTTATGAATTCAAAACGAAAAAAGTGTTATTGATTATCAACAACTTTCAATTTTATGGCGTCGCTATGTAAAAATAATTTTGAAAAAGGCATATCAAGAATGAGTGTAATGTAACAAAATTATTGCTACAACAGTATAGCCTTGTGGTTAGCGTGCTTAGTGCTGCAACCTCTGGACTGGACTGCCGTGGGTTCGAATCCCACTGCGCTCATGGATGTTTTGTGATGTTATTTAGTTTTAAGATAGTTGTTATTTAGTGTTATAGTTGAAAGACGCTAATGACCTGAGATGTCGACGCGTCTATAATCTACAATAAAATTAAAATAAAAAATAACAGAAAAATAAAGAGCAGTGGTCTCATGGTCACCTAAAACTGTGGAACTATGGATGGCCCCTACAAGCACCCTTGAAAGATAACTATTCACTGAATTGTTATCTTATATGAACTGTACACGTATGTAATGTAAAATAAATGATATTGTGATGATGATGATATGTTCCGATGTCGATACGTCCTTGGGATTGTTGAGGATACCTGCCCATTTCCTGTTGGCTGAATCAATTGCTATTATCTGTATATACTTAGTTTGATGTGCAATTGTCACATAACCTAACCCATGTTCATACATAAATATTATATACATGCACATTAAAGGCAGGGACACAATACTTTCATGAGCTGTCATTTGAGTATGTGTGTCGATATACAGTGCCTCCCTTAATTAATTCTAACTAAAAATGTTTTCGAAGCATATAAAATTGTCTAAAAATGTTGACATGTCTTGACTCCTGACAGATATGATAGTTTTAAACGATATTAATTTTTCTGATCAAAAGTCCATTCAGAAATATATTTGTGATTTTTTTTAAATAGGTATAGGCATGGAACCTGATGAAGTGTAGAGGGCAGCCTCCAGCAGACACTCTGGGAATAAAAATATTTAATAAATTACCCCAAACTATTACAGCACATAAAAAAATACACAATTTCAAAAAACATTTAAAACTATTTTTAATTGAACATACTTTCTATAAAATAGCTGATTTTTTTTTACATGAGTCTCTGAGATTTTAATGAGCATCATTCAATATCTAAGGACGATTTGTATCCATATCAATGGCTAATCAAAAAAAAAAAAAAGTAGGAAGGTTTATCAAAAGCCTCCTACCCGACTAGGAATAAATACTAGGGGATTCACAAAAGATCGGTTCGGTCGGAGTGATGGTGAGGTAAATTTGCCCATCGCCCCATGTAAAATCTAATCTAAAATAGGTAGCTTTTCGTGCCCATGTGTTATTTGTCCATAGTTAGTATTTCTTTCTGAATAAAATAACAATATTTTAAATATTTATTTAACAAACTCAAAAACAAAACAAAAATTAATATCATGACTAGTAACGTATTTTGGTGTCAGTAAAATATCTAAACACATATTCTGTTATGCAAGATACTCAACTAATAATGTTATTTTTATTTTAACCCCACATTTTATTTTCGAATATTATTTTTGAGTCAGACACTTCTTATTTAATTAGGATTAATTAATCAAGTAGGTATGTCAATTGTCAACTTCAGTATACCTAGGTACGTGTTTTGTTTTTATTTTAATTATTTCAAAAATGTCTAAATTTTTAGAATGCACGATTATTATGTAAGTAACTGTAAATTGTGTAAAACATGTATATCGACGTTTTGAATATTCAATTACGATTTTGCAACATGACTAATCATTTAATTACTACACTAAATCATTACTTCATCTGGGTAATACTTTAATTTAATGGTTAATTGTTTGTCGCAGAACAATAATCTCTTGTGAACTACGGGGATACGCTCCTGAAAAACGCTCTGGTTAGCGAAACTGAACCATTTCAGACTGAAGAGTTTCAGGTTGAACAAATGCGTTGTCAATAAGAAATACTTAATGCTTTGAAAATTAAATTACAAGCAAACCTTACATACGTATAAAAATCGCGTTTTAAAAATGTATGGCTACAAAAAAAAAGAAACGCGTTAGCTCACGTAATTGGAAAACCTGCGGTTGTAAAAATATTACTTATATATTCTTTTACATGCAATTTCTTCAAAATATACGAAGATTAGAATTTAAAAATAAATGAAAAAAATGAGTCCCCAGTATTCTCAAGACATGTGTAAACATTCATATTCAAATACGATGGCTATATACATAACCTTAAAAAAATGTTGAGGACCGAGAGTTGAATAGAGGGCAGTATAGCCTAGATGGTAGCGTGCTTGGCGCCGCAACCTCTAGACTGGACTGCCGTGGGTTCGAATCCCACCTGCGCTCATGGATGTTTTGTGATGTTGTTTAGTTTTAAGTTAGTTGTTATTTAGTGTAGTTGAAAGACGCTAATGACCTTAGATGTCGACGCGTCTATAATCTACAATAAATAAGAGAGTTGAATATAGCTAACTAGTGGAGTTTTGTCACTTTCGTGACATGTCCGTGATACAATTCTATGACATTTCAACAAGTCTCTCAAACCGACATTTTGAAGAAAGGGGCGCCAGTAAAGATGTTTACACATTAAACATAATTAAAACATAATATTGATCTATTTTGTATGCATTTTCTTTCTCTTATTTTTGCACTACCTATATGCTATAAATATTTTCTGTACTGTAACAGAAAAAAGATTCTTACACAATAACAAGGCTCTTCAGTAAGTACATTTTTAAAAGTATCTTATACAACATAAGTGAAGCATATACTTGAGGTTAAAAATACTTAAAATATTATACGCATTAACCTTTGTTAATGCGATAATTCCTGCATAATTCCTTTGGTAGGTATACATTTAATAGCTCCATTGTACTACAGATCACCCGCCTTTTCTAAAGCGTGTAACATATTAGGAAGTAATCTATAAATTTAAAACACAAGCCGTTTTCTTTCAACAGTCCGCCAGCGGTTCCCACACAACCGATTTGCATTAATTTTTTAAATTAAATATTTTTTCACGCATGATAATCACTATTTTTCTTTTTATTATTATTGTTTATATTATTACTAGCGGCCCCGTCTGGCTTCGCCCGGGTGCAATACACTACTCTCTCGCTTCGCTCGTTCGCTTGAATATTATAAATACACTACTCACTCGCTTCGCTCGTTCGCTTGAATATTATTATAATTACATTACTCACTCGCTTCGCCCGTTCGCTATATATGTAAACCTTCCGTGAAAAATTATCTAACTGATGGTGAAAACCGCATCAAAATCCGTTGCGTGGTTTAGGAATTACATTACTCACTCGCTTCGCTCGTTACCCAAGTAGCACAGAAAGTTGTAAATTAGTTCTTACAAGCTCGTGACAGCTAATTTTCTACAACCATTTGGTTCTGCGAACAGCTCAAAAAAGTTATCACAACCACTCTCACAAGTTTGTCACAACCAAAGTGGCGTAATTTTTGGGTTGCGACAAGCTTCTGGCAAGCTTGTGAAAAGGTTGTGGTTGTGATCACAACCAGAGAAATATTTCTTTGCGAATGGCGATTACAACCGAATTGCAAATTTTTATTTGTAAAAAAATTTATACGTATTCTATAATTATTATGTATAGGTACTTTACATTATTTGCATTTTATAAATGCTTTTTTTTTCATCTGGATAATGTAAAAAGTTAAGAGAAATACAAATTTTCTGTGAACACATATAACATACCAAAATATGTACCAGTCTTCCTGAAACATTCTGTATGTAAACGGTTGCAAGTTGCAGCGTATGCACTTTAAATCCATCCAACTAGAAAAGAATATTCGTTCAACCAGAAAAAATACCTTTCTGAGGAATCGTTTGTCTTGAAACCGCTGGATTTTAAACATAATTCAATAAACGCTTCAACGCATATCGATAGGTTTAAGGTTTTTAAAGATGACTACATTTTGGTCAACAGACCCGTGAAAATCTTAAATGAAACATATGTACATGCGTCTTATTCTTGTGGTGGTTTAAACAGTGTTTTGTTACTTGTTTTATTGTCGATAGCCAACTGTTGTGGCCCAACAAATTTTAATTAGACATAAAACAGATGAGCGGTAAACTTTAAGAATGTAATTTGATAGCCTATTTTTATTTTACATAAAAAAAATGATTTTGTTAGCGATATTTAAAACATCTTTTGAAATATTTGAATGCTGGGTAAAGATACATTTCAATATTGAATTTGAAATTTAATATTGTTCACGTTTATTAAAATTTGTATACAAATCGACCTTCTTGAAAATATAGTATTTTTATATTTCTCTATTAGTTTTGAACAGCAGAGTTAAAGATTCACATTTTTTAATTGTATTAATTAATGAACTTAATTTTTAAACCAAAAGAGACAGAAGTGCGCTTGTACTCATTGGAATCAGCTTGTCTTTTTCTACAAGGAACATATCGGAACATATTTTGATGGTTGGATTGGTCTCAAATTTATTGAACTATAATTGTTCACTGCAGAATATGTTAATCTAATAGTATTTTCTACAAACATTTTTTAAACTGCTTTTTTCTAAAAAAATCACAAAAATTGTAATCTTAAATTATTTTTCAAACTAAAGATATTTATAGAAAAACAAGCACTAATTCCTACCAGCACAAAAAGGAAATAAAGGAAAGCCTATATCTCTTTTGGATCAGGAAATTTTCAAAAATATGTTTTTATGTTTAATACTTGGCCATCATGATAGCCGAGAATCCTCATTTCACATAATTAATTTAACAGATGATTGAATTTTCCAGAAATATCTAAGCTTTCCATCGAGAATCCAACTTTTTTATCTGGAAGATTACCTACTATTTGATAATTTAAAACACGATCCGAAACAACACACAACTCTATTGGTGTTAAAAATGTTTTAAAATTAAAAAATTACAAATTACTTTTAAACACGAATAAATGAAGACGCACTACTTCGGATCTGCTTTTATGCCGATTAATTGATTCCTGTTTTCTAAGAGTTTCGAATGTCCCGTGCCGTTCCGCGCCAAACAGAACCAATTAATTGCGCGTCCTGCTTAATGGCGCAACAAGCAGTTGGCGTTACAACGTAATATTAATTTCTCTGTCGGTAGTTACCCCCTGCACTCTTCATCTTAAATCCTTTTCCTCGCCTAAAAACGGCTACATCTCTCCCGACGCTATTTTTAGACCTAAATGGTTCGGGTAAACGCCAAATGAAGGAGAATCACACTACATATCCTACAGGTGAAAAATTGAAAAACATTTTTCTGGAAAAAATTTACAACTTTTTAAAAAATACGTAATATTTCACACGAAGCCAAAACTTTTTCAAAAAATTCGACTGATGACCAGTCCTATACTTCCCACCTAGTAAATATTTGCAAAAAAAAACACTCTTTTTTTATTCTTTGAAAAAAAGCATGGCCCTCTTTTTTGTTTGGTGATCTACTGATGGCTAGTAATATAGTAAAAATCATGGTTACCTAATTGATTTACGTACAACATTCTTTTTTTAGTAAAATATTTGTTTTCTTGAAAACTATACATTGAGAAAAAAAAT
Organism: Mongoloraphidia duomilia; assembly: GCA_039654895.1. Taxonomy (NCBI): domain Eukaryota; kingdom Metazoa; phylum Arthropoda; class Insecta; order Raphidioptera; family Raphidiidae; genus Mongoloraphidia; species Mongoloraphidia duomilia. The sequence goes on from CM077524.1 coordinate 14,213,028, forward strand.
ATTTACATTTTTTTCATATTATAACATCTAGAATTCATTTATATTTTTTTTACCTATGTTAATACGTGACATTGAGAACGTTTTTTTAATATCTCAGGATCCACTCAACCGATTTGACTCAAAATCTAATCAGATCTAAGTTAAAGGCTGATCAATCGGCATGGCCGTATGTTGTTCCGTTTTACGATATCGAAGGCGAAAAATTGACCACATACACACACACACACACACACATACACACACACATACACACACATACACACACATACACACACATACACACACACATACACACACACATACACACACACATACACACACACATACACACACACATACACACACACACATACACACACACATACACACACACATACACACACACATACACACACACACACACATACACACACACATACAGACATCAGTCAGAAAATGATCTTAAACGATTGCTAGGGTCTCAAAACGTGAAGATCTGTTAAAATCTCGAAATATTTTTTTCGGACTAAATCCATTACTTCCCTACCATAGTATAGGTGGGAAGTAAAAATTCGTCTGTAGTGAGATTCTTGGCCCTACATTTGGTATTTAATCGAACCAGCTTTAACTTTAAGAATAGCGTCGGGAAAGCGGTAACCGCTTTTAGGTGAGGGGAAAGGATTTGATATGATGAGTGCAGAGGGTAACTTCCGGTAGAGAATACTCTTCAAAACACGCTTATATTAGCTTCACTTGTATGTTGTATGTATGTAAAAAAATCTTGCAATTCGATTTTCATCCTTTTCCAAACGTTCAATTCACGTGAAACTTTGCAGTCATATGTAGTTTTGATGACAATACAATATTCTGATATTTTGGCGTTAATAATATTTGTATCTACAAATTAAAAATGGAAATAAAAAAACATATTGTGGTGGAAGTGAAGGTGTTGGTAGTGGGCAAGATACCTTGTAATAGTGCCGCATTGCAGAGATAGAATGCGCGCACATATAACTATTGAAAGACCTTTCTCGTCCATATGTGATAATTAGACTGTACTGTGCAAGTGTTGAAATAATAAAAAGTAAAAAAATAAAATTTTTAGTTTCAACAAAATTTAAAAAACACGTTTATATCAACGCACTAAAAAGTAGAAAATAAATGTCTTTTCTATATTTCATTTACCGTGTTTATTTAGATTTTTTGAAACTATACATTTTTTATAAAAAGAAAATAGTAAAATAGTAACAATAGCTGCCTGTAACTTGTCGAAAGTTAAGAATATAAATATATTGCATTAAAAAAAACAAAACTCAAAATAGATTTTCTTCTTTTAACGTTTGTGAAAACGCTTTGACAATCCACAATTTCAATAACATGACAAATCTGCTTTTGATCTTATATTTTATTGCTTACAAATTACAATACATATACAAAAACAACCCCAGTTGTTCTATCAATCGCAATATAACTTGCAATTCAATTTCAAACTACGAATGGATGAAAAGTTCAATAAAACAAGTTTTTATTGAAAGCATGATATTTGTCACCGTAGATAGGGTGAATAATTCGCTTGTAGTTCTATTTATCTGAATACCGTGGAATCAGAACACATAAGCTGGTTTAAAAATATTTTTTCAGTATTGAAAATACTGTTTTTCCTTTATCAATGTCAATTTGCTTGGGTCCCGACTAACCCTATTTTGACGTGAATAATGCCTAATGATACTGGAGTGGCATTTTAGAAATATTAGATGAAACGGGAATAGTCAGAAGTGGTTGACGTGTGAAACAAAACACAGCAGCCAGGTGTTCGTGCGGAAAAGTACGAGTCTACCAAGGGATACCTACAAACGCCAAGCCATGGTTCGAATCCCGAAGGCGTTTAATATATTTTTTTTAATAATGAAAAATAAGATAAATAAATAATATATTGTACGACTAGTGAGAGAAAGAGAAGATTCCTCGAGCGTAGAGTTTGCCGCACGAGAATAGCGAGTGCGGTAACACGCGAGTGATATATTCTCTTTTGACCAATTGTCGCACATAATATTTTGTTCATCTACCACAATACAGTGATTTTTGAGTCGTAATATCTCCAACACTTGCGTAGGTTTATCCCGAAATTAGCGTATTTCGTCCACTATAGTAGGCGAAATGGTATTTCCGCTAATGACCTCTGTTGTCGAGCGTCTATAATCCACGAAATGGCATTTCGCCCACTAGTATGCTATTCAGCAATTCCGGAATATGGTTGTAACGAGGTAAGGGTTTTTAGTGGGTGGAAATCCCACACTATCACAAGAATGCGATGGCTTTAAAAGATTTTTCCCCTACCGAAAAACTGCGGACATGTTTATGCGAACTAGTTCCGCTCAACAAAGGAAACGTTCCTTGATCATTTCGTTTTTGGAACTGTTTAGCGCAAGCCTACAATATGATGATAACATTTTGATTGGTACGATTTTCTGTTAGCAATAACGTTTTGCAGAGAGTTTGATTCGTTGCAACGTTTCCCAAGTTCAACACATTCAAAGCAATCATTGAAGCATAACGTTCACCTTTATGTTACGTAGCTTCAAACTGTTGCTCTCCGAAATATAATTTATTAACAACTATACTCAATTTCATTTTTCAATCAAATCGCCCGCGATATTATTCCTTTAAAAAGAGAAACATAATTAATTGTCTTATATACTACTGGGTTTCTACTTAGCAGGGGCGTATTTACAGGGGGAGCTTAGAGGGCTATAACCCAGAGCGACAAATTCGTAGGGGCGGAAAAAAGAAGAGAATAGTATTTTATTTACGATATTTGTGATAAGGAATGGAAGGAAAATTTGCCTTTGCTTTGGGAGAGGAATTGGGGAAGAAATTGGGGAGGGTAAGGATGGATGAGAAAAATTTAATGAAAGGTGGCGGCAAATATTGGTTTAACCTAAGGGCGGCAAAAATCTAAATCCGCCCCAGCTACTTAGCGCAAATAGTGAGACTAAATCAAACCAACTATGAAAATGAAAATTACTCAGTAAAAAATGTGCCGGCAAAAAATTGATCCGAACCTTTTTAATAGCAATTTTTGTCTTCCTTATAATGAACTAATAAAAAAATAGGGATCTATTTGAAAAAACGAACTTGATGTTATCTCAAAAATGGCGTCCCCTACGAAACATTTTATTTTGAAATTTTATTGCCCCTGAAAATTAACCAACTTTTATACGAAACGTTTTTTCTATCTCCTAAATTTTTGAAGATTAGTTGGCAATTTAAAATAAAACACATGTACATGGCACTGCAATGGCACATATACTATTGGCGTCGACTGAATGGCAGGACCTATAGTAATCTATTTTATTTATTTTATTTATTGTAGATTATAGACGCGTCGACAACTTAGGTCATTGGCGTCTTAAATACATTAAATAACAATTTTCTTAAAACTAAATGACATCACAAAACATCCATGAGCGGAGGTGGGATTCGAACCCACGACAGTGTGATCCACAGGTCGCTACGCTAACCTATAGTAATCGTTACTCGAGAAGATCTAAATGTACAATTACTCCGATTACTAGTAGTCGAGTATCTGTCCTCTCTTTCGACACTCTTGATTTATGTAGCGGCACTGTCTCTGAGATCTGTGTTGGCCATGAGATGTGACTACTGACTACACTGTACGCTGTCAAATCTGATGGGCGCAGATCTATTGGCAGCATGTTGCGTGTAACCGCCGAAATGAAGAATCCAATGTACTAGTAATCGGTAAAGGATATGAAGTAACGATTACTATAGGTACCTACCGATTACTCCCAATACTCAGAAGTATTCGTAATTGGCATAACTAGTTTTCATTGTGAAATGAACAATAGCTATATTAACTGAACCAGTTGTATAACAACTGTTTTACCTTAAGCGCAAACAATGAGAACTTCGGTGGATTAAATAACTCAATGTTGGCACTGCTGGTGATGGTGAAGAAAGAGAGGTACCTTCAAATGTTTCAACGTAGTGTTATCTTCTGCCGCATCTACACGCCCGTCAAAATATTTATGCCCGACGGTTTTGATTTTGCTTATATAACATTGAACTTTGCTTTGTTCTATTCTAAAGCCTTTTGAACTTCGAAATGCATTGTTATTATATTATATTAACGATTTGAACTAGTATGATTTAAAAGGCATTATCATGTTGCAAATACTTATTTAATTGCGAAAAGTGTTCTTTAAAATAATAATAAAAAAAAATCGGTTGACCCTGCAGGCCATCCCTGGAACTTCTCGCTATTTTTAAGCACTTTGAGTTCGAAGCACTTGATAATATACCCAAAAGTAGATTTATAACATCTTCGAGCTCAAAAATCTGAAAATTGCTGACAACAACACTACTTTAATTTTTGAAAAGCTATAACTTTTGAACGCGTTGTTCGACGCAGTTTTTTAAGCTCTAAAAATATTGTAAGAGGTATAAAATCGATTGGTTTGATTTTGAAAAAACACTTTTTTTGAAATCTGTTGGCTACGATATCTCTCGAACGGATTAACCGATTTTGGTTCGCTTAGCGGCATTCGACGCAGTTTTATGAGGAGAAGAGCTGATTAGATTATGAAATCAATCGGTACAATATTCTAGAAGTTATTTTAAAAAAACATCGTTTTAACAACTTTTTTTTCGGTTTTTTTTAAATTTCTCAAAATCTATTGAGCCGAATCGGTTCAAATTTTCAGGTAATCTAAGTTCAGTGGAATCCTTTCGAATGCCGCAAATCGCTATTCCATCGGTTAAGCCGTTCAAAAGCTATGAGAGGTTTGCATACACACACACACACACAGACATTATCGTAAAAATAGTCAGAATAGCTTCCCAGGATCACAAAACGTTGAGATCTGATGAAAACTCGATTTTCGAAAATCGGGGTGAAATCAATAACTTCCCTATTTTTGAAAATTTTAAATTTTCTTAGCGGGAAGTTAAAAAATATAAATAAACACGGTATGTATTTACAAATAATAAAATTATATTAAAAAAAAGTGTCACTTCTACCGAGTGTGTATAGAAATATGCTGGCAAAGTTTTCTATGAGATTACAAAAGACCGGTCAAGTACCAGTGTAATTCGCGTGTCAAGGACGTACAACTAACAAATTGTACCTGATATATTAAATTAAATTACATTTCTTTAAATCATATCCATAATAATACAAATTAGTCGACCGCATAATTAAGTTTGTTGGTATAATATATTATTATTTTTTTTTCTCGAAAACTATTAGTCAGATAAGATAAGATAAGATTTTATTGTCGTATCATAAAATTTCTACATAAACATTTATACATTTTTATGTTCAGTGTTCCATAGCACCACTGCTTGAATGAGTTGATCTTTCAGTGTACAAAATAACATATTTATAATTTTTGCGGGAAAAATTTGAAAAAACCCACACATTAGAAAATGTTAGTTAGACCTTTAACTAAGTATTGTCTAATAAATGTTTTATCCTTTTGTGTTTACCTCTAGTTGAACCACTGACATAATTTCCTATATCACTGATAATTTTAATAGCACTATTTTTACACGTTTGAAAGAATTTAGTTGTCATTTCACGTATGTATTCTTTTAAGAATTCTATTTTAAGGCTGTCATGAAGTAGCTGGAGGGGTGTATATTTGGGCAAGTTGGCAACGGTTCTGAGACACTTGTTTTGTATTATTTGGAGCTTCGCAAAGTTGGTGTGGCACGTGGAACTCCAAACAGGTGCTGCATACGTCACGATCGGTCTTATAACAGTTTTATATAACAGAAGCTTATTTTCTTTGCTTAGACTATTTTTGTTATTAAATATAGGATATAACTGTCGTAGGACTGAGTAGGCTTTATCAGTTGAATATTTGAGGTGTTTGGTGAAGAGCAATTTACTGTCCAGAATTAGACCTAAGTATTTGACACTTGTTTTGTACGGAATTTGATTGCCACTGACATAGACATAGCGATTTATGTCAGGACGCCGTTTAGTGAAGATAATAGCCTCAGTTTTAGATGCATTTAATCTTATTTTCCATTTTTTAAAGAATGTTTCAATTCTATAGGCAGCCGTTTGTAATTTTCTTGCTATTGTATCAATACGCCACGAAGAAGCAATAATTGCTGTATCATCAGCAAACAGAGACATAACTGTTCCTTTGGTTTGAGGCAGGTCATTTATATACAGGTTGAATAAGATGGGACCTAGGATAGATCCTTGAGGTACGCCAAAGGTAATTGTACGAGCTATAGAACTTGCCTTTCCGATGCATATTTTGAACTTCCTGTCAGCAAGGTAGCTTTGTATTAGCTTAATTAAGTAAACTGGAAAATCAAGTTTTATCAATTTAAACAGCAGGCCTGCGTGCCAGACGGTGTCAAAAGCTTTCTCTATGTCCAGTAGTATCATGCCTGTGTGCTTTTTAAGATTGAAATTATTCATTATGTGATCTGTGACACGTGCTAGTTGTTTCACAGTTGAGTGTTGTTTCTTGAATCCAAACTGTTCAGCTATTAAAATATTATTCCGATGAATATGCCTATTTAGTCTGATCAGAATTACACGTTCAATGATTTTACTTATGCAACTCAGTAGACTTATTGGACGATAACTTTTTATGTCTGCGGGATTTTTTGCAGCTTTTGGTAGTGCTACTACCTTTGCTATTTTCCACTGCGATGGAAAGTGGCTAAACTTGAGTACTGCATTTGTAAGTTTAGTTAGAAAGACTATCCCTTTTATAGGCAAGTGCTTTATTAAGTTACCGTTGATTTCATCAAAACCTGGCGATTTATTGGCACGAAGATTTTTCACAATTGTTTTAATTTCACGAGGTGATGTTAAGGACGGGTTTACATTATTGGTATTAGCAGCAAAATATTTACGTACTTCACGGTGAATTTTGTTAGTATGGTATATGGTGCTCATGTCAGTGTTTTGTTCATGTGTTGAAACAAAATGTCCGGCTAGAGCATTCGCTTTGTCAAAATCCTTGTAAACATAGTTGTTACCACTACGAAGAGGTGGAATTGAGCTACTGCTTTTTTTAAAATGTTTTACAACCGGCCAGAAGGAGTTATTTTTGGTACTAAGACTGCTTAGAAACTTGTTCCAATTCGTATTTTTATACTGATGTATTTTTGTATTGATTATCGTACTTAGTAGAAGCATTAAGCGAAAATACATTGTATATCTGGTTCGTTGAAATTTTCTTCTGATAGCGTTTTTTATTTTAATCAATGATTTTACTGAATGTGGGATATTATTCCGCACGTCGGGTAGTTTTTGCTTGGGAACAGCTTCTTTTCGAGCTTGCTGAATCAAGTCCGTGAAATATGTGACACTTTCTTCAACATCTGCGCTGTTATTAAATCTAAGGTTTAGGTGAATATTAGAATTAATGTAATCCTGGAATAGACTCCAATTAGCTTTTCTGTAGTTGTATTTGGTGCTTATGCGCTCAGATTGTTTTGCTTTTAAACGGATAGAACACTTGACAGGGTTATGGTCAGAACTAAGTAGTGGGCAGGATTGAGGAGTGCTGATATTGAAAATGTTTTTTGTTATGAGAAAGTCTAGAACACTTGGTCTGTATCTTCGCTGAGACGGATAGTATGTTGGCTCTTCGGGGGCTACTATATTTAAATTTCGATTTAGCGTAAAGTTAAACAAGTTGTTTCCAGAACAGTTATTTATAGGACAGTTCCAACTGGTATGTTTCGCATTTAGGTCTCCAAGAACTATAATTTTATTGCCAAGGTTAAATATTCTTGATAGATCTGATAAAGAAATGTTGACGCTAGGAGGTGAGTAAACAGAGATAATGATGATTGGGCCTATGTTTGTCTGCATTTTGACAGCGATTGCTTCGATAGTATTTAGTACAGGAAGTTTTATCGGAGAGTGAACAATACTTTTTTTAATGAGTAGAGCAACACCCCCTCCATGTATATCACGGTCTTCTCTATATACACAATAGTCTTTAACTTTAAGTTTTAAATTAGAGTTCAAGAAAGTTTCGCATATGGCAACTATGTCAAGATTATTGTCTGCTATTATGCACGATAATTCATTGATTTTATTTTTTAAGGAATTCGCATTCCATTGTATTATTTTTATTTTGTTTAGTGTGAATTTAATCGAAAATTTCAATGGCACTTTCTATTATTATCGCCAATTTAGACATTGGATCAGATACTAACTTTAGTTTAGCAGATAGATTTTTGAGTATATCAAACATTTTACTTAAGTTAAAACTAGAAAAAATATTTTTAACTTCCCTGAAAAGATCTCCTAAAGACTGGGTTTTGTCGGCTTCAGATGGTTGTGAGGTAGCCCACGCTGTGGGTCTGCTGGTAGACGGTGTGCTTCTGTTGGTTTGACTCGCCGTCAGCGGTGGATAGCGATGTGATGAGTGAACATACGCATCTTTACGGATGTTTCTGGATGATGATGTATCTTGTCTTCTACTTTGCTGTATTTTAAGATAGACGGCACAGTGTTTATCACTAGCCAGGTGATTTCCACCACAGTTTACACATTTGAAGACATTAGAGTCTTTGTTTAAACAGTCTTTCGAATTATGTGTTCCGGCGCATTTGATGCATTTGTCAGATCTATGACAGTTTTTGGCGATATGTCCAAATTGCTGACATTTATAACACTGCGTTACGCCACTTGTGTTTTTAAATTTCTCCCACATCACAATACAATGGCATATTTTATTACTTTTAATTATTTCGGGTATTTGAGTACCCGCAGCAAATGTAACAATATACACCGGAAGTTTAATTTCACCGGATTCAGTTTTTTTAACCATTTGAGTTACGGATATTACTTTAAATGTTTTACTGATCAAGTCATTTTTAATTTCCTCCACACTAATATTAGGTGGTACATTTCTGAGCACCATTAGTCAGATCTTTTCATTAGCTATTCAACTACATGCATCCAATTTACTCTACCGTCAACGCGTGCGTGAAGAAGTCAAAAAAAAATTACCCTCAATTTTTAGTCTACCAAAAACAGACAAGAAAATATTTTCGTGATTTTGACTCATTGGACTTAATGCCGGCACACAAGCTGTATAAGTTATAACTATATACTTATGCCAAATGTCAAGTCGATGGCGTAATTTGTAATTCCTGAGAAAATCGACTGTGACACCAGACAAACAGACAACAAAATATAACCAAAAGGGTTTTGATTTTTACCATTTTGGTACGAAACCCTAAAAAATTTCATTACAAACATACAGTTTTCATATAAAGAAACCTGATCCCGAGATCGGGATTGCTAACTGATCCGAAAATATTGATACCCAGATCCAAACACTGTTTACAATAACGTGACGGTCCCGGGTCATAATATACCTATACTATTTCCCATCAACAGATGTAGCAATCGGTACACTCTTGGACAAGGATAGAGGATTACTTTACGTATCATTACGTAAAATAGATCCTCTATCCTTGTTCAAGAGTGTAGCGACCACCAACACATATAACAATCGCTACACTCCTGGACAAGGATGTAGGATCTAATTACGTAAAATAGATCCTCTATCGTTGTCCAAGTGTGTAGAGGCCACCAACAAATATATACTAATCACTGCACTCTTAGACAAGAATTGAAGATCTAATTACGTATCATTGATACGTCAAATAGATGCTCTATCTTTGTCCAAAAGTGTAACGACCACCAACAAATGAAGGGAATGTGGAAAAAAACAAGTTATGTCCTTCTGACAAGTTGCTGAGTAAATTGAATTTAAAGTTATTTACATTCCTTGTTCTTTTGCCATCCAATAATTTTAAGTTTTAAAATACGCGGTGACCTACCTATTTCTTTTACCCCACAATTTACCCAGTGCTGAATACCGTTACGGTCTATCAGATGGCACTAACAGCTCAAAAATCAATAAAATATGACATACCCTGTTCTTTCCCCATTCCCTTCAAATATAGCAATCGTTATATTCTTGGACAAGGATAGAAGATCTAATTACGTATAATTGATACGTAAAAAAGATTCTTTATCTTTGTCCAAGGGTGTAGCGACCACCAGCAGACAGAATTGCTACACTTTTGGACAAGGATAGAAGATTTATTTATTGTAGATTATAGACGCGTCGACATCTAAGGTCATTAGCGTCTTTCAACTACACTAAATAACAACTAACTTAAAACTAAACAAGCCGTGAGGTGGGTCGTTTATTAGGACCAAAGTGCGACCCTTGAGGTCCACAGGTCCGAGTTTGATAAATATTTAATAATAATAATTAAATTAGATATTACACAGAAAAGTAATCATTTTAACGATAATTAAAAAAAAAAAACGGCTGAACCGATTTTGATAAAATTTATGTCGGATCAAAATGACGTTAACACGTCTCGATTTACACCCTTACGAAGTCGATATAATTTTTTATTCGCGAAATATTGTATAAAATCTACTTTTTTGGAGTCTATTTGGTTAAGAAAAAAGAACGGCTGAACCTATTTTGAAAGAATTTCTTTCAGATCATATTTACGTTAATACGCGTCGATTGGCACCCTAACGTAGTCTATATCATTTTTCATTCTCGAGATTTCGTCTTAGAAAGAAATGGACACATACGTACGTACGTACAAACACACATACACACACACACACACAGACATATTTTCAAAAATAGTTTAAAAATAGTGTAGTGATCTTGAAACATAAAAATTCGTTAAAAATTTTGATTTCGATTTTCGGACCCATTACAATAACTTCCAATGGGAAGTTAATAACATCACAAAACATCCATGAGCGCAGGTGGGATTCGAACCCACGACAGTCTAGTCTAGAGGTTTCGGCACCAAGCATGCTAACCACTAGGTTATACTACCCTCTGATTAATGATACTTAAATTTGATAGAGAATTTAATTAAGTATCATTGATACGTAAAATAGATCCTCTATCCTTATCCAAGAGTGTAGCAATTGCTTTATCTGTTGGTTGGAAAGAGTATAGTGACGTACTGTGACAATATTATATCCACGTAGAGTTATGAAACAAACTATAGAAGTACAGTTGAGAACAAAGCAAAAAGAGCAGAACCTATTACACGAAGAGCACATCTTTCGATGACGCGTGCCCGCTTGCAGCAAGTGAGCTATGAGCAGAGTTCGGTGAATCAGTGAAGCGATGCAACGGTGGGAATCGGTTTTACTTTTAATAGATAACTTGGCTGGATAAAAAAACAACAACGTTGTGCACGTATTGTTGTCTTCTTGCTTATTCTATCACAAATGGACTGTTTCGCTTGCTCGCCTTCTTGGTTGATGATGAGCAGATTCCCTCTAACTCTTTATTTATGATGAGCGGCGCACTCATAGCAAATGTTTTTAGTACGAGCTTCTATCGTAATTATAACTAACGCATACTAGAAATAAGGGATTAGATGATCTTGCTATCCGAAGACTGACAGAATACGTTTTCGTGCAGGGCAGATCATGGATGGATAACACAATTGGGCTGTTACGTATTTCTAATAATAATTATAATTTTGTTTCTTATATAAAACATGTCCATTGGACCGGAGACTTTAATATATAGAACTAAAATAGATGCTTAAATAATTAATAATTGCAGTGCAAAATGTATTTTTTCCATTTGCATGTTTTCATTTGTTGAGGTTTTCAATTACATATTTCTGTTTCAGATAGAAATAGTCATGCAAAATTTGACAACACTTGCAACTTTGAAAGGTTCTTCAAATTTATGTAAGTAATTCATAAGAAAATTAAGCAAAATCGCAGGATAGTGGACAATATAATTTGATTTATTAAATTAAATGTACGACGTTTCGTCTATAGATTTAGACGAAACGTCGTACATTTAATTTAATAAATCAAATTATATTGTCCACTATCCTGCGATTTTGCTTAATTTTATTATAATCACGATGGACACGATTTCTAATATAAGTAATTCATAAGTTTAGTCCAATTTCATTAAATAAAAATAATTATTTGTGTTGTTTACGTCCATCATATATCTATTATAATATCGAAATTTTTTAACGGGAAATAAGAATCAATTATAAATGCGTAAAGTTTTTATTATCTTGCCAACGTTTCGTTAACTTTCTTAACTTCGAGGGCTCTACAAACAAATAATGTAAAATGATAGTTTTTCACGTTATCATACGACGTAGATTTGTTTGCATTCAGGATTCGAATAAATACAGGACATCGACGATGCTTCTTCAATATCTTAATAATTCAGTAATACAATTACATTATACAATAGTAATGTACTGTGTAAGGCTTTCGTGGCCGTCGTTTAATCTTGACGAGTTTTTTGGGCTATTAGGCCATCGTTTGTTCAAGTTTTTGGTTCTTGACGTTCCGCCAACACGCGTGGTTGGCATTTTCAAAAGCTGTTCTCCTTTCCGATGTACAATTACAACTGGTTTCTACCTGGGTCTCAGCCGGTATTTATAAGCTGTATGTGTACGGCGTTCTTAACCGATGTTTCTTTTTCAGGAAAACTTTTCCGAAAGTTTCTCTTTTAGGTACCTGTTTGTCTATGGGAGAAACCAGTTGTAATTGTACATCGGAAAGGAGAACATCTTTTGAAAATGCCAACAACGCGTGTTGGCGAAACGTCAAGAACGAAAAACTTGAACAAACGACGGCTTAATAGCCCAAAAAACTCGTCAAGAGTACTGTACTGTTTTTATTTTTGATCCTACACACGGTCTCTGAACTAAGTAAATAACATTATAGTACATATTGTTACAAAACTGTTTTCTGAGTTGGTGGAATAAATATTTATTTACAATAATTAAAAATACAACAATAATGAATGCAACAACGAAAAGTCAGTTCTAACAATCAACACAAGTAATTAACACTTAACTATATACAATTGACTACACTAATATTTATTTTATCAGGTGAATTTATATCACGGATTTATTTCTAACGTTTATTTATGTCTGTCCTTTACTCAGTTACTTCAGTACTATTTATTTTTATCCACTCCACTATTTATATCACTGTACTGACTGATTCGACCGTTGATTGACTAATATTTATATCACTAATCCGCTTTGGTTGCACGACTCACCATTGACTGCGTATTCGACACTACACTGACTGACTGATCCACTCGCACCTCGCTGTTTATATACGCTGTCTGGCTGGAGCCCAATGCTTCTCGCGTTCTCTGGAACATTCCTGCAGTTACTCGTTGTTCAGCAAGCAGACACCGCTTCTCGATTTCTCTACCTGACGTTTATATACAGGGTGATCCGTAACACTATACTCGTATATTCACCACGATTTATAAATTCAAGGTAACAAATATATAGATACTTAACAGGTCTCTGATCTTGCTGACAATCAAATTTCGCTGTCACACCGAAATCTTTCAGAGCAAAGCCGGAACGAAAAACATACTTTATAAATTGTCATTCTGTATGTAGTTTCCCCAACCCTAAATGTGGAGATTACGCTTGAACGATTAAAATCAGATATACTCACCTTTATAAACATTACCTGTTCAATATCAACACGGAACATTTATCATATATTTATTACTATTTTCAAAGTGTTATATTTTTTATTTTAATAAATCATCAGTTTTGACATCACGTATAATCTTTACATCTCAATTTTTTCACGGTTACACATCGTGTCAATAAACAAATTATTTTTTATATCCTTTTAAACTTCAATAGTTATATTGAAACATTTGTGATGTATGAATTTTTGCACAGTAGGAAGTATTTTGATTGAAATTTATAGGGAGTTAAAAATAATACAAATTGAATTATTCATACAGCTGTTTTTTCTATCAATAACTGTAACCCTTGTATTTTAAACTAACCTGATAATTCGTTTAAGGGACACTAACTAAGGGATGCTTTATATTTTTATTGTAGTAAATTATATCATGCTGAGCTGAATAAGAATTTTAAATTAAGTTTGTTACAACATTGTAATTTTAAGAACAGAAAAAAACACTGACTAAAAGAATTGTTATCATTTGGATTTTTTTTGACTTGAATAAAGTCTGATGTACGTCTTATACTGGGGTGTCATTTTAGAATTATTACATGTAGCAGAAATAGTCGGAAGTGGTTGACATGTGAAACAAAACCCAGCATGTATAACTATGTTAAGGTCTCAGACAGAGTAAGCCAGGTGGCCGTGGTGGAAAAGTAGGATAGGTACAAACGTCAAGCCCAGGTTCGATTCCCGAAGGATTTTAATATTTTTTTTTAGTAATAAAAATATATAGTTATTGGACAACAAATTAAAATATAAAAAATTAAATTACAATTAAGTACCTATTTTATTTATTATAAAAAATAATTTTAATAAATCAATATAAGTAAACATTAATTGTACAATAAAGGCTCCAAAAAACATGCCATGAAGTGGGTCGTTTATTAGGACTAAAGTGCGACCCTTTGAGGTCCACACGACGAACTTCCCAGTTTGATAAATATTTAATAATTATAATACATAATTAAATTAGATATTACACAGAAAAGTAATCATTTTAATCATTAAAACATAATTATTATTTATTTTTAACAATAATAAAAAAAAAAAGGCTGAACCGATTTTTATAAAATTTATGTCGGATCAAAATGACGTTAACACGCCTCGATTGACACCCTTACGAAGTCGATATCATTTTTCATTATCGAGATTTCGTCTTAGAAAGAAATGGACACATACGTACACACACACACACACAGACATCTTTCTAAAAATAGTGTAGTGACCTTGAAACATAAAAATTTGTTATACATTTTGATTTCGATTTTCGGACCCATTACAATAACTTCCAATGGGAAGTTAATAAAAGTATCGCAAGAGAGCATCCATCCGCCACTGCATTTTTTTTTGGTGGGGTCATATTCTTCTATGCCTTCGAAATATGGCTCGTCATTAACCACGTGTATATTGTTTATTTGATTATGCAAATATGAGCACATAATATGGCTATATAATATTATGTAGGTACTTCATAACCTATCTAGGTATATATAAATGTATATTGGATTATTTTCCCGAACGGTGGAAAATGGTTCCTTGTGCTGTGAAGCGTACATTCATAATAACATCACTGATCCATCACAGAATCACCCCCACTGTAATCACATTTCCCATATCTCTGTGTGGTGTATTATTCGCTGTATCTGAGTGTATGCCGTATAAAACTTAATTCCCATGTATTATGGATCCACGCACTTTGTATGATTACCGATGTAATTGTATGTCAGTGGCACTATAACAAGGAAGGATCTCACCAGCTATTTAAATTTCACCTTCCTTAAAAATGAAAATAGGTACTTATAGTTTCTACTATCTAGTATCAACAATTTATTGGATTTGTGTTTTATATGAATTTTCAACACTTAGAAAATTCATTGCAAGTAATACGAACATAAGGTCATTTTTAACTTCCCATTGGAAGTTATTGTAATGGGTCCGAAAATTGAAATCAAAATGTATAACAAATTTTTATGTTTCAAGGTCACTACACTATTTTTACACTATTTTCAGAAAGATGCCTGTGTGTGTATGTGTGTGTGTACGTATGTGTCCATTTCTTTGTAAGACGAAATCTCGAGAATCCAAAAATGATATTGACTACGTTAGGGTGCCAATCGACGCGTATTAACGTAAATATGATCTGAAAGAAATTTTTTCAAAATCGGTTCAGCCGTTCTTTTTTCTTAACCAAATAGACTCCAAAAAAGTAGATTTTACACAATATCTCGCGAATAAAAAATTATATAAACTTCGTAAGGGTGTCAATCGAGGCATGTTAACGTCATTTTGATCCGACATAAATTTTATAAAAATCGGTTCAGCCTTTTTTTTAATTATTGTTAAAAAGAAAATAATAATTATGTTTTAATGATTAAAATGATTACTTTTCTGTGTAATATCTAATTTAATTATTATTATTAAATATTTATCAAACTGGGAAGTTCGTCGTGTGGACCTCAAGGGTCGCACTTTAGTCCTAATAAACGACCTACCTCACGGCTTGTTAATTTATTTTTTTTATTATAATTTATGCGGTATAACGGCCCCGTCCGACTTCGCCCGGGTGTTAAGAAAGCCCGAGTGCAATACACTACTCACTCGCTTCGCTCGTTCGCTATAAAACATAAAGAAAATAGATAAACGGATTACTACAGGGAGAGTGACATCGGACGGAATTCTGTAAAACTATGAGCGCAAACTAAAGTAAAAAAAATATAATTATTGTCAAAGAAAGAATATAACAGAAATAAAAATATATAAATAAATATCATGTAGAATTTAGAAAAAAAAGCCAAAAATTCTACGATGCCATCAGTTTCCGAACCCGAGTCCCTGTGCATTAGAGCGCTACGATGTAACCTCTGCGCTACGAGTGGAACAGTTGAGTACGGCCGTTTTTATGATATATAAGTATGTTGCGAATTCTTACGGTCGGGTTACGAATTTAATTAATTAATTATTATTATTTATTACTTAATTATTTATTACTTAATTATTATCCAACTGATGGTGAAAACCACATCAAAATCCGTTGCGTGATTTAGGAGGATCGTTAGCGGTTTATCAGACAGACAGACAGACGCGAAAAGCGACTTCAATTTATACTATGTAGAGATTAAGACAATGTTAAGTATCATAATATTACATATCTTATTGCAAAACTTATTGCAAAATCTATGAACTATTGTATTAATATGATTTTGGGTATGAGCGTAACCTGGAAGCACTATGCGTTTTCCAAATTTTTAAAAGGTACTTTTTTAAGTAATAAGCTTTGTTAAAAAACAGAATCTTCGACAAAAATAACTTTATTTCAAGTCTTCATGGTTTCCGGGCTTGCAGGCCGTGGTCGAAGTTTTTCGTCACAAAAACAAACGAATTAGAGCCACTGCTTAAAATTGACGACCGACGCGACGTACTCTTGCTCCATATCACACAGACGGTAATGCGCGTACACCGGAGAGAGCTTCTACACTCAGATAACCGGATGACCGTAATCTCCGGATAACGAGACTTCACGCCAATATTGCAACACGACACCCACTGTACTCATGCAGCCGTCTGACATAGACGGCTTATGTCGTCACAGATATGCTACACCAAATATCGCTTGATGTTTATAGTTTCTGAAACTTTTTCATTATGGGAAAACTATTGACAAAATCCAATCAGATTTCATATAAGTACAGTACCTATGTAAACAGGTAAGGTGTACAGTCGCGGACTTAAAAAAGTTTACACCTGTATCATCTAGTTACCGGTTTTTTTAATTTTTGCATATTGTAATTTGGCTTTTGATAAAAAATGTATCAATTACTAAGGTTAGATCCTAAAAATTCAATAAAAAATTATTATCAAAACACCTCAGTTGTTTATTATACAATCCAAATTACTCAATATTATTCAATTAAAACATAAAAAGATTTGATAATATTTGATACTAGCAAATTCCTTCCTCCAATCTTGCAATAATTCTTTTTGTTCATCGTTTTAACAATTTTGAGGCATTTAAACAACAATTATTTCTTTTAATTTTTGACATTTACATTTACCTATTAAAAACTAAATTTGTTGTTAAGCTACTGACTTTTTGTGAACTCACACAGAAAAACTCAAGTGTAAACTTTATTAAGTCCGCGACTGTACATAGGAAATTTAGCATTGGGAAAAATGATTGGATCAGAATGAGCGATGACTCCATAATTTACGTATTTATATAGAGTAGCTATGATAATTTTAGTGTTTCTATAACACGAAAATTACCGTAGCAACCCTATATAAATACGTATTTTTTGAAGTGTTTCTATAACATGAAAATTACCATAGCAACCCTATAAAATACGTAAATTATGAGTCATGACTCATTCTGATCCAATCATTTTTTACCTGTTTACATACTGTATAATATTTCATGTAGTATTTCGTAGAAATTTACGTAAATAAATATACATCAAAATATACATTCTTGATGGTCAAAATTAACACACCACACGGCTCTTATGTTAACATTTTTAGAGTTGAAGGTATTGGATTTTTTGATTAAATCAAGGTAAGCTTGAACTCGAAAGAGTATGGTGAATTCCTAGAGAAATATTTTCTGCAACTCTGTGCAGTGTGCGGGCGTCGAAGTCACCAATGCATTGCAGAAATCTTGCAGGTAGCAAATGATCTCCATTTCTTTGTCACATGGTTTTTGGACAACAGTTGTCCAAAAACTATGTGAATAACAACATCATTCAAATAATGTTTATAATATCACTCTTATAAAATTAATTACTGAAGATGCCTAAAAAGGCGAATCGTTGAAAATAAATAAAACTATTTCTATATATAAATATAAATTGGCTGCAAAAAATTTTCCAAAAAATCCTATAATATCTTCAGCCGTACTAAACTCACTGTACGCATTGTATAATTTGTTAGTAATCGATAAAGAAATCGTTGTAGCAATATTTATTTGTCTAATTAGTTGACAATATAAAATTTAAGGGTGTAGTAAAACATTTTTCACCAGCATTTGAAGTAAATCAACTTTCTCAGCACGCACGTACTACATGGTCAATGCGAAATGAACACGTTCCCTGTAATCCCGTATTTATAATACGGGATTATGACTACATATCATACGGTACTCGTATTGCAGAAAAGGGAAACATACGGGAACTCATGAGTTGCCAAGATTATACAATGTGTCTTATTTTCGATGGGATTGCAGAGAAAATATCAAACGTAAATATGGAACAAAAAGTTGACTCATTGGTACGTACTATGAGTCAACTTTTTGTTCCATATTTCTGCCATCTAATCATTTTCAAAAATTCTGCAAAAAATCAAATTTTTGAAATTTGGACACATCCTCGTAGCTCGGTTAAAGGTTCCAAAAAATGTTTAAATTCATTTCTTGTTCCATGTATTTTATGCAGAATTTGATCATATAATATATATCTATCTATACCTACTCTTATTATAAAGAGATAAATTTGTACATTAAGACGCTAATCTCCAAAACTATTAGACCGATTTGAATGAAACTTTCACCAGCACATTCCTTGGTTCGTCAAGATTCTTATAGGCTATTCAATCTGATTTATACCAGAATCTGGGCCAGGCAACTATAATATTATATTTTTAATCGATTTTTAAATTGAAATCAACATAAACTTGGTTTTAATCAATCTTGGATTCAATCCGCGACTTGTACACAGGGCGAAGCCGGGCCGGTCAGCAAATATTATGAGTGATTTTTGTTTCAGTAGATTTTGAGATATCACACCTTACAATTCTATCGCAAATAAGACACATTGTAGATACTCTAATACATGTAATGCATGCATTTATTAAGTTACCTATACAAAAGCCGTGTATACGAGGGGTCATGAATTCGACAGCATGTCATCAAAATCTTGTTGCCAAATCATAATATTGAACAGTGGTGCACTCCACCCCTTGTTATTTATACTGATATAAATAGTATTTAAAAAAATAAACTTTTTTTAAAAAGTGCGATTTTTTCAACAATTTACAAATTACAAATTCCAAGGCGCGTCGCGTTCATATAATATACAATTTGATTTAAGAATTGTTGGAAATGAGCACTTCCGTGACACAAAGGATCAATAAAAAGCAATACTGACTTTTTTAAATTTGCATTTTACTATTTAATTTAATTTAAAAAAATCAGTATTGCTTTTTATTGATCCTTTGTGCCACGGAAGTGCTCATTTCCAACAATTCTTAAAACTGTTTTCAAGAATCAAATTGCTCTATTTAAATATAGCAACTTCGAATACAATTTGATGTTGGGTAACAACTAATTTTTTTTATAGTAGTAGATAGGTGGTTATCCATGTGAGGTTTTAATTTTGCGTGTTATGTTCTCAGAATTTATCACTATGTATAACAATTTAAATTTATTCCAATTAAATATAAATATTGTATTTTTTAAGCGCGATAACTGAGTAGTACATATCAGCTTTAGCCAAGCATTATCCCCCCCTCTCCCGTTGAAAAACTCGCAAAAACCGATTTTCAAATATAGACTACTATAACTAAAAACATTAGTTAGGTACCTATACGTTGATGAATCATTTCTTAAAATGTGCAACTTTTCGCGCCCAACGCTTTATATATAAATTTCTTGTAAGCTCAGAAAAAAGTTTTGTTTGCTTTTTTTAGTAGGTGTTTACATTTATAAAAGCGTTATTTTTAAATTTTAAACTTCCCGCTAAGAAAATTGAAAATTTTCAAAAATAGAGAAGTTATTGATTTCACCCCGATTTTCGAAAATCGAGTTTTCATCAGATCTCGACGTTTTGTGACCCTAGGAAGCTATTCTGACTATTTTTACGATGATGTCTGTATGTGTGTGTGTGTATGTGTATGTAAACCTCTCATAACTTTTGAACGACTAGACCAATCGAATCGCGATTTGCGGCATTCGAAACCGATTCGGCCCAAAAGATTTTGAGAAATTCCAAAAAAAAACGAAAAAAAAAGTTGTTAAAACGTTTTTTCAAAATAACTTCTAGAATATTGTACCGATTGATTTCATAATCTAATCAGCTCTTCTCCTCAGGAAACTGCGTCGAATGCTGCTAAGCGGACCAAAAACCGTTAATCCATTCGAGAGATTACGTATAGTCAACAGATTTCGAAAAAAGTGTTTTTTTCAAAATAACTTCGAGATTTCTCAACTAATCGATTTTGGTATAATCGATTTTGTACCAAAATCGAATAGCGCGTTCAAAAGTTATAGCTTTTCAAAAACTAAAATAGTGTTATCAGCAATTTTCAGATTTTTGAACTCTTTGAGTTCAAAAATCTACTTTTGGGCATATTATCAAGTGCTTCGAACTCAAAGCGCTTGAAAATAGCGAGAAGTTCCAGGGATGGCCTGCAGGGTCAACCGATTTACAGATTTTTTTAAATATTATTTTCTTGACGCGGTTAAAAAGTATGTGCATCAAATAATTTTAATATCTCCCAGTAACAAGTCGCCACCACTGAAAACCTAAATAAAGTTATATACCTTGTATAGTACCAGCATAATATCAGAGCTCTGCTTCAAATCAGATCACGGCTAGATGCATCCGTATTGTGAGTACTAGAAAGTAGAAGCTACTGCAACAGGGGATTAGTATGATTACTATGGCCACTGGAAACGACACGTGGCGCTTGGTGGTGTATTTGGCGTCCGTACGCCCCACATCTCCTGGATTCGTCAGCCATTCAGTCAGGGGATTGACGGCATCTCCTTTATACAACAGGGACCATCGATCAGAGGATCTCCACCTCTCTGAATACGCGTGCATAGTACATAGAAAGTGAATTTACCACCATAATACGAGTCTATTTAGACTTTGCAATTCAATCTCTCAAGGGAAATTGATTGTACTGCTCTATATGGTTAATGCCTGCTACTGGCACTGAATTATCGGTCTGTCTTGTCGAAAGAATGACATGAAATATAAGAATTGTTCGAACGTTGCAATTATTTTAAGACAGTTTTTTTAATTATTTATTTTTATTGAAAATTTTGTTGGAAAGCAGCCAATTATTATACAATTATTATATAATTATTCATGTAATATATTTTGTTACTTTCGTTTCTTTTTTAAAAGTTTTCAAAAGTTCGCGCGTAATTTCACTACAGTCCCTTTCATTGTTTTGGCTAATATATGATGGTCTTAACACTTAGGTACTAGAGAAACTCTACGTAAGGCCGCACATTATTCCCTGAAATGCACAATTAATGTATATCACGAGAAATTTCGAGTCGCTGAGTAATCGTCAAATCGCGATATAGTACCCTAAATCGCACGTTTTCGATAAAAAAAAGTATAGCATATCATGAGCGCAGGCCTGTTGTAGATTATAGAAGATATAAGCGCCTTTCGAATTGATGTTGACTAAATTGGAAAACTTGTACTGTTGACTTACTTAATTGAATAAACATTGTAGATATATAAAAATTATAAATTATAGACGTTTGACAACAGAGATCATATGCACTTTAATAAACATGGTAATTATTAAACGTTTCGTATGCGAAATATTAAATAATAATTTAATGGGAATCTCCTAAGTTTTCGTTGTGCTGAGAAAAGATTATAATAAACTATAAAGTATGTAGGTATATCTTGAATCATAAGAGGAGAAAGTAGTATTAAAGTGCTATTTCATTTCTTAAAATATAGCTGCCACTCTCTTAAATTAAAATACTCCAAAGCACAGTTTACAATAAGATTGTCTCCCATAAAATGTGGGATTATTTAAATGAATTTCTAAAATCACCACGCTTTATAAATAAATCAGCTTGATATAAAACAGTTTTTTTTTTTCATTTAAATAAAAACTATGGATTATAATATAAGAAAGTAATCTTCCTTCTTTATTTTTTATTTAAGACTCAGAAACTATGATGAAATGAAATTACTTAACTTCATTTTAGTATTGGCAGAATGAAATAGTAAATTGTATTTCTAGCGTCTTAATGAGGTATATTACTGACAAGTAGTGACAGTACGTTAGAACGAGCGATTTAGCGAGTTTTAGTCACACGAGTCATTATATCAATACGCACGAGAAATGTATGATATTTTTTGCCTTACCCACTATAAAATAGCTACTTTTCACTTCGTTTCAAAAAAATTTGACAGATCATTTTCGTCGCCTACTTCACTTTTTTAGTAGGCCATGAGTATAGCTATCGCAGTACGCACACACAGTAAATAAACATAAATCACTATGGAAACTGTTTACTTACCACACTAGTGTGTTTCACTTTCAACACATCTGCCGGTAAACTGACCTAGTCCATGCATACAATATATACGCATGTAAAGTAACTATTTTATAGTGGGTATGTCAAAAAAATATATTCAGATACCCACTGTAATTTTAAAAAATTATAAGCTTCATTTAAGAAAATCTTCTAAAATAATAATTAGATTGACGACTTTTTCAGCTATCAGCTTACATCTCATTTTATTGTCGATATTGCATTATCACAATCCATTTACAGTAAGTAACGAAATGCAAATTATTGTTATTACATTAATTTGCAATTCAAGCCCCCCTCTAGTTATTTTGCATATAATAGGCTATACAATGCTCGCGTAATTGCAGTAGATAAACTCTTAGGGGTGCATTTTAATTGTATTACTTTGGAGACATGATATTTACATTAAGTATAACCTCGAGTATACCATTCGCATCCTATCATTTTTCTTTATTAAGCTCTTTAGTTTTTAATAATTTTGTTTATTTTTTCCAGTCTATTTTTTTAAGATTTTTAAGATATACAAAATTTTTATGCCTTTAATTAACGCTGATTAGTTTTTGTAGGAATGTCACCCGTAGATTTAACTTTACTGCTTAATGAATGAATGTGCCCCGAGTCATATGATTGAGAGTATTAAAAAAAAAATGGAGAACTTGATCTAATCTATACATTTATAATCTATACATTTATAATCTATACATTTATAAAGTAAGTTCGGTTTTGAGCTCAGATCGATCTGAGTGCTCCAATGCGTTCGAATTTAACATTTATATGCTCTGAAAGATCTCTATCCTGCGTTCGAATTTAAAAGTTGGAGGAGATCGAGCACGATCTATGAGCTCCGAGGAAAGCGAGCGAGCAAGCAGATTTAACCATCTTCAGAGCATTCATTTTAAAAATGAGCGGAAACACTTGTTGTGAGAATGGATAAATTTCGAAGTTTATTTATATGAGGTCATTTTTCAATAGGTAAAAATACACGAATAATATTTGTTCAAAGAATAGTAATAACCAATAAGTCTATATCGCACAGAATGATTAAATAAAATATTTATTATATCTATGGGTCGAAAAAATTAACAACCGGTAGTACTATTAATTTTAAAATAAAGGAATAAAACGAGAAAAATTGTGAATCATGATTTATTATTATAACAATGTTGAATTAAATCAAAATGAGGAGCAATAAAGAATAAGTATATTTCGGCTTTAGTAATAAGAATTTAACTTGCTAGGGCCATTTTATTCTGACGTTTGGAAAAATCTGCTAGATTACGTTCGGAACTGTTTAGATGGCTCGATTTGCTGGCTTGTCACGTGACCAAAAATCTGTTCGCTCGGCTTGATCAATCGAGTGCAAAATCGAACTTACCCATAATAAAATCGTAGACGCTTTTTTTATCTGTTTATATCTGTCTTGTGTGTGCACGCTAATCTCAGCAATGGCTGAACCAATTTGAATGTGGTTTTCAGAGATGTATTGAGATAAGATTGGGCTAACATTTAGTGTTTGTTTCATTTAAATCGGTTGACAAATAAAAAAGATCTGTCAATTTTAAAATTCGTCTCACGTTCGTTGTGACACCGTTAATGCAAATGTCAAAACGTATAGGGTTGGGTTGACTGTTCATTTATGTGACACCGTTAATGCAAACTATTTTCAAATGATTTTAAGCCCAACTTCGCTTCGCAGGGGAAAGATTCTCGTGGGGGGATAATAAATCTTACTTCGCTTCGCAAGTGGAGAATTTCTCGCGGGAGGGATAATAAATCTTACTTCGCTTCGCAAGTGGAGAATTTCTCGCGGGAGGGATAATAAATGAACAATATACTATTATACGTGAGTGGAGCCACGGGTAGCCGCTAGTGAATAATTTAACAGTATGGTTTTGCCTTTTGATCCTCAGATATATGATTATATTTTCATAAGATAATTCTAAGGTCTTTATTTTCAAGTCAATTTATAATATTTAAAAGTCTAATATTTATTTTAATGATATATTTTTATTTATGCATTCCCTACCTATTCCAATTATTTTATGTAAGCTTATATACGTTTTAGCTACCATTTAATAATGATTTGTTTATCGTTTGATACAAAATATAACGTATTGACACGCGACCACAGCCAACCCGATCAAACACGCAAACCTATATTTTTTACCTACCAAAACTACTCTTTATGATAAATATTATGTAGTATTACGCAAAAATAATAAATTAAAGAGACCGTCCCGCATTTTTTTTTAATGCATCATCAAGAGCTCATACCCAACCCAGAATATTGTAAAAGGTATCCCACCAAAAACATAAATGTGTAAAAGAGGCTAAGTTCGGTGCAAAGAACATCTTCGCCTAAAAAAGAATTGAGATCTAAGTGGGTGCCAAGTTTTCACTTGGCAAGTTTTCATGTTTTATATTATGAATAAACGATTCGTGTGTGAAAACTTGCGAAGTGAAAACTTGGCACCCACTTAGATCTCAATTCTTTTTTCGGCGAAGATATTCTTTGCAAAAAACTTGGCCCCTTTTTCACATTTATGTTTTCGGTGGGTTATCAACACTTTTTGTTAAGTTACATTCTACTTAAATATTATCTAGACACATATAGTTAAGTATTCATCATACTCCTCCCTCCCGCGAGAAATTCTCCCCCTTCGAAGCGAAGTCGATCTGGTGGTGTTAATAATATTAGTAGGATTCCGCCTGTACACTACAAAATGCAAAATAATTTCGGAGTTACTATCCCACAGGAATTATCCCCCCCAGCGAGAAATTTATCAAAATTAAATATAGCCTATTACTTAAAGACTGTCACTAAATATCGCTGCTAGTAACTTATTTTTAATTATTTTATTATACATTTCTTTAATTTAGCAATGCCCACTAGAGGTTAGAAATAGTAACAGATTTTTCGTTTGGAAAGCTGTCACTAAAATCGTTGCTAGTACCTATACCTACCTATAACTTTTTTTAAAATATATATAAATGTGGTGAAAGCGCAACTATTAATCACAGCTATACCTCCACCACATAGTTTACATATATTACTTGATATAATTAGTAATAGAAATGTGATAATTTGTAGTTATTAGATTTTTTCCTTTGTATACGCCTAATGATCTACCTTGATGTCAAATTTCAAGTTTCTAAGTCACCTTGAAGTGGTCTAGGTTTTTGATGAGTCAGTCAGTCAGTCAGTCAATGAGTGAGTGAGTGATAAAAATTGCACTTTTCAGAACTTATTAACTCAAGAAATTTAAGATTCTAGGTGTTCAAGAGGGCCATATTAGACATACAAAGTTACAAGTTTGTAGGTTTAATATTTTTTTAGTTATGGGGGGTCGAAAGTAGCTCGAAATGGTTCGTGTAAATATACACAGTCAGTGTTACCTTACTTGGTTGACAAACTGCCGTGTGTTTAGATATTCTCTCCGAATTCTTATTTACGTAATTTAAAGTCGTCAATAATACTAACGCACTTAAAACTCGCGCTAAACTTGACGTAATCTGACTCTAGCCAATAGTCTTTGCGACGAGGTTAAAAAGTGAGGATCTAAAATAACTTAACCACGAGTGCCTGTCTCCTTCTACTGTAACGCAAAGATGCTAAATGCAAAAACAATTGGGTTTTTAAATGAATTTTTTTTTTTACTTAAATGGAAGGACCACATACAAGTTTTATAGCAAAACTTTTTTTTTTATTTTTTTTGCTTACTAATTAAAAAGTTATATTTAAATAAAAATTAATTTTTAAACTCAGTTCCGATAACGCGCCGAAAGAATCCGAACGCGGGTGACGTCATTATGTTATCTGTGGTCTTTGTATCCATGGTTACCAAGTTAAAAATTTATTATTTTTGATAGTATGTGTAATACATATACACAAATACCAACAAATGCAGACACATTTTAACATAACGACGTCACAAACATTCCTGGCGCGTTTTGAAGTCACGTGATATTTTTTAAATTTTTATACATTTTAATTAATTTTTAGTAATTTATCTATAGCTTTAAAAACATTTTTCTTTTCGATTTTCAATATTATTTATGTTAAATTATTAGAAAAAATTAAAAAATTAATAATTTTTTTTAAACTTAAATACCTAATTATGCATGCTTGTCTTCTAAAAGCACAGGCACTTCGCAATGGTATCGGTGCTGTTACCATAGTTACCATTCATAAAACTATTGTATCATTACCGATATCGTCGTTATTATACGTGTCTGTTCTTTCTAGTGGGGCCGCCAAGCAACGAATCCAACTTCAACCTTGCACTTTCAGATAGAGAGATACCACTCGGTACGAATGGGATCTCTATCTAGGGGCCCGGTCGCGGGGCCCAAAATGCCTTCACATCTTAAAGTGAAGATATGGGTTCGATCAACATTCGTACCGAGTGGCATCTCTCTATCACAAAGTGCAAGGTTGAAACGCCTAACGGCCCCACTATTCAGGAGATGGTAGATTTAAGACCAGTATAGATAAAAATATTTGATTTGAGTCGATAAAATGCACGAATCGCAATAATTATTTGATTGAAAATGAAAATAATATCACAGCCAAATTTTAATAGTAACTGACGAGTCCATGTTCAAAATTAAGTTATATTAATATTTATAAATCATAAAGTTCTTGGCTTCCAATTATGCACTATACGAAAAACATTATTAATAGCATCTGAATATTTCTAATATAAATTAGCAATATTACTTAATTTTCTGCAAAATGTTTAAAGCTTTGCAGTATTCCTTAATTGAATGTAAATTGCTGTGGTATGATTTTAAAAACTAATTTAGTTTCGGGCGACTTTTTAACAGCGTGAAGTAAATACAAAAATAACAAAACTAATTTATAACTGCTATGAAAATTTATTAACGATTCAATTTATTGTTATTACTACTATATTCGTTTAAATACCATTTTAACTTTTCTATAATCATAATATTTCAACACTCCGTATTGATTCCACCTTCGTTATTTATTTTTGTCAGCGTGAAATCCACGTTATTTTATTTATTGAAACTATATTTCTTAACATCAAAATAAGTATCAAAAAAAAAAAAAAACAAGAAGAAAATCGGTATTGAGAATCACGGAAGTTCCAAACTAATTTCTTAAATGAAAAATTTCAATTGAATTTACCAGAAAGTCCTTAGACGAAAGGTACTTATGTCGGGTTTATCGTACATTTTATTCACGCAGTTATGTTAATTCGCTGTTATTTCTATGGTTTTACGTATAAAAATTTAATAGCGATTAACAAAACAGCGTGTTAAATGTACGATAAACCCGACATTGTACGATATTAATTTAAGTACAAGTTATGCACAAAATTGCGTATATTTCCAAAACCGCACTGATAGATTGGCACCAAAAATCAATATACGTATATGGAGTTCTTACTGAGAAATTTTCGCAAAAATAATATTTCGAATCGGTGCATTTTGGCAGAAGTTATTGTGAGCGAAAGAAAATTCCACAGACACACGTCCGACACAACACACACACACATACGCACAGCCGCCCGCCGTGCGGAAAATTACATTTCATTACGTTTTGAGGGTAGGCTAATTAGAATCTGGCCTTATATCGGACACCATTTTTCGACCCCATACCTATAACGGAACATAATATTATGAAGTAAAACAATCTGATAAAATAATTTCCGCTTTGCAAGTTTTTCCATTACTAATAGTTCCCGAGTTTACAAGCACTTTTTCATCAGGTATGTAAGTAGTATCTCCCAAGTCAAAAATATGAACATTAAATAAACTACTAAATATGCAGTATGCACCTACCACATTACAAATTTCACTTAAATATTAAAAAACAGTAGATTGTATATCTAATGGGGCATATTACGGCGAGTGATGACAGTATGTAAACACGAACGATAGCGAGTTTTTACAGTCACACGAGCCGTAATACCATTACGTAGGAGACATTATGTTATTTTTTGTCATACCCACTACAAAATACCTACTTTTCACGTCATTTGCGTCGCAAACTTTCCTTCCACAGTGTGCCGCCAAGTTCGTGCAAGTAAGTAATGACAGGCGCACGTAGGCGTATAGAGCGAATAAACAGAAGTTGCTATGGCAACCGTTATTTTCTGCGCTAGTGCGGAAAACAGAACATTTTCCAAACATAGCCTGCCTGTTGAATGACTCATTATTAAAGGCCGCTATACATATTTCGAAAGTAGCTATTTTGTAGTGGGTATGGCAAAAATGAATTTTAAAGGTTCTAAACGTTGTATATAGACATGAAATTCTATTTTTAGGGTCCCGTAGCCAAATGGCAAAAACGGAACCTTTATAATTTCGTCCTGTTCGTATGTCACAGCCATTTTACTCGGAGATTATTGGCTCATATAGATGAAATTTGGAAGGTAGGTATTTTCTATGAACCGCTATACAACGATGTGGTGAAATTACGAAAAAAAATTAGGGGTGGCACACCATACATTTAACTGAGGGATGAAAAAGAAAATTCCAGTGTGGGGTATCGTTTGATAGGTCTTGAAAAATGATAATGAAGTTTCAAAATGACTTTTTTATTTTAGTCAATATAGTTGGTGAGATATGCGCTTCTAAAGTCGTAAAAAGTGTGCCCCCTCCCTCTAACTTTTCAACTATGGGGTGGAACTCGGGGTGGAAAATTCTGATATCATGGTTTCAATAAGATATGTTGTGTAGTTTTTGAGATATGGGATATTTTCGGTTACACGCTATTTTTTTGAGTTTACCGCCGCACAATTTTTTTTCATAGTGTCCAAGACTATAAATTATTATTAAATTTATTATTAACTTTGAATTTTAACCGTGAACGTTCATCCCGACTACGGAACCCTTTACTGTGCGTGGCCCGACACGCACTTGTCTACTTTTTTTCTCTTATTATAAATGTAACCACAGAGCATGAACACTTTTATCTCGACGCACATTTTGCATCATCATTAGATAATTGAAACTGAAATGAGTTGTAATCATTTCCTGATTGTTAGCCAAACGTGCTTCAAGAAAAAAGTGTTAGTGTTTTGAC
The DNA here is from genome assembly GCA_039654895.1 of Mongoloraphidia duomilia. NCBI lineage: Eukaryota > Metazoa > Arthropoda > Insecta > Raphidioptera > Raphidiidae > Mongoloraphidia > Mongoloraphidia duomilia. The sequence continues at coordinate 14,242,905 of CM077524.1, forward strand.
GTTTTGTGGTTACATTTTTAATATTCAGAGTCTTCACACCAAAGGCTCCATCCCTCTTCAACATATTCATTAAAGTTTTATCTTTTCAAGCTTCCCTTGGAAACAACTTTTATAATTAGTCAGAAAGAACAGAAACGACCATCCTTTGACAAGATATACTTTTAATTCAATAAAAAAACTCAGGCTACATGTTTAAGCCATCATCAGGCCTTAAAAAATATAAATTATAAGAAGAAGATACAATTCTAAAAATCAAAGAACAGTATCTTAATGTACCTATACATGTAAAAAAAGTAAAATTTAAAAACATAGAAAACATGCCTTAATAAGATGCCACATTAACGAAATTTGAAATAAGTTAAAAAACTTAACAAAATAATAGGGGATGAAAACCATATCCCCCTTAAAAGTGTAAAAAATTGTTTTTTTATATTTCTATAGCCGTTACCCGTGGCTTCGCCCACGTATTTTTTGATTTATGATGTATTATCCCCCGCGAAAAATTCTCCTCCTGCGAAGCGAAGCCGGGCTGGTGGTGTTTATTCGCTCGAATTTTATAATACATAACTCTCTCGCTTCGCTCGTTCGCTCGGATTTTATTAATACATTACTCACTCGCTTCGCTCGTTCGCTCGAATGTTAATAATACATTACACACTCGCTTCGCTCGTTCGTTTGAATATTAATAATACAATACTCACTCGCTTCGCTCGTTCGCTCGAATTTTATTAATAGATTACTCACTCGCTTCGCTCGTTCGCTTGAATATTAATAATACATAACTCACTCGCTTCGCTCGTTCGATCGAATTTTATTAATACATTATTGCTCACCTACGTTATATAAGGAACTCCTGTGCAAAATTTCATGCTTCTAACTTCAAAAATGATGAACTTCCATACAAACTTTCATCCCCTATTTAACCCCTTTAAGGGATGAATTTTCAAAAATCCTTTCTTATTACTCATCTACGTCATATAAGGAACTAATGTGCAAAATGTCATGCTTCTAGCTTTAAAAATGACGAACTTCCATACAAACTTTCATCCCCTTTTTAGCTCCTTTAGGGGATGCATTTTCAAAAAAAAATTTCTTAGTGCTCATCTACGTTATATAAGAAACTCCTGTGCAAAATTTCATGCTTCTAACTTCAAAAACGACGAATTTCCATACAAACTTTCATCCCCTATTTAACCCCCTTAGGGGCTGAATTTCGAAAAATCCTTTCTTAGTGGGTGCCTACGTCACAAAAGGAACCTACTGTCCAAATTTCAAGTTTATATCTTCAGCGGTTTGACCTGGGCGTTGTCAGTCAGTCAGTCAGTCAGTAACGGAACTGTTTTATATATATAGATTCTATTGTAATATTTTTTTCAAAAATTAAACTGTTCGTGAGAATTTCAATCGAAACATTTTTTTTAATTTTTGTTTTATTTAAATAAAAGAAAAAAACGATTGAAAATATGCCGTTGAAGTCATCCATGCATTTTGATTTTTAGTTAGAATTAATTTTATTCAAAATATTATAAATATGGCAACCATTTTTGAACACAATATATTTACATAGTTTTTTGCACAAATAAAAAAAAAATTTTATTGAAAATGACATGAAAATTCCATAATTTTTAGAAGCCGAACTTAAATACAGAGTGCGGTTTTTTAAGCAAAGTTACAGTTTTGTCCTAGCTTTTCAATGATTTCAAATCAGGTACCGTGAAATTTCAATATAATAGAACTGATCAATTGACGTATTCAAGCCCAAAACATCTGGTTTTATAAAAAAACAACGAAAACATGAAACAAACCACCATTGGCCTATAAAAAGGAACCGACAAACTTATTTTGACGCTGTTTTTTACGGATAGTTGTCTGAGATATATATAATGAATTTGATACGGTTTTAAATTCGTCGTTCTCAAATTTTTAAGCACTTCACACTTTTAGATTTAACACATTCGTTAGACTTCGGTAATTATTTTTGACTATGCCCGTCTTTTCAAAATTTTGGGAAATTATATTCCGGCTGGTTGAGTTGCCACGAGTTGTCCCGACAGTGGTTTCTGATTTTTTCCTTATATATCTTATAACAATCGTTTGACGTTTAACAATCATGATGGCATAATATGCTGACTGATATGTTAAGAAATACTATTCACTACCTAGTGGATGCCCTGTGGATTACATTCATTGTTGAATTAATTAATAATTATTATAGTTTGCACTGAATTTTCACTCTGCACTTGGTAGAACATGATTAATAACAAATATTTAGTTCACTTGAAAATTCTACAGAACTTGTTTCTTCTCGACGATCGTTTCGGACCAAAGTCCATCTTCAACGAGTAGACATGTCGACTCCTTGAAGACGGACTTTGGTCCGAAACGATCGTCGAAAAGAAACAAGTTCTGTAGAATTTTCAAGTGAACTAAATATTTGTTAATAATTATTATATTGTTGTCCACAATTACCTAACTCGACATATACTTATTATTATTTATTTAAAACGGCTTGTTCGAGCCATTTGCGTTATTAATATTTAAGTTTCGATTGGAACTTAAAAATAAATCGGCTCTCGCATGAGATGTGATTTAGTATTGAAATAGTATATATGGGGAAGGAACAGATTTCACTTTCGGGGCAAATTATATTCATTTTGCATTTTATCAAATAGATTAAAATATATGGGTATATAGCACTGTGTTTGAGTCTCTTAAAAAGCCTAGTGTCAGTAATATTTCAGAGAGTGCTGTTAAATTTTTGTCAGTTTCGTTAAAAATGTTTTAGTAACACCGCTGTCCAACACTAATTTTTAGCATTTTTGTGTGCATTTCTATTAGGTATGTTTTCTTAAGAACATTATCAACATAAGCCTTATGCCAAACTTGAAAACAAACAAAATATTACTTATTTTTTCATTTTGACGTAGAACTACGTCTTTACCGGCGGTAGGTATATAGAGAGGTAAATGATGCGAGACGAAAAATGCGTTATAAAAAAATGTGTGACGCGAACTACCATAGTTACGTATGTAATTTGTGTTTTGTATCAGGTTAATATTTTTTGACAGATGTGACGTCATTTTATACTTTGATTACATAATATTAATAAAAATTATTAATTGTAAGATAAAACTATAGAAACAGTTCTACGTCTTTGCGGCACAATCGTAATTACTGTGCCCCTTGTTATTTTTAACTTCCCATTGGAACTTTGGAAGTTGTTGGTATGGGTCCGATTTTGCAAATGAAAAATTTTGACGCATCTCCACGTTTTAAGGTCTCTAGAGTTCGAATTCATCGTTTTTAAAGACATATGTCTGTATGTGCGTGTGTACGTTCGTACGTTCATGAACTTTTTTTCGTCTTGCATATCTCGAGAATAAATAATGATATCGACTCCGGAGTCCGGACCAATTTGATTCGACGCATAATTACATAATGAACCTGATAATGTTTGCAAAATATTTGAAATAGGCGTTTTTTTTTTTTTATAACGAAAAAGCTACTGTAAAATTGTTGTAAAATGTTCATTGCAAATAGTTTCTCTAAGGTAGTAGTCTCTAAGGGCACCCAATGGGATGTTAGCAGTATGGTTTTACCCACACACCAAGCCTATTTTTTTAGTTTAAAATTCTATCTATGATATTGGGCTATTTCATAGGCCAAGTACAGCTGCGTTATTTTTTTTAACAAAACAGGAAATATCCTTTTTTACCATTTACTTGTAAATCATACACGATATCTTAGATAGGTATAATAACAAGGAAATGAGATCAAAGAGCAAGCATCATATGCAAAAAAACAAACCCTTATGTTTCATGCGGGGGAGACGGTAGATGTGCAGTTGTTTACGTCTCACAACAAGGATGTGTGTTTCTAGGTTAGGACTACCAAGGAAGCTTTTTTTTATCAAACATTTTTTATTTCATATTTTTTTACGAATAACATTATATAAAATATGCAGCCGGCATTTTTTGCAGCTCTGAATTTATGAATACGGAAATATGATGTCAGAAGGTCTTGTTAAAAAGGAAATGGAGTACCATGAGAATTGGAGTACAGAGAATTTCGATATAAACACGTGTTTTTACAAACGGATATTAGTTTGTTTTTTTTGTATAAAAATAGGTATAAATAAAAATGTAAATTTAAAATACTTTTGCAATATGTAATGTTTATCACGGTTTATCATTTTATATTTATATTATATACAAATAACATAACATACATGATTATAAACATAAAATGATTGTTGTTATGAAACCTGATCTCATTTTTAATTTCGAAAATGAAATTATTAATTACTGATTGAAATATTAGCGAATAAAAGACAGACAATCGGCCTTACCTGCAGTTAATATTTATAGAAAGTAGAAATTAGGAGAAAAAACTCAGTGGCAAAAGGATCAAATAAAATTTGCAATACTGATGATTAAATTTGCATTTATAAGCTTAGTTAGAATAACCGATCATTGGATAGAGGTCCAATTAAAGATTTTTATCAAGTGACTGTTTTATATCTTTTTTTTAAAAAATCACAAAAAATTCATGAAGTTTAAGTATAAATTAATAGTGTACTATATACTGACTTTTTGACAGCATTGATGCTCTGTGGATGGTGCAATGAGCACCGAAACGTATGCTTATAAATGCAAATTTAATCATCAGTATTGCAAATTTTATTTGATCCTTTTGCCTCTGAGTTTTTTCTCTCCTAATTTCTACATCATCTACGGATCACCATCTCTCTATATCATAGAGTTATCAACATTTATAGAAAGTATTAAGTTTCAATTTATTTTACTACTAGCGGTCCCGTCCGGCTTCGCCCAGGTGTTAAGAAAGCCCGGGTGCAATACACTACTCACTCGCTTCGCTCGTTCGCTATATATATAAACCTTCCGTGAAAAATTATCTAACTGATGGTGAAAACCGCATCAAAATCCGTTGCGTGGTTTAGGAGGAGTTAGCGGTTAAACAGACAGACAGACGCGGAAAGCGACTTCATTTTATACTATGTAAAGATAAATAAAAAATTCAAAAATCAGTAATAATGCAAAAGAAGTGAGTAACTAACGCAATGAGAATAACGAAATTGATCTTAATATCAGCATTTAAATTTAGTTCAAAATAAAATATAAAGTATATTTTATAAGACGTGATTTATATAAATCGATAAACAATATTTGTGGACATTATTCCTACAGAAAACTGGGAATATGCGAAACATAAGTTTTCGATTAAAAGAGAAGAGTTCAAAGCGATATTGATCTGTGGTTAAGGTGTTGAAACTAGTTTTCGTCATTCAAATTCCAAGATCCCTTTATTTTACATTGATCGAAAATTCAGCTTTAACGAAAAAAAATAGATGAATCTAAAAAAAATCTCATATATGTAAAGTCTAGCTCTCCGGCCCGGCTTCGTTCGGATAGATTTTGTTTTGGCAACGAAATAATCAAAAGCAACTTAACTAATGTTATATCAATTTAATGTCTCTTTTATACTCTAGTTTAGCCCACCGTAAACCAATAATTAGCTCAGAAATTGCGTGCGGGATCTCCGACTTGCTTCACATTTTCTCTTACTGCTCATCCTCGTTTGTCTTAGCGTACTAAAATGTAGCCTATGCTACTCAGGAAGCAGTAGGCTTTTCAATGACAGAATTTTACAAATCAGTTCAGTAATACTGAGATTACTCGCAACAGAAATGTTTCCCTTTTATAATGTTAACACTATAAGGCCCTTTTCTCAGAAGGAGCTACTCAAATGAAACTATACTTTTTACTAACTAACGAGGGCAGCATAGCCTAGTGGATTAGCATACTTGGTACCAGCCTCGTGTCGTGGGTTCGAATCCCACCTGCGCTCATGGATGTTTTGTGATGTTATTTAGTTTTAAGTTAGTTGTTATTTAATATAATTTAAGACGCTAATGACCTAAGTTGTCGATGCGTCTGTAATCTACAATAAATAAATAAATATTACTAACTAAAATCACTAACTATAGTTAACCAAACTTTGCACACGATGCTACTCAAATCATTGTTTAATCACTTGTTTCGTCAAGCTGATAATGTCTTCTGATTCAAGTGCTAAGTAGTGAGGATATTACCTTTTATTATTATAACCAAAAAAGGCAACGGCGAATGAAAAAACGCCAATATTGGATTCATCCTTATGTTGAACAACAATAGTATATTGTGCGACTAGTGGGAGAAAGAGGAGATAGCCGCACGAGCGTAGCGAGTGCGGTAAAACACACTAGTGAAATCTCCTCTTTCGACCAATAGTTGCACACAATATTTTGTTCAACTACTGCAAGAAATATGTCATTTCGTGGCTCTGCTGAGCGTGGGCGAAATAATGGGTGACCTGATTGATTGACGAAACTATCAACACTTGCGTAAACGTTCCCCGTAATGAGCGTGGGCGAAATGCTATTTCGCTCACTAGTGGGCGAAATAGCATTTCGCCCACTCTCTACGTCTACAGTCAGAGAATTCATTATTTCGCCCACTCTCAGTAGAGCCACGAAATTACATATTTCTTGCGGGTGTTGAATAAATTATATTGTAGGGCATTCGTTACTGCCAAAGATTTACAGGAAAATGATACAAAATGTTTGGCATTCTATAGAATGTCCAAAGAAGCATTTTTAAATTTAGTGGAAATATTATCTCCTTTTATTCACAAGAAGAATACTACAATTGATCAGCCATTTTGGTTGAGTTTCGTTAGTAACTAGTAGCTCGGCGTCCGGCGACCAGAACACCGCGTCGCTTGAAACTGATCACTAACTGATTACTAACCAATAGCGCCGTGTGCGAACCTCCATTGAAGTAACTGATTGGTAACTCGAGTTAGTAATTGGTTTCACTAAAGTAGCTCCGTGTGAGAAGGGTCTATAACTCTACATTTTGATTATTTTTGTTTTGTTTTGTATGTGACACATTTTATGCTCGATTTATGATTTGATTTTGAAAGCAAATTTAAGATAAAAGTACTTTTAGTCCTGATTTTATAATGATTTCCTTGACAATTCAGTAGGTATTAAAAGTACTTACTTTGAAAGTAGATTTAACTGTTCACAAATTTTAAATAGTTTTGATGTCACGCTTTTCAGATTGCAGAAACGCATTTCATCACCTTTTTAGATGCGCTTCTCCAATCTAGATTATATAGAACTCTGAACTATAAAAGGCAGAAAGGATACTCACAAAGAGATGTATCATCGATGTATGCAATACATCTAAAATCAATTACATAAATGGTCTTGCTATCTTGATATCAAAACAAGTTGTTGGTTTGTGCGCAGATATCGAATGTTTCAAACAAACCAATCAAAAAGCAAATTTTTAAATACAAAACACATTTCAACTACCTACAGCTTAGTACAAAATAAATAGATAAATACGGTCCAGTCACTTCGCAAAATTTTAAATTCTCCTGACCGATCAATCACAATAATTCAAGAAACAAAGGTACACGAGCTAGTTAATTTCTCTCGTATTATTTTCTCTTTTTTGGTTTAAAAAATGTGTTAAGTATATTTTATTAGTAAACGCATCAACTTTTTAAAAACATTTTGTTCGTAAGAAAAAATATGATATCACTGCTAAAATCAGAACCCGAATCCTCTAAATTGCAGTAAATCATTAATCAGTATCACTGTTTTCGTATATGATTAACTTTTTACCCGACTGCCCGACGCAAAGGAGTGGTAACGTGTTTATCAGCCTATGTATGTATGCGTGTATGTATGTATGTTTGTATGTTCCTTTGAAGCACTATACAGACCAAACGCCTGAGCCGATTTTTATGATTCACACGTCAATCGATTCCCCTTAGTCCGGCGAGTGTCACTAAAGACATGACGTTAGTGCAAATTCAATATGGCGACTACATGACACCATATTGTGAAAATGAAAAAAATTAAAGTCAACAAACTATGTCAAGTGGGGTATCGTTGAATAGGTATTTAAAAATCATTTTTAGTTTTCCCTCAACATTTTTCGATTCGACTGACCGTTTAGGATCTATATCGATTTATTTTTAATTAAAAACATTTGAAAAAATCACATAATTTCGCATAATTTAAACTTAAATTCCAGTGAATTGTGATGTAGTACTGATGCTGATAGGAAATCCAGTCTGGTAAATAGCTAGCTAGGTACTCATAACTAAAAAGTATAAAATAAAAAAAAATAATTTAAAAAATCAAAAAACCCGACTGCGTAAAACTGAAAAGAAAAAAACAAGCACTTAGATGTCCGATGGTCAACTGAACATTCGGATCCATTGAAAGATTTGATTGGCTGTCGAATAATGGATCCCGACTGTTCAGTTGACCACCGGACATCTAAGTGCTTGTTTTTTTCTTTTCAGTTTTACGCAGTCGGGTTTTTTGATTTTTTAAATTATTTTTTTTTTTGACATTTCATATGCAAGATCTTTTTATTAATTACTTTTTATATATTTTTCGGTATTCCCAATAACAGAAAAAATAAAAATTTGTACGTTTCCATTTTTGTATTTCATCGAACATTAAGTACAAATTAACAAAAATAAAAGAACAGCATCAAATGATTAGTGTGTATATATGGGACGTGATTTAATCGATAAACAAAATGAAATCACGACCAATAGTAATAGCCAATCGAACACACTTGACCTTGTAATCGGTAATAAATCCAATATCAGGTGTGTCTATCTCTATAATATAACTTGTATGTGTGTGTGTTTCTTTCAAGTCTACACGACTGGTTGTAATTCTTTAGCTACTGATGTGAGTAACAGGTTCACTTTGATTTTACGCCGCGAACGATCCGCGTGCCATCAAATCTTTTTAATATGCCAACAGACTCAAATTGAAATGTTTACGATTGTTCGCGAATATTTTGAAATGAGATAGGTAAGGTTTTGTTCCTTGGAAAAAATATTCTATTGCCAAAGCCAATGAACGTTCATTAAAAGAGATACATTATGTTTTCTGAACAAAACTTCATTTTAATAAAAACCAATTTCTCTGTAAAGTTATTGGCCAAAAAAGTACGAACATTTTCATTGCACCTAAAAAATTTAGTGATAGTAGTTACTACACAACGTATATGGCACACTCGTTAAATTGTGTGTGTGTTTTAAAGACCACCAACAGCTATAGACTAGAGCTGAAGCCTTTGAAAATGGTAAAAAGTGAAAAAAAATTATAGTAGGATGAAACCCTTTGGAAAAGGAAGAGAATAGAATAAAAATGAAAGGAAAAATAATTTACGGGCGATCTGAGGCCGGAAAGTGGTAGGGGGTGGGTTTTTAAGGGTAAAGAACGGTTTATCTCGATTTTCGGCAAAACTACAAGTCCTATGGAAAAAAATTTAATCGCAAAGTTATAGGTAATAAAAAGATCTACAACTTTTGTATCACACTTTTTTCACATAACCTCAAAATTTATGTAAAAAATTCAAATAACCAAGTTTTTGGTTTTTTATTTTTATCTTTTACAAAAAACATTTTTTTTTTCACGAAATTTGGTGAAAACTTACCTTTTTATGTCCCAAACACATTGTAATTTTTTTGATTTAAAATATTTATTTTTTCACCTTATTTTGACTTAATATCGAAAAAGCACCCTAATTTTCAATCGAAAATTCTCACGTCAAAATATCTGCTTTTTTAAAAAAGTCGGTGGGCTTTTTGTTCGTTGAAATATCTACTTTATGATGGTGTAAAAAAATATACATTACTACGGTAAATGTTCTCAGAAAATGCAAAAATGTTTTTTGTAAAAGATAAAAATAAAAAACCAAAAACTTGGTTATTTGAATTTTTTACATAAATTTTGAGGTTATGTGAAAAAAGTATGACACAAAAGTTGTATATCTTTTTATTACCTACAACTTTGCGATTAAACTTTTTTCCATAGGACTTGTAGTTTTGCCGGAAATCGAGATAAACCGTTTTTTACCCTTAAAAACCCACCCCCTACCACTTTCCGACCTCAGATCGCCCGTAAATTATTTTTCCTTTCATTTTTGTTCTATTCTCTTCCTTTTCTAATGGGTTTCATCCTACTCTAATTTTTTTTGGTTTCAAAAATTATCGACCCTGGTCTACTAAGGTTATTTGAGCCTAGCACCAATTCATATTTTCAATTCATTATTTTTTTTTAATAAATTGAAAATCCAATTGACATTTTTACCAGCTCTCGGGCTAGAACCCGGGAACTGGGGACTTGTAATAGAGAAACCATAGCAACGCCACACACTCGTTAAACATTTCACATAAAGAAAAGTATATTGCATTACAAGGGTCGAAACATAGCGTTTGCAGCCAGTGTGAAGTTTGCTGCCCGAGGTACGATTTAATTTTTTCTTATATACAGTGTGTCCACAGACTCATTCTCAACATGGGGATCTCCGTTGTTATGGGAGATAGAGATTTGGTTAAATAAGACAAAATGTGCAGAATGTCCAGTACTACTACCCTGCGTGGTCAAACTTTCCATATTTTGCTTGGTTTGCGACCGACAGCTGAAAAACGAGATTTACCTATTTTCGTTTTTTGTTTATAACTCGCTTATTAAGTAAGTTAGAAAAAAAATATTTTCACTTTTTTAAGGCCCTTTTTTATGAAGATTTCAAATCTCTTTTCATATTTTTATTTACGTAATTAGTTGTCATGTCCATCGTAACTATATATAAGAGATTAATGGGAAGTTGGACCGTGGGTTGATTGAAACTCAGTTAAAGTTTTAATTCGCAACGTTTCGTCTATATTTTAGACTTCTTCAGGCTCTGTGAATAATAACCACATACATTACTGTACAACTCATACAAACTTATAATATATCTTATTACAAACCTTAAAACATAACACGAGTATGTCAGTAATAATCTGTAGTCATCATTCATTTACAGCGATAATATAATATTCAAAATTCTTTTGAAAGAATTGATCATAATAATTTCATTAAAATTCATTTGTTCAACAGACACAATTTTTTCTTTTTTTAAAAAAAATTTTTATTTAAAAAAATTTTTATTTACTTTTATAGTTTTAGAGATACTTGTATTAACTTTGTTTTTTTAAATACACGTCAAAGATGGACATGACGCCATTTGAAAGAGATTTATTTTCTCTTTAATTTGATATGAGGGTTGATGGATTTATTTTCAAAAATAACAGAGTTACACGTAAAACACTGATTTTTAATAGTTATAGGCTATGCTAAATTAATTGATAAAACAACAGAAGGCTTAGCAAACAGTTGTCAAAGTGTAGTTTGTTGCTAATTTGTCAGTTTCGAATGGCGTCATAGCCATCTTTGACGTGTATTTAAAAAAACAAAGTTAATACAAGTATCTCTAAAACTATAAAAGTAAATAAAAATATGAAAAGAGATTTGAAATCTTCATAAAAAAGAGCCTTAAGAAAGTGAAAATATTTTTTTTCTAACTTACTTAAGCGAGTTATAAACAAAAAACAAAAATGGGTAAATCTCGTTTTTCAACTTTCGGTCGCGAACCAAGCAAAATATGGAAAGTTTGACTACGCAGGGTAGTAGTACTGGAGATTCTGCACATTTTGTCTCATTTAACCAAATCTCTATCTCCCATAACAACGGAGATCTCCATGTTGAGAATGAGTCTGTGGACACACTGTATAGTCAATCAGTCAGCTGCAGTTTTGTTGTCTGATATATTATTCACTATATTAATTGTTATATATGAATATATGGTGTGGATATAAAGGAAAAAGTCGTTTGATTTTGATTATTGATATATGTGTAAATTCAGAAAAATAATATAACCGTGGTTTTTACGATTTAGTCGATCTTAAGATGGATCCAGACTGTAAATTTTTTTGACTGAAGAAATTTATCCAAAAACACTGCTACCTAAAATGTAGATTCTTGATGATAACATGCAAAATATTTAAATACAAACATTAAAAATAAATAAAATGGCATTATATTTACATATTTTAATCTTTGATACGACCATTAATAATTTGTTATGCGAAATGAAGTAGCAATAACTTGGAATTTTTCACCTGTTTTGCGTAGGATGCTACAAATTGTTATTGTATATCTATTACTTTTATGATGCTGCCATAAAAAAAATAATTTACATGCCGTAAAGAAATCAATGCTGGATACTAATGGTTATATGTTTAGTATCTGTTAGTGTAATATCACATAAATATTTGTTAAGTATCAGCGAACTATAATGAATCAAACAATAAAGTATAACTATGTACTACAACTATAAACAGACTGGTGTCTTAATTATTAAAACAATAAACAATTATTACCATCTATAAACTGGCCATTAAAAATATTCATCTTATGTTGAGAAAAAAAAATCTGTATGAAGATATTTCAATCAATCTAGTTCCATCTATCACAATTTAAATAATATAGAATATTGGGTAGGTTGATAGTCCACAATGTAAGAACATTTTTATTCTGCAAAAAATCATTTGAATAATCTATACTAATATTATAAAGCTGAATAGTTTGTTTGTTTGGTTGGTTGAACGCGCTAATCTCAGGAACTACCAGTCCGATTTGAAAATTTTTTTTTTGTTAGATAGCCCATTTATTGAGGATGGCTATTAGCTATATAATATCACGCTACGACCAATAGGAGCGGAGCATCAATGAAAAATGTTGCAAAAACGAGAAAAATTATTCCTTTTGAGAGCTTCCGCTGCGTAAACGGTTAAAGTTACGCAAAAATCATGTATGACGGAATTGTTCCCCTTTAAAAGTTCAAAAAAAAAGTTCGGCAGCATATGTCTATCTTTTAAGGTTGACTCACTATAACTTTTTTTATGGTAATCAAATTTGTTCGTAATTATAATATTCAAGCGAACGAGCGAAGCTAGTGAGTAGTGTATTGCACCCTGGCTTTCTTAGCACCCGGGCGAAGCCGGACGGGGCCGCTAGTGTATAGATATAGTTTAAAATGGAACGCTTCGTACTGAAGTATTTTTAAAATTAAAAAAATAATAGCCGTCCCGTGTCTTCATCTTCTCATGTATTTGTTTTTGCACATCAACATTTTTGCATGGATGTTTTTTTAATATTTTTTCTAAATACAATTTTTCTCCTAAAGTAAACCGTTTACAATAAAATTAAGAACATTGACTGAAATAAATGTTGGCAGCCATCTTGAAAAAATGTAACGACGCGAGAAGCTAGTCAATTACTAATTTTCTCACAGGTTAAGTCTGGCCTCTAGACTGAAGAGCTTTCTAAAAAATTCCACTGAAATTTTTCATATGCAACATGGAAGTCATGTTAGTGTATGCTTTCTCCATACCGACTTTTGAAGAGAAACTTCCTATGCGACGATTTGAAGGGTAAAATGATAGCTCGATGAAACGAAAAATGTGTAACGGGAAAGAATGTTTGGAATGTATCCCCTATTCTAGCGGGATCTGTGCCTTCTACCTGTACATATTATGAACTCTGAAAAACCCAGTGGCAAGTCATTCGACTTCTTACTTGACGCACAGTGTACAAGTGCTCTAAGCCAATTGATTTTTATATTTTTCATACATAAAAAGTTTTATTTCGGTCGTGTGTGGCGCGACACATACCTTTTTTATTTTAAATAATAATTGAAAATTCATTTAAAAATACTTTTTTTTGTTTTAAGTCCATCCAAATCTGAGATTATTTGGACCTATTACTTACACATTCAATTTTTTCTATTCAGTATAATTTGTAATAATTAAATAATAATGCAATTCACTAGATAAGCCCTGCATTTCCTATTTATGAAAGTAATATTGTAAAAGGTAATGTTGTAAATGCGTTTTCAACTTTTACATACAGTCACGTAAATGACGTCTTTTAAAAAGTTATAAGTTTATACTATGTTTATATGTGTATTAATCGATTTATAATTGCGTTAGAGTGATGATATCATGTATGAAACAGTTAATTCATTTCTCAGATTACTTAACGAACACTTGACGAAATCCATATTATTCATTACGATTAAAAGCACTTGAAAATTTTATTTAATTGAAGATTTATTAGTTCTGTTGATGGATATAAGACATTTGTGTCTGCGTAAAGACTTCCAAAAGTAACTTTTACCTTTAAGTATTAGTATTTCATAAAAAATTTATTAAAAGAACACAAAACCCGACTGAGTAAAAATCGAACATAAAAGATGGAATGATAACATGCAATCGGAGGCATAGTAGTAACAAATTGAACAGAAATACCTGATGTTACTACTATGCGTCCGACTGCATGTTGTTACTACTATGCCTCCGACTGCATGTTATCATTTGATCTTGTTTCCATCTTTTATGTTCGATTTTTACGCAGTCGGGTTTTTTGTTTTTTTAATAAATTTTTTATTTCTTTCCTTTTAGTTGAATCTACTCATCAAGCCTTTTAATTTGATACCCCACACACAAGGTTTTACCGATTTTTTGCGTACTGACAAAATTACGTCTAGCGCCCGCCATATTGAATTTTCCGTGACGTCATATACCCTATGTCACTCTGGGGATTCAGACGAATCTAATGACACCTCATTTTTCAAAATCCGTCAAGCCGTTTAGGCTACAGAGCGTGATAAAGAAATATACATACATACATACACTCGAAACACAATACCCTCCTTCTGGCGCAGTCGGGTAAAAATGGATCTAAACATTGCGTTTTACTGGGACCCTTTCGTTAGGAACGGCATAGCGCACTGTTTTTTGACCGTCTATACATTCACACTTCTTCTGAGATTACATGAGGGACTGTAAATCATAGAGGTGCATGTCAACAAAAATAAAAAACGGGCATGTCTCTATCGTAGGTACAGAGAGATGACGTGAATACCGTTAAACACAAATAATTGTATTCAAATTGTTATGGAAAGGAATAAATCCACTTTTATTTATTTATCTTATAACATCAAATGTTCGTAAAATGTAATAAAAAAAATAATTATAATTTTATTTTTTGGAGTTTACTCTTCAAGAATCGATTTTCATATAAGGCCCCCAGTACGAAAATTTTATGAGGAGTAAAATTTACACAAACGTTAACTAGAAAGCGTTACGTTTTTCTGCGCAAAGTACCTTGCGTACCTTTCAATGTATGTGTATAGTGTATACTTGTATACAGCCGACGTGTACAGGGTATGCTGCGCGACAGCTGACGCATGTAAGTATGTATGTTTGCCTACTGCATAGTCAAAGACGATCGTACTTAAGGAGTAAACTCCAGTCGTGCATCGGAGCTGACACACACATTTTTTTTATATTTTAAATTGTTAGTCAATTATAATTTAAAAAAAAATATTTCAAGCCTTCGGGATTCGCACCTGGGTTTGGCGTTTGATAAAAATTTTAATTTGCTGAAAAATACACCGGAATTGCTTTTTTTAGTAATGATCCGGGAAAAAACCCGGCAGAAGCAGTTTTTTAGGTTTTAAAAGATGAAACGAGTCCAGTAAAAAAGGTCTCATGCTATTTGCTTGTCACCATAGGTTAGGCGCATCTAACTCCTGGACTATAAATAAACAAATCTCTTTTAAATATTTGTACGGGTGTTTTAGAATTACATTTGGAAGACTATATTCATTAAAAATATATATATGTATAGTGTACGTGATTAGTTGTTTAGTTTTTGTCAGATTTGAGTACATAGATACTTAATTCATTTTTTCTTCGTATTTTATTAAAAAAACTATAAAATTTGAGTTATATCACTTACAAGTATGTCATTAAAATTTTATAAGAATAATATGTTTCAAAAAAGTTATCATAACATTATTAAAATTCCTTCTGAACTTTTCTTCCCAAAATCTTTGACGCACTTCTTAAATAAATTTTTTAGGTTCGATCTACATATAAAATGATTGTATTATATAAGGTATGTGGAGGTAACGATATCGCATATTTTCAATTTATTATTTAAACTAAAAAATATAATATACTATAGTTCTTAGAAGAATCTAGGAACTGGAGATTTGTAAGAAACAAGCCATGATAAAACTTCATGAAAATAACATCGCTACGATATTAGCTCTAAATAGGTATAATGTTATTTGTTTTAAAATGTTCTCATTTTTGATGTGAAACATCTTTTGGCACGGGTGTAAAATCGTTTGAATGGAACGTCGTTCTAATGTTACGTCGTTCAGAACACATGTCGTCACGGCGCGTGTTTCCCGCACTATACTGTTTCACAGTCGCTATGTTACGTATAGTGGAGCCGTTAAGCGTTTCAACCTTGCACTTTGTGATAGAGAGATGCCACTCGGTACGAATGTTGGTCGAACCCATATCTTCACTTTAAGATGTGAAGGCATTTTGGGCCCCGCGACCGGGCCCCTAGACAGGATGGTTGCGTAACTTTCAGGGGCAAAACGCCTGTAACTCAGCAACCGTTCCTCACACAGCCTTGGGGGTAGTCTCATTGCATTCAGCACACTCTATTTCATACGGGACGGTCCTCAGACCACCTTCGAAACCTTCACCAGCCCGCGTATAGGGGTGAAATGCAAGTAGTCCATTGAACTGTTAAATTTTTTTAGGCTACGTTTGCATTTTGGGTAGGACAAGGTTTTTTTTTCGTTGCGTGGGGGGAGGTGGTGTAAATTTAAAAATGAGTTTTCGGGATCGGCAGCCACCCCATTTGGTCGTGATAGAGATATGCCACTCGGTACGAATGTTGGTCGGACCTATATCTTCACTTTAAGTAGTAGAGCCTTTTTGACTTTCTCATGTCATACTTATGATATAAACATTTACTCATATTGGACGATCATTTGCACTTACGTCCTTATATTTCACCTCTGTACGCGGGCTGGGGAGGTTTCGAAGGTGGTCTGATTCTAAAAATTCTTTCACTGATTATCTTCGCAGGGGAAGAATTTCTCGCGGAGGTGTGTGGTAATAAATCATAAATTCTTATCTCTGGAACCACTGAACCGATTCTAAAAATTCTGTCACTAATTATCTTCGCAGGGGGAGGATTTCTCGCGGGAGAGTAAAAAATCATAAAATCTTATCTTTGGAACTACTGAACCGATTCTAAAAATTCTTTCACTAATTATCTTCGCAGGGAGAGGATTTCTCGCGGGGGAGTAATAAATCATAAATTCTTATCTCTGGAACTACTGAACCGACTCTAAAAATTCTTCCCCTAATTGTCTTCGCAGGGGGAGAGTTTCCCACGACAGCTCGCATTTTTTTTTATTATTATGTTTTTGTTATAGTGTCATGAATGTTATTGTTTCAAAATATATACGTTTATTTATTATTATTTACATCAATTTCCTAATAATTTATGAACAGTGTTGGATCGAATATTATTCCAATTAAAAACAATCATACTTTATCTTTCTGTACGAGATTTAAAACCCGTGGTAAAAGAGAACGTGATATGCAGTTAAATAATTGTGCAAATTATCTTGGATATCATTTTACCAAGTGGATAAGCAGATGCAAAATTTTGCTAAGTGTGAAATTTTTGTAACTCAATGTTTTAAATTCATTGATAATAATTATAGGTAAAGTCAAAACATTTTCAGTTATTTTTTTTAATAAATTATAATTAATATTCTTGTCAGTGTGAAAATTTTATTTAAATATAATTTTTGAAGTGAAACTTCTTTAGTCGCGTTTTGCACTTTCACGGCAGAGTAAAACTGACTGTATGTATCTAGCTATAATATATTTATACATGCCTAAACACCATGGGCCGATTTTGATAAATGAGATGTTGAAAGGTTCGTCTCAGTTACGCGAATAACGCGGAGTATGTGAAACTTTTGAAAGAAAAAACGACAGGTGTAGCACAATGTCTTTTATGATTTCCAAGATATGCTTAATTAATAAAAATGCCTTTAATAAAAAAACTAAAGGTCCTTAAATAAAAAAGTTATTTTAAAAACATAAAAAAAAAACAACTACTGCAAACAGAAAAGTGCAAAAGCTTCCAATAAGAAAAGTAATCGGGTAGAAAAAGATAAAAATTTTAGTGTAGTATAATAGGTATATATTATAATAATATTATTATAGATTGTAAAATGTATATCGAATACTTATATGATATTTAGTGCGTCTAAAACTTACTTTTATATTTGGAACCTTGTACAAAAGCTGAAACAAGGATTTTGGTGAATTAATGAGAAATGCAGCTGGTAGAATTGTTATGTAATCCAAATACGATGCAGGGAATTTCAACCCGCAATTCCGCGATTTCAGAGATTATAGCTGTGTCAGTCAGTTCGTGTTTCAAAAATAAATCCTGCTGGTCGAGTGTTCATTATAGATAAAGGAATTAGAAGTTGAAGTTATTTGCGGGGGCGTTAGTTCGCTAGAGAGATGAGCCAGCTGTCCGACAAAAAACATGATATAACGTTGATTACTATAAGCTTGAATCTTTACTATTTTTAATTGAATTTGAGTACATACTTTAGTATTTTTAGAAACAATTTTTTTTTCAAATCGATAAGCTATTTATTAGTTGATAAGTAGAAAATCTCATGTTAAAATTACTATAGGATTTTTTGAAAACTATAATGCTCATAATATTTTTAGCAAAGCCTTTTCTTTTTAAATTTTCAGCGGTATTTAGTAATTTTAAGGAAATAAATTACGAAAGTAAGTACAGCTTGCACCACCAAATGTTATTTGTTCGATACCAAAATGTTTGCAAGAACCAGACCTGGTGTTCGACTATTTTTCCGGAACCGAATTTAAAAATTAAACATGAACTTCGGAACTAGATCCGATTTCGCTATAATATATTCGGTCATTTTTCTGAAATCGCTATTCGGCTGTTTAAAAGAAGCAGAACTTCTCCATTTATAGTTCCAAATTAATTCCAAAAAAATGCACGTTTTTTGTGCTCACTGAGTCACTCAATTTATTTTAAAAGGTAAATTAATGAAATTAAAATCGCTACACCTACATAGTACATTTTTTTTTCTGAAAAAATATCACTTTTGAAACCATATTTAGGTGTGTCGCCAACGATTGGTAGAAAGTGGTAAATAAATTTAAACAGTAATCACCTGCTTGGAATTCTCACAGAACTTAGGTAAAAATATATTAGAAAAGGATACTTTTCATAACAGTGCATTGATTTCTATAATATTGCTTTTACCTTTTTTCATATATTTATGATACATTCATACATATTATTGACTATATTGAATGATCACAACTCACAAAGATAAATGTCAATGAGAAAGTAAATTTTAACCCTTTCCGAGTAGATCTTTCCCATGACCCAGATTAAGTGTGACAATAGATATAGATAGATTCACATTTATACAAATATAGTGATTTCTTTCTAAAATTGATACCCTCAGAAGAGTTATTATGTTAAAAGATATTTGTAAATATGAATAGAATTTCACTGCAGTAAATTGCTTATAGATGATTATCGTAGGTCAAACTTAAGATCAAATTTCTATTAATTTTCTATTTAGCTATTTAAATTTCTATAGGTATATTATTCGAATTCGTTAAAAACATGCAATAATCATTGTAATTTTTAATAACGACTGTCATTACTCTATAGCAGGGATGGCGAACCCTTTCACATCTACGTGCCAATTTTTTTCAAAAAATGTTTAATGTGATCATGACGTGCCAACAAGCCCTTCAAGAAATTTAGTAGACAAAAAAATTACGTAGATGAAAAGAATTATTTCGATAATGCATTAAGTTCAATGAAACTTGTGTCGATGTTATTTAAATTCGACTGCATCTAACATATTTTTAATTATTTCGACTGTGTACCTCAATCAGTGGCCACCTATGGCACGCGTGCCATTGGTTCGCCATCCCTGCTCATAGTCTATACAGTCATTCTATATAACATATAAGAAACCTAACTATAATGCCAAACGAGTCTCTAGCTTTTACCGTTTGGCTCTGGGAGCTTGTGACAGACAGACGGACGGAAGGACAGACACCGGAGTGAGGCCATAAGTGATCCGTTTTTCCAATTTTTGTACGGAACACTAAAAAGAATTGTCCTGCGACTGTTTGACTGATTCATCACGAAATCTCAGGAACTATAAAGCCTACAAACATTAAATTTGGCAGGTAGGTTCCTTATGGGACATAAGCTTCCGCTAAGAAAGATTTTTTCGAAATTCAACCCCTAGTAGGGTCAAAAGGAAGTATAGAGTTTTTTGACAGAATGTTCATATCTCACAAATCGTTAAGGTAAGAGGTAGGTATGGGACCACCCCGGAGGTATGTCCTATTAAATAAAATAATAATCATCCAAATCGGTTCACAAATACAGGAGAAATCGCTAAACATACATTCAAACATACATAAAAAAAGTGTTCCTGAATAGGTATGGAACCTCCTCCTTTTTTGAAGTCGGTTAAAAATCAACACAAAAAACCATAGCTTATTAGTACTAGATCTCTTCAGGATTCTTTCGATTCAAATACTTCATCTTCTTAGCAGTGGCGGATTAAGAGGTGGTGGTTTGCCCCGGGCCTCTGATCCTGGGGGGCTTCCAAATCTCGAGAAGTCCTTCTTAATCAAATCCCAAACAAGGCCAAAATATATTCAGTAAGTAAGAGGCAGTTTGGAGTTGCAAAATATAAACGTATCTATATTACTTATATCTATATTACATCTATATTACTTCTATATTACTTATTCATTTTTTACGAAATTTACACTACAAATACATCAATTTTTAAGCACACCGGGGGCCTCATTTAGTTCTACCGCCCCGGGCCTCCGACAGACTTAGTCCGCCGCTACTTCTTAGGAATAAAATAAATGCTCTACAATGTCAATTATTCTAATCAAAGATCATTATCGATCAAACAATCTAAATTAGCAGGTAGAGTATTTTCGGATTGAAAGAAAAGAATAAAATATAATATGAACATTTCGCTCTGCTACACCTACAACGTTTTACACCTTACATTTCTACTTTTAACGTGCTGTGTGTGCACTGCATTTTGTGTATACAATCCACACATGAGTTGTGTATATTATATATTTAGGTCCACATGCACTGTTCTGCCCTCGTGGGAAAATGTTGTAATCGTAGAGTGCGTTGTGTCTGTCCGTCTGTCTGTTTTGTGTACCTACCTATACTATGTTTAAAGGTAGGTATGTATGTGTGTGTGTTATGGTATCAGCCCGCCCGCAAACCCTAAGGCCGAGCAAACACGAAGGTCGACTTCACAATGATTGAATCTAACTTAATAATAAATTCATAAGATCGCATGCGGTACAGTTTTTGATTGGTTTTATTTCAAATCATAGCTATGGATGATATAGGAGGAGACTGGAGTATTTTAAGACGTATTCTGAGGGACAAAACAGGCACGTAACTAGGGTGGATCTGTAACGAGGTGATTTGGTTTGTAGTTATACAGGGTGTATCGCAGGAAACCGAACATAGGGAAAAGAACACAGTACAAATTAGTTAAGATCAGAGATTGCTTTGCCCTCTATTCATGTAAAAAACCATGATAATTAATTTAGTTAAGTTAGCCATGTGTATATTCTATCTTTGTCACGCTACTCTTTTGCTTATATTTTCCTTGTTGCACTTATTATTTTTCTATGTAGATATTCAATCCTGTGATATGTATAACTTCTGTTATCGTTTCGAAAATTATTTGTTCGATTTTTTGATGTGTAACATCTTAGCTCTCGGTATGCGGAATTTGGTGGGACTAATTTCGTGAATGCGACGTAAATGTGTAACAGGAAGTAGAGAGAAGCGCGCGCTATTCAATTTAATATAATATGATTCTGCTGTGCGGACTACAGTTGACGCTTGTGCTGCAACGTGTCAGCAAGTGCACACATTTTCATAGCTTTTGAAAAGAGAGAGTGAGAAAGGGAGAGAAGACACATCTGTGAACCGTTCGTTCTGCTAATGTTCGTAATGAATAGCGTGACGAGGTTAGATGTAAGACTCGTTCATTTTTTTCTTCTAGTAAATGACCGCTGGACGATGCTTTATTAATTTTTCTATATCTGCAACGCTTCTTTCGAAGTCATTTTGAATACTGAAAACCAGTTGCGTAGTTGTGTTTGCGAAACAACGCGAGATACCGATGGTTGTGGCAGCACTCATACAAAACAATGTAAACAAGCGCCACTCAAGCAATAAAACCGTGCGCGTATCTTGTGGGGAACGATGTATCGAGACGGCTCTTCAGCCGTTAGGCAATTATTGCCGCAGTGTGTGTTTTACATCGATTAAAAAACACACACACATGTGCCAAGTCGACACAAACCGCTGTGTATGTCATGATGTCACATTTAGGAAATGCAATCTCGATCTCGCGAGATCTCGAGCAATTTTTCGAGATTTAATCTCGTGGGCAGGTAATCTCGTTTTTGAAATCTCGTTCGAGATCTCAACCCGATTTGGTCGAGATCTCGAACGAGATTTCAAGAGCGAACGCGCTTGAAAAAAAACTTATAGCTTGACAGTCGCGCTAATTGATTCTGTTTGTTTCTCTGCATATATTGTTTTAATCTTTGAGTGAAATCGACAGTTATTTAACTTATAACAAGCATTAGATGGCTAACAAATTACAAAGTTAAGTGAATACTGAATATGTCTAAGAACAATTCAAACCAAATGTTCGTGAACGTTACTAATAGTAACTTACCCTATGCTTCCTAACTCCTAAGAAGTTATTTCCAAAATAATTAATTGACATATTATAGTGTGCTGTGTGAGTTGGGGTATTGCTGTTATATTTTGAAAATAAAACAAAACTTTAATTGAATCTTGGAACAAAAAAATCAACGTTTATTTAAGGAAAGTAATGAATAATAATCATCTGCACAGTGCACCACGCAATAAATCACACACGTACACAGTGACACAGTCACACTGTTCCAAGTAAGTAGTTTTCATTAAGTGTAAGGATTTTAGATATAAAATATTACGTTCTTTTTAAAAGTAGGCGAAATCTCGATATTGTCGAGATTTATTGAGATCTCGCCAGACAATCTCGCGAGATCTCGAATTGCCAATCTCGAACCCAGACTGATCTCGCGAGATCTCGAATTGCCGATCTCGGCTCGAGAATGCATTCCCTAGTCACACTCTTAGACTCGTGAAGGAATCGGTTTTTGTATCATCTATGTGGTAGCGACTCATCTGCAGCTGAAGAAGAGTTCCCTTCGCGGCACAGACAAACATCATCTTGCACCCATTACGCTGCAAAGAACTCACTCCCCCGTCGCCGTCTTCACTCTCAACAATCGGTACTGGAAACTGGGTACTCCTACATCGGTATCGTGATGATGACCAACACTGGCTTATACTCAATATATACTGATATATAATATACACCTATGATATTATATCGTATTTTACTTTAAAATCATCACGTGTTTAAGTCCTTCGTACAAGATAAAAATATTACTATTATAAGCAGAACCGGCTTATTTATTAGTTGCCAAATAGAAGAAATAATTAAAGTGCTGTGGATTTTTTTGAAAATTAATTCTTAAAAGGATTAAAAATAAGGAACTAAAAATTAATCTATCTACAGGGTGTCCTCAAAGACACTTAACACACGCCTACCACATGTTCCTGAGACCAAAATAAGTCGATTTAAGCAAACTTACCTTCTTACAAAATTGCTCAAAAATTACAAATTTCTCAAAAACCATGAGAGTAATCGAGTCTTATTAAGAGTAGCTTTTTTGTAGCAAATAAGTTACTGAATCTAAATTTTATACTTAAACCCCTTTTCTTCCATTGGCGTAGAAATTTGAAACGTTCAAATATTAAAAAACCCGAGTTCTATGCCTATATGGATTAATATTAATCATAATTTTGATATGGGTTTTTTGTTCCATAAAACTATGTCAACGTGCCAAATTTTAGCAAAATCGCACATGCCGTTTTAAATTTATAACAAAAAAACAATTTCAAAATTGTAACTTCAGGGCCGTATAGCGCCCAAACTAATCAATTTTGTAAGAAGGTAAGTTTGCTTAAATCGCCTTATTTTGGTCTCAGGAACATGTGGTAGGCGTGTGTTAAATGTCTTTGAGGACATCCTGTATATCGTGAATATGCTTAATAACTTAAAAGTTTCCAAAGTTATCGAGATAGGACAAAAAGCATCGTTTTAAGGCATTAAATTTTCTTTGGATTCCTATACGGATTTTTTTTATTCGGTATGGAAGGTACTTGTAACACGTGTCAAAAATCATTAAAACTCTATGATGATTTCAACTTTGACTGTCTATAACTTTAAAATTTTTAAAGATATCGATAGGCGACAGGAAGTACGAATTAAGGCATCATTTTCTTTGTAAATATGTGTATTTTCAATTTAAAATTCGATAAAGGACAATAAATACGGCTGTTGAAAAGGGCATTATGTTATAGCCATTGATTTCCAAGGCGACTAATAAATTAGCGCGTGATTTTCAAACTCCAAAATTCCGTGAAGAACATTAAAAAACAATTGTGGGACATACATTTTGCAGAAAAAATACTGATCTACAATTTTTGTGGTATGATATTTTTTTCTTCCAAGTAACGGTATATAAAGTAAATGAGGAAAACTGAAAACGAGTCAACTCCAGGGGTAATTTTTTGTCCAAAAGGGTACGCTCCATTCACGATATAGGTAGAAACTTTTTAGTAATTTATTTATGACCCTTTTAAGAACTCATTTCCAAAAAAATCCACAATACTTTAATTATTTCTCCTAAAAAGTCTAATATGGCTTGGACTATAGATAAACAGCCTAGATTCCACGAGGCTCCTTTCTGAAAAATTTAAGTTTTTATTATTTTAGATCTTACATCAATTAGCAACGTTAAAAATGAACAAATTATAGTTTCTTTGTTGAGGCCTTTGTAAAACGAGGTCGCAAGCGAGTACTTGTTGGATCTGTGCGGTAATCCACCACTATTTCTCGTGTCATACTTGTAGGAAAAAACATTCTGATTCCAATGAGCACACTAGCGCCTCTGTATCTCTTTTGGTTTAGAACCTATAGGTGTTTAAAGTTTCTCAGAATTTAGAAGTCATATTTGACCGTCCATAGTTTCTAACCTAAAAGAAACATAGAAAATTTCTTTTGCTTATTGGAATCAGCGTCTCTTTATGAACATAATTTTCGTTTGTACAGAGACTTATATCGGGTTTATCGTACATTTAACACGCTGTTTTGTTAACCGCCTTTATATTTTTACATCGAATAACAATAAAACATATGAAGTAATCAGAGAAATAATAGAAATAACAGCGAATTATTAACAAAACATCGTGATAAATAATGTATGATAAACCCAGTATTAATATTTTTAACATGTAGTAGTGATTTTATTAAACGTAAATCTTTCGAGCACGGAAAGATGTTCGCTTTCACGATCCTCCTGAAGCTAACCAACACATGCAAAATAGACGTGGTCGTTATTTCACGTCACTAGTTACAATAACTAGCTACGCGGTATGTAACCGAATCACTAGTTTCGAGTTACATTACAAGTAGTGATTTTTGCAAATGAGTTACTAAGCGAGAGCGGGTGACAGTGACACGAATAAATCCGAAGTAACCCGAACACGCACAGTGTATAGCTACAAACACTTAGATAGTGATTTAATGTATTTTAGTTTCGTCTCGTTTCGTGTGTAACTGTATAGTTGGTAACTGGTGGAGGTATTTATGCAAGCAATCACAGTAGCTGAATAAAAATAACTAGTTACAAAAATCACTAGTTTTGAAACAGGTGACGCCGACCAAATCACTGGTTTCGTTACGTTTTTTGAAAATAACGTAGCGACCCACGTCTAATGCAAAACATTATATACAACACACTTATCGTAACAACTCTAATTACCTACGTACACACATATACACGTATCTACTGAGGCAACCTTTATGTTAAAAAGAGACAAGGCTATTATTTAGACAAGCAGCGATATATACATTAACGGTCATTAGACTCAAAAACGCGATCAAAATAGACTTGTGCAAATTTTAAGTTTAGAAAGATATTCTATAGCCATACGTTTTTTATAAAAAGCATGAATAGGTATCCATAATATAATATAATAGACTCCCCTGGAGTTTGAAATTTTAAATTTTATAAGAGGTTTGCAAGGAAACAACAAAACAAAAAACAAACTGCACAAAACCAATCGAGCATAAATTTGTCACAAAATTCTCCATTTGTTACTACAAAAATTTCTAATGATTATTTAACTAAGGAATAAGTGTGAAAATAAAATTATTATTATCTATTTACCCCAAATAATACACTGTATAAACAACAATTAAAAAGAAATTAAAATATAAGATAAAAATACTACTGCCATTGCGAAAATTCATTAGAATTAAAATATTCCTCTAAAGTTTAAAAAATAAACCTTTCTACTAATGAGATATTTCTTAAATTTGCTTTTAAAAATATTGAGCGAATTATGTTGTCCAGAATATGATTAAATATGCACAGCCGCGCCTAGCACATTGGTCCTTTGCTTATAAAACTATGAATAAATTTAAGATTTCAAAAAGTAACAAAACTCTGAAATGTGTACGCAAGAAAGATCTGAAATTAGGATTATGGGCTGATCATTAATTGATTGTTTGTGTCTATAGCGTTGAGTGTCCATAATGTAGAGGTTGCATTTATAATTTGTACTTCAAATATTAAGTAGTGAATATGTAGTAGGTAATAATAAATACCCAAACGTATAAAAAGTATCCATAAGAAGTTGTTCTTAATTCGGAGGTGTATAAAAAGGGATTTCACTGTATCAACAATAAAGGTTATCAATAACAAATCTGGTATTAGCATGGAAATAGCCTGATTAGGTTTAGAAAATAATGTTATTCAAATAGAAATTATAGTACGTCTGCAGTTTAGAATAGATTGTAGATAATAAACGCTCGACAACTGAGGTCACTAAAGCATGTAATGCTTCATGAGTATAATATCTATACTGTTGTACCGAAATTTAAGGAGTGACTCATGCACTAATCCAGGCACAGTTTTTGTGCATGACACGCGTATGCTTTACATGAATACAAACTGTGCCTGTGTAAGTGCATGACTCACACCTTAAATTTTGCTACTTAACAAAAATATTGCGATAAAAAATAGTAAATAAATAGTAAATACATACAACTAGCCATCACTTGCATCTTCACTAAATATCCTGTCGAAACGTTGGCAGTAATTTAAAACAAATCTGTGAGTAGGTAGTATTTTATTATTTTATAACAAAATCACTGCAAACTTTCAAAACGCGGTTTTATAATAACTAAATAAATATTATTCATTCAAATGAAATTCGTATCTTCTTAAAAAATGGGACGTACATTTTATGAGCTAGCATTGGCTTTGAAAATTTAAACCTTGTAACGGGTCCGGCAACTGGTATCACCTATTTTCAATAGGCTGCTATAAAAGCAAGATTTGGTTTTTGACAAATGCACTGGCAGATTAGTGTACGTTAATATATGCAATTTATTAAGTGATGGATAGGTTTCCGAATAATTAACCTGTTTTTGTAGTAAAAAACCTTTTGAAATCGGTCAATTATTGTTGCAAACTCAAAGAAATCAGATGTTGTCAATGACAAAATTGGTGCGGAGTTTCGTCGTTTTGTTCGTTACAGGATTGCTTAGAGGTTGTGGGTGGTCACTTGTATGAACTAATCTTTAAAAATTGAAACTGCATATTGTAAAGTTGTTAACCATCCTAAATTTTCGTTACTGGAAGGGAATGTGGAAAAAACAAGTTATGTCCTTCTGACAAATGGCTGAGTAAATTAAATTTAAAGCTAATTACATTCCTTGTTCTCTTCCCATCCAATAATTTTTAGTTTTAAAATACACGGTGATCTACCTATTTCTTTTACCCAACAATTTACCCAGTGCTGAATACCGTTACGGTCTATCAGATGGCACTAACAGCTCAAAAATCAAAAAAATGTGACATACCCTGTTCTTTCCCCATTCCCTTCACTTCATATCCTCAGAACTTAAAAAATAGGTGATACCAAATTGCCGAACCCTGTATAAGATTTTTCTTCGGAGGGCAATTATTTGTGAACAATGTGACATGAATTCTTTGAACTTTTTTCTTGATCCCGTATTGTGAGTTTTGGTCATTTCTTGTGGTACTGTTGTCTATAAGTTGATAAATTTCATTAAACTTTTTCTTTACAGTTTGGAGAATCACGTCGCTGAACCGTTTCAAATTAAAATTAAATCGAAAGGTGAGCATTATAAAAACTTTATTAATTCGTGTCTTGTTATTCTGGAGCATTCATTTAACAGGTTTGGCTTTAAGGTTATTTATAAGTATAATTATATAATTTTAGAAATATAACAAAACTTAGAACTACAAGTTTTAAAATTGTGAAAAGAATTTTGACCTCAAAGATTTGAGACCACGCGGTAGCTTATCAAAATATTATGTGCAACTGAGGACATTCCATTTTCTCTTTAACATTTACAATATTATTATTAATTATAATTACATTATTAATTATAAATGGCAATCCACGTATCTTTTTCACAGTGGCGTAGCTATCATCGAGTAAACCGGGGCAGTGCCCCGAGGCCGACTGTAGGCCGGGGTATTATGTGTTAATAAACATAAATAATCCTATAAAAATAAGAACGAGAGTAAACACAGGCATTGCATCAAATTTATATTTATTTAATTAGGTTTGCATATTTTAATTATTTTGCAACTATTCTTTCCAAAGACTTCTTTTCATTATACATAATACATGTGCCTACATATGCACCAAATATAGGCTTGGGTTTATTTTTGTTTTCAAATTTTATTATTTTTTTCTAAACTTGCAATATCTACCAAATACTAGTTGGTATTAAGCGTATTTTTTGTTGTGTTTTTTTAATGTTTGATATCTACCTATTAAAAATAAAAAGTTCTTTTATTACTAATGGTTATATCTAATTTTTTGGTAGAGGTATAGGAGAATGGAGGACAGTATGGCTCAGTTGGTAGCGTCGCGGCCTCTGAATCAGACTGTCGTGGGTTCGAATCCTACCTCTGCTCATGGATGTTTTGTGATGTTATTTAGTTTTTAAGTGATATATTATGATAATTGTTGTATTTAAGACGCTAATGACCTAAGTTGTCGACGCGTCTGTAATCCACAATAAATAAAATATAGGAGAATGGGAGGGGAAAAAATTTGTTTGCCCTGGGGCCCCATGATTTCTAGCTACGCCATTGCTTTTTGCCCTGGATTGCGCGCGCATACCATGTTAACAGATGATCCGGTAACTAGGCAATAGTCTGTTTATATCACTGTTATCACTGACTGCTGCTGGCTAGGTGACAGAACACGGTATACTTGCACAACCATATTTTTCTCTCTTTTTCTTGCAGAACAAACAATAACGATATCTCGCTCTTATTTCGAGAGATAGGTGCATTATTTCTTTTAAGATAAGTACTTTTTCAAATATCCTCACTCCGTCGAATTTCAACGGGGTCAGTCTATAATTCGATATGAAAATTAATGAAAAATTGTATGCAAAATACAATGTGAAAAGTAATAATGATAATTGATGTGAAATTTAATATTGTTACAAAACTGTTTTCTGAGTTGGCGGAATAAATATTTATTTACAATAATTCGTGACAATTAACTATATACAATAATTGCAACAACGAAAAGTCAATTCTAACAATAAAAAAAACTTAAACGGTAATTATTGAACTAAACGAGCCACATAAATAACACTTAACAAATAACTATATATACAAGGATTATTTATTTGTAATTATTTCTGTCACTGTATTTATAACAGATTTATTTCGCTGTTCAGCACTGTCACAGTACACTCTACACTGATTGATTCCCGTTGACTGATCAATATTTATTTCATTGCGTGACACCGTCGACTGATCCTCTGACTCACTCGTACTTCGCTTATATAGGTCGCGCAGCCCAACCTAGTACGTTCTCGCGTTCTCTAGAACATTCCGGCAGGTACTCACTGTTCAGTATCTTCGATACCATTCCACGCTTTACTACTGTGACCTTCCTTTCTCGTGGTTTCTATTGGAGGCAGTGGCGTAACATCTTGGGGTTTGCTACAATATCGAATTTTATGTCATAATTTGACATCAAATCTGATGTCAATATAGTTTCCACTTAAAGTCTAAAAGTTGCGAGTCTGCACATACAGCTATCATTCTGAAGTACATTCTGTCATGCAGAATTGGCCTCTGGATTGACTTCAATAGAAGACTTGTAACAAAATCACGTAACCGGTAGCATTTTATTGATACTGCACGTGCTATCAAAGTTCCACGGTATAAGACAGTGTAGTCTATGTATCGATAATACATAGGTAATTTTATACCTACTTTACCTATCTCATCATAATGTTTTGCTGAGTCCCATCTCCATGGTCTTCTTCATATCCATGACGGACTGTTGTTGTTGTTGTTGCCAGCTCCATGACGATACCACAATTGATATTCAATAACATCGATTTGTTACGCGACTACTGTGTTGTATATAATCAACCTGAAACAAAATATAAACACGTTTTATGCACCAGTCTTTGTCCTGTTTTATAAGGGAAATATTACAAATTTGGTTTAAGATGCGCTGTTTAATGTAACAATAGATGATGAAGTGCTAACAACCCTGAAACGTATACAGATTGTATCAAATTAAACCTGTGCATAGGGCATTCTGTGTGTAAGACAGAGATTGATACATAAAGCAATAAGTAAGAATGAGATCGCTGAGGACAGTATGGCTCAGTTGGTAGCGTCGCGGCCTCTGAATCAGACTGTCGTGGGTTCGAATCCCACCTCTGCTCATGGAGGTTTTGTGATGTTATTTAGTTTTTAAGTGATATATTATGATATTTGTTGTATTTAAGACGCTAATGACCTAAGTTGTCGACGCGTCTATAATCCACAATAAATAAATAAAATAAATAAATGAGATCGCTAATAGGATGTTACGTGGTTATTGTAAATAAATATGTAATACCGAACAACTGTCATCGTTGTTTCCTACAGTAAAAATAGTCACTACTGAAATTATTGATAAAATGGCAATTTATACTGTTCGGGAAAAAATTCAAATAATTAAATGGTATGGTGGTAATTCAACCGCCGACATAATAAAATTATTTGTAGCTGCCTTTGAAAATACACATAGAAGGAGCGAAAAAACAAAGATGACGCTATTAGGTTGTATAAATATTATTTATTTACAGTAACCACGTAACATCCTATTAGCGATCATTTATCTCATTCTTACTTATTGCTTTATGTATCAATCTCTGTCTTACACACAGAATGCCCTATGCACAGGTTTAATTTGATACAATCTGTATAAGACAAGTAGAGCATATTATTATTATCTAACGAACATTTTCGAGAAAAAAATCTCAAAGTAAACCATGTTTAGTCGAGAAAAATAAATAAACTTGTATTGTTTTAGAATTATGAAACTGATTTTTGATAGGTTTCAGACGTTACTTTAAATAACATTATAATTGTGTATAGTAGACTTCGTTTGTTGCTTCTTGTTCAATACTTAGTAGAATGAAAATAGTAAAACACTAAATTTGCTTCCAGAACAAGATATAAAACTCTTTATTTAATCAAAAGAGATTGACGACATGTTTCGAG
Organism: Mongoloraphidia duomilia; assembly: GCA_039654895.1. Classification (NCBI taxonomy): domain Eukaryota; kingdom Metazoa; phylum Arthropoda; class Insecta; order Raphidioptera; family Raphidiidae; genus Mongoloraphidia; species Mongoloraphidia duomilia. Next base: position 14,274,564 of record CM077524.1, read on the forward strand.
AGCTTAAGCTCTCATCATCAGGTCAATTTAAAAAACAAAATTTTACAATAATTGAAAATTGCGTACAAATAAGTTCTTTGTTACTTTAAGCATCTTGAGATATTCTGGTAGTAAATTTGTAATCAAAAAATTGTGACATTTTGAAGTTTATTTTGCGTTTATTTTTTACTTCAAAATGTCACAATTTTTTGATTACAAATTTACTACCACAATATCTCAAGATGCGCTTAAAGTAACAAAGAACTTATTTGTACGCAATTTTCAATTATTGTAAAATTTTGTTTTTTAAATTGACCTGATGATGAGAGCTTAAGCTCTCGAAACATGTCGTCAATCTCTTTTGATTAAATAAAGAGTTTTATATCTTGTTCTGGAAGCAAATTTAGTGTTTTACTATTTTCATTCTACTAACATTATAATTGTTTAAGGCCATCAACCAGGATGATCTAGGACTAGTATCGATTCATGTTTCAATTTGTTATTATTTTTAAATAAATTGAAAATATTAATTGGTGTTAGGCCCTTAGCTTATGGTGGCCTTAAAAAAATATACGGAATATACGGAAACGCCACATATGAACAACGACATCACTATATAGCTCGGCTTTTCTCAAACCCTACTTTAAATATAAATATCATGTAAAATTATTATTACTTACAGCTTATGATTTTAATTATTACATTTGTGAGTAACTAGCTTTTGTCTGCAGTTTCGATAGCATGAACATAGATTTTACCCACAGTTTCCCCCGGGTGAAAATTCCAGATTCACTTGCTTTAATGTCGATTGGAACGGAAACTTAATCCTGGATACAAAATACACTACACATTAAATTTGGATACTGTCTCAAGCTTCATAAAAATCGATTTAGATGATTTCTAGTAGATATACCTAATGTCAGTACAAACAGGCAGACAGATAAAAATCCCGAAAAAAAGCTTTCCCTTTTAAGTATCGTACAAAATCCCGAAAAGTAACAATATTAGAAATAAAGGTCCCGTTATATTTTTATTAGTTTAATCAACGCTATACAAAATATTAGCCATAATAGGCATTCATAAATAAAACAATAATAATAATTTACAATCTTTATGGATTTTTTCAATGACTACCAAATTTGAATAACCTCAAAAATAATAATAATTCATTTATTAGGAACGACAAATTTAGTACCAAATATAGTCTAATACAATCTTTATTGCAACCTTGGGTATTGAAGCAAAATGTATATTTTCTACTCCAGTAAGTCTATCGAACTTAATATGAATCTCAACTTCTTCAAATTATTTCCATAAGCGTTCACACAAACTAACCATTAAGAAAATTATCGCATAATAATAATAATATTATGTATGTGGTTATTCACATCAACAAATTATTTTTCAATAAGTTATAAAAAAAACTCGATTCTATAAGCGTCAATAATCGTTGCGGTTTACTAGATCCTCTCTGAATAACGATACGCTCTGTGAACGTTAGGGCTGGATTCTTCAAAGTGTTACAACATAGGTAATAGTGCAGAGCTTGTGGTTCAAACCGTAGCCTCCACATCTTGAAGTGAGCCACCATTCCAGGATCTCCCCCCCACATATCTCTAAGGCTAAGGACAGCGTGGTGCTCTACAAGATTCAGGATAAAAAAAAATCAGTTTAAAATATGATGAGTAATGACACAAGAGTAATATGTACCTACTCCGTAGTAATCGCGTTTACTCATGTGTCACGTTTTTAATTGTGTTTGCAAATTTGAGCTTCAAATCAAAAAGCGATTGTTTTTCTTATTAAATGTATCAAAACAGACACGTGCTGCATATCGACATAAATTAGAGTAAAGAGAGTTGGTATGATGAGAGGATAATGTAGATAATGTGCCTATAACAAAATAATTAGTTCGATACTTGGATGGACAAGACAACAGTCGAGTTTTGCCTTTTGTTCATCTCACTTAGCTGGCAACTGGCCACTGGCCAGTCACCCCGGGGCCCGGTCCCCTCTAATCTGAGGCCCCCAGGCTAGACGCCTTGCGCAGGCCAAGGTTCAAACATATTATTGGGGAACTTTTTTAAGTAAAGATCAAAACATTGATGTGTAGAACCGCATACATAACTTTTATTTTCCAAAATAATTTTTAGAGTTCCGTACCTTAAAAATAAAAAAAAAAACTGAACCCTTATGGGATCACTCGTTTTTTCGTCCGTCCGTATGTCTGTCACAGTCGAATTTCTCTGGACTAAATAAAGATATCAAACTGGAATTTGGCGTAGTTATAAAGCTTACTAATCCGCATATTATATTTCAATAGTCAGCACCTAAAAATATTTTCCCTTAAATTGTGAGAGGGGAGTTTGAAACCCCAAAAAAAATCTTTTTTAAAAGTTAGACACCCTAAAAAATATCTTTGTATTCGATCATATGAGGTATCATTTGAAAGAAGGATCTCAAAACTATTTGTTTCAGAATTTTATGTTATGCAGTTTCGAGATTTTCCTGAAAGCGCATCTCAAAAACTGACCCCTTCCCCTCTATTTCGAAAGTACAGCAAAAATGTACGTATCTATACTTTGCAGGGGAACGATTTTTTCAAAATTCAAAAGCAAATAATAATATGCTTGATGCAAAGATGGTATACGGAACCCCAGGCTTGCGAGTCTAGCTTGCACTTCTCCGGTTTTTGGAGTGACTAATATGGCTTGTCCGGAGATTTTTTTTATCAATATCTTGAGATGATTGGTAGAAAAGTGATAATACTAAAATATATGAATTGTTTGGAGACTGCTCTTAGATGTGCGTTACCACAAACAGATGCGCACAGGTGGTTGGTACAATTTTGATTAGTGTATGCTGTGTAATCCAACACCTTGCACAACTCCCATGAAAGACACGCGTCATTTGCCACATCACTACACACGATTGTTGTGTGTTTCAGGGAAACGCATCGAACTATACTAAAACTTAAACGAATAAATACATATTATACATAAAGTCTTAGAGAAAATTATAAAGAAGGGAACAAGTCATCTAGTAGAAGCTATATAACTCAGCTTTTTACTTCTTACGACATCCTAAGCAAGTTTTTAACCGACTTCTAAAAGGCGGAGGTTCTCGCGAACACTATATTATGTATTTTTAGTATACCTATGTCCACCGATTATTCGGGAAAGGCTGCACCGATTTGAAAAATGTTGACTCCGTTGTGTTCAAGAAGATGTCGGATTGGTCCCTTATAATTTTTTTTAATTCGGTTGAAGAGTTTAAAAACATTGATTTGAACATCCAATTCGCTGATTCTAGTCTGAAAATTGAAGAACTTATCAATTTATCAGTATACAGGGTGCTGAATTGCTTTGCGGGTAATAGGGATTTAACCCATAAAATCAAACTTTTGCGATTTCCTGCTTCCCTAATTATTTTAGGAAAAATATCTTCGAATAAAAGTTTTAGAACATAAAATTCTGCATCTAAATCATGAAACAAAATTAATTTTGCATGCTTTGTAGCAGCAGAAATTTGATATGAAAATGTCAAAGTTACCTCAAAAACAGATAGCGATAGCCATGGAACTTGAACAAAGTGATGACGTTTTAGCTGTCAGAATAATTTCTAATCATTTTGTTCAAGTTCCATGGCTATCGCTATCTGTTTTTGAGGTAATTTTGACATTTTCAAATCAAATTTCTGCCGTTACAAAGCATGCAAAATTAATTTTGTTTAATGATTTAGATGCAGAATTTTATGTTCTAAAACTTTTATTCGAAGATATTTTTCCTAAAATAATTAGGGGAGCAGGAAATCGCAAAAATTTGATTTTACAGGTTAAATCCCTATTACCCGCAAAGCAATTTAGCACCCTGAATGTATTTTTATTAAAAATAGAAAATGAAAAACTAGAACTAATACTAGGCACAAATAAAGTCTAGTAGTTGGTGACTTTAAATATATACAAAAATATCGTTTTTTCCGGAACTGTCGGTGGCGTTGTGCAATAATATATAATTTTAATACGAGAACATACTGATCAAGGGAATTGTGACTTGATAATATAAAGGCTTTAGTGATAGTCTGATTCATTCCAAAATCCAAGAAACGTTTCTTTGTTAGATTATGTTTCGCAAGAGCAATGTTGAGACAGACCACACGTGAGGTAGTTAACTTGGTCATTCACAATGAGTTGACAGATACTCACCTATGTATGTTGTAACAGAACTGCTTTTATCTATTCCTATTTTAAAATCACCGTACCTTCTATACCGACTGTCTTTTTTAGAACATCTGTAACCCCGTTCGTTCCTATAATTATCCCAGAAGAGTTTGGATTCTGTCCTACTATCCTGACAAATTCTTCGCGACTTATATTATTTGTGACGTAGTCAATATGGTGTCATCAAAGTATGACCAAGTTTTTCAGTGCTATTAAAAACAGAAAAAACCTCTCAACGGGCAAATACGAATCCTTCCCACATTTTTTAAGGAGAACGTGAAAAGTTCCTGTCTCTCTCTCCCTCTCTCACACATTATTACTCTAGCACCTACTCCTTTCTCTCTCTCTTCCTCTCCGCCGCAAGTAAATTTTGTTTGTTTACAAAGAACCAAAGAAAAAAAAATTAAATGTAGGTAAATTAAATGTCTGTATACGAGATATTTCCATAGAGACATCATAAATAAAGTTAAGAGTAGGGAAGCCACCCAAAACAGTGTCGATGCAAAAGATAGAGATAAAGAGAATAGACGTGTTGTTCTATCTTTTTCTATCACGCTTTGGTGGTACCTATAGTAACAAGGAAAATACAACATTTCATTTTTTTTATCTCTCTTTTCCAAGGTGACACTATCACAGTAATTGTGCCTATGGCTCCCCTACTCTTTTTATGATATCTCTGGATATTTCACATGAAACCGAAAAGATGTTCGTAATTTTTTGAAGTAATTAATATTTCGTTAGGCGCGTTATGCACTTTTTGCCTGGGTACTGAAAAAATGTGAACCGTTCGAAACTACTTCCGTAAGAATTCGCAACATATTTATATCATAAAAACGACCATGTACACACTGGCCAGCCATAGCTCAGTTGGTTTAGTCATTGCGTTCTATGAATAGGAACCTGGGTTTCGAGACCTGATGGCAGCGTAGAATTTTTGGCGTTTTTTTTTTCTAAATTCTGCATGATCTTTATTTATATATTTTTTTATTTTTGTTATATTCTTTCTTCGACAATAATTATAATTTTTTTGAAACCAAGTTGGAATTAATTAAAAATACAATTTTGGTATTTTAGTAATAAATTATTTTTAGTTCATAAATGCGCTATAATAGATGACACCAAAAATTAGAAAATCTGAAGTATTTACTTCTGTCGTGTGGTCATAAACACACACCCATTTTTTTTGTCATTTTCAAAACATATGAGAGTCACAGAGGGACATTCGGTATATTATTCATTTCTGTTTGACAGCAGCAATACTCTGTACTTCCAGAGGTGTTGGTCAAGCAGCCACTCTAGGTAATATAAATATTTGCTTTTGTGGGAGTTTTTACCGGTCATTTGTAATATTGCTACCTTTTGAAACTTGTCAGCGGTCGACATTCGTCTGTCGCAAATGAAGCTATTTTAAGGGCGGTTTGCTTATTTTTATTATTTTTTATTGCAAACTACCGACAAACATGTTCTTCAAAAATACAAGGAATTTGTTTTTAATGTTTGTAAGATTTCAAGAAATTAACAGTTTCGGTATACCACACGCAATTTAAAAAAATTTAATGTTACATACCTACCTACCTTACATATTTTGTTGAATTTCAGTAAATGAACAAGAATTTCTATTATGTTGAAAAATACGTATTTCATCTCATTGTTATACAAAGATGAAACAAATAAAAAAAAATTCGACTGATGACCAGTCCTATACTTCCCACCTTTATTTCAAAAAATAAACACTCTTTTTTTTTATTCTTTGACTAGGCCCAAATAACCTTAGCTGTTGGTGGTCTATAAAACACAATTTAATTTTTATTCTTTGAAAAAAGCATGGCCCTCTTTTTTGTTTGGTGATCTACTAACTGATGGCTAGCTTAATATAGCAAAAATCATGGTTACCTTGATTTAGGTACGTACAATTTTCTTTTTTTAGTAAAATATTTTTTTTTCTCGAAAACTATACTTTTTAGAGAAAAAAATATTTATATTTTTTTCATATTATAACCTCTAGAATTCATTTATATTTTTTTTACCTATGTTAATACGTGACATTGAGAACGTTTTTTTGAATATCTCAGGATCCACTGAACCGATTTGACTCAAAATCTAATCATATCTAAGTTAAAGGCTGATAAACACAATAGAACAATCGGCATGCCCGTATGTTGTTCCGTTCTTTAGATATCTAAGGCGAAAAATTGACCACATACACACACACACACACATACACACACACATACACACACACATACACACACACATACACACACACATACACACACACATACACACACACATCCCACACTACACACATCCACACACATACACACACACATACACACACACATACACACACACATACACACACACACACATACACACACACATACACACACACACACATACAGACATCAGTCAGAAAATGATTTTAAACGATTGCTAGGGTCTCAAAACGTGAAGATCTGTTAAAATCTCGAAATATTTTTTTCGGACTAAATCCATTACTTCCCTACCATAGTAGAGGTGGGAAGTAAAAACAAACAATTAAAAAAAAATCTATAATATCTACTTATGTAAAGAGATAAAGTTTTTTTTCGAAAATAATAAAGTGTTAATTTAAAATAAAAGTTTTCGATCTTACGATTGATAACTTAAAAAAAAATTCATAAAAGCGACATTATCAAAAATTTCTAACAAATCAATATAAAGTAACCAACTAAACATTTGAATATTTGTGATACAAATCAACATAAAGTATAACATTTGGATATTATTAATATAAAAGAAGGGCGCCGTAAAAGAAGCATAACATCTAACCACAGTATGACCTAACTTTACCTAGCTGGCGTTGGGTAGAGCTAGGTTTGTACGGTAAGGTCCAAATTACAATTTATTTCAAATTATTATATTTCAGTCTTTATAGTTTAACCAGAGATTTTGGTAATGCTAAGTTAACTCGAGTAATCCTAAGTTTAATCACTCTTCTAACATTACCCGCAATACGTACATCACAATTAATTTTCTGAAAATGTTTACTATTTGTGTTCCTTTCATGAATGAGCGGTTTCAAATATTCTACTTGATAATTGTATTTTAATTGTGAGTTCATAGTGAAGAATAAAGTTAAATCAAACATTAAAAACTAGCTTTGCTCGTGTTAATCTAGGCTTTCTGGGTATTCCTCTCCCCCTTTATAGTCCAGGCTTGTAAGTTTTTTACATTAAAAAAATATGTAAAGCAGAATTTCTGTTTAGTGACCCTGTTCACCACCGGGAACAACGTTTTAAAATTTTTTTGAAATTGTCATATCGGCATCCTGGATATTCAAGCCTTAGTTCTGGATTGTTTGACGAAATTTTACCAAAAGGATCTCATATACCCCCTTGATCTTCTTTTTCGCGAAAAACCACCCCCTGGAAGAACCCACCATTATGTTTTCGGGTTCCGATTTTATTTATTTGTATTGATAAATTAAAGCGTCGTAAATTTTTACACTAAATCTTAGATGCCAATTCATACGATACTGGTTATCTTTTCTTAAATTTTAGAACTATTGCAGCTTTTCATCATTGAAATTACCGATAATTTTTAATAAAAGTGATTAATTACTGTTACATAATTTATTATATATATTGTAGGTCTATTATATTATAAGTTATTTTTTTTATTATTAAAAAAACAATGTGCAGCAGCTGAGCCTATCTACACTGGCATACATGAAATAGTACAAAAGGTGATTACAAAGGTTAGTAGATATGAATAAAATAAAGTAACATTATGAGATTATAATTTATATTTTATTTTTCAGATTGGAAATTTCGAGAAAGTGACATATCTTGATACATTTTTAGAGTGTTAACAACACATGAAGTCACAAGACGGACACAAGGTATTTCTAATACTTCTTATTATGAATTATCTTGTTTACTGCAGCTTCTTCATCTTGGAGTATCTTGAAGAGTTAGTTAACTATAAGTTTTATTAATGCATTTCTAATAAGAGTTCAAACCAAAAAAAATTGGATACTTATAATAATCCATCATGACTATACCTAGTATTACTAATAAGAATGATATTTTCTATGTAGGTTTGTACTTATGTGTGTGTTACCATCCCAATAGTACACCTACTTGTCCATTGTTTACAACCGATTCCATATAATCACGTACCACCCGTTTCAACCTATACCTGTGTTCAATTAGGAGCACAAAAAACGAACGGGACAACCCGCCCTTAATATAAAGGCACCGCTGCAAGAATAACTTTTTAGCCAATGTATCAGAATTAAATATAAAAAGTAAATAAATAAGTTAACTTTATTCCACATATACAACAGCTAAGTATAAAATAAAAACTATTTTCAAATGTCTTTAGCATAATTCTTTGGGACAGTGTTTTGAACTCTAAAATGAACGCGTATTCACGTATTACAATTTACAATGACAAGCTAGAACGTACTTTTGGTCTTTTGGATATCTTTAATTCAAAATTTATATTTGTATCTATGACTATTTATAGAATTAATATGTGGTAGTTTTACAATATTTAAATTAATCTAATTTTGAGAGCAAATTTCAAACTAACCAAATTACAGTCAAACTAAAAATCCTGTATCGACTATTTCTTGATTCATTCATAATTTCCTCGTTTATATAGAAATGTTATAAAATTGAAAACGTTTAATTTTAATATCTCTTCTGTTCAAAATTATAATATAAGCAATGTATAAAAAACTCAATATCCAATTTTCACAACTAAGACAATCATTATTTATTTAAAAAAATATCGTATATATACGATCAATTTTTACTTCAGAATAGAGTAACCACTCAGTAGTTGCTAAAAATGGAAATAGGGGCTACTACCAGTACCATATTTTAATGTAAAAAAATAATTTTAAAAAAAACTATAGACAAACAAGGAAGTTCCTTCACATGTGTTAATTAAAGATTTAGAATATGGGTTTGATTTTCTTGATATAGAAGGTGTAGAAGCATTGGCAGAAGAGAAAAATAATTTAAGATCAAGAGCCATTAATGTGATTCATAATTTTTACAAATCTAATAAGTGTGATAAAGACAACAGAAGTATCCTAAAAGACTATAAATCAACAAAAACATTTCTCAAAGACAATCAGCATTTAATTGTATCAAGAGCAGATGTAATAGCACTGTAATTATGGAAAAAGATGAGTACACTACGGTAATGAAAACAATGGTAGAAGATATTTCTACATATAAATTGCTGAAAAAAGACCCTACTACTCAATTCCAAAATAGAAGTAATGTTTTAGTATCCCAGATGAAAGAAAAAATCTCATTGACAAAGATACCGAGAAACAATTAAAAACACATAATGCAGTTCCACCAAAACTTTATGGCTTGAGAAAAGTTCATAAACAAGGTTGTAAACTAAGACCTGTTGTGAATTGCATTGGATCTCCTTGTTATAAATTGGCGAAATGTTTACATCAATTATTAAGTCCGCTAACTATAGACTTTAAACATAACGTAAAGAACTCATATTGCTTTGTAGAGTCTTTAAAAGAAATTAAGTTGGATCCGAATTATAATCTGGTGTCATTAGATGTAACCTCCCTTTTCACTAATATACCTAAAGAATTGGTCTTAAAAATTGTTAAAGAAAATTGGCTCACGTGGTCAAAGAAAATCAACATAACTTTTGATATGCTCATTGAACTTATTTGTTTTTGTTTTGACACAAGTTATTTTAGCTACAATAACAATTTCTACCTTCAACTTGACGGCAGCGCAATGGGAAACCCAGCAAGTCCAGTTTTAGCTAACATTGTGATGGATTACGTTGTTTCCAAAGTACTAAAAACTTTACCATATAAAATTCCGATACTAAAAGTTTACGTGGATGACACTTTCATTGCAGTTCCCGAAAATAAAATTGATGATTTATTACAAAGGTTCAACCAGTTTAATGAAAAAATTCAATTCACTATGGAGAAAGAAGTTGATAAATCAATTCCATTTTTGGACACCTTAGTAACACGCTCAGCTTCGGGAGAATTAAAAACGAATTGGTATATGAAACCTTCCCATTCAGGCAGGCTTCTGAATTTTCGATCTAACCATCCAGTGCAGCAGAAAATTAGTGTTATAAAAAGCTTGTTACACAGGGTAACAAAATTAAGTCACCAAGACTACCATAAGGACAATTTTAAGAAAGTTGAAAATATCTTAAAAGCTAATAATTACCCTGTCAACTTTATACATCAATGCGTTAATAGGTTGTTAGAGGACCAAAATCACCTAAATAACACGTTGGATACTGTGGATGAAAGAACTAAGTCTACCAAGATTTATGTTAGATTTCCATTTGTGAAGAACTTGTCTTATAAGATCAACAGATTATTTTCGAACACAAATATTAAGTTGGTGTTTTATAACTTAAATAAATTGGATAGGCTATTCACAAGACTTAAAGATAAGACGCCTATCTCACATCAATCTAATATTATTTATAAAATACCTTGTGAATGTAATAAGTGTTATGTGGGACAAACAAAACAGTTATTAAAAAATAGAATTTATCAGCACAAAATGGACTGTAGAAACATAAACTTATTAAGTGATAATAAAACGGCGTTGTCATCTCATCATTTCGACACTGGGCATAAATTTCTTTTCAATGAAGTTCAAATATTAGATAAAGAGTCAAATTGGAAGAAACGCAATATCAGTGAAATGTGTTTTATTAGAAAAAACAATTCAATCAATTATAGAACAGACACTCAAAATTTAAGTAGTCAGTACAATTATATTATGAAATTATACTAATTTTTGTATTATTATTATTATTGATTGTTTAAATTTACAGTCAACATAATTTGTTATCATGTTACCATGTTTTTGTCTTATGTACCCTATCTTATGTTAATTGCTATGGTTAGTAATTAATATTAATTTTCATAAATATTGTTATTTTTATGATTGTACTTGAAAAAGTCTAAATCTATAGACGAAACGTCGTACATTTAATTTAATAAATCAAATTATTTTGTCCACTATCCTGCGATTTTGCTTAATTTTATTATAATCACGATGGACACGATTTCTAATATAAATTTATCAGTGATATTTATTTTGAAGTTATTGTTGTGCGATTGGTCGCAGGGGACTAAACCGAGAAAAAAATGATCGTTATCCGTCGCCATTCCATTATAATACTCTATTGGTGTGTGATACCATAAAATATATAGCAGCTTCCTTAAGGTCTGCGTGGGGCAGTGGGCTTGAAAATATCCGAGCGTGTAGCGGTGCTGTTGTTTACGTGGTTGCTGTGACTCCTCTATTACAAGTCCCCAGTTCCCGGGTTCTAGCCCGAGAGCCGCTAAAAGTGTCAATCGGATTTTCAATTTATTAAAAAAAAAAATAATTAATTGAAAATATGAATTGGTGCAAGGCCCAAATAACCTTAGGTGTTGGTGGTCTTTAAAACACGATTTTTTGCGTGGGGCAGTGGCTAAAACGGCCGCTTCATACGCAATACACCCGGGTTCGAATCTCCGGGCAGCAACATTAAGTAATTATAGCGTTTTATTTTTAACTATTCCATGTTCCATTTATTTGATATTTATTTATATTTTTTTCTATTTTTTCTATTTTCTCTATTTATTTTTTATTTTTAATATTTTTATATCGAATGGGCATACGATTTTTGGTAATTTTTTAGATGAATCTTTGCTTCCATTTAGAAATAAATATTAATATTTATTAACATTAATAATGATAATATTTATAATAATTATTCTCTCTCGACCCTTTTCTCTCTTTCTCCACATCGAAATTTTTAAAGTATAACTTCTAACACGCGTTATACATAAGTACACGCACCCACTTTTTTCCGTAAAAAATGTAATCTTTATAAATTATGTACTATTTTTAGATAATATTTTATTTTTATTTTGCTTACTATATTATCTAAGTAATCTTTGTGTATGCATGAGTGAGTCAAACCATAAAGTCAATAAGTCAAAAGGGTATGTTTTGATCCTTTTTTGTACACCTCTATGATTATCGCTCCACCCACCATGTTGCTATTATAGTATTGTCGATAGAAAATAATAATAATATATATAAAGAACAAATCGTAATAACAGAACAATAAAATAAATACTGAATATATTATTATGTCGACATTCTTCACTTCTTATACAAGTATAAAAATAAAAAACACACTTGGTCTTAAAAACGTTTTTGATCATTCAAATCTAATTTAGAGTTCTATCAATATTCACTGTTGATGATTCACTGTACCGACTGCTAAAAACAAATGATGTCGATCCTTTCTTTCTATATTAAAGTAAAAATAATAAGAACCACCTTTTTTGAAGTCGGTTAAAAATAGCAATATTATATTTCAGTGATAACAAGTCCAAGGACCATTAGAATTATACTGTTGTAATAGAAAAAACAAAGTTATAGTACATAATAATATCTCTTCTGCCCTGTGGCGACTTTCCCCAAAAACAAAGAACTTTCTGTTTATGTGTCAAACATCCTACCAAAATGTATCTCAATCCGCTCATCCGTTTGACCGGTAACGTTCTGAGAGACAAACAGACGAACAGATTTTTTGCAAAAACATATTTTTTTACATTTCGGAAACCTCAAGTAGAGAAAGTGTTGTAAATATTGTGAAATGTGAATTTTGACTTAAATGAGTAGCACCATTTCTGACTTATGGAGTTGAAATAGTAAATGTGTATAACTTGAAACATGAATATGTATTTAAGTTTTTTTCGACAAAGGTTGTAGTTTTTGGCATACAGTATTGTTCTAGGTTGGTGAATAAACGGCCACAGTAATTACTTAGAATTCAAAACCACAGATGTAAAAATCGGCGTATGTAATAATTAATCTTCAGCCGACAAGACAGTGCTTCGACAGCAACGCCGAACAGAGGTGTGTTTAGTACCATTTAAAGATGACAAACGCAAAATCACGCTTAACAAACTGTAACATCATTCTCTATCAATTTAGATATATACAGGGTGTCAATAAAAGAAATTTACAATTGAAAAGCATTAATAATTAAGACTATACAGAAATAATTCTGAAAAACTTACATATATCCGTAGAATTCTCTCGGAGATGGAGATTTTTTGTATCAGAAACAAATAATTGTTTCTATATGTGACACAATTAGTTAGCGTACCTACCTTTCCTTAAGATACCACCAACTGATGGAATTATCTTAGTCAACTACGTACCAGTCCACATCTTTTTTACCTAGATTGCACGCGCATGCCGTGTTCACAGATGATCCTGCAACTAGGCAATAGTCTATTTATATCTGTCAAGAATGTCACTTCTCAATCCCTTCTCTATGGTTGTTACTGTTCACCATTGGTTTCCAAAATTCCAACAGAAGTATTGTCAAACTCCTGCTGGATGTGTCACAGGACACGGTATGCGTACGGAACCATATTTTTTCTCTCTTTTTCTTGCAGAACAAGCAATAACAACCTATCGCTTTTATTACGAGAGATAGGTCCATTCATACTTTCAATTTGTTATAATTTCTAAAAATCATTCCAACTGATACTTTCACCGATTCTCAGACTTGAACCTGGGAACTGAAGGTTTGTAATAGACGAATCATGGAAATACCATTGCCATGAGCTTGGTATTCTCAAGTCACCGATCTTACGTTATCGAAACTTTACTTTTTTTACTGAGTATTACAAGCCATTTAATTCTAAGATCCTTATCATCTCCAAATGAAAAAAACTTTGTTAGTGAAACGACCATAGAGTTTTTAAACTAGCAGTGTTAATTTCTGGAGAAATGTTATTTTATTTCAATATTATTTCCCGTTTCTGCGTGGAAAAATGCGCACAATTTCCAATCTTAACATTCATTTAGGAACCATTTTACATTTAAAATAATATTTCTTCAAGGAATTTAAAATTATCTATGAGAAAATTTAAAAAAGTCCTATAAGATACATCTATTATACATGATGATGATATAATAGTTTATACCGACAAACTTTGACAGATGAAAGCTCATCTAATACTCAAATGAGCCATTTTCCTGAGAGTAGCCCATTAAATTATCCACGAGAAGCAGCACTTGTGGTAGGTACAAACATTATTTATTCCCCTTAGTGTCGTGTCATTTTAGTGGTATAACTTAATTATTAAATTATTATTATCATTAAATTAATTAAATAATTAAGTTATACCATTAAAATGATATGACACTAATGGGGAATAAATAATGTTTGTACCTACCACAAGTGCTGCATCTCGTGGATAATTGAATGAACTACTCTTAGGTAAATGGCTTATTAAAAAAAAGACAAAAACACCGAATGTTTACATTGTATAGACTACTTCTAATGCTTATATGTTTAATTCTTTAAATAAGTGAAATGGAACATAATATTATGTTACGCGTATACAATTTTTTTTTAAATTATAAATGAACTTTCATCTCTCAAAGTTTGTCGATGAGCTAATAAATCACCTGTATAAAAGCCCCCTGTTCGCGTCTGTCTGTATGTTCGCGATTTACTTAAAAACTACTGAACCGATTTCAATTTGGTTTTCACGGTTGTGGCAATGTTAAAGGCTGTATATTCATTACGTTGTCATGAGTACATTGACAATGCCTGGCTTAACAGTTAATATGAGCAACAAACTACATGCTAGCGATATCTATCGAAATTTATTATATTAAGCTCTTATCTTGGCATTCAACGGTTGTCACCTTATTTTGACAATGGCCTTTTAAAAAAGGGAATTATGGAGGGCACGGGCAACGCCGGTCTTAACAGCTTATTAGTGCATAACATCGAGAATTTGTATACTCTTAGTGTAACTATAATTTATGTAACTGGTATAATTTAATGACCCAACTCTGCACATGGACATAGAGATTCTACCAATAAAAGTCTCGGTCGTGGTTTCTTGTTTGGTATTGTCATTCGGTCCACGGATTGTGTCACCTCATCGTATATAAGAACAATAGCTTTACACGCATACAGAGAGACTAGTAATCAAATGCGGGCGGATCCTGCACTACAAATTGTGTATGAACTGACAAACAAAGACTAAACAACACCGTCCTTAAGGCTTAAAAATATAGTCTCTCCCACCAACAGATATAGTGAACTGCAGCACATGCTCTAGGTCAGGGGTCGGCAACCTGCGACTCGCGAGCCGCATGCGGCTCTTATGATGTCAAGATGCGGCTCTCGAGTTCCATGCGCAAATATTAATAATTATATTATTTTATTTTCAAAACTCATAAAAAATATTATACTGCAAAAAAAACTTCAAGCAGGATAAAAACACTCAACAGAGAACAGTGAGATTAGGTGGAGTAGAGAGTATACGGACAGCTGACATTTTTTAAATGTGGCAACACAGCTGTTCTGTTTGTTTAGTTATTGGTGCACTGCGTCGTCAACGGTCGCAGTCATAATATTGAAATAAAAATGTTAGTGGCTCTTTAAAAACTGGGAAATTTTGTAAATTGTAACTTTTGGCTCTTCCGTCTCAAAAGGTTGCCGACCCCTGCTCTATGTGGCTGTCTGGCTTAGGATCTGCTTGATTGTTCTGTATGTTGAGTTTCAATCGACCAGATGTTTGTCACGCGGTTTTATTGCTATATCGGTGCAATAATCATTTTTGTCATTTTAATTACCGGCGACTTTGTTCCCATTAATTTCAGTTTTGACAGAAATCTATCTTAATCCAATCGCAGCCGGATAAAAGATACTTTAAGTTTATATAGTAGTTAATTGTGTGCCGAATTTCATCAAAATCGGTCAAGCCGTTCTTGAATGATGTTGGCGGTACAAACGGACAAAAATTCTGGGAACTCGTTTTCCCGGCTACGTATGTCGAATTTTTGGCAAAATATGATTCAGTTAAATGAAAAATTCACAGATTTCGCAATCCTTGCAACCATCGAAGACATTGGAAATGATAACAGCATATATGAAACATAATTAACTGTTTATTATACACACAATATTTATCAATGCACTGTTTAGTTTTGTCAGGAATAACCCTATTATTCTTCTGTTATATACGCGTTCACTTTTGCTTGATTACTTAACTTTTAAATGGATTTTTCTACAGTATTTATTAACATTTGCTCAAAAATAACACCGCAGATCGTCGCAAATACCTCTCAATTAACTAGACATGATATAAAACACATTTCGAAAAAATTGCACTTGTTCAATTTTGCATGATTGCTCCTCACTTGATCGCGACACCGTTGTCTTTTGGCCTTGAACGAAAACTCGTAATTCTGCCCCCATATACGAACATAAACATTTCCAATGTTAAAAAGACAGCACCATTTTTATACGCTTAAAATTCAAAGAAAAGTGGTTATCCTCGTGGAGGCTGGGCGTGCATGTGTCTGTTTGTCTGTCTGTTTATGGAATTTCTTTCGTGTACAAGTACAATAACTTCTGTAAAAATGCACCGATTTCATTTTTTTCTGTTTTTCTCGGTTAAGACTATCTAGACCTGTTGATGTTGGTGTTAATCGGATCAATGGTTTTGGAAATATACGCAATTTTGTACTTAATATAATAATATCATCTGAAAATTCCACTGAAATTTCTATATTGAAATTGTTCTTTATATTGATATTTTTTCAGGGTTTTTTCAACACAATGTATCTTTTTCAGTGAACTTTTGGCTGAATATTTTTTTCTGGGTAGTAATGTCACAGCTTCGTTCATAGTAAATGGCAGTTATACGGGGAAGGTTCAATACAAAATATTCGGAGAGAATTTATTTTATTTATTTACCAATCAACAGAGCTGTGACCTGTGCTCCAATTACAGATGTTTTTTGTTCTTTTTTTTGGCGGAATTGGGATCCGTCAAATGAGCATATTACATCTGGTGGCAGAAAATTGTATCAAAACGGGGGAAAATTTTACATGCTAACAGTGCAAATTTATCGTGAAATTGGTTATTACAAGAATAAAACAAGTAAAATAAACAAAAAGTTTATCGAAAATGGAATTTGCGACGTTTTCTAATATCATGGCATTAAACACTATCAGTTATTGCCTTGTAAAACTTACTTTACAGCGAATTCTTTTTTAATGCAATGTGGAAAAACTGTATTTATGAATTAAAAAAATATTTTATATTAATAATAAGATGTACTCATTATCATACTGTACTACAATAGTTAAATCTCTGAATATTGACAAAATTAGGACTAATTATGTGTATACAAATATTTGGAGGTTAGTAACTTACCTACTTATTACAATATAACAATATTATGTTGCAGTTATGTGTTTACATTATTCACCTAACACAGCCTTAAAGGAGCATTGAACGGATAATTAATTTCGTGGAGATTTTCTTTTTATTTTGATGTTTTTAAGCAATATGCCGTAAAGATTACTACTTTTGACAGTTCATTTTTCATGTATTTTTCTCGTTATATTTCCGACATTTGATAATATGTTCGGCTTTGAGAATCTGTTTCCTTCAACGAAATTCCTTTGTTTAGGATTCGTACCGGCCCAATCACAAATTGCACTTATATATTTTATCATTTCTTATCACTTTGAAAATCACAAAATTACACGCAAAAGTATACCCCGTATATGAAATTTCCCCCCCTCTGCGCCATGTTTTTTAAACTCCACCTATCTGACGGATCCCAATAGGAAATTAGAATAAAATCGACAACTTTGTGAGCATAAAATTTTAGTAGGCCTTGAAATTTGAATAAGAAGCCATGTCTATATTTATCTGAACAAAATAGCCGTTACATGAATTACCGTTTCCCGACGTGAGGCAGTAGGAAAAATTCCCAGGCATATCTTCTCCCGGCCGCCGGGAATTGAACCCGGTATCTTCCGAATGCAAGTCTATAGTGCTCTCACAACTAGTGCGCTACATCGCTCGGAATGTGTACCATATACGTCTTCTATAACTGACTACTGAGTCGTATCGCCGTATAATTGCTAATTGTTAGTTACCAAGTCTGTTCCATCTCCGAATAAAGGTATTGTTCTGTTAGTTGCATTCCTACGCGCACCTTGATCGGCCGGTCAGCTCTCTTCGAGTTCAGACTCAGACAAGAAGCGTGTTGGTTTGTTCACCGAACAATCTAAATACATGTTGTTATTCACACAATACAGTGTTGTCTTCGACACTTCCATTGTCTCTGATCCTCCTACACATCTGAACCCCAATCTAATAATAATAGACCTACATAGCATCTCGTTACTTGATCGTTTTTAATCAAGTACAAATTATTTTAGAAAAAACACACGTACCTATAATATTCGAAATACGAATAGGTTATGGTTTTAGAGCCGCGATATATTTTTTGCGAAGGCTGAAATTATATCTCATGTGACAGCCATTGTACTGAACACCAAAGAAAATGACTATGAATATAGCGAATTTTTAAAACTTTAAAGAATATTTCAACAAATTTAACAAACTTGAAACAATTCAACATACATACTTATGCGTAGGTAGGGACGACGTGACGAGCATTTAATACAGAGATGCAACTATTTTTGACTGTCAACTATTGCTAACTGTTTATATTTGATGTCAAACATCTACTGGCGCGCTCGGATGGGAGTGAAAACTCGTTACTTTACGTGTATGTTAGTGTGTCGGCACTATACTCGTGAATATCTGTGTATTGGAACGAATTTAAACAAGCGGAGCGTCGTTCCGAACTGTTTTAATAACTTCGCAGGAAGAGAATTTCTCGCAGAGAGGGGCAAATAAATTATAATTAATTCTAGTAGTATCTAACTAAACGCAAATGTGTGCATACCCAGCGCTGGTCTGTCATTCGGTAAGCTATGCTCTAAATTGGAGCCATTGGAATCCCGTGGTATCAGCCATGCAAAAGAGCTACATGAAAATATGGGTCGTCATGCGATTTCTTTCAATATGAAGATTTAGCGGGGGCTTTAGAATGGCCAAGCGTGTATCTATGCTGTTATTTACATGGCGTTGCTATGGTTCCTCTATTACAAGTCCCCAGTTCCCGGGTTCTAGCCCAAGAGGTGGTAAAAGTGTCAATTGAATTTTCAATTTGTTATTAAAAAAAATAATGAACTGAACATATGACTTGGTGCTAGGCCCAAATAACCTTAGCTGTTGGTGGTCTTTAAATCACACACACACACGATTTGGCGGGATATAGTCAACTGTACCACGTCACTTCTGTAGAGGCAGTGTCTCCATATTTAAAATCACATTGAAAAATACACCGCGTTTTGAAATTTATTTAATATACAATAAACTTCCAAAAAATTCTCAAAAAATGTGTTTTATAGCATATTAATTGGAATGTAGATTCCAACTTTCAAAAGAAAAAAATGTAGGAGTGCGTAAAAAGACTCGAAATGTTGTTTAATTTGAAATCGTAGCTTTATAGTAGGTATTAAAAAAAGTTAGTAATAGTTAACACTGAAATAATTCAAAGCCTGTATAGTGTATAATATTCATGTTCTAACGTCACACTTTGATTAGTTCTTTGGACATTTTTTCTAGTCGTTGCATTGTGTGACACGACATGGCATTGTTGTCGTTCTTTAAAATATCGACGGTAAATTTTCCGGATTAAAAATCAAAAGATGACCCGTTTTCTGTTTGCAACAATACACAATTTGTTATGGGTTTTATATAATTTACCTCGTAGGTTTCTGCTCCTTTTATGAAATAAAAGATTTGTATTTTGTAGGAACAATAACATTTGTTTTACATGCTATAAGTCAGAGATTATATTGTGCAAAAATTAATAAATGTTTATTATTAATTGTTGTACAAATAAGGCCACTGTTTAACGGGTGTGCATTGAACCAAAAAGCGTTGTATCAATGAAAATATAGATATATCTTCCATGAACGTTCATTTAATGCAGGGGTTTCCAAAATTTTTTGATCATGACCCTAATTTAAAATTGTAAAAGCCTTCGCGACCCTTAAAAAATGTTTCCCGACAATGTACAAAATAGTCTATAAAAAAGATTTTTCAGTAAAAAATGCATAGCAATTCAAATTTAAGTCGTTTATTCAAGAATTTAAGTATAAAAAAGTATAGTAAAATACCCCAGCGACCCCCCTCCCGCCCCTTCACTCCGTTTTTAATTGATTTCGTGTTCTTATTTAGTTTTTTTTTTTCTATTATTCGAATTCAATGGTATAATCACGAGACTTATAAATTCTATAATCACGGAAACAGGCCATGACCCTAAAAAATCAGTCCGTGACCCCACTTGGGGTCGCAACTCCGACTTTGGGAACCCCTGATTTAGTGGAACATTTTTTCAGAGTAGGCCAGGGTGCACCGACTAAATCCCTCCTTGAGGAAAACACAATCTAATATAAATATATGTCATCAACTGCCAAGGCTATTTAGGCGTACTACCAATTCACATTTCCAGTGTACATTTTAATAATAAATTGAAAATCTAAATGAATCTGTAATGAACAATCCATAGAAAGGTTATATACACAGTCCGTGCAAATTTGGGGATTCAAATCCTTATAAAATAAAAAAAATTGAAATAATAACCTGAAATTTTTTTGAAATAATTTCGTAAACAGTGATGGATAGATACACATTATCTAGAACCAGCCAATTAAGTATTAAATTATGTGTTTTTAAGGTGTACAGTCTAAAATATATCTCTTCTATATTATCTAAATTCGTAATAACCATCATTATTGTACCGGCAGTGTATACACTGCAAACTCAGGTGTTTAGATAGTGTTTTAAAATAAAACATTGAGGTGTTTTTTTTAATCTATGTGTTTTGATATAGAACTTTTTAAGTGTTTAATACAATTATGTTAAACACTAAAATGTGTAGTTTTAAAACTTGTCATCTATTTTATCAATAAAAACGCTTTGAATCGCTTTATAATAAAACTTTTTACAATTTACGAAGCGTTTATTTAGCGGTATAACGCTTTAAAACTAATCCAATATGAGTAAATAAAACGTTTCTATAGAAAAAAAACGGTTATCCATATAAAACACTTTTATTACAAAACACGCACAAACAATACTTTAAACATAAAAAATATATAATACTTATATACTTTGAATATACTTTTTTTATTAATTTATTATTAATATATATTTTATTACTAATTTGTTAAAAATTCAATTTAAATATTAGAAATTGTTTTTTTTTTATTCATTAGAAATTATTCACTTTTTTATTTTTTTTTTAAGATATTCATGTACAATTTAATGTCAAAACCTTGAAAAAACGGAGACCATTTTTTTATTAATATAAATCGTGTGTCCACTATCCATTCTCGAAAATTTGACCAGAATAATATTTTGTACTTTTTTACATAAATTGTTAATTTTTGTCAGATATTCCAATTTCCAATCAGTTTTCAAAGCACAGTACAATGAATTACAATATGGTCTATGCTTTTCGCCTATATTTTGTTCTCACTTGACAACACCGCTAAATATTATCATTCGTAAATGTTAGGGAGTTTATCATTGATCATTCCGAAAATAACTAGAAAAATGGCTTTACAATGCTAAAAATAATGTGCCAAATGTCAATATAGTAAGATTTTTTTGTTAATTTCGGGCATTTATGGTAGGTTCAAAGGCAAATCAGTTATTCAACAGTTCTATAGCAATGGACAGTTGGTGCGTCATAATAAAGTAACTATAATATATAATAACTGTATAAGGCTACGGTTACAGTGCAAGCGTTCTCGCGCGAAGTGTACTTCGTGCGTATTTGCTCGTATTCGGGCAACTAACATGTTGAATACAATATGAGTGGTTACAGTAGAAGCGAATTAGTCGCGTGTAGAGCTGGTTATTACTAGGAGTTCAAACAAGTTTTTTTTTCGCGATTTCGCGCAAACTACGCATTCTTTATTTATGTTTATGCCTATAGGTATTATATTATATTATGAATGAATATGAATATTGAAAAATTAATATTCTTAGTTTTCGACAGAAGAACACTGTGGGAATTTAATATATTATATGAATATAAAATTTGTATGGTTGTTTCTGTAATTTATCAAAAAAGTGAAAGTTTCACTCAAATAACGATTTACGAATATGGTGTTTACCCAATACTGCTGCCTTTTTTTTCGCTTAGTAACGAGTTTTCTATAAAATCATATTCTTCATCAATATCCATACTTACAAATCGCGCGATAATCATCAGTATCATATACCACCCATGTGCTCGCCTAAATACTGACGTATTATACGCACTAAGTATTCGCACGGCGACGCGTGCACTGTAACCGTAGCCTTACACACAAACACTAGTGTGCTGCGCGCGCATGGCTGGTTAGTTCTTATTCGTTTGTGGTTTCCCGTATTTCAGTTGTATGTTCATCATAAAATATATCGTTTTTGTGTTCATAAAATTATTAAATTTGTGGATAATAATCAGTAAAACAACACAATACTTTTACGTGTGTGTTTTTATTATATACAAAATAAAAATATGGAAAAAAAAGTGTTTTGCTCATTGCAAGGGCGTTCAAAGTGCATCAAATTTCAATCAGAACAAAGCGTTTCCGATCTGGAAATCATACGCGAAAAAATTCGTGAAATTTGTGAACGTGATACGTTTTTAAAAAAGTTATCTGAAAATAAATTAATCATCGTACAAAAAAAAGATATTGATGCAGATGTGTGGATCGATGTGGAAGATGATGAAATTGTATGTGATTTAGATAAATTAAATATTCTTTTGTTACCAACATTTGAATCTGTACCTAATGTTTTGCATGCAAGTAACGAAAATGTATCATATGAAGTAATATGCACTGCAGGACCTTTAAATGTATTAGAAAAGTCAACTGAAAATGATCCTGAAGATTTATCAATCGAAGATATTTCTAAGGTTAGTAAATTAAATTAAGTATGCAGTGCCGGCTGAAACATATTTGGCGCCCTGTTTAAAAATTTGTGCTCCCCCCCTTTTCTATTTTAAACTATGCATGAATATTTTACATGTAAAAATGTTTTATGCAATTATACAGAGGTTCGATATTTGGCTCCCCTTACAAAGAGACGGTTAGAACACCGTTCGAGCCAGCACTGTATAAGTATGTTAATTTTAATTGTCATCTTTGAAAGTGATTAGTTTGTAATTTTATTATTTCTAACTTTTATTAATGTAACGTAATTTTTTTAGTCTGAAATGTCGGTAGATGATGATTCTAATGTTGATAAAAATATAATTGACCAGTCAAAAAAAACGAGAGGAATTCAAACGGGACCAGGTTCAATTAAGATACCAGCAATTTTACCTCCTTTCAGTTACGGTTTGAAAAAAAAATAGAAGATTATGGAGTATTAGCTTCACAAAAAGATTTAATTTATCATTGGGGATCTTTTTTATGGCAAACAACTGATGCAAAACCGATGAAAATCGATTATCAAAATCTTGCCAGCACCATAGTCTCCGCTTACCCATTACTAAAAGGTGGTCCAAAGGGTTATGTAAGTATTTTTTTTATTAATACCTATATAATTAAATTACAGTCTACAAATAAAAGTATACTTAATAGAATTAAAGTCAAAATAAAAAAAAATTTTTAATAAAGGATATTGTGAGAGCTCAGTTAATTACCTGGATAAGAAATCATCGAACTATATTAAGAAACCAGGGAGAAAAAAGAAATGCAGAAGGGAATATTATTAATGATGCACCGAAAACGTCAAAAGTGGCAATATCTAGTGAAACGTAAATATTTTGTAAATAATTTGAAGATAACATATACATATATTAATTACACTGAGAAAAAATATTAAAACAGCTTACGATTTTCTGTTGATAAGAAATTATTTTTTTTAGCTAATATTTTTAGCCAAAAAATATTTTCTTTCTAAAAATATTTTTTTCTCTCGGTGTACTTAATTATATTCATTATAATAAACGAAAGTTAATTTTATAGATCCGAGCCTTCTAAATTAGACGTTAGCCGAGCTTTATTAGAATTAGAAAAAAAACAAGGAAAAGAAGGCAATACTCTTCATGTCCAAAGTCTCATTAGACTAACATTGAATGAGCGGCTAATTTGGATTAAAAATGAAGCGAAATCAATTTTGGAAGTGGTCACAAAATATCCACATTTAAAAGACTGTGATTCGGTTTGTAAAATTTTAAGTTTTTAAATTTTCTTCACTCTGTTTGATAAAAGTATTTACTACTTTAAATTATTTTTTTATAGATGTTATTTGAATTTTATAATTTAAAAAATTTTGGAGCATACAAGTAATTCAAGAATTACAAGGCGCGATATTCAAGTAGGTACTGTGTGTAAACGGTTTTATTGAACATAGGGAAATTAACACTGAGAATATTTATAATTTTGTAGTAGGCTATGAGCCATAAGACCTAATATAAATATGTATTGGATTACATAGAAAAAATAGTACAGTGAATTTTTTAAACAATTTTCCATAGCAACGGTTGACTATTAAGCGTTACTCGGAACCGGCTAAATAAAAAAGTCATGATGTGTCGTAAGACACCCGACAGAAGCTATGCTTTTTACGCATTGTATATAAAACCGAATTTATCAAAGATATAAATAATACAATTAAAAAGTTATTATTTGATCGCCATTTTAAAATCTGACGCCATTTTATTTTTTTGTGTCTTATTAAATTCTCAAATATCAATTTTCAAAAGGATCGGATAATTTTTACAAAGAAATATATACCTATGACCGCCATTTTAAAATATGACATCATTTTATTCTTTTGTGTCCTATAAAACTCGCAAATATTAATTTTCAAAAAGATCAGATCATTTTTGCAAAAAAGTACATATGGCCGCCATTTTGAAATCTGACGTCATTTTATTTTTTTGTGTTCTATGAAACTCTCAAATATCAATTTTCAAAAGGATCGGATAATTTTTACAAAAAAGTACATACGGCCGCCATTTTTAAATCTGACATCATTTTATTTTTTTGTGTCCTATGAAACTTTCAAATACCGATTTTCAAAAGGATCGGATAATTTTTACAAAAAAGTATATATGGCCGCCATTTTGAAATCTGACGTCATTTTATTTTTTGTGACCTATGAAACTTTCAAATATCAATTTTCAAAAGGATCGGATAATTTTTACAAAAAAGTACTTACGGCCGCCATTTTGAAATCTGACATCATTTTATTTTTTTGTGTCCTATGAAACTTTCAAATACTAATTTTCAAAAGGATCGGATAATTTTTACAAAAAAGTATATATGGCCGCCATTTTGAAATCTGACATCATTTTATTTTTTTGTGACCTATGAAACTCTCAAATATCAATTTTCAAAAGGATCGGATAATTTTTACAAAAATGTCCATACGGCCGACATTTTTAAATCTGACGTCATTTTATTTTTTTGTGTCTTATGAAACTCTCAAATATCAATTTTCAAAAGGATCGGATAATTTTTACAAAGGAGTACTACATATTTCCGCCATTTTGAAATATGACGTCATTTTATTTTTTTGTGTCCTATAAAACTCGCATATATCAATTTTCAAAGAGATCGGATAATTTTTACAAAAAAGTACATATTATGGCCGCCATTTTGAAATCTGACGCCATTTTATTTTTTTGTGTCCTATGAAACTTTCAAATACCGATTTTCAAAAGGATCGGATAATTTTTACAAAAAAGTATATATGGCCGCCATTTTGAAATCTGACGTCATTTTATTTTTTTGTGTTCTATGAAACTCTCAAATATCAATTTTCAAAATGATCGGATAATTTTTACAAAAAAGTACATACGGCCGCCATTTTGAAATCTGACGTCATTTTATTTTTTTGTGTCCTATGAAGCTCTCAAATATCAATTTTCAAAAGGATCGTATAATTTTTAGAAAGGAGTTCTACATATTTCCGCCATTTTGAAATCTGACATCATTTTATTTTTTTGTGTCCTATAAAACTCGCAAATATCAATTTTCAAAAGGATCGGATAATTTTTACAAAAAAGTATATATGGCCGCCATTTTGAAATCTGACGTCATTTTATTTTTTTGTGTTCTATGAAACTCTCAAATATCAATTTTCAAAAGGATCTGATAATTCTTACAAAAAAGTACATATGGCCGCCATTTTGAAATCTGACATCATTTAATTTTTTTGTGTGCTATAAAACTCTCAAATATTAATTTTCAAAAGAATCGGATAATGTTTACAAAAAAGTACATATGGCCGCCATTTTGAAATCTGACGCCATTTTATTTTTTTGTGTCCTATAAAACTCTCAAATATTAATTTTCAAAAGGATCTAATAATTTTTAGTGTGCTTTATTTCCTTAGTCTGATTTTATTACATTTATCCGAAACGTTACCGGAGAAAGACCTTTTGCCTGTGAAAATTCAAAAGTACGATTTGCACCTGGACGAACTCGGGCTGGTTACCATAATATTGTATTGTCACCGGAGCTACACATGTATGCAAAATTTCAACTCAATCGAATCATGGGAAGTGGGTAAAAATTCAAAAGTACGATTTACACCCGGACGAAAGCCGGGCCGGTCAGCTAGTTACCATAATATTGTATTGTCACCGGAGCTACACATGTGTGCAAAATTTCAACTCAATCGGATCATAGGAAGTGGGTGAAAATTCAAAAGTATGATTTACACCCGGACGAAAGCCGGGCCGGTCAGCTAGTTACCATAATATTGTATTGTCACCGGAGCTACACATGTGTGCAAAATTTCAACTCAATCGATCGCAAGATTTGTAACAAATATACGGGATCAAGCTAAATAAAACCACCGTTTAAAAAACAAAGCATCTACAACCTACTTATTTTTGCGTGATGCCAGAACATAGTTTTTATTTGAGAATCAGTTCGGTTGCTTTTGCGTGATGCCAGAATATTTTAAAACTCGCAGTCGCATAAGAGGTTATTTACTTGAAAAAAATCATGTAAATCGGATCAGTGGTTCTCGAGTTATAAGCGTACAAAGGGACATAGAGACAGAGAAAATCAAATTGTTCGGGAAGGTATGATGAACGTCGAGAAATTTTGGTCCGATCCGATCGACGTCAATAATTAGTTACACGTCATTTTAACTCAGTAGGCCAGGGTTTTTAAACTTAAATTCAAACATCAGCAGTCAAAAAATTGAATAACTATATTTAAATAATGCAATATAAGATAGAGCATACGCTATCTTCCAATATCCATATCACACTGTGCAACAGACAAGGACAACCGAAACAAGTTCGCGATTTATTAGATAAAGTCGCATTTATTTAGTTCAATAATCATAAAAATCTGTATAAAAAAACTGTTTTGACACAATATTATACATGAAATCTATCTAAAATTTTCTGCTCTTTCGTTTAAGACAGGTTTCGAATCGATCTGACTTAAATTGAGCAAACTATAAGCAAAAAACACCGTTTTTTCTAATTTGCTCCCCTCTGGGGCCAAAATTCAAAAATCGGGCGACGTTAGGATCAAATAGACCCTGAGAGGAATCGAACAAAAAAAAGTTTTTTAAAATCGGTTAACCCGTTTGGGCTGTACGACTGATACAAAAAATCCGTTACAGACTCACAGATTCACAGATTCACAGACAAAGCGAGTGTATATAGGCGCTTCTAGCTTCGCTAAGATCGCGCCTAAAAAACACAACTGCGGATTTGATACTTCAAAGTATAAACTCGATGTTTAGTCGATTGAAAAATTATTTCCAAGTAAAAGTTCAGGATAAAAATTTCGAAATCAAGATTCTAACTCAATTAAACGATTCTTTAAGTAAAAAATTAAAAAAAGAAGTCAAGCCTTTGTTTACTTTCAAACAAGTAAGCTTTGAAATATTTTATTTTATTAATATGCACCTTAACATAGATGCGAACACTAATAATTTATTGTATTATATAGGCCCGTTCAACTACTGATTGTCTTATGGCAGAAGAAAACGAGTCTCCTCGGGCTGTCATATATTCTGATAGTGTAGAAGTAATTAGTGCTGCTTTTATTGTCGCTGATACCAATATCAGAGTCCAAATTTCGAATCCTACAGTACCAAAGGTACTAGCTTGTTTATTGGCGGCATATTATGTCTGGGATACAATATTTCCAAAACAATATCTCAACGTATTAGAATATATCGATAGTGAAGTATTGGGAACACATATAAAAAAAATCAAGTTCTTTTAAAATTTATTAGAAAAAGGGATCATGGGACAACTTCCAATGAAAGTCAAGAAGCAGAGTAATAAGTAATGTACTGGTCTTTTTAATTTTGTTATCGTTAATTTTTAGTCATTTTAGTTTCTTTATTGAAAAAAAGAAACGAACAAAACATGTGTAACTTGTTTTTCAATGTCAACATAATACTGAAGTTCTTATTTGAATATATTTTTTTTATAATTAAATTTGATTTAAATCAGTCATAACTGATAATTACAAGAAAATAAATAAATATATAGCTATTCTCAAAAATACTTCAACAATTTTTAATAAACAAACATTTCATTTGCATTTTGATTAATATGAAACTTAAATTGTTTTTCAAATATTATTTTTCATAATTCAATTTGATTAAAAATAATTTATATAACTTACAATGAAAAGAAAATAAATAAATAAATATTCTAAAAAATACTTTAATGATTTTTAATTTTTTATGTGCTTATATATTTAATTTTTTCATTATTTTGCTTTTACACAAAATTATTACAAGTGATAAGTGTCAAGTTTTTACTTTTCATAGCATTGAAAATAAAAAAATAAACTTGTAATAATTTTGTGTAAGACAAAAATAATGAAAAAATAAAAAATACGAATTTTGCCATGAAACTCTGTATATGGGGTTAGAATAATATTAACAACTTTTTCTAATAATAATTTTTTTCGATATCTCTAACGCGAAGCAAAATATTGAGAATTGACCCTATTTGTGAATTCGTATATAGGCTGAGTTTAAAGTTCAGATTTCAGTTGAGTATCTTAAAAAAACCTGTATGACTGCAAAAATTCAAATCTGTATTACTTAAAATAGCGAAAATATGGGGGTGTCTTCATCTTAAATGCGACACACTATAAACAATAATTATACTTTAAATACCATTTTTTGGATCGTTCAAACTACTCATTACTTTGCTGGTTTTTATCGAAGTATCATTAATATCGCCAGAGCTTAAATTATTGTAATAAATTAAAATGATGTGTTATATATTATAGAAAAAATCTTAAATTGTCCATAATTTATGTACGTATATCTACGTGTATAAATTATGAACAACAAGAAATTTTAATTAATTTTGGTATTCATTAACATTTTTTGTCAATAGGTCGACTGTCATAAAAATATTTGAGACACAAATGCCAAATATTTTCTATAATAATCATGGCTTATTAACTTATTGATTGAAGTAAGCCATGATTATAATAGAAAATATTTGGTAAGACAAGATATTGTAAATTATAGACGCTCGACAACTGGAAAATATTTGGCTTTTGAGTTTCAAACAATTTTTAACAGCCGAACTAAATTGACGAAAAATGTTAATGAATATGAAAATTAATTAAAAATTCGTAAAACACATTAAATGTTTTATTATAAAAACACACTTTTAAGTGCATTACTAAAAACACTATAAGTGTATTAAAATTAAACACTTAAAGTGTTTACATTAAATAAAACACCGTAAAATGTTTAGAAAGTGACTACAAGCATTTATTCACTTTAAGTGTTTAAACATAAAACACTTGAGTTTGCAGTGTAAAAAATGTAGTTCTGTTAAAACATCGTTCTAGCGAAGCTTTCTCACAATAAGGAATCATAATATGTGTGAAATAATAACATATTTTTTTCTGGATAATTTACAGTGAATCGGGCTTGTGTTTTATTAACCTATTAGAACACAATGTTTGGATTAATTTACATACATGTACACTGTGACCGAGAAGGTTTGACATTAGCTACGTAAAATAATAATCAACAATTTTTTGTTGAGAGATTTTTCGTGTAATATTTAATCTTGCTATACTAAAATCAATTTCTAAATTGATTAGCATCGGTTAATGTCTCGTATTAGTGAACACAGTGTACTGCGTTAGAACTAAAAAATCAATAAGCTTTCAATTTTGAGAGATTTTTTGTAAATAATTAGTATAAATATGTGAAATGCGGTAATTTTGGAAAAAAAGAATCTAAATTTGGATGTTAACTGGTTAGGTTAATAATAACTTTTCAATTATTAATAACAGCTTCTCATACAGTATACTACACATAATTCTAAACAGTAATTATTAAGAGAAAACAAAAGATCTTTAACGAATAGTAACAAAAATCGGCTTAATTGCTAAAAAATAACAACATGTCACTTTTTATTTGATAGTTCTAGTCCTACATACCTATATAAGCGTTCACAATCAGTAGCGTGCTATTTTAAATACATATTATTCCGAAACAAATGAATGACAGCATTAACAGAGTTAAGGTTTCTTCACGCTATACCGTGCCGGGGCCGGTCCCGGCCCGTACCGTGTCGTTTCCACCGGGCGCCGGACGGGCTAGTCATTCATGCTACACCGGGCGGTTTACAAGTAATTATTGGACGACCGTGTCTGCGTGTGTACCAATTTAGTGTTGTCAAGCCGACCGGAGCCTGGAAAGAATACGCATCGACATTTCGATTCCGCGTGCCCCGGCCAGGAGACGGTCGGGGTACGGACTCCGCCCGGTCGACCATGAATGAGTTCATACAAAAGTATACTAATAATTTTTGACCGTGTCCCGTCCGTGACACGGTTCGGCCCCTGCACGGTATAGCGTGAATATCTGTAGAAACAGCATATCACGTCGCTTGTGAAGCCATAACTATACATTAAAGTACGACCTACCAGGTGCATTATAGCGTTTGTTGCTTGTAGCTTCAGTTGTACTTGTACATATACCTACAAACAGTGATATGCCACTTCTATAGCTATCTCTGTTCTGAGAATGATACAATATCGATTTATGAAATATGATCAAAATCATTAGAGCCGTTTGCAAGAAAATCTCTATTTTCGATTTTCGTTTTGTGTAAGTGAAAATTGCAATTTCAAATCGGAAATTTTTTTAAAAGATAAAAGTTACTAAATTTTAATAAAATCTACCAAAAAATGTATAATAATACAGAATCTATTATATCAAATATTTCTACAGTACCTTAAGTTAATTTATTGTTTATTCTTAGTAAGTTTCAGTTCTACCGAGTGTGACCACAAAACACCTGATCTTTTTGAAGTTATACTTCTTTTGGCGCGTTATGGAAAAATGATGAGAGTGAATTTTTACGTTTCACACCATGAAGTAAGTCGGTAGTAACACCATGAAGTTAGTCGATAGTAACACCATGAAATTAGTCGATAGTAACAGCATGAAGTTAGTCGATAGTAACAGCGCTAATGACCTCTGTTGTCGAGCGTCTATAATCTACAATTCATTCATTCATTCGATAGTAACACCATGAAGTTAGTCGATAGTAACATCATGAAGTTAGTCGATAGTAACACTATGAAGTTGGTCGGAAGTTCCTGATTATAATACCCTATCACCAATCACAATGTGACAAGAGCGTTTTCAGTTTTGAATAACATTAATAAAAGCTATTGCTGTACAAACGCTCGTTTATGCCGCTTTCGGTAAATATGAGTTCGTACTCCAACATCCGTACTGTTTACATTATTATAACCTTAATCAATTGTGTTTAATATCTTTATTTTATTATTTTTCATGATTTTAATACCCTATTATACAGGGTGTTTCATAATATATGCACAGGACTTCAGGATGTGATAGCTCGTCCAAAAATATGAAAAAAAGTTTCTATTAACTTACCCTCTAAAATGCACCATAAAAACACCCACTACCCCTTCAAAACCTTCACCAATTATGACTTAAAAAAAAAAATTCCGCACAAAACATGTAGCTTATTATGAGTAGAAAATGCTTACAAAAGCTGTTTTCTGTACGATAAACGGTTCCGGAGATATTCGCAAAAAAAGAAATTTTTTTTTCAATTTCAACACCCTGTATCTCTAAAATGGTGCATTTTAGAGAGTAAGTTAATAGAAACTTTTTTTCATATTTTTGGACGAGCTATCACATCCTGAAGTCCTGCGCATATATTATGAAACACCCTGTATATAGCATTGCTATGTAAGATGTGCATGGTGTAACGAATAGCACCGCCGCGTCATACGCAATAGGTAACGGGTTCGAATCTCAACACAAACATGCTTTTTTATATAAATAATTAGATATAAATATAATAAATAAATATATTTAATAATTTATTAAATTAAATTAATCTATTTAATATATTTTTTTTATTATTTTATCGTCTTTTTTACAAACATTTAGTACTGGCACGCGGGATAAAATTTTTGGAGTTATTTTTGTTTTGTTACGCCAAAGAAGTATAACTTCTGACGTGCATACATAAGTACACACACACTCTTTTTTTTCCCCCAAACTTTGCAGCAATTTTAATTTTATTGTAACGCTACTGTTTTCGAAAAGTCCATTCACAATACATTATAATCTTTGCAGGTAGATATAATATAAACTTTATAATACGTGGTCGAATACACAAAAGACGCGTGCATTTTTCCGGCATTTGTTTATCCGTCACACTGTAATACATCACTTATGACGTTTTTGTTTATAATTGTAGGTGCCAAGTCGTTAATTCAGGGGTGTAATTGCTTAATTGCAGCTATAAATTATGCCAGATATGTACCTAAGATGGAGTGGGGTGTTCGAACCTATCATTTAGACGTCAGCTGTCAACGATCAAAACTTATGTGTACATCCATAAGGCGTTTAGTGGAACATAGCTACGAGCATTAGGTTTTTTAACTTTTTTATATTCATCTATATCTTACATACCTACCTATATCTATAATATCGTCATTGAATGTTTCTAAGCTAACCCAATTGTGTCGTGTATAAAAAAACACACATTGAGTATTCGTAATACTATATAATATTATGATGCTAAGCACTGTGTATTATATCGTGGATTGTGAAGTACTGATTTAAAGAAAACGACTCAAAAGTGACTTAAGGATCCAATTAAGAAGCAAATACTGTTTTAATGCATTTATTGGCTAACGTTTCGAAAAATATGTAACAGTAACAGTAAGAGTAAAATTATCGAATAATTAAAAAACCATATTAACATTTTTTTATTATTGTTTTTATGATGTGTAAAAAAATATTTTATTGATTTCTTTTGTAAATAACAACACTGAAAATATTTATGTTATAAGTAGAATTTTGATTATAATTTTTTATTGTGGAAAATTATAATCAAAATTCTACTTATAATATAAATATTTTCAGTGTTGTTATTTACAAAAGAAATCAATAAAATAATTTTTTACACATCATAAAAACAATAATAAAAAAAATGTTAATATGTTTTTTTAATTATTCGACAATTTTACTGTTACTGTTGATGGCATTTGAGTTCTGATGACGAAAACATATTTTTCGAAACGTTAGCCAATAAATTCATTAAAACAGTATTTGCTTCTTAATTGGATCCTTAAGCCACTTTTGAGTTGTTTTCTTCCAATATCATCAGGATCACCACATATTCTGTTTTTTAATCAAAACAGATTCTTAACATCTACTGATTTAAATTTCGAGATTTTATGATTTATATAGTAGGTAAATGAAATGGAAATGTGAGTGTGTGTATGTATGTAGACGATTACTGAGTACTGGGTGTTTGTGTGTTGTTAATTATTGTGTCGTATATTATGTTCGATTTTAGTGTTAGTGTGTCATTAAGAATGTTGGTATTTGTCGAATTTTGTGGCTTTATATATTTCATATTCTTCGAGGGAGTCCATGTGTTTACCTTTACTGCGCATATGTAGTGGAATAAAATATGTTTCAAAATCGTGATATTCATGATTTTGTGAAATTATATGTAACCCAATTCAATTTTGAAAGCTAGCTCCATTTTGAAGAAATGAGATACGATAGCAGATTTAGGTACAGATATTCTAAAAGAACACGGTGAAAGCTATCGTATTTCGAAATTTAGAAAACTGCGAAAACGGAATAAATAATATTTAAAAGTGACACTATGTATTTATCATTTAAAAATTTCTCAATTAGCTATAGTGCTACTCGATCTGGCTAAATCTGAGGTTTTATTTACATGGGTTATGGAAGAACCTGAGAGAAAGTGTTTAGCATATTGTTTTTATAGTAGAAAAATTATAGATCGCCGAAATAGTGTATTTTTACAGATTTTGAAATCACCTATGTCACAATGAAACAACGTAGATATTGCTTTAACCTTGATATTGTACGAAAATGGAAAATTGATATATTCTACGATAATTGATGGACAACCGAGTTTTATGACAGGTTAGTACAACATTTAATATTATAAATAATTCTTTATGGCATTAAATTTTCTATAGGCTTCTAGACGGACATTTTTTTATTCGGTATAGATTGTGCAGGGGGCGGAGTTATAATAATATCGACGCCAGCGCTTGTTGTGAGATCCGTTGTAAACCCTAAACTCAAATTTTCTGTAATTGTCAGTGAGTATTGTTGTTTAAAAAGTCAAGTAAATAAAACCATGATTTTACTTCTAACTTATTAGGAAATTATTACTATAAATCTGATAAATTTGACACTTTAAAACCTGGTCTGCAAAGTTACAGGCCCCATGGTTTTAGGTATGCTGTCGTCTGTCAATATAAACCATAGACATAGGTACTGTAGGTACACCTCCATGTCTGATATAAATTAATCAGTTATTTTTTATTATACGTCAAAATTGAAGAAGAAAAAAACTTAAAATAAATAATTTTTACGTACCCTTTTATGCTATGCTATTTATACTATTTGCACACAGCTAGATAAAATGGTATTCGTTTTCCAAAAAAATTCCCGGTATAAGACAACAATAAAAATGAGTTCAATCGTACACTATTGCCCGCTAGCGGCGCTAGTAGGCTTCGTGCACACAACCTATAGAAAGCACTCGTAACGCGTGTCAAAAAAATGTAAGGCTCTATGATGAATTCAACTTTGACTGGCTATTCTTCTAAATTTGTAAAGATATCGATATGGGACAAAAGTCTCGATTTAGGGCATTCTTTGCTTTCTGAACATGTGCACTTTCAATTTAGAATTCGATGAAGAAGACAATATAAATAAAGCTAGTGAAAAGGACATTACGTTTAAACAATAGGTTTCCAAGGCTATAAAGAGCGCGTGATTTTCAAGAAGCTGTAGCGCGCTTACTATTTGAACCACAGAAAAGTTGTGGAGATGAAAATTGTAGGAAATGTAATAATATTTAAAACATTACATAATGAAAGACTCGCTTAAGTCGACCGTTTCCGATATATTCCGAAACAGGCTTCCGAAAGGCTTGCAAAATTATATTCAAGAGGGGGTGGCGGGGAAAGAACGGGGGGGATACCCGGGGACTTTTATAAAAAATACGTATGTTAAAGGTGTTCTACCATTTGTGAAAAATCCAGCTCTATGGGAAATTATTTGAGACATAAAACCTTTATTGACCCGGCTAATAAGCACAAAAATTCTGGAAGCTTGTGTTCCGTCTAGGTGTCTTACAAAATACCAAAAAAAAAATCACAGAGGTCTCGTTAAATATTTGTATGATGAGTACCTCCGAACGAAACCCTATTACTGAGCCTAAGATGTCCGTCCGTCCGTCCGTCTGTCACAAGACTCTATCTCACAAACGGTAAAAGGCAGTTAGTTTTTATTTTTACAAAAAAAATCATTTCAATCTATGAACAGTTCCAAAGATAAAATTATTAGACACACCTATTGTAATCGTTATAAGTATTAGGACAATTAGAGGGCAGCATTTACACAAAGTGACGTTGATATGGGTACACTATGTGGAGTAACTCCATTATAAGAGGGGCAATTAGATGATCGGGCTTTGATATGTTTAGGAGTTTGATTTATGTGCGGACAATTTAACGTTTCTGAGAAATTTTCTACGAAATTAGCAGTTGAATTAATAAATAATAATTAAGATTGTTTGCATACATTAATTTATGATAAACGTTTGTAAAACAGACATTTTATATAGGTAATTTTCTGTGAGTCACTCATAAAGTAAATTTTTAACCTAAAATAATTATTATGCGAGAACAAAACCAGTCAATTCGCCTTTTATACATTGTTTCTAAAGTTATAAATAATAATTTTGTTGTCAAATTGTATTTTACTGAATATTTTTTTACTACCTGCGGAACGTATAATACGACTTAACAATTTTAAGAACTAGATAATTTTGTGTTAATTATATAACATATAAAATATATATGGAAATTTATCCAGTTAATAAATAAATATTAGCAAATAAACTTTTTAGAGACAAGCTTTTATTTAAATGCACTAAAAAAGAAAAAATAATTTTTAATAATTTAGGTTCATAATTATAAAAGCGTAGGTCGTGACTAATAAACTATCATAGAGTTCAGGACCCACACTTTTATAATTATGAACCTAAACTATTAAAAATTATTTTTTCCTTTTTAGTGCATTTAAATAAAAGCTTGTCTCTAAAAAGTTTTTTTGGCTAATATTTATTTTGTTCATTTTAGTCTTTCAAAATTTTATCCCCCTTGACACCCGTAGGGGTTGAATTTCGAGAAATCCTTTACGTCAGAAAAGAAACCAACTGTCCAAATTTCAAGTTTCTAGCTTCAGTGATTTGGCCTGGGCGTTGATTAGTCAAAAAAACCCTACATCCCCGTTTGAACCCCTTAGAGGTTGAATTTATTTCATGTATTGTCATCGGGAATACATATGTGTACAAAATTTCAAGTCGATCGGATACGTGGAAGTCGTTCAAAATTGACTTGCAAGTTTTGACCTAAACAAACACACAAACTAAGTAACTAACTAACGCATACATTGCAAGTTAAATAAAAGCTTGTAAAAATAGCATACATTGTTTCAAGGTATTTACCATTTATTGTCTATTTAATTTTTTCATAGTATTTATCATTTGCTAGCGATCCACCCCGGATTTGCACAGAGGCAATTTAGAATTTATTTTTATAAAGATTCAGTTATTAGGTACTTTGAAAAATGGTCCTAAGTCTACTTTGCAGATTTTTTACTATTATAAACTGTTGCATAAAAATGGCTATTGTGGGCTATTTTTTAATAAGAGAAAGGTATATATTATGTACATTGTACACGCTATATGATGCTGTATAGCAGACTTTTTGTACAACTTTGTCATACGTTTAGGTAAAGCCAATAAATCGCCCGCACGTTCGTTTTTGCATCAACTTTCTTCTCTAAAACCGCCACTGCTCGGCTTCTTTTTATTAAAATTAATATTTTACCTTCCTCAAGAGGTGCTCTATATAATACCAAAGACAAACCTAGACCTGGCACACAGACACTACTACTACGTCTTGGCCCCAAAAATATTCAATACACTATAGCAAAAGAACTTCGTACGATACCTTCTGTTAATAGCTTCAAAAAATAAATCATATTTCAAATAAAAATGACATTTTGAATTACTTTCTTTAATTTAGTTCGCATTGTAAAACAAGAAAGCTCCTCGCTATCTCATACGCATACATGACACATAGCACTCACACAACCAAACACATGCACATCTACACTCTAGACACAAAACACAAACACCCTATATCCTCCCTCTCGACACAGAGCTTGCTCTAGTGAGAGGGAGTATCCTTTTTGTATATATTTTTGTATGTAAGTAACTTGTGCAATGTTTGGAAAATAAAATAAATAAATAAATAGTAAAATCCGTTCAGTGGTTCTCAACATTATCCCACGAACATATAGATTATTTTATATTATGTAGACACTAGAGATTCATATTGTCCATTTATATGCATTTTTTAAAAACCTGAATCTAGTACTGATTCATTTGTCCCATTGATTATAATTATTTTCACTAAGTTATGTCCTGAAACACCACAGGTTCCAGACCGATTTGTAGATTAAAGACGCTCTTTATGGTAACACCACCCTGACCTATGGCAGATAATTTAATCTGCGGTAAAACTGATATTTATTTATGTGAATTGAGAGCAAAATATAAACAATGTGAAGCCAACATAGTCAAACATTTTTTATAGCGCGATAATATTTTATATTGAGTGTGTTCGTAGGCTTGAAAATGGCCGAGCGTGTAGCAATGCTGTTGTTTACATGGCGTTGCTATGGTTCCTCTATTACAAGTCCCCAGTTCCCGGGTTCTAGCCCGAGAGCTGGTAAAAGTGTCAATTGGATTTTCAATTTATTATTAAAAAATAATGAATTGAAAATATGAATTGGTTCTAAACCCAAATAACCTTAGCTGTTGGTGGTCTTTAAAACACAACGAGTGTGTTTGTTGGTTTCTTCTTTTTGAAGATATGCATCAAAATGATGGGAGCCGCACGCACAATGTAAAAACGGACTGTGCACAGCGTGTACCACTAGTATGATGGAAATTTTCAAAAAGACGAAACCAACAAACACGCTAATTGTGATAATTAAGGAAAAATGACGATAACAGTAGGTAATAAAATAGTCGACTAGTTTATCGATCTTGAACCGTAATACGGGTGATTGTGTCGTATCTCTATTAGAATCAAATGACAATACAATTAAGCCATCAAAAGTAATTTAATACTGTCCGTAATAGATTATTAGATGAATAATTTACTGATATATAAGTTGACCTATCATTTTATACACCGCGCGTGCATTACATCCGAATGTAAAAATAATGTTCCACGATTTACAAAGAATATTTCATTCATACGATTAAAGTTTAAAGTGTTTTTATACCTACTGATTTTTGCGGTTAGTTCACCATTTCTTTTTTATACAAATTAATCACTAACCTTTACCTAGCAGATTTTCTTGCGTTTACGTCGTTTTTTTTTGTTTTGATACTGCTCAGGCCCAACGTTGCCAGATAATTACTCTTTACCAAATCAGGAATTTTAGCACGTGAAATAAAAAAAAATCGGGATTTAGGTGTAAAAAAAACTTTTTAACAAAAAAAAAACCTCCTTCAAAAAGGCACTAAAAAGAGGAAAATAATGAAATTTTGAGGTCTGTGTCAATTAAAATATGAAGTTGGTTAAAAAAAAGAAGATATTAATCACTATACTATACTTTTTAACCGACTTCATATTTTAATTGGCACAGACCTCAAAATTTCATTATTTTCCTCTTTTTAGTGCCTTTTAGAAGGAGGTTTTTTTCTTGTTAAAAAGTTTTTTATTTTTTACTTTTTAGTGTCATTTAGTGTCATTTACCTTAAAGAATCACACGCCGTTACTTACTTTTATTAAAAAATCAGCCGAACTACAGAACCGATTTTGATGACATTTCTATGGAACCAATCTGAAAGTATATCCTTTCAATAAAAAATTTTTTTTCAAAATCGGTTCGTAAACGACGAAGTTATCCGCGAACATACATAAAACATAACAACCACATAACCACATAAAAAATATATACGGTCGAATTGAGAAACCTCCTTTTTTTGAAGTCGGTTAAAAAGAGGGACAAATTAGAAAAACAAAACTAGTCTGCATATTTCTACTTGGATGAAAATTTTGTCTCTTGAAGACATTTCTTTCTACTCCTTAATACCTACGCTGATAAAATTCAGCACAAGAGTAATTTTATATTAAGTTGAACAATAATTCTGATTTGAAAAATCGTGAAATTATAGCTGTCCCGCGCGGAACATTCAATTTTAGCTAAAAAAATTGGGATGTTTGGCAACGCTCTGCTCTGCACTCTCAGAGACGTACCTAGTTTACTATAACGAACGAAAATCGAAAATTTCGATTTTCTCGAAAGCGGCTCCAAATATTTTCTTCATATTTCATAAAACAATATGTCATTAATGACCCTACAATATGCCACCAGTAAGGGTAGTTTACTAATGACCGAAAATCTATGGTCGATACAGTTAACAAGCGACTTGGCCCTGTAGTCAGAGTCCATTCTAATTATTCTTGATGTCGTTTGACACACACAGACACCTGAACGAACGTAACAACTAACTAGTGATCTCTGTGTACTGTAATATGGATAATTAATAGCAATTAAAAAATGGGTTTTGTATGTGGAGAATGTTCAAACACATACTTTTCAAGACAGGCATTAATGTTCACAAAATTAGAATGAACACTTCAGATAAGGCTTGTTATCTAATTCTTTCTATAAAAGTCGATCAATTTTCTGACATTTCAAAATAAAACTTAATTAAAATTTATTTTTTTATTCCAATTTCTCAAGAACACTGTTATTGTATAAATTTTGGACATCCTATCTCAAATAATATTAATTTAGGTTTTATTTTGAAATGTCAAAAAAATGCAGATCGAGTTTTATAGAAAGAATTAGATTACAAGCCTTACCTGAAATGTTCATTCTAATTTTGTGAACATTAATGCCTGTCTTGAAAAATATGTGATTAAACATTCTCCACATACAAAATCCATTTTTTAATCGCTATCAACTATCCATATTAGTATACAGAGTTCACTAGTTAGGTATTACATTCGTTTAGGTGTGTGCGTGTGTCAAACGACATCAAGATGGGGTATTCGAACAATTAGAATGGTCCCTGACTGCAGGGCCTAGTCGCTTGTCTACAGTTAAACGAGAAAGTCAATGTGGTGAATCGGTACCATTTATTATTATTGATACTTTAAAGTTGCAGTTCGCCTGCACTTTTTAATCTCAACATTTTCTGTTTAACTTCAATTAAGAAGACTGCAGCAGTGCATTTAGGCGCCTCGGAGTGAAGTGCTCGATTTTTTTTGTACCAGCTGCGTACACAAACTGCTGTGACACCGCCGCGCCACCATGGCTCTATATGCAACGATAATAAGCCCTGTTCTGTATTCCATTCTCTCACGGTTCTAAATCACATCTTAATCAACCTCTAATATTTGTCAGTTAACAGCCACTGTCCTGGTGTTTATCCACTCGTGAACATTGACCACATCTA
This sequence comes from Mongoloraphidia duomilia, assembly GCA_039654895.1. Classification (NCBI taxonomy): domain Eukaryota; kingdom Metazoa; phylum Arthropoda; class Insecta; order Raphidioptera; family Raphidiidae; genus Mongoloraphidia; species Mongoloraphidia duomilia. The sequence continues at coordinate 14,315,822 of CM077524.1, forward strand.
AACGTCATACTTCTAATGCAATAACTTCTGTTATGATTTAATCAGAAGTGTTTAAACTAATTAAATGGGACGAATAGAAACTGAAAACATTTCTTAAGGTGGAATTATACTCAAAGATACCAAAACGCCCTGTTTTATTTTTGTGTTTATTCAAAATGTATTTTATGAATTTGATTTCTGAGATAAACAAAGCTTTGAACTTCAAGGAATAGGTAGTGAAATATACCTCTGAATAAAATTAAGAAAAATCGCAGATTAGTGGACAAAATATTTGATTTATTAAATGTACAACGTTTCGTCTATAGATTTAGACTTTTTCAAGTGCATGCATAAAAATAACAATATTTATGAAAATTAATATTAAACGTTGTACATTTAATAAATCAAATATTTTGTCCACTATCCTGCGATTTTTCTTAATTTTATTATAATCACGATGGACACGATTTCTAATATAAATACCTCTGAATCATCTATATTTTTTTTAAGAACAAACGCAGAGAATTTTTATTAAACATTTTATTTTCAAGATCTACAAAAAAAATAGTGGAGTAACGCAAAAAAGGGCGTTATCTCGGAACCGGTCAAAGCTACTCCGATTTGAATGATTTTTTTTTATGTCGTAAATACAAAATTTTAAAATCTTTATGTTATCTATACCTATTGAAAATATACCAAAAACCTGATTTTTACCTAAATCAGACAATAATAAAAATTCGTTCCTTGAACTTAACCGAAAAGGTATCTATATGAAAATGTTCATATTTTTTAGCTAATAACTTTTTCACTTCAAATGAAATTAGTTCTTATTAAAGTTAAGTTTTCTTCCTTCCAATAAATTTTCCATAAATACAATGTAGGTACTCCTTTCAATAAACATTTTTTGACTGAATATTTTTTTCAATGTTAATAGGAAGAAATTAAAACTTACTGTCAGAACTTGAACCCGAAACATCCAGTCTAATTTCTTTGTATTAAAACGAGATGGTAACAATCGCTTCACTGTTACGGGGAAAGAAACGTTATCCAAACCTAAAAAATCAACATAATAGGTGCAAACTCAAATACAATACGATAATTTCAAACTGGTTCTCACAATAGTAAATTGTTAAGTCCATAACAATAATCTTAGTTCGTTTTTAACGCTGTATTTGGAGAGAAACATTTCACAATATATACAATTACGCGTTATGGTGATTTTTATCATATTTGGTCAGTGCACGCTGCGATTTTATACAACTTTGTTTGATTTAAAATAAACTTGTCTCTATTTCACTCTACTTATCGGCCTAAACTGGCATTTATAATCTTTAGAAAACAAAATCGTCATTTAACAGTCGGTAAAAAAAAATCAAATTTAAAATTTAAAAAATCCCGACCCAAAACGACTACCTAACTTGTTGTTTAATAGATATTTATCCAAAAAGTGGCTTAAGTGACGAATTATATGACAGTTGAGATTTTGCGATACGAGAAGGTTATGTTGCATTTATACCAGAACGAGCCGAAGGCGAGCGCGGTAAACTCACACTCGTTCTGGTATAAATGCAACATAACCTAATAATAGAGTATTGTAAAATGGCGGCTGTCGGATTCGTCACTTAGGGCACACGTTACATACAATATTTTTTGCAACAACTGTTTCAAAAGTTCATTTTTAAGCAAATAAAACACAAATTAGATAATAGTAATTTTTACAACGCCTGCTCTGGAAGTTGACTTTTCGAGCGCTGTATGTCATCTCCGAAATACACAATAATCGCATACTTGACTATATGTGTTTCATAAACGCACATGTTCGATTATATATCACATAACTGCACGGATTCCGCCTAAACTATACTACTATAGAAATATAACCTCACGAACACAATCTGTACTTCTCACTCTATCTTTTTCACTTTACTAGAGACTACTGAAACGCCATCTAATGTCGCGATAATAATTTACTTTTTATCGTTCATATATAGTAATTAAATTAGGTGTAAAAAAATGAAATTCAATAAAAAATCATTTTAATATTGCAATTTTTTATAAATTAACTCAAATTTAAACTGTCCAAAAACGGTGCAAAGGTGGCCAAAAACAGTACTTCTACCCTATTTCTCTCAAAGTCAACTTCCAGAGCAGTAGTTGTAAAAAGTATTGTATGCTACAGGTGGGATAAGTAGCAAATATGACAGTCGTGATTACGACATTCGCTGTAAGGTTTATGAGGCATTCGTATGAAGACTCGTGTGATTGTCGCAACTTGCCTAACGGCTCGTTGCGACAAACCACACTCGTCTTCATACGAATACCCCATTAACCTTACGCTCATGTCGCAAAACAGGACTGTCAGATTATTTGCTACTTATCCCACATGTAGCATAAATTACTATTATGCTACATGTGGGATAAGTAGCAAATAATCTGACAGTCGTGTTTTGCGACATGAGCGTAAGGTTTATGGGGCATTCGTATGAAGACGAGTGTGGTTTGTCGCAACGAGCCGTTAGGCGAGTTGCGACAATCACACGAGTCTTCATACGAATGCCTCATAAACCTTACAGCGAATGTCGTAATCACGACTGTCATATTTGCTACTTATCCCACCTGTAGCATACAATACTTTTTACAACTACTGCTCTGGAAGTTGACTTTGAGAGAAATAGGATAGAAGTACCGTTTATGGCCACCTTTGCACCGTTTTTGGATAGTTTAAATTTGAGTTAATTTATAAAAAATTGCAATATTAAAATGATTTTTTATTGAATTTTCATTTTTTTACACCTAATTTAATTACTATACATGAACGATAAAAAGTAAATTATAATCGCGACAATAGATGGCGTTTCAGTAGTCTCTAGTAAAGTGAAAAAGATAGAGTGAGTTAAGTACAGATTGTGTTCGTGAGGTTATATTTCTATAGTAGTATAGTTTAGGCGGAATCCGTGCAGTTATGTGATATATAACCGAACATGTGCATTTATGAAACACATATAGTCAAGTATGCGATTATTGTGTACTAGCCGTTACCCGTGGCTTCGCCCACGTTTTTACGAGAAATTCATCTCCTGCGAAACGAAGCCGGGCTGGTAGTGTTTATTCGCTCGAATTTTATAATACATAACTCACTCGCTGCGCTCGTTCGCTCGGATTTTATTAATACATTACTCACTCGCATCGCTCGTTCGCTTGAATATTATTAATATATTACTCACTCGCTTCGCTCGTTCGCTCGAATTTTATAAATACATTCATCACTCGCTTCGCTCGTTCGCTCGAATATTAATAATACATTACCCACTTGCTTCGCTCGTTCGCTCGAATATTAATAATACATTACCCACTTGCTTCGCTCGTTCGCTTGCATATTATTAATATATTACTCACTCGCTTCGCTCGTTCGCTCGAATGTTATTAATACATTATTCACTCGCTTCGCTCGTTCGCTTGAATATTATTAATATATTACTCACTCGCTTCGCTCGAATATTAATAATACATTACTCACACGCTTCGCTCGTTCGCTCGAATTTTATTTATAGATTATTGCTCACCTACGATACCTATATAAGGAACTCCTGTGCAAAATTTGTTATCCCCCGGCGAGAATCTTCCCCCCTTATTTGTTATCCCACCGCGAGAATCTCCCCCCCCCTAAATTGTTATCTGCCCGCGAGAATATCCCCCCTAATTTGTTATCCCCCCGAGAGAATCTCTTCCCCTAATTTGATATCTCCCCGCGAGAATCTCCACCCCTAATTTATTATCCCCCGCGAGAAGCTTCCCCCCTAATTTGTTATCCCACCGAAAGAATCTCCCCCCTAAGTTGTTATCCCACCGCGAGAATCTCCCCCCCCCTAATTTGTTATTCCCCCGCGAGAATCCCCCCCTTAATTTGTTATCCCACCGCGAAATTCTCCCTTTCTAATTTGTTATCCCACAGCGAGAATCTCCCCCCTAATTTGTTACCCCCCGCGAAAATTTCCCCCCTAACTTGTTATCACCCCGGGAGAATCTCCCCCCCTAATTTGTTATCCCCCCGCGAGAATCTCCCCCCCTAATTTGTTATTCCTCCGTGATAATCTTCCCCCCTAATTTGTTACCCCCCGGGAGAATCTTCCCCCTAATTTGTTATCCCCCCGCGAGAATCTTCCCCCCTAATTCGTTATCCCACCGCGAGAATCTCCCCCCTAGTTTTTTATCACACCGCGAAATTCTCCCCCCCTAATTTGTTATCCCCCCGCGAGAATTTCCCCCCTAATTTGTTTTCACCCCGGGAGAATCTACCCCCCTAATTTGTTATCCCTCCGCGAGAATCTCCACCACTAATTTATTATCCCCCCGCGAGAATCTTCCCCCCTAATTTGTTATCCCTCCGCGAGAATCTTCCCCCCTAATTTGTTATCCCTTCGCGAGAATCTTCCCCCTAATTTGTTATCCCCCCGCGAGAATCTTCGCCCCTAATTTGTTATCCCCCCGCGAGAATCTTCCCCCCTTATTTGTTATTCCTGCGCGAGAATCTTCCCACCTAATTTTTTATCCCCCCGCGAGAATTTTCCCCCTAATTTGTTATCACCCCGCGAGAATCTTCCCCCTAATTTGTTATCTCCCCGCGAGAATCGTCCCCCCAAATTTGTTATCCCCCCGCGAGAATCCTCCCACCTAATTTGTTATCCCTCCTTCGAGAATCTTCCCCCTTAATTTGTTATCCCCCCGCGAGAATCTTCCCCCCTAAATTGTTATCCCCCCGCGAGAATCTCCTCCCCTGCGTAGCTTTCTATTAGTGAAAGAATTCTTAGAATCGGTTTAGTAGTTCCAGAGATAAAACAAAAACAAATCTATCCCACGGGAACCGCAAATTTTTCAGGGATAAAAAGTGGTCTATAACATTATCTGACCCCTAAACTACCACTATACAAATAATCATGACGATCCCTTGCTCTGTGAAAAACAAAAACAAAACTATCCCACGGGAACCGTACATTTTTCCGGGATAAAAAGTAGCCTATGTGCTATTCCAGACTATAATCTATCTCTGTGCCAAATTTCATCCAGATCCATTCAGCCGTTCTGGCGTGATTGAGTATCAAACATCCATACATCTTTACATCCAAACTTTCACATTTATAATATTAGTTAGATAGTTAGATTTCGGAGATGACATACAGCGCTCGAAAAGTCAACTTCCAGAGCAGGCGTTGTAAAAATATTTTATTAGTGACATTATAGCAAAACAATCTACAAAGTACTATTTTACGCACGTGTGTTTTAAAGTAAATCAAAACAGTATTACTTTATTGCACGGAGTGCGTTAAAATTTACTTCACGCACTACCGTTCGAACTCATCAGAAGCTTCCATAAAGAATCACTTAACAAACGTTACACAGTCATCTAAAGTTGTACTTTTGATGCAAGTGTTACAAAAAAAAATGAAATAATTAAAAAATTTTTATTCGTCATATAAAAGTGGCCATTGATAAAGGTTGCATAATACTTTACTGAATTCATGAACTTTTATATGAGGATTAAAAATATTAAATTATTTCATAATTTTTGAACAACCGATTAGTTAGTCGTTTTGGGAGGCGGTTTTTAAATTTTTAGTTTTGAAGACCTGGTAAAAGTATAAATTAGATTTTCAAGTTTTGCTAAAAAATAACACCTAATTAATTGAAAAATCTATTAATTGATGCTAAATTCAAATAACTCCAGCTGTTGGTAGCCTTAAAACATAAAAAATAATATAAAAACGATATTTAATTTTTTTTTCATGAAAGTCATGTTATTAAAAAATAACGTCCACTACCAAGGAAAAGTATTTCAATTTACTTCATATATTTCTATTACCAAAAAACGTTTCTTCAAACTTGGGTATTTTGCATATCATTTAAAATCGTATGTTTCATGTTTTTAAATACTTGTTGATAAACATTTTATTAAAGCTGTCATCCACGGTCGTAAATTTGTTAAAATAATTTTGTATCGTAAAATTTTTTGTCATTTTATTTGATTAAAATTTGTTGAAGTATACTTGTATAAACAAATAGATAGATACAGTGGAAATCTGTTAATATTCGCAATCATTATATTTTGTACTGTTGGCAACATTCACGAGATTATTTTTAATTTAAATTTTATTTCAAATTTTAAGTAAATTAAATTAAAAAAAGCAAATATTGTACTCTAATTTTAGATTTGTCTCAAATTTGAGCACCACTGAAATGCCAATCAACGTATATAGTTGCCTATGAAGGATATACAATGAGCCATTTTCCTGAGAGTAGTTCTTTCAATTATCTACGAAATGCAGCACTTGTGGTAGGTACAAACATTATTTATTCCCCATAGTGTCGTATCATTTTAGTGGTATAACTTAATTATTAAATTATTATTATCATTAAATTAATTAAATAATTAAGGTATACCACTAAAATGACACGACACTAATGGAGAATAAATAATGTTTGTACCTACCACAAATGCTGCCTCTCGTGAATAATTGAAAGAATTACTCTCAGGAAAATGGCTCATTTAACAAAACATATCTTCTTCAATCACATTCTAAGACGGCCCCCCTAGCGGGAAGTCAGGTGGCCTTTTAAATTTTTTGAAGTTTTCAGGTGTAAAATAAGTTGGTATGAATTGTAAACTTTGCAGTGAAATATTTCTCTTGGAATATACTTTCAGTTTTTCAGAAACAAACAGCTGATTTTTAAAACTAAACGATGATACATTTAACATTGAAGTACTTTAAAAGTAGAGTTAGCGTTTGAAAGTCGTACAACAGAGAATTAATGTTGTTAAATTATATTAAATTTCGTTGTATAAAGGATATTAAAGTAAAATGAACAGATTTTTTACGAGATATTCTACTGTATTTACTGATTTCCAGTCAAAACAAACTTTTAATACAATAGCTAATTTATAGACCAGCAAAGTTATAAAAGTATTCGATTGCAATAAACTCGGCAGGTATTTTAATAGAACACGAGGCAAACACTATTTACTACACAAAAGCCGTATTTATAACAAACAGACGATGATTTTACCGGCCACCAGTCGTGACGTAATAATCATTCAGCGCAATAAACAATCAATAAAGATCGATTCATACTTCAGGTACCATGAGAAGCCTTTAAAAATATTAGTGACACTTCGTTCAAAAAAATTTAAAATGAAGTTGTATCACAAGGGTCGGTTTTACATATTCGCCTTAAACATCAGTTTAACTGTTGAGCCCAGCTTAAAATATAGTGTTTAACATCCTGAATTTAAGCTTATAAATAGGTACATTACTGTGTAACAGACAATTGGACAACCGAAATAAGTTGCTTATAAAATCTGTATAAAAAACTTTTTTGACACGTTCTATGTAAAAATTTCTCCTTCGAGCCGATCTGACTTTGCTTGAACGAACTATAAGCAAAAAATATCGTGTTTTTAAAATTTGCTTCCCTACGGCACCAACATTCAAGAATGGGGCGACGTCAGGCACAACTAGACCTCGGAAGGAATCGAACAAAAAAAAAGTTTTTCAAAATCGGTATAGCTGTTAGGGCTGTACGCGGGCTAATACAAAAAAAGCGGCCAAGTGCGTGTCGGACCACGCACAGTGAAGGGTTCCGTAGTCGACCAAAAATATCTCATATCTCAAAAACTATACATAACACAACATATCTTTTTCAAACCAATTTTCGTTGAAAGTATTATTATAAGTTCTATTAGTTCTACGACCTTAAATTTTTTCAGAATTTTCCACCCCAGAGTTGAAAAGCTAGAGGTGAGACACACCTTTTACGACTTAAATAAATAAAGTCATTTTGAAAATTCTGCATCATTTTTGAAGACCTATCTAACGATACCCCACACACTTATGTGCTCTGAAATTTTTTTTCATCCCTCAGTTACATGTATGGAGTGCTACTCCTAATTTTTTTGTAATTTCACTTCAGCATTGTATAACGGTTCATAGAAGACACCTACCTTCCAAATTTCATCTATATAGTGTCAATAGTCTCCGAGAAAAATGGCTGTGATATACGGACGGACAGACAAGACGAACAGGACAAAATTATAAGGGTTCCGTTTTTGCCATTTGGCTACGGACCCGTAAAAGTAATATAAACAATTAAGCTTAATTAAATTGGTTTTAAAGTCACATTGAATAACCCATTTTATATTTTAAAGAAAAGTCCTGCCTTAATTTATATTTATAACAAAGTAAAAAAAATCTGGAGGGGCTGTAAAACAAGAGAACATAGGCTACATCGACTATTTTTTAGAGGACAGTGTGGTTAGCGTCGCGGCCTCTGGATCAGACTGTCGTTGTTTCGAATCCCGCCTCCGCTCATGGATGTTTTGTGATGTCATTTAGTTTTAAGTTAATTGTTATTTATTGTAATCAAGACGCTAATGACATAAGCTGTCGACGCGTCTATAATTTACAATAAATAAATAAATAAAGACTATTTTTATCGACTGTAGCTAATTTTAACGCTTCAGTGATACAAGTGCAAAAACGATAAGATCGATATTTTCAACACTTGCAACATATCTTAGATCGATTCGTCTGAAAATTTAAATAGGTACGTGCCTTAACTTTCATGAAGATGCTATGTGAATCGTGCTTTAAATCTGTTCCACTGCATATCATTATAGTTGAGACAGACATAACTCATAGCAAGAATAGAGACCATCCGCGAGAATCCCGCGTCGTTCAATCGGCCCTCATGCAGTGAAAACTTCAATTTGTAATATTTGGCCCCCCCCCCCCCTTCATGACAGACGACCCGCTCACATTATAAAATTTATAATAGAAATACTGACTTTTTGTATTTTTTATTACGATTGTAGCGCGTCTGGACCGCACTGCAGTGTTTTGTTCTTTGTTTTTATTTTCACTATATTATAAAATATGCTACCATACCCTAAATAATATTATTTTCTTTAAATTTTGCTTGTAGAATATCTTACAACTTTTAATCTTATATATAAAATTCTCGTGTCGCGGTGTACGTTATTGAACTCCTCCGAAACGGCTGGACCGATTTTGATGAAATTTTGTGTGCTTATCGGGTAGGGTGGAGAATCAGACAACATCTATTTTTCATCCCCCTAAATGTTAAGGGTGGTCCACCCCAAAAAAATTTTTTTTATTTTTTTGACAAAATTTTTTGTTTTAATTTTTTCATGATTCAGCATTGAAAAATACATACAACTCTAAATTTTCACCCTTATACGATCAACCCCTGATTTTTAATCGCGATTTTTATATTAAGCTTTAAAAAATACATATATGGCGAACGAGCGAAGCGAGTGAGTAGTGTATTTATAATATTCAAGCGAACGAGCGAAGCGAGTGAGTAGGCGAAAATATTCAAGCGAACGAGCGAAGCGAGTGAGTAGTGTATTAATAAAATTCAAACCAACGAGCGAAGCGAGTGAGTAATGTAATTATAATATTCAAGCGAACGAGCGAAGCGAGTGAGTAGTGTATTTATAATATTCAAGCGAACGAGCGAAGCGAGTGAGTACTGTATCAATAAAATTCAAACGAACGAGCGAAGCGAGTGATTGTTGTAATTATTCCTAGAAATTATTAACAACGTTTGCCGGATCAGCTATACTAAATATACGTGAGCGGAGTAATGGGTGACCGCTATTAAATCATAATTTCATACCACCCGAGCGAAGCCGGGACGGGTCACCTAGTAATGATATAATATTGTTAATGAACCATTCAATAATATTAAAACATAAAACGTTTACAAGATGTTGCAGTTTTCGTCAGAGCCATAAAATTTATATATTAAAAGTTTTTTATCTGTAGAAAAATTATACGTCTTTTTTATAATTTTGAATGCTACATAGATAACCATTTTATTATTATTGGATAAAAAACTTTTAATGGCCTGATCAAAACAATCAATTGGATTCAGAAACGTCGGGAAATTATTATAATTATAATTTGAACACCAGAGTTTGGTACTTGCAGCTATTATATCTCATGAAGCGCTAATCTCAGAAAACACTGGACCGATTTTGATGAAACTTACTTATTGTTAGTTGTAAAGATGAAGTCTACAATCTACATATATCTACGAAATTTCATATTTCCATGTTAAATAGTTGTATGTACCAAAATTAGTCACTTTGTGGGTCACCACGTCGCCATTTTGAAGTTGGACTAAAAAATAAATTAAACATGTTACTTACTTTACTCGATGAGACCTATTCATAGACACCCTACGTGACTATCTTCGAATATTTTAATTTTGTATCTTTTTTCCATATACCTACGGGAGATCCTAATAAAAAAATTAGCATTTGTCAAAGTTTGAGGCATGGTTTCTAGTCTCCATGGTTTGAGGTTTCAACTTACGTGCTATAATACGAGTATAATGATAGGTTAATTTCATTATGTTGTGGCCCTTATAGTTTAGAAGCTAGAAGGCTGTGACACACAAACCGAAAGACAGATAAACAGAATAGTGAGAATGGTAGGGTTTCCCCATTTGGTATTAATATGTTAATTTCATTATTGTGGCGCATATAGCTTTGGAACTAGAAGGCTGTGACAAACGGACAGACAGAATAATAAGAATGGTAGGGTTTCTTCATTTACAGGTACGGAACTCTAAAAAATAGAGAGATTATAGACGAGAAAAATGGATCCAATATTCTTTAGAAGTCTGATTTAACAATTTTTTTATTATGACCTGTAAACGTAGTAAAATAATTTATCATGTTATTTAACTGTATTTATTAAATTACGTAAGCTGTACTATGAAGTAGAATGACGCAGGCAGCAAAGACCAGTGTATAAAATAGAGCCGTTAATAAAACATAAAATTGCAAACAATTTCAAAAATCATAATTTCTATTATTTGCTAACGGGTAATGAAAACAAGAGATAGAAGAATGGAAGACCAATCCTATGATTGAAACTGATTCCAATTGCTTCTTATTAGCAATAAATATTATTCTATTCTATTCTATTCTAAGTTCACAAAGTGAGTGGAAAACACTATAAGTGAAAACTTATTTTGCTACCAAATTGATCGAGTAAAAATGTGCGGGATTTAATTTATTCTTGTTTTTTAAAAGTGTCGATTGTTTCGTGCTGTGCCGGGTGGATTCAATGCATGTACTTTTTCATAACTTATAGTGCCAATATAGAACAAATTTATATATTAAAACGTTAAAATATCAGGTTTGTTAAAATTGTACCTACATAAATAACAAGATCCACTTTCGCTTGTTAATTTGCATTTAAAAATGCTACTGACATGGAAATACATATACGCAAATCGGATAGCATCTTTATATTACATAATTAATTTAAACGTGACCTGACGCATTGCATAACAAATATGTCGTAACCAAATAACTGATTCTGCAAAATCTTGACTTGTTTTGTGCTACTACACTATCTAGAGACATCAAAAATATTTAAGGATTTTTCTTGACATCTATCGTGCCTTCAAAAAGTCTTTGGCCATACTGAATCTAAAAGGTAAGTTGTATCAAAGTTTGTCATACATTTTAGCCTATAACTTTTTTCAAAGTTACAGTAAAATTGCTTATTAATAAATTTAAATTTGTCTTCCAATCAAACTCTTTATAAGTACTATACAGGCATACCTCGTTTTCTTGCGCTTCACAGTTATTTCGATTTTTCACAAATTGAAAAATGGAAGGTTTGTGGCAAACCTACAGTCGAGTATGTCGATCTATTTTGAAATTGAGCCTATAATAACCGTATGTTGGCCTCCAATGCTGGGTTTCTGATACGACTTTCAGCTTTAAATTAGATTTAAAGCTCAAAGTCGTATCAGATTGTGTGATTAATTATTGTACCGAATCGCTGGAAGGTTCAAACATTTCATACATTGCTGAATTAAGAGCTGTTTCAGTTCGATTACCCTTTTATTATTTTTCCTTTTCAGTGACAGCCATCGAACATTTATGAGCGATTTCTAATACAACTTTGAGCTTTAAATCTAGATTTAAAGCTGAAAGTCATATCAGAAACCGCTGTCACTGAAAAGAAAAAATAATAAAAGGGTAATCGAACTGAAACAGCTCTTAATTCAGCAATGTATAAAATGTCTGCGATTCGATGCAAGAATTAATCACACAATCTGCCGCAGTTCGCATTCACAATGAAATAAATACATCAAAAATTTATGGGACTCGCTTTATTTCAATATTCGCGTTGCAATGGCCTGGAACCGAACCCCCAATATATTCGATGTATGCCTGTATATTTCTTTCATTAATTAACGTTCATTGGCTTGGCTGAGTCACCGACAAGCTATACAAACAATTTTAGCCTTGAAGCAATAATAATTGTGGCCATATTTTTTGTTACATGTTGGGGGCGGTCTGCATCCCTCCCATACCACTATCTAGCAAAATCCCTTACTCAGGGCTTTTTAATATGCCTCCCTCAACATCTTCATAAAAATAAGGCCTTGAATAAATAACACCAAAAAATTGTCACTAGTTCTCGGTTTACTACACATTATTAATTTTTTTGGACCAGAATTTATTATTCTTTTGTTTCTGATAAAAAAAAAAACATTTCTGATCAGTAAAGCTTAGAGTTTGTCAAGCCAGGTCGTGACATGTTCAAGATTACTAAATGCCAACTTTCTATTATTAAACATCACTATTAAGACTATCTATCACAGTTTAATGTCAATCTATATTGATTCATCGATCAAAATAGATCTCTACTTACGATATTTTTTATTTGCTCTGGAAAATCAATTAGCCTGAACAGGTAGTCGTTTCAAATTTAAGACATCTATTCATGAAATTATGTTATAGACAAGTATTTTAAAACCTCTTATAGGTTTATCTAGGATTCAAAAGCAGGACCGTAATTAGAATTATTTTTAAAAGATTGCATATGTTCTAGTTTTTAATAAATTACAGTGAAGTTTATTTAGTGAAAAATAATAGTTTATACAACTAGTACAATTAAGTATAAGACGCGATGGGTGAAGCTGGTACGCGAGCCGCAGGCGAGAGTACCAGTTTAACCCCTCGCGTCTTATACTTAATTTTATTTATTGCAAGAACATCTAGATTACAAACAAAAACTTATGATTAATTATCAAATGATTAACACAGAATTACTCATAAAAATAATAGTTTATACAACTAGTACAATTAAGTATAAGACGCGAGGGGTGAAGTTGGTACGCGAGCCGCAGGCGAGAGTACCAAAAGTGTCGACTGTCATAGGTATATACAAAAGTAGTCTCGTTGTCGATCGATATTTTTAGATGTGTATCGTCTTAGTTTCGTCTCGCATTACCTCGTCGAAACGGGACCGGAAAGTGTCGGATATTGTTTCGTCACATCGGGACAAAATCTAGAAATTTTGTCTCGAGCGAAGTCTGTAACACATGGGTAATTTATTTAGTGAAGTTTATTTAGTGAAAAATAGGTACTGATGTTGAAAAATTAGTAACACGTTTGTGATTTTTCTCATTCAGAAATAAACATCGAGTAAAATAAGTATAGATTCAACAAAATAAAATTAATCGCGCTTGTGAAATAACGTAGATTTGAGTCCAATAGGCCATACTTCTTATATACGCTTTAGAAACCGCATATACCTATTTGAAAACTTTGTTGTATAATTTTATGTGCAAATATTCCAAAATAATTTCATAACTCAAAACAAATACTGAAGTATGCGTACGATTTTTGAAATCAGCTAATTTTTAAAGTTTTGTACCAAAATGGCAAAAACGAAACACTTTATGGTGACTCCGTTGTCCGCTCCCACCTGTCACATTACAGGCCAGTAACAATTCATAGTGAGGGCAGTGTAGCCTAGTAGATAGCGTACTTCAAACCAGCCTCTAGACTAGACTGTCATGAGTTCGAATCCCACCTGCACTCATGAATGTTTTGTGATGTTAGTTAGTTTTAAGTTAGTTGTTATTTAATGTAATTTAAGATGCTATAATAACCTAAGTCGTCGACGCGTCTATAATCTACTATATAAATAAAAAAAACAATTCATAGTCGAGTTCCAAAATTTAAGATAGTGAGTCATCCTTTGCGGCACACTGGAAGGAAAGATGGCGACGCAAACGAACGGTCAGAATTTTTTGAAAATGACGTGAAAAGTGGCTATTTTGTAGTGGGTATGGCAAAAAATACCATATATTATGTCTCGTACGTTATGGTATTACGGCTCGTGTGACTGTAAAAACTCGCTATCGCTCATTTTTACATACTGTCATCACTCCCCGTAATATGCCTCATTACGTATCTAGATTCTAGACATACATAAACAGGCTGGAAAGATTTTAGGAAAACTATTGCGAATTATGTGCTGAACAATTTTTTGTAAGTGAAACTTTTTAGTCTCGTTTTTTCGTTCGGTTACGCTTGTTGAGGTCACGTCACGTCCAATCGAAACGATCGACCAGATCAGTACTCATCGAAAAGCAGCGACGTATATTCTTCGGTTGTCTGGAGTCCGGTGTATAAAGTGCAAATTGATAATTTGGAATCAGTTCAACAAAAATTCTTAAAATACCTTCATTTCAGAGAGCATGGATTATATTCTCCTCAAGGATATGATCACGAACTATTGTTATCTGAATTTGACTTGAAATCTTTAGCTTCTCGTTGCAACTATCATTCGGTACTTTTACTTTATCTTTACTGGTGGACAATTCTTTGTTTTTAAGTCAGATTCCTTTCAACGTACTTGTTAGCAGAACGCGTGCCATTTCGACTTTTTATTTGCCCAATGCAAAAACGGTACGTTTGGCAAATTTGCCGTTGCATGTATTGTGTCATCTTATCAATAAAAATACTATTGATATTTTGAATGTCTCTTTGTGTTCCTGAAAAAAATTGTTTTAAAATTTATATTTTTCCATATGTTTTTCTATTTTCTTGTATGAGTTTCTTAGGCTTATATCAGTAAACTCATTATATTTTCTGAATAAATAAAAAATAACTATATTGTACGACTGTATATAAGTGTCATTGTATAGTCGACCAGACCAGTACTCATCAACAAGCAGCGACGTTTATATTCATAACTATATTGTACGTCTACATAATTCATAAAACCATTTTGTATAAATGTTTCGTGTCTAGTAAAATAACCAATACAACTCTGTGTATAGAATTATTATCCCAATCCGTTCACCGTATTAAAGTTGCTTAATACTTCGAGTACGTTATCTGTTATCTCCGATCTCCACAAGATGCAGGTCTAGTCAAGAAGTGACATTAGAGGGCGCGTCGCCATGCCACTTAACGACATTTCTAGCTGTTTTATATGCATCTCTTGTTTACCAGTCGACACCTTAGACGGAAGTTCTTTATCGGTGTTAGACGTCTAGGTGGTCACCGTTTATCTTATTGTTTGTCAGATTCCAGAAAAAACACCTAAATCGTTTTCCAATTTTATCTATTGCACATAAAAGGTTCCTCAGTGACAAAGATTCAGTGTCGGCTATCTTTCTAATCGCGTCTGTGGCGACGTGTTATTTGGCAAACTGCGGCGGCTCCAGTTTCTGATAAAAGCGAAGTTTTGTTTTTATCGATTTACTGTGAAATTCCATTCACCAAGAAATAGTTTTTTAATGACAGAAGCGTCTGATATCATCGATAAGTATCATCAGTACATAAAAATAAAAATGTAACGTGACTTCTAGCTGTAATTTGGTTTTCTTGCGAATTTTTCGACTCTTTTGTATAATGCTATATTTTTGTTTGTTTGTACCGACATCACTCGAGACCGGCTGAATTGATTTTGGCGAAATTTGGTACTATAAGTCGATCTCCAAACTTAAAATAATATAGGGTATTTTTTACCCGGCTATGCTTGACTTAAGATAGGGTTCCCACTTCCCACCATTATTGACATTAAGAGCATTGGATACCTATATAAAAAATACCACCTACACGCTTCATCTCAAATCCTTTCCCCTCGCCTAAAAACGCCTATGACTCTCCAAACGCTCCAAACTACAGATCCTTCAGACGAAAATTAAAAAAAATTACTTTTAAAAAAATAATAAAATATCAACGTAATCTTTCAGACGTATGACCAAAACGTTTTTTTCAAAAAATTAGCCTGCATATAGGCCATCTGTAGTCTGGTTCTTGCTTCTTCATTTGGTGTTTACGCGTTAACCCTTTAGCATTAAAAATAGCATCGGGAGAGCCATACCTAACCATTTTTAGGCGAGGGGAAAGGATTTGGAATGAAGAGTGTAGGGGTTTTTGTGGGTACCCAATGCTCTGAGCATTAAATTTAGATTAACAACTCAGGTAATATAATAATAATAATATTTCTCTTTATTTGTTACTAGCGGTACCCGTCCGGCTTCGCGCCCGGGTGCTAAGAAAGCCCGGGTGCAATACACTACTCACTCGCTTCGCTCGTTCGCTTGAATATTATAAATACACTACTCACTCGCTTCGCTCGTTCGCTTGAATATTGTAATTACATTACTCACTCGCTTCGCTTGTTCGCTATATATATAAGCCTTCCGTGAAAAATTATCTAACTGCAGATGGTGAAAACCGCATCAAAATCCGTTGCGTGGTTTAGGAATTACATTACTCACTCGCTTCGCTCGTTCGCTATATATATAAACCTTCCGGGAACAATTCTGTCTTACATGATTTTTGCGTAACTTTAATCGTTTACGCAGCGCACGCAACGGAAGCTCTCAAAAGGAATAATTTTTCCCGTTTTTGCAACATTTTTCATTGATGCTCCGCTCCTATTGGTCGTAGCGTAATATTATATAGCCTATATTATAGTTCCTCGATAAATGGACTATCCAACACAAAAATAATTTTTCAATTCGAACCAGTAGTTCCTGAGATTAGCGCGTTCAACCAAACAAACAAACAAACTCTTCAGCTTTATAATATTAGTATAGATATCTAAAAAAAAAATACAAATAGTGTCAAATTCAAAATAATTAACTGGGATCCATCGAGACAGTAATACGCCTGTTCAATTAAATAGAACTTTAGAGAACTTTTAAATTTATTATAACTTTCAATTTGTCGTATACCAGCGAATCTATTACTTATAATATGCGGGCAAAATTAATGTCAATGTGAATAAGCAATAATTATCCAACGGATATCCAAAAATCAAAAAAAAAAATTATATTTTCAAATTTTAAATTCGCAGCAAAATTCTAGAAAAATTTCACGAAATGAACATAAGTCCACAATTTTATTGCCTATAAAAAGCAATTTTATTGTGATTCATTAAATTGTTCTATCCATGACAAGCATTGGGGAAATAAGATGTATCACTAGCGACGACGCACAATAAGTGGTGCAAATTGTAAAGAAAATAAACCACCGCAACGTACATATTATAGCCCTCTATAGGTATAATACACAGCAAATTAGCCTATTTACGCCCAGCGTTCATTTCCAAGATACCTTAACGGTTACTAAACCCTAAATTGTATTTTCAAAAAGGTACACATTTGAATTATCTCTTCTTCAATCAAATATTGTGCAACAACGATGTAGTATTAATGTTTCTTTAAATAATATTGTTGATGTGTAACTTCTTATGCGAGTTTGTGTTAAATATGTAACACTATAACGATATAACCATGGCAACGAAAAACGAATCATAATATAATATTATTCTGTAAATGCCAGTTTATAGCATTTAGATGGAATTGTGTTTTTTTTAAAGACCACCAACAGCTAAGGTTATTTGGACCGAGCACCAATTCATATTTTCAAATCATTATTTTTTTTTTTTTTTTAATAATCAATTGAAAATCCAATTGACACTTTTACCAGCTCTCGGGCTAGAACCCGAGAACTGGGGACTTGTAATAGAGGAACCATAGCAACGCCATGTAAACAACAGCGCCGCTACACTCTCGGCTATTCTCAAGCCCTGCATTTAGATGGAGATGTGTAGCCTTTGAGTAATTGCATAAAGCCGCAGACACACAGAATGCAAACATGATACGCAACAAACGCAAATACATTGTATACACGAAAAACAAAGTTAGTGTGAACGTGTTTACAAACAGTACGACACAGTGCACACATACATATTTCGTGATCGCTATAAGAGCGGTACATCAAAGAGATTTATGACTACTATTTGACGGTGTATTTCATGTTTTTTTGTTTGACCCAATGCAGATACCTACTGAAAATAAAATTATTTTTCTCAGTTGTTAGTTTGTCAGTGTATAGTGCACATATAGTGGTGTTAAGTAAAATAATTATTTTCAAAATGGACTTCACAGACGACCAAATTTTTAATGTGTTTGCATACTATGTATCCGCGCCTTGAGAAGTTACACTTCCTCTGAGGGTCGCGAAACACATTTTTTTTTAAACTTCAAAATATTTAAGTGTTTAATTACTACATAGGTAATAATTGGTTGAAAATCACAGAAAGCCATTATAAATTAAGCATATTCGTTTATATAATATATAATATTTTTAGGCTTTGGAAGCAACATTTTTAGATCCTTTAAAAATTATTCAAACCGGTCAATTTTTATAAAAAGGATCAAAAACAGTTGCAATGATTTTCATCCACTTTGCGCTTATCCAGGATAATTCAACAATATTGTTACTGTTGAATTTCGCTGTAAAAAGTTTTAACGTTACGAATGGGTAAACGGGTTCCTCTATTGTTGCACGGTAAGACACCCTTGGAAATTGCACACAAAAGATAGTTAGTAAATGTATCCGATACCCTTGTTACTTATATACCATAAAAGATCTTTTAATGTGGGCACGTCTCTATAGAAAACTGCGGAATTTCTTTTTGAAATTGCACCAAAAGTCCAAAGAAACTGATTCTAGTTCATATTTTATACACGAACAACAATACCTAGGTACAGTATTGGATATAGTAGTATTAATTAAATTTCAACTTGATTTTATCGAGAACAGACTACGCTATTTCTGCTGACCCAGTCGTCGACTCGGTACATTACATACAATCGTAACGGCCACCGCTCCATGCCCTTATTTTTAAGCCTTTATTTCAAGCTACGCATATCGCGTCGTGTGTGTAATTGGGAATGTGTGTGAGTGTCTATAGCATACAGTATTTTTTACCGGTGTTTCTTTGGACACAATTTAAGAACCAAAGCACTAAAATATGCCACTTCTACGAAATTCATATTTTTCAGAAGTCTGAACCCAGTAAACGCGCACCGAGTTTGATCGACGGACAAAGAAGGAGCCATGCGCGATCAAATCTATTTATCTATCGGTCGATTGCTCTGTCATTCATGCGCGCTAATAGCCTAAGTAAGCCTAAAATAATAATAATTATCTCCTTCTTCAAATACTTAATTTTTTTGCAAAGTTCTATACGTTTTTGAAGTTCGTAAATTATATAATCAGTTCTAATAACCAGTATCAGTTCTACAGGTTTGTAAACAATAATATACATAATAAAATTTGACATGCTTTTAAAAATATAATTCTGTAAAAAAAAATGTTTCCAATACTGTTTTATACAAAACATAAGCATAATGGAATAATGAATGACTTTTCTTAAGATCATTCACATATTTTGGCGCGGCATACCATAGAGATTATTGTAGTTTCCATATTAAAAAAAATTAGATTAGGAATCAAATTATTTTTGTCCACAACAAGAAAACATTTTATAACTTTTTTTTTCTGTCTGCGTTCTAAATTCGATTGTTTTCCTTTTAATTTATGAAATCGATCCAACTTTGTATAGAACCTCTGATAACAAAAAAATGGCTCCTTTTTGCTTATACTTTTGTTCCACAAAACAATAAAATATTACGGCGTATTCCTGTTTCTATAATGTCTGCAGACGAGTTGGATACACTAAAATGTCTTCCAGAAGAATACTATACCACTGCCGCGCCTCATAAATTTGTTTTGCTTGCATACTGGCTACTTTCTTTAGAATTGAAATACATTTTGTTCCTTTTGTTATACTTTTGGCATGCGTTCTTCTTAAGAAAAGGCACTAATGAGAAATTGAAAGCACATTGGTTTGTCGTCAGATGTTCGAATTTATTGCGCTTCTGTTTTGTTATCCTTCCTTCAAATAATTGAATTTAGCAGAGCTGGCTTAAGGCTCCCACAGACCAACGCAAGACAGCTTTGAAAGTTCACTTTTAAGTCTTTATAACGTTCACTAAGTGGTCGATTTTCGAATACACTTTAAATATTATTTCACACTGTGCATTAATGTTTGTTAATATTATTGCACAGTGTTGCAGTAATGAAATAATATTAAATGATTTATACTTCCATTATAGCACAAAGTGCAGTAATGAAATGTTATTCAACAGTGTACTTTAATAGCGTTACCATGGATACGAACGTTTATAACATACGTTTCCATGTTAACGCTATTAAATTGTTTATTTATTTACGTCAAAAACATTACAAGTAAACTGTCAAAGCAAGGATTGCCCAAAATATTGTATGCTACAAATGCGGAAAGTGACTTATTTGACATGGGATCTTTACAGACCTGGTTGGGACTTTGGGTTGTGCTGTGTCACAGGATTTTTTCGTCGGAGAGCAGCCAATTATATAATTGTTTCGAAACATATTGGAAAAAAAATCATTTTATCAACCAGTGGTCACAGTCAGGATTCTAACCTGAACCTTTCCACTTTCGCGGCGGAATGAGCTTACAATACTCAACCGTGACATGATTGCTAAATTATTAATCTCTTTATATGCTTCAGAATCAATAGATATATCCCATTAAAAGGTGTTCGAAATAATTTTCACTTTCATGATGGGCTCTCGCTGGTACGAGGATTCACTTCATATCATAGCTATTGAATTTGCATATATGAATTGACTCTCGCATGTAGTGAAAATCTATTGATTCTGAAGCATATAAGGAGAATATTAATTTGGCAATCATGTCACGGTTGAGTATTGTAAGCTCATTCCGCCGCGAAAGTGGAAAGGTTCAGGTTAGAATCCTGACTGTGACCACTGGTTGGTAAAATGATTTTTTTCCAATATGTTTCGAAACAATTATATAATTGGCTGCTCTCCAACGAAATTTTTTTTATAAATAGCTATTAATTTCACGATACTCCACGCTTAAGAATGGCTGCAATCGTAGAGCTACTGTTGTTATATGACGTTCTCTAAGCTCGTCTATTTAAAACTTCAGTACTCATGTTCTAACCTTAGAACTAGTGAAAGTATCATCTAGATTTCTAGATCATTATGAAAAAAATACTGCACTGTGCTTGAAAATATAGTACAGGGACGCTGTTCTTTATATGGCGGTTCTATAGCTCATCTAATAAAAAATTCTTATTCCCAAGTAACTTGGGAATAATTAGATATTTTTATTTACCAGTCCAAATTCTTTGCTCATTCTAATTTTCTGTTTTCGCTAATCTCAGGGACATGGGGGCTGATTCCAGGATCACCTGGGCCTAATAATAATTCATATTTTCAATTTATCGTTATTTCTGATTATAAATTAATAACCCAATGTGCTATTTTTACCAGTTCTTATTTTAGAACTGAATTAGCCCCCATGTCCTTGCGATTAGAGAAAACAAAATTAGAATGAGCATAGAATTTGTACAGGTAATTAAAAATATATGGGTTATGTGACTTAGCAATAATTTTTTCTCACATTTAAAATTAGTACCTACTTATTTCTAGACGTTTTAAAGATTTCTTTGATTAAACGCATCTTCGTCACTTCAGATGTGGATGAATCATTATAAAAACGTTAATTATTTAATATCGAACAAAAGGATATGTTAATATATAAATGTACAGTACGTATCTTCGATCTAAATGTGTTCATAAAAGATGTAAATATCATCAACGCCTTTTTGATACATCTGCTTACCTAGCGTTCGGATCGGTACAAACCTCTCTGCATCACTGCAACAGCCTCCACCTCCTTTTAACTGAGATAATTTATTACTTATCTTAACAGATTCCAAGTAAAATACATTCAATAGCCACAACACATATGTGTATGCTTACTTCTTTTGTGGTACAACTTGTATACAAACTGTTCTAAAACAAAAATCCAGACTGTATCTTTTGATTTTCAAAATATAGAATAGAATAGAA
This sequence comes from Mongoloraphidia duomilia, assembly GCA_039654895.1. NCBI lineage: Eukaryota > Metazoa > Arthropoda > Insecta > Raphidioptera > Raphidiidae > Mongoloraphidia > Mongoloraphidia duomilia. The sequence continues at coordinate 14,337,933 of CM077524.1, forward strand.
TAGAATAGAATAAACATTTATTTGTTAAGCCAACAAGGATACAAAGCGTCAATAAATTAATTACCAAATAATTATTATATACTACACAGTATAACACACTCCAACTCAATTTCTTTTTCAAAACTTAGTAAAAATAAATGTTCAATTTTTATATCGATTTTAAACGACATAATAGTATCATTTTCCATTTTTGAGGAATTTTTGTAAGTACAGCGACTGCAAGGCTATTTGAGAAGAAAGCGCTAGCTTTAACGGGAATCTATTCTTTATTATTTCTTCTTATTAATACAAGTCAAATATACTGTGAGATCTAAATGTCAAATTTGTAATAATATCTGCTATGAAACCTGAGAATATCAGAAATTTTCGTTGAAGGAGATGTCTTCCTTTTGGATCCTTCAGCCAATGTGAAGACATCTCTTTCAGCGAAAATGTCTAAGTGTTTAGCTTACCGTAATCTCATCACAATCCCTAATATCCCCAAGATCCTATCAATTCTTTAGAATCCCTTATTTAAATTGATGTTTTTGAAATTTTTTAATACTAAAAAACTTCAAAAACATCAATTTAAATAAGGGATTCTAAAGATTTGATAGGATCTTGGGGATATTAGGGATTGTGATGAGATTACGGTAAACTAAACTACTTAGAAATTTTATAAGCAGTAAGGGTGATCCAAAATGCTTATATCTTGTGTGTGTGACGGCCACGCACTTACATAGTATATATTATTATGTACAACTGTTTCTTCTTTCTCGTTACACTTGCATTATCAACAATGTCCAGTCTGTGCAAATGTTTGTTTAATAATAATAATAATCCCGTTCTGCCTTATGTTCCTGGCGATATTGAGTCCGTTGTCGAGAAGGAATCGTGTAAGATTTTCTGGAATTATTCATTCAGTACTACCAGGCAACTTTCAGCTACAAAGCCTGATATAGTTCTCCTTAATAAAACTACGCGATTTATGTATGTCATCGAGTTCTCAGCTCCTGTTGAAACGAACATAGTCGCGAAGGAGACAGAGAAGCGGACAAAATACCAAGATCTTCTGTTTAAGCTTAGGAAGCAGTACCCAGACTATTCTGTTAAATTAATTGTCCTTATAATTGGTGTTCTTGGTGGAGCCAAACCGTCACTGTTGACAAATATAAAAGCTATCCCGGCATGTCAGAGTAATGCTGAGTCACTAGTCTGCCGCATGCAAAAAGCTGTGTATTGAGTCGCTCCGTGTACTTCGTGCGCACGACCCAAACTCACTGTAATCGCCCATTTCATGGTTTGAGACGCGGTTATAGTTTCACCTTGCTCCGCAAGTATGCCTTGTGTGACGGTGATGAACCTGAAGTTTAGGGTGCTTGTGGATGCAAAATTTTTAAGGAATTCTTCCTTCTCAATAATAATAATAATAATAATAATAATAATAAACGTCCTGTTAATAATCCTGTCACTGTTAAGTATTCTTAAGTTGTTCTTGCTAAACTTAAGATCTTCTTCAGTTATTTTTTAAGGTTCTTCAATGGAAGCCTTTGACTGGATTTGCACTGGAATCTCATTCCAATGCGATGCAGTTGCTTTAGCAATGCCATAGACTGGTCCAGTCCCTATTGACTCATAATGGGATCCCCCCCTTGGCTAATTAGTCCGCTGAATCATTTACAGGGATTTTATCATGTTACTGTGTCCACGGTATAGGATTCATCTTCCTTCTTTTATCCGCAAGATTATTCATACTTTTATTATTTTAATAAACAATTTCAAATGGTGAAAATCACAGGTCAGGTGAGGCTGCTGTCAGCATTCAAATAACAAATGCATAGTAAATAGTAATTGGTGTTAACTATGTAGAGATCAGAATCACTAAACACCCGTTATCGAATAAGTAATCTTTTAGTTGTTGTAAGACGGTTATTGCATACTGCACATGCATACATATGTAACACCAGCCTCCGCGGGTACCCTAACAAACCGCAGGGGGCTGAAACATTCGGAGCAACCTTATTACACCGCCTGCAGTGGGACACAATTTATCTCCTTTCGTTGGTAAATTGTTGAAACATATGCTTGTTTTTTATATTTTTTTATAAATAAATAATATTTTATGTGCCGTGTTTTAGATATCTGAATTGAAGTTGCATTTAAACTGGCAAATATACAATAAATATTATTAAAATCAGTATATTTAAATTTTAAAACGCTAAAAGTTTTCTGTCCACAGCTTCTCAATCTTTTACGTCGATTTTCACTTTTTATGGAAAACAGTAATTGTCTTTGTTAAAAATTATAAAAGTTATACAGGGTGTTCCAAAATTGCTGGGGCACAGAGCTATCACGTGTAGTAGAGGTCAAAATAAGTCGATTGGACCCAATTTATTTATATACCAAAATGTACCGTTTGCCCGTGAGAAGAGTTCAAAGTTTACATAAAATTATGTATTACAATTTTATTAAATTTGTACTAGGAATATCTGTAGCATTATTTAAGAAAACATTTTTTTCCTTCGGAACTATGCGGAATACGAAATTTTTACGAGAGTAACAAAATGAAGATAATTTATCAGTCTTCTCGCTAAAAAAATTTAAGAACCGTATTACCACCCCTAAGAAAGTTCTGAAAAAAATGTCAGGGGGTGAGGGTGGTTTTAACCCTTCTACAATTTCTTTTGGCTTTATTTGATTACCGAAAGGAGAGTAATCCTCTAAAATGCACTTTTGTCAAATTTCATTCAATTTGTTTCACTCATTTCCGAACAGCGTACAAAAATATGTTTTTTTATCTAAAACTTTGAACTCTTCTTACGGGCAAACGGTACATTGTGGTGTATAAATAAATTCGGTCCAATCGACTTATTTTGACCTCTACTACACGTGGTAGCTCTGTGTCCCAGCAATTTTGGGACACCCTGTATATTGGGAGAGGAATTTCTCGAAGAAAACTTTTCAAATTTCTTTAATTTTACATGTATTAATTTTGATTATTTATGGTCAATGCCAATCAGTACTAACACGTAAAATTGTACCAACATATATACTGGGTTTGATGAATGAAAATTAAACATTTTCTATAAGCAAAAGCAAATGCTTTAAAAAGCAACTTCTTTCCGAAAAAGCAATCAGTTAAAATTTATACAAATAAAAAAATTTAGTTCTCATAAGTATAAAAATTTACTTCTTTTAACTTAAATTTGTAACTATTTTTTTCATAACGTTTCGAATTTAAGATTACCTATTTGTGTAGTGCGCCTTAGTAACATAATCACTATAATGAGGTGCATAGTATATCTGTGAGATATCAGTGCTTGTTGTAAATTTTTGGAAAACCTAAATTTACCTAGAAATGTGCATTTTTTTACAGAAGTATTACAAAAGCCAAAAAGCATTTCAAGTATAATAAACTATAACGTAAATCGTCTCTACTAGCATTTTTTCCGAAATTACACAACATTAAGCTAATGATTTTGTTAAAGAATTACAAATAAGAGGGTCCATTATCATTGAATTATGCGCATTCAGTGGATACGCAACAATTGTATCTGATTATATTTAAAAATCACTTATGGTTTTCTTCACACAATCATATCTTGGTCAAAAAGGTACAGATCTTTATTGCATAGTGAAGGACAAAAGTCAACATTGTTATAATACAAAGTTGAGGGTATCCGCAAATAATATGGATAAAATAGGTCGGAAGAATACAATAAGGATAAAACGTAAAATGTCACACTGATGAAGAATGACATAGCACCGTGCTTTTACCTGTTTTTATATTAGCATTCGCAAAAGAATCAACTTGCTTGGGTAAACTACCATCTGCTCAAATACAATACCTGCAAAATAATGCATAGACTCGCTTAAATATGGGCGGAATTTTTTTATTAACTTTTAAAAGTTTTGAGTTTCTTCTATTAATAATAAGCGATTTAACCCTAAATTTACATACCACGGTCTGCCAAGCGCTGTCGATTTTTTAAACGGTGTTACAATAAATATTAATTTTTAAGGTAATTGACTGAAATTCAATTTTTTCATATGCAGTAATAAAAAGGATTGAAAAAATAAGCCATGATAGATCAAATTAGAGCATAAGAATCAGATAGACCCTGTGTGTGATATAAGGGGGGAAAAACAAAATGTTAAAGTTTATTTATTGCTTTTAAAATGGAGCGCCTAACATTTGTCGCCCCCAGGAGGGACATTGGAATGTAGTTGTTATCGCAATTGCATTTCAATGTCCTTTGCGGGAATTAGCGCTCCCAGGGACTCGAGCTCGTACCAGTCGGTTTGTGTATGCCGGCTGGTGGATTTTAATACACAAATATGTTATTTGTTGTGTTGAAGACGCTAATGACCTGAGTTGTCGAGGCGTCTATAATCTACAGTTAAAAATAAAATGTGTCACTATCTTTTAAACGGCTTTTGTGCATTATAAAGGACCTCGCACACAACATATAGAAAAGTGGTCCTGGTCAAATTTGCTAATAGCTTAGTATGTTGTTATTTGGATGATCCTGATCAAAAGTCCTAATGCAGGGCAGAACTCAGGAAAATCAACAGGTTCTGAGATATTTTGATCTGAAAGTCTCATTTTGTCCACATTAAGGAGATTCTGCAGGGACTGCGGGAACTTTCAGGCATGTTGTACAATATTTATTATATTCCATGTATGCGACGTACACACGCGCACATATACTCTTTCGACTCTGCAAAAATACTTGCCTATATAGCAAAAATATCGTTTACTGCAATCCTTGTTGATACTCAATATGTACTTATTTCCAATATCGGATTGTTCCGAATATTAGGACTCTATCAACATAGGTGTACCTATAGCATGCATGGAATATATATTGTAAAACATACCTGAAAGTTCCTAAAGTCCCTGCAGTCTCTTCTTAATCTGAAGAAAATGAGACCTTCAAACCAAAATATCTTAAAACCTATTGATTTTTGCAAAGTCTGCTCATGAAAGACTTTTGATCAGAAATATTCGAACAACAGCTAGTAAATTTTTAGCCAATTTGACCTGCTTGATAACTTTTCCATAATGTGTTGTGTGCGGGGCTCTTTATAATATTAATGTACATTTTTTCTTTAATTATAATCAACACTCGGAATCATCTGTACCTAGTACTAATTCTTATTTTAAATTTATTAAAAATCCAATTGATGTTTTTATTAGTTCTCAGATTACAATTTGGGAAATTGAGAATTTTTGTAACAGACATTTAAACAACGATATCTCAACGATTTTGGCTATTCCGTATTATAATTGGAAACATTGCTAACGCTAAATATTCAACTGCAGAAATAAATATAGTTCGTAAAGATAAAAGTATATTTTTCGAAGCGATGTGCTTTGTGTAAATCTACTTTATTGATCTTAAACCTACAACAAATGAATCTAAGTATATAATTTATGAATATATTTGTTGTTAATATAGACGCGTTATGTATGAAAAGCAGCTTTGAATTTGCCTATAATTGAGTTGATTATTAAATATTTACTCTTTGCTGTCATGTCGTCTGTCAAACGTAATCAATTGTGTTTCTTCTGGACTACTCATATCCATATTCCATAATATTATTATGTACCTCTGTATATAAAAGCTATCCATATCACAGTACATAATTATACAGTATTATAGTTAATATACAATGTGTCTATAAAAACTAATACTTTGCATCTTGTCTAACATTATAACATAGCTATGCGGGTAAGTTGTGTAATGCTATGCAATGATGTCTCTGCTTTTTAACCGACTTCAAAAAAAGAGGTTTCTCAATTCGACCGTATATATTTTTTATGTGGTTATGTTTTATGTGTGTTCGCGGATAACTTCGTCGTTTATGAACCGATTTTGAAAAATATTTTTTTATTTGAAAGGATATACTTTCAGATTGATCCCATAGAAATTTCATCAAAATCGGTTCAGTAGTTCGGCTGATTTTAATAAAAGTTAGTAACGGCGTGTGATTCCTTAAGGTAAATGTCACTTTTTGACACATCAGACAGCGTAAGAAAGTCGGTTTAATAAAAGTGAGTAACGGCGTGTGATTCCTTTAAGGTAAATGTCACTTTTTGACACTAAAAAGTAAAAAATAAAAAACTTTTTAACAAAAAAAAACCTCCTTCAAGAAGCCACTAAAAAGAGTAAAATAATGAAAATTTGAGGTCTGTGCCAATTAAAATATGAATTTGGTTAAAAAAAAAGAAGATATTAATCACTATACTATACTTTTTAACCGACTTCATATTTTAATTGGCACAGACCTCAAATTTTCATTATTTTACTCTTTTTAGTGGCTTTTTGAAGGAGGTTTTTTTTGTTAAAAGTTTTTTATTCTCGGAGTGTACATGTGAGTAATCGAAACAAACAATATCTAAAGTAGAATGCTGTCAGTCAAGAATTTTAAGAAGAGTTTACGTATAGAACGTTACGTAATTTATAAAAATATTAAAGATATGAGATTTTAAAGAAAAAAATCGCCAGAATAACTTGTACTTAAAAGCTCTAAAAAAACCGGTCAAGTGCGAGTAGAACTTGTGCCGCGAGGGTTCCGTACCGTTACAAAAATTTAATTAGTGTAAACTGTGTTTACGTTAAAAAGCACAGTATAAGCTCTAACCTCACGTTTGACAGTTATAAAAAATATAGTTTATAATCATCGCGTACAGATGACGCCACTTTAACAGACTGTTATATTATGCTTTGATTCCAATAGAAATAATATAGTTATATAATAATATAGTTATATAATAATATAGTTATATAATAATATAGTTATATAATAATATAGTTATATAGTTTCATGACGCCACTTAATTTGTCAGTATAAAAAACATTAATATATTAAAATTAAATGATTATTTAATTATAATTTTTATTGTTTGCCGGGATTCATGCCATTACAACACACAATCTGTGAAAATTTCAAGTAGCTACCTCTTACCATTTGTGGGATAGAGCCCTGTGACAGACGGACGGACAGACATCGTACGCAATGTAATAGGGTTCCAAACCCTAAAAAAGAAATTGAAAAAATCGAGTTCAGAAAATATCACAAGAAGAGTAAAACCGAAATACTTTTATATCCCATCATAGTTTTTAATTACCTACAGTCTACACTGGTTTTTTATAAGTACCTACGACTCACAAGGACGTTTTAAAGGAATAAATTAAATAGTGTACTCTTATGAAGAATTAATATAATTTAAAAGTTCGAATATGTTCCATTATCGTGCGAACACACTGTATAGGCAACAGTAACAACTATTTAAATATGTGTAACCTTAAATAATGACGATGACAGCGTAGCGTTTCATGTGATTTATCGAACTGATATATCAAAAAAAGTTATCTTATACGATCAATATGGTTACCGTATACTTTTTCAAAATGTGCTCACATTATTTAAGCTATACTATTATTTATTGTCTCTAAAACGGGATTAACACCTTTTCTTCTCTCAAATTTCGAGATCTTACCGACACGAAAAACAAGTTTCGAGGGATCTTGACAAAATTGTGGAATATCGATAATATATGATTATATGAATAATATTTATCAAAAAGTACACACCTAAAGTCTCTTAACTTTTTTTGACAGAAATGTTCGACGTCTACTAATAAATGATGAACCAGTCTGTCTCAGTTTTTCTCGTAACCAGAAACAATGAAGATAATTTTGCTGTCGAATAAAATAACTAGTAACATTATTGTAAGACGTAACGCTGCATCCATGAGATAAATTCTATCATTAAAATGACTTGCTAATAGTTATTAAAACATAGATTAGAATTTACATGACGTAATATGGCTGAACGTTCCATACCGAAGCATTGTCCATAGGAGATCTTTCAAACGGAAATAACATTCAAGATCGTGTAGCTAGATTACAAAATGTTTAAGTGATTTCCAATAGTCATCTCTTGAAATAAGATAAATTTACCCATCCAATAAAGTACATTTAATACCTCCATGGCACAGAAACGATTTATTACTATACTAGTCAATATTCTCTGTAACCGGGTTTTTCTCTAACTAGAATTACTCAAATGGAAATGATACCAAAGTAGTATTTTTGGAATAAGATTAAACATGTCCTTATAAAGTACGTTTTATACATCTGTGGTAAACAGTATACTGTGCTGTCTTTAAAGGCTCCCATTATACACTTCGCTCTTTTTTCATCCGTTCGACTCGCAGCGATCCAAATTCCAAAACTGCAGTGTATGGTACGATTGGACCGTCGGTGGTCGGTCCTTTACCATACACTACTACAGTTTTGGATCGCGAGTTGGATCGCTGCGAGTCGAACGGATGAAAAAAACGAAGTGTATGACAGTATGGGAGCCTAAAGATAAAACATTATGCAATAATTGTCATTTAAGTATTACGTATAACTGTAACTGTAAATTCTTTTCGTTAAATAAATTTCTGTTCTGTTTGAAACTAGCGTTCACAACTAATAATTTATATCCAAATATAAGAGAGGGTAGTATAGCCTAGTGGTTAGCGTGCTTAGTGCCGCAACCTCTGGACTAGACTGCCGTGTGTTCGAATCCCACCTGCGCTCATGGATGTTTTGTGATGTTATTTAGTTTTAAGATAGTTGTTATTTAGTGTAGTTGAAAGACGCTAATGACCTGAGATATCGACGCGTCTATAATCTACAATAAATAAAAATAAATCCATATGTAAGAAAATCCCACAAATACGTTGTATGATTTAATTTTTTTTAATGCATTCCATAAATCGATTTTGTCTTTAAATCACTGTGGTCGCTAGAGTATTGTGGGAAAAAAGTGCCTTACTTTCATGTGAACTACCTCTAGGCTCCAAATCAAATCTTTTGAAATATTATGATATAACCTAATAATTTGATTAAAACAGGACGAGAACTGAAACTAGAATAAAATTCGAAATCATCAGATGCTCATATGAACGAGTATTATGTTAAAGACGTAGAAATACATTTGCTACCTGCAACATTTCTGCAAGGAATCATTTGATGTTCTGAGGAGGCATTTGCTTCGACGACCGCACAGAGTTACAGAGATATTGTAGGCAGCAAATCTTTCTCCAGACCTTCTCGCTATACGTCCATATTCGTTTACGACCATCTGATGATTTCAAAGCTTACCTTTATGGTTTTATCAGAAAATAAAATATGCTATCAGTCCAATTATTCCTTCGGCATCAATAATATACCAAAAAAACCATGTTGTGTGTTAATTTTGGCCAAGAGTTTATAAAACTATTGTCGGCTATGAAGAAAAAAAATGTTTGAGTCAACATAACATTTTATATTTTTCCTTGTGCTTTTATGGCTTAACTAATTATATTTTGTATGCGTTTTATATTATTATATTCATTAAATATTGCAAAATATTACCAGTTAAAGACAGCAATAATTCATTGAATGGTCTGAAGATTCACACAAGGATTACTTTATAATTATGAATATTTTAATCTAAAATAATTTTTCATACCTGTCTGCTTAATAAAATATTATGTAGCCACTTAAAATTGTACACAACGTATCTTGATATTTCAGTACCTATTTCCTAATATATTCTATATTTTGTAACGTGTCAAACTACATCATTTATCATGAAACTAATTTACAAAACCATTAAAATGTATATAAATATGAAGAATCCGTACAAATTTTAGCAACAATTATTAAATTATTAGGAAAGTAATTAAATTGATTGTCAAAATTCACACTACAAATGGTAAACCATATACGAGAATACTCAACTATTTGTAATAACATATTATTTCAAAGTGTCAGTTCTAACCGATTTTACAAAAATATATATTGACTGGAAGTGCCTTGTCCCGGTGGTGTGATCTGACTCTGAACGACCGCGACATAATATAATTGGCGAGTATGATGCTTTAACGCCTCCCAGACATAAAACCTTTGATGTCCATACTCTATGGGAAGTGGAACAAATGGTCTAGGATGTACGCGACCCTGAAGGACTGATTGCTTTGTATGAAAGTCAGGACTGTTCGGCGACATCATATCAAATTCTAAATAAAATTCAAAAGCTACCTCAGTGGTTTGACGTTGTATAGTCTAGAAGAGTTTTTCGCTTTTTAAATTTTTTTTTTTTTTGAAAATAAATGTTTTTTGTATGACGTGTTCTATACCTCCATGTAAGGTCATCGGAATAAAACTGCTTATTATTATAATTATTATTATTATCACAGTAAAAACAACGAGGTGCTGCGAAAGCGCCTCAGACTCTAATCCTCGGGAACCAAATATTAATTGGTTACCAAGAGCATTACGAATGAACTGAGTGCCTTCTAAGGAGGGTCCAGAACTGTTCGGAACCTAATTAGATGTCGGGGAGGCGCAATGGGCCCTTGTAGCGTGTAGGTCTAAGTGCAACGGGGGGAAAAAATCCTGTCCCCAAATTTATCTAACTAAAATAGATTTAAAAATAGTCGGCCAAGTCCGAGTCAGACTCTCGCACCGAGGGTTCCGTTCAATAATAAAAATAAGGAGTTAGGTAGGGGTACAAAATTAATAGATTTATTTAATTAAGCTTGTTTTTAAAAAGTTTTTGAAGTTATACTTCTTTTGGCGCGTTATGGAAAAATGATGAGAGTGAAATGTTACGTTTAACACCATGAAGCTAGTCGAAAGTAACACCATGAAGTAAGTCGGAAGTTCATGATTATAATACCCTATTTTCACCAGTCACAATGTGACAAGAGCATTTTCAGTTTTGAATAACATTAATAAAAGCTACTGCTATACAAACGCTCGTTTATGCCGCTATCGTTAAATATGAGTTCGTACTCCAACACCCGTACTGTTTACATTATTATTTTTCATGATTACAATAACCTATTATATAGCACTGCAATGTAAGATGTGCGTGGTGTAACGGATAGCACCGTCACGTCATACGCAATAGGTCTCGGGTTCGAATCTCAACACAACCATGTTTGTTTTTTTTAATAAATAATTAGATATAAATATAATAAATAAATATATTTAATAAATTAATAATTTATTAAATTAAATTAATTTATTTAATATCTTTATTTCATTATTTTATCGTCTTTTTTACAAACGTTTAGAACTGGCACGCGGTATAAAATGTTTGTAATTATTTTTGTTTTGTTACGCCAAAGAAGTATAACTTCTGACGTGTGTACCTACATAAGTACACATACACTCTTTTACTTATATCTTATTTTGTTTCAAAATTTTCCGTATCATTTAAATTAATTTTTAAAGTAAAAAAATTCAGAATATGTCATGAAAAAAAAAAACAAAAATATTGTGATCCAAAACCCGGGATCGAACCAGGGGCCTTTAGATCTTCAATCGAACACTCTACCAACTGAGCCAGTCAAACGATGTTACACGCTCATAGTGCAGTATGATAGCAGTACGTAGTAAAATACAAAACATTGATTTATTAAAATTAATTGAGTATTTAATTCTAATTATTATTTGCCAGGATTCACGCCACATCAGCACACAATCTGTGAAAATTTCAACTAGCTACTTCTTACCGTTTGTGAGATAGAGCCTTGTGACAGACGGACGGACAGACAGACATCGTAGGCTCAGTAATAGGGTTATGTGTAAACATTCAGATTCGAATAAGATGGAAATTACATATAACCTCAAAAAACAGCTGACCAAAGAGGGTAAATATAACTTGACAGTGTAAATTTGCGTCATTTCCACGACACATCTGACATCACTTTCATGCATTTCACCAAGCTACTCTAGTAGAAATTTGGAGGCAGGGCAGCAAAAATGTAGAAAAAATAAATGTTTGAAGGATTATAATATGAAAACTCGAATCAGCAAATCGAAATACGGAGAATGCTCAGTTATTTGTAAAATGTAGACAAACAGAATTTACTTATTTTACAATAATTAGTTTTGACCTATCACAAATTTAGTAATCAAAAGTCAAAACCATTACAAAATATTTTTTAACTTACACAAAATTTGATCATGCCGCCTGCATGTTAATTTTTCAATCAATTTTTTGTATATCATATTTTTCTAAACACCTTTAAATAATAGAGAAAGAAAATTACATATTGGTGGTTAGGTGAAATACATTACTGCGGTCAAAATTGAATTTACTATACCTAATTTAAAAACAATTTAACATCAATTACGCAAGATAACACATCCAACAATTTACCGTTTTGTCACAATTACGGTCGAAAATAAAAATGTATAATTCCCTTAATAAGCATTTATTTACAAGCTGCGTAACGTAAGCAATTTAAAAATTCTCAAAGATTTGTTTTAATATCTCCATAAAAATACATTGTACTCCTGTTAAATATTCTCTGCATCAGTGGCGAAATAATTTTACGTGGATACAATTCAGATTTCAAATCGCAGGCCGTAGACAACTAAAGTATGATTTTTGCAGACGCTAATCTTCGAACCCATTTTCTGTAACAAAAAAAATATTTAGTCCAATTTCTTTATGAACATGACTGTTACTATCTATGCTTGCGCCAGCTCTCGCATGCGTTTCGGACTATTTCGCAATTATTTTTGACATAAATCCGCTTATATAAATAGTGAAGTATATTTGATTACGTCACACCTTAAATTTTGGAATCGTATTGTAGATAAGGTATGCCTACAACGCTTCAGGCCCGTCTGAAAAAACAGCTACCGGCTACGTTAGCATAGTTTTATGGAAGATAACTATGGTTACAGCACTGGTACCGTTACTAAGATAAGTACTTTTCTTTTCAGAAACCGGCGTTAGAAACTGCGAACATTCTTTATATGGTATTCCCCGCGGTTAGCAAGAGATTTCAATTGTATTGTTATAGTTTTTTAAAATGTATCCGATAAAACAATCAGATGTATGAAATTCTAGGAATATAATTAGGTAGTTATTTTTTCAAAAATAAATCCTCGGTAATGGCTCATCCCTAATATCGCTTGCGTAAGTCACTGTGAAACGCAAACGAACTGGAAGAAAATAAAACAATAATTTGTATGTTTCAAGTCTAATTATACGGTGAATACTTTGTCTCCAGAAATTATTGCATGTTGAAATGTCAACTATGCAGTGAAAGACACAACTCCAAATAAACAACCCGTGTAAAAATAACAGCATTTAAAAGGAAAGTGTTTAGTCAGTGTAAATAAAAAACTCGAACAATCTATTTCTGTTACTTTACTTTAGTGCCGATTTATATTAGACTAAAAACAGTCAACTGCAGAAAATACAGAGTTCCTTTATTTATTATAGATTATAGACGCGTCGACATCTCAGATCATTAGCGTCTTTCAACTACACTAAATAACAACTATCTTAAAACTAAATAACATCACAAAACATCCATGAGCGTAGGTGGGATTCGAACCCACGGCAGTCCAGTCCAGAGGTTGCGGCACTAAGCACGCTAACCACTAGGCTATACTGCCCTCTACAAAGTTCCTATTTCATATACAACGTGTGACCAAGCTGATCACCCATTTCTTTAATCCTTTTTTAACTGACTTCAAAAAAAAACAGAGGTTATCAATTCGACATTGTATATTTTTTTACGTTTGTTCAGAATTATTACGGAATGGTTCATGTTCGCATTATTAGGAGATGTTTAGTTTCATCGTCTTCTGATGATGCTAACATGGTTAGCGAAACATGCGTCGAAAAATAGTGTTAGTGCAGTTTAGTATTTTGCGATCATTTTTAGATAGGTAATAATTTTATTGTCGTAGCTTTCACTGTTATGAATTAATTTCTTCCAAGTTTAAAGTAAGTCCTTAACAATTTCTTATATATAATAGACTATTTGAAATTACTGTAAATCTGGATTTATGTATCAGTTACATGCAAACAGGATATATAGTGCATTTAATTAGGCAGTTACAGTGTAATAAAAATAATATATAGACAGAACAAAAATCAGTGCTATATGTTTAGTATTTACAGAGGTGAACTGATTCATTTTTTTCAATTGGAAAAGCAATTTATAAACAGTATAAGAGCTACCTAGAAAAATCCATTTAAATTATTTGAATTGTTTTATTTATTAATGTAAGTAGGCCGTAGACAATGTTTCACTCGAAAAATGTAGCAATTAAATGAATATTTAATTAAAATTATAACCTCTTCTTTTGCGCAGTCTCTAACCATATGTTCGCACATTATCAGTAGATAATTGAAAACTGTTTTAATGATCTTCTGATGGTGCTAACATCACTAGCGAAACGGGCGTCGAGAAGAAAGTATTTAGTATTTTCGTGTGTGGTAGTTATTTGTTTTTATTTTCAGTGAATGAAGAACCAAGAATCATATAACAGATCCACCAGCGAATTTTTTGTAAAAAGTTTTGGTTACGAGTGAAAGATAACGATTTCGCTTGTAGGATCTGTAGTGTGATTCTCGGTTCTTCATTTGGCGTATATCCGAACCCTTTAGCTTTAAAAATAGCGTCGGGAGAGCGGTAACTATGTTTAGGCGAGAGAAAATAATTTGAAATGAAGAGTGCAGAAGGTAACTTCCGTTAGAGAATACCCTTAAAGCCGCTACCGAGTACCAAATTATTTTTTCAATTTATTTGTATTTTAAATTAAATCAGTTGAAAATCCAAATTATTGATACGTTGATCAGGTCTCAGATTAGAACTTTGGAACAAACGAAATTCTATATAAACCGAGACATTCCCACGTTCCCGACTAGTCACAAACTCGTCGTTAGTATTAATAGTAAACTTATCAGTACCTAACATGCATGTTCTTAGTTAGAGCTGACTGTAATAAAATTGTTCTTTTTAAAATGTCAATCATTTTGCACTTTTATTTTTATGGAAATCATATCTGATTAAAAATAATTTATAATCCAAAAGTTTCAAATTATTTCAATCGCGATGTGTAGTCCAAGAAATTCAACACCATATGAAATCATAAAAAGTTGTCTTCTTTTTTACAGCGACGTAACAATAATTTGATTCTTCTAAATCAGAGGTCGACAACTATTTTTGATTGAGTTTCATTGTCAGACTCCCAAATATTAACAGTGACTCAAGAATAAGTCTTACGCGTCTAAAGGCCTGCACTAATTCAAAAATGTTGTTTTCATCTCTTTTACTCATTTACTATACAAAAACAAAACAAATCAAACGCGAAATTATTAAAATACACATTTGTATTCTGCTTTATCAGAAATAAAATTTCGTGAAATTGTATTGTGGTTTAATTTTTACGTTTAGACGCTAATATTGGTCTCAGTTATAGTGTCTTTAGTCTAGTTAATAATGTTACGAAACTGTTTTCTGAGTTGGCGGAATAAATATTTATTTACAATAATTAAAAACACAATAACAATAAATGCAACAACGAAAAGTCAATTCTAACAATCAACACAATTAACAGTAATTACAAAGCAAAACAAACAACTATATACAATAATTCGTATTTATTAATATATACAATTAACTACACTAATATTTATTTTATCAGGTGTATTTATATCACGGAACTATTTATATTTCACAAAATACTGTTTATTTATTTCAGATTTATTTCTAACGATTATTTATGTCGGTCATTTACTCAGTTACTTCAGTACTATTTATTTATATCCACTGCACTAGTTATATCACTGTACTGACTGATTCGACCGTTGATTGACTAATATTTATATCACTGATCCGCTTGGTTGCACGACTCACCATTCACTCCCCGACTTCCTCGCACTCGCTTGCTTATATAGGCCGCTTGGCTCAGGCATAGCGCGTTCTAGCATTCTCTAGAATGTTCGTGCAGGTACCAGTTGTTACAGCAAGCAGACACCGCTACTCGAACTCCCGCCTGCCGTTTATATACAGGGTGATCCGTAACAATAATCTATCCATGAAGAGTGAATAAGCTTCGGTGTATTAAAATATTAAAAATAACCACAAAACACCAAAACGTTTAACAATACGGAACGTCCGTCGAGTATTGTTAAACGTTTTGATGCTTTGTGATAATTTTTATTTTGTACAATAATTTAATCTACATTTTTTAATATTACATTGTAATACGAAAAAACATACCTACATTACAATCATAATAAAATTTTATGAAATGAGATCCTTAAAAAATATGTAACCACGGTCCACCAATTGATGACTCCTTCTCTAGATTGATATCGATACATTATTTTTACATTTCTATGTAAAATAATTTGTCCTCAAAAGAAGCACATAATTTCAGTGGATAATACGCGAAACCCAACACCTTGTAACGCACTGTACCAACAATAAGTCTGATTCCAACACTGATACAAACCATACAATGAAGCTGTTGGGTTATGTTAATTGCTTCGTATCATATATCACGTGACGTCTGCCATTTGTCTTCTCCTTATGTACATACTATATTAACCATGGACCATCAACAGTGTTGCCAGGTCAAATAAATCCATATTATTTTTGTAATTTTTGAAATCATATACCTATCCTAATCGTATACAGTAGCTGGCTTAAAAATAACCGAGCGTGTAGCATTGTAGCAATCATAGCTTAGGTATTTTTGATAGCAATAGCGTTGCTTATATGGAGCTTTCTGACACTTTTATTTAGTTTGAGACAAACCACCAAAAACTCAATTTATGTAAAAATACATACATAATACTTAATGATACTTAGTAGTGTTTTTATTTTGTTAACCATAGGAGACTAGAGAGAAGGAGACTGACATGTGTACATTGAAGACATCTCGAAAATCATGAATAATTTTTATTGATTTAGCCGCCAGAGGCGTTGCGTCACATGAGGACCGAATACAAAATCAAACATGATTTTTCAGTAAAAGAATGGTATAAATTCCATTTATACTCAGCGCCGGCCCGAGCAAACTTGACGCCCATTTAAATCAACATTTTCGCAACAAAATAAAACATTACTGCGTGCACCGCCCTGATCATAGACACATCGAGCCGCGACACATAAACAGGGGTGCTTGCTATACATATATCCGGGCCGGCCCGGTTCGGCATAAATCGGCATGTTTGCGAATATTTCGGTCTGCTTGTTTTTCGGTCGCACCTCACATGCCGAGCCGCGTCGCCACAGTAGACCGTGGTCTAGCCGTCCTGCGTCGTTGACACGTCCGCCCCTCCCATGCCCTCGCCATGCCGCCTCCCAAATTCGAGCGCTTAGGCCATCGTCTTAATCGCCTATATGGACAGGCCCTGCTTTGTATACTTGTAGTATATACTTACAAATATTTGGCAAAAAACTTTTTAACGACGACGTCACTTGATTCGTGGGTCCGTACTGAAAACATTGCCACTTGTGACGCTTTTACAAACTATACAACTGTCACTGATTTTTTAGACTTCGCTTTGCATTACAGCCCGCGGAGATCAGTCTCTTCTTCTCTCTAGTTACCATGTGTTAAACCAATGAAATCAGAGATGGTATAATGTTTTTATTTTTCGATTTATTTTTTATTTCATTCGTTTATTATTCATAATAAATCATGCTCATTGATTTAATCGTTTTAACTTAATCTTCTTATGTGAAATTAAATATGTTTTTTGCGTTTTATTTAAAAACTTAATACCTTGTTTCAGATTATGGACACATGTATTAATAATAATGTTCAGATTATAAAAAGTATGTATGGTTTTAGTCTCTTAGTATGTCATAAAACGAAATAAGCTTATGCTTCTGGCTTTAATTACATCATTTTTTTTTAAAAGTACCATATAAATTTTGAATCAGTATAAAAGCCCATATTTTATTATCAATTTCTTATGAAAGTTACTTTTATATCAGTAAACCATTACCAGACAGAAATGATGTCAGATAGTCGGGACCCGAGTAGAATAAGGCTAGTACAAGTTGTACAGCCGTCTCGTCTCGGCGAAAAATGACCAGTCTCGTTCTCATCTCGTATTTACATATCTATAGTATACCAGCAAAACCTAATAAAAAATGATAACTATATTTTTTTGATTAATCTATTATTTTTTCAAGATTCCTCGAAGCTCGTTCCTTACTCGTCGAAATTTTGATCTCGTCTCGATATTTCTCGTTTAGGCGGCAACACTTAATCAGATACCTGAATATTCCGCTTTCGAACCTTAAAGTATTATATTCTATGCAATGTTATAAAAACTAATAGCGCTGTTAAATTTCTTACTTTATACTTTGTAGTGTAGGGTACTATCTTTCCGTCCTAGAAAATTTTGGTTTGGCTACTAAATAATCAAAAGCAAGAAATTTCTCATATAATATCACTTTACAGTACCTATGTTTAAAAAATTGTGTTTTAAAGACCACCAACAGCTAAGGTTATTTGGGCCTAGCATTAATTCATATTTTCAATTCATTATTTTTTTTGTAATAATAAATTGAAAATCCAATTGACACTTTCACTAGCTCTCGTGCTAGAACCCGGGAACTGGGTACTTGTAATAGAAGAACCATAGCAACTCCATGTAAACAATGCTACACTCTCGGCCATTCTCAAGCCCTCTCTTAGTTTAGCCAACGTTCACCAATTTAGCTCAGAAGTCAAGGGCGGGATCCCCGACTTACTTTTCATTTTCGCTCACTGCTCATCACCCCGTGTCTTAGCGTAATAATACAGAGTGGCTGATTTTTCATTGTCCAACTTATATTTGCTGAAATATTAAAGATACAAGAAAAAGTTAAATAAGAGACTTGTGTAACTGAATCTGATTTATAAAATGGCGCAAACAATTTTTTTCCATGGCCTACCTATTTTCCGGAAAAATATCTAACTTTGGTTTTTTGAATAGGACGCGCTGTATATTTTTCTGGAATAAGATTCTAAATAAATTTCCCCTACTTTTTATACTTCGTTGTAAAGAGAAATTTATTTAGAATCTTATTCCGGAAAAATATACAGAGCGTCCTACTTAAAAAACCAAAGCTAGATATTTTTCCGGAAAATAGGTAGGCCATGGAAAAAAATTGTTTGCGCTATTTTATAAATCAGATTCAGTTACACATGTCTCTTATTTAACTTTTTCTTGTATCTTTAATATTTCAGCAAATATAAGCTGGACAATGAAAAATCAGCCACCCTGTATAGCCTACATGCGCTTTTAAACAGTCGAAGAATTTTTCAAATCAGTACTTCTTCAGATTACTCGCGGCAAACATACCTATACATTATTTTGTCTCTTTATAATATTAGCATATAGATTTAGTATTTAGTTGGTTAAAACAATTTATAAGAAAACGTACATAAAATAACTTGTAATGAAAAATTAAAATAAAAAAATATTGACACTATATTTAGAGAGAAAATAGTTAAGCATGTTTTAAGGTCAAAGATCAAACAAATGAACGATGGTGTAAGATATCAAACATTTTTATTCTCACCTACAACCTCAACACGCCAAATTAAGAAACAATAATCTAGCCATGCTTCGAGCATCTTCTTTGATTTACTTTCACTTGTTTACCATACCAATAATAAATAATTATTATTTATGCCAATTATTTTCATATAACATTAACGTTGGATCTGCATATTTGGTATATGACCCCATTTTCATACCAAGTGGGTGTTTTAACACAATATTTTTAATTTTATAATATTTCATATTATGTGAATTTATTTATTCATTAAGCAATTCATCAATAGATTAGGAAAGGAAGGCGTGGCGGAGTCGCAACTATCTCCTTCTAACTAGAATCTGCGTTGAACGTACGTTGCGAATTGAATCACTCTTTCCCTTCCCCTTCACCCATTGACACTTCAAATCTGTCTAATTTCATTCATTCTACTGACATAACCTCGTTTTTTTTAAACAAGTCGTCGTTAATAATTAAAGCAATTTGTTATGGGATGGTGTCTTGTACCTGACTGCAATTATAATGAAAATTATGACTGCAAAAAGTTTAAATTTCCGACTGAGGAAAAAGCTAAAATAATACCTAGATATCCAATACATATTTGGTGAAAACATTTTTTTTTTATACTTTTAGCTTACCTTCGCTTTATCTAGTGTAACTCAGACGACTTCATAACATTCCAAATGGAAAGGAAAAACTCAATTTCTAATTATAATTGCTTAAATTATGCCCCAACAAACGTCAACGAGGAAGTTAGGTTAGAATAGAATAAACGTCACTACTCACTGGCTGAATCAAGATAGGACAATCTTTTTAAATAAATCTTTAATTTCAAATAAAAAAATATTTCACACGAAATAATAAAGTTTTGTAGCCAATAATGACGGGATTTATTAATTATTTTTATGAAACAGCCATTGTTTTGGTAAGAAATGTGTTTTAAGAGAATAGTAACGAATATTTCGTTAAACCCCATACATTTTTGAACGGCAATCGACTCCATTTTAAATTTCGCTCTCAAATTACTTCTGTAGTCTATTTAATTTAAAATATGGAAACGTTCACTTTTCTATAAACTGCTTTTTGTGTTTTTATGATTATAGTCCTTTGAAATGTTACATTTTTTTAGGATAACCGTACATTTTGGGTTGAACAAGGTTTTTTATTATACAGAAATGCATTTTTATTTGCTTCAAAAAACGTGAGTTATTTTATTTATTTTTTATTTTATGATGAAATATTATAATGTAATATTATTTCTGCATTGTTGAACGTGATCAGAAAATACCTAATGTAAAAATAGAAAACTTTGATGATTTATGTTAGGTATATACAATTTCTAGGGTTCCACACTTCCGAACAGAACCCTATTACTGAGCCTACGATGTCCGTCCGTCCGTTTGTCACAAACGGTAAGAGGCAGCTAGTTGAAATTTTCACAGATTGTATTTGTGTATGGTGGCATGAATCCTGGCAAATAATAATTATTGGAATTATAAATCAATTAATTTTAATAAATTAGTGTTTTTTTATTATACGACATCACTGAGTCCATCCGCACTTTTATACTGTACTATAGAACGTGTTTGTAGAGCGTTCGACTGAAGATCTAAAGATCTCTGATCCGATCCCGGGTTCGGATCGCAATATTTTTGTTTTGTTTTTTTATTCATTAATATATTTTTTTTTTACTTTAAAAATTAATGTAAATAAATTTGATACGAAAAAATGTTAAAACACTAAAAGAACGAAAATATGTGTAAAAAAACAATTTTTAAAAATAAATAAATAAATTTGTTAATTCTTTACCGCTATCTAATTCTTTATTTTTATTATTGTACGAAACCGTTGGTGCGCGAGTCCGACTCGCACTTGACCGGTTTTTTTAAGAGTGCACGAATACTGAACAAAAAAGAAAATAGTGAGTTCCCAGTACTCTCAACAGTCAGATTCGAATACGATGATAGTTCAGATCAAAAATATATTTTAACCAAGAAGTATTGAATATAGCTGAGAGTGTAGCTTTGCGTCACATTGACATTTCACCAATTCACTCTAGTAGAAATTTTGGAAGAGGGCGCCGGTAAGAATATTTGCACATGGAAAAATTGAAATGTTTTAACAAAATTCGCAAATGTATTATTTTTGTAATATTTTTATATTTAAATCACAAGGCTTTTTTTGCCCAAGAACTTTAAGCGACTTTCACTTGACCATTTGATTTTTTTTCATCATATAACCAGCGTCGTAGCTAGAGCCTGGCAACCGAGGCTCGCGCCAGGGGCGCTAATCCTAAAAGGGCGCAATCAGTGAAGTCAGCGATGCGAATATAATTATTTTCAAGCAATGAGCGCGAAATTAGAATCTTGCCAGAACTCTGTGGACTTTCCAGCTCTACCTAAACCTACATTTCTGATACGACTTTCAGCTTCGAATCTAGATTTAAAGTTGAATGTCGTATCAGAAACCCAGCATGCGCTGGTCAATAGGCACAGGTAGTTAATTTTAAGTCATCTTGTATAATATATTTTTTTATATTCCATAATTTCAAAGAAAACGTTTGGTACGTATTTTAGTATCACATTCAAAAATGTTTTGAAAATAATTTCTCGCAAATATCATTGTCATAAAAATGTTAATTTATACAATTATACTATTTTATTAATGTTTCATATTTTATATAGACACATTTCTAAGTATGACCACAATCTATTATTTTAAAGACTTATTTCCTTTCTAAACAAATGACAATACAATGCGGGCTTGGTCTGAGTCCCAAAGATGAGTATATGCCGTTGATGTTGATAAAATAGTTCATGTTTCTGAAAGTTCAGGCTAGACTTGTGTAGTTCAAGAACGAACTAGTTCGGCAGAGTGAGGGCCAACTATAGGAACTAGTTTATAACAGCCAATTAAGGAATCAGTTTGTTAGTTCAATTATCTTCCACGCCTTGAAGATGGCGGAAGAGACTCACGACATACCTTCTAACCTGAAACAACGAAAATTTATTGGCAGTATATTGATTGTTTTACCGACTGTTAATAAATTTTTGAAATGTAATTTGGCGGTTTGAGAGTCCTGGAACAGCAATAAGATTTTTACGAAAATTTGATATGATGTAAATCAATATCAGATAATTTCATAGTTCAAATTTAATGTCTTTAACAGCGAACTAACGAACTAAAAGAGCGAACTAGTTCGCAGAAGAATGATGAACTAAATTAAGCGTTAATCTTTTTAGTGAACTAAAATGCCCAAGTCTTGTTCAGGCCATAGACATATATCATAGATAGAGTAGAGGTGACAGTGTCAGGTTGGAAAATAGAGATAGAAAACGGATAGTTTCTCTTTTCCTTGTCTTCTGACGCACTTGTGAATTTATAAAATTATAGTAGGTATTGTTAATTTACATCTGTAACCATGGTTATGTATTTGTATCTTTTGCACCGACACTTTTTTGGATGGCTTCCCTCCTCTATCTATGATATCTCTATGGTTCAGGCCGTAACGCGTTAAATATGGTATAATTATTATGGTAACGAAAACAAATCATAATATTTTGGCATCAAATAAAAATAGATAATTATTTATTCTGTAAATGTTAATTTTATAACATTTTCAGGTAGATTTTGCTTAAATTTCACTTCTGTTAAGTGTATGTGTAAACAAACTATCATTGTTTGCCGGACGGCGTCCATATAGTTCGTGGACTTGAAAACAATTGCAATGCCTATACTATTATGTGATGGTTTATAATAATCTCTTTTTTGTTTCTTTTCAGGTAAGCAACCAAAGTTTGGTATTTCAGTATCAATAAGTCTGCAGTTAGTTGACATCAATAAATGTAGATAACTTTTCAAGTTCTTGGATATTTTTCATTTTTAGGGCCTACGCCGTCTGTCAGTCCTACCTTTAAAAGGCTGTATTTTTTAAAGCGTAACAGGTATACGGCTGAAATTTTCACAGAATATGTGTTATTATGGCGGATATCCTTACAACTAATAAAAAAAACAAAAAGTAAAAAGTAAAAAATATGGGGGGTTCTCATACAAAAAACTTGTTTTTTTCAACGTTCTTTTGTTTTTGCTCTATCGTAAAAACGGTAACACATACAAGTGTGAAATTTGGTGTGATTATAGTGCTAACTCTAAACTAAAACAACAAATTGTTACCTTAATATTTTTATTTATACAACCGCTAGAATTTACACATTCATTCGCATACCATTTGACATAATATCAGTGAATAATTGGTCCGCTAGAGGCGCAAGCGTTGATTGCGGGAACATAATGGTGTCAGGTTTATATATTTTAGTAGCTAAAAATGTTTTTCAAAAAATTCACCTGTAGGATCTGTAGTGTGATTTTCAGCCTTTCATTTGGCGTTTACCTGAACCGTTTTGGTTAAAAAATAGCGTCTAGAGAGCTGTCAGTTTTTAGGCGAGGGGAAAGATTTGAGATAAAGAGTGCAGGGGGTAACTTCGAGTATCAAATTCTCTTAATAGAAATATGTTTATAAAAATATTTTCAGGGTAGTCATATAATATACCTTATTATATACCTCCAGTGAAACACAGTATAAAACATGTATGGGACATTTCCCTGTATACACAACACGATTGTAACATTGATGTGTGTGTATAATAATAATAATACGTTACGCGTTACTAATGATGGGACCATTTAACGCGCGGTCTTTTTTGTTATTCAAAGATTTTAACCTACTCACGTGTCTCATATACAGAATGTCTAATATATGAATTAAAAAATCTCCACAAAAACTTAAATGTCCCTAAAATTTGTTTGAAAAACTTCAAAATTCTTTACAAAACACTAAAAACTAAAATATTTTTAAAATATCCCTAAAAAATTCTAATGAAACCTTAAAACATCTTTTCAAAACAACTCTAAAATATCCCTAACAAATCTTATTACATAACATTACAAAAAACCTTTAATAAACTATATTATATTGTGGATTATAGACGCTCGACAACAGGGAAAAAATCTTTATTGAGCACTCTTTCGAAACATTAGAAAATTATTTCTAGATTTACAGTTGTGAAGAACGATATACATATATAGATTTGTATTTATTATATTTTATTAACTACACATCAAATTTTAATTGAACTTTGATTACTTAGCAAATTTTTAAACCGCAAGTATTTTGATAATATCACATAAAATCTTTGTTTAATTCATCTAAACATTTTCTTAGAATGGAAACTTTTAACAAAGAAGCCCTGTTGGTAAAATAAAATAACTGCTAAGTCACACCAAGCATAACCATAAAATGTATTTTTTCATTTGATTTTTTTATACGAGACATCTGCAAAGCAATCCACGCTTGCCGCCCAGGACTAATTTCTTCCTTCGGCAGCATATGTTTCAGTCATTCTAACACAATTATGTGCTTAAAAAGTAATAAAGCGCTAAGTATGTGTTAAAAAAACTAACTAGAATCCTTTTCGATATGCCTTGTGAACTATTTTGTAATTTAGGTAACAGTATCAATTCATGAATGAAGTCCGCACTATATATTTTAAAATGCAAATACTTCATTTATTTAAAACTAGCTTTTTGCGTGCCTTTGTTTTGATGAACGTTAATATTGTTTACTCGTGTTAATTTTCGTTTTTTTATGGTAAACTATAAAAACCTAGTCTGGTAATTAGTAACCTACACTCTAAGCTTAAGTATCTACCAGTTGATAGTATATACATAGACGTCGCCAAGGGGGCAGGGGGCAGCTGCCCCTCCCCCTCTATAGAGGGATAAATCTTTAAAAAAAACGAATTAAACTTTACAAATTGTATAAAATTAGGGTTGAGAATAGCCAAGAGTGTAGCGGCGCTGTTGTTTACATGGCGTTGCTATGGTTCCTCTATTACAAGTCCCCAGTTCTCGGGTTCTAGCCCGAGAGCTGGTAAAAGTGTCAATTGGATTTTCAATTTAATATTAAAAAAAAAAATAATGAATTGAAAATATGAATTGGTGCTAGGCCCAAATAACCTTAGCTGTGGGTAGTCTTTAAAACACAATTACCAATTATGTATAAAATTATATCCTCTCTCTATCATCATGCTTCCCATGGCTCATCTTGCCCCTCTGTGGTCCATTGGCTGGCGACGCCCTTGAGTATTTTCTCAAAATCTGTCCAGTAATTTTCAGTTGATGCTGGTGCAAACAGACAGATAAACAGACAAAAATTTTGGAAACACAATCTCTATCTTCTCTATAGGCATTACGTAAAATATTTGAGAACATCGAAAAACCCATATACGAAAAGGAGAGGTCACGTTAAAGTTTTATTTATTGATGTAATGAAAATTTCGTTCAACTCGACTCCCGTGTGGTAAGAAAATGTCTCGAGGGACGAGATCTCTTTTCATTACACCAAGAAAGGAAGAAGTGAATCTTTAAATTTAATAATATTTAATAAGGAAAGTTCATCCAAGTTGTCTTCTTTACATTAGAAAAAGAAAATGTTTGCATAAGTTGACAACTTATGCAAGAATTTTCTTTTTGTAATGTAAAGCAGACAACTTGGCTGAACTTTCCTTTATTAAATTTTATGCAAATAAACAGTCGTACTAACTTCAACTTATATTAAATTTAATCTATTTTACCGAATCTCTGAAACATTAGTCATTTTCCTTATAACAAAAGATATATCTCTCCAGTGGTTAGCGTCGCGGCCTCTTGCTCAGACTGTCGTGAGTTCGATTCCCGCCTCCGATCATGGATGTTTTGTGATGTCATTTAGTTTTAAGTGAGTTATTATTTAATGTAATCAAGACGTTAATGACCTAAGTTGTCGACGTGTCTATAATTTACTTTAAATAAAAATCAAAATAAAAGTTTGATCAATAATTGGCTCTGTTGCCCTATATTTATATCCTTTAGTTTATAAATTAGTCTATATAGGAACCTAATGACTTGAAACGAAAACAGTACGGTTTAATATGATTCTATTATATACTTTACCTTCCAATACCTTCTTTGCCCCATACGGCGTTTAAGAATTGGTTTAGACGATTGGTATAATCCTTTATTTAGGTATTTCTTTTCTTTTAAACGCAAGTCTAGTGTTTTGTTTTTTTTTATTATAATGATAACCAATAAACATAGAAATATAACTGTGATTAGAAATAGGAAACAGCTGGTTATTTTTTGATGGTTAAAAAAAGATTGACCATAACTGCTGCAATTTGCTTTGTCATAAAACTATGGAAGTTTTAGTCTTTTGTTCATCTTATAAAATATAAATTTTGTATTCATGCAATACTTTTGTCAATAGTCATAGATTTTTAAGGAAAATATTTAAGGATTTAAATATATAGGTACAGAAGAGTTCGTAGAAAATATATATAAAAGCTGTTTATTGTAATTAAAAGTTTTTAAAAATTTATATTACAAAGAAATAGATTAGTAAATTGTAATCCCCTCAGCTTGGTTACTTTCAAATTATAAATATGTAGCTAATTAGATATTTCTTGGACCAGATACCCAAACTACTCCTGTAAATTATTAAATTATTATAAATATGTACATACTTTTTATGTTTTCGTATATTTTAGTGAAAATAATGAAACTTTGATGAAATAGAGAACCGAAATGGTAAAAAAAAGATGAGATTTCGTTGTCTGTCTATAAGTTACACTCGATTTTCTCAGGAACGATATATATTATGCTATCAACTTGAAATTTGGTATAAATAGTTATAAAACTTATGTGTCTGCACCTAATCCAAAACTTAAAATTAAAAAATATTTATTGTCTATTTTTGGGGCGCTAAAAATTGAGGGTAAAATATATTATATTTTCGCTCGGTCAAGTGGGGTATCATAATATGAAAGATCACTGGTTACAGATTCCATAAATGTTTTTTTTTTTATTCTCGGTAGCGTAGTTTTTAAGATATTAGCGAAAATGTTCGCTTGAAACTCTTGGCGCACGCTATAGTTACTTTATAATCATGCGCTGAGGGAGAGACATGCTTTTTTGCTACTTCACGCACTACAAAAAGTATTATCTAGTTCTAAAATTTTGAAAAAATCAGGCATATAAAAAGGCTGGTAAAGATTACAGGAGAACTATACTGAATGATGCATGGAATCCTCGGCGCATGAATTACGTTCATGCTAAACGTTTTTTTTTAAGTTCGGACAAATAACATAAAAATAAATAAATTGTACATCAAATAAATCTACACAAGATAAAATTTAGTGTAGGTATTTTATTAAATTAGAAAAGGGGACATGTTTCGGCCAAATTTTGTGCAAATATATCTCACTGAGGAAAGGATCTGAAAAATAGAAGTAGTTAATGGAAGTATGACGGGAAAAACAAGTTAAATTTTATCTTGAGTGGATTTCTTGGGTATATAATTTAACTTCCCATTGGAATTAATTATTGTAATGGATCCGACTTTTTAATTCGTAGTACACAAATGGTAAAGTATTTCAACCAATAAACATAAAGGTAGTTTTGTAACGAATGAAACATAGTAATTTTAAGGTACCTATTAGAAATATATATAATCACAAAAATGTTCTAATCTCTGGGGGGTTTGAAACACATTTCACAATATATCAAAATTAGTAATTATCATTCCACAATCCACATCCTTTCGACAAGGGGTGCCTTCAGCGGTGTTAGATGTATTATACTGCGCATCAGTATGCCTCGCATCTTGCATCCCTCATATTCTCGTAGATCCACAATCCTATAGTTTATACATACAACTTTTATATAGTTTTGAAGAGCATTTTTATATGTTTTAATTTATACTATTTTAATATACTGTATTTAAACAGGAAAGCTGCACATATAGTACGGTATAATTAAACATTGACGCGGACATTTGAAACCTCAAGCTAAAAATGGATGAAAATGTCAAAGAATAGTGTTCTGATTGATATCCTAAACTTCCCAAAAAATCCCTCTGGGGGAAAATCCGCCATCTTGAAAAAACCACGAAATTTTACCACTTTATTACTTTTTTCGAAATATCTTAGAAACGGTCGACTTAAGCAATTCTTTCATTATGTAATGTTTTAAAGAGGATTACATTTCCTACTATTTTCATTCCCACAACTTTTCTGTGGTACTAATGGTAAGCCCGCTACAGCTTCTTGAAAATCACGCACTTTTTGTAACCTTGGTAACCAATTGTTATAATGTTAAGTCCTTTTCAATAGCTGTATTTATTGTATTCTTCATCGAATTTTAAATTGAAAATAACTATGTTTATCAAGCAAGAAACGCCCTAAACCGCGCTTTTTGTCCCATTTCGATATCTTTAAAAATTGAGAAGCTATAGACAGTCAAAGTTGAAATAATCACAGAGTTTTACGTGTTCTTTTTAACACGCGTTTCGAGTACCTTCCATACCGAATACAAAAAAAATCCGTCTAGGAATCCATAGGAAATTTAACGCCCTAAACGATGTTATAGAATAGAATAGATTGTAAATTATAGACGTTCAACAGCTGAAGTCAACAGCGTCTATATAATATTTTACATTTACATAAATTATAAAAAATAATATATAAATTTGCAAATTATCAAATTTCCATTAAATCAAACACCGCATTAATAATATCTTCTTCCTTGACCTTTCGATAACTTGAAGTTACATCATAAATTTAAAACTTACTTTTAAAAATCCAGTTTCTTTTTTATGCAAAGCCTGTAATTATCCAGCAGTATAATACGTAAGTGTAATTTACTAATCTTTTTTTATGTTTTTACTTTTGTGAAATTATAGGGTGAAATATGTATGAACAATAACCTACATTTTATTGATAATAATTTTGTCATAAATAATAATAAAATGTTACTATATTTTCATAACAAAAGACCTTTAGTCAAAAATAATTATCATAAATATAAATTAAGAGCGTTTAAAAAAATAAAATTCGACTTTTTTCGGTGTCCTGTAATAAAAACACTCGTAAAACATCCTCATAAACACAAAAAATATTACCGCCAGAAATTCTTATAATAACAGGCATTGTTTAACTTTATGTGTCATATTTCTGAAAATCATTTTTTATGCATTTTTACCTCGGCTACGCCTTCCTTGAACTTTTTTTTTAATTTAAGGCCACCGACTACCAGAGTTTTTTGGGCCCAGTAGCAATTCATATTTTAAAATAATCATTATTTTTTAAAAACTGAATCCCCAGTTGTGATATTTTCACTAGTTCTCAAAAATTTAAACCTTGAAAATGGGGTTGAAAATATTTATTTCCTAACAAATAAAAACCTCATCAGGTCAGTATTCTAAAGCTAGCTTATCGGTGCGAACTTTTTTAAAAGAAAATAATTGAAATAAATAAATAATTGATATAAAAATTATTGTAAAAAGAAAAATATTATCCGCGATCCTGCCAGGATTCGAACCTGGAATCTTCTGATCCGTAGTCAGACGCGTTATCCGTTGCGCCACAGGACCTTCGTGCTTGACGCTCTCTACGATGGTAGACTATGATATACGCTCGTTTAGTGTGTTACGCTTTAGACTTTAGAACAGGACTTCCCAACCAGTGGGGCGCGCCTCCCTAGGGGGGCGTAAAGGGGTCATATGGGGTGCCCAATATGTTCGAACATACTAAAGAGAAATCCATTTAAAGTCTTCATTCTACTCATTAATACATTCGGTCGTTGTTCAAGTTTTAATTTATTTGATTTTGGTTGTAACTGAGAAATAAATGTCATGAAAACGATGTTTTTTTATTTCACCAATGAAAAAAATTAAAAGGGGGCATGAATATATTTTTTATAATCTTGGGAGGCTCAACGCAAAAAAGGTTGGGAATCCCTGCTTTAGAAAATAATAAATAAAACGAAAAATAAAGGAACAGCTTTGAAGTGGCTTAAGGATCCAAAATAAGAAGCAAATACTGTTAATATTGCATTTATTAGCTAACGTTTCGAGAATTATATTCTCATCATCAGAGCTCTGTATAAAAATTTTAAAATTGTGTTAGTTAGGAAAAATACTTAAAAAATAATGTATAACAATTATTGATTAACTTACCAAATGCCGTCAAATGTAACAGTAAAATTGTCCAAAATTTAAAAAAACATATTAACATTTTATTTGGTTTTAATGAAGTGTAAAAAAAAGTTGTTTTATTGATTTATTCAAAGCTGTTTTCTTCCATTATCATCAGGATCACCACTTTTCTGTTTTTAATTAAAACAGTTTCTTCACAACGAAAAATAAACTTTCAATATATTTACTAAAGAGCTTTATATTATTCTTAATTTACATACTATTTGCTTAGTTATTTACATTAAAAAAAAACCGATGCATAATATTATTAGCCCAGTGGTTGGAGAGTGAAAAACTCCGAATTCGGAATTAATTAGGGGAAAGCTGGAAATGGTTTTAATTCCTTCAGTATAGGTTTGGAGTGAGCATACTAAGTTTTCGATGTTAATTAAAACACGTGTTTCTTACTATAAATCTGCACGCAGCGGCTAAAGCAGGGAGGGGGAACTTAGCATGTTCTTTCCAGACCTAAACTGAAGGAATAAAAACCATTTCCAGCTTTCTCTTAATTAATTCCGAATTCAAACGCCCAACCACTAGCCTATATTACAGATTGTATCAAATTTAACCTGTGCATAGAGCATTCTGTGTATAAGACAGAGATCGATACATAAAGCAATAAGTAAGAATGAGATAAATGATCGCTTAGGATGTTACGTGGTTACTGTAAATAAATAATATTTATACAACCTAATAGCGTCATCTTTGTTTTTTCAGTAACCACGTAACATCTTATTAGCGATCATTTATCTCATTCTTACTTATTGCTTTATGTATCAATCTCTGTCTTACACACAATTTGATACAATCTGTTGTCATAGCTTTTATTTTTTTTATTAACTGCTAAAAGTCATATTACTTATAGTGCTTGAAAATTTAAAAAAAAATGTACTTTAATACTGAGTTTTGATTCAAGTCACGAACTACCTCAATATTTATCTAGATTCTAGAGTACTGTCAAATTAATTAAAACGATTCAATTGGCAAAATCGACATAAACGGTTTTTAGCCACAAAAAATTTTACAGTGATATTTGATAACTAAAAAAATAATAAGAATGCAATCTATAAATGCACAATATATTTTGTGTGTAGAAATAAAAAACAATACAATAATATAGTGTGGGTACATTGGCCTGCAATGCACTCAACCCACGTGAAGCACGATGGTGTAATATGGTGGGACTGGCAGAGCAACATCGTGTCTTGTTGATTTCAACCATGTTTACTGTTCGATTCTTGGTAGTTAGCACAGACCTCCGATAACACGTTACGGTTAACCAATTCTACCCGTAAGATAATACTGGCAGTTCCTGCTTTACCATCTTTCGTTTTACGAATTCCTGAACTTATGGATTCCCAGATTTACGGGTCTTTTTTTAAAGTATCAACAAACTCGAAGATATGAACATTGATTGCAATAAGTGAATTCTAAACATTTATAAATACGCCATTCCCCTTTTACAAATTTTCACTTGACAGCCTTAGGTACAAATTAACACAAGCAACTAAACCCTGCAGTCAGGCTCCATTCTGATTGATCGAATACCCCATCTTGATGTCGTTTGACACTCACACACACCTAAACGAATGTAACAACCAACCAGTGAACTCTGTATACTAATATGGATAGTTGATAGCGATTAGAAAATGGGTTTTGTATGTGGAGAATGTTCAAACACATATATTTTTCAAGGCTGACATTAATGTTCACAAAATTAGAATGAAAACTTAAGATAAGGCTTGTAATCTAATTCTTTCTATAAAAATCGATCAATTTTCTGAGATTTCAAAATAAAACTTAATTAAAATTTATTTTTCCATTCCAATTTCTCAATAACACTGTTACTGTTTAAATTTTGGACATCCTAATGTCTCAAATAATAATATTAAATTAGGTTTTATTTTGAAATGTTAAAAAATTGATCGAATTGTATAGAAAGAACTAATTTACAAGCCTTATCTGAAGTGTTCATTCTAATTTTGTGAACATTAATGCCTGTCTTGAAGAATATGTGTTTGAACATTCTCCACATACAAAACCCATTTTTTAATCGCTATCAACTATCCATAGTAGTATACAGAGTTCACTAGCTAGTTGTTACGTTCGTTTAGATGTGTTTGTGTGTGTCAAACGACATCAAGATGGGGTATTCGACCAATCAGAATGGACCCTGACTGCAGGGTCTAGTCGCTTGTCAAATTAACCCATACATTCTCGGAAATGTGTTCGAAACATGGTTCTATTGAAAAAAAAAACTAGGTAAGATTCCATCTTGAAAATCATATAGATTTTAGCTGGATGAATTCTTACGATGTTTCCCAGGTAAATTTCGATGGACTCCTAAATGAGTTACCAACTTACCAACGAAAAACGTTCAATTGCAATTCAGCCGTAAAAATCTATTAATTTATATTAAAATTTAAATCATTAATTATGAGGGCCAACTTCCATCGAAAATATTCAGGTCGATATCCCTTGGAATCTAATGAAATATCCATTGAAATCCACGAGGAATTTTTATGCATTTTCCGATGAATGATCATTGATTCTATAGTTTTTCGTGAATTTTTAAGTTTCTATGAGTTTTGACCTGGATATTTTCAATGGCGGGGTTAACAAGAAACTGTTGATACAAGAACCAGCTTTCGATCAGCGTACAGTATTTTTGATAAGTCTAGTCCGCATCTAATTGAGAGCATCTCTAGCCCGAGGTGTTCTTCTTCGTATTGCACCGCATCCATCTCACTCACTATGGTTACTAGTCACTCTGGTGATCACTATTCACTATAAAACACAAACTCACGACCTTTTGTACTTCAAGCCATAGACGGCACAATCTGCATATTGTGTCCGCGTTATAATTTTATTGAATTGTAAATTTCACTTTTCCTATATTGTAACCTTAGTTATTGTTAGTCGTGGTTATGTTCGGAATTTGTTACAAATAAATAAAGAAGTACTTTTTTTTACTTTCTTTTCGTCTGCTATCTATATCGATGGATGCTTCACACAAAAATGTCTTTTCCATATGAGCTTAGGTTTGGTCCGCAAATTCACTCGTGTTGATGTTGTTTTGACGGGACCCTTATCTTAACCAAACCATGACAGGGCACTCAAATCAGAAACTTCCGGATCCTGGAAGTTTCGGTTTTGAGTCTCCCGATGGTGACGGGTTAAATAAATATTTGTTTCCGATATTGCAATGTAATGTAACGAATCTAGGCAGGCTGGCTGCAGCCTTGATTCGTTGGCTTAAAATGGATCACGCAGCCTTGAGCGCGAAGAAATATTCTGGGTGGCGACAATAGAAAAACCGCCACCATGGATGTAAAATGACCAGGAAAGTTTATATAAGCAAGAGCAAAAATGAAACACAAAGGGAGTCACGTATACATTCTCAACGAGAGCAGACGTGAAAAGTGCAACAAGAAATAAATATACCACCAGCGAGTTAAAAGTTCTTCGAGTGACCTAGTGCAAATAATCTTCCAGTACCAAGTGAGAAACAGTGTGGAAGATATTTGCGAGTGACAGACGAGATCTTCGAGTGATTAAGTGCAGATAATCTTCTGGTGGAAAGTGACAGACAGTGTGGAAGATATCTGCAGGTGGCAAATAAATACCACCACCATAGACATATAGTGGACCCAGTGAACAATATACGTACCACAGACATATGGTGGACACATAGTGGTCAAGCAGTGGTCAAGTAGTGACGAAGTGTTGGTCAACAAAAACTGACCAACGGTCAAGCAAAACTGACCAACGGAAAATAGACAAAAAGCGAACAGTGAATAAAGTGAGGAACAATAATTGTCCAAAGCATGTAAACGGTTGTGAAAGAATAGATAAATAAAATATTTACCAACCAGTTTTGTTACAGTAACATGACGTCATTGGATGTCTCTCTTATATAATTAGAGTTCAAACACATAAATAAACAAAAATTCCGGAAACGCATTCTCCCGTCTCGAAAAGTTCAAAAAATTAAAAAAGAAATATTGCAGGCAGAGGTCTCGTTACAATTTTGTTTATAAATGAATGAATTGTGAATTATAGACGCTCGACAACAATTTATATATATTATACTGACAATCTATTGATTACTCAACAAAAACATAAAAGAGTTACCTAAATTTAATTTTTGAGTACTATTTTTAAATTTTAACTAACGTCATCGTGTCTTTCGAAACATTTAATCAAAAATTGTTACAATCTTATTACCACTGATTACCTGTTTTATTTAGATAATAACATTTTAATTTAACACTCAATCAAAATTTAAACAGTAATTTATTCCAAAAACCGTTCTCTATTCAAATAATGCCCTCCGGCAATTTTATACATTCACACATGTTCTTTGATAGTATCTAATAATATGATCGTAGTAGAGTGTGCGATGAAGTCATCATCTGCCCCGAAGCATTGATTTTATTGGAAATTAATTGATGATCGACGTGCTTTGATCGATTTTAAGTAATTTGATTGCGTGTTTCTATGAAAAAATGTGAATGTGTGAGACTGATTTAGCAAAAATTAAATAACAAAAAGATTATGTTCACGATAAAAATTGCAAAATAAGCGAATCATCAAATGATTAATCGATTCGATATATGAAACAATCACAATATGGCATAAAATTTGTTAAGATATTAAGGTATTAACTTGGATGTTCTAAAGTATAAATACAGGATTTCCCATCAAACTTCTGCTAGTTCTAATTAAGGATGTCAAATCAAGCCAATTTTGTCGATAAACACTTGCCCTCAAATGAGGCAAATTGATACTTTATGATATAAAGTTTACACCTGTATCATCTAGTTACCCGTTTTTTTAATTTTTGCATATTGTAATTTGGTTTTTGATAGTAATGTATCAATTACTAAGTTTACATCCTAAAAATTCAATAAAAATTATTATCAAAACACCTCAGTTGTTTATTATACAATCCAAATTACTCAATATTATTCAATTAAAACGTAAAAAGATTTGATTATATTTGATACTAGCAAATTCCTTCCTCCAATCTTGCAATCATTCTTCTTTTTTGTTCATCATTTTAATAATTTCGAGGCATTTAAACGACAATTATTTCTTTTCATTTTTGACATTTATATTTACCTATTAAAAACTAAATTTGTTGCTAAGCTACTGACTTTTTGTAAACTTACACTGAAAAATCCAAGTGTAAACTTTATTAAGTCCGCGACTGTACATATCTTTGGTTATACCGATGATGTCACCATGGTTACTGTTCATAAAATGATAAAACTATGGTAACAACACAGGTACCGTCATTGAGTTAAGTTTAGTAGATGTCCTTTCAGAAAGCTGGCCTTATTATAGTATTAGTGCGCTTATGAGACTGTAGCAAAAGAATAATATTAATATATTATGTGCATAAGAAGAGCAGACAGAATATCAAGGTAGACTTGAACATGTACCGAACTCTTCTGCACAGTCAACAAAGCATAGGTCGCAAAGACCAAGATACAAAGAATGCTTTGGTGCTCTTGATAACATGAACCAGATTGAACTAAAACCCAAGTTCACAATACTTATAATAAATCTTCTAAAGGTCTGTTCACAGTATTAGCAATTTACCATCAAATTAATAAATTTAAATGAAAATTAATTTTTTATGATATTAAATAATATCATTCGTGCACTTTTTAGGGTTCCGTACATATGGACGGAACTCTATTATTAGTGTTCCGTACCTACGAACGGAACCCTATTACTGAGACTACGATGTCTGTCCGTTGTCCGTCCGTTTGTCACAAGGCTCTATCTCACAAACGGTAAGAGGTAGCTAGTTGAAATTTTCACAAATTGTGTGCTGTTGTGGCATGAATCCTGGCAAATAATAATTAGAATTAAATAATCAATTAGTTTTAATAAACTAATATTTTTTTATTTTATTACAACACTGACTGCAGCCGTACGGGTATAAAGCGTCAAACATTAAAGTTCGACTGGCGCAGTTGGTAGAGCGTTCAATCCCGGGTTCCGGATCGCTATACTTTTGTGTTTTTACTTCCCACCTCTACTATGGTAGGGAAGTAATGGATTTAGTCCGAAAAAAATATTTCGAGATTTTAACAGATTTTCACGTTTTGAGACCCTAGCGGCTAGCAATCGTTTAAAATCATTTTCTGACTGATGCCTGTATGTGTGTGTGTGTGTGTATGTGGTCAATTTTTCGCCTTCGATATCGTAAAAACGGAACAACATACGGCCATGCCGATTGTTCTATTGTGTTTATCGGCCTTTAACTTAGATCTGATTAGATTTTGAGTCAAATCGGTTCAGTGGATCCTGAGATATTCAAAAAACGTTCTCAATGTCACGTATTAACATAGGTAAAAAAAATATAAATGAATTCTAGATGTTATAATATGAAAAAAATGTAAATATTTTTTTTCTCTAAAATGTACATGGTTTTCGAGAAAAAAAATATTTTACTAAAAAAAAATTAAAATTGTACGTAAATCAAGGTAACCATGATTTTTGCTATATTAATCTAGCCATCAGTAGATCACTAAACAAAAAAGAGGGCCATGCATTTTTTCAAAGAATAAAAAAGAGTGTTTATTTTTTGCAAATATTTACTAGGTGGGAAGTATAGGACTGGTCATCAGTCAAATTTTTATTCATTAAATTTAATATTCTGTGAATATATATTTTTTTTACTTTAACATTTAATTTAGGTAATAATTAAATTTCATAAGGAAAAATTTTGAAACCCTAAAAAGAACAAAATAAAATACAGGTAAGTACCTAAAAAAAACTTTTTAAAAACAAGCTTAAATAAAAAATTTGTTAATTTCTTACCCCTGCTTGACTCCCTATTTTTATTATTGTGCGGACCCCTTGATGCGTGAGTCTGGCTCGCACTTGGTCGGTTTTTGTATACGTGACGTCATTTTATAATTAGGAAGTTTCCCTTTTTTATTTTTTTGGTCTAAATCATAGTTCTAAAAATTATAAAATTAATGGCGGAAGAATTTTTGAAATATCTTTAAAAACAACAAAGTTATGCTACTTCAAAGTTTGAATTGACAATTCTCCAAGAAATTCCGTTTTCAGTCCGGGTGACGTCACGCGGCACGATATTTTTAAAAGTTATTTTCAGTTTGTATGTGTGATAATTTAACATGGTAACTTCCGATAAATCTCTTTCTATAAATTCGTAAATTGTTATGGAAACACTAAAAACAAACCAGTTGATGACGGAAAAAATTGACATATTTAAATTTTTGACAGTTAATTTTAATTTAATATAAATAGAAAAGTCTGTATTACAACAAAATAGTTACTAATTAACTTAGGTTCTAATTACTCACAAAGCCAAAAAAACAGCAAACTTGTACCGCGTGACGTCATATTC
Organism: Mongoloraphidia duomilia; assembly: GCA_039654895.1. NCBI lineage: Eukaryota > Metazoa > Arthropoda > Insecta > Raphidioptera > Raphidiidae > Mongoloraphidia > Mongoloraphidia duomilia. The sequence goes on from CM077524.1 coordinate 14,375,742, forward strand.
AAAAATCAGTTTCGTTTGCGACCCCACGTACAAGAAATTGAATAGGTATCTCCGTTGAAATTAAAGATATCAAAATAATTCTTTCAGAATTTTTAAAGTTATCTTTATTATAATGATGTGATAGTATCATAATTAGTATTTTCGTCCAATGGAAACTTCCTAATTAATATTAGTATTTTGGAAAAAAATCATAGCCTTCGTTGTACTGATATATTATAAAAAATAAAAACAAATTGTGTCAATTTCAAATTAACTGAATACTTTGATTACATAATATTAAAAAATATTAGAGCGATGACACACACAGCGGTTTCACAGCGGTTCTGCGCCGACTATAGCCGACTGAGACGGCTGCCGCCTCGACATGACACACAGCGGTATCAACTCGACAGTAAGGCGTTTCTTGTGGAGAACGATGTATCGAGGCGGCGGAGACTTGAGAGTCAACTTTCAGTCGGCAGGCAATTCTCGCCGCGATGTGTGTTTTGCATCATTAAAAAACACTAACAATCGTGCCGACTCGACAAACGCCTTGGCAACCGCCTCGGCACAAACTGCTGAGAAACCGCTGTGTGTATCATCAACCTTAGTTGCAAGATAAAACTATAGGAAGTCAACGCGATGGTACTGTAGTACCATTATTGTAAGTATTTGCGTGTTTTAATTGTCTTTTATAGAATTGAATATTGCACAAAGGAACTTTTTTCTGAACAACGGCGAAGAAAGAGAATCATAAGATTATTTGAATGTGCCCATAAGTTTGGTCATGATTCGCACCGGTCGATGTTCAAGTTTCTGAGTCATTTTTATAGAGCACCAGGACATCGTACAAGTCTGATTTATGTTCAAGAATTATTTTAATGATTATTTTCAGAGCTATCTTCTTCTGCATTGTAAAACTATTTGTGCCTGTATGGGAGGCATTGTAATATTTACCGGTCGTGTAAATGTCTGGTAATAACGCAAAACGCTTTAAAAAATGTATACCAGCGATTTCCAAACTGTGTTCTGTAATGATGAAACGTAATTTATCTGTACACCAGATACTTGTTAAAAGTCATTCTTTAATTTTTTTTAATAGATGCCCACTAAAAATCTTAAATCTTAATCAAACTACTCAAGGATTTTTTTCCAACACTGAAATTGACCTTTTTTTAGGTAGATAGACATTATAGATTATAGATATTGCAGATTATAGAATCTATAATCTGCAATATCTGTAATCTACATTCTACGATGTTGAGCGTCTATAATATAGACGCTCAACAATTTTGATAAATTAATTAAATAAAAAACCCATCTAATCTACTCAAAAGAGCCTTTTCAACAATACGCCACAAGAATAGGTACCAAAAAAAAGTTGTTTCATGCTTGCCCCCCGTTTGCATATTTGGGCGTTTTCTTTTTTCTATTTTTATTATTTGTTAATTAACTAAAGGATATGAGCGATACTTGACGTGAATTACAGCTTTATTGGTAATGGCATTGTTAAGATAGACATGGTAACAAAATAGGTCTAAAAATTGCAAATTTGACGGTCTCTGACACCTACAATTTTGATAAATTAAACAAAAAGAAATACACATTCATAATCTACTGAAACGGCTCTTTTCAACGATACCCCACAAAAATAGGTACAAAAAAAATGTTTAAGCCCCGTTTTCATGTATGGGCCGCGGGCGCCCCCTTAAATAAACCTTTTTGTTATTCTCTCCGTCTTTGGATTGCTGTAATACATATTATATGTAAATTTCAAGTCCCTATCTCATTTAGTTTAGAAATTAGAGGCCTGTGACAGACAAACAGACATCGTTGGCACAACAATAATTATTTAGGGTTCCTTTCAAGCGCGGATCCACCGATGTGGGCACACAACCCTAATTGAGGTAGATAGGCTGATGTTATATCCAATGCCTTAATAAAATTAAAAAAAAAACAAACTGTGCGGGTAAGAACGTGATTTACTTTTTTATTTTGGCTACTAGTCTAGTAGTTTGTACTGTTTGACGTTTCGTGAGCGAGTCCGTAGTCCGACTCGCACTTGGCTGATTTTCGGGTTGCCGTGACCACAACCTTTTTTGAGGGCTGGATCCGCGCTTGGTTTCTTTCTGGTATGGAGCCCTACAAATAATAATTTTCGTAGCTCATCTGTCACAAACTTTTTATTCTTATAATTATTTTAATCAGAGGTAAAATATCCAAGTGTGCAAGCTTTCACGGCCGGCATTGTTCCAAATCTTCATGGTTTCCGGGCTTGTAGGCCGTGGTCCGGTGGTATTTCTACCTGACGTTTCGTCTACAACTGCGGTAGACATTCTCAAAGAATGTCTACCGCAGTTGTAGACGAAACGTCAGGTAGAAATACCACCGGACCACGGCCTACAAGCCCGGAAAGCATGAATATTTGGAGAGGTAAAATAGTTAATTGAATGTTCAGTATTAATATTACAAATTGATGTATTAATTCATACTACCAGTAACTATAGAGTCTAGACCCAGGCAGTTTTGACATTTGATGTCCTTAAAAATAACAATCATGTAAAGTTGAGTCAAATTTGAGAACCACCTCAATAGATTTCAACGTTGAATGGCAAACAATTATTTTTACGATACATAAAATCCGTCAAATTTTTATTACATATTTTTAAAAGCGCATTATTGTATGTACCGTACATGCGGTACAGTTTTTATTGATTTGTAGGTAACTTTCAAAAGGTTATGATGCATTAAAATATCGGTAATGAAAATTGGAATCGACCATCAAAATATGTAACCGTTTATTCAACTGTTAGAACCAAAATTATTTCCTCAAATTCAGTGCATAATATTATATTTTTAACCCCAGTCAGTAGAGTAAAAAAAAGGGCTTTCCTTGCAAAAGGTGGGGAGAAGATTCTTTTTGGTGTCTTTGTATAGAGTATTTAAATACGTGGCCAAACTTCAAGGGGTGATTCTTTTTTTAATTTCCGGCGTTACCCCTGTGCACGCCACTGGCAAAAGGAGACAAACAAACTGTCACCAAGTTTCAACGTCATATTAGTTTGCGTCTTCTTGTAATTTAGGATTTTTTTTAATATTATGTATTTTTTTAAAAAAGTTTGACACCCTGTATCTTGAAAACGAAGCATTACCGGACCTATGTTTATATAAACTTTTCTCTTAGAATCACTCAAAGAATCACCCCTTGAAGTTTGGACACGTACTTAAATAACACCCTGTATATTAATACCACCATTAAAAACCAAGTTATCCAACATGGCCGACCCCGGGACAATTTTTGGCGGCCGAAAAACCACGAAATTTTATCACTTTTTTTTCTTTTTTCGAAATATTTCAGAAACGGTCTATTTAAGCGATTCTTCCATTATGTAATGTTTTAAAGAGGATTACATCTCATACAAATTATTTTCATTTCTACAACTTTTCTGTGGTACTAATGGTAAGCACGCGACAGCTTCTTGAAAATCAGGCGCTTTTTGTAACCTTGGTTTAGTTAGAACGTAATGTACTTTTCAATAGCTTTATTTATTGTGTTCTTCATCGAATATTAAATTCAAAAAATACATAATATGTTCATAAAGCAAGGAACGTCCTAAATCATGCTTTTTGTCCCATATCGATATCTCGTAATTTTTAAAGATATCGATATGGGACAAAAAGCACGATTTAGGGCGTTCCTTGCTTTATGAACATATGTATATGCAATTTGAAATTCGATGAAGAACACAATAAATAAAGCTATTGAAAAAGACATTACGTTTTAACCAATGGTTACCAAGGTTTCAAAAAGCGTGTGATTTTCAAGAAGCTGTCGCGCGCTTACCATAAGTATCACAGAAAAATTGTAGGAATGAAAATTGTAGAAAATGTAATTCTCTTTAAAACATAACATAATGGAAGAATCGCTTAAGTGGACCGTTTCTGAATTATTTCGAAAAAAAAGCAATAAAGTGGTAAATGTTTGTAGTTTTTCGGCCGCCAAAAGTTGTCCCGTTAGATAACTTGATTTTTTCATAGTTTTCATAATATAGTTTTGTTTTAATTTTTTCCCTCGACAAAATTTAAATATAGGATAAAAACTGTTCATTAAAAAATAAAAAATAAAAAGAACCCTTATTATGTTAATTTCATCATACCAAGTGAGATACTTATGTGATTTTAAATATTTTAAATTCCTAAGAATGAGTTATTCCAAATTTAATTAAAGAAAAAGGAAGAATAGTCTAATGACCACATTTATGAATGCCTAATCGTAGACAATCATACTCTAAATAAAGGAAACACAAATACTAGATACTTTTTTATGCGTCGAAATATGATGTTACGTGATACATTTTTTTTAAGTTGATAAAGTTGGTATATTCAAAGTCTTATACTATAATAATATGTTCTACGTGGTAAGAAGTTATAAACAAGGAGGTTAAAGAGGATTATAACTAAAGACTAAAAAACTTTAACGCATCATACATTATATAAAAAGATATATTTTTTATCAGTCAGCGTTAATATATAATAATATAATCTTTTAATGCCCCATTTTTAAGAGCGTATGGTGGTCTTCCTTACCAACAAAAATAACATATGATAGACACATGTACGCCGTTAGAAGTTTTTCCAGAGGGGGCAAAAATAATATGCATGCTCTTATTGCCGCATGATATTAAAATTTTGGAATTTAATAAGTTAAAAAAAGATTGGTGTTTTGATCAATCCACTTGTAAAGTATTATGGATTAATAAATTCTATCCCATCAAAAATATTCTTGTAAAGAAAAAAAATGCCAAGTCTCGCAACACTTTCGCTGTAAAAAGTTTTGAGATCCCGAAAAGTACCAAGTCAGCCATTCTATTACCTTTGACTATGAAGTTAGCAAATTACTCGATAGTTGTCTTAAAACTACACAGGTAAAATAAAGAATAATTTATAAATAATATTTTATGACTGTAAACTTGTAGTACTTTTTGAACTTGGCAATCAGGTGGCATAGGTGCACTGTGATGAGATATTGTTTTTATTAAAACTTTATCGCACGGTATCATATATCCTGATGCTATGTGATTGCCAAGTTCAAAAGGTACTACAAGTTTACAGTCATAAAATATTATTTATAAATTATTCTTTATTTTACCTGTGTAGTTTTAAGACAACTATCGAGTAATTTGCTAACTTCATCTCAAAACTTTTTACGGCGAAAGTGTTGCGAGACTTGGCTTTTTTTTCTTTACAAGAATATTTTTGATGGGATCTCAGTTCTTTTTGTAAGATTGGAAAGGAAAAATGACAAATATTTGAATTTTCTCGTTACTTGTACGTGAAACCCAGCCTGCATACCAAATTTCAGCTTTCTCTGACTCCTATAGAAATCTGCAACACCCCCTTTTAGGGGATGGAGGGGGAAGATCACACATGTTTGAATTTCCTCGTTACTTGTACGCGAAACCTAGCCTGCATACCAAATTTCAGCTTTCTCTGACTAAGGACGTATAGAAATCTGCAACACCCCCTTTTAGGGGTTGGAGGGGGAAGATCAGACATGTTTGAATTTCCTCGTTACTTGTACGCGAAACCTAGCCTGCATACCAAATTTCAGCTTTCTCTGACTACGGACTTAGCCTATAATAATAGAAATATGCACCACCCCCTTTTAGGGGTTGGAGGGGGGAAAACACAGATATTGGAATTTTCTCGTTACTTGTACGTGAAACCCAGCCTGCATACCAAATTTCAGCTTTCTAGGACTACTGGAAGTGCCCTAGCTTTTTGATGATCGCTATGTCAGTGAGTGAGTGAGTGATGACAAAATAGACAATTTTGAGGGTTGAAATTTTCTGAACTATATTTATTAGAAACTTGTAATTTGGGGAATTAGTTAAGACCGTTAGGTACAATCTCTAGCGAAATTTTCAGCCTTCTGCTTGCATTTGTAACAGAGATATAGAAAGTTGAAAAGTGCCTTGAGTTGCTTCGAGAAAAGGTATACACGGTAGCGGCCGTCTGTTGTTTGCTCGACTTGGCGGGGGCCACTGCCGTGGCCCCAGATTCATTCAATTATTTCTTTATTGAAAGACATCAAACATAAATTCAAAAAAACTTAAAATTTTCATTGACTTCAAAAAAAGGAGCAGCGGCTCTCAAATCATATTAGAAAAAGTGAACTTCATACGTTACTCCAGGAAAATAAAAAACATTAAACCGAATGGTGCAAAACATTATTTTATTTTAACCTGAAAAGAAATAGTAGATAACAATCGAGAAATCTCCCCCTCAGTTATAAGGTCCCCTTGTTAATTTTTCCATAAATAAAAACTAGAATTTCTTCTCTCGTCGTTGACCATGCAACAATTCTGACTCCATCAGGACTCGTACCACATACTTCTCGAATACTTTTACCGTTCGATTTTAAAACAATTCTTCGTTATACAGTGTGGTGACCGTAACTGCTGCACATAGGGATTTAACCCGTAAAATCAAACTTTCGCGATTTCCTGCTTCCCTAATTATTTTAGGAAAAATATCTTCAAATAAAAGTTATAGAACATACAATTCTGCATCTAAATCATTAAACAAAATTATTTTTGCATTCTTTGTAACGGCAGAAATTTGATATGAAAATGTCAAAATTACCTCAAAAACAGATAGCGATAGCCATGGAACTTGAACAAAATTTATATTAGAATCGTGTCCATCGTGATTATAATAAAATAAAGAAAAATCGCAGTATAGTGGACAAATCAAATATTTTGTCCACTATCCTGCGATTTTTCTTAATTTTACTTGAACAAAATGATGACGTTTTAGCTGTCAGAATAATTTCTAATCATTTTGTTCAAGTTTCATGGCTATCGCTATCTAGCTTAAGCAACGAGTAATTTGTGGATGGAAAAGTCGAAAGCAGAACGTTTGACTTAGGAACTTTGTTTGGACTAGTTAGGAGATAAACATACTAAAAGTCCTTACCCCTCCGAGGTACGCCCGAGGGGGGGGGGGGCACAAAGAAGGTCCCGTTTTTTGGTTTTTTGCTTTTATCTCGAAAACGGTGCGTCGTACGAAATTTTGTTGTAGTATATAATGAAAGCTGATAAAATTCTCTACAGCTTTAACTTTCACACTTTTTATCTATCTCCATTCTTTGCCTAGCTATGAGCTTCGAAAAAGGGCCGATTTTCAAAAATGTGTTAAATTCTCTGTAGCACATTGTAACAATACGAATTTGCCAAAATCATTTCTAATTGCTCTTCCACACTATTAAAAACACCCACATACTATTAAAAAATAACAAGCTGGGAGTACCTCCACGCGGTGAAGGCGGAAACAGTTTACTTTTAAACTGGATAAAACTCCCAATAATATCAATGAATTAAATTCTCAACCAATTTTTCAGACAATGTATTAACAAAAATTTACAACAAATAATTCAAATAATTGACGTTTCGATCCGGATTTGGATTTTCTTCAGAATCGAGCTAAAAAAATAATAATATAAAAATTAATTATTAATTATTAATTAGTTTATATCTAAGAAATTAAGCCGTAGATTCGACAGATGAGGAGAAATAAGAAGAGGCAAACGCTGAGGAACCACAACCAGGCCCGTCACGCCCAAAGAGTCGGCGAATTAAATAATTCATTTTTTAATAAGGTGGATCAGCAATAAGAAATGATTTTGGCAAATTCGTATTGTTACAGTGTGCTACAGAGAATTTAACACATTTTTGAAAATCGGCCGTTTTTCGAAGCTCATAGCTAGGCAAAGAATGGAGATAGATAAAAAGTGTGAAAGTTAAAGCTGTAGAGAATTTTATCAGCTTTCATTATGTACTACAACAAAATTTCGTACGACGCACCGTTTTCGAGATAAAAGCAAAAAACCAAAAAACGGGACCTTCTTTGTGCCCCCCCATCGGGCGTATCTCGGAGGGGTAAGGACTTTTAGTATGTTTATCTCCTAACTAGTCCAAACAAAGTTCCTAAGTCAAATTTTCTGCTTTAGACTTTTCCATCCACATTCCCCTTGTGAGCACTCATTGACTGAACTAATCTGTTTTTGAGGTAATTTTGACATTTTCATATCAAATTTCTGCTGTTACGAAGAATGCAAAAATAATTTTGTTTAATGATTTAGATGCAGAGTTTTATGTTCTAAAACTATTATTTGAAGATATTTTTCCTAAAATAATTAGGGAATCAGGAAATCGCGAAAGTTTGATTTTACGGGTTAAATCCCTATGTGCAGCAGTCACGGTCACCACCCTGTATAATGTACTCTGAATAATTCATTTACACGACACGATAAAAGAGCATCTTTAAAGATACACATCGACCAAACCCCATATTGTTCTTGTTTTCTATAAGCTTTAGAAATAAAAAAAGAAATTACCATCCATCTAAACGTATATTCGACCGACGTCATAAGTCTGCATCACAGTCTAAAATATTGAATGCACTATAACAATTAAGCGATCTACGAACAAACGAGAAAGGGTTCTTCGTGGGTGCGGACACTAACCTGTGTTTTAATGGTGTGTAATTATTTGGACGAACATGATGCTATGGCTACATAAGATGGATCCCAATGAAACAGTCGAGGAACGTGTACATTATTATTATTCTGTTTTTATGCCGTTACTTAATCTAAGCATTGGTTGTCTTTTTTTCAACTTCATTAAATAAAATGTATTTTTTTGTTTATATTTGGACCACCCCATTTCAACACCGAAAGGGACGCCGATCATTTTTAGACATCTTTAAGGTTGAAGTGTACCATCTGATTGTACACGTCGCTCGTCTAAGAAATATATAATATGTTTATTAACTTCCCATTGGAAGTTATTGTAATGGGTCCGAAAATCGAAATCAAAAAGGAAAAAAAATTTTTATGTTTCAAGGTCACTACACTATTTTTACACTACTTTTAGAAATATGTCTGTGTGTGTGTGTGTGTGTGTGTGTGTGTGTGTGTGTGTGTGTGTGTGTACGTATGTACGTACGTACGTACGTATGTATGTGTCCATTTCTTTCTAAGACGAAATCTCGAAAACGAAAAATGATATCGACTACGTTGGGGTGTCAATCGACGCGTATTAACGTAAATATGATCTGAAAGGAATTTTTTTTAAATCGGTTCAGCCGTTCTTTTTTCTTAACCAAATAACCTCCAAAAAAGTAGATTTTGCACAATATCTCGCGAATAAAAAATTATATCGACTTCGTAAGGGTGTCAATCGAGGCGTGTTAACGTCATTTTGATCCGACATAAATTTAATAAAAATCGGTTCAGCCGTTTTTTTTTTTTTTTTTTTTTTTTTTTAATTATTGATGTTTTAATGATTAAAATGATTACTTTTCTGTGTAATATCTAATTTAATTATTATTATTAAATATTTATCAAACTGGGAAGTTCGTCGTGTGGACCTCAAGGGTCGCACTTTAGTCCTAATAAACGACCCACCTCACGGCTTGTTATAATAATTTAACTAGCTGCCTGACCCAGCCTCGCCCGCGTGTTCAGATTGATTCCAAGTTGGATTGAAATCAAGTTTATGTCAAAAGCTATGTGCAGCGCTGGCCTTAACCATCCGGACGCTCCGGGGAAGATATTCTTCAGCGCTCTTTATTTCTTATTATTAACTAGCATTTTAGCCACGACTCGTGGTGGTGTTATTCTTTCTTAACTGATTGATTCCAGGGTCAAGACGCCGCGCTAGCGCACAGTGTTCTCTTGACCCTGGCGCCTAGAGCGATCGTCCAGGTTGCGTCCCCCCTAAAGTCGGCACGGGATGTGTGAAACATAATATTATACCCAATAGTAATAATAAGTTGCGGGCAGTTAATTATAAATTCGAACGAAAGAGCAAAGCAAATTATAAATGTCATAATTATAAATTCGAACGAACGAGAGAAGCGATTGAGTAACGTATAATTAATATAAATTCAAGCAAAGGAGCGAATCGAGTGCACCCGGGCGAAGCCGGATAGGGCATCTAGAATATTATGATCCTATTCCTATGGACACACTGTGTATTATTTTCTTTATTCAATTTTTAAGTCATAATAATCCCACAAGACGGAGGATAAATAGTAGGCACACGTAGACATGAAAACATGGAATAGGACAAAAAATTTATAAAGTTTTCATACTACGTACTTAGATTTATTTTCAATAGGGGTAAGGAACAAAAGTCCGAAAAGTTCCCAACTGATCGGTGTACGCAACTACCCTTTTTTTGCCAAAAACCATCCCCATTTCGCATGTTTGCAGATATCCCGAAAACTATAATTTTGTTATTAAAAATGTTTCAAACAAAAAATGTTTGCCATAAAATTGTCCACATTTTTTGTTCCAAACATTTTTTGATAAAACTTCCCGTTAAGCCAGAAATTAAATTTCTTATTGTTGAAAAAATCCCCTGTCAAAAATAACGTAACACTTTTTGTAATTTTAGATATGAACGCGAAGTACTCTAGTAAGAAAAGTATTCAAGAAGTATTAAGTTCCCATTCAGAGGTTAAAGACTTATTCATGAGAAATCTAACTGCGTCGAAAAATTTGGAAAATTTGAAAGCAGCCACCATACAGAAGTAATTTTTCCAATATAGTGCTTTTTTTTACTTACAATTTGAACACTTGACGCGAAGTGCTCTCGTAATAAGCATATTCAAAAAATCTTAAATTCCTATGTGGGTGGTATACATCTATTCATGGACTATCTAACTGTGTCGAAAAATTTGGAAAATCTTCAAGGGGTCGTCTTACAGTCGCAATTTTTCCAGGATCTTACTTTTTTTACCTCAAAAATTCTATCTCGAAAAAATTGCTTCTGTAGGGTAGCGCCTTGCAGATTTTCCAAATTTTTTGACACAGTTAGATATCCCATGAATAGGTCTATAACTCCCATATTGGAATTTAATATTTTTCAAACACACTTTTTGCTAGAGCACTTCGCTTCAAAAGATCAATTTGTAAGTAAAAAAGCACTATAATGGAAAAATTGCTTCTGTAGGGTGGCTGCTCTCAAATTTTCCAAATTTTCCGACGCAGTTAGATAGCCCATGAATAGGTCTTCAAACTTTGTATGGGAACTTAATATAATGAAAGGCACTACGCCATGGTCGTTGAGTGAAAGAGTTCATATCAGTCAACGCCCTGTAACAGAAAGCGGCATTAAATTTTCTGAAACTATATTGGATAATCGTTATTTTAATAGTGTTACTACTCGTCAGTAATATGCCTCATTAAACAGCTAGGTATACAATCTACTATACATCTGCTAAAGAAATTTGTAAAGTATACAATTTATTCTATAGTAGGTACGCGGAATTTAACACCTTCCTCCCTCATACGGTGCACGATTTCACACTTTTATGTACATAAATATACATAAAAATGTATATTATTATATATGCATTACTTCATGCTATATGTATAAATATTTCATAAACATTGTACTGGCAATCGTGCTAGACTTAACATAAGGATGAGAATATGTTTTTTTATTTATTTTTTCCGTCTGAAGTCTTGTTACAGCCTTATTATATTATAGCTCTTCAAACTATAGTCGAACCTCGACTGTAGAGATGATACAAAATATTGGGAACAGTTATTTTGGAACAGTTTCGAACGAGGAACAGATTGGAACAGTTGTCAGTTTAATAAAATACCTGTTCCGGGCTGTTCCAATGCTTCGACTGTTTCGAGTAACAGAACGGACATTCTTCTGCATTAAGAAACTGTTGAAATGAATCATATTATCATGTGCAAAAAACTAATCAGTTAAAATAATAATCTGGAGTCATTTAATATTTTTGTTTTTAGTTATTTTTGTTTTCATTTCTATGTTGATTTTAAATAACGCTTTTTATTTAATGGTAAAATCCATTTTTCCCTATTGATTTTCTGTAAAAGTATATTTTTAATATATTGTCGACAAATTTATTTTGTTTTTTTTAATAATTAGGTACCTTAAATTATTAAACTTGAATAATAGAATTAATTCACGAAAAAATACAAATAATATACACTTCATAATTTCAAATTTGTATACGTTGCATGTTACAAGCTATTCCGAGAATGTCAAGGTTCCAACGTTGGAACTGTTAAAAAGTAACAGGTTTTTGGAACTGTTCCGTAAGCGGAACAGGAACGGAACGGAACTGTTATTAAAAAATAACAGTTTGTACCACCTCTACTCGACTGATTGGAGTTTCTTCTTCTTTCATCTTAATATCCAGCTCCTCTTAAGTCGTTGCTCGTTAAGTCAGCGTTTGTAGCCCTTCCTCTCTTTCGTCTTACTGTTTTCAAACGTTACAAGTCCCCACTCCTGCAGATCGTATTACCACTGTAAGTTAAATTTGATAAAATGTTTGGTTTGGAATAAAAACAATAAAGAAGAGAATCTCCCGTTTAGGGTCGTAACTAGATGATAATGGGCCCCCTTTTATTTCCCTCCACATCTGTTCCATTTTCTTTTGAGTTTCTAGTACGACTTTTGTCTTAAGTCTAGATTTAATGAATTGTGAATTATAGACGCTCGACAACAAGGGTCATTAGCGTCATTTATGGAGATTTTCATTACTTGAAATCAAGTGACATTCTTACTGGTGTGTTGTTATTGAGTGTTTTACTTTTTGATCCTGAGAAGTTCAAAAGAATAGGCTTTTCAAAGCAAACACAACGCAAACCTCAGCTTGACTTTTCTTACCGTCGATCCGTACATGTAGGTATAGCGAAAGTGAGGTCAGTGTGATCCAGTGGTTAGCGTCGCGGCCTCTGGATCACACTGTTGTGGGTTCGATTCCCGCCTCCGCTCATGGATGTTTTGTGATGTAATTTAGTTTTAAGTGTGTTGTTATTTAATGTAATCAAGACGATAATGACCTAAGTTGTCGACGCTTCTATAATATTTTACAATAAATAAATAAAAAAAAATATAGCGAGAGTTTCAACGGATTTGCAAAAAATAGCGAGATTTTTTTAGGCATGGCTGTTGGGCAAAATAAATAAATTTAAATTATTTATGTTATAATGAATGAATGAATTGTAAATTATAGACGCCCGACAATATTTATGTTATAGGAACAGCAATAATGTTTGGGACGAAATGAGTTTGATTAAAAACTTTGGTCCGCATTCATCCTCGCTTGGAAGTCCCGTATGCTAGAGGGTCCCGGGGCACTGTCCCCTGCCCCAGTAGACTAGTTAGGACCCTGCTTCCGTTTTTTGCCAACAGCCCTGTAAAAGCTGCAGCTGACTAAGGAAAGACTGCCCGCCTTCTGAGAGAACAGGCACGTAACTTCGTGACGGTATCGATACTATTATATACGTATACCATATTGACAATTTATAAAACTTTGATAACAGCACCGGTACCATCCCTCAGTTACGCATCTGTCCTCACAGAAGACATGTGCAGTGATTTACTCACTCCTACATGAAAGATACAATAATTTGAATTCTAACAACCGTAGATAGTTTTATACTCGTACCTCTTTGTTGTAATTTATGCAGATCCTTTTGTTACCGAACCGAAGATATTAGACATTAAAAATATTAATATTATACTCGTTCACCTTCTCTTCTATTTATTCAAAATGTTGTATACAGGACGTCCGTTTACTATATAGTTTTATTTTTTCATAAAATTAAAATCATTAATTTTTTTTTAATCGAAAATCGCATTCAATCTTTAACCTTGAATAACGATTATGGCAAATAACTACTTTGTAGTAAATTGGTACACAGTATCTATACTACGGCTACACGCGGTGACTCCGCTCACGTATATTAGTATGTTGTTAATTTATTATCCCCCCCCCGTGAGAAATTCTCCCTTTGCGAAGCGAAGTATGATTTATTATCCCCCCTCGCGAGAATCTCTCCCCTGTGCCTGTGTTTGAAGCCAAAAATATTTTTTTTATAAATACTCTTGAAAATTACATTTAGCATTTTAATAACACACAAACAAGAAAGGATTTTTACATTATCGTTCATATCTTTGTTTATATTCTTTCTTTATTAGGGGCAAGATCTACTGTTTGAACGACATTTTACGATAAACATTAAAATTAAATTTGAATTTTTGCCATTTTTAGATGCAATTCTATAAAATGAAATAAAAAAAATGGTGAACATATTGTGCGCAGAATACAAAAGCGGCTGCGCAAGTTTCGAAAAATTAGTGCGCGGCTCATAACAAAACTCAATTATTTCCGATGAAAAATTTATGAGTAAAAATTGTTTTTACAATAAATACAAATTTAACACGTAAGTCGTGAACAAATACATATTTAAATGAATGCATAATGACTGCAAACAGTATATGAAGACACCTGTTGTAAGAACAATAACGTAACACAATGCTGTAATCAGGAAAAATTCATTAATTCAAACCTATGTCACCGTAGGGACATAGGTTTGAATTAATGAAGACACCTGTTGTAAGAACAATTACGTAACACAATGCTGTAATCAGGAAAAATTCATTAATTCAAACCTATGTCACCGTAGGGACATAGGTTTGAATTAATGAATTTTTCCTGATTACAGCATTGTGTTACGTCATTGTTCTTACAACAGGTGTCTTCATTAATTCAAACCTATGTCCCTACGGATGTAACACATTCATTAATTCATTAATTCAAACCTATGTCACCGTAGGGACATAGGTTTGAATTAATGAATTTTTCCTGATTACAGCATTGTGTTACGTCATTGTTCTTACAACAGGTGTCTTCATATACTGTTTGCAGTCATTATGCATTCATTTAATTAATAATTGTTTTTACACTTTTAACCTATTTTTAAAAAGCTCACAGTTTTAAAACAGATTGTAGACAGTATTTGTTACAAATGTTACAATATATCAACAATAAAATAACATTTTTGTTTGTAAAGTTTTATTTGAGATTAGTCCACGTAGAGATTAAAGAAAAGCGTTTTAAGTTTAAAAAGTCACGGTCATTTATCACATTTTAGAAGATTAATTTTATCCTCTTATTTCTTTTTTATTTCATACTTGTTTGAAGGCGTTCGCGCTCTGACAAATGAGTTATTGTAAATCAAGTCAGGTGAGGATAAGCACACGACATTTTTTAATTAAATTTAAATAGTTTCTTGAACGTTGTTTTTGTTTTTTGTACGTTAAATACATGAAGGCGTGAATGTAATTTACTTTAAGATGGGCTACCTGTTTTTACGCTTTAAAATGATTAAGACTTATTTAAAAATTAATCAGGTTATTCAACAGATTTAATATAATAGCCCAGTAAAATATTAGACTTTGACTTCGAAAAAATTCCGACCAAGCTGGATTTTTGTGCAGACTTTTATGATGTTGAAAAACTCTATGATATAGAGAAATGGTGATCCGTAGATGATGTAGAAATTAGGAGAGAAAAACTCAGTTTGAAGTATTCGTCTAATAAGCCAAGTATATGATGTTAAAAAACTCTATGATATAGAGAAATGGTGAGGATTGCGCAATGAACACCGAAACGTAAGCTTATAAATGCAAATTTAATTCATCAATATTGCAATTTATTTGATCCTTTGCCACTGAGTTTTTCTTTCCTAATTTCTACAGACTTTTATTTTGATGTGCTAAGCATATCCTGAAAATTATCCTTTATTTGAACCATGGGTTTTTTAGGGAGTAAAAGGGGGTAAATTCTAGTTTTTCACAAATATCTCCAAAATTATCATTAGACATTAAGCTATTAAAAATGTTTCAAACAAAAAATTTGGAAAATTTGAAAGCAACCACCCTACAGAATCAATTTTTTGTAAATTTTTGAGGTAAGAAAGTAAGATCTCGAAAAAATTGCTACTGTAGGGTAGCCCCTTGCAGATTTTTTAAATTTTTTGACACAGTTCGATAGCCCATAAATAGGCCTATAACATCCATACGCGGATTTAATATTTCTTGAACAAACTTTTTACTAGAATACTTCGCATCAAGTGTTCCAATTGCACGTCAAAAAATACTACCTTGGAAAAATCGTGCCTGTAGGGTGGCCGTAACCAGATTTTTCAAATTTTTCGATGCAGTTCAATAGCCCATGAATAGATCAATAACCCTTGTATGGGAATTTAATATTTCTTGAACACACTTCTTACTAGAGTACTTCGCGTTCATAATTAAAATTTCAAAAAGTGTTACGTAATTTTAACAGTGAATAATATTCAACAATAATAAATTTAATTTCTCGCTTAACGGAAAGTTTTATCAAAAAATGTTTGGGACAAAAAAATGTGGACAATTTTACGGCAATCATTTTTTGTTTAAAACATTTTTTAATAGGTAATAATAATTTTCAATATATTTGTGAAAAACTTTAATTTACCCCCTTTCACCCCCTAAAAGAACCCAATGGTTCAAATTAAGGATACTTTTCAGGATATGCTTAGGACATCAAAATAAAGGTCTCCACAAAAATCCAGCTTGGTCGGAATATCTTCTAAGTTTTGTTCTTTTTTGTTTAATTTTACTGGGCTATATATAAATGTTATGTCTTAAGTTGTATGGATTAACTTACATTTTGTCAAATTTTTCAACGCAAATCGTTTGTTTTATGTTTATTCCGGATGTCTACAAAATTTCAGCGTTTGTTCCGAAAAAATAAAAAAGTTATTAACAAAAAAAAAATAGGTGACCAACCACTAGTATATATAATATGTACACTACTGGTAAAAACTAAAGAGACAAATGTATGTTCAGTAGTGTACATGTACTAGTGGTTGATACACCTATTTTTGCTAATAACTTTTTTATTTTTTCGGAACAAACGATGAAATTTAGTAGGCGTCCGGAATAAACCAAGAACGGTTGGCATAATGAAAATTCTCAAAATGTTGTTATTAGGACCTGGTGCATAATACAATTACTATTCGTTAAGTTGGCTAACCACCTGTTATTGCTATTAACTTTTTATTTTTTCGGAACAAACGCTAAAATTTTGTAGACGTCCGCAACAATCGTAGAACAAACGCTTGACGTTGAAAAAGTTGAAAAAATGTAAGTTGGTCTATACAACTTGACACACATCTCTAATAATAATGGATTATTATAAAAGTTGTTAATTTTTATGTAGCTTGAATTATTGAAATCATACATTTCTCATTTCTGTTAATCTGATTGCCGTACAAATGGATCTATCTCTCGAAATAAGAGCGAAAGATCGTTATTACTTGTTCTGCAAGAAAAAGGTTGCGCACGCATATCGTGTCCTGCCACCTACCAGCAGTAGTCTGTGACAACCGATATAAACAAATTCAGACCATAGACATTCAGACAGAGACAGACTATTGCCCAGTTACCGGATCATCTGTGAACACGGTATGCGCGCGCAATCCAGGTAAAAAGATACGTGAACTGAAATAACAATAGGTAGGGGTGTCCACTTAAAAAATATATCGATATTTATATTCGATATAAAACATCGATACTGGGATCCGATGTTTTTCGATATATCGCTTCAAAACAGTAAAAAAAACAGAAATTAAGTACTAAAGTCTTAATCTACCTGCAAAAACTTAGTTTTTTTAATCGATTCGATGTTTCTATAAATATACTGATATATCGAATAGAAAAATTATTTGTCAAAACATCGAATCAATCCGATATATCGTACGGCAAACATCGAGTAAATTCGATATATCGATGTTAAGTGAATATCCCTAACAATAGGTATATAATATTATGAGTATTCTGAATTTTGAGCAGACAAAAATACATAGGTATGTCAATTTTAAATTGGGGAAATAATGAATTTTAATGAAATGATAATAATATGTATTGCAATATCCGAAAATTTTCTAAAATTGACCTGAATAATATCAATTTTTGTAA
The DNA here is from genome assembly GCA_039654895.1 of Mongoloraphidia duomilia. Classification (NCBI taxonomy): domain Eukaryota; kingdom Metazoa; phylum Arthropoda; class Insecta; order Raphidioptera; family Raphidiidae; genus Mongoloraphidia; species Mongoloraphidia duomilia. The sequence goes on from CM077524.1 coordinate 14,393,585, forward strand.
GTTTACAAATTCGGATTAAAATGTTTTGTAAATTAAAATTATTTCAAATTAATCTGGCAATATCAAAATAGAGATTAACGGGTATGTGGACAACAACAAAACAATTATGCAATATCCGAAAATTTTCTAAAATTGCTCTGAATAATATCAATTTTTGAAGTTTATAAATTCGAAAAATTCGAAAATGTGTTGTACATTAAAATTATTTCAAATGATTCTGACAATAATTTAAATCAAAATAGAGGTTGGGTGTGAACAACAACAAAACAATTATTGTTTTGTTGTTGTCTACATACCGGTTAACCTCTATTTTGATTTATATTTACTGGACGTGAACATAATGCCTAATTATTTTTAATATTAAGAGACGTAAATTTAACATAAGCAAATTTAAAAAATGTACAATAATTTATAATTTTATTTCAAACGTTCAAGCAGTCATGCAGCGTTTTCTTTTTATGCATAGTTATACTTTTTGGCGCAGTGTTAAAACGTTTCCAAGTTTTGCTGAATTTAAAAATCTAATGTAATCTTGTGCATGTTTTGTAGTATTCACGGCAGAATGCAGATGGCTCTTTAGAGCCTTGGCTGTTGATGGACGTAAATAAATAAATAGTTTAGAAAATAAAAACTCTTCAAGTCTTTACACAAACGTTCAATAGTTTCGGTTTTATATTAGCGAAAGATTTTATATTATTAATTTCGGGTTTAACGGTAACATATACACAATAATTATGTGCGCATTGTTGCGTAGTGCTTCCATCTCTTGGAATATGCTCGAACTGTTCGATTTTTGACAGCTGTAAAGCATGAAATGTTGCGACGTAGAAAATGGAAAAGATATTATCATTTATCAGGGCACTTGTACTATTGAATCATATCAGTGAGTGGAGAATTGCATTACTTTTGATATGTCATATGATGTTTATTGTACTCTACTAGTATATTGAGTCATTTTAATGGTTCATTGAGAATGGGTGTTTTATCTTAATAATAATATGATATCTTAATTAAACAATACGAAGTCTGTATTTTTATATTGTAACTCGTGAGACAGAAAATAGTGTACAAAAATGGTTAGTAAAATAGTTTTTTGACCTTCAGCGATCATATTTTTATTAATTTTTGCGGGAAACGTAGAATATATTAATGAATTAGGGAAATATTCGCACTTTATTTGTTAAATTTGTTTTAATAGCGTTTTTAAATAAAACTAACCTAGAATTATGCAATTCTAACCAATCTTTTGTGTTGACATAAATGATTTATGGAAAGTTTTTATTAAGCATTGTTGGTTTTTATTTGAAGATAGGATTTATCAGTTTTGTGTAGCAAAATATTATTGATTTTTAATTACAGTATGATAATAATTAACAAGTATTGATTGCACACCATGAAACACATTTTGTCTCGAGTCAAAATCCTACCTAGCACTTATTTTATTGAAATATTGATATATAACATATTAAAATTCATTGACAGTCATATCAAGACGATGATGAAGCAGCAACAAGCACTTATGATGGAGTCACTAATTCATTCCCTAAAGAATTTACATTTGGGCCTTTCGAAGGGGATAATGATGCTACAATATCATCCTCTGCAGAACAAAAACCTAGGATATTACTAATGGGGCTTAGAAGGTAATCTTACAATACAAAGTAAAAAACTAAAACAAACGTCATATTACGATAAGAATCAAATGTCTTTCGATCCTATCCACATTGCAACATTAATTTGGGAAGTAACTGATGAAAGACAAAACTGATACTAGACTATTCATAGTATCTCATATCAGAAATGAAACTAGTATTTTTCATTTGTTCTTTTAGGTCCGGAAAATCGTCGATACAAAAAGTAGTTTTTCATAAAATGTCGCCAAATGAAACTTTATTTCTTGAGTCAACAAATAAAATAGTTAAGGATGATATAGCTAATTCAAGTTTTGTTCAGTTTCAAATTTGGGATTTCCCTGGACAGATTGATTTTTTCGATAGCACGTTTGATTCCGATATGATTTTTGGAGGTTGCGGTGCTCTTGTTTTTGTCATAGATGCACAGGTATGATATTCTGATCTTGTTTGTTTTTTTATCGCCAGCAATTTTTATTTGTGCCAAAAGTGGTGGTCGAATGTTAAAGCTAAATGCTTAAAATAATTTCCGTCCGATATTGCTAGTACCTATGTAGTTTGTAGCTAACCCTAACTCTTAAGTCCGGCGTCGCCCATGCGTTCCACGATGATGAAATATAGCATAACTAAAACACTCCCAGGATAATTGATCTATACAATTGTGAAAACCAATTTGAAAGCAATTCAATGATTTTTAAATTAATTTGCGCGAACATACAGACACGAAAAAGAAACTACTTTATATAATACTAGCGGCCCGGTCCGGCTTCGCCCGGGTGCTATAAATTTATGATTTATTAATACATTACTGATTATACACTCACTTCGCTCGTTTGCATGAATTTATGATTAATTAATACAATACTCACTCCCTTCGCGCGCTCGCTCCAGTTATTATAGCCTATGTTCTAAACTCTAAAGCAAAGTATCGCCTGTCGAACAATGAAAAAAATTGAAATCTGTTCAGTAATTTCTGAGATTACCTCCGATCTTCACCTGGGCGAAGCCGGGCCGACTAGTTATTATACCCTATGTCCAAACTAAAACGAAGTATCACCTATCAAAGAGTGAAAAAAAATTTACATTCGGTCCAGTAGTTTTCGAGTTTACTTCTAACAAACAAACGAACTTACACTTTCTCTTTATATTAGTATAGATTATATTATTCATAAATATTTTTTGTTTGTAAGGATGATTATATGGAGGCTTTAAATAAGCTACATTTAACAGTTACTAAAGCGTATAAAGTAAATCCATTAATAAAATTTGAAGTGTTTATCCATAAAGTCGATGGTTTGGGAGACGATTTTAAAATGGAATCTCAAAGAGACATACATCAAAGAGCGACAGATGATTTAACGGATTCAGGTTGGACATGAATTCTTCTATCGATAAACTACAAAACCTTTCTAGATATTTCATACGCATTTTTTTTTATAGGTTATGATCAGATTCTTCTTAGTTTTCATTTAACGTCAATTTATGATCATTCAATATTTGAAGCTTTTTCAAAAGTCGTACAGAAATTAATACCACAATTACCAACACTTGAAAATCTACTCAATATTCTTATTTCGGTATGTTAAAAATTTGTTTTTTTTTTTAATTGAGTTTATTATTCTGCGTGGTCATACGACATTTTCCTTTGACTATCTAAGGTGCGTTCCACTTGGCGACCATTGCGTCCACTACGCTCACGCCTTATGGCCGCGCTTATTACGGTTGGTCGTTGTAGGCGTTGCGATCGCCAAGTGGAACGCACCACTAGTATGCTGTATGATCCAGTAAAGTTCTGTCCAGACTTATATTGTATAATGATCGGCAGAGTGTGCACTTTCAGATGTAGACATTAACTTGTCAATCAACACTCCTACGATTTGGTCAGATGACATTATCGTATGGCCATGTATACATAAATGTCCAACTTAACGTCCTAAAATGTTAATTATTGCTCCGTAGAATTCAGCAATTGAAAAAGCTTTCTTATTCGATGTTGTGTCAAAAATATATATAGCCACGGATTCGACACCAGTCGATATGCAAAGCTATGAATTATGCTGTGATATGATTGATGTTGTCATAGATGTATCTTGCATATATGGGTAAGTATTTCACTCCATCAGACGCTAATGACCTCAGTTGTTGAGCGTCTATAATTTACAATTCATTCATTTCGCTCCATAATTATTCTGTATAGATAACTTCCGACTTGTAAGATGTAATTTATACTTAGGGCGTGCTCGTTGCTTGTTAATCAGGGATTTAGTGTTTATTAACTTCCCATTGGAAGTTATTGTAATGGGTCCGAAAATCGAAATCAAAATGTATAACAAATTTTTATGTTTCAAGGTCACTACACTATTTTTAGAAAGATGTCTGTGTGTGTATATGTGTGTGTGTGTGTGTACGTACGTATGTGTCCATTTCTTTCTAAGACGAAATCTCGAGAATGAAAAATGATATCGACTACGTTAGGGTGCCAATCGACGCGTATTAACGTAAATGTGATCTGAAAGAAATTTTTTCAAAATCGATTCAGCCGTTCTTTTTTCTTAACCAAATAGACTCCAAAAAAGTAGATTTTACACAATATCTCGCGAATAAAAAATTATATCGACTTCGTAAGGGTGTCAAGCGAGGCGTGTTAACGTCATTTTGATCCGACATAAATTTTATAAAAATCGGTTCAGCCATTTTTTTTTTTTTAATTATTGTTAAAAATAAACAATAATTATGTTTTAATGATTAAAATGATTACTTTTCTGTGTAATATCTAATTTAATTATTATTATTAAATATTTATCAAACTGGGAAGTTCATCGTGTGGACCTCAAGGGTCGCACTTTAGTCCTAATTAACGACCCACCTCACGGCTTGTTGCAATTAATTTTCATATTTTTAATTTTTTTGAATCCACAAAGCAAAAACTCAAAGCGGAAACTGTCGTCTGTATATTTTGCGACAATTAATTTACTTTTTATTATTATTTTTTTTATGTTTGCATTTGTAGTTTAAGGGATGAAACAGAAGCTGCCGCTTTTGACGAACAGAGTTCTAGCTTAATAAAACTTAACAACGGAACTGTCTTATATCTCCGAGAAGTCAATAAATTTCTAGCACTTGTTTGTATTTTAAGAGAAGACAACTTCGAACGAAAAGGTATGTTACTTATTTAAATACAAAACATTTTGATTCACTATAATTAATTTTAATTGAATGATTAATTAAACATAGGTACATTATTACAGAGGTGTTTTTCTTTCATATAAATTAGAATTCGATAAAATATTTTTTAAATTTAATATTCAACTGACCTATTTAATGTTTTCTGACATTTTGTTGTAAATCCGAATCATGACATTGCAAACACTGTCGTGAGTAACGCTTAGCGAGTTTGGTTCTAGACCAGTGACATCCGCAACAAAACGAAAACCGCAATATTGTACATTACATATACCGTCCTGAAATGTGCAATGCACAGGCACCTATTTAAGGCATGTATTTAGGGTGGGAGGGGGTCTGGCTAAACTGTGAATGCCATCGGACTCTGCCCGAAACCAAATTCTAGATACGTGCCTGACCTGTGCCACCAGAAAATAATCCAAAGACAAATAAATTGAGAATTTAATATGTTTATAGGTTTAATTGATTATAATTTCTTATGCTTCCGTGAAGCTATTCAGCAAGTATTCGAGTTACGTAATAAAGTGCAAACTAGTTCACAAGTAAATGCGACCACTCCAACAACATCACCGGTCAACGGTATAAATCCTCCAATGTCTGACTTGCCTAATAATGGAATCATCGCCGGACAAAGTTAAATATGTAGTGCCTATTTTCTAAGTTTGGATCCTTTAAATTTTTTTATTAATAATGCAATTTTAAAATTGTTTAAATTATTATTAATCTATGATGATTATTGTCAGTTGTTAAAAGTTTTAAATAAAATTCTTTTAAAGCAAGTTAAAATACATTTGAAGTTTTTGAGGAATGCCTTGAAAATCGTGTTGATTGTCTTAGGTTTTTAACAGTATTTGTTTTCATTCCATGTTGTAAGTACATCTTAAGGCTAGACTTTCGGGCTATCATTTCACACGTTTCTCAAGAGATGGCAGTAAATTTGACTTACTCCATAATGACTTATTGACAATTCGCGTCTGGCATTAAGGTCAAATCTCTCTATTGGGCTTAGTCGCGAACTACCCGAGGAGGTCGTAGCAACGGAACAAAGTGTTGAATGAAGGTAAAAGTGCACAAAATATATGTTTTTCACGAATGACAGTTTACAAAGGTAAGCATATTGTAAAAAGATATTGTTCAGTTTTCACTTGAAGTTTTGTAATAAATAATTCTGTCGTAATACGACTTTTAACCGTTGCACATAACCTGATTGTTGTTAGTGTACATTAGTGGAATGTTTTACAATGTGTAATTTTGCTTTTTATATGTAGATTTCTCGAGCTTTTTGATCATGCCAAGCCTTAGTTAGTGAAGTAAATAAAACTGAGAGCGAATTCCGTAAGGTACTTGGAAGGTAGAGCTGACAGAAGCAATCTTTTTCGTTCTGAAAGTATCGAAATAAAATTTCACTAAAAACGTTTTGTTATGTCAGCACATAAATGTTGCAATAGGAACATACGATGCGGAAAAAAATCATTGCCGTTAAAATAATCACTGCATGAATGAATGAATTGTAAATTATAGACGCTCGACAACAGAGGTCATTAGCGTCTAAATGATCAATGCTTTCTGATACCACTCTTATTCCAGTTAAACCCATCTATAGCTTCCTCAATTCACTATTTTCAGGAAATTTGTGATAGGAAAATGCTGTCGAAATATTTCGGCAACAAGGAATTGAACACATGTAAGGCATTTCTGAAACTATTTAATACAAATCACATGTAAGCTAATGTAAACAAACAACGGTTAAAAGTCGTATTGCGACAGAATTATTTATTACAAAACTTCAAGTGAAAACTGAACAATATCTTTTAGCATTATGCTTACCTTTGTAAACTGTCATTCGTGAAAAACATATATTTCGTGCAATTTTACCTTCATTCAACGCTTTGTTCTGTTGCTACGACCTCCTCGGGTAGTTCGCGACTAAGCCCAATAGAGGGTTTCGACCTTAATGTCAGACGCGAATCAAATCACAAGATTAGATAAAAAATGCACAAACTAGTTTCAAAATCATTTGTCTTTTTTGGGAAATAGATTTATCAAGAAGAACAGACCTAATTTTGAAAATATATCATTATATTACGTCAACATTATTTGCCTCAAAATTGTGTCTTATAAACCAATATGTAACCATATACTAAGTATATTGTAGACTAACAGCATCAGTGCAACTGAAGTTGACTGGTTTGTTAATTCTCAGAAATAGTTGTAGATGGTTGACTATTAGTTCATAACGTAAATAAAAATCTATTGTTTGTGTTATATATTTCAAAGAGAGTTTATTCAAAATCAGCCATTCTAGAATTATTTTTAAGAAGTGACAAACCAGTCAACTTTAGCTCCATTAACGTTGCCAGTCTACAATTTACTTAGTGTATGGTGGAATTAAGATTTATGTTAAAAAATAATTTTGAGCTGAAACCCTTAAAATCTAGCTTTAAATTGAAAATTATTTTTATTGAAGTGCTGGATCTTTTTTCAGCGAACATTTTTGTATTTGAGAAAAACGTGTTACAGAATTGCGTTCCTTTAGTAATGAGAATTACCTTTATATTTTTAAATTTTCAACTTGCTAAAAGAATTTTGAAATGAATCGTTATGAAAAAGGAAAAGATACATTTGTATGATTCTAAGTCATTTTTCTCTCTTATTTTGCCTTTTTTAATATTTAGTTAAATTATGTAAGTAACAATATTATCTGCCAAACTGACCATATTTTATGATTCATCAAAAACAGTTTCAAAACTAATTCTCCCAGTATTTCATAATTTTTCTACAATGTTCAAAACAAAATTTCAGGTTTTATTATATTAGTCGAGAAATTTACTGGTTAAAAATGTATATTTTTTATATGTTAATTCCATTTTTGTCATGATTATAATTTTATATGCTGAAAATATAGCACTGAACATTATTTTCGTATTTTTTTTAATTCAGTTTTCTGTATACTAGTAACCAATCATTATATTCTAACTCTTTCTAATACATGAGTATCACTATCATTATTTCTGTTTTCTACCTAACACAGGACATCTTGGACTTTGGATCAAACTGTCGTGAGTTCAAATCCCACCTTCGCTCAAGTATGTTTTGTGGTGTCATTTAATTTAATTTAATGTAATTAGACTCTAATAACCTTAGTTGACGAGCCTATAAATCTACTATAAATATAATATCTACTTTTTAACCGACTTCATATTTTATTAAAATGGCGCAACCTCAAAGTTTTATTATTTTCCTCTTTTTTTGTGGCTTTTTGAAGGTTTTTTTTTTGTTAAAAAGTTTTTTACTTTTTAGTTAAAGGAATCACACGCCTCTCTACTCACTTTTATTAAAATCAGCCGGACTACTAAACCGATTTAAGTAAAATTTATATGAGACCAACTTCTATGTATACCCTATCCATTAAAAAAAGAATTTTCCAAATCGATTTATAAATGACGGAGTTCTGAGGTAATAAACATAAAAAAGCAAACGAATTGTAAACCACTTCCTTTTCTTGAAGTCGGTTAAAAATACATTTTCTTCTTGACAACTGGCATGCATTTAAGGTTTGATGTTAGTTTGATGATAGTTATATGGAGCTTACAAAAATTTTACTTAAAATTCGTTTAAAAATGTAACCTGTCAAATTGTTTGGCAGTATAATTTTCGTAAATGCCAATTGTCACATTGACTAAGTTTACACAACTATTATCTATGGTTTACCCCAGCGCCACAGCGGTTCAAACCCGTTTTGGTCCGGAGCGAAGTGAAATATGTTAAACAGGTCCAAAGAGCCATTTTCCTGAGAGTAGTTCTTTCAACTATCCACGAGAGGCAACACTTGTGGAAGGGACAAACATTATTTATTCTCCATTAGCGTTTGATGGAACAGTTAATTAACAGTTAGAACGTAAAGAAAAATTCGAAACGATTGGAATCAGTGCCGGTTTACTCACTAGGCACATGCCTAGGGTCGCCGACATTTTGAGGGGCGCCGAAGCCGACTCTCAAACAAAGAATAATACCGAAATTTTGAAATCTAAAACAAAATGGATATTTTTTGTTATAGCTACGGGCCCATAGCAATAATAAAAAATATCCATTTTTACTCCTTTATAAGTTTATATTAGAAATCGTGTCCATCGTGATTATAATAAAATTAAGAAAAATCGCAGGATAGTGGACAAATATTTGATTTATTAAATTAAATGTACGACGTTTCGTTTATATATTTAAACTTTTTCAAGTACTTGAAAAAGTTTAAATATATAAACGAAACGTCGTACATTTAATTTAATAAATCAAATATTTGTCCACTATCCTGCGATTTTTCTTATTTTACTCCTTTATAAGTTTTTTTGCCTATGATTCCCACCCGTCTTATGAATTTCTTCTTCAAATAAGGCAGAATGTTAGTGAGTCTGAACGTTATCAGAATGCTTTAAAATTGCGTTTCTATGAGTCAATATTTCAAAAAAATTCTCCCGTGGGACACCCCCCGGACCTCCTTTCTCCTATTGAGAGTCTCCCTTTTTATGGACCGCCTGTCTCATCTATCGCAGTGCTATTTTATATGCCCCACTGTGCACTACTCCGCGATTCTGCAAAATAAGAAGCAAAACAATAATGTCGATTTTTTATTTCGCGAATAAATTAATGTTCCAAAACCCTGATTAAGAAAACCATCGTTTCATTTGCTTCAAATTTGCGTTTTTTGTTCCTATTTTTTTCAAACATTTTTCCGGGGGAGACCGCCCTTCTGCTGAGGGGTATTTCGCACCCCCCAGTGAGTAGGCTACCGCTTTATATTTACCTAGTTCCTTGCATAGCCACTATATTACCTCCCCCTTCCTCAAAGAAAAGCTATGCGCGCCGTTGCTGAGTCTTCCGCCCGCGCCGCTCTTTTGCGCCAGCCCGTCCCGGTAGGTATTTAGAAACTAATTAAACTATTTTCAAAATCGGGAACTGCTAGATAAATTATCAGCTTTATTTTAATAAAATAATAAATAGTGACATTCTAAAATATTATATTTAGGTTAAATAATTTATATATTATGCATAAATTTGTATAGAAATAAAACAATCGATAATAGAAATCTCTTCACGACCAAATAAACTTCGAGATATATTTTGAGAGTGTATTAATTTCAGTTTATTAATTGGTTTCAAGATCTCGAGAATCATCTTTGTTGATTTCCCTTCTACTGTGATTCAGTTCGCGGAGTTTCTCTTCTTGCAATGTGTGCAGCATCTCTCTGTGGAACATGTCGGCATGCAGATGTCCGGTTAATGGCAAATCGCGACAGTCCCGTGCATTGTGACCAAACAACCACCACCCTACAACTGTATCCTCTCCGCTGCATGTTCTGCACTGACCTACAATAATGATATTTCAACAATTAGCCTTTACCGACGCTTCGATCGAATTTTTTACTACTACTCAACCACCTTTAGTAGAAGCACGATTATATAATATAGTCTATCCTATTCAAAAACAGACAAACAACAGAAATAAATTTAAGATGTAACAAAACATGGAAGCGGTTTTGGTCTCTCAAATTCATATTCAAAAACAACCTACTGATCTCTCTAAAAACAAAAATATTCAATGCCTGTATAATACCAATCTTATCCTACGGATCACAAACATGACCCTTAACTAAAAAAGATGCAAAGAAACTACAAGTAACACAAAGGGAAATGGAACGTAGTATGTTAAATATTAAAAGAAAGGACAAAGTAAGATGTAAAGATATCAAGGATGAAAACAAAAGTGAGAGATATAATTTATGTGTGTAGATGATTGAAATGGAAATGGGCAGGTCATATTTAGCGACTCACAGACAATAGATGGACATATAGAATAACGGAGTGGTACTCTATATATGGAAAAAGAAAAGTGGGTCGACAAAAAATAAGATTGAGGGACGAGTTTATGAAATTTGCGGGCCCCCTTTGGACTCGCACAACACAGAATCGTCAGCACTGCATCGAAATGGGGGACGCCTTTTCCCTGCAGTGGGAAGCATAGGCTTATTATTATTATTTACTGATGTATAACAGACACTGTAGTAAAAGTCCGAACAAAATCGGTTCAGTAGTTTTTGTGTTAACCCAAAATAAACTGGAAGACAAAAACAAAATTGCTACTGCGCGATATTATGCAGTTAGGATGGCAGGGGTGGGCATTTGTGACAGTGAAAGTAATGAAGTGTATGAGGTGAAGCGCTGACTTATCAACCAAAGACATAATAGGATTCTTTCACTGAAATACCCATTTATTATACATAATTTAGGTTATACACTATTGAAAAAAATCCAGGCGGTATTCCATTTAGGAAATTGCATGTATTCTCTTAGTCCTTTCGGTCGATTTCCTTCAAAGGGTTTGAGATGAGGATTCAATCGATTCCTCCATGGACTTGCAGGTGAGTTACTGTTCCGTATTATTAGTACTATTAAAAGTATCCAGATAATCCATAGCAATTCAGTTAAAAATCCACTGATATTCACAATAAATTATCACTAATAGCCTCAGAGACGTCTATAATCTACATTCTACACAATAAAATGGAGATATCTTAGCAATTCGATTCCTGATGGTATTTAATTAGATTTTCATTAAGTATTTAGTACTTATAGCCAGTGCCGGCAACCCGGGCGCCAGGGCTAAAGAGGCGCCTCGCGCTAGAGCGGCACCTTGACCTACGAATCAATCAGTTAAGAAACAACAATGCCACCACAAAACAAAAGAAAAAGTTAAAAACAATAAATAAAAGGCGCTAAAAAATATCTCGCCCGGATGGAAGGCCGGCGCTGGTTATAGAGTAAGTCAGACCAATCTTAGGGCTTGAGAATGGCCGAGCATGTAGCAATGTTGTTGTTTACAAGACGTTGCTATGGTTCCTCTATTACAAGTTCCCGGGTTCTAGCCCGAGAGCTGGTAAAAGTGTCAATTGGATTTTCAATTTATTATTAAAAAAAATAATGAATTGAAAATATGAATTGGTGCTAGGCCCAAATAACCTTAGCTGTTGGTGGTCTTTAAAACATACACACAGAACAATCTTAACATGACAATCAATTCAATATTGTTTTTTCATGCTGCCCGAATAAACAGATAAATAACAATTTTGAGCTTCCAAGCTCCAACCTTGATTAACCAATACAAAATTGAGGTGTGACCCAAAATTTTATAAAGCCGCGGCCGACTGATAATGCTCGATAATAATTTCTTTTCTCCAACTTTCTCAATACGCTGCACATTTACACACGATTCTGTTACCATTTTAATCTTTTCTCGTCGGAACAGATCATAAATCAATTAATAATTTACCAACGAATGTAGCTATCTGCTTATTCTTCGCATCATAAGCTATAATCGTAAATGGAGATCCGCGTGAAAATGGCGCAAATCCATGCGCCGTCCAACCAATGTTCAACAAACCAGCTTTTGGTGGGGTGCGTTCCGCCAATCCTATCACCACTGTGCCACTCTGATTGACCGCAACGTCCAGTCGTACACCGCCTATTTCGGACGTCCACGAGCCTGAGAGTTTGCATGGCAATCCTAAAATCAGAATAAAACAAATTAAAAGAATAAAGATCAGAATCCGTAAGTAGTTTTAGATTGTTGAAATTATGTTGTTTCGATAAATCATCACTGTCAACAGTAATTGTGTCGCAGCGGCGGATACAACTACTTGGAGCAACATCACCTTTAACATTAGATGTCGAGGTTTCTTGGGGACCCCAACACACAAACTAAATTATTATCTAAAGAACCTACTTGTGTTCCTTGTTGCACTCATTAATATCCTGTACACGTACCAATATTATAGTCACAAAAAAATTGCAAATGTATTCTGAATGTTTAATCTTGGCTGTATAAATAAATGCCTTTTTCAGATTGAAAATTAAAAATCGAACTAAAATATACCGTTCTGAGGGGGATATCTAAACCCTCTAGATCACCCCCGCATCTACGCCACTGGTAACCATAACAACATGGATAAATTTAAATAATGCCGTTGAATTTTTTTTAGACCATACCCAATAGGTCGAGAGCTAGGCGTAAATTTATATAGCTCATTTGTGACAGGATGAAATTTTCAGGGAAGGTAGAATCTAGTATGACAAAGAATAAGTGCTAGGGTTGCCTCGTCAAATCCTGGTGCGACGGCCGGGAGGAGCTCACTTCCGGTGCAAAATACACATATTTCATTAGCTCATAATTATCTTTCGTCATTATATGACAGCATACAATTGACGCCATATTGGAGATCTCGAAGAGCTGTATTGAAATACATAGGGTTGCCTAAGGAAATTTTGGGTAACACATTGAAAACTTATAAATTATATTTGTTTTTTTGACATTTTTAAAGCTGTCAAATAACATTATGTATATATGTATACTTATATATTGTAACCGTTCTGAAATGAGTTATCGGCATTGTGTTTGGCAAACATTCATACGTATGTCTAGTTATTTATAACTTTATGTTTTCAACGCATTTGGTTTCTAACTCATATCTGTATAATTACGCAGGAATTGCCTGAATCTGGTATTGACAATTTTCCCAAGAATTTATGTATTTTAGGGTAGCAATTTCTTATTTTTATTTTTCAACGTAATTCAACGTGCACCTCTTATATAAATTAGTATAAATTACTTACTTGAAGGTCGTAGTAACCTGTAATAAAAGTTTTAAAAAAGGTGGTTTGGAGTTTGTTTCGAAAAGAGAAAAAAGGTTGATTTTTGTTTGTGATTTTAAATTTAGTTTGACACTAAAAACTAATTGAAGCATTTGACTTTACTGAACCTCGATTAATATTTTTTCTTGAAATTCAACATAATCAGACGCAGGTATAAAGTTAACTAAGCGAATATAAAACCAAAATAACTATAATGAAAAAATGGAAAATAATAATAATTTACTATAATAAAAGAAAAAACCGATTGATTTGTGAGTCAGAATTGTCAATCTTTATTATGGCAACTTTTCAGCAACTATTTTGTTGCCTTCTTCAAGCCTAAAATTACATTGTTAGAATTATGTAATTTTAGGCCTGAAGAAGGCAAACATTGCCAATGATTGACAATTCTGATTCACAAATCAACCGGTTTTTTAATTTTATTATATTACATACGTGAGTGATCGACATGAGTTTCAATATAGTTTACTATACATTAAACTATTCAAAAATGTTCCGAACAAAGGCAATAACATTTTATGAATTATTATTAAATTACTTATTCTAAGCATACTTATGTTAACGTGCTATTAAAATATTTATTTTTTTTTTTACAATAATATTATGTAAACATTTTTAAACAAAACGTAGTTTAAGGTAGTTGCTTTGAAAAAACGTCAAGAAAATCATGAAATAAAAATTATATATATATTTTTTAATAAAGGTATCTCTTTATGCTAGTTAAATTAGAAAATAATGCGAGATATTTTTTGTTGAAAATTGAATTTTTAACATTTTTAATATAGGTAAGGTGCTAAAAAATATCACATTAATAATTTTTCAATAAGAAAAAAAACAATACATAATAATCTATGATTTTTAATAAAAAAAAAAAAAAAAAAAAAAAACGATGCATGACACATTACCGCTGATAATGTTAGTAAAAAAACTATAATTATTGACCACGTAGTTTCAAAATGCAATAACAAATGACATTTGGCGACGTTCCATTTAAACGACTTTACACCCGTACCTAAAGATGTTTCACATCAAAAATTTAAATTTTTGCATATACTGATACTACTTTACAAAATGTATAACTTTTCTTTTCCGTGATACAGGATTTAACTATTATATTTTATCCAATTTTGAGCAGTTATTAACAATTTATAATTTTCGAAATGTCATTTTCTTAAAAACTATGGTTACCATGCTGGACAAAGGGCCACTTTGTAATTTTGAGCTGTTTGAATTTATACATATATACATATACATATAAAAATTGACATTTTGCACCGGAAGTGGCTTATCCCGGCCGTCGCACCAGGATTTGACTAGGCAACCCTAGCGCTTTTTCTTTGTCATAATTAATACTACCTTCCCTGAAAATTTCATCCTGTCACAAATGAGCTTCATATATTAACGCCCGCCTCTTGGTCTACAAGGTTATTAGAGTACAGGTTGCCTCATTCCATCTGACCAATCAGCATAAGCGCGGGAATGACGTCAGCTAGAATTTAGTTTAAATCAAGTACAAAAATTGTTGAAGATTATGCTTATTTATATTAGGTGCTTCGTGCAGATTTTTTCTTAAAATTGGCAGGAGACAATAAATAGAAGAATAGATGTTAAAAAATAGGATAATTTTTATTTTTATTACAAAATTTAGGTTTTAATATCTATAATATATACAAACAAAAAATTAAATAATGCTCAAGAAATGGCAGATCTTGTTAATTACCTATTTTTTTAAATTTAAGAAACGAATAGAATTAACTAACAAATTGATAAATTAATTATTTTATCTTTTATATTCACAAAATATTAAAAATAACCACAAAACACCATAACACCTAATAGCCTAAGAGCCAGTGGCCGGCAGACAGAAAGTATTTTACCAAAGATTAAATTTTTCTCAGTGACTCTCCTATACCTACTATACATGAGGTGGGGAGTCACTAAGCCGAGCGAAGGTAGCGATGACGTCACTCAGGTAAGATAGGTATAAAAATCAGACCAACTTCAAAAGTATTTTACCAAAGCTGCCGCTTGGATATTTTAAAGAATACAACTATTGTTATTAAAAAATGCAATGGCAGACAATTTGGCCGGTTATAACCTCATGGCAGACGTCGTTGAAAATTTGAAAAAAAAAAAAAATCAAAAGTATTTGACCAAATCTGATTTTTATATATGTTGTTTATAATAATATTAAAAGTTTAAATTTAAGACGGCAGACGTTTTCTCCGGTTGTAACTTCCCGGCAGACGGTAAAATCTTACCTATAGTGCGAGTATAAGTACCTACTGTAATCTCTCTTACTTGTATAATATCTGCATGCAAATGGATAATCAAGTAAAAATGAATAATAAACTATGAAAATTATAAAAAAATACTTACTATTTTAGAGTAATAAGTAGGGAAGATGGGTCACTTATAAAATAACAATAATTATAACAATATAAAGACAATAATGGAAATATGATCAAAGTTTTTAATGATACTATTTTAGCGATTTTATCCAGAATATATCCGGTAATTTTATTATAATAATATCTATTTTAAATTTTCTTGATTCAATTTACAAATTTTAATTGCATTTTTACAGATAATGATCCAGTCGATGATGAGCAAAATGATGAGTCGTATCATGTTGAAAATGATTCCGAACATGAAGTTGACGAATTATAAACGAAA
This sequence comes from Mongoloraphidia duomilia, assembly GCA_039654895.1. Taxonomy (NCBI): domain Eukaryota; kingdom Metazoa; phylum Arthropoda; class Insecta; order Raphidioptera; family Raphidiidae; genus Mongoloraphidia; species Mongoloraphidia duomilia. The sequence continues at coordinate 14,409,778 of CM077524.1, forward strand.
ATGTAAACAAAAAAATAGTATCATTAAAAACTTTGATCATATTTCCATTATTGTCATTATATTGTTATAATTATTGTTATTTTATAAGCGACCCATCTTTTCTACTTATTACTCTAAAATAGTAAGTATTTTTTTATAATTTTCATAGTTTATTATTCATTTTTACTTGATTATCCATTTGCATGCAGATATTATACAAGTAAGAGAGATTACAGTAGGTACTTATACTCGCACTATAGGTAAGATTTTACCGTCTGCCGGGAAGTTACAACTGGAGAAAACGTCTGCCGTCTTAAATTTAAACTTTTAATATTATTATAAACAACATATATAAAAATCAGATTTGGTAAAATACTTTTGAATTTTTTTTTTTTCAAATTTTCAATGACGTCTGCCATGAGGTTATAACCGGCCAAATTGTCTGCCATTGCATTTTTTAATAACAATAGTTGTATTCTTTAAAATATCCAAGCGGCAGCTTTGGTAAAATACTTTTGAAGTTGGTCTGATTTTTATACCTATCTTACCTGAGTGACGTCATCGCTACCTTCGCTCGGCTTAGTGACTCCCCATCTCATGTATAGTAGCTATAGGAGAGTCGCTGAGAAAAATTTAAACTTTGGTAAAATACTTTCTGTCTGCCGGCCACTGGCTCTTAAACTATAACAGCTATCGCAAAATTGACAACTTATCATATTTTTTTCACTAACAGAAGAATCACGTTTCTATTAGGTATTGAAAAAACATATCACACTACCATGGTTACTGTGATTTTTATTTTCAAAAATTAGCAGCGTCCATGGTCTGATCTTTTCTATTGAAGTGAGCAAGCATGGTATATTCTGAGTGACGTCATCCCCCCACTACTATCTATCGTAATGAGGCAACCTATGCTCTACTAACCTTGGACCATACCTCTATTTTTTTCCTTTCGAGCGGCTGCCGTCATTTGCTCCTAATATCACGGTCTACTTCTGCACCCCATATATTTAATACATAGCCCATATTGATAGTTGATTGATAACAATGATGCAACCAGTGTTAGACGGCGTGGTTATAATTTATTATGTCAAGACGACAAGAGTTGTGACGTAAGCATGTATTAAAAAATAAAAAATTTTATCTCCGTAAATACGTAACGTATTGAAATGAAAAAAACGCCATTGTATTTGTGACAATGATTTCTAATAGGAAACAGTCATATATTATTATTTTACAGCCTCATTAACACTGAAATTGACGATGCTTTCCTATTTATCTAATTAACTACAGGCTGATTCAGAAATAGAAGCGGAAAAAATTCCACAATTCAAATTCTATCCCGTCATTTCCACCATAAATGCTCCGTTTCTCCCGCCATGCAAAATTTTGCTAAGATTATTGTAATGTAACAATTTTGGAATAATTAAGGTCATTGTTGCAAAGCAATTAAATTCGTGTACGGAAGAAAAGATTGTTTAAAAATTTAAAAAAAAACTAGTTTTTGCGTTTTTCCGCTCTTACGAATCTCAGGCAAATTCATACAGAATTCAAGCAAAAGATTAGCGACAAACTTCCTTAGAAGGAGGTATGTATTTTGCGATAATTTTTGTTGAGAATTTCACTTTTTTGTTATGGACAAACAGATCTGGAGTTAATAAAATCTACCTTCTTTTCCGCTTTGAGTTAAACGTTCAGACTTAATTTCTTCTAGTTCCTGTATTATCTTCTGCAGAATTAATGAAGAATCTACAGGCTCGGTAGAACTTACACAGGGCCTCTGCGTTACCTCAGCGGATCTCCTGGATTCATCCATTGCTGAATTATGCACTTGTGGAAGATTTTGGGCTGGCAATTGATTGATATTTGATGCTACATTATTATTATTTAATTTTTGTGTATTCTGATTTACCACTACATTAGGAGCTTTTGCTAATTGAACTTTGGTATTTAATTCATCCTGCACCTGATTTCTTTTTTGCTGATTACTTTGAGGCACGTTTTGTTTTAATTTTATATTTCTTACTAAATTTTGTTGGGAATTTTTTTCCTGAACGCGTACATTTTGTTTTACAGGCACTAATTTGAATGAACCGCCTGGTCCTTTTAAAATTCCATTTTCTTCGACATATTCCACGTCCTCATTCATTTCATCGTAATATATATTGTTGGCTTTACTTGGGTCTTGTTGGGAGCTAGAATAGAATCAAAATTTAGCAAAATCTAAAAATCAACTTACATTTTACGAAAATACCTAATTCTCACAATTTTATTTATTTCTTCTTCTTAAAATGACTTAAAAATATATGAATATTTTCATGTACACGATTGACACGTGAAGTAGATCGTTTTATAAACTATTTTAAATTAATAATTAATTTTACAATCAGTTGCTTGATTTGTATAAAAAAAATACTGTCATCGTTCATATAGTTATGTGGAAGTGGTTGCAACAACTATGCCAACCGTATGTTTTCAATTTAATATCTTTGACATTGACTAATATGTAAAACGTCCAATTTTGGTAAATATTGTTTTTTATATTGTAGAATATTAATGGTAGTAATTATTGTTAAATATGTTATTATAATTTGTTAATTTGTTTCTCACTGTAGAGCCCTGAGGAAGTCAGCAATGTTGACGAAACGTTGGCGATAAATAAAAAAGTTTTACATACGAATAATTGTCCATCTTTCCCATCAAATTATTAATATTAAATTACAATGGACTCAAACATTAATATATATGAATATTTTTAACAACTAGTTTCGATCCTAGAAAAAAATTTGAAATTAACTTACAATTTCCCTAATTGATCATCAACAACTCTAGATACCATTGATGATATTGTTAGCGGAGCAAGTGGAGTTTGAGGGGTCACTCCATAATTAGAATCTAAATTTATATTCCCATTTTCCTGAAAATTAGAGTTTTCATAAACTGCTTCAGGAAGTAAATTGAACGATTCACCAATCTGTCTATTGTCAGGAAAAATTTGTTGCACCGACTTTCCTAACAGATTTTTTCTTCTATTTTCTAATCTTTTACCCCTGTTTATTTTAAAATGATCTTCTATTTTGTCGTAATTAACACAGGGTTCTCCGAAACATTGTATTTCACTGTTTGTATTTGCTAACCTTTCTTGCGCAACATTATTTAAATCTTGATTAACTATTTGATTATTTATACTATTTATATCGTTGTTAATAGATTTTGGACTAACTATACCGTGAAATGAATTATCAGGAACTTGATTAACATTCATTGAAAGAAAAGGTTCATTTCTCAAATTTAAGTTTTCTGGCGCAATTACAGATCTCTTATTGTCGGCTTTTTCTGTTACACTTATTTTATAATTAACTAAATTATCAAATTTAGATATATTTTTGTTAAACAAATTCGATTGCCTTTTACGTGACCGTTGAAAACGTCGAAGGGGTGAATTATTTATCATTGCTTTTTCCAAATGATTATTTAAATAAAAATCCGATACGTTCTTCAAATTTTGAACGTCTACTGATCGTTTTTTCGATCGTCTATGTCCACTTTCAACACAAATCACCATAAAATAAAATATAACACTCCACAAAACAATTTTCGATATAAACATGTTTTTTGACGCACCATATCCAAAGCGAACCAGGGTCATACATATAGACCCCAGTCCATGAATTCACTTAGAAAAATAAATAAATATGTGGTTGTTACACAAAAAACTATGTAACATAGTATATCGAAAAATAAATATTTTTTATTATTCCTTTTTTTAAATAAAACTAAATATATGAATATTTTGGCAGGTAAAATAATTGTTTTGTCAAAATTTACTGTAGAAATATTTTCATAGATCACTAGTATATACGGCACATTATGACTGTACATGACATACTATCATATCATACTATTTATGAAAATTTGACCCACCACTGCCCACCACCCACCAAAATTATTTTTCTTGTAAAAATAAGGCCATTAAGTCTCGTGATCGCATAACTGTAAAACGTCATGAGATCTGATATAGAGCCAAGTCCAATCAATTGTAAGCGAAAAGTATAAGTGAAATCTAAAACTTGGCAAACTTCAAAGTGCGCTAACAGAACTAAAGTTTTTTTACTTCCACTGCAAGACCTAGAGCTTTAGTCATTGACGTAGCTGGGGAGGGGGGGGGTCGGTGGAAACGGCCCGCACCGGGTGCCACCCGTTTGTGTGTGACACCGGACAGCAAAAAAAATAAAAACTTACAAAAATTCCATAAAATGAAATTGTCGCTAAAATTCAACGATATCTATGTAGTATGCACAGTGTCATCATTAATGCCTGGTGTATGAATTTCTCATTCGTAGCCAGTCAATCGAAAGTGTAGTTGAAGCCGATAATATTTTGTTGGTGAAACTGAAATACGAGTAAAGCGTGAACTGGTAATATTTTGATAAAATTATTTAGGATAATTAGTAGTAAAAGAATTTGACAATTTGTAAAGATTGCAGGTCATCTTTTATGTGTAAATTGAAATGCAGCAATATCAATTAATCAATTATTAATAATTATAATAAATGCTTTTTAAAATAGAAAACAAATTTGTTCTTATCCAAGTGTGCAAGCTTTCACGGCCGGCATTGTTCCACGGCCTACAAGCCCGGAAACCATGAAGATTTGAAATTTGTTCTTGTTTCAAATAATCGTGTTTTGTTATTTAAAATAAATATTGTTTATTTTCACAAATTATAAATGTCTAAAAATGATTCATCTTTAGGAAATTTCTTATAAAATTTCTGAGGTGTCATGGGGAGGGGAGGTAACACCATTGATATCCGCCCCGGGTGCCACCCATGCTAGCTATCGCCACTGTCTTTCGTTTTTAATTCTCTTAGCGAACTTTGAAGTTAGCCAAGTTTCATATTTCACTGCTTTTCACTTACAATAATATTAATTGGACTTGGCTCTATTAGATCTCATTACGTTTTACTGCTACGCGATCACGAGACTTGGCCTTATTTTTGCAAAAATTGTTTTTAGTAGGATTTCAAATAATTTTTCTTTTTGTAGGGTGTTGTTTATAGGTACCTACACCAAACCTAGCCACATTCCAGATTTCTACTTGTATGAGTTGTATGATCGTTTTTTAATATACCTATAGAAATATGCACCCACCACTTTAAGGAGATGGAGGGGAAAATCATAGATTTTTCAATTTCCTCGCTATTTGTACGCGAAATCCAATCTGCATGCCAAACAGCTTTCTAGAACTATGAAAAATACCCTAAAGGTTTTGATGATCATCAGTGACGAAATCAATGAGTTTTGCTTATTAATAAATTCTGAAGTAGCAGGACTATAAAAATGAAATTTGGTACATTACATAAACTTGGTGACTCCTCCCTACTCTGAAAATTTGATACCTATAGTGTTAACCAGACCGAAGTTACCTACGAGAGTTCAAAAATACGCCAATTCCCTTCGAGAAAAGGTAGGCTATAAGCAGTGCTCCACTTGGCGGGGACATTGCCGTGCCCTCAGATTTTATAAACGTCTCCTTTTTATGAACTCTTAAGCCTTCCGTATACACAGCTATAAATTCTTTAAAATTGTAATACTTCATATAGGAGGCCAAGATCCAGTTTTTTCCGATATAAAAAAAAGTTGTCAGAACAACAGATTTTAAGGATATGAACTTACACGTTTATTTGTAGTGATTGGTAGTGTTAGTGAATGAATGTCTACTCATTCACTAACACTGCAAATAAACGTGAAAGTTCATATAGAAAGCCAACAGAAAATAAACAATTCGATACATACATCGATTCAGTAGTTCCTGAGGGATATAAGACGAAACTTTATTACTCATATGAAAAGGCGGTTCTTCTTGACTGCAGCTCCCTCTATACTATAATGATTTTTAAGCGCTTCAATGTCCACGTTGGCGGAGCCTCGGGCAAAAGTTTTAATAATAAATGTTTTTATTGCTTAAATGATTATTTTAACATGTAACCATTTATGTTTCTGTATGTATATTATGTTTTTATATTAATTGTAATAATTGTATCTGACGTCTCCTATGCAATTTCTCTTTTGCCTCTGCAGGAGTAATAAACAATTTGAATTTGAATTTAATAATTTAGAATAGAATACATATATCGTTCACATTGCAAAAAAATGTTGTATAAAAACTACTCACATATTAAAAACCAAACTCATATTTATATCGATGACTCATCTTTGTATTTTAAAATTATTCATTGATAGCTTTTCGAGAGCTTGGAAATGATATCAATTTTAATGGTACAAAATTAGTGTACCTATATCAGACAGACAAACAATATGTTAGGTATGCATTTATTAATAAATTTCAATCTAAATGTGTGAAAACAGGTCATGCGTTTAATAGTGGCGATTAATAAATCATTCAAAATATGAGATCACCGAATAGTGAAATACATTGACATATTATTTTTACAGTGAACTCTGTTTTTTAACCAAAATACTCACCAGGATATATTTTTCTTTAACGCAGTAAACATTATTACTAAGTTATTACTAAGCTTTTATACCCGCGGCTTCGTTCACGTAAACGTTGATTTTGTCCGTAGGTTTGTTTGCGTAAATATCGATTTTCACGGGAGCCCATCATATTCATAGCCGGGTAAAAAATAACTGAAAATTAAGTTTGGATACCAATTCATACTGTATCAAATTTCATTAAAATCGGTCCAATCACTTTTAAGCAAGACTATGCGGTGTGTTCAAACGGCAAGAATGCGTTTGGCTACATGTAATGTAAACATTGGCGGCGGTTCTATCCGAGCTGCGGTCAACATGAACGAACTGTTATAGCAAATAAAAGTGATGTTATTATTTTTAACTGTCACGCAAAAATCGTGGTCATTAGGTTATATCCGAGCTGCGCTAATTGGGTCTCCGCCACTGATTTCACTGAACAAATCACGTAATGTTAAAACGAAACTTATATAATTAGTTATTATCAAAACTTTTAAAATAGTAGAAAAAGACCATATGGCATATTGCAGTATTTGTCTGACTTTTGGATTGGTAGGTTTTGATTTTTGTGTGGTTTTTGTGGTACAGAGTGTGATTTATTTTTTCTTTAATTTTTGCTGCAATATTTTTTACTTCGGTCTTAGTTTTATTAAGATAGTTGTGCTCACTCAAATATTAAGTCAAAGGGGTAACGTTCTCTTTTTTTACTTGGCAACTACAAATTTCGCAAGTACAGACCTTTAATAAATGGTGAAACATCTTGGTGCTGCACCACAAAAACCTGCAATGCGAGATTATTCACAGTTGGCACGAATAATATATTTTCGAGGAGAGAAAATGATCACAATCATGACGCGTCATACACGGCAATACTAACCCAAATGTACTTTTAATGGTGGACCGCAACTCGGACATGATTTAATGACCACTATTACTGCGTGACCGCAGCTCGGATATTTTTGCCTGCAAGCACGCGTCTGACCTCAGTTCGGTATCAACCTTGGCAGCGGAATGACTTGGTACTGTAGACCCATGCACAATATATGAAAGCTTACATTATAAAGATGTAAAGAGTATTAAACATACCTACTAGTTTACAATTTAGTGGAGCTTGACGCTACTAGGAGGGGCGGGCTTACCCCCCCCCCCCTCCCGACCCAACCCTCTGCCGCCAACGAGCGTAAATGAGGACAAAAATGAAGGTAATTTTTTTTAGATAATTTATCTACAGGGTATATGAATTCAATCTGTTCAACATATTGACCTTACATATTTATTAAATTTCTCCATATGAATTACCTACATTGAATTCAAGTTATATCAAATAGTGGGCTCAGCTCACAAAAACTATGGAAATGTTATTTTTATAAAGCTGAAAAATTTGTATGTTTGTTTGTGGGTTTGTACGCACTAATCTCATGAACTACCAGTCCGATTTGAATTTTTTTTTTCGTTAGATAGCCCGTTTATTGAGGAAGGTTATAGGCTATTCGAGTTTCTTTAAATTCAACCCCAAAGTGGGTAAAACGGGGGTGTAGGAGATTTTAACTATCTATACTAATATTATAAACTGTAGGCAAGTACGCGAAGCGAAAACAACGACAGGCGACTTCGCTTCGCAAGGAGAGAATTTCTCGCGGGGGGGGGGGGGGTGTAAATCATAAATTCTTATTTCTGAAACTACTGAACCGATTCTAAAAATTCTTTCACTTATAGAAAACTACACTATCCTTGATATCGGCTACATTTTATTTTGATAAATTTCTCGCGGGAGGGGGGGGATAATTCCGGTGGGATTATTGAGTGTTACAAAATGAGCGGAACTAGTTTTGCGCATTTATAATTGCACAAAACTAGTTTTGTACATCTCTGAAAATAAATGTAAAATTTCGGGTTTGGGAAATATTCGTTGCTCAAAACTAGTTTTGCGCAGTTTTTCGGAAATTGTCCGAATTCGAGAATTGAGCGTAACATATCCACAAAATTCTCGGCGTTAGAGTGCCCGCGGTGAGAGATGAAGCCAGGCACGTCATCAATAATATGCTAGTGAACGCCTGCTTGCCCGCAGACAGTGCCGTGTACACAAAACTGCACATTGGGTTTTATGACGTTAGGTACATTTTTGGCAAATTGCTATTCATGACAATAAACAGCCAATAGCAAGGTAGAAGGTGGGTGCAATGCATTCACGTTACTATGACGCGGTGGCTTCATCTTTCGCCGCGCGAGGTCTACTTCTAGACCAATTTGAACACGTTTGAGAGTGTGATCTGTACCTACTGAAGCAGAAGTGTTATTCACTGAAAAAATAGAATAAAATGTTTCAGATTGAAGCACATCTTGTTTCTATTCAAGCGTAAGTAGTCTACGTGTAAAAGCTTTCAGGGGTGGGGATTTGTTTGTAACTCGAGTTATTTGGCAGTGTCGCGCGAACTGGCGACTCGTTCATTACTAATTAAATGTGTAGTGGGTTGGCTGTTTATTGTTTACCACCAAAATGTTCTTGACGTTTGTTATTGGTGAGAAAAATATATCCATATTCAACAAAATATTATTATAAATACTCATCATTTCATAATTATTAACATTATATGGTCTGAAGACGAACCAAAATAATCCACAAAACGTCAATCAACAATAAACGGCGCAAAATTTTTTATCTTGGATCATGTCTAAAGCTTTTCACAAATTAATAATTTCGGTGAATTTGTTGATTTCCGTTACAGTTTTAAATAAAACTACTGATAATTACTGTGTTTTATTGGTTTTTGTTTTCATCACGTGATTAAATTATGATACTTAACAGTGGCGTCGGAAAAAAAATTTCTGTTTTTCGTTTTTCTGTTCATTATGTATAATAATTGTGGAAGTTAAAAAGGAAAATTTTGCGCTTGTGGATGCGAGTTAGAACTAAGCAGTTTGTAAAAAATGTTACGATATTGTTGCAAAAAATTTTAATAGCCTGTTATTAAGTTTTCGAAGTGTTACTAAAGAAACTTTTTTGCAAATAATTAGATTCAAATTAATAATATTTATTTTTAACCGACTTAAAAAAAGAGTAACAAATCAGTATACATAATATCAGATTTTTTGTATACCTTGAAAAAGATTTCGTGTTTTATAACGTTTTGTCATGACATAAATAAAAAAGGGTTTTTCAAATCGTTATCAACCATTTATTAAAAATTCGGAATAAGCCGTTTATCTTTGAAACCTGCTCGAATAAAACGGACTAAAATTACTTTTGATTTTTGAAGTTATACTTTTTGAAAAAAAAAACATGAGCGTCATGCCGTCACCATAACGTCACGAACCGTCCAACTAGCTATACCATAAATATAGCAGCTTGGTGTAAGATCTCAATACGTCCCGGTTTCGAATCTCCGTGTAGCAACATTAATTATAATATTTTTTTCGTTTAACTATTCCATAATTATTTATATTTTTTTCTATTTTCTCTATTTATTTTTAATATTTTTATATCAAATGGGCATTCGATTTTTGGTGATTTTTTAACTTCTATCGCGCGTACATAAGCACACGCACCCATTTTTTTTTCTGCAGTCAACTTTTACCCGCACATTTGTATGTTGATTTTCGTGCATTTTATTACCTCGTGTACCTGTTGTTGTTTGGCGCCTTTGAATCTTTTAAGAGCTCAAGTGCGCAATATACATTTTAGATGTTTATAAACAAACGCTGTACGTATTATATTTCATGGCAAAACAGAGCTGATTTCATGGTTATTTTTGTTTTGAGCCATTATCAACTATCTCTACATAGTATAAATTGAAGTCGTTTTTCGCGTCTGTCTGTCTGTTTAACCGCTAACTCCTCCTAAACCACGCAACGGATTTTGATGCGGTTTTCACCATCAGCTAGATAATATTTCACGGAAGATTTATATATATAGCATAATTAATAAATAATAATAATTAATAATTAATTAATTAAATTCGTAACCCGAACGTAAGAATTCGCAACATACTTATATCATAAAAACGACCGTACGTAACTGTTCCACTCGTAGCGTAAAGGTAAGTGCGCTACAGCTTCTTGAAAATCACGCGCTTTTTGTAACTTTGGTAACCAATGGTTAAAATTTAATGTCCTTTTCAATAGCTTTATTTATTGTGTTCTTCATTGAACTTTAAATTGAAAATACACATGTTTATAAAGCAACGAACGCCTTAAACCGTCCTTTTTGTCCCATATCGATATCTTTTAAAATTGAGAAGTTAAAGGCAGTCAATGTTGAAATCATCACAGAGTTTTACGTGTTTTTTAACACGCGTTTCGAGTACCTTCCATACCGAATAAAAAAAACGTGCGTCACTAGCTCTTGGACTACTAGGAAAAAACAAAATCTTCCTTTTTGTTGGAGTCGGTTAAAAAAATAAAATCCTTTGTGAACCTCAGGTCATTGTCAAGTTAATTTGTGCAAAATAATAACAACCTAGGTGATAATCGATTGATTGGTGATAAGCTTGTCGAAAGAGAACGTTTCATTATGAGGATGATGACACAAACAAAAAAAAGTGATTTAGAAATATGCAATATTTATAGTTTTTAAAATACACCCGCGCTACGAAATAGGTACCTACCTACGTAACAATTGACTCACGCTATTTTTATAGCTTGTGCTTAATGTCTGCCTCATTATGAGGATAATGACACTTTTGAAGCACATATTTTACAGCTGATTCTAAATTATGACGATGTATTAATAAACAAATTTATAACTGATCATCTGTCTGTTATTTCGATTTCTTACGAGTTTTTGAAAGTTTATTTTGCGTTTCCAGAATTTTTGTTTCTTTATGCCGACATCATTTAACGACAACTGCGGACCCATTTTTATTAAAGTTGCCATACTATCAACTATAGTACCCAAACTTAAAGTTTTGGATAGGTACTTTTCAGCCGAATACCTACGTTAAACCAACATTAACACTAGTTAACTGCAAGCAAAATGGACGTTTGCGGGTAGGTAACTGAAAAAAACTCGTGAGAGGAATATTTAAACAAACTCGGGCTTGCCGTTGTTTATATTATGGCATTTCCATGGCTCCTCTATTACAAGCTCCCAGGTTCTATTTCGAGAACTGGTGAAAGTATCAATTAGATTTTCAATGTACTTATTATTAATAAAAAACTTTTTAACAAAAAAAAAACCCTTCAAAACAGCCACTAAAAAGAGGAAAATAATTGAGCTCGCACACCAATTTAATTATTATCTACTTTTTAACCTACTTCATATCTTATTAAATTGGCGCCGAACTCAAAATTTTATTATTTCCCTCTTTTGAGTGGCTTGTTCCAAGAAGATTTTGTTTTTTGTTAAAAAGTTTTTTAGTTACTTTACAATACGTAGTTTGCACGTTATTAGCCGACTTCTGTCATGATATTTGATTATTAAATAACCAAAAAAAGAAAAACACTTATTTACTTTAACTAAATGTGTCACCAGCTATTATATTATACGTTACTATAGCTCACTTCTACAAACTTTTTACGCTGTGTCAAAACTGACATTTACCTTAACGGTATTACAGTCCGTTACTCACTTTTTATTAAAATCAGCCGAACTACTGAACTGATTTAAGTAATATTTATATAGAACCACCCCGAAGGTATGCCCTAATAAATAAAACAATAATCATCAAAATCGGTTCACAAATACAGGAGAAATCTGTGAACATATAAAAAACATATGTGCCGAATATAGAACTTCCGCCTTTTTTGAAATCGGTTAAAAAATAATAAATTGAAAATATGATTTGGTACTAGTCCCAAATAATCCTAACTGTAGAAATCGATAGTCTGCTGTCAGCTTTGGTTACTAGTGACCCACCCTATATAAAGTATTGGTAATACAATTTTCCATTTTTAAACTCGTTTGATTTTTGGTTGTTGGTATAAATAAACACTGTAATATTTGCGTACTTATATTTAGTTTCCCCAATATTAAAACTTGAATCGATAGTCGTAGATACTGACCAGCGCAAAAAATATAAATTTAAACAGCTGCTGCACAATCAAACCAAAGCACTAGTTCTCCTTTCGGACTGGCAAAGTTATTAAAATAGATTTACTATTATTTTGCCAGTCATTGTAAAATTTAAATTACAGCAAAACTCAGCCGACCCTAAGGTTACTGCCGTTACTGGTACCCCAGATGTTTATATTTTTATTTCACACAAATACAGAAAGTAAGAATTAGAAATCTATACTTATATTAAAAAGCTGAAGAGTTTGTTTGTTTGTTTGGTTGAACGCGCTAATCTCAAAAACTACCAGTCCGATTTGAAATTTTTTTTTGTTAGATAGCCCATTTATTGAAGAAGGCTATAGGCTATATAATGTCACGCTACGACCAATAATGAAAAATCCAAGTGTGCAAGCTTTCACGGCCGGCATTGTTCCAAATCTTCATGGTTTCCGGGCTTGTAGGCCGTGGTCCGGTGGTATTTCTACCTGACGTTTCGTCTACAACTGCGGTAGACATTCTCAAAGGCGATGTGGCAGCGGTCGAAGTGTCCTCCTTGGCGGCTCACACACTAACCTGTGAGCCGTCAAGGAGGACACTTCGACCGTTGCCACATCGCCTTTGAGAATGTCTACCGCAGTTGTAGACGAAACGTCAGGTAGAAATACCACCGGACCACGGCCTACAAGCCCGGAAACCATGAAGATTTGGAATAATGAAAAATGTTTGCAAAAACGGGAAAAATCATTCCTTTATTTTGAGAGCTTCCGCTGCGTAAACGGTTAAAGTTACGCAAAAATCATGTATGACGGAATTGTTCCACTTTAAAAGTTCTAAAAAAAAGTCCGCGACAGCATATGTCTATCTTTTAAGGTTGACTTTCTATAACTTTTTTTATGGTAATCAAATTTGTTCGTAATTATAATATTCAAGCGCACGAGCGAAGCGCGTGAGTAGTGTATTTATAATATTCAAGCGAACGAGCGAAGCGAGTGAGTAATGTAATTATAATATTCAAGCGAACGAGCGAAGCGAGTGAGTAGTGTATTTATAATATTCAAGTGAACGAGCGAAGTGTATTGTACCGGGGCTTTCTTAGCACCCGGGCGAAGCCGGACGGAGCCGCTAGTAGATAATATATAAAAATAATTCAAATCTAAGAACTGAATAACACAAATTTCAAGAAACGGGAAACATAATAATTCTGTCGGCAAACTTTTGCGACAGAAGAGCCAAGTATATGAGAAGCACAACGATTTAGAATTTTTCCAAGAGCCCTAAATTAATTTTGAAAAGTACTATACGGTTAATTTACATAGTGATTACTGACAACAAATTATAATAATACTAGCGGACCCGTCCCGGCTTCGCTCGGGTGGTATGAAATTATGATTTAATAGCGGTCACCCATTACTTCGCTCACGTATATTTAGTATAGCTGATCCGGCAAACGTTGTTAATAATTTCTTGAAATAATTACATTACTCACTCGCTTCGCTCGTTCGTTTGAATTTTATTAATACAGTACTCACTCGCTTCGCTCGTTCGCTTGAATATTATAAATACACTACTCACTCGCTTCGCTCGTTCGCTTGAATATTTTCGCCTACTCACTCGCTTCGCTTGAATATTTTCGCCTACTCACTCGCTTCGCTCGTTCGCTTGAATATTATAAATACACTACTCACTCGCTTCGCTCGTTCGCCATATATGTATTTTTTAAAGCTTAATATAAAAATCGCGATTAAAAATCAGGGGTTGATCGTATAAGGGTGAAAATTTAGAGTTGTATGTATTTTTCAATGCTGAATCATGAAAAAATTAAAAAAAAAAATTTTGTCCAAAAAATAAAAAAAAAAAAATTTGGGGTGGACCACCCTTAACATTTAGGGGGATGAAAAATAGATGTTGTCCGATTCTCAGACCTACCCGATAAGCATACAAAATTTCATCAAAATCGGTCGAGCCGTTTCGGAGGAGTTCAATTACGTACACCGTGACACGAGAATTTTATATATTAGATTATTAAGTTTTTATTATACATGGTAAAGGGTATCCTGACGTGTGGCCGACACGTGTGCGGCCTAGTCTAACAAACAAATGAAAATATAGTATGAAATTTTATTTTTAATTTTTACATTCAACATTTCTGAAGAGCCGCACACGCCTATCTCAAGAGCCGCATGTATAGAGGTCTTTATAATCAGAAAAGTTTCAAGTTTTTTTTTTTAATTTTCTTAAAGATGTAATCTCTTTAAATACCGACTATGCCGTAGTAGTTTATTGTAACATTGACTCCCTCCACAATAACTCTTCAAAAAAGTTGTCTTTTGATTAATAGAGAGATAAAGATTGAAGATTATAGACGCTCGACAACTGGAATTATTAGTGTCTATATATGATTAATAGAAAAACAAGAATTTTTTATAAAAAATACGGACAAGTTCGAGTATAACTCGCGCCTTGAGGGTTCCGTACCGTTAAAACAATTTAATAGTAAATAAAATGATAAAGTAAAATTAATTTCTAGAAATCTAGATAAGACCTAGGATTTTCGACTATCGTAGTTTTCCTGTATACTTTAAGTAAAGCGTTATATTCCCTAATTTTTTTTAAATTTTTGGTCCAGTAGTTTCGCAAATATTGTTTTTCAGAATATCTTTTTAAATATGTTATTTAAAATTACGAAAAAATATTTTTGTATTCCTCATAACAAGACTTTTTAAATGATACCTACCCCACATGATAATATAAAAAATTAAAAAAAAAATCGAGTACTTAATTTACCGGTTACTCCCTCTTTAATTTAAATTTCAAGTTTCTACATCGCATGGTTTCTGAGAAAATCGGCTGTGACAGACGGACACGTGAGTGATCTTATAAATAAGGGTTCATTTTTTCCTTTCGAGATAAGTAACCCCAAAAATATAATAATAGCTTTTAGTCTCCTCACTACAAGGAACATAGAGATTTTTCTTTTTTAATCGATCGTGGATTATTCGCGGTCCAGAGTGAGCCAACCTACTTAGTGATATGTATCTCGCCGTCCGAACTTGTGACTTCCAGCTTTTATTTTTTATGCTCGAAATATATCATGCACTCTAGCCCAACTTTGATTTCAGTATTGGTCGCTTTCCCATTATGCTAAAATAAAAAAAAGTTGCTTTGTCGCATTTTTATTGAATTAAACAGCTGTGACAGGAATGAATAAGCATTCTAACAATAAACGTAGTAAATAATAAATATACAACTTTTCATAGTATATTTGAACTTTTCGTGCGTGTAAAT
The DNA here is from genome assembly GCA_039654895.1 of Mongoloraphidia duomilia. Taxonomy (NCBI): domain Eukaryota; kingdom Metazoa; phylum Arthropoda; class Insecta; order Raphidioptera; family Raphidiidae; genus Mongoloraphidia; species Mongoloraphidia duomilia. The sequence goes on from CM077524.1 coordinate 14,425,529, forward strand.
TGGTTCATAAAGTATAAACGGGTGGCTTGCAACGTCAGTTCTAAACCAGTGGTCTGTGTACCGTAATTATATGAAAAAATATACCTACATAAAAATATCATTTTTTTCGTCTTTATATGTACATATATTTTATTTATATCGAAATAAACTAACATTACAATAGAAAGATATTTTTCAAGTTTACAAAATTTTAAAATAATAAATCTATTTTCACAACTTTTGGCGGTAAAAAGTTTGGAAACACTGGTGTATTTGGCTATAACAAAGTACGTACAAGACACAATAAGACATCAAAACATGCGTTAATATTAGAATAACGTAAGAAATGTATATGGCACGTCGAGTCGCTAAATATAATAGCGAATGTACAGATGTCGCGTTTATTCATTGCGAAAAATCAACATAACCTTGAAGAGTAAGCAGTTACAATGTCGCAGAGATTATGGCAACCCAAAACGTTTTACCAGCACCGTGCCACAACTCTCAACGTTTTTATAATACCACTTCCACGCTCTTATAATCACGACTCTTAAACTTTTTCATGATGATATTTTATAATTTAATAAGTTGCGTCGCGTTGGTTAACATATTGCCACTAGAGTCCGACCGAAGGCCAGTTTTTTGCTCGAAACCGAACTTCGGTTTTTCCTCATCTTCGGGCGAAGCCAACCGTGTTGTATAATGCTAAAAAAGCGAGTGAATATACTTATTATTGTAAGCTGAATTACGTTGAAAATGAGAAATATTTTTTCTTTTATTGTTTTTAGGGTTCCATACCTCAGTATGAAACCCTATTACCCTACCTACGATGTATGTCCGTCTGTCTGTCCGTCTTTTACTTTAAAAATTTTAATTAAATGTGATACGGAAAAATTTTGAAACACTAAAAAGAACAAAATAAAATAAAAGTTAAAAAAAACTTTATAAAAACAAGCTTATTTTTATAATTGTACGCGTGTCGGTCTCGCACTTGGCTGATTTTTTGAAAATATTCTTTGTTTGCAAAATTGTGTGTGTGATTTAAATAAAATATTACTCACTATATAAATATATAAATTCAATTTTGGCCAAAGGTTCAATTTTTAGCCAAATGTGGCCGAAGACAAAGCTTCGGTCGGACTCTAATTGCGACATTGGTATAGTTAGCCCTGCTTTTGATCATAGTTGATACAAAATTAGAAATAAATATTTTTATGATAGCTTAAGTGAAACGTTATATCAAAGATAATTGACATGGAAGCGTGGTCTAATCGCTAAACCAAATTTTGCTATACTTTCATTTTCTACGATCACGTCTAAGTTATCACAAACATGGCTAAGAACCATCTCTCAAATACTAGCTTTCAAACAAAAAAAATCGCATTGAAATCGGTTCATCCGCCGTTTTGGAGCTACAGTGCCATAGACAGACAAAGGCTTCAAATTATAACGCCGCTCTTTTTGCATGAGGGGTTAAAATTACTGTGCTTAAAATATTATTGTTTTACTCGTCACATGTAATCTTCGAAATACTGAGAAAAAAAACTTAATTAAAGCGTGCCACTCACTATACAAGCCCAGAGCCGACTTCCAACAGACCCAACAAGCGTCATCCAGGTTTGTCAACTACGTGGACCCTGCAAAAGAGTTCATTTGTACGTGAGTTTGGTTCTGTCGGCGAACAAGTCAGGGCGGACCTATCTGATAATGAATAAAGGGCTTAAGACATATTCGATTTGTAAAGGACATACCGTACTAAATTATGTAGAAAAGTATTAAATATTTGGCAACAGTCAACACTTAACATGATACTTATCTTAAACAATATACTTAATCTCCTTTGTTCTTTGTGAATGTTTAGTTCCTAAAAAATAGCCGAACGATTTAAGTTCAGTTGATTACCTCTCCTTTCCTTAGTTGTACAAAAAATTGGGAAACGGCAAGTGACAAAAATCAGCAATATTTTCTAAAAAATTCACTTTAATATACTACGATTATGTGTAGGTACACAATTTTGTTTTTTTGAATATAGTACCTCTTTAAATTTTGTTCATCAAAAAAAATATATATTGCGCAAGCTGTTGATGTAAAATAGTAAACATTTTTAATTAGTAGAAAAAACAGCTTGAAAAATTAATAAAAGAAAATATGTGTACTAACTGTAGCATTGGTAAATAATCAACAGCAGCTGCCATGTCACTTTATACACTGTGACGTCACGACGGTCACGATCGCATATCCTAACACGTCATGTGGAAATACATTTTTTAGTTTTTACAAATTATCAGAGGTTTCTGTTGACAAAAAAAATGAATCTAGTCAACTTAAGTTTTTAATTTTAGTGTAAATTACGTGTAAATTTATAAGTTAACAATATAACTTCTATATTATATAAATAATATTCATATTATAGATAAATTAAGTTAGTGCTACTGGCCAAAGACAAGAGCTAAGACTAAGACCATCAACAATTAAAAAAAATTAAGTTCGTACAATGCTTCGCTATACCAAAAATGATATGCAAATTATTATAAAAATATATTTTTAATGTAATTAGTTGTCATGTCCATCGTAACTATATATAAGAGATTAATGGGAAGTTGGACCGTGGGTTGATTGAAACTCAGTTAAAGTTTTAATTCGCAACGTTTCGTCTATATTTTAGACTTCTTCAGGCTCTTAAAACATAACACGAGTATGTCAGTAATAATCTGTAGTCATCATTCATTTACAGCGATAATATAATATTCAAAATTCTGATCAATTCTTTCAAAAGAATTTTGAATATTATATTATCGCTGTAAATGAATGATGACTACAGATTATTACTGACATACTCGTGTTATGTTTTAAGAGCCTGAAGAAATCTAAAATATAGACGAAACGTTGCGAATTAAAACTTTAACTGAGTTTCAATCAACCCACGGTCCAACTTCCCATTAATCTCTTATATATATTTTTAATATTATTAGCCTTTGGATATAAAATTCAAAATCTTTAATCTAATATTAAACATTTTTAAATTATAATTTTTAAGTTGTACTTTGCAAAATACCATTTATGTAAGTTCACGTTTTCCTTGTCATCTATATTTTTTAATACAATCAGTACATTTTCGTAAGGATCACTTTGCAGTTAGTATTGAATACACAAGCATGTTAAAAAAGAGCGTCCAGAATTGTTTTTGTATAATATAAAAAACAATAAAAAGGAAAAAATAGAGACAAAAAGTTTCAATTAAAGAAAATGTAATTCGGTTGAGTAAGGCGAACTGTTGAAACAAAACTGCTTGTGATCAAAATATTTAGGTTGTGCTTCAACGAATCGCTCAATATTTCTCAGATGTTGACATTTTAGTCAATTTGACGTACATTTTCGTTCTGTATTATAAAAAAGTCATGAGGTGTCGTGGGATACCCGACAGAAACTATGCTTCTTACGCATTGTATATAAAATCGAATTTATTTACATATAAAAGCTTTAGAAACTGTAGCAACAATACGCGCTGCTTAGCCAATGGGGTGCGTTACATCGACGCGTTCCAAGGCCACGTTCGTGACGTTTCACTTTTTGTGATTTAGATCCCCATCCCAAACGTGCGTAAGGGTACGTGCAGTACGCAGCTGGGATTCTAGATGGTAGCATGTATGGCATATGGTGGCTGAAATTATAAGAGCTTATAGGTTTGTACAACGAAGCTTTGATACTAGCATTGATACAAGCTTAAGTCGCGTTTGAAATGTCAGATAGCGAAGACGAATATTTGTGTTCGTCTGCTACAAAGTGGTATATTTTAAATACAAATTTGGGTAGGAACTATCATGTCCACTCTATTAATAGAAAACGATCTAAACATGGCGAATTTCATCATTTATACCAAGAATTAAAATTTTGCCCAAACCGCTTTTTTGAATATTTACGTATGGAACTCGTATGGAACCTAACATTTTTAAATACGTCTTAGAAAAAACTCAAAACAAATTAAATAAAAACTGGCAACATTTCGCTTATTAAACTAGTCACATCCATTGCGAAACTTGTAACGGCCATTTGACAGTTGTCACACGTTGACTGTAATAGTCAGCGCGCTGAAAGAATGGTGAGATACATTCTTGTATCTACCAGCTCTTATTACAGCGCTTATACCTGCTACACTCACTTCTTCGTTGTGTACGCTCGCATATATAACAATGCATTAATTTAAGCAAGCCCTGCTATGATCTACGCTACCATCGAGAATCCCAGCTCCATACTGCACGTACTTTTAAAAAGCATTGCTTCAAAAAATCCCATGCAAGTATACTCTATTCTTAAATCTCAGTTGCTGCTGGTTGATCTGCTTTCATGTAACCTCATTGTCCTATAAAACATTCTTCATGGATGTTAAAAAATGATTAATTATTATGTTGTTCACTTTTAAAAAGAATTTTATCCAGTTCATTTATGATGTGTTTTTAATGTTAAGTATCTGTTGCGTTATGTTTAATTAATTAACTGATGTCATTTAGTTATTTAGCCAGGCATGCGCGGCCGACGTTACATTTGGCAAGGTTAATTTGTGTATACATTTGGCATTTTTTCAAAACGTAACTTTTAGTTTAACAATAGTACAAACCTTATTATTACTGAACTTTGATAGATGGATTAAATATACTCAGGAGAATGGAATATCTGCAGGTGTTGCAAAATCGGGAAATCAGAACTTCTCGTTGGAAACAAAATCATTGGCACTATTTGAAAAATGTAGCAAATAGGGATGTGTAAATTGTCATTTAATGTGTCTCTCATGACCCACACATCCTGTAGCGGGCACCCAGGGCAGGATCTTTGGCAGGCCCTCCTACCAATCGCTTCGATTTTTAAGTCTTCTGTTCATCTCCCACTATACGGCTGACTCCTCCTAATCCTGGGTCCCGGGCTAGATCCCTGTCAGCCTCCATCCAGCTTGTGGGGGCCACGGTGGCTCTAAAAACACGAAATACATGTTCGACTTTGAAATAACTTTCATTAAAATAGAGTTCTCTGTAACATTGGTTGCAGAAAAATCAATCAAAAGCTGTACATATTTTTAAATTTGCGAGAAAAACTTTTTCCGTTCAATAATTTTATGTCAAAAATCAAAATCTCGGTTTATGATAACGTTTTTCTGATAATATAATATAATTTTAACGAATTATAAAGGACCGAAAAATATCTGTGATCACATATTTAATTTTAAAATTCATTTTAGCTAGAGGCAGACTAACTCACTGACGAACCGAATATATGATTGGTGGGATCCTTTTATTTGGAACATTTTTTCCAATTTGTCATATACATTACTAGCGCCTCGGTCCGGCTTCGCCCGGGTACTATGAATTTATGATTTATTAATACATTATTCACTCGCTTCGCTCTTTCGCTCCCGGATGCTATGAATTTATGATTCATTAATACATTACTCACTCGCGTCGCTCGCTCGCTTGCTCCAGTTATTATAGGCTATATGTCCTAAAGCAAAGTGTCACCTATCGAACAGTGAAAACACATTTGAAATCGGTAGAGTAATTTCTGAGATTATTCCCGATTTTCACCCGGACGAAGCCGATCGAACCAGTTATTATAACATAATATGTCTGAACGCAAAGTATCACCTATTGAACAGTGAAAAAAAACTTTCGAAATCGGTCTTCTGAAATTACTGCTGTTTTCACCTGGGTGAAGTTAAGCCGGCCAGTTTAAATTGTATATCTAAACCTTCCGTTTGATTCAATTTATCTAATCGTGAAAACGGGAACAAAATCTCATTCCCTTATAGTTACAGAGAAATCGGTCTTCTGAGATTACCCTCGATTTTCGCCCGGGGGAAGTCGGGCTGGTCAGTTGAAATTATAGTACATCTTAAACCTTCCTCGTGAATCAATCTATCTAATCGTAAAAACCGGAACAAAAGCCAATCAGTAGTTTCTGAGAAAATCCAGGGGCGTATTTAACGTAGGTGCAACTGGTGCAAAACACCGACGGACCTCGGGGCCCGTGGGCGTAAGACCTCTCCCCACCACTCTACTCTTTATAATAGGTTGGTAAGACAGAATTAGGGAGGAGAAAAAATTTAATTCTACTAAAGTTAAGATTTAAGATTTAAAAGTTAGGGGCCCGAAGGAAGCCACCGCGACCTAGTTTCTTATCAGTTTTTTAGCATTCCTAAATCCTAGGCTATATATAAAGTCAAGAATCCTCACTAAACTGACGTCTTTGAAGTCCTTTGGAAGCATCAAGGGTGATCCAAAGTGTTTGTATTTTGTCTGTACGATGGCTTCACACTTACAGAGAATATGTACAGCAGTTTCTTCTGCTTCTTTGCATCTATTACACAAGGCGTTGTCGGCAGCGCCCATTCTATGCAGATGTTTGTTTAAAAGGCAATGTCCCGTTAGTAGACCAGTCACTGTTCTTAGATTGTTCCTGCTAAGATTGAATGCTTCTAAAGTTCTTTTCCTTTAGAGGTTCTACTAAAGTTAGAAGAGGTGTTCGGTAGTTTGGTTGTAATTTTAAATGTCGATATTAAGTATAATATACTCTTGCCATTAAAAAAATTCTTATAGGAATGAAAAATTTAAAATATGTTTGTCCATGATTTGAATAATAATAATAATAATAATAGGTAGTAATAATACTGCACTGGTCCCTACAGGTGCTTGCACCGAAGGTCTAAAAGACTTAAAAACGCGCCTGAGAAAATTGGGCACAGACAAACAGACAGACGCGGCGAGAAACTTTGTTTTATAATATGTATTGATACACTACATGTTACGCTGCAACTACGCCGATTGAAAAGTTAAACATGCCAGGCTAAAATTGTATGCTTAATATGTAATAAAAACAGGGCCTCTTTCTCAGTAATCGTATTCTTTATAAAGGAGTTCCACTGTAGTTTCAACTGATATAAATTGCAGCTATTGATACTAAAGGTAGTCATTTTTTGAATTACACTAAACCAGTAATTCTTTGTTTTTCACGGGCTGGACCTTAATTACATTAACTATTTTCTGAAGTCTGCATAAACTCAAAACTGAAATTATTAAATGATCAATTTTTGTGTCTTTTTGGTATGTAAACTTGAAAAAAAAATATCCTACAGCATTGGTAGATTCCCTTGAGGTATCACGAATCCCAGTTTGGGAATCGCAGCGGCTACTCTAAAATATTTAACATGATGTTACCGGTGCTTAATGTGATGTTAACGTTAAGACTTCTCGACCATTAAATCTTATTCATTGAAATATGCCCAGATTTGATAAAATATATATGCTTTGGTAAGCCTTGACCGTACACTGGCAAAGACCCAACGTGATGATATTTAAATGCGTTTTGATTGACCTACCTTCTCCCTATGTAATACGAGGTATGTATTTATGTACACTCTATATACACACACCATGTGAAATATCAGGGACAGCGCTTGTCAGTGGACAATGATTAACCTAGGGCACAAGATAAAGAAAGACCAGCTGAATCATTCAACTACTATGATTCAACTGTCGGCATTTTGATATTCATCGGCAAATTTCTATGACCTTGAATTACGCTATCGACACATTCAATTTCACTGCACAGGGTAGTTAGAGCGATTACACACACAGCGGTTTGTGTCGACTCGGCAACCGAGGCGGTGCCGACTCGACGATGACACACAAAGCGGTTTGTGCCGACTGGGCAGCCGAGGCGGATGTCGACTCGACGATGACACACACAGCGGTTTGTGCCGACTCGGCAGCCGGATCGGTTGCCGACTCGACGATGACACACACAGCGGTTTGTGCCGACTGGGCAGCCGAGGCGGATGTCGACTCGACGATGACACACACAGTGGTTTGTGCCGACTCGGCAGCCGGTTGCCGACTCAACGATGACACACACAGCGGTTTGTGCCGACTCGGCAGCCGAGGCGGATGTCGACTCGACGATGACACATACAGCGGTTTGTGCCGACTCGGCAGCCGAGGCGGTTGCCGACTCAACGATGACACACACAGCGGTTTGTGCCGACACGGCAACCGAGGCGGATGTCGACTCGACGATGACACACACAGTGGTGTCAACTCGGCAGTCAGGCGTTTCTTGTGGAGAACTATATATCGAAGCGGCTGAGAGTCAGCTTTCAGTCGGCAGGCAATTCTCGCCGCGGTGTGTGTTTTGCATCATTGAAAAAATCTAACATATGTGTCGACTCGGCAACCGCCTCGGCACAAACCGCTGTGTGTATCATCACTCTTAGAGTTCGTATGCAGGTACTACACAGGCTTGCGTTAACTGCACAGTTGCTATAAGAATATGACGGTCTATGCAGAATGCGTACTCAAATTCGGTTTTACACCTTGAATGCTAAATTTATAGCAATATATTTCTGTAGATCAAGATTATTGAATGCTAAACCTATAGGGTTCGGGATTAGAGATTTTCAACCTTGAAGAGCGCAAGCAAATTTTTTAAAAGCACAAAAAATGCATCCCTAATTTGAAAAAACATTTTTTTAAATATGTTGTTAATAGACACTAATAACCTGTTGTTGACCGTCTATAACAGGGGTTCCCAAAGTCAGAGTCGCAACCCCAAGTGGGGTCAAGGGCTGATTTTTTAGGGTCACGGCCTGTTTCCGTGATTATAGAATTTATAACTCTCGTGATTATACCATTAAATTCGAATAATAGAAAAAAAAACTAAATTAGAACACGAAATCAAATAAAAACGGAGTGAAGTGGCGGGAGGGGGTCCCTGAGGTAATAAAGAGAGAGTGAGCCCTCCCATCCGCCTCCTGGCGCCCCTTACCCTGTTCATTCGCTCCCACTCCCAAGAACTGAAAAATCTTTTTTATAGACTATTTTGTACATTGTGGGAAAAAATGTTTAAGGGTCACGAAGGCTTTTGCAATTTTAAAGTGTGGTCATGATCAAAAAAGTTTGGTAACCCCCGGTCTATAATATACAATCCTATTCTATCATAAAATTTTATCAGTTGCAACTTTCATTATGAAACTATTTTTAGTTATCAAATTATAACGAGAAATCTATATACGGTTTTTAATATAAACATAGGAAATACAATCAATATGATTAGACAATATGATTAGACACCTATACCGTAACTAAATTCACTATATTAGTGAAATTAACATAAGAATATCAGACGAATTATCGCCATGATATTTATATAGAAGGCTATATAGGAAAAATGTAAATGCACCGCCGGGAATCGAACCCAGAACTCCCAATTTCGCGTCGGGAAAGTTTCCAGTTACTACACAGTGCCCAACAGCATACATTCAATTCTTCCTATATATGCAACGATGACCACAGATCCATTAACTGCGAGAGCTATTATTTTATAACAACATTACAATGAATGCTGGCTTTCTCATGGCCCGGACGCGCCTTATAAATCAATTTATAAGGCTATATAAATATCATGGCGATAATTCGTCTGATATTCTTATGTTAATTTCACTACATAGTGAATTTAGTTACGGTATAGGTGTCTAATCATATTGATTGTATTTCTTATGTTTATTTTTAGTTACATAAACGAAAATTAGTGCTTACTGCCAGTTTTTAGGATTCAGTACCTCAGAATGAAAAAACTTAACCCTTATAGGATCACTCTCGTGTCTGTCTGTCCTTAAATTCCCACGGGAAACGGAAAATTAGACATAGAGCTGTATCATTGTTTGTGCCGTTGTATACACGTGGAGTACCGTTAACGCGCTCGCATGCCACCACGAAGAGCCAGGTTCACATCCAACTGACGATACGTGATTGTTTTTTTTTATAATATAAACATTTTGGAAATTAATTTTATTAAATTTGATACGGAAAAATTTTGAAACACTAAAAAGTACAAAGTAAAATATAAGTAAAAAAACTTTTTAAAAACAAGCTTAAATAACTAAATCTGTTAATTTTTTACCCCTATCTAACCCCTTATTTTTTGTACGGAACCCTCAATGCTCAGTCTGACTCGCACTTGTCCGGTTTTTTCTTTGAAGTGTTTGTAAACATAAAATCAATGTATATTCTAAATTTAGTTTTGAATCTAAATTGCATCTAAGCACGCCACTGCTGTGTGCATATATAAAACAAATACATGTAATAGCAAATCAATCGGTCGTTATTTTTTTTAAATCTCTTGTTCTTTTCAGTGCAATGGCAGTAAGCAAACACTACACATCGGTTCTGCGCGGTCATTGCTCCGTTTCCAGGTTAGTGTTTGTTTCCTTTGAGATTTTGTTTTCAATTCACCCCCTCCCTACATCGTCTACTTCCGTTATTAGTATTGTGCAATTGTGTGCGCCATCTTGTTTTCACAGTGTAAATGTAAAGGTCAAAAGGTCGTGTCTTGTATTACTGAAAGTTATTTTCAAATGTTTATGATTATTTTTTTACGATAAATACTCATCATTTCAGTGTGTGATCAATGTTTTAGTTATGTTTTGTTTTTACCTGACTACGACAAAACTAAATAGGATGATTTTTTTTATATAACTTATATACTCGTTTATACACACAGTATACCTACTGTGAAATCTCATTTAAACGTCCTGCAACGGGTCTGACATTTAAGCGGGAAACCCTCATTAATTGTTCTCCTGTAATAAAAAATAACAGTTTAGTCACTTCTACCACAACTTTTTTTATATTGGTGAATGTACATTTCAAGAGCTATGCTCCCATCTTCAGCTCATACCAAACTAAAGTCATTACAATTTTCTTACTCTTATAATATAGGTACTTAATCTAAAGCAGGTAATTAATCCAACAGTGGTAGAAGTGACTAAACTGTTATTTTTTAATTGTTAAACAACCACAGTGCTCTTAATTATTTCTATTCTGTTCTCCTGTACTTATTTTTCAATAATTTTAAATCGGAACATTTTTATGGAATTTTACTGTAACAATATTTAAAGTTGATACAGTAGAACCTCGATTATACGACCTGTTGTGAAACGACCCTACGTCGAATAATCGAAAAACTCGTATAATACGGACTTTTTAATAAAATAATAAAATCAACATTAAAAAATATTTATATTAATCATACAAGAACAATTGCATTGTTCAAATAAATCGGGCTCTTGCGCACGAAGGCTGGGTTATTACGGGGAGTAAAAATCTGATGTAAGAACTCGGTTTAAACGGGCTCGGTCAATCCGAGTTCTACTGTACCTATTTAAAAAATTGTATGAAAATTATAAATCTATTTTTTATTGAACACATTTTTTAATGAGTTTAATATGGTATGGGCTTTTTTCTTACAATGTTTTCCTATAAAAAATAATCAGTTTCAAAATTCAAAAACCAACATTATGGTTTTCAAAAGTTTGATGTTACTGTTGAAATACGATATCAACAGTATTGTACAAAATTATGTTCATATTATAATATTCATTTCGATAAATATTTATCTATTTATCTATAATTTTTTACTTAAACAATTTTTAATATCTCTTCTGATTATTCAAAAAAATATCAAAAAATGCAATCGGGCTTAGTTTGCATTTTTGTTCAACAAAAGATGTAATTTTAATTGTTTTTAATATTTCCTCACAGCCATGAAATTCAAAACCGAAAGTTTAGTTCAATTTGATCACTGAAAATATTTATAAAGTAAAAATTTTTATTTTTATTGCAGATTTTAAATCTTAACTGAAAATGGCGTCTCAACTCGAAGTAAGTAATTTAGTTTAAAACATTTTAAAAAACACGTGACAATTTACAAATGAACTTTCATATTGTAAAAATCTATCGCACTTATATATTTTTTGCCAATTAAATTTTAAATTATAGATACTCGCCTGTGGTCGAAATTCGACCAATTAATTGTGTCTGTAAAATAACGAAATTATAATTAGAATTTATAACATCAACATAACTGTACCGATAACGAAGAAATTCCACAAAACGATACTCTCTACAAATTAATAGTTCATAGAATCTCCGTGATGTGTCACCAAAAGTCTCAAATTACACCAAACAGCGAGAGAAACAACGCTATGTATTTGTTTGCATGTAATATTCTCCTGTGCAAGGAAACTTTATTTTACCTACCTTAACGGAAAGAAACTCACATGATTTTTTTGGTGCACATCTATGGCACAGTACCTTTCGAATGATATGAGTTTCGTTCCCCTCCTTTCATAATAAATAGTAAAAAAAGGTACCACAATTTTCGGTGTTCACGTATTATTATTATTGATGTAGATAAATCAACTTAATGAGTGACTTTCAGCTTGATATGCAAAGAACCCCAAACGTATTAATTTTATTACAGAATTTATTTTTTAAACTGCAAAATATTTTTTATGATTTAAATCCTACGTGCTGGATTTATTTTAAACCTGTTATGTTTTTCGTTACAGATATCAGATTTATTTATCGTTTCTAAAAACTACACAGCCACAAATGAAGACGAAATAAATTTGCAAGAAGGCGACTTAGTTGAAATACTCGACACTGTTGATATTGGACCTGCAGCAAAGTGAGTATAAAGAAAATAACTTGAAAAAAAATTACCTACTTGATACTTCAAAAAAGGAATCACAACCCATTAAATAATGTGTACCCTTCATTTTATAATCACCTTCCCCACCTAGTAGTCCAGTCACTAGAGGAAGTCCACCTTGCGTTTTGTGCAGCAAATGATTTTATTTTTTTGTGTCCTCAAGCATGTTTAGGAGATGTCAAATCCCAGTTTGCGACCTCTAAAACAGGGCGGGGGAGTTTTGGTGGGCTAAAAACCACGATTTTTTTGCACTTTTTTCGGTTTCTTGCTTATAACATGGAAACTACTGGTCCTATCGAAAGAATGGTCCTATTCAAAATTAAAGGGCACTTCAAAATGCACTAGTCAAATATGTTTATGTTCCCATTTTTACCGGCTCTACAGAACTTAGAAAATCGCCAAAATTGACCAAAATGAAAAAAAAGCATTTTTTCAAGCTTTTAACTATTGAAAAACTCGAATAGCCTATAACCTTCCTTATTAAACGGGCTATCTAACAAAAAAAAATTTCAATTCGGATTGGTAGTTCCTGAGATTAGCGCGTTCAAACAAAAAAAAATAAACTCTTTTTTTGTTTGAACGCGCTGATCTCAGGAACTACAAGTCCGATTTAAAAAAAAAAAATTTTGTTAGATAACCCTTTATTAAGGAAGGTCAATTAGAATTAAAGTAATATTTTTTCTTTAGTTTTAAAATCACCTTTTCTACCTACAGTAGATAGGAAAGGTGATTTTAAAAAGAAAGAAGTCAATTAGAGTTACAAATTATTTTATCCTTTTTAGAGGCATTCTAATTTAAGTCGATTTAGTTTTTTTTCTGGGTCGAATGTCACTTAATATTATTTTGAGAATTGTTTTATTATAAGAATAAAGATTATTGACGCTACGCTATAATATGTATTAATCGATTGATAAAACGAAAAAATAAATAAGGGCCCGCAACAAATCAAGTCATAATATTTGTTTTAATATTCCAACTGAAAAATTCTTCAGATGTCTCTTCTTTTCTTTCGATTACCTATATTTTCCGTAAATTATAATGTGTTACCTATTAGGGTGGGTCAAAAAAATCAATTATTTTTTTTTTACAAGTGACACGGAAAAATGGTTTGCTAGACACCTTAAAAAAATTCTCACCAAATATGAGCTCTTAATTTTAATAGGAAGATCCTCCGCATCACAGTTTTTTATTTTTTTCTCAGTCCAATAGAAAAAAATTCATACATCATCATTAATTGATGAAATGTTTTAAGAGAATTTTGTAGGAAATTTAATGCTCTACAAAAAAGGTATCTTATATTTTTTTCCGCAAACCTCACCATTTGAAAGAATATATTGAAGATTTATAATAGTCATTTATTGTCGAGTTATAAAATTCATAAACAAAAATGAAATTTGTCTTAAAATAATCAAACTTAAATCTTCAATATCTTTCAAATGGTGAGGTTTGCAAAAAAAATGTAAGATACCTTTTTTGTAGAGCATTAAATTTCCTACAAAATTCTCTTAAAACATTTTTCTGTACAATCAATTAATGATGAGGTAGGTATGAATTTTTTTCTATTGGACTGAAAAAAAAATAAAAAACTGTGATGCGGAGGATCTTCCTATTAAAATTAAGAGCTCATATTTGGTAAGAATTTTTTTAAGGTGTCTAGCAACCTATTTTTCCGTGTCACTTGTAAAAAAAATTTGATATTATTGACCCACCCTATTACCTATATTGAAGCGAAGAATATTTCTACAATTTATTTTAAATTTTACCATTTGCCACTGATAGAAATATATCACATCTAATCTTAAAATAAATCGAAAATAACACTTATTCATGAACTGTTTTATTTTTAGAAAACCGAAACTCGACCCTGAATTGGACATAGCAAGTTTAGCCGGAAGTGGCCTTCTAGATTCTTCAGCAGCGAAACATAAATTATCAGTACGACCAAAACGAAAATATAAAGATCCTAGACAGCTCAATTACAATCCTGAATCCAGGTATGTAAATACGCTAAAAAGAAAAAAAAAGAAATGCAATACTAGTTGACTTCCTAGTGACAAGTAGAAATTTTATCTGCATTGGTGATATTATTATATTTTGAGATTAACATCTACATTCTGATATCTTCTTTAGTTTAACATACAACATCTCTACAGACAAATAACAAAACAAACAAGTTTCAAATAGAGATTTAAATTTATAATTATTCTGATATTTGGCAAAATTTCCGTTTCACTTAATATACCTATTAGGCTTCAAAATTAGGCATTAGTCCAAAATTTGTAATGAACTTAATTATTGTGAAACGAACTAATTTAATCTATTACTTGATAGGATTTAATTTTATTATTATTTATTTTAATTAGCTTTTACGACTAAATCAACCGCCAAAAAATCTCTAAAAAAAGTTTAAAAAATATAAAAATGAACTTTACGTAATTATTGAATAAGCTCTCTAATTGGGCCGTTCCGCATTTTTTATAGCATCATCAGAGAGCTCATACCCAACCTATAATACTGCTACAGTTAGATGCTCGCCGAGCTTTTATTTTGAGAGAAAACCTCGGAGAAAACTAATTTACAGTTGTCAATAATAATAGTGCAGTTAAAACGCGCGCGACGTAATGTGACGAACAAATTATCGCCCAGTTCGTCCGTCGTTCATTGATTCGTGTATTTTACCATGATGACGCAGTTATACCGTGATTAGCTGGACTGCTCGGATCAGATTACGTCACAACAATATCAAAAATCACTTTTTGATAGAAGCATGTAATTTTAATCGCATATAAAATTGTATTTGGAGGACAGTGTGGTGTAATGGTCATCGTGCTGTCCTCTGGATCAGACTGCCGTGGGATCGAATCCCACCTCTACTCATGGATATTTTGTGATGTCGTTTTCAACCCAGCTTTGATATTTAATGATACTGGCCAGATACCTTATTTGGTGAAGCCACCTCCCCTCCCACAAGTGATATTCTCTTGTATGTGTGCATATGCTCTATATATTATGAGTGAAGTGACCATCCGTCCCGATTTAGGCGGGATAATCTCGATTTTGAGCCACGTGCCCCGATTCAACAACCGTCCCGCTTTCATTAAATCACGTGCACTAAGAATGTTTATTTTTTTGTCATATTTTACCTACTTATACAGTATTTTATTTATCAATAATTATATAAATTAGGTATACCTACCTTAAAAAATAAATAATATTTAAAATATAAATATAAGCTTTGAAATTTATATACATATCTTTATTTCAACGTTTTTTGGGTTACCAAAACGTAGAATTTCTAGGTTTTGGTAGCCCAACATCCAAAACCAAAAAGGCTGATTTTTAAAGATCATCTTGTCCCGCTTTTTATTGATATTCAGAATCTGATCACTTTAATTATGAGGCCATATAATATTATACAATTGGATATACCTTAAAAAAATATGTTTTTCTTCGTGTCTGTTAAATTGTATCTTAGTTATGTAAGAATAGCTGGATTATATTATCAGAAACATGAATTTTATTTTAGCGGGACAACCCCATTCTTTAAAAACAAATGGAACATATCTTGAACGTTTTTGATGTCCTATCAGCGCAGCCCTCTCTTTATATGGTTATTAAAATCTGCAATACTATGCTTCATAAAAAATAATGTCACTTTGAGAAACTTAAAAACCTATCTCTAAGAATATATTTTAGATTTTCTGAAATAAATAATAACAGTATCTATTCTTAACTGTTTTGAGTCTGAGTAACAGATTATATTATTAATTTCTGTGCGGCAGATTTCATGACAATCTTCAGAGAAGAGCCAAATATTCAGTATTTTTGAAAAACTGAAACAAAATTTCACGAGTATCTGTTAAAATAGTATTTCCTTTGCTAATTATATATGCATTTCTTAATGACGACAGTTAATGGCGTGTTATTTTGTACACAACTTTAGACAGGCGCCCACGGAAATTCTCCAAGTCAAAGCCATGACTCACAACTTAGTACACAACATATATATTTATATAAACAGTGCATTTTAGATGCCAAAAGTTTCTCGCTATCAGAAAACTTTTCTGCAATCAACTGTTTTAAATGTCACGATTTTATGTACGATAATTATCTGTCAGACCTTGAAATTTTGATCATTTCATCAAAATAAAAAACCGTTAATAATCTAGTCCAGCATTTCCCGAAATATGGGTCGCGAGCGAATATTGGGTGGGCCCTGAAAAATAGGACGGTACATCGACCGACCGGCCACGTATTCAATTAAGTATTAAAATTTTCGATTGCAACTGAATGTTTTTTTTCTTATTTGAATAGTTCTTCATTCATATAGTTATGCCCCTTTTTTCTTCATGACAACCAAGAGGTGAGTCCCGAATTTGGAAGTTATTGTTATAGGTGGGTCGCGGTCCAGTCAACTTTGGGATCTAGTCTGTTCATGAAGTAAATTCCCTGTCTTCAAAGAATATTATCTTGCTGCACCTTTCATGGCAGAGCAAGTGCTAAATGTACCCAGTGTCGTTGCTAAGTTCATCAGCGCCCAGGGAAAGATTCTGATTTCGCGTCCTCAAAAAATTATTTATTAAGAAAATGCTTTACCCATTACTACGAATCGCATCGCTGATTGAGTCTCTCTCAATTTAGATATTTCTGCTGTACCTACTATAGTAATATTGACATTTGACATGAGACTAGAGGCGGAATAGCAGTCTTGGTCGCCCTAGGCCGTTCAGTACCAGCCACCCCTTTCTGCGAACTTTTCAGCTTAGAAATGTGAAGTTATACGAAAATCGGCATTGCGTTCGGTTCAACCATATGAAATGACTGCCATAGTTATAGTTTTTTATTGTCAGAGACAAAGTAAGACAGCCATATTTATATAGCTAGAGGAACTACAAATACTGTGTCTGGTAGTAATTATAAGACTATATAGAATTTTCTCAGTGCACGACGCCTCGACGTACTCGTCGCGCCTCGCACGTGCTTGAGCTAGATAGCGGGCACTCGCTTCCGCCGGTCGCGGGCGCAGATTGGCCGCTCCGTTCTAGGCCTGGACCTAGTCGGCCTTATGGAAAGTCTGCCACTGCATGAGACCGTACAAAATAGATCGCTGACATTTCCAAAATGTATGCAAAATAAGTGTATCTTTATTGAAATGGTATTTCTTATTTCAGATGGCTGGTAAGAGTAATCCCAGAAAGCAGCTCAACAGATCTAATTATCAAAGAAGGATGGGTTCCCAGTGGTATATTAAGACCCGCTGATGAACCATTGATTTCCACAGGAACAATCCCAGCTGATGCTTCTTATAGAAGAGAGTAAATATTTTTATCATTTACGTATTTGCCAAAGAATGTTTAAAAATTGCTTCTGTGAATTTCCCGCAAATCTCGATCCATCGAGCTATGTCAAAGTTCTCCGTTTATAAATATCTTCAAATTGGTTTCTAATGTTCATAATTTAAATAAAATGAACTTGGCGGACTGTTAATCTCATTACGGGTTTCACAAACGGGAACTAAACTCAACCGGAATACTAAACTTTGTCTTTATTTCCTAACAAATATAAGACGTATATAGAATTGAACCTTGCGTAATAGTTTAGGAGACGCTCTGAGTCATAACAAGCTAGCAAATGCTCTCAATAGCATACAATAAGCATCCATCTTAACTTAACTTAATTTGGAAAAGATCTTACAGACCCAAAAGAAATATAAATGGGTGGGTGACCTAGAATTCAATACCGTTTTCACTTTTCAATAACCATGCTGAATTTCAAAAAGATTAGGAGATTGTCTAAATTCGTAAAATAAGTTCAGAGATCGACGACTGACGTATGTATATTTTTTACGCTATCACAAAATGTCGGATGCTAACAGAAAACGGAGCACTGAATTCGAGTAGTGTTTTTTATGGGTTTAGTAGCTAGGGATATGTGCTAAAAATGTGTGTAGTAGTTTTTTCATATTCGAAGGGTAATAATAATATAAATAGATATCTATATTTCAATATCTTCATATCCTAATTCTTTAATAGCTTGACTTTTATTATTCCATAATTGAATATTGTACCAGAGGTTTAAGAGAATTAACCCCATGTAAAAAATGAATATATAAAGATCTATTTTGAATATGCAAAACCTGTGTTTAACCGTAAATCTTATTTTC
Organism: Mongoloraphidia duomilia; assembly: GCA_039654895.1. Classification (NCBI taxonomy): domain Eukaryota; kingdom Metazoa; phylum Arthropoda; class Insecta; order Raphidioptera; family Raphidiidae; genus Mongoloraphidia; species Mongoloraphidia duomilia. Next base: position 14,444,205 of record CM077524.1, read on the forward strand.
AGGGCAGTTGTTCGAGAATTGGTGGACACAGAGGAAGAATTTTGCAGAGATTTAGAGACTGTTTTAAGTAATTATTATCATCCAGCAGCAGAAGCTGGTAGTCCAGCTGCTGTATTAAAACCACCGAAATGTGTAAAAGATAATCACGATCTCATCTTCGGTAATCTTAGAGAAATTGCTGAGTTTCATAGAACGTAAGTATTTGAAAAGAAAAATCGGTCAAGTACCAACTCCATTTGTAACACAGAGGGTTCCGTACTTGCAACTTTAATATCCCACGAATTTCTAAGGCTCTTATCTCAGAAACCACCAGACTGATTTTGATGAAATTTACTTATTGCTAGTCGTAACCGTGAAGACTACATATCTACCAAATTTTGTTTTTAAACCGGGGGATATAATATTGTATCAAAATTGGCCAGTCTGTAAGGCCCTCACGTCGTCATTTTGGACTAAAAAAGAAATTAAAAAATGTGGTCTTACAGTACTCGATGAGACCAAATTATTCATAAACAACTATCTTAAAAAAATTAATTGATTTTACCTTTTCGAGCCCTGTAAAATTAGAATTTGTCTAGGTTTAGGCCATCAAACTAGATAATATATTATGTCTATTTCATTATCGTAGCACTTTGGAAACTAGAAGGCTGTGATAGACGGATAGACAGACAGACACAGACAGAATAGTGAGAACCATAGGGTTTCATTCTTTGGATACGGAACCCTAAGTTGTTTCATATTAAAAATAATCTTAGAAATGAAATCTTATACATTTCACTGATTTTAGGGTGTTAATGGATGGAGTCAAATATTACTACAATGAGCCAGTTATGCTCGGACGAGTTTTTTTGAGATTAGAACGAGATTTTGATAAACACGTTGCTTATTGTCGGGATGAACCTTTGGCACAACACTTTTTAGAGAACAATCTAGAAGCAAGCGATTATTTTGAGGTATGTCATTACTATATTATTTACTAAAAAATTGAAAGAAAAAAAATTATATTTTTTTTCTCTCAATTTTATCAGAAAAACAAAAAATATTCTATTCTCTATAAGGCATATCTTTTTAATTATTCAATTTAATTATTCAATACAAAAAGTATCTGTAGTAAAGTAGTAGATAATTCGATTTTAAACAAAAAATCTCTCGACAAATTTTCTGTAAAATGTACCGTTACGGAGATACAGTCCAAAACCTGTTCGCACCCCTTTTTCAAGATGGCGGCAAATGGGGCGACCGCCGACACCGAAAACTCAATTGTAAACTTATACCGACCTGGGTCCCCCCTACGCAACGAAAAAAAACCTTGTCCTACCTAAAACGCAAACCTAATGTAACATTTTAATGGGCTACCTACTTAGCAATAATTATAGTAGGTACAGTAAAATTACACTTTTACCTTGAAAAAATGTACGAATGAGACTTCTTTTTACCAAAGGGTTGAGGGATATATGACAAATTAAAAACCAAAATGACGTATCCCCACCCCCAGCTCAAGGTGGCCAAATCTTGAAAAAATTTTGAAATCGATTTTTCTCGTTTTCTACTGGTCTTACGCAAAAACTTTTTAGACAAGAAATGTTGGAAATGGAATTTTACTCATTTTTGGTCATAGCCGTGATACCGTGTAGTTGATATTTCGAACGGTAGACGACGCCGAAGTTACTAAAAATCTGTTTTTCCCCATTTTCTCCCAGTGCGAGGTGGTTTTTCGGATCACTGTAAATGTGAAAGTTGCAGAATTTGAAAAAATGTACAAAAATCAGTTTCAGTCATGCGATTGCTACAAATAATCTCCGAGTTACAGCGCTTCAAAGTCTAAGAATCAATACTGGGTTAATAGAAATTGGCCTTTAAGAAATGTCATGATCCAAGAAAAACAAAACGTAATCAACTAGCCTTTGGTTGCGAGAGGGAAAATCATATTTCCACACTTGCATATCAAATTGGGGCTTATGAAGCAATTTGTGAAAGCTTTAAATCGAGATAGACTTTGTTTTCGCTACTTAACACGTAAATTTCCTGGGATTTGCACGGAAAAACTGAAAACCCGAACATTTGATGGTTCTCTTTATTAAAGATTCACAATTTACCATATCAATGGACGAGATTGAATCTAATACTTGGTGTTCATTTGTTCAAGTACTTAGTACAAAATTTTTCTATAAATCATAAGGTAGAGAATTACATAGAATTGGTGTAAAATATGCTTTTGAACTTTAGTGTTCTCGGTTGAGCATAAAAGTTCACTACCTCCACAACCACTTAGAGCAGTATCCTAGGTGATTTTAGTGAAGAACAGGGGGTATAAAAGATCGATATCAGAGAAGATGGAATAACCACATGATGTCCGACTACTGTTGGAGTCTTCAGCGAGACAATCGTGGAAAAACTCCATGCTAGAAAGTCGTATAAAAAACAATTTTTAAGTGATAAATGATGATTGTATATTTATCTTTTTTGTGAAATAAACACCTTACTTTGTATTTTTTGTTTCTTTAATTGGCAGTTTGAGCAAATAGTAGTAGTAATAACGTGAAATGAACATAAGTTAAAAAATAAAATGATTTTATTGTAAAAGAGGTCAATATAGCATACCTAAAAAATTAGATATGCTAGACCAAATCTGACGGCTATTTTGTTTTCTGCATCCAAAATTTACCTAGAAATTGTTAAAAAAATCGCCGGCTCCAAAATTTCTGTTGAGTTGTGATAATTTATAAAATATAATATTTGAATTCATTTTGTGCTAGGGGTGGGGATACGCCATTTTAGTTTTTGAGTTGTCTTATCTCCCTCAACTCTTTTTCCAAGGTGGCAGGTTTTTTTTTATAGTGGTGATTTAATAGCCCAAGAGTCGATTTCCCATGCCAACTGGAATTTGAAGCGCTGTGACTCGTAGACTATTTGCAGAAATCACATGACTAAAACGGATTTTTGTGCATTTTTTCAAGTCTACAACTTTTACATTTACAGTGTTCCGAAAGAGCGACTCCCACGGGGAAAAATGGAGAAAAACAGATTTTTGGTAACTTCGGCGCCCTCTATCGTTTGAAATATCAACTTCACGGTATCACGGTTATGACCAAAAATGTGTAACATTTAATTTCCAACATTTCTTGTCTAAAAAGCTTTTGCGTAGGATCAGTAGAAAATGAGAAAAATCGATTTCAAAACTTTTTCAAGATTTGGCGACTTTGTGTTGGGGGTGGGAATACGCCATTTTGGCTTTTGATTTGTCTTATTTCCCTCAACCCTTTGTTAAATAGAAATCTCATCCGTAAATTTTTTAGGATGGCACGGTTTTTTTGATAATAATTTTACTGTACCTACTATTATGTGAACTGTACCTAGAGAAAAAGTTGTCTTGACAAAAAGAATAGTATTTTGTGTTCCTGCCAATTATTACGTAATTTTGTTTACTATTTTTTTATAGCAGCAATTTCGTATGCCATTTTATTCGAATTACCTGAATAGTTTTGGCAGCAATTGTGGGTGCTGCTGTTCTTGATTAGTTTCAGTAATATCAATTTTCATTATCGATTTTCTTTAAATGAAGTTAACTGCGTGTAATCAGTAGTTTTCTTTTTATTGAAAGCTGATACTAACATTGAGACTTGTGTATATGTGCGATATGAAAATGTAATCTGTATATATTTTTACTTCCCACCTCTACTATGGTAGGGAAGTAATGGATTTAGTCCGAAAAAAATATTTCGAGATTTTAACAGATCTTCACGTTTTGAGACCCTAGCAATCGTTTAAGATCATTTTCTGACTGATGTCTGTATGTTTGTGTGTGTGTGTGTGATCAATTTTTCGCCTTCGATATCTTAAAAACGGAACAACATACGGCCATGCTGATTGTTCTATTGTGTTTATCAGCCTTTAACTTAGATCTGATTAGATTTTGAGTCAAATCGGTTCAGTGGATCCAGAGATATTAAAAAAAACGTTCTCAATGTCACGTATTAACATAGGTAAAAAAAAATATAAATGAATTCTAGATGTTATAATATGAAAAAAATGTAAATATTTTTTTTCTCTAAAATGTACTGTTTTCGAGAAAAAAAATATTTTACTAAAAAAAATAAAAATTGTACGTAAATCAAGGTAACCATGATTTTTGCTATATTAAGCTAGCCATCAGTAGATCACCAAACAAAAAAGAGGGCCATATTTTTTTCAAAGAATAAAAAAGAGTGTTTATTTTTTGCAAATATTTACTAGGTGGGAAGTATAGGACTGATCATCAGTCGATTTTTTTAAATAATTATTAAAATCTGCGGGGTTAGTATACAATTCGAATTATACATATTATGAAAAACAATGCTCGTTTGTAGTAACGAATATATTTTAATAAGAGTGAAATATCAGTTGATTTATTATTTCACGTCGAGCGTCTATAATTATAATCTACAATCTTATTATTTCATTTTACTGCCGGTTTTCTAAAACATTAAAAAAAAGGATTTGCTCTCTTAAAAATTAAATTTTGTTTGCTTTTTTGGAAATAACACAAAAAAGACAAGTCCTATTTTTCGTGATTTGCAGCATATTATCTTAAAGTAGATCATAGATGCATCGATTTTAAGTCATAATAATTTCCAGAATTTTTGTCTGTCTGTACCAGCTCAACCGAAAACAACTGGAACTATCTTGATGATACTTAATGATACATTTTCTACCGATACGCAAACAACAGTAGAACGAACTGTTGTAGATCGATCCTAATTTGAATAATCGAAAAGCTCCAATGATACGGAATTTTTAAGAATTTAGAAAAGACTACATATTTCTATAACAAAATCAACATTTACTTATAAAAATATCAATTAATGTGAATATTTTTTGTTCATTTAAAAGCCGAACTCTTCCGCGACAAGGCTCGATTAATACGGTGAGCAAAAATAATTAGGTAACCTCGGTACCTAAAACGCGAACTCGAATAAAAACGGTCTTGATTAAATTTTATACGGTACTTTTTCTTCGGCTAGTTATTGGTCAAAGACAAGGTTTTTGTCAAAACCGACTTTACCGCGAACGAAACTGTGGTTCAAAGCATTTACAAATTCATTTAGGAGTGTAGGTTCCACCGAACGAAGAACAAATATAAAATATAAAATTTATTTGCATTATTTTGTCGTATTTAAGTCGACCACTGGACAGTTTAAATAATAATTTTTTTTAAATAATATTTTATGTTTTCCATTGACATTGGCAATGATCTTGCATGTATGTAAAAAAATCCACATCATTTCCTCAAGTTTTACGCGCACTGACAGATCTAGAATGTTTAGAGCACATAGTAAAGCAAACAAAGATAATGAGTACATTACTGAAATAAATACAGAACGACAAAAGTAAATTGTCTACAGGAAAATCCTCTTACAATCTGTGATGAGAGTTGATTTCTTTTAATGATAAAAATAGGTCAGTGTGAACCAGTAGCAGATTTACTTACTCACTCACTCACCCATACACACATCTTGCTAAAAGTGGTTGGACTATTTTTAATCTTGCCGCCTGCAAAATGCTCAGATGTAGTCATATAAAACTCAAAAGACGCTCTTTATTTTAGAAAATTAAATAATGACGGATTGAATACAAACTAAATTAAAATCGTGTCTCTTGCAATGAAAATCATTTCATTAATTTCTCACGCTTCCTTAAGAAAATATTTTGGAATAACTTTGTTTATTTTTCAATTTCATTTGCGTAGGTATTTTCATTACTTTAAGTTCAATTTTGGCGACGTACCAAAATGGAACAAAGCAAATTTGATTGGATCAGCTTTCAAGATATATAGCTATTGCAATCAGTCATAAAATGTATTCGCGGAGAACCAAAAACTTTTGGTTAATTTTCTGGCCAAATGTTTTTATCTGAATGTCTATCGCGAATATCAACTAAAAAAATAACTGATCCAAAATGAAGAACATATTTTTAAACCAAATCTGAAGCACAAAAATAAACAAGAAATTTACTCCAAATTTCAGTTTTAGAAAATACTAGCTTTTTTACCTGCGGGCATCTTGCCTTAACTCGAACCTGGGCAGAAAAAGTAAGTAGGTACGCTATACTTTAAATTTTGGTACCAAATGACAGTGTTAAGTTCCATCAAAATCGACTTAGGCGTTCGCGAGTGACGTTAATACAAAAAGACAGGTAGTTAAAAATTCTGATAATGCGTCCCCCATATTATAAAAAACCCTTCAGAAAACGAAATTACAGCCATAGATCCCGTAACGGGCGTTACTGTTTTATATATTAGTATTAATGATTGATAATTTATTACTCCCGTACGTCATTATGATATTTTCGAAACAGTAAAACTTCGAAATTAAATGACGCAAACGTGTTTTTATTTCTGTATGTCATAGTTCTAAATGCATTTTTGTGTAGGAGGCTTATGTCTACTTTGTGCTTATTATAATTTTCTGACTTCATTCATTTTACGAATAACACATTTTTAATGTGGATACATATAATATTTTTTATAAACAATAAATTATTTAAATTATATTTTTTGTCATTAATCAATAGACCGAGAGCTAGTGACAATTTTTTGGTGTTATTTATTCAAGGCCTTATTTTTGTGAAGATGTTGAGGGAGGCATATTAAAGTGCCCTGAGTAAGGGATTTTGCTAGATAGCGGTATGGGAGGGATGCAGACCGCCCCCAACATGTAACAAAAAAAATGTTCACAATTATTATTGCTTCAAGGCTGAAATTGTTTGTATAGCTTGTCGGTGACCCAATAATGCCATTATAATATTTGCAGATCGGTTGGTCGGTATTAAAGGGTTGGTAGATCACCCTAAACGTGTCATATACCCGACGAAATTTGTATTATTAGTTCAAGGTTCAAATTTTAATATGTTGTTACGGCGGCTGTTTTAAGCATATATTGCAATTTGCAGAACAAAATATCGGTATTAACCCCCTTACACAACGATATAAACACCTAGGCGAGCAAGTTTCCCTTTAAGAGAGGGGGTTAATACCGACATGTTTTTCTGCAAATTGAAATATATGCTTAAAACAGTCGCCGTAACAACATATTACAATGGCATTATTGGGTCACCGACAAGCTATACAAACAATTTCAACCTTGAAGCAATAATAATTGTGACCATTTTTTTTGTTACATGTTGGGGGCGGTCTGCATCCCTCCCATACCGCTATCTAGCAAAATCCCTTACTCAGGCACTTTAATATGCCTACCTCAACATCTTCACAAAAATAAGGCCTTGAGTAAATAACACCAAAAAATTGTCACTAGCTCTCAGTCTGCAAAGCGACAGATCTGTTCGACGAATTTTCTATATTCGCCTCTTAAAGGGTGAAAACAAAGATGGAAGTGGACGTGTACCTCTGAAAAGTTTGAAACGTAAAATTCAGGAAAAATACTGTTCTTAAAAAATAAAGAAACACAGCTTCGACGGTTTTTCAAAAAAACGACCCAAACGGGTTTTCCCCATTCTAAATAGTGATAGTAAAAATCACATAGAAATACGCTTTCACACGGATCGGTTGCTCGAGAATCCGACTCGCGTGAAAACATTAAGGTTCGTTCATCAATGCGGAAACCGCGCGTTTTGAACCGCGGAAAAATATACTGATGTGTTTAGACAGCCGCGGTGAGCGTGCGGATATGCAGGAGAGGGGCGAGGTTACATAATACATATTACATACACCTCATTATTAAATCAGGGATTGACGTCGAAGAAGCAGTGTATTTGTTAACACGTCCGAAACGCGTGGCCTCCGCAAAGCAACTGAACGCCGTCATGGCACGCCATGCAGCCATAGTAATAGAACCGCGCGGACACCGTACGGTTCTATTTTCCGGCGGTCGAGTGGCAGCAGCTGCACGGAATAACGATCCATGTGAGCATGTATATTGTTACGGATCACCCTGTATATAAATAGCAGGCAAGAGTTCTGAGAAACGGGGTCTGCTTACTATAACAACTAGTACGTGCGCGAAAGTTCTAGAGAAAGCGAGAACGCACTAGGCTTACGCCACACAGCATATATAAACAGCCAGTACGAGTGAGTGGGGGAATCAGTCAACGGTGAGTCACGCAGTCAAGTCTACGGTGGATCAGTGATATAAATAGTGCCGTGATAACAATAAATAGATTGATAAAATAAATACTAGTGTAGTGGAAATAATTACGAGTTATTAGTTAAGTGCTATTTATTGTTTTGTTTTGCTTTGTTTAAGAATTACTGTTTAGTTATTGTTTACTTGTGTTGATTGTTGTTGCATTCATTATTATTGTGTTTTTAATTATAGTAAATAAATATTTATTCCGCCAACTCAGAAAACAGTTTTGTAACAATATGAACGAATATGCTTACGCTAATCCCTATATTATTAAACGAGTAAATCTTGTATATATGTTTCTATGTACCTATATAAATATTTTCTCGAAAACGGCTCTAACGATTTTGATCAAATTTACCGAAAAGGGGTTTCGGGGGGCAAAAAATCGATCTAGCTAGGTCTCATCCCTGGAAAAATTTGTTTTCTTATCGATTTTATCATTTTAAAAAACAGTTTTTTTAACGTCATAAAACAGTGTCGTATTGTGAGTAGGCTTTGGAAAAAACAAACTATTTTCATTATTTATGTCAAATTTATCTGACAGTCAATCTTTAACTTATTAAAATAATCAGTAATTATTTGAAAAGTAAAAAAATAACAACAATAAAATCTTAACATAATTATGTAAGTAGTTTTAGCTAATATTTAAATAAATAGGTATGTTATTTTTATATTACTTATATAAAATATGTAGTATAGGTAAGTAGGTACGTTAAATGTAGTATGACGTATAATCTTACCTAGACCTTTTTTCTCAAAAACGACTAACGATTTTGATGAAATTTACAGAATGAGGATTTTTCGGGGCGAGAAATTGATCTAGGTAGGAATTTTGGTTCCAGAGGGGAGCAATTAAAAAAAAGGTGTTTTTTTATTTATTATAACTCGCTCAATTAAAGTCCGACTGATTCGAAGTCTATTTATACATATATAGATTTTATATAATATATCACAAGTGTTAAAATTGTAAATGAACACTAATATAAGAAGTGTCTTGCACAATATGTAAATAATGATAAACCGGCGGCCCGAAGGGCCGCATTTTTAGCGCCGCAGGCATGCAGTATATCAAAACACATCGATTTTTAAAAACTATGGTGAAGATGCATGCAAAAAAGTTTTACGCAGGTTTATAGTCTGACGTTTGTTATTAAAAGATATAATATGAATTCTATTTCTTCGAAAATCTATTTTTGTGAGTTTTTCAGTAGGTACCTCCTATGCAAAAAAATTATATGAAATTTACTGGAAGTTGCTAAGATGACATCACAGAGAAAAAGTACTTCGATAAAGTTGATATTTGGTATCAATGTTTAAAAATGGATTATTGAAACGGCAACGGGCAAGCAAAATTTCATCTGATTCGAACATTTTTACAAGATATTCAATCTATGAAAATCGGTTTTTGCGAGTTCTTCAGTCAACAAAACAATAACGGCGGTAGATTTGAAAATCGCGACCTAAGTAATATTTACAGGAAAAAATGCTTTATTCAAGTTGATACTTAGTTTTTACGCTTAAAAATACACATAGGTATTTAAAATATTTAACAGAAACAATTATTTTAAATTATGTTTCAGAAATAAATTCGTTTCGGAATAATATTCTGAGAAAATAATATCTCACAGCATACAAGTACTATTTTTATTGAACTCATCCGAGCAAAGCTCGGCACCCAGATATTGTAAATATAAACTCCGCACGGTTTGCATCCGCGCGAATTCCACCGTGTCTGAACTAGCCCTTAAAGTTTCGTTTTCGTTTTACTGTCTAATTTAGAATGAGTTAAACGCTGGCATTCTAAACTCCATTTAACCAAAGCCGGGTAGAACAGCTCTTCCTATAAAATATTTTATTTACTCTCAAACAAAGCTCTCAAAAATCAAAATATATGTATTACTATGTAAATACATTGTATTGTTTTCGTGACCGCTATGATAAGGTGACCAGAATTTTAAAATTGCTTAGGAGGACACCACCGGGACACCAAAAAAATCTACTTTTGCAGTCTATTTATTATCTAGATTCTAGACCTAATAATCTAAGAGTGAAACACACAGGAGTAGCGCCATCTAACAGTCCATAGCCGTAATCGTATTTATTATATAATAATATACATAATAATATAATCATTAAAGAATGCTGTGACTACTCTACCGATTGTGAGATATGTCTACCCATAGTACAGAACCACAAAAACATTAGTTGAAATCGTTAAAAAGTAGGACAAATATGGGTCATTATGACGTTATCATTCGAAAGAAGGACATAGGAGGACACTATCACTGGAAAGGAGGACATAGGAGGACACTATCTCTGAGGAGGACAAATCTCACCAAAGGAGGACTGTCCTCCTCAAAGGAGGACGTCTGGTCACCTTAGCTATGATAAATATGTAACATTTTTATTGCTGATTAGTGATTATTTAGTCCAGGGAGAATCACCACACCCATATGAAGAATAATATTCGCATTCAATTTTTTTCAGAATCGTCTTCAAGATAATTTGCCATTTTTAACCATTGTTTTTCCGGTAGGGTAGTTGTAGATATAAAGTATAAACTTATAACAGCAGGTTGTGTCTCTTTCGCACTATAGTGCAGCGCAGGATCTCTGCGAATTGAAAAATAAGGGTTAGAAATGAAAAACTGTGAAATTGCTCTTACAAAGATTGTTCTCTGTTCAGTATAGTTGAAAGAAGATGTAAAAAATAGTAGCCAATCATGCGCCTGGGCTAATTGGCAAGTGTAATTATTATTGTTATGTGTAGATAAGTGCTTGCATAACAAAGATAATACTGAAAGGTACTAGGTAGTCTTTATTTGCCAATTTATTCTTACTATAATAAATATCGAGTATCGACAGGTATACCTACAAACACTGCACCTGTTTCTTACAGAATTATCGATAGCATGTCAGGTAAAGAATTTATTAAAATGACTGCATCTTTAAGGTGAAAAAAATGGGAAATCTGTGTTTTCCAGATTTTACTCTCAAGTCTAAACGGTGTGAGATCCATGCTAATAAGGCCAGGGACGTAGAATGTGTTTGGATATGGAGAAGGCAGACCCCAGGCCCAGAACAGACACACGGAGCATAATATGTGCAGGGATCTAGGGATGCATCTTAGCAAAGCAGATAGATAGATTTTGATCAAGGTTTATGCTCAGTACGTTTAATTTTTCAGCGTAATAGGCAATTTAAACTGCATAAACACGTAAATCCGTTCCTTGTATATTGGCCTGTTTTTTATCTGTTACAGCTAAAAGCTGTTTATATTGTCTTCCTCTTGCTCAACTGGGGGGGGGGGGCAAAATGATACGCTTGCCCGCATCCAAATATTGTGGGGGCAGCTTGCCTTATTTAGGAAAGCCGGAACCGGGGGGGGGGGGGTTCCAGCTTTCCTAAATAAGGCAAAATGGCACATTAACAAAATTATTATTTTGTAGAGTATAAAATTTCATGCAAAAAACTCCGCGATGGCATATTATCTAAAGTCAATAGTTATATCGAACTTGCTGATTCCGTCAAAAAATACAATTTCTGCAGCAAATATATTATAACCAATATATAAAGCATAATTATTGCAGAAAATGGCCATAGGACTACTGTCCAAAGAAGCGTTAAAATCTTTTAGACCGACTATGCATTTTTTAAGAAGCTTTGCAGTCATAAACATTTTGAGTAAATTATTCGTACCAAAAGCAATGACCTACACACCGCGGAATGTTTGTATGTTTTGTTCGTGCTGACATGTTTGTACTACAAATATTACAACTACACGTAGCGATTTGTGTGTACGACTTGTTTGTACAACATATTCTGATAGTAGGTAAATATGTTTTATCCCTACACGCAACATCATGTTTGTACAAACATGTCAGTACAAACAAATCGTACAAAGAAATCACAGGAAGTTGATTTTAAAAAAGCAATGTTTCGATCCTTCTCCTTGTGCAAACAAAACGTAGCGACATGTCGTTGCGTGTAGTTTGTCGACATGTATGTGCATACAAAATGCTGAAAGTTGTTTGTACAGATTTGTATGAACGTGTACGGATGAAACATAAATTATTGTCTCTACATTTTGTATGTGCATGCAAGTCGTACAAACATTCCGCTGCGTGTAGGGGACGCTTTAGAAATGGAAGTAGATAAGCATTGGAATCTTTTGGTTCAGCCTTGTTCAGTACCACTAGTAGTATCGGCCCGATGAATTTTTAAGATAGTTCTATAATGTAATCTACTCTTACATGAAGTGAAACTTCTTTAGTCGCGATGGGAGAAATTTCGTTCAACAGGGTAACGAAAAACGACACCGTCAGGAGTGACGGAAATGATCTGCTAGCAGAGAACCGATTGGCTGACGGGTAGTGTAAGTACGAATGCGTTGAGGAGGATACTCGATCGACACGCCTCATTCTGTTCGCAAAGTAGAAATCATACCCAGAGCTGAAAACTTCAAAACAAAAAATCATCATACATCCTTGTCGCACTCACTGTTCTAGGACCGTATCTCTTTCAGATTACAAATTGGCAGGTTATAAGAATTTAATATTTCAAACCGCTAATTTGTGTTTTTGATTTGTAAACAGTATAACATAACCATCTGTAATAATTAGTATGAAAGTAACTATATAAATTACCTAAAATCAGAACTAACATATATTTGATGAAGCTATTTAATATTTACTTGGTGTTTTCGCACATACTTAGTTCGAAGTTTCGCTTCAGACGCGTCAAATTTACACGCACCCCGTTCTTTGATAAATTCAGCGACGGCGCGACCCTTCCTGAAGATGAACCTGGCGCCCAAAAGCCGGCACTGATTCTTCGCATTTATGAACGAGCCTGTATTTTTCACGCCGATACGTGGACACAGCGATTTACAGTGATGTAATTTATGTGTGTTATGTTAGTCGACGAGTCTCTATATTTAGCCACCAGTGATCTGGCCCCTGATGATGCTCTCCACCAGCCTAACCGTTCGACACCGACTGTGCTCCGTAACTAGTAGACCAGTGCCTGGCCGCATGTGTATCTCTCTGTGTACTACAATATAGTGAGTGAGACTGTGAGTGTGTGTGACAGTCTAGTACAGCCCTAATATTCACAGGTAGCCCTTTGACTTACAATCTATCAACAGGTTCACCTTCTCTACACATCCTACCTTATTCGCCAACTGTCTTTCTTCACTTCCTCAAACTATTTTTAGTGCTCAAGTTGTTCTTTTATCAAGTGCGGTTCAGTTACCTTAGGTAATTGTTTTTTCAAGTTATTGACTGTGATCGATTTTTGTAATACGATCTGCGTTATAGTTTTGTTTTTATAATAATTGTTATCTTCATTGTTATGCATACTTTTAACATCGCTGTTTGAATTTTTCTTTTTGGATGCGATTTTTTTTGCAGTTTTGAGTCTGCATTATTTTATTTATAACGAATTGTTTGAAATTAGGTACCTACTGTCTTTCAGTTTGTGAATTTTTTTCTTTTTATACATTCCTGGTTTTGAATCTTATTTTTGCAGTGTAAATCTGCATAATTTTCATTATTTATTCTACTCATTTTGTGCAATTTTCATAACAAGCGGACTGTTTCAATTTTTTTGTTATTATTACAGAAATTGTCTCTTTAAATTATTAAATTCTATACGTTTATTATAATTTACAAATGTATTTAGCTTTCTTTTGGTGCTTGCTCCCAGAATTTCGTGGTAATAAACGAATTAAAATGTGAATTTAATATAATTAGCAGTTTCAAATTATTATTATTATTTTCTAAAAAGTCTATGTTATAAGACGCGGTGTTCTGCAACAATTGGTAAATTAGCAAAATATGTTGACCTGCTGTAAAACTACAATTTTAAAAATAATTTGTTACTAAACATCGTTAAATTTTCATCTATTTTAATTTACGTTTGATGTTGTTCATATTAAACTATTCGTTTGAAGTGAAATTATTTCAGCACAAACATTTTTTCTTATTTTTTCTAAAAAAAATGTAACTTATTTTCGTTTCTGCCTGCTTCTTAAAGAAAAAGATCTTTAAAAAGCTTTGTTATTTTCAAATCTACCATTTATTTAAAATATCTTTCAAGATGCCATGAAAATTTATTTCCTGTGATGAAACAAGGCTTGCAAACAGTAACATCATTTTAATATTTTTCCAAGGTGAAATAAATGCATATGGATGCCAAAAATATCACCGAAAGTTTCATTTATTTTAATCACATATTTTGAAAGTTGTCTTACTTTTTATTACATATGTTTTCGCTACAATGATTAATGTATCAATTACGTAATTATGTTTTTTGACATTGTCAAACAGCTTTTGTTTTTGTCTGTCTTACTTTTGATTTTTGTTCACCAGAACTGAAGAGCAGTATTTGAATACTTCGGTTTCGTTATTCGAATACATTGTCAGACCGTATTCGAATACTTTTTAAATTTTGTATCCGTTATCCGATATCCGTGTCCGATACAAAATCAGTATTGTATCCGTATTCGGATACCGAAAATATTGGGGTAGGTATACTTTATAACAGACTTTTTAGAATTCATTGCAAGAGATATCTATGACTATGAACTATTTTTTCAAAATTATTATCTTAAAAGTCAATCGTCAAATTTTATCAATCTTATTTTCTAGCGTCCTATATTAGAATAGATAATTAAATTATTATTTAATTTTACACAAAACAAAACAAAAATACTTAACCTTGGTTATATAAACATTTGAAAACCATTTGTTTATTTTGACATGTATTTTTATCTATTTTGTAAAATAAAAATAGCAAGCACATATTAGTACAGTAGAACCTCGATTATATGAGCTATTGTGGACCCACCCTACATCAAATAATCCAAAAACTTTGATAATTCTGACATTTTAGATTTAAAAAAAAGACTGCAAAGACAAAAAGACTATTTCTATGCAGAAAAGTCAACATTTACCTACTCATTAAAATAAGTCTCAATCGTACAAAAAAAATGGGTGTGTGCTTATAACCACACGACAGAAGTGAAAACGTCAGATTTTCTAATTTTAAAATATATAGGTATATGGTTTTTTAATCACACAGTTTAATCATAAATATATATTAAAATCGGCCTATACAATTAAATTTTATGAATAAATACCTTAAGGATAATACTAAATTTTAGTGTCATCTGTTAAATACAAAATATATGTTTTAGTGTCATCTTTTAGCGCACTTGTGAACTACAAATGACTTTTTACTCGTATTAAGTTTTTAGTGTCATCTATTAGCACACTTATGAAATACACACGATTACCAACATATTGCAAATACGTGTTCGTGTTTGAGCCGAGTAGCCCCGATTGTCACCGTCGGGTGCGTTTCACATCACTGTTGTTAACAGCCCAGGCAAAGCGCGCCTAAGGAAGTTTTCACTTAAAAAAATAATCACTTTGCTCGGATAATCCAGACTCTTACGCGCGAAAGCTCGGTTAATAAGAGAAGTAAAAATTAGATGTAACCTCGATAAATCGCGAACTCGGATAAAGCGGGCTTGGTTTATCCGAATTTTACTGTATAATATGATATTATTTATTGTATAAACGCCGAAAACTAAGACCATTAACACATCTATTCAATTTCATTAACCTTTCATCGCTTTCATTTCTCTACTCAAATAATTTTCATTCATTACCTATCCCATCTTTTCTTAAATAAAAACAAATATCTTTTAAATTATTATTTTTAAATGCAGAAATAATTATTAACTATTAAACAAAATTTACAGGTAAACATGTATAAATAAAGTGCATTTATTTTTTTATTTCAGGAGCTCTCACAGCGACTGGGTGACGACAAAACTCTTAACGAACACCTTAAACTTCCGATACAACGCATAAACGACTATCAGCTCCTTATAAAGGTCAGTTTTTATTATAAATCGCTTAAACTGGAAATTTGGTTTTATAGACTGATTTTTATGGACATAATATTTTTTTTTTAATTTGTAAACCTAGTACCCTTTTATACAAAGATTTTATTCATTGAAAAAAATTGTATCACTGCCGCGATTAATAGTGCAGTCAAATGGGCGAGAAAAAGACCAACCGTGCATTTTGAGTAGGCACTGATTTTTAGTGTATTTGCCATAGAATATGGCACATACACCATTGGCGTCGGTCGGATGGCGGGACCTAGTTTTTGGGCCCAAAAATACCGAAAAAATTGTCAGAATCGTTTCAAAATTGAAATTTAACCCTTTAGTAACGATTAAAATGGGCTGTTAAAATTTTAATAAAATCGGCCCGACAGGACCGGACTTTCAAATTTTATGAAAACACTAGTTTGTTGATACGGATTTACTTATGGAAGGGTGTATTTAATTGGGTGTACTGATAAAATCCATGTCTAATATTGAAATTTAGAAAAATTTAATTATTTTAAGGGATGTATTAAGGGGTTAAATTTTTTATTTTGTCAAAAAACAAACTTATGTTCACATAATAATGCCACAATGCCTGTATTAGCAAATACACTATATTGTCGGCAGGGTTTGGCACTGCGACCCGAGTTTTTTTTTTTTTGGGAATCATAGGGGGTCAGTGGTGAATAATCGGGACGGGAGGTGCCACCAAGAAGTGGGTAAGTAGTCTTTTTGCTGTATCTGTGGCATCATAGCTCTTCAACGGATGATGCGGTTTCTTTATATGACAAAACATTTTTACGAAAAGGTTATGGGAAACAAAAAAGCGGACAAAATACAAAAAAAAAATGTTAAAAGACAAATAACATATTCAATTTGAAATAGTAAAATATGTCACTTATAAGTAACTGGGGTACCTAACATGATATTTTTAGTGATAAAATACCGTCTTTCATCTTTTGAAAAGTAATCAAATAAAAATGTTAATAACTTTTTTATTATTAATGCTACGTCAAAAGTTATTAATTATTTATTAAATTGCTGTCTCGAAATTTTTGTGAGACTCATGGTTACGCAGAGAAAACTATTACCTACACCGATTACACCCTTTTGTCAAGATGGTGGCCAAATGGGGATACTTAGTTTTAAATTCACCACCGACCCCCCTTACAATTACAAAAAAAAAATTCGCTGCCCACCCAAAATGCACGGGTGAATACCGAATTGAATGCACTTAAACTTAATTTTTACAAATTATTTAATGAAATGCTCGATGTTCGTTTATTTTTTTTAACCGTCCTCAAAAACAGATCAATTATTTCATGAAACATTAATTACGTTGGTTTGTTACCTACTTCAAATCAGTTAGAATTAATTAACTAAAATATTCAGTCAAAGTTTTATCAAATTTGGCAGACTGTAGATTTAATAAAAAATGAACAACTGGATTATTATTGTTATCTACGTCCTCGCTAGAAAGCTAATTTCTAGCTACAGAGTAACATATTTTCAGGGTTCCCGTAACCACTAAGAACCCTTAAAATTTCGTCATGTCCGTCCGTTCGTCTGTTACAGTACCATGACTCCTAAAATTTACACCCGATTTTGATGAAATGTCTTAGTGACATTTTCGTAATACTAAAAGTGTTAATAAATTGTAAAAAAACATTTTTTGAAGTACCTCCCCATACATGCGGGATGTCATGGTGGATTATCGTTAGATAGGTCTTTTAAAATGTCATAAGACTTCCTAACATGTAATTTAATTTTGGAGCCTCAGTGACGACCTATGAACATACAAACTCGTTTACAGTGTGTCCCCTTCTCTAACTTTCCAACCGTCTGTTCCAAAAATCTGAAAAAAAATAATTATTGGAGCGTTTAGTATGTACTTTTATTGAAAATTATTGCGGTCACAATAAAAAAATGTTTGTTAAAAAAATTTGAAAAAATATGACACAACATGCCATTTTTACAAGCTTTTATTTAACTTGCAATGTACCTATGTTATTAGTTAGTTAGTAATTTGTGTGTTTGTTTATGTCAAAACTTGCAAGTCAATTTTGAACGACTTCCACGTATCCGATCGATTTGAAATTTTGTACACATATGTATTCCCGATGACAATACATGAATAAATTGTTGTTAGAAATAAATTCAACCCCTAAGGGGTTCTAACGGGGATGTAGGGATTTTTGACTAATCAACGCCCAGGCCAAATTGCTAAAGCTAGAAACTTGAAATTTGGACAGTGGGTTCCTTTTCTGACGTTATCATCCACTAAGAAAGAATTTTTCGAAATTCAACCCCTATACGGGTTTCAAAAGGGGGTAAAATTTTGAAAGACTAAAATAAACAAAATATAAATATTAGTAAAAAAAAATTTTTTAGAGACAAGCTTTTATTTAAATGCACTAAAAAGGAAAAAATAATTTTTAATAATTTAGGTTCATAATTGAAGGGGCAAGTGGAAGAAGGGGTTATGTTACATTTTTTAAAAAAGTCCAATTTTGCTATGAATGAAAGAGTTTTGTGCATATGTAACTTGCCCCATCACCAATTTGGCTCTGTTTATTATATTTACTGAGATACAGAGTAGTAGAAGGAGTCATGTCACCCTCATTAACAAGACTGCTATGGTAGAAGGAGCTATGTGCCCATATAACCCCTTCATCCGCTCCAAAACATGGCTTTTTATTATCATATTGGCATAACAGGGCACTCTTTTTTCGGAAAAACAGTTAAATTTATGGAGTTCTGTAAAGTTTTAGGAGTTCCTAAATAAAATTAAAAATAGTTCTATCGATTTAAGCGCAAAAATTAAAAAAAAAAACGTTTTGGGGGTGCTAATTTCACGCAGCACTCTTTTTTCACCAAAAAAGAGTTTTGAGCAGTTATTTCGATAGAGAAACGATAGTTCTAGAGTTCTCTGACAAAAATTTGAATAGTTCCGGGTAAACTTCCGAGTAAATAATAATTTATATATATGGTGATATCTCACACTTTCCCCAAAATACCGGAGAACAAGTGAGTTCTGGGCAATTTTAGATTGAGATCACGTTAGAACTAAGAGAATTTTAAAGGGTGCTGTGGTTTTTCAAAAGGATTTAAATGGCAAACTCAAAGAAATCGAAAAAAACGTGCCTACACCGTGATTTTTTTCCATTTTCCCCTCGATTTTCCCCAAAAATAACGGAGTTCTAGTGAGTTCTGGGCAGTTCTCGAAAGAGATCGCGTTAGAACTAAGAGAGTTCTAAAGAGTGCCGTAGTTGTTCAAAAGCATTTAAAAGGTAAACTCAAAGAAATCGAAAAAAACGCGCCTACACCGTGATTTTTTTCCATTTTACCCAAAAATAACGGAGTTCTAGTGAGTTCCGGGCAGTTCTCGATAGAGATCGCGTTATAACTAAAAGAGTTCTAAAGGGTGCTGTAGTTTTTCAAAAGGATTTAGAAGGTAAACTCAAAGAAATCGAAAAAACGCGCCGACACCGTGATTTTTTCCATTTTCCCCAAAAATAACGAACTTCTAGTAAGTTACGGGCAGTTTTCGATAGAGATCGCGTTATAACTAAAAGAGTTCTGAAAGGTTGAGTAGTTTTTCAAAAGGATTTAAAAGGTAAACTCAAAGAAATCGAAAATGCCGCGCCGACACAGTAGAGATCGCGTTATAACTAAAAGAGTTCTGAAGGGTGCTGTAGTTTTTCAAAAGGATTTAAATGGCAAACTCAAAGAAATCGAAAAAACGCGCCAACACCGTGATTTTTTCCATTTTCCCAAAAAATAACGGAGTTCTAGTGAGTTCTGGACAGTTCTCGATATAGATCGCTTTAGAACTCAGAGAGTTCTAAAGGGTGTTGTGGTTTTTCAAAAGGATTTAAATGAAATATAAAGTATTTGACCCTTATTTCGTTTTTATTTTACCTATTATCAGCATGTCAGTAAATGGAAAAAGGGGTTAAGTACAATTAAATCAAAAAAAATGTCAAAAAAATAAATGAAATCTAAAATCCCCTAACTCCTAAAAACAATTCATAAACTATTCCTACTAATTGAACAAGCCAAGTTTTACTATAAGCATTTGTTAAAAAATGCCAACTAATTTCACTAAAACTTAATTATCTCTATAAAGTGTTTTTGTAACATAACCCCTTCTTCCACTTGCCCCTTCAATTATGAAAGCGTGGGTCATGACTAATAAACTATCACAGAGTTCACGACCCACGCTTTTATAATAATTTATGAACCTAAATTATTGAAAATTATTTTTTTCTTTTTAGTGCATTTAAATAAAAGCTTGTCTCTAAAAAGTTTTTTTTACTAATATTTTTACAATTACTGTAAAGTAGATACCTATAATAAGAAAAATATTAGAAGAACCGTTGTTATTTTTTTATGAAAAGCACAACTACGAACACCTGATTTATGTTTGTCCGACACGAACTTGACCGTTTTTTTTATTTATGTGTATTGAAACAAAAATGTTCCAACATTTATGAACTAACGGTTACCCGTGGCTCCGCTCACGTATATTTAAATTTTTTTATGCCTTCCCATACAAACTTCAACACCTCAATGCCCTTCTCCTTAAGGGTTGTCTTCAAAAATCCTAAAATAATATGTGTTTTATTATTTGTTTTGAAGAGTATTTATACCTTTGTTTCAAGTTGATACACACAGGGAATACGATTTTCTATACAAAAATGTTCACCCTATTTCACCCCCTTAGGGATTTTTTTCCGAAAAATTCTTTCTTAGTGCACCTCTACACCCTGTAAGGAACATAACTTCCAAATTTCATGTTTGTGGTTTAGGCTGTGCAATACACCTCCTATTGACCTCCTTATGGGTTGAATTTCGAAAAATACCTTCATATTGGGAGCTTACGTCACAAAAGGAACCTACTGTACAAATTTCAAGTTCATATATTCAGCAATTTGACCTGGGCGTTGATTAGTCAAAATCCCTACATCTCCGTTTTACCCCCTTAGGAGTTGAATAGGTATCTATCAATTGAAAATAGCAGCCTAGATCACTTCTGAAAACCTTTTATTCATGTCTGTAAAGTCCCATCGAAATCGGTTCAGCCGTTTCGAAGATTAGCCCGCACAGACAGACACACTGTAATTTTATTTATATGTAGGTATATAGATTAATGGCGTCAGTAATAATTTTTGCAATACCGACAGCTGTGTTTGCTGCATATTTTTTTCGATATACATAGAATTAAATTACTTTTAGCATATGTGCAGCATCTGAGATTGAAACATGTAGGCAGATGGACATTTTATGTATATTACTTTTACAGGTTTTTAGCAAAATAGGTCAGCGGTGTTGTCAAGTCCACTAATTAATGTCCGAATGCAAGCTATTTTTAAATATTCATATTTTTACTTTTCTTTGCTATAAATAGTTTGACATTCATTTGTGATATTTTTTCGTGGATATTTGTAAACAATGAATGTTCGCCTTCTTTTTTTGGACCATTTTAAGCGTTTGTGCCAAATACTTATCTGATTTATACATCTATTTATGATAACAAAAAAAAACTGGTCAACTGCGAGGCGGACTCGCGCATTGAGGGTTCCGTACAATAATACAACTCTATACCTAATTTTCCGTTTTTTGTATAGGGCAACCTCTTAATTTTTACTTATTGTTTTTTTTTTATTATTTGTTGGGATATCCGCCATACTACAACAAGACGTGTAAGGTACGTAACTTCACGAAGCGGTACCGATGCTGTTGCCATAGTTAAGTTTTATGAATGGTAACTATGGTAACAGCACCGTCGCAAAGTTACATGCCTATAATATTCTCTCAGAAGACGGGCATTAATTTTGAAATGTAAAGCAGTTCCGGAAAATAGAAATGGTGCAAAAAGCACGCAGTGTCTAGCGGACGTCCTTCAGACTTGAAACGCACGAATTACACAATGTGAGAGGGGGGATGCATCATGTATCAGTAGACATTTAAAAAACCATGTGTACGTCTCTTGTCTCGTGAAAATTACTTTAAATATGATATCAATATACATGGCTTCTAGGCAAGTTTTTCACCATGTCAATTCCTAAATTCGGCACTCCAATATTGAATCATCCTTAATTTCCTTAATTTAGTTTCGATATTTGGTTCTCAGTTTCAAAGTTCTGGAATCATTTTCGATATCGCGAAAGGTCTCCAAAAATACTTCATGTCGAAGAAACGTATCTTTTAAAAATCGAAATATGTTTATTGACACAGAAAACGTTAAATGATTTAATTACACCCTTCTTTTCAAGATGGAGGCCAAATGGGGCACTCTTCGTCCCGGAAACTTAATTTAAAACTCACCATACCGATACCGCCTCACTACGAATAAAAAAATCAAAATGCACAGTCAGGGTCGGCCTGTCCATATAGGCGAATAAGGCGACGGCCTAGGGCGCTCAAATTTGGGGGGCGGCCAGCCCACGGTTGCGGCGAGTCAAGTGCGCTGCGACCGAAAAACAATCCCACCCAAATATGTGTACCTATACACGCCGAATCATAGCCGAACTATGCCGGCCCGAATATGTATGAAGCAAGCATCCCTTATGGTATATGTGACGCGGCGCTTTATTTTATTTTGTTGCAAAAATTTTAATTTAAAGGGGCGCCACCAAATCTTTCGCCTAGGGCGCCAACTTTACTCGGGCCGGCGCTGTGCACAGTTGAATGACGAATTCACTGCACTATACATGCAAAATGACTAAAAAGATGGAAAAGTGTCTAACTTTCAGGAAAACCTCTCTTTCAGAGCTGGACATTCAGTGGGCAGTGCCTGAGAACGTAGTGCTTGCAATAATGATTTAAGCACTTTGTAAAACAGGTGCTCGATACTTGATGCTTAGAGTACTTGCATATAAAGACTTACTACTTATTATGCAAGAAAGCATCATAAATTGCTTAATAAGCATTCAAATGGCTTATTTAACATTAGGAATGCTTAACGAGCATTTTAAATGCTTAAAAAGGATTTTTAATGCTTAATAAGCGTTTTTAATAGAACATTTAATAACACATATTTCGTTTGTTTTGAACTTTGAACTTTTGTACTGTTTTGTTGCAAGTTAAGAAGTTATTTTAAAATTCTTAATACTCGATGCTTAATTTTTTCAAACACTTTTGTGAGTGCTCGATGCTTTTAAGCATTTTTAAAAAATAAAGTGCTTGTCGCTTGAATAAATCGAGCATTTATTAAAGTGCTTGATACGCGGTGATTCAAGAACTTAGGTCTTAGGTTCGGTGTTTTGTTTGTTCAGCTCTGCTCTCTTTGCAGTTTTATAATAAGTATTTATTAACCAACCTTAAACTATTCATGAAGCTTAAATATGTTCAAGGAAAAACAATCGTTTTGCTAAATAAACGTTCCAATTATTTTGATGTGAAACTATTTCTTCTAGAAAACAAAGCATTTTTATATTATTACAATGTTCAGTTTTATTGTGATGTTTCTCATCATTTATTGGAAAGCTGCCAAGCTTATGTCTGCCCAAATGCAGATCACAGCACAATTTAGTTTACGCCTTACAGACTTGTTTACGTGACAATTGATCCGCCTAATAAATGATTTCGGAATATATACAGTAAAATTAACTTGCCAAATATTAATAAGTTCGTTACTCTCATATCAATACTAATAATAAAACTGTAAAGAAAGGTTGTGTTTCTGTCTGTTTCTTCAGTCATAACTCTCATAACCTCTAATCATATTTTCAATTATAGTTAGTACACGTATACAGATTGTATCAAATTAAAGCTGTACATAGGGCGTTCTGTGTGTAAGATAGAGATCGATAAAAAGCGATAAGTATAAGAACGAGATAAATGATCGCTAATAGGAAGTTTCTGTAGTTACTGACTACTGAAATAAGAAATTATTGATAAAATCACAAAACAAAGATGACGCTATCAGGTTGTATGGGTTAGTATGGGTAATATTTATTTACAGTAACTACAGAAACTTCCTATTAGCGATCATTTATCTCGTTCTTATGTACTGCTTTATATATCGATCTCTGTCTTACACACAGAACGCCCTATGCACAGCTTTAGTTTGATACAATCTGTATATAGGAATCCTCAACTCAAAGGATAGATTATTTTATTATATCCGGCTTCCCTCGCGTCAAGGTATTGTTAAAGTTATTCATACAAAATTTACAAACGACTTATAGGGCTTCCATACTCAAAAATTAGTAGCGTGTTACTAATTAAGGTCAACTTCTCGTCAAAATCAACATTTGTGCCAGCGAATTTGCAGGCAAAATTTACGTTCACGGAAGCGAAACCACGGGCAAAGGCTATAATATGTATAACGTGAAGGGAGGTCGCGGGTTCAGGCTAGTTAGTTAATAAGAAACCCAAGTCTTTGTAATGCTTTGATTATTCCTAAACACTTCATAACAGTGTTGTATAAATTATAAATATAGCTATTATTATTCATACCAGAAAACGTGAATACAATCATAGACTGTGCAAATACAAAAGTTTTAATTTACACAAGAATTTGATTTGATTGATTGTGGATTATACTCTACACAAGAATTTTGTTTTGGATATAAAAAACCGGTCAAGTGCGAGTCGGACTCGCGTGGAGAGGATTCCGTACTATATTAAGACTTTGGATTTTCGTTTAGGTTTTCCTGTAAACTATGAGTGAGGCCATATTCCCAATTTTTTGCAAAATTTTAGGCTCAGTAGTTTCGGAGATAAGGGGGGGTGCTCGATTTTCGTAATTCGTATATTTTCTTTAATATTTTTTAAACTGAGCATTTTAAAATTATAAAGAAAATTTATTTGTATTTCTCATAACGAGCCCTTTCATTTGATATGTCACATGACGCAATTAAAAAATTATTTTTTAATTTTCTACTTTGCCCCCCAAAAATCAGAATTCGTTTATTTACGCTATACGTCCGTAATAGGGTCACCTAACTATATCTATACCAAATTTCAACTTTTTTCGTTCAGTAAATTCGGAGAAAATCAGCTGTGACAAACAGACAGACAGACACGAGAGTGATCCTATAAGGGTTCCGTTTTTTCATTCTGAGGTACGAAACCCTAAAAATGGTCTGCACAATGGGTCAGAAAAGCGTCGCATAGTAGAAGGAGAAAGACAGTGGTGGCTGCCTCTTTACGTTCTTTTCTCAGACTCGGACCAATAGCATTCACATTCTCGAAGTAATGAGAAGGCAGTATAGCCTAGTGGTTAGCGTGCTTAGTGCCGCAACCTCTGGACTGGACTGCCGTGGGGTCGAATCCCACCTGCGCTCATGGATGTTTTGTGATGTTATTTAGTTTTAAGATAGTTGTTATTTAGTGTAGTTGAAAGACGCTAATGACCTGTGATGTCGACGCATCTATAATCTACAATAAAAATAAATCGAAGTAATGAAAATTTTCAACACATTTTGCTGATAGGGAATGCACAATCTATATTATATATTGTGCCAATGGCTTTAGGAATAATAGTGGACCAAATTGAATTCTAATAAATGTATGTATTTTTATCAAAAATTAATAAATCTGTAGAAGCTTAAGCATCATATTGTTATATTTATGACTTATGTACTATGATTTTCAAATTCATTGATTTGTAATCAGGTCCCAATATAATAGTTATGCGTTATTTTTGGAGCATACAACCAAAAATATCGTTATTCATTCGATAGAAATGTAGCTATAAGTTATTCAAAAACTTTGTAAATAAATAAAAAAAAAACAGTTTACTGTAACGCTAATAAAACTTTCGTTAGAAAAATTATTTTTCATAAAAGTCTAAATAATTGGAAAACAGTGCCAAAAACTTTTATTTTTTTATTATTAGTGTATTTGCCATAATATGGCACATACACTATTGGCGTCGGTCGGATGGCGGGACCTAGGGGTCGGACCAAAATTTCTCGACATTTCATAGCCTCCTGAACAATTTGGCACCATTTTTGAAAATGTTTATATATATATGTATGTATATATTTATATATATATATATATATATATTTATTTATTTATTTATATATATATTTATATATATATATATGTGTGTACACGATAACTCTCGACAGACTTAATCGATTGAAACGAAATTTGGTACACATATTGGGACCCATCACCGCAAGAAGCCTATTTAAAATGGGCCCGATCGGACCATTTTCAGGGTTGTATTTAGGGGTTCCAAAAAGTTTTTGGGCCCAAAAATACCGAAAAATTTGTCAGAATCGTTTCAAAATTGAAATTTAACTCTTTAGTAAAGATTAAAACGTGCTGCTAAAATTTTAATAAAATCGGCCCGACAGGACCGGACTTTCAAATTTTATGAAAACACTAGTTTGTTGATACGGATTTACTTATGGAAGGGTGTATTTAATGTGGTACAGAGGTTGCATTGATAATAATATTGAAATTAAGAAAAAAATACTATTTTAAGGGATGTATTAAGGGGTTAAATTTTTTATTTTGTCCAAAAACAAACTTAAGTTCACGTATTAAAGCCACAAGGCCTGTATTAGCAAATACACTATATTGTCGGCAGGGTTTGGCACTGCGACCCGAGTTTTTTTGCTTTGAACTTAGTTAAAATAAATATTTCTTTAGAGCTGGGCACAAAACCTTTAATCCGTTAATCGTTAATTAACGAAGTTAACATTTTGTTTAACGAATTAACTTTAAGTTAATCTCAAAAACTATTAACGGTCTTATTAACTTCCGTTAACCGTTACTTATAGGTACTGCGATGTACGTCATGTCATCAGTCATGTGACATGTCCGTGCAATTAGAATTTTTTTCACATTCAAAATGACGCCTAATAAACAAAGAATATCCCATATGCACATATTATAAAAAATAGTGAGGTCAAATCATTAAATGTAGCACTTATTTTGGGGCACACGGTAAGATCGCTCACATACGTCTTAGTGTTTGTTATGCATCAGGGAATAAGTTGAGCTATAAGCCTATATGTTATCATCGTGCTTCTGGAGCAGTAGTAAAAAAAACATGCATTAATGTGAACGAAGACGCAAGTAAAAGCTACTTTAAATAAAGTTTTTAGTGTAAGCGCGATATTAGAAAAGTAATTTTGAGTAGCTCCTGATAAAAAACTGTACCTACATTCTAGCAAAATAACTCTAATAATTAAATAACAATATATGAGTTAGGTATTTGTGGACAACAATATAATAATTATTAATTAATTCAACAATGAATTTTTAATCCACAAGGCATCCACTAGGTAGTGAATAGTATTTCTTAACATATCAGTCAGCATATTATGCCATCATGATTGTTAAACGTCAAACGATTGTTATAAGATATATAAGGAAAAAATCAGAAGCCACTGTCAGGACTTGAACCTGAAATTCCCAGTTTCCGGCTGGTTGAGTTGCCATTTAGGTACTCACACAGTGCCCCGAAAGTGAAATCTGTTCCTTCCCATATATACCTATTTCAATACTAAATCACATCTGGGAATTTCAGGTTCAAGTCCTGACAGTGGCTTCTGATTTTTTCCTTATATATCTTATAACAATCGTTTGACGTTTAACAATCATGATGGCATAATATGCTGACTGATATGTTAAGAAATACTATTCACTACCTAGTGGATGCCTTGTGGATTAAAAATTCATTGTTGAATTAATTAATAATTACTCTAATAATTGTCTATGGTTCTACGTTATGTATAATCCAAACGAGAGTTAGTTTTGATAAAAATTATTAGGTGATTCTCCAGACGCCACTCGATAAAACTGGTCTTTCTGTACTTTATCTTTTTTGGTTTTATTTCAGGAATTGGTAAAGTATACTTGTTGGCTTCAAGAAGATGCCAGCTATCTCCAACGTGCTTTAGAGTTGATGCTAACAGTTCCTCATAGGGCCATCGACGATAAGTTTACAAGTAATATAGAAGGATATCACGGCAGTATACACAAACTAGGTCGGTTACTTGCCCACGACTGGTATTCAATTGTCACATCTGAAACAGCACCGAACGGATCTACGAAAAAAGAACGTTATTTATTCTTGTTTAAAGCAAGAATACTTATTTCTAAAGTTAAACGAATATCAGAAGACAGATCAGTGTTTCAATTGAAAGACATTATCAAAGTGAGTGTGCATTTCTTTGATCAATAATTAGTAATTACTGTATTATATTATAGTCGGCCGACTTTGAAAACTAGCAAAAGAGGCACGTGTTTGGGTCTGGGATGGCATATTTTTAGGGACGCACGGCCGACATATAGTTTATTCAATTTGGAATAATCTCAATAAAATTATTTATGTTACTTCTAGACTCTAATCTAGACTTTGAGGAATTCCTAGACTGCAAAACCCACTACTTTATTATGAATGAAAAAAATGTACATAGAAAAAAATGGTGTGGGTCTCGGGACCCCCGACAGATGTGAAACATCAAAAAAAACGTTATTGAACTCGGTGGTGTTCTCTATGTAGTAGTATATATTTTGTCAAAAGCAGCAACTAACTGTTATGCTGACGTAATCCTATATACTGCACTGTAACACACGCGGTTGTCTTCCCGTGTCCGAGTGCGCGGAAGCCGAGAGAGAGAGAGCCGCAGTGGTGGGGAGAACAGCAGCGAAGGAGCGGACCATAAATTTCGTTGCATATTTTCCCTCACGCGGCTGTTCACAGCCCGACATAAGATGTTTCACATCAAAAAGACTGAACCAATCCTGAATATAGTCAACTCTTTTCAACTCAAATATGAGTATACTGTATACAAGTGTAATTTGTAACAACGCTTGTAATCAAAAATTATTTTCAGCTTCCTGAAGTTGAGGTACGTGATTTTCCTGAAGATCCTCGAACATATCAGCTCTATCAAAATAACACTCCAGGTTATCCTCTCACATTTATAGCGCACCGTGACCTAGTCAAACATTACTGGTTGGATGAAATTCGACAATACGCCAGTGATATTGGTAAATATAATAAATTATGTTTTTACTAATAAAACTGAAAGTCTTACTGTCCGAAAATTGCCCCAGGAAAATATTCCCGTCGTCTGTTATTATTAATATTTTGTATTCTTTTTTATAGTGGCTTTAGAAGAGCATGCGGCTGATGATTTACAAGTAGAATCAGCAACAACTACTGAAACAACAACATCGAAGGCATCAGCTTCAACAACATTAGAAGCAGGACAAGACACTACTATTGCTGAAACTCTTCATTCACCTACTACTGAAAGCTACACGACTGCTGAATGTGATATATCGGAAGCTCTAGACACTACAATACAAGAAACTATATTAACCAAAGTTCAAACAGTCATTGTTGAAGCGAAAAGAGCAGTTGTTGTGCCAGTTCAAGAACCTGCGCAATCAACAGCTGAACTAACCCATACCCATATAGCTACAGAAATTAAACTCTCTGAACCGATTGTTGTACCACCGGAAACTGACGCCAAAAAGACAACTAAAAGTGAAGTACAAAAATTAGATTCAATAGACAGCAAAGCTGAAATTAAAAGTTCAGTATTAGAAACTCAAAATAAATCTGAAATATCAAATGTACAAACTGTGATTGAAACTAAATCTGAAAAGTTAGTATCACAGGAAATTACAGAAAGTAAAATTACAACTCTAACAAAGCAGAATATACTTGAAGAATCTAAAACTGTTGAAGCGAAACTTAAGCGTCAGGCATCTGTTTTTGAAAGCATATGCGAAAAGCCAGAAGTTAAACGTGAAATTTTATCTGATGATAAAAAATCTCAAGAATCAATTAAAACAACTAAAACAGTAGAAGAACTGAAAGTAGATGTACTTTTAGAAAGTAAATCTGATCCTGTTGTAAATAATAAAAAAGAAGATTCGAAAGCTGTAAAGTTATCAAATGAGGAATCAGTAATAAAAAATAAAGTTGATAAACCAGTTGAACTAGTAAAAGCAATTGAAAAGTGTGAAACTAAAGTTGAATCTTTAAAGGTATTAGAAGTATCTAAAGAAGCAACACAAGCGTCGAAAAAATCAGAAATTAAAACTTCTGCCCCTGAAGTAAAATCTACTGAAAATCCAATTCCGGAAGTCAAAGCTACTCTTGGTGAGGTTAACTCTAGTGTAAATCCCCTGCCAGAAGTAAAATCTAATGAAAATTTAAAACCAGAAGATAAAACTACCGTTCCTGAAGTAAATCCAAAACCAGAAGCTAAAGTTACTTCTCTTGAATCTAAATCTATTGAAAATACAAAGCCAGATTTGAAAGAAACTATCAGTGAAGTTGAATCTATTGAAAATCCAAAATCTGGACTTAAAGCTATAATCTCTGATGTAAAATCTATTGAAAATTCCAAACCAGAAATCAAACATACTACTGTTGAAGCCAAATCTTGCGAAAATCCAAAACCTGAAGTGAAAGAAACTGTTCCTGAACTTAAATCAAGTGAAAAAACTAAATCTGAGGTTAAATCAAGTGAAAAGTTAGAATCCGAAGTTATATTAAGTGAAAAACCTAAGTCTGAAATCAAAGTTAATGTCCCTGAATTAAAATCTACTGAAAATCCAAAGCCGGAAATCAAAACTGCCACTGTTGAAACCAAATCTAGCGAAAATCCTAAATCTGAAGTGAAAGACGCTGTTTCTGAAGTTAAATCAAGTGAAAAGCCTAAGCCTGAAGTTGAATCTAACGTCCCTGAAGTTAAATCTAGCGTACCTGAAGTAAAATCTACTGAAAATCCAAAGCCGGAAATCAAAACCACTACTGTTGAAGCCAAATCTAGCGAAAATCCAAAGCCTGAAGTGAAAGAGACTACCCCTGAAGTTAAATCAACTGAGACGTCTAGACCTGAAGTTAAAGCTATCGTCCCTGAAGTAAACTCTACTGAAAATCCAAAACCAGAAAACAAAGCTATTACTCTTGAAACCAAATCTATCGAAAGTCCAAAGCCCGAAGTGAAAGAGACTATCCCTGAAGTTAAAGTTATCGTCCCAGAAACAAAATCTACTGAAAATCTAAAGCCAGAAATCAAAGCTAGTACTGTTGAAACCAAATCTAGCGAAAATCCAAAGCCCGGAGTAAAAGAAATTGTACCTGAAGTTAAATCAAGTGAGAAGTCTAAACCTGAAGTTAAAGCTATCGTACCTGAAGTTAAATGTGTCGTCCATGAAGTAAAATCTACTGAAAATCCAAAGCCGGAAATCAAAGCTACTACTGTTAAAGCCAATTCTAGCGAAAATCGAAAACCTGAAGTGAAAGAAACTGTCCCTGAAATTAAATCAAGTGAAAAGTCTAAACCTGAAGTTAAATCTATCGTCCCTGAAGTAAAATCTACTGAAAATTCAAAGCCAGGAAACAAATCTATTACTGTTGAAGACACAACTTGCGAAAATCTAAAGTCTGAAGTTAAAGAAACTGTCCTTGAAGTTAAATCAAGTGAAAAGCCTAAAGTTAAATCGACTGAAAATCCTAAGCCTGAAGGCAAATCAATTGAAAATCCTAAGCCTGAAGTTAAAACTAACGTCCCTGAAGTAAAATCTACTGAAAATTCAAAACCTGAAATCAAACCAACTACTGCTGTAGCTAAATCTAGTGAAAATTCAAACCCTAAAGTGCAAGACACTGTTTCTGAAATTAAACTTAGTGAAAATATCAAACCTGAAGTTAAAGTGAAAGTTACTGAAAATCCAAAGCCAGCAGTCGAGACCAGCCTTGCAGGTACTGAATTAAATCCAACTGCAGCCACCACAACAGACGCAGAAATGTCGGGGCGTTATAGTAGCTTTAAAAGCTCATCAAAATCAGGTAATGATTTACTTAATTTTATTTGTGTACATCCAGTTTCTCCGCGACACTGGTACATTGAATTTAGAAAAATCTCTTGAATATTGCAACTTCGTTAACTAAGTTCGTGTACGGTTTAAATTAGTTTTTTATTTGAACCTTCAATATAAACTTATTACGCAATTGGAAGTGAAACTATTGATTTTTTTTAAATCATAAAATAAAATTTATTTTGATAATCAATCTTTAACGTCTTTATAAGGACAAAATATTGTGCCATCTTGAAAACAAAATCTTTAGATATCTGCAATCACTATTCTGATAAATGCATTAAGTAAACTGCTTTGCTGCATCGATAGAAGCAAAAACAAAATAATTCAACTTTGTCCATTTCTTATAGAATACTATGAAGAATCATCATCGAGTTACAAATCTTCATCAACTCAAGGAGCAGCGATTGAATCGCATTCCATCTCTTCTGTCAGCAATGAAAATATCGTCCGCAGAGGATCCGGCATTGCCGCTCTTGAAAGCTCATCAGTTAGTATTGGTGCTGCTGAATACAAGAGAAGTGGTCGTCAAGTGAGTGCAACTGATGGATCTATGTTGACCATCACGGATGTCAGTGAGACTTATTCAAATCCGGGAGGAAAACCCGTTTTTACTAAACCCATTCAGGGTATCAGTGTGGAACGTAAGTAAAACTGCAATTATTATTTTAAAATTTCGTTCTTGTTGGCGAACAGTGCCTTCAAAAAATTGTGATTAATTAGATTTAAACAAACGGTCAATGATAACCTTCGAAAATACGACTGAGAGACTAGAAAGTTTGGATCTCTAAATCAAAAATTCAGTTTCTTGTCTGTTTTGTTACATGTTGATGATTTTGCGTAATTTAACGAACTTTCTTTCGATTTTTTCAATTCTTCGAATCTTTTAATACTATATACTCTACATCAACGTTATCTCCAATCTCGAAAGATCGCAGACTATATTCTACAAAAATCTATCGAAATTGTTTTTATTTCTCTGTTAAAAACAACATGTATTTTCCTTATGAAGAAATCGATGTTAATTGTAAATTACTAACTTTTTAATAATAAGCCCAAGACAGTTTTTTCTATTGGTACAATTTTGATGTGATAAATCTAGTTTAAATTTTGTATGATAAATTTATTTTTTATTTCTTTTAGCTGGCGAAAATGCGAAGTTTGAATGTACAGTTGGAGGTGGAGTAACTGAAAACTTGATTTGGATGAAAGACAACAAATCTCTGGATGACCGTCTTGCTGATCGTGTAATTGGGTCGTCGTCCGACAAGGGTGACTCCTTTAAACTTGAACTGTTTCACTGTCTGGAATCGGATAGCGGTATTTATACAGCTATTGCTTCTAACGCAGATGGAAAAGCTACCTGCACTGCTCAGCTTGTAGTACATCAATGTGAGTTGTGTAACACTCTGTCAAACCTAGCGATCTTTTCTTATTATTTTTCATATAAGTCTTTCGCCGTTCGTATTTTAAACATTCACTGAGCCGGATCAAGATACTTACCAGAAACTTGGGCAATTGTTCGAGGCGGCAATTGCTAAAGATAATTTTGTGTCAGGAATCTTCCAAATACAACGTATCTGTTTGTATAAGTCCACTCACTTTTCACGTCGCGATTAAATTTGAAAACAGCTAGACCGGTTTCAATTTAGTCAGGATTATACAGACTATAGACCATTATCTTGGGAGTACTTTACGCTATATATCATAAAAAAGCTTTGCACAGCGCCTTTTTTTAGTATTATTTACTGACTTTATCGATTTCAAACCCCGTTCTCATATTTTTCAATGTCTTTTTGATGATTTCCGAAAACTTCCATTCATTGAAAATTTGTGAAACGCAAACCTTACGAACGGCGGTAAGCTTACCTTACATTATTCATAAGTTTTTTGTCTTTCAATTTCACAATTACTTCATAAAGAAACTTTAATTTAGCATTAAAAGGTAGACTTTTTTAAAATATCAAGAAATTCTAAAGTACTTCTACTAAATACGTTTTCTCTGACATAATTGTTTGTCATCATTACTGTCATCAATGAACCGTATTCATATTATTTTCTTTAAATAGCTTTATTGTGATCTCGATGGTAAGATTTTTTTATATAAAGTTCTATGTTCTCAAGTAACTTTCAGTAGACAATAACAATTTGGTCGCTTACTGTACTGCTAGATGTTGTCATAGAACTAATTTCCTTAAATCAATTAAAATTATTTAGTTACTATATTGTAATAGTCAAAATAAAAGATGTAAGTTCAGCGTTAAAATATTAAATTTATATCAAAATGTTCAATAAAATAATATAGATAACTTATAGTTTTCCTCTTACTAAACGTTCAGTGAACGCGTGGATCTCCCTGTGGAAAGAGGCAGTGCTGTCTCTTTTTTTCAATTTGTAGGGCAAATAAATTATTCATATGATCTATGCACTCACTATAGCGAGTTAAACCGATTTGGTGTATTTGAAAAGCGCTTCATTATATCTCAGAACTGGTTTAACATTGGTGCAATTGGAGCTCTGGCTCTCAGTGCAATATTATATATTTTATTTCTTGCTAGGTTTATATTATTTGCATGAATCTATGTTACGTATGTTATGAAATGTTGTAAAATTCTTATTTGAATTTTTAGTTACAGCACAGGAGAAAAAAGAACGCGCAGAAACTAATACTCCTGTGTTTTTGGTGAAACTTAAAGATACCGAAATCATTGAAAATACTTATCTTCGTTTTATGATTAAAGTTAAAGGTGATCCAAAACCAACTCTAACTTTGTAAGTATAACCAGTTCTTGAATGATCAAAGTGAAAAAACATTGATATATGTTTATTTTCAGTTATAAAGACGATAAAAAAATAACCGAAACCAATAAACGAGTAAAAATAGTCTCAGAAAAAGCAGAATCTGGATTTTATGAGTTAGTTATCCAAGATGTAAAACATGAAGATGCTGGAAAATATCGTTGTGATGCTGAAAATAGATTTGGAAAAGCTACTTCTGAAGGAGTTATTACAATAGTCGGTTAGTTTTCAAAATAGTCCTTGCGCTAAATAATATAAAAGCATTAAATTATTTTGCATTATCATTACCTAGTCTTTATTTTAATCTTTTTTAGAGAGTAAAAATGTATTTGGAGATTTGGAAGGCAAGCAAACAAAACTTCAACCGGGTGAAGTTCCTAAATTTATGTGGCAGAAGAATGGAGTTTACTTTGAACCTGACGAACGTTTCAAAGTTATAATGAGTGAAGATGAAGATTCTCTTGGATTATTCTTCTCACACGTGAAACCAGAAGATGCTGGTTTGTACACATGTTGCGCACAAACATCGGCTGGACTTATCAGTTGTAGTGCGGAACTTACTGTACAAGGTGCGATAAATATTTTTTAATACATTTTCCAGTTTTTTAATTATTATTCCGAACTAATTTATTTTTATGAATTGTTTAGTGTAAATTAAAGCAATAATATATTCTTCAATATCCATTCTTATCAAATTATAGGTGACGTAAAAATTAAGGAACCCGAACCACCAAAGATTATAATTGAAAATAAAGTCGCCGAAGCCAATTCAGGAGCTTCAGCTATGCTTGAAATTAAAGTAACAGGTTTTCCAAGACCGTTAGTAACCTGGAAGAAAAATGGCAAAGTCATTGAAGCAAGTGGAAAATACAAGTATGACAGAATGAAAGTTGAAAGAAATGCTTTTGAAAATTAAGTTTCATCGAAAAATTCACTGTTTTTTATTTTCAGATTTCTGTCCGAAGATACGCAGAGTTTCACATTTGTTATTAAAAATGTATCCTCTGAGGATGCAGGAAGTTATGATATTAATGCTAAAAATGATTTAGGCACTGACGATGCTAAGATGGAATTGCGCGTTAAAGGTAAGCTATTTTGACATCATTAAATATTAACTGCTCTCCAATTCCTGTTCCTACTTCTTCTTTTAATCCCTTCGATGACATCTTCTATTTCTGTCAAGTCCTCATCTTTTCTTATAATTTCTGGCACCCTCTCTTGGATATCTATCTTTCAATAACATTTCATTTTTTTATTTTAAGCTCCACCCAAAATCAAAACCAAAATGGAAGATAAGAAATGTTTAACTGAAGAAACATTAAAAGTGTCTATTGAGATTGAAGCTGTGCCAAAAGCTACGGTTAAATTCTACAAAGATGGACAAGAAATTACCGAATCAGACCGTGTTAAAATTGTTAATGAAGGATCGACATACAGTCTCATTATTAAAGACGCTAAATTATCAGATACCGGATCTTACTCAGTTGTTGCTCAAAACGATTTAGCTCAAACTTCAGAATTCTGGAAGACTAAAGTGGCTGCTGCTCCGAAAATTATTAAGAAAATGGGTAATGATCAAGCTATTGATCAGAAAGCTAATGCAACTCTTCAAATCAAGGTTGAAGCTGATCCAGCACCAACAGTAACATGGTTTGTAATAATTACATTTCACTATTTTTCAAAATATAAATTCCGTGTCTTAGAGTAGAGTTGCCTTAGAAGATGGTTCATTAACTCGCTATAATATAGTAGTAAACATTACTTAAAAAGATATTCCCATAAAATCAATATTGCGGATTAAAATATCAACCTTTTATAATTGAATTTTTTGTAGGTATAAAAACGATCAAGAAATTACATCAGATACAAGTACAGTGAAACGTGTAGCAGAAGGTGACACATTTACATTAAAGATCACGGGAGCTACTTCAACAGATGCCGGTCGTTACAAATGTGTCGTTAAAAATGAACATGGGTCTGCAAGTGATAGCGCCAGAATAAATATTAAGGCTGCTCCATCAATCAGAGATAAGATGAATAATGTAACAGCTGTTGAAGGAGATGTTAATGTCGAGCTCAAAGTTGGAGTCGATGGATATCCCGAACCGAAAGTTAAATGGTAGGTACTTCAATTTTTATATTTAAATTAGAGCAGATTCTAGACCGCTGTTGGAAAATATCTATCGACACAATAAGTGAACAATTCAAAAAAATCTAAGTGAGTTTATTATATGGCGTTAATTGCAGGTTTTTGGGTGATGTTGAAATTACTGGAAAACAAAACGAATTTGAACAAGTAACCGATGCAGACGGCAACTGTAAACTTATTTTGAAAAAGGCAACACCCGAATTATCAGGAGTGTACACTTGCAAAATAGTAAATGACCTTGGAGCTACGGAATGCAGTGCTACACTTACCGTTAACAGTAAGTAAAAATATGTTTGAAACGAATTTCCTGAAATTAGTTAGGTCTTTAAATAATCGATTTCTTTGACAGCTAAACCGAAGATCACGAAGAAACTGGTAGACACATCAGTGGATGAAGGTGGTACTCTGAAACTTGAAGTTGAAGTAGCGGCATGTCCTGAACCGACCGTTAAATGGTTCAAAGATGGCTCCGAAGTATCTGCCGATGCTCGCATTAAAATTACGCGCGATACTCAAAGACTGGAATCTTACAGCCTCACAGTTGACCTTGTTAAGCATGAAGACGGTGGAGAATATGAAGTGGTTGTCCAGAATGTCCTTGGTTCAATCAGCAGCAAGAGCTTAGTGACAGTACACAGTACGTATCATATAATACACATTCTCAAAAATAAATTCGTTATTGAAACATTATTTTTTTTTTGATTATCCAAATTTCCATCGCTATATACAAATCAGAATATGTCATTTATAAAGTTTGTTGCTTACGAAATTTCTCATCTAGCTATTTGACATAATAATACACGACGTATAGAATAATTTTGGGTTCGCGATTACCTGTCCATACTAGGCTGTAGGGTCGACAGGGGAAACATTGCAAAATCTCTCAGTTTGAAAAATCTTTATAGTGGGTATTGTGTTTATTGTTATTATTCAACATGTTTGAACGGTGGGTTTCTTCTTTTTGGTACAAACTATGCTTACCTTACTCTAGCCATGAGCGCCGCGAGGGCCTACAAGGAGGTCAGGTGGCACTCTCACAAGCATTTTGCATTTTTTAATCAATTCTGCCGGCGCCCATGACTTCTAATTGGAATACTATTACCTCTGCTATCATTGCCTGTACGTATGTGGCAATAGTTGTGTCCTTAAGGAGTTTTACTTTTCCGTGTTTACAGTTGTGACCAAAAAATGCCATTTTTTTAAATACACTTAATACCTATCTAAAGTGATGCTTCATTGTAACTATAAAAAAGCGTTTTCTATGATAGAATGAAATTGAACATTAAGATTTTTCTTTCGGCATCAAATATTATCTCCCAAGTACCATGAATAGTACATACCTACCTATTTTTTTTATTTCATTTAAAAAAACGTAAGCAACAAGTTTTATAAACAGAAGTATTGCAAAATGTTTAACATATTATATTTATATAAAACACATTTTAAAATTTCAAAATTGTCACTCGCGTTTACATTTTTAAGTAGGTACATAATATTATGTACAAAACTCATTACCCAAATATGTTACGGAATACACATTATAGTAAAAAATGTCTGCAAACAATTGTAAGTATACTTGATTTTGAATTAGCTTTTATCTTGAATGTTTGTATTGTAATATGATTGTTTAGAAATTTTTTGTATGGCAAATAATTGACCATCTCGTTTACCATTTTAGTATAACAAATTGGTACATATTTAGTGTTATGTTTCTTCATTTGTTTGTTTCCTTAATGCATTTTAGCAAGTATATACCCACTTGTTGTATTTAATTAAATAAAAGCACTACTTCTACAAATTGATTGCGCTATATTGACGTGCCAAATAATCTATTTAGCGCTATGTCTAAATACACATTTTGAGGTCAGTACCTCGCAACTTTCATGGTGCTTCGAAAACCTGTTGTCCTGTTAGGATAATTTGAGGTTCATTGTACTATTTTTCGTAGTCTTTGTAATAGAACTTTGTACTTCGTGGCGATACATCCTTTACCGGTTCAAAAAATTTCCACAGCACCCTCTAATAGAATGTTTTTATTTATAACTTTGATATAAAAAAGACTAAGGGTGTCACGAAGAAATTCAAAAATAATATTGAAAACTAAAAATAATTCCATTTCGCAAAGAACAAAAGTTCTGGCAATTAGCGTAGGTACACCTAGCGGATCTCATAAAATTAAAAACATATTTAGACACAGCGTACGTATTTCTATAGGTATATATAAAAAAATCAATTTGTTGACGGAAGCTCTTGCGTGTTTGTCTGTTGTGTTTTACCACCCGCTACATTACAGAAATTGTTGATTCGAACAAAAACGGTGTTGAAGAAGAAGAAGAATTTGTATCAAGTAAAATTAGAGACACTGCACAGCAAATGACGTACGAAATAATTGACAACGAACCTTCAGAGCATGGACAAATCGCTGTACAATCTGAAAATATAGAAGTGATTTGTGAATCAAAAAACTCGTCAAATGTCGATGCTGAATACACAGTAATGTTAAACAATAAACCACAACAAGCAGAACAAACCGAAGATATAAATGCAGAAATGAAAATTTCTCGACTTTTATCGAAAGAACAATCAGAAAGGATTGATAATGAAGACGTCGAAGCAAGAATAGCTATTGAAGAAGATATTGGCGTAACAATGATTTCCAAAAATGCATCCCTAATTTCAAAATCAAGTGTAGAAGTAATTGAAAACGTCATAACTGACGTGAGTAAACCGGAAGAAATAGATCTGAATTCAAATAAGAAACGAAGTAGCTTGGCTTCTAAAATGAGTGTTGAAATAATTGAAAACATGATGATAGCTGATACAGTTGAATTTGAAGAAAACCGCGCGAAACCCAAACGGGGAAGTTTATTTTCAAAAGAAAGTATCGACATTACTGAAAATAGTGTTAGTAAATACAAGGAAACTGAAAACGAGAAACCTAAACGAGGTCGATTAGCATCTAAGGAATCGATCGAGAAATTTGTAGAAGAACCTACGAAAATAAAAATAGAAACTACCGAAAAGAAACCTTTGATTGTGTCAGTAGAAAATGTTGGCTCTGAAACTGAAACGAACGACTTTAAAAGAAGCGATTCTGAAAAATCAGGTATAACAATAGTTGAATTAGAAAATTCAGCACCAAATTCACCTCAAATAATCAATGTCGGACAAGAAAAACCCGGAAAAATAAGTGTTGAAGATTCTGAAGGTTTAGATGAAGAAGTGATAGCATTGCTGGAAAGGGGAAAGAAACAACACAGTGTTTTAGAGGAAATATTAGTTAAAGATTCTGGAAAACTAGAGGAAGGTAAGGTTTATTTACACAATTAACACATTTGACAAAAGTAGAATATTTTAATTAAACATCACAAAGTTACAGCATAAAGAAAGACCAGCAGAATCACTCGACCTTAAATTACGATATCAACACAGTTTCACTGTGCATTGTGGTGCTTGCTAAGAACATGGCGTTCGTTTGTGCGAATTGTTTTACGCTTCGAGTTGTTCTGCTGTCTATGCTATAACGAAGTTACAAACACCACTGGCACTGCAAATAATGCTACATTTCACTGCCCCATTTAAACCAAATGCGATTTTAATGTATCAACATTACTACGCACTCGAAATTCGATTTCATTAAACGACGCTACCGTTATTTTTACTCGAATGTACTTATAAATAACCTAGTAAACAACTAGATTTCCGCCCCGCATCCGCCTAGGTGGATTTTGGTTTGAATGTTTTTTTGTCCACGCTGGTCTCGAAACTACTATGAACTTCTTTCAAAATGCTTTCACTGTTGACATAAACTATATATTATTATCAGCATTCAGCCATATAATTTATTTTAGCCAGAGAACACCAATTATGTAGCTCAGAGATCGTTTGCTTATCTCCATTTTCTCATAGCGTTAGAATATATCACTCAGAAAAAAGTATAATAATAATAATCTCTTATCGGCATGCAGCTATTATGCAAGTTGCGCCTACATCCATCGCCACAACGCTGCTCTGAGAGTCTTATATTACGACTTAAGGCATCACTGCGGTATTGATAAAGCTCCAGTTCTGCCTTATGTTCCTGGCGATATTGAGTCCGTTGTCGAGAATGAATTATGTAAAATTTTCTGGAACTACTCATTCAGTACTACCAGGCAACTTTCAGCTACAAAGCCTGATATAGTTCTCCTTGATAAAACTACACTGTAATCGCCCATTTCATGGTTTGAGACGCGATTATAGTTTCACCTTGCTCCGCAAGTATCCCTTGTGGGACGGTGACGAACCTGAAGTTTAGGGTGCTTGTGGATGCAAAATTCTTCCTTAACAATAATAATGATAATAAGTAGGCTGATAAACAGTGAAATAATTTTTCAAATCGATTCAGTAGTTTCCGAGATTAGCGTAATATATATTTCGACATCGAATTACGACCGTGCAGTCACCAAAATTAAAATCACATTTGTTTTTAACTATCAACTACCTATTCTTTTTAGTATTTATGAAAACAATCTCACACATAAAACAGTAATTTTTTCCGCTATGAAATTTATTTAATATTATTTTAACTTCTTATAATTAGGTAAGCAGTTTTAAGATTTTTTCTTAATTTGAATTTTGATTTTTATAGCAAATGCTGAGTGTTTTTTTGTACTAACTGTCACATGGCTTCGTCTTACTAATGCTAATAATTCAACTATATTGAGGTAAGAAATGTCAATTTACAATAAAGGTACATCAAATAATTTATGATTTATGAAAATAGTCGAGTATGTAGCGTAGGCGTTTCTATATGGCTTCTCTATTACAAGTCGACTCGACAAAAGCGCAAGTCGAAAACGTCGACTTGACCAAAAATGCAAGTCGACAGAGTCGATTAAGGGTGCATGTCGAATTTTAGTCGACTATTTAGTCGAAGCGGGCATCTCTTAAAACTATCTTTGATTTCCGGTCCACTACACGAGACACCGCTCGCTAACTAGTCAAAACTTGCACTAATAAAGTCGATTTGCACCAAAGATCTAAGTCGATTTGCAGATCAACTTTCACCAAAACTCTAAGTCGATTTGCAGATCAACTTGCACCAAAGCTCTAAGTCGATCAGCAAGTCAACTTGCACCAAAGGTCTAAGTCGATCTGCAAATCGACTTGCACCAAAGATCTAAAATCGCTAACCTCTAATTTTTTTGTTTAATTTAAATTAGCATCACCAAGAATTACCGATACCAATATGGAAGACGGCACCGTATTCGAAACTCTAAAGCAGTCATATTACGTCAAAGCAAGCGGTCTACCAACCCCGGAAGCTGAATGGTTGTTTGAAGGAAAACCAATACAAGTTGACGACAAGAAGTATAAAATTGTTCAAGAAGATCTGGAATACAAGTTAGAAATAATGGAGATAACAAAGAGTGATGCTGGAGAATATCAATGCAAGCTGAAGAATCGGTTGGGTGAAACGGCTCAAAATGCTAAACTAGAAGTTCTCCGTAAGTGGTTTTATAATATTAGCTTTATGGCCAAAAAATGGCAACCTGTAACAAAACGTGTTTAACGGATGTTATTGGCAGAATAATAGAGTGACGTGGATGGCAAAATCTCATGGGCATAATCATATAACAGGAGTCTGAAAAACTTCTTACTTGTTAATTTTATAAGGTTTTTTTCAATGGGATCATCCTCTATTATTGCAGATTCAGAGTTCAGACGAAGTTAGAATATAACAGGGGCGGATGTTCGGGGGTGGCGTTCTGGGGTATAATTATTATAGCAAGTAACCAGTTCTGAGAAGAGAACAAACAAATAAAAGTTTTATGATTGACA
This sequence comes from Mongoloraphidia duomilia, assembly GCA_039654895.1. Taxonomy (NCBI): domain Eukaryota; kingdom Metazoa; phylum Arthropoda; class Insecta; order Raphidioptera; family Raphidiidae; genus Mongoloraphidia; species Mongoloraphidia duomilia. Next base: position 14,486,817 of record CM077524.1, read on the forward strand.
ATTTGCTGCACTAAAAACGTGTAAACCTGAACTAGCTTTTTGTTCCAAGTAAAACTGTTTCTATTCCCGTATCTAATTAAAAAATTATGTCCAAGATTTCGGGGGTGGCGATCATCACTGGCGCCACCCCTCTAGATGCGCCCCTGGAATATAAAAATCATTCACCGTCATTACTTCTATTTGATCACGTAATACGTTACAGGCTGCCAAAACGCAATAAAATCCAACGATGACGTCTGTTGACATAATCAACAAAAATACTATTAAAGAATATGCTTTTTTAATTTTGTTATCATCGATATACAGAGTATATATAGGCTAAATAGACTGAAACCTGCGGGCGCGAGATCTTGGAGGGCGCGTCAAGAAGGGTTGGGCGGCCGGCGGCGGTCGAAGAATAAACGTCTTAAATTTTGTTTTTGTTGCCTTATTTTGATGTTTATTGATTAAAGTTTTGTATCCAATAGTTGTTTCGGCTAAAAGAAGACGAATGGGGGTGCCAAACTTATATTAGCCTAGGGGCAGCTCGAACCAAAATCAGACTCTGATTGTAGAAATAAAATGGGCATTGATTTTGATTATTACAACTGCTCTTGAAAATTGTAAAAAAATATACATCATTTCTGAAAATAGTTGATTCAGTTACTTTTCTTTGCTCTGTATGCATAAAATTAATTCTGGGGTTGGAAAACGATACAAATATTATATAAGTGTATTTAAACTGTATGGTGTTATTCTATATCATAAATGTTAAACTTAATTAATGATGCTTTTAAATTTTGTCACGCTCTAACAAGTTGATTATTGCGTATATATTGAAGTGAGACAAAAATTGAACAGCTTTATTAAATTATATATTTTTATGATACAGAATGCCATGTGTCAAATATGACAGACACAAAAATTTCGTAATTTTGGGATTGAGTGTGATTTATGTTGTGAAACTTAGAGAACGATTTTTTTTCTTCTTTTTAAATCATATACAATTAGTACTTAGTGCAAAAACATACTATAAGTATATTATAAACCAATTTTAAAACCAAATAATATTGATATAAGTACTACAAAAGATGAGATGTTTCTTTTTCATGGTGTCTTACATTCAGATCCTTATTAGCGCTTTTCTAAGTCTTTCACATTTTTATCTTAATCAGGAGCTAATGTCTGATAAACTCCAGAAATGACTACGTTTTTTTAATGCCGGTATGTGCTTTATTCGTTTTGTCAGCTTATTAAAAATATAACAATGCTAATGACCTCAGTTAATGCGCGTCTATAATCTACAAAAATTTTAAAAATCAGTCTTGTCGTTTTTTTTCACGGTATAAAAAAATTCTATAAATTTACAAATTTACAATATAAAAACTTTTTGTAAAAAATATCAAAATATTTGTTATTCACGTTTTCCTTCTTTGCATATCGTTAACGTCTCCCATCTCCGCAAATTGTTCAACCTAATTTAGCGAACAAAAAAGCCCCTTTTAAAAAATATTCAAATATTGTAAACAAACCCTCTACTTAAATCGAAGTAAGAATTAATCCAAGGTTTCTTTCTTTACCTATCGTTAAAGTCTCCCATCTCTGTTAGTTAAACATAATTTTATGAACAAATAAGTAAGCTTCGCTTTTGAAAAGAATTCAAATATTGAAAACAAACTATCAGTAATCGATTACGCAAAAATTAATACAGGGTTCCTTTCTTCACATATCGTTAAAGTCTCCCATCTCCGTATAACAAATTGCCCCTAACAATTATTAAGCACCTATACAATAAATTGGCAAGTTACGGAAAGTATTTAGCATAATTAATTTCTTAGTTTATATACCTTATTAAGGCGCATTTACAAGATATAATGTGAACTTTATAATTTATGAATCAGCTACTATTTCAATTCTATTAAACATTATTTTGTGAACCAAAAAGCTTATTTTGAAAAATATCCAAATAATTAAAACAAACCAGTTACATATAAACATATAAGTCAAAATTAATTCAGGTTCTTTCTTTACCTATCGTTGAATTCTAGTTTGGCGTATTATTTTTATCCATTACTTTAATATTTAAGCATATTTCATAGTAAGTTGACAAGGTATGGAAATTCACAATGTGGCATTATAATACGTTTTTCATGTAAAGCGGCGTTTACAAGATGAACTGTGAGAATCGCTAAGCAAGATCTGCGTGTAACTTTATATTTTCCCGATAGTTTGGCATGTGTTTTTTTTTTATTCTTTTGTTATTCAAGTCATACTAAAGACTGTGACGGTGTTCGGGTGTTGATTTTCTCATCAATCATTTAGTATTATAGAATAGAATTTGCATTAATTAGTCAAAATGGTCAAATAGATAGCTCTTTAGACTGCAAACTGCTATTCTGAAATGTGTGAATATCTATGTTTTAAAAAAACTTCGAAACTCATAAAAAATGTGAATGTTTTGTAAAACCTTTTTTTAGAAAGAAAATATTATGTGAATACTGTTATTTTTACATTTAAATTTTTTAATTGTAATATTTCACTGGTAAGTTTAACTAGGAAGAAAATATAATTGGAAAACTTATAACAAAAAATTTGAATGTTAGGTAAGTTTGTAAAAAATACTGCAAAAATCATTTAATCTGAGGTTCACGAAACCACCAAAAACAAAACATTGATCATTTTTATTTTTTATTTTACTAAAATTATTTTTTTATTACTTATGTAAATAAACACAAACACAAAATGTCGCATACATCTACTTACGTTCATTTTTTTTTGTCAGCCATTTTTTTTAGAAGAAACATCACATTTTTCATTTAAAAAATGTATTAAAATATTTCAAATTCATGTGCATTTAATATTTTTCTAACATATTTTCAGTTAAAGTGAAATCTTGATGACAAGGATTATTTATATTAATTTGTTATTATATAACTACTTAAGGATGTATGGCACCTATCTCAAATCACCGAGACATAAATGAAATTTTGTAAACTTACTTCTCAATATAACTGAAATAAGTAGGTACCTACACAAAATTTCAGAACGGCTTACCGAATACATAGTTCAAAAAAGATACATAATCTAATATATAAAATTCTCGTGTCACGGTGTTTGTTGCCAAACTCCTCCGAAACGGCTGGACCGATTTTGATGAAATTTTGTGTGCTTATCGGGTAGGTCTGAGAATCGGCCAATATCTATTTTTCATACCCCTAAATGTTAAGGGTGGTCCACCCCAATTTTTTTTTTTTTATTTTTTGGACAAAATTTTTTGTTTTTATTTTTTCATGATTTAGCATTGAAAAATACATACAATTCTAAATTTTCGAAGCAATAAATTATTAAATTGGCTGCTCTCCAACGAAAAAATTATTCATTATAATTTATATTTGTGTGTTAGTATGACAACCTGTACCGAAATAAAAGTTCTAGCTAAAAAATCCAGTATGCTGGTATCTTTTAGTATAGTTACTTAGATACATATTTATGCCTGTCTCTATACGTGCCATACGTCCTTAATTATTATTATATTAGTTATTAATTTATTACAAAACATTTTTAATAAATCAATTATCGAGATTTTGCTACGAGTGAAATATTAACGCTTATAAAAAAATGTGTATTTAAATATAATTGTCTTTTAGCCGAATGCGATTTTCGTAAACCACGAATAAAACAAGGGCTAGCAAATCAGAAAGTACTAAAAGAAGAAAAAGCAAAATTAACAGCAGTTGTAACTGCAGATCCATGTCCGGATGTTGTATGGTACATAAAGATTTTATTAACTTATAAAAATATTTTTTTCTCCTGTATACCTAGGCCGAAAGTTCGTACTTTCGTCCCTGCCAAGAGGGAACAAAGTCGCACTTTATTCCCGTGGTACGGACAAGTGCGCGTGCGCAATAGTACTTATGCCGGCTCTCACGCACCTACTTCTGTCTCCTACACATTAAAATTATTTCCTTTAAAATTATTTTTTAATAATTTTAATAATAAAATAAAATAAAAATAATAATTTTAATAATTTTTTTTTTCAATTTTGCGAACTTTCGGCCTGGCAGGAGAAAAAATAGTATGCACAACACGGGAGGAAATGTAGCACTTTTCTCCCTTGTGGCACAATGTATTATTTTCATTCTTCAAACACGCTTAATATTATTTTTACAGGTCTCTGAATGGAAACCAAGTCGTCACTGATGAAAATGTGAAAGTTAATTGTAAAATAAAAGATATTGAGGATGGCTTGAAAGAATGCACATACAATTTAAATATTTCTAGCTGTAAGTCTGTTAATTATATCGTATACTAAGTGCATTGTAGAGTAGCAACGTCAATGGAGCAGAACATGAAAGTTTTGTTATTTCTCAAAAATGGCTAAACTCGAATAGGAAAAATCTAATGTAGATTTTTACTATTTGAGTTATGCGCAGTGAAAAAGAAGATTTATTCGAAGTCATTTTTCACGTTCTGCTTCACTAACGTTGTCAGTCCACTATGTACTATACTTATATGGTTCCTAAGCTTTTGACATCTATTGAAAAACCAACGGTCAATAATAAATATATACAGGGTGGCTGATTTTTCATTGTCCAGCTTATATTTGCTGAAATATTAAAGATACAAGAAAAAGTTAAATAAGAGACTTGTGTAACTGAATCTGATTTATAAAATGGCGCAAACAATTTTTTTCCATGACCTACCTATTTTCCAGAAAAATATCTAACTTTGGTTTTTTAAATAGGACGCTCTGTATATTTTTCCGGAATAAGACTCTAAATAAATTTCTCTTTACAACGAAGTATAAAAAGTAGGGTTTTGTCTTTAAATTACACCTAATAAATAAAACAAAGAAAATTATGAGAGTCGGCTGTGATTACTAATATTTTCTCTACTTATGATTAACAAAATTATAACAACATTTATTTAACTACAAATTAACAAAATTGAATAATACACAGTGTTCAAAGTCTTCGTGGTTTGGCGGCTCACCTGTGAGCCGCCAAGGAGGACACTTCGACCGCTGCCACATCGCCTTTGAGACTGTCTACCGCAGTTGTAGACGAAACGTCAGGTAGAAATACCACCGGACCACGGCCTACAAGCCCGGAAACCATGAAGACTTGGAACAATGCCGGCCGTGAAAGCTTGCACACTTGGATAATACACACTGTGTTTTATAATGAATTTTCAAATTGTCGGTCATTAAATTCTAAACATTTTTGAACCCTAGTGTTTCGCAGCATTTCAGGTGTAATTAACAAGCAAGCAGTGATTTTATTTCTAAGTTCCTGCACATTTTGAGAAGGAGTATCATAAACTTATTAGGCGTAATTTAAAGGCAAACCCTACTTTTTATACTTCGTTGTAAAGAGAAATTTATTTAGAATCTTATTCCGGAAAAATATACAGAGCGTCCTACTCAAAAAACCAAAGTTAGATATTTTTTCGGAAAATAAGTAGGCCATGGAAAAAAATTGTTTGTGCCATTTTATAGATCAGATTCAATAAGTCTCTTAATTAACTTTTTCTTGTATCTTTAATATTTCAGCAGATATAACTTGGACAATGAAAAATCAACCACCCTGTATATAACAGGTTTTAAAGCGTGTCCCGCCTTCCGGTCTCGTCTCCAATAATTCCTATCTTCCCAGTCATTTTCTTGTAGTCCCCACTTCACCATCGCTAAGTCCATCTCTCCTGACCTGCAGCTTTTCCTTGGCCTACCCCGTCTTTTTCTTTCCGGCGGTATCCAATTTATAATTTTTTTGGGGATCCTTTCTGGTGCCATTCTTTGGAAGTGCCCATACCATGACAGTTGTTTCGATTGGATGTGGTCTAATATTGTTTCCGTTGCCCCCATTTCTTCTCGAATGATGTTGTTCCGGACCCTATCCAGGCGAGATATTCTGGCGGAGCGTTTAAGATAGTCCATTTCTAAATTATTGAGCTTCTGTTTTTCTCGCATACTTAAGGTCCATATATCTGCTGCATTGGTCACGACGCTTTTTACCGTTGTTTTATAAATATGAACTTTAGATTCCCGTTTAATTTGCTTGCTCCATAGTAATGGGTTCAGTTCGCCAAGTCCTTGTACTATCCTACATCCTACTTCCTCCGAAGTTGTTCCTTCTTTTGCAATGTTAAAGCCTAAGTATTAATAATTAAGTTCAAAATTAATCGACAGTTGAGTTACATATTAAAACTAATTATTCTTTACAAAGCGTACATAAAAGTTAGCACTCTTGAAACCGAAGATGCGTTTCCTTATTAATTATCCAGTTTCAGATATTCGCAGCTTTAAATTCTAAAACATTTGTCGAACACAAATGTGGCAAAGAATATAAAATTTTACTATATCTTATTATTTTTAATTTATTGCATTTAAATAATCACCTTCTAGGTAGACACAGTGACGACGGAGAATATACGTTTCATGCTAAGAATCATCATGGAACCTGTGAAAGTTCCGGTCGTTTAGATGTTTTAATGAAACCAGAATTGTATGATCTAAACGACGTAATGTCAGTTCCTGGTGACTTGACTATAGTCACAGCCACTGTTCAAGCTAATCCAACACCAATAATTACGTGGATGAAAGACGATGTTGAACTCACGCCTAGTGAATCTCTTAAAATGGAGTTTGATCAAAAAGCACATCAAGCCAAACTTATTTTCACTAATGTTAGCCTTGAAGATCAAGGAAAATATACTATTATTGCTAGTAATGAATTTGGTGAAGCTAGTGGAAAATTGAACCTGTGTTCTGAAAGTAAATTAAATTTATTTAACTAGTTCGTGTAAATCACATTTGATAGTACAATATTTCCAAATATTTATAGCTCAAAAACCATCGTTTATTTCCGGTCTTGTGGATGCAACATTTGGTGATGGCGATACTGCTGTTCTTCGTGTTAGATGCGACGGTTTACCAAAACCAACTGTTCGTTGGTTGCAAAATGCAGAACCTGTCAAAAGCATTGAACATGTTGAAATTGCCACCAAAATTGAAGCTCAAGTAACGAGTGAATTAACCATTAAAGAATTTAACGCCAAAGATGCTGGAAGGGTATTGATTTTTCAATAAAATATCTACTTACCGTACTTTGACTTGTTGATTTCATATTTGGAAAATATTTTTAGTACACCTGTGTGGCATCTAATGTTATCGGAGATGCTGAAACTGCTTGTCGAGTTTCCTTAGGTCAAACACCGCCTACCTTTGCCAAGAAACTCGATAAATTAATGGAAGTTGCTGAATGCGAACCTATTGAAATTAAGACTGTTATATTGGGCAGTCCAAAACCAACTGTTCAGTGGTTTAAGGATGGTAAACCGATTAAACCAGATGATGAACACATAAAAACTAGTATTCTTCCTGATGGAACTGTTAAATTAAACATTGACAAAGCAGGTCCAGATGACAGTGGTGCATATAAATTGGTTATCACAAATCCAAACGGTGAAGCTGCTTCAATGTGCGCTGTAGCTGTAAGCCGTAAGTGTTTTGATAATATTACAATATTATGATGAGACCTTAATTATCTGAGCTTCAATATTATAGTAACTGATATTATCTACCAGTATCTTTCTAATCTTCGACCAATACTTTACTACTGCGTTTTCGTATCTTACCTCCCAACTTCTTATTAGACGTTCTCTTCGTCTTTTTTGAAAGGTGCTTAATTAAAAAGAGCGCACTGTAAGTGAAAATTGCTGTATTAAGAAAAAATCAATGTCTACTAATGGAGACAGTGGAGTAACTGGTAACTCATGTAGGGCGACACTATAAGTAAGTTTCGAGCTCAGTTCTCCACGGTGATTTTCAATTTTTCGTATAATGAATTTGTCATATTATTAGACAATAAATACTTCTCGCTTATATTAATTTCATTGCACTCAATTAGGAAGTTTCCATTGGACGAAAATACTAATTATGATACTGTCACATCATTGTAATAAAGATAACTTTAAAAATTCTGAAAGAATTATTTTGATATCTTTAATTTCAACGGAGATATTCAATTTCTTGTACGTGAGGTCGCAAACGAAACTGATTTTTGAATATGACGTCACGCGGTACAAGTTTGCTGTTTTTTAGCTTTGTGAGTAATTAGAACCTAAGTTACTTAGTAACTATTTTGTTGTAATACAACTTTTCTATTTATATTAAATTAAAATTAACTGTCAAAAATTTAAATATGTCAATATTTTCCGTCAACTGGTTTGTTTTTAGTGTTTCCATAACAATTTACGAGTTTATAGAAAGAGATTTATCGGAAGTTACCATGTTAAATTACCACACATACAAACTGAAAATAACTTTTAAAAGTATCGTGCCGCGTGACGTCACCCGGACTGAAAACGGAATTTCTTGGAGAATTGTCAATTCAAACTTTGAAGTAGCGTAAATTTGTTGTTTTTAAAGATATTTCAAAAATTCTTCCGCCATTAATTTTATAATTTTTAGAACTATGATTTAGACCAAAAAAATAAAAAAGGGAAACTTCGTAATTGAATTATCTTGAGTAAATTTTCATCTGGGATCAGACACAACTGATCATACTAACACTATCGTCCTAGATTTAAGTTATAACTTAAACTCAGATAATTAAGTCTTTGAATGTTCTTCAAAAATATAAAGTTACTAAATCATTTTAAACATTCGTTAATTAAATAACTAAAAAATTTAAATAATTTTCTTTCTATTGTTCTAAAATATCTAACTGATATATAATTATAAAAAATTTTAGAATCAATAATTTCTTTCTCTTTTAATTACCTACTTATTATTTTAGGAACTTAAGATGTTTATGTTTTCTGTTTATTTGTAGTTTATTTTTATTTAATTTTCCGTTTTGTGTTACTTTTGTTTCATCTGTGATCTAAGACAATCTCAGACTTTTTTTATTGTGAATGTGTGAAATCTTTTAAAATATTATGAACATCATTATAAACAAGTACAGTCGAATTTTAAATATTTGAAATTATTCAAAATAACCGTTTTCTGCATTTCTTCAACAATCACGGATTTTGCAGAGTTGCATATTGAATATAATGATTTAGACGCTAATGACCTTATTTGTCAAGCGTTTATAATCTACAATCTAATCTTGAGTATAATGCTATGTTTTACTTTTTTTCATTTTGATTGGGTAATTGTTGAGCATGTAATTACTTTTGAATTTCGATTTTCTTATTTAAAAGTCAACATACGACTGTGACTACTTTCTGTTCTTTCTGTTCTGTTTCTTGTAAATCTTTACACTTTACAGTAAAATAATTTTTTACATTTCACTGGATAATGCATTTCAGGTTTGAATAATTTTTTTCTTATTTTTTTCAATTTGTTTTCATAATAATAAAGTTGCAGTGACGGATCAAATTTTCGGTGTCTTCCCAGGGCCGGCGTTGGGGGGGGGGGGTAAGAGGGGCAAAGGTACCCCGGATCCGAGCCCCAGAAGGAGGCCCGCTGGCCCGGGGCTTACCTATAATATGTAACTACCGTGTTTAAAACTGCGAGCATTAAAAAAACATTTTCCCAACAAAAAAGGCATTATTTGATTTTTTGCATTAAATTTTTTACTATTTCCGAGAAAAAAAAACAAATTTTGGAGTAAACTTTTTTTTGGAGGGCACAGGGGCATGAGAACACTTACCCGGGGTCCGAAAATCCTAGCGCCGGCCCTATGCCTTCCATTATAAATTTTAAAAAACTCGGCTCGCAGTGCAGAACTTTGCCGACAAAATGTGTTTTTGCTAATATATGCACTGAGGTATTTAATTATTAAATAATTATTTGAACTTTTTGTTTTTGAAAAAAATTAAAAAATGTAACCCGTTAATACATTTGTTAAAATAATTAAACTTTTCTGAATTTAATTATTTGGCAAAATTGTAATCAAATTACATAGATACCTACCTATTATTACTTATATACACCCTTCGGTAAATAATCTGTACTTCACTATAAACTAGTGTTTTCATAAATAATTTTCTAAGTAAGACCGGTCCTGTCTGACCGATTTTGTAAGCATTTAAGAGGCACAGTTTAATCTTTACTAATGCGGTTAAATCGAAGTTTTGAAGCAGAATTTGTTCGATGTTTTCAAGTCTAAAAAAATGTTCAACCTCTAAACACAATATCGATCCTTAAAATGATGATGATGATGATTGCGGTTTGCGCTCCGCCCATTTTAAATAAGCAAAATAATTAGACAAATGGTTCAATATAATAAATTAAAAATAGAGAAATTGTATAGACTTCAAGGCAGTGGCGGCGCTAGGATTTTTTGTTAGGGTGAGCCAACATGCATGGTATTCTGAAGGTGGGCCAATAACATTTGTTCCCAAAACAGTCCTCGTCAAAATTTTAACCCAGATTATTTTCTACAGAATTTACAAGAAAAATTGTTGAAATTTTGAGGGTTAAAAACGTATTTAAAAGATAAACTAGGGATTGGGGATTATTCCAGGGTGGGCCAAGACAGTTTAAGGTGGACCATGGCCCACCCTCTAACGCCGCCACTGCTTCAAGGACCGTATTTACTTGCAATGCCCCTATTAAAAAGTAGAAGCTTGAATTTTAAACTTCATTGGCTTAAATACAGATATCCGTCACTGCAAAAAAATAACGAATTATTCTTAAGCTTAATCATAAAGGCTTATATTTTAGAGCAGCCTATAAAACCAAGATTTGCAAAGCCTTTAGAAGATACAAAAGGATTTGTTGGTAAACCACTACGACTGGAAGCAGTTGTTGAAGCTTATCCACCACCCAAATTGGAATGGAGTAAAGATGGCGTACCAATTCGTTTATCTTCGGCTTGTTCGATCATAAATCAACCGAATGGCTTAATTGGATTGGAAATTGATTCAGTTAAACCTGAACAAGCTGGCGTTTATTCTGTAACCGTATCGAACAAATTAGGTGAAATAACCGGTGAAGCTAAAGTGGAAATAGAACAGGAACTTAAAAAACCCGAATTTTTCGGTCCATTGCTACCTGTTAAAGTTGTTGAAGGTTTCCCAGCCAAATTAGAAGTTAAAACACTTGGCCATCCTCCACCTACAATTAAATGGTAAATATAATAAAGTTTGAACTCTCTTAAGTGGCAACGTCTTGGTAGATTGACTGCTACTAAATTTGAAAATTGTGTTATCTTTTTTGTAGGAAACACAATGGTGTGGAAGTTGTACCTGATGGTAAACATATAAAAATTGTGAACCAACCAGATGGCACCACAGCTTTAGTTATCGATAAATGTAAAGCTGAAGATGCGGGACCATACACTGTTGAACTCATCAATGAAAAAGGAATTGCTAGCACTAATGCCGAATTATCAATTGCCAGTACGTTTACCTATTTCAAATTTCAATTAATCATTTTTGTTGGTGACTTCAAATAATTTGAATTTTTTTATTAGGTAAAAAGAATGACGATTTACCGGACGAACGACCAATGTTTTTGCATGCCTTAAGAGATGTGCTTACCGATGAAGGCTCTTCGTTAGTTCTTGAAGCTCCATTTCGGGGAAATCCAATCCCTGACGTTGAATGGACTAAAGATGGTGAAGTTGTTGAACCGAGCGAACGAGTTATTCTTACGTGTGATGGAACAAGAGTATGTTAACTTTTTTTGTTTTTCATTCACACATCCAAACATACACACACACAGTTCTAGGAGCAGCACTGTAGCACACCATATCAATAGTAGAAATCTTTTGCATTTCTTGTAGATTACAGATATTCGACAAATAATGAGTGAGATTATAAGTCTTCTTCCATTTAACTGAGTGAATTCTTTGGAACAACACAAAGCTTTCGCTCAGTTAAATGAAAAGAGTATCTATATTACATAAATGCTATACTGAGTGATCCTTGCGACACGGTGCATAGAGATTAGAGACGCTAGTGACATTAGTTGTCTAGCGTCTCTAATCTACAATAATCACGGTGCATAAGCTAACAGCAAAATCAGCGTAATATCCCTCAAAACAAGAACAGAAATTTTTAAAGAAATTTTATAAAACTTAAATATATGAGACCACAACCTCAAAGCCACAGTCTTCAGTTCGAATTTGTTGCAGGTTGGCTTATCCATTGACGAATCAGTATTACCCGACGCTGGTAAATACAAATGTAAATTAACAAGTCCCATGGGTGAAGATAGCAGTGAAGCTAAAGCCACTGTTCGAAAATATTATCAAACTCCTGTCTTTAGTCAAAAGTTTAACGATTTGCAACAAATGCCGACATTTGATGCCAAATTTCCGTGCCGTATTTTGGGTATTCCAAAACCAGATGTTGCCTGGACTTTTAATGATAAACCCATTCGTGAATCTGATAAATATCACATCAAACATGACGGTGACGCTTATTGTTTATATGTGCGAGATTGTAAACCTGAAGATGGTGGAAAATATAAATGTGTGGCTTCAAACCGGGAAGGAACCGCTGAATGTGAAGCAACTCTTCAAATTGTAGATAAAATGTAAATTTCAAAAATATTATGTCATTTTTTTAAGCAACTGATTAGAAATTGATCACTTTGATATACCTATAATTCCTTTCAGTGAAATTCCTCAAAAATTCGAAGCACCATCATTTTTGAAAACGATTGGTGATACAGAATTATATAAAGGAATGACAGCTAAATTTACGGCTTGTGCGACTGGTTATCCAGAACCAGAAGTTGAATGGTATAGAGAAGACATGAAACTATTTCCAACAGAACGTATTCGTCCCGAAAAAGACAGAGCCGGTCTTTTGAGGCTCTTAGTGGAGGGCGTTGACGCAACTGATATCGGAACGTACACTTGCAGAATATTTAATGATCATGGAGAAGCCTCGTGCAGCGCTACACTTAGTTTTGATAGTCAGTATACGAAACAAAACTTTTTAATGACAAAAATCTCAATTTTTTAATCGGTTCAAGATTTTTTTTCTGAAAATAACAGTATTCCCCAAAATTTAATATTATACTTGTTATCTTTAGCAATCTAGGTTATATTTATTATTCATCTTTCTTATGAACTCTAACTACGCTATAGTCTCCAAATATCATGAATATTACAATGTAATTTTATTTAGCACTTGAAGGAAGATATTAATAAAAATAGAAGGTTGGTATATCATTCCAACTTTTCATTACTGAAAAGTTAGTAACCAGAACATTTTCATCTTGTTCTAAATTAGAAATACTTTGTTTGCTTAGTTTGAGCAGAATATGGCTTCTGTTATGTATGAGTGGCTGCTTTATTTAGTTTTCAATATATCAGTGTGTAGCTGATAATAAAACACTGCAATTTCTAGTAAATACTAACTAAACATTTCCATTTTAAATAGCTATGGAAATTCGTCCGAAGAAACCAATTTCAGACCAGTATGCTGGCTTTGATCAGTACAAAGAAACTGGAGTTCCCCTCCCATTGAGTGATGCTCCATTAATATCAAAAATGACCGATCGTCATCTGACTGTATCTTGGAACCCGTCCATTCCTAAGGGCCCAAGATTCCCAGTTACCTACCAACTTGAACAACAAGATTTACCGAATGGTGAATGGAGACCTGTTCAAACTGGAATCAGAACTTGCATGTGTACCGTCGATGGTTTAGAACCGTTCCAAAACTATAAATTCAGAGTTAGAGTTCAAAATAGATTTGGAGTAAGTGATCCATCACCCCATGCAATAACTCACAGGTAATTTTTTGTTATTTAACAGCTTAACATTTTCTTCAATTTATAATTTTTGTTGTGTTTTATCTTAGAGAGAAACTGGAACTCGAAGCAACTCCATACACTCCATATTTATCTGAAGGTTCAAAATTCAATTTAGATTCTTCACCATACTTCCCAAAAGACTTCGATATCGAGCGTCCTCTTCATGACAACATGAAGCAAGCGCCCGTATTTTTGAGACAGGAGTCCGATACTCAATATGGAATTAAAAATCACAACGCCAGTTTGTTTTGGTACGTTTATGGTTATCCAAAACCAAAAATAAGCTACACATTCAATGATGAACCAATTGAAATGGGTGGAAGATATGACTGCAGCTACACCAGAAATGGACAAGCAACACTATTCGTAAACAAGTAGGTGTTCATCGTTGATTTTATTAATTACTTTTCAATATTTTATATTAAATTTTTTTGTCACAGAATGTTAGAAAGAGATGTCGGAATATACGAAGCTATTGCTGAAAATGAGCATGGTCAAGCAAGACAACGTGTTAAGTTAGCAATAGCTGAAGCGCCAAGATTTTGGCGCCGTGCTGAAGAACAACACGTCCTTTTGCGTAAAATTGCACGTCTCGAGGCTAGAGTCACCGGAGTACCATTTCCAGAACTCAAATGGTACAGAGATTGGCAACCACTTGCTAGCTCATCTAGAACAAAGGTACAATTCACCACACAACACGGCAGCCATGTAGCAAGTTTATATTTCCCAATCATTCTTTAATTTGATGGAGTAGGTACCCAGTTCGTCTTTTTGATCATACCACTTCAAAACGAGATTCTCATTCAGATGACACTCACAGTATGGTGTTATGAAACCTTTTGGAACCTCGAATGAATTTATTCTAAAATGCCTGTCTATATATTAATTTATTTTTTGTAGATTCAATTCATTGAACCAGACATTTGTATTTTGATCATAAACGATTGCATCTTGAAAGATGAAGGCTTGTATTCATTGAGTGCTCGTAACTTAGCCGGTCATGCATCGTGCAGTGCATCTATTCATATCATTGAAAGTGATATTGACTATTCTTTGTATGATTACACTCGACTAAGTCAAGTTAAGCCAAAAACTAAACCGTTTGAGGATTACTATGACTTTGGTGATGAGCTTGGTAGAGGCACGCAAGGCGTAACCTACCATGCTGTTGAACGACTTACTGGTACGTTTATGTTTGAATCAATATAAATTGAGTTAAACGTTTAGAGTTCTTTCTCATTGAAACGGCGAAAAATGAGGCGATTTATAGGAATTAAAAATAAACTATTATGCAACAAAAATTGTTCTCGGTTTTACATTTACAAATATTTTTCTCCTTAGGTCGCAATTACGCTGGAAAAGTAATGTTCGGACGCGACGAACTCAGACAATTTATGCAAAATGAGTTTGATATAATGAACTCATTATCACATCGTAAATTGATTCGCTTACATGATATGTACGAAAGAGATTCATCTATGATTCTCATCATGGAATTGGCTGGAGGTGGCGAATTGGTTAAAGACAATTTGTTAAAAAGATCGTATTATACCGAAAGTGAAATCGCTGGTTATATCAGACAGATACTTTGGGGTCTTGATTACATGCACGATAAGAGTATTGGACACTATGGCTTGACGGTACGTTATAACTATTAAAATCAGTAAGAGCCCATTTCCCCTGGTTTTCTCAACGCAATACAGTGGTCTGCGGCGTCGTATAAATCTGATCGTAAAACAGAGGATAAACTTATGTAAAATTATTATATTTCCCTATTGTACCACTTTTTTAAATTTTTGTTGCAGAAAAAAATTTAAAAAATGTTAAAAACAGTAAAAAATGTCTTTTAAAAGCATTCACCATTAATTAACTGAGTACAAAATGAAAAATTTGTTACAATACGGCCGTAGATTTAACCTTAATATAATTAGAAAAAAATATTCTGTAGTCAGTTTTTCAAAATTACAAGCCAGCTTATAGGAAGGACCGAACCTCTGCAACGAAAAAAACATCGTAATATGTCGAACTGATTGGTGATGTCACCACGGAAAGAATGCCCCCTCGGAGATCAGCAAATATAATGAAATGTTTGATCACTAATTTAATCACAATTCCTTGTCGTAGATCGGCGATCTTTTGATTTCGCATCCCGGCGGAGACGACTTAAAGATTTGCGATTTCGGTTTGGCTCGTCGTATACAAGGTGGTAGATTATTACCACTTTATTACGGAATGCCTGAATATGTCAGTCCTGAAGTAGCAAAGGGCGAAGCCGTTAATCTAAGTTATGATTTATGGAGTCTTGGTATAATCACTTATATATTACTTTCTGGAATTTCACCGTTCAGAGGCGAACATGATCGGGAGACGTTAAATAAAATTAAAGAAGGTATTTACAAATATTTTCCAACGAAAAATAAGTTATCCACATAAGTCCTCTTAAAGAGCCTGCAAACAAGTAATGAATATCTTAAAAGGCTCTCGGAAATTGCTCTTAGTAGGGGTGTAACACTCGTTTTTCTGTGCTGTTCTGGACATCTTTTCGGATCTCCGAAAGATGATTTTTAAAGCTCGTTTTTGGATACCTAGACCTCCGAAATAGGTTGCTTTTAGATATCTTTTCGGACCTCCAAAAGAGGACTTTTTAGAGGATATGTTTTTGAACCTCCAAACGATGACTTTTGTACAAAAGAAAGCATTTGTTGTTTTATTTTGTGCGAAATTAAATTCTGATACTTAATATTGTTTTTAGGAAAATGGGACTTTAGTGATTATTGGTTGAAGATAAGTTTTGAAGCACAAGACTTCATAAAGAAACTTTTGGTTTACAACGCTGCAGAACGAATGGATGTAAAAACGGCTTTGAAACATCCATGGCTTCTCAGAGCTGACAAGATCTATACAGATGAATACAAAATCAGCACTAATAATCTGCGTAATTATTATAGTCTTTACAGGTCCGTTATTTTGACATTTGAAAAAAGTACCTACCAAGAACGATAATGTATTATTTAAATATTTACGATTTTCAGAGAATGGTATGATAATGCTTCATGCAGAAGATGGTACAGACGTAATAAATTGGACACCGCATATGAACATCCCTCAAAAATGGTGTATCCTCCAGGAGAGGTATACACTCCTGAAGGTGTTACACCTGACCGTATACCACGCCGGCCTGGAGCATGGGAACAACAATTACCGCCGAGGCCCGATCTTGATTATGAAATTGGAGTAATCAAATCGGAAAGCCAGTAAGTAATATTGCTCACAAGTTTTTTAATAATATTATTAATATAGTTTTTTATTTCTCTGAGAGGAGAGATTTATGATCCTTGAAAATATTTCAATTGGTAGGTGAATTTCTTCAAAGTAGCGTAGGATCAAAATAAATAAAGCGATCGAAACGCCGGTACAATAAATGTAACACAATAAAAAATTGCTTTATTTTGATCCTACGGTACTTCAAAGAAATTCACCTACCAATTGAAATATTATTAATATTTAATTATGTTGATGTTCACTTTCATTTTTAAATCTATCTGTCGCAATGTGTGCTATACCAGATGGTAATTTCGTAAGATGTCTAGACGGTTTATAAAAACATTTCTTGCATTGTTATGTTACAATTAATAAAATTAAATTAAATTACAGCTACCAGAATGGACCCGACACTTACTTGCTTCAATTGCGCGATGTAAACTTCCCAGTAAGGCTACGAGAATACATGAAAGTTGCTGCTAGACCAGGCTCTGGTTATAGTCATGTGATTGCGAATTCTGATTACGATTGGCGAGTAAGTTTCAGTTAAATATATTTGCATTCAATAAACCAATTACTTATGTATTCAGTCCATAATTTAGATGAAAAGATAATGATTCAATTCATGATAACGAATTATCACTAAAAAGTGTAGTAACAATGAAATGCTTTTTGTAGACTCCGATTATCCGCGAGCGTCGTCGGTTTACCGATATTATGGATGAGGAAATCGATGACGAAAGAAGGGAGCGTATCAACAGATATGGATCATCTGACGTCTATTCTCTAAGACGTTTGAAACGAGAATTAGGTAAATTAAGATGTAAATCTATTCCATAAATTTAACATTTAAACTCCGTAACTAGCAAAATATATTAGGAATAAATTAGTGAAAATCGAGGTGAAAATATATTTTATGCACTCGTTTTTTTGAGTTACAAATCAATCTTACACAAAAAGAAACATTGCTTACCTAGTAGTAGATAAGGGTTACTTTTGTTATAATGAAACAGATTTTTTCTGATCGAAATATTTGACTGGGCAAATCTTTTATTTTCGTATAAATCAAAAATCTTTCTGAAAGTCCAAATTCACGGCAAATAAATAATCCTGGCGTTGCTTATTGAGCGGCAATTAAAAGAAAAGTTTTCATAATAAATATAGCCAATCTGGCTATAAAACTGGAGCCCTTAATTCATTTAAATATAGGCGTGCCCAGACTTTTTCTTTAGGGTGGACCAGATCGAGGCTACGCGCCTCAAAGCAGTGGCGTCAGCCCAAGTACCGGGCGGCCGAAAATTTTTCAAATTTTCAATGTCAAGCGCTCTAATGCAAGGCTAGAAAATTGCTATACAAAAATATTTTATCAAAAATTAATAGGTTTCATCCAGTATCACCAAACAAATTTTCTTAAAAAACATTTTAAAAAATCATTTGTCTCTAAAAATGTATTATAGAAACGTTATTTCCTTTATCTTTATATTCGCCGATCGTCCGTCCGCGAATGCATTTATGCTTCTGTCTATGTCACTCCATAATATTTACAACACAAAATTAAGAAATTATGGGGAACCTGGGCCCACCCCCCTCCCTGGCACACCTATGCATTTAAAGATCTGTATTCAAGGCTCTATATTCTTTCTAGGAACACGCCTTGACACTTACGTAGAAGCGGAGGCGATGATTGAAAGTAAAATATCAGGACAACTTCCATTCTTTAGAGAGAAACCACAGATTATCCCAATTGTTCCCGATCAAGATGTATCTATAACTTGTTTAGCTGTCGGTGACCCAGAACCTCTTGTACAATGGTTCAAGTAAGTGAACACTTCTTTCTCTCACACGCACTTCTTTGTCCATTTGTAGTATTATTGCTGTAGTTTAATTCTTTAAAATTTAAAAATATACATATTTTTACTTTTAGAAATGATACCATAATAACTGAATCTCCACGTGTTAAATTCGAAAAAGACGAAGATGGAAGATCAATAATGAAGTTATGTCCAGCTAGCGAATACGATGCCGGGCTTTATAAAATTGTTGCTCGCAATAAGGTAATTTTTTTTTAAATACCGATCTCAATTTATATTTATATTAACCTTTTTCGTTTTATTTGATTAATCCACTTTATTTTCATTTATAGGTGGGCCAAGCATTTACAAGAACTCGCATTGTATTAGGCTCTGTTCCATTTGCACCAGATTCTCCAACGGCCTCTCAAATATCTGATACTGAAGTATTATTAAATTGGGGTCAGCCTAAATTTGACGGTCATTCGGCAGTTCTTTGCTACAGTTTACAGTATAAAATTGCCGAAGATAAAGAATGGGTTCAGTGTGCAGACAACATAGATCATGAGTTTTACTTGATTCAAGGCTTACAACCACAAAAGAACTACAAATTCAGATTAGCGGCAAGAAATGCCATTGGATGGGGAGAACGAGGTTGTCCAACTGATATTATTAAAACTCTGGAAGAAGGTAATATTTAAATATGTTTATAACGTATCATAATATGCTCGTATTCTGAAAGGACAGATGCCTAACTTCGCGACGATGCCAGCGCTGTTACCATTAATAAAACTATGGTAACTGCACCTGTGCCGTCGCGAAGTTACGTGCCTGTCCTTTCAGAAGGCGGGCATTGATGTTTTAAAACTCAGAATATCAAGCCTTGCGGAGAATACTGATAAAGAGATATGTAAAATTTATATGAAACCAACAAGAACGCCTATTCACGGTTTCTTTACCCTTATATACTTCAAACTTGAGTTAATAATTCCGGTTTTTTGTTTTTTTTCTGTTAATTTATGCGCACTGCTTAAAAATTTACAAAATTTAATTTGTTTAGTTCGTCTGGAAGTGTCCTTTCCAGCACAAACTTTCTCTTTGGTATTTATACACCTAGACGTTGTAGTCAGAGAGAACGTTCTCTCTGGTTGTAGTCGTACAGTTTTTTTTTTTTTTTTTTTTATTTGGAAGCGAAAAAAAAAATACTATGCGACTTGGCTTCTGTGGCCATTATCGCTATACATAGATCGTACATAGTTTAATCTGTCAATAATTCAACAAAAAGTTAATAATGTTGCAATTTTCAATTTTAGGTGCACCCAAAATTCAGTTGAGTCGTGCTATGAATCACTTACAACAAATTACTGATTCTGGACATCCCGTTGAGATTGAACAGAAACAAAAATTGGATTACTCCGTTGAAAAAATTCCAATTGAATGGAACACTGAAGATACTGTTACTGATCATTATAATTTTATTTCTGAAGTTTCAAGGTAAAATCACAAAAGAACATTTAGCGTGAAATTAATTATCTAGAACGGTCTTCAAAAATTATGTGTTATATGTGTTTATGTCGTATAAACACATAACACTCGAAAATTACTTTCATTTAAAATTTGTGGGTGGACCCAGGACTACTTGATCCACTCGCAAAAAGCCATCACACCTACTATTTAGCGTTAATTTGAAGATGCAACCTAATTTGACGAATTATTTAGTAGACAACATTATTACTTTTTGGTCAATTTTATAACTTCGTTTCTGTTTATTTTCAGAGGTCGTTTTTCAGTTGTGGTAAAAGCGATACACAAAGAAACCGATTCAATAGTTGCAGCAAAACTCTTAGAATGTAGACCAGAAACGTCTGATCAATTGGAGCAAGAATGGAAAGCTTGGCGTTCTTTGAGACACGAACGTGTAGCTTGTCTGTTGGCTGCTTACAGAAAACCGGATAGTCCTGTAACCGCTCTCATCACAGAAAGACTACAAGGGGCCGATGTTCTTACGTATCTTTCATCAAGACACGAATATTCAGAGCAAGTGGTTACCCTTATTATTTCTCAAGTAAGGATTATTAAAAAAATGTGGGCCGCGACATTTGCAAGAAGTGTAACTTCTTAGGCAATACTCAAAGGCTATACACAGTATTTAGTTTATTTATAAGACCGTGTAGTTTTCACTACACACTACAGAAGTGAAACTTACGCAAAATCTACATACGTCCGGCGAACAGTGATTTTAGTTAGTGATCTGAAACTCCAGTTTGCAAATAGGAAAAGCTATACAGTTTGACCGGCGACGACCGAACTGTATGAACGCCGTTCGGCAAACAGTGATTCTAGTCAATGATCTGGAACGCCAGACTAAAAGTGGACAAAGTTATACAGTTCGGCCGTTGACGACCGAACTGTATGAACGCCGTCCGGCAAATAGTGATTCTAGTCAGCGATCTAGAACGCTAGTTTGCAAGTGGGAAAAGTTGTACAGTTCGATCGGCGATGGCCGAACTGTATGAACACCGTCTGGAAAACAATGATAAGTTATCTTGGTAGCAAATGTTTCCGGGCTAAGTAGCCGTGGTCCAATGGATTTTACTCCGTACGTTTCGCCCAAAGCTCCGTTGGGCATCTTCAGCGGCGATGCCTCGCCGGGGGAACTCCGCCCGCATTTCCAGAATAAATATAATATCTATTATAGCGTTAACCGTTTAGTTAACGCTAACGGTGTAACCATGACATGACAACGAAAAACAAATCACGAACTTGTATAAGAAGTTACACTTCAAAAACTTTTTTCATGAGATAATGGAGTCAATGAGTCGGGATTTTGGCCCAAAAACGCAAGTCATTCGGGCACCTGTAAGATCAACTCCCCGTCCCGTTTTTGAGATCGTTGAGCCCGAATATCATATTAAAAAAAGTTTTTATCCGTACCCACTCCCTCAAATGGTCAAAAACCACCCCTTTTTTCGGTTTTCGCGTACGGACGCGCGACACCACATAGTTTTTGATGGAAATTGGTGATGATTTGACTGGGATATAACAAAGGAAGAAGCATCATGGCAGGGACATGACCACGACTACCCTTGGGGATCGAATCTACCCTCCCAAGGGATGGAAAAGTGGTTTCATCTATCTTCCGAGTTTGAACGTCCCTCCCCCTTTTTTGAGGATGCTGATTACAAAAAAAAATGTTTCAGATGAGTTTGACCCTTTGTACCCTCTCAGATGGACAGAAACCAACCCTTATTTATTTTTTCTACTTTTTTGAGAGGGTAGAAACAATTTTTTTGTAATCAGCGTCCTCGAAAACGGGGGGGGGGAGACTTTCAAACTCAGAAGGTAAATGAAATCATTTTTACATCCCCTGGAAGAGTAGAATCGACCCCCAAGGGTAGTCACGGTCATGTCCCTAACATAATTCTTTTTCCTTTGTTATATCTCCGTTAAATCATCAACAATTTCTATCAGAAACCATGTGCTGTCGCTCGTCTGTGCGCGAAAACCGAAAAAAGGGGTGGTTTTTGGCCATTTGAGGGGGTGGACACAGATAAAAACTTTTTTAATATGATATTTCGGGTTCAGCGAGCTCGAAAACGGAAGGGGAAATTGGTTTTGCAGGTGCCCGAATTATCTGCGTACTCGTCAGACTCATTGACTGAACTAAGCTATCTATGTAAAACTTTCTTCTCATACTTCTAAGCTGCTCGCCTCGAAAATTGAATTTATCTGTTAAAAATTCGAATCGGAAAGGACAATTTACTACTCGCACACTCATAAAAATAACCGACAATAAATTACTTGTCAAATTCTAAAAAAATATCAATCTTCAGGTACTTGACGGTCTACAATATCTACATTGGCGAGGCTATTGTCATTTGAACATCCAACCAGACAATGTGGTGCTTCAAACCGTGCGCAGTGTACAAGTCAAGTTAGTTGATTTTGGCTCTGCACAAAGAGTCCCAAAACTAGGAACAGCCCTGTTTTCTTATGAGAGTCATCCCGAATACACAGGTAAAAACATTATAAATTATCTTAAAAAAATCTCAGGGAATTGGACAGAAAATTCAAAAAAGAAGAACTGCTTTATTACAACTTCTTCAGTGTTAATTCTTCTTTTTTGAATCTTTTGCTCAATTCCCTGCGATTTTTCAAGATTAATAAAATTATGGGCACGAATATACCAATATTATTTATTAAGTAGATTGTATATCTAGATGTGTAATGAACTATATTACGACGAATAATGACAATATGTAAAAACGATCGATAGCGAGTTTTTACAGTCACACGAGCCGTAATACCATTACACACGAGATATATAATATGGTATTTTTTGCCATTTTTGCCATACCCACTACAAAATACTTACTTTTCACTTCATTTTCAAAAAATTTTAACAGTTCATTTGCATCGCCATCTTTCCTTCTACAGTATGCCGTGAAGGTCGTGAGTAAGTAATGGCACGCACACGCAGGCGTATATAGAGCGAATAAACAGAACTTGCTATGGCAATCGTTTACTTACTGCCCTAATGCTGTAAGTAAAGCACTTTCCGCACACCTGCCAGTTAAGTGACTCATTAAAGGCCGCTATGCATACATCTAAAGTAGCTATTTTGTAGTGGGTATGGCAAAAAATTATGTACATCATCCTATCGTTTAAGTCGATTCCCTCTCTCCTGCGCGTTACCTACTCATTTCGGATTTATTTTTGAAATAAATCGATAAAAAAATATTTTGAAATTTGCGTGCTTGCCTAAAAGCGATGCATAAGTGAGTGTATACCTAGTTAAATACATAATTCGAATATACATTTGTTTTATTTGAACTGATAATGATGTCTAGAGAGAGGACAGTCCCGTAATTGCGCACTTGAAATACTCTCCTCGCCTTATCATTTTATCCGGTCCGAAGGACTAAATATTGAGGTGGATTTGGTTTCTTTTTTTTAATCATTAATATTTGGTTTTAGCCCCCGAAGTTCTTCAAAATGAACTAGTATATCCACAGTCAGATATTTGGTCTGTTGGAGTTCTTACATATGTCCTTTTATCGGGCACTTCACCATTCCATGGAGGAGATGCGGAAGAAACAAGACAAAATATTTTATATGTTCGTTATCGTTTTGAACATTTATACAAGGAATTGTCTCCAGAAGCTGTTAGATTTATTATGTTAATATTTAAAAGAAATCCTAAGTAAGTATAATATATATTTATTTTTAGTTACAAATTTCCTTTTAATTTTCATACGTTTTGTTTTTATTTTCGTCAAGAATTTTCGACTTGTAAATACGTCATAATAAATTATCTAGCATTTTCCCAACGTTTGGTAATTTTTTAATTGGTTTTGTTTTTGTTTTTTTTAGTAAACGACCCACAGCTGAAGAATCTCACGAAAGTAGATGGTTCCTGCCAACAGACTTTAATATCAAAAAACGGGAACGGGCAGTATTTTTAGGCAATCGACTCAAGGTACCTACATTAAAAATTGATTTGAATTCACTCACTTGGAAAAGTTTTACAAACACATTTTTTTTAATTGACTCAACAATCGTGCTATTGCCCAAATACTTGAACTAATATAGCCCGAAACGATCGTTTTACAGTAGGTTCAGCCATTTTGGCTGCACAAAAAGCATGAATATAAATAAAGAGAGTAGGTAGGTACTTACACATCAGGCGCGGATCCAGCCCTCAAAAAAGGTTGTGGTCACGGCCACCCGAAAATCGGCTAATTGCGAGCCGGACTACGGACTCGCTCACGAAACGTCAGACAGTACAAACTACTAAACTAGTAGCCAAAATAAAAAAGTCACTCGAATTCTTACCCGCACGGTTCGTTTTTTTTTAAATTTTATTAAGGCATTGCAGATATAACATCAGCCTATCGACCTCAATTAGGGTTGTGGGCATGCCCACAACAGTGGATCCGCGCTTGTTACACATAGACATTTCAGTTGTCGCTATCGCCCCTAAAAACGAAAAAAAAAGTATTCGCATTAAAAACGCAATAACTTTAATTTACGAGAAAGCGTGCCTACTTCATACACGTAATGATATTTAATAATTTTACAGGAATATAGTGAAAAATATCATACGGAAAAAGCGGAAGCAGCACAATGTGAATCCTTGCCAACGATAAGTGGATCTAGAGGACCTTTGGCACGTTCTAACAGTATACAGGAAGAACTTTTAACAGCACCTTCTTTTGCAGTTAAATCATGAATATAATAATAATCAATATTTTACAGACTTCGTCTGATGTCACTACTCACTATGTATAAAGAAATAAGCGAACAGCTTGGCATTATTATTGTTATGAAAATGCCATTTTGACAATAACATAACATAAAAAATATAAGCCAACAAGAGAACCTCATTCGAAACCACTGTGCGGCTCAAATGTTGCATTTCTCCCCTGGTTATTTACGCTCAAGCGTGAGTACTTATGGACAAGTACCTACGTCTTAACCGTTAAACCTTGGAGGAGAAAAGTATAATTTTGCAGCTTAGCAGAATTTATTTATTTATTGTAAATTATAGATGCGTCGACAACTTAGGTCATTAGCGTCCAGCTTAGCAGAAACTATAACGTTTGCAGGGTATACAACTTACGCGAGGTTTTACTGTATTCTAATTATTACAAACGGTTCAGCAGCCTAACAACAATCAATTAGCTCTAACAGTTGAAGTAATTTTACAAAACTGAAGAACATTGTTAAGAACACGTTTCTTAATAGAATGATATAGGTATCTCTTTTCGACATAGGACTACGTCTGTATTCACGGCAATTTTATTTTTTATTTATTGTGGATTATAGACGCGTCGACAACTTAGATCATTATAGCGTCTTAAATTACATTAAATAACAACTAACTTATAACTAAATAACTTCACAACGCAACGCAGGTGGGATTCGAACCCACGACAGTCTGGTCTAGAGGCTGGTACCAAGTACGCTATCCACGAGGCTCAGGCCCGGATTTAGAAATTTGCCGCCCCTAGGCAGTTGCGAAAATTGCCGCCGCCCCCTCGAAACTTCTTCAATGGTGAAATAAGTTTGGTACGAAAAGTTATTCAATAAATAAAATGCACCTTTCTGAGAGCAAATATTTTATTTTATTATGGTCAGTATCCTTGATGCCGTTGCAACTTGTCATACGTACTGTTATGAACGATTATTAATGTTATTGTTAATTTATTGTTAACAGTCTGTTAACAATAACGTATCACAATATACTGTAGGGGAGAAAATAAGATGATTTTCAATACAGAAACTTATCGAATATTCGATATTAGGCCAATATCGATACTTACATAAATCGATGCTTTTCTCGATTCGGTCATTGTCTACTTATAATGTTGGTACGCGTGCCAACGAAAATAGGCGGGAAATTCAATTCCCACGAATATAACAAGTTTTCAAAGTTTCCGTCAAAATTTGCCGCCCTTCAATTCTTGCCGCCCTAGGCAACTGCCTACTCTGCCTGCATGGTAAATCCGGGCCTTATGAGGCTACACTGCCCCCTTGTTCGCGATGCTACTCACTTCGACTTATGCATGTACCGTTTTTTATGAAAAGGGCTGCAGATTCGCTATAACCGTTGAGTGAAAGAAAATCCTATAGTCACTGCTATAACTTAAAAAAGAAAGATATAATGATGTTTGAGGTGTCATTTGAATGCCAAAGAAATCCCGTTCAAAAAATAATTAAAATGTTGTGCGTTTGTTAGGTTATTTAGGATACAAGTTTAAAAAACATCGAAAAAATTCATACATAGATACCTATCCACTTCTTTTTCAACTACGAAAAAAACCATAGTACAACCGGAGCTGACTCACCCGATTTTTTTATTTGGACAACTTCCTGTGGTACTTATTAATCAATTCATCAATTACTGTATTCACCATTTTGAAATCCATATACTGATTAATTTTATGGATCAAGTTCTATTTATTAAATTACCGTAATGAATATGATTGAAATTATTTTCAGTTAAATGCTAAACATAGAACAATAGGATTCCTTTCTGGTACGGACCCCCATAAATTGTGCCATAATATGATCATTCTTCCCTGACTTCCTTGTTCAAGACGTGTCGCCTCTTATTAAAACTTACGGAACGATGTTCCGAATTATGTTTTATTGATTTCAGTAGGTACCTACATAAAATTAATATAGATTGAAATCTAGGCAAAAATATTATAGAATAATTTAATCTTTTGCGCTTGTAGCAAATAGTGACATCAGATCATTTCTTCGTCAAACTATAAACAATTTTTACTATATTTGTATTTGTTCCTGAGTTTATTACTTACTCTATTATGATTATGATGTATACATTGCATAAATTTAAGATTAATATGAAAGTTTCACGTTTCGCACATATGTTATTTTGATATAAGTATTTATGTACGTAATTACTGCTGAACTTCAAATATAAAAAATAAAACATAAAATTCATAGTAAGTATTGAGTTTTTCTTATTCTTTATAATACCTAGTACTTAGCTAGTGATGTGCCGGATCGTTAAAAATGTATATCCGCGGATACGGATCTGAATACGGATATTTGGTCTCAAGATCCGCGAATACGGATACGGATCTTAACTTTCTTAGAGTACGCGGCGGTAAATACTAAATATTGCACATCGACCTTTGGAAAGAGACTATCTGTTATGGAAAAAAGTTATTGACCACGATATTAAAAAATAAAAAATAATCTGAATGGAATTTAACTGTTTTTCATTATTACCTAATCACCTATATATATAAAATTTTATCTATGAATTGAAAATTGATAAGGTAAAAGATCCGCCAAAAAACTAATGGATACGGATCTTTCTTTTGCCTCGGATATCCGCGGATACGGATCGGATACGGATATCCGGCACATCACTAGTACTTACCATAATCCGAACTTCCTCACTAAGAATCGACATTACCCTCGTACGAATAGCCGACATAAATTTTGAAAATTACGATTTTTAACTTTTCGCGAATGCCAATCGTTTGTGATTCGTTTGTAAATGTTTGTGACACTTTTCATTTCATCCAAGTGTGCAAGCTTTCACGGCCGGCATTGTTCCAAGTCTTCATGGTTTCCGGGCTTGTAGGCCGTGGTCCGGTAGTATTTCTACCTGACGTTTCGTCTACAACTGCGGTAGACATTCTCAAAGGCGATGTGGCAGCGGTCGAAGTGTTCTCCTTGGCGGCTCACAGGTCACACATTGACCTGTGAGCCGCCAAGGAGGACACTTTGATCAATAAGATTCGACTTCGATCATTAAGAATTGACTTCGATCACTAAGATTCGACCTCGATCATTTAGAATCGAGCTCGATCATAAAGAATCGACCTCGATCATTAAAAATCGACCTCGATCATTAAGGAAGGATCTCGATCATTATGAATCGAACTTAATGATCGAGGTCGATTCTTAATGATTGATGTCGTTTCTTTATGTTTGAGGTCAATTCTTAATGATCGAGGTCGATTCTTAATGATCGAGATCGATTCTTTATGATCGAGGTCGATTCTTAATGATCGAGGTCGATTATTAATGATCGAGGTCGATTCGTAATGATCGAGGTAGATTTCTAATGATCGAGATCGATTCTCAATGATCGAGGTCGATTCTTAGAGATCGAGATCGATTCTTAATGTCGAGGTCGATTCTTAATGATCGAGGTCGATTCTTAATGATCAGTAAGAATCGACCTCGATCAGTAAGAATTGACCTCGATCATTAAGAATCGATTCTTAATGATCGAGGTCGATTCTTAGCACATCTGGATGTCTGCACTTTTTACCATTGCGGAGAAAGTAATTTAATTTTTTTCTGGAAAATCCGAATAATCTCTTGGATCCTTTTAAAACTAGGCATGGTCATAGAAAACATTCAGTGAGTTTTTCTCGTTTATCAAAAATCAATTTTTTTGCCTTAACTTTCATTGTCCGTACAGTACAGTAATTTAATTGATATGATATTTTAGATGTATGCGTCGCTGCCGACTGACCAGATTTTTCTACCGTTTACCGCATACGATGATACGGTTGCCGATTGAATCGGTGATTTTACTGTATATTGTAGCGACGGAAGAGACTTTAAAAATCAATATAGTTTGGAGTGAGGAATGGCATTTGGGATGGAATAAATATACAACTTATTATATTTACAACAAATCTATTTCGAAAAAATGACATTTTAGAACAGAAACAAAAGTACTATGCATTATTTTTGTTGCAATTTTCGGAATATATCGAATTCTAATTAAGCTTGTCATCCAACGCGAGTGAAAGTGTGTTGTGCGGCTAGTAGAGCTTGTTAACTATTGTTTACATAAATATGGTATTCTATTTCAAACAATGTACTGTATGGTTTGTTTGTGGTGCTACAGGTGGCATAGCGCATCTTTTCTCATAGGCAGACTTATAAACCAACGAGAAATTTAATGAAATTATTTATTCCAAAAAAATCCCCCCACTGTTTTCAGTAACGGATACTGTTCTACATCAACAAAATCTTTTAGACCCTTTCCCCTAACTTTCATTTTAATTGCTGGTCCTTCTGTATCATTTTCCGGAAATGTAACCGACAGTCGAACGCTGCAGCCTTGTCCAATTACGCCTCTTTCGTGAGCAGCAGCTAACTGATTTACGACGCGCCTTTCAACTTCATATTTAATAGACCTGGCGCCGTAATGAACGTTGTAACCATCGGCCAGAATTGCTTCAACTGCTCGGTCCCACGTTAACTCAATATGATGTTTTTGTCTGGCCTGTAAGAATTAATTTAACCAGGTTAGTCAATATTTACATCAGAGCTGGGCAAAGCACTGAACCTAAGTGCTTAAAGCACCAAGTATCAATTTATTAAGCATCGAGCACTCACTAAAGTGCTTATTAAAAATTAAGTATTAAGCCCTTTAAAGTAACTTATTAAATCTTAAATTCAAACATTACTGTACAAGAATCCAAAGTTGAAAGTGCTTATTAAGCATTGAAAGCATTAAGCAATAAAAGTGCTTATGAAGCATTAAAGTGCTTATTAAACATTAAAAGTGCATGTTAAGCATTCAAAGTGCTTATTAAGTATTTAAAGTGCTTAATAAGCTCATTAAATGCGTATTAAGTATTTAACGTGCTAATTAAGCATTTAAAGTGCTTAATAATAATAATGCCTAAGTGCTTATGAAGTAGCAAGTCTTTGTGCAAGTGCTCTAAGCATCGAGCATCTATTTTACAAAGTGTTTTAAGCATTATAAGTGCAAGCACTAAGTTCTCAGTACTGCCCAGCTCTGATTTACATGTATACAGGGTCCTTCAATAGTGCGTCCTTATTGGATATGTCAGTCAGCAGATTAGTAAAGTTTTTTTATCGCTTCTTACCATCAAATACTTTTACCTCTTCTATTCGTGTATTCAGTAAGAAATACAGTAGAGTCCGTCTATTACGACTTTGTTTATAACGACTAACCGTTTTATAAACGTAAACGTAAATATAAACTCAAGGTAGGTTTCATTTAGACGTACTATGCGTATTATGCGTCCGCTTTGTGCGTCGTCCGGTTAATACGACATAATGTCGCCGGTCCCTTGAAAGTCGTTCTATCCGGATTCTACTGTATATTTAAATCTGGCATTAAATGATAATAATTACCCGATTTGCCCAAATTTCCAATTCTCTGCACACCAACTGTAGTAATTCTGATCGTGAAAATGGTAAAAAATAAATAATTTCGTTTATACGACCTAAAAATTCATCCCTTCTAAAATGTTTTTTCAAGATAGGCTGAACAACTTTTTCTTTGAAATGTCTAGATATTGTTATATTTTCGGAAATTGGCTGTTCATCTGAAAAGCAAAAAACAAAATATATAAATAAAAAAATAATTGCAAATATCGAATAAATATACAGTAGAACCGCGATTATCCATGCTAGGCGGGACTTAGCAAATCACATTTAATGAGGACACACAATGTCACAGCTCAGTGAATTCTCTAAAAACAGTTTTTTTTTTTTATTTTTGCACGATTCACAGCGCGGGTACTTCATTATAGGCAAGGAATAAGACGACGCACTGCGCGTATACAAAACTTTTAAATTTTTTAAATGTCCGGGAATCCAACAACATTAATTTTTCTTACCAGGATTAGCGCTCTCCATTTTCTTTTTATTCATTTCTTTAGCAGCTTCCCGTAAATCTAAAGCGTGCTGTGCAATTTCGTTACTAGCTAAATTTGACGTCATAACAAATATCGCATCCTTGCATTCAATTGTTTTCCCTCTGCCATCTGTCAATCGACCTTCGTCAAACAATTGCAAAAGAACCGTGAGGACATCTGGGTGTGCTTTGTCAACTTCATCGAACAATACAACTGCTGTCGGACATTTGCGTAACATTTTGGTTAATTGACCACCCTCATCATGTCCTATATAGCCCGGGGGAGCCCCAATTAATTTCGCTACCTAATAAAAAAAAAAACATTAATAAACATTACAATTGTGTTGGTAAACAAACTAAGGACGCCACCATTTGTTAAAAAGTATTTGTAATTTCAAGGCAAACTTCAGAAATGCACTAGGAGTTCGAAACTTGTAGTTTCGCCACTGGAACTAACGCAGTCGGGTCTGCTGTCACATAAATAATATTTTTCAAGTTTATTCAAAATTGTCACCTGCCAGAATGTAATCAAATCTTTTGAAATATAGTTACCGAGCATGGTTTTGGCAGCTGACTTAATTTCGTTAGTTCTGATTTTAGTCACAAAATAGCTTACATACAAAAGCCATTTGTCTGTGGAAACTTCACACTATGTAAGTTTCTTTAAAACACTCAGCAAGCCCTACACTTAATTGCGTAATTTATATTTTAATTAATTAAATAACTAAAGGAACCGCTCTACATAGCATAGCTCGATTATCTGGGCTGACTAGGCGTCTCAGTTCAGTTAGCGACAAATATGTATTAGGTTACCGCCAGGCCACCAACTATTTAAAATACATATTTATAAATTCACAATTCTGTTACGTATTAACGTAACAAAATTTTGAATTTACAAAATTTACTGAAAGACAAACACACAAATAAACGCACTCTGTATTTCCATTTATTTTCCTTGTTTAAACTAGGGATGTCAAACCGACAGCCCGAAGTCTTCATGAAAAAAGTAGTAACAAAATTAAAAAAAAAAATCAATTAAATTTTTGATTTTACGCGAAAACGTTAGTCGATTATATCGTAGTGAAGTAGATTTATTTCAATTGAACAATTAAAAAGCGTCTTTAGACTTAACAATGATAAGGTCTACGGATGGTGTGCCGGTGTGCGGGCCGCATGAATTACATTAACACGGAAAATAGCCTGCAACTCGAATGAGTGTGACACCCCATGTTTAAACAATGAATGAATTAATATTAATGTACCTCGTGTTTTTCTTGATATTCTGACATATCTAAACGAATAAAGCCGTTAGGTTTATCTTTGTGAATGTAAGAAGCCAACTGTTTAGCTAATTCCGTTTTTCCTATCCCTGAAGAACCAAGAAAAAGAAATACCAGCGGATGTTCATCATCTGACCATCCATTTTCTTTGCGTCTTATTGCTAAAATAATATACAATTAAATGAATGCATAATGACTGCAAACAGTATATGAAACACCTGAGTAAGAACAATGACGTAACACAATGCTGTTATCAGGAAAAATGCATTAATTCAAACCTATGTCACCGTAGGGATTTTAACCCTAAACTTTCCACTATCGCGGCGGACTGAGTTGACATTACTTACACAGTGACACATTTTCAAACGATCGACTTTCTCCCTTTAAAGCATTCTGTCACTGAAAAACCACTACATGCGAGAGTCAATATTCCAACACCACCGCTAGACTACAGACAACTCAACATATAAAGTAAACATAACAGGTGAATACAACGATGAAGTAACCATTTTTAATAACACCAAGACAAGATAGAATTTCTATCAAATGTCAAGGCAAATTAATAGGAACAACACATAATCTAAGGTTGGATTATAACCACATATACAATAAATACAAATTTTAACACGGACGTCGTGAACAAATACATAATTAAATGAATGCATAATGACTGCAAACAGTATATGAAACACCTGAGTAAGAACAATGACGTAACACAATGCTGTAATCAGGAAAAATTCATTAATTCAAACCTATGTCACCATAGGGATTTTAACCCTAAACTTTCCACTATCGCGGCGGACATTACTCACACAGTAACACATTTTCAAACGATCGACTTTCTCCCTTTAAAGCATTATAATATAATAAGAAGTGTGTTTGTTGGCAAGTTTTGAACTGATAAAACGTGTGTTGGCAATACAGAACTCTTAGGACACAACTGCGTGTTTGTTGGTCAAATTCTCGGACTCTTTGGGCTGTCTGAACTTGGTTTTAGCAGTTCTAAGCTTCCAACACTTTTAGGAGTCTAGAACTGCTAAAACAAAATTCAAACAGTCTGAAGAATCCAATAAACATACAGTTGTGTTCGAAGAGATCTGTATTTCCAACACACGCAATAGCAGTTCAGAACATGTCCACAAACA
Organism: Mongoloraphidia duomilia; assembly: GCA_039654895.1. NCBI lineage: Eukaryota > Metazoa > Arthropoda > Insecta > Raphidioptera > Raphidiidae > Mongoloraphidia > Mongoloraphidia duomilia. The sequence continues at coordinate 14,520,170 of CM077524.1, forward strand.
CACCTAAAATTAAGACTGGACATCAGGAGTCTCAGTTTACAAGCTCTCTCAAGAAATTGCAATAGTTTGGAATTTTTTATATAAATCTGGCCTTTACTCGACAACGGTTTGTGAAATGACATCAAATGTGTAACATTCGGTAGATAATACTTTTCAATGCCAGCACATAAACATTGGGTGTGTTTAGCAGAAAAAAGCGCTCGAGAGCGCTCAGGAGCTTACTTAGAGTTGTCGGCCAGAACACGCTCACCAACTTCGGCAGCGCTGACATATTCCGCCATTTTGCTTAGCTTTGTTCACAAATAAATAATTGGTGCATTAATAATGGGGGCAGCGATATTAGCAATATGGACACCAACAATATCATCCATCTCCCAGCCGCGGATCTTCAATTTTTTTAGGCGGGGCAAAAACTGAAAAATGCCGCCCCCGACCACTTATATTTATTTTTACCTTTATTACTTCCCATTGGAAGTTATTGTAATGGGTCCGAAAATCGAAATCAAAATGTATAACAAATTTTTATGTTTCAAGGTCACCACACTATTTTTACACTATTTTTAGAAAGATGTCTGCGTGTATGTGTACATACGTACGCACGTATGTGTCCATTTCTTTCTAAGACGAAATCTCGAGAATGAAAAATGATATCGACTACGTTAGGATGCCAATCGACGCGTATTAACGTAAATATGATCTGAAAGAAATTTTTTCAAAATCGGTTCAGCCGTTCTTTTTTCTTAACCAAATAACCTCCAAAAAAGTAGATTTTACACAAAACAAGAATGAAATTTCTGTACTTGTACTAAGTATTATTTATTCTGTGGTCAAAGTTAAGTAAATGATGAGTTGTCCATTCGTCTGTAAAGTGTGAATTTGAATTTGGCCGCCCTCTGAACTTGCCGCCCGGGGAATAGACCCCGGCTTGCCCCCCTAGATCCGGGGCTGCCATCTCCTCTTCTTCAATATCTTCATTCACTAAATTATTCAATATGTTATTCATAATCGAACATTTTTCACTGTGAATGTTATAAACATATATTCAATTGAGGTTACGTTCCCCAGTGAGCGCTGTCCTAGCGGAAAATAGCCGCTCAGCGTTCATCACTCAGCGGTTGCCACTTTGCTTTCGGCCGCTCAGGAACACTCCGGAGCGCTTTTTTCTGCCAAACACACCCATTGAGTTGTATCTTTTATAAGAAATATTTATAGCAACATTTTCAAAAATATCTATCTTATAAATAGTAACGCCATTTAATAATTAAACACCAGATTTACGTCAAAAATATGTAATCGATCTAGAGGGAATTACAGACTAAGGCCTTTGAATTGTGGCCTTAAAGATATTTTATTATAAAAAACCAAACTTACTTGAAGCGACTATTGATATTGGACCTTCTTGACCAACAATATGTTGTTTTAGCCTCTGTTCTAATGGAAATCTCCTTCTTTCTTCGGCATCTTTTTCCTTTTGTATACTTTCATACTAAATTGAAATACAATAGTCATATACACAAAAAAAAAATACTTACAGAGTACATTAATTTTCTACTGCAATAGAAGTTAGGCTTTTTTCAATGCATTAAATATTTACTGCATTAGACTCAGAATCCACAAGGTAGGAGTGGAAGATTGAGGAAAACATGAAGTAGATAAGTTGACATAAGACTGCATTTAATCCTTTCAATTTTCTTCAGTACAACTACAGTCGAACTTTGATAACTGCGATAACCCAAATTCTTGATAACTCGAACAAAATTGGTTGGCAGTAGCGTCAAGAGTGAAAATTAATATTATTTGATAACTCGAAGTCTTGATAACTCGATTTTTTTTTGTAGAAAGTCATGGTTCAAGTTATCGAAGTTCGACTGTATTTACCAGGGATGTTACGGAGCTCCAATTCCAAAACTACGGATAGTCCGATACTTTTTCATAACGAATCGTTTTTCTTTACACTCACGCACCGTGTGATCATGTTTTTTTATCAGTCAGGTCGTGTTTTGTTTTGTTGCATAAACGCGATAATTCAATAATAATTTATATCCAGATGAGATCAAAATTTTAAATATTATTCCGATTCCGTATCTGATTCCGATATAAGTAATCCATAAAAAAACTCGTTCCGATACAAGACATCCGTAACATCTCTACTATTTACCAAAAAGGAGTTACTTACATACTTTTGACTGACTAATAATATTAATAATAATAGTAATATAATAATAATAATGCGTTTAACGTCCGTTTCTCGACATTACGTCATAACATACGCCATTCGCACCATTACTATTTTCCATTTTTACCACTTTCCCGTTGTTTTCTACATTTTTTTTTAAATTTCAACTTATTTTATTAATAGCAATGTGCGAATGGAGGAATGATAGGAAATTAGGATAAGGTAGGCAACTTTGGGAGCATAGGAGTTTGACAGGTAATCGGCCATGGTCTAAAGGCCGGTTCTCACGGGGCGATTTTAATTGATCAACTTTAGTTGATCAACTAAAATCGAATGAAAATGAGCGTGAGAACCTATATTTCAACTTTTGTTGATCAATTTTAGTCGGTTCCACAAAAGTTGGACTGAGTCTAACTTTATCGTTCAAGTATGAATCATATTCAACTTCAAACTAGTTGAAACTGCTAGATTGAAGCGTGTGAACTGCGAACTATTGTATTGTCAGTCAACTTCAGTTCATTCGTCTGTCAGTACTGTCAATGTTGTCTGGTATCCCGAAGTGTTATATTATTATTTATAATAATGGAAGTGGTCAGAAAAATTAACATTAAATTTCTTAGAGTTGTATCAAAAACACGATTGTTTGTGGAATCACAAATTAGACTCATACAGAAATAAAGATTGCCGAGAAAATGCATTACATATTATAAAGAGTGAAATGAGGTTAGAAGACCTGTATATAGCTACATTAAAAATAAAATTAAATTTGATATCTTCTCGAAATCCACCGTCTAACCCAAAAACGACGTTTTTTGCGTTGTTTCGTCATTTTCATTAAATTTTTTTTAGTTCGTCCCTTAAAGTGACTATTATTCCTAGACCTGCACGGAAAACTGCATTTGGCGCCATTTTGAAGTTGAAACAGTCAATCAATTTTCATTGAAACGTGGGAACGAAAAGTTGTTCAATTTAAGTTCAATTTTAGTTGATCAACTAAAGTTGATCAACTAAAATCGCCCCGTGAGAACCGGCCTTTCAATAAGGAACCATCTCGATATTCATCTGGAATTATTGAGGGAAACCATGGAAAACCTCAAACGAGATGGCCGGTACAGGAATTACCGTTTCTCGGCGTGAGGCAGTAGGAAAAAGTCCTAGCCACATCTGCCCCCGTCGGGATTCGAAGCCACTACCTTCCCAATGCGAGTCTAGTGCCATTCCACTAAGCTACATTGCTAGGTTGACTGACTAATATAACTAGAAAATTTTACCTTAACAACGTATTCCTGTAGTAATATCTTGACATCACCATCTCTAGCATACTGATCAGGTCTATGACCGTTATGATTTTCTTGTCGGGGATCTGCCCCAGTTTCTAATAATAATTTAACTATTTCAATACTATCTGATAAAACGGCATAATGTAAAGCAGTACAGCCTTTGAATGTGGCTCTTGAATTTAATCGATCGTTGAATTCGTCTTCGCGCTTCAATAAAACTAAAACAGTAATTAACCAACTTTTTGAAAATTTTTATAAAATTTTATTAGTTATACATATAATAATCAGTGTCGGCTCCTTGCCAGTCGAAATTTCGAGGCTCCGTCCCTCGCGGGCCCATAGGTCGATGCACAATAATTTATAATATATTTTTTGATATCTGCTGAAGGACCAAACATAAGGTCGAAAAAAAACAAAATAAAATATAGTTACTTCTTACCACAACAGTTTTATTGATGGATGTACATTTCGAAAGCTAAGCTTCCATCTTCAGCGAACACTATACATGTATACATGTATAGTGTTCGCTGAAGATGGAAGCTTAGCTTTCGAAATGTACATCCATCAATAAAACTGTTGTGGTAAGAAGTAACTATATCTTTTAATAACAAACGTCAGACTATAAACCTGCAGCGCAAAACTTTTTTGCATGCATTTTCACCATAGTTTTTAAAAATCGATGTGTTTTGATATACTGCATGCCTGCGTCGCTAGAAGTGCGCCGTGCAAATTTTTAAACAAAACTTTTTTGTATGTATCTTAACAATAGTTTTCAAAAATCGATGTGTTTTTACACAGACTCGCGGTGCCAGAAGTGCGGCCCTTCGGGCCGCCTGTTTGTCATTATTTACTTATTGTGCAAGACACTTCTTATATTAGTGTTCATTTACAGTTTTAACCCTTGTGATATATTATACAAAATCTATGTAGAAATAGGCTTCGAATCGATCTGACAATTGACCGAGTTATAAATAAAAAAACCCTTTTTTTAATTGCTCCCCTCTGGGACCAAGATTCCTACCTAGATCGATTTCTCGCCCCGAAAAATCCCCATTCTGTAAACTTCATCAAAATCGTTATTCGTTTTTGAGAAAAAAAAGTCTAGGTAAGATTATACGTCATACTATATTTAACGTACATAATATACATATTTTATATAGGTAATATAAAAATAACATACTTAGGTACCTATTTATTTAAATATTAGTTAAAACTACTTACATAATTATGTTTAGTTTTTATTTCTGTTATTTTTTACTATACAAATAGTTCACGGATTATTTTAATAAGTTAAAAATTCTGTCAGAGTATTTTGACATATAAATAATGAAAGTAGTTTGTTTTCTCCAAAGCCTACTCACGATATTACAATGTTTTGACAGGTCAAAAAACCGTTTTTAAAAATGATAAAATCGATAGGAAAACGAATTTTTCCAGGGATGAGACCTAGCTAAATCGATTTTTTGCCCCCCGAAACCCCTTTTCGGTAAATTTGATCAAAATCGTTAGAGCCGTTTTCGAGAAAATATTTATATAGATACATAGAAACATATATACAAGATTTACTCGTTTAATAATATAGGGATACAGTCATTAATACAACACTAAAAGCATTAATTACTGATTACAAAAAGTTTTCATGAAAACAAAAAATCTGAGAATAGCCCCCAAGTCGTCAACATCGAGGGCCCTATTATAAAAATTAGTTATTATATTATTATACATTCTCTTTATACAGGGTACTGAATTGCATTGCGGGTAATAGGGATTTAACCCATAAAATCAAACTTTTGCGATTTCCTGCTTCCCTAATTATTTTAGGAAAAATATCTTCGAATAAAAGTTTTAGAACATAAAATTCTGCATCTAAATCATTAACCAAAATTAATTTTGCATGCTTTGTAACGGCAGAAATTTGATATGAAAATGTTAAAATTACCTCAAAAACAGATAGTGATAGCCATGGAACTTGAAGAAAATGATTAGAAATTATTCAGACAGCTAAAACGTCATCATTTTGTTCAAGTTCCATGGCTATCGCTATCTGTTTTTGACGTGATTTTGACATTTTCATATCAAATTTCTGCCGTTACAAAGCATGCAAAATTAATTTTGTTTAATGATTTAGATGCAGAATTTTATGTTCTAAAACTTTTATTCGAAGATATTTTTCCTAGAATAATTAGGGAAGCAGGAAATCGCAAAAGTTTGTTTTTACGGGTTAAATTCCTATTACCCGCAAAGCAATTCAGCACCCTGTATAAAAGTAGCTGTTAAGTCAGGCGTTGCCCGCGCCATCCATGATTTAGCGTGATTTAAAGGATAATGCTTTATGCAACAGTAAAAACCAAATTGAAATCGATCCGACTGTATTATTAAGCGCGGACATACAGTTAGAAAAGAGGAATTCATTAATAAGACATACCATCAATTGAGTGTAAACCTTTCTCTATAGCAGTTTTATTTGCAGTTATAAATTCGTCACCTAAATTTGGATCTGCCCCAGCCTCTAATAATAATTTACAAATTTCGTATCTTCCATTAACTGCGGCAACCATGAGAGGTGTCCAACCTAACGAATGTCGTTGATTGACATCCAAATTTTCTTCTTTTATTAATCTAGCATCAAATCGAAAAGTATTATTTATTATAGCATGTTCCATTTACTGAATATACTTCTATCCTTTGCAGCTCAGTGGCAAATTTAACGGGAAAAAAGTGGACAGTTGCCACTTGAGCTCCTGTCCAAAAGACCTCTCAATTCCCTCATTAAACAAAAATTTATATTTAAATATAAGCATAAGTATTCGGATCCGTCAAATGGTAATTGGTAATTGTGTTTTAAAGATCACCAACAGCTATGAGCTAAGGTTATTTGGGCCTAGCACCAATTCATATTTTCAATTCATTATTTTTTTTTTTTAATATTAAATTGAAAATCCAATTGACACTTTTACCAGCTCTCCGGCTAGAACCCGAGAACTGGGGACTTGTAATAGAGGAACCATAGCAAAGCCATGTAAACAATAGCGCCGCTACACTCTCGGCTATTCTCAAGCCCTCCGTCAAATGAGCATATGACATCTGGTGGCACAAAATTGTACTCAAAACGAGGGAAAATTTTACATGCTAACAGTGTAAATTTATCGTGAAATTATTTATTACAAATATAAAACAAGTAAAATAAACAAAAAGTTTATCGAAAATGGAATTCGCGACGTTTTCTAATATCATGGCATTAAACACTGTCAGTTATTGCCTTGTAAAACTTACTTTACAGCGAATTATATTCTAATTTAATAATAAGATGTACTTATTATCATACTGTACTACAATAGTAAAATCATTTGATGATTGACAAATTTATAGGACTAACTTTGTATACAAACATTTTGAGGTTAGTAACTTACCTACTTATTACAATATAACATATTATGTTGCAGTTATGTGTTTACATTATTCACCTAACCCTGCCTTAAAGAAGCATTAAACGGATGATTAATTTCGTGGAGATTTTCTTTTAATTTTGATGTTTTTAAGCAATATGCCGTAAAGATTACTACTTCTGACAGTTATCTTGTTTTTTCACACATTTGATAATATGTCCGGCTTTGAGAATCCGTTCTCCTTCAACGAAATTCCTTTGTTTAGGATTCGTACCGGCCCAATTGCAAATTACACTTATATTTATTATTTCTTATCACTTTGAAAATCACAAAATTACACGCAAAAGTATACCCCGCATATAAAATTCCCCCCCCCCCTTTGCGCCATGTTTTTTGACGGATCCCAATAGTATGCAGCAAAATAAGCAGAGACTAGCAGTCTTCACCGCCCTAGGCCGTTCAGTACCAGCTGCCCCTTTCTGCGAACTCTTCAGCGTAGAAATGTGAAGTTGTACGAAAATTGGCATTGCGTTCGGTTCAACCCGCCAGAAATATTTCCTAGCTTGGAGATTTTATTTTTACACATATAGAATTATTATTTAATTAGCTTTACGGCAATATTTATCTTTTTGTCACAACTCCATTATGTACTGAGCTGAGAGATATCCATTTCTTTGTCATAGTAATTATGTTTTTTTATTATTTGAGACAAAGTAACTAGTAAGGCAGCCATATTCACATATAGCTAGAGGAACTACAAATTCTGTCTCTGATAGTTGTGAGAACATAGAGTTTTCTCAGCGCACGCTGCCGCGCTGCGCCCCACACATGCTTAAGCTAGATAGCGGGCGCAGTTTGGCCGCCCTAGGCCTGGGCCTAATCTGCCTTATGGAAAGTCCGCCACTGAAAATAAGACAAGTGGAAGTATTACCTTTTCAATTCTGGTACATTTCCATATTGAGCTGCTCTAAATAATTTCTTTACATTTATATTTTCATAACTTTCGCATACTGCAATAAACAATCCAAAAGCGCTTGCCAGCATTAATAATGCTTTCCTTTTGTTGTCAGAATCAGTATAATTCCCATCGCCAGTTGAATATTCCCTGTTACTTATGGAAACTAAGGGTATTGTTAATTTTTCATGCTTAGTATTTATATTATAAAATTTGAATTTTGACAGCACTTTTGGAAATGATGAATATTTTGATTTGAATATAATATTACAAGTTTTAAGCACTGAACACATTTTTAAAAGTGACATAGTCATTTTCACATAGATATATTATGAAACACATTTGATGTTTTGATAAAATTATACGTCAACATAATTTGACAGATTGAGGTTAAGCTGCACAGCCAATGGAAAAAGGTTCGTTCTTGCGAGTTAGGAAGAAAAGAAAATTTACAAAGCAAATCTGACGATAAATTTATGTATGAAATATAAATTAAAATAGATTAAATTCTACAAAATATTGCAAAATGTAGTTATTTTAAACAATTTATTGAAAAATAAATAAAAAACAATGCTCTAAAAAACTTCTGTGTAAAATGGCGCTGTCAATAAAACCAAATTCAACAGGGTCATCCATTTAGCGTTCTAAGTTTTTGTATTAAAAAATTTTAACTGACATTTTTTAATTAAGTTTAATAAATTTTGAAGATTCTGTCTCTCTAAATATATTAATTAAATATTTTTCGCTATCGAATTTTCTTTAGAATTCCTTTAAAAAATCACATGACATATCTGGGTTTTGTAACTTTTGCATCCCTGCCATTGGATTTCATTCATAAAGCAAGGTCATCTACTAAAATCACTCATTACTATGATCTCTTACGTAACTACTACACATTCCACAAATTTCTACGCCCCTGCATATTATGAATTTCATTGTATGGTGTATTTCATTTTTATTCCGAAATTTTGATTAAACTAATATCTAAAAGTAATGATAATTACGAATATTAATAATCGCATTTTTATAATAATGAAACTAAAATGTGACCCAATTTATAGCCAAGCCTATAGGATAATATGTTAAAAAAAATTCGACTGATGACCAGTCCTATACTTCCCACCTAGTAAATATTTGCAAAAAATAAACACTCTTTTTTTTATTCTTTGACTAGGCCCAAATAACCTTAGCTGTTGGTGGTCTTTAAAACACAATTTAATTTTTATTCTTTGAAAAAAGCATGGCCCTCTTTTTTGTTTGGTGATCTATTGATGGCTAGCTTAATATAGCAAAAATCATGGTTACCTTGATTTACGTACAATTTTTATTTTTTTTAGTAAAATATTTTTTTTCTCGAAAACTATACATTTTAGAGAAAAAAAATATTTACATTTTTTTCATATTATAACATCTAGAATTCATTTATATTTTTTTTTACCTATGTTAATACGTGACATTGAGGACGTTTTTTTGAATATCTCAGGATCCACTGAACCGATTTGACTCAAAATCTAATCAGATCTAAGTTAAAGGCTGATAAACACAATAGAACAATCGGCATGCCCGTATGTTGTTCCGTTCTTAAGATATCGAAGGCGAAAAATTGACCACATACACACACACACACATACACACACACATACAGACATCAGTCAGAAAATGATCTTAAACGATTGCTAGGGTCTCAAAACGTGAAAATCTGTTAAAATCTCGAAATATTGTTTTCGGACTGAATCCATTACTTCCCTACCATAGTAGAGGTGGGAAGTAATAAAAAAAATATATAATAAAATTTAAAAATAGGTAATAATCATTCATACATTTTTTTATTATAAAATATTACCTAATACAAATAATTTACAAAAAATTATAAAAGTAAATTTTTAAACAAATGCCATTATTGCATATCCACAATAATGTAATGTTTAAAAAATTTAATAAAGTAGAACTTCGATTATCGAGGCGTTCCCATACGAAGCTCTACTGTAGTCTTAACACTAAAAATAAATAAATACTATTGACAAGAAATTTATACACAATAAATTCGTCAAAATATTTAAAATATGTACATTTAAAATAAATTTGCCTGCAAATATATTTCATTACCTAATTTCTTACGTTTCTGATAAAAAATCTTTTTTCGGAGTATATTATCACCGGCAAAAATTATATATACGTAGCTCAAAATACTTTTTACATTGTTTCTAATATCTAAACGTCGTATTTTTTTTAATGCATCTCCATTTCGTTTTCCCCGAGCAGGTTAAGGAAATTGTAAATATAATTAGGTACTTAATCTATATTGGGATTTAACTTTTGACGCTATGACATCTAGTGGCAGAAAATGAAAGTACCTATAGCAAAATGTGGTCATTGGATTAGGCCACGCCTCTTATAGGGATTGACTTTTGATGCTATGGAATCTTCAACCTGGTGGCAGAAAATGAAAGCAATAGCAAAATGTGGTCGCTACGTCTCCATCTTAAATATATCACGATATAATTAAGGCTATAAACAAATAGGAATTTATCAAGAGTATTTACAAATAATCATTTTTATCCTGACAAGGAAATGGCGTTCAAAACCGTTCACACGATTTGAATTGTCATTTTAGAACAATCATGGGCAACATATTTTTTCCTTCGAAGGGCCATTAAATACAATTATTCTGTTTTCCCGGGCCGCAAGCTCATAGAATCTGACAATTTTTAAAGAATGGAAAATAGAAATTTAAATTCAAACATCAAAATTGTTTATATAATATTTTTCTAAAAGAAATAGTCGATAACTATTAATTTTTGAAATATTCAAAAACTACGATGACCCACACAAATGGTACAGGCGGGAAATGGTGATAAATGAAATCTTTTACAACAGCCCATTTTTTTTTTTTTAATTACCCCATCTGGGTATATGAATTAATCCATATGCCGAATAGCGCTTCTAAATGAATTTTGTCTTGTGATCTCCCTCTGCTCAAACACTTCGTCTTGTTGATGACCAGCCAACGGACTTCTATGATCTTTATCTGGAGTGGTCTGTTTTCCTTCAGCATCAAAATCGAACGTTTTAAATATAGATGAAAGAATCGCACCACCATTAGGTGACGTCCTCGAAGAAAATTTCTTTAGCGCCAATAACAAAAGAACCATAATGACTACAAAGAAGGCAATACACAACACTATCAAAACCACCAATGCTGTTGGTGAAATAGAATCTGTCAATTTTTTGTGTTTCGGGCAATCTTGCCACGTTGTCCATATACCATTCCATTTCGCAGGATCAGCGTTGGGATCTTCTGGTCTGTTTCTTGGTTTTACAACAGTTTTGCGATGCTGAATTAAACTTTCTTCTAAACTTAATAGAACAAGAGGACGTGTAGAGGCGAGGTTTATTGTCTCGCATGGATCTTCACGGATGTTGAAGAGGCATGGAGATTCTAAAGGACGACAAGCAGTTTTGGATGACATTTCGTCAGTGTTAGGCTTTTCACACTGAATTATTGAGTTTTGTCGCATTTCTTGTACCTTTTCAGATGTTAGGAGATGAACGGAAAAATTGTTACCTGTAAAGAATTACCTAATATTAATTTAAAAAATCAATATCTATCCCTGATTATTTATTGTGAAGGCGTGTCTACGATAGTTCTGTCAGAGGCGAGAGGTCATTATTTCCATTATTTGTTACAAAAGACATCCCAGTTCTTCCTCAGGACTGATCTCAGTACTACCAACTAGATTGATAATTTTGTGAGATGCGTTGTGGTGAATTGAAAGCTCATCCAGCGTCTTGATATGATGTAGAAGGTACTGCATGTCATGGTAATACGCTTGCGCTGCCGTAGTTCGGAATTAAACACTTAAGATTTAATTACCCTTCACTAGACTATTTCTTACCTGGTAAATGATCGGTCGCTCGTTTCTCCTGCAATTGTTTATCTGTAAGAACACCGGCTAAGGCGATTGCAGTTTTTGAGCTGAGTACTTGATCAACATCATAATCATCACGTTCTCCTGCTTCTCCATACCATTGGTCTTGTGTTCCTTTGACCACTGAACCAATTACGTATTTCCAATCACCACGACGAAGACTTGCGTAATTTCCAATGTCATCAATATTGACAACAACTTCCGTACGCGGGCTCGTTTGATTGGATATTAACGCCGGCCACATATTGACTCCATCGATGCTGCCCAAATCAGTCACGTTCATTCCTTTCAATACACAAAAATAAGCAGGTGTCAAAAATGAAAACAATCCGTAAATACGTAAAAATCACGAGAAAATGAAACTAACCTGCTGCAGCATACAAAGTTGGCAACCAATCAGTGATATGCATCAATTGATTAGATACCCTCTGAGTGTTATTCAGTAATGGACTCCAAACAGCTGCCACTCCGCGAATACCTCCTTCCCATGGTGAACCTTTCAACTGTCAATTACAAAAAAGAAAGATATTTATGACAGGCTATAAAATATTCCTAATGCCAATCTTTTTATTAATGTTCAATCACTTTATCTTTTTGATCATTAACAAATGAATGTTTTGAAAAGCAATTGAACCTTTGATATGAAGACACTGAATGTTAAAAAAGTTTCCATAAAGCACGAGCACTTTTCTTAATGCACGTTTCGCTAACCATCACTATTTCCTGATTAACATCGAGAAAAAAGCGCTTGTGTTTTGGTATTTTGTGCAAACTTTTCTTTTAATATCCAGTGTTTTTGAACATTAATACCGCTAAATCAATTAATATAATACTTCAGTTTAACTTACACCTCTAAGTGGGTAGTTCGATCCGTGATTGGCGTGAATTCCAAAAGTTTGAGCACCATTATCGGAAAGAAAAACCACAATTGAATTTTCCAACATGTGTTTTTCACGAAGGGCAGACATTACGCTTCCGATACTTTTATCGAGCATTGAAACCATCGCTGTAACAAAAATATGTTAAAATTAGATTGGCTATTTTGTTGTGCTTGGTTCAGTAACGGCGCGAGATCAAAGTGATCAACAAAAAAAATTAATGAATTTATATTAACTACAGCATTAAGGATGATTGTGACTTTTTCAAATCATTAACGATATTTTATGATGTAAAATATTAGTGTCAGTTGTCGGACAAGCAGGGCCGTGCCGTGCTATGATACAGAGAGGCGGTCGCATCATGCGGCACCGTAAGGGGGCGGCATAAGCATTAAGCAGCGAAATCAAAATACAATTTGAACAGAGAAGAATAAATTTAAAATAAACTTTTTTAATTATATTCTAGACATCAACCTTAATTCGCTGAATGATTAAGAACAATGAAAATTATTAATAATCATGATTAGATTCCTTATCGCTAATAAATTCACTATAATATATTAGTGAATTAACATAATAGGTACAGTATGTTAGACTACACATTCCTAATTAACGAATTTGCTAAAGTTAAAGTTAGAAGGGTAAAATTATACCTAGGTAGTAGATTGTTGTATAGTTGATATCATTATTTTAAAGTAGTTAATATTTTCAAAATAAAAAATCGCACATCTTGTGAGGTTCTTTTTAAATGACAATCGAAGGTTATTTTAAAGAAAAAACATTTAGGGGCGGCATTTCAAAGACTATCATACTGAGAAAATCTACCGCACGGCCTTGCAGACAAAATATGTTAACGTCTAAGGCTGGGCGCACACTAATTAGGCAAATGATTGTTTATAGTAAAAAAACGTTTTTGCATAATAATTTGTGTATAAACATAAATATAGCGATCCATCAATACAGCAAAATGTAAAAAGTAGTTAAATACAAAAGCACTTTACTGAGTTACAGTTTTGCTTAACTGGTGTAAGGCCAGCCCTGTAGATAGTGCCAGATCAATAAAATCTCAGAACAGATATCTAATTCTGTTCTGAGAATAAAATGTATAATAATCCGCGCAAACTTTGGAAATGAACTCCCGATGGAATACAAGTAGAGATCTTCTCGGGCAAGCGGAAAATCTCCTTTTTCACCAAAAACGATCCCTAGCGGGGCGTTTTGATTTTACAAATTCCATACTAACTTTCAAACAAACTGAAAAATGTATAAGTATTAAGCATTATAAAGTGGATTATAAGTTATATTACTTATAAAACAGCCTTCAGCACAAAAAATAACAAAATTAAAAAAATGGCAAAAAATGACGCAGTTTGATTGAACATAATAGACTCAATATTGTAAAAAATCCTTACATATTATAAAACAAAATGTCTCCCTGTCTGTCTGTCTGTCCGTTTGTGCGCTTATAACTCGAGAACTACCAGTCCGATTTGAAAATTTTTTTTTTGTTAGATTGTCCGTTTATTTGGGCACGTTATAGGATATAGAAGTTTTTTTTTAATTCAATCCCAAATGGGTTAAAACGGGGGTGTAGGATTTTTTGACTATCTATAGTCTATACTAATATAAATATAAGTATAAACTGTAGGCAAGTACGCGAAGCGAGAACAACGACAGGCGACTTCGCTTTGCAGGGGGAAAATTTCTCGCGGAGGGGTAATAAATCATAAATTCTTATCTCTGGAACTACTGAACCGATTCTAAAAATTCTTTCACTAATAGAAAGCTACACTATCCTTGAGTGATATAGGCTATATTTTATTTTTGTGTGTAGGATAGTATCAAAAAATAACTTTGAAATTCTTTTGTATTTTAGCGTGTAGGCGGAATCCTACTAATATTATAAACATCACCATACCAATTTCGCTTCGCAGGGGGGATAATAAATCATAAATTCTTAGCACTAGGGCAAATCCGGACCGGACCTTTAGTCGTCAATAATTTACGCAAATTTTTTCTTAATACTATTTTTATTGCTAGGTACTTAAAATAATGTTTGAATAATTAGCTGAAAAAAAAGGAAAAATCGTTAATGTTTCATTAAATATTAATAACAAATAAATATGGGTTTCTGTGAAATTACAATAATCGATTAATAATTATACTTCAGCTCACAACGGATTTATAGCCTGTAATTTGCAAACAAATCGAATTGTGGTTTTATTTTATTGCTACATGGAAAATTGTTATTTTTTTCCCGAACAAAGGCCACACACTGTCAGGGTTATAAATGGATTCATATTTTCAATTCAGTCTTAAATTACCAACCGGTTTTTATCAGTGGCTACTGGCTACGTTCGCGTTGATGTCGGTTTTTTGACTCCTTTTAGTTGAAACGCGATGATATAATAGCTGTGTTTGTTGGCAAGTTCTGGACTGGTTCTGAACTTGCCAGCAATCACACTATAACTAGCCTAACCTATTCCATATATTATGGCAATCTTAGCTTAATGACCCGACTTGAAAAAGCTACAATTAGTTTGTAAATATGTTTAGACTTTCTAAGTATCTGGCAGCAATGATCAGAATAATATTAATTCTTTTTGGACCCAACAACCATTTTCAACTTCTAAAAACAACCCTTAAAATGGTCTGATTGGGACCAGTTTGAATAGGCTTTGTGCGGTGATGGGTTTCAATGTGTGTACCAAATTTCGTTTAAATCGATTAAGTTTGTCAAGAGTTACCGTGCACACACATATGTGTTGAACAAAATAATAGATACCTATCACTTTTTCCGAGGCTGTACCGATGTGAACAGCTGTAAGGAACTTTAAGAAATGAGCTCTCGCTAGTGGGGCGTACCTACACTTGTTTACTAGCATTCAAATCTCAGTGGCCAAGCTATGTTAGCCGAGTTGTAATTTTCTGCTTTAAAATAAGCGTGACGTCACTTCCGTCATCAATTTTCGTGGCAAAATCCTGTGTTACCACAAGCTAAGAAGTTTCACTTCAAAAATGATTTTAAAAATGTAATTGTGATTATATAGACGCAGTTTTTTCAAAACTGGAAAACGGAACAAAGACTCACGCGCAACCTTAATTTATTTGCCGTTTGAAAACGTGGCATGATTCTTATAAATATTAAGAACGAAAAGCAAACAAAGAAGTGTTGGTGTTTTTTATCAGGCATTTGAACAAAAATAGGATTGAACATTTCCACGGCTTGTTTAGTTATTTTATGTACACCTGCCAATAAGATGACTGAGCAAAATCCCCTTTACAATTATCATTACACAAAAAGAGAACGATAATTATTTCGCTTTTTTTTATTGTATTTTCGATTGAAGCTAATGATATCAAGGGATATGATTGAGAGGATATACATATTATTAACTTATCAAATATTACATAACATAATTATACATAAATAATATATTTAAATATACGAAACCTCGCCCATTAAATATGATTAAATTATAGATCTGAATTGTTTTTCTACGCACATTTTTCAACTTTGCAGCATTTCATCAAAATAGATTTGTTTCTATTCTACGTTCAACTATTCTCAAAAGAGACCTGCACTTCAAGTTGCCTTAAAACATTTAGAGGCACTGTCGTCGTTATAAATGTAATATTATTTTTAACAGTTTAATTTTTTGAAATATTTTGAGTAGTTCGCCTACTAGCATATAGAGGACTCTGAACGAACAACAAGCCAATGCACGTCTGACGTCACCCCACGCTTACACTTTACCGCATCGATGCTTGAAACACAATTTTTTTTTTTAATAAGACGCGCAGCTACTAGGCTATATGCGTCATTATAAGTCTGTTGTTTAAAACAGGTAAGTATAGTTTGTGCTTTATTTTACTTTTATTCACTTTATTCCCTTTACTGTTTTTTTTGATTTTCTTTTAGGTTTTTGATTAAATTTGAGGCAGAAGTCCAGTCATTTCCAGGAAATTGATGAGACGAGTGATGTTGTCAGGATTGTCTTGAAGTATTTGAAACACAATTAACCAAAAAACCTTTGAAAAACACGAAATGAATACGAAATTCAAAACTGACATTTATACCGATATAAAAAAAAACGAAATTAGTGCCCTCTCTTAAACAATAGCTACACTTTTTGAGTTACTGATAGCAGCCACAGTTACAGTATCTGTCATAAGTGACTTATACTATTCAACATTCTGCTATTATTATCCGAAGAAAAGTTCTTGGGTATATACATAGACTCTAAACTAAATTGGCATAAACATATAAGTGTTATTACTGACAAGATGACCTCCTATTGCTATATTATTTACCATCTTCGAACATCTCTAGGTATTGATATTTTAAAAACATTTTACTTCGGTTGTATCCAATCCACTCTGAGTTATGGTATTGTATGTTGGGGCAACTCCACTCGTATTGGCGATATTTTAATTATACAAAAGAGAATTATTAGACTGATGTCATTCGCAAATTATACAGACTCTTGCCGACCTCTGTTTAAGCGTTATCAGATCTTAACAGACTGTTGTTTCTTTATATATTTACAATTGTACAACATATCTCAAAAAAAATATTGATACATTTGCTAAAGTTAGCGACACCACATTCCATTACCTTCGGAATAAAGACCAACTGGCTATTCCGAAATATAATTTAAATTTATTTGCTAAAGGTCCTAATATTATGCCTCTGAAACTATATAACCATTTACCGGCAAATGTAAAGTCAATAAATAGTTTGACTCGTTTTAAGCGGATCGTCAAGAGTCTGTTACTTGAGCACTCTTTTTATTCTATTAAGGAATTTTTTTCCACAACAATGTAATTTATTGTACCTTTATGACCTATTCCATACATTTATGTCACAGGAATAAATAAATATTATTATTATTATTATTATTAACAATTTCGTCTTGAACTTCAACATATCATTTTGTTGTCTTCGAATTTAGATATTAAATGCCCCTTCATTGAAATAAATATTTCAAATTCAATCTTTTATTAATTTCAATACATGAACCCAAACATTTTTAATTCCAAGAATATCAACTATAGAATTTTACTGACCACACAAATTGACTGTACTTTCTATATAAAAGCTGCTATGTTGTGAGAAAGATTGGGTTAAAATTACAAATGGTGGCGCAATCTTTTAAAATGGGTATAGTGCAGGGTCCTTTTAAGTGAAAAGTTATCGTCTATCTCGAATTAGAAAACGATTGTAATGTTGATTTTTAGGTCCACGACCTAATTTTTTTAACCACAATCTTCTCTAACCCAAAAAAGTTTTATTCACTAAAAGGTCTTAAATATTGAAGTATTTCCAGGATCAGCTATTACGATCGTGAATCGTCGTTCTGGTTATCATACCGGTTGTGTCGGAAATTTGAATTTTTTTGATGTCGGATATAAGGTGAGTTTTTGACGAACACAAATGAGTTAAGATAGCTTAGTAATTCTGTAAAATTGTATCATTCATACAGATACAATTTATCAAAAAATCATCCATTCAATAATTTGATTGTTCTTAAATTTTTTTGGGGGCCCCTAACTACATGAGGTCCCGGGAAACTAGTATGTCCAGCCTGTCAGTAGTTACGCTACTATTTTAGGGTTCCATACCAAAATGATAAAAAACGGAACCTTTATGGTGAAACTTCGTTGTCTGTGTGTCACAGTCGATTTTATCAGGAACTGCATATGTTGTCGACTTGATATTTGGCATAGTTATAAAAATATCTAGTGTAGGTACTCGCACCTAGTACATGAGTCAGAATCACAAAAATATTTTTTCGTTTATTCCTAGGAGGCTAAAAATTGAGGGTAATTTTTTTTCACCCGTTGGGGTATCATATTGTTACGGATCACCCTGTATATAAACGTCAGGCAGGAATTCTGAGAAGCGGTGTCTGCTTGCTGAACAACGAGTAACTGCACGAACATTCTAGAGAACGCTAGAACGCGCTGTGACTAAGCCAAGCGGCCTATATAAGGAAGCGAGTGCGAGGAAGTCAGGCAGTCAATGGTGAGTCCGTGCAACCAAGCGGATCAGTGATATAAATATTAGTCAATCAACGGTCGAATCAGTCAGTACAGTGATATAAATAGTGGGGTGGATATAAATAAATAGTACTGAAGTAACTGAGTAAATGACCGACATAAATAAACGTTAGAAATAAATCTGATATAAATACAGTGATATAAATAGTTCCGTGATATAAATTCACCTGATAGAATAAATATTAGTGTAGTCAACTGTATATAGTTAAGTGTTAATTACTTGTGTTGATTGTTAGAACTGACTTTTGGTTGTTGTATTTATAATTGTTGTGTTTTTAATTATTGTAAATAAATATTTATTCCGCCAACTCAGAAAGCAATTTTGTAACAATATTAAATGAACACGTTATAGATTCCATAAATGTATTTTTATTTTAGGGGGCAGAGGTTTTGACATAATAGCGAATATGTTCATCTGAAACTATATGTCCTACCCACTATATGCGAACTTTGTAGACAGAAAAATTTGAAAATATTCACACTGATAGAGGGTCTAGTAAAGATTACAGGAAAAATAGAGCGATATCCCTAACACTAGAGCTTACGAGAAAAAAATAATAACTTATTACCAACAAACTTAATTGTGCGAATGGCGAAATCACTACCAATTAGGTATATATTTTTGTTATTATGATAAGATTTATTGAGATGTAATTTAATAAATTAGGTGCATTTATTTGTTTGTTAGTTGTACGGAACCCTCAGTGCGTGAGTATAGCGAGTTATACTCGTACTTGGCAGAGTCATAGCTAGGAACATCGGCGCCCAGTGCAAGATTCTGATTTCGCGCTCTTTGCTTGAAAATAATCATATTCGCATCGCTGATTGCGCCCTCTCCGGGGTTAGCGCCACTGGCGCGGGCCCTGGTTGCCAGACCCTAGCTACGACGCTTTGGTGTTTTTGGCGATATAGAAGCGCGATAATACACATAGCCTATTCTATTTCCCGATGTATAACAAATATTTTATTAGTGATGGAAGAGCAGTTTTAACTTCAAACTAATTTTAACGTATTTAGAATAGTTTACATTTCAAGGATTTCAAGGACATTTTTTTGGATGTATCTAGAAAGACACAATATCTAATTATTTCTTTTGAATTGACTGATACAACGTATTTTTTCAAACACAATTCGTTACGAAGCATAGCAAATTGGAATTGTATCTATACTACTGAACAGACGTGTCCAACCTATTGATCGCAATCGATCAATCGCCGCAGAACATCTTCATTTGTTTTCGAAAAAAAAATTAACAGAAAGTTAGATAGGTTCGTTTTCAATCCGAAGGGCTATAGCAAGAGTGGAGACAGGTACGTGAACCCCTACCACTCAAAGTATAGAACCGAATATAAAAAGGTTAAGCACTCCTGCATAGAAGCTACGAATGAGCATACCGTTGTAAGTTTAGCAAATTCCGTCAAACTTCTGCGAAATACAAAAAGTTAAAAAATCATAGACTTCTTTTGATTACTTATGTTAATTTTCTTTCTAATAGCATTAGATTATTAACTTTTTCCCGCGAATTCACACGCGTGAATGTCTATTTTTCCTGAATATTCTTTATAGGTACCATGTGTCGGCTTTGATGGGAAGTCAGTTAGTGTGGTCAAGTAAAAAGCCGCCATATATGACGTTAAGTCTTACTACAAATTAAACAAGCCGTGAGGTGTGTCGTTTATTAGAACTAAAGTGCGACCCTTGAGGTCCACACGACGATTAACTTTCCAGTTTGATAAATATTTAATAATAATAATTAAATTAGATATTACACAGAAAAGTAATCATTTTAATCATTAAAACATAATTATTATTTATTTTTAAAAATAATTAAAAAAAAAAACGGCAGAACCGATTTTTATAAAATTTATGTTGGATTAAAATGACACGCCTCGATTGACACCCTTACGAAGTCGATATAATTTTTTATTCGCGAGATATTGTGTAAAATCTACTTTTTTGGAGTCTATTTGCTTAAAAAAAAGAACGGCTGAACCGATTTTGAAAAAATTTCTTTCAGATCATATTTACGTTAATACGCGTCTATTGGCACCCTAACGTAGTCGATATCATTTTTCATTCTCGAGATTTCGTCTTAGAAAGATATGGTCACATACGTACGTACATACGTACACACACACACACACAGTCATCTTTCTAAAAATAGTGTAGTGACCTTGAAACATAAAAATGTGTTATACATTTTGATTTTCGGACCCATCACAATAACTTCCAATGGGAAGTTAAAAAAGCCCCCTAAATGCAGCGGAATGTTTGTTCTGTTTGTGTTGACATGTTTGTAACACAAATATTAAACTACACGTAGCGATTTGTTTGTACGACTTGTTTGTACAAACATGTCAGTACAAAGAAATCACAGTAAGTTGATTTAAAAAAAGCAATGTTTCGATCCTTCTGTTTGTACCTACAAACAAAACGTAACGACATTATATCGTTGCGTGCAGTTTGTCGACATGTATATGTGCATACAAAATGCTGAAAGTTGTTTGTAAATTGTATATGAACGTGTAGGGACGAAAACGTAGATTTAGTTTCATTTTGTCATTTTTAATTACTTTCTGTATTTTTGCAAACACTTAAAACATATCTGAAATTTTTTTGCGAACTGCAAAGCTGTAGCTTATTTTTCTTATGCCTCAATCCAGCACTGCAAGTACAGTGTATTGCGCCGGATCTGTCTTTGTTAGCGCAATAATCGATTTATTACAAAACGTTTACGCATCAGTTTGTTAAAGATGTACTTCAATGAAAGAGAATTACGTCCACTTCAGCTTGAAAATGAAACTAAGACGAAAAATGTTAACCTAAAGGGATTACAGAATGTTATTGTGTTCTAAATAAAGGTTTTGGATATTCTGTTTAGAGACAAGATGACGAAAACAACAAACAAGAAATCTGTTTGACACGTCAAAATAATATGGGTGCATAAAATATTATAAAATGAAACTATATATCGGATAATCGGCGAGATAAATGTAGGTATGGATTATGGAATGCCATACATTTCCAAAATCAGTTTTTAAAATAATTTTTAATATGAAAAAAAAATTGTCAGAAAGTCGATATAGTCTAGGCGAAATAGGAAATTTAGAGGGAAAATGTATAGGTAAACAAAGGGGATTTTGCGAAAAATTGTCGAGGGTGGTCCCCTTACTAACATACTAAAAATTCCCCCCTTCACTACCTCTGCTTAATTTTTTATGGGGGTGAAACTACCCCCAAAAATATATTTTTGCAAAAATCTCGAAAAAAGGTCAGTAGGTATCAATCTCAAAGCTGATAAAATGTCAAACAGAATGACGTATTTAAAAAGAAAATATCTTTAATGGTTACTGAGCGTGAGCACACGAAAAAATAACCTCTCGGCGTCGCCTTGGAAATACATGGCTAAAACGTAATGTATTTATTTACAAGCTTTTATTTAACTTGCAATGTATGTTAGTTAGTTTGTGTGTTTGTTTGGTTAGGTCAAAACTTGCAAGTCAATTTTGAACGACTTCCACGTATCCGATCGATTTGAAATTTTGAACACATATGTATTCCCGATGACAACACATGAATAAATCGTTTTTAGAAATAAATTCAACCGCTAAGTGGTTCAAACGAGGATGTAGGGTTTTTTTGACTAATCAACGCCCAGGCCAAATCGCTGAAGCTAGAAACTTGAAATTTGGACAGTTGGTTCCTTTTCTGACGTAAGCATCCACTAAGAAAGGATTTTTCGAAATTCAACCCCTACGGGTGTCAAAAGGGGGTAAAATTTTGAAAGACTAAAATGAACAAAACAAAATAAATATTAGTAAAAAAAACCTTTTAGAGACAAGCTTTTATTTAAATGCACTAAAAAGGAAAAAATAATTTTTAATAATTTAGGGTTCATAATTATAAAAGCGTGGGTCGTGACTAATAAACTATCATAGAGTTCACGACCCACGCTTTTATAATTATGAACCTAAATTATTAAAAATTATTTTTTCCTTTTTAGTGCATTTAAAAAAAAGCTTGTCTTTAAAAAGTTTTTTTTACTAATATTTATTAAGCCGTTGAATTTATTATATTCTTTATCGAATTTTGCGACTACGAAAAAAGGAAGAATTATGACTTATGATTACTTACCTACATTTTTGACGCAGAACTACGTGTTTCCCGGCGGTATATAGGGGGTGAAATGATGCGTTACAAAAAATGTGTGACAAAAAAAATGTGTGACGTGAATTACCATATAGTTACGCCATAATTTGTTTGTTTTTTGTATCATGTATGTCATGTTAATATTTTTTACAGATGTGACGTCATTTTAAAACTATAGGAAGTAGTTCTCTACGTCCTCGCTTGCGGCTCAATCGTAATAGCTGCGCCCTTTGTCATTTTTTTAAAATCCAATATAGGTGTAATTTTTTTCAGGTAACCTGTTAAAAATGTATAAAAATATTTACCAGCATAGACACGTCGTTCGGGATCTTCGATGTGAGCGAATTTGACGACTTCCTCGTCAGGTGCCTGAAGTGGGTTATCCTGGTTGCCTGTATGCGGCGCCAGGTGAGCAAGGTACATAAACATTGGACGATCTGTATTGTGTTCTCGAATCAATTTCACAGCTTCCTCGGTGAATAAATCTGTTGAATACCGCCCTTTCCCTGAATAGTCCACTGTCATATTACGACGCATGTCATAACCTTTGTATGGCCCGAACTAAAAGAAAATAAACAAAAATTTTAAGATCGCTCATAAAATCAATAAAAGTGTAAAAATCTCCACAATTGCTCACAAAAACTATACGGAATTAATATTATATATTTTCCAAAAGCTAGTAAAACGATCTTTTAACTACGTAAACGGTTTCCATTAATTAAATAAATAAAATTAGTAAATTAAACTTAAATTTAAATAAATGCAAGTTTGGGTCAACTATACAGTGTGTCCCCGGATTGAGTTCACAATAGGTGAGATTGACCAAAAATTTTCGAATTCGAATTTCATATTTTGGGATTCCACCCTGCTTGGTCTGAAACTTATTTTTAGTTTACTTTCGATTTTTTTAAATCAAGTAGGCCTTTACAGTTGAGCAAAACCTCTTTTTGTTTCAGGTAAAGTACCTTTTCCGTTCATAGTACGCAAAAGTGTCACTAAGAAAAGTTGTTCACAATGAAAAGTTATGGCGTTATGCAAATTTTCAGAATAATAGCCTACTTTGATAAAATCCGCTTTTGTTTTGTTTTGTTTGAAAAACAATCGCGCCGTAGTAAAGCAAACAATTTTCTGTCATTATCTTAGATACACGTCAAAATCACCCTGTTTTCTCACCTAAGATTTATCATGTATAGTTAATAATAAAGAAATATTTTTTTCCTATTTTCTACTTTTATTATCAAAGTAGGCCGATCATTCTGAAAATTTGCATAACGCCATAACTTTTCATTGTGAACAACTTTTCTTAGTGACACTTTTGCGTACTATGAGTATGAACGGAAAAGGTACTTTACCTGAAACTGTAAAGGCCTACTTGATTTAAAAAAATCGAAAGTAAACTAAAAATAAGTTTCTGACCAAGCAGGGCGGAATCCCAAAATATGAAATTCCAATTCGAAAATTTTTGGTCAATCTCACCTATTGTGAACTCAATCCGGGGATACACTATATATACAAGGTGAATTGCTTTGCGGGTAATAGGGATTTAACCCGTAAAATCAAACTTTTGTGATTTCCTGCTTCCCTAATTATTTTAGGAAAAATATCTTCGAATAAAAGTTTTAGAACATAAAATTCTGCATCTAAATCATTAAACAAAATTAATTTTGCATGCTTTGTAACGGCGGATATTTGATATGAAAATGTCAAAATTACCTACCTCAAAAACAGATAGCGATAGCCATGGAACTTGAACAAAACGATTAGAAATTATTCTGACAGCTAAAACGTCATCATTTTGTTCAAGTTCCATGGCTATCGCTATCTGTTTTTGAGGTAATTTTGACATTTTCATATCAAATTTCTGCCGTTACAAAGCATGCAAATTTAATTTTGTTTAATGATTTAGATGCAGAATTTTATGTTCTAAAACTTTTATTCGAAGATATTTTTCCTAAAATAATTAGGGAAGTAGGAAATCGCAAAAGTTTGATTTTACGGGTAAAATCCCTATTACCCGCAATGCAATTCAGCACCCTGTATAGGTATAGAATAGAATAGAATACATGTCGAATTGATAATCTGTTTTTTTTTAAGTTGGTTAAAAAATTAATAAACTTTCACAGCTGCCAAATTTTAATGTCAAGTTGAAGGTTGTAATTTTGATTGATTTTTAGTTAATATTAGTCATTTCATTGGGCCTTCAAGGACAAAGTACAGTAAGCCCTCTCTTAGCGCTGTTAATAGGTTCCACGTAGAGCTCGCTAATCAAGTAAGGGATTTACACGTAAAATATAGGGTAGCCTCGTAAGTCTGGTAAATCCCAGAAAATGCGCGATAGTGATGTTTTGCGAGCGCTGGAGCGATTATATAGCGTAAAATCATAAACCGCGTTGTGAGAAAGTACTGTATATTTAATTAATGATTGACAATATTAATTATTAAAAATATGTGACCGTTATAAGTAATTAGTTTTATTTAAAACTGATTTATGATTAATATTTCAAGGTTAATCGTTCAGAATGTGACAAATGTAATTGAGGGATTGATATGTTAACGAAACAATACGTAATACTTATTTAAATACTTTACTTTCACTTAATGTCATTGTCAAAACAGGGTTCCCATTTTATTGAATAAAGAATTTGCATGTACTACGGGTGTTTCAAAAAACATGTGCTATCGCTTGTGGGGTGATTCCTTAACCAAAAATAAGACAAGTAGCTGCTATCAACATTATTCCGCAAATGCTTTGTTTCAAAGATACAAGACGTTAAATTTTTCAATTTTTTTCGATTTTTACAAAATATTTCCGAAACGGCTTTAAAATTTGGGTAGCAATGCTGTTGTTTACATGGCGTTGTTATGGTTCCTCTATTACAAGTCCCCAGTTCCCGGGTTCTAGCCCGAGAGCTGGTAAAAGTGTTAATTGGATTTTCAATTTATTATAAAAAAAAATAATGAATTGAAAATATGAATTGGTGCTAGGCCCAAATAACCTTAGCTGTTGGTGGTCTTTAAAACACACACAATAAAATTTGGGTTATCAAAAGTACATAAAAGAACATTTATTTAAAAAAATTGAAATAGCATTTGTCAGATTTCGGCAAAACCCTCGTGTCAGAGTGAGAAGATCTTAACGTAGAAGGTTGAATGCTTGTAATGAAGCTGATGGTGACCATTTTCAACATTTACCATAATTTTATTTACGTAGATATTAATAATAAACCGAAAAAAATTAAAAAGTGAACACCTTGTACCTTTGAAACAAAGCATCTGCAGAACAATGTTGATAGGAATTACTTGTCTTATTTTTGGTTAAGGAATAACCCCACAAGCGATGGCACATGTTTTTTTAAACACCCTGTATAAGTGGTGCGAAAAAATACGCCTCGCGGTCAGCTATATTATTTAAAGTATCGGTTTTCAAAATGTGGATCGCGACCCCTTGAAGAGCCGTGAAGCAGTTCCAAGGGGGTCGCGAACTATAAAAAAACACAACCAATAAAAATTAATAAAAAATAATCGTTTATTTTCCCAACCCTCAGTCGAAATAAAAATTACTGCGAATTATTAAAATACAAATTTCTCAAAAACTATGACAGTAATCGAGTCTTATTAAGAGTAGCTTTTTTGTAGCAAATAAGTTATTGAATCTAAATTTTATACTTAAACCCTTTTTCTTCCATTGGCGTAGAAATTTGAAACGTTCAAATATTAAAAAACCCGAGTTCTATGCCTATGGATTAATATTTATCATAATTTTGATATGAGTTTTTTTTGTTCCATAAAACTATGCCAACGTGCCAAATTTTAGCAAAATCGCACAAGCCGTTTTAAATTTATAACAAAAAAACGATTTCAAAACTGTAACTTCAGGGCCGTATAGCGCCCAAACTAAGCAATTTTGTAAGAAGATAAGTTTGCTTAAATCGGCTTATTTTGGTCTCAGGAACATGTGGTAGGAGTGTGTTAAGTGTCTTTACAGACACCCTGTATACCTATAGAAATCTGTACCCCTCACTTAGAAGGGTTGGAGGAGGAAGATCACATATTTTTCCCATTTCCTTCTTACTTGTACGCGAAACCCTGCCTGCATACCAAATTTCAGCTTTCAAGAACTACGGAAAGTACCCTAGGTTTTTGATGATCATCAGTAAGCGAGTTAGGGACGATATCAGGGAATTTTGGGTATTAATTAAATCTAAAGTAGCACGGCTATAAGAATGAAATTTGGTACATTACATAAGCTTGGTGATACCACCCTGTCCTAAAAATTTGAGACAAGTGTTATCCAGACCGAAGTTACGAATGTTCAAAAATGCGCCGAATCGCTTCGAGAAAAGGTAGGCTAGGCACTAGGCAGTGCTCAACTTGGCCGGTGCACTGCTAGATCAATCAATTTTAAATTGCAGCAACAAGTGGCAACCCTAGATCGCTATAATAATTTATTAAAATCCTCTCTGGCATTCACCATTGAAATAATTCACATTATTATTATTACCTATTTTATTACAGTCCATTCAATATAATAAGTCAACAGGATATTAAATTCAACTTTATCTTTAAATCTTTCATCAACAAACCGTCCTCGAAATACATTTTCTGAAAGTTTTTTTTTGTAACGGTAGAATAGGTATTTATCAAAAAAATTAGAAAAAGAGTAAAAAAGATTTTATAATACCTTAAACTTAATGTATTATAGTGAACCGAAAAGGTACGGTGCATCAATGAAAACATCTATACTTTTCAACCGAAAACTTTTTTCATACTTACAGTAAAGTTGATTTTTATTACAATGAAATTTTCTTCCTCTCGAATGAATGAATGAATTATTGTGTATTATAGACGCTTTTTCTTCCTCTCAATTTTATAAATATCTACCTACGATGCACGGGTATTTCACCGGTTGAAGATTTAGGAAGGTAATATATAATTTTAGTGATTTTTCAGAAGAAAGACAAAACATTGTTTTTATTAGTAAATCTAAATTATTATATTATATGCTCGACAGCTGAGGTCATCAGCGTCTATGAAAGTTAAAAATTATCAAGGCAACTAGGCCTAAATGCATTACAAATCAAAAACGAAATAATTAAGTAAATTTACAGCATAAAAAAAGTTCTTTTGTTCATGTAGTACATTTTTCCATGCAGTATATTTTTATGTCCGATCTAATTACCTATTTAATAGATTTCATTAGTAAGCATTTTTACCTATATATTTCAATTATTTTCAATAGAAAATCTATTAGGTGAACCATTTCCTCTTCCTATAGTATTTTTTTAACTGTTTATTTTGAACAAGCAATTAGAAATGACTATGACATTTTATAAAACAAAAACAATGATTAATTGTTTTTTTGAAAATTGACATGTTAAGTGTGTGTAGGGCGTAGCATTATTAAAAAATACAATATGAACAATTTTATGTAATAATAAGTACCGGAGACATTGCTGTCAATGTCGATTAAACTACAGCAGTCCCTCGCTTAGCGCTGTTATTTGATTCTATGTAGAGTTCCTCAACTAAGAGTTGGGGCATCAGGTAACGATTTTTAATGGCTGAATCCAGTTATCTACTTGCAATAGGGAAACAACTAGAGAAATTTTTTTATATTTTATTCAATTTTAAGTCTTCAGTTTGATCATCTTTATGTTATACTCTAGGGATCTTCAAAAACTGATGGGATATTAGGAGAACACAACAGATCTTCTAGGTCGCGGTATCTTCCTTCGAGACCCTACTACTTAACTTTAACTCTCTGATCATCATTTGACAAATGTTGTTTTTAGTGAGAAACGAATCTAATTACAAGCTTTTATTTAACTTGCCATGTATGTTAGTTAGTTAGTGTGTTTGTTTAGGTCAAAACTTGCAAGTCAATTTTGAACGACTTCCACGTATCCGATCGATTTGAAATTTTGTACACATATGTATTCCCGATGACAATACATGAATAAATCGTTTTTAGAAATAAATTCAACCCCTAAGGGGTTCAAACGGGGATGTAGGGTTTTTTTGACTTATCACCGCCCAGGCCAAATCGCAGAAGCTAGAAACATGAAATGTGGACAGTTGGTTCCTTTTCTGACGTAAGCATCCACTAAGAAAGGATTTTTCGAAATTCAACCCCTACGGGTGTCAAAAGGCGGTAAAATTTTGAAAGACTAAAATGAACAAAATAAATATTAGTAAAAAAAACCTTTTTAGAGACAAGCTTTTATTTATATGTACTAAAAAGGAAAAAATCATTTTTAATAATTTAGGTTCATAATTCTAAAAGCGTGGGTCGTGACTAATAAACTATCATAGAGTTCACGACCCACGCTTTTATAATTATGAACCTAAATTATTAAAAATTATTTTTTCCTTTTTAGTGCATTTAAATAAAAGCTTGTCTCTAAAAAGTTTTTTTTACTAATATTTTTTTTAATTTATTGTACTTATTCGTGTTTCAGAAAAAATGTTATTTACTTGTAAGCATTTTTTAAGTTAAACGTCTTTAGCCGCAGTAAACAAGAATGATTCCGTTCGAATATGAAAAAGCTTTACGGAAGTAGTAGTGTTGATAAGGGGAAAGGAATACAACAGCGATACAGTATAGAGGAATTAGTTAACTCGCTAACGCAGATAGCGGTGGTGTGAAGTTAGCCCCGCAACTTTCGAAAAAATGATTTTTTTTCGGAGTTCTGGATTCGTTTCCATGAGTTCTGGAGTTCCTTGTAGGTTTAAACAATAGTTCTGGCATTTATATAGCGATTATTCGAACTTGAAAATATGAGGGGCTAGGTTCACGCTGCCCCCCAAAGTTGAAAAAATTCAATTTTTTTTGGAGTTCTGAGTAGCCCTCCAATAGTTCTGGAGTTCTTTATAGTTTTGAGTAATAGTTCCGTTCGTTAAAACGTACAAATTGAAAATTTAAAAGTTCATTTTGAAAAAAAAAATTGCCCAGCATTCCTCTAATTTTGCTTGGATCAAAAAAAGTCATTTGAAGTATCGCTAGAACTCTTGGAGGGCTACTCAGAACTCCAAAGAAAAAAATCGAAATTAAAAAAAAAAAAATTTTGTTATCTAGCTAGGTACCTAGCCCCTCAAAGTTGAAAAAAATCAATTTTTTTTGGAGTTCTGAGTAGCCCTACAATAGTTCTGGAGTTCTTTATAGTTTTTAGCAATAGTTCCGTTCGTTAAAACAGACAAAATGAAAATTGAAAATTTCATTTTGAAAAAAAAAATTGCCCAGCATTCCTCTAATTTTGCTCGGATCAAAAAAAGTCATTTGAAGTATCGCTAGAACTCTTGGAGGGCTACCCAGAACTCTGAAGAAAAAAATCGAAACAAAAAAAAAAAATTTTTTGTCATCGGGCTAGGTACCTAGCCCCTCAAAGTTCAAAAAAATCATTTTTTTTTTTGAGTTCTGAGTAGCCCTCCAATAGTTCTGGAGTTCTTTATAGTTTTGAGCAATAGTTCCGTTCGTTAAAACGTACAAATTGAAAATTTAAAAGTTCATTTTGAAAAAAAAAATTGCCCAGCATTCCTCTAATTTTGCTTGGATCAAAAAAAGTCATCTGAAGTATCGCTAGAACTCTTGGAGGGCTACTCAGAACTCCAAAGAAAAAAATCGAAATTAAAAAAAAGAAATTATGTTATCGAGCTAGGTACCTAGCCCCTCAAAGTTGAAAAAAATCAATTTTTTTTGGAGTTCTGAGTAGCCCTCCAATAGTTCTGGAGTTATTTATAGTTTTGAGTAATAGTTCCGTTCGTTAAAACGTACAAATTGAAAATTTAAAAGTTCATTTTGAAAAAAAAAATTGCCCAGTATTCCTCTAATTTAGCTCGGATCAAAAAAAGTCATTTGAAGTATCGCTAGCTAACTCTTGGAGGGCTACCCAGAACTCTGTAGAAAAAAATCAAAACAAAAAAAAAACATTTTTTGTCATCGAGCTAGGTACCTAGCCCCTCAAAGTTGAAAACATTCAATTTTTTTTAGAGTTCTGAGTAGCCCTACAATAGTTCTGGAGTTGTTTATAGTTTTTAGCAATATTCCGTTCGTTAAAACGGACCAATTGAAAATTAAAAATTTCATTTTGAAAAAAAAAATTGCCCAGCCTTCCTCTAATTTTTCTCGGATCAAAAAAAGTCATTTGAAGTATCGCTAGAACTCTTGAAGGGCTATCCAGAACTCTGAAGAAAAAAATCGAAACAAAAAAAAAATTTTTTTTGTCATCGAGCTAGGTACCTAGCCCCTCAAAGTTGAAAACATTCAATTTTTTTTGGAGTTCTGAGTAGCCCTCCAATAGTTCTGGAGTTCTTTATAGTTTTGAGCAATAGTTCCGTTCGTTAAAACGTACAAATTGAAAATTTAAAAGTTCATTTTGAAAAAAAAAATTGCCCAGTATTCCTCTAATTTAGCTCGGATCAAAAAAAGTCATTTGAAGTATCGCTAGAACTCTTAGAGGGCTACCCAGAACTCTGAAGAAAAAAATCAAAACAAAAAAAAAACATTTTTTGTCATCGAGCTAGGTACCTAGCCCCTCCAAGTTGAAAACATTCAATTTTTTTTGGAGTTCTGAGTAGCCCTACAATAGTTCTGGAGTTGTTTATAGTTTTTAGCAATATTCCGTTCGTAAAAACGGACAAATTGAAAATTTCATTTTGAAAAAAAAAAATTGCCCAGCCTTCCTCTAATTTTTCTCGGATCAAAAAAAGTCATTTGAAGTATCGCTAGAACTCTTGAAGGGCTATCCAGAACTCTGAAGAAAAAATTCGAAACAAAAAAAAAATTTTTTTTGTCATCGAGCTAGGTACCTAGCCCCTCAAAGTTGAAAACATTTAATTTTTTTTGGAGTTCTGAGTAGCCCTGCAATAGTTCTAGAGTTCTTTATAGTTTTTAGCAATAGTTGCGCTCGTTAAAACAGACAAATTGAAAATTGAAAATTTCATTTTGAAAAAAAAAATTGCCCAGCATTCCTCTAATTTTGCTGGGATCAAAAAAAGTCATTTGAAGTATCGCTAGAACTCTTGGAGGGCTACCCAGAACTCTGAAGAAAAAAATCGAAACAAAAAAAAAAAAATTTTTTTGTCATCGAGCTAGGTACCCAGCTCCTCAAAGTTGAAAACATTCAATTTTGTTTAGAGTTCTGAGTAGCCCTACAATAGTTCTGGAGTTCTTTATAGTTTTTAGCAATAGTTCCGTTCGTTAAAACGGACAAATTGAAAATTTCATTTTGAAAAAAAAAATTGCCCAGCATTCCTCTAATTTTGCTCGGATCAAAAAAAGTCATTTGAAGTATCGCTAGAACTCTTGGAGGGCTACCCAGAACTCTGAAGAAAAAAATCGAAACAAAAAAAAAATAATTTTTGTCATCGTTCTAGGTATACCCAGCCAATTAAATAGCCGGAAGCTATTTGTTTTAAAAAAATGATTTATTTAATTTTATTTTATTATAATTAAGATTACAATTTGATTTTATTAGTGTATTTGCCATATGGCACATACACTATTGGCGTCGGTCGGATGGCGGGACCTAGGGGTCGGACCAAAATTTCTCGACGTTTCATAGCCTCCTGAACACTTTGGCACCATTTTTGGAAATGTCAGTTTATTTATGTATATATATATAGATATATATATTTATATATAATTAAATATATATATATATATGTGTGTGAGTGTGACGGCTATAACTTTCGAAAGAGTTAATTAATTTTGACGAAATTTGGTAGGCACGTTGGAATCCATCGCCGCACGAAGCCTATTTAAAATGGGCCCAATCGGACCATTTTAAGGGTGGTTTTTAGGGGTTGAAAAATGTTTTTGGGCCCAAAAATGCCGAAAAAATTCTCAGAATCGTTTCAAAATTGAAATTTAACCCTTTAATAACGATTAAAATGTACTGCTAAAATTTTAATAAAATCGGCCCGACAGGACCGGACTTACAAATTTTACGAAAACACTGGTTTGCGGATAGTGCTTTACTTACTGAAGGGTGTATTTAATTTGGTACCGAGGCTGCATAGATAAAAATATTGAAATTAAGAAAAAAAAATATTATTTTAAGGGATGTATTAAGAGGTTAAATTTTTTATTTTGTCCAAAAACAAACATAATAAAGCCACAATGCCAGTATAATTAGCAAATACACTATATTGTCGGCAGGGTTTTGGCACTGCGACCCGAGTTTTTTTTATAATTGTGATTACAGTTTAACTCTTATTTTTATAAACTTAAGAAGATACTTTCTTTGAAGAATGTTAAATTATTATTTATTTTAATATAACTTTAATATTGTTGGTTTTATGAATTGACAGATTAATTATGAATATGTGTCATATGCATTGACACATATACAAAGTACCAGGTGTACGGATAATAAATTAATTATAACGTTTCATTGTCTGAAACCCTTTTTATAACTTCTGAATACATAAGAAGATGAGAGGGGTCATCACTATCTTCCTGGTATTCATATTATCTTTATTTTATGTGTGGGAGTTATATATGCAATAGTACAAGCCCATCAAAGTTGAAAACATTCAAATTTTTTTGGAGTTCTGAGTAGCCCTACAATAGTTCTGGAGTTCTTTATAGTTTTAAGCAATAGTTTCGTTCGTTAAAACAGACAAATTGAAAATTTCATTTAGAAAAAAAAAATTGCCCAGCATTCCTCTAATTTTGTTCGGATCATAAAAGTCATTTGAAGTATCGCTAGAACTCTTGGAGGGCTACCCAGAACTCTGAAAAAAAAATCGAAACAAAAAAAAAATTTTTTTTGTCATCGAGCTAGGTACCTAGCCCCTCAAAGTTGAAAACATTCAATTTTTTTTAGAGTTCTGGGTAGCCCTCCAAGAGTTCTAGCGATACTTTAAATGACTTTTTTTGATCCGAGCAAAATTAGAGGAATGCTGGGCAATTTTTTTTTCAAAATGAAATTTTCAATTTTCAATTTGTCCCTTTTAACGAACGGAACTATTGCTAAAAACTATAAAGAACTCCAGAACTATTGTAGGGCTACTCAGAACTCCAAAAAAAATTGATTTTTTTCAGCTTTGAGAGGCTAGGTAGTAGGTACCTAGCCCGATGACAAAAAAATTTTTTTTTTTTTTTCGATTTTTTTCTCCAGAGTTCTGGGTAGCCCTCTAAGAGTTCTAGCGATACTTCAAATGACTTTTTTTGATCCGAGCAAAATTAGAGGAATGCTGGGCAATTATTTTTTCATAATGAAATTTTCAATTTTCAATTTGTCCCTTTTAACGAACGGAACTATTGCTAAAAACTATAAAGAACTCCAGATCTATTGGAGGGCTACTCAGAACTCATAAAAAAATTGATTTTTTTCAACTTTGAGGGGCTAGGTACCTAGCCCGATGACAAAAAAATTTTTTTTTTGTTTCGATTTTTTTCTCCAGAGTTCTGGGTAGCCCTCCAAGAGTTCTAGCGATACTTCAAATGACTTTTTTTGATCCGAGCAAAATTAGAGGAACGCTGGGCAATTTTTTTTTTCAAAATGAAATTTTCAAAGTTCATTTTGTCCGTTTTAACGAACGGAACTATTGCTAAAAACTATAAAGAACTCCAGAACTATTATAGGGCTACTCAGAACTCCAAAAAAAAATGATTTTTTTCAACTTTGAGGGGCTAGGTACCTAGCTCGATAACAAAATTTTTTTTTTTTTAATTTCGATTTTTTTCTTTGGAGTTCTGAGTAGCCCTCCAAGAGTTCTAGCGATACTTCAAATGACTTTTTTTGATCCAAGCAAAATTAGAGGAATGCTGGGCAATTTTTTTTTTCAAAATGAACTTTTAAATTTTCAATTTGTACGTTTTAACGAACGGAACTATTGCTCAAAACTATAAAGAACTCCAGAACTATTGGAGGGCTACTCAGAACTCCAAAAAAAATTGAATTTTTTCAACTTTGGGGGGCAGCGTGAACCTAGCCCCTCATATTTTCAAGTTCGAATAATCGCTAGATAAATGCCAGAACTATTGTTTAAACCTACAAAGAACTCCAGAACTCATGGAAACGAATCCAGAACTCCGAAAAAAAATCATTTTTTCGAAAGTTGCGGGGCTAACTTCACACCACCGCAGATAGCAGTAAAAAATAAATAAAAGGGTCTTTCATCTATTCCACTAAATTGTTCTAGATGGCACTTATTTAGAATTTTACATTGTTTTTAGTGTATGTGAACGAAAGAGGGTATGAAAGTATACTGGCGAGTGAGAGAGAGAGAGAGAGAGAGAGAGTTTCACTTCTAGCGTGTGATCTGAAGCACATACTCTCTTTTTTTAATGATAATTATATTTGCTTCATAACAAAAATGAAATGCCTTACAATACAAGAATAACAATATAAAAATAACAGTACCTAAAGCTGCAATCTGCATAAAGGAATTTCTAGAACGGTGGTATTAATTGCAACAATCTGTATGTGTTCTACTTTTCATTGAAAGAATTTAAAAAAAATGGTTGTGTTAAGGATTTAACCTTTATTCACTACAATAAGATATGAGAAATTATTCAAGCATAAAGGTGCCCTGCACCTTGTATTGTTCCGGATAAATTATTTCTTCTGAATCTTGCGTAATATTTATTTTACATACCTGCCTTATACTTACTATAGGGTACAAAATAAGTACCACCTGATACTCTTTTGATAACCAGTAATTTTGCGTACGTAGAGTGATGTGCAAAACTGTAATTTATTAACAGGTCTTTCTGCTCCTTAAAACTAACCTATTGTTACGGATCACCCTGTGTATAAACGTCAGGAAAGAATTTTGAGAAGCGGTGTCTGACGTTGGACACACTGGTGCCTTCGCGAAGATTCTAGACAACGCTAGAGAATACGAGGACGCACTGAGCGTACGCCGCGCGCTAATATATAAGCAGCGAGTCGACGGGAATCGGGGAATCAGTGAATGGTGAGTTGTGCCATCAAGTGGATCAGTGATATAAATATTGATCAGTCAACGGGAATCAGTCAATGTAGATTATACTGTGACAGTGTTGAACAGCGAAATAAATCTGATATAAATACAGTGATATAAATCGTGCAGAAATATAAATAGTTCCGTGATATAAATTGATAAAATAAATAACTAGAAATAAATAGTGCTGGTATATAGTCAATTGTATATAGTTAATTGTATATAGTTAAGTGTTAATTACTGTTTAATTATTGTTTACTTGTGTTGATTGTTAGAACTGACTTTTCGTTGTTGCATTCGTTATTATTGTGTTTTTAATTATTGTAAATAAATATTTATTCCGCCAACTCAGAAAACAGTTTTGTAACACTATCATAAATAACTGCAACGTAGTCAGAGGCGAATTTAAATGTCTGATTCCCCCAAGGCTCTAATCTGGGTGCCTCCTTCTTGTGAGCTATCAGACCCTATTTTTTATAATTTTGAATAAATATTACAAAAACCATATACAATGGTTCCGAGATTTCATATGAAAAAAAATTGCCTTATTCTTCTTAGCTTTCATCCAAAATGTTCCGCCCCCCTGAAACTTGCCGCCCTAGGGTCTAGCCTAGTTAGCCTATGGTAAATTCACCCATGAACCTACAGTCAACATTAACTTTTGTTATAAAAAGAATATGTGAAGAGTAAAAAAATAAATGACCCGACACAGCTCGGAGTCACGTCATCTCTTACTGGTATCAAGGGAGTATCCATGTCAAAATTTAATCACAATCGTTGGAGCCATTTTCGATAGTTTTTTAACCGGTTTCATCGGTTTTTAGGAAGCCTCGAGTTTGCAAAATTTGAGCAAAATTTATCCAGTGGTTTGGGCTCTATAGATGCAAGAACAGACGACAATAGAACTGAACTCAAAATAAAAAGTTACGGTACCTAATACCTAAGGAGTGTCATGTTCCAATTACTTAGATTTGTGTAATATAATATGGCACATTAAAGAAAAAATCGCTAATAAATTACAAAATTCCAGTTTAGTTTGCAAGGTCTTAGATAGAAGTTAAACAGTTAAAATTCAGAATGACACAAAAACAAAAAATTAATACATCGAATATTATAATCATGAGACATGCTGTCTATCACATTAATGTTGTAATATATGCAAATATATTCATCGCAAAAAACATTATTATTATTATGTCATCGTGATTTAATGTTGTATAATTTATGTATTTCCACATGACAAATATATACATACAAACTAAGACAGGGTTGTATTGAGGCATGGGGGTGTGTCATTGTAATTTTAAAGCCTATTGTATTTATTGGTACTAAATGAGTATCTTTGTGTAAAATTTAATCAAAATCGTTAAAGCCGTTTTCGAGAAAATAATTATTTGTTATTTTTACCGGATTTTTGAGAGCCACTTACCCCACATTTGAGTTAGGACTGATTTTGCGATTTCGCCTCGAGATGTGACCGTTATGAATAAGCTTGCAAAACTTGAGCAAAATCGGTCCAGTGGTTTGAGCCCTAGGTGCAACTACAGACAGACATTTTTTTAAAACCACTCTTTTGGGTTCAGGTATAAATTCACCAAAAAATACTGAGTTTTTGTACGATCACCAGATTTTCCCCTACATATCTTACTTCGGATATGGGAATGTAAAAAATTTTGCGAAACATAAAATGCATTTTAATTTTATTTAACTAGGAGAACAACTTACCGTAGCGTGTACTGTATGATCATAATAATCTTGTAATCCATTCCAGTAGCCGAAATGCGAGTCAAAACCGCGGTGTGTTGGTGTATACTCCTTGCTGAAGAATCCCAGATGCCACTTCCCAATAGCGTGCGTTGCGTATCCTGCATCGTGCAAGTACTCCGGTAATAACTTCTCATTCAGCGGAAGACCCCAAGGCTCAGGTTCAAGAATAACCAAGTGTTGCATTCCTTAAACAAATTAAATATAGTCATGTCTGGTTTTTTCATAGCCAAGGTATTTTAGCTAGTCAAAATTAACGCACCAGTCTGTTTTTAACTGACTTCAAAAAAAGGAGGTTTCTCAATTCGACCGTATATATTTTTTATGTTTTAAGTTTTATGTATGTTCGCGCATAACTTCGTCGTTTATGAACCGATTTTGAAAAAATTGTTTTTATTTGAAAGGATATACTTTCAGATTGGTCCCATAGAAATTTCATCAAAATCGGTTCAGTAGTTCGGCTAATTTTAATAAAAGTAAGTCACGGCGTGTGATTCTTTAAGGTAAATGTTACTTTTTGACACTAAAAAGTGAAAAATAAAAAACTTCTTAACAAACAAAAAACCTCCTTCAAAAAGGCACTAAAAAGAGGAAAATAATGAAATTTTGAGGTCTGTACCAATTAAAATATGAAGTCGGTTAAAAAGTGTAGTATAGTGATTAAAAACTTTTTTTTAACCAACTTCATATTTTAATTGGCACAGATCTCAAAATTTCATTATTTTCCTCTTTTTAGTGCCTTTTTGAAGGAGGTTTTTTTTTTTTTGTTAAAAAGTTTTTTATTCTACTATATTTTTAGTTCCAAAGGAACAATTGAACTGGAAGCATGTTTTGTTTTCTGATAAAACCATCAGATGGTCGTGAACAAGTATGGCGAAGGCTTGGAGTAAGATTTGCTGCCTGCAATATCTCTGCAACTCTGTGCGGGCGTCGAAACAAATTCGTTTCCACATCATCAAATGGTTCCTTGCATATTGAAGGTAGCAAATCATTTTCAGGTTTTCGTCAAACTGCTCCACAAACATTTGGTGCTTTCATTAGAAAACAAAATGTGCTTCCAATCCAATAAAATTAAAAATATAACAGAAAAACTGAGTGGGGCGTTAATTTTCATCCGGAGTGCGTTTTATCTATGATCGTTCTATCACGATTCTAAAACGACAATGTTGATGTTAGAGTGTATAGACTTATGTATAGGAAAATACCGTACTTAATGAACCTAAATTTTGGTTAACTGATGAAACATATATTAATTTTAACAAGGGGCCCTCAAAATTAGGTGCGTCTGAAGGCCTCTAAATGCTTAATCCGCTATAGTAGAGTCAAATGAGTCGGGATTTTAGCCCAAAAACGCAAGTAATTCGGGCACCTGCAAGACCAACTCCCCGTCCCGTTTTCGAGGTCGCTGAGCCCAAATATCGTATTAAAAAAAGTTTTCATACGTGCCCACCACCTCAAACGGCCAAAAATCACCCCTTTTCGAGCACGGATGTCCGACAGCACTGGTTTTTGATGGAAATTGTTGATGATTTGACCGGGATATAACAAAGGAAGAAGAATCATGGCAGGGACATGAACGTGACTACCCTTGAGGGTCGATTCTACCATTCCAGGGGATGGAAAAATGGTTTAATCTATCTTCTGAGTTTAAACGTTCCCAGTCTGAG
This sequence comes from Mongoloraphidia duomilia, assembly GCA_039654895.1. Classification (NCBI taxonomy): domain Eukaryota; kingdom Metazoa; phylum Arthropoda; class Insecta; order Raphidioptera; family Raphidiidae; genus Mongoloraphidia; species Mongoloraphidia duomilia. Next base: position 14,559,347 of record CM077524.1, read on the forward strand.
CTTGGCAACTCCTATATATACTATAAATAAAATGTCACTTAATGAAACATAAAAATACTTAATAAAAATAATTCAAAGTAGTATCAAACATATAAGTTTTATTTAAAACACTACACATTTCGTTCATAGGTGTTAATGAATTCGAAAAAGAAAAATATTGTTTATTGAACAATTTTTCTTTGTCATATTGTGAAAAAAATTACTTATAGCATAATAAATGTAACAATAGACACCACTCGCACCATGACTACCATAAAGTTACATTTTCCCAGTTCTTTTTCATTTAAGTACAGTGCAAACGAAGGATTAATAGAAAATTGAAAAAAACAGCAGAAAAATGATTTTGAAATGTTTAAGTGTAAGAAGTTTGTGACTTGACGAAGACAATTTCTCACGGAGAAATAGTCGAACAACCCTTGTTAAACGTAAAAAACAGTGTAATTACTGTTCATTTCATTTATTTTATAGATTTCCAAGAATGAATTTATTGCAAAAGTTTCCAAGGTCAGTCTGCATTCTGCAGTATAATTGGTATATTCCTTTCTCGAAAATATTGTCTTCTATTGAAAATCGTGACCACAACTACAAGTCTAAGTACATTTTTTTAATGTAAAGTAGATACTTAACGTCTTAACGTACATGCAAAACGTTTCGATTACGTAAATAAAAGCAGAAAATTGAATTTTTAAATTTTACTATATTATGATTAGAAATTATTGCAACATTGTATAATGAACTAGCAAAATCTCTTGTATTTAACACGAGTGTTTTTAACCCTTAGGGCTTAGAGCAACGGTTTGTGCCGACTCAGCAGCCGATGCGGTTGCCGACTCGACGATGACATACATAGCGGTGTCAACTCGGCAGTAAGGCATTTCTTGTGGAGAACAATGTGTCGAGGTGGCTGAGAGTCGGCTTTCAGTCGGCAGGCAATTCTCACCGCGGTGTGTGTTTTGCCTCATTGAAAAACATTAACATAGATACGTGCTGACTCGGCAACCGACTCGGCACAAACCGCTGTGTGTGTCATCGCTCTTACTTTAACTTTACATTAGGATTGCCTGAAGGCCGGGATTCATCGGCTTGCCCCGTGTCCAGGATTTTAAATCTACTATCCCAGAAAGACACAATTTTAACGAAATTCTAGGATTACGTAATCACTATCGCAAGCGTCGACGCTTAGATACATTACTCGCATAAATTACGAAGAATCTTGCTGACATTTTATATCCCTTTTGAAAAGCCCCGATAGACCTAAATTAGTAAAATTTAAAGTCTAATAATAAATACAAAAAAAACCGTCATATGCGAAATCGACTCGCGCGCAAAGGGTTCCGTAATGAGATCCGCCTAACTTCAAAATGTCGTTGCATTTTTTCTTAACATTTAAAACAGCTTTACAATAAACTTTTTTGGCTAAAATAGACCACCTCTATTTTTCCTCTCGAACGGCTGAAGTTACCAGCTCCGAATATCACGGCCTACTACTACAGTCGATATATTTGATACATGTTGATAGCTGATTGATAGCGACGGGGCGATCAGTATACAGGGAAGATAGGCGGCCTGGTTATAAAGGTTACAAAGATGAGGTTGGTCGCATAAGCAGGTATTAAAATTTAAAAAGTATCTCCGCATATATTCAACGTAATGAAATAAAAAAACGCCATTGTGTTTGTGGCAATGATTTCTAATAGGAAAGTCATTATATTACTTTTTTTATTTTTAGAGTCTCATTTTAAAACTAAAAATCCAAACTATTTTTAAATTTCCTTACAAAATTTTGTAAAACTAGTTAGAAAAGTAGCGTCAAAAATGATTTAATGTTGCAATATCAAGGAAAAAGGTGATGAATTTATATAATGAATTTAAATCGTTTCGGTTTTTTATAAATTTTAATAAGTCACTAATTGTGACGTATGACGTAAAACAGTCAGAATTTATAACACTTAACAAAAATCCACGTGCGTTAATCAACGCGTGAGAACACTGAAACCTGTTTTGCTGCACAACTGGGATTGCCCCGAGCCCGACACTGTTGACCTACGGAATACTGAGATCGGAAGTAGACAGGGCATTCAAGATTTTAACAAATACTCTCATATAGATATGTACAAGTAAATTACATGCAACTGACAGTTTGCATACATTCCATCTATGATCTATAGGCTCAGGTTGTCAACGATCTATGACTCTATAGCCAGGGCCGTGTTAGGCCATGCCGGGGCCCTTGGGTACACAAGAATTTGAGGCCCTTTTGGAAAGTAAAGAAAGTGAATGATTCAAACATTTTTCTGCTATGATCTTATATTTATTATGGCTAATTTTAAATTGGTTACGATTAAGCTAATGGTTTATTTCGGGATTTCTGTTGAGCGAAATTTTCTATTATATTCTCAAAGTCTATCACTTTCTATGCACATAATTGACAAATTAGTTAATCGTTCTTGTAACATTGTTGTTCGTAATTCATTTTTTATTCTCTTTAGCTGTAAAAATGAGCGCTCTCCACTACAGAATAGAAAAAAAATGTGTATTGTAAGCGAATATATCGGCCATTCGAGGCCCCCGTGAGGATGGGGGCCCTGGACACGTGCCCCGCGTGCCCTTATGGTAAAGACGGTACCGTCTATAGCAACAACAAATTTAAATCACACTTAAAAAAATCCAGTTGTGAGCCCTACCATCTATTTAAAACTGTTATGTCTAAAAATAAATCATGAAATTGTATGTATAGGGGAGTAACAGGGCAATGACTCAAATGATACAAAAGTACATACGCAGCAGCTGTTGCAAGATTTGGGGTATTTCCAGTACCTATATGGCATATACATTATACGGGAGTTTCCTCAAGGTGGAATCACTTGTGCTGGCCAGTTACTAGTCGAGTAATGATTCAAATTATACTCTTATAAATAATAACATCACAATATAACCACCACAGCAACTATAATATTATACAGTGCTCTCTAGTTAATCTTCCCCCACGAAAACCAACCTAGTGTCGGATTAGTGGATGTGGCGGATTACAGTGTATAAAATAAATTCATTGTCCAATACAGGATTTCGCAGGATTCGCCATTAAAATTACATTAAGTCAATTAATCAATTAAAATTCATTAACTGAGTATAAACAAGCTTTATGTAGTTAATAGCGAATTTAGCTCTCTTTTAAATTTAGAAAATGGTAGTATCTTCAGCTCTGCAGGAAGACCGTTGTAAAATTTTAAAGTAGAATATTCATGATTATTATTAAGAAGTAAAATTGAGTTATTGAAACGTGTTTGATAACAATGTAGTGTACTGTGAGTTGAATACTTACAAATATATAAATAATAAATAATAAATAAAAAATATAAATAGATGGCTAACAGATAGGCCTGGCGCATACACACAATTGTTTCCACGACTAAACAGTTTAGTCAAGTTGTGTACGTGTCGCGATTTCAACTCGACTAAACTGTTTAGTTGTTAGAGGTTGCGCATACAGTCAATCAGGTTGTGCCATAATTTCACTAATAATGGGTCGCCGAATAACTATTTAGTCGAGCGCATGCTAGCGTCAATACACAGCTGTGGAAATAAGCTGCCGACGATAGCTGTTCAACAGAAAAGTCAAAAGACAATCGATGCGATTTTTTGATTTTTTGTCGTACAATTACATGTGTCGATTGTATGCGCAGTCCGTTCTGATTCCATAAGCCTTTTGACAAACAACTAAACAGTTGAGCGAATAAAAATTGATTGTATGCGTCGGGCTTTAGGATTTGGTGATCCATAAAATATTTTTGTAGCTATCACGAAATCCAAGGAGGACAGTATGGCTCAGTTGGTAGCGTCGCGGCCTCTGAATCAGACTGTCGTGGGTTCGAGTCCCGCCTCTGCTCATGGATGTTTTGTGATGTTATTTAGTTTTAAGTGATATATGTACATTTGTTGTATTTAAGACGCTAATGACCTAAGCTGTCGACGCGTCTATAATCCACAATAAATAAATACGAAATCCAAGATAGAGCGACACGGACGCCATAGTGTACTCTTGACATAAGTGGCGGACTACAGAACATGCCATACGTAGAACCGGTAGCTTAGAGAATTTTGTATTATGGCTTCAACTAGTTAAAAATTGCGGATTGCAATGTTTGTCAGATAATCAAGCGACAGCAGCGGATTAGAGATGGTACTGTTACGGATCACCCTGTATATAAACGGCAGGCAAGAGTTCTGAGAAACGGGGTCTGCTTACTGAACAACTGGTACCGGCGCGAAAGTTCTAGAGAAAGCGAGAATACACTAGGCTTACGCCACGCAGCGTATATAAACAGCCAGTACGAGTGAGTGAGTAATCAGTCAACGGTGAGTCACGCATTTAAGTCTACGTTGGATCAGTAATATAAATAGTGCCGTGATATAAATAACCAAATTGATAAATTATAGTGGTAGTGGTAATAATTACGAATTATTGTATATAGTTGTTTTGTTTTGCTTTGTAATTATTGTTTAGTTATTGTTTACTTGTGTTGATTGTTAGAATTGACTTTTCGTTGTTGCGTTCATTATTATTGTGTTTTTAATTATTGTAAATAAATATTTATTCCGCCAACTCAGAAAACAGTTTTGTAACAGTACTGTATTTAAAACATCAAGACAGTAATCCCCTAACTTTCACGGGGGTTACTGCCAAGATTATCTAATGTTATCAATTTTTGTATTATTTTTAATAATATAAATTAATAAGCCAGTTGATACTTTGACCAGTTTCGGATTGGAGCCTGGAAATTAGCAATTTATAGTAAATGAGCCACGTTTAATAAAGAAAGGTATCACTACTAGCTCGGCTATTCTCAAGGCGCGGGTGTTATGTTCTTGCAACGTTCATGATTGTGTAATTCAAGGATCAATGGCCAAAGTAGCGTTAAATACACAGTTCGAAAAAAACAAGGAAATTGGGTTTAAATTCCCGAAAATTGTATAAAAGAAGATTAATGTTACAAAACTGTTTTCTGAATTGGTGGAATAAATATTTATTTACAATAATTAAAAATACAATAACAATAAATGTAACAACGAAAAGTCAATTCTAACAATAAAAAAACTTAAACGGTAATTATTGAACTAAACGAGCCACTTAAATAACACTTAACAAATAACTATATATACAAGGATTATTTGTTTGTAATTATTTATGTCACTGTATTTATATCAGATTTATTTCGCTGTTCAACACTGTCACAGTACAATCTACACTGACTGATTCCCGTTGACTGATCAATATTTATTTCACTGTACTGACTGATGGCACGACTCATCATTCACTGATTACCGATTGCGTGACACCGTCGACTGACTGCTTCACTCGTACCGGCTTGTTTATATACGCTACGCGGCTCAGCCTAGTACGTTCTCGTATTCTCTAGCGTTGTCTAGAATCTTCGATACCATTCCACGCTTCACTACTGTGACCTTTCTTTCTCGTGGTTTCTATAGGAGGCAGTGGCGTAACATCTTGGGGTTTGCTACAATAGTAAATGAGCCTTGGAACCGTTTAATAAAGAAAGGCATCACTACTAGCTCGGCTATTCTCAAGGCGCGGGTGTTATGTTCTTGCAACGTTCATGATTGTGTAATTCAAGGATCAATGGCCAAAATAGCGTTAAATGCACAGTTCGAAAAAAACAAGGAAATTGGATTTAAGTTCCCGAAAATTGTATAAAAGAAGGTTAATAAAAGATAAAAGCCACTGCCTGCTTAAAAACATTTTAGGGAAAAAGATTTGAAAAGTCCGTGATCTTGTTTTAGGATTTTAAAAATATTTTTAAGAAATTCGTGATCTCGCAATTAATTTGACTGGCAAATGTGGTGGCCGAGGGGTCTATTGTATATGGTATTTCCAACATGAACATTAGACATAATATTTCGACAAAAGTTTCCTCCATGTATCTGTTCTCTGGTTTCCTCTAAATGGAACCACTTAAAGACATTACTTTAGTACTGGTTTGAAGCAGGTATTTCCATACATCACTTTTTGCATCTACCTAAGGAAATGCGTCAAGAAATTGCTATTTTTAAACTAGAAATTTTAAACTGACATTCAATAATAAATCAAAAGTGAAATCTTGTAAATTGTATTATTGAAATGTCAAAAGAAGTACTAACTAGGTATATTTAGTTTAGGCAGCAAGAAAAGATCAAACATGTGATGGGTGTATCACTTGATATCATGTCACAACGTATGATTGGTTCTAAAGTTGAAACTTTTCTACGCTACAATACAACAGTAATGTGAACAAAACTAGTTTAAGCATTTTCGAACGTAAAATATTTTAAACTAGTAAAATTGGTAACTTACCGGTGTGAATGGGATATTTTCCAGTAAGAAGTGACGCCCTGGACGGTGTACATAGCGCCTGGACGTAATGGTTGTTCAAAATGACTCCATTATATGCCAATGCATCGATGTTCGGCGTTGGAATCTGACTACTGCCATGGAAGCTAACATCATTCCAACCCTATAAATAAACAAAGTTAATTTTGGACAGTAACCAATACCTTAAAAGCATTAATTAACTCCTCAGCTATTTGAGATTTCGAAGTTGAGACAGGTTGAGAAAGGGTATAACAATACGAATTTTATTTGTCTTCCTTTCAATTAAACTACGCCTAATACTTTTTTAACCCCTGAAATTTTGCGTATAATTCCTTTTTTGATAGACGCTACATCAAATCAACTAATCTTGATCAAATGACAATTTCTAGTACTTAATTCTAAATTACTGGAGTAACAAATTTTCATTAATTTCATACATGTGAACCATACGTAATATGTAAAAAAAGTGGTTCTAAATGTGATTAATATGAATATTTAATGTAAGTCAACAGTTTTTTATATAGCTGAATCACATATTAATAGGTAATTGGAAAAGCAGCCAAATTACACAATCGATCTTGCATTATTGGAAAAAATCATTTTTTCAACCTATGTCACAGTCGGGAAACGAACCCGAACTTTTCCACTATCACGGCAGAATGTATTTTTACAATAATGTAAGATCGATTGTGTAATTTGGCTGCTTTTCCAATTACCTATCAAATATTTAAAGTTTGCAAAAAAAGTTATTTTGATTTTAAATGCAAACATTAATCTAGATTGAAATTTTTTTTACATTATGTAATCATTGAAACAAAACAAATTAATTAGTAATCAATTATTATCAATCAGTTTCCAAAATTTATAAAAACTAAAACTAGTAAACCAGGAAGCCAGTTTATATACTATATTTGTTTAACAGCAATATTTACTAAACATGGAACACAAGTTTGTGCAAATGTTATGTGCAAATGTTATGTGCAAATAATATTATGCATATATCAATTGTATATGTTATGAAAGACTTTCTATTCATATTAAATTTAAATCAATATCAACGAAAACTCAAGGTCGGCATTTTTCCTACAATTAATAATTATCTACCACACGAATGGTTTCCAAACTGTTTATTAAATCGTTACTCGTTAAGTATCAGCTCTTCTTCGTTTGCGCCTTACGAGTCCCTACGCATAACCTATGTATGACCTAAGACTATATGCCCATGGTGGATTACTTCTGGGAACTAGATGGTGCAAGAAAAATCAAAAAAGATATATAAAATCCAAATGTGAAATGGATGCATGAGGAAATCGTTTGTGAAAAACTCCACACAGTGGGAGTAAACATTTCTTTTAAGGTAGGTGGTAATTCAAAATACCAGGAAATGCTGTATAAACCGGAATTTTGGCCTGCAGGAATTGTACTCAAAAGTTTTAAATTATTTTTTTGAGAAAGAAAAAACAAAAATCATTAAGAATATTTATAAAGCTGCTAATACGAAAGAGTGCATTAGTATGGGGCCGTCCATAAAATACGTACGAAAAAAGGGGATAAGGGGGCATTCGCCTTACGTGATGATATGTGATGAGGAGGGGGAGGGGGTCCTGAACAAACGTGACAACGCGACGTTTGAAATCCTACATCAATTTTATTTCTACATTTTTTAAGACTAATTTTATTTTTTATTCTCGAGATCCCTTTCATATCGAGAAAAAAAAAACTCGGGTCGCAGTGCCAAACCTGCCGACAATATAGTGTATTTGCTAATACTGGCATTGTGGTTTTATTATGTGAACTTAAGTCTGTTTTTGTACAAAATAAAAAATTTAACCCCTTAATACATCCCTTACAATAATATTTTTTTCTTAATTGCAATATTGTTATCAATACAGCATCTGCACCAAATTAAATACACCTTTCAGTAAGGAAATCCGTATCCGCAAACTAATGTTTTCATAAAAATTGTAAGTTCGGTCCTATCGGGCCGATTTTATTTAAATTTTAACACTACATTTTAATCTTTACTAAAGGGTTAAATTTCAATTTTGAAACGATTCGGACAATTTTTTCGGTATTTTTGGGCTCAAAAACCTTTTTCAACCCTTAAAAACCACCCTTAAAATGGTCCGATCGGGCCCATTTTAAATAGACTTCGTGCGGTGGTGGATTTCAACGTGCCTACCAAAATCAATTAACTTTTTCGAAAGTTATAGCCCGTACACATATACACACACACACACACACACATATATATAATTTTATATATATTTTTATATATATAGACATTTTCAAAAATGGTGCCAAAGTGTTCAGGAGGCTATGAAACGTCGAGAAATTTTGGTCCGACCCCTAGGTCCCGCCATCCGACCGACGCCAATAGTGTATGTGCCATATGGCAAATACACTAATAAAATTAGTCTTAAAACATGTGTCCATTTGATCAATTCAAAAAAAAACAGTAAACTGATCAACTATTAAATCTTACATTATGAAAAATATCTAATAAGCCAAAATTTAATATTAACACCATTATTTTTTAACCATGATGTAACTGTAGAAGTGATCTTACAGTGTATTTAGTTTGAACTAAGAAAATAAAAGAGAATGAGACTCCCATTATGACAACGTTTTCTTCCCCAATTATTATAGGCCCTGACGTAACGAATGTCCACTTTATGACACACCAGGGTCTCATAAATCAATATAACGCTTACGCGCGTACAAGCAACTTTCAAAAATTGTAAATCCCTTCATCTCATAAAGGGTAAGTTCGGTTTTACGCTCGATTGATCGAGCCGAGCGAACAGATTTTTGGTCACGTGACAACCGAGCAAATCGAGCCATCTAGACAATTCCGAACGTAATCTAGCAGATTTTTCCAAACGTCAGAATAAAATGGCGCCAATAATTTAAATTCTTTTTACTAAAGCCGAAATATATTCTTTATTGCTCCTCATTTTGATTTAATTCAACATTGTTATAATAATTAATCATGAATCATAATTTTTTTCGTTTTATTCCTTTATTTTAAAATTAATAGTAGTACTGGTTGTTGATTTTTTCGAACTATAGATATAATAAATATTTTTTTAATCATTCTGAGCGATATAGACTTATTGATAATTACAATTCTTTGAATAAATATTATTTGTGTGTTTTTACCTATTGAAAAATTACCTCATATAAATAATCTTCGAAATTTATCCATTCTCACAACAAGTGTTTCCGCTCATTTTTAAAATGAATGCTTTGAAGATGGTTGAATCTGCTTGCTCGCTCGCTTTCCTCGGAGCAAATCGAGCGCGCTCGATCTGCTCCAGATCTTAAAACCGAACGCAGGATAGAGATCTTTCAGAGCATATAAATGTTAAATTCGAACGTATTAGAGCACTCCGATCAATCTGAGCGTAAAACCGAACTTACCCTAAAATGTCTGTAATAAAATTTATTACTCTCTCAAACGTCATTTCTGTGTGTACCTATTTTATTCTTTCTTAAACTAGATTCTGCTTGCGAACTCAAGATCATTTTTCTCAGAATGGCGCAGTACTGACAATGGTTAGGAAGACATACCATGGAAAAGTTTAGGAACTACTGTACCTACTAAAATATTTCTGAATTTGGTTAAATACATACGTACTTATAACAAAAAGTCTGTCAGTAGGTACTTTTTAAGAAATTCGGGAATCGTAAGACCCAAATTCATATTCAAAATATGTCTTATTCAATTTTCAAAAAATTCAATTGAGGACCAATGAAATATTATGTCAACAAAGCGGCCAAAAGCGAGTCAGACTCGCGCATCGAGGGTTCCGTACAAAAAATAAAGAGTTAGGTAAGGATAAAAAATTAATAGAGTTAGATAAGGGTAAAAAATTAACAGCTTTAATTATTTAAGCTTGTTTTTAAAAAGTTTTTTTTACTTATATTTTTTACTTTTTAGTGTTTCAAATTTTTCCCGTATCAAATTTAATTAAATTAATTTTTAAAGTGAAAAATTCCAAAATGTTTACATTATAAAAAAAACAATCACGTATCGTCAGTTGGATTTGAACCCGGCTCTTTGTGGTGGTATGCGAACGCCTAGCGCGTTATTACTAAAGATTTCGTTTAGGTTTTCCTCTAAACTATGCATGAGTCCCTATATATACCCTATTTCTTTCAAAATTTTAGGGTCAGTCGTTTTGATATGAAAATGTCAAAATTACCTCAAAAACAGATAGCGATAGCCATGGAACTTGAACAAAATGATGACGTTTTAGCTGTCAGAATAATTTCTAATCATTTTGTTCAAGTTCCATGGCTATCGCTATCTGTTTTTGAGGTAATTTTGACATTTTCATATCAAATTTCTGCCGTTACAAAGCATGCAAAATTAATTTTGTTTAATGATTTAGATGCAGAATTTTATTTTCTAAAACTATTCGAAGATATTTTCCTAAAATAATTAGGAAAGTAGGAAATCGCATAAGTTTGATTTTACGGGTTAAATCCCTATTACCCGCAAAGCAATTCAGCACCCTGTATAGGCATTTAGAACTTGCTTAAATCGGCCCTGTATACTGACAGTAGTGTATGAACTGTGAATTAAGAAAATTAAATTGGGGGAATAAATTTGTATTCAAGGGCAACTCATTATCCTATTAAAATACCATAAACTGTATGAATTAATTTGAGGAAAATTATTATACTGTTTCTTAAATTTAATAAGTACCTATAACTTTTAAGTATTAAATCTTGTTTGTTTTCTCATTTTACAATAGATTGCTTTTACAGATCATTTATAAATCATTGCCACAATGCATACAGAAATGAATCTTAGATTGATTTTAAGACAAAAAAATATTCAAACGTGGATCTGCAACTGTTCTGTTTTCGAGATACAGAGTGTTAAAGTTTTCTTGTATTATTATTTTTTGAATTAATAATGATAGATATTTCAACAAATAAAAAAGTTTATTTTGGAACATTTTTTAAAATTATTACCTAACTACTAAGATATTTGGCGTCCGTGGGCTACTAACAATAATTTGCCCCTCTTCATAAGAAAACACACCGGAGGAGAAGCGGAAGCGGGTGACCGATGAAGTTTACAAAAGTTTCAAAACCAGAAAAAGTTAATATATTATATCTATGTACCTACCTTATACGTAAAATAATAGTATATATCTTCTACTTAATAAAACTCTAACACTGACTGACTGACAGACAACACACAGCCTAAACCGGTGGATCTAGAAGCACAGGAGTTCCTTATATAACGTAGGTGAGCACTAACTACTAAGAAAGGAATTTTGAAAATTTATCCCCTAAGCGGGTAATAGGGGATGAAAGTTTGTGTGGAAGTTTTTTTTGAAGGTAGAAATATGGAAATTGGTGTTCAGGCTTCTGTTTATAAATAAAATTCAGTTGTATCAGCGTTTTTGGAAATGCATCCCATAAGGGGGTAAAATAAGAGGCGAAAGTTTGTATGGGAAGTGGTTCATTTTTGAACTTAGAAACGTAGAAGTTGGTATTGAGGCTTCTGAAGAACTTCGAAAGTAAGTACCTACCTAATAAAGTCTCTTTAGTCTTTATTTGTTTACGCGGAACTAATTCATCGCCGCGACCAAATGGTAAAAAAGAGGGCATGGGCAGAGCAGGTTACCCAAAAACTCAAACATTTGAGAACAGTCTGATGGTTCCTGAGATGTTGCCGATGGGAAATCCCATCGGGTACACGGCTAGTATTGTGTAATACTCGTAATTGACGCCTCGGGGCTATATAATAGCCCATTTAGCCGTGTAGTTAGGGTGGCCCTGACTGTAACATTTTCCTACAACAACTGCTGGAAATGACCTCCTTCGACCTCAATGCAAGCGTCTATATTCGCCTCATTAAACTTTAACATACTGTATCTCGAAAAAGGAGCAGTTGCGGATCCCTGTTAATAAAATCGATTTGTCCTAAAATCAATCAAATATTCATGTCTGAAAGTTTGTATACACATCTAATTAACACTTAATAATATATTAGTAAAAAGTGCACTCGCTAAGTTTGACACTGTATGATAAAAATAACTTTTTACAACCGACTTTTGTTTACAACAAATAAAGATTATTAAACTACTCAATTCGTTTCGATGAATTTTATTATGGTTCTCTTCTGATAGTAAACAAATCGAATGAAAATATACCAAGTCGATCCGTCAATAATTGCGACACATAGAGTTCAGGCTTCGGACGTACGTACGTACAGACAAATCGATAACTGCTGTTTGCGATTTTCAATTACAATTTTAGAAGTTATTATGAACTCGAATCAATATAAAAATGGTTCAATTTTATATAACAGAATCTCCGTTTTTCGAAAAACTATAATTTCGAGCAAAATTAACTTAGATATAGCCTATAACTTGGTATATGAGCGAAACTTATATCTGACGCACAAAGTGATAATAACGGTATTCCACTCGCAGGGTGTGTAATAGACTATTTTATCGGTAGCCTTATAGTTTTTTTTAATTAGTATACTAGCGGCCGGATCCGGCTTCGCCCGGATGCTATAAGTTTATATTTATCATTACATTAGTCACTCCCTTCGCTCGTTCACCCCCGAGTCCTATTAATTTATGATTTATTAATACAGTACGCACTCCCTTCGCTCGTTCGCTGCTGGGTGCTATGAATTTATCATTTATTAATACATTATTCGCTCGCTTCGATCTCTCGCTCCAGTTATTATAGTCTATTTCCTGAAGCGAAGTATCACCTATTGAACAGTGAAAAAAAATTGAAATCGGTCTTCTAAGATTACCCCCGATTTTCACCCGGACGAAGCCGGGCCAGCCACTTTCAATTATACATCTAAACCTTCCTCATGAATCAATCTATCTAATCGTGAAAACCGGACCAAAATTCGATCAGTAGTTACGGAGAAAACCGGGCACAGACAGACAAACAGACGCAGAGGTCTTTGTTTTATAGTATGTATTGATAGATAATTGACGCAAAAATAATTTCTAACTACATTATGTTACGGGAAAATACAGCACAAATATATGCTGAAATGTAACATAGGGAAATCACATGCGCTTCTTAGCAATGTCACTTTCCTTTAAGGCGAATTGTGAAATAAAATAACTTTATAAATACTCGCATGGTTTTAAGAAATACCCCGATTATTATTTTAATTATTGCGGTTTTGCTACTATTCAAGATAAAACTTCTATTATTATTTCTTCAAATCTTGGAAAAATTAATTTATTTTTCATATGGGTTTCAGTTCACATCCGTAATATAGTAGATTGTATGTCTAGATACGTAATGAGGCATATACGGCGAGTGATGACAGTATGCAAAAAGAGGGATAGCGAGTTTTTACAGTCACACGAGCCGTAATACTATTACGTACGACACATATATGGTATTTTTTGCCATACCCACTACAAAATACCTACTTTTCACGTCATTTTCAAAAAATTCTGACAGTTAATTTGCGTTGCCATCTTTCCTTCCACAGTGTGCCGCGAAGTTCGTGTAAGTAAATAATGACAGGCGCACGCAAGCGTACGCAGGAGTATAGAACGAATAAACAGAATTTGTTATGGCAGCCGTTATTTTCTGCGCTAGTGCGGAAAATATAACATTTTCCGCACACCTGCCTGTTAAATGACTCGTTAAAGGCCGCTATACGTACATCGAAAGTAGCTATTTTGTAGTGGATGTGGCAAAAAAAATATTGTGATATTCACAGTTTCGTGATGAATCGCTTCCAGTTACACCAGAGTGCACAACAGTATTTAGACGTTCAATTTTTAATTTCCCGCTAAGAAAATGGTAAATTTTCAAAAATCGGGAAGTTAAACTACACGATCGAATATCGATTGGTCTCAAAATTTATTCAGATTGAGTCTTGCATAGCTTTTTCGAGTTTCGATTAATCGATTGCCGAAAGGTTTACCAAAATCAGTTAATTAATTTAAAAGATATTGCACAGCTAACATTTCTTTTTTGTCAAGCTAATGAATACACTAATGAATACAATTAACTCCAGTACGTGCAAAAGTAATTATTATATTAATGAATTATACAGAAGGTAGTTCAATGGAAATAAATAAAATCCTTACTTTGTCTGTAACTGTACACTTTATATAGGATAACTAGACGGAATTAGCAATTTTATTTTTATTTGTCTGTCTGCCTATTTGTCAGTTTGTTTTTTCCTGGTTAATTCAAAAACTACTGAACCGATTTTTATCGAATTTTCACTAGTGAATAGAACCGGTTATTATAACATCGCACTTCTATGTATTAAAAAGGACTAAAGAATAGCCAAAAAACCAGCATTTATAAAAAAGATATTTATTACACTAAATTAATTTATTACTTGTTATCGTGATCTAACTGTAATACGTTACTTGGAAGTCAAAATCAATTCACGATTCAAGTTTTTAACCGCAACCGATCTTAGCTGATTTATTTAATTAATTTCTTTTTATTTGTAAAACTAAGAAGTAATTACGTATTTTTCTTGTCCGTAGCCTACTACATCTTTTTCTGCATATTCTGTGTATTTGTATAATTGTTGTACAATAATTACTACTGTTTGTCAATTCTTTCCATATTAAAACTTCACCATGTAGTCAAGTTTTTTGTTTTATACACATTTTTAGACTGTTTACGATTTGTTTCTGTATACATATATTCTTGTGATAACCGTGGTTTTTGGCGTGGCTTTGTCTGAGTTAGTGTCGGTATTCACCAGAGCATATTTTAAGCAATTTTTACTGGGCGGCACACTAGAGTTCGAGAGTTAGGTCTAATAAAAAATGTGGCAAAGCGTCAAGGATAATTAAAAAATACGCAATTTTAAAGCATATAGTACATTTTATTATAGATATTTAATGAATAAAAAACTAAAAACTATATAGTGTGGTGTCTTTTGAATCTTTTGCAAAACAGTAAAAACGCCGCACTAGCTATACAAAAAGGATATAATATGAATGAATGCAATAAGTATTGCAACTCTATAAACCCGTCTTAGCTAGCTCATACTGTAATGTGCAGATTGCAGAATATACAATATATGCCGAAATTCGAAAAATTAAAATTCTAACTCTTATGCCGCCGGCACAACTGACTTTCACTAGGCGGCACTAGTGCCGCCTACTTTATATGTTATTTTATGGTATTCGCGTCTTAAGGGGTGAACACGGGGGCGGAAACTTTCTTGAAGGGTACGTATGTCTCTAAAACCACTTAATTCAGCTGGAAACGAGAAACTCGGGTCCTTTATCCTTTATCTTCTTAAAAAACAAATAAATACATCGTTGACGGTTTTTCGAAAAAATCAACCCGAACGAGAAGAGATATTTTGTTTCTAGATACTATCTCTATTTAGAATGAACGAAATGCTGGTATTCTAAACTACGTCCGGGCGAAGCTACGAGTACATTTGGTAAAAAATATTTACTAGGAATTAGTATTCAATTTTATACACAAAAACTATACCTTTATGACGACAAAAAATAAAGAATTGTATGACGGTTTTTGTCCATTTTTAAATCAGTGATAAAAAGGTTATTGAGGTTATTGAGAAAGTCCGAATTTATGGACGAAACGTCGGCAATTGAAAAATAGTCATTGTTGGTATTGTCCACATGCCCAATAACCTTTTTATCACTGATAAAGAATTATGTTACCAGCCATCAAAATATTTTTTTTCATGTGTTTACACTTTTCAATTGCAGCTATTTGCATAATTTCAACATATTATTTTAGATGTTCGATGCAATGGAAGTATACGAAATATTTACTATAGACTAGATTAGCATTATTTGCGTAATATATATTAAGTAAGATCTTACCAAATCATCAGCGAGGATCACTATAATATTTGGTTTGGTACTAGCAGTGGCTAGTGCATTAAATACACTCAGAAGCAACAGTATCTTCAGCGCAAAGTCACATAACGCCATCGTTTACGAACCACTGAAATAATTAATTTTCAATAAACAAAACGAATTTTAGAAATGTTTTACGGTGTATGTCAAATATCTCTATCTCCTGTTTTAAATAACACTACAAAAAATGACAAAATGTGAAGTACTTTCATAGAAATTAAAATATAACTTTCCCAGACAAAAATGATGAATCAAAAACTAAACTAAAATACTGCCCTGCTATTTTTTTTTTAATTTTGACAACTTAAACGCCGCGGTCGATAAAACTAAACGTAGTTTAAACCTTTGAAATGAAGCATAGCGCGATCCCATATTAAAATTTTGAAATGTAAATTAATGGAGCATCTAGACATATTTTTTATTTTATTTTGCGAAAAGTAGTGTTTTTCTTTCCATAAAAGTAGTTATTTCGCTATTTGACATGTTATAGCAGAAGGAGACTTTTCACAGTGGTAGTATAATAAGTATATCCCTCGATAACCGATATTATTTTATAACCAATTAATTTTTTGACTGCAAATAATCAATTCTTATTAATGTCAATTGTCTATGTAATAGCTGAGTAAGTTTTTTATTTTAAAGATGCCTAGAAAACGAATAAATGACTAATATTGTTAGCGACATATTTGCAAAGAAAAAATTTCTAAAAATATATTTCTAAAGAAAATTGAAAAGTGTGAATGTAATTTAATTTATGAGAAGATAATTATAAACAAACAAAATATTATAAAACAGAGGGACTCTTGTAATAATTCTACTCTTCAAGTAAAATTAAATTAATAAGGCAAACATGTTAAAAGTTAAGCATTGATGCAAATTATCCAAAAAACAATAAAACGGAAATAATTAATTTCAACACCTTTTTATTTATTTAGTTTATTATTTTAAAGCGGCTTAGTTATACAGATCAGTGTATTACTTTCAAAATTTGACACATTTTTTTTAGTAGATAATTAAAATTCTTATTTTAAATTTTAATGCATAATAATATAATATAATTTATTTATCTTTACTAAAACGTCATTATAGTAGGAGAGCCGACCGTGTGAAACTCCCCGGTATAAAATAATAAGATAAGTGTCATAGATAGATAGATAGATCTTTTATTTCATGAATGGCTAAATAGCCGTGAAATAAGTCAACACAAAATAGTTAACTAATACAAATAAAACTACAACTCATCCAAAGAATATAAGCATTTGTTTGTAAGATGTCTTTCAAATGTCTCTTGAAAAGTGGCAGATTCAGATGTTTAAGATCACTAGGTAATTTATTATAAATGTCCAATAGATTGAAATTTACATTTTTTCGATATATTGAATATTTAGGCAATGGTTTATGCAGATTGCCAGCTTGTCTAGTATTCCGATTATGAATCGAAATATTAATTTTAAAATAACTTGGATGCGATTTTACAAACACAGACACTTCATAAACATATATAGAGTAAAACGTTAAAATTTTGTAGTTTTTATCAGATGAAAGAGCGTTAAAATCCTTATACAAAAAATATAATTTGCCACCCGTCATCCTGGCGGAGACGCTACAAGCTTTTGTCAAAAATTTCTATTTTCAAACGGGTGGCCAGTGTCCCCCGCCAGGATGGCGGGTGGCAAATTGTATTTTTTTTTATATTAATGTTTGAGTCCATTGTAATTTAATGTAAGTATGTAATTTGATGGGAAGATGGACAAATATTCGTATGTAAAACTTTTTTATTTATCGCCAACGTTTCGTCAACATTGCTGACTTCCTCAGGGCTCTACAGTGAGAAACAAATTAACAAATTATAATCACAGATATAATAAATTAAATAAACACTACCATTAATATTCTACAATATAAAAAACAATATTTACCAAAATTGGACGTTTTACATATTAGTCAATGTCAAAAACATTAAATTGAAAACATACGGTTGGCATAGTTGTTTCAACCACTTCCACATAACTATGAACGATGACAGTATTTATTACAAATCAAACAACCGATTGTAAAATTAATTATTAATTTAAAATAGTTAATTTAAAATAGTTTTTATATTGTAGAATATTAATGGTAGAATTTATTTAATTTGTTATAAATATGTGATTATAATTTGTTAATTTGTTTCTCACTGTAGAGCCCTGAGGAAGTCAGCAATGTTGACGAAACGTTGGCGATAAATAAAAAAGTTTTACATACGAATATTTGTCCATCTTTCCCATCAAATTACTTACATTATATTTTTTGTGTAAGGGTTTTAACACTCTTTCACCTAATATGATACTAATCTTATTTACTTTATACCAGGTAGCTTTTGTCAAAAATTTCTTTTTTCAAAGGGGCGGCCAGCGTCCGCCGCCAGGATGGCGGGTGGCAAATTATATTTTTTGCGTAAGAATTTTAACACTCTTTCATCTGATATGATACTCATCTTATTACTTTATACCGGGGAGTTTTACACGGTCGGCTCTGAGACTACTATACAAATAAAAGTTATAGTACAACAATATATCGTTATTCGTTTATTTCCAAGGCAACAAAAAAACAGTAATTTTTTTTAACTTAGCCCAGTTCATTCTGTAGTATAGATCAAGTCCAAGGTAAGTCAAGGTAGTTTATTTTAAATAATCTTTAAACGTGCACGTTCCTCAAAATAATTTTAATTTATCTTTGTATTAGACAAACAAATAAAAAATAGTAAGTCACATAAATCAAAATCGGCCACAATTGTGTACAACTGGACCGCAAAAGGATTTGAACGAAAACAGTTTTTTAAATCGGTTTAGCCGTAATGACTGAACACGTGACACAGAGACAAATTGCATAGCATATTCATGTCATAATAACGATTAAAAAACTCGAAATATGAAACACTCATTAAAATTTTTTAAAACTAGCAACTCAAATAATAAAAAAAATGTTTGTTTCACCACAAGTGCAATTATTTAAAAAATAATTATTTCAGAGATTTTCAATTTTTTTTTTATTTTATTCACAGAAAACTACACTTCTATTAAAAAACACTTACATTCGAAAGAAAATTTCTATGCACTTAAAAAAACACAAAAAAAGTAATAAAAATCAAAAGTTATTTAATCTTCGAGAATCAAGAAAAACGAATAATTTTGAACTGCACGTCGAAGCTTCGTACGCCACCGTTAAAGTGAACTATATCGCTCGATCTTGAAACTAACAATGAGCTTGAAAATAATGAAATCAAACTAGTAAGCAATTGTAAATTTGTTCAAGCGGAAAATAGTCATACCTATGTCACTACTGAAGCTGAGTATTCTTAATCATTTGCGGGGGTGGTGGGGATATATACAAAAACGAAAGTCTTTTAACCTATTATTCCCCCAAAAATTATTCACACAACGAAACGCATATTTATGCGTTAAGTGAACAAAATTTTTAGACGAAGCAAAATTTTGAAAAAATTAATTTTTTCGCAAAAAATAAAAAGTATAACTAGGTACCTACCTAAAATAATTTTTAAAAGTTGTTGTAGGGCACCTCTTTCGAATGTTGGAGAAATACGAAAAATGTTTTTGTTTGCAGGAAAATGAGGCGTTTTTTATTAATGTTTAAAACGTTTTTTATTCAGTGTCGACGTTTCGATGAATATGTCATCATAATCATGACCTATGGACAAGATATTTATAAAACATAGTAATAATTAGATACAATTAAAATTGAGAAGAGTTACAAAATGGCGGAAAAACTAATTGTAAAAGGTTACCTTAAATTTTTACAATTAGTTTTTCCGCTATTTTGTAACTGTTTTCAATTTTAATTGTATCTAATTATTACTATGTTTTATAAATATCTTGTCCATAGGTCATGATTATGATGACATATTCATCGAAACGTCGACCCTGAATAAAAAACGGTTTAAACATTAATAAAAAACGCCTCATTTTCCTGCAAACAATAAAATTTTTCGTATTTCTAAAATAATTTTAAAAACAAAAGTTAACCATATGGATTATAACACTGAAATCGAATTACCCAGTGCGTCACTGAACCTAAATCTACCTCTTTACACAACTGAAGAACTATTGGTACTTATGATCATAAATACTAATGCATAATAAAATAGTAACGGAAATTCTGTTCGTAATTTCGTTTTCTTGTGGATTTTCGAATATTTCGCATGACGCCTATTAGTACAGGAGAATTAATGTGATTAAGGTTTTTTCGTGGCTCAAAGGATAAAAAAATTGACACTGATGTTCAATATTTACATTTAATACCAACGTTTCGGCAGATGGCATGAAACACTTCCAAAATGTTAGTATTAAATGTAAATATTGAACATCCGTATCGATTTTCTTTGATCCTCTAAACCACGAAAAAACCTTCGTCATCATATTAATTCTCCTGTACTAATAAAATAATTTTCGTCTGTCTGTCGGTACTGGCGTCAAAAGAAACGGTTAGACCGATTGTGATAAAATTTGGTACACTATACGTAAAATTTAAGCGTATGTCTTAAAAAATAACAACAAAAGGCCTCATCTTGATAAAATGATAATAATTCGAATCATAATGTCAAAAATTACAACATACCTACAGTTACATCTCCCTAAGAACACACTTGCTTGGAAAAATAAAATCCCCACTTTTCAGCTTTCTTTCTCTGGTTTACAAATCTTGAAAGCAGTGAAAATCCCACTATACTGCAATTCGGAAATTGCAGGCAGTGACTAATACTTACAATTTAACAATGACCGTAAAGCGGCACAGTTCTTATGCATAAATCTAAGAATGGTATTCTTTACATTGTTTTGTTGTCTTCCAGTTCCATTAAGCTTGTTAGTAGCTAAGTATTAGTCACTGCCTACAATTTCCGAACTGAAGTACGCATGCATAAATTCTTCAGCCTCCTTCCTTGTATTTTAAAGGAGAAACTAGTCATGCCATCTTAATACCTACTTGTACTTAGGGAGTATCCGAATACATAAAATTTAATCAAAATCGCTAGAGCAGTTTTTGAGAAAAAAATCTTTTCTTTCCTCGGTTTTTAGAGGGTCACTTCTTTCACATTTGAGACCGATTTTACGACTTCGCCTAGAGGCAGTGGCGTATTTTTAAGTTCAGTACCGCCCCGAGTTACTCGAAATTGGCCTCCCCCCACCGCCAGCATTATATTGAGTATATGTGTAGAAAAACCGGTCAAGTTCGAGTTCGACTCGTGCGCAGAGGGTTTCGTACAACTAAGAAAGTAATAAATTAAAATGCACCTCATTAAATTTATTTTTGAAAATTTTTTCGTTGGAAAGCAGGCAATTATATAATTGATTCGAAACATATTGAAAAAAATCATTTTACCAACCATAGTCACAGTCAGGATTCTAACCTGAACCTTTCCACTTTCGCGGCGGAATGAGTTTACTCTCGCATGTAGTGAAAATCAATTGATTCCGAAGCATATAAGGAGAATGTTTGATTAGTAATCTTGTCACGGTTGAGTTTGGTAAAATGATTTTTTCCAATATGTTTCGAATCAATTATATAATTGGCTGCTTTCCAACGAAAAAAATTTTCGATTGCAATTCACCCGTATACATTTTATTAATTTAAATTTATTTTTAGTAATTATTTTTAAATCGTTTTTAAATAAAATTCCTTATTTTAAAAATTCCAAAAAATGTACATACCTAATAAAAAAAAATTAGGGCCGCCCGGGATTTCAACCGGCTATCTACGATTGCGAGGCCATACTACAGATACCACTGCTCCACCGTCGCTTTAACTCTCAGCGGCGTAATGTGTCATTGACACAATAAATTCAACTTTTTTTAGGGAGAACTCACCTCCAATAAAAATATTTTCAAAAATATTTCATAACCTTTAATTATCGAATTACGTGCGCGTTAGAAAGACCTATAGCATCATGCCAAATTTCAAATTCCTACGTCACGCGGTTTTCGAGAAAAACGTCTGTAACAGACAGACGGACGCAAGAGTGATCTTATAATGGTTCAGTTTTTCTTTATAAGATACGGATCCCTAAAAAAAGAAAAAAATTGTTCTGCTTATTTAAGTAAATATTTCTTATTGTTTTCTATCAGTGGTAATAAAGTTTGTCAAATTCAGGTTGATTAAAGCTACCCCTACAATTCAGCCTCTACGTAAATATACGCCCGCCTCGAAGTGTGACCGTCCTGAATCCGCATATAAAATTTTAGCAATATCGATCTAGTGCTTTGGACTTTAGGCAATTTTTTTTTTAAAAACCACTTCTTAGCTTAAGGGGACTTGACAACGTGTAAATTCACCAAAAACTCAAAATCGAATTTTGGCACGATCATAAGACCAGGCGCCAAGGGTACTTATGTCTGCAAAATATGAGTACCATATTCTGGCGTCTGATATAATAGGTTATGTAGAGGTCACAGAGTTCGATATCATTGATGTTACCAGGAAAAATTATGGTCCAATATTTTTTTCACATATTCGCACCTCATTTTTGGGGAAGTCGAGGAAGAAACTTTGAAACATGATATCCTATATAGGTACTTCGTATACTGGAAAGTAAAAAAAATTCTTTAAGACTAGAAACCAAATTGTTAAATTGTTTATTTAAAGGATACATAATGAAACTTTTTTTAACTTAAAAATTGAAATACATATCAATTTACATGCCTAACAGTTGTACATTAATAAAAAGTAAATTCTTTAATGATATGTAAATAAGACAAGTTTATGAGAGGAATTAGTTAAATTAAAATAGATTTTGATAAGAAAATAATGTCAATACTCTGTACAAATTAAAGTAGGTTAATGAGTCTCAGTATCTGAATGATGACAATAATTAATTTGAAAAAATCGGGTGGATTCAGTTTTGGTTGTACCGCAGTATTTTCCATAGGACTGCATCTTTTAAAAAATGTTACCTTTAAGTATAGTATTGTAACAAAACTGTATGGTAATTTCGGTAAAAATCTTAATTTCATTGTAAATTCAGGGCAATGGTAGTCGGTACATTAACGAACCAACACAACTCTTAACAATTATTGTGTGTGTGTGTGTTTTAAAGACCACCAACAGCTAAGGTTATTTGGGCCTAGCACCAATTCATATTTTCAATTCATTCTTTTTTTTTTTTTAAATAATAAATTGAAAATCCAATTGACACTTTTACCAGCTCTCGGGCTAGAACTCGGGAACTGGGGACTTGTAATAGAGGAACCATAGCAACGCCATGTAAACAACAGCATCGCTACACTCTCGGCTATTCTCAAGCCCCTTAACAATTATTGTTTATCAATTTGTCCATGTTATTTATAACTGAAAACTGTTATTTGTCGGTATTATTTTATAACTGTTATTTTTAACTGTTATTGGTAACTGTTATTTGTCACTGTTAATTATAACTGTTATTGTCACAGTTATGAATATCTGTTATTGGTCACTGTTATTAATAACTGTTATTGGTCACTGTTATTTATCACTGTTATTTATCAGTCATTTATTTATTTATCACTGTTCGCTGATCCACTATCAACGGAGTTCTAGATAAGAATACTTAATATGACCACTATTTATCAATTCTTATCACTTTGAAAATCACAAAATTGCACGCAAAACTATACCCCGTATTTGAAATTTTCCTCTAACTCCGCCATGTTTTTTAAGCTCTACACATCTGACAGATGCCAATAGCGATTTTGTTTCACAAAAAGAATTGCATGATTAAATCGAACTGCGCGGCGTTTACGTAGTCCTACGTGAAAAAATAATGACAAATTGAAAATATGAATTTGTACTAGGCCCAGATAGTCGTAGTAGATGGTCAACTTAAAATAATAATTATCGTTTAGTTAATAAAAGTAGAGCCAGATTAGAGCGGACACAAACTAGATTTGTACATTGTAGGTCAGATTTATTACAGACGCTAATGACCTCAGTTGTCAAGCGTCTATAATCTACAACCTATCTAGCCGCACTCGAATAATCAAACCACCTCACCTGTTTTAGAAATATTTCTTCCATCTTTCAAATTTCCAGTTGATTAATTCGAATTTCCACTTCATGGGTGCACCTGAATAGTTCAGCTGTTCAGCAATCTGAAAAAACACATAGGTACATTTAAAAATCATTTTTCAAAAAAAAATCAAAGTGTGTTTGTTTGATATACTAGATACTTAGTATATAAACATGATTCGATAAAACCAATAATTACATTTTTAAAAAATGCACCCCTAACACACATTTTTATCTCTCGAAAGTGAATATTTTTTCAAAGATGTTTATACGGATGTCTTATATTGGAATCGGATTTAAAATTTTGGTTTCATTTAGATATAATTATTGAATGAGCCATTTTTCTGAGAGTAGTCCTTTCAATTATCCACGAGAGGCCGCACTTGTAGTAGAGACAAACATTATATTTATTCCCTATTAGTTATTAATAAATTATAATTTCTGTGGGATAGACGATAGTAACAAAACGTAACTCTGAAATTCTTTTGCATTTTAGCGTATTGGCGGAATCCTACTATTTGTTTCAAAAGCGTAGCTAATAGAAACTATCAAAACAAAACAATGTTGTGGTCGACAATGTAAAGTATTAATGTTGATTCAAAAAGACACAACACTACTAACATTATAAACACCAGCAGCCCGAATTCACTCCGTAGGGGGAGAATTTCTCGCGGGGGGGGATTAAATCATAAATTCTAGCACCCGAGCGAAGTCGGACGGGACATACAAATAAATTCCAATTAATTATTTGAAACAATATTGGCCGAACTTCGACCACAGGCAATACTAACTAACATAAAACCATTACAACCTTATGTTTGAGATTGAATGAAGATAACACAGGCACATAGTTTACAATCCATAGGCGGAACAGACTTTTTGAGCGCATGTAAATACTTTTTTTTAAGTGAAACTTCTTATGTGGCGCCACTGTCTCGACAATTTGAAGTATAAAATGAGTTCTATGAAACGAAAATGTGTATACAAAAATGTGGTAATGGGAAAGAATGTTTGGAACGTATCCCCTCTTCTCATGGGGTTTGTGTTTACTGTTTATGATCTATACCATAAACACAAACCCCATGAGAAGAGGGGATATGTTCCAAACATTCTAATCGAACGCCAGCTGTGGTTGGTCCGTCTACTGGTATACATATTATAAATCCTGAAAAAGCCAGTGGCCAGTTAGACTTCTGGCTTTGCACGACGCACAGTGTACATTGTACAAGTGCTCCTAACCCTAATTGGTTTTTATATTAATTATGCATTTGTGCTGCGACAAATGCCTTTTTAAACGGTTTTATTTATTAAATTCTTTACATAAGTAGTAAAGTACGCATTTTCTGAGAAATTTTGTATCAGTGAAAGAAGTATATCAAATAAATGAATATGCATATAATAATATCTGAAGAGTTTTCGATATCGAAAGTTACCCCCTGCATTCTTCATCTCAAATCCTTTCCCCTCGCCTAAAACGGTTCCCGCTCTTCCGACACTATTTTTAAAGCTAAAGGGTTCGGGTAAACGCCAAGTGAAGGACTGAGAATCATACTACATATCCTGCAGTCAAAAAACTGAAAACAATTTTCCTGGAAAAATTACGTAATTTTTTACACGTAACCAAAACTTTTTTCAAAAAATTCGCTTGTAGGATCTGTAGTGTGATTCTTGGTTCTTAATTTGGCATTGACCCGAACCCTTTAGCTTTAAAAGTAGCGTCGGGAGAGCTGGAAACGTGTTTAGGCGAGGGAAAAGGATTTGAGATGAAGAGTGTAGGGGGTTACTTCCGCTATCGAATACTCTGAACATATAATATTTAAAATATCTAAACTCATTACTACAGAATAAAAAAAAATTAAAAAATAAAATTTGTTACTTTTATCCTAAGCACACAGCGCTTTAACGTTTTTGGCTGCACCCTGCAGAGGCGTTCAAAATCTTTTAGCGTTGCCGCCTTTTGACTTGAATAACGTCTAATGTCTCATAGTGGGGTGGCATTTTAAAAATATTAGATGTAACGGAAACAGTCGGAAGCGGTTGACATGTGAAACAAAACAACAGATATACTAGTAAGGTAGGTGGCCGTGCAGAAAAGTACGAGTCTACTGACAGGTACAAACGCCAAGCCCAGGTTCGGATCCCGAAGAGTTTTAATAATTTTTTTTTTTTAATTTTAACACGCTTATATTAGCTTCACCTGTATGTTTGCGGGCTTGCTTGGGTGCTTGCTTGCTTGCTTGTTTGTCAGTTTGTAACCGACTTCTTTGAACTTGATTTTGACCAACTTTGAACGGTCAGATTTAGTTTAAACTTTGCACACTTATCAAGGACCGACGACAATACAATAATTCCATAAGTTTGTCCCATTATCCTGACCAGGATCTCCAGGACTAAAAAAAAAAGCAAAAAACTTCAGATTGAACTAAAACTTTGCACACTTATCAAGGACCGATTACAATACAATAATTCCATAAGTTTCATTATCCTGACCAGGATCTCCAGGACTAAAAAAAAAAAGCAAAAAACTTCAGATTGAACTGAAACTTTGCACACTTATCAAGGACCGATTACAATACAATAATTCCATAAGTTTGTCCCATTATCCTGACCAGGATCTCCAGGACTAAAAAAAAAAAAAGCAAAAAACTTCAGATTGAACTGAAAGTTTGCACACTTATCAAGGACCGATGATAATATAATAATTCCATAAGTTTGTCCCATTATCCTGACCAGGATCTCCAGGACTAAAAAGCAAAAATAAATTATAATTTAAAAAAACTAAAAAACACGCTTGAATGAACTAAAAAGTAAAAAATAATTAATTTTATTGTAAAAAAGCGTGGGGTGCTTTGTATCATATTTTCATACTACCCCACGCTTTTTTACAATAAAATTAATTATTTTTTACTTTTTAGTTCATTAAAGCGTGTTTTTTAGTTTTTTTAAATTATAATTTTTTAATAATGAAAATACTTATATCTACTGGATAACAATTTAAAATATAAGAAATAAAATTACAATTACATATTTTATTTATTATATTTTAGGAACATTTGATTTTATTACATAAATAAAAGTGGATGTATTAATACAATTTTTTGTGTTTAACG
The DNA here is from genome assembly GCA_039654895.1 of Mongoloraphidia duomilia. Classification (NCBI taxonomy): domain Eukaryota; kingdom Metazoa; phylum Arthropoda; class Insecta; order Raphidioptera; family Raphidiidae; genus Mongoloraphidia; species Mongoloraphidia duomilia. Next base: position 14,586,742 of record CM077524.1, read on the forward strand.
GTATTCATTTCATCTGTCTGTACCCGCGATACAGACGTATCCATTTTTTAACCGACTTCAAAAAAAGGAGGTGGTTCTCAATTCGGTTGTATTTTTTTTTTATGTTTGTTACCTCATAACTCAGTCATTTATTAACCGATTTTGAAATTTTTTTTTTTATTTAAAAGGATATACTTTCAGATTGGTTCCATAGAAATTTCATCAAGATCGGTTCAGTAGTTCGGCTGATTTTAATAAAAGTGAGTAACGGCGTGTGATTTTTTAAGGTAAATGTCACTTTTTTTTATAAATTTACTTAGATGAAAAGATCTGATCGATTCCAATTATTATATTCATTACGTCTTGTATAAATTCGATTCGATGCTATAATAAACAAGAAAATTGAAAGTAAACTTTACTTGACAATACTGACATCGAAATTATAATTCTATATTTTCTCAAAATAATAACAGGAATTTCAAATTTCGGTGCCCCTTAAATTTCGCCGCCTTAGGCACTTGCTCACATTGCCCTATGGTCAAAGCGCCCCTGTCTCTGATCCGTATCGAAGATCGCATTTATTATATTTGTCATTTTAGTATTGTGATTTTAATGCATGTAGAGACAGCGAACTTGTGACCCGTTTCATTAGAAAAAGTAAATCCCGCATTTAATAGAAAAACCAACCAATATTAGGTAATAAAATCTCAATTCCAAAAATTAAACTGTCATCGTAAATAACAAAACATTATTTTATTATCCTTGTCAAGACGTCTTAACCTTTGATTTAGTGTAACAGGTGGTCTAGCATAAAATTAATTTACAGTAGGCAACTAGTACATCAGTTAGCTATTGCAGAATGCATATTATGTCTGAATTGAAGAAAATATTTTTTTTGAAGATTCGTTTAAAAAATTTAAACAAACTTAAGTCGACTATTAAAAAAAACTAGGGTGCGGTTTTATGAAACCACGGTACAAGTGAAACTTTTTGACATAACCCTAAAATCGCCGAAAGCAAATAATTTTGTTTACGTGGTTTAAACTCTGCAAAGCTAAAAGTGCACATCTTGCTAAGTTTGACACTGTATGATAGTAAAGTATTAAAATAAAGAAAGAGAAGATATAATCAAAATAAATATCAAGTGGAATATGGAATAATTAAAAAGAGAAACTAATATTAATGAGGCCGACAGGGTTCGAACCAACGACCTAATGCGTATAAAGCAGTAGCGCTACCCCTACGTCACGCATCCAGATGAGTCTACGGCTACATTTATGATAATATAGCAAGTTTCTGGTTGAGATGACGCAGTGTTCTGCAATAGTGTTGGGATATTTACGCGATTCTTCGATTGGACGTGACGTGACGTGACTTCGACATGCGTAACCGAACCGGAAAAAAACGAGGCTCAAAAGTTTCACTAAAAAGTATTCGAATACTAAATACTGCAAACAAAAAGTATATTCGTTCTTAAAAATATTCGATTATTAATACTGTAAAATTGATCAATCACCTACCTACTTTAAATACTCCCCAGGGACCCCAAGTCTGGTTTAAAATAACCAGAAATAATTTTGTTGAACCTAATTCTTGTGAAATATATTTTTTCACAACACCGCTATTAAAAATTAGATTTTCGGTATGTGTTTAGCGGATTGAAACTGCGCGTTTCAACTATAGGGATGAAAATTTTCAGTTGTTGGTTTTCTCTGTTTTTTAACGTTGTTAAGAGGGATATAGAACGATTGAGTCGCGCCAACTTCAATTCGCATATAATATTCGAAAACGTCAAAATGACAGACATAACCCACAGGTCTAATGTTTTTGCGGCTTTTTTGAGTGCCCAAATTGCAGGTGCCTCAAATCGAATTGTCAATAGAGTTGTTGTGAAAAATAATATGCAATTACTCGGAACGAAACGTAATGTTTTCAACGCATGTGGTTGCAAACGCTATGTTTCGGCCCTTGTAATGAAATATACTATGATAAAGGGATAATATTATAATGATAGGTGTAAGAATATACTTTAGTCTATTACATTATTGTATCATAGATACTTGAAGTTAATTCATGACAGTATTCTGTACCAGGGTTGTTACGGATGCAAAAATTTAGACATCCGCGGATGCAGATGCGGATGCGGATTATTAGAAGTTCACATCCGCGGATGCGGTTTTTTGGATTTTAAAAGGATAATTATTTAAATTTTAAGTGCATAAATAACTGAAAATCAATTTAATTTTAACTTTTTATTTATTTAATCATATTTTTAGCACGTGCCACTCTGGCTCCGCCCACTTTCTTTACATGTAGTTACTTGTTGATGTGAATCTGCATCCGTAAAAACTCCGCATTGATTGATGCGGATGTGAATGCGGATGCAGATGTCTGAATTAATGCGAATATTCCGCATTTACGGATGCGAATATTCGTAACACCCCTGTTCTGTACTGGTAAGTAGCAATAATGCTGTTTCTGTTTTGTTCGACAGTTAGACAACTCTTTCCTTATTACAGTGAGACTAGTTGCGGAGTACAAACAATAAATTTTGATTAAAATCATATTTTTACACTGTTTTATTTATTAGTAGCGGCCCGGTCCGGCTTCGCCCGGGTGCTATGAATTTATGAGTTATTAATACATTACTTATTACAATATTACAATATTACAATATAACATATTATGTTGCAGTTATGTGTTTACATTATTCACCTAACCCTGCCTTAAAGAAGCATTGAACGGATAATTAATTTCGTGGAGATTTTCTTTTAATTTTGATGTTTTTAAGCAACATGCCGTAAAGATTACTCCTTTTAACAGTTCGTTTTTCATGCATTTTTCTCGTTTTATTTCCGACATTTGATAATATGTTCGGGTTTGAGAATCCGTTCTCCTTCAACGAAATTCCTTTGTTTAGGATTCGTACCGGCTCAATTGCAAATTGCACTTATATTTATTATTTCTATCACTTTGAAAATCACAAAATTACACGCAAAAGTATACTCCGTATATAAAATTTCCCCCCCTTTGCGCCATGTTTTTTAAGCTCCACCCATTTGACGGATCCCAATACTTAGGTAAGAGATTTTGTCCGAGGCTTCGCTGCAATGAACGCCAATTTTGCTCGTATAAAATATTTACTGGTATAAAATATGTCGGTTTTGACGGGAAGCCTAGCTTAAAGACTGTACGCTATACTTAATTATCATATTAATAATAATTATACTACTTTTTATTCATTGTAGATACAATGTTCTATCGAAATCCACTGGGAACAATTATGGATTAGATCAAAGTGCGTTTAAAGTTCCATCCTTCGAGTATTGAAAGCCTATAATACGTGTACCGAATTTTATTGAAAATCAGTTCAGTTGATTGTTGATTTTGTACGAAAAATAGTTTTATTTGCGAGCGAAGGCGGATACAGGGCCGGCCCTTTCATATAGGCGAACTAGGCAACTGCCTAGGGCGCTCGTATTTGAAGGTGCCATATTTCACTCTTTTATATAGAAAAAGAAGGTGTATATACTATCTATTATGTAAGAAAATAATATCTGTACTCTAATTATTTGATTAAAAATTACACACTTAATCTGTTTACATTTGTGTTTTATTTTACCGTGAATTTTCTTTAAAGGGCGCCATTTATGTTTTTCGCCTAGAGCGCCAAGATTGCTCGAGCCGTCGCTGGGCGGATATTGAGTTAAGGAGCCCTGTATTACGTGTACCAAATTTCAATGAAATCTGAGATTTAAGAATTATGACGGAACAGACATACAGACACACAACCTCCCTTTACAGTTTTATTACTAGAAGTATTGATACGAAATTTCAATAACAATAGATTTCACTTTCGAAATGTCATATTATAGAAAAATGGTGACAATTTCCGATAGAACCTACATAATATGTATATATTAATGAGACAGTGGAAAAACCTTGTAAAAAATAAGTGATCTTTGAAGATCAGTGATTTGAATCCGCTATGGTGGTTTCAACAATTATCTAGTCAACCATTCAATTTAAATATAAATCAATTAATTTGCTTTAAAATGTCATAACCCCCAGTTGTCCGGTTAATTTCTCGCAATTGAGAAATGACCGTGAAGGACATATATAAAGAAGGACACATTTTCTTCTGATCAAATGATTCACGATTATTGTTCAGAACAAAACAAAAGAAGACGATCTTTTGAAACCGTTGGACCGTCATTGTTTACATGACATTACTAATTACTAAAAAAAAACATTTACCAAAAAATTGCGCATTTACAGTATAACCAAGTGTTAAAAAAATGTCTCGCACGTAAAATTTCATTTAGACATTTTAAATGTGTCGCAAAAAATATAAAAAAGCAACTATTAGAACCTAGTAAAAAAAAAACTAAGTTAACGATTGTGTGTGACGACGTCATCAAAATGTTCAAATAGGTATATTTATGCAGTTTCAGATATGCCTACACTGTTATATTTGAAAAGGTCTTTTTAAATTTTATTAACTTCTCATTGGAAAATTGTGTTTTACAGACCACCAACAGCTAAGGTTATTTAGACCAAGCACCAATTCATATTTTCAATTCATTATTTTTTTTTTTAATAATAAATTGAAAATCCAATTGGCACTTTTACCAACTCTCGGGCTAGAACCCGGCAGTTGAAGACTTGTAATAGAGGAACCATAGCAACGCGATTTTAACAACAGCATTGCTACACGCTCGGCTATCCTCAAGCCCAACTTCCCATTAGAAGTTATTGTAATGGATCCGATTTTGCGAATGAAAAATGTTGACATATCTGGAAGTTTTGAGGTCCCTAGAGTCCGAATCTACTGTTTTTAGAGAGATGTCTGTGTGTGTACGTACGTTCGTTCGTTCGTACGTACATTGGTGAACTTTTTTCGGCTCGCATATCTCGAGAACAATTATTAATAATGATATCGACTCCGGACCAATTTCATTAGACACATATTTATACATAATGAACACCTGATTAGGTTTGCAGGAAATTTCAATTAGCGTTTTTTTAATCTCTAAGGGCACCCAATGGGAAGTTAGCAGTGAGGTTTTACCCACACACCAAGCCTCTTTTTTACTTTCATATTTTGTGTTCAAGATAGGTAAGATTCTGATTGTATTACCCTAAAATTTAATAAAAACCATATGACTAAATACTAATGACAGATATGTTCCTTAATAACAAAAAAAAAACCTCCTTCAAAAAACCACTAAAAAGAGGAAAATAATGAAATTTTGAGGTCTGTGCCAATTTCATAAAATATGAAGTCGGTTAAAAAGTATAGTATAGTGATTAATCTCTTCTTTTTAACCAACTTCATATTTTATTAAATTGGCACAGACCTCAAAATTTCATTATTTTCCTCTTTTTAGTGGTTTTTTGAAGAAGGTTTCTTTTTTTTTGTTAAAAAGTTTTTTATTTTTTACTTTTTAGTGTCAAAAAGTGACATTTACCTTAAAAGAATCACACGCCGTTACTCACATTTATTAAACCGACTTTCTTACGCTGTTTGATATGTCAAAAAGTGACATTTACCTTAATGAATCACACGCCGTTACTCACTTTTTTTAAAATCAACCGAACTACTGGACCGATTTTGATGAAATTTCTATGGGACCAATCTGAAAGTATATTCTTTCAAATAAAAAAAAAATTTCAAAATCGGTTTTAAATGACTGAGTTATGAGGTAACAAATATAAAAAAAAAAATACAACCGAATTGAGACCACCTCCTTTTTTTGAAGTCGGTTAAAAATTGGAAGTTAGTAGGTATAGTAATCCATTCAATAGATAACACTTTGTAAAATTCGACATAATATACTGTCTATGTAGTATATAGCTTTTTAACACATGCTGTATGCAATGTAGGCAGTAGAATATTAATTTCACTAGAATTCCTAGTAGTTGAGTTACTATACATATAACTGGTGATCAGATGCTTATGACCTCTGTTGTCGAGCGTCTATAATTTACTATATATCTGTAACAACTAGTGAGATCTCTTATTAGTAATTTATATTCGTATGGCAAAATGTAAAGAATAATTAATATTAGCAAAAAAACTTTTTAGAGACAAGCTTTTATTTGAATGCACTAAAAAGGAAAAAATACTTTTTAATAATTTAGGCTCATAACTATAAAAGCGTGAGTCGTGAACTCTATGATCGTTTATTAGTCACGACCCACGCTTTTATAATTATGAACCTAAATTATTAAAAATTATTTTTTCCTTTTTAGTGCATTTAAATAAAAGCTTGTCTCTAAAAAGTTTCTTTTGCTATTTATTTTGTTCATTTTAGTCCTTCAAAATTTTACCCCCCTTGTAGGTGTTGAATTTCGAGAAATCCTTTCTTATTGGATGCTTACGTCAGAAAAGAAACCAACTGTCCCAATTTCAGGTTTCTAGCTTCAGTGATTTGGGCGTTGATTAGTCAAAAAAACCCTACATCCCCGTTTGAACCCCTTAGAGGTTGAATTTATTTCTAAAAACTATTTATTCATGTATTGCCATCGGGAATACATATGTATACAAAATTTCAAATCGATCGGATACGTGAAAGTCGTTCAAAATTGACTTGCAAGTTTTGACCTAAACAAACACACAAACTAACATAATACATTGCAAGTTAAATAAAAGCTTGTAAAAGTGGATTTTCTTTTAATATTTGTCTCAGTAAAAACTCAAGGCTTAGGAGCTGATTTTGTTCCCTATGGTATCAGTGATTTTGGAAATATATGCAATTTTGTGAATAAAGGCTTATTATAATAAATTCCACTGAAATTTTTTATTTTATCTATAAAAATAATTTTGAAAAATGATTTTGGAACACGGAAGTTATATAAATGGTTCTTCATACCGATATTTTTATTATTCTAATTGCAAATATATTTGCTCATAGCTGTTAAATATTGTATTTTATTAATGAATTTAGGATGTTAAAATTCTGTAACAATATAAACTAGTAATTAGCATTAAATTAAGTTTAAGTTATATTTTTGAAACCGGAACTGAAAATGGGGTTCGCATTGGCAGACGTTTAGATTTGATTTAATTATTCTAACTACGTACTTAGTATTTGTGCTATTCTGATTTATTTCCTATTGTTCCATAGCTACTATTAAGACATGCATAATACAATGTCTAAGCTATAAACTGATAATTATAGTTCCTTCTGCACAACGGCGTAACCCATAAATAATTGTTTAATGAACTTCACAAAAATATATAATAACTAGCGGCCCCGTCCGGCTTCGCCCGGGTGCTAAGAAAGCCCGGGTGCAATACACTACTCACTCGCTTCGCTCGTTCGCTTGAATATTATAAATACACTACTCACTCACTTCGCTCGTTCGCTTGAATATTATAAATACACTACTAAAGAAAGAATATAACGAAAATAAAAAAATATATAAATAAATATCATGTAGAATTTAGAAAAAAAAAGCCAAAAATTCTACGATGCCATCAGTTTCCGAACCCGGGTCCCTGTGCATAGAATGCTGCGACGTAACCTCTACGCTACGAGTGGAACAGTTATGTACGGTCGTTTTTATGATATAAGTATGTTGCGAATTCTTACGGTCGGGTTACGAATTTAATTAATTAATTATTAATTATTATTATTTATTAATTATGCTATATATATAAATCTTAGGTGAAAAATTATCTAACTGATGGTGAAAACCGCATCAAAATCCGTTGCGTGGTTTAGGAGGAGTTAGCGGTTAAACAGCCAGACAGACGCGAAAAGCGACTTCAATTTATACTATGTAGAGATTAACTAAACCGTAGGTATCTATTTTTTTCTACGTATAGGATTACGCGAGTATACGCCACTCACTTTGACTTACTCATGCAATGCTTTTCATGAAACAGGCAAAATCGTTATAACTTTGCAAATTGATTTGAAAGCCAATAAAGTCTTTTTCAAGTATTATTTAAAATTTTGATTGTACGTTTGTTAGTCTATTTAGCACACAATTTTAAAAACTTGTCGAAAAAATCCTTGTATAATTTAATATTTCTTGAACACTTGTCTTACTAGAGCACTTCACGTTCATATCCAAAATTTCAAAAGTGTTACGTAATTTCAACAGTGGATATTTTCAACAATAAAACATTTAATTTCTGGCTTAACGACAAGTTTTATCAAAAAATATTTAGAACAAAAAATGTGGACAATTTTACGGCGAATTTTTTTTTTGTTTGAAGCATTTTTAATTGCATAATGTTAATTTTTGATGTTAATTAAAACACTAAAGCTCACTTAGCAGGAGGGGACAAACTTAGTATGTTCATTCCAGACCTCAACTGAAGGAATTAAAACCATTTCCAGCTTTCCCCTAATTAATTCCGAATTCGAAGTTTTTTTACTCCCCAACCACTGGGCTAATAATAATACGTTTTGGTACATTTTTACAAAACCAATAAAATTTTTTTAAATATTCAGGTAGTAGTAGGTACTAGGTACCTATCTACTATCTTCAAAATTATTTTTTTTTAATTTCCACTTTAATGACCAAACGACGCATTTTTAGGCTTCCGTACCTGAGAATGAAAAAACGGAACCCTTATAGGAGCACTCTCGTGTCTGTCTGTCTGCCTGTCCGATCTCCGTCCCCTTATCTCCGAAACTACTGAGCCTAAAATTTTGAAAAAATAGGGAATATAGGGCCTCACGCATAAGTAGTTTACAAGAAAACCTAAACGAAAATTCTAAATCCTTAAATTCTCACGGGAAACGGAAAATTAGGCACAGAGCTGTACCAAGTCTATCAAATATACCATTGTTTGTGCCGTGCTACACGTGGAGTAGTGGTAACGACTAGCGCGCTAGGCGTTCGCATGCCCCCACGAACAGCCGGGTTCAAATCCAACTGACGATACGTGATTGTTATTTTTGTAATGTAAACATTTTGGAATTTTTGACTTTATTTTTTTATAACTACATAATCAAATATTCTGTTAATATAATATGTATTTTACTTAAAAAATATATTTTAATTAAATTTGATACGGAAATAAGATCAAAATAAAATATAAGTAGAAAAGCTTTTTAAAAGCAAATCTGTTAATTTTTTACCCCTACCTAACTCCTTATCTTTATTATTGTACGGAACCCTCGATGCGCGAGTCCGACTCGCACTTGACCGTTTTTTTTTGTAAAACGACCCCTGGAATTTCACTCTATCTGCATTCTGCATGCCTAGTTTCGACTTCATAATCGTTTAGAAGATACAGTTACAAGTTAATGACATAAGTTATCGAGCGTCTATAATCTACAATCTAATCTAATCTAGAAGTTGCAGGTTTGTAATAGACTAGACAGACGGACGGACGAATAACGAAGTCTTTACCATAAAGGTTCCAAGTCTTCATGGTTTCCGGGCTTGTAGGCCGTGGTCCGGTGGTATTTCTACCTGACGTTTCGTCTACAACTGCGGTAGACATTCTCAAAGGCGATGTGGCAGCGGTCGAAGTGTCCTCCTTGGCGGCTCACAGATCAGTGTGTCGGTGACTGGTGTTCTCCCTTCTTTTATACCTAGTGCCAGTGTGTTCTCTGTTCGGTCGTAGTCCGTCTCTCTGCCATTGGTCAACTGCGCAGTGTGTAGTGGTGGTGAGTTCTCTACTCGGTCGTATCCCGTCCTTGTACGATTGGTCATTGGTTTTGTGTGTCGGAGTGCTGGTGTCCAAGTTTTACTGAGATTGAGGCCTTCATCTTTTCGGTTGAAATTCTGTGTGTGTTTATGTATTTCTATGGCCTCTCTGTATATTCTTGGGTAATAGCTCAATGTTCTGACAGAACCAATGGCAGAGAGACGGACTACGACCGAACAGAGAACACACTGGCACTAGGTATAAAAGAAGGGAGAACACCAGTCACCGACACACTGATCTGTGAGCCGCCAAGGAGGACACTTCGACCGCTGCCACATCGCCTTTGAGAATGTCTACCGCAGTTGTAGACGAAACGTCAGGTAGAAATACCACCGGACCACGGCCTACAAGCCCGGAAACCATGAAGACTTGGAACAATGCCGGCCGTGAAAGCTTGCACACTTGCATAAAGGTTCCGTTTTTAACCAGTTCGGTACGGAACTTTAATAAAAATGAACTGGGGCAGTGGGGCTCGTCAAAGAAGTTTTGTTTGACAGCAAAATTATGACCAATACGGATCTGGACAGTTCTATTAAGGAAGTAAAGTGTTAACCAATCCGTGTTCTTCTTGACTTTGATTTCAATCTTTCCGCTTGTTTCACATTTTGACAAGTCAATGAAATAATCCAGTTTATGCATAATATAAAAGATAAAATAATGCAAAGAATAATCATTAGTCCAAATGCACAGTTCAGACCAGCTGAGTCATTTAAAAAAGACATCTAGAAATCTAGAATCTCCTGCTTCTTACAAAAGTTGTCGAGCGTGCAGCGATGCCGTTGTTTATATGTCGTTTCGTTGGCTCCCCTATTACAAGCCCCCAGTTCCCAGGTTCTGATCCGAGAATTGGTAAAATATCAATTGAATTTTCAATTTATTTTTGGAAATAATAACAAGTAGAAAATATGCAAACAGAATTTAATGTCAATTATAAGTTTTTGTTGATCATGGACGTTTCATTTTGAATACGAAAATATATATTGATAATTTTACCCTTAAAAGTTGTAACTTTCATAAATTAATATTAATTGTAAATAATTACCAGTGCCATTGAAACAGAATGCAGAAAGAATAAATTACGAAAACGGATATAAAATGATATATCATTAGGTGTTGTCTGTATACTGTAGTCTTCCAAAATTAATTATATGTGCCTTACCATTTTTTTAAACACTAACATTTTATGTACATAAATATTGTATATTATAGGGTTTTTTGGAAGTTTTTTGCAGCCAATTTATTTATATAGAAAGAGTTTTATTTATACTAAACGTTTCGCCTTTTTAGGCATCATCAGTAATATTATTTTATAGTGAAATTATGATGTATGAACATTATTTGAACGATGTTGTTATTAGCATGGATTTTAGACAACTGTTTCTATTTTAAAATATTTTTAAAATGAAATGTATATTATAGATGCTCGACAATCATAAGCTCTACCACTAGTACTTTAGTGAGCTACAAATTACTATACCTAATACAGGATTTTAGTAACTGTGGATAACAACATTAAATAGTTAATAATAAACAAACGAATTAAACCTGTAATATCTATAACGTATATTTAAGAAAAAATCAAATGCCACTGCCGGGACTTGAACCTGAAACTCTCACTTTCTAGCTGGACTAGCGTTTCGTCGTTGAAATTGCTAATTATAAGTGAAAAGTATTTTCGGGCACTGTGGAGTAATTGGTACTTCATACAGCCGGAAACTGGGAGTTTCGGGATTTTTTATTAAATATAGTCTAACAACCACGGCGCAGCTTAGCTGTCTGATATTCTGTTATCCCCCTATATTATTAAACGAGTAAATCTTGTATATATGTTTCTATGTATATATCTATGTTTCTATGTATCTATATAAATATTTTCTCGAAAACGGCTCTAACGATTTTGATCAAATTTACCGAAAAGGGGTTTCTGGGGGCAAAAAATCGATTTAGCTAGGTCTCATCCCTGGAAAAATTCGTTTTCCTATCGATTTTATCATTTTAAAAAACAGTTTTTTTAACGTCATAAAACAGTGTCGTATTGTGAGAAGGCTTTGGAAAAAACAAACTATTTTCATTATTTATGTCAAATTTATCTGACAGTCAATCTTTAACTTATTAAAATAATCAGTAATTATTTGAAAAGTAAAAAAATAGCAACAATAAAATCTAAACATAATTATGTAAGTAGTTTTAGCTAATATTTAAATAAATAGGTACCTATGTTATTTTTATATTACCTATATAAAATATGTATAGGTAAGTACGTTAAATGTAGTATGACGTATAATCTTACCTAGACCTTTTTTGACTTGCAACTATTGTACTAACTGTACCAAATGTTGTTAAATATATATCTATCTATACATTTATACAACAGCTGTTCTTTGTTTTTGGCGTCCCTGAGTCCAGAGTAGTGATGTGCCGGATCGTTAAAAATGTATATCCGCGGATACGGATCTGAATACGGATATTTGGTCTCAAGATCCGCGAATACGGATACGGATCTTAACTTTCTTAGAGTACGCGGCGGTAAATACTAAATATTGCACATCGACCTTTGGAAAGAGACTATCTGTTATGGGAAAAAGTTATTGACCACGATATTAAAAAATAAAAAATAATCTGAATGGAATTTAACTGTTTTTCATTATTACCTAATCACCTATATATATAAAATTTTATCTATGAATTGAAAATTGATAAGGTAAAAGATCCGTAAAAGATCCGCCAAAAAACTAACGGATAAGGATCTTTCTTTTCCCTCGGATATCCGCGGATACGGATCGGATACGGATATCCGGCACATCACTAGTCCTGAGTATCGTTTGTCGCCAATTATTGCTCATTGCTCTGTTTATGTTTTGATTTCAATATGCGATTTATGATTTTAGATTAGCGATAGAGATAACAATTTTTCCAGAAATATAATGTATTTTTTTTTCAGTCATTTAACAAATAACAATAGTTATGCTATTTGTTATGACTGCCCAGCATTGTTTGATTTAAAAATTGTTGGGAAACCAGTGTAGTGAGGGCCGTGACTATTTCGATCTCGGCAGACTGCCGGATCCTTGTAAAAATCCAAAAAACAGCAAAATTTTGGACCTTTTTCAGTTTTTATTAATTTTAACTATTCGAATAGAAGTTTAAATGAATATTCGAATACTTTAATTTGAAAAATTCCGAGTCCTATTATAAACAACAAACAAAACAATCTTCAACAATGTGTTGAAATCGATCATAGCTAATTTACTTTCAATTTATGGATTACTGATCATAGATTAAACAAATTATTATACTTTTAAATCATACCTGAAAGATTCATTTTTTCGCCAATATCTCTCCACAAAAGACCTTTCACGTCCCTGTTGTGGTATCTTAAATCTTTTATCCCAAATAGGAGGATTTTCACGTATTAGATCAATTAAAAGTGATTTGTTCATACTCACAATTGATATTTAAACACGTCTTTAAATAAAATGGTAATAATAGCTAGCATAAATTTAGGATACACAACACTGTTTGTTGAAAACTGTCAAATGTACGGCCGTAGTCTGACGAAAATATCAAACATGTTTGATATCGTCCGACCGTCGGAACGTGTCTGTTGCAATCTGACATCTGGCGCGGTCTGAAGTGATAACTGTAGCCACTTCAATAAGGTTACTGGTGTTTGTTCACATCCGACAATGCGGATCTGATCTGGTCTGATCTGATGTGGTCGGAAACGGCGTCAATGTAGCCTCAGCCTTACGATTTTGATGAAATTTACAGAATGGGGATTTTTCGGGGCGAGAAATCGATCTAGGTAGAAATTTTGGTTCCAGAGGGGAGCAATTAAAAAAAAGGTGTTTTTTATTTATTATAACTCGCTCAATTAAAGTCAGATTGATTCGAAGTCTTCTACATAGATTTTATATAATATATCACTAGTGTTAAAATTGTAAATGAACACTAATATAAGAAGTGCCTTGCACAATATGTAAATAATGATAAAACGGCGCCGCGGGTCTGTGTAAAAACACATCGATTTTTAAAAACTATTGTTAAGATACATACAAAAAAGTTTTGCGTATCTAAAAATTGGCACGGCGGCCCAAAGGGCCGCACTTCTAGCGCCGCAGGCATGTATATCAAAACACATCGATTTTTAAAAACTATGGTAAAGATACATGCAAAAAAAATTTTGCGCAGGTTATAGTCTGACGTTTGTTATTAAAAGAATCGATTTTTGTGAGTTTTTCAGTAGGTACCTATACAAAAAAAAATATTTGAAATTTACTGGATGTTGTTAAGATGACATCACAGAGAAAAATTACTTCGATAAAGTTGATATTTAGTATCAATGCTTAAAATTGGATTGTTAAAATGGCAACGGGCGAGCAAAATTTCATCCAATTCGAACATTTTTACAAGATATTCAATCTATGAAAATCGGTTTTTGCGAGTTCTTCAGTCAACAAAACAATAACGGCGGTAGATTTGAAAATGGCGACCTAAATAATATTTACAGGAAAAAATGCTTGAATCAAGTTGATACTTAGTTTTTACGCTTAAAAATACTCATAGGTAGTTAAAATATCAGAAACAATTATTTTAAATTATGTTACAGAAATAAATTCGTTTCGGAATAATATTCTGAGAAAATAATATCTCACAGCATATTAAGTATTGTTTTTATTGAACTCATCCGAGCAAAGCTCGGCCCCCAGATATTTTACTAATTATACGTTGTGGATACTGGGGGTTTAAATCGTTTGATTAGTATTAACTACTATACCCACCCTAAATTCAGTTGTATTTAAAAACATTCTTCAAAAAAATTAGGTGAGGGTCCGAGGGATAATCAAAAAAAATCAGCAATTTTTGAATGGTTGTATCTCCGCGAAAAACAATTCGATTTTAATGGGCTAAAGCTTATTTCAAAGCTTACACTTTCTAGTTTTTAATCGAAAACTCAAAAAATTACTGCTCCCGGCTCCGTACAAAAGTTAGACGAGTTGCCTTTCTTACTTTTTCTATACATTAATTTTAATATATTCTAAGTTTGAAATTGATAAATATACTAGTTTTGTATTGTATTGTTTTTTTTATTAGGTCCAATGCTTAATAAATCACCAAATAATGTAAGTTTTGAAAATGGTATCGAAGATTGAACGAAATCAAAGTTGAATTTTTTGAAGAGGGTTGGAACCTTTGGTATTTAGTGTTTCCACTACATACGAGTGTTATTAACTATAGCTATAATCAATAACACTCGCATGTAGTGGAAATCTATTGATTCCTTTGCATATATATGGAGAATGTCACGGGTGAGTAATGTAAACTCATTCCGCTCGATAGTGGAATGGTTCAGGTTAGAGTCCTGACTGTGACCATGGTTGTCAAAATGATTTTTTTCAACTAAAGGCTTTTTTGTCGACATATACATTTTGGTAACCATGTTAGCGTCACTATAGGAGATGATTAAAATTAAAAACTATACTCACTAAGTCAATTGCCTAAACTATTACGTCGAGAAAAAGTGTTTAGTGGTTTGGTGTTTTGTAGTTATTTTTAATATTCAGTAAATTATTTACAGTTGATTGTATTTTATTGAAACTTTTAACACCAACAGTAATTACTGTTGGCAGACTATATATTTTAAATAAAACATAAAATGTATGTTTATTCAGTGATGACTAATTAGTAATTACAATAAGGTTTATATTCTGTATTATTAATTATATTAATTAATTATTAATGATCTATAACTTACATAAGGTGAGAATGTTTACTAACACAAGTTATTTTCAGCTTCATTTTTAATTCATTGGGATTCCCAAATTAAACACATTTCATTCTCATCAAGTTTTTGTTTTGTCGTCTTCTTTCTTTTTTATTTTGATTCTAAGAAAGATTTGAAACACGAAAATGAGTAAGTAGCTCAGTGGCACAAATCAGTGGCAGTTTGAGTATTTGGATTGTTTAAGCGTAGCCTAATTTTTGAGGCCTTATATTTAACAAAACGTTAAACAAAAAATATAGTTTCTATTTTGGTTTTTTGAGGTCCCTGTAAAATTAAGGCCCTAAAGCCTATGCGGTGATCCACCACTGCACTGGCACAATTACACAGCTTACCATTAATTTTGTGCTTCTAAGTAGCGTAATAATAACATGTATATTACTTCGATGTTTCGTTTCTGGTACGACTTTCAAAGTAGATTTAAGATAATAGTATATTACGACCCAAGGCCAGAAAGTTGGATTTCCTGGCGTATGTGATATAAAGGCCGAGGCTTTATATCACATACGCCAGGGCGTCCAACTTTCTGGCCATGTCTCGTATACTATTTTTCTTCATCCACTAGCCGAAATTGCAGCAACGTTTGGGCGATTGTAATATACGTTACTATGACAACAAGCCACATTTAACAGGCCACAAAAACTGCTGTTCCCGGAGTGAAATGCGGCACGAAAGCCGTACTTTCGGCTAGTGGATGAAGAAAAAGTATTTTTAAAGTGCATATTTTAGCATTGAAATTTACCGTTGTTTCCATGGTAATGCAGTGCTAAAAGTAATTTTAACGTTAAAAGCCGTACCAGAAACGTAAAAAAAACGTAAAAAACGTGATTTTCCTCATGGCGACTGTGCGTCGGCTGTGTGTATAATTTTCTTTCGTTCACAGTAACTACTACAAAAATGTACCGATTTGATTGAATTCTTTTTAGATTGTTTCAGCAAGAACTTTTGGTGGCAATCTGAGCAGTGATTTCGGAAATATACGCAATTTTGAACATATAACAATATCGTCTCAGTGCCGTGTAAGGGCTTTCTGGCAATTTCCGCTAAAATTTTTCATACTGAAAATAATTTTATAAAAAAATTTGAAACATGGTTTTCCATATCAATATTATTGTTGCGTTTTTCGAAATCAAATTGAAGATAATAATGACCATAAACACGTAGTAAAATTTAAATTTGTTGTTTTTCTTAACTTGATGATTATATCACCCCAGTAGCGAATTCAGGGGGGGCTAATACCCGAAAACAGTTTTGCTAATAAATTAACGTTGTATCACATTTCTTTATATTAACAAAGTGGTTCTTATCGTAAATATACTTAATATTCATACAAAAATGTTGTTGGTTTATTTTAATAATTTATAGGTCTACTATACAGAATGGCATTAAACAAAGGAACTCTTTAAAAAAAATAAAGTTAAAGAACTAAAATCCGACTACGTAAAAGAAGTAAACAAGGTTCCAACATGAAAGTTAGTTACTTATTGTACATTATAGACGTTCGATAACTATGGTCATTAGCGTCAAATCCAATATGATTTTGAAAATCGGCCCAGTAGATTTGACTCTACGAGGTAACAAACTAACATATATACTACAAACATACATATATTATACATACATAATATATTATTTATTTACAATAATTAAAAACACAATAATAATGAATGCAACAAAGAAAAGTCAGTTCTAACAAGCAACACAAGTAAACAATAACTAAACAGTAATTACAAAGCAGAACAAAACAACTATATACAATATCTCGTAATTATTACCACTACACTAGTATTTATTTTATCAGTGTTCATTTATTTATATCACGGCACTATTTATATTACTGATCCACCGTAGATTGAATGCGTGACTCACCGTTGACTGATTCATTCACTCACTCGTATTGGTTGTTTATATATGCTGCGTGGCATAAGCCTACTGTGTTCTCGCTTTCTCTACAACTTTCGCGCAGGTACCAGTTGTTCAGTAAGCAGACCCCGTTTCTCAGAACTCTTGCCTGCCGTTTATATACAGGATGATCCGTAACAGTATTTTAGGCATGAAAAAATTTTACATAGTAGTAGTGCTACAGGCTACTATACTAGATGAATAGGGAATGGAAAGTCTGGCTGGGCGTTAGCGACTATTTTACTATTGCACCAGGGCCGGCAGATAATATGGATATGGTGGGTGGCTATACCCACACGGAACCCACACGGAACTTGACATACATCCACTTGTATATTAATAAATGTAAACAAAGTCATTGGACCGTAGAGCAGTCTTAAAAATGAAAAAAAAACAAATGTGCATAGAGAGTAAGAGTGAAAGAAATTTAAAATTCAGAAGAATTTTAAATTTCTTTCACTCTTACTCGATTTGCGCGAAATTTAAAATTTCGCGCAAACATTTCAGTAATACTACCACACCACCTGGTGAAGAACCATGGTGGTATGAACTAGAGGTCTCGACTTGGAAGAATATCTCAAAATGCAAAAAGCAGCGCAGTTTTTGCGTTGTGCAAATAAAAATGTTGTTATATGGCGTTAATTTGTTCAGGGCCGGCGCTATAGGTTTTGCCGCCCCCTATTCGGACATTAATTACTCTTTATATATGTTATGACTAATATCAGGTGTACAATCGACAGATATACTATAATATTTTGCTATTTTTAACTTCCCATTGGAAGTTATTGTAATGGGTCCGAAAATCGAAATCAAAAAGGAAAAAAAATTTTTATGTTTCAAGGTCACTACACTATTTTTACACTACTTTTAGAAAGATGTCTGTGTGTGTGTGTGTGTGTGTGTGTGTGTGTACGTATGTACGTACGTACGTACGTACGTATGTATGTGTCAATTTCTTTCTAAGACGAAATCTCGAGAACGAAAAATGATATCGACTACGTTGGGGTGCCAATCGACGCGTATTAACGTAAATATGATCTGAAAGGAATTTTTTTAAAATCGGTTCAGCCGTTCTTTTTTCTTAACCAAATAACCTCCAAAAAAGTAGATTTTACACAATATCTCGCGAATAAAAAATTATATCGACTTCGTAAGGGTGTCAATCGAGGCGTGTTAACGTCATTTTGATCCGACATAAATTTTATAAAAATCGGTTCAGCCGTTTTTTTTTTTTTAATTATTGTTAAAAATAAATAATAATTATGTTTTAATGATTAAAATGATTACTTTTCTGTGTAATATCTAATTTAATTATTATTATTAAATATTTATCAAACTGGGAAGTTCGTCGTGTGGACCTCAAGGGTCGCACTTTAGTCCTAATAAACGACCCACCTCACGGCTTGTTGCTACTGAAATCATATTTTTCTTAACATTATTTGCTAGTAAATGTATTAAATCATTTTGTAGTAGTACTACCCTTTCCAAGATAATGAAGCTATATTATTGTCCCGAATTCGCAATAAATGTTCGGACATCACTGCAGTGTCAAATTTTAGTTACCAGCAATTCTTTGTATCATTTCGTTGTAAGTTTGTATTTTTTTTGTTGAATAAAAATTCAAAATAATATTTTTCTAGACCCCAGCATTTGTTTACGTATCAATTTAATGTTTTAGCGCGTTGGCTAGCTGCCCCCACCACAGGGTTACGTTACGGGGTTTCAAAAGTTTATGTTATACGGTTATGAGGTTTAAAAAGTTTAGTTATTGGGTTATTGGCAACTACCCACACGGGCTGAGCATGACCTGCCGGCACTGTATATTGCTCAATCCTTTAATTTGCAAAAAAAAGAAGTCTACTTCTATATATAAGAAAAGTTACTTCGAGTTGTGTCGGACTGTTTAATTCAATGCTTTTATCAATAAAATTATTTGGAAACCTTACATTTATTTTATTTATTGTGGATTATAGACGCGTCGACAACTTAGGTCATTAGCGTCTTAAATACAACAAATATTATAACATATCACTTAAAAACTAAATTACATCACAAAACATCCATGAGCAGAGGTGGGACTCGAACCCACGACAGTCTGATTCAGAGGCCGCGACGCTACCAACTGAGCCATACTGTCCTCGGAAACCTCACAATCAATATGTTTGGATTAACAGGGATTTGGATTGGACGGATTATATTTGTTTTAGAATAATCACTACATTTATAAACAACATACAGACATTATAGTCATGGCCCATGTTTATTTTCCAAATTAATTTGTCACTAAAAGTTCAATAAACCTTTATGCACACATCTGGAGGGTCATTAAAACAAAAGAATTCAGTGTTATCATTTCTATCAACCTTCATATTTATAATCTTTAATTATAAAATAGTTAAAATTACAATAATGAAATTTCCTATATACTAGAATTGTATAGCTAATTATGTTTTTTATAAGATAGGCGTGATTATATCTCCGTTTACAAATGTCGATGGAAGTTCTAGAATTATTATCATTACATAAAACTGTCAGGTTCCTTGCACAGATTGTACTTTAAATATTTAAGTTATCATCCGGCATCCACCATTCAATTTTATTGGCGCCAACCTCAAAATTTCAGTATTTTCCTCTTTTTAGTGGCTTTTTTGAAGAAGGTTTTTTTAACTTATTTTATTTTTTACTTTTCAGTGGCTTTGCAATACGTGGTTTGCACGTTATTAACCGACTTCCTTGTTGATATTTGACTAGTACACTAAAAAAAGAAAACCACGCAACCGGGCAACTAGTTTTACCATTCCAATTCCACGGGGGAATGGTACTAATTTAGCTCAAAATTCACATTTCAAAATTTTACAATATTTTTACGTTTTGAGATCCGCCGAATCCAAAAAACATATTTTTGGAATAAGTCTGTTCGTCTGTAAGTCTGTTTGTCTGTGAGCACGATACAGGTCAAACGGCTGAGTGAATCGAAACCAAATTTTGGTTTGATGTTTGACATGTAAATATGAAGAGCCCTATTGTTTTAGGGGAAAATCGGCGCATGAGCACAAGAGATATGACCTATAACGTTTTTTCTGTAATAATGGTATCCTTTTCATAACGGTTTATTATTATTATTATTTTTCCAAGAAATTTGTAAAAAAATTTCTTTCTAAATATTATAGTTTCGTAAATATTTTGAAAATAAAAAAATCAGCTGATTTTTTTTCTGAAGTAATTTATCTGTCAAAAAGAAATGAGTTATCTGCATGTTATCTGACAGGCATGCTTAGGTTAATTTTTATCTGTGAAGCCATAATATGTAACTATGGAAACGAAAAGCAAATATAATATAAATATTTAATACTAGCCGTTACCCGCGTCATCGCACACGTTAATAGAAATTTTATTTTATTTATTATAATATTTTGCCAAATGTCAGTTTTTTTGAAGTTGGATTGGTCCCGCGTCCAATTGACTGGAATTTTTTTTTACTGTTGCGTAGGTACTTTGAAATAAACAATACACTTAACAGTAACACTTTAAATTTAATTTTTATGTATCGAAATTAACTGGCTAGTTATCTTTATTTATTGTAGATTATAGACGCGTCGACATCTAAGGTCATTAGCGTCTTTTCAACTACACTAAATAACAACTAACTTAAAACTAAATAACATCACAAAACATCCATGAGCGCAGGTGGGATTCGAACCCACGGCAGTCCAGTCTAGAGGTTGCAGCGCCAAGCACGCTACCATCTAGGCTATACTGCCCCCTGGCTAGTTATCAAACAATCATATTTAAAATATGATTTCATCATCAGCGAAGGTTGCCTCTTCTAGTATTAATACACTTTCTTTGAGCATGTTTCGTTTAGTAATGACCTTAACATTATACGTCTTAACCTTGCAGGTGCTGCGCGCGAAGTCATTAACGGGCGAAATAATGCAACCGAGACGACGAGGAACCTGTTCCTATAATATTATATTAATGCAGGTTCTAAACTCTACACAGCTTCTTCAAATTGAATATTATAATAATTACGTAGATATAACTAACTACATGACATAGGTAGTATACTTGCATTCTGTAAGGAATGTTTCATAAATTTTCATTTTTGTAAGGTTTCATGCCCATACCTTTTTATAAGGTTCTCTGTATGAAATAAATTTCTATTCTATAATAGCTGAAAGTATAGAAATGGACTTGGTACTTGACCGATTTTATTTTAGCTTTGTAAAAATCACCACCTATCAGAAAGCTAGTAGGTACAGCAGATTTTTTTATATTAAATTAAATTACCTGTGAGAAACACATACTGTATATTTTATACTATAACACTGCAAGATTAATAGTCAAATATCTGGGTGCCGAGCTTTGCTCGGATGAGTTCAAAAAAATAGTACTTGTATGCTGTGAGATATTATTTTCTCAAAATATTACTCCGAAACGAATTTATTTCTGAAACATAATTTAAATAATTGTTTCTGTTAAATATTTTAAATACCTATGTGTATTTTTAAGCGTAAAAACTAAGTATCAACTTGAATCAAGCATTTTTTCCTGTAAATATTACTTAGGTCGCCATTTTCAAATCTACCGCCGTTATTGTTTTGTTGACTGAAGAGCTCGCAAAAACCGATTTTCATAGATTGAATATCTTGTAAAAATGTTCGAATCAGATGAAATTCTGCTTGCCCGTTGCCGTTTCAATAATCCATTTTTAAACATTGATACCAAATATCAACTTTATCGAAGTACTTTTTCTCTGTGATGTCATCTTAGCAACTTTCAGTAAATTTCAAATATTTTTTTTGCATAGAAGGTACCTACTGAAAAACTCACAAAAATCGATTTTCGAAGAAATAGAATTCATATTATATCTTTTAATAACAAACGACAGACTATAAACCTGCAGCGCAAAACTTTTTTGCATGCATCTTCACCAAAGTTTTTAAAAATCGATGTGTTTTGATATACTGCATGCCTGCGTCGCTAGAAGTGCAAATTTTTAAACAAAACTTTTTTGTATGTATCTTAACAATAGTTTTCAAAAATCGATGTGTTTTTACACAGACTCGCGGTGCCAAAAGTGCGACCCTTCGGGCCGCCTATTTGTCATTATTTACATATTGTGCAAGACACTTCTTATATTAGTGTTCATTTACAGTTTTAACCCTTGTGATATATTATACAAAATCTATGTAGAAATAGGCTTCGAATCGATCTGACAAATTGACCGAGTTATAAATAAAAAAACTCTTTTTTTTTATTGCTCCCCCTGGGACCAAGATTCCTACCTAGATCGATTTCTCGCCCCGAAAAATCCCCATTCTGTAAATTTCATCAAAATCGTTATTCTTTTTTGAGAAAAAAAAGTCTAGGTAAGATTATACGTCACACTATATTTAACGTACATAATATACATATTTTATATAGGTAATATAAAAATAACATACTTAGGTATCTATTTATTTAAATATTAGTTAAAACTACTTACATAATTACGTTTAGTTTTTATTTCTGTTATTCTTTACTATACAAATAGTTCACGGATTATTTTAATAAGTTAAAAATTCTGTCAGATAATTTTGACATATAAATAATGAAAGTAGTTTGTTTTCTCCAAAGCCTACTCACGATATTACAATGTTTTGACAGGTCAAAAAACCGTTTTTAAAAATGATAAAATCGATAGGAAAACGAATTTTTCCAGGGATGAGACCTAGCTAAATCGATTTTTTGCCCCCCGAAACCCCTTTTCGGTAAATTTGATCAAAATCGTTAGAGCCGTTTTCGAGAAAATATTTATATATATACATAGATACATAGATACATACAAGATTTACTCGTTTAATAATATAGGCCATAGGGGGATGTGATTAGATGCACCGTAAATAATTCACAATTAGTGAAATTAACATAAAAATACCACGACGTTATCGCCATGATATGTAGGTATATAGAAGGCTATATAAGAAAAATATAAATGCACCGCCGGGACTTGAACCCGGAACTCCCAATTTCGCGTCGGGAAAGTTTCCAGTTACTACACAGTGCCCAACAACGTACATTTAATCTTTCTTGTATATAGCAACGATGCGCAAGATGTACTGTGAGAGCTATTATTTTTTTATTTTTATACAATACAATTTATACAATTTTTATGTTAATTTCACTAATTGTGAATTATTTACGGTGCAGGAATCTAATCATATTGATAATTAATCTCACTGTTAGAATTTTTTAAACTTAGGTACTACGTAAAAATTAAAATAAATTATTTCACTGGCTCATATTTTACATAAGAATCACATAAAAACTGCAACTGAAATAGACATAAATTTTATATTACATTAGTAAACAATAGGAAATTAAAAATAATGCGTTTTTCTAGAATAGAAAACACGTGTTATATTATTTGAACTGTACATTATTTCTAAGTTCACCTTTGTGGTCAGACAGCATAAAAAATAGGAAATGTTTAAGATCTTATTTTAAATATTTATACGGAATAATTGCTACGAAACTTCCCGGAATAGAGTTAGCCACATTTAATACCATTAGATGTCTTCATATAATAAACAATTGTAAAACATTTATTTTATCTGTTAATCAATTTATTAAATTAATTACATTTCTAAGTAAACAGTCAACACGGAAATGCTCAGATTTTCAAAATCTGATAACTATTTAATCACAAACAGCAACACTTACACATAATCACCTAATGTTTTTACTTAATTTGGAGAGAATTTTTTTTTTACAAAATCAATTTTATATCTCAAATAATAAATACAATACAATTTTTTTTCCATCCATTTTGGAGCTACGACGCCACCGACAGACAGACAGACATACAAAGCTCACAACTGATTATAATATTTTAATAGATTAGTTAAAGAATAATTACACAATTGCCAATTATTTTAATACCGCATGATTGTATAGATAAAACATAATATAAATTTCGAAATTAAAAATAAATGGCAATGACATTTAATTTAATTGTGTGGTTAATCTAAGTAATAAAAAATGATAAAAACTGTACTTTTAAGCAAAAAATAAATTTCAGTTATCATCATCAGACATAAGTCATCAATACATAATATTATTATAAAAAGTATATCTATCTGGCTGTCTGTCTGTGTCCGATTTTCTCCGTAACTGAACTGATTTTGTTCCGGTTTTCACGATTAAATAGATTGACTCACGAGGAAGGTTTAGATGTATAACTGAAATTGGCCGGACTTCGCTCGGGTGAAAATCGGGAGTAATCTCAGAAGACTGTTTTCAATTTTTTTTCACTGTTCGATAGGTGATACTTTGCTTTAGGACATAGGCTATAATTATTGGCCGGCCCGGCTTCGTCCGGGTGAAAATCGAGGGTAGGGGAGACCGGGGTTAGTTGACTATATGGGTAGGTTGACTAATTGCCGATAGTTCCACTATTAAGTATTTGAGGGCACTGCTATCGCGATGTTCAAGAACACAGGAATGAAGTTCATCATTGTATGTGCCGCCGTTATAGATATTCGCACAGTGTTTCAAGAAAAAATCAGAAATCTCAAAACATAAGTAATTATTTTTGTTCAAACTATTTGTGTATTATTGTCGAATAAATAATCTTTCACATTTTTTCAATAATATTTTGTGAAAATATGGTAAGTTTTAATATGATTTAAGGTGTATTGTTTTTACCGAAGTCTATTAATTTCTGACGTACGGCGCTCAAAATGTCAAATTGGCGGATGGGGCTTGTTGACTAAGCGGAGTCGGGGTTAATTGACTAAGGTTAATTGACTAGCTTCAATGCACATGTTGCAATAGATGGGCCCACAACAAATGCACCAAAAACTCCAATTTAACATTTTATGTGTGCATTAACTGTGGCTCAGATGATGATTTGTAAACTTTTTATAATTGTTTTTTATTTTGTAAACTTTTTGTAATTGCTTTCTATGTGAAATTAAACGTTTTTTTCAATCATGTTATTGTTTTTACCCCTCAAATACATGGGCGCACATACAGGGGGGGTCAGCTGTCCCCCCCGTCCCTATCTGCCGGTGCCCATAATCAAATATAATATAAAAAAAACCTGTATAGTCAACTAACCCCACCATGCAAGTCAACAAACCCCGCTACCGGGGCCAGTTGACTTACTCTGCATGCCTGTCTAAATATGGTAAAAAGTTTTATCTCGGTTCGATTAAAGCGATTTAAAAATTAAAATAGAATACCTGAACAAATTTACAACCTTGTGGTACATTTTAATTTGAGAAAATATGAACGGTTAATTTATAAAAAAATCTGATGTAAAAATTTAGTCAACTAGCCCCGGTCTCCCCTAATCTCAGAAATTATTGAACCGATTTCAAATTTTTTCACTGTTCGACAGGTGCAGTGCGTATGACTGGTGTGGGAGCGTGCTTAAAATGTATTAGTGATATTATTAATAAACCAAAAAATGATTAATCATTACAAGTAAATAAAATCGTTTCTTTGTTTATTTTTATTTATTGAAAATTATAGACGCGTCGACAGCGTAGGTCATTAGCGTCTTGATTACATTAAATAACAATTAACTTAAAACTAAATGACATCACAAAACATCCATGAGCGGAGGCTGGATTCGAACCCACGACAGTCTGATCCAGAGGTCGCGACGTTAACCACGGGACCACACTGCCCTCTCGTTACGTTGTGTCTAAGGACCAACGCATACCTACATGCCACATGTTTTGTATCGAAACCCGCGATTTAGGATACTACATCGAGATTTGACGATTTCTCAGCTAGGTACATACTCAAAATTTCTCCTTATACATACTGTTGTGAAATTCAGCGAAGAGTGTGCGACCTATTACGCTATTGGCAGGGGCGGATGGGCTCAACTATTCCGGCCCGGGAAAGTAAGATATCGGCCCGGCAGTTAACATGAATACTATAGATTTTTAATTTATATACATCACTGAGCGGGGGATTTGGTGGGGTAAACACCCTCTAGGCGAAGGGGGACCCGGAAAAATGTTTGAAAAAATAGAACTCAAAACCGCAAATTCGACGCAAACCTCTCAAAGTTATGTGACGTACACAATATTCAGATTTGTCAATAATCTGACTATTGTATATGCCACGTAACTTTGAGAGGTTTGCTTTGAATTTGCGTTTTGGGTCCTATCTTTTGGAACATCATTATGGCGAAAAAAACTCCCCTGATAATTAAGACAAAAACTTTCCTGCAATAACATTTATTGGTTTATTTATTTATTTATTTATTTATCAAAACAAATAAAATACAAAACCAATAATAATTTAATGTCATGTATACAAAAAAGAAATAAAGTAGTATAGGCGATCGGCCTCCGCGGACAGCGGTCTAGCGGGAAAATTCTCATAATCCCGGTGGGCTCATTCGCCCCTGGCTATTGGTAGCTACTTCTAATGATTTCGAAGCGACAAATGCTACTTTTTGTCGCACCATTTTGCAATTGTGCGACAAAAAGTAGCATTTGTGCTTTGGTCCTAGCTCTAAGTTTGAAATGTTGACTTACATGGACATTTTATGGGATACCTAGAACAAATTAGTTATTTTCATTATTTTTGTCTGTCTGTCTGTTTGTTTGTCTGTCTGTCTGTCTGTTTGTCAGTTTGTTACGCCTGCATTTAATTAAAACCCGGTCAAGTGCGAGTCAGAGTCGCGCATCAAGAATTCTGTACAATAATAAAAATAAAGAGTTAGGTAGGAGTAAAAAATTATAGTTTTATTGATTTAAGCTTGTTTTTAAAAAGTTTTTTTTAGTTATATTTTATTTTGTTATTTTTAGTGTTTCAAAATTAATTTTTAACGTAAAAAAATATATTAGGTAACAGAATATTTGATGAACGAAAAAACAAAAATATGTCGCTTAAAACCCGGAATCGAACCGGGTAACTTTATGTCTTCGGTGTAACACTCTACCACTAAGCTATTTTACGTTTTACGTTTTAAACCGTCGTTCAATCGACTGACTTGGTACATCTCTATAACTAGAATACTACTGTATAGAAGTACGGCATAATAATACGTACAATATAAAAATACGGTTAAATAAAAACATTATTTGATTAAAATTAATTGATTATTTAAATCTATTTATTATTTGCCAGGAATTATGCCACAACAACACACAATCTGTGAAATTTTCAACTAGCTACCTCTTACCGTTTGTGAGATAGAGCCCTGTGTTTATTTTATTTTATTTATTGTAGATTATAGACGCGTCGACAAATTAGGTCATTAGCGTATAGCCCTGTGACAGACGGACGGACGGACATCCTAGGCTCGGTAATAGGGTTCCATACGGAGGTACGGAACCCTAAAAAATTACTGAACGAATTTTGGTCGGACATTCACTATAATATGATGCCAAAAAACCGACATTACACGAGCGAGGCCGCAAGAAAGGCTATAATTATTTAAAAAATTTTAATAAAAGTATAAAGCTCCTGATGAAAAAATCGATTTGATTGCTTAAAAAAAGTTTGCTATTAATAAATTGTGCTAAAAAAATAGGAACATAAACTATATCTAATACGATTTGAATATAATTTATTATATAAGAATAATAAATAATTATCGGCTATATTAAAACCTTATATTTGATATAAAAATGTTCCACTGTCAAAAAGAAATAAAATTTAAATATTTATGAGTCATAAACATCGCTAGCTATAATTTGGTACAAAACTTGAACTAAAATGTAGAATATTCAAATGTGAATTTATAAGTATAAACTATTTATACTGTGTGTTTAACATTGTTTCCCGCATTTCTTTAGGTACCTACCCACTATCCCTTCATATAACAAAGTTAATAAAAAACGAAATATTCAAGAAGCAACGCAAAAGTAAATGTTTAAAATAAACATTTAATTCACAAAAAAAGCGATTTTCTTCTGCCTAATCCTTGTCATGAACGCTAAACTGTATCTTAGCCAATTAATAGTAAGAATGACAGAGACGTGAATTTTAATTTAGTGTTTTGAAATTTAAAAAATGTTTCAACAATTGATTAATTTATATATTGTTTTGTTATGTATCACGTTTTATACGGTGTAAAAACTAGCAGAATAAATATTTTTATAAGACAATACTATGTTGTCATGCGTCTATAATTTACAATATAATATATTTGTCTATACTCTATAACAACTAAATTAAAACAACTTCAATCTGGCCAAACAAAAAATAATAGGTATAAAAAGCACTATTAATCGGTAAAATAATAAATTTGCATAAAACTGGTTCGGTATTCTCTGAGGTGGACGAAGCAATTAAACAGTTCTACATTATATTTCATTGCTTTTTATGTTTTTATATAAAATATGCATTAAACATGTACAGAATGATTCCAAATTATCGAATTTAGATTAACTTTTTAAATAATTAGAATTCTTCAGAGAAAAACTTACTTTTCTATATTTTGTGTTATCAACTGTCAAGGTTATGCAATTGCCAAAAAGATAAATTACTACTATTACGTAATACGTATCAAAATTAAGTACTTTGCGCATTTCAAAAACTAATCAAAATGTATAGTTTTCTTGTAATTTTTGCCAGTCACTTTATATGCCCGGTTTCTTCAAAAATTTTAATTTTAGGAGATAAGGAAGGGGCATAGTCTTTCTAGTATTTTTTTATAAAATTATCCATTAAAAACACGTCAAAAAATTAAAAAAATATGTTTAGCATGCTACATGCTGAACAATTTTTTTAAATTTTCGTTTTATTGGCCGCAGTAGACGCATTTTTTGTATAAAATGGCTACTGGAATATCTGCAGACGGCAATACTCTAGTAGCATAGTTAAGTACCTACATACCAAATTTCAAGTTTCTAAATTCAAATTGTTTAAGGTACGTGCAGTATGGAGCTGGGATTCTAGATGGTAACAGAGATCATAGCAGGGCTTGCTTAAATTAATGCATTGTTATATGTATATGCGAGAGTACACAACGAAGCAGTGAGTGTAGCAGGTATAAGCGCTGTTACAAGAGCTGCTAGATACAAGAATGTATCTCACAATTCTTTCAGCGCGCTGACTACTACAATCAACGTATGACAACTGTCAAATAGCCCTTACAAGTTTCGCAATGGATGTGACTAGTTTAATAAATGAAATTTTGCCAGTTTTTCTTTAATTTGTTTCGAATTTTTTCTAAGACGTATTTAAAAGTATAAGGTTCAATCCGTAAATATTCAAAAAACAGGTTTGGTAAAATTTTAATTCTTGGTATAAATGATGAAATTCGCCATGTTTAGATCGTTTTCTACTAATAGGGTGGACATGATAGCTCCTACCCAAATTTGTATTTAAAATATACCACTTTGTAGTAGAAGAACACAAAAATTCGTCTTCGCTATCTGACATTTCAAACGCGACTTAAGCTTGTATCAATGCTAGTATCAAAGCTTCGTTGTGCGCTTATAATTTTAGCCACCATCTACCATACATGCTACCATCTAGAATCCCAGCTGCGTACTGCACGTACCTTTAGGAGTTAGAGGACCGAAACCGACTCACAAACGGAAGAACAACTGCGTCTCAATACAAAGTTTCCGTTTGGTACGGAACCCTAAAAAACCAAAAATAGTTTGTTTTTTAATTTTGCTAAAATCTGTAAGTAGTGAGTATGTCCACAGTTTATCGATGAGTCATGACACTGGAAAAACAACGGAATTATATATTTTTTATTTTTAAACTGCATAATTATTTTTTTTTAAATAACATTCGTAAACCAATGAATCAAGACGTCAGACGTTCGCCACGCATCAGTCACCACAATTCTCAAGTGTATTTGTACTGTATTTAATATTACATACCTGTTGTTAACTTCACACCGCGTAGTCAAAGGTTTATTTATGCCTAAGAGACCACGTGACATATTTTAGAGTTATTTTGGTCAGGGTCGGCCCTAAGATTGCTGGGGTCTCTTGGGAAAACTAGGCTTAATTGTTTCACTGCATTGTTATTTCATTTTTATTATAATTTATACGAGTATTTTTACTCTGCTGTAACCACGAAAATTGTCATTTCTGTTTGACCATGTATTCCCGATTTTAAATACATTATCTCAATTCTCAATATACATATATAGGCTGTTTTCGAACTAATTATTTTATTTTTAATGGATTATATTACGGGTCAAAAGAAGACGATTAGTGTTAAAACACATTAATAAAATTTGTATAAGAAAGGATTATCTAAATTGAATTAGTTTACATGATACTATAATTTATGGGGAAGTGCATCAAAATTATCATACAACTTTTACTAAGGTGTTTTAATACTAATCGTCTTCTTTTGGCCTGTATTATCAACCATTAAAAATAAAATAAATAGACCGAAAACATCCCACACAAAGCAGGAAATATGTCTGTCCGGATAACGTAGCCCCTTTCCAGATAAATTGAAGCGTTGAAATATAGCATATTTGCATGGATAGTGTCCCTAAACAAACGATAACAACTAACAATCCAAAATCCATAAATTCTTAATCTAAAGCAGGGGTTTCCCAAAGTCGGGGTCGCGACCACAAGTGGGGTCGCGGGCTGATTTTTTAGGGTCACGGCCTGTTTCCGTGATTATAGAATTTATAACTCTCGTCATTATAGCAGTAAATTCAAATAATAGAAAAAAATCTTTTAATTTTCAATTTCTATATTACTTTTACTGTACTTTTTTATACTTAAATTCTTGAATAAACGACATAAATTGCTACATTTTTTTACTGAAAAATCTTTTTTATAGACTATTTTGTACATTGTGGGGAAAAAATTTTTAAGGGTCGCGAAGGCTTTTGCAATTTTAAATTAGGGTCATGATTAAAAAAGTTTGGGAATCCCTGAATTCTAGAGGATGTGAAGTATAATATGGACAACAGTTTTTCGGTAAACTGTTATTACTGCAGTAATACTATTTTAAGCACTTACTTAAAATAAACAAAACGCCTTTATCTTTAATTAAAATCAATTCGTAATGAATTATTGAGTATGTAATCTCAAGATAAATTTTAGCTAAGGAAAATAATTTTGAAAATATTACATTAGAGAAACAGAGATAATATAGGCTGTAATTTCCGAACAAACCGTGTAAAAACGGCTAGTTATTTAATAACTCGAGAAAACACTGTTAAATGCGCGATTCATCAAAAATGTTCGCATGGTCCGGTATTTTTCATTTGTTCCGTCTGTGTCCGTTAATGTTTAAACATACCTTTAAATAAATAATATGTATTAATGAGTATCTACCTTGAGAATATACTGTAAAATAGCACCGTACCTGTACACATGTTATGTTTGTTAAATAAGATTATCAAACCAGATATACGCGAATATAACAAAAAGTCAGTAGTTAATTAATGATACAGTGATGTTCCCAGACCAGTTCCTCACTATTGTCCGTTCAATTGAACCTGACATAAAAGTGCCAGCACAAGTTTATTTATTGGAGATTATAGACGCTTAAAAATTTTTTCGTTTCGAAGCATATTGGAAAAAATCATTTTACCAACCAGTGGTCACAGTCAGGATTCTAACCTTGTCACGGTTGAGTATTGTAAGCTCATTCCGCCGCGAAAGTGGAAAGGTTCAGGTTAGAATCCTCACTGTGACCACTGGTTGGTAAAATGATTTTTCCCAATATGTTTCGAAACAATTATATAATTGGCTGCTCCTCAACGAAAAAAATTTTCAATTGCATTTCAGTCGTATAAAACTATTATTTATCTTATAGACGCTTAATAACTGAGGTAATTAGCGTATATTTACATCAAATTAAATTAAACGACATCACAAAACATCCTTGGGCGGAGATGAGATTCGAACCAAGATGCTGTCAAATGTACTAAACATTAGCTGTATATTCTTTTTTAGTTTGAGGACAACTTGGTGTAACGGTTAGCGTAGTGGCCTTTGGATCGAACTGTCGTGGGTTCGATTCTCATCTCTGCTCAGGGATGTTTTGTGATGTCATTTAATTTAATTTGATGTAATTAGACGCTACTGACCTTAGTTATCGAGCGTCTATAATCTACAATAAATTAAGTTAGGTGTATTTTACCATGTTAAGACACATAATCGGAAAACTTATTTGACACTATTTGGATAAGAATTGAATTTTTCCCGTTCGTTCATTATTCTTTATAAATATGCCAAATTTCAACTCATCTAAGAGTGAGTTAAATTTGCACCCACACAAACATATTTTCAATTTTATAAACAATACACAGATTGAGACAACAATAATTAAAAACTCGGGTCGCAGTGCCAAAACCCTGCCGACAATATAGTGTATTTGCTAATACTGGCATTGTGGCTTTATTATGTGAACTTAAGTTTGTTTTTGAACAAAATAAAAAATGTAACCCCTTAATACATCCCTTAAAATAATATTTTTTTTCTTAATTTCAATATTTTTATCAATGCAACCTCGGTACCAAATTAAATACACCCTTCAGTAAGTAAAGCACTATCCGCAAACTAGTGTTTTCATAAAATTTGTAAGTCCGGTCCTGTCGGGCCGATTTTATTAAAATTTTAGCAGCACATTTTGATCTTTATTAAAAGGTTAAATTTCAATTTTGAAACAATTCTGAGAATTTTTTCGGCATTTTTGGGCCCAAAAACATTTTTCAACCCCTAAAAACCACCCTTAAAATAGTCCGATTGGGCCCATTTTAAATAGGCTTCGTGCGGTGATGGATTTCAACGTGCCTACCAAATTTCGTCAAAATCAATTAACTCTTTCGAAAGTTATAGCCCGCACACATATATATATATATATATAAATATATAAATATATAAATATATATATATATATATACATATATAAACAGACTTTTCCAAAAATGGTGCCAAAGTGTTCAGGAGGCTATGAAACGTCGAGAAATTTTGGTCCGACCCCTAGGTCCCGCCATCCGACCGACGCCAATAGTGTATGTGCCATATGGCAAATACACTAATAATAGCTGGTATATACGAATTGTCAATTGGTCTGACCCCTAGGCTGTAGTAAAGGGAGATCAAGATGGCTTAACCCCCTCCCCTCCAAAGCCTAATAGTAGTTTATACAACTAGGACGTGAGAGGTGAAGTTCGAACGCGAGCCGCAGTCGAGAGTACCGACACCCCGAGCGTCTTATACATTATTTTTTGTAACACAAATATGAAATATACAACATTTTCAACTTTATAGAGCTTTATTAAATTAATTTGGAACACAGAGATCTCACCGACAGCTAAAAACATTGACCTTGATCCAAGATTTATTTACTTCATTACCATAGCAACTATATTCCTATATTTCTCGTATAGCATAAAATATGTATTATTGCGCGCTAACGTCACCGTCTACATTTTACACACGTCTATAGCTTTGCTGTCGTATCACATAAAATATGTATTATTATGCGTGTGCTATATATAGGGTGTCCTCAAAGACACTTAACACATGCCTACCACATGTTCCTGAGACCAAAATAAGCCGATTTAAGCAAACTTACCTTCTTACAAAATTGCTTAGTTTGGTCGCTATACGGCCCTGAAGTTACAATTTTGAAATCGTTTTTTTGTTATAAATTTAATGGCTTGTGATAAAATTTGGCACGCTGACATAGTTTTATTTAACAAAAAAACCCGTATCAAAATTATGATTAATATTAATCCATAGGCGTAGAACTCAGGTTTTTTAATATTTGAACGTTTCAAATTTCTACGCCAATGGAAGAAAAGGGGTTTAAGTATAAAATTTAGATTCAGTAACTTATTTGCTACAAAAAAGCTACTCTTAATAAGACTCGATTACTCTCATGGTTTTTGAGAAATTTGTATTTTAATAGTAAGCTGATCACTAATAATACGTTGATAATAATAAGTTGATCAATAAACAAATAAAATGGCCATGCTTTTTTCTAAGAATAAAACTGGAAATAATGAAGAACTTATGCAAAGAGTAAATTAATTTTCTTCGTCGTATAAATCTTTGTATGCGTGAAAATGGTGGACACTTTGACCACTTTTTATGACATATTTATTTTTTCTATTCATGTTTTAGTAACTTTACTTCATTTTGTAAAAATTACTGCGAATTATTAAAATACAAATTTCTCAAAAACCATGAGAGTAATTGAATCTTATTAAGAGTACCATTTTTGTAGAAAATAAGTTACTGAATCTAAATTTTATACTTAAACCCCTTTTCTTCCATTGGCGTAGAAATTTGAAACGTTAAAATATTAAAAAACTCGCGTTCTACGCCTGTGGATTAATAATAATCAAAATTTTGATATGGGTTTTTTTGTTTCATAAAACTATGCCAACGTGCCAAATTTTAGCAAAATCGCACAAGCCGTTTTAAATTCATAATAAAAAAACGATTTCAAAATTGTAACTTCAGGGCCGTATAGCGCCCAAACTAAGCAATTTTGTAAGAAGGTAAGTTTGCTTAAATCGGCTTATTTCGGTCTCAGGAACATGTAGTAGGCGTGTGTTAAATGTCTTTGAGGACACCCTGTATATTATTTTAAGCAGCCCACTAAAGACACGAAACGTTGTACATTTCATATATGTGTTACAAAAAAAATATTTTTTGTACGATATGTTGCGTGCGAATGCGTTCAAACAATTATGTTTACTGACCCGAGCCACTTTTATTTTCAAATTCTGTTTCGAAAATTCTGATCTTCAAGATTTTTTTTACTTTGGGTTTAACTATGCCTACACAACCGTAACAGCTGGTGATCTTTAAAAATATATCTTCATAATAAAAACTTAGCGGCTATAAGTTTGCTGTACGAACGCTAAAATAATCTAGTTCTTGGAGTGTCAAATTTTTTGTACCGATTTAACATAATATTATACAGCTATTTTAAGGCATTTGATTAAGTCACTATCTAATTATTGTATCTATATAATAAAATGTCGAGGCCAATGAACTGAAAGTGGTCTAGTAACTTTAAATTAATAACACAAAATAATGATTATTGATTTCCAGATAAAACAAAATCGGATATTTTTATTATACCAGTTTACAAGAAATTCACTGTACTAAATATTGACACTTACCCACATTTCTGTTCTCTTAGATCTACTTGCACTAAATTTTTAACGATTTAACTGAGGTTTAAAATTTGGAGGTTTAAGTTTTACAGTAAATTTAAACCTTTTATAGGAGGCTTAAAATTTTAAACATTGCTTAAACAACGGAAAAGAACACAAAGTTTTTTAAATCACAAATATTTGGTAAAAGTATGATAGTTGAACACCTGAGTTTTTTAGAGTTATAAAATTTAGTTCTATAAAAAAATATCGTTCATTTGCGCAAATAAATGGGCTTCAAAAATTTAACTAAAGAACTACTTTTGTACGTCAGAGCGCGTGTCGTAAATCAAAAACTTATAAACTGCAATACCATAGATAAGAGTGCAATACTGAATTCAATTTTACATTTTAAAGGATCGTAATTTATCAACTTATATAATTCGAACGTTTAGGACTAGTGCAGACGTAATAATTAAAACATAGTTCAACAGTGGCGTATCAGTTTGGAAAGTAGCATAACTAATAATATTGAGTTATAGTTATGTAATATGTTACGCACGATACTTTAGTAAAAAAGTGGTCTGTGCAGACCTCCGTTCTGAACTGAATGATTTCTGTCCTTGTTTGAAATCGACCTGCGCAATCCTAGATAAACTGAACGTTTAGGCCAGTTTGCATAGTTTAAACTAGATTTTAGCAATGGCAACAACTAACAACAGCGATAAATTCGTAAGATTTCCAAAAATCTTTAAGTTGCTGTTATTCGTTCATAATGTAGATTTACATTTTCTCATGCATGTATCTTTCTTGTCAATGTAGGAACTGTTTAACTTTTTTCCAATAATTACAAGTTTTCTACGTCCATACATAATAAGTAAAACATGAAAATTTTTTTTTTCCTTTTCAGCAATCTATCTTTATACAATTTAGTTTATTTTTTGTCATTATCGAGGCACTGAACTGATATAAAACTAAGTGCGTGTGGAAATGGTTAAAGCAGCCCGGTGGGCTTGTGCAGACTTGACCTGCGTCGAGCCAGCGCTAGTGCGTGTGTATCCGGCTTTACGTAATAAAAAGTTCTAATGCAAACACATTGAACGATATTTTGTCTTATAGATGCTGAACGTCCCGTGTCTACGCGGATAATACAAACATGCCTCCACATTCTGAGACGACTCCTCTGACCAAAACCTACAGCGGAACTTAGCATCCGCCCTCCCCCCGGACATAAGTTCATTAAAATTGTGCGTTAAGAGAGGCTGTGGAAATTGAAAATAAAAATGTGTGTGGAATGAAATTGGTCCGGAGTCGAGATATACGAGCCGAAAAAAAGTTCGCCAACGTACGATTGAACGAACGAACGAACGTACGTAGGTACACACGCACAGACATCTCTCTAAAAACAGTGGATTCAGACTCTAGGGACCTCAAAAAGTCCAGATATGTCAAACAATTTCATTCGTAAAATCGGACCCATTACAATAATTTCCAATGGGAAGTTAAAAAATTCGATAAATTGAGTGTGTCAAGACGTTGAGAGTATCAATCAATTCCGGACATACGTTTCAATTCGGACAGTCTCCCTTTACGCACAACTGAGATACCTAATTAATTAGACGCGCAATTTTAGCCTAATTATTAGCAAATTTTATGATTTGAAACTTTTTGTGCCAATTTTCAATGAACAAATATATTCTTCACAATTGTAAATTCACACGATATATTATGTGTGTGTGTGTAACCCATGTCTTATCATAAACACGTGTCTGCATGTGTGTGTGTGCGTATGTATACAGGGTACAAGTTTACAAACTATATAAACTTAGGTCAATCACGTATCAGTGCGGGTCTGAGTTGTGGTCTTCTTGAAAAGTGTTGCTTGCTGTAAAATAACTTGTGCCATGTCCACCCTGAAGTGACTGTGACAGTGTTTTGTCCAGACTGTGACAGTGTTGTGTTGTGTCGCGTGCTTCAATTTGATCAAACGATATCATGTAAATTATTATTATATTGGTCCACAATTATATATCAATAGCTTAAGGCAGTTTTAAGATCCATAACATTTTGGAATTTTGTGGTTTAATTTTTTGGTCAAGATTCGTATCAACAGCATAATATACTGTTCCGTAACATTTCGTCAGCTATAAATCAAAAAGGCGTACCTGAAAATTTGGTCTTTGCTGTTTTTTTCTTTATTGTGATTATTAAGTTGTATAGGATTTTTTGGAAACATTTTTGCTGTTAAATTATATAATTTGATTGCAAAATTTTTTTTCCAAAAAATCCTATAATATCTTCAGCCGTACTAAACTCACAACGCATTAAGTTGTATAACGACGGCAATTTAGGCACTTTGTGGTATTAATTCACCATAGCTATTCATATACATTTCAGTTATGTGACTTTCGTCGTTATTTTGCTAAAGAGGCTTATCTCAAAATTTGGCCGAAGTCCATAAACATGTCCATCTTTGTTGTGATAAAGTTTTAGTCTAAAGTTATAAAAATGGCATATAATATATCTCTCCATCTTAATAACGCCGATTTAGAAGTTTTGTGAAATTTATCTATTAGACAGTTATCTGGATCATATTCCTATTAACATTTAAACATTTTGAAAATCCATAATATTTCGTCGTCCTTAAAACTAGAAGACGTACTTTAAATTTAGCCATTGCTTAAAAACATAGCGATTATCGTTGCTTCTTTCTTTTACAACAAAGCTCTACTCTAAAGTTACAAAAAACGATACAGGCCTTCCCATCTTAACGGCGACGGTCTATGATTTAGGCCTTTAGTGTTGCTAATTTGAATATAATTTTTAAATGTTAAATAAATAAATTTACGCTTATTTTAATAATCAGTAATCAAAGTAAACGGCCCGACACAATTCGGGTTAGCTTTCTCACATAGGAAATTATTTAAGCCTGTAGGGGTACCCCTGCAGGAACTAGTCTACGAGGAACTATAGTCGTGTTATCTTATAATTCTCCTACATTTGATCTAGAACTGATAGTGAGATTTTGCCTCGGGGTGTAACCATCCTGAATACACATACATTTTCGACAACGTAGGTCATTAATGTCTTAATTACATCAAATTACAATATCATCAATGAAAACTAAACGACATCACAAAATATCCATGAGCGAGGTGGGGTTCGAACACACGACAACTTGATTCAACTTGATCCAAAGGCGACCACAGACAAACGGACAGATGACAGCAGACATTTTTTTAAAATCACTTCTTATGGATTCAGGGGACTTGAAAAGTATTCCGGCTTCAGAATGGCCAAGCGTGTAGCAATGCTGTTGTTTACATGGCGTTACTATGGTTCCTCTATTACAAGTCCCCAGTTCCCGGATTCTAACCCGAGAGCTGGTAAAAGTGTCAATTGGATTTTGAATTTATTATTAAAAAAAAAATAATGAATCGAAAATATGAATTGGTGCTAGGTCCAAATAACCTTAGCTGTTGGTGGTCTTAAAACACAATTTTTTGAAAAGTATTCGAATAAAAAAACAATGTAGGTATATTATGTTCTTTTAATATGCTGTGTTCATTTATCATTTCTAATTTAAAAAGTAATTAATTAAAATTTAAATCAGTTTTATATCCGTGCAAGTGTAATTAATTTTTTGACTTATGATAATTTAAAGCGTAAGTGGTACTTTGCGGTTATAATGTTTTGCATTTGGTTGTATACATGCGATGTCCCATGACTTAGGCCATAGTGCAGGTGGTTATAGTACATGCAAAAATAAGGCATTTGACACAAACTTGCTATAATAAAATGTTGCTCGTTTGGGAAATTCAGGCTGCGTTAAGATAAATAAGCCATATTTTCAAAGCCCTTTGATATACAGGGTTGAAAATTGATATGAAATATAAATTTAAAAATGAAAGGCTGGACATTTTAATGTAAAAAGGTATACTTCATTCACTTCGATATTTCGAACTGCTTTCAGGATATTCGGGGTTAAAAGTTACGCGGCACAGTAAAATAAACGGCAGATTAATAATTTATTTTTTATTAATTAATATTACGTTATCTGTTTCTTCGCGCAATTTACTTTAAACAAGCAAATAATATATATTTTTGACGAAGGAATACGACTAATGTCGATGTTCTCACTTCGACTTATTAGCTCAATCAACGAAGATACGAAATTGGCAAATAAATGCAATAAATCGTGTAGTCTGGATTATTATTTTAAGTGGTAGGGGTGACCCCCAGGTATAACATACTAAAAGTCCCCAGCCGGTGGATGCGAGTTTTAGGCGGGAGGGGGTGAAAAGATCCCATTTTTTGGTTTTTATATAGGTACTCATACAATGCGTTTTAAGAAACACTCGAAATCGCTATAACTTTG
The DNA here is from genome assembly GCA_039654895.1 of Mongoloraphidia duomilia. Classification (NCBI taxonomy): domain Eukaryota; kingdom Metazoa; phylum Arthropoda; class Insecta; order Raphidioptera; family Raphidiidae; genus Mongoloraphidia; species Mongoloraphidia duomilia. The sequence continues at coordinate 14,626,523 of CM077524.1, forward strand.
GAAAAAATAATAATATGACGATGTTTGAGTTGTCATTTGAAAACCAAAGAAGTCCCGTTCAATTATAATTTAAAATTTTGAATATGCGTTCGCTAGTTTATTTAAAACTCTAACATCGAAAAAACGTATAGCAACATTGAAATATTTGACGCGTAGTCCTATGGAAAATGTTGTACAACCAGAGTTGGAAAAAAAGTTAATTGAATTTGCAGATTTCTTAAGCTTCGGTGTTTGGCGTCCCACCAATCCAAGACACAGATGTGGTGACCCTTGCTCCTTTGCTTCGGATTTTTTTTTTCACATAAAAATTCAGCTATGACTAGTGTTGCCAGGTCCGATTTGTTTTAAATCGGGGCAGAAGGTAAAACAAATCGGGATTTAGGGTTGTAGATCGGGACAAACAAAAAAAAACAACGTTTTTTAAATAAAACTTTTATTTATTGCGTTTCGCAACTAACATTACAAGTAGGCCTATGTCAGAATTTAATCCTACATAATAATAGTCAGACTTGTTGGACTAGTAGAAATTTAAAAAAACTCGGGTCGCAGTGCCAAACCCTGCCGACAATATAGTGTATTTGCTTTTATAGGCAGTGTGGCTTTATTATTTGTTTTTAGACAAAATAAAAAATTTTACCCCTTAATGCACCCCTTAACACAACATTTTTTCTTAATTTTAATAATAATACCAATTTAACAAAAAATAGGTAAGTATTACAATAAAATCGTAGTTTAAGTATTAGGTAATTATTGACTTTAATAGAAGTTTAAATAATTAATTTTTTATTAAAATTATATTTTTCGTTAGATTTTGCTGCCTTTAAGATCGCCTTGTTTTTTATAAAGTAGTAATAAATTTATTGATTTATCGGGACATTTAGCGTCCCGATCAGGTGCAAATCGGGACGCGTCCTCAGACCCTGAAAATCGGGACGTCCCGCGCAAATCGGGACACCTGGCAACCCTAGCTATGACCCATCTTAATAAAAACCCATTAGTCGCACTTCGCAACCCATACTTAGTGGACAGAATAATTTCAATAAAACAGATACAAATGGGCGAACACTGTAACTATGATTAAAATGCATAAATTAAAAGCAAGTAAATAACCTTAGTATTTAACTCTATCTGACATACTTTTATTGTTCCGTAACCCACTTCGATACAACGTTTTTTGTTTACACTATTCATGTATAACAAAGATCTTAACTAACTAAACTATTATTATACTAGCTGTCCCCGCCCGGCTTGCTTCACCCGGGTGCTAAGAATTTATGATTTATTATCCTCCCCCGCGAGAAATTCTCCTCCTGCGAAGCGAAGTTCGGCTAGTGATGTTTATAATATTAGTAGGATTCCGCCTATACACTAAAATGCAAAAGAATTTCAGAGTTACGTTTTGTTACTATCCCACAAGAATTATCCCCTCCCACGAGAAATTTATCAAAATAAAATATAGCCTATATCATTCAGGGATACTGTAGCTTTCTATTAGTGAAAGAATTTTTAGAATCGATTCAGTAGTTCCAGTAATCCCCCCCTTGAAAAATTCTCCCTCTACGAAGCGAAGTCGGGTTGGTGATGTTTATAATATTAGTAGGATTCCGCCAATACGCTAAAATGCAAAAGAATGTCAGAGTCACGTTTTGTTATTACTATCCCACAAGAATTACCCCCCCCCCCCGCGAGAAATTTGTCAAAATAAAATATAGGTAGCCTATATCACTCAGGGATAGTGTAGCTTTCTATTAGTGAAAAAATTTTTAGAACCGGTTCAGTAGTTCCAGAGATAAGAATTTATAATTTATTATCCCCCCCAGTGAGAAAGTCTCCCCCTGCGAAGCGAAGTTGGGCTGGTGATGTTTATAATATTAGTATAGGATTCCGCCTATACGCTAAAATGCAAAAGAATTTCAGAGTTACGTTTTGTTACTATCCCACAGGAATTATCCCCCTCGGCGAGAAATTTATTAAAATAAAATATAGCTTATATCACTCAGGAATAGTGTAACTTTCTATTTGTGAAATAATTTTTAGAATCGGTTCAGTAGTTCCAGAGATAAGAATTTACAATTTGACGAAACCAGTGTTCGAAACAAAATATTGTTATAAAATATAATTCTTAAACCTACAGCCCAAATCATTAAGATTTTGCTGAAATTTTGCACGTGCCTTCAGAACGGTTACACATCAAGGCAGAATTGGTCCTAGCTTAAATATGTTTTTCTCGGAAACGTTTCTAACGATTTTGATTGAATTTTACATGGATAGCGGATACTCCTTAGTACCAGTATGAGATGACATTACTAGTTCTTCCTAGAACATGCAGGGAGACAGGTTATGGGGGTCAGAATGCATGTATGCAGTAGGTATAACATATAGATAGACCTATTTCTATTATATGGAAAAGTTATTCCGGGTTGTGTCGGACCGTTTATTGTCTTTACTTTAGTTGTTGATTATGAATTTCTTTACACAGATGCAATAAAGTTGGTTTAGTAACATTAGCCAACAGAAGTGTATTTCAAAAACAACGTGACAACAGAGGAGAGCAAGGTGACTGCAACAGAAGACCCGTTGGTGTTGGTGTTTCTTTTTGCACCTGTAGTAACAACAATAACACACATACAAACATTAGATAATATAATATATGCACCTTTACATTGTCGAAGACAAATAATAAATTATAAATTATAGTGCTATTTTATAAATAATGACAATGAGAACAGTGATGTTGTTGACAACAATTAGTGTGCTACTCTGTGGTTTTACGTTCAACAGTGCAATAGCAGCGTCGCCTCACATAGTATTTATTGTTGCTGACGATTTAGTAAGTAATTTAGACTACAGTTTATACACCAAATTATTTTTGTACTATTTGTTAGAACTTCTAGGCTTGGGATTTGGGAACAAGCGACTGGGCCCTGTAGTCAGGGTCCATTCTGATTGGTCGAATATCCCATCTGGATGTCGTTTGACACACACACACACACTTAAACGAACGTAACAACTAGCTAGTGAACTCTGTATACTAAAATGGATAGTTGATAGCGAATAAAAAATGGGTTTTGTATGTGAAGAATGTTCAAACACATATTCTTTAAGACAAGCATTAATGTTCACAAAATTAGAATGAAAACTTCAGATAAGGCTTGTAATCTAATTCTTTCTATAAAAGTCGATCAGTTTCCTGACATTTCAAAATAAAACTTAATTAAAATTTATTTTTCCATTTCAAATTTTCAAGAGCACTGTTACTGTATAAATTTTGGACATCCTATTATCTCAAATATTAATCTTAAATTAGGTTTTATTTTGAAATGTTAAAAAATTGATCGACTTTTATAGAAAGAATTAGATTACAAGCCTTACCTGAAGTTTTCATTCTAATTTTGTGAACATTAATGCCTGTCTTGAAGAATATGAAATTGAACATTGTCCACATACAAAACCCATTTTTTAATCGCTATCAACTATCCATATTATAGTGTACAGAGTTCACTAGTTAGTTGTTACGTTCGTTTAGGTGTGTGCGTGTGTATCAAACAACATCAATATGGGGTATTCGATCAATCAGAATGGACCCTGACTGCAGGGCCTTGTCGCTTGTGATTTGGGAATTGTCGTGATCGTTTAAATATTGGTGTTATGAATACCGAGAGTCTGAGAGAATGTCGTTACAATATGACGATCCATGGTGATGGCATTATATGACCGATGACGTTACATGACGATCCATGATAACGTCATAAAACAATGACGTTACCGTTGCTCGCTACTTACAATTTCCAAACCACCAGGTCCCTGAGTCCAATTTGAGAAGTGACAAGTACACTTGGATCTTCAGCTTATTATTTGTATGCAAGGGTTATCTGGGTCAACTCATTTTTTGAATGAATGAGCAATTATAAATTATAGACGCTCGACAACTGACGGTCATATTTTCAATTTATGTTAATTTATCATTTCAAATAGGAGTGCAGGAATTCACAGACTCACGATGCAAAAAATATTGATTTATACTAGTAACAAAAATAAGAAAAATCGCAGGATAGTGGACAAAATATTTGATTTATTAATGTACATTTAATAAATCAAATATTTTGTCCACTATCCTGCGATTTTTCTTGATTTTATTATAATCACGATGGACACGATTTCTAATATATTATACTAGTAACAATATTTTTTTTTGAAAATATTATGCGTATTACTACTAAGTACATCTTTGTGAAATTGAGTTATGGATTTTATTTTCTAATATCCATTACCAAATTTCGTAATAAAAATTCAACACACATGATCGTATAATCCGTCGAAATTTTCCACTCAATAGATATGCAGATAGACGTCCTTCAAAAAATAATAATGAAGCTTAGTTCATTATCAAAAAAGTACTTAGAGAAAATTTTGTATCAAAAGATTTTTAGATAAAAAACACCATTGTCATTTTTCATTATGCAAATATGTTTCTTAATTGTAAATGAATACTTATATTAGAAATCGTGTCCATCGTGATTATAATAAAATTAAGAAAAATCGCAGGATAGTGGACAAAATGAATTGTAAATGAATACTTTTATACAACAATAATAATATAAGTATTTATGTGCAATTATCCAAATTTGTTTTCTCTAAGTATAATAATTCTCAACATAAAAATAACAACAATCCATAAAAAATCAATTTAACAACTTACATATTTATTTTAACTAATTCCATAAAACCTTGACGGTGTTTATTGTGTTGTTTGATAACAAAAAAGTTAATTCATAATTTGATAAATGCTGTTTTAATATCAATGCGTTCATAAAATTAGATAACTTAGACGCGTTATCACAAAACACACTTTAATATGTTTTAATTCATTCTTAGAGTTCCGTACCTCAAAAGGTTCAAAAGGAACCCGTATACGGCGTGATTTCGTGTCTGCATGTCGTAGTCGATTTTCACATTCATGTATGCCATAGACTTGATTTTGATACACTTATAAAGCTTGTGTGTCCGTATAGGTACGGCCCGTACGGGCACACAAGTATAGAGTATAGACTCCAAGAGACAGAATCATGAAAATATTTTTGTGTCTATTTTTTCAACCGGTCAGGGCAAAAATATTATTTTAAATGACAAGTTCCGTATTTCACCGATAATATACTCAATATTGATGCTAAAAGAAATTAGCAAATATTAATTTACGAGAGAATTACACATAATATGTTCCTTGATGTGCAGCTCACTTGCAAAGTTTATATTTTGTAATTTCTCTTCATACAGACAGAGTAAATTATTGATAAAACATGGAACAACAAATTAAAACATCATAAGTTACATATTATATTACACAGGTTATCCATTCTTGGTGATTACAATATAAAAACAAAATTGATCGCAGGTGGGTGGACGGGATCCGGTACCTTTACCCTATATTATTAGTGTTAATGTTACCTCATATTTTTTGTTCTTTGATGAAAAAGATAGAGTGTTTACATTTTCTAGCACAATAAATTCAATAAAGTTATGTCCTTGACGATATGCAACCGTTTTTTTATAAATCTATATTATATTACTTAGGTACCTGTATTGTATAGTGTATACAGTATGTAAACAGGTAAGCTGCACATAGGGAAATTAGCATTGGGAAAAAATGAATGGATCAGAGTGAGCCAGGGTTCATAATGTACGTATTTATATAGAGTTGCTATGGTTTTTTTATAGTGTTTTTATTTCAGTTTCTATTTTTTTTATTTTAATAGTTGTTTAAATGTCAAATAAAATAAAAATAATTGAAACTAAAATAAAAACACTAAAATAACCATAGCAACCCTATATAAATACGTGCATTTTGAGTCATGGCTCACTCTGATCCATTCATTTTTTCCCAATGCTAATTTCCCTATGTGCAGCTTACCTGTTTACATACTGTATATATTTTTCTATTTACGGATATATAGCTACTAAAGTTTTTGTGAATTCATATAGAAGGCACGTAACTTTGAAATGTATTTTTTACCCTACCCCCTCTAAAATAGTTGTTTACATGCATCATGTATGTATGCATGTAAAGTGACCCTTTACAGGCCGTGTGCGGGAAAGTAGTAGGTGCCCTAACTAATTCAATAGGTATAGTATTTATCCAGTTACGCGTGTAAATGATACTCTTATGCTGAGTTTATCGTACAATTTAACAGGCTGTTTTTTAATCATGTTAAATTTTTATTGCTACTTGTTCATTGGTTGCTGCGTTTTCATTTTAACAGAGTGATTAAAAAATAAAATTGCACGATAAACCCAGCATTAGCCTATAGTCTATAATATTAAAAGTTTTGATTCGCCATAGAAGAATTCTTTAATCTGCTATCATTATGCAACAAGGATTACCGATCTGCTGTTTCGATTTTTAAAGGAAACCGGTCTTGACCGGTTTATTTGATTTTATTTATTTGTATACATTTAGGCCCCTTTACAGCCTTAATGGTTTTTTCTTTATATCTTACTACATTATATTACATGACACAGTTTATATTTTGTACTTATAATGATATTTTATTTTATTGTGTCAAATTTTAATTTTGCTTTTATTTTGTTGATTTTGCTTTTATTTTATTGACTTTACTTTTGTTTTGTTTACATTCTGTTTCCTTACAGACGCTAATGACCTCTGATGTCGAGCGTCTATAATTAACAATTCATTCATTCAACAAGGATTACAAAAACTCTGCTACATCGTGGAAATTTCGCACTATATTAAAAGTAAAGTTTGCTACACAAATGAAATTTGAAAAATTTTGAAAATACCTACTGAAAATGACGACAAAAGCAGCTAGTTTATAGGGGGTAGGACAAAAATTACCATCTCGTGCGCAATGATATTATCGCTTGTTTTAACATACTGTCACTACTCGTCAGTATTATACCTCATTACACCACTAAATTACTATTATATTATACTGTTTTGTATTTTGTTGATAATTATACTTTACATTGTCATTATATTCTGTATCAGCTCGAAATCAATCAATTTTTATGTGCGTAATCTATATAAATAGAAGACCGGTTTCAGTGTTTTAAATAAAACAAGATCTTCATATAATATAAAAGTTTTTTTCCAGTTTCTAAATAGCAAAAAACAGCTTAACGTCATCTTTATTAAATTTATGCTAATAGTTCTTCTGTGTTAGTCGGTAGATACATACTGTACTCGAAACAATTAACGATATTAAGTACCTACTATTTTCTTTTTTGAAAATAATGCTATCAACTGTAGTATAACAGTTTGATTTTTTTATATGAGTTTTTAAGTTTTGACGTTGCCCAGTCTCTGGAACTAGGGCCTTTATTAAGGATCTGAAAAAGCTTGTCTTGTTCCAAATTAAATGAGTATTTCGAGACAAAAAATTCGTGCATTTTTTTCATAAAATTAAATTCAGTCGTAACCTCATTGCATGCCACTGGTGTGTCACATTTACATGAAAATATCTGCAGAAAATAGCCAAGCATGCAAAATTTTGTTCGATTTGCAGCTTTTCCTCGAAAGATATGATAAAAAAATGATTTATTTTTATAAACTTTGACACCCTGTATCTTACTTTGGAAACAAGTGAGAGGCTTTTTGTTGTTTTTCAGACTCAGAACGACGAGAAGAATATTTTGTCAAAATATTCAATGTTAAAACTGAATCACTCTGTATAATTTCAACGTCAACCGTCTGGCAACATAATAGTAGCTAAAAACAGTGAGCTTCTTCGAATATCATTGACTAATTGTTAAACATTAAAAAAATAAATTATTCAAAATGTTCATTTGTAGTCTTCCTTTCTTGTGGAGAGTGAAGGATCGATCGTCTTTAAAATGCCCGGGCCGGTTTTAGGTCCCAGTGCTGGCCTGCAGCTAAGCATATAGAAAACTAAGAATGTATAAGCAAAATCTTGTCTGCCGCCCTAAAATAACGTCTAAAATAACGGCCCGAAAATTCTAAGGAAGAATGCAGAACGATACCAGGCCTGTGACACTTGAGAATGTGTGCTATTCATGTACCGCACGTGGTTGTATATTAGTGCTAGCCGCTAGGCAGAACTTTGGCGAGCGGGGGGACACTCTCCAGAGTGTTTGCTTTACAGGGTCTCATAAATCAGAATACCAGAATACAATAAAAATTTCGTTGTATTGTTGTGTGCCTAATTTTTTAAACAATAATAGAGGTAATAATATAAATTTGAATTTTTTTCTATCAAAGACAACCCTAGACTGTTCACGTTACTACTCAAGGTGACCGAATCGAAACACACATGTAGGGAAGTATCAGTTCTGTACTATCTGGTATTCTGTGACGATACCAAGCTCGTCCCTCTCTTTAAAAATTATCCAGATTTCACCTGTTTATCACTTTATTTGTTTTAAAATTACTTTATTAATAATGTTGTTAATTTATTTTCTTTACCGTTGTAGTTTGGAGTTGTTTTTAATTTTTGTAATTTTTATTTTCTGTTTTTGCAGCAAACGTTGATTTTTTCTTTATTTAGATTAGAGATTCCGGAGAGGCTCAATTATTAAAGTAACTCTAAGAGGAGCGCGGATGTTGAAGTGACTCTAAGGGTGGTCGAGACTGAAAAAGTTTGCGCACCACTGGACTAGAGCTTGTAACTACTTTTGTATTCAGATTCCCAAACAAAATAATATTTTCTTCCTTTGCATAAGAAATATGTTTCCCCAAAGCCCAAAATCACTAATCCATAAAAAGCGACTTTTATGACACAAATATCAAGTTTGGGAACTGATTTTCCGCAACCCGATTTCTGTATCATTTATGGACACGCTGTATTATAGGCTTCCAAATTTGAGCATGAGCATTTGAAAGAGAAACGTTGAAATCGAAACTAATACTTGATACAGTAGTTGTTATTTGCTATTTATAAAATAGCTTTTCATTATCAAGTTTCTCTTTTCAAATATCCATATTTAGCTTTGGAAGATCAGTAGGATTCTAAGTCAAAAAGAGCTAGCAGAATAAGAATTTGTGGCACCTCCAGACAACGAACGAATATTTCAGTGAATCCACGACACTAAAATCAATTTAAATATTAACGAAAACAATTTTCAGGGTTGGAATGATGTCAGTTTTCACGGAAGCGACCAGATCCAGACGCCAAACATCGACGCGTTGGCGTACAATGGTGTCATTCTCAACAGTCACTATGTCCTGCCGTTGTGTACGCCAACGAGATCATCGTTGATGACGGGAAAATATGCTATGCATTTAGGTATGCATTATTTCGTTCTCTTAAGATTATCCGATATGAAGTTACCGGAAGGTACCCCCTTGTACTCTTCCTCTCAAATCTTTTCCCCTCGCCTAAAAACGGTCATGGCTCTCCTGACGCTATTTTTAAAGCTAGTGTTCGGGTACGCGTCAAATGAAGCACCAAGAATCACACTTCTACTCCATCAAGCGAAAAATTAAAAAAAAATCCTGGAAAAACTTACAACTTTTCCAAAATTACGTAATCTTTCACACATAGTCAAAACTTGTTTTCAAAAAATTCGCCTGAGGGATGTGTAGTTTGCTTCTTAGTTCTTCATTTGACGTTTACCTGAGCTTTAAAAATAACGTCAACAACGCCATAACCGTTTTTGGGTGAGGGGAAAGGATTTGAGATGAAGAGTGCAGGGAGTAGCTTCCGATATCGAATAGTAAAATATAATGAAAGAAGTACAGTAAAAGCTCGCTAATTCAGCAGCAACAACGTAAGGTCCACGCCAAATTACTGAATTAATCTACAAAATACAGTTCTGTTTACGAAACATATTTATATAGAAAATCTTATCGGAACCTCTGTCTTAAATTTGATTTTCTTGGGAGATTTTTCGGTATTTTATATTATATATTCGAAGAACGCGTTCCCACAGAATTTTCTGCCTGGTTCTATCACACGCCTGGACCCATGTTGATGATAGTACACTAGCAATAATCCAAACTTAAAGTATGTTTATCTGACTGCCTTGGGTTAAGATGACATTTCCGTCAAAAACAAAATTAAAATAATCGAATTCGGGAGCAAAATTAATAGTAACGCGAGCGAAGAAACGGACAAAAACTAATTTAATATGAAGACATAAATTAATACTCATCAAGTTCGAGGGTTTCTTGGCTTGTTTATAATGCAGGTGGTGAAAACAGCATCATCATATTATTTTATAGTCCGTTGACTATCTATATTTATTGAGATAGAAGATTCGTTGGATTGTTGGGAGTGTCAGACTAACAACTGCGAAATTAGCCAGCTTTGTACTGTATTTATTATGAGTAGGTATTTGGTGTTTGATTTACGGGTTCGGACTAATAATAATATAGTAAACTGATTAAACTCTAAATCGTAAATAAGTACTTGGTACTTTATTTAGGGTTTCGAAGTAGTTTTTCATTAATCGTCAGATTACTGCAGGGTGTGTCAGATTTACGAATATCGGATTGGTCAAATTGTGAATTTGTGCTGATTATGATTTCTGGTCAAACTTCAAAAGAAATTATTTTTCCAAGAAATAACTGTATTGAAATAATCATATCTGCTGCGGTTAAAAGTTGACCTAAGCTGGCAAAATAGCATGCATTTAAATTAAGTTTAAAAGTTAAAACGGTATCGGTTTGGTTTAACATGTAAATAATTTTATAACTACTATAATTAAAAGTTATTAAAAATATATCAAATATGCCGAATCATAAATAAAACTATAACTAATAAATTAGAAATGCTATTTATCACTGTCAATAGATTGTCCTTACTTTATATTCTGTATAACGGTTTTGCGTTTTATGATATCAATTTAAAAATTCCGTTATAATAATAATCACGCGGTTAACTTTTTTTACATTAAAATATTTATTTCTTTCCTTGGTTTTTCAGCAGCTGATATTTAAAGTGAAATTTATTTCAAGGTGTTTATACATATTACATTTTGTCACTTTAGGACGGTCAACTTTCATGTTATTTTTAACATTAATTTTATTAATGAAAAAAACGGCTAGTTAATTAATTAATAAGAAATCTCATTAGTCCTAAAAAAAAATTAACGTTACTATAAGAACTGGAACCTAAAGCACATTCCGTATTAATTTTTCAACAGTGCCCCCCCCATTATTTAACTGGTTAAAAAATCACTATGCTATAGATGAAAATGTATTTTTTTGCATTGTAGACAATAAATTATTCTGAACGGAAAAATATTTTGTAGTGACATTATTATAGAACGAAAATGCGCAGAAATTTTACAAGGAGAAATTTTTTTAATGATCTTCGATTCAGTCAGAGTTTGAATCATAAAATATTAGGATTTTAGGTGATTTCATTTTTCTGCAAATCATCGGTGATTGTACATAGCTTCTGTTTTCATCTGCTGTGTAAATATCGAGGATACGGCTTTGGGAATGTGGCGGTTTTTTCTTTAATTTCAACAAAAATATTTTACTATTTCATTAATATTTAAAGGAATGCAAGGGATACCTCTGTTAGCTCCAGATGTACGCTCCTTACCGGCTGGAAAACTTCTTCCACAGTATCTCAAGGTATTTATTTTATAAATTATAACATCATATTTGTATTGGTATTAAAGGAATGCAAGGGATTCCATTGGGGGCAGCTGATGTCCGCTCTTTGCCACAAGGAAAACTACTTCCAAAATATCTTAAGGTTTGTAAATATAAATTATATTCCAAAACACCATTGTCAAATATAAATGAATAGTACTTACAACAAAAAACATGTACCTACTCTTTAAATAAATGTTCTGAATTTCAATTAAAAATACAGATAAATAATAAAACAGTTTATTTAAAAAATACACCAAATTCAGAACAGATTTTTAAGTAATCAAACTTCTCGTCATAACAAAATAATCCCCTTTTCGTTTTCTTGATTACAACAAATTATCATAATATTTTTATCTTCTTTTTTTACACAAAAATATCAAGTAGCCTCGAGACACAAAAAACTGATCATAGGATCTTTTAAGTTTAAACAACTTGTTATCTTTCCTATTGACTGTAAATTTAAAGAATTAATCCAGAACAAACTTTTGCACACCGTTCAAACAAACAAAAAAAACTTCCTGTAACGAAATATGATTATACTTTTTACAAACTTTTTTTAAATTCATAGGAATTAGGTTATTCAACAAGAATGGTTGGAAAATGGCACGTTGGTCACAGCCATGTCAACGACACACCAACATACCGCGGGTTCGATTCTCATCTTGGATATTTATTAGGATTCACTAGTTATTATGATTATATTCTTTCTGAAGAGGTATGTTTACTTAAAATAATACAGTGATTTTTAAAAGTAGCATATTATATAAATTATGAATAACTTCAAAGCATTAGCAAAAAATACGGATTACTCCTCTGTCACTTGCTGTGGAAATTCAGCCATTCGTGTGGAAAGTTTCATTGATGAAGCGAGGACTAGTGGACCCAATAACTTGTGAGCTATGTAGGTCTCTACGCCACTGCTTCAACGGAAACGTGGCCATTAGAAGATCCATTTTTAATTCTAATTAAATTGTTGGTCGAAAAAAACAGTAGGTATAATGTAAATTATACAATGTTATAGATAGATGGAAAAGTATACCACGGTATGACGATGAAGCGCGGTTTGGAACCGGCCTGGGATTTGGTAGGTCAGTATGCAACTGACATGTTCACTGACGAGGCAGTTGAAATCATTAGCGAGCACGATCAGGGTAAACCCCTATTCTTGTACATGGCACATGTCGGCGTTCACACTGGTAACGAAGGCAAGTGGTTGGAAGCGCCTCAAGAGTCCATCGATAACTTCAGACACATCGTTAATCCGAATAGAAGAACTTATGCAGGTATGACACAAGTGCCAATGAGAACAGGGTTAATATCTGACTCAGGAGTTCCCAAACTGTTTTGGTCATGACCCTAATTTAAAATTGCAAAAGCCTTCGCGACCCTTAAAATTTTTTTCCCCACGAAATACAAAATAGTCTATAAAAAAGATTTTTCAGTAAAAAAATGCAGCAATTCAAATTTAAGTCGTTCATTCAAGAATTTAAGTATAAAAAATACAGTAAAAGTAATATAGAAATTGATCACGAGAGTTACAAATTCTATAATCACGGAACAGGCCGTGACCCTAAAAAATCAGCCCGCGACCCCGACTTTGGGAACCCCTGAATTTATTCTGAACAATAATAAGAATTTTTTATTCCAAAAAATATAATTATATACACATTACACCATTTTTACATAGTCTTTGGAATTTAACCTACCCAACTTGGCAATGCCAGTGGTAGGGTAGGGTTCATCATATAATAAACTGGGTGACGGGATTTTAAGAGCTTTGGCCGTACTCCGCCCGGATTTCATTCAAAACCGGATTTTTCATCGCATCATACAAAATCATTTTAAATGCTTTAGGCAGGGAATTTGAAATGTGAAATGTTCCACAATTTTTGTGAGCCAAAGAAATAAGTATGAAATGGGGTAAAAGTGGGAATAGTTTTGAGATTATAAAAATGATACCTCATTTGACCCAATACAAATATTTTTTTGGGGGTATCAAACGCTCTCCCAAAACGGGAAAATATTTCTAAGATCTTACTATTGGAATATATTCGGGTCAGTAAGCTTTATTGCTGTACCATATTTAAGCTTGATACTACCTTTATTTAGTGTACAGAAATTCAACTGTGATGTGACAGACATACGGACGCGGATCTAGAAACAAGTAATCCCATAACGGTTCTATTTTGTTCCTTTTGATGTAAGGAACCCTAAAAATTATGTCACTGTTGGAATTCGAACTTGAATATTAATTTACATTCGCGATATGCACATTAAACAGTTATGTAATAGACAATAGTAACGACAGTAGAGAATACATATATATTTTACTATACATAGTATTCGCTTAAAAATAATATTTGCAAAGCAAACATCTTCATAGATTTGTTTTGTTTATGATCATGCACTTGAACAGAAATAAACCATTAATGATTCAGAGATGAAAATTAATTTTTCAAACATTTTTATTCAGGGTCGACTTAAAAATTGGACGAAACACGAGACCTTGATAATTTATAGAATTAATTTAAATAAATTCCGTTTTATTTGATGAATTATTTATTCGACTCGTTTTATTTTAAAATAATGAAGATTAATTAAAGTCAGACAACGGTGTCAATTTAGTGCAAAAATATACTAATTTTCTGATAACTCTTAAATATTTTATTTTTATCAAAAACGAATCAGTTACCTAAGCATTTTTCGAAAATTCTCGCTACAGAGACGAAAAAGGAACCCTCGAGAAAATAACGAGATAAGAGCTGCAAAATTTCTTGTCTCGAAATTCGAGACGAGAACGAGGAGAATGGCCATTTCTCCTCGAGACGAGACGGCGACACTAGCCTCAACAACCTAGGCATGGGCGACGGCAGGATTGATTCCAAGGGGGTACAAAATGCGAAAAGTTGAATGTTGAATGTTGTTATTGACGTATTTATATCCTATAATGCAACTCTTATATTTTTCCCCTCCCGGATTTTCTACTTTTCTCTTGCCCATCTCTAAGCCAGAGGGGTGCAATAGCACCTCCTTCGCAGTGCTCATGGTCCTAGGCATTGTTCCTAATGGATAAGTCACCCTGGTTACTTCTATCGTTAAGAACAAGGGAAACCCTACTAGCAGAATTAGAAAAATATCCACAACCCATTGAATATTAAAACAATATTGCAAATTATACAGGGTGGTGACCGTGACTGCTGCACATAGGGATTTAACCCGTAAAATCAAACTGTCGCGATTTCCTGCTTCCCTAATTATTTTAGGAAAAATATCTTCAAATAATAGTTTTAGAAAATAAAATTCTGCATCTAAATCTTTAATCAAAATTAATTTTGCATGCTTTGTAACGGCAGAAATTTGATATGAAAATGTCAAAATTACCTCAAAAACAGATAGCGATAGCCATGGAACTTGAACAAAATGATTAGAAATTATTCTGACAGCTAAAACGTCATCATTTTGTTCAAGTTCCATGGCTATCGCTATCTGTTTTTAAGGTAATTTTGACATTTTTATATCAAAGTTCTGCCGTTACAAAGCATGCAAAATTAATTTCGTTTAATGATTTAGATGCAGAATTTTATGTTCTAAAACTTTTATTCGAAGATATTTTTCCTAAAATAATTAGGGAAGCAGGAAATCGCAAAAGTCTGATTTTACGGGTTAAATTCCTATTACCCGCAAAGCAATTCAGGCACCCTGTATATTATGAATAACACAAACACTTATAAATTGGTGAAGTAGGTACAACTCTTTAACGTATCTTTCCATCGTCAAAATCATAAACTTAATACATACATGATAGGTACATCATTCATAACTTAATGACTTGTTGTATCAAAATTTGGTTAAACAATAAATTTGTTTTCTATTCTATTCTATATTGCAAATTGTTTGCTAGTTGTTTATTAGTAGCGACACAATACAGTTTCGCTCGCAGTGAACAATGAGCTTTAAACTTTAATATTCTATTTGTTTTCAGGAATGGTAGAAAAAGTCGACGAAAGTGTTGGACGTGTAGTTAAGGCGCTGCAATCGCGCGGAATGTTAGAGAACTCCATTATAGTGTTCATGTCAGACAACGGCGCTCCGTCTGTCGGGTACTATCGGAACTGGGGCTCCAACTGGCCGCTGCGCGGTATCAAAGGTACGCTTTGGGAAGGCGGCATCAGGGGCGTAGCATGCGTTTGGAGTCCGCAACTTACACAGACGCCGCGTATTTCAAATGAAATGATGCACGTCACTGACTGGTTACCCACACTCTATTCAGCGGCTGGAGGTGACGTCACTGAACTTGATCCTGATGTTGATGGAATCGATTTATGGCCATCAATTGTTTATAATTTCCCATCGCCGAGAAGTGAAATCTTGTTGAATATTGAAGAGACGACAAAGAATGCGGCGTTAAGATACAATAATTGGAAACTTATTATTGGTAATTGAAAATTATGATCTTATATTTTCACTATCCTTTATTAGCAAATCGTAGTTTACATAAACAGGCGCCCTTGATCAGACGTTAAAGTTCATATCAGATATATCACACCTTTCGATATTTTATCATATGGGTAGACCATTTTTACTTTACAATTGGCCACTTTTAAACTTTCTGTGATGGTGTGAATTGAAAAGCAATTTTATACCTATTAAATTATTAAAAATATGATAATTTAGTTTGAAAATGTTTAATAACTTTTTCAGGGCTTGAGAATAGCCGAGCGTGTAGCAATGCTGTTGTTTACATGGCGTTGCTATATGGTTCCTCTATTACAAGTCCCCAGTTCCCGGGTTCTAGCCCGAGAGCTGGTAAAGTCAATTGAATTTTCAATTTAATATTAAAAAAAAAATAATAATGAATTGAAAATATAAATTGGTGCTAGGCCCAAATAACCTTAGCTGTTGGTGGTCTTTAAAACACAATTCAATTTAATTCAATCACTTTTTCTAGCAAACAAAACTGTATCACTGTCCGATCCCGATATCTTTTTCGATTCCCAAGATATCACCACGTGTTCTTTTTTTAACTTCCCATTGGAAGTTATTGTACTGGATCCGAATTTGCAATTGAAAAATGTTAACGTATCTCCACGTTTCAAGGTTCCTAGAGTTCGAATCCATCGTTTTTAGAGAGATGTTTGTGTGTGCGTGTGTACGTACGTTCGTGAACTTTTTTCGCCTCGCATATCTCGAGAACAAAGAATGATATCGACTCCGGACCAATTTCATTCAACGCATAAATTATTGCATAATTAACACCTGATAAGGTTGGCAAAAAATTTTAAATGACGGTTTTTTATAACAAAAAACTACTGTAAAATTGTTGTAAAATGTTTTTCGTCTCGCATATCTCGAGAACTCTAATCTCTACAAGGGTACCCAAAGGGAAGTTAGCAGTGTGGTTTTACCCACACACCAAGCCTCTTTTTTTAAATAAACATCTGTCTATAACCGAACATTTGCCACTGACGACATATTGGTCACACATTTAACGGTCACACGGCTATGATACACGTGGTCAAGCCAACGTTTAGCATACCTACCGTCTTTAGCCAAATTAAGAATTTAATATTCAATAATTTTCGACAGGATCGAGTGGAAATCCGGAAAGTGAATTATACCAAGGCGAATCCGGCAAATTAAACGTTTACACTCTACCATACAATATGTCTGCTGTGGCACAGAGCATGGTTGGTGAGGCTTTAGCCAAATCACTCATCGCAACGCCGTCCTACGAGTACGAAGCGCTGAGGAGGGAAGCAACTGTCAAGTGCCTCAACAACAACGAGAATAAAAACCCGCCTACTTGTGATCCAAGCACCGGTATGTATTGTTGAAATTGAAACAAATCATAAGGAAATATGTCCTTCAAGAAATAATATAAAAGAGGTTATGAAACTGCACTCTATCCAAATTAATTGTGTCATATATTATACAGTATGACCTCATTTTCTAAGTAGACTACAGTAAAACCTTTACGCGCGAGACTCGGTAAATACAAGGAGTAAAAAGTAGATGTAACATCGGTAAAATGCGAACTCAGATCAAACAGGCTCAGTTAATCCGGCTTCTACTGTAGTTTGACTCTGAATATTTCAATAAATCTATAAACAAAAATTCGACTGATGACCAGTCCTATACTTCCCACCTAGTAAATATTTGCAAAAAATAAACACTCTTTTTTTTTATTCTTTGACTAGGCCCAAATAACCTTAGTTGTTGGTGGTCTTTAAAACACAATTTAATTTTTATTCTTTGCAAAAAAGCATGGCCCTCTTTTTTGTTTGGTGATCTACTGATGGCTAACTTAATATAGCAAAAATCATGGTTACCTTGATTTACGTACAATTTTTATTTTTTTTAGTAAAATATTTTTTTTCTCGAAAACTATACATTTTAGAGAAAAAAAATATTTACATTTTTTTCATATTATAACATCTAGAATTCATTTGTATTTTTTTTTACCTATGTTAATACGTGACATTGAGGACGTTTTTTTGAATATCTCAGGAACCACTGAACCGATTTGACTCAAAATCTAATCAGATCTAAGTTAAAGGCTGATAAACACAATAGAACAATCGGCATGCTCGTATGTTGTTCCGTTCTTAAGATATCGAAGGCGAAAAATTGACCACATACACACACACACACACACATACATACACACACACACACACATACAGACATCAGTCAGAAAATGATCTTAAACGATTGCTAGGGTCTCAAAACGTCAAAATCTGTTAAAATCTCGAAATATTGTTTTCGGACTGAATCCATTACTTCCCTACCATAGTAGAGGTGGGAAGTAAAAATATTATACGTAGTAAGAACTTTATAATTCGCAATTACAAATAATTTGAACATCCAAGTGTATAGGATTTAGGAATCACATTCTAGAAAAAATAATATATTCCCACTGATTATATTGCAGATCAAAATAAAATTTAAAAAAATAGTTTATAAAAGATAGATTTTTGAAGTTATACTTCTTTTGGCGCGTTATGAAAAAATGATGAGAGTGAATTTTTACGATTCGCGCGCATCGCGTCACGAAAGTTTAACAGGATGAAGTTGCAGCATGATTTCCATAGTTACCATATAAACAAATATAAATAAATTCACTCCAGTCCTTTTATTATTTCATATATTTTCACTAAATTATTTGCATGCAAATTAAATATTAGTTCTTAATCACGCCAAAGAATTATAACTTCTAACGCGCGTACAAAGTACACGCATCCATTTTTTTTAATTTTTCTAATATTTAGAAAATTTGAAAAACATAATATGTAAATTTCTTTTGTGTATAGCAGTTATTAGGTATCTATTTGTACATTTTTAAAAGCCCAATAATCAGAATTATTCGTTTAGTCGAATTTGCTTGGTTTTAATTAATTCAGATTAAAGAGGTCACACTAAACATTAGATAAAATTTTTAAGGACTTTCTGTAAAATCAATATGATTAAAAATGTTTATTATTAAAAATTTTCAATATTATAATATTTTTACCTTTCGAAAAAGATAAATTTTTAAATATCGCAACCTCTAGTATTATATTTTTTAATTATGTGCACAAAAGGTAAGTATCAAAGAAAAACGCTGTACTAAAAGTTGTTTGTCTTTGCCCCCTTCAGAAACTTGTAAATTATTTTTAAAATAAGTAGGTATACTCACTTAAAAAAACCCTACTTGTCTATTACCTACATCTCACATACATAGATTGCGTATGTACGAAGCCAAGACAGATCCCAAACTAGGGAAAAATAAAATAATTTTTATAACTCCTGCTTCTAAAGTTCAATATTCGAGCACTGTGAGGCGGACGTAAAGAGGCGTATTTTAGTCACCGTGCGTGAAATTCCAAAGCGTGCGCAAAAGTGCTGTCACCGTGCGTGAAAGTACAATCTCTACATCTTATAAATTCGAAATTTTCGCACTTTGTACAATACAAGCACTTACTGGCTATCAATCGATGTGTTCCTATATATAGTATCGCGCATAGAAAGTCCACATCATGAGAGAGTCATGTTTTTAATGATTTATACAGAAGTTAATAACTTTAATAAAAATAAACTAAATCGTAACTCTTAGTCTGTAATTGTACAGTTCTAAGGACTAAAAGAGCGAATTTTCCGTTTTCATAATTTTTTTCTCTCTATTAAACTTCAGAAGCAGTCGTTATAAAAAATTATGTTCGATACGTCCGCTTAAAGTGAGATATCTAGTAGGCTTAAATTGAGGCACTCGCTAAAGGGACTGACGCATACACAACGAGATCTCGTGGGGGTATACAGCGCACTCGATCTGGTTGTGTATGCGTCAGTCCCTTAGCTCGTGTCTCAATTTAAGCCTACTAGAATACCTCACTTTACGCACACGTATCGAAAATAACTATTCAGAATTAGTTATAAAAAACAAAGTGGCGTCTTAAAGGTGGAAACAATCATTAAAAATGTATTTTTTCGAACTTTATACCGCAGACTTTTCAGTATGAAATTGTATAGTCTACAAAATTTTTGGTAGGTTACGCAGTTTTGTCCTATTAGTATAGTTCTCACACCGACTAGACTGAAAGCTGGAAAAACGCATTTTAACGAATTAATGTTATGAGGAAGGTTTCTTCGCGGCTTTATATTTACATTTAATACCAATGTTTCAGCAGGGTACAAACTCCTCAAAAATTATCAGTAAACTTGTCACAAACATGCGAAAATGTTTTATGGGTTATTAAATATAATTCGATAACTAAAATGTATACAAAATTCTTTTAAATTTTACGTGAAATGTACGGTTAAATTGCTCATACCAGCTATAAATTAAATAGTTTAATTTTATAGCCGGTATGAGCTCTACAAACTCTGTACTACAGTAGATTTATGTAGGTACTTAACTTTTAACGAATGTTTTCACCTTCACACCATTTTGATAAATTTCGCTACAGTAATTCTGGATAATTTTGGTCCAAACTATCCTTACCTGATATACTTTCGATAATTTTGCGAAAAAACGAGTTATCTCGCGGTTGCCGGTTCTACCACAAAATAACGAGTTGCAGGCCTATATTATGTGCGTTCTAATACAATCCTGAAAATGCTCCTTGTTATACGCAGTTTACTTTTATAATATGTTTTTTATGTATTGAATACTTTTTTATAATGTTTTTTTTTGCAGGAGTATCATGCTTGTACGATATTTCAAGCGATCCATGTGAAGAACACGACGTGTCAAAGTTATTCCCATACATTGTACGGCGGATGAAAAAAGCTCTTGTTGAATACAGAGCCGGCCTTATACCACAATCAGATCGAACCGAAGCAGTAGCTGCCGATCCTAAAAACTTCAACTATACGTGGTCCCCATGGATAGATTAGAAAAACGCAACTGTCTGACATACAATAAGAACGTCAGAAATTTTAATGCATTTAACACTGCATTTTAAACCCCGAAATACACCAACACAACGAACGTTACTCCTATAAAATTAACAGCAACAGCAGTGATATTTAAAATTTATTATCAGTTCTAGTTTTATTAAATTTGTTGATAAAACGAGCGTTGTGTTAATTTATTGTGGTCAGTGCGGACTGAACAAAGTGGACAGATGCTTAAGTGCCTACAGCTACACAATTAAAACGTTTGGATAATTTTTAAAATTATTTTTTTCTACACATGAATTAAATTAAATTACACATGAATTAAAAAATGACAAGGGGCACAGTACTTACGATTGTGCCGCAACCGAAGACGTAGAACTACTTCTATAGTTTTAAAATGGCGTCACATCTGTAAAAAAATATTAACATACATGATACAACCCACAAATAAACTATGGCGTAACTATGATAATTCGCGTCGCACATTTTTTTGTCACACATTTTTTTGCAACGCATCATTTTACCCCCTATATATCTCGTCGGGAAAGACGTAGAAAATAACTATGCCTCACCCTCGATTTACACGATAGGGTTCTGCAAAAGTAAATTGAAATCATGTAAAAAGCATGTCATAAATTGAATCATAAATTAACATATAATTCCTAAAGCGCTTTTGTTCGAGGATGTTATATCGAAATCGTTCTGTGTAAAATGAAGTTTTTTCGCATTTCTTCAATTCAAACCCATGCAATTGGAGTACCGCGTAAATCGAGGGTTACTTGTGGCCCTCTATATTTGTCATGACGCTTAGATTTTAAAAGATTTTAGAGAACATCGATTAACAATTATTTATTAATCAAACTTAATGGGGTGTATACTTTTGGCTTTGCAACAATTGTAGGAGGAGAGTTCCCTGCGGAGGGAGTGCGTTGGCATTTTTTTGCGATGTGAAAAGGGGGTGGGATGCAGGAAAAACGCACGCGGGGGTTTTTTCGAGCGATGTGGCGTTTTTTGCGAAATGAAAAGGGGGTGGGGTGCAGGGGAAGTTCCCCAAAAAACGTTCGCGAGGGAAGGTTCGTGCGATGGCGTTTTAGTCGCAGTTATGTCTTCCCCTCCACTTCATAATAAATTGTTAATCGGTATTCTCTAGAGGAAGTTTACATATTTTCTGCTTTCTCGCATATAAATGTACTCACCCATTCGGCTATTCAGGTGCCTCCACAGCCCTAAATCTGGCACTAGTTGTGTTTGTGTAAATCAGTGTTTAAATATAGGTAGATATTAAAATTGTAAATATAACAACATCACTTAAAGACACGAAATTATTTTTAACCATATAAAGTTTGTTAAAAAACTTCATTGGAAAAATTATTTCAGAATGTTTTCAATAAGATATGATTCAGTTGAAAATTTCTTAGAAATCTCTTTTTATTTTAATTACAAATTGCCAACAAAAACACAATATTTTTTCATTTCAGTAAAGCCTTTTTTAACTCTATCCGTGATACTTCTCTAAATTTCAAAATATAAAGAAAATTTGATGTTTAACGCATACCACTTATCAGTTCTCAGAAGCGTTGAACTTTTTGAGTCTAGTTTAGCCAAAAATACAGTGGAAAAATGATTTCGTTATAGAATTATATGTGTGCGAGTAGTCGAAAATTTCCTTTTCTTTCGGAGTCAAGTAGTGCATGAGAAATTAAAAAATATTGAAAAATGTTATCGACCTTTGTCAGTGACAGGACACTTGATGTTGAAAAATGATACCGACAGACTTAGGAAGATGATTCCTTAGTTGATTTTAAGAAAAAAAGTTCCTATGGACGTGGGTCCGAAAACGCTTGTTTACGGAGTTACTGTCCTCGGAAAATTTAGATTTTTCATATGTATCACCTCGGCAATGAAGCAGGTGGTAGGAATTTCTCTAAGCTGACTTTGCGTTTTTATTTCTATAGAGATTTGAACGCATTTTGCTTAAAAAATTTCAAAATGTTTGAGAGCACTTGCACACTTTAGAAAATATTTTATAATGTTTTCGAACCCCCGTCCTAGGAACTTTTTTTCTTAAAATCGGTCAAGGAATCACCGACCTATGTTTGTCGGTATTATTTTTAAACACCCTGTATAAGTTTTCTTCATGTAGTACTACTACTAAACTCAAAAATCGAACATTTTCAGAAGATTTTTATTTATTTAAAGTCTTGTTTTTCTGTGGTAATATTTTAAAGGATTTCATTCACGCTACAAATTTTCACAAAAAATATATAGTCATTTTACTTTTTCGTGTAGATTTAAGTCGCCATTTAAAATGTTATTTATAATACGTTTAAATTAAAAATTGAAATTGATACAAATATAAAAAATAAAATCAAAAAAATAAAACATAAATCTAGTGTAACAACTATAAAAATAAAGTAGCCGATGAGAAAGTTCTTGAAGAAAGTTTCAATCCGTTATTTTTTGTTCAAGAAACAAACTTTTACGAGTTGACATTAAGTACTTAGAAGTGTTTTATCAGGAAAAAAATAAACAAAAAAGAAAAATTAAAAAGATTCAGTTTGATTTCCTAAAAAATTATAACATGCATTTCACAGACAACACTATGTAAAAATAAATAAAAAGCATAATAAATATATTCATTTTATTATTATTTTTAAACCTGACACCACGTGTATACCGGTGAATCACAGAACGGAAACCAGTTATATCTTTGTTTTGTAAAAATAAAGAAAGGAAACTAAGTTGAGAACTTTATTCGTATCAACTTTTATGAGATAGCAGAATTTTTGCATGCACCTGAGTATACCGTACAATTTTTAAATTGAAGCCAATAATTTATTGTAGCAATCGATACGAGTATATTTTCTTCACAAAATTTCTCAAAAAGACGCAACTAATTTTATAAATATTTATGTAGATACTAAAAAAGAGAACATGTGCTGAAGACGACACGGTAGAAGCGATACTTCTTGACTGCTTTACCTACCCAACCATAGATGGCAGTGTCAATACAAACGCGTTGTGTAGCTCATAAATAGTGCGTCAGTTGTTGATAGTGCTCTATCTCTTTTTTCTCTCTCTATAGAAGTTTCACTTCGAAAAAATTCCCTATCGAATCTTACATTGTAATAAGTCAATACGGTGTAAATGTCCAAATTATTATATCAAAAAAATGTATAAATCAATCGTGTCTTGCAATATCCTGAGAGAACTGATGCACTCAGACCGTTGTCTAACTTTTAAAAAAAATTCGACTGATGACCAGTCCTATACTTCCCACCTAGTAAATATTTGCAAAAAATAAACACTCTTTTTTATTCTTTGAAAAAAAGCACTTTTTTTTTGTTTGGTGATCTACTGATGGCCTTGATTTACGTATAATTTTTATTTTTTTTAGTAAAATATTTTTTTTCTCGAAAACTATACATTTTAGAGAAAATAAATATTTACATTTTTTTCATATTATAACATCTAGAATTCATTTATATTTTTTTTTACCTATGTTGATACGTGACATTGAGAACGTTTTTTTTTAATATCTCAGGATCCACTGAACCGATTTGACTCAAAATCTAATCAGATCTAAGTTAAAGGGTGATAAACACAATAGAACAATCGGCATGGACGTATGTTGTTCCGTTTTTACGATATCGAAGGCGAAAAATTGACCACATACACACACCTAGACATCAGTCAGAAAATGATTTTAAATGATTGCTAGGGTCTCAAAACGTGAATATCTGTTAAAATCTCGAAATATTTTTTTCGGACTAAATCCATTACTTCCCTACCATAGTAGAGGTGGGAAGTAAAAATCACTTTGCCTGTCATGAAATAGTAAAAAAAATCGCTATCATTAACGCCGCCGCCTAGTGAATTCTTTTAGTGAAATGAAATAAAACTGAAACCAGACAAAAATAAAATACATATAATACACGTATAAGAAGGTAGTCAGCTACGCGCACGCACCGAATACACGTGTGTTTGTGCGTTGTGTGTACACGTGCCCTACTAGGACAGTGAGACTTGAGAGCTAAACGGATGCCCAAGGCGATCGGCAGTCAACTGCAAATGAGACGGAGTTGAAGCATCCCACTCACGTTGGGGACCAATATGTTATATTCACGCTTATTAAACAACTGTTGCAAACTGGGACCTTCTGACATCCATTAAAAAGAACTATATACCTACTTAAACGACATCTTCATTCCTTCTTCTTCTCAAAACTTTACTCCACCATACTTTTGAATTTACAAAAATACCTTACATTTGAAGGGAAGACGCGATTTTTAACAATTTTTTGACGTGAATAACTGGGAGGGCATTTTAGAAATATTAGATGTAACGGAAATAGTCGGAAGTGGTTGACATGTGAAACAAAACACAGCGTGTATTACTATGCTAAGGTCTCAAATACAGTATTAAGCCAGGTGACCGTGTGGAAAAGTACGAGCCCAGGTTCGAATCCTGAAGGTTTTTAATATGTTTTTTTTATTATTTTTAATAATGAAAATATATAGGTATTGGATAACAATTTAAACTATAAAAAAATAAAATTACAATTATTTCATTTAGCATATTTTACGAACATTTGATATTATAAGATAAATAAAAGTGGATGTGTATTTCTTTCCATCACAACGAATACAATTATTTGTGTTTAATGGTATTCACATCATCTGTCTGTACCCGCGATACAGACATACCCATTTTTTAAAGTTAAAAGATTTGTTTTTCATCATTCGATCTCAGTAACCTTACCTTCTGACATATCGATTTTGAACATGATAAGAATCCGTATTATAAAAACCTTTAGTGTACGGTTTCCTTCTAATACGGGCGAAAAAGGTAGCTAATTAGAGATAAAAAAGTACTTTTTAAATATCTCGTTTATAGAAAAAGATACGTTGATTTCAGTAAGCGAAAAAAAGGATTTTTTATATAGAAATTACAAAAGAATTTATGAAAGATTTTTTTTTATTTGTGAGAAACTTTGGACATCTATTGCTTCTAAATTAATAATTTAACAAGCTTTTTCTACAAGCATAGTACTACATTCGAAAAAATGTTGAATGTCATCAAAAACCGATTTTTTTTAGACAGATAAGTAAAATGCACAAAATGAAGACATGTTCGATATTTTTTAAAATATCGTATTTATTAAAAAAAAGAGACGCTGTTTCCAAAAAGCAAAACAAAACTTCGCTATTTTTTTTAAGTTCCTTTTCTTATTTGAGAAATTTTAAACGCCTATAGCTTCTAAGTCAGTTGATGTCGTCATCTAAGCACAGATTTATGAAATTTCTTGTATACAATACGTATTATAAATTATAATAATCGGCTCAAGATCTGCGTTAAGTTCTGGGATAGTGACTACCGCTATGGCATTTAAAGTGTGTAAACAGCTCAAAGGTAGTTCTAAGTGACAAACACGAAATGCACTCAAAATCTGTGTCACGCACTATATGCGTGGCGTACGCACTACTTTACCTAACACCTGTGATATACCAAGTTCTAACACCTTGCCTTACAGGCAGTATTTACAGGGTCTCAAGACTCAAGGCATTGGGTGTCTATTATGTAAAATCACATTTTCGCGTCTGTCTGCATTTTCGAGATTTATTTAAAAACCGCTGAACCAAAGACAGTATTTAGGGGAGGGCAATAAGGGCTGAAACCCCAGTAGACAGTGATCAATATAAAACTTTGTTATAATGAAAGTTTATGCTCTAAAATATTTATTAGAATATTTAATTTTATTAATTAAGTTTCGTAAACATATTTATATAACACATGCACATTTTTAGTGTTTTTTCGTAACTGTTTTGCGAACCTTAAATAGCCGTTTATTGACTAGTGACCATTATGTAACGCTTTTCAGTGCTATAATGGTTCATTATGTAACTAGTTACATAATGAACCATTATAGTATTATATTATTATAATTTTATTATTATATTATTATTAGTAGTATTATATTTTTATAGTATTTTATTTATTCATTATGTAACTAGTTATACATAATGAACCATTATGTAACTGTTTTTTTAATTCAATTAAATTCTAAAACCATGCATGTGTTATATAAAGTATAGTGTGCAACGCTTGTGCTAAATCTTTATGCGTCAGGCGCGATGTTTTTAGCACTCGTATGCGGCTCGCGATACACAATCGCCAAGGCTCGTGTGTGCTCGCCTACTACTTGTGCTGAAAATATCGCGCCTGGCGTATAAAGATGTATTTAGCACACTAGTTACACAATATACTATTAAATTAATAAATAAAATCATGATTTTTAATCTATTTGTCACGTGACTTAAAACACCGCGTGACGTCAATTTTGAGAAAAAAAAACATGGATTCATAGCAACGCAGCTTAGATTGTTTACATTATGTTTACATAAGTACAAATCGGGTACAAAAAGGTATTTTTCAACACTCTGTTTCTGGATCTTTAAATAATATTTGTAGTTAATATAAACGAACTTTCATAAAATTATGACGTCATATTTGAGTAGAGCAAAAACGATTTTTAGCGGGCGGGGCTAACATAAATATTTCAAAAATTATTTTTGAATTTATTTGAAATCAGAATGAAGTGATATAGGTGTCATTTTGTTCATAATTTACTGCTTTAATAATATAACACAAAAAAAAATTTTAGTCATCTACCCTATTATTCCTTTAACGAAAATACAAACATTTCCATAAGGGTATAATAGAAAGTTTTGAGCGTCATATTGAAACCACGTTTTCTTAATCGTAAATGATACCTCTTTTACATAATAATACCGCGATGTTCGAAATTATTTCAATTAGTAATTGTAATATTGATGAAATCTTGTTGTTTGGCACTACATTATTTATACATTGAAACGATTTGTATATGGACGATGTATAAGGACGATTTGTATCCATATCAATGACTAAACAAATAAAAATCATTATTATTATTATTGCGAAGTATAAATTCCTTAAAGAGTTTTGCATCCACAAGCACCCTAAACTTCAGGTTCGTCACCGTCACACAAGGGATACTTGCGGAGCAAGGTGAAACTATAATCGCGTCTCAAACCACGAAATGGGCAAGTACAGTGAGTTTGAGTCGTGCGCACGAAGTACACGGAGCGACCCAATAAGCACAGCCTTTTGCATACGGCAGACTAGTGACTCAGCATTACGCTGACATGCCGGGATAGCTTTTATATTTGCCAACAGT
The DNA here is from genome assembly GCA_039654895.1 of Mongoloraphidia duomilia. NCBI lineage: Eukaryota > Metazoa > Arthropoda > Insecta > Raphidioptera > Raphidiidae > Mongoloraphidia > Mongoloraphidia duomilia. The sequence continues at coordinate 14,654,698 of CM077524.1, forward strand.
GACGGTTTGGCTCCTCCAAGAACACCAATTATAAGGACAATTAATTTAACAGAATAGTCTGGGTACTGCTTCCTAAGCTCAAAAAGAAGATCTTGATATTTTGTCCACTTCTCTGTCTCCTTCGCGACTATGTTCGTTTCAGCAGGAGCTGAGAACTCGATGCCATACATAAATCGGGTAGTTTTATCAAGGAGAACTATATTAGGCTTTGTAGCTTTGTATTATTATGATCTTAGTTTAAAAATTCGTTGCCCCAGGGCCTCCACAGTCCACAGTCCACACCTTTAAATCCCTGGCTGAACTGATTTCAATTTAGGCCTAAATTACCTGGATGTAGGCCGTACATCACACACTAAAGGCCTGAGCACATTAGCGCGGTGGCGGTGGCGTTTTTTGAATAGGCCACACTGTTGCGGTGGTGTTTGCGATGACTTTCAATTAGTTTTTCAGTAAAATTGTCTTCGTCATTCGCCATCTCAACAATACAATAACGTTTACTATACGTCGGTACACGCGGTCAGCGGTCAAAGTTAACAAGTTGTGTCTGACCTCCACCGCGCCATAGAACGCTGCACCAGAACGCTCTAACGCTGACAAGCAGCGACATATATGCGCGTGTCAATTTGTTTATTAGTGTTGCGTTCAAACGCCACCGCTACCGCGCTAATGTGCTCAGGCCTAGTCAGTGTTCAAATGTGTGAACTGTATGTGACCAAACATCGAAGAATTAATAATTTTCGATCAGCTGTGTAAAATACGAGAAGTTGAAAACGAAGTTATCGATGTAACAGAATCAGATATTATGAAGTGAATGTTAAACCTGGACGCGCTATTATCAATCATTCGCAGTGACATTAACAATATTATACTAACAGTTGAAAGTGATAAGACTAAAAGATATTTACATAATTATCTTTATTTCTAAAAGCTTCTGAATATGATTAAATTTACAAAGTGAAAACAAATATTTTATTTATAAAATATGTCTGAACTCTTTAGTCTAATATTATTTACTTAATAACATTATCAAAAGTCCCAGCATTTTTATTTGTTTATATGAATAAATAAAGAAACGTTTAAACGTAAATTCGGTAACTTGAAGTTATAATTTACGTGATGTCAGTTGTTTTAATTGAACTTTTTGAAAGCAATAAAAATATCTTTCCTTGAAAAAAAAACACACTTATATCAACTCATTAAAAAGTAGATAATAAATTTCTTTCCCTTCTATAACATTTAAAACCGTAGGACATTTACTGTACCTATATTTCATTTATTTCATCGAGTTGACATAAGCGTTTTTTATTTTATTTTTTTAATGTATTTTTTTATTTTCAAATTTTTAGTCTTTACAATATTGTTACGGATCACCCTGTATATAAACGTCAGGCAAGAATTCTGAGAAGCGGTGTCTGCTTGCTGAACAACGAGTAACTACGCGAAGTTTCTAGAGAACGCTAGAACGCGCTGTACCTAAGCCAAGCGACCTATATAAGCAAGCGAGTGCGAGGAAGTCAATGGTGAGTAAGCGGATCAGTGATATAAATATTAGTCAATCAACGGTCGAATCAGTCAGTACAGTGATATAAATAGTGGAGTGGATATAAATAAATAGTACTGAAGTACTGTGTAAATGACCGACATAAATAAACGTTAGAAATAAATCTGATATAAATACAGTGATATAAATAGTTCCGTGATATAAATTCACCTGATAAAATAAATATTAGTGTAGTCAATTGTATAAAAATTATTGTTTACTTGTGTTGATTATTAAAACTGACTTTTCGTTGTTGCATTTATTATTGCTGTGTTTTTAATTATTGTAAATAAATATTTATTCCGCCAACTCATAAAACAGTTTTGTAACAATATTTTATTAAATTTCAAACGTCTGGAGACACGTTTGCCCACCATTAACACCGTCACTTTTACCATCATATTTATATTTCTTTTTTTACTTGTTATTTAAATATTATTATAGCCAAAATATCAAAATATTGTATTGGCATCAAAACTACATACGACTACACAGTTTCACGTCTATTGGACAATTGGAAGAGGGTGAAAATCGAGTTGCAAGACTTTCTTACATATACATACAACATACAAGTGTAGCTATAAACGTGTTAAAAAAAGAACTATAAATGCTTAGAAAAATATTAGTAAAAAAACTTTTTAAAGACAAGCTTTCATTGAAATGAACTAAAAAGGAAAAAATAATTTTTAATAGTATAGTAGAATTTATATTGGTATTTCAGCCAAATTACATAATGGACTCTGCATTATTAGGAAAAAATCATTTTATCAACCACATTGTCACAGTCGGGATTCAAACCCGAACTTTTCCACTATCGCGGCGGATTATGAAAAAGTTCGGGTTTAAATCCTGAGTCCTGACTGTGATAATGGTTGATAAAATGATTTTTTCCTAATAATGCAGTGTCCATTATATAGAATTTGGCTGAAATACCAATATAAATTCTTTTTATATATTTCACAGTCGACTTCACTCTTTAAAATTTAGGTTCATAATAATTATTAAAAATTATTTTTTCCTTTTTAGTCCATTTCAGTAAAGGCTTGTCTTTAAAAAGTTTTTTTTTACTATTATTATTTTGTTCTTTTTAATCTTCCAAAATTTTCGGCTGTCATTTTGGATTTATAATGACGTTACACTGCTTATTATATTCTACTCGTCATACCCTTTCATTTGATACCCCATGGGGGTTATAAAGAAATAGGTAATCCGCCATTTTGTGTCGGCCGCCATATTAAATTTAGAATGAGGTCACATAGCTTATTGTATTCTACTTGTCATGCCCTTTTATTTGTTACCCATGTTGAGGGGGTTGTAAAGAATAAGATAATCCGCCATTTTGTGGTGGCCGCCAGATTGGATCTACCATGATATTAAATATACTATAATGTATTATCTTCAGAACCAACGGTGTATGCAAAATTTCAGCATGATTGGATGTCGGGTAAGTAGTCGAAAATTCGATTACCAGATTTGTCCCGGACAGACAGACAGGAAACCAAGTTAAACAAAAGCTTGCATTAAAAAGTATATCCCCTTCAGATATACCGGTAAAATTTTTTCGATAAGTGCGAATCTGGGAGTTTCGTGTTCGAGTTAAAACAAAGATAATACCTTCACTTCCACCATATAGTCTACCGGTAATTTTTTACTAATATAATTTCCTCCATTTTCTATAAACTTCAAATCGCCATTTGTTTCTAAGGGCCGGCGCACACAATCAATTTTTAATCGCATATCTGTTTAGTTGTTTGTTAAAAGGCTGTGGTATCAAAAGGAACTGCGCATACTATCGACACTATAGTTGTATGTACGACAAAAAAAAATAAAAAAAACCGCATCGATCGTCTTTTGACTTTTCTGTTGAACAGCAGCTATCATCGGCAGCTTATGTCCACAGCTGTGTATATTGACGGTGTAGCGAACGCTCGACTAAATAGTTGTTGGGCGGCCCTTTAGTTTAATAGTGAAATAATATGACACAATTGATTGATTGTATGCGCACCTCTAACAACTAAACAGTTTAGTCGAGTTGAAACTGCGACACGTACACAACTAGACTGAACTCTAATAACTGTACTATGCTTTGCAGTTTATTTAAATAGTCGACTCTCGCATGTAGTTTCAACGTGAAATTGCTATATATAAGAAGAGATCGGTTTCCACTCTCGGGCACTGTGGAGAAATCGGTAACTCACCTAGCCGGAAACTGGGGGTTTCGGGTTCAAGTCCCGACAGTGGTCATTTGATTTTTTCTTAGATATAGCTCAAAAATCATGGCAGCCTAGCTGTCTGAGATATTTATTATTTTCACCTCTAATTGTTATGTGAATAATATGGTGTGGATATAAGGGGTTTTAAATCGATTGATTTTATCATATACCAATTAATTACTGTCCACAGAAACTCAAAATGTTGTTTATCTATAGCTAAAACCTAAGGCTTCCCGGCCTAACGAGTTTATTAAGTTGTTAAAACTTATAAAAATGTTAACTCTCGCATGTATAATGATTCGACTGTTTAATAACTGTACTATGCTTTGCAGTTTATTTAAATAGTCGACTCTCGCATGTAGTGTGTTTTCAACGTGAAATTGCTATATATAAGAAGAGATCGGTTTCCACTCTCGGGCACTGTGGAGAAATCGGTAACTCACCTAGCCGGAAACTGGGGGTTTCGGGTTCAAGTCCCGACAGTGGTCATTTGATTTTTTCTTAGATATAGCTCAAAAATCATGGCAGCCTAGCTGTCTGAGATATTTATTATTTTCACCTCTAATTGTTATGTGAATAATATGGTGTGGATATAAGGGGTTTTAAATCGATTGATTTTATCATATACCAATTAGACTGAACTGTTTAGTCGTGGAAATAATTTTGTGTATGCGCCCGGCCTTATACGCATGGATAATGGTACGAAATAACTATAACAGTTATTTAGTAACTATTACTGGAATATAACTGATTCCAAATATACCTATTTCCGGAATTATGAACTTGCTAAAGATTCGATTATTTAAGATTTGTTACTAAAAAACTAATTATTAAAGGCCTGTTACTAAAAAAGCGGTTACTAAATACCTGTTACTAATTAATAACATGTTATTAAAGACCCGCTACTAAAGCCTGTTATTAAAAGACCGTTACTTGACTAAAATAACTTAACTAACAATTTGTTTTTTCAAAAAAAAATTTGGTTTTATAACAAAAGTTAACAAGTAGCCGATGTTAATTTTTAAAAGTTATTTATAACAGATAAAAATAAGAGTAACATCTGTTATAAAAAAATAACAGTTCTGTCCATAATTACAACTTACAAATATGTACCTACCAATACGTGTTTTATTACATAACGCGTACCCTACGAGCAAGGAATGTCAAGGAGATGAATGTTTACATTGTTTTGTGTTGACTTAACCTCGTTTCACTTGGCTTAAAACTGAAATTAAGGTATTACATGAACGTTCGTGCACCTATAATGGATACGGCGCTAAGACCGACAGAAGTCGGCTTAGTAAGAGTCTCAAGGATCATTTTAGATTTAACTTTATAATATTACATTTGAAGTTTCACTTAGGGATCACTACAATATAACTTACTAACGTATGATTTACTTGTCGTTGTGTCGATTTTCACATTAAAACTTCTTCTACTTTCTAACGAAAATACATTTATTTATTAACTTCCCATTGGAAGTTGTTGTAATGGATCTCTCTCTCTCTCTCTCCACCCCTCTCTCTCCCCCCTTTCTCTCTCCCCTCTCTCTCTCCCCTCTCTCTCCCCTCTCTCTCACCCCTCTCTCTTCCCTCTCTCTCCCCTATCTCTATCCCCCCTCTCCCCCCCCTCTCTCCCCTCTCTCTCTCCCCTCTCTCTCTCCCCCCTCTCTCTCTCCCCTCTCTCTCTCCCCTCTCTCTCTCCCCTCTCTCTCTCTCCCCTCTCTCTCTCTCTACTTCTCTCTCTCTCCCTCTCTCTCCTCTCTCTCTCTCTCTGTGTACGTACGTTCGTAGTAGGTTCGTTCGTTCGTACGTTGGTGAACTTTTTTTTGGCTCGCATATCTCAAGAACAAATAATGATATTGACTACGGACCAATTTCATTCGACGCATAAATGCATAATGAACACGTCTGATAAGGTTTGCCAAAAATTTGAATTGGCGGTTTTTTTATAACAAAAAAAAACATTAACCCGTATTACAAATATAGTTTCTCTATACAGGGTCTCTAAGGGCACCTAATGGGATGTTAGTAGTGTGATTTTACCCGCATACCAAGCCTCTTTTTTAATAAAGGCTACTAACGCACAAGGTTATCTGGATTTAGTATCAATTCATATTTTCAATTTATAATTATTTTTTACGATAACTTGAAAACAAAATTGATATCTACTTTAAGCAGTTTTAAAATTGGAAACTGCAAACTTGAGGTTTGCAATAGATGAAATGCCATATAAACAACAGCATCTCTATGATTCGGGTATTACAAACCTAAATAATTTTTATTTTTGTATTAAAAAAACGTGTTTGAAGATTTTTCAATATGTAAAACTTATTTCGCTAGTGGTTTGGAGAAACTACATTCTGAAACCTTGCCAAAAAAAATTCGAGCGAAAAAAAGTTAGGGTACCTACTCATTCGTTTTTTATAAAATCATAAATGGAACGCTGGTAAATGTTAAATGAGTAAATTGTCACGACTAGGTAAGAAATCAACACGATTTTTGCTTCATTTTTCTAGAAAAATATCTCGAAAAATATATTCTAAGTAAAAAAAAACATTGACATACAGAAAATCAGGAATTGATAAATTAATAGATTTATACGGCTGAATTGCAATTGAAAATTTTCGTTGGAAAACAGCCAATTATATACTTGATTCCAAACATATTGGAAAAAATCATTTTACCAAACCATAGTCACAGTCAGGATTCTAACCTTAGCCTTTCCACTTTCGCGGCGGAATGAGCTTACATTTACTCAACCGTGACATGATTTTCATGATGAGCTCTCGCTAGTACGAAGATTCACTTCTACAACATAGCATATGGTGAAAATCTATTGATTCCGAAGCATATAAGGAGAATATTAGATTAGTAATCATGTCACGGTTGAGTAAATGTAAGCTCATTCCGCCGCGAAAGTGGAAAGGTTCAAGTTAGAATCCTGACTGTGATTATGGTTGGTAAAATGATTTTTTCCAATATGTTTGGAATCAATTATATAATTGGCTGCTTTCTAACGAAAATTTTCAGGAATTGATATTTCGTTTCAGTTATAAACATGAAAAATGTCGTTGGATATTGTAAACTCAATTTTCCCAAAAAAATATCAGCTAGAAAACTCGTTTTACGGCGACGAAACGTAAAGAGAAAAAATGGGCTTGTGTACAAAATACATGCAATAAAATTAGTGTAGTAGATGAAAAGATGTAGGTACAGTCGCGGACTTAAAAAAGTTTACATCTGTATCATCTAGTTACCGGTTTTTTTAATTTTTGCATATTGTAATTTGGCTTTTGATAGTAATGTATCAATTACTAAGGTTACAACCTAAAATTTCAATTAAAAATTATTATCAAAACACCTCAGTTGTTTATTACACAATCCAAATTACTCAATATTATTCAATTAAAACATAATATTTAATACTAGCAAATTCCTTCCTCCAATATTGCAATAATTCTTCTTTTTTGTTCATCGTTTTAATAATTTCGAGGCATTTAAACGACAATTATTTCTTTTAAATTTTGACATTTACATTTACCTATTAAAAACTAAATTTGTTGCTAAGATCCTGACTTTTTGTGAACTTACACTGAAAAACTCAAGTGTAAACTTTATTAAGTCCGCGACTGTACATTTATTTATTTTCACCATATTGTCTTTTAAAGCGTCCACATTGCAATTCAGCATTGAAAATTGAGCTAAATAGATGCAACAATCTTGTTACTTAGTAGAATTGTTCTAATACAGAAGAACAATAGAAAAGAGGAAGTAGGTAGTTAAGTTTTCGTTATAAGTGTTACTTTTCATGTCGCAGCAGCAAACTTCTGTTCAGAGAATACAGACGTTAGATACGATAGTCTAGCTTAGTTTTCAACAGCGCAGCGGTGGTCAATGTTCGAACTAGGATAATCTAAAGTGGTGAGGGTTGTCGACCGATGTACTTGAATGTTCAAGTAGTCGGTGGTGTACGAGAGCTTGTAATGCCGTCGGACACACAAAAGGTTTCGTTGTATTAAACTAGAACCTTCAAGTGTCTTCTATCTCTTTTCGTTGACTATCTATTTATCTTTATCTATCTCTCACTTTACTTCAATTGTCTTCGTTGCCAATTCTATCAGCATTATTCAAATCATCAGTAAACCAATAAGGATTTCATGAATATACATTTTAGTTGTTGAAAGCTATGAAAAAATCAGTAAAACAAAATTTATTCGACAGCAATGTAGCTGTTAAAATCTAGATGCATGTCTCGAATTTTAATATTCTGATAAAATATTTTTTTAAACCTGTCGACTATTTTAAATCAAGGAATGACAAATATGGCTGATTAGTAAGCAACGGTATATGGAGTTTGTAACCTCAAATTGCAATAATTAATTTTCTGGTCGGCAGGGACGCAACTAGCAGCGATGGATATTATGTCACCTCAACTGGCGAGGTCGCCAACGGATCAGGAAGGCCGAATGTTAAGGCCAACAAATAATCCCGAGTTGAGTGGATCAGGGCCAAGATTACATGATGTTAATAAAGTAATGTTATGTAAAAATTCTATGAAGGCTCAACATTAAAAGTTTATTTTGCATTGAAATATATTACAAGTTTTCTATTTGTTCTGAAACGACGCGTTTTATTTTGCCAAGTTGGGTGGATTAATTTCATAAATAAAAAAAAATATTTTTTAATTTATCACTATTTTTAATAATAAATTAAAATTCAATTGACTTTTATACCAGTCCTCAAATCAAAACCTGGGAACTGAGTTATTACTGACGATCTACGGAAACGTCCTACGATCTCAGCTATTTTCAACTCCTCACAAATTTGTTTATATGTTTAACTAGCGGTTACCCGTGGTTTCGCTCATACGTAGGTATATATTTAGATTTTTTTATGCCTTCACGCACAAACTTCAACACCACGTTGCGCCTCTCCTATTATTTTATTTTATTTTTTTATAATAAAGGGTTTTTCAATAGGGACATAACAATTTTGTTTTATAATACGGAACATAAACTACAAACTTTTTTATAATCTGTCAAAGTCAAAACGTCAGTCAAGGCTTACATTTTTATCATGGTGAAGTTCACGGACGAGCAACGTTTGGAAATCGTTAAAACTTACTCCCGAAATTCTGAGTCGGTATAGTCGCAACTTTGGTAATCGTTTAATCTCGAGAAATGGTCCAGTCGAATGGCCACCTCGCTCATGCGAACTGACGCCGTTGGATTTTTTCTTATGGGGTTACCGTAAGTCGAAGGTTTATGCCAACATTCCAACAACGTTAGAGGAGCTCAGGAACAATATCGAACGCAACATTGCTAACATTTCAGCTGATATGTGTGAAACAGTGATTGAAAATTGGATCCAAAGAATCGATCGCTGCCGTCGTGCTCGTGGTGGTCATATGAATGACGTCGAATTCCATACATAATTGTAACATGTGTACTACACCTGGAATAAATTTCAGCCCAATATCTCATTTATTCTGTGTTTTATTTAAATACAAAATTGTTCCGTCCTTATTGAAAAACCCTTTATAAATTGTTATCCAATGTATTTTCAATATTAAAAAAAATATACATATTAATGTAAGCTTTCGGGATTCGAACACTGAGCTTAGCGTACCTATATGTAACTTGATAGCCGGCGTTCTAACCGTTACGCTACAACGATGTTGCAATGCCCATTAAAATTAATGGTGTACAAAGAAAAGTTTGTATTTTTTTTAAATGTATAAATGTGATTTTCTTAATTTTTAAAGAGATTTAAATAAACATAAGTCTACAATATCATTACTGAGGACATTTAGAACCAGTTCGTGATATAAGAATATCAAAAACAATTAACGGGGAGCAAAATTATTAACAAAATATCGTAACCCCGTGTTAAAATCCTATGTCTCAAATACAGTGGGATATAAACTGTATATAGATAAACTGAAAAGAAACTTTAACAAGCCGTGAGGTGGGTCGTTTATTAGGACTAAAGTGCGACCCTTGATGAGGTCCACACGACGAACTTCCCAGTTTGATAAATATTTAATAATAATAATTAAATTAGATATTACACAGAAAAGTAATCATTTTAATCATTAAAACATCAATAATTAAAAAAAAAAAAAACGGCTGAACCGATTTTTATAAAATTTATGTCGGATCAAAATGACGTTAACACGCCTCGATTGACACCCTTACGAAGTCGATATAATTTTTTATTCGCGAGATATTGTGTAAAATCTACTTTTTTGGAGGTTATTTGGTTAAGAAAAAAGAACGGCTGAACCGATTTTAAAAAAATTCCTTTCAGATCATATTTACGTTAATACGCGTCGATTGGCACCCCAACGTAGTCGATATCATTTTTCGTTCTCGAGATTTCGTCTTAGAAAGAAATGGACACATACATATGTACGTACGTACGTACGTACGTACGTACATACGTACACACACACACACACACAGACATCTTTCTAAAAGTAGTGTAAAAATAGTGTAGTGACCTTGAAACATAAAAATTTTTTTTCCTTTTTGATTTCGATTTTCGGACCCATTACAATAACTTCCAATGGGAAGTTAAAAATACATTAGGTTCTATTAAAATTTCAATAAATATATGTTTATATTTTCAGGGCTCGAGAATAAATTAAGATCATAGGGTTGTCTATCATGGTTCACATAGTATAAACCTAAAAGCGACCCAGCTGAGCATAGCAAATTATTAGTGAACTTAAATAAACAAAAAATAAATATTAGTTAAAATTTTATTATCAAATAAATTTGGTCAGTAAATTTTAAATGTTAGAAAATGCAAATGGAAAATAGTTTTTTGCCATACCCACTACCTACACAATAGCTACTTTCATGTATACCGGCTTGTAATGGGTCATTTAACAGGAAGGCGTGCGAATATTGTTTTACTTACCACACTAGTTCCATAACAATTTTTCTTTATTCGCTCTATCCACCTGCGAGCGCCGGCGAATACTTACTCACGACCTTCACATCATACTGTAAGAGTAAAGATGGCGTCTCAAATGAGCTCTCAAAATTTTTTGAAAATTAAGTGAAAAGTAGGTATTTTATAGTAGGTATAGGTACCTATGGAAAAAAATACCATAATATAATATATCTCGTATGCGTAATGGTATTATGACTCGTGTGACTGTAAAAACTCGCTATCGCTCGTTTGTACGTACTGTCATCACTCGTCAGTAATATAGCCCATTACACATCTAGATATACAATCTACTATTTAAATGTTGACAAAAACGATAGTATGAAATTTAAATACATTTTGTAGCATAATATTACCCACACACATGATATAAATGAGGTTGACCCGTAGGTATACGTAATAATATTATGTGTCTGGCCACGACATATTAATGTTCATTCAGACAAGTTAGGGCTCACATTTACGGACAGTTAGATTTAACAAACTGATAACTTGTTGTTTGAGCTATTTGTGTATACATTTATATAATAACGCCCGTATCTGATATACGTCGCCTGCAACACATCTAATTAACTTATTACCTCGCATGCTTACCGGGTTTCCTATAGTTTCACAAGGCATCAAAAAGTTGACTCTTAGTTGTCATGGAAGGTACATGTAGATAACTTAGCAAGGAGCTTATCAAAAACTGTGTTTCTCTTACGAAAACTAAAAAATAACGTTTCAACAAAGATCTTAATAGTTGCCTATCATTCTCTGTTCCATTCTAAACTAGTATACGGAATTGAAATTTGGGGAAACTCAACCGCAGTTTCAAAAATATTTCTTGTTCAAAAAAAAGCAGTCCGTTTAATTATTGGTGGCGGCTATAGACAAAGATGTAGGCCGCTATTCAAACAACTTAAAATTTTAACGATCTACTGTCAGTTTATTTTGAATTGTTTAGTTTTCGTAAAAGAAAACAATGAAAAATTTAATAGTCAGAACACCTAGAAATAAAAATGATATTTGTCTACCACAACGTAGGTGTATAAAAAAAGTACATACGGTCCTAACTGGCTATGCATAAAACTATTCAATAAGCTACCTTGCTCGGTTCGCAACCTAAATACAAAAAAATTCGACTGATGACCAGTCCTATACTTCCCACCTAGTAAATATTTGCAAAAAATAAACACACTTTTTTTTTTATTCTTTGACTAGGCCCAAATAACCTTAGCTGTTGGTGGTCTTTAAAACACAATTTCATTTTTATTCTTTGAAAAAAGCATGGCCCTCTTTTTTGTTTGGTGATCTACTGATGGCTAGCTTAATATAACAAAAATCATGGTTACCTTGATTTACGTACAATTTTTATTTTTTTTAGTAAAATATTTTTTTTCTCAAAAACTATACATTTTAGAGAAAAAAAATATTTACATTTTTTTCATATTATAACATCTAGAATTTATTTATATTTTTTTTACCGATGTTAATACGTGACATTGAGAACGTTTTTTTGAATATCTCAGGATCCACTGAACTGATTTGACTCAAAAACTAATCAGACCTAAGTTAAAGGCTGATAAACACAATAGAACAATCGGCATGCCCGTATGTTGTTCCGTTTTCACGATATCGAAGGCGAAACATTGACCACATACACACACACACACACACACACACACACTACAGACATCAGTCAGAAAATGATCTTAAACGATTGCTAGGGTCTCAAAACGTGAAGATCTGTTAAAATCTCGAAATATTTTTTTCGGACTAAATCCATTACTTCCCTACCATAGTAGAGGTGGGAAGTAAAAATTCAAAAGCGTGACAAAGAAATATCTAACAAATGAGGCCTTTTACTCTGTTGAGGAATTTTTGACTGCAGATGTCAAGATAAGCTAAATGCTGTATTTTACTGTAATTATGACGAAGTTATCCACATTGTGGTTTTTAGCTAATAAAGTATTCTATTCTATTCTATTTATAAGTATGAACGACTTAATTACTGTTTTCTAAATTAAAAGTGTAGAGAAAAAATATCTTAAACTATGTATTAATCAAGGCAATAAGTAGATTTTACTTTGCAAAAGGTAAAGGAGAGTTTATACTTGCCACAGTTCTTAATTCGTTTGTATAGAGCCCTGATGAAGTCAATAATGTTGATGAAACGTTGGCAATAAAATAAAACTACCTATTGCACGTGCAGATACATGTCGTTATTTCCCGTTATTCAGATATAATTAATAATTCTCAAGCTTGACATATGTACTAATTAATTTTGAGTATCCGACTATGAGGCATTTCCACTCGCATCGCTATCTTGGAAAATGGAGACCAAAATCAAATGTTTCACAGTTAACTACCCATGCTATCAAAAAAGGTGTGAGCCTCATCCACATAAGCTCACGGGGGAAGTGAAAACTTCATTAGAATATTTTTTAGAAAAATTATAAAAAATATTTGCTGTTTATATAAATTAAAATATCAAAATAGGTAGGTTACCTAGGTGTGTTTCAAACAAAGAATGTTTTCTATAAAATTATTGTCTACGTTTTTGTCCCGAACATTGATTGATAAAATTTGCCGTTAAGGTAGTTGTCGTGCTATGGGCATAGTGTCAGAAAATTCTAAATTTTCGTATACTCATTAAGGATACTATAATACAAATACCATTAAAATTTGAAGTTGATTGACCATCTCTAACTCGAGATAAACTTAATTAAAGTTCGGATAATTAACACGGAGAGCATAGGAAAGGTTGTGTTTTTGACAAGTTTTTTAATTTAAAAAAAAAGTAACAGTCAGAAATTTTCAAAAAACTAACTGTTTATTGATGTTTTTGTTCTGAGTTTAAAAAAGAAAATCCAAAAATTAATGACCTTTTTATTGTTGAGATATAATAACGCAACGTTCAACAATTTATGAGAAAAGATTGACATTTTTATATAATTCAAGCGAACAAACTAAGTGAAATATGTGTAACTATGTGAACAACAGTTTAGGTACAATCTCTAACAAAATTTTTTTACATTTAACACTATACTTATTTATTGTTTTACAGCGTATTATGAACGAATCTTTTGGATGTTATTATCACAAGACAACTACCTTAAGCCAGAAAATATTTTTTTATTGCTGAAAATATCCACCGTTAAACTTAGAACACTGTTTGAAATGTTGAATATGAACCCAAAGTGCTCTAGTTCGAAAAATATTAAATTCCCAAACTTAAGAACTATAATGTTAAGTAAAAACTTCCTTGACCTTTTGCAAGGTAAGGCCTATTTTTATGTCTCTATTGATTCATGATTGGACTATATTTCTAGTAAATAAAAAGCGAAATTATTAAAACAATTATTTTTAATCTGCCTTGTCAGAAATAAATTTTGCAAAATTAGATTACACTATGATTTTTAATCAATTTTTTTCGTCTTAAGCCTGGTACCACACAATTGTTTTCACGACTAAACAGTTTAGTTGAGTTGTGTTTGTGTCGCGTTTTCAACTCGATTAAACTGTTTAGTTGTTAGAGGTGCGCATAATATCAATCAGTTGTGCCATAATTTCACTATACTAAACTAAACGACCGCCGAACAACTATTTAGTCGAGTGTATAGTAGTGTTAATACAAAGCTGTGGACATAGCTGCCGATCGATAGTTGTTCAACAGAAAAGTCAAAAGACGATCGATACAGTCTTTTGATTTTTTTGTCGTATAACTACAGTGTCGATATAGTATGCGCAGTCCCTTCTAATCCCATAGCGATTAAAAATTGATTGTATATGCGCCAGACCTTACTATTACAAATCAAGGCATAACACAAGCACAGTACACTGTGACACAAGTTTCTTAAATTTTATTTGTTTGCGCAAAATGTGAGGCAAATAGCACCATTTTTTCTGTCTATCTCTATCTCATCGAAGTCCGTAAAAATGTATTGTTACAAAACCGTTTTCTGCGTTGGCGGAATAAATATTTATTTACAATAATTCGTAACAATTAACTATATACAATAATTGCAACAACGAAAAGTCAATTCTAACAATAAAAAAACTTAAACGGTAATTATTGAACTAAACGAGCCACTTAACTAACACTTAACAAATAACTATATATACAAGGATTATTTATTTGTAATTATTTATGTCAGATTTATTTATATCAGACGCACTATTCGTCGCTCAGTAATTGACTTCGTATTCAACACGACACTGATTGCCTGATTGACCCGCGCTGCTGTTTATATACCTGCGTGCCGTAAACTCAGTGGTATTCTCGATTTCTCTAGCGTTGTCCAGAATGTTCGTGTAGGCATCAGTGTGTTCAGCAAGCAGACACCGCTTCCTGCCTGACGTTTGTATACAGGGTGATCCATAACAGTATCTACGGACCGGAAGCGGACCGCGATCCACCAGTTGGTCACCCCTGCACTAAAGCTTATACAAGTAATAACTATATTTAAATAAAAAATATAGACATTACACGATTACTACTTATTATTCCAAGAACAGGTCTTTACATAATATGCCGAGGGCCTGTATATATTAATGTTTATACAAGGTTGATTTATTTACAGATGACATTGACAAGGTATACGTCTTTATTAACTACATTAGGCGTCCCTTCGTTGTGGTACACTTACAATAATTATTCTGTATATTATTATGTTAACACTAATATAGATCCTAAAACCCGTTTCACATAGAGATCATCGTCTTGATATAAAATTTGTTTTATATAATTAGGTAAAAGATTCGACTCTTACTTGATGTAAATTAATGTTATACAATATAACGTTTTAATTTATTTACACGTAAGAAATTTATTTTTTGCCATACCCATTATAAAATAGCTACTTTACATCAGGGCCAGCGTTAGGGAGAGTAAGCAGGGCAAAGGTACCCTAGGTCGTGGCTCCCGAAGGGGCCCGCCGGCCCGAGGCTTACCTATTATATGTGACTATCGTGTTTAAAACTGCTAGCATTAAAATTTTTTTTCAACAAAAAATGCGTTATTTGATTTTTTGCATTAACATTTTCTGACTATTTTCAAAAAAAAAACAAATTTTGGAGAAAAAATTTTTTTGGAGGGCACAGGGGCCTGAGAACGCTTACCCGGGGCCCGAAAATCCTAGCACCGGTCCTGCTTTACATGCGTGTATGTATGCATGAAATGGGGCAGACAGGTGTGTTGAAAGTGTTTTCAAAACACACTTGTGTGGAAAATAAAGGCATTTTCCTAGTTATTTTTGTTTATTGTTAGTGTGCGTGCGCACTGCAACAGCTCACAGTCTACTATAGAATGAAGTTGGCGACGCAAATGAATTTTCAAAATTTTTTGAAAATACTGAAAATGAAATGAAAAATAGCTATTTTATAGTGGGATTTGGCAAAAAATACCATATATATCTCGTGAGTAGTTATATTATGACTCGTGTGACTGTTAAAACTCGCTATCGCTCGTCAATAAACGGTCTTTTAAGGTCCGCAAAACTGATACGAAAAAACACTAAAAGCGTGCATGTGTTATATAAAGATCTTTAACTGTTTAAGATCTTTGTCTGAAGAAACCTCTGGTGCTGTATATATTCATGCATTTTTGCTTACGCACACAAAAATGAGTACTCAAAATTTATAATAAAAAATTATAATAAATAAAAAGAAAAATAGTGATGACAAAAATTTTTAATAAAAAATAAAAAAAAAAATTTTTTATAAAAAAAAAATGTTATACTTTTTATCACTCATCAAAACTAATTTTAAGATGACAAATATTTTTTATTCTTTTAATTTTTCCTCTAAAATGCATTTTAAGCCCACTTCTCTTCGAAAAATAGGGTTTTTTGGAAAATAACGCCCTTTGGGGCTCAAAATTCAAAAATTTTATTTACGCATTTTCATTTTAGGCATGGCAGAATGGTGTCCTATAAATTTGAACTTGATCGGTTTCGTATAGTTAAGAAGATCTCGCACATCGATGAATTCTGCGCGGCGACAACGGACAGACCGTACAGATCGAAAAAATCTATCGCAAAATGTTTTTTAGAGTCTAAATAGTCAAGATTGATCAAAATCTGAATTTCGATTTTTTGCACGATTACATTACTTTTCTTTCACTGAAGGTGATGAAAAGTAAAAATATAAATCGGTTATATAGCTGACGGACTGTTGAAAGAAAAAAACTTGTATATTAAATACTAATGTATCGTAGTTTGTGTCAACTTCAAGGATACAGAACAAGTGAACACCTATTTTCCGTTACATCAAGTTAAGTTCAACTTGTCAAATATCAGTGTAACAGCTCCGGCATCTTAGTTTACAAAGCTTATAAATAATTAATTAAATTATGAGCTATAATAATATTAAACTAAAACAATATTAAGTTATTTTGTAAATAAATTGAATTGCCATCAAATAGCCTTTAATTGTAAAAACGCCTAATATTTCAGTATATTTTAACAATCGAAGTTACATTGTTTTTAAAGTGTTCAATAGTATATGCGGCATATATTATTATTTCATTTAAATCTATACAATTATCAGTGCCGGACTTAAAGACCCAGGGACCCTAGGCACTTGGCATTTGGGGCCCCCCATCTCGAAGCCATTTTAAAAATTTAGAGAATTAAATGCACTATAGTACAGAATATATAATTTTTAATCGACTTTAATTAATCAAATCAAAATACAGAAGATCTGTAAGGTAGTTTACGGTATTATTATAATTAACCAAGAAATTATTAGTCTTATCCGTAAATAATATTTTTGATAAAGCTTTTTGATAAGGCAAGCCAAGCTTTTGAGCTTATATGAAGATTCCGCCACTGGGACCCCTAGGCTGGCTGGGCCCCTAGGCCGGGCCTTGTGGGCCTAGGCAGAAATCCGCCACTGACAATTAGGAAGTATCCATTGAACGAAAATACTAATAATTATTGAAAAGTTTCCAAACGCTTATGGCCTATATTGTCGAGCGTCTATAATTTGCAATATCTACCTATCCATCTATTTAAAAGTTTCACATGTGAAAGTTTGCAACGAATTAACTTTTATATTAAACTATCAACTTAATTGAAACGTAAAATGCCAACAGGCATAATAAACCCGTGTTTCTGTCTGTCCGTCTGTATGGATGTATAATGTAGATATGCACGTAGATGAAGCAGGTGACAGAAAATACACATGTTGGTATTTGCAAATTATACAAGGCGTCAATAAAATTAGTCTACTATATAAAATACTTCAACAGATATACCAGATATGAGTTTTTTTAAATAATTTTTTGTCTGCGTAAAAAACGAAACCCAGAGAGTAGAGTTGCAATCTCGTAAATCAAAAAAAGATGTGAAAATAGTTATTTTCGATACGTGTGCGTGAAGTGAGGTATTCTAGTAGGCCTAAATTGAGGCACGAGCTAAGGGACTGACGCATACACAACGAGATCGAGTGCGCTGTGTACCCCCACGAGCCGTTAGGCGAGTGGGAGTAAGCAAACGAGATCTCGTTGTGTATGCGTCAGTCCCTTTAGCGAGTGCCTCAATTTAAGCCTACTAGATATCTCACTTTAAGCGGACGTATCGAACATAATTTTTATAACGACTGCTTCTAAAATTTAATAGAGAGAAAAAAAATTATGAAAACGGAAAATTCGCTCTTCTAGTCCTTAAAACTTTACAATTACAGACTAAGTTACGATTTAGTTTATTTTTATTAAAGTTATTAACTTCTATATAAAACATTATAAACACGACTTATAAGATGTACACGAATTTATAAGATGTAGAGATTGTACTTTTACGCACGCTTTGGACTTTTACGCACGGTGACGGTACTTTTGCGCACGCTTTGGACTTTCACGCACGGTGACTGTACTTTTACGCACGCTTACTAAAAATACGCCTCTTCATGCCCGCCTCACAGTGCTCGAAAACTTTAGAAGCAGGAGTTATAAAAAGTTAAATTTAAAAACGATTTACGAGAATGCAATTCTGACCAATAAAAATATATCGTGCTTACGAAGGAGATGAGTTGTGTACGCAGACATTTTATACCAATTTTTTGTTATCATTTGCTATAGGTCAGTTTTAAAGGAAAAGAAAAAGAGATGTATTGACAATAATGTCAGTAAATTGTGTCAAGAATAAAAGAAAACTCAATACGTACTGTTAATCTTTCTAGGATACGGTGTATTTCCTGACAGACGAAATATTTACAGCACAGTTTGCACTGACCACGCAATGGAAACTACTTCCATTATCGAATAACAAAACCGATTTTGATTCGATATAAAGTTTAGCACAAATCTATAAACGACTGGTCTACAACGAGACTTTTATTACTATTATATTAAACGATTGCACAAAATTTACATAATGCACATAAAGGATGTAGGAGATAAAAGGTCAGGGTCGAAAATATTCAACAGTGGATTAGTTATATCATAACGTCTTTTTGTATTTAAGGTTTGTCATATTAAAGTAGATCTTTTTTATTTCCATTTTTTAACTTGTTATAGTTGTAATTGTATATTGTACAACTAGTCTGCTAAATACATCTTTATACGTCAGGCGCGATGTTTCAGCACGAGTAGAAGGCGACCATGATCCTTGGCGAGTGCGAATTTGCGAACCACATACGAGTGCTGAAAACATCGCGCTTGACGCACAAAGATTTAGCACACGCGTTGCACACTATACTTTATTCAACACATGCATTGTTTTAGAGCTTAATTGGATTAATGTCAAGTACCGTAGATTCACTGACAACAGTACATCTCATTTTAAAAACATTAGTCTTGATTAATTATTTATTTATTTTATTACCATAGTAACCATATTTCATTATAGCATCGAAAAGAGCTACATAATGGTTTTTATGTAACGGGTTTTTCAAGTGTTTTTAATGTCAGCATCGAAAAGCGTTTCATAAAGAATCATGACGTCACCAGTCGATCAAGATCCGCTTTGCAGACACAAAAAAAACACTAAAAAAGCGTGCAGGTGTTGAATAAATATTATTAGGTATAGCAAAAATATCAGAATATTGTATTGTCATTAAAACAATGTACATACGCCTACAAAGTTTCACGTCATTTGGACATTTTGGAGAAGGTGAAAATCGAGTTGCAAGATTTTTTATATACATACCTATATACAACAACATACAAAATATGAAACTAATATAAGATTATTTGAACCTAGCACCAAATCATATTTCCAATTTATTATTTTTAAATAATAAATTGAAAATCCTATTGATACCTTTGCCATTAGGGTACTTGCCAGTGATCAAAATAAAATATAAAACTTTGTTATAATGAAAGGTCTTATGCTCTAAAATAGTTATTAGAATTTTTAATTTTATTAATTATTAAGTTTCGTAAACATTTTAAATAAATAAATAAAATCATGATTTTTAATCTATATGTCACGTGACTTCAAACACCGTGTGAGAACGTGTGACGTCAATTTTAAGTAAAAAATGAATGTATCCATAGCAACGGAGCTTAGATTGTTTACATCATGTTCACATAGGTACAAAACGGTATTTTTTCTGACATAATTAGCATCGAGTTAGTAGATATAAACGTACATTCATAAAAATATGACGTCATAGGTTCGTAGAGCAAAAACGATTGTTAGAAGGCGGGGCTAAAATAAATATTTCAAAAATTATTTTTGAGCTAATTTGAAATCAGAATGAAGTGATTTAGGTGTCATTTTGTTCAGAATTTACTGCTCTATTAATATAACACAAAAAAAAAATATAGTCAAATACCCTATTCTCGGATTAGAACCTGGGGAAGCGGGTGCCTGTTATAAAGGAGCCATGGCGACACGATTGAAACAACGGCATTGCTAGATGCTCGACTATTCTTAAACCCTGCGACAATTATTGAAAAGCGTCCAGTACTGTGGTCGAATCCTGTAGGAACTACGGACACACTTCATACATACACGTGTATATGTACAGTAGTTATGTAATATTATGTATGTGGATGCTCATGTTTCTATGTATTTGCGTGTATATCGAAGCGAACTACAACGTCGCGACGTGCCCCTATAAATCTCGTCGGTTGCATCATGTCGGCAGTTTGAATCTGTTAAACACGCGAGACGGCCAGCGGCGTTGACATCACCAAACGTCACTCGTGACGCGCGTCCTTCAACTTTTTTTGCAATGTTTACAACCAATTAACGAAACCGCATACTAAAAGATTGTCTATCGGCCTTTTATTGTGTTTTTTAAGATGCTCGTTACGTATATGAAATGAAATATAATAGTATTTGTGATTCTTTTGTTCGTCGCCAAAGCCAACTTTGGAAAATGACATGTATGTTCAAAAAAATTTTTTCAATTGTTTTTGTATACCGGGTGCTTTTTATTCAAATTCAACGTGTTTCACGAATTCTCTGAACTGTTGAATTTTTTAAGCGCTAGTTATTTTATATAGATTACTCTGCAAAAACAGTGAATTTTTCATTCCTTTGAAAATTATTTACTTGAGTAACAATAGTGTAGAAATTTTCCATGAAAAATTTAACTTTTTAACGGTTTACTCTTTACGTTTTGCATGCTAACTTAAATACTATTGTAGAAAAAAACCTGAAAATTTCTGGTAAGTAAAAGCTACTGTATTTGATTATTTCACATAAATCTTTCAATTAATGTTAAATAAATTATAATTTAAAAAAACTAAAAAACACGCTTTAATGAACTAAAAAGTAAAAAATAATTAATTTTATTGTAAAAAAGCGTGGGGTGCTTTGTATCATATTTTCATACTACCCCACGCTTTTTTACAATAAAATTAATTATTTTTCACTTTTTAGTTCATTAAAGCGTGTTTTTTAGTTTTTTTAAATTATAATTTATTTTTGCTTTTTAGTCCTGGAGTTCCTGGTCAGGATAATGGGACAAACTTATGGAATTATTGTATTGTAATCGGTCCTTGATAAGTGTGCAAAGTTTCAGTTCAATCTGAAGTTTTTTGCTTTTTTTTTTTTAGTCCTGGAGATCCTGATCAGGATAATGGGACAAACTTATTGAATTATTGTATTGTCGTCGGTCCTTGATAAGTGTGCAAAGTTTAAACTAAATCTGACCGTTCAAAGTTGGTCAAAATCAAGTTCAAAGAAGTCGGTTACAAACTGACAAACACACAAGCCCGCAAGCAAGCATGCAAACATACAGGTGAAGCTAATATAAGCGTGTTAAAAACTTTATGATATAGAGATATGGTGATCCGTAGATGATGATTGAAATTAGGAGAGGAAGTCTCTGTGGCAAAGGATCAATGAATAGCAATACTGATAATTAAAATTGCATTTAATAGCTAACGTTTCGGTGCTCTTTACACCATATTCAGAGCATCTAAAAATATAACTGAAAAGTTATACTTTGTTTAATTTAAGAATTCTGTAGAAATTTGCCAGTAAAAAATACAAATAAGCGAGAAACTTACTTAAATTAAACAAAGTATAACTTTTCAATTATATTTTTAGATACTCTGAAGATGGTGTAAAGAGCACCGAAACGTTAGCTATTAAATGCAGTTTTACTTATTAGTATTACTATTTATTGATCCTTTGCGACAGCGACAGAGACTTTCTCTCCTAATTTCAACTTTCAATTAATGTTTGTAACTATAAATTTTGGTTATAATTTACTACTTAAAAAACTTTTAAAATATTCGATATGGTCTATCGTCATTAACTTATAAAAAACTGACTTCTATGTTCAAAGATTTATTTAAATTTTGAAAATTATAGTGTTAGTATTAGTGCTAAGATTTTCAAAAGAAACATTAGCAAGATGGCAACTTAGTGGCTTTTTGACAGTTTCGTGTATGGAATAGTCAGTACTTTTCGTGTCAAGAACGAAAAGGAATTTTGAATACTCATAAATATTTATCAAAAAAACAGTAAAAACTCCTTCAAATTAAATATATTTTCTACAAAACGACTTCTAGCCCATTAACAAAAAAACTACATTTTGAGCAAGTTTTATCTACACCCCAAAGTTAACCGTTTTAATAAAAAACAAAAAGTTTTTACAAAATTTTATATTCAGTGTAGGTATCCTATTTTTTGCTTTTTTTTATTGAAAACAGTTAACTTTAGGACATACGTTGTTATTACAAAACTTGTTCAAAATATTATCTAAAACTTTTTTTGTAACCAGAAGTTTTGTCCTAAAGTCATTCTTTTTTAAGAAAGTTAGAAGCATTGACTGAAATAAATGTTCGCAGCCATTTTGAAAGAAAAAACTGAGGGGATACAATCTAGAAATAGTCCATTTAAAAAACATTCCAGAAAAGAAACCCCGTATATATTATGTCGATTTTTTCGCGTATCTGGTTTGTGCCCTTATTGTATTTTATTTAGAGAAGTTTTTGTTAATTTATCGAAGTCTCTAATAAATGATTTTTTTACTTTTTTATGAAACCTTGATAAGGTAAAACCTTTATAGCTCAAAATATTTTTCTTTTCTTTTCAAATCTGATTTATCGACATCCGACAGTATTTTAAATCATACTATTAACAAACTAAAAGTAAATATAACAAGAGCCAAACCATCTATGATGTGACACTATACGACATCTTTGCACTCAAAAATCCAGTTTACTTAAGTCATAAAACCACAACAATCCAGATATTATATCAATAAAATTTTTATTCCCGTTCATAAATATTTAAAAATGCCATAATATTTTTAATATGAAAATAAATTGCATTTTTAAATAAAAGTCGTTTAGTATTTTTAAAAATATTTTTACGATTTCTTTTTTTTATTATCAGTTTCTCATCTGCTTCCGAATGCCCACTGAACTAACATGATAGCGTAATCTGACAAGGACTTACAACAAAAACTGTCGAGCGTCTATAATCTATAATATCTACCTAAGAACTTAAAAGGGCACTGCACAAAAAGTTGCCGATAATAAACCGTTAGAGGCGCTGTCGTCGCTGTAATTGTAATATTTTTCAAAATATTGTGAGTATTTCGTCTACTAGCGTATAGAGGACACTAATATAACAATAATTTTTATAATTGATCTATGATGACAGCAAAGTTAGTAATGATATAATATTTCTGAAATTGCCATGGAAGCAATGTGAATAAAAAATTTAAATATTTGAGAAATGTTGACACAAGTGGACACAAGTCGTGTCATAAATAAGGTGCGTTTGGTATCAAGGTGTAGTGTAAAAAGTGTAAACACTTTTGACACTATTACGTTTGTTATACAAAAGTGTAAAATAACTGACCTGTTTGTTATTTCAGTGTGGGACTAAAGGTGTAACAACTATTAGCCCCGGCTTTTGAGCAAGTGCACGTAGTGTAGTATAGGTCACGTGATATATGTCTGAATTGACAATCGCTTTGACAGATTTGATACCTTTTTCGTACTCTGTTTTTTACAATTTTTGTCTCTTAAAAATGAATGAGCTTCAAAATGTAATGGTACAAGATAAATATGGCAGTGAGTTTAACATTTTTACGACCAAAAAAACTGTAAAAACTAGAAATAATGAACTCAGTCAATCTGTCATTTATTTATTTTGTAATGCGCATGTACAATCTTCTCAGAATGTACACTAGCCCGTTTGTTACAAGTGTACATTTAGTTTACACTTTTGCTGAACTTTTTACACTTTTCAGTGAAAAGTTATCTACACTACACTACATGTAATTGTATTTTAAAGACCACCAACAGCTAAGGTTATTTGGGCCTAGCACCAATTCATATTTTCAATTCATTATTTTTTTTTTTTACACTACACTACACTACACCTCGATACCAAACACACCTATAGTTAATAATGTTGAGTTGAAAGTTGAAAAATTATAATTTCAGAGCAGAAAATTAATAAATAAGGACATTTATGAAATCTTATAGAACATGTGCGAAAAAATGTATAAATAAAATCTATTAAAACGCTTGAATCAATCAAAAAGAAATAAAATCTGAGTCAAGAAGAAAGCATTTATGAAATTTCTCCTATTAGAAAAAAATAACTCTATGACAGATCTTGGAATTAGGCAATACGTCTGAAAAGCCCAAAAGAAGAATAATTGAAGTGTAATAAAGATTTAAAAGTGCCAAGTGAATTTATAATTTTTTATAATAATGTGAATGTAATGTCACTTTTTATTACCTATATACATTTACTTTGTGCTTTTTTATTTTACATAAAATTTCTGTGGTGTCATTTTTGTAATAAGCGATATGAAAAGTTTCATTAGTTAATTAGTTCATTTCACTATTCTTACTTGTAAAATGAATAAAATAAATAACAAATCGAAGAAAATTCATGCATAACAGTCTATAAAATGATACTAATATTTTTAAAAATTTACGTCGTTTTGGATTTCGATTATTTCTTCCCATTTCCCTGGTTACTGAACTATTTTTTTTCAGAAAAACCTGGAAAATATAAAAAATCTAATCTCAATTTGAAAATTGTGTACGTGGTACCAACTTTACACAATCAAATAAATTTCTCAAGAGGAAAATTTGATAATTTAAGTTGTCATATTTAGAACATCTTTGAATTCGATACTTTTTATGTTTTCATGTTAATTGAAAATTGATTATTCATATTCATAGCAACCCGTTGCCTTGAATAAAAAATCTATTTAGAAAACAAAATCAATCTCAAAATCTTTGAAAAACACGAACTGAACAAGAAATCGAAAACTGACATTTATACCATAAATCAAGATGTAAACAAAACGTACGTAGCGTCATTTCTTAGACAATAGCTACACTTTTTTAGTTATTGATAACACCGCGGTTGCATTATCTGTCATTAGTGACTTTTTACTAAACGATTTGCTGTTATTATTAACAGTTTCGTATTGAAATTTAGCATATCCATTTTTTGTCCTTCAAAGTATGTTTTAAATGTCTAAAAATCCTTTTTCATTGAAAAAAATATTTCAAGTTCAATCTGAATTCCTACTTTTATTAATTTCAATACATGACCCCAAATATGTTTAATACAAAGAATATCATCTATAGAATCTTACAGATCTCACAAATTGACTGTATTGTTTATATAAAAGCTGATTCTTTGAGTAAAAAATTGGGAAAAATGACATATGGTAGCGCTATCTTTTGAAATTGGTGCCAGGCAGATTCCTATTAAATTCAATATGTTCCTTCAGATTAAATCAATGTAAATAAATGAAGCATCACTCACTGAACTGATATATCAGGTTCAGTGGGCGGTCAACCTAAAATACAAAAAAATAACTATTACAAACGTTGATATATATTTTAACCAATATTACATTAATGTATGATGTAACATCTTATGTATAATTTTGTGTTAAAATAACAGTTTTAATATTTTTTAAATTAACCATGTTTGTAGAAAAAGACATGCGATATTTCATTGCAGAGGCAATGACTGTTTAAAGTTTCTTACTGGGATCGAGATATTTTTTTTCTATACTAGATGTTCAAAACTGAAACATAACGCCCGATAAAAAAATGTTTCGAACAAAAGTTATATAGAAGAAAACAGCTTTGAAGTGACTTAAGGATCCAAAATAAGAAGCAAATACTGTTAATATTCCACAATAATAATAATATTTTCCACAATAAAAAATTAAATCAAAATTCTATAAAACATAAAGTCTTCAGTATTTTCATTTACAAAATAAATCAATAAAACAACTTTTTTTACACTTCATTAAAACCAAATAAAATGTTAATATGTTTTTTAAATTTTGGACAATTTTACTGTTACATTTGACGGCATTTGGTAAGTTAATCAATAATAATTGTTATACATTATTTTTTAAGTATTTTTCCTAAACTAACACCATTTTAAAATTTTTATACAGAGCTCTGATGATGAGAATATAATTCTCGGAACGTTAGCTAATAAATGCAATATTAACAGTATTTGCTTCTTATTTTGGATCCTTAAGCCACTTCAAAGCTGTTTTCTTCCATTATCATCAGGATCACTACTTTTCTGTTTTTAATTAAAACAGTTTCTTCAAAAGTTACATAATTTCAAAGAGGAAAGAATAATATGGAATAATTCATTTTATTAGGGGGCGTTTTTAAGGTAATTTTAATGTCACCTTTGGTTTTTAATAGCAGGCCATATTTTTTAATGAATTCAGATTCTGCTTGAAAAAAGAAACAACTTTTAGCCGTAACACTTTTTTATCTGATCTAGACTTTTCGAATAAGCTGCACTGAAACAAAATTAAAACATTTTACATACAGCAGCTAAAATTTAAATTTTTTATTTAAAATTAAAGGTATTAGGGAAGTAGATTTTTTTGTAAATAACTGTTTACGTGTTCATTGGTTGCTGTGTTTCGTTACCATAGCAACCCTCACTTAATCGTGTGATTAAAATAGCATCGTGATTAAAATGTACGATAAACAGGCTATTAGAATCTCAGCCTGGTGGAAAATTCTACCTTGGACATGACATTGATATTTTATTCCCTGGTTCTTCAAATGTGTACTCTTGCATATTTTTCTTCAAAAATACTGACAGATTCTCCAGTTTTCAACGCATTCAAGGACACCGTTAAACGCAAATCTGAAGTATTGTGGGTTGCAGCTGGTATTGGAAATAAGGCGTCGATAAGCGATTTGCATAAACTGAAAGCTGAACGTTTCGAACTGAAGGATGTATTTGCATGTCAGTAATTTGTGTAATGTCGAACATGACACAGATATATACATATAAATGGCAGTGTCTAAAGGGATTGGAATAAACGATATCAAAGAACGGTGTAAATAGTTCGAGGGTTTTTAACAACAAAGTGCGGTGTTGAGGCACGTACCTACCACTACATAACGTAATATGTTATAACCGCTATGTGTGTCATATATATATTCTCTGTTCTCTACTTCATCTGACTCTGGTTGGTACGCTACTATATGTGAGTTTGTTAAGGAGAAACTTTCAAGGTCTCATTCTATAAACCACAGCATAAAATAACTAGTGATGTGCCGGATATCCGTATCTGATCCGTATCCGCGGATATCCGAGGAAAAAAAAAGATCCGTATCCGTTAGTTTTTTGGCGGATCTTTTACGGATCTTTTACCTTATCAATTTTCAATTCATAGATAAAATTTTATATATATAGGTGATTAGGTAATAATGAAAAACAGTTAAATTCCATTCAGATTATTTTTTATTTTTTAATATCGTGGTCAATAACTTTTTCCCATAACAGATAGTCTCTTTCCAAAGGTCGATGTGCAATATTTAGTATTTACCGCCGCGTACTCTAAGAAAGTTAAGATCCGTATCCGTATCCGTATTCGCGGATCTTGAGACCAAATATCCGTATTCAGATCCGTATCCGCGGATATACATTTTTAACGATCCGGCACATCACTAAAAATAACATATAATTTTAATTTTTCGGCATTATCTGCAGTCTGCACACTACAGCATGAGAGGTAGACGCGTTTATAGAGCTGCACTACTTATTGCATTCATTCATATCCTTTTTGTAGTGTCTTGCTTTTTTACAGTTTTGTAGGTTAACATTCAAAAGACATCACACTATAGTTTTTAGTTTTTTATTCATTAAATACCTATAATAAAATGTACTATGCTTTAAAATTGCGTATTTTTTAATTATCCTTGACGCTTCGCCACATTTTTTTTAGTAGACCTAACTCTCCAACTCTAGTGCAGCCCAGTAAAAATTGCTTAAAATATGCTCTGCTACAAACTATGGCAGAACGCTAATGATTAAGTGAAATTTCCTTAGCCGTTTTTTGCACTCTCACGGTAGAGTACGGTCACGTGTGATTGGGTTACATGTTATACAGTGTGTCCACAGACTCATCCTCAACATGGGGATCTCCGTTGTTATGGGAGATAGAGATTTGGTAAAATGAGACAAAATGTGCAGAAGCTCCAGTACTACTACCCTGCGTTGTCAAACTTTCCATATTTTGCTTGGTTCGCGACCGACAGTTGAAAAACGAGATTTACCCATTTTCGTTTTTTGTTTATAACTCGCTTATTAAGTAAGTTAGAAAAAAAATATTTTCACTTTCTTAAGGCCCTTTTTCATGAAGATTTCAAATCTCTTTTCATATTTTTATTTACTTTTATAGTTTTAGAGATACTTGTATTAACTTTGTTTTTTTAAATACACGTCAAAGATGGCCATGACACCATTCGAAAGAGATTTTTTTTCTCTTTAATTTGATATGAGGGTTGATGGGTTTATTTTCAAAAATAACAGAGTTATACGTAAAACACTGATTTTTAATAGTAGGCTATGCTAAATTAATTGATAAAACCACAGAAGGCTTAGCAAACAGTTGAAATTCGCGTTGGCTTGGTACACGGCTGTTTTGTTTTAGCTGTCAAAGTGTAGTTTGTTGCTAGTTTGTCAGTTTACTGAGTGATTTATTAAATTTACTTTTGTTATCATGGAACCATTTTGTAACAATGAAAATTTTGATTTGTTATCTTGTTACATTCTATGTCACAAAAATTCGACCAGAGCTGCAGAAATGTACTTCGATCAGTATCCAAAACGAAGACAACCTCATTCGTCTATTTACAGAAACTTACGAGTAAATTTAATGAACTATGGATCATTTAAAAAGTCGTTTGCTAAGTCAACGCGAATAAGTGAAAAAGACAAAACAACTGTTTTACGATCAATTGTTGAAAATCGTTTATTTTTCATTGTTACAAAATGGTTCCATGATAACAAAAGTAAATTTAATAAATCACATAGGTTATGTTCCGATATGTACTGGGACCACTGTACAGTATGACGTCAATTCAGTATACTGTGAAGCCGTTCCTTTATAGCCAGTAATACTGAGTAATACTGGTTACTATTTAAAACGGAACGCACTCCAGTATACTGTCAGCATCGTTTTTTGACGCAGTTTTCAAATGAGCGTATTAAAGATTTATAATAACAAAATCTATTGCTGGAGTATTGTCAAATTGAAAACATTTATATTAATAACTATGAGTCAACTGTTTAGCACTCAAGCGGCTTTGACTGATCACGTGATCAAAGTACTGGCGAGTACCTTACCTCGAAAACGCCAGTGCTCGCAGTAAGAATATATGGTTATTTATGACGTCATATATTTCCCTAGGGTACTGCGGCAGTATACTGGCGTTCATAACGGAACGGATTTTTCTACAGTAAGAGCACTGGGCAGTGCTCCCAGTGTATATCGGAACATACCACTAGTAAACTGACAAATTAGCAACAAACTGCACTTTGACAGCTAAAACAAAACAGCTGTTTACTAAGCCAACGCGAATTTCAACTGTTTGCTAAACCTTCTGTTGTTTTATCAATTAATTTAGCATACCCTACTATTAAAAATCAGTGTTTTACGTATAACTCTGTTATTTTTGAAAATAAATCCATCAACTCTTATATCAAATTAAAAAGAAAAAAAATATCTTTCGAATGGTGTCATGGCCATCTTTGACGTGTATTTAAAAAAACAAAGTTAATACAAGTATCTCTAAAACTATAAAAGTAAATAAAAATATGAAAAGAGATTTGAAATCTTCATAAAAAAGGGCCTTAAGAAAGTGAAAATATTTTTTTTCTAACTTACTTAATAAGCGAGTTATAAACAAAAAACGAAAATGGGTAAATCTCGTTTTTCAACTGTCGGTCGCGAACCAAGCAAAATATGGAAAGTTTGACTACGCAGGGTAGTAGTACTGGAGATTCTGCACATTTTGTCTCATTTAACCAAATGTCTATCTCCCATAACAACGGAGATCCCCATGTTGAGGATGAGTCTGTGGACACACTGTATATACAAATATGTGATTTAATTGAAATAGATCTAGTTAAAATACAAATACAAAAAATGAAAAATAGGTACCTATTTTTATTTTCTAGTTTTAATGCCTCCTTCTAAATACCATTTTGCGTTTGTATTTTGATATTTTTAAACATATTTTTTATTTATCAAATACAGGATTACAGAGGACAGTGTGGTGTAACGGTTAGCGTAGCCGACCTTTGGATCACACTGTCGTGGGTTCGAATCCCACCTCCGCTAATGGATGTTTTGTGATGTCATTTAGTTTTAAGGAAGTTGTTATTTAATGCAATTAAGACGCTAATGACCTAAGATGTCGACGCGTCTATAATCTACAATAAATAAAATAAATACAGGATTACAGGATATAGAATATTAGATAGTTATGATAATAATCAAACAATTTCAAACCCTAATATCGACGTTTTATTCACTTAACAATCAGTGAATAACAGAAATATCTGCATGATTGTTAGCTATATTTAAGAAAAAATCAAATGCCACTGTCGAGACTTGAACCCGAACCGAGACCCGAACTTCCAGTTTCCGGCTGAACGACTTACAATTACTCCACGCAGTGCCCGAAAGTAGAATTTGTTTGTCTCTTATATATAGCAAGTTCAAGGAGGAAACGCTCTGCATGCGACAGCTAATTTTTAATTTAAAATATAACTTAAAATGTTAATACTCTTTTAGCCGGGCAAAATTTTTTAATCAAATGCAGGATTTGAGTTACTGTGGATGACAATATTAGATAGTTATAATAATATTCAAACTAATTAAACTCCTAATATCCACACCGTATTCACTTAACAATTACAGTGAATAACAGAAATATCAGACAGCTAAGCTGTCATGATTGTTAAGTTATATTTAATAAAAAGTCCCGACAGTGGCATTTAATTTTTTCTCAAATATAGTCTAAAAATCATGGCAGCTTAGCTGTCTAATATTTCAGTTATTCATTAAATCGTTTGATTATTATTAACTATCTAATATTTTTTATTCACATTGCATTTTTTACTGTTTAAGATAGATATTACGATGAAAAGTTACTGATGATCATTTTATATCACGTAAATTTTGTTTTTATTTGTTAATAATCATTCCAGTAGTAGTACTCAAATATCTAGAGCTACATTTAATGAAAAAATATGCTTACGTATAGGTTTCTAGTACAACTTCTAAAGAGAAATTTACCGTGGTTTCCATGGTAATGAAGTACTTACTGAATATACTTTTAGCATTGAAATTTATACCAGAAACCCGCCATTACAATTCATGGCCGGTTTATCGTATATTTAAATCACGATATTTTTTTAAACACTCTGTTAAATGACGGGTTGCTATGATAACGAAACGCAGCAACCAATGACCACGTAGCTGTCAAAATTTAACAGTGTGATTAAAAAAACATCGTGATTAAAATGTACGATAAACCGACCATCAGTACAAAACGTTTGTTTTTACAAGCTTTTATTTAACTTGGTTTCCTGTCTGGGACGAAACTGGCAATCGAATTTTCGACCACTTCCCGATATCCAATCATGCTAACATTTTGCACAAACCTTTGGTTCTAAAGACAATACAGTATAGTAAAATATTTAATATTATGGTAGATTAAATATGGTGGCCATCACAAAATGGTGGGTTACCTTATTCTTTACAACCCTGTCGACATGGGTATCAAATAAAAGGGTATGATATGTAGAATACAATAAGCTGTGTGACGTATTTCTAAATTCCATGATATTGGTATCAAATTAAAGGGTATCTCGAGTAGAATGCAATAAGCAGTGTGATTATAATCAATCCAAAACGGCAGCCGAAAATGTTGGAAAACTAAAAAGAACAAAATAAAATATTAGTGAAAAAAACTTTTTAAAGACAAGCTTTTATTGAAATGAACTAAAAAGGAAAAAATAATGTTTAAAAAGTTAGGTTCATAATTATAAAAACGTGGGTCGTGATACTAATAAACTATCATAGAGTTTACAACCCACGCATTATAATTTTGAACCTAAATTATTAAAAATTATTTATTCCTTTTTAGTCCATTTCAATAAAATCTTGTCTTTAAAAATTTTTTTTTTACTAATTGTATTTTTTTTCAAAATCAGTTAGGTACCTACCTACATTTTTTTGGCGCTACACAAGTTAAAGTGTCATAATATGGCGATGTACACGTCGATTTCATACATTGGCTGCCATTAACAATCTTTATAGAAATCAGTGGTTCGAACCCTGTACCAGTTACAATTGGACGAACTCTTGGTAATTATGTACATAATATTTACACACACATCTTTCCATATAAATGTTCCAATACGAGCGAGAAAGAAAGAAAATGATAGAAGGAGAGAAGTAATCGCGCGAGACAAACTTCTATGTTACGGTGAACTTCTACTGTCTGATCCGCCTCTCTTTTACACTGAACTTTTTTTCGCTTGAACATATTTTAAAAGTTGCGGTTTAGAACTTTCTTTCTGATAGGATTATTAGAACGAGATGTCAAAGAGGAAAATATGTTTGACGATTTGATATCATTTGCGTTTCAATTTGTTTGTCACGTAATAAATCATGTTTAATTACAAACTTCATTAAAAGTACAACGTAGTCGTATTTTGCACAAATGAATTCATAACTAATAAATATAATTATCAACATTGCGCCACGTATACTGGACGATGAACAGCTGTATAACGTCATAACTGCTCAAGCATTTTATAGCGGCTTATTAAGCGCTTCATGTTTAGTACTGCGAATTTTATGACCTCAAATTAATTTGGCAAAGGCAAGTAGTTTGTAAATATTTTTCCGTCGGATTTGTAGTCATTTAACAAATAATCTACCGCTATATTTATCGATTTCATTCTTCAACGCACATTTTAAATTTAAATGAACTCGAAGCAGTCTCCCGAGAAAGCCTCGTCATTTTTTATTTTGAATTCAAATGTAGGTTGGTGAACGAATTTTATTCGACTCGTCTTTCGCATCACTCGTGTAGCATAATGGTATTTCTAGGAAAAATGTATGACCCACACACCTACTCAGATAATCCATAATTTGAAATATAGTTTAAATTTGAAATTTATACAGATATGAAACGTTTACACAATATTACACAAAATGGAGTTAAATGTATCTTAAAAAAAACTTTTTAACAAATAAAAAAAAGTCCTTCAAAAAATCCACTAAAAAGAGGAAAATAATAAAATTTTGAAGTCGGCCCAATATAAATAATTTCTGCTTTTTAACCGACTTCATATTTTATTAAATTGGTGCCGACCTCAAAATAATTTTATAATTTTCCTCTTTTTAGTGGCTTTTTTGAACGAGGTTTTTTTTAAGTTTTCTATTTTTTACTTTTTAGTGGCTTTACAATACGTAGGTACCTAGTTTGCACGTTATTACCCGACTTCTGTCTTGATATTTGATTACTAAACTAAAAAAAGAAAACCACTGAGGCGACTTATAGAAAAATTTATGTTGAACCATACATAAAAAAAACATACGCGCCGAATATAGAACCTCCTCCTTTTTTGAAGTCAATTAAAAACTGGTCAAGTGCAAGGCTAACTTGCATGTTTAGTGTTCATACTATTTAGATTTTTCAATTTTTCTTTATATACCAAAGGTATCTTATGTAATGCAATGCTGAAAAATTCCCGTATGTAATGCAATGGCTGATGATAATTTTCGTTCAATATGTAGACCTCATTGCCTATATTCTTGATTTTTTTTTTCAGATTTTCCTGAGCCATTTTTGTCGATAGATATAGGGTGGAGGGATAGCAATTTTTAAAATTTTTTGGAAAAATGTAAAAAAAATATTAAAAAACAGATTATATATTTTTGAACTCGCGCTTTAACGCTTTCGTTTGATACCCGACACGATGACCTTGAAAAAAATATTTTTGTCTCTCCTTCCACCCTCCAAAACTAACCCCCAAAATCAAAATTTAACTTTTCGTATTTCACGTCTGTAATTTGGCCACCACTTCCTACAGGTGTGCCAAATTCCAATAATTGTGTGTGTCGAACGGTCTCTGATAAAAATGCCTGTAAGAGACGGACATAGACAGACCTACCGAGGTGATTCCATAAGTGTTTCATTTTTACCAATTTTGGTACGGAACACTAAAAAGTAGAAAAGTCGTCATTATATCCTCTCGCCACATGGTGGTGAACGTAACTGCTGCACATAGGGATTTAACCCGTAAAATCAAACTTTCGCGATTTCCTGCTTCCCTAATTATTTTGGGAAAAATATCTTCAAATAATAGTTTTAGAACATAAAATTCTGCATCTAAATCATTAAACAAAATTAATTTTGCATGCTTTGTAACGGCAGAAATTTGATACGAAAATGTCAAAATTACCTCAAAAACGGATAGCGATAGCCATGGAACTTTAACAAAATGATGACGTTTTAGCTGTCAGAATAATTTCCAATCATTTTGTTCAAGTTCCATGGCTGTTGCTATCTGTTTTTGAGATAATTTTGACATTTTCATATCAAATTTCTGCCGTTACAAAGCATGCAAAATTAATTTTGTTTAATGATTTAGATGCAGAATTTTATGTTCTAAAACTATTATATGAAGATATTTTTCCTAAGATAATTAGGGAAGCAGGAAATCGCGAAAGTTTGATTTTTCGGGTTAAATCCCTATGAGCAGCAGTTACGTTCACCACCCTGTATATTGTACATAGATATTATCCTATTATAAATTATACACGCTCGGCAACCAAATACACATACTATACAACCACAAAGAATATGCTCGTGTACATAATATATTGTGATATTGCATAATATTATGTACAAATGATTCTTCTTTTTATATAAAAAAATTAACTATAGAATGTTCTGTAAATCTGTAAGCTGAGAAGACTTATCTATACAAAAGAAATATGACATTAATTTCTTCTCTGTAGTACGCCTATACTTTTTATAAATTCTATATTTAACTTATTTGACAATAACAGTCGATTTTTTTATTTTTTTTTTGCAATTTTAATTCTACTTGTGAAGTCCGACATAATAACAGTGTATTAGAATTTTTTTTACCAGCCTTTAATTTTTAAGAAGTTTATTTATTTATTGTAGATTATAGACGCGTCGATAACTTAGGTCATTCGCGTCTTTTAAGAAGTTTTTATACTTTTGCATCAATGCTTTCAAACCCCAGGTCGTAACCCAAATGTAAATACAGGGTCCGGTAAATTGTATTATCCATTTTAAACAGCTGACAAAACGTGATTAACAATAAAACAAATGAATACATATTTTAAACTAGACGTTTTTTATGTTTTTAATATGGTGTCTCGCAAATGACTGTCATCCTCGGCAGTACAATACATTCTTCTAAAATCTAATGGTACAGACAGACACGGAGGTTTTAACCGAAGCGTTTAACGAGTCGATCGGCTTCTAACAAACCACATTGAGCTGTGCGATTTGTGATTCGATACGGTGTGCACTAAGGATGAGAGATCTGTGGATTATAGACGCTCGAGCACTATGGATGACGTTATTTATTTGTCGCTAGTGTATTTGTATTAGAAAATTAATAAGAAAAAAAAGAAAACGGAGAATGTGGATACATCTAATTATCGAAAAATGGCAACAAAAAGGGCATTTTCATACGTTGCTTGCTGACGTACAAAGAGAGGAAGAAAAAATTTCTTTTATAGTTCCGGATGCTAATGACCTTCGATGTTGATGCGTCCAAAAATAACTATATAAAAAAAAAAACTTGGGTCGCAGTGCCAAACCCTGCCGACAATATAGTGTATTTGCTAATACAGGCATTGTGGCATTATTATGTGAACTTAAGTTTGCTTTTTGACAAAATAAAAAATTTAACCCCTTAATACATCCCTTAAAATAATTAAATTTTTCTAAATTTTAATATTAGACATGGATTTTATCAGCACACCCAATTAAATACACCCTTTCATAAGTAAATCCGTATCAACAAACTAGTGTTTTCATAAAATTTGAAAGTCCGGTCCTGTCGGGCCGATTTTATTAAAATTTTAGCAGCACATTTTAATCCTTATTAAAGAGTTAAATTTCAATTTTGAAACGATTCTGACAAATTTTTCGGTATTTTTGGGCCCAAAAACTTTTTGGAACCCCTAAATACAACCCTGAAAATGGTCCGATCAGGCCCATTTTAAATAGGCTTCTTGCGGTGATGGGTTCCATTGTGTGTACCAAATTTCGTTTCAATCGATTAAGTCTGTCGAGAGTTATCGTGTACACACACACACATATATATATATATATATATATATATATATATATATATATATATATATATATATATATATATATATATACATACATATATATACATAAACATTTTTAAAAATGGTGGCAAACTGTTCAGGGGGGTATGAAACGTCGAGAAATTTTGGTCCGACCCCTAGGTCCCGCCATCCGACCGACGCCAATAGTGTATGTGCCATATGGCAAATACACTAAAAAACTAAACATAACTATCATATTATAGTATTATTTTTTATCAAAATAAATTAAATATTATAAATAAACCGTAAATTATTTAAAGCTTAAAAAACCATGTTCACTGGTACAGGACGGGATAGAGGTTCGTTAACAATAATAATAATAAATTAAAATTACTGAATCAGTATTAGGTGGCCTTAAAAAAACAAACAAAAACATTTTTGCAATACCCACTATAAAATAGCTGCTTTACATGCGTGTATGTATGCATGGAATGGGTCTGTTAACCGGTAGGTGTGTTGAAAGTGTTTTCAAAACACACTAGTGTGTGAAATAACCAGTTTCCATACTGATTTATGTTTATTGCTCTCTGATCCATCCGCTTACCTATACTCACGGCCTGCTATAATTTATGAGAAGTTGGCGACGCAAATGAAATGTCAAAAATTTCTGAAAATACTGAAAATGAAGTGAAAAGCAGCTATTTTATGACTCGTGTGACTAATAAAAGTCGCTATCGCTCGTTTTTACATACTGTCACTACTCGTCAGTGATATGCCGATCATTACGCTAATTGATATACGATCTACTATTACCTACTTTATTTTTGGTCTCAATCCGCCACTGGTCTGTACAGTAGCGGACTTAAAAAAGTTTACACCTGTGTCATCTAGTTACCGGGTTTTTAAATTTTTGCTAATTGTAATTTGGCTTTTGATAGTAATGAATTAATTACTAAGGTTACATCCTAAAAATTCAATAAAAAATTATTATCAAAACACCTCAGTTGTTTATTATACAATCCAAATTACTCAATATTCTTCAATTAAAACATAAAAAAATTTGATAATATTTGATGTTAGCAAATTCCTTCCTTCAATCTTGCAATGATTCTTCTTTTTTGTTCAGATCGTTTTAATAATTTTGAAACATTTAAACGACAATTATTTCTTTTAATTTTTGACATTTACATTAACCTATTAAAAACTAAATTTATTGCTAAGTTACTTTTTTTTGTGAATTTACACTGAAAAACTCAAGTGTAAACTTTATTAAGTCCGCGACTGTACATTATACAGTGTCAACAAATTTTTCAAGTGACTTAAATTGCTAATCGATAGAAGATATCATTGCAGAGCTGAGCTGTCAAAATTTTATTATATTTTATTTTTCCTTAAAAGCATCAATTTTATGGAAAAATAAACTTATATTTCTCTCCTACAG
Source organism: Mongoloraphidia duomilia (assembly GCA_039654895.1). Lineage (NCBI taxonomy): Eukaryota > Metazoa > Arthropoda > Insecta > Raphidioptera > Raphidiidae > Mongoloraphidia > Mongoloraphidia duomilia. The sequence goes on from CM077524.1 coordinate 14,692,921, forward strand.
AAGTATATTTCTGTATTCAACATGAGAAAATAAAATCACTAAAAATCAGATTTATACAGTCACTAGCCGCTACCCGTGACTTCGTCCACATATATTTCGAAATTCTCTCCCTGCGAAGCGAAGTCGGGCTGGTGGTGTTTATAATATTAGTAGGATTCCACCAATACGCTAAAATGCTACGTTTTGTTACTATCCCACAGGAATTATCCCCCACCCTGCGAGAAATTTATCAAAATAAAATATAGCCTATATCACTCAGGGAGTGTAGCTTTCTATTAGTGAAAGAATTTTTAGAATCGGTTCAGTAGTTCCAGAGATAAGAATTTATGATTTATTACTCCCCCCCGCGAGAATCTCTCCCTCTGCGAAGATAAGTCGGGCTGGTGTTAGTAGGATTCCGCTTTGATCGCGCCTAAAAATGTTGAACAACATTTTTTTGCTATAACGTAATAGTTAAGGACACGACCTTAAGGCTTGAGAATGGCCGAGCGTTTAGCAGTGCTGTTGTTTACATGGCGTTGCTATGGTTCCTCTATTACAAGTCCCCAGTTTCCGGGTTCTAGCCCAAGAGAGGGGGTAAAAGTGTCAATTGGATTTTCAATTTATTATTAAAAAAATAATAATAATAATGAATTGAAAATATGAATTGGTGCTAGGCCCAAATAACCTTAGCTGTTGGTGGTCTTTAAACACACACACACACACACGACACGACCTTAACTTTTTATTCTTCGATATGCATAACTGCATAAGTCTCTAGTCTCTAATAATTTAAACAATTAAAAAATGCTTCTAACTGTTACAATCATGTACAAAACATATAAATTTAAATGCATTTTGTGAATAATTACTATGTAAATTTTAATAAAGCTGGAAGAAACACACACCAAATGAGAAATTTATAGAGCACTCGAAAATTGATATCGACGAGTTTTATTTGCATTTCGATATGAAGTACTTTCAAGTCAATTAAATTGTATTTAGTATGTAGTGGTACAATAGCTAGGTTGCAACAATAGCATTAACTTGGAGAAAATTGTGAACAGAAGGTTAAGACTTCTTAATAATTTTCATAAAGTTATATTATACAATTACTAGTAGCCCGATCCGGCTTCTCCCCGGTGCTATGAATTTATGATTTATTAATATATTAATAGCCTAGGTCTTAAAGCAAAGTATCACCTTTCGAACAGTGAAAAAAATTGAAATCGCTTAAGTATTTTCTGAGATTGCCCTTGATTTTCACTCGAGCGAATCCGGGTCGGCCAGTTATTATAGCCCTCATACAAAACAACTGTGAACTAACAAAGCTAACTTCACTCCTGATCCGCCAAGACCTATAGCGACCATAGAGATATCATAAATAGAGGAGGGAAGCCACTCAAAAAAGTGTCGATGCAAAAAATTAAGATGGAGAATATAACAGTTTTCTATATTATTCTATCACAAATACATAATAATGGTTACAGATGTAAATTAACAATACCTACTATAAATTTAAAAAAGAGAACCAAATCGTTTTCTATCTCTCTTTTCCAACCTAATACTGTCACTTACAGTTGCGCCTATGACTCTTCTACTATATCTATATCTCTATGATAGCGACACGGCGTTGCAATGGCGGCCCAGCTAACTAAAATATACTAACTTAAATATACTATAAATAGTGTTTTGCTGTGGAAACGCCATGTAAACAACGGTTGGTAATTTTTCGCTCGTTTTGACAGATTATTTTTTTTATTAGTTTTTCGATTACCTACTTGTTTTTGAGTATCAATCTCGTATCAATACGAATCGCGTTCGTTTTCGAATTGATTTAAAATGGTTAGGTAATTATTAACATTGGAAATGTTTATGTTCGTATATGGGGGCAGAGTTACGAGTTTTCGTTCAAGGCCAAAAGACAACGGTGTCGCGATCAAGTGAGGAGCAATCATGCAAAATTGAACAAGTGCAATTTTTTCGAAATGTGTTTTATATCATGTCTAGTTAATTGAGAGGTATTTGCGACGATCTGCGGTGTTATTTTTGAGCAAATGTTAATAAATACTGTAGAAAAATCCATTTAAAAGTTAAGTAATCAAGCAAAAGTGAACGCGTATATAACAGAAGAATAATAGGGTTATTCCTGACAAAACTAAACAGTGCATTGATAAATATTGTGTGTATAATAAACAGTTAATTATGTTTCATATATGCTGTTATCATTTCCAATGTCCTCGACGGTTGCAAGGATTGCGAAATCTGTGAATGTTTTCTTAAAAAATGTAAAACGACAAGATACTTCATTTTACTTTAAAATGTAAAATTCGTGGCTATTTACAAGTATAAGTTAGTTGAATTTCCGCTTTTTTGTAACGTTGGGCCACGCCCAGTGTGGCAAAAAAGCTGAAAGATGTTGGGATTACTCATATATGTAATACTCCTATATTGATAGCCGGGGTCTGGAGTCGGGCGAAAAGACTACGGTGCAGACATATATATGTCTGCCTCTCTCAAAAGACGTCGAGTCTTATGCGCACGTCCGAGAATACAAAGAGATGTTTAGGTACTATAACTTACTAGACTTTAAGCTTCGAGCAGAGGAGGCTTGTAGCGATCAACAATCCAAAATAATGCTGTAACTAGGGTAGTGAAAAATTATTATAAAAACAGTGATTTTGACAAATAAAAAAAGATTATAATGAAAAGTAAAATAGCAAATTGTAAATTAATTATTTGGAAATAAATAAATATCAATACCGACAACGAACATAATTATTATTATAAATATTGTGTAATTAATATCCCCACAGGCTTTCCCCACCATACTTGCGCACAACGAGATGGGTTTCTTGACAAAGATAGAAACAGTCATATGCTGTCTCACTTGCGGCGTGATACTTCCACTTACGGGCGCTAGCAATATAGGAGTATTACATATATGGGATTACTCGTTTTACATTGCTACTATGGGAAAAGAAAGTGTAACTAGCTGTCCATTTCTATATAAGTCTATGTTATAGCCTATGTTCTAAAGCAAAGTATCATCTATAATGGAACATTGAAAAAAAATGAAATGATTTCATTCGTAATTTTCTAGGTATTCTATATTTCAAACTTTTTTTTTAATTTAACACGTTCACTGCCGGCCACTTTTGCAGGGCGCACGTCAGTATCCGGCATCAGAACTTTTAAATATTGCAGTATTTGAGCGTCATGCTCCATAGCGGCACCTAAACATAAAAAATGTCGAAACCGATAATGCACAGATATGCAGTATGACGTTCTTAAGAGGCCGGAGTAAACACAACACGCTCTGTCAATAGCCGACACAGTACTGAGCTGTACTAGCTACTTATACCTGTGGCACACATGGTGTGACATCGGCCTTTGACAATAACAGCCGATGGCACACTATGTGTGACATCGGCACTGAACGTGTTAACCGACCTTGTATCTTTAACCGTTTCCAAGACACTAGGTAACAAGTTTCATCAACATCGTCCGTGAAGTTCTCGAGCAAAACAAACAGAAAGACAGACTAAAATTCTGGGGAGATGTTTTTCATAAATGACACAACCTGATATTTTATTAGATTCAGTACGAACACTCAGTTAAATTTAATTGAATTAAGCACTCAGTTAATCGACTGACGGTTTACTATATAAGGACTGATTCTGTTGTCAATGTTCTATTAAATGGAATGCATTTAATTCAACTTGCAATGCTTAATTGTTTTCTTAGTGCACGAATAAAATATAATGTGCATGCTCTGTAAAACCATTTCCACGCTAATATACAGGACGTATAAAAATGATACCGACAAACTTCGAAAGGTGATTCCTTAGTTGAGTTAAAAAAAAGGTCCTTTCGACAGGGGTCTTAAAACGTTTTGTTACGGTGCTGCAGCCCTCTGGATTTTTCATGTCACTTTGCATTGTAGTCCAAGCGACAGGTAATAAATGAAGGGGGTTACCTGGAAAGTATTTCGAAGTTAATGATATTTTGGTGTGTTGTTTGCGGGTACTCTGTGGAGTAGAATCTGAGTTTTCGACCTCGAGGACCCTGTGCTAACGTGGGGGGAACCGAAAAACTACGAAATTTTACCACCTTTTTTGCTTTTTCCGAAATCTCTCAGAAACGGTCGACTTAAGCAATTCTTTCATTATGTAATGTTTTCAAGAGGATTACATTTCCTACAATTTTCATTCCTACAACTTTTCTGTGGTACTAATGATAAGCGCGCTACAGCTTCTTGAAAATCACCCACTCCGCTTTTTGTAGCCTTGGTAACCAATGTGTAACGTGTGTATTTTCAATTTAAAGTTCGATGAAGAAGAAAATAAATAAAACTATTGAAAAGAACATTACATTTTAACCATTGGTTACCAAGGTTACAAAAAGCGGAGCGGGTGATTTTCAAGAAGCTGCAGCTCGCTTACCATTAGTACCACAGAAAAGTTGTGGGAATGAAAATTGTAGGAAATATAATCCTCTTTAAAACATTACATAATGAAAGAATTGCTTAAGTCGACCGTTTCTGAGAGATTTCGAAAAAAGCAAAAAAGGTGGTAAAATTTCGTGGTTTTTTGGCTCCTCCCACACAGGGTCCTCGAGGTCGCAAACTCAGATTCTACTCCACAGAGTACCCACAAACAACATACCAAAATATCATTCACTTCGGAATACTTTCCAGGTAAAAAGTACCTGACTGTTGGACTATTAGTGGTAGATATGTTTCTAAATTTAAACTTTTATTTCTATGGCAATCTTGATTAGGTACATTTTCCTTAACAATTTTTTCTAAATTTTTAAAAGGGCAAATTATAATAATAATTTAATGAAATATGCTCAATAATGAAGACGTGTCTTAAAATTAAGAAAAATTGTTAAGATGTAAAAATCCAACTTTTCAGAGGGCTGCAGCTGCATAAAAAGCATTTTTGGATCAACTAAGAAATCACCCCCTATTTTTTCGGTACCATTTATAAACATTCTGTATACTAGATGGCGTATAACAGTGCGGATTAAGTATTATCATCTCACATCCAATTAGGATGTTTCAATAATCGAACGATAATCTTAAACGCTAACTAACGATTAAAAGTAGTTTGATTAAGATCTTGTTATTATTTAGATCGATAAGTCTATGGTATTTCTGAATATTCCCTGAGAGAAAGTGAAATTTGCTTATCAACACTGAAGAAAGGCTATTTAGACAGCTAAGTTATTAAATTTTTTTTTATCTTCCCTGAGAGAAGGCAAAATAAAAAATTATATTTCCCTCGGATGACCTATCCGAGACCGGGCATGATAGCAAAAACTATTCAGATAACTAAGTAGTGTTACGGATCACTCTGTATATAACCGGCAGGCAAGAGTTCTGAGAAACGCGGGTGTCCGCTTACTGTAACAACTGGTACCTGCACGAAAGTTCTAGAGAACGCTAGAACGCGCTGTGCCGAAGCCAAGCAGCGCATATAAACGAGTGAGTGAAGCGATCAGTCAGTGAATGGTGAGTCGTGCTACCAAGCGGATCAGTGATATAAATCAATCAACGGTCGAATCAGTCAGTACAGTGATATAAATAGTGGAGTGGATATAAATAAATAGTACTGAAGTAACTGAGTAAATGACCGACATAAATAAACGTTAGAAATAAATCGGATATAAATACTATGATATAAATTCACCTGATAAAATAAATATTAGTGTAGTAAATTGTATATAGTTAAGTGTTAATTACTTGTGTTGATTGTTAGAACTGACTTTTGGTTGTTGTATTTATTATTGTTGTGTTTTTAATTATTGCAAATAAATATTTATTCCGCCAACTCAGAAAACAGTTTTGTAACAGAAGTATATATAGTCTTCGCTAAGATGAGATGAAATTTTGCATACTAAAACCTCCCTGATGACCTGTCCGAGTCTGTTTATTACAGCAAAATCTATTTAGATAACTTATCCAAGAGTTTTATCCTTCCTGAGAGGAGGCAAAATTTTGCGTACTATCCGAGGCTGGTCTTGACTGCAATAGCTATTTAATAAGGAGCCCTAAGAGAAGTCGACATTTTTCGAATGGTCTAATCCAGGGGTTTCCAATCTATTTTTTACTGCGACTCCCTATAATACGGGTTGCATTTTTTTTGCGACGCCCTTCAAAAAGAAGATACCTGTGTGTAGCTCAAGCAGACACTAAACTGACTATTTTTCAACGAAAACTCCAAAGAATATAGAATCTTACTTATTAGGTATTTAAATAACAATATATGAGTTAGGTAATTGTGGACAATAATATAATAATTAATAATTAATTCAACAATGAATTTTTAATCCACAAAGCATCTACTAGGTAGTGAATAGTATTTCTTGACATATCAGTCAGCATATTATGCCATCATGATTGTTAAACGTCAAACGATTGTTATAAGACATATAAGGAAAAAATCAGAAGCCACTGTCGGGACTTGAACCCGAAATTCCCAGTTTCCGGCTGGTTGAGTTGCCACTTACTCGCACAGTGCCCCGAAAGTGAAATTTATACCTTCCCATATATATATATTTCAATACTAAATCACATCTCAGTGGCTTCTGATTTTTTCCTTATATATCTTATAACAATCGTTTGACGTTTAATAATCATGATGGCATAATATGCTGACTGATATGTTAAGAAATACTATTCACTACCTAGTGGATGCCTTGGGGATTAAAAATTCTGAGCATAACTTTTCAAATCGGGGCTGAAGTTTTGAAATTTCTACTCTCATTTCTTTTTCTAAATTTATTTGTGACCTGTACTTCGATTTGATTTCGATTTGACCTGTGCGTATCGTCTCGCGACTCAGGTAGGATAGCACCGCGACGCCCTAGGGCGTCGCGATGCACAGTTAGGGAACCTCTGGTCTAATCATTTTAGCAAAAGCCTAAAACTTCTCATAAATAGTTTTTTTGCATTCTTCTCGTTTAATAAAAAAAATGTTTGTATTTAATTATCTATAAATAAGTAAAATAAGAACTTGGTGAAACTACAGTCTAATTAAATGTCTTATATCTATACCAAAGGCTTGCGCAGAATTTTGTTTAGGGGGGCAAGAGTTAGGAGAGTAAATATCCGGTTATCATATTGCAATTAGATCATAAACCTCGGTCCAAACGTTCTAAGTGCAATTCGAGAAATTTTCAGGCGCCAAAGTTTAATAACGGAAAATAAACTTTACGAAATTTCATACTTTATTCCATTAATCCAGATCCCAGGAGATCAGCTACACCCCCCCCCCCTGCGTACGCCCATGATCTATACTGTTTCATATTTACAGCAAAATAAAAAGAACAAAAGGTAAACAACTGCTCTTGAAATTAACAAATAAACTACTAAGTTTCAGCTAGGTATAATTAAATTAATAAACTTTAATTACATCCTTGAATTAAAGGAGTAAATTTATAGAATGTAACGATAAAATAATTAACACACTGAAAATTATACTCTTTAAATTCGCTGATATTGCTTTTCACATTTTCATGAAATAATATAACAAGTATTTGTTTTAAGTTCTAACAGGCATATAACCTCTAAACTTTCACTTTTTTACACATGTAAAATATAAAATTGAATATAATATAGTATTGGGTAATAAGGACCAGTTAAATGTATAAATTCTTTATTATTGGCAAATAATAAAGAATTTATACATTTAACTGGTCCTTATTACCCAATACTATATTATATTAACATATGTGATGGACGTAAAAAACAGAGATTAAATTGAATCCAAGTGATGTAAACGTTTTATTGAATTTGAAAAGTTCAACGAAATATCTAACCTCTTACTTAGCGAAATTCAGAGGAAACGGAAAAATAATGAGTAGACCTCGCGCGGCGAAAGATGAAGCCACCGCGTCGTAGTAACGTGAATGCATTGCGCCTGCCTACATATTTTTAATTGCATATTTATTGTCATGAATAGTAGTATGCCAAAATTGTACCTAACGTCATAAAACCAAATGTGCAGTTTTGTGTACACGGTACTGTCTGCGGGCAAGCAGGCGTTCACTAGCATAGTATCGATGACGTGCCTGGCTTCATCTCTCACCACGGGCACTCTACTCGATCATTGATTTTTTATCAATTGAAACGTTTTGCTATTTATTACAGCTTCATCAGGTTCTACAGCATAAATATGACATATTATCCTGTAGAGCCTGATCAAGCTATAATAAATAGCGAAACGTGGCAATTAATAAAAAATCATTGATTGAGTACTCATTATTTGTTCCGTTTCCTCTAAATTTCATTAATGTTGGGTTTATCGTACATTTTATTCACGCTGTTATTTCTATGGTTACTTCGTATGTTTTATGTGTAAAAATTTAACAGCGATTAACGAAACAGCGTGTTAAATGTACGATAAACCCGCCATAAGTATATGGTATTATGAAACTAAATCACCAAGTTAACAATCCAACCTCTCTATTAGGAACTAAGAAGTAAAAATGAATCAATAAAAACTGAATGTGTATAATTAAAAAGAAAAAAGCAGCATATATTTATTTGGAAATTATAATCAATAACAAAATCAACATTTTCTTTTTTATAAGGTGATCAATTTCAAAATGAATGTATCTTTTTATTTTACGACACCCTGTATATAAAAAACGATATTGTTGCGGGGTTTTAAGTTCAACTAGTCGTGAAAAATATAAAAAGAGGAGAAAATAACTGCTAATGATTTCCTCAACACAGACTACTTGAATTAACTGTTCACAATTTCAGAAAAAAAAGAAAGAGAGCTGAAAAAGTACTATAGCTGGCAATTATTTTAAAGTGAACTATTTTCTTATTATTTATACTTCCTTAAAAACATCACATATAGTATCTGTAAATAACAAACAGAAACTTGTGAAAGAAAAAAATCGAATTAGAATTAAAATTTTTCACTTACGTAATGCAAAGCGTTTTGAAAATTTTCCCAGGAATGCATTCTTCATCATTTTTTTATTCGTTGTTGAAAGAAGCTTGTAGCTTAGAACGTATAAACCTGTAACAAAGTCATTAATTGTTGTATTAAGTATTATACATATAAAGCAAATTCATAAAGTCGCACTTATGACAAGGGTAGACACAATACAATATATAAAACCACAAACACAAGACTTTTTTAAAACGATTGTGGAAGGCATTATGGATAATTTTAACAAAAAAATATTCCCGTTTTTCCAATAGAAATGTATTAAAAAAATAATTCAACATATACGTATTTTAAGAATAATTTTTGAATAAGTTTCATATACACTGACAAATGGTGGAAAGACGGTTACACATGGTGGAAGTGAGGGTATGAAAAACATGAAGTAGTCAGGCAAAATTATGATTATAGTAATATATGGTGGAAGTGCAGGCACATTCAGCGATTTATGATGGAAGTGCGGGTACATACATCGATGTAATATTATGGTGGTAAGCATGACATTTATTCTTAGAATGGTCTAAAGAATTACACCCTGAATTTTGTCGACGTACTTTAGGACCCGTATATTTGTTATGAAAATTCTTAAATGCTTGCCATTTTTTGTGATAGTTTTATTTGTATATCTTTTCTTACTTCAATAAGTTATTCAAATCCGCAACTCCTAAACCTCAAAGTAAAACTATAAATCACTGTCAAGACATCGCACAAGACAGATAAAGAAAGAATCTATCGAACACCGGATCAAACAATATAAAGTTATGGAAATTATATAGGGCTAGGTTAATATTATTTTTCACAACGCCGCTATTGAAAATTCGATTTTCGCTATCTCTTTAGCGGATTGAGAATTTCAACGCTAGGGATGAAAATTTTCAGTTGTCGGTTTTCTCTGTTTTTAACGTTGTTAAGAGAGAGATAGAGCGACTAAGTCACGCCAACTTCAATTCGCATTACTCGAAAACGTCAGAACATAACCCCTGCACATAAATTTCATATGAATCTGACAGATCTAATATTTTTGCGGCTTTTTTGAGCGTCCAAATTGCAGGTACCTCAAATAGAATTGTCAATAGAGTTGTTGTGAAAAATAATATGTATTTACTCGGAACGAAACAGCGTTTGCAGCGCGTGTGAATTGCTGCCCTCGTTCCTAGGGCAGCAAACTTCACACTAGTTGCAAACTCTATGTTTTGTCCCTTGTAATGCATTATACTATATCAACAGACAAGCGCGTACGCAGAATTTTGTTCAGAGGGGGCAGAGTTATAAACATGGGCATCCGGTTATCACACTTCAATTATTATAGGGCTTGAGAATAGCCGAGAGTGTAGCGGCGCTGTTGTTTACATGGCGTTGCTATGGTTCCTCTATTACAAGTCCCCAGTTCCCGAGTTCTAGCCCAAGAGCTGGTAAAAGTGTAAATTGGATTTTCAATTTATTATTAAAAAAAAAAATAATAATGAATTGAAAATATGAATTGGTGCTAGGCCAAATAACCTTAGCTGTTGGTGGTCTTTAAAATACAATTACTAACAATTCAATTATTATAGTCAAGTTCCAAAATTTAAGATAGTGAGTCATGCATAGTTCGTAACAAGGTTAATAGAGAGGAAAGCAATGAAACAATGTAAGCATACGCGTTCGCATACACGTCCCATGCATAAAAAACTGTTCCGCTTATATAAATAGTGAAGTATAAGTGCATGACTCACTATCTTAATTAAGATTAATATCTTTCGGGCTTATGAGCCGTGGTCTACTGGAATGGCTTCTTCTTCTTCCAGACGTTTCGCTTGCAACTGCGGCAAGCACCTTCAGTGGTGTGTTCGCCGTGGTCGTAGTGTTCTTCTCGACAGCAAGACACCGAGAAGAATACTACGACCACGTCGAACACACCACTGAAGATGCCTGCCGCTGTTGCAAACGAAACGTCTGGAAGAAGAAGAAGCCATTCCAGTAGACCACGGCTCATAAGCCCGAAAGATATTAATCTTAATTCTATTGACGCCGGCCGAGAAAGCTTATATTCTTTTATCACTATCTAAAATTTTGGAACTTGACTATTTAAGTTATAAACGTTAGACCAAATGTTTTAAATGCCAGAAATTTTATAAAAATCGGTCCGGCCGTTTTTTTATTTAAACAAAAAAACTCCAAAAAAGTGGATTTTGGGATTTCATGAAAAAGATTTATGGAATCTAATTAGATCTGGTGACATTCGACACTCTTAAATATCGATATTTGATAAATTTCTCGCAGAGAATAATAAATCATAAATCGAAATATACGTGGGCGAAGCCACGGGTAACGGTTAGTTTTATACAGGGTGTTTCAGGCTTAATCAATAACGGAAAAAAACGAATTTGTATAAAATAAACTTAATGCATTTTCATACTTCATTTCGTTATTCCAGATCCCAAGTGGGAGGGCCTTGTCTTCCACTGCTCCTCTTACGTAAGCCCGTGTTAACAGACTATGGATAACATCTTACATCATCATTATTCATGTGTAACAAGCTCCCAGGCTCTCATTATAGAACTAGTGAAAGTATAGTTTTAATTTTTAATTAATTTATTATAAGGCCAAGAACTGCCCGAATTATCTAATTAATTAGGAGCGTTAACTCAAATAACTGTTGGTAGCCATTTTGAAAAATAAGACGGGGCTTCAGATCATGTGACCAAGCTATAAATAGTCTAGAAAACAGTTCAGAAGAGAAACCCCGCATACACCGATTTTCCGACAGATTTGTTATAAATAAGTACTTCCATATACAGTGCGAACGTTGGCTGCTGGAATGCTCTAAATAAAATCTTCCCGCGGATTATCTGCGACCAAGATATTCGAACACGTTAAACTTATTTCTTGATCGCGTATCTTTTCTACCCCTACCCCTTTCCGCAATGACGTCATGGACATTTTTTTAATGACGATCCTTACTTTATCTGATAGATTCTGATTCTCCGTGAAATTCTACATTACATTTCATTGTGTAGCGAGAACCTTACTAATTATTAAAAAATGTTGATGACGTCATTGCTGAACGGGGTTGAGGTAGACCTCGCGCGGCAAAAGATGAAGCCACCGCGTCATAGTAACGTGAATGCATTGCGCCCGCCTTCTAGCTTGCTATTGGCTGTTTATTGTCATGAATAGCAGTTTGCCAAAATTGTACCTAACGTCATAAAACCCAATGTGCAGTTTTGTGTACACGGCACTGTCTGCGGGCAAGCAGGTGTTCACTAGCATATTACTGATGACGTGCCTGGCTTCATCTTTCACCGCAGGCACTCTAATAAAAATTGACGAGTATCAGAAAAGGCACGATCAAGAAATAAGATTGACGTGTTCAAGGATCTTAGTCGCAGTTAATCGGGAAAGTTTTTATTTGGAACGTTCCCCACTCTACACGTGCGTATACCTCACAAAATATATTTAAAAACCTGCATCGCCCAGCCCTAAATTTATATCGAATCAAAATCTGACAATCGACAGACGGATAATATCACGCATCGATATCTTATAAGAAAGACAGATGTGAAACAGTTGTACGCATTGAAATATTTGTTTTCTATGTCATAAAAAATGCAAAAGTAATTGAAATACATTTTTTTTCAATAGACAAATAATACTCATAGAAATATTAGGATAGAGTACGCAAGAGCTCTGATTTCACGATAGAGGCAACGAGAGAGATAGATGCACTTTCAACACACCTGCCTGTTAACTGACCTATTCCATGCATACATACACGCATGTAAAGTAGCTATTTTATAGTGAGTGTGGCAAAAACACAAAACCTTTCCTAGGAGCGCCGTAGTCGGGTAAAAAGAGAGATTATACGTTATTAATATTTACTCTGTGCTTATCTGGTAAAAAATATTCTGTTATCTGGTATGCATTAAATCAAAGATTCAGTTTTATAGTCTGCAAACATCCATCAAACAAGCTGAAAAGGTGCTTTTTCAGCACACACACACACACACACACAGATGCCCCTACATACAATAAAGGTATTCAATACGTCTCTTATACTGCCTTAGGTAACTTTCTGTATGCACTAAGCACATAGACGATTCGTTAACTCCCAGTGTAGGTACTTACTTTACATTTTACAAAAAGATTTATCGGCCCATATTTACTTCTTCTTTTATCGAAGTTCAAACCACGACAATATTAGATTGATTAAATAATTTTAAATGATGAGTTTATAAGCATATTATAAATTTCCATATTTTTGAAACTAGAAAAAATAATGTAATTTTTGTACACAAAAACATAAATATTATAAAAGTAGTAATTTATTAAGAAGCTGTGTGAACTTGTACCCCGACTTTGAGATAAAAAAAAATTTGTTTGTCCAATCTGTAGCTTTTTGTTTGTAGTTGTTTGTAGTGAAACGATTTTTGTTTGTAGTTCAACGGTTTTTGAAAAAAAGATCAAAAATTCCCCCCCCCCCCACTTTTGAATTTCGAAAATCTGACTTCACAGTCAAGTTCGAAATCGTTTGTAGTTATTTGTAGTGATTTTACTTTCGTTTGTAGTTCAAAATTAAGAAAGTTACAGCCAAGAAACCAAAATTGTTTATGCAAAAATCTGAAAAAAATATCTACCTAAAAGCCATCGATCTACCTAAAACTAGAATCTTCAAAATTGTGTCTATGAACCCAGAATCCTTGGGATGGTGTTTATGACGCTGGTTTTTGTGTGTAAACGAATTCGGTTTTTTGTTTGTAGCTCGCTTAATTTTGAACTACAAACGAAAGTAAATTCACTACAAACAACTACAAACATGATTGTGAAGTCGGATTTTCAAAATTCAAAAGTGAGGAGGGGCAATTTTTGATTTTTTTTTCGAAAACCGTTGAACTACAAACAAAAATCTTTTCACTACAAACGAAAAGCTACATATTGAACAAAAAAAATGTTATCTCAAAGTCGGGGTATAAGTTCACACAGCTTAATTAAGATTGTATTTTATAGACGCTCGACGACTGAGGTCATCAGACTTGTAGTAGTTCACGTTAGTTGCGTTACAATTTTACTATTTCTGTAACCGTATATGAAATCATTATATTTACAAAAAGATGTGTAACAAAACAACTATAACACCAAATAATACTTTATTGTCTTATTTATAAAAGTTTTGTACAAGAACTTAAGAATAATAATAAAAACGTATACCCGGTGATAATCACCACAACCAGCTGAATTATTTTTTATTTGTTATGAAAAGAAAAATATAGCTTGACCATTTTGTCATATTCCAGAAAAAAACTGAATATTTTGGATGTGTAACAAAGAGTGAAGGGGAAGACCCATAAAAAATATCAGTTATTCTCACCTCACAAATTTTAAAAGTGACATGACCATATTATCTGAATTGTAATAAACTGAGATTTATGTCTGAAGGAAAACGGCTATTATTCTGATAGTTCATTTATAGACTTTCCATTGAGGTAGAATTGTACTTTGTGACGTCATCGCGGAAGATCATATACCAGCGAGCAGAGGTTCTCAACCTTTTTCAATTCAAATCACACTTTGCTGAAGAATATTTGAACTTGGTTAACTAATATAAGTGTTTTTTAAGGCAACCAACAGCCTGGGTTATATTTGGGCCTAGCGTCAATCCATATTTTCAATTTATTATCAAAAAATAATAAATTGAAAATCCAATACTTCTATCAGTTCTCAGATTAGAACCTGGGGACTAGGGGTTTGTAATAGAGAAATCATGGAAACGCTATGTAAAGACTAACATCGCTACATGCTCGACTATTCTCAATGTAAGCGTCATCAGAAAACGATTAAAACTTTTAATTATCTCCTGATGATACAAACATTGTTGGCGAAACGTGCGTCGAAAAAAAAGTGTTAGTGTTTTGTGACAACTTAATTTATGCAACTAGTAGCTTAAGTGACGGATTATATGACAGTCGTGATTTTACGATACGAGCCTAAAGTTCTGGTATAAATGCAAAATAATCTTAAGAGAGTATTGTAAAATCGCAACTGTCAGATTCGTCGCTTTAGCCACGCGTTCCATACAATATTTTTTGCAACAACTGTAGATAAATATTTTAATAGTGACATTATAACAAAGTAATCTATAAAGTACTTTATTACGCACGTGTGTTATAAAGTAAAACAAAACAGTATTACTTTATAGAACGGTATGCGTTAAAATTTACTTTAAACCCTACCGTTCGAATGCAGTAGAAGTTTCCATAATAAATCACTTTTCAAACGGTACAGAGCCATCTAAAATTGTACTGTTGATGCAAGTGTTGCAAAAACATCTTTATGTTAAAAATTTTTAATGTTTAAATAAAAAATATATGTCATTTGAGTTTTTTAAATGTGAAACAAAGAATAGTTACAATAATATTGCATCAAATAGTAATTGTATTGATTTTGATTGACTCAGTTTAATGAACTACAATATTATTATTATGATTTACAAGGATGTTAACCTAAATATTGCCTGAAGAAGTTGAAAAATATTAACGAAACGTAGCGACCTTTAGAAATTATTTATCTATTTATTTCACTGTCTAAGTACCCAATAACTTGTTAAGTAGGTATGTGTTATGTTATTTTATGCAATCATTTTTAATTTCATTTTTATACAATTTTGGAGTTTTTTGAGTTAGTTGTTAATAAAATATAAAAGCAAAACATTCTTTCTTTAAAAAGTACTGACAAAGATTTACAAACTTATTGGGGTCCGTCAAATGAGCATATGACATCTGGTGGCAGAAAATTGTATCAAAACGGGGGAAAATTTTACATGCTAACAGTGCAAATTTATCGTGAAATTGGTTATTACAAGAATAAAACAAGTAAAATAAACAAAAAGTTTATCGAAAATGGAATTCGCGACGTTTTCTTATATCGTGGCATTAAACACTATCAGTTATTGCCTTGTAAAACTTACTTTACAGCGAATTATTTTCTAATGAAACGTAGAAAAACTGTATTTATGAATTAAAAAAATATTTTATATTAATAATAAGATGTACTTGTTATCATACTGCACTAGAATAGTTGAATCCCTGATGATTGACAAATTTACAGGATTAACTTCGTATACAAATATTTTGAGGTTAGTAACTTGACAACTTATTACAATATAACTTATTATGTTGCAGTTATGTGTTTACATTATTCACCTAACCCAGCCTTAAAAGCGCATTGAACGCGGATGATTAATTTCGTTGAGATTTTCTTTTAATTTTGATGTTTTTAAGCAATATGTCGTAAAGATTACTACTTTTGACAGTTCATTTTGCATGGATTTTTCTCGTTATATTTCCGACATTTGATAATATGCCAGGCTTTGAGAATCCGTTCTCCTTCAACGAAATTCCTTTGTTTAGGATTCGTACCGGCCCAATCACAAATTGCACTTATATTTATCATTTCTTATCACTTTGAAAATCATAAAATTACACGCAAAAGTATACCCCGTATATGAAATTTCCCCACGTCTGCGCCATGTTTTTGAAGCTCCACCTATATGACGGATCCCAATACTATCTACAACAGTATGTTTATTAGAACATGGACGATATCGACAACAATTAATTTTTATTTTCTTCCTTTTAGTTATTAAAATAATTAATTTTTATTTGCGTTCTGACAATATGGCGTTTTGCGTCCGCTATATTGACTTTTCCGTGAAGTCATATACCCAGTGTCACTCGTGAGACTATAACAAATCAATCGCACCTCACTTATCAAAATCCATCAAGGCGTTGCTGACTTTTGTCTTTTGTGTTCTGCAGACAATATGGCGTCTAGCGTCCGCTATATTGAATTTTCCGTGACATCATATACTCAGATAAATAATAGTTTTATACGGCTGAAATGCAACTGAAAATTTTTTTTTCGTTGGAGAGCAGCCAATTATATAAATTTACGAAACAATTATATAATTGGCTGCTCTCCAACGAAAAAAAATTTATCATATACACAGTGTCACTCGTGAGATTTTAACGAATCTATCTACACCTCATTTATCAAAATCCATCAAGTTGCTGACTTTTAATTTTTGGAATCTGACAATAATAATATGGCGTCTATAGCGTCACTGGTTGGGAATCCCTACTAAAAAATGTAAGGCAGTCATAAGGTTACCTGTCGATATATTGTGTTAGTCTGTGTTAACAAAAGACTTTCGCCATTCTAATTTTTCATGAATATGTTTTGTAAAGAAGCCCTATTTTTCTATGATGGAAATGTTTTTACGTAAATTTACATAAAAATGAAAAACGTTGAAAAATACACTTTATACTGATATTGTAGTAATAAAAGATTAAATGACAATATTGTTTATTTACTTTAAAACGAATAATATGCAACTAGGTATCATTTGAATGAATATTTAAATTATCCATATCATCAAAATCGTATTTATTTAAAATTTAAAATAAAACGCCATTATTGAAAATATGAATTAGTGCTAGACGCAAAAAAAGTGTTTTTAATATATTTTTCAAATTTAAAAAGTATTATTTTGGAACAGAAATGTTTTTAGCACTAAAATAAAAGTTTCCTGGTTTTAATTTTAATTAATTATAAGCCACAAACTGTCAAAGTTCTCTGGGATGATACCAATTTATATTTTTAACTTCCCACTGGAAGTTATTGTAATGGGTCCGAAAATCGAAATCAAAAAGGAAAAAAAATTTTTATATTTCAAGGTCACTACACTATTTTTACACTACTTTTAGAAAGATGTCTGTGTGTGTGTGTGTGTGTGTGTGTGTGTGTACGTACGTACGTACGTACGTACGTACGTATGTGTCCATTTCTTTCTAAGACGAAATCTCGAGAACGAAAAATGATATCGACTACGTTGGGGTGCCAATCGACGCGTATTAACGTAAATATGATCTGAAAGGAATTTTTTTAAAATCGGTTCAGCCGTTCTTTTTTCTTAACCAAATAACCTCCAAAAAAGTAGATTTTACGCAATATCTCGCGAATAAAAAATTATATCGACTTCGTAAGGGTGTCAATCGAGGCGTGTTAACGTCATTTTGATCCGACATAAATTTTATAAAAATCGGTTCAGCCGTTTTTTTTTTTTTTTTTTTTTTTTTTAATTATTGATGTTTTAATGATTAAAATGATTCCTTTTCTGTGTAATATCTAATTTAATTATTATTATTAAATATTTATCAAACTGGGAAGTTCGTCGTGTGGACCTCAAGGGTCGCACTTTAGTTCTAATAAACGACCCACCTCACGGCTTGTTATATTATTTTTTAACAATAAATATTGAATGTTCAATCATTCTCTGATCAGAACCAAGGAGCTAGGGGTTTGTTAAACACAATTAGCTACGGAAATATGTACCTACCACAATTTAATATAAACAACGACATCCTTACAATCTCGATTCTTGACAAGAAATAGTAATTTTGTTTTGTAAATTCATTCAGTTCTCGAGTATAAATTTACACTTAAATTTCCATTTTAAGACGTCCATGCATACAGACAGTTAACTATGTACATACATAAATATGCATATTCAAATGTATTTAATACCTTCCGCAGAACAAACATCGTTTTTGCATTAACAACACAACAATACGAAATGAAATGTCATTTTCTCCATTCAGTAGAAATTACAAAAAAATGCATGCATAAAAATTATAAAAACTCTGCATTTCTTTTTGTAAATTCTGTTGAACTTTGTCTAGAATCGAAAGTATTTTAGGAGATAAACTCAAATGATTATTAATCCTTCAATATATTTTTGTAACATTTTCCCATATCTATAATTAATATATACAAAATGTCGGTATTAACCCCCTTGCAGAACGATATAAACACCTATAGGCGAGCAAGTTTCCCTCTAAGAAAGGGGGTTAATACCGACATTTTGTTCTGCAAATTGAAATGTATGCTTAAAACAGTCGCCGTAACAACATATTAAAATTTGAACCTTGAACTAATAATATAAATTTCGTAGGGTGATCTACCACCCCTTTAATACTGACCAATCGATCTGCAAATATTATAATGGTATTATTGGGTCACCAACGAGCTATACAAACAATTTCAGCCTTGAAGCAATAATAATTGTGACCATTTTCAATAAACGGGCTATCTAACAAAAAAAATTTTTTTTCAAATCGGACTGGTAGTTCCTGAGATTAGTGCGTACAAACCCACACACAGACTCTTCAGCTTTATAATATTAGTATATAGATTAAGTTAAGCCTAAAGCAGATGTAAAAGATTAAGAGGTTATGTTACAATTTCTGAGGGGAAAACGTAACGCTTTGATTTTGTTTAGTCTCGTTTCATCGATGTAAACAAGCTTTCACTATTTTCAAGAAAGCCAATAAGAAGTTGAATGCTGTTCATATTTTATGTACGTACCTACTAAATTACCAGTACGCTCTTTGATGTCAGTTATAACTGATCAATATTATATACTGATCGAAAACTAACCAAATAACCAATCAACGTGAATACTCAACTTAAGGCTATGGTTCCGTTTTTCTTAACTTTTTAAGTTTTTAATTAAATAAAAATCTACTCTTAATATATAATTATCTTCCATTCTCGAACATTAAACACTATAATATAGACAAAATTATTTAAAAAACAGCTCCTTAAAGTTCCATGAAGTTTTTTTAAAGTACCAAATCGATTGTTAAGATTGTAGGAGTGGTTGTGGATAGAATGGGTTTTTGTCATGTGGCAATAAGTGGAATCTATATATTAATACGTGAACACCGAAAATTGTGGTACCTTTTTTCAGTATTTATTATGAAAGGAGAGGAATGTTACATATATCATTCAAAAGGTACTGTGCCATAGATTACATGCAAACAAATACATAGCGTTGTTTCTCTTGCTGTTTGGTGTAATTTTAGACCTCTGGTGACACACCACGGAGATTCTATGAACTATCAATATGTAGAGAGTATATTTTTGTTGGATTTCTTCGTTGTCGGTACAATTATGTTGATGTTATAAATTTCAATTAGAATTTCGTTACTTTACAGACACTAATTATTGGTCGAATTTCAACCACAGGCGATGCTAGTAATAATAAATAGACAATCAGCTATACTTGATTTTCATCTCTTCTGTATAGGTAGGTATAATCATAAATATGTCAGTGTGTGAAAAGTATCTGATTCCAACCGGCGCATCAGGGATGTAGTTAATACATTATTCAGTGTCCTTAACAACTACTGTATAGACAGGAATGTTTTCTGCCGGTTATAAAATTATTAGTTTAGGACACTGGACAATTTATAAATTACATCCGTGATACGCTTGCGCTGAAATTTCACTCTTTCCATACACCGACGTTGTTAGTATAAACGAGAAAAAATTAAATATAAAAGATTGTCTAATTATTAATTATTTAGTTCTAACACCAATTTTTCGAAGACAGTGACATCGTTCAATTTCACTCAAAACTCAATGAAATTTTAAAAGCGGGATCCCAGCCTTAAATTAAACTTAAATCAGGTTTAATAAAGAAATAAGCCATAGCGTCAAAATGTAAATTAAGCTGCTATAGCTACACATTTTTCGAATATTATTTAAGCAAGCTTGTGAAAAGAATATATCGCACACAAAATGTTGACATATTTTTTTGTATCTGATATGCATTCATTTGCATTTTATGTATTATAGTATATCAACGTGCCAAACAAACATATTCAGAATTAATACGGTTTAAGGATGTACGTATCTATGACGTATTTACAAACGAGATTGTTTCTGATTGGCTGATCAACAATAAAATAAAACCTAAACTTATGCAACATTTCTGTTTCAAGCTGAGTTCACATTACCCCGAAGTCAAATAGTATTCGGAAAAAATCCTACCTACTGAAAAAAATTCCACCAGAAAAAATGTTAGCTAATATTTTTTTTATATTCGGTGGCAAAGTTTAGATGAGCGGAAAAATCCGTATAAATATATTTTTTTTCCGGTAGGTATTTTAACCTGTGCGATTTTTTACGATAGAAACTTTTCATGATGGGAATTTTTCGGTTTTTAATAAATATAATACTGGCCCATGTCTGCAAAATATTTAAATAGTTCAGTTCCAAAACCTGCCATTGAAATAATATCGTATTATTAATTAAGAAGTAAAATGTGGCTGTGTTTCAACTATAAGCAGTTAAATCCGATTTCAAAACCTGTTTTATTAATTTTTTAAATTATACGTTTTTGAGACGACAGAATTGATGTATAGTCCTATTGATGCTTTAACGTTTATTTGATAAAGCAAAGTGCGAATTATCAGGACAAGGTAAGCTACTTTTTACTCGACTGCGACACGCCAAGGGAGGGTATTGTGATTATCAGTCTTTTCATGTGAGTTTGTCTGGATGTTACTCTCTAGAACTGGAACGGATAGACTGGTTTGAACAAATGAGTTATCGTTGACTTTCCGAGAATGCGTTTCACTTGGCGCCCACAACGACGAAACGTCGTTCCACTTGGCGATTGCAGTCGCTTTGGTCGCGATGAAAGCGTCATGCATGACGTCACGGGTAGCGATCGCATCGAGCCACCGACGCCCGCGTTTGTGTGTGGGTCCACGTGGTCGTTAACTGTTTTCCGCGCATTTTAATGTCACAGCTAGAAGACTGCAGATAAATATGTTATATTTTACAATAGCGAAATATATGAATATATTAAACTCATTTGGACTTGCAAAATTTATTTTTTTTTTATTCAAGTCGGCTCTATTTCGTCGTTTCCAGTCGATTTACACCAAAAAAAATCAACTTTACGGCATGTTTGCATCGTCTAATGTGCTACAGTAGTAAAACATTTTATATTAACCAAAAAACCTTATTTCACAGATATTCCTTACAAATTATGCTTAAATTTGCTAAAATAAACAGTTTTACGCTTGAAATATACATTACACACACACACAGGCTCGCGTGCGCGCTGCAACACGACGTGAAACAATTATTTTTCTCTGAATATACCGATTTACGGACGCTCCCTGAGTCCAAGGGTGGGAGTAGGAAAAAAATGCTGGTCTAAAAAGGTTTCCCTGTGTCTGCCGAGTTCAACGGTACCCTCATTTTCGTTCTCGGACGATTTGTTCCAGAGATATAGGGCGGTATTTGAATAAATGCAATATTCTGCCCCTGAACAGGAGGTCGGCCAGGGAGCACCACTTCTTAAATGTTACCTATAGGTATATACTTGAATCGTGCCAAGTTTCATCCCAGTAGAATAAAGTGCAAGGTTAGATCCACTAACCTCCGTACTATAAAGTAGGAAGAGCAAAGTCACCAGAATGTGAAAGTATTATAGGTACAAGCTGTTTACAATTCAAGGTCTTTCAAATAAAAAAAACTAGGCCAATGTTTTATGACCTTACAAATGCGCAAATTAAAGCCTAGTGAATCAAAATATAATAAAATATGTGACTGTACATAACCTCAAACAGAAACATGACTCTTTCGTTCCAGAAACGAATAAAGAGAATGTGGTAAAAAGAAAAATAGAGAGAGACAGTTACAGTCCTGTGGACATAAAGATTCATTTATGTTCTTACGTAATATTGGAATACTGTTATCCGAACACAGTTTCAATGATAAAAACCTATTAAGATTAAGGCCGGTCACGGAGCTTCCATTGTTCACGAACACAATAGCACCACAGAATCATACAATATACTAAGTACATTATAGAGACCAGGGATGGCCACAACGCGGCCCGTGCGCATCCGTCACTGCTCTTTTAAAATTGCAAAATAAAAAATTACTTTTCTTACACACAATTTTGTCATTAGTATTTAGTAGTACCTAATTCTAAACATATTTTGCAGCATACTTAGTAATCAATTGTAATTGTATTTTAAAGACCACCAACAGCTAAGGTTATTTGGGCCTAGCACCAATTCATATTTTTAATTCATTATTTTTTTTTTTTAATAATAAATTGAAAATCCAATTGACACTTTTACCAGCTCTCGGGCTAGAACTCGGGAACTGGGGACTTGTAATAGAGGAACACTTAGTATTCAAAAACGGGAACCCAAAACAAAGCTTATATCATTCGTAAATACCTATTGTTTTTATTCATAATATTCATTTAATCATAGTATCATTACATCGTTTAACAAGAACATAGCTGAGACAACCTATATATTATAGACTAGCCGTTACCCGTGGCTTCGCCCACGTATTTTACGATTTATAATTTATTATCCCCCCCGCGAGAAATTCTTTTCCTGCGAAGCGAAGCTAGGCTGGTAGTGTTTATTCGCTCGAATTTTATAATACATAACTCACTTGCTTCGCTCGTTCGCTCGGATTTTATTAATACATTACCACCCCTAATTTGTTATCCCCCGCAAAAATCTTCCCCCCTAATTTATTATCCCCCCGCGAGAATCTTCCCCCCTAATTTGTTATCCCCTTTCGAGATTCTCCCCCCCCCCCGCGTAGCTTTCTATTAGTGAAAGAATTTTTAGAATCGGTTTAGTAGTTCCAGAGATAAAACAAAAACAAATCTATCCCACGGGAACCGTACATTTTTCCGGGATAAAAATTAGCCTATAACATTCTCTGACCCCTAAACTACCACTATGCAAAAAATCATGTCGATCCCTTGCTCAATGAAAAACAAAAACAAAACTATCCCACGGGAACCGTACATTTTTCCGGGATAAAAAGTTGCCTATGTGCTATTCCAGACTATAATCTATCTCTGTACAAAATTTCATCCAGATCCGTTCAGCCGTTCTGGCGTGATTGAGTAACAAACATCCATACATCCATCCATCCATCCATCCATCCAAACTTTCGCATTTATAATATTAGTTAGATTAGATTAGATTAGATTAGATTCACTAAAATATTCAACAATATCTCGAGGGAGACACAATCACTATCAATGACAAGATTTAAATTAGTTGTCCGAATGTTGTTATTATTTTTTTTTTAACATCCTGTATATTATTGGATTTTTGGATTCTATTGATAAGTTTACATATTTTTTATGCACAATTATCTACACTTATAAAACCTAACAGTTTTTCAGATATTTGTCGTTTTGTCTAAAAAATTACATTTTCAGGCATTATGCTGTCAAAAAAAAAACAAAAAAAGTTATGAAAAAAAGATATGAAAACTTATCAATACAATCCAAAAATTCAATAATATACTAAGGTACGGAACCCTAAAAAGGCTAAATAAAATTAATAAATAAATTTAAAAAATGCACAACAAAATATAACAAAACCATTTCTACAAGCTTTTATTTAATTTCACTTGTCTGTACGGGTAAAATCTTGTCCCACATTTTTTACCCACTTCCATTGTTTGATTGACTTGAAACTTTGCAGTCGCATGTAGTTCTCGTTAACAATACATTATTCTAATATTAGAACTACATGTGGTGGAAGTACCGGTGTTTGTGGTGGAGGAACGTGTCTGCAGTTGTTTTTACAAGCTTTTTTCATATATAATATACAATGCGCGGCAAAAAAACAGGCCACCCTTAATTTTTACTTCCCACCTCTACTATGGTAGCGAAGTAATGGATTTAGTCCGAAAAAATTTTTCGAGATTTTAACAGATCTTCACGTTTTGAGACCCTAGCAATCGTTTAAGACCATTTTCTGACTGATGTCTGTATGTGTGTGTGTGTGTGTGTGTGTGTGTGTGTGTGTATGTGTGTGTGTGTGGTCAATTTTTCGCCTTCGATATCTTAAGAACGGAACAACATACGGGAATGCCGATTGTTCCATTGTGTTTATCAGCCTTTAACTTAGATCTGATTAGATTTTGAGTCAAATCGGTTCAGTGGATCCTGAGATATTCAAAAAAACGTCCTCAATGTCACGTATTAACATAGGTTTAAAAAAATATAAATGAATTCTAGATGTTATAATATGAAAAAAATGTAAATATTTTTTTTCTCTAAAATGTATAGTTTTCGAGAAAAAAAATATTTTACTAAAAAAAATAAAAATTGTACGTAAATCAAGGTAACCATGATTCTTGCTATATTAATTTAGCCATCAGTAGATCACCAAACAAAAAAGAGGGCCATGCTTTTTTCAAAGAAAAAAAATTAAATTGTGTTTTAAAGACCACCAACAGCTAAGGTTATTTGGGCCTAGTCAAAGAATTAAAAAAAAAAGTGTTTATTTTTTGCAAATATTTACTAGGTGGGAAGTATAGGACTGGTCATCAGTCGAATTTTTTTTTAAACAATCCCCCTAACCGCATATTACAATAAAATAGCATTAAAAAATGGTGCATTGTTGGAACTCGAGCAATATCTGAGAACTGATTTACATTGTTAAAGCCAATACTTGGTTTTATTCCAAGAAATGCGAGGATTTTAAGGGTCGAGACAGACGAAATAAACAACTACTCTGATTGGACAACGCAGGCACAACGCACGTTTATTATAGACAGCTGTCGCAACGTCAAATTACGTGCTACGTTGCGTCTTGCGTATTTCTTGCGTTTTGCGACAATATAGACGGGGCTTAAGGTAGTTGTCGTGCTATGGGCATAGTGTCAGAAAATTCTAAATTTTCGTATACTCATTAAGGATACTATAGTACAAATACCATTAAAATTTGAAGTTGATTGACCATCTCTAACTCGAGATAAACTTAATTAAAGTTCGCATAATTAACACGGAGAGCATAGGAGAGGTTATGTTTTTGACAAGTTTTTTAATTTAAAAAAAAAAGTAAGTCAGAAGTTTTCAAAAAACTAACTGTTCATTGATGTTTTTGTTCTGAGTTTAAAAAGAAAATCCAAAAATTATTGACCTTTTTATTGTTGAGATATTATAATAACGCAAAGTTCAACAATTTATGAGAAAAGATTGACATTTTTATATAATCCAAGCTAACAAACTAAGTGAAATATGTGTTACTATGTGAACAACAGTTTAGGTACAATCTCTAACAAAAAATTTTTACATTTAACACTATACTTATTTATTGTTTTACAGCGTATTATGAACGAAACTTTTGGATGTTATTGTAGCACGACAACTACCTTAAGAGAAATTATCATTATTTTTAAGAGTTCTCTGTTTGCCATACAAGATAAAAACTGAATCACCTGTATATTTACTATTTTTCACCTTTAACTTAGTAACTAATAGTTCAAGATATTAACGGTACGTTTGTTCTCATAGTTCTCGTCACGCTTTTGTAACGATGCATGTCAACTCTATGATATATACCCTTTTTGATAATAATAAGTACAGTTGAGAACAAAAATAAACCACATTTGAAACGAGTATTATTAAATTACCAACTTTTACTCGCCGTTTATATTAAGCTTATACTTTCAGTTTGTCCAGTAAACAGTATAGGTACCAAATTCTCGAGTGATGCCGGTACAAACAAACCGACAAATATTTTTATATAACAAATGTACGCTTTTAGTGTTTTTTACTTTCCATTGGAAGTTATTGTAATGGGTCCGAAAATCGAAATCAAAATGTATAACAAATTTTTATGTTTCAAGGTCACCACACTATTTTTACACTATTTTATGTCTCTGTGTGTGTCTATGTGTGTGTGTGTGTGTGTGTGTGTGTACGTATGTACGTACGTACGTATGTGTCCATTTCTTTTTAAGACGAAATCTCGAGAATGAAAAATTATATCGACTACGTCAGGGTGCCAATCGACGCGTATTAACGTAAATATGATCTGAAAGAAATTTTTTCAAAATCGGTTCAGCCGTTCTTTTTTCTTAATCAAATAACCTCCAAAAAAGTAGATTTTACACAATATCTCGCGAATAAAAAAGTATATCGACTTCGTAGGGTTGTCAATCGAGGCGTGTTAACGTCATTTTGATCCGACATAAATTTTATAAAAATCGGTTCAGCCGTTTTTTTTTTTTTAACTATTGTTACAAATAAATAATAATTATGTTTTAATGATTTAAATGATTACTTTTCTATGTAATATCTAATTTAATTATTATTATTAAATATTTATCAAACTGAGAAGTTCGTCGTGTGGACCTCAAGGGTCGCACTTTAGTCCTAATAAACGACCCACCTCACGGTTTGTTTCGTATCTGTTTTGCGAACCTTAAATAGCCGTTTATTGACTAGTGACCATTATGTAATGCTTTTCAGTGCTATAATGGTTCATTATGTAACTAGTTACATAATGATCCATTATGCAACGCTTTTCAGTGCTATAATGAAAAACAGTTGCATAATAAACCATTATGTGACTAGTTACATAATGAACCGTCATGTAACTGTTTTTTTAATTCAATTAAATTCTAAAACCATGCATGTGTTATATAAAGTATAGTGTGCAACGCGTGTGCTAAATCTTTATGCGTCAGGCGCGATGTTTTCAGCACTCGTATTCGGCTCGCGATGCACACTCGCCAAGGCTCGTGTGTGCTCGCCTACTACTTGTGCTGAAAATATCGCGCCTGACGTATAAAGATGTATTTAGCACACTAGTTACACAATATACTATTTTGTTTAGTTACATTTGTGTCTGTACTGACAGTCTGCTTAGCAGTGGTGAAACTACAATGTAATGAACCCCGCACTGCAGAGGGAGTTATAGAAGCCCAAAAACTAATATCTACATGTTTTCGATTATGCGATTAAATTGCCGGATGTTCGATCAACCTAGAACTCTAATTGTCGCTTTAAACAAATATTGTCATTTTTGCATGGTGGGGTGGGTGCCCGACTTATTTGAAATTTTAAATTCTGCCACTGCCGCTTTGTATAAACACTTCCAATTTAAAGGTATTCGATAGAGGAAGTTACCCCCTGCACCATTCATCTCAAATCTTTTCCTCTCGCCTATGAAATAGTTCCCGCTCTCCCGACGCTATTTTTAAGGCTAAAAGGTTCGGGTAAACGCCCAATCAAGGACCGAGAATCACACTACAGATCCTATAGGCGAATTTTTTGAAAAAAGGTTTTGGATAAGTGTGAAAGATTACGTAATTTTTTAAAAAGCTGTACGTTTTTCAAGAATGTTTTTTCAATTTTTCGCCTGTAGGATCTGTAGTGTGATTCTTGGTCCTTCATTTGGCGTTTACCCGAACCCTTTACCTTTAAAAATAGCGCCGGGAAAGCGGGAACCATTTTATAGGCGAGGGGAAAGGACTTGAGATAAAGAGTGCAGGGGGTAACTTCCACTATCGAATACTCTTAAGGTAGTTGTCGTGCTACAATAACATCCAAAAGTTTCGTTCATAATACGCTGTAAAACAATAAATAAGTATAGTGTTAAATGTAAAAAAATTTTGTTAGAGATTGTACCTAAACTGTTGTTCACATAGTAACACATATTTCACTTAGCTTGTTCGCTTGGATTATATAAAAATGTCAATCTTTTCTCATAAATTGATGAATTTTGCGTTATTATATCTCAACAATAAAAAGGTCAATAATTTTTGGATTTTCTTTTTTAAACTCAGAACAAAAACATCAATGAACAGTTAGTTTTTTGAAAATTTCTGACTGTTACTTTTTTTTTTAATTAAAAAACTTGTCAAAAACACAACCTTTCCTATGCTCTCCGTGTTAATTATCCGAACTTTAATTAAATTTATCTCGAGTTAGAGATGGTCAATCAACTTCAAATTTTAATGGTATTTGTATTATAGTATCCTTAATGAGTATACGAAAATTTAGAATTTTCTGACACTATGCCCATAGCACGACAACTACCTTAAACAATATCTATGTTAACGGCAATCTGTATAATCCGGCATTGTATACAATGCCTAGGCTACGTATAGAATGCCTAAAACGTCCAGGCAATGTATGAAATATTATTTATTTCACACTTGGCCTAGGCATTGTGTACAATGCCGAATGAGCAGCCGGCAATGTGTTAATATTACTAATGTTATAGGAAGGTACTATAAGTTCCTTTTTTTGTTAGTTATATGACCTGATTATTTTTAACCAAATGAGACTGTTGCTGACCCAAATTATTTAAAGTTAAAGTTTCACTTAAATTTTATTCTGATTTATTTAGTTAAGTTCTAGATAGGTACTAAGTTCCTTTTTCAGGAGTGTTGCAAATTTGCAATGAATATTTTTTTGCTATATAACTCAAAAGTAAGTTTATAATATTAAAAAATACGTTTGAATGTAACAATTCTATTGCAAAAAAGAGAAGTTCTCTAATATTATCATTTAATAAAGTTGATTTTGAGCAATCTGATATTATATGGTGTTTTATTGGTTCGTCATTTTGTATGTAAGTGTAGGGACACATCTGTGACGCGTGTACTGTATTTTACGAGTGAGTTACGTATGACACACTAGGCTGAACTATCCGCTGCCATATCCTTGGTAATTTTGCGCTACTGAACTTTCCGCCGCCGAACGTTCGGCAGATGTGTCCCTATACTAAGGAGGTAGGTAATTACATAATAATCATAAATATAGACCAATATCAATTTATTTCACACATTGCCGGTGGACCAGCAGACATTCTATACAATGCCGAGGCATTATATACAATGCCTAGGCAAAGCATATAATTGATATTAATATTCATAATATTTCATACATTGCCTACCGGCTCAAGGCATTCTATACATAGCCTAGGCATTGTATACAATGCCTGTATTATACAGATTGCCGGTAACATCTACACTGATACGTTCTGTGTCTATGTGTATAATAAAAACCCGTAAAAATCTATATGATAGAAATGTTGTCCCTGGCCGTAATTATATAACATTGTAT